>CM057449.1:1333992500-1336492500 GCA_016271365.2 Neoceratodus forsteri
GTGCAACCAGGCTATAGCACGTCCATCTTAGTAATGATGTAAATAGAACGCGACCAGGCTACAGCATGTCCATCTTAGTAATGATGTAAACAGAGCATGACCTGGCTAGAGCATGTCCACCTTAGTAATGATGTAAACAGAGCGTGACCTGGCTAGAGCATGTCCACCTTAGTAATGCTGTAAACAGAGCATGACCTGGCTAGAGCATGTCCATCTTAGTAATGATGTAAACAGAGCATGACCTGGCTAGACCACATCCACCTTAGTAATGCTGTAAACAGAGCGCGACTAGGCTAGAGCATGTCCACCTTAGTCATCATGTAAACAGAGTGTGAACAGGCTAGAGCACAACCACCTTAGTAATGATGTAAACAGAGCATGAGCTGGCTAGAGCATATCCACCTTAGCAATGCTGTAAACAGAGCGTGACCTGGCTAGAGCATGTCCACCTTAGTAATGATGAAAACAGAGCACAACCTGGCAAGAGCACGTCCACCTTAGTAATGATGTAAACAGAGCACGACCAGGCTAGAGCACAACCACCTTAGTAGTGAACTAAACAGAGCGCGACCAGGCTAGAGCACGAACACCTTAGTAAAGATGTAAACAGAGCATAACCTGGCTAGAGCATGTCACCCTTAGCAATGCTGTAAACAGTAGCGACCTGGCAAGAGCATGTCCACCTTAGTAATGCTGTAAAGAGGCATGACCTGGCGAGAGCATGTCCACCTTATAATGATGTAAACATAGATCGACCTGTTTAGAGCATGTCCACCTTAGTAATGATGTAAACAGAGTGCAACCAGGCTATAGCACGTCAATCTTAGTAATGATGTAAACAGAACGCGACCAGGCTAGAGCATGTCCATCTTAGTAATGATGTAAACAGAGCGCGACCTGGCTAGAGCATGTCCGCCTTAGAAATGATGTAAACAGAGCATGACCTGGCTAGAGCATGTCCACCTTAGTAATGCTGTAAACAGAGCATGACCTGGCTAGACCACGTCCACCTTAGTAATGCTGTAAACAGAGCGCGACTAGGCTAGAGCATGTCCACCTTAGTCATGATGTAAACACAGCTCGAACAGGCTAGAGCACAACCACCTTAGTAATGATGTAAACAGAGCATGAGCTGGCTAGAGCATGTCCACCTTAGCAATGCTGTAAACAGAGCGTGACCTGGCTAGAGGATGTCCACCTTAGTATTGATGTAAACAGAGCATGACCTGGCTAGAGCATGTCCACCTTAGTATTCGATGTAAACAGAGGCGACCAGGCTGAGCATATCCACCTTAAAGCTGATGTAAATGGAGCACGACCTGGCTAAGCATGTCCACCTTAGTAATGATGTAAACAGAGCACGACCTGGCAGAGTACTTCCACCTTAGTAATGATGTAAACAGAGCATGACCTGGCTACAGCATGTCCACCTTAGTAATGATGAAAACAGAGCATGACCTGGCTAAAGCCGTCCACCTTAGTAATGATGTAAACAGAGCATGACCAGGCAAGAGCACAGCCACCTTAGTAGTGATCTAAACAGAGCGCAACCAGGCTAGAGCACGAACACCTTAGTAAAGATGTAAACAGAGCATAACCTGGCTAGAGCATGTACACCTTAGCAATGCTGTAAATAGAGCGCGACCTGGCTAGAGCATGTCCACCTTAGTAATGCTGTAAAGAGAGCATGACCTGGCTAGAGCATGTCCACCTTAGTAATGATGTAAACATAGATCGACCTGTCTAGAGCATGTCCACCTTAGTAATGATGTAAACAGAGTACAACCAGGCTATAGCACGTCCATCTTAGTAATGATGTAAACAGAACGCGACCAGGCTAGAGCATGTCCATCTTAGTAATGATGTAAACAGAGCGCGACCTGGCTAGAGCATGTCCACCCTAGAAATGATGTAAACAGAGCGTGACCTGGCTAGAGCATGTCCACCTTAGTAATGCTGTAAACAGAGCATGACCTGGCTAAACACGTCCACCTTAGTAATGCTATAAACAGAGGCGCGACTAGGCTAGAGTGCATCCACCTTAGTCATGATGTAAACAGGCGTGAACAGGCTGAAACACAACCACCTTAGTAATGATGTAAACAGAGCACGAGCTGGCTAGAGCATGTCACATTAGCAATGCTGTAAACAGGCGTGACCTGGCTGAGGATGTCCACCTTAGTATTGATGTAAACAGGCATGACCTGGTTGAGACATGTCCACTATAGTATTGATGTAAACAGAGAGGCGACCAGGCTAGAGCATATCCACCTTAGTAACGATGTAAATGGAGCACGACTTGGCTAGAGTACGTCCACCTTAGTAATGATGTAAACAGAGCACGACCTGGCTAGAGTACTTCCACCTTAGTAATGATGTAAACAGAGCATGACCTGGCTAGAGCATGTCCACCTTAGTAAAGATGTAAACAGAGCATGACCTGGCTAGAGC
Organism: Neoceratodus forsteri; assembly: GCA_016271365.2. Taxonomy (NCBI): domain Eukaryota; kingdom Metazoa; phylum Chordata; order Ceratodontiformes; family Ceratodontidae; genus Neoceratodus; species Neoceratodus forsteri. Next base: position 1,333,994,952 of record CM057449.1, read on the forward strand.
ATGTCCACCTTAGTAATGATGTAAACAGAGCGCGACCAGGCTAGAGCACGAACACCTTAGTAAAGATGTAAACAGAGCATGACCTGGCTAGAGCATGTACACCTTAGTAATGCTGTAAACAGAGTGCGACCTGGCTAGAGCATGTCTACCTTAGTAATGCTGTAAAGAGAGCGCGACCTGGCTAGAGCATGTCCACCTTAGTAATGATGTAAACATAGCGCGACTTGTCTAGAGCATATCCACCTTAGTAATGATGTAAACAGAGTGCAACCAGGCTATAGCATATCCACCTTAGTATCGATGTAAATAGAGCACGACCTGGCTAGAGCACGTTCACCTTAGTAATGATGTAAACGAAGCACGATCTGGCTAGAGCACGTCCACCTTAGTAATGCTGTAAACAGAGCACGACCTGGCTAGAGCACGTCCACCTTAGTAATGATGTAAACGGAGCACGACCTGGCTAGAGCACGTCCACCTTAGTAATGCTGTAAACAGAGCACGACTAGGCTAGAGCATGTCCATCTTAAGCATGATGTAAACAGAGCGCGAACAGGCTAGAGCACAACCACCTTAGTAATGATGTAAACAGAGCACAAGCTGGCTAGAGCATGTCCACCTTAGCAATGCTATAAACAGAGCGCGACCTGGCTAGAGAATGTCCACCTTAGTAACAATGTAAATAGAGCATGACCTGGCTAGAGCATGTCCAACTTAGTAATGCTGTAAATAGAGCGTGACCTGGCTAGAGCATGTCCACCTTAGTAATGATGTAAACAGAGCGCGACCTGGCTATAGCATGTCCACCTTAGTAATGATGTAAACAGAGCATGACCTGGCTAGAGCACATCCACCTTAGTAATGATGAAAACAGAGCACGACCTGGCTAGAGCACAACCACCTTAGTAATGATGTAAACAGAGCACGAGCTGGCTAGAGCATGCCCACCTTTGTAATGATGTAAACAGAGCATGACCTGGCTAGAGCATGTCCACCTTAGTAAATGATGTAAACAGAGCGCGACCTGGCTAGAGCACGTCCACCTTAGTAATAATGTAAACAGAGCATGATCAGGCTAGAGCATGTCCACCTTAGTCATGATGTAAACAGAGCGTGACCAGGCTAGAGCACAACCACCTTAGTAATGATGTAAACAGAGCACGGGCTGGCTAGAGCATGTCCACCTTAGCAATGCTGTAAACAGAGCGCGACCAGGCTAGAGCATTTCCACCTTAGTAACGATGTAAATAGAGCATGACCAGGTTAGAGCATGTCCACCTTAGTAATGATGTAAACAGGGCATGACCTGGCTACAGCATGTCCACCTTAGTAGTGATGTAAACAGAGCATGAGCTGGCTAGAGAATGTTCACCTTAGCAATGCTGTAAACAGAGCGCGACCCGGCTAGAGCATGTCCACCTTAATAACGATGTAAATAGAGCATGACCTGGTTAGAGCATGTCCACCTTAGTATTGATGTAAAAAGAGCGCGACCAGGCTAGAGCATATCCACCTTAGTAACGATGTAAATAGAGAGCACGACCTGGCTGAAATCGTCCACCTTAGTAATGATGTAAACAGGCGCAGACAGGCTGAGCATTTCCACCTTAGTAATGATGTAAACAGAGCACGACCTGGCTAGAGCATGTCCACCTTAGTAATGATGTAAACAGAGCACGACCAGGCTAGAGCACAACCACCTTAGTAATGATGTAAACAGAGTGCGACCAGGCTAGAGCACGAACACCTTAGTAATGATGTAGACAGAGCATGACCTGGCTAGAGCATGTACACCTTAGTAATGCTGTAAACAGAGCATGACCTTGCTAGAGCATGTCCACCTTAGTAATGCTGTAAACAGAGCATGACTTGGCTAGAGCATGTCCACCTTAGTAATGATGTAAACAGAGCATGACCTGGCTAGACCACATCCACCTTAGTAATGCTGTAAACAGAGCGCGACCTGGCTAGAGCATGTCCACCTTAGTAATGCTGTAAACAGAGCGTGACTAGGCTAGAGCATGTCCACCTAAGTCAAGATGTAAACAGAGCGCAAACAGGCTGAGAGCACAACCACCTTAGTAATGATGTAAACAGAGCACAAGCTGGCTGAGCATGTCCACCTTAGCAATGCTGTAAACAGGCGCGACCTGGTTAGAGCATGTCCACCTTAATGTGATGCAAATAGAGCATGACTGGCTAGAGCATGTCCACCTAAGCATTGGCGTAAACAGAGCACGACCAGGCTAGAGCATATCCACCTTAGTAATGATGTAAATAGTGCACGACCTGGCTGAAACCCGTCCACCTTAATAATGATGTAAGCGAGAGCGACCTGGCTGAAACACGTCCACCTTAGTAATGCTGTAAACAGAGCATGACCTGGCTGAGCATGTCCACCTTAGTAATGATGTAAACAGAGCACGACCTGGCTGAGCATGTCCACCTTAGTAATGATGTAAACAGAGCACGACCAGGCTAGAGCACAACCACCTTAGTAATGATGTAAACAGAGCGAGACCAGGCTAGAGCATGTCCACCTTAGTCATAATGTAAACAGAGCGCGACCAGGCTAGAGCAATCCACCTTAGTAATGATGTAAACAGGCACGAGCTGGCTAGAGCATGTCCACCTTAGTAATGCTGTAAACAGAGCACGACATGGCTGAAACATGTCCACCTTAGTAAGATGTAAACAGAGCATGACCTGGCTAGACCACATCCACCTTAGTAATGCTGTAAACAGAGAGCGACCTGGCTGAGCATGTCCACCTTAGTAATGATGTAAACAGGCGTGACTAGGCTAGAGCATGTCCACCTAAGTCAAGATGTAAACAGGCGCAACAGGCTAGAGCACAACCACCTTAGTAATGATGTAAACAGAGCACAAGCTGGCTAGAGCATGTCCACCTTAGCAATGCTGTAAACAGAGTGCGACCTGGCTGAGAGCATGTCCACCTTAGTAATGATGTAAACATAGGCGCGACCTGGCTAAAGCATGTTCACCTTAGTAATGATATAAACAGAGCATGACCAGGCTAGAGCATGTCCACCTTAGTAATGATGTAAACAGAGCGATACCAGGCTGAGCATGTCCACCTTAGTATGATGTAAACAGCGCGACCTGGCTAGAGCACATCCACCTTAGTAATGATGTAAACAGAGCATGAGCTGGCTAGAGCATGTCCACCTTAGCAATGCTGTAAACAGAGCACGACCTGGCTAGAGCATGTCCACCTTAGTAACGATTTAAATAGAGCATGACCTGGTTAGAGAATGTCCACCTAAGTAATGATGTAAACAGAGCATGACCTGGCTAGAGCATGTCCACCTTAGTAATGATGAAACAGAGCATGACCTGGCTGCAGCATGTCCACCTTAGTAATCATGAAAACAGAGCACGACCTGGCTAGAGCACGTCCACTTAGTAATGATGTAAACAGAGCCGACCAGGCTGAAACATCCACCTTAGTAGTGAGAGAGTGTGTAAACAGAGCGCGACCAGGCTAGAGCACGAACACCTTAGTAAAGATGTAAACAGAGCATAACCTGGCTAGAGCATGTCCACCTTAGTAATGCTGTAAACAGAGCGTGACCTGGCTAGAGCATGTCCACCTTAGTAATGATGTAAACAAAGATCGACCTGTCTAGAGATTGTCCACCTTGGTAATGATGTAAACAGAGTGCAACCAGGCTATAGCACGTCCATCTTAGTAATGATGTAAATAGAACGCGACCAGGCTACAGCATGTCCATCTTAGTAATGATGTAAACAGGCATGACCTGGCTAGAGCATGTCACCTTAGTAATGATGTAAACAGAGCGTGACCTGGCTAGAGCATGTCCACCTTAGTAATGCTGTAAACAGAGCATGACCTGGCTAGAGCATGTCCATCTTAGTAATGATGTAAACAGAGCATGACCTGGCTAGACCACATCCACCTTAGTAATGCTGTAAACAGAGCGCGACTAGGCTAGAGCATGTCCACCTTAGTCATCATGTAAACAGGTGTGAACAGGCTAGAAACACAACCACCTTAGTAATGATGTAAACAGAGCATGAGCTGGCTAGAGCATGTCCACCTTAGCAATGCTGTAAACAGGCGTGACCTGGCTGAAGCATGTCCACCTTAGTAATGATGTAAACAGAGCACAACCTGGCAGAGCAGTCCACCTTAGTAATGATGTAAACAGAGCCGACCAGGCTAGAGCACAACCACCTTAGTAGTGAACTAAACAGGAGCGACCAGGCTGAAGCACAGAACACCTTAGTAAAGATGTAAACAGAGCATAACCTGGCTAGAGCATGTACACCTTAGCAATGCTGTAAACAGCACGCGACCTGGCAAGAGCATGTCCACCTTAGTAATGCTGTAAAGAGAGCATGACCTGGCGAGAGCATGTCCACCTTAGTAATGATGTAAACATAGATCGACCTGTTTAGAGCATGTCCACCTTAGTAATGATGTAAACAGAGTGCAACCAGGCTATAGCACGTCCATCTTAGTAATGATGTAAACAGAACGCGACCAGGCTAGAGCATGTCCATCTTAGTAATGATGTAAACAGAGCGCGACCTGGCTAGAGCATGTCCGCCTTAGAAATGATGTAAACAGAGCATGACCTGGCTAGAGCATGTCCACCTTAGTAATGCTGTAAACAGAGCATGACCTGGCTAGACCACGTCCACCTTAGTAATGCTGTAAAGAGAGCGCGACTAGGCTAGAGCATGTCCACCTTAGTCATGATGTAAACACATAGCAGACAGGCTAGAAGCACAACCACCTTTGTAATGATGTAAACAGAGCATGAGCTGGCTAGAGCATGTCCACCTTAGCAATGCTGTAAACAGAAGCGCGACCTGGCTGAGCATGTCCACCTTAGTATTGATGTAAACAGGCATGACCTGGTTAGAGCATGTCCACCTTAGTATTCATGTAAACAGAGGCGACCAGGCTAGAGCATATCCACCTTAAAGCTGATGTAAATGGAGCACGACCTGGCTAGAGTATGTTCACCTTAGTAATGATGTAAACAGAGCACGACCTGGCAAGAGTACTTCCACCTTAGTAATGATGTAAACAGAGCATGACCTGGCTAGAGCATGTCCACCTTAGTAAAGATGTAAACAGAGCATGACCTGGCTAGAGCATGTCCACCTTAGTAATAATGTAAACAGAGCACGACCAGGCTAGAGCACAACCACCTTAGTAATGATGTAAACAGAGCGCGACCAGGCTAGAGCACGAACACCTTAGTAAAGATGTAAACAGAGCATGATCTGGCTAGAGCATGTACACCTTAGTAATGCTGTAAACAGAGCGCGACCTGGCTAGAGCATGTCTACCTTAGTAATGCTGTAAAGAGAGCGCGACCTGGCTAGAGCATGTCCACCTTAGTAATGATGTAAACATAGCGCGACTTGTCTACAGCATGTCCACCTTAGTAATGATGTAAACAGAGTGCAACCAGGCTATAGCACGTCCATCTTAGTAATGATGTAAACAGAGCGTGACCAGGCTAGAGCATGTCCATCTTAGTAATGATGTAAACAGAGCGCGACCTGGCTAGAGCAAGTCCACCTTAGTAATGATGTAAACAGAGCGTGACCTGGCTAGAGCATGTCCACCTTAGTAATGCTGTAAACAGAGCATGACCTGGCTAGAGCATGTCCACCTTAGTAATGCTGTAAACAGAGCATGACTAGGCTAGAGTATGTCCATCTTAAGCATGATGTAAACAGAGCGCGAACAGGCTAGAGCACAACCACCTTAGTAATGATGTAAACAGAGCACAAGCTGGCTAGAGCATGTCCACCTTAGCAATGCTGTAAACAGAGCGCGACCTGGCTAGAGCATGTCCACCTTAGTAACGATGTAAATAGAGCATGACCTGGCTAGAGCATGTCCACCTTAGTAATGATGTAAACAGAGCGCGACCAGGCTAGAGCATATCCACCTTAGTAACGATGTAAATAGAGCACGACCTGGCTAGAGCACATCCACCTTAGTAATGATGTAAACGGAGCACGACCTGGCTAGAGCATGTCCACCTTAGTAATGATATAAACATAGCGCGACCTGGCCAGAGCATGTACACCTTAGTAATGATGTAAACAGAGTGCAACCAGGCTACAGCACATCCATCTTAGTAATTATGTAAACAGAGCGTGACCAGGCTAGAACATGTCCATCTTAGTAATGTTGTAAACAGAGCGCGACTAGGCTAGAGCATGTCCATCTTAGTAATGATGTAAACAGAGCGCGACTAGGCTAAACACGTCCATCTTAGTAATAATGTAAACAGAGCATGACCTGGCTAGAGCATGTCCACCTTAGTAATGATGTAAACAGGCGCAACCTGGCCAGAAACACGTTCACCTTAGTAATGATGTAAACAGAGTGCAAGCCTGGCTGAAATGTCCACCTTAGCAATGCTGTAAACGAGGCGGACCTGGCTGAAGCATGTCCACCTTAGTAATGATGTAAACAGAGGCAGACCTGGCTAGAAACATATCCACCTTAGCTAGATGTAAATGGAGCACGACCTGGCTGAACATGTCCACCTTAGTAATGATGTAAACAGAGCATGACCTGGCTAAGTACGTCCACCTTAGTAATGATGTAAACAGAGCACGACCAGGCTAGAGCACATCCACCTTAGTAATGATGTAAACAGAGCGTGACCTGGCTGAGCATGTCACCTTAGTAAAGATGTAAACAGAGCATGACCTGGCTAGAGCATGTCCATCTTAGTAATGATGTAAACAGAGCATGACCTGGCTGAAACATTACCCTTAGTAATGCTGTAAACAGGCGCGACTAGGCTGAGCAATGTCCACCTTAGTCATGATGTAAACAGAGAGCGAACAGGCTAGAGCACAACCACCTTAGTAATGATGTAAACAGAGCATGAGCTGGCTAGAGCATATCCACCTTAGCAATGCTGTAAACAGAGCGTGACCTGGCTAGAGCATGTCCACCTTAGTAACGATGTAAATAGAGCATGACCTGGTTAGAGCATGTCCACCTTAGTAATGATGCAAGCAGAGCATGACCTGGCTACAGCATGTCCACCTAAGTAATGATGAAAACAGAGCACAACCTGGCTAGAGCACGTCCACCTTAGTAATGATGTAAACAGAGCATGACCAGGCAAGAGCACAGCCACCTTAGTAGTGATCTAAACAGAGCGCAACCAGGCTAGAGCACGAACACCTTAGTAAAGATGTAAACAGAGCATAGCAAGCTGAGGCATGTACACTTAGCAATGCTGTAAATGGAGCGACCTGGCTGAGCATGTCCACCTTAGTAATGCTGTAAAGAGGCATGACCTGGCTGAGAGCATGTCCACCTAGTAATGATGTAAACATAGATCGACCTGTCTAGAGCATGTCCACCTTAGTAATGATGTAAACAGAGTACAACCAGGCTATAGCACGTCCATCTTAGTAATGATGTAAACAGAACGCGACCAGGCTAGAGCATGTCCATCTTAGTAATGATGTAAACAGAGCGCGACCTGGCTAGAGCATGTCCACCCTAGAAATGATGTAAACAGGCGTGACCTGGCTGGAGCATGTCCACCTTAGTAATGCTGTAACAGAGCATGACCTGGCTAGACCACGTCCACCTTAGTAATGCTATAAACGGGAGGCGCGACTAGGCTAGAAACATGTCCACCTTAGTCATGATGTAAGCACAGCGTGAACAGGCTGAAACACAACCACCTTAGTAATGATGTAAACAGAGCATGAGGCTGGCTAGAGCATGTCCACATTAGCAATGCTGTAAACAGGCGTGACCTGGCTGGAGGATGTCACCTTAGTATTGATGTAAACAGGCATGACCTGGTTGAGCATGTCCACATGAGTATTGATGTAAACAGAGAGGCGACCAGGCTAGAGCATATCCACCTTAATGCTTGATGTAAATAGACACGACTTGGCTGAAATCGTCCACCTTAGTAATGATGTAAACAGAGCACGACCTGGCTAGAGTACTTCCACCTTAGTAATGATGTAAACAGAGCATGACCTGGCTAGAGCATGTCCACCTTAGCAAAGATGTAAACAGAGCATGACCTGGCTAGAGCATGCCCACCTTAGTAATGATGTAAACAGAGCGCGACCAGGCTAGAGCACGAACACCTTAGTAAAGATGTAAACAGAGCATGACCTGGCTAGAGCATGTACACCTTAGTAATGCTGTAAACAGAGTGCGACCTGGCTAGAGCATGTCTACCTTAGTAATGCTGTAAAGAGAGCGCGACCTGGCTAGAGCATGTCCACCTTAGTAATGATGTAAACATGTAGCGACTTGTCTAGAGCATATCCACCTTAGTAATGATGTAAACAGAGTGCAACCAGGCTATAGCATATCCACCTTAATGTGATGTAAATGAAGCACGACCTGGCTGAAACACGTTCACCTTAGTAATGATGTAAGCGAACGACATCTGGCTGAAACACGTCCACCTTAGTAATGCTGTAAACAGAGCACGACCTGGCTGAAACGTCCACCTTAGTAATGATGTAAGCGAAACGGACGGGCTGGAAACACGTCCACCTTAGTAATGCTGTAAAAGAGCGCGACTAGGCTAGAGCATGTCCATCTTAAGCATGATGTAAACAGGCGCTGAACAGGCTGAGAGCACAACCACCTTAGTAATGATGTAAACAGAGCACAAGCTGGCTAGAGCATGTCCACCTTAGCAATGCTATAAACAGAGCGCGACCTGGCTAGAGAATGTCCACCTTAGTAACAATGTAAATAGAGCATGACCTGGCTAGAGCATGTCCAACTTAGTAATGCTGTAAATAGAGCGTGACCTGGCTAGAGCATGTCCACCTTAGTAATGATGTAAACAGAGCGCGACCTGGCTATAGCATGTCCACCTTAGTAATGATGTAAACAGAGCATGACCTGGCTAGAGCACATCCACCTTAGTAATGATGAAAACAGGCCACGACCTGGCTGAGCACAACCACCTTAGTAATGATGTAAACAGAGCACGAGCTGGCTAGAGCATGTCCACCTTTGTAATGATGTAAACAGAGCATGACCTGGCTAGAGCATGTCCACCTTAGTAAATGATGTAAACAAGTGCGACCTGGCTGAAACCACGTCCACCTTAGTAATAATGTAAACAGAGCATGATCAGGCTAGAGCATGTCCACCTTAGTCATGATGTAAACAGAGCGTGACCAGGCTAGAGCACAACCACCTTAGTAATGATGTAAACAGAGCACGGGCTGGCTAGAGCATGTCCACCTTAGCAATGCTGTAAACAGAGCGCGACCAGGCTAGAGCATTTCCACCTTAGTAACGATGTAAATAGAGCATGACCAGGTTAGAGCATGTCCACCTTAGTAATGATGTAAACAGGGCATGACTTGGCTACAGCATGTCCACCTTAGTAGTGATGTAAACAGAGCACAGAGCTGGCTAGAGGAATGTTCACCTTAGCAATGCTGTAAACAGGCGCGACCGGCTGAGCATGTCCACCTTAATAATGATGTAAATAGAGGCATGACCTGGTTAGAGCATGTCCACCTTAGTATTGATGTAAAAGGTAGCGACCAGGCTAGAGCATATCCACCTTAGTAACGATGTAAATAGAGCACGACCTGGCTGGAGTACGTCCACCTTAGTAATGATGTAAACAGAGCGCAACCAGGCTAGAGCATTTCCACCTTAGTAATGATGTAAACAGAGCACGACCTGGCTAGAGCATGTCCACCTTAGTAATGATGTAAACAGAGCACGACCAGGCTAGAGCACAACCACCTTAGTAATGATGTAAACAGAGTGCGACCAGGCTAGAGCACGAACACCTTAGTAATGATGTAGACAGAGCATGACCTGGCTGGAGCATGTACACCTATAATGCTGTAAACAGACCTTGCTAGAGCATGTCCACCTTAGTAATGCTGTAAACAGAGCATGACTTGGCTAGAGCATGTCACCTTAGTAATGATGTAAACAGGCATGACCTGGCTAGACCACATCCACCTTAGTAATGCTGTAAACAGGCGCGACCTGGCTAGAGCATGTCCACCTTAGTAATGCTGTAAACAGGCGTGACTAGGCTGGAGCATGTCCACCTAAGTCAAGATGTAAACAGGCGCAAACAGGCTGAGCACAACCACCTTAGTAATGATGTAAACAGGCACAAGCTGGCTAGAGCATGTCCACCTTAGCAATGCTAAACAGGCGCGACCTGGTTAGAGCATGTCCACCTTAATGTGATGTAAATAGAGCATGACCTAGCTCGAGCATGTCCACCTAAGCATTGGCGTAAACAGAGCACGACCAGGCTAGAGCATATCCACCTTAGTAATGATGTAAATATGTGCACGACCTGGCTAGAGCACGTCCACCTTAGTAATGCTGTAAACAGAGCATGACCTGGCTAGAGCATGTCCACCTTAGAAATGATGCAAACATAGCGCAACCCGGCTAGAGCATGTTCACCTTAGTAATGATGTAAACAGAGCATGACCAGGCTAGAGCACAACCACCTTAGTAATGATGTAAACAGAGCGAGACCAGGCTAGAGCATGTCCACCTTAGTCATAATGTAAACAGAGCGCGACCAGGCTAGCGCACAACCACCTTAGTAATGATGTAAACAGAGCACGAGCTGGCTAGAGCATGTCCACCTTAGCAATGCTGTAAACAGAGCACGACCTGGCTAGAGCATGTCCACCTTAGTAACGATTTAAATAGAGCATGACCTGGTTAGAGCATGTCCACCTAAGTAATGATGTAAACAGAGCATGACCTGGCTAGAGCATGTCCACCTTAGTAATGATGCAAACAGAGCATGACCTGGCTACAGCATGTCCACCTTAGTAATGATGAAAACAGAGCACAACCTGGGTAGAGCACGTCCACCTTAGTAATGATGTAAACAGAGCACGACCAGGCTAGAGCACAACCACCTTAGTAGTGATGTAAACAGAGCGCGACCAGGCTAGAGCACGAACACCTTAGTAAAGATGTAAACAGAGCATAACCTGGCTAGAGCATGTACACCTTAGTAATGCTGTAAACAGAGCGCGACCTGGCTAGAGCATGTCCACCTTAGTAATGCTGTAAAGAGAGCGTGACCTGGCTAGAGCATGTCCACCTTAGTAATGATGTAAACAAAGATTGACCTGTCTAGAGATTGTCCACCTTGGTAATGATGTAAACAGAGTGCAACCAGGCTATATCACGTCGATCTTAGTAATGATGTAAATAGAACGCGACCAGGCTAGAGTATGTCCATCTTAGTAATGATGTAAACAGAGCACGACCTGGCTAGAGCATGTCCACCTTAGTAATGATGTAAACAGAGCGTGACCTGGCTAGAGCATGTCCACCTTAGTAATGCTGTAAACAGAGCATGACCTGGCTAGAGCATGTCCATCTTAGTAATGATGTAAACAGAGCATGACCATGACCTGGCTAGACCACATCCACCTTAGTAATGCAGTAAACAGAGCGCGACTAGGCTAGAGCATGTCCACCTTAGTCATGATGTAAACAGGCTGAGACAGGCTGAAACACAACCACCTTAGTAATGATGTAAACAGAGCATGAGCTGGCTAGAGCATATCCACCTTAGCAATGCTGTAAACAGAGCGTGACCTGGCTAGAGCATGTCCACCTTAGTAACGATGTAAATAGAGCATGACCTGGCTACAGCATGTCCACCTTAGTAATGATGAAAACAGAGCACAACCTGGCTAGAGCACGTCCACCTTAGTAATGATGTAAACAGAGCACGACCAGGCTAGAGCACAACCACCTTAGTAGTGAACTAAACAGAGCGCGACCAGGCTAGAGCACGAACACCTTAGTAAAGATGTAAACAGAGCATAACCTGGCTAGAGCATGTACACCTTAGCAATGCTGTAAACAGAGCGTGACCTGGCTAGAGCATGTCCACCTTAGTAATGCTGTAAAGAGAGCATGACCTGGCTAGAGCATGTCCACCTTAGTAATGATGTAAACATAGATCGACCTGTTTAGAGCATGTCCACCTTAGTAATGATGTAAACAGAGTGCAACCAGGCTATAGCACGTCCATCTTAGTAATGATGTAAACAGAGCGCGACCTGGCTAGAGCATGTCACCTTAGAAATGATGTAAACAGAGCATGACCTGGCTAGAGCATGTCCACCTTAGTAATGCTGTAAAGAGGCATGACCTGGCTGAAACCACGTCCACCTTAGTAATGCTGTAAACAGGAGCGACTAGGCTGAAGCATGTCCACCTTAGTCATGATGTAAACACAGCGTGAACAGGCTAGAGCACAACCACCTTAGTAATGATGTAAACAGAGCATGAGCTGGCTAGAGCATGTCACCTTAGTAATGCTGTAAAGAAGCGCGGACCTGGCTGACATGTCCACCTTAGTAATGATGTAAACAGAGCATGACCAGGCTAGAGCACAGCCACCTTAGTAATGATGTAAACAGAGCGCGACCTGGCTAGAGCACGATCCACCTTAGTAATGATGTAAACAGAGCATGACCTGGCTAGAGCATGTCACCTTAGTAATGCTGTAAACAGAGCATGACCTGGCTAGAAGCATGTCCACCTTAGTAATGATGTAAAAGAGGCTGACCTAGGCTAGAGCATGTCCACCTTAGTAATGATGTAAACAAAGCGGACCTGGCTAAAGCATGTCCACCTTAGTAATGATGTAAACAGGGCATGACCTGGCTAGACGTCCACCTTAGTAATGATGTAAACAGGCATGACCTGGCTAGAGCATGTCCACCTTAGTAATGATGTAAACAGAAGCGCGACCTGGCTGAAACATGTCCACCTTAGTAATGATGTAAACAGAGCACGACCTGGCTGAAAGCATGTCCACCTTAGTAATGCTGTAAACAGAGCATGAGCTGAAACATGTCCACCTTAAGCATGATGTAAACAGAGCGCTGAACCGGCTAGACACAACCACCTTAGTAATGATGTAAACAGAGCCAAGACCTGGCTAGAGCATGTCCACCTTAGTAATGCTGTAAACAGAGCGCGACCTGGCTAGAGCATGTCCACCTTAGTAATGATGTAAACAGAGCACGACCTGGCTAGAGCATGTCCACCTTAGTAATGATGTAAACAGAGCACGACCAGGCTAGAGCACAACCACCTTAGTAATGATGTAAACAGAGCGCGACCAGGCTAGAGCACGAACACCTTAGTAAAGATGTAAACAGAGCATGACCTGGCTAGAGCATGTACACCTTAGTAATGCTGTAAACAGAGCGCGACCTTGCTAGAGCATGTCCACCTTAGTAATGCTGTAAACAGAGCATGACTTGGCTAGAGCATGTCCACCTTAGTAATGATGTAAACAGAGCATGACCTGGCTAGACACATCCACCTTAGTAATGCTGTAAACAGGCGCGACCTGGCTAGAGCATGTCCACCTTAGTAATGCTGTAAACAGGCGTGACTAGGCTGAACATGTCCACCTAAGTCAAGATGTAAACAGGCGCCAAACAGGCTAGAGCACAACCACCTTAGTAATGATGTAAACAGAGCACAAGCTGGCTAGAGCATGTCCACCTTAGCAATGCTGTAAACAGAGCGCGACCTGGTTAGAGCATGTCCACCTTAATAGTGATGTAAATAGAGCATGACCTGGCAAGAGCATGTCCACCTAAGTTGGCGTAAACAGAGCACGACCAGGCTAGAGCATATCCACCTTAGTAATGATGTAAATAATACACGACCTGGCTAGAACCGTCCACCTTAGTAATGATGTAAGCAGACACGACCTGGCTGAGCACGTCCACCTTAGTAATGCTGTAAACAGGCATGACCTGGCTGAGAGCATGTCCACCTTAGTAATGATGTAAACAAGGCAGCCCGGCTAGAGCATGTCCACCTTAGTAATGATGTAAACAGAGCATGACCAGGCTGAGCACAACCACCTTAGTAATGATGTAAACAGGCGAGACCAGGCTAGAGCATGTCCACCTTAGTCATGATGTAAACAGGCGTGACCTGGCTGAGAGCATGTCCACCTTAGTAATGCTGTAAACAGGCATGAGCTGGCTGAGCATGTCCACCTTAGCAATGCTGTAAACAGGCGCGACCAGGCTGAGCATATCCACACCTAGTAATGATGTAAATGAGGCGACCTGGAAGCATGTCCACCTTAGTAATGATGTAAACAGAGCACGACCTGGCTAGAGTACTTCCACCTTAGTAATGATGTAAACAGAGCATGACCAGGCTGAGCATGTCCACCTTAGTAATGATGTAAACAGAGCGTGACCTGGCTGAGCATGTCCACCTTAGAAATGATGTAAACAGAGCATGACCTGGCTGAGACATGTCCACCTTAGTAATGCTGTAAACAGAGCATGACCTGGCTAGACCACGTCCACCTTAGTAATGCTGTAAAGAGAGCGCGACTAGGCTAGAGCATGTCCACCTTAGTCATGATGTAAACACAGCGCGAACAGGCTAGAGCACAACCACCTTTGTAATGATGTAAACAGAGCATGAGCTGGCTAGAGCATGTCCACCTTAGCAATGCTGTAAACAGAGCGCGACCTGGCTAGAGCATGTCCACCTTAGTATTGATGTAAACAGAGCATGACCTGGTTAGAGCATGTCCACCTTAGTATTGATGTAAACAGAGGCGACCAGGCTAGACATATCCACCTTAGTAATGATGTAAATAGAGCACGACCTGGCTGAAATCGTCCACCTTAGTAATGATGTAAACAGAGCAGCGACCTGGCTGAAGTACTTCCACCTTAGTAATGATGTAAACAGAGCCTGACCTGGCTAGAGCATGTCCACCTTAGTAAAGATGTAAACAGAGTATGACCTGGCTAGAGCATGTCCACCTCAGTAATGTATAAAGAAGGCTGACCAGGCTAGAGCATGTCCATCTTAGTAATGATGTAAACAGAGCGCGACCTGGCTAGAGCATGTCCACCTTAGTAATGATGTAAACAGAGCGCGAACAGGCTAGAGCACAACCACCTTAGTAATGATGTAAAAAGAGCATGAGCTGGCTAGAGCATGTCCACCTTAGCAATGCTGTAAACAGAGCGCGACCTGGCTAGAGCATGTCCACCTTAGTAACGATGTAAATAGAGCATGACCTGGTTAGAGCATGTCAACCTTAGTAATGATGCAAGCAGAGCATGACCTGGCTACAGCATGTCCACCTTAGTAATGATGAAAACAGAGCACAACCTGGCTAGAGCACGTCCACCTTAGTAATGATGTAAACAGAGCATGACCAGGCAAGAGCACAGCCACCTTAGTAGTGATCTAAACAGAGCGCAACCAGGCTAGAGCAAGAACACCTTAGTAAAGATGTAAACAGAGCATAACCTGGCTAGAGCATGTCCACCTTAGTAATGCTGTAATGAGAGCATGACCTGGCAAGAACATGTCCACCTTAGTAATGATGTAAACATAGATCGACCTGTCTAGAGCTTGTCCACCTTAGTAATGATGTAAACAGAGTGCAACCAGGCTATAACGTCCATCTTAGTAATGATGTAAACAGGCAGCGACCAGGCTAGAGCATGTCCCATCTTAGTAATGATGTAAACAGAGCGACCTGGCTAGAGCATGTCCACCTTAGAAATGATGTAAACAGGCGTGACCTGGCTGAGCATGTCACCTTAGTAATGCTGTTAACAGAGCATGACCTGGCTAGAACCATCCACCTTAGTAATGCTATAAACAGGCGCAACTAGGCTAGAGCATGTCCACCTTAGTCATGATGTAAACACAGCGCGAACAGGCTAGAGCACAACCACCTTAGTAATGATGTAAACAGAGCATGAGCTGGCTAGAGCATGTCCACCTTAGCAATGCTGTAAACAGAGCGCGACCAGGCTAGAGCATATCCACCTTAGTGACGATGTAAATGGAGCACGACCTGGCTGAAATCGTCCACCTTAGTAATGATGTAAACAGAGCACGACCTGGCTGAAGTACTTCCACCTTAGTAATGATGTAAACAGAGCATGACCTGGCTAAAGCATGTCCACCTAGTAAAGATGTAAACAGAGCATGACCTGGCTAGAGCATGTCCACCTTAGTAATAGATGTAAACAGAGCACGACCAGGCTAGAGCACAACCACTTAGTAATGATGTAAACAGGACGCGATCAGGCTAGAAACAGAACACCTTAGTAAAGATGTAAACAGAGCATGACCTGGCTAGAGCATGTACACCTTAGTAATGCTGTAAACAGAGCGCGACCTGGCTAGAGCATGTCTACCTTAGTAATGCTGTAAAGAGAGCGCGACCTGGCTAGAGCATGTCCACCTTAGTAATGATGTAAACATAGCGCGACTTGTCTAGAGCATGTCCTCCTTAGTAATGATGTAAACAGAGTGCAACCAGGCTATAGCATATCCACCTTAATGTGATGTAAATAGAGCACGACCTGGCTGAAACCAGTCCACCTTAGTAATGATGTAAGCAGACACGACCTGGCTGAAGCACGTCCACCTTAATAATGCTGTAAACAGACCACGACCTGGCTGAAACCGTCCACTTAGTAATGATATAAGCAGACGCGACCTGGCTGAAACCGTCCACCTTAGTAATGCTGTAAACAGAGCGCGACTGGCTGAAACACGTCCATCTTAAGCATGGCGTAAACAGGCGCGAACAGGCTGAGCACAACCACCTTAGTAATGATGTAAACAGGCACAAAGCTGGCTGGAGCATGTCCACCTTAGCAATGCTGTAAACAGGCGTGACCTGGCTAGAGAATGTCCACCTTAGTAACAATGTAAATAGAGCATGACCTGGCTAGAGCATGTCCAACTTAGTAATGCTGTAAACAGAGCGTGACCTGGCTAGAGCATGTCCACCTTAGTAATGATGTAAACAGAGCGCGACCTGGCTAGAGCATGTCCACCTTAGTAATGATGTAAACAGAGCATGACCTGGCTAGAGCACATCCACCTTAGTAATGAAGAAAACAGAGCACGACCTGGCTAGAGCACAACCACCTTAGTAATGATGTAAACAGAGCACGAGCTGGCTAGAGCATGCCCACCTTTGTAATGATGTAAACAGAGCATGACCTGGCTAGAGCATGTCCACCTTAGTAAATGATGTAAACAGAGCGCGACCTGGCTAGAGCACGTCCACCTTAGTAATAATGTAAACAGAGCATGATCAGGCTAGAGCATGTCCACCTTAGTCATGATGTAAACAGGCGTGACCAGGCTAGAGCACAACCACCTTAGTAATGATGTAAACAGAGCACGGGCTGGCTAGAGCATGTCCACCTTAAGCAGCTGTAAACAGAGCGCAACCAGGCTAGAGCATTTCCACCTAATAATGATGTAAATAGAGCATGACCAGGTTGAGCATGTCCACCTTAGTAATGATGTAAACAGAGCATGACCTGGCTGAAACACGTCCACCTTAGTAATGTGTAAACAGGGCATGACCTGGCTACAGCATGTCCACCTTAGTAGTGATGTAAACAGAGCACGAGCTGGCTAGAATGTTCACCTTAGCAATGCTGTAAACAGAAGCTGACCGGCTGAAACATGTCCACCTTAATAACGATGTAAATAGAGCATGACCTGGTTAGAGCATGTCCACCTTAGTATTGATGTAAACAGAGCGCGACCAGGCTAGAGCATATCCACCTTAGTAACGATGTAAATACAGCACGACCTGGCTAGAGTACGTCCACCTTAGTAATGATGTAAACAGAGCACGAACTGGCTAGAGCATGTCCACCTTAGTAATGATGTAAACAGAGCCCAACCAGGCTAGAGCATTTCCACCTTAGTAATGGTGTAAACAGAGCACGACCTGGCTAGAGCATGTCCACCTTAGTAATGGTGTAAACAGAGCACGACCAGGCTAGAGCACAACCACCTTAGTAATGATGTAAACAGAGTGTGACCAGGCTAGAGCACGAACACCTTAGTAAAGATGTAGACAGAGCATGACCTGGCTAGAGCATGTACACCTTAGTAATGCTGTAAACAGAGCGACCTTGCTGAAGCATGTCCACCTTAGTAATGCTGTAAACAGAGCATGACTTGGTTAGAACATGTCCACCTTAGTAATGATGTAAACAGAGCATGACCTGGCTAGACCACATCCACCTTAGTAATGCTGTAAACAGCGCGACCTGGCTAGAGCATGTCCACCTTAGTAATGCTGTAAACAGGCGTGACTAGGCTGAAAGCATGTCCACCTAAGTCAAGATGTAAACAGGCGCCAAACAGGCTAAGCACAACCACCTTAGTAATGATGTAAACAGAGCACAAGCTGGCTAGAGCATGTCCACCTTTGCAATGCTGTAAACAGAGCACGACCTGGTTAAACATGTCCACCTTAATATGATGTAAATAGAGCATGACCTGGCTCGAGCATGTCCACCTAAGCATTGGCGTAAACAAAGCACGACCAGGCTGGAGCATATCCACCTTAGTAATGATGTAAATAGTGCTGCGACCTGGCTGAAACACGTCCACCTTAATAATGATGTAAGCGAGACAGCGACCTGGCTTGAGCACGTCCACCTTAGTAATGCTGTAAACAGAGCTGACCTGGCTGAAACATGTCCACCTTAGTAATGATGTAAACATAGCGCAACCCGGCTAGAGCATGTTCACCTTAGTAATGATGTAAACAGAGCATGACCAGGCTAGGGCACAACCACCTTAGTAATGATGTAAACAGGGCATGACCTGGCTACAGCATGTCCACCTTAGTAGTGATGTAAACAGAGCACGAGCTGGCTAGAGAATGTTCACCTTAGCAATGCTGTAAACAGAGCGCGACCCGGCTAGAGCATGTCCACCTTAATAACGATGTAAATAGAGCATGACCTGGTTAGAGCATGTCCACCTTAGTATTGATGTAAACAGAGCGCGACCAGGCTAGAGCATATCCACCTTAGTAACGATGTAAATAGAGCACGACCTGGCTAGATTACGTCCACCTTAGTAATGATGTAAACAGAGCACGAACTGGCTAGAGCATGTCCACCTTAGTAATGATGTAAACAGAGCCCAACCAGGCTAGAGCATTTCCACCTTAGTAATGGTGTAAACAGAGCACGACCTGACTAGAGCATGTCCACCTTAGTAATGGTGTAAACAGAGCACGACCAGGCTAGAGCACAACCACCTTAGTAATGATGTAAACAGAGTGTGACCAGGCTAGAGCACGAACACCTTAGTAAAGATGTAGACAGAGCATGACCTGGCTAGAGCATGTACACCTTAGTAATGCTGTAAACAGAGCGCGACCTTGCTAGAGCATGTCCACCTTAGTAATGCTGTAAACAGAGCATGACTTGGCTAGAGCATGTCCACCTTAGTAATGATGTAAACAGAGCATGACCTGGCTAGACCACATCCACCTTAGTAATGCTGTAAACAGAGCGCGACCTGGCTAGAGCATGTCCACCTTAGTAATGCTGTAAACAGGCGTGACTAGGCTGAAACATGTCCACCTAAGTCAAGATGTAAACAGGCGCAAACAGGCTGAAAGCACAACCACCTTAGTAATGATGTAAACAGAGCACAAGCTGGCTAGAGCATGTCCACCTTAGCAATGCTGTAAACAGAGCACGACCTGGTTAGAGCATGTCCACCTTAATGTGATGTAAATAGAGGCATGACCTGGCTCGAGCATGTCCACCTAAGCATTGGCGTAAACAGAGCACGACCAGGCTAGAGCATATCCACCTTAGTAATGATGTAAATGGTGCGACCTGGCTGAAACACGTCCACCTTAGTAATGATGTGAAAGCGAGACACGACTGGCGAGCACGTCCACCTTAGTAATGCTGTAAACAGAGCGTGACCTGGCTAGAACATGTCCACCTTAGTAATGCATGTAAACAGAGCATGAGCTGGCTGAAACATGTCCACCTTAGCAATGCTGTAAACAGAGCGCGACCAGGCTAGAGCATATCCACCTTAGTAACGATGTAAATGGAGCACGACCTGGCTAGAGTACGTCCACCTTAGTAATGATGTAAACAGAGCACGACCTGGCTAGAGTACTTCCACCTTAGTAATGATGTAAACAGAGCATGACCCGGCTAGAGCATGTCCACCTTAGTAAAGATGTAAACAGAGCGTGACCTGGCTAGAGCATGTCCGCCTTAGAAATGATGTAAACAGAGCATGACCTGGCTAGAGCATGTCCACCTTAGTAAAGCTGTAAACAGAGCATGACCTGGCTAGACCACGTCCACCTTAGTAATGCTGTAAACAGAGCGCGACTAGGCTAGAGCATGTCCACCTTAGTCATGATGTAAACACAGCGCGAACAGGCTAGAGCACAACCACCTTTGTAATGATGTAAACAGAGCATGAGCTGGCTAGAGCATGTCCACCTTAGCAATGCTGTAAACAGAGCGCGACCTGGCTAGAGCATGTCCACCTTAGTATTGATGTAAACAGAGCATGACCTGGTTAGAGCATGTCCACCTTAGTATTGATGTAAACAGAGGGCGACCAGGCTAGAGCATATCCACCTTAGCAACGATGTAAATGGAGCACGACCTGGCTAGAGTACGTCCACCTTAGTAATGATGTAAACAGAGCACGACCTGGCTAGAGTACTTCCACCTTAGTAATGATGTAAACAGAGCCTGACCTGGCTAGAGCATGTCCACCTTAGTAAAGATGTAAACAGAGCATGACCTGGCTAGAGCATGTCCACCTCAGTAATGCTGTAAAGAGAGCGCGACCAGGCTAGAGCATGTCCATCTTAGTAATGATGTAAACAGAGCGCGACCTGGCTAGAGCATGTCCACCTTAGTAATGATGTAAACAGAGCGCGAACAGGCTGAGCACAACCACCTTAGTAATGATGTAAACAGAGCATGAGCTGGCTGGAGCATGTCCACCTTAGCAATGCTGTAAACAGGCGCGACCTGGCTAGAGCATGTCCACCTTAAGTACTGATGTAAAGAGCATGACCTGGTTGAGGCATGTCACCTTAGTAATGATGCAAGCAGAGCATGACCTGGCTACAGCATGTCACCTTAGTAATGATGAAACAGAGCACAACCTGGCTGAGCACGTCCACCTTAGTAATGATGTAAACAGAGCATGACCAGGCAAGGCACAGCCACCTTAGTAGTGATCTAAACAGAGCGCAACCAGGCTAGAGCAAGAACACCTTAGTAAAGATGTAAACAGAGCATAACCTGGCTAGAGCATGTACACCTTAGCAATGCTGTAAATAGAGCGCGACCTGGCTAGAGCATGTCCACCTTAGTAATGCTGTAATGAGAGCATGACCTGGCAAGAACATGTCCACCTTAGTAATGATGTAAACATAGATCGACCTGTCTAGAGCTTGTCCACCTTAGTAATGATGTAAACAGAGTGCAACCAGGCTATAGCACGTCCATCTTAGTAATGATGTAAACAGAACGCGACCAGGCTAGAGCATGTCCATCTTAGTAATGATGTAAACAGAACGCGACCTGGCTAGAGCATGTCCACCTTAGAAATGATGTAAACAGAGCGTGACCTGGCTAGAGCATGTCCACCTTAGTAATGCTGTTAACAGAGCATGACCTGGCTAGACCACGTCCACCTTAGTAATGCTATAAACAGAGCGCGACTAGGCTAGAGCATGTCCACCTTAGTCATGATGTAAACACAGCGTGAACAGGCTAGAGCACAACCACCTTAGTAATGATGTAAACAGAGCATGAGCTGGCTAGAGCATGTCCACCTTAGCAATGCTGTAAACAGAGCGCGACCAGGCTAGAGCATATCCACCTTAGTGACGATGTAAATGGAGCCACGACCTGGCTGAAATCGTCCACCTTAGTAATGATGTAAAACAGAGCACGACCTGGCTGGAAGTACTTCCACCTTAGTAATGATGTAAACAGGCATGACCTGGCTAGAGCATGTCCACCTTAGTAAAGATGTAAACAGAGCATGACCTGGCTAGAGCATGTCCACCTTAGTAATGATGTAAACAGAGCACGACCAGTCTAGAGCACAACCACCTTAGTAATGATGTAAACAGAGCGCGATCAGGCTAGAGCACGAACACCTTAGTAAAGATGTAAACAGAGCATGACCTGGCTAGAGCATGTACACCTTAGTAATGCTGTAAACAGAGCGCGACCTGGCTAGAGCATGTCTACCTTAGTAATGCTGTAAAGAGAGCGCGACCTGGCTAGAGCATGTCCACCTTAGTAATGATGTAAACATAGCGCGACTTGTCTAGAGCATGTCCTCCTTAGTAATGATGTAAACAGAGTGCAACCAGGCTATAGCATATCCACCTTAGTGACGATGTAAATAGAGCACGACCTGGCTAGAGACCGTCCACCTTAGTAATGATGTAAACAGAGCACGACCTGGCTAGAAGCCACGTCCACCTTAATAATGCTGTAAACAGAGCACGACCTGGCTGAAACACGTCCACCTTAGTTAATGATTAAGCGAACACGACCTGGCTGAAACCGTCCACCTTAGTAATGCTGTAAACAGAGCCGACTAGGCTGAAGCACGTCCATCTTAAGCATGGCGGAACAAGCGCGAACAGGCTAAGCACAACCACCTTAGTAATGATGTAAACAGAGCACAAGCTGGCTAGAGCATGTCCACCTTAGCAATGCTGTAAACAGGCGTGACCTGGCTGAAGAATGTCCACCTTAGTAACAATGTAAATAGAAGCATGACCTGGCTGAGCATGTCCAACTAAGTAATGCTGTAAACAGGCGTGACCTGGCTAGAGCATGTCCACCTTAGTAATGATGTAAACAGGCGCGACCTGGCTGAAACATGTCCACCTTAGTAATGATGTAAACAGAGCATGACCTGGCTAGAGCACATCCACCTTAGTAATGAAGAAAACAGGCACGACCTGGCTAGAGCACAACCACCTTAGTAATGATGTAAACAGAGCACGAGCTGGCTAGAGCATGCCCACCTTTGTAATGATGTAAACAGAGCATGACCTGGCTAGAGCATGTCCACCTTAGTAAATGATGTAAACAAAGGCGCGACCTGGCTGAAACACGTCCACCTTAGTAATAATGTAAACAGAGCATGATCAGGCTAGAGCATGTCCACCTTGATCATGATGTAAACAGGCGTGACCAGGCTAGAGCACAACCACCTTAGTAATGATGTAAACAGAGCACGGGCTGGCTAGAGCATGTCCACCTTAGCAGCTGTAAACAGGCGCAACCAGGCTAGAGCATTTCCACCTTAGTATCGATGTAAATAGTGCATGACCAGGTTAGAGCATGTCCACCTTAGTAATGATGTAAACAGAGCATGACCTGGCTAGAGCACGTCCACCTTAGTAATGATGTAAACAGGGCATGACCTGGCTACAGCATGTCCACCTTAGTAGTGATGTAAACAGAGCACGAGCTGGCTAGAGAATGTTCACCTTAGCAATGCTGTAAACAGAGCGAGACCCGGCTAGAGCATGTCCACCTTAATAACGATGTAAATAGAGCATGACCTGGTTAGAGCATGTCCACCTTAGTATTGATGTAAACAGAGCGCGACCAGGCTAGAGCATATCCACCTTAGTAACGATGTAAATACAGCACGACCTGGCTAGAGTACGTCCACCTTAGTAATGATGTAAACAGAGCACGAACTGGCTAGAGCATGTCCACCTTAGTAATGATGTAAACAGAGCCCAACCAGGCTAGAGCATTTCCACCTTAGTAATGGTGTAAACAGAGCACGACCTGGCTAGAGCATGTCCACCTTAGTAATGGTGTAAACAGAGCACAACCAGGCTAGAGCACAACCACCTTAGTAATGATGTAAACAGAGTGTGACCAGGCTAGAGCACGAACACCTTAGTAAAGATGTAGACAGAGCATGACCTGGCTAGAGCATGTACACCTTAGTAATGCTGTAAACAGGCGCGACCTTGCTGAAACATGTCCACCTTAGTAATGCTGTAAACAGAGCATGACTTGGTTAGAACATGTCCACCTTAGTAATGATGTAAACAGAGCATGACCTGGCTAGACCATCCACCTTAGTAATGCTGTAAAACAGCGCGACCTGGCTGAAGCATGTCCACCTTAGTAATGCTGTAAACAGGCGTGACTAGGCTAGAGCATGTCCACCTAAGTCAAGATGTAAACAGGCGCCAAACAGGCTAGAGCACAACCACCTTAGTAATGATGTAAACAGAGCACAAGCTGGCTAGAGCATGTCCACCTTTGCAATGCTGTAAACAGAGCACGACCTGGTTAAAGCATGTCCACCTTAATGTGATGTAAATAGGCATGACCTGGCTCGAGCATGTCACCTAAGCATTGGCGTAAACAGAGCACGACCAGGCTAGAGCATATCCACCTTAGTAATGATGTAAATAGTGCGCGACCTGGCTGAAACACGTCCACCTTAGTAATGATGTAAGCGGAGCCGACCTGGCTGAAACACGTCCACCTTAGTAATGCTGAAACAGAGCATGACCTGGCTGAAACATGTCCACCTTAGAAATGATGTAAACATAGCGCAACCCGGCTAGAGCATGTTCACCTTAATAATGATGTAAACAGAGCATGACTGAGCTAGAGCACAGCCACCTTAGTAATAGTGTAAACAGGCGAGACCAGGCGAGAGCATGTCCACCTTACTCATAATGTAAACAGAGCGCGACCAGGCTAGCGCACAACCACCTTAGTAATGATGTAAACAAAGATCGACCTGTCTAGAGATTGTCCACCTTGGTAATGATGTCAACAGAGAGCAACAAGGCTATAGCACGTCCATCTTAGTAATGATGTAAATAGAACGCGACCAGGCTAGAGCATGTCCATCTTAGTAATGATGTAAACAGAGCACGACCTGGCTAGAGCATGTCCACCTTAGTAATGATATAAACAGAGCGTGACCTGGCTAGAGCATGTCCACCTTAGTAATGCTGTAAACAGAGCATGACCTGGCTAGAGCATGTCCATCTTAGTAATGATGTAAACAGAGCATGACCTGGCTAGACCACATCCACCTTAGTAATGCTGTAAACAGAGCGCGACTAGGCTAGAGCATGTCCACCTTAGTCATGATGTAAACAGAGCGCGAACAGGCTAGAGCACAACCACCTTAGTAATGATGTAAACAGAGCATGAGCTGGCTACAGCATGTCCACCTTAGTAATGATGAAAACAGAGCACAACCTGGCTAGAGCACGTCCACCTTAGTAATGATGTAAACAGAGCACGACCAGGCTAGAGCACAACCACCTTAGTAGTGAACTAAACAGAGCGCGACCAGGCTAGAGCACGAACACCTTAGTAAAGATGTAAACAGAGCATAACCTGGCTAGAGCATGTACACCTTAGCAATGCTGTAAACAGAGCGCGACCAGGCTAGAGCATATCCACCTTAGTATCGATGTAAATGGAGCACGACCTGGCTAGAGTACGTCCACCTTAGTAATGATGTAAAGAGAGCATGACCTGGCGAGAGCATGTCCACCTTAGTAATGATGTAAACATAGATCGACCTGTTTAGAGCATGTCCACCTTAGTAATGATGTAAACAGAGTGCAACAGGCTATACACGTCCATCTTAGTAATGATGTAAAAGAAAGCGACCAGGCTAGAGCATGTCCATCTTAGTAATGATGTAAACAGAGCGCGACCTGGCTAGAGCATGTCCGCCTTAGAAATGATGTAAACAGAGCATGACCTGGCTAGAGCATGTCCACCTTAGTAATGCTGTAAACAGAGCATGACCTGGCTAGACCACATCCACCTTAGTAATGCTGTAAAGAGAGCGCGACTAGGCTAGAGCATGTCCACCTTAGTCATGATGTAAACAGAGCATGAGCTGGCTAGAGCATGTCCACCTTAGTATTGATGTAAACAGAGCATGACCTGGTTAGAGCATGTCCACCTTAGTATTGATGTAAACAGAGGGCAACCAGGCTGACCATATCCACCTTAGTAACGATGTAAATGGAGCACGACCTGGCTAGAGTACGTCCACCTTAGTAATGATGTAAACAGAGCACGACCTGGCTAGAGTACTTCCACCTTAGTAATGATGTAAACAGAGCATGAAATGGCTAGAGCATGTCCACCTTAGTAAAGATGTAAACAGAGCATGACCTGGCTAGAGCATGTCCACCTTAGTAATGATGTAAACAGAGCATGACCAGGCTAGAGCACAACCACCTTAGTAATGATGTAAACAGAGTGCAACCAGGCTATAGCACGTCCATCTTAGTAATGATGTAAACAGAGCGCGACCAGGCTAGAGCATGTCCATCTTAGTAATGATGTAAACAGAGCGCGACCTGGCTAGAGCATGTCCACCTTAGTAATGCTGTAAACAGAGCACGACCTGGCTAGAGCATGTCCACCTTAGTAATGCTGTAAACAGAGCATGACTAGGCTAGAGCATGTCCATCTTAAGCATGATGTAAACAGAGCGCGAACAGGCTGAGAGCACAACCACCTTAGTAATGATGTAAACAGAGCACAAGCTGGCTAGAGCATGTCCACCTTAGCAATGCTGTAAACAGGCGTGACCTGGCTGAAACATGTCCACCTTAAGTAGCGATGTAAATAGAGCCTGACCTGGCTAGAGCATGTCCACCTTAGTATTGATGTAAACAGGCGCGACCAGGCTGAAACATATCCACCTTAATGCTTGATGTAAATAGAGCCACGACCTGCCTGGAAACACGTCCACCTTAGTAATGATGTAAACGGAGCACGACCTGGCTAGAGCATGTCCACCTTAGTAATGATATAAACATAGCGCGACCTGGACAGAGCATGTACACCTTAGTAATGATGTAAACAGAGTGCAACCAGGCTACAGCACGTCCATCTTAGTAATGATGTAAACAGAGAGTGACCAGGCTAGAGAATGTCCATCTTAGTAATGATGTAAACAGAGCGCGACTAGGCTAGAGAATGTCCACCTTAGCAATGCTGTAAACAGAGTGCGTCCTGGCTAGAGCATGTCCACCTTAGTAATGATGTAAACAGAGTGCGACTTGGCTAGAGCATGTCCACCTTAGTAATGCTGTAAACAGAGCGTGACCTGGCTAGAGCATGTCCACCTTAGTAATGATGTAAACAGAGCGCGACCTGGCTAGAGCATGTCCACCTTAGTAATGATGTAAACAGAGCATGACCTGGCTACAGCATGTCCACCTTAGTAATGATGTCAACAGAGCACGACCTGGCTAGAGCATGTCCACCTTAGTAATGATGTAAACAGAGCACGACCTGGATACAGCATGTCCACCTTAGTAATGATGTAAACAGAGCGCAACCAAGCTAGAGCACGAACACCTTAGTAAAGATGTAAACAGAGCATGACCTGGCTAGAGCATGTCCACCTTAGTAATGATGTAAACAGAGCACGACCTGGCTAGAGCATGTCCACCTTAGTAATGATGTAAACAGAGCATGACCTGGCTAGAGTATGTCCACATTAGTAGTGATGTAAACAGAGCGCAACCAAGCTAGAGCACGAACACCTTAGTAATGATGTACACAGAGCGCGACCAGGCTACAGCATGTCCACCTTAGTAATGATGTAAACAGAGCGCAACCTGGCTAGAGCATGTCCATCTTAGTAATGATGTAAATAGAGGATGACCAGGCTAGAGCAAGTCCGCCTTAGTAATGATGTAAACAGAGCGCGACTTGGCTAGAGCACGTCCACCTTAGTAATGATGTAAACAAGCGCGACCTGGCTGAAGCACAACCACCTTAATGATGATGGAAGAGAGTGCGAGGCTGGCTAGAGCATGCCCACCTTTGTAATGATGTAAACAGAGCATGACCTGGCTGAGCATGTCCACCTTAGTAAATGATGTAAACAGGCGCGCGACCTGGCTAGAGCACGTCCACCTTAGTAATAATGTAAACAGAGCATGATCTGGCTAGAGCATGTCCACCTTAGTCATGATGTAAACAGAGCGCGACCAGGCTAGAGCATTTCCACCTTAGTAACGATGTAAATAGAGCATGATCAGGTTAGAGTATGTCCACCTTAGTAATGATGTAAACAGAGCATGACATGGCTAGAGCACGTCCACCTTAGTAATGATGTAAACAGGGCATGACCTGGCTACAGTATGTCCACCTTAGTAGTGATGTAAACAAAGCACGAGCTGGCTGAGCATGTCCACCTTAGCAATGCTGTAAACAGAGCGCGACCGGCTAGAGCATGTCCACCTTAGTGCTGATGTAAATAGAGCATGACCTGGCTGGAAATCGTCCACCTTAGTAATGATGTAAACAGAAACACGACCAGGCTGAGCACAACCACCTTAGTAATGATGTAAACAGGCGCGACCAGGCTGGAAACACGAACACCTTAGTAAAGATGTAAACAGAGCATGCCCTGGCTGAGCGTGTACACCTTAGTAATGCTGTAAACAGGCGACCTGGCTGGAAGCATGTGCACCTTAGTAATGCTGTAAAGAGGCGTGACCTGGCTAGAGCATGTCCACCTTAGTAATGATGTAAACATAGCGCGACCTGGCTAGAGCATGTCCACCTTAGTAATGATGTAAACAGAGTGCAACCAGGCTATAGCACGTCCATCTTAGTAATGATGTAAATAGAGCACGACCAGGCTAGAGCATGTCCACCTTAGTAATGATGTAAACAGAGCGTGACCTGGCTAGAGCATGTCCACCTTAGTAATGCTGTAAACAGAGCATGACCTGGCTAGAGCATGTCCACCTTAGTAATGATGTAAACAGAGCGCAACCAGGCTAGAGCATGTCCACCTTAGTAATGATGTAAACAGAGCATGACACCATAGCTAGACCAGTCCACCTTAGTAATGCTGTAAACAGAGCACGACCTGGCTGAAACATGTCCACCTTAGTAATGCTGTAAACAGGCGTGACTAGGCTGAAACATGTCCATCTTAATTAAAGATGTAAACAGGCGCAAACAGGCTGAAGCACAACCACCTTAGTAATGATGTAAACAGAGCACAAGCTGGCTAGAGCATGTCCACCTTAGTAATGCTGTAAACAGATGACCTGAGTTGAAACATGTCCACCTTAATATGATGTAAATAGAGCATGACCTGGCTAGAGCATGTCCACCTTAGTATTGATGTAAACAGGAGCGACCAGGCTGAACATATCCACCTTAGTAACGATGTAAATGAGCACGACCTGGCTGAAAGCACGTCCACCTTAGTAATGATTAAGCGAACCGCGACCTGGCTAGAGCATATCCACCTTAGTACATGATGTAAATAGAGGCACGACCTGGCTAGATCACGTCCACCTTAGTAATGATGTAAGCAGAGCACGCCTGGCTAGAGCATGTCCACCTTAGTAATGATGTAAACATAGCGCGACCTGGCTAGAGCATGTTTACCTTAGTAATGATGTAAACAGAGTGCAACCAGGTTATAGCATGTCCACCTTAGTAATGTTGTAAACAGAGCATGACCTGGCTAGAGCATGTCCACCTTAGTAATGATGTAAACAGAGTGCAACCTGGCTAGAGCATGTCCACCTTAGTAATGCTGTAAACAGAGCGTGACCTGGCTAGAGCATGTCCACCTTAGTAATGATGTAAACAGAGCGCGACCTGGCTAGAGCATGTCCACCTTAGTAATGATGTAAACAGAGCACGACCTGGCTACAGCATGTCCACCTTAGTAATGATGTAAACAGGCGCGACCAAGCTAGGAGCACGAACACCCTAGTAAAGATGTAAACAGCATGACCTGGCTAGAGCATGTCCACCTTAGTAATGATGTAAATAGAGCACGACCTGGCTAGAGCATGTCCACCATAGTAATGATGTAAACAGAGCATGACCTGGCTAGAGCATGTCCACATTAGTAGTGATGTAAACAGAGTGCAACCAAGCTAGAGCACGAAGACCTTAGTAATGATGTAAACAGAGTGCAACCTGGCCAGAGCACGTCCACCTTAGTAATGATGTAAACAGAGCGCAACCAGGCTAGAGCACGTCCACCTTAGTAATTATGTAAACAGGCGTGACCAGGCTAGAGCATGTCCACTTTAGTAATGATGTAAATGGAGCCACGACCTGGCTAGAGCATGTCCATCTTAGTAATGATGTAAACAGAGCGCGACCTGGCTAGAGCATGTCCATCTTAGTAATGATGTAAATAGAGGATGACCAGGCTAGAGCAAGTCCACCTTAGTAATGATGTAAACAGAGCACGACCTGGCTACAGCATGTCCACCTTAGTAATGATGTAAACAGAGCGCGACCAAGCTAGAGCACGAACACCTTAGTAAAGATGCAAACAGAGCATGACCTGGCTAGAGCATGTCCAACTTACTAATGATGTAAACAGAGCACGACCTGGCTAGAGCACGTCCACCTTAGTAATGATGTAAACAGAGCATGACCTGGCTAGAGCATGTCCACATTAGTAGTGATGTAAACAGAGCGCAACCAAGCTAGAGCACGAACACCTTAGTAATGATGTAAACAGAGCGCAACCTGGCCAGAGCACGTCCACCTTAGTAATGATGTAAACAGAGCGCAACCAGGCTAGAGCACGTCCACCTTAGTAATTATGTAAACAGAGCGTGACCAGGCTAGAGCATGTCCACCTTACTAATGATGTAAACAGAGCACGACCTGGCTAGAGCATGTCCACCTTAGTAATGATGTAAACAGAGCATGACCTGGCTAGAGCATGTCCACATTAGTAGTGATGTAAACAGAGCGCAACCAAGCTAGAGCACGAACACCTTAGTAATGATGTAAACAGAGCGCAACCTGGCCAGAGCACGTCCACCTTAGTAATGATGTAAACAGAGCGCAACCAGGCTAGAGCACGTCCACCTTAGTAATTATGTAAACAGAGCGTGACCAGGCTAGAGCATGTCCACTTTAGTAATGATGTAAATGGAGCACGACCTGGCTAGAGCATGTCCATCTTAGTAATGATGTAAACAGAGCACGACCAGTCTAGAGCATGTCCACCTTAGTAACGATGTAAACAGAGCACGACCTGGCTAGAGCATGTCCATCTTAGTAATGATGTAAATAGAGGATGACCAGGCTAGAGCAAGTCCACCTTAGTAATGATGTAAACAGAGCGCGACCTGGCTAGAGCATGTCCATCTTAGTAATGATGTAAACAGAGCATGACCTGGTTAGAGCATGTCCACCTTAGGAATGATGTAAACAGAGCACGAGCTGGCTAGAGCATGTCCACCTTAGTAACGATGTAAACAGAGCACGACCTGGCTAGAGCATGCCCACATTTGTAATGATGTAAACAGAGCATGACCTGGCTAGAGCATGTCCACCTTAGCAAATCATGTAAACAGAGCGCGACCTGGCTAGATCACGTCCACCTTAGTAATAATGTAAACAGAGCATAACCTGGCTAGAGCATGTCCACCTTAGTAACGATATAAACAGAGCACGACCTGGCTAGAGCATGCCCACCTTAGTAACGATGTAAACAGAGCACGACCTGGCTAGAGCATGTCCACCTTAGTAACGATGTAAGCAGAGCGCGACCTGGCTAGAGCATGCCTACCTTAGTAACGATGTAAGCAGAACAGGACCTGGCTAGAGCATGTCCACCTTAGTAATGATGTAAGCAGAGTGCGACCTGGCTAGAGCATGCCCACCTTAGTAAGGATGTAAGCAGAACGTGACCTGGCTAGAGCATGTCCACCTTAGTAATGCTGTAAACAGAGCGCGACCTGGCTAGTTCATGTCCACCTTAGTAATGCTGTAAACAGAGCGCGACCTGGCCAGAGCATGTCCTCCTTAGTAATGCTGTGAACAGAGCACGACCTGGCTAGAAGCTTGAATTATGACAGACTTATAAATGCATTCGAATAAAAAAGGGTTGTGGACAGTGGAATCTTAAAAGTATTATAATCAGTGATTCTCCAAGAGCATTATCACAAGTATCCTAACTCATATGGTTAAGTTTAAATAAATCCCCAGAACAGGCAATCTGGAATGATTCTATTTTTTATTAGATAGTCAAAAAAAATAATAAAACACAAGTAGAAAATAAACAGGATTTCAATTGTTGCACAATTGCAAAGTGGTGACAATTTCAAATCTTTGCGATGAATGAAGGACAGAAATCAAATAGCCAATACTGACTTCAACTTCTTTAGCACCCTGCAAGACACATTTTAAAAACATTATGGTATCAAATATACTCTCGTTCCATGCTAAAGGGGAATGAACAGTAAACACAAAGGACCACACACTCAAGTACAGGGACAGTTCCAATGTGCACTTTGCATGCAAAAACATTTTGGTTTACTTAATGTTTACTGGATATAATGTATTGTATTAGACTAATTTAGCTCAGTTCTAGACTGACATCTTCCATTACTACAAATCACAAAATCCCCCTGCAGTTGACATCAGAGCAGTAGGCGCAGAGTTGGAGATTCAAAGCCTACAGTGCATGTCGGAGTTTAAATAAGCTCTGATCTTTTTTTTTGTTGGTCCGCTGTCTCCCCAGGCTAAGGGCTGGCAGTATAGTCTAGAGGTTAGAGCAATGAGCTGTGAATGAGCTTGGTACATCCAGTAGACCAGACCTGGGTTTGATTCTCACAACCTCTGTCTGCATACTGTGTGACTCTGAGCAAGTCACTTAACCACCCAATACTCCCAGGTCGCCCCTGAAAACAGGCATGTGTGCCTAGTGGGCCTTACCCTGTTACTATAGACTAAAATAAATAAACTATAGTCGCAGAGGACTATACTTAGCCACTGGAGGAAAGCAGACTGGAAAACATCTGCTCAGAGATTTTAAAAGCTATGACATGCACTGAAAGTAAGCTTGAATGGGGTGGGAAAAATATGTGGGGTGGCCACCATTTAGTAGAGGGAGGGAGGGAAGAGTCTAGCACTTTTTTCTAGGTGGTGGAACCTGCTCAGAGGAGAAAGATGACTTTAAGAAGTTGAAGATAGGGGACTCCAATAGCAGCAACAGCCAGTCAGAAAAGGCTGGGGTCCAGGCCACCTGGGCTGTTACGTTTGGTCAGGTTGAAAGTGACAATAGCAGCAAGCCCATCAGTGCAGCAGTAGTGCTACCGCTCGTGACGCTAGTGACCCGAGTTCAGGAACAAGCTTGGGCTGCCAGGGACTAGCTGGGGGTGACGAGGATCGAGCACCCCAGGAAACACTCTCCTCCTCCTCCTCCAGGGGACACCCCCTGAAAAACATTTGTGCAAACAGGGAGGAGGAGTAGAAAACGGGTGCTCTCTCCTTTCCCGCCTGGGGGGGCAATCCGAGGCATCATGGAGGCAGAGTACCGGGGGATAGTATGGTAGTAGGTCTAGCCACAAGTACCTTGGAGGACCCTGAGAGAGTGGCTCCGCTGTGATGTAGGAGGCGGAGTGATAAACAGAGAGTTAAGAAAAAAGAAAGTGGGAAGTGCAGCTTATGCAGTAGCTGGTGAGATCGGTGATAAGGAAAATAAGAGGGTTGGGGAGAAAGGAGAGGGTGGGAAGGATGAGGGGGAATAATTGGGAGGACACAGAAAGAGAGCACATGATCATTGAAAACAGAAGAAACCTCCAGGGTATCAGAAACCAAGAAGCACTTGGGGGGGGGGAGATTGTGGTGTGTCAAAAAGAGAACAAACAACCTTTCAGAACTTATTAGTGCAGTGAAGGCTGCTCTGTAAGGAGGGAGCAAAGAAATTTGCTTTGGCAGAGTGAAGGGTCTTGGTGCAAGGGTTTCAAAGCTGCCTGTACCTGATAAGGTCCTCACATGACAGTTTAGGTTTATGTAAGGACTTAATCTGGTATACGCAGCATCCCAAGCCTTGAGGCAGTTCTAACAGCTCATCGGAGGCCCATCAGAGGTAGAAGCCTTTCACCTGTGTCTGCTTATGAACTGGGGACATTCTTACTGAACCTATACCCCATCTGGTCAACATACATTCTCACTATTTATCTTTTTATGGCCAGATACAGATGTTTCTCTCCTTTAACTACAACCATAGCTCAGTGCTTAGCTTAACTGTTTTTTTTTTTGCATTTCTGCCATATCTAGTATTTTTCATCTTCTTTCTGTTTTGTGTTTTCTTTATTATCTCTCACCAATCCATATACTGAAATAATTAAGTGGAAACCAAAACTTGGTACAAGTAATTAATTGCCAATTACCTGTTTAATTAGCCCAATTTCTACCTTCCATTTATATCTTTTTTCATTTAAGGGCAGGCTGTATTCCTGTCACGGGCCATGCATGTAGGCTGTCACTTTCATCAGGAAGTGCTGTCTACATGACATAATGTCATACTCTTTTGACTGCATTTGAGATGACTGTTGAACACCACCACAGTCACATCAGCAGCACGTTGTGCTGTGTCGCTGTGCATATAGCTCACCATGTGACAGAGTGTGAGACAAGGATACGATGCTCTTTGTCTTTTCAGCAGGTGTCTATTCCTGTACTATTACTGACATGCAGGGATGACAACTAGTAGGAATCTTTGCAGCTGCACGTTGACAGGTAGTATTTTCCTGTGACCAGTTGCCTAATAATCCTTTGTAGCAGGCTGCGCTTCGAAATATTGAGGGTGCTTATGTCAACACTATTGAGTGCTATAGAACGCAAGCACCATGTGCTGTGCTCCTATGCTGATATTCTACAATGTTGCCCTGCAGCGTTCTTCCTTCAGTACTGTGGCTGAATACTTTTGTGTAATGTTGGTGTATGTACAGTTATCACCATTTTTTGTAGACTGTACATAGTCACACAATCAACATCAGCTATGACATATATAGATAAAGGATCTATAAAATGTTGATGAATGTGTATATATACCCGAAGCTGCAAAAAGTAGGCAACCACAGTACTGAGTGCAGCATCACAGTTCATGACAATGTTATCTGATGTGATCATTGAGACGTGGAGATATCCATGCAGAATAATACACACTGCATAGGATATTATGGTGACTGCGTGCCATATGAGCTATGTGCATGTGGATGCAGCATAACTTGCTGCTGGTGTGGGTGTGGTGCTGTTCAAATGTTGCTCAAAGTGCTGTAATGAGTATTTAATAGTAGGGAAAAGACAGTTTGTAAAGGAAATGTGTCATGTGCTGAAACCACACTTCAGGCTTCATAGCCCGCTACCCTGGGACAGCGATAGCAGTGCTGTGTCTAAATAAAAATGTTGTACTCACTGATTATAGTTTGTGAAGGGATCATTATTTTTCCAAACTGTGAGCTAGCCGATCCCTTCCCACTTCCTAGACTGCCTGGTCGGCCCCTGCTCTCCCCTGTTTTGGAACGTGGTACCAGGGAGAGCATGGAGACATGCCCCATACAAGTCTATGGGGCTTCTTTTCCAAACATTTTTTGAAAACTTTAAACTACCTTTTGATAAAAAAGAAAGATCCACTCAACTAATAGGGACCCTATTAGTTGAGCGGTGTCTTTCTTTTAAAAAAAAGTTTGTAAAAGAAGTACCATAGACCCGTATGGGGTGCATCTCCCCGCTCTCCCTGGTACCATGTCCCAAAACGGGGGAGCGTATGGAGGTGAAGCAGGCAGTTCAGGGAAGTGGGAATGGATCGGATAGCTTTCGGTTTGGAAAAATTATGATTCCTTCACAAACTGTAATCAGTGACTACAAAATATTTATTTCTATACAGCAGGGCTATCGCCGCCCCAGGGTAGCGGGCTATGAAGTCCAAAGTGCAACATCATTCATTTCCTTTAACTTACTAGCAGTTCTCTGTGACACTATGATAACATTATGGGTCTGCATTGAGTGACAGAACACTAATTATTGATTTTCTTGAACAATTGTTTATTGCCCAGCATTTGTTGTCACAAATCAGTGAGTCTCACAGACGTTCCACTGATCAAAGTAACATTGCAGAGGAAGGCTTCCAAGACTCACAGAGGGGATGTGATGAGGTATTATTCATGTATTGTCATTAATTCTGCTCACATGATAAATTCATCCAGCAGTGTCTGCAGACCCTCCCCTGTGTTCCAGCAGACCACTGAGTTTTGATGCTTGTTGCCGGTGTCCAGCAACATGTCATTAAAAAAGTTCCTATAGAGATATCTGCTCTGCATTTCATAGTATCATAGTCAAAACCAGCAGAATAGGCCCCATGGTCTATCATGTCTGCTCGGAAGCTAGCCCCCTACTGGGAGCTCACTCCTCCACCCCCCCCAGCCCCAGAGGTGGCCTACCGTGGCCTCAGTTTCCTCCTGTACCTGTCCCAACCCTTCTTGAATCCTTCCACTGTGGTCTCTTCCACCAGACTCCTGGGCAGTACATTCCATGGTTCCACCACCCTCTCGGTGAAGAAGCGTCTCCTGTGTTCTCCCCTGTACTTCTACCCTTCCAACTTGCACTCGTGCCCCCTGGTACGTATCCCCTTCTTAAGCCTGAACAGTTCCCTGGCTCCACCCTTATTTATCCCCTTTACATACTTGAAAACCTCTATCATGTACCCTCTGTCCCTCCTCTCCTCCAATGCGTACATATTGAGTTCTTCCAGTCTCTCCTCATAGGTCCTACCCTCCATGCCCTGAATCATCCCAGTCGCCCTCCTCTGGACCCTCTCCAGCAGCGCTATGTCCCTGTTAAGATGGGGTCTCCAGAACTGCACACAGTACTCAAGATGCGGCCTAACCAGGGCATTATACAGAGGGAGGATCGCCTCACTCCTCCTGGAGGTAATCCCTCTGGTGATGCAGCCCAGTATCCTGTTTGCTTTTGCTGCAGCTCTTCAACAATTCTCAGTGTTACTCATTTTGCTATCCATCACTATCCCAGGGTCCCTCTCGCCCGATGCGACTTGCAGTGTGTCCCCCCCCCCCAGAGTGTATGCATGTCCGGGTTTCTGACCACCAGATGTAGCACCCTACATTTCCCTGCATTGAACTTCAACCCCACTCTTGCCCACCCCACAGGGTATCCAGATCCTCTTGAAGGGCCTGTCTCCTCACTGCCTGTCCGCCAGTGCTCCCAGTTTTGATTCATCTGCAAAGACAATCAACCTACCCTAACACCCACCCTATGTCCGAGACATAGGAATTGAACAGGAGGGCCCCATGACTGAACACTGGGGACCCCACTGATGACCCTCCTGGGGAGGAGACTGTCCCTCCAACCACCACTCACTGTATTTACCCCATAAGCCAGTTTTCCACCCACCTGATTGACTGCCCCACCCCCCAGCTTTGTTGTATGCCCTTGAAGGGTACCGAATCAAACGCCTTACTGAAATCCAGATAGAGGATGTCCACCAGCCTATGTCTGTCCAGGGCACCCGTCACCCAATCATAAATATCCACTAGGTTGGTCTGGCACGACCTCCCCGGAACAAAAGCATACTGCCTGTCATCCAGGTGCCCCAGCCTTTCCAGCTGCCCCCCCCCAGCCTGTCCTTGATAATGCCCTCCATAACATTGCCTACCACAGACATTAGGCTAACGGGTCTATAATTCCCCATCTCCTCTGTGAACCCCCCCATGGATAGGCAACACATGAGCCACCTTCCAATCTTGATGCACCCACCCTGTCATCAGGGAGATGTTGAAGAGTGAGGCTAGTGGAGCTGCCAGCACATCCGCCAGTTCCTTCAACACCCTTGGATGCAGTCCATCTGGCCCAGGCGCATTCTCAGTCTTTAGCGACCGAAGGGCCTCTCTCACCCTATCTGCTGTGATTTCACCCTCCCATCCCCCCCTCCTCATGCATCCTTTCCTCCCCTTCTACATACGACCCATCCCCTGCTCTAGCCTCATCCAGTCCTACAGTCTCCAACTGACCTCCTGATTCAGTGGGCTCCACTACCATCCCATCGGGTTAGAAGGCTTCCCCACCTCCCCCAGTAAAGACAGAGGCAAAGTACTCATTTAGCGCCTCTGCTTGTTCCCCAGCTTCCTGCGCCCATTCCCCCCCCCCCAGTTCTAATCCTGCTGATCTGTGCCCTCACTTTTATTGCCCATGCTCCTGGCATTGATCCAGACCATCCTCCACTGACGCCCCCCTCAGTCTTCTCAGCCCAGTGCGATCCCATGTCTCTCTTCTCCACTTAGTTCCCCCTATTCTTTTAACGCTACCCAGAGCCCGCTTTGCATGATCTAGTCCTGAACCCTCAAGCTTCCTCGCTGGGCCCCTCAGTCTTTCTATCCCTCCCCCCTTTACAAGTTTAAACCCCACCTGTCACTTATGAATCCAGAAAGTTTCAGTTTAAGGATCTCCCTCCCTTCCAGGTTGAGATGCAGCCTGCCCCTGGCATATAGCCCCTTGTATCACCCCAGTCCCCCATCAATCCATACCCTTCTGACTTGCACCACTCCCTGAGCCACTTGTTCACCCCCCTAAGTTTTTCTTTATTTTCCCCACTCACCCTTGGTACTGGCAGTATCTCAGAAAAGGAGATTGAGCATCCTATAGACTGGCAAACCCTGGCCAGTTCCTTGAATCTTGCCTGTATCTCCAGCTCACTGTTCCCTTCTAAATCGTTTGTTCCCAGGTGACCTAGAAAGTCGGGATCCTCCACATTCCCTTGCTATTGAGTATAGCTGGAATGTGGCCTTATGTACTGATAGGCCTGGGATACATTTAACCTTGACTGGGCAGCCTTTTCCCTCCCCAGCCCCCTCCCACTGGATACCCCTAATCATGGAGTCACCCAACAGGAGCATCTTCACCTCTCCCCTCAAGTTACTAGCCCATTTGTGGCCTTTCATACTCCTTCTGTCTATGTCCCCCAGCTTGCTCCTTGCACCACCCACAGCCTGGGTGTCTCTATTTTGTGCATGCTCTTCCAGGCTGTCTCTTCTGCCTACGTCCCCCAGCTTTCTCCTCTCACCACCTGCAGCTTGGGGGTCACAAGTCTGTATGTGCCCTTCCAGACTCCTTCTCCTGACTATGGCCCCCTCTTTGCTCCTTGCCTTCCCACAGCCTGGGCATCACTAGTTTGATTGTGCCCTTCCAGGCTCCCTCTTCAGTCTCCCTCTCCCAGCTTGCTCCTCGCACCCCTCACAGCCTGAATATCCACTAGTCAACCCCGTAACTCTTCCCGGTTGGACTGTTGTCATTGGCACCTCCACCCAGGCCTCCTAGCCCTTGCTTCCTTCTCCCCCAGGTTCTGCAGTAACGTGCCCTTGTGACCCAGTGCTCTCTACAACCCCCTCTTCTGGAATTTCCAGTCTCAAAGATGGCCTACCCAGAGTGCTCCCCTCCCCACCCCCCTCCTTGTCTGCTTTTCCCTTCCTGAACTCTGCCCTGTTCTGGGTCCTGGCCTCATTCACCCTGACTCTGTTCTGTGTGTTCCCCTCTGCCTTACCACCCTCATACCCGGGCTCCTGCCCCCTCCCCACCCGTCTGGTGCCCTGGTCTCACGTTCCCCATGCTCTCTCCTCCTTTGGCTCAGTTCCCCCCCTTCTATCCCCTGGCCCCCCACTGACACCTGACCAATCCCTCCCCATCATCCTGCACCTCCTACAAACCAGCCTCTTCCACCTCATCATCTGGGTACAGCAGGGTTAGGCGATTTGTAAGTGTGAAGCCTGCCCCAAGCTGGCCCTTCATTGTCCTAAAAGAGTGTCACATTTCAAGATGTATAAGACACACAGCACATATCGTTTTGCAACACTAATGTTTATGACATGTTCCCCATATCACTCATCTCCATTGCCGCCTCCATGGTGTGCCAGTTTTTGTTTCCCTGTAATTTTACGTTTTTCTATCAATGCATCATGTTACCCTGCCTCTTCTGTACAACACTAATCTTTACATCCATCAGTTGATGGTCCTCTGTCCTGAACAGGTCATAGTACTTCAGGAGTGATACTGTGTATCATCCATGGCAGAATTGAATCAAACCAATATATCCACTTTAATATTCTGCATCAACACACACATAGGTCATCACAAGTAACAATCCTGATTTTCAAGTGGTCCTTGTTACTTGTAAGCTCAGTACCTGAGTGTGAGACGTCCACATTGGTCATTGTTTCACTGTGTATAACTTTGCATTCCAAGGAATGCAACCTTGCCTGCCGTAACTTTGTCCATTCTTCACATCCTTACCATGTTCCTACACATTATGTTCACCTTTGTGTTCCACAGTAACCAAGTGTGACCTAATTGTAAGTTGCAACATGCCCGAGCATGTCTTACTGTGTTGGCATGATGTCAAGTGATGAAGATATGCAGCTGGACAGTTATAGAATGTAATTTGCACAACCAAGGAGTCAGTAAATCACATAACCACATGTTAGGTCCCCAAAAGTTTCAAGCTACTGTGACGAATAACTTTTCCTTACAACTGAGGTACATTGTTCCTTGATTTTGATGATGCTAATGCACAGAGGGCAATGGTGTCAGTTGAGGTACATGAAGTTTAGAGTAGGGACCTAGCTGAGGGGTGGTCCACCTCAATGTTGGTAGCTGGGTGACTTCACAATGGTGCCCTGACATGACTAGGAACTGAACAAAACACTTTTTTGTTAACATTATCACTTGTGCTTCTGGTGGGCACAGTGATGTCTGTCTTATTGTTTTTCTGTATGTTTGCCATATCAAGTAGCACCCATTCACATCATGGCCCTGAGGTGAATACCAAGAGACCACCAGTAGTTTCCCTATCTAATTACTACATTGCAAAGACAATCAATCCCATCGGTGCAGCTGTTGGATTCCAGTGTGTGCAGCTGGTGACTTTGTGCAAGGTACCGGGGTGGCACAGTGGAAGATTCTGAACAAAGGTTGAGCAACAGATCACTGCTCTCTGTCTCATGGAGTGCGAGTGGGGATGTAACATGGTGCTTGATGACTCCATGTACATGATGATGGTACTACTAGTTGCCTGTTCCCGCTTGCTGTATGTGGTGTTCAACATCGGCACATGCCTTGTATGTTATGCAATTACATGCCCCTGGAAAGCTTATGCAGACATGGTGTCTTGACTGCCTTATCACTTTACCTAGTGTCTGCGTCCACATATGTTGTGGCCAGCCAATGATGCCATCTGCATCACGCATTACAACAAGACATGTGTTTTGTCTCTGACGAGGTTTTGCCATCATACCACATGCCTGTGTCTGCAGCGGTGCTCGCCGAGTCATTGTGCTCAGGGCCTATGCAAGGAGGATACCACCAGCATGCTGGATCCCCTCCCTCCCCACACAGAAAGTGATCAGTCATTGTACTCTCGAGCCTTGTCCTGCCAGTTGTCCCTTCAGTGACCCTAGTCCATTCCAAAACACGGGTCCATGACATTGCAAGCAGAAATTAGACGAGTGTGACGACGCCATGGCATACATATTGATCAGTTAGTAATGCTCCACAGAAACACGCCATGCAACAGTATGAAAATATCTTGCAGTTGCAAAGTGTGGTCCTCATGTGGAAGACATTTACCTAGTTAATGTCACGTGCAGTAACTGGTTTTGCAAACAGTAACTATAGTGTGTGTGTGTGTGTGTGTGTGTGTGTGTGTGTGTGTGTGTGTGTGTGTGTGTGTGTGTGTGTGTGTGACGTCCTGTTACTGACATAGTAACATAAATTTTCCATGTCAATAGATGTTATCCCAGGACAGTATCCCATCAACTTCTGACAATGTCCGATTGTCAGTTGATATGTCAGAGGTCACAGAAGTAGAATACACAATGTATTAGGTAGTAATGATTTCAAGTTCCTCTTTTTTTTTTTAATAGGTGACATTGTAAATTATTGTGTGACACTGCACCATGTACACTGCTACCTTTTTCATAGTAATAATCAAGCATATTATGCTCTCTGATCTATCAAGCATGTTTGATGCTGTGTGCCTTTGCATGGCACCATTGCTGCAAGATCCACCTCCCTCCTTAGCATGACCAACACACCACGGTGTTGTTCTGTTATGCACCCTCCCCCTATCCGTATCACTGACTTTGTTCAACACATCCACAGTACCATCAGCTAACAATAACACATGCAGCGCATTGTACTGCTACACCTCCTCTCGGTGAAGTTCGACTGGTACTTCACACAGTCAGACTTCACACTTGCATCTTCATGTTGGTACCTGTGGTGGACAACACCTACATGAGCTCGAGAACCCATTGCAGGCTTCCCTGTGTATTCCTTTCACATATCTGAAGACCTCCATGATATGGTTGATGTAACAATGGTGAAAGCCTAAATGGCTATTGCCGTTCTTGCACAGTTAAATGAAACAGATTTTATCTGCACTGTCACATCCGTTACCCATGAGAAGATGGTGCGGGAGTTATGTTTTTAATGTTTTGTGCTGTGGGCTCTTACCCCCACACCACCCGTATTGCTGCGCACCATAACCCCACCAACAAAAGTATTGTAAACTCCAGGTGGGTGTGCATGTCAGTGGTGGGGTGAAAACATTAACAATGAAAAGGTTTTGCCGTGCGGCGACAACAATGCACCGCACGGACAGGGAACCCAGTACACAGTACCATGTGGAGAGACGCCAGTAAACCAATGACTACATCATGCAAGGGGGTCTGTTGGTCTATCAAATGTTGCACCACCCCTCACATCCCTCCTGCCCTTGCTTGTGTGTTCCGTTCACATCTACCCATAGCGTACGCATAGCAACATCTTGTTGC
Source organism: Neoceratodus forsteri (assembly GCA_016271365.2). Classification (NCBI taxonomy): domain Eukaryota; kingdom Metazoa; phylum Chordata; order Ceratodontiformes; family Ceratodontidae; genus Neoceratodus; species Neoceratodus forsteri. Next base: position 1,334,037,527 of record CM057449.1, read on the forward strand.
TATACTGTCTCACCCCTTTCCTGGTGTCCAACCATCCTGTGGCCATCCCTGTAATGCACTGCATAGAGTTAATGTAGGCACCCTTTCCTAACGCCCGATATCACAGGATACCCATCATATACCCCTCTTTCTTTGCTCATCCAGTAAGTAACGGTTTAGCTCCTCCATCATATCGTCGTACTGCCTTTGCCATATTTACATTATCACAGTGCTTGGCCTCTCATGTACTGTCTGTACAATAGTAATGTCACTGTTTCAGTATGGATGCAGAAAGTGCACTTAGTATTGAAGTTGGTGTCCAACCAGGCAATTGTACATGTCAAGTATCCCCTCAAAGTGATACGCTGTAAAGTAATCACTGTCGTGTTACTATGTTATATAGCACCCTTCACTCAGGATAGAACCACACCCTGCTATCTTCACCTGGCTCCACTTGTTACACAACAACTACTACTCTGAGGAGCACTCTGCGTGACAGGATCAGATCCAGGACACGCACTTACCAGTTTGGATCACTGTCCATCGCTGCAAGTAATTAACCATGTAAGGCGTCCATCATGCGTTGCTGTGTGCCTGATGACTGCCCCCTACTGCAGTCTGCACCTATCCAATTCATGTGTACCAGCAACACAGTTTGCCCTGTCACCTACCACATTATCCTGTGGCTGGCCACCATGCCTTCCTCCTGTTCATACCCCTGCCTGTGTGGTCTATGTATCACACACATGTTCACAGTTATGCTTTCAATTAGTTCATTTTCTCATAACACATGACATAAGTTATATAAATTCTTATTTTCTGTTGTCGCTGTAGGAGGACTGTATACCAATTGCAGAAGACATTTCAGTTTCTCATGATGATGACACAGTATCAGCTGAAATGACACATTGTACTGTGACTTCAGATATGCATGATCTATCTGGCATGTCATGTAAATCCCGCACTGGCAGCGCCTCACAAGTTTTACAATCCAGTGTTCATGGTACACTGGACACTACAACTATACCACCAAAAAAAGCGCTCCATGAGATGTCAAACAAGCCACAAAATGTTCACCAAAATAAAGGTGGTGTGATGCTTGTTTTGAGAAATCAGACATTCATTCATATGGTTAGATAGTATTTGGCAATGGATCAGGATTAACAATGTGGCTGAATTTCTCCGTGAGGCACTGTCACTGAGTTTCCGAGTGTTCGATCCATCGCTATCCAGTGCACTTTATTGGATGACGTCCCCATTGGTTGTTCTACCCCAATCTCAAGTCCAGATGTAGCAGTGGTCGCCGACAATGACTCTGAATATTTGACAACAAATGCATCCATCTTAGTGGTGGAGAAAGAGTTGTGTACACCAACAATGCAGTATGCCTTTTTTGTTATGACTGTATTCGCTCACTATGTGTATGCATGCCTTTTCACCACATGATCCTTTATTCTCCGTAGACATAGGCTTGTAGTGAGCTACCGTCACCCAGTGCAACTCATTGTTGCTGTGGTGGACCTTAAGTGCTTCTCAGCAGCACCCCCACCACCACAACCCACGGATGATGGTATTTGTTATTTAGCACAACTGAATTACTGTGTGGTCTGAGCTGCATTTATCCTCCTCGACACTGTAGCAGTATCATGTTGAAGATGTTTGAGTTACTGGTATTATTCTTGAATGTTTCACTTTCTTTTCATTGCCATTGTATGTTTCCCAGTATTTGTCATGCATTGCTGATGAAATGATGTAACTGCAACGGTATACTGTGCAGCGATCAACACACATGATACCATACTCCCCATCAGTAAGAGGGGAACTGTGGTTACTGATCTGTGGTCATGACTGTTGTGTACACACTGTGTGACATGCTTGCAAGCCTAACCAGTGCATTATACATTATTATACAACGGCAATGAAATGTCCTGTATTCTGGTCAGTTAGTGGGTACCTGAGACAGTGATGTTATTACACAATAACATCACTGTATTGATTAGTTGCCATGGGATTATCATTGTTTGCTCTTCTCTTAAGAAACAAAGATGCGTTGTCACACTCCAAATGTAGTAAAAAAGTTTTAAATTTTTTTCTTAATTGTGAATAACATCGAGCCATTGTATAATTGCAATAAGGCACTCCAAGGTGTGTGTTATTAAAGGAATAATGCCTGACAGGGTGGGGGTTATGCTGGGATAACATCCCACCTCGGGTGGTTGGGCCCGAGGCCACCGGCCGAGGGCGTCCAACACCCGAGAAGGGATGTTATCCCAGCATAACTCCCACCCTGGAGGGCATTATTCCTATTATACAATGGCTTGTTGTTTTATAATAAAAAAATAATTTTAAAGAATGTTTTTGTTAGTGTGTAAACATATTTTTGTTTCTTAAGAGAAAGAGGAGATGATCATGGAGGTGATGGGGATCGAAATCATCCAAACAATCAGCAGGGATGTTATGCCAGGATAACATCCCTGCTGTGATAGCCAACTGACCAATCAGAAACCAGGATTCTTTCTTGCCATTGTATAATGTGTAATAACGTCACTCCTGGGGTGGTGTAATCACTGGTATTCGCCTCGTGCTTCAAACCGTCCCAGCAGTGACGTTATTACATGACAACACACACCTTGTCGTGCATTATTGCTTACATAATTGACAGTGCATTATGCACCAGTATGATGTCCACACATTTAGTACACTGTGTTCCAATTACATGGTCGCAGCTGTCGGGTGCTGCCTCTTGGAGCATCCATGTAATGTGTAGGACTGGTTTTTGTGTCAGGCTCCATTTTTGGGTCAGCTGATGGCTGTCCATATTACTGTAATTTTCGTTGTAACGGATTGTCATTGACCTTATTGGAATCATGTAGGACACTCGTTACTGTCTCTCAGCAACATTGCGCTGTTACGTGACAACATAAATTCAGCAACTGTTCATGAAACACTGAGAAACAGGGACGTAACATTTGTCTTCCTTTGTTGTGTTTCAGAACTCCAGTAAAGACTTCCGAAAGAGAACCGCATGAACAGGATAAATTCATAGTGTTCCGGTCATGCATCAAAGATCTTTTTAAGTCATGAGAAAGTTGTCATGGTTACAACACCATAATTTTTTCAACAGATGAACCTTCAAAAAGACAAGGCACATTTTTATCTGTCACTGCCAAATGCTCAGACTGTGACCACTGTAAAGTGCGGCATAGCCAGCCCTCAGAAGGTCACTTTGCACTTGGAAACTTGTTGCTATCAACAGCTGTTTTAGTGTCTGGGTGCAGCATTTCAAAGTCATTGAGACTGTTTGAATATATGAGAAGTCCATGTGTTTCTCGGTGGACTGTACAGAAACATATGAAGACCACCATCTCCCATCTCCCCTGTCATAAAAAACACCTGGGCCCATGAACAGGAAACAATGATACAGACATTGAGAGGCATGACCAGGGGTATGATACTTGGTGATGACAGGCGTGCTGATAGCCCTGGTCATTGTGCTAAATTTGGATCCTATACAATGCTGCAGCAACGCCTACATAAGGTTCTTGACATTTGTCTTATTCAGGTACAGTTTTTATGCCGGAGATTGGTAAACAGGACTTCTTTAATTTGTATAGTGCATTAAAGTCCGTTGCCTTCATCATTGTGATGTTTTTGATTTTGATTTTCAGAGCAATGAAGTCAAAAACTCAGCCTGGCTGGAGTTGGAGGGATTGAAAAAATCATTAACTTTTTTGGTACAGGAAAAGGGGCTCAGGGTTGACTGCATCAATACAGATTGGCATAGGCAAATCAATGCCTGGCTCTCCTCCTCACCTTTAATGCAGAGTGGAAAGCATTATTTTGACGTATGGCACATGGCAAAAGGTATGCACATATATAAATAAGAGTAGGTCCATTGAAAGGTACACTAACTTCATGGCAGTAACATGAAATGCTGATGTTCACAGCGGCACGGCACACCACAGTGCTGCTTTGCTGGACAACTTAAATTGAAGTTGGCAGGTGACTTGCATTCCTGATGGACCACATGCCATCGGGTGTTGGCAGGGAAGGAGAAGGATTGAACATGCTATGGACTGCTCTCTTTCTCCGTGGAGGTTGATTCTGAAGCACTCTTTGATGTGCGGCTTCCTACTGCAGGTTGTTGGACATGGCTCCACAGTGTGGGCTAGGATTGAGCTGCTGAACACACTTGTATCTGGCGCATGCCAGACGTGTATGTGCTGTGCTCTGCAGGTGTCACTGCATGCCCAACTTCCTTGATGTAAAACAGAACAAGTTGAAAACCACAGTCGCACACCAGAATGTACGGCCAGGGATGCATGTCCCAGCGAAAAGGCTGTTGACCCACTGTATGTGATCCATCGCCTTCTGGTCATTAAGGGTAGCTAGACACATACCCCCACAATGAATTGTGAAGCACTGTGTCTTTTGCTGGGGTGATGATCTGTATTGGAGCTGGTGATGCACCAAGATGTGATGCGGATACGTGCCGAAAGTGATGAGGATACAGTGACAACACAAGAAGTAAAGCATGATCTTGACCAGGATGTTGTTGTTAGGATTTATCCACTGTTTATTATTGTACTAGTACTTCTGTTTATACTGTTTTTGGGAAGGTAGCCATCTGAAAGGAATTTTGTGAGCTAATAGTTTGGGCTTCAAACCGCACTACTCTGGTGCAGTGATAGCCACTCTGTGTGAAAATAAAATGTTGTTACTCACTGAATAACGTTTGCGAAGGGATCGTAATATTGTCCAAACTGTGAGCTTGACAATCCCTTCCCACTTCCAATGCTGTCTGCACCGCTCCAGCGCTGTCCCATTTCGTGACGTGGTCCCAGGGAGAGCGCGGGGACACGCCCAATACAAGGCTATGGTGCTAAGTTTTAAACTGATTTTATTAACCTTTAATGTTTGATAAAAATGAAAACCAACTAATAGTGTCTCCATAAGTTGAGCAGTGGCTTTCATTTTCATGAAACGTTAGCTGAAAGGTTAATGAAATTGTTGTCAAACTTAGCATGATAGGCTTGTATTGGGTACGTCACCGCGCTCTCCCTGGTACCACGTCACTAGACGGGACAGCGAAGGGGCAGAGTAGGCAGAATCAGAAGCAGAAAGGGATTGTCTACCTCACAGTTCAGACAATATTACGATCTCTTCCCAAACGTTATTCAGTGAGTTACAAATTTGTATTATCACGTGGAGGGGCTATTGCCACTCCAGAGTAACGGGCTACGAAGCCCAAAGTGTGCTTTTTCAAAACCATACAGTTACTGGAACATTGTTCATTGATTGAATGTAAAGTGTTATGTTGTGCAACATACACATATGTTGATACTAACTACCGCCATTCATCACTGTTATGCATAGGGCTCCACAAAAAAGTTGAAGCACTGTCCAAACAACGCAGCATGGATGCAATCAATCCATGGAAAAAAGCAATAAACAACCATGTTTACTGGGTGGCTGGCACAACACTAGACAGCAATAAAAAGGTTATCGAAGGAAAGTGAAACAGCATGATATGTCACATACAGAACATTCACAGTGGCCACAGAGATGTGTACCCTACTTGCGCGCATGGACCACTGGAGGGAAGAGCAGCAAAGAAGAAGTGGCCGAGTCCAAGTGAGTATTGCACACAGTATCCTGCGGTCCGTCATACAATTAACAAAATTTTCACAGTACGACTACCTTTAAAACTGTCTGTGGATGGCATCACTGTTTCTTGCAATTGTGTAGTTTCTGATAGCATAAAAGAGGGACAATTTCAGTTACGTATTACAAAATTGGTGGGCTAAACCAGCTAATGACAGCTCAAGCTCACCATGCAGGTAGTATGTTCCATGCATGGGTACAAAAAAGGACGGCAGTTAACAGGGTAAAATCACTAATCCTTACAACGTTGGCATTTAAAAATGACCATCATTGTTGTTTCCTCGCAAAAGGCAGTCTCCTCTGCTTATACTGCTGCAGTTTACATCCTATAAATGTGAAAGTACAACAAGTACTATCCTACTGTTTGCTCCGAAACATACAGCATTTTCATTTGACAGAATGCATGTCCGGCAAATGTCTCATTCTCCTTTTAAAAGTCATACAGTGCTACTGAACATCTTTGAATGATGGTACATCTGGCACCTGCCTAAGTTCTCTGCGGTACCAAACTTCACAGTTTCTGACACAGCTCATGTCACAGGGTACCACACTGTGACAAAATGGTTTTAGTGTCTGACGCAGCAATCCATCATAGTGCTTTGATTAATGGCTATAAGTATGATACTCCGTGTTCATGAATGGTCACAGAATTTGCCTGAACAGGCACTGGAACAGACCATACTGTACTTGTTACGTAGTGATTTTGTGGCATATGCTGCTTGTCTGTGTCTGTTCCTGTCCATGGCGCATCAACGTACCGAAGTCTGGCAGGCCATAACCATATGACCATGACCGGCTGTGCTACACACTGCCTTGTATGTCCGCCTGTTGTGAGCACTATAACGTGGCCATGACGGGGGCTTTGAAATCACTATTCAAATACAATGGCCATTGTGGGGCCAACAACAAGAATTATTGTTTGTAATTCAGTTTATGGTGGGGTGAGAGCATGGATGTTCTATGGGCAATGCTCACGGCGTAGAATGCAGAAAGAACCATTGATAAATGCCTCAGGGAGGCAGTATAGCGCAGTGGTCTAAAGCTCTGAGCTGCAAATCTGGTGACATCCAGCAGACCAGACCTGGGTTTGAATCCCACAGCTTCCACTTGCATACTGTGTGACCCTGAGCAAGTCACTTAACCTCCTTGTGCTCCCAGGTCGCTCCTGTAAAAAAGCTTTCAGCTTAGTGTGCTATACCTGGTTAAACAACTAAATAAAAATGAATAAATAAATAAAGGACTTACTGCTTGGCCGATGGCTGTCCTGCCATTATGTGTATGTTTTTTGTCTTGTGGGGGGACACATAACTTCTCTGCACAGAACATTTCTGCAAAGTATCCAACATCCACTGCAACCAAAGGCTGCACCTAGTACCTCAATCTGGCTCATAAAGTATGCATGTGCCTGTTACATCCTCCTGCCCCCCCAGCTGTCCCATCAACACAGAGTGCTGAATCTAAGATTACAATGTTCCTGTTGTGATGTTGGCCCCATGGAACCAGTGTTTCTACCTAATTACAGCCTTTGTAATGTGGACTTCAGTTACTCAGTGATTGGCTATCCCTTTATCATGTGACACGTCATACACACTACTCTGTTTGATTTCGCTATATCATCTCCCTCCATAAAGCCCACTGCCTTCAGTTTTGTATGCCTTGACTGAATGGCAGATGTTATGTTGAACCACACTATTCAGTGGTCACTTGTTCACAGAAGGCTACCCAGTTGTAGATCTGCAGTCCTGTTTCACTCTCCTTTTCACAGCACCATATATAATATTGCTCCCTCCAGAGTGGGTTACAATTGGAACTGCTTGAGACATGGCCCCTCTAGGGCATCGATAATGGCCCTGCTTTTGGATGTAGCCGCAGCAAAGGTGGTCCACCTGATATGTGACATATTCTGGTCCCTCATCAGCAATGGCTCCCCTTTCTGTGCCTTCCTAAGGATGCATTGTAGCATGCACTCTTCAATTTGATCACCCTGACAATGGGTTCTGTAGACAACCCCTGTGTGGATTGTTGTGCCACTTCCAGTCGCCAGGGTGGCCCACAGTGCCCCCTTTCCGCCGAGTGTACCATTTAGCTCCGTTGCTGTCATCATTTCCCTTACATGCACAGCTACTCTGCCTCGTCTTCTGCCCTCCCTGTCCCTTATGAACATTTAGTGCCATGGTATGTTGACATCGCAGTCATTATGTGCGTACGAAGTTTGTGTGAGCGCCACTATTTCAAGGCATCCCTTGTTCCATCAAGGCCACCACTTAACTGATCTTGTTACCTACACTACAGCCATTGTTACTTATCACCCTTCATTCTTTCAGGTACTCCACAGTTTTTGACTGATCCTTTTCCTTACCACCTTTCTGTTTGTCTCCATGTACCCCGGACCTTATCCCTATTATGGTCTCTATTTTGATGTTTACCTTACTAAGCAACATTATTTGGTTGTGCTTGGGGCGTATGATTTCACATCTCCTTTTCACTCACTACCCCCTTGACTACTTTAAATGCTTGCTAATAAAGCATTTCAACCTACCATATTGGATTGCGGTTCCCATCCTGAACAGACGCAGAGCTTAGCGCCACTACAGGCCTGCATCCCTCCCAGTGGAGCATCAGTCCTGACTGAAGACAAAAGCCTGTGATTTGCATCACTTTTTCAAACAACCTTTGACTCACATGATGCGGATCACCATAGCATAAAGAAAACGATAGAGAGGCATCACCTCCGAGAAGGGTACTGTGTGTGCAACTTGATTAACGCCCTACCACACCTCGACAAAGTGATGCCCAGTCATACGGTACTAACAACGGAGTCCCACACCAGGAATTGTTTCCTTCCCCTGTCATGACACAGTTATTTTTTTAATGTCATGTTTTTTTTAAATGACTACAGGCTAATTCTTGCGGGTCTGCATTACAATGAGAACAGTTGCAGACCGATATCGAGGGATAATCAGGGAAAAGAAAAGTTGGAGGTGTATTTCAGCAAAGCCAAAAAGGGAGAGCCTTCTCTGTGCAAGGTGAAAGCACACGCTACCTATGGTACGTATGTCTGGTGTTCATAAACAAAGTTTTTGAAAATTCAGAAAAGGAGTTGCACTAGCCATAAAAGACACACAATGTTGTTTGGGCCATGCACTGAAAGACATCTCAACATACCTAACTTCTGCTCCTGTATAGTTACTTGCTGTTATAAAATGGTTAGCCTAAACCAGCCAATCAGAGATGAAGTTCTCCATGCATGAAATATGTTCCATGCATGGTTAAAAAAAGGACAGCAATAAAATACTGAAATCATCAAGCATTACAATGCTGGCATTTAAAAATGCCATCATTGTTGTTTCCTCGCTAAAAGCAGTTCTCCCATGGCTGAACCTGCTCGCTTACCCACTTTGCATTCCTCTCTGTATTTCTTGCAGAATGACTAATAAAATTTAAAAAAAGCCATCCTGAGACAGCCCTGGGATAAGGTTAGCTCTGCTCAGCAGTCTATGGGGATTTATTCGGGCTCTTGTGTCCTAGCTTTCACTTCCTGGTTATGGGTCGGTGCCCAAACATATTCCTAAGTGAGATCTGGGACTCCTGGACCCAGGAGTGCTCGCACTCACTGTTGCCACTAATCTACCCCAATCTCCAATACTGTCATGCTCCCTTTTCTACCCCATTGCTACCACCCGCATGTCTCCCCCACCTATCAGCTCTCCTACCCACCCGTCGACACAGACGGCTCCCTTTCCACTGACTGTGACTCTCTGGCAGGAGCAGCGGCACTGATGACAATGGTCCTAGACCCCGGCGGTGGGAGGCTGGCAGACAGTAAGTAGAGGTAGACTGTGGCAGCGCAGAAAAGCAGCACCAGCTCATTGCCCAGCTGACTTCCCGCGGTACCAGCCCTGCTCTGTTGGGGTGACAGGTGAACTCGGAACGGGAGCGTTACATGCAAATGACCTCATGAATATTATGTAAATGACCTCATGAATATTAAAACTATGTCCGCAGAAGGACTGTTGTATCATACATTAGCAGCATTACATGTTTTTTTCTACATACCAGCAATATTTCTCTAACTGCAAACAGTAAAATAAAGCTAGGATCCCATTTTATAAGTGCAGTAAGACACTCCAGGTGTGTGCATGGAACAGATTTTACCTCACGCCAGAGGCTAAAGGCACTCGGCCAAGGCCTTGTGCCCACAAGGACCGGGTTATATGGGCCCGTGGGCAGGCTCCAACAAAATACCAGCCCCGCCAATAATTTTTACAAGTAAGAGTTTTAACAAAATACATTTTTTCCCCTTATTTTTTGTTCTGTGACTCCTGGCCTGGGCATGCTTGCCCTCTGTGACCTGCTGCAGCCCCGGAGTGATCCCAGACCCTGATAATTGGTAGCATAGCATTTTTGAAATTGGTGCCTGTTTGTGTACATGCACATTCCAATGTGCATGCACTCAGAAGGAGAGAGAGAGAGAGAGAGAGAGAGAGAGAGAGAGCAGGTAATGTCACTGGGTGACGAGGACTGGTGATGGGCGCTAGGCGAGCGAGTAAGTGAACTGCGTCGACTTGAGGCAATGCCAGTGAGTAACCAAACTACAGTCCTGCATGTTGGGAGGAAGACATCGTCCATCCATCTCAGGCGGCAGGCAGGGTCAGTCAGGAGTGAACCAGGCCCAGCATGATTAGAGGAGGAGCCAAAACAGCAGTCGCAGAAGTCCTGTAGCATGACCATGGCCGATGGAGTCGGTGGCTGGGCTTAACAGTCTGGCAGGTCATCATCACGATTTGTAGGGGCAGGCACAGCTGCTGGAGAGATCTGAAGAGGAGGAGGAGTCATTGAATCAGAGACCCACCAGTCCAGATGGTGGAGGACTGGACAGGCAGTGACTTAACCACCGCACCGGCTAATGGTAATCTACCCCCCGAGACCGAGATCCCGCAGGTAAGATCAGGGAAGCAACTGGGGAAGGAAGCTGAGGCCTGAATACCCCTGCTGGGAGAGACAACTTGAATATCCTGGGTTTCTAATGCACTGCTACTAACCTGACCGCAGCTAAAAGGTTTTTGTTAGCCAGATGGGGATTTGAGTGTTGTCTGGTCTGGCCTCACCAAGGGGAGGGAGTCGAGAAGAAGGAAGCCCATGGGGTGAAAAGTAGGGAAGATAAGTGTAATCCCCTCTGAAGAGATGCACCCTACCTGCCTGCCTCCTGATGCCCTCCCAAGGCTCCCAGACCACTGCTGCTGGTGATGCTGGCTCCCTTCTCTCGATTGTGTGTGGCATAGTGAGGGATAGGCAGACTGCAGCCCCCTCTTGGGCACCGCCTGCACTCTTTATAATTTGGATATATCTGGGGTGCCTTACTGCCTTTGAAGAGCAGGCCCTTTATTTACCCCATTTGTGGCCATCACCCAGATGATTAATACTTAACTGGCTATTAGACTTTTTATCAATTATTAGTGTGATGATACCCACAAATAGGGAAAATTAAGGCCAAGAAGAGGAAGACTCATGGGAAACCACAGAACTACTTCACAGAAGTAGTGGTAAATGTACTTGGAATAAAGTTTTACAGCAGGTGTTATCAGCTGATACTCCAATAACCATCAAGTTCAGAGTGCTCTAAAGAAAAAGGGGTAACACTGTCCTTCCGCTGAGCTACTGAGGGAGACATTCTAAACCAATCTGAAGGTGGAAAGGCACTGCGAGGGAGCAGTGGCTAGGGGCAATAGAATGCTGGGCTGCATCAGAAGGGGGATTACCAGTAGAAAAAGGGAGGTCGTAGACTCATAGTACCTTTGTATACCCATGTAGTTAGACTCCTTTTTGGAGTACGGGGTTCAGTTCTGGAGGCCATACCTCAAAAAGGATGTGGGGAGGCTGGAGTGAGTTCAGAGGAGGGCAACAAAGATGGTAAAGGGGCTCAGCCACCTATCCTATGAAGAAAGGTTGAGAGATTTGAACATGTACTCCCTGGAACAGAGGAGGGAGAGGGGGGACATGATTGAGACCTTCAAGTACCTTAAGGGTATAAACCGGGTGCCAGAGGAAAGCATCTTCCAGCTGAAAGGGAATCTGAGGACAAGGGGGCATGGGTTACAGATTGAGGGGGAGCAGTTCAAGGGTAACATTAGAAAGTACTATTTCACAGAGAGTTTGGTGGATAAGTGGGATAGGCTTCTGGAGGAGCTGGTTGGAGAAGCAATGGTGGAAGGCTTCAAAAAGGCATGGGACAGACACGGGGGAAGGGGCAAGTCCTAGCAGATAATGAGACAAATGGGCAGACTAGGTGGGCCTGTCCGTCCTTTTCTGCCATTACACTTCTATGTTTCTATGTTTCAGTTATCCTTTCCACCCTAAAGCTGTACGTGTAATGTAAAATAGAGCAAATGTGAAGCACTCCGCTCAGAAAACAACTGAAAAGGCAAATCTACCTGGTGCGCAAATATTTTCTATCATTTTCGTTGGCAACTGGCTGCTGTTTTGTTTTCCTGTTGAGGTTCACGCTGACAGAATGTGTTTTTAAAGGGTTTAATAATCAGAGACATTTGTCTGCAATTGAAAAAAAATATATCTAATTTTATCCACAAAGATAGGGTTTATTTTTTCCTGCGTCAGGTCTGACTTGGTCCTTCTTTCCGAAGAAATTTTGTTATTAAAATCCACTAACTGTGGAGGAGATAAAAGAGGAGACTAGATACTGTGCTTTGCTTACAAGGAAGTTTTTGCAGTGGAGTTATTGGCCTTATCCTCATTCTTGGCAGTCTGTTGTCAGACAAAGTAGAACTCTGATACAACAATACTGCCTGGGATAGAGGGTGCTGTAGTTAAGCAATAAGGCATGATAGGGGGTGTATTATGGTTGGATAAAGGATCACCTCAGGTGGGTTCAAGCACAAGGTGCAGCCAAGTGCTTCCACCACCTGAGAAGGGCCGTTAGCCCACCATAAAACACCCCCGGGAGTGCCTTATTGCTATTATGAAATGGGTCATTTTTAGTAAATTGTATGCCTTTTTTAAACATTTTACTTTTAGCTGAGCCATTGTGCTGGGATAACAGTCCAGCTGAAAGCTGCTCTTGTCCAGTCAGATGCCAGCATTCTTTCTACCCATTTCATAACTGGGGTTAACATCAGCACCATGTTTCATGATCATCCTCGAGGGAACACACCATAGATTCACAAATGTTCCGGTGACCTTTTACCCTAATTTTTCATTTCTCTACTTTTAATGCTTTGCTTTAATTTAACCCTATTAATATTTTATTTTTTGGGGGGGTTGCTGTCTCTATCTATCTATCTCAACAGGGATTATGTGGACTTCTATGCGATAATGTTGTTTTTCAGTTTTAACTTGAAGAACTGTTGTCACTCATTTATGACGGATCTTCAGATGCTTATGAAAGTATTCTGGTTTGGCTGAAAAGATGTGGAAGCAAACCACAAGCAAATGGGACAGATTTCTCATTAATTAAGATTTGATTGTCTCAAGCCCCCCCTGCACTATGCTGATTGCTAATTATCATGAGTTATAACTCCACAGCAAATGCTTCCTTGTAGGCAAAGCATAGTATCTAGTCTCCACTTTATGGTACTGAGCAGTGTCAAGCTGCCCTAAGCAGAAGCAGGAATAGTCTGTGTTGTGTCATGGTGGTGTGGTGGGCTGGCTGGTTGCAGGCTGGTGATGGGAGAACTTTCAGAGAGAAGTTTGAAGTTTAGTTTAACAGTTGAGAGAAAAAAATGAGGAGTGGAGTCACTCCATTACAGTGGCAGGAGGGTGATGTGACTGTGATGGGCTGGTGACTGTAGGCCTATCTCTGAGTGGGGAAACACAGAAACAGAATTTGACAGCAGATAAGGACCACATGGCCCCACCTAGTCTGGGGTCAAAGAGAAACATAGACCATGAGACAGAAAAAGACCAGACAAATGTCCACCCAGTCCGCCACACCTCTTAACCTGTTGTCACTGAAATGAGGTTCATGGTCCAGGGACACTCAAAATGTAGGACAGTGAGGGGACACTGACTCTCAGGGACACAGAAAGGCTCCAACACGGAGACAAAAGGTCACTGGGTGGTTTCACTTCACACACAGAAAAAAAAAAGATTTCAGATCAGCTGCAAAATGAATGGGGATGGGACTGTTTGTCCGAAGAAGCCATGGGCCTGTTCAGCTGACCTGACCACTTCAACAATTGCTTATGAGAGCAGAGAGTATACCTTTACTGCAAGAGATAGGATAGAGACCGACTAGCTTAACAACAGTATGCACCAAAAAAAGTACAATTTTATTCAAAACCTGAAAGTGCAATGTTGTTTTCACTCTTGATAATTTGCAGGTTTAATGAATGAATAATGTTACAGTTTATTGAAATGTCTCTAATGTCATCTATCTAGCTTGTTTGGTGAGTGTTTAGAATATCGGACCACCAGTATTGGCATAGCCTAAAGCTACAGAGAATATAGCATAATTTTGTCACGTGCTTGCTGCGCTGTACTGTAGCTGTGCTAAGAGCTACTTTCATTGTGTGCTTGCTGTTGGGTTTTGTCTGTTTATTTGAATTGAGGGAGCTCTGTCCCTCCCCACCTATCTTATTTTGTTAATATGGGGTGTGGGGGTGAAGCCCCACAACTCGGATAAACTAAAAAAAAAAATAACTGACAGTCCAATGCGGTGTAGAGTGTGCTGTGAGGTTTTGTGGTATTTGAGTTGAGGGGCTCTGCTCCCACACACCCTTGTTTTTTAATATGGGGGTGTGGGGGCATGACACTCCAACTTAAACTAATAAAAAATAATCGACTGTTTGTGGTATAGAGCATTCTGTAAGTGAGGTTTTGTAAGTTTTAGTTGAGGGTCTCTGCCTCCCCCACACCCGTTGCTTTTTTTAACACAGAGGTCTGTGGGTAAAGCCCCCCAACTCAAATAAACTAATAAAAAATAACCAATAGGCCGATACGGAATAGAGTATGCCATAATTAGGCAAGTAGCTTGAGTGCTGTGCTATTAGAAAATGGTTAAAGAAAACCCCCTTACCTGATTGGCTGACACACATTTCTAGGTGGGCATCTATCAGACAATAGATGTCCACCTAAAAATGAGAGCCAGGCCACAGTGCCCCTTTACCCACTGAACTATCATAGCACCCACTCTGCTTCCCAATTGGCCAAAAGCATTAATGAAAAATTTCAAACTAGCCTCATTTGCATAACCGCCAGCGAAGACGGTAAAATCAACATTCCACTCCATGAAAGCTGTCAGCCGTTGCCAATGTCCAAAGAAAAAAATTCACATCAAGTGTCCCTCTTCTCAAAACATACAAAGTTCTTTCACGAAGTTCCCAAATAAAGTAAACATAGCTTCACTCTCGGTTCGTGTCACAGCTAATCCACAGTAGCTGCTCTGCTACCGCCCTAGCCCTTCCTCCCACCGCAACACAGTGCCAACCAAAAAAAACAAACCATGAGCAGTGGTGAGCATCATTTTCTTTACCAGCTGAGCAAAAAGTAAATAATGGTCTCAATTGAAAAGCACCAATACATCCCCTAGTACCGGCAGCTTGTATTTAGAATAATAAGCAAGAGCTACTACTAAGGCGTCCCTAGCTGTTGCTGCTTTGCCTGCATGTAAAAGGCCCAACATATCAGAAGGACTAATGCTGCGGTATTACCTGGCTCTCAGTCTTGTCACAGATTAGTGTCGCAGCCCCTCCAGCCTGCCGCAGTTCTCCAGGGCCTCCACTGCCGCCTCTCCCTCCTTGTACCTCGGCTCTTCGTGCCTGAAAAAAAAAGTTGGATGTTTCTGAAGAATGAAACTGTCACCGCATTGGAACGTCCCTTCTAAAATCCAGCAGCAGCAGTATTAATGTACTGGCGACTATCCATGCTGCACCCTTCCGATCATTAAAAAAAAAAAATAATTCTCTCCACATACCGGAGCACCTGCAGCTAGACAAATTACAACTCGACGGACGGAAGGAGGAGGGGCGCATCTCACTGCATTAAATCCATGCTGTTGTTCCCAGTAAAAACTATAACTCCCATAAAACCATGCGTGCTGCCAAGTATTGAAGCACTGGGACTATTTAACAACAAAAGTGTTTTTTTTTTATTTTTCTTTACATTTATTAAACTTTTTTTATAAAATTGAATTAAATTTTCATAATGTTAACTTATACCCATTTTCTAAGCGTAATAATACCCTCCAGGGTGGGCAGTATGGGCAATACCGGACCTTCCAGGGGCTATATGGCCCTCCACCTGCAGCGTCGGGCCTCATTACGCCCCTGGGTGGTCCGGTATTGCCCAATACCGCCCACCCTGTCGGGTATTATTACTTGCATAGCGGAGGTTCAATGGTGGTACAGCTTAAACCCCCCCCGACCCCTCACATATAGGACCTCTGCTCCCAGAGACCCCCACTGGGAACTTTGACCTCTGACCTCTGGGCCCCACCAAAAATGTTACAAACCTGGCTCCTATGCTTGTGCCTTATCACGCCCCTGGCCGTGTGGTAAAATCTGTTCCATGCACACCCTGTCGTGTCTTATTGCTTACATATGGTGCCATGTATGACACAGAGTAACATGGTCATCCAACATTATGGTTGAGATTGTACAGTTGTGTTGAACTGTGGTGGTAACCTCTGGTGTCCCAGATTACTCAGTGCATTGTGCAGCACGATTGTGAGGCTGTGGTCCAGTGAACCAAAAAAGAAAAAGAGAAAAAAGATACATAATTATGGTTTAACAGCACCAACATTAACATGTCCGTTCCACTTCCTTCACAGAGTCCGGTCACCAACTGGTGGCATCAGTCATATGAGCTATATCAACATCAAAGGGAAGAGAAGTATTGAAGAACTTGGCTAACTCTGTTGAGATCCACCCTCCATTGACAGCAGCTTACAGTGACATTGACAGAAAGGCCGCAAAGTCACAGTTTGTATGCCACTTCAACTTGTCATAAGTAACAGTCAGGCTGAAGTACATATGTGCGCTAAATCACATGGTGAAACAATAGGACTGTAAACATTGTGTATAGTCCAGCTGTTACCTACAGTACCAAATGGGATGTTTACAAACAAATGGACTGTACACACAGTGTGACCATTTTGGTGTACATCAGGGAGTGCTGTACAGATGTGCTGTGCACACCACACAATGGGTGATGCTGCCTAACAATAAGTGATGCACCACACCAATGAGTGTCTGTTTTCATACCAATGACAAATAATACGTTAATAGTTCCTTGTTGCTGAATTTAAAATATTGCGCGTTTGTTTCACATGTGCAAGACTCTTGTACAAATTTGTGTAATCGACCAATGCTGCCCACATGTACCATGCATTACATGCAGTGGCAATACAGTTCATATTGTCAAGGGTCTAAAACCTGTGACTTCCTCGTTGAGATTGACAGTTTTGTCTGTTTCTAAGTTCATCACAAGATCAATGTAAGACTGTAAGCACCGATTGATGGTATGTTTCGTATGTATGTTCCTATTAGTGGAAGCAAGGTATCACACTTTTCACTTTTACCTTTTGTCTCATGACTTATATTGTCATCACTGAAGAAAATCATTTGAAAGAATGACATTCAGAAGGTTAACAGTTGACGATCAATACCATATATTCATGTCAGTTGTCATACATTCATGGTAATATAAAAATGCAGCCACAGTAAACAGAATGTGACTTTCTTTGGTCAACATGCAGTATAAACCATGTCATGTTAAGCACATCAATGATAACTTTTTTCAGAGTCATAACAGAAACATAACATGAGCAACATTACTTGGTATAGTTGAATATTGTTTGAACACATTCATGGTGGGATTATTTGTTCTGGTTTAAAATGGGTGTGTGCCACACCGGGCTCATTGGGGCATGTGTCTCTGATCTTCTGCAAAGTACTCACTGGTAATGCTACATGAACGTCCTTGCCGAGGTACCCCCAGCCCCACCTCACTAGTTGACGGTATGCAGTGTATCTGTACTCTCTGAAACAGAGCAAAAATAGTATTTGAGCATACACTAATAGTCAGTTCACTAACATCAAACCATGTACTATAAAGACATGCTTCTCAGTCCTTGTTAACCTACAAGCTATGTCTTCCATGAATACTTCAGAATCCAGCAGGTAGGTGGGCACAGTACGTAGCCCTGGACACTACACATAGTCCGGGGGGACAGTAACCTGATGAATTCCCTGGCGGTAAGGAAACCATTGGCTGGGAGTGATCATGACATGGTCTGTTTCTGCCTCTAAGTATGGGGTGGAGGAATAAGGCAGCAGAAAGTTGGTGGCACTTGACATCAGGGGGTGGACTTCAATTGCATGGACACGATCATCAAGGATCATTTGGATGGGATAAGGATAGACATGTACACTGACAGTAAGTTTGAAATCATTGCTATGTGGTCTGCAGGACACTACCAAGACCTGTGCAACAGTGTGGCACAAATGTGGTATGGCCAGCAAACCGCCTTCTGCTGCACAATGGCCTGGTTACACCACTACTCCAATACTGAGAACAGTTTTGGAGTAAAGGGTACAGAGTACAGCGAGAAGGATGTTACTGTGGCTAGAGGAAAGGCCATATTAGAAGACACCGAGGGAACTGAAACTGTGATCAGAGGAAAGAAGAGATGGGGGATATGATACAGGTTTTCAAGTATCTCAAGGGGATCAATAGGGTGAGCCTTCAGGGGGTCTGTCAGCTGAGGGAACAGGGGGAAACCAGGAGCCATGGGAGGAGGTTGGGGGGGGGAACAAGGACGCGTTATGTCACTGACACCATGTTGGAATCATGGAATGCACTGCACAGAGAATGGGTGGGTCCTACTACTGTGGAGGACTTCATTAAGGGCTGGAATCTGTGCAGGGGGAGGGTACGTACAGGAGACCCGCTGAGACATAGGGGTTGTTGATAATAGTGGGGGATGGCGTGAGTGCTAAAATCGGTGCTCTACATAGTCATTGACCATCAAGCAGACTCGTTAGACCATAGGGCCTATTCTGCTGGCTTCATAGTATGTTAGTATGTTATTATCACAGTAAGAAGCTGAAGTACATACTGGTTGCCTGAGGTGATACCGTGCATTGCAGGCAGATGACAGTCATGTGGTACCGTGAACAATGACTGAGATATGGTGATGGCAGACTAGCCTATACTGATAAAGGACAGTAGTAGGGGAAAGTGTGTAGCATCCACTTTCACTTGGGGTCACTGTATGATACAGGATTTGGTGGAACGCAGTACAGAGGCACGATGGAAGCATTTAAAATACGGTAAGATAAGTATCGTAACGGTGGGGGTAATGTATTGGAGGACAACCTGGGGTAGTGGAGGTGCAAATGTAGTGGTGTGTGTAGTTACAGAAATGTGTGGTTAACAGGGGCTGAAATTCATTTCTGTGGGCAACAGCAAGCTGTGCTACTGACTTGGAGAATCCACTATCCACACCACCTTTTCCAGTGGCCCAGCTGGTGTACGTACTGAAATGTTATGTTCCCCAGTAGAAGCACACAGTGCTACTTGAAGGGAAATCTAACTGGCACAATGCAAAACTGACCAACATTTGGTTATTAGGCCAGTGCCACTTCCAACCCCTGGTGAAGTGAAACACAGAAAGCAACACACGTTGAAGGCAAACAGATAGCGACATAGTAACATAGCAACAAACTATGAATAAAGCAGATTAGGGCATATGATGTATTGAGCATGCTCGATGGTCAGTACATTCTCTGGTCACTATCACAACCACAGCAACACTCACTACAAGGTCTTCTATTTCATATAGTTGCCCAGGAATGCACCATAACCCTATGCCTATCACCTTTTTAGTTACAGCACTACACAGTGGGATCCGCTATAAAATCCATGTACAGTGCATTTAACTGGTCCCACAACCTGTCACTGAAGTGTAATGTCCTACTTTACACCTTGTTTAGCAAAACTTCAAGCGTCACTGACTCAACCGTCGTCTTCAAAACCTCCCTGATACCCCAGTGAAGGATTATCATGTTTAGAAGTTTGACATCTTTGCATACCTACATCATATCCCTCCTGTTCATTGCATCCACCAATTAGTTCTGTTTGAGTGCCCACACTGTGTCCCAACATGCATGTAATATTACTTCAGAATGACACGTGTGTAACCTTACCTTGCCCATACACACCATAACCATTACAGTTGGAACATCACCTGAAAATGAAGTCGGACTTCTGGGCTGCACATTTCATAATAAACATAAGAGAACATTGTACTAAAAGCATGGGCCACAGAGTCCATAGTCAGACATGTGCCTTGACAATAAGTAACGAAGGCAATGTGACCCACATTCCTGGTGACACAAAGGTAGCATGCTTTGATGAACACTGAAAGATGTCATGTTCTTAGTCAATAATTCATAATAGCAAGGTACTTACTCGCATATGGTAGGTGGTGCATTCCCACCATTATACTGCTGGTGACAGGCGTAATACACCGTTTGAAGTGCATCAAGATCCAAGATGACATGTTGAAATGCAGGGGACTTCAACATCCTCTCTCCTGTACGTCATTCTTTCTATCTCTGCGCAACACAGACATTCCAAAACCTCAGTCATCTCTGTGCATTGACCACAACTGCGCCTGTTGACAGCAACAGAAAACAGTACTTTAATAAGATATTATACTGCAGTAAAGTAAAAAATATAGTTGCCCATGACATTCCCCATTATGATGAGACAGACAGTGAAATGCAGCAATGCATCAGTATTGTCCAGTGGGAAATGCAATGCAGAAACTGAATAGTAAATGCACAAATGGTGCAAGTCTCACTGTCTGACCTTAGTTCCCACTATCGTTATTCTGCGGTGAAGGATGCTACATGTGGAAGGCTGATGGCACACAGGTACACTTCAGCATTCAGTTGCACCAAGCCACGTGTGTCATGGTGCACTGTTTATTGCATCACTTTTGCGCCATGCTGGACAGCAACAATTTCAGGATTGTAACATGGCCCCCATGGTTTACACAAGAGTACAGCAACAGAAACAAACAGCGGAAGTAAGAATTGCTTGATGCTAGCATGGGATAACACGACCATCTCCCAATACAGTATATGTGACCCACAGCGGGTAAAATCACATGAGATCATGAGCATTATGACATGCACTAATGTGCGTCATAGTAAGCTACGGTACCAAGGGTGGTGGATTTGCAGTGACAGGTATGTGTGTGTGTGTATGTGTGTGATGGTGGTACAGTAAAGTACAGTACAAATATGTCTGTATGGTATGTTAATTTTTGGTCATATTTTACATCACCATAATTAATACCAGGGCGGTAGTGGGGAAGGGGAAATTTCTTCGGTAGTACCAGGGTGATATTAGTACCATTGTGGGTACTCAGGGCCATTCAAGAGATGGTACAATAATGCATTCTGTAAAAACACATTTATGTATGGTTAAAACATTATTTGTCCAAGGGACCATGTTGGGAGCCAGTTGTTGTCAGACAAATACATAATGTGTATACATGCACACAACAGTAATTGTAGTACAGGTAAAAAAGTGAAAAATACTTACCAATCTTTACAGTTTCTTAATTGTGTACAACATGTAACAGTATCCATGGAATGTTTTTGTAGAACACAGGCAGAGCTAATGGGCAAAAAGACAAGGGCTCGGGAAGTGTTAGTGAAAAGCAGTGTCGCCACGGCAAGGCCCTTCCTGGGTGACACGGAAAAAAATAAGAACATGTTAATAAAGGGAAATACAATGGTGAGTCACATACATGTGACAAGACATGCAACAAAACCTGGTGATTATAACACAGAAAGCAATAAGTACAGTTACACATAACTGAAGACAAACACACATAATGCTGTTAAACTTTTCCAAGATTTCTGTATCCGCGGATGAGAACAAGGTCTGTGGGACAGTACACACAGATAACCTACTAACATAGTAATAACACAGCACATTAGTCTCTACAATGTATATAGTGTGCCATGAGATCACTGCATACCGATGACAATGTTACAGCAGCACTCCGTAGCTTATACCCGTGCCACAGGCAACCCTGAGCATCGATGTTGGATGCACACTACACTTATGACTAGCCCACCATTTGTTGAAACACCTCCACAGTGGTCGCAGCCACAGAGTACACCACTACAGAATTACAGGTATCCACCACCCTATCATTAAAGTGTCATCTCCTTCTTTTCACCCATGGTGACACAATGTCAAGCATCGTTGACTGTCCACTGATGGCAGTGGCAGCTATGTACATCAGCTGAACCACTTCATCAATGCTTGACATGTGCATTACGCTCACGTAATTTCACAGCTCGATCAGTGCAGGACTATGACACCCATAGAGACAAGTGAGTGGAGGTTGCTTTATGTCTTCCTGACACATTCCTACCACAGACAGTGATTGAGCCAGCTATGGAGGATGGTACAGTAGACATTGTCATGGAGCACAGTGACCACAATAGGGGCCATGACATGACAGACCCATTTGCAGGTAGTGATCATGCCATGGTCTTCTGCCACCGGTACCTTGTGGGGGGGGGGGTCGCACAAACACGGTGGTCCTTTCTTTCAGGTGGAGGACTTGAAGTGCATGAAAAAGGATCCTGATTGATAATTTGGCTGTGATAAGGCCAGACTTCAACGCTGACAGTAGTTGGGACTTCAGTATGAGGTGGCAGCAGGAGGCGACAAAGACCTGTGCAAAAATCAGGAGCAAATGCAGTGTTGGCAGAAAACAGTGTCAATGGAGCAGGGAGGTTCCGGAGGCATTGATGAGAAACAAGGATGCCTATAGGTGCTTCAAACGCTAACAGCAGCAAAATGAATCAAGGGCAGTATGAGCTATAGGCAAGAAAGGTAATAAGGTGGTTGGGGGCAGAAAAGAAGGAGAAGACCATGTACACTAAAATCAGGCGTTGGAACAAAAGGTTATTTACATACCTTGGGGAGAAAAAGAAGGAGAAGGTAAAGATTAGTGGGATTAGAACAGGGAAGGGATGGGCACAGGAACAGGGGCTGCAGGCCAAAGTAATAACTGAGTACTTTCCCTCACTCTGTACCAGCTTCAATGGGGTGGATGTGTAAGTAAAGCTAGGAGAGACTGAAACCACAGAGTGCCGGGACACTTCCCAATGAGGAACACCGCTGGATCTAGGGAGGAGGGAGGAAACATCACCATCAGGAGAGAGGGGGGGGAGGCATAACAAGGTTTCCAAGGTGCAGGAACTGTAGTTGGAAATCCCGGTACAGAGATTTACCAAAGCCCTCAGGTCAGTCACAATGGAGAAAGTCCCAGGGCAGGATGAATTACATCACAGGTTTACTCAGTTCACTGACGGATGTCCAAGGTGGAACACCTCATAGTCCTGTTAAACATGTCTCTGATGACAGTGTGGATGACCCAGGTCTGGAGAGTCGCACATATCGTTCCTATCCAAAAGGGATGAGCAACACAGGAGGCATGGAAGTAAAGGCAAATCAGCATGACATCGTTGGTTGGCAAGGTGATGGAGGGTTTTGTCGAGATGCTGGAGGTTGGGGGGGCTGAATAACTTTGTGTGACCTGACAATAAACAGCATGGCTTCATCCATGCAAAATCACATCAGACAAGCCTTGTGTATTTCTGCAGTCAGGTGATGAGTGCCATGGACCTAGATAGGGCAGTGGATGTACTTTTTTTTTTTACTTCAGCAAGGCATTTCACCAGGTTCCTCACAGAGGAGTCAGGTTCAGTGCAGGGCAATAAAGGGTTCTGCACCTGGGTGCCATTAACCAGGGCCAAGTGTATAGCCTGGGTGGTGCAGTGAGAACATTATCAATGTCTACGAGGGTCCAGCAGGTGGTGTTCTGTTTCAAAATGAAAAAGAATGAGACCTGTAGGAGGGCAGCACACAAATCAAATTGGATGCTGAGAGGCATCACTATGAAGATCAGTTACAGAAGAAGGAAATACATACTCAGTATATCTGACTGCTTGGTTAGGCTGCACCTCGACTACTGTGTGAGATTTTGCATGCAGCACTTCAGTAGCAGCACTACAGTACTGTAAAGCTGAGCTGAGGCTTGGGGTAAAGGTGATATTCTATGAGCTCACCTTGTACATGTTGCAGTACCGGGGTGGGGCCATGATACAGGTATCCAGGTACATGAAGGAGATAAGTAGAGGAGGCTCACTTGAGGTGCTCCAAAGAAAGGAGTGTGGGGGAAAGTACAGGTACTGGAGGAACCGACAGTGGGGGGCACACAGGGTGGAAAGGAGTAGATGATAATTCACTGAGAGGGTGGTGCAACCATGGGATGCACTGACCACAAGACCAGTGAAGGCAGATACTGTGCAGGGGTTAAACTAGGGTTGGGCCAGGTATACACAGGGAATATGTCTGACTGTGAATGGAGAATAGGAAGGAGGTGGTGGGGCACAAACTTCAAATCCCAGGTTAGGTGACTACATACACAAAACAACATTTGTGGTACTGCGATGGCTTTTTACCATGTTAATATACTGTATCACATGTGTTCCTTGGTCTCCTGCTACTAGAGGTGTACCACCAGTAGTATGTCATCATGTGACACAAGACATTCAGTAAGATATGGAAATGCTGACAAACTGGTAATGCATACAACATGTTGACTTCAAAGGACACAGATAACAGTTTGTGAATGTTGCAACCAAGGACAGCAGGAAAGAGGCCGAACGTGGTGGAGTAGCAGTATTTGCATTACAGTATGCATGCATTAACAGTATGTATTTCATAACATAACCTGTCATCATTAGCCATAAATAGCATATGGTAATACTATGTGTTGCAGCTTTGTGTTTCTATTGGTTAGGGCTATAATTATAGCCATAACACAACCATCTGTACAGGGTGCAGAAACACATGTGGGTTACACTGCGGAATATTACAAAGGACAGTACCAGTGAGGATCAGTGCATATCAGATGACAGCCGTACAGTCACATGCAAAATTGAAAGATACACAACCCAGAGACGCAGGATGGTTATGTAATGACACTATCATGGTGGCATGTTGATCATAGTGCAATGATCACTGCTTTCCAGACACACACATCTGACTCAGACAACAGTACTGCATATCCACTGTGCAGTGCAACACTGTGCCAGGTGCCTATGATAACATTTCTTATTGACTCGTACTGCAAAGTAACGTATAACAGTTTAGGGATGGAAGCATTTGCAAGATGCAGTAACAGTATGACTAGACCAGCATGTACAGCAGTAAAGTGTGGCACACAGAGATAAAAAATTGACTATTTGCTGCTATCCGGTCAAACACCAGCATGACAGCAAACATGATGCCAAGAAAGATAGGGGACTGAAGCAGAATTAACAAATTACATGAAACCTAATGACACAGCACTCTCCATAACAGGAAGACAACAGCAGGCACTTTTCAGTAATGAAGATAAACAGTGACACACAGTACCAGCATTTTTAACAAAGGAAGGAGAGAAACATCATTATGGGACATCAGTTATGAGCAATCAACAGCTCACAACATAGTAAACTCACCACTGGTTATGGCCAAGACATCCCTCACCCCTGATTGCTTGCGAGTCATCAGCTTGCTCACTCCCAGTACTGCTGCCATTTGCCCCACTACTGAGAGACGAGTCAGATGCATATGGGTCATCCTGATACAGATCCAGCACAGCTTACCCACTGCCAAAATCATCTAAATCACTGCCACTATCCAAATAATCAGAATTAGACCTCAATTCGCCACCGCTTGAGCCGCTTACAGAGCTATCGGTCGCCATGTTACTTGCGGACATTCCTGGTAATATGTCACATGTCCGATCACGCGAGAGGGACAGGCATCTGTGAGAGCAAGAACGGGGATACAGAAACTTCCGGGATTGCGATTAAAAAATAGTGTCTTCTTATGAACATGTGCAATGGCAGCTGAAAAAGGTAGGCACATTTCCATTCATAACCAGGGAATACATCAAATGATTGACAGCAGGTGCCCAGATCACAACATTCCTTTAAAGTGTGTGTCACATCCCACAGATATACACTTTGGAAGAGAGATAGAGAGGTTTTTGTGGAAAACAGTACTGCCTACCAAAGTGTCCTGCAAAAGAGAGTGTGCCTGTATTGCAGTGACAAACCTTTGGGGGACCACCCTTGCTTTAAGTAACACCTGTGAATAAAGCCATACTGCAAAATACCAGTTACTGCTTTCAACATTCCACTTGTTGTTTCTAGTGTGAATGTTATTGGGAACCCTCAGCAGTTAGGTCTGGCATATGCCTAGCATCCTCTCCCCTGGACCTGGTTGTAAATAAAAAGGTTCATTTTAGTATGTACCCCAACCCCCCAACCTTTAGATAATGAGCCTGATATACACTCCAACACTAGGGGTGGTACCATGAATGTAGTTCTGCCAAAAGATAATTGTATGCCATGTAGTTGGCAGTAGTTCTTTGAAGGGGGTGCCAGCTAGCCAAAGGTGGTGTGGGGGTTACATATGTATGCATGATACCCGTGCATGCACAGTTTAAGTCAGCGCCACCATGTTGCACCCGTCAGCCATCACTGCCATAGTTGTGGAAAGGAAAAGTACTGTAGTGTGCCAGAAAGTAGGTATGTTTATGCGACCTGTAAAGTGGAAGGGATGCATAAATAGAAACACTGGAAACTGTGCTGGAGCACTGTGGCAGAGCATCAGACAACGGTCCAGTTACATACTTCCACAGTGCTCTTATACAAATCTGTTGATGGTATTACATATGTGGAGCTTGGCCCACACAGCCATAAAAATCAGACTTAGGAGGAGACTATTAACAAACGAGAGAACTGGTCTGGGATTTGCTCGTCATCACAGTCACTCTCTTATTCTTTTCTAAGCAGTAATTTCTGATAAATGTGCCATAACCATGTTGGTCTCAGTGCTGGTAGACTACTTCTGGTTTTCCCCTGATTGTATTATGTGGGGGTAGGCAGTAACAGTCTTGAAGTGGTAGCTGCCGGTTGTGGCATGCTCTAAAAAAAAGTGGTCCCCATGCTTGTCTGCACATTTTAGAAATTACCCCTTTCCTTGTTTTTGCTATAAAAAACGAACCCCATTTAACACAAAAACAAGGAGTCAGTTATGGACTCCACTCCCCTCCCTTCGCTTCAAGTGAGGAACGTGATTATGGGTTTGCATCAGATGTACAATGGCAGCCATAGACGCATAATATTGTTAAACAGTAATCAACTGGATGTAAAAGGTTTTTTAATTTGAACGTGTGCTTTCTTAATGTTGTCAATACCACTCCACACATTTTGTACTCTGCCCCTGGATTTTTGTGCCCAAAGTGCATTATTTTGTATTTTTGTGTTTAGAACAAAAAGGCCTTTCAGATGAGGGTAGTCACTAATCTAAATTCTTTAAAGTTTTTTTTTTTTTAAATAGCCATCAGAAATGGGAATTTTGTAAAAGCAAAAATGGAAATACAGGTGATAAGATGATCATATGTTACAAAATATAAGGAATTCAAATCAGTGACTACCGTCATTTTTTTTTATCATTTAACAGTTTCTACCTGCAGCCACAGCCCTGCTCCATATCCAGCTACCGCTCCTCTGCTTCACCTCTGACCCTGAAGCTCACATGCCCAGCTGGCAGACGCATCTACACCTGTGAAAGGGGCCCCCCTTTGTAGCCCCTGCACCCGGCGAGGAACCATTACCAGCACATGCCATCCAGGCATCATTGGTCAGTCAGTGAAACTGCAGCCATCAAGCTGCTGCGGGCTTGTGCTGCCTTTTTTCCCTTATCTCCCCCGATGGAAGCACAGGCGTGCCATGATGTCAGCGCACTATGTGCAGATGTCTGCCATGCTTCCCGCACTAGGTACCCATGCCTCTGTAGTACCTCCAGGCATCCCCAGGGACCAGCAGAGTGTGGAGTACATCCATCCCTTATCCCCAGGACTAGGAGAGCTGTCATTGGTTGCTCAATCCTAGTCCTTCCCTGCTGACCCTGACTACCCAGGCTCTTTCCAGGCTCTTTCCTGAACCTGGGTCGCCGGCATGGAGCAAAGTGTGGCGTCCAGCACCTCAACCCTCAGCGCCACTGGGCCAGCCAACTACCCTCATTTGAAAGGTCTTTTCGTCCTGAACAACTTTCAGACTGGTTGTTTTTGTGTACCTGGAATAGTTTTAAAGATATTTTGATTTGTTTCAAATGTGTGCACATTTGCTAAGAATTCTATGCAGTGCCTTAGGAAGATTCTCAAAGAAAAGCAGCTTGGAGTTCTGTCTCCAATGTTCTAAACACACAATGGGTCTGAATAAGTTAAAGGGGACAGGAACTGATTACTTATGTGCAACTGTTTGAAATGTCTCTATTTTCATAAATTATATCCATATCTCTAAAGGATACCTATTTAACTGAGCCTGAATAAAAGCTGAAGCTGTCAGTTGTGTTTTGTCTTGGTTCCAGATTTATAGAACTATTATTTAATACAACAGCAGATTAGTTACATATAGACACATTTTGATACATGGACATATTAGGATAACAGTATCTCAGTTACAACGGGGTCAGTGTTAGGTCTGAGTTTTGAATGTACACGTACACTAGTCACTTGTTACAAAATTGCAGATATATCATGTTTAAGATAGTGTAAGTTTGACTGTTCATGAGTAATGTGGAATTATTGTACACAGAGTTTAATAAAAATGTATCTGAACAGTACACTGTGTAAAATTTGATTGATACCACTGTGCGAAACAGCTGGTGAATGCTTAGTTTACACTAGAGCAGGCTGTCTTCTAACCTATTTTTTACTTAACACATAGATATTTTCATATTTATAAGCCGTTTAACATTATTTACTATGTATTGCTTAAAGAGCTACTGATGCCTCAAAGAAATGTTTGAAAAACATAATAATTAGGTAAACTTCTGCTTGCAATCTATATATATTCTAGATTTCTCCTCCCCATTATTTATTACTGAGGAAATGTGCATGAATACATGATTTTTATCCCTTACAGTTACTTTAAAGCTAATCTGTCTCTATAGCTTACTCCCTACTTCAATTCATAATGCTCTGTTGTGACATCACAATCTGTTGCCATGAGAGTAACTGTGATGTCACAAGCAGTGCATTATGACCTCAGGTAGGCAGACAGCAACAGAAATATATGAACTTTTCAGGAGGAAAAATCCTGTTTTCATGCAAATGAACTCAGCAATAAATAATGAGAAGGAGGAATAAAGAACTAATGTGAAATACAAGCTGAACTTTATCTAAATATTATGTTTTGTTAAAGTTTTCCTGAAGGTGTCAGCTGCTATTTAAGCTTATGTTTCATTGTGGTTTTTAATCATTGTCATTTACTAATGCTAGCACAGACATACACAGATGGTTTTAAAATTAAGCTTCAGTTGGTTTATAGCTTTTCACAGGGAGTGAACTTTCAAGTCAGTGACTTTTGACCTAGGGATGGCTTTCTTTTGATGGACCTTTTGTTGTCTTTATATGGGTATGTTGTTTTTTTGAATGCAGTTTTAACCAATGGGTTCCTTAACAACTTTTCATCTGTTTTTTTTTTTTTTGTATGATCTGAGTTTTGAGAAAGTATGTTCTTCTAAAACAACTGCCAGTGTTTTCTTTGTAACAACTCAGTTGGTTCAATAATAGGTATCAAATCATCTGTTTCTGTGGATCTTGTGTTACAAGGACCAATACAGCAGCAAGTTTTTCTGTGGCTTCACGATTTCAGAAATGTTAGCATGAACTTATCAGTACAGTGCCCATAGTTCTGAAACAATGAAGTGACATAGTCAAAACTCCAAATTATTGGTTCCATGAAAGGAACTGCACAGAATGTGTCCATACAAAGAACATAATACAAAATACAACTGACAGCTTCAGCTTTTATTCAGGCACAATTAAATACAGATCCTTTAGAGGTATAAATATAATTTATGAAAATAGAGACATTTCAAACAGTTGCATGTAAGTAATCAATTCCTGTCCACTTTAAATAGGCATGACAAGAGATGAACAAGGTAGTCTGGTTTAGAATTTCACTTAAATGGTGTAGTAATTTGCAAAACTGAGGCTGGTTAGAAGTGAAATAGGAGTTATGCCAACAAATGCAAATATCTCTAAAAGTATGCAAGTTACAGATAAAAAGCCAGTATGGAAGTTGTTTAAGACAAAAATACCTTTCACATGAGTCTATTCATTAAGCTGCACTAATTATATATTTTTAAACTATAGCCATATGATAACCTCAATTTTCATTTTTCTTTACAATTTTCACCTTTCAGATGGCTATATTTTAAAACAAACTAATGAATTCAGATTAGTGACTACCTTCATTTGAAAGGTCATTTTGTCCTGAACAACATTCATGTTGGTTGTATATTGGTCACTTGTATACTTGCCGAGATATTAACATTTGTTTGGCATCACTCCTACTATGTTCACTCAGAGAGAAAAAAATGAGGTTGTTTGGAAGACCATATTTTACAAAATACAATGAATTCATATTAGTGACTACCCTCATGTGAAAGGTCTTTTTGTCCTGAACAGCTTTCATGCTGGTTGTTTTTGTGCACTTTGCATAGTTTTAAAGATATTTCAATTTGTTTGGAAGGTGCTCTCTGAGAAATGAAGCTTGGAATTCTGTGTTCATCATTCTAAACAGAAAGAAGGGAGTATTTTTAACTGCCATAGGGATTTTCAGTTATGGAAGGTTACACTGAAAACTACTAAAAAATGTGTTCCACGGAAACCCCTTTTCTCAAACTAAAGCAGTATGGCTGTAGGCTCCGCCCATTGCCATAATGACAGTTTTCTGGTGTTCTGCTGTACCAGTGAATTGACCCCATTAATTGCTATGTTTGCTGTTGCAAAGCGAACATACTGCTATGATAGTGGATTTAAAGAGGTGTGTCACTGTCACTCCAATGCAGGGCAGTCTGCAGTGAGCTCAGCAGTGTCAGGCCAATTAGCCAGGGTGATCATGACGCTATTTTGGGCTTGCTGGACAGAAACTCTGTGAAGTTCAAAGAAAACAGCTGCCTGTATCACAGGATGGCTCTTTGCTTTGATCTGCATGATGCTGCCCAGCAAATAACTGATCGGTGTCATGATTACCCTGCACCTCATTTTCCCCACCCCCCAACAACACAACTGACTGCACATAACCCCTGCTGGTTCAACCCTTGGAATGCACCAGCATTCCAGCACCGGGCAATTAGGGCACCAATCGGCAATATTGCCGATCGCTTTTTTCTGGGGTGGTGTGCCCCACGCACTCCCCCTTGTGGGGGACTATGCCACCACACCCTCCCCACTTAAGGATTCCTACTCTGGGGCATACCTTGGGAAGGGGCAGTGAATCCTGCATTTGGTGCCCTGATTGCTTGTTGCCGTAATGCCGGTGCTCTAAGTGCCATAAGGGACCCCTGCTCAACCTCTGTTTGCCCCTTTTAAACAATCCTGCCCTCTGCCACATATACCTTCCACCTCCCCATTGCTTCCCATGCCTCGTGCACCTTCTAAACAGTCCCACCATCTGCAAGTATCCCTCCCACCACCCAGTTTGCTTCTTGTGCCCCTTTTAAAAAGATACCACCCTCTGCCAAGTATCCTTCCCACCTTCCCAATGCTTCCCATGCCCTATAAATATGAACCCGACACTGAGGTGCCCAATCCACAATGTCAGTGCCTCAAATTAAAAAAAGGTCCCTCAATGTCTTTTTTTTATTTTTACAGCCTGTAGAAAAGGAAAAAGGTCCATCAATGTCTGCTACCACTGCCATCCCCACTGCCATTACCCTCCCCAAACAACTCTCCCACTCAGCATCCACAACCCCACACTCCCCTTTCCCCTTACTTACCTACTGGATGTCCAGTGCCATAATACTACCTGGACCAGAGACACATCTTCACTCTTTATCCCCAGACCAGGAACTGAGGGAATAAGGTAAGCTACAGTCAGTGTATTTCAATGTGTTTTAAACTTGTACTCATAACTTGGTCATCGTTTAATATTTTTCTCCCAAATTTTCAACATGGTCTTTTCGGGACCCCACCTCAGGAACAAGGTAGGTGACATTTTTTAAATCCTGGGAAAATTTTTACCTACTGGGTTCATGATGTCGGGTCATAAGAAGACCGTTTTGAAAATATGGGGTCAAAATACTAGAAAAAAAGCAGAAGGAGGGGTCATAAAAAGACTATGTTGAAAATTTAGGATCAGAATGTCACAAAACAAAGAAGTTATGAAGAAACACTGATTTTTTTCAACCTGTTTACTCATAACATTGTTATATGTGAAGATTTTGGCCCCTGAGTTTAAGCATTATCTCTTGATATCCCCCTCATGAACATGGCAGGCATCATTTTTCAAATCTCCTGCAGAACATGTTTTGGCATTTGCTCCACAAAGTCACTTTTCAAATGAGATTTAAAAAAATCATCCTGTTGCAATCATAAGATGGGGTGATAAAAACACAGTGTTGAAAATGTGGGGCCATAATGTTAAAATAAAGGTTATGAGGAAATGTTGAATGTTTTCAACATTTACTCATAACTTGTAAGTTTTGCAGATTTAGGCCCCAAATGTTCACATAGCCCTTTTGTTACCCCACCTGATGAACATGACAGGTGACATTTCTCAAATTCACTTTGAAATATATTTTCTCTGTCCCTCTGTGAAACCTCCTTTCAGATAGCATTTAGAAAAATCCACCTATCTTGATCAAAACATTGGATCATAAAAAGACTACGCTGAATATCTGTGGTCAAAATGTTAAAAAACAATGACGTTATGAAGAAACATTGAATTGTTCAAATGTTTACTCATAACTTTATTTTTGCAGATTTTGACCCCTAATGCTCAACATATTCCTTGTGTTATCCCACTTCATGAACACGAAAGGTGTTATTTTTCAAATCCCCTCCAAAATATGTTTTTGCAGTTGTACTGTGAAGACACTGTTCAGATGGGATTTAAAAAATTCCACCTGTCTTGATCATAATGCAAGGTTATAAAAAGAATATGTTGGAAATTTGGGGTCAAAACGTGGGAGCCCACTGAAATGAGATATTACCTGTCAGCTGGCCTATCCTGGGTAAATTTATTTAGTTATTGAAAAGTTAGGAGATTACCTTTGAATACAAGTGTTCATTTACAAAGGTTCCACGTCAAATAAATAGTCACAAAATACATTACAAGTACAATAAGCAGTTGCAGAGGAAATTCAGTCAAGTCATGTTCAAAACAGTTAAGACAGAACAATTACATATAATTTTTAAAAAAATCCATGCAGATCATTGTTTAAAAAGTCACAGGATATATGTAGAGAGAGAAACCAAATAAAATAGCTAAACAGTTACAGTTGCATTGAACTGCAAGGTCAGACTGCAAAGATTTCTTAAACTGATTAATCTTGGGGAGATTAAGCAGTGTATCAGGTAGTTTGTTTAGCCAATTAGTGGCCCTGACAGACATCAAATAACTATCTACCCAGCTGAGTACATCAGAAAGAAAGCTTAGTGGCATTCCTGGCTATGTTCTTGGTGTTGTAGTGGTTGGAGACGGTGCAGAAGCAGTTTTTTAAAGCAGGGTGTTAGGCCAATGAGCACCTTTTTGGCTAGCAAACAGGTCTGGAGCTTTATTCTGCTGGGTAAAGATAGCCAGTTAGCGAATGTGCAAAGGGTACAACTGTAAGTGTGGTTATATGCACCAGGTACAAAGCAGCATGCCTTATTACAGATCAGCTTTACCCTGCTAGCACTGTGTCACAGGCAGCTGCATCGACATGGAGGCCATAATCTGTAACTGACAGAATGCAGCTGGCCACAATAAGGCATCTGACATCCCCAGTGAGATGGTTCTAGTTACATTTACAGGGCATCCAATCTTCTGTCAGCCATGGCCACCAGATTGTCAATGTAGGGGGCAAAAGATAAGGTGTCATCCAGAGTTACTCCAAAGTATTTAAAGGTCTCCACCGGTTCGAGATTTTGTCCATGGCTGTCTCAGATGACCAAGGGTGGAACCTTTCTCTTCTGTGGGAGGCTAGAGAAGAGTATGGTCTGTTTTATTTCCCCAACTGAGGACCGCTTTGTTGTTGCAGAACCAGCTTTCTAGTGTCCTGAAGATACTTTGGGGAGCGGGGGTGAGGCAGCCACGTTCAGGGTTTTTGGAACAGATGACAGCATCATTGGCAGAGAAGATTACATTGGCTGTCTTACTGGCATCAGACACTTGATTTATGAAGAGGCCAAATAGGAGTGGGCCCAAGATGGATCCCTGGGGGGGCAATAACAGACACTCCCCAATTATTGCACAAGGATGTATATCAATCTTCACACTCTGGGAATAACTGGTGAGATAGTAGTGGAACCAGTCAACTGTGTTCTGTGACAAACCCAGGCCAAGGAGTTTGTTAAACAGGAGCTTATGGTTGACCAGGTAGAAGGCCTTAGTAAGGTTGATATATATAGCTCCAGTGAGGTCACCATTGTCATGGGCCTCAGTAACATAGTTGGTGTTTTCTAATGGTGCCATGTTTGTGCTGTGGAGCTTTCTGGAAGCCATGCGACTGTACACATTGGACACTGTATTTTTCAAGGTATGTAACAAGCTGGTCAGAAACTAGTCTCTCTAGGGCCTTGAATGAGGGTGGAAGAACAGAAATGGGTCTGTAACTGACAAGGCTAGTGTAGTCTCTGCTTTTGAAAACTAGTGGAACCTACGGATTTCTGCTTCTTGGGGAACTGTGAGTAGCACAGGGAAA
The DNA here is from genome assembly GCA_016271365.2 of Neoceratodus forsteri. NCBI lineage: Eukaryota > Metazoa > Chordata > Ceratodontiformes > Ceratodontidae > Neoceratodus > Neoceratodus forsteri. Next base: position 1,334,071,979 of record CM057449.1, read on the forward strand.
AGTTAAAAATTCTAGAGAAGGGGTGGGAAGCTTTCTCTAACTAATAAGTTGAATTCTGTGTTCTGTATTTTTCTTGTTCTTTATGATTGTACTGTTGTTTACCTTTGCCATCTTTTATGGCTCGGGTCGTGCCTGAAAACAGTCCCTTGGATTAGTGCACTTACCGGTAACCAAAGACATAAATAAATAAATAGGCATGACGTTTCATACCAACTGAATCATTCCCACACCTAGTTTTGCCAAGTACCCTAATGACATATTCTGAGTTGTTTCTGACCAAAACAGCCTTAAAGTTGAATTTAGGGTGCCCTGGTTCAGAGCCCACCATCTGGTAGGTTTCAGGACCAGGTTCCCTGCAGGAGGTATGGGCAGGGTCAGTGGATGAAGGAACTGAGGTATGTAAATACAATCTAAAAATGTGTAAAAGCAGGACACCACTGAAAATGAGATATTCAATCTCATCTGTTCTATCCTTGGTAAATGTATAATACAATGTGTAAAAGTAGGACCCCTGTATTGTAGAGCACCCACTGAACACATCTATGCTGCTCTATCCTGGGAAAAATACACTGTAAAAGTTGGACCACACTGAAAATGTAACTTGCATTTCAGCTGGGCTATCCTGGGTAAATATTGTAAAACTGGTTAATTTTGCTGTAAAAAATATTTGTTATATTTACTGAATGTGATGTTTGAGCTAAAATAAAATAGCACCAATTTGCCAAAATTACACATTTTCAATAGAAGCGAATTAGGCTCTAATTGTTTAGCACTAAATTCAGTTTGCACACATTTGACCAACTAGTGCCACGCACTAAATATCTCTAATGTGAAAATAACCCATTTTACGGTACATTATAAAAGTGGGTATGAGCAGGGCCCCCTCAAAAATGAGATATTGCATTTCGGCTGTACTATCTGGGTAAATACAGTATAAACATTGGGAAAAGCAATATGCCGTTGAAAACAAGATAGCATATTTGCTGTGCTATCTATCCTGGCAAAAATACATTGTAAATACTGGACCCCACTGAAAATGTAACTTGCCTTTCAGCTGGGCTATCCTGGGTAAATACATTATAATATGGGTAAAAGCAGCGCCTCATTAAAAATGGGGTATTGCATCTCGGCTGGGTTATCCTGGGTAAACACATTATAGTATGGGTAAAAGCAGGTCCACATTGAAAATGGGGTATTGCATCTCAGCTGGGTTATCCTGGGTAAATATACTGCAAAACTGTGTAAAAACAGGACCCTATAGCAGAACCCCACTGAAAAGGAGATCCTGTATCTAAGATAATCTGTCCTAGGAATATACTTTATAAAAGCAGGATCACACTAAAAATGAAATATCGTACCTGCCTTCTCACCTCTACTGTCCTGGGTAAATGCAGCACAAAACTGTGTAATATCAGAACCCCACTGCAAATGACATATTACATTTAAGCTGGTCTGTCTTGGGTAAATATATAGTAAAAATGTGTACAAGCAGAACCCAGGACCACAGGATCCAAGCAGCTATTTGGCATTGAGAAATGTTTGTTTATTCATGAATCTGCATCACACGGTTCCCAACAAAAACAGTTTCCACAAGCTCTACAGGATTAAAAGTGTGCTCTAATTCTCATAGGCCCAAACATGCAAACAGACAGCCAGCCAAATTCAGAGACTGCTTAGAATCGGTATTTCAAAAAGATTTGGACACTGGACAATTAAATATCTCCCAATGACTTGATTTAATTACTCTTGGGCACATCATAACATTTCACCATAATGATACATAACATTGTTGTTCTTCACTCATGATACAGTAGCATGCTTATAACTAGTGAGCCTCAATGGGTTGTTACTGTATTTATGTCCGTTACTGGTATAATAGTTTTTATTGTTATTGCACTCAAAAGCAGCCATACACTACGCTGGTCTACTTGTTGCAAGTTCATTTGATACTGCACTTTTAGAATGTTATTGCATGAGCCCAAAATATATTACACACATTTAAACTAAGTGCACTGTAAGGAAAGAATTTTATAACCTCCAGTCTAGTTTTACAGTCATTGGTTTCATTGTCATTTATGAGTAGGGCACTGTCATGGATGAGTGTAATGGATGGCTTGAAGGCAACAATATTCCTAATGTTACCTTTACTTCTGACTAGAATTTCCACTTTTTCTTCTGATTTTCTGGGCCTCTAGTGATTAATCCTCTAATCCTCATAGATGCTGCTGCTGTGTTCAACTTACAGTACTTCTGCTTGAACTGGTACACTTCCGCATTTACTGGGCTCACACTGTAATGGAATTAAGTTTTGTCTTCAAGCCTGTCTGAGGTGACAAAAGGTCTCTTATACTCTGGGACTAAAGATTAATCCATGAATGTAAAAATCTTGGCAGGGTACAAAGTTAGAGTTTTGACACAAACCGTGTGCATAGCAACTGAGCTTTTGGCTAGACGATCTTCTGCAGAATTAAAGAGTGGACATGAGTTCTCCCAATTCATAGGACAGACCCACCCCCAAACAGTGAGAGGGGAAAACCAGACTAGTTAATAAATAATAAAGGGAAGAGAGAAAGATAGTGTCACAAACGCATTCCACAGGTCAGGAACTCTGCTCCCACAGTGCCAACCTCAGAGAGCAGTAGTGTGAACAGGTAACAAACAGGGTAACCCTCCTGTCTGTTTTTGGGTCCAAATCACCTTTAGCCTCGCGTTCTGGAGGGATTCAAACTGGGAACCTTATGCTAGCATACCCAATTAACAGGCTCAGATAATATTCTCTTTGGGGGGATGCAATACAATCTTTCGCCCAAGGGCACCCAGCCAGGCATCCAAAATGAACCCTTACAACTCTATATGAGACCTAGGTATTTATTACCTTTTAAGTAAGCTTAGTAACACATTCAAGCCTTTTAACAGCTGTCAGCCTTAAACACAGGTTCAGCACATCGCATGCAAAATAACAGAGAAAAGAACAGGCAGTATTTTAAAGAAAATGTTGTTTACTAAAAAAATGTTAAAACAGGAAAAATCAAATACAGAACAATTATATCACAAATCTTACAGTCATATAAAAAAATGAGAAGTTACAGAATACAAACTCCTACCACAAATACTTAAAGTATTTCTTATCTAGATGTTACCCTGTAAGTGCTTTCAAAAGTTCAGAGAAATCTTTCTCTCCTTGAGTCCAGAATAATATGTCACATATTCCCAGATGCAAGATCTTTTCAGGAGGTATCTCCCCACCCCCTTTTGTGATGTCAGCTAGACCCTCCCTTAGAGTTAATTCTTCATAATTTTCCACAAGGAGGTATTTTAAACAATGTGAACATCAGCAAAAAGCCATTTTGCAAATATGGCAGTCTTTGAATCAACCAGTTTTCTTTCATGTCCCTCTGCGGATTTCCTGTTGCTAGAGAGGTCTCAGGGTTTATGGCTTCTCACCAACATGCAACCAGATAAGTCTCTTCCTGCATATCATAAATGCATCCATGGGAGTCAACTTACAAAAGGCAGTAGCAGGTAATAAAGGATAATAACCTGTCTCTCTAGAAGGATTCATTAATGGTTCCCTCTGGTCTTTTTATAACATCTTGTGGTTTTCCTCACCCTGACATCTTTTGTGGTCAGAAGTTAAGTATTTCCCTCACTGCCTGCTTGTGTGAGACAATCACATACTATATCTTTATATTACAAATATCATACACATAACTGTAAGTAGATGGCAGAGTGTCACAATCCTCCCCACCTAGACTGAATTTGAGGGCTCTATCCCCTGCATGGGATGAGCTCCCTAAGTCAGTTCATTCCTCATATTGATGCAACAAGCCATTGGCATTTTCATTGGTCACCCCTGCCCTGTGTGAGACCATCATGACATACCCTTGCAAGGCAAGACTCCATCTTAGTAGTCTACCATTTCTTTTACCCATTTGTGCCAGCCAAACCAGGGGGTTGTGGTCAGTTTGTACCTCAAAACGCTGCCCAAATAAGTAAGGCTCTAACTTCTTTAGGGCTCACACCATGGCAAGACACTCTGTTTCCACAGTAGAGTAAGCCTGCTCCCTGGGAAGTAACTTTTTACTCAGGTACACTATGGGGTGATCTTTCCCTTGGTTGGATGTCTGACTCAGCACTGCCACAATACCCACATCTGAGGTATCAGTCTGGACTATAAAGGGTCTGCTATAGTCTGGACTTGTCAATACACGAGCACTGCACAGTGCCTCCTTCAGTCTGGTAAAGGCTTTTTTATAGGCTGGTTCCCAGGTAACTTTCTTAGGCATCCTTTTCTTTACTAGGTCAGATAGGAGAGCAGCCAAGGCACTGTAATTGGGTACAAATTTCCTATAGATTCCTGCTGTCCCCTAGAAAACTCCTGACCCACTTCTGCATTTCTGGTCTGGTCTATGCCTTGATTGCCTCTATTTTCACTTGGTTAGGATGGAGCTGTCCCTGGCCTACAACACGCCCAAGGTATGCCACTTCAGCCATGGCCACCTGGCACTTCTCAGCTTTGACAGTGAGCACAGCCCTCTGTATCCTGCCCAACACTTCCCTAAGGTGGGGCAGGTGTTCCTCCCAGCTGGCACTAAAGATGTCCATGTCATCCAGGTACACCATGGCGTACTCCTCAGCACCATTTACCACCTGGTTCACCAACCATTGGAAAGTGGCCGGGGCATTCTTCATTCTGAAAGGCATTATTTTAAATTCAATAACCCTATCAGAGTGATGAAGGCCGACCTCTCCCAAGTTCTGGCAGTTAACTCTACCTGCCAATACTCCTTTGTCAGGTCAGTAGTTGTAAGGTATGTCACACCTCCTAACTTTTCCAGGAGTTCGTCCATCCATGGCATCGGGTGGGCATCTGATTTCATGACTGCATTCAGTCCACAATAGTCCACACAAAAATGAGTAGAGCCATCTGGCTTGGGAACAAGGACTACAGGTGAGGCCCAGGGGCTGTAGGATTTCTGGATTACCCCTAAATCCAGCATTTCCTCCACCTGCCTCCTTATGTCCTTTTAGACAGCCTCTGACACCCGATATGCTGTGCACCGTATGGGCACCTGCGTCCCTCTCTCCACATTGTGCGTCGCTAAGGGGGTTAGTCCAGGCTTGCTGCTAAACAGTGGGGAAAAGTCTGCTAAAACCTCCCTTACTTTCTGGATCTAGTCTGGGGCCAAATGGGATGACAATTTAATTGTCTCCAAAGGGGACTCTCACTTGCTTTCTTTCAGCAAGTCCAGAAGGGGGTCTCCTTTGTCCATCCCTTCCCCCAGGACTACACACTGCAAACACCATGTCAGCCCTACTAGCATATGGCTTCATCATGTTGACATGGTACATCCTTTGTGTATGTCATCTGTCAGGTAACTCTATAATGTAGTTTACGTCATTTACCTTTCTGACTACTTTGTACGGTCCTGCCTACTTGGCCTGCAGCTTGTCTTTCCAGACCGGGATTAGGACTATGACTTCCTGACACACCGTGTATGAGCAAGCTCTGTCTCTATGGTCGTACCACACATTTTGTTTTTGCTGGGCAGCTCCCAGGTTGCTCTGAGCTGTCCCCATAAACTCCTTCAGCATTTCCCTAAACCTAAGGACATAATCCACTATGGGAGTTCCCTGGGTGGTGTGCTTGCCTTCCCAGTCCTCTTGGATCAAGTCTAGGGGCCCATGTACCCAGCGTCCATATAAGAGCTTGAAGGTGGAAAACCATGTTGACTCTTGGGGCACCTCCCTGTATGCAAACAACAGGTGGGAAAGCTATTTCTCCCAGTCCCTCCCATGCTGTTCAGCAAATGCTTGGAGCATTGACTTAAGGGTACCATTAAATCTTTCCACAAGCCCATTGTCTTGTGGGTGATAAGGTGTTGTGTGTCTCTGCACCACCTCACACTTCTCCCACAAACATTTCATCAAGTCCAACATGAAGGAGCCCCCTCAATCGGTGATAACCTCCTGCGGAAACCCAACATGGGAGAAAATCCCAAGTAAGGCATCTGCCACTCTGTCTGTCGTCAGTGAGGATAGGGTGACTGCCTCTGGATATTGGGTGGCATAATCCACCAGTCAGGATGAACCTCTTCCCAGAGGAGCTGAGGGTTTTTAAAGACCCCACTATATCCATTCCCACCCTCTGGAATGGCTCCTTCACTGTGGGCAATGGAATTAGAGTGGCTTGGGTTCTCTTACCTGCCTTCCCTATTTCTTGGCACTGGTGACAAGACCTGCAATACTCCTTCACCTGCTGGGTGAAGTTGGGTCAATAAAAATTCTGGGCCAATCGCTGCATGGTGCGCATGATTCCCAGATGTCCAGACATGGGAATATCATGTGCAATCTTCAGCAACTGCTCACGGTATCCCTGGGGAATGACAAGCTGCCTGCCTATCACCCCTCCCTCTGTCTTAGCATCCTGAGTATACAACAGTCCATTGTCCCAATAAACCTTATGTTTCCCGTCACCTCCCTGTACTCCGTCTGAGTCTGCCCAAGTTCTCAGCTTCTCTAGACTAGGGTCACTTTTCTGAGCAGCTGCAAACTCCTTGCACATTCCCAAGGCATAGGACAAGTCCCCTTCAGTGTCTAAACTAGGGTCCCTAGCTCTAGCATCAGGGCAGTCAGGATCAATGCCATCCCTAACCCTCTGACAATGGGTCACCCCTCCTTCCTCAGAGTAACCCTCCATAGCTGTTTGGTTAACTGCTACCTGGGAAATTTCTACCCCCTTTCATTGGTCTCCAAATCGGGAGGCACAGGCTGGGGAACCAGCCTCTCAGTGGTTTCCACAGAGTCGTCTACGGGGTTCAGGGAACTACAATTTTCCCTTGCCACTTGGCTATGGGTAACTGTGCACACCATCCCCTGTTTGAGATTGTTGCAGAGAATTATATCAACTGCTAAAGTTTCAGCTACTGCAACCTGTTGCACAGTTCCCCCTGTCTCACCCCAGTCTAGGAGAACACTAATGAGTGGCAATGTTTTCTCCTCCCCAGTGAATCCCTGTACAGTCACAGATTGATTGGGTATAAGCTGACCAGGCTCTACCCGATCCCCTTTTACCAAAGTCAAGGATGCCCCTATGTCTCTTAACCCTTGTGTCTCTACACCATTCACAGTGACTGGGTGCATGTGTTCCCTTATGTTCACTGGCACACTTTCAGGGACACACAAACAACCCACTTCTTTTCTAGCACCACTTTGTGTACTGCTTGTCCTTTTGAGACACTGTCTGGCAATATGCCCAGTTTCTTTGCAAACTCAACATTCATTTCCTTTTTCAGGTAAATCTTTTCTTTGAAACCTGGGGCTACCTGGTTTCGGTGGAGGCAGTGAGGGTTTTAGCTGCCCTGAAGGTGCGCTTTTCCCTTTCTGCGCTGCCACACCAGCCCAATTTGCTCTCAGAGCAGGGCTACTCCTGGCATAGCAGTCTGAGAGTTCAGCATTCTCTTGCACTGTTTTTGGATCTCGGTCCTCTAGCCAGATTTTCAGCTCTGCTGGGCATGCCCCCAAAAACTGCTCTAACAGTGCAGCATTTTCAATTTTATCTACAGAATTTGCTTCAATTCCTTCCCATCAGCATTTTAAAAACTGATGTTTCGTGGCTAGCTCCTTGTAGCTCATGTCAAGGCTTCTCCTGAGCTTACAGAATTTAACTCTGTATGCCTCTGCTGTTAGCTCATATTTCTTTAAAAGTGCAGTTTTCTGTTTACTATAATCATTACTGTCCTCATTGTCCATTTGACCCAATGCATCCCAAGCTTTTCCGGTATGTAGCGGGAATAGCTGGAAGCTCCAGGACCCTCTAGGAATATTTGCCTGAATGCATACTTTTTCAAAGGAATTTAAAAAGGCATCCATATCTTCCCCCTCTTTAAATTCAGCTATCAATTTAGAATTTAATTTATAACCTAGTCCTGTAGTTCCAGTTAAACCCAAGTCACTTACCTGCTCTGGTGCTGGTGGTTGGAGTCGTAGCTTCTCCAGTTCATGTTGCCTCTGGTGCTCACACTCTTCACTGTCAGCCTCTCGCTGTTCCTGCTCCACCTCTCGCTGAAGCTGTTCCCTCTTCTCCTCTACGGCTCACTGCTCTCGCACCCTCTTCTCCTCTGTGGCTTACTGCTCTCACTTTTCTTCTCTCTGGAACTCCAGCTCCATTCTCCACAACTCCATCTTCAACCAGATCATTTCTGGCTCCAGAATGCTGGTGACCTTCCCCTGCTGCTGTGACCCTTGGCTTGCACTGGCCCTGCTGTCCTCCTCACTGGATCTGGACACTGCATTGGATGCTGGCCCCTCCATGCCCAAGGTTCGGCCCTTTTCAGTCACAGACTATGACTTGAGGCTCTGGGCATCTGCTGTCATCAGAGCCTCCATGAGGTTCTGCTTGTTGGCTCTCCCCTCATGCAGGACTCCTCTCCCCTTGCACAACTACCTCAGGTGGTATGCAGTGTGCTTGCTGTAGTTGGAAGCCATCTTCTTCCCTAACTACAGCTACTCTAACTTTCACTCAAAAAAAAAAATAAAACAGGTATGAACTTTGACTGTAAGCAAAATTATATAGTTCTGTTAACTTTTTAAAAAATAAATCACCACCTTATTTTGCACGTGAGCTATACAGTATTAATCTGACACACTGAACTGTTAATGCTTGTGTTACCAAATACTTTTAAATCACACTGCTGCCAAACAAATCTGTCACAAACACACTCCGCAGGTCAGGCCCTCTGCTCCCACAGTGCCAACCTCAGAGTGCAACAGTGTGAACAGGTAATAAACAGTGTAACCCTCCTGTCTCTTTTTGGGTCTGAATCACCTTTAGCCTCGAGTTCTGGAGGGATTCAAACTGGGACACTTATGCTAGCATACCCAATTAACAGGCTCAGATAATATTCTCTTTGGGGGGATGCAATGTAATTTTTCACCCAAGGGCACCCAGCCAGGTACCCAAACTGAACCCTTACAACTCTATATGAGACCTATGTATTTCTTACCTTTTTAAGCAAGCTTAGTAACACATTCAAGCTTTTTAACAGCTGTCAGCCTTAAACACAGGTTCAGCACATCACATGCAAAATAGCTGAGAAAAGAACAGGCAGTATTTTAAAGAAAATGTTGTTTACTAAAAAAAAAATAATAAATCAGGAAAAATCAAATACAGAACAATTATATCACAAATCTTACTGCCATATAAAAAAATGGGAAGTTAGAGAATACAAACTCCTACCTCAAATACTTAAAGTATTATTGTCCTGCAAAAATCTGTTTCAGTAAGAAATGTCCTGCTTTGGGCCTCTTAAAAGGTGATAACCCTAATGTTTTCTTCCGCACTGCTGGCAACCCACTGTGATGTACCCCCTGTAGCAAAAGGTTTTGGTGTATGTAAGGCATGCAGAACACTTACCTGTGCCTGTGGAGTTTGATTCCTGTGAAGCCATATCCAGCAGTCTTTATTGTCAGCCTGCTGTTCTATCAAGGCTGCAGTGTCCTGGTTGTAGTTCCAATGTGCTGTGCAGGGGGGTTCTGGATGCCTTTAAGTAGCCCGGGGAACAGTACACATGCTAATGTATGGAAATCCAGCTGTTAGGAGATGCTAATAGGTTGTTTTGCCTGCTAACTGCCCAATGAGGCTATTTGCATAGCCTGGCTGAATATAGCACATTTGTGGATGCGCTAAGTGGTTTTACGCTTGCGCATTGTGCTATGCACTGCGCAATGCATTTTGCACATTTGTGTGGTGCAAAGTACGCATACGCAATGATGTCATTGGCATGGCTATGCTTGCACAGTTGTGCACTGCACTGTGCTCATGCATGATGTTGCGCAGTCCATGCATGGGATCGCACATGCACAATGTTATCATTCCATGTGACTGTACAGCACTACCATTGTTTGCACTGCACAGCCTATGTCTAACACTCTGCAAAGGCCACACTCCTCCACACTTGAAGACAGCTCAAGGTGTGAAATAGGAGTGCATCATAGTTGCCACTGACCCCTGAAGTGTCGAGCAGAGAAAGGAGCAGGGCCATACAGCAGTGAGACCAGAAGTGGAGGGAGGTTGAACTCACCAACCTGGTGGAGCTGGTGATAGTCCAGGAGCAGCAGCATTTGGAAAGGTGGAGGAGGGGTCGCACCCTTGCTGTGAGGTGTGGGTCTCCATGGGGCACCACCTCAGCATCAAGACAGGAGTCACTCAGTTAGGGGAACAGTGCCAACATAGCTATGTCAACCTGGTCCGGGGTAGAGGGAGAGACTAGAAAGTTTCCACCAGATGGTGCAGGATGGCACCGTCCCAAGACCAGGTAGGTAGTCCTGTGCATGGCTTATATTTTCTGGTCATGAGTTTGGCAGGGTCTGGGCAGGTGCATTAGGCATACTGTGGCCAGCCATGGGTGTATGTGTACATAACTGCAGTATGTGTTCCTGACATGTTGGCCTTGTATGTTCTTTGACACTGGGCATGGAGACTATTGCATGACAGGGACAATCCTGGTGAAGGACAAGTCCGCAGTCATGGAGATACAGGCTTTATACACATGGGAACGTATCGTGTGCACATATAACATTATTGTTCTCAATTGGAATGTTGTCAGAACATGACCATCTGCTGTTTCAGCAGACTGATTTGCACGACAGTGTGTAAATGTCAGACAGATGGGTGCCTGGCAGTTTATGAGGTGTACACTACAGTATGTCCCTGTACATCAGGGACAGTTGCCAGTTATGTATCTGATGTGTCCTGTGGTCTGGCCCTAGGCTCTGCTGACACTAGTTTGGTTCCTGCAGTATCCAATGCTGTTGAATTTGTGTGTTTCCACAGCTGTATTGTTGGGTCTTTGGTATTACACTGTTGTACGGCAACAAAAACATTATGATCCCTGCTTTGTTGCTTTCTTCTTTTTTGTCTTGCCACTGTCATGTGGTCCATGGCTTAAGTCGGGGCCGGCACTGTTGTCCATGATGGTACTGACATTGTCCTCTTTCCAACACTCTGCAGACTGCACTGCCAGAGGACCACAATGAGCACCAATGACCAGGGAACACCAGGAGGGGGACCATAGCCCGGGCCATCGTCCCAGGACATAGGGGATGATCCAGAGGACTGTGGCATGAGTATGCTATTTTGTTGCATCCTCCTGTGACCTATGAAGCTGCTTGTGACAGGGTTGTTACCCCTTCACACCTTTTCCTCACCACCTGACATGCCTCTGTGATCTGGTTCAATGCTTGTCACAGTGCGATGTGGCCCTGGTGTATATAGCCCACCCCCTACCTACTTCACAGATGCTGCTATTCAGGGCTTATGTCCTGACATAGGTTTACCTATAGCTCTGCAACATCAAGTATGCAGACATCCCCGACAGTGACAGACACAATGCCAAGTGTCGGCATTGTACTGCTGGGGATGTTGACGTGTTTTCTTCGGGGGCTGCACCCCATGAACCCCCCATGTGGGAGGCTCTGCCCCCCACCACCCCCGGTTTCTAGATATACAACTCCGAGATGGAGTTATCTCGGGGAGGGGTGAAACACTGGGAGATGCACTGCCAGTGTCTGCAGGGGCCATCACAGCAACCCAGTGCTTTTCGTCAAATTCTGGCGCTGTGATGGTCTTTGCAGTGGTGGTGTCAATGTGCGGTCGACATACCCTGACATATACTGTCACCACTTCCTGTGCTGTGCACATTGTTATTCCTGTCCACGGGGGGTGCCCATGCATGTGAGGTCCATCTCCTGGGACACCCAGTTGCTTTGTATATGCCTGTTGTGCTTTGCACATCATTGCACAGTCCTCCTAGTACCCATTACCAGTGTGTCCCACATGGTACAGACATGTGTGTCCTGCGTGGTCATGCATCCTATGGTCAGTGCATCCACAACAGCCTGAAGTTCATCCATCCCACACAATGCATAGTTCCCTGCCTGCTACACTGACATGGTGTGCAGTTGCCCCTGCACTGTAGGAAAGCCTCTTTCAGAGTCCAGTGGAGGGGTTTCATATCCACTGTGTGACACAGGAACACACGGGGTCACCTCTGTCCTGGTTGGTTGACTTACATCCCTGGCTGAGAAGGACACACTGCAACATGCCTAGTGTAGCCTGATTTGCTGGATGGTGACCTCTTCGCCATTGTGTTCTCTTGTGTGCTGTACTCTCCACACCTTCTACCCTGTCCAACACCTATTGTATCACATGCCCCTTCACTTCATGTTGCACTTGCACAGGTTGTGATACCTCTGTTACCCAGATGTCAGTTGCAGCTCCATGTTTCAGGCTGTGTGTCATATTTGGCTGGGTGCATGGGTTTCATTCAGGTTTCTGACATTCCATGATGCCCACTGGTGCATTCCACACATCATGTACACTGCCTTGTGGTGCCATGATCTTGGGACACGTTAGCCTTTTATGTGTTGCTGTGGACCATGCTCACTGTCCCATTCAGTGTGCGTTGTGTACATTGGCATCACAGCTCTGGTGTCCTATGCAGCTGCCTACAGGTGTTGCTGTACCACACAGTTAACCCTATTGTTGTGCTACTTTACCATGTTACTCACACCCTATGGTGGCGTATGGCATGGTGACATGTTCACGGACCACACAGCCTGTTGTCCTGTACTGTGTAGGCCTGTGTGCATCTCTCAGCCATGCGCAGCTGCATCACGGTGTGCCAGGCCTGCCAGGCCCATGTGATATGGCTACTGTGTGCTTTGCGCTCCCCTATGAGGGGACGCAGTCTCCTTAGGCCTATTAGACTGCTGTCTTGCTTCTGCACCCTGGGGGATAGTGTCTTATGCATTTGACAGACCAGTCCCACATGTATGCCTGCAAGTTGCTGCTTTGGCACTGTCTGCCACCCAGCACTTTGTGCACATGCCACCACATGCTGGACTATGGTCCCCTGTGGGACGAGCACATGGGTCAGGGCCAGGTTCATGTTGTTCCACTGTGTGTTGCTGGAGTGTTGTGCATAACTGTTCTACTACCATTGTACTGTTGTATTATACCAGTAGGTAGTATGCTCTCTTCCTGTGATGTTGTTGTTTTGTACTCCGATACATATGTTGATCACATGTTTGCTTCCTACACAGTGTACAGCAGTAATTTGGAGGTCTTCATGTCTGTGACATGCTGGGTCAGCATGCTGTAGGGTTGCAGTGGGTGTGTGTTTGCCGGTACCATGTAAATGCTCTGCCACTGGCCTGGGCCAGGGGTATCCTGATGTGGAATTGTCACTTTGGTGTGGATGTATGGGATCCGTCCATGACATGCCTGCATAATAGCCATGGTGTACTATACTGACCTGGTGTGCCACCTTGTACCGGTGGTGATGCACACTGTGGCCACCGACATGTTGGTCGTGGCTGGCCAGGCCATGCCTTCTGCCCACTGTATGTAGCATTTGCTACATTTTGCTCCCATCTGCCCACATTGCACCCACTGTGCAGTGCTGTGGGGCATGTGTGGCACCCACCCCGGTCTGACTGTCCATGTGTGTTTGTGCTTCCACACTCTTCAGGGGCACCATGCTGCACATATCCCACATGTACCATGCTGGTGGCAGTGCTTGGTGGGACTTGGCTACTTGTGCTTGCTGAGGATGCCATATCTACAGTGTCTGCTTGCTGTACTTGCATTGACATCTTTCTGCCTATAGGTGAACTTCATATGCCAGCGGGGGCATGATGCCTGGAGCAAACTGATGGCTGTGATGACCTGCTCCACAGAATAGGGTGACAGCAGACCATGATGCTGGAGTGACAGGCCACCATGGCAACACTAGCAGGGTGTAGGGTGGAGCTTCTTAAAGAGCTGGTGCACCTCCAGAGACCAGTGATGGAGGACGAGGTGTAGCCTCCTTCTCTTTTAAATTCCCTTCCACCTGCCTTCAACCTGTTTTTATTCCTTCCCACCACCACCCCCCGTTGTGGTCCTTTTCCCATTTTACCTCCTTTTTTCATGTTTGCTTGTGCATGAGCAAGAAACATGATGTGACAGCTTAGGAAAGAAGCGAGTTGTGGAGGCACAGCAGTGTTACAGCCAAGAGAGGCACTGCATTTGGGGGCTTGGCACTGGTGGACCAATGGAGGCACAGTGTGCTGATGACACTGGTCTCCAAAAAGTGCACCAAGTTGTAACATTTTCGCCGCAGCAATCAGGGGCCGCCTCGTAATTGCAGCATCAGTCATCGTGCTGCAATGATGGAGCAATCCGTCACTGCAGGATGGAATGTTAGCTAGCCTAATACTGTTTGTGAACATGGTGGGCGGCTTGCCACCACATTCACAAACAATATTAGGTGGCCTCCCATGCCGAGGGGGTGCCCAATCCCCCTCAGCAGCATGTACTCCTGCCAAACCGTCTTTGTTGGCAGACGGGGGCCCCAATCCCCGCCAGCTTCAGTGGCTGCAAAGTGTTTATTCAGCCAATGGGGGAGCCCACTCCCCGTCAGCAAGATGTAATCCCCAACCCGCTTTCATTATCTGCCGACGGGGGAGCCCACTCTAATCAGCATGATGTAACCCCCCCCGTTTTGTTGCCTGCTGATGGGGTGCCCAATCCCCATCGGCATGATATCCCCCCCGTCTTGTGTGCGGACTGGGGTGCCCAATCCCCGTCGGCTGCAGCTGGCCCCCCAAAAAAGAGTCCCTTGGTACACTGGGAGCCCACCCCAGCATGCCAAATGCCCCATGTAAAATTAAAAACCGTCCCACGTCATCTTTTTGTTTTTTTTCTTCCCTGTAAAGGAAAAACGGTCCCTCGCGGTCTGCCATACCCCCCTCCCGCAACCCGCGCCCACCCACTGTGCACCCTGCCTCCCCACACCCCCCTCACCCCAAACTTACCTCTGGAGTCCGGCGAGATGATCTTCAATGGACCAGGAACACGTCTGCTCTCTTCAAAGCCAACAGCGAACTGAGGAAATGCTGGTAAGCTGTATAATGTAATAAATAGGGTTTTTTCAACTTTGCTGCATATCTCAGGCATTTTTTGGAATTTTGGCACCAAATTTTCAACAAGGGGTTTTTGGGACCCCTCCTCATGAATTCTGTCACTGTCATAGTGTTAATCTGGCCTGAAGGGTGATTTCGTGGTCACTGCGTGAAATCACCTTTCGGGACCGATTAACGAAATTACAGTGCCAGTGTTCATACGGTTGGCTCTCAAAAAATCTATGTTGCAAATTTAGTGAAAAAATTCCTAAAAATGGCTGCTTTATAAGCGTGCATTGCACAGTTCCTACACACACTCATAAGTTTGAATTTTATCACACCTACTTATGAGCAGTACAGCTGTCATTTTTCACATCTCACCCAAAATGCGTTTCCGCGAATGTAGCACACAATGGTGCAGTCGGTGTGTGAAATCAATGTTTGGGACAGATTATGAAAATTACAGTGACACTGTTCATGAGCAGAGGTCATACAATGGCTTTGTTGAAAATTTGGTAAAAAAATTCCTAAAAATGACTGTTTTACGAGCTTGTGTTGCGCAGTTCCTACGCATGCTCGTAAGTTCACGAATTTGTAACATTTGCACTCCAGATGTTCAACATTGCCATTTTATCAGACCTACTTATGAGCAGTACAGCTGTCATTTTTCACATCTCATCCAAAATGTGTTTCCGCGCATGTAGCGCACAATGGCGCATTCAGTGTGCGAAATCAATGTTTTAGAGAGATTAAGAAAATCACAGTGACACTGTTCATGAACAGAGGTCTTAAAATGGTAATGTTGAAAATTTGGTAAAAAAATTTCTAAAAATGACTGTTTTACATGCGTGTGTTGCGCAGTTCCTACGCACGCGCGTAAGTGCGTGAATTTTTAATATTTGCAGTCCAGAAGTTCAACAATGCCATTTTACCACACCCACTTATGAGCAGTACAGCTTTAATTTTGCACATCTCACCCAAAATGTGTTTCTGTGCATGTGACGCACAATGACGCAGTTGGTGCAAAATCAATGTTTGGGACCGATTAAGAAAATCACAGTGACACTGTTCATTAGCACAGGTCCTAAAATGTCTATGTTGAAAATTTGGTGAGAAAAGTTCATAAATGACTGTGTTACGAGCGTGCGTTATGCAGTTTCTATGCACGCTCGTACCTCCGCACATTTGCAATATTTTCACTCCAGATTGCCAACACTGCCATTTGCCCGCACCTCCTTATGAATAGTACAGCTGTCATTTTTCGCATCCCAGCCCACATGTGTTTTTGCACTTCCGGTGCAAACAAGCACGGTCGTTATGGGAAATCCGTGTTCAGGATACATTAGGAAAATCACACTGACACTGTTTATTAGCAGAGGTCCTAAAGTGGCTATGTTGAAAATTTGGTGACAAAAGTCCATAAACTAACTGTGTTACGAGCATGCATTGTGCAGTTTCCACGCATGCTCGTAACTTTGCACATTTGCAATGTTTTCACGCCATATTTTCAACGTTACCATTTTTCGGCACCTCCTTATGAACAGTACAGCTGTCATTTTTCACATCCTGGCCGAAATGTGTTTTTGCACTTCCGGCACAGAATAGCACAGTCGCTGTGGGAAATCACTGTTTAGGACACATTACAAAAATCACAGTGACACTGTTCATTAGCAGAAGTCCTAAAATGCCTATGTTGAACATTTAGTGATGAAAGTCCATAAAATGACTGTGTTACAAGTGTGCGTTGCGCAGTTTCCACGCACGCTTATAACTTTAAACATTTGTAATATTTTCACTCCAGATTTTCAACATTGCCATTTTCTCACACTTCCTTATGAACAGCACAGCTCTCATTTTTCACATCCTGGTTGAAATGTGTTTTTGCAGTTCCGGCGTAGAATACCATAGTTGCTATGGGAAATCAGTGTTCAGGACGCAGTAACAAAATCACAGTGACACTGTTCATGACCACAGGTCGTTAAATGCCTATGTTGAAAATCTGGTGATGAAACTCCATAAAATGACTGTGTTACGTGCATGCGTTACGTGATTTCCACGTATGCTCAGAAGTGCAAGCATTTTTAATATTCCCACTACACATTTTCAACATTGCCATCTCTTCATACCTCCCTGTGGATGATACAGCTGTCATTCTTCACATCCTGCCCGATCTGTGTTTTCGTATATGTGGTGCAGAATGGCACTGTCACTGTTGGAAGTTCGTTTTCAGGACACATTGACAAAATCACCCTGCCACTGTTCAGGACAAGAGGTCCCAAATGCTTTCATGAGATGGGGTCACAAAAAGGCCATGTTCAAAATTTGTACTGTGAATACCAACAAATGCCTGAGGCATTATGGTTTCTAACCATAACGTCCTACCCTGTACAGACAGACAGGCATCGGGTGTGCCTTTGGATTGCCAACTGTACTGCACATGACATCCTACCCCAACCCCCCAGCCACTGACAGGCATCGAGGTGTACCTTGGACTCTTTGCCCCAAGACTTCACCCCATTCTCCTATGCTGCACCCATTTCAATGTATGTCCTTTTGGAATGGGGTGACTGTAAAGCCAAACACGCTAAGGCACAGCTCAACACATGTCGGTGTCTGCAGAATAGGGTGAGGTGACATGGCTTGACAGTCATGGGTGACAACCCAAAACCTTACCCCAAATCCTGTCCATTTCTATAGGATGGAGGTGGGGTTCATGTGAAGTTCAGTACTTCATTGCCATTCCTATTCTGCATCTGTCTAACTCCTGCATTTCTAATGCTAATACCAGCAAGCAAACATTCGGCATTGACAAATGCTTGTTTAATATGTGTTTTGTTGTTTTTCTACATTAAAGAACTTTTGAATGTTATGCTCCTGCGTCCTGCGTCTTTTTGGTGCTTTGTTGACATTTTTCTCTGGTCTGCTGTTACCCCTACTGCCCACCTACACCCCCCTTGTGGGTGACGTCCATGCTTATCTTATGCCACAGGGTCACCACTGCTGTCCCTGCATGTGTTTGTGGCTGCGCTTTCACCTCTACAGTGTTCTGGGTGTGGCAGGTGTGTTGGCTTGTTGGTGGACGCATTCTGTTCCTCATGTATCCCCCTGTACATCTCCTGTGCATCATGGCCAGCATCTGGGTTGTAGCTGTCCAATGTCATGGGATGGGCCCTGTACTTTGTGAACTCCCCTCCTGCGCTGCTTGGCAGGGTGGCCTCTGTATGCAACCTGTCTGTGACTGTGTCCTTGTTGGCATTCCTGTGTTCCACCCCCTGTGTCCCCGTGCTGTCTGCCATTTGGTGTGCTGTCACCTGCTCTATTTCAGGGTTCCAATGTGTCCTCCCCCTGTGCACTGGGCTGCTGTAGCTATTTACACTGCCCATTTGCTATATTCAGTGCTATATTCCGTGCTGGGTGCTCTTTGCACTGTGCTCTGGGCTATGCTTTGCACACCTACATTTGCACCCTATATTCAGTAGTGTTTGTCCATGGAGTATGCCTTTGAATATTGCTTGCAACGGGATATGTGCCAGTGCTAATCGCTGGGTAGTGCAAAATTTGCCTGCGGGCACTTTTTTTGAATATTGGGCCCCATGTGCTTTCCAATGGTGAGGCACTACAGTGATGACCTCATTTATAAGGGAAAGTTTAAAGAGCCAAAACAGAATTACTATGAAATCAGTCACTTAATGTCAATTACCATAGTGACACACATTACATAATAGTGCAATAAATACCAAAAAAAAAACCTGAAAAATTATTATAAATTATGAAATAGGTAGAAGAAATGCTGGCTCCTGATTGGCTAACAGGTACTTTTAGCTGAGCCATCTTCCCAGCATAACAGCCTGGCTGAAAGTAGCTAAAAAAGTTTTTAAAAATTGCATCTAATTTACTAAAAAGTACCCATTTCATAACCACAATAAGGCATTCCAGGAGTTGTGTTATGGTGGGCTAATGGCCCTTCTCAGGTGGTGGAAGCACTTGGCTTCATCTCGTGCTTCAACCCACCCAAAGTGGATCATTATCCCACCATAACGCACCTCCTGTCATGCCTTATTGCATAAACATACAACCCTAATCTAAATAATGCATAAATAACACCCACTCTTTAAAAAGGAATTAAATAAGCCTGCTGTCAACCGCAGCTTTAACCATAATATAAATAGTCTCAGGCTAAGAATACTACTCATAATCACTTGGTACTTTGTGAATGCCACTCAGATAAATATGGTTCTTTTAAATTTGTACATCGTGAATGCCACTCAGATAAATATGGTTCTTTTAAATTCACTTTCATGAGGGTCTTCATGTATGCAGAGATGGTTGAACTTCAATTAGCATTTCTTTAAATGCTGGAATAATAAAGCTGGAGAGAAAACAAATCAGAAAACATAGTTATAACTGATAACAGCTAAGGATAGCAGCTGAGTTGATGACTTGCCTTCATACTAGAGACTTGCATGGCATTCTTTTAAGATCACTGGCTCCCCAGCTGCTTTGGCAAACTAGCGTCACCTTTGCAATGCATGTGCCAAAGCCATAAGTCTTGCAAAGTCCGAGTATTTTGTATCCACACTCCAGAACAACATTTTTACATTAATCACGCCTTCAAGTTCTGGAAGGTTATCCATTCCCTTTTCTTCCCTCTGACCCAGTCTCCTTCCCCTGTACTCAGGTTTGATGATTCCTTCATCGCTGACCTTTCTACTGTTGCCTCTTCCTTTAATTCCTACTTTACTACCTGTGCCCTCCCTCTTATCCCTTCCTCTCCCTCCCCCCTTTCTTTCCTCTCCCTACATTCTCCTCCTCTAAATCACTCTTTTTCCTCTCTTGAACCACTATCCCTGCTTCCCTTAAGTCCTTGCTTGCCCTTAATCCTCACAAATGTGGTAGCCCTGATGACCTTGATCCCAAAACTTCTACTTTTCTCAGCCCCTGCCATTGCATTACTTATTACTCTACTCCTCGACCTTTCCTTTTCTTCTGCTACTGTCCCTGTATCCTGGAAGCAGGCTACAGTCATTCCTGTCCCTAAAGGTGATGATTCCTCTTCTTCTGGTAACTTATGTCCTATCTCTCTCCATCCAACCATAGCTGAGTTACAGGAACACCTTGTACTACCTCAACTCTCTTCCTTTCTTGATTCCTCCTCCTTCTTCACCCCCTTCTAGTCTGGCTTTAGGAAATCCCACTCCACTTCCACTTCCACTTCTCTGCTTTGGCTCACTGACTCCACCTTCTTAGGTACAGATCAGTATCTGATCACGTCCACCGTTTTTGTTGATCTTGCTAAAGCTTTTGACACTGTGGCACATCCCTTCCTTCTGGACAAGCTTAAAGCAGCAGGTTTTTCTGACTCTGCAGTCAGCTGGTTTCATTCTTACCTTGAGGGAAGGTCTCAAGCTGTCCAGATAGGAAGTTCCATTTCATCACCACTCCCTATCTGCTCAGGTGTCCCTCAAGGGTCTGTCCTGTGTTCTATTGTCTTTTCCATATTCTTGAATGACTTTCCCTCCCTCTATCTGTTCCTCTATGTCCATTCATATGTACTGTTCACTGATAATACAGTTCTTTTTGCATCTGACTCATCTTCCCATGATCCTACCTCACAGCTTCAACTGAATTTCAACAATATTCAGTGCTGGTTCCAATCTAACCAATAATCCCTCAATGCAAAAAAAAAAAGTTTCCATGACTTTTGGCACCCTTCAGAGGCTTTCCAGACTCAACCATCTCTACTTATTTAATACCCTTGCTGGTGCTGTGATTGAGGATATATCCTCTTTTGAGTACCTCAGGGTCTGGACTGATTGTCATCTCTCTTGATTTCTCAGTTCATATTGATGCCATACACCAAAAGCTCTATCCTAAGCTTGGTGCACTGTACAGGAACAAAGTGAATATATCGCTTCCGGTCTGCTGAGAAATTGTTATAAAGATCATTCTCTCTAATTTTGATTATGGTGACATAGTCTACAGTGGAGTTTCAAATCCTCCGTTGCCAGACTTGACACCCTCTTCTACTCTTTTTGTTGTTTTGCTTCAGCTTGTTCCCCCATACCTTGCACTGCTCACTCTACTCTGCCCCTTCACTCCCCTCTCTTGATGTCAAGTGCCTTTCCCATTGTGCCTACTTTATTTCTAAATTGTGGTTTGGCTCCCTTCCCTCCTCCTCACATCCCTCTTATCCCTTCCCTCAGCTTCCTATTACCATCTCTGCAATAAGACTTCCCATTCCCATTCCCTCTCTATTCCTTCTAGAAAATCAACTGTTGGTCAATCTGCTTTCTTATACTGCTTTCATAAACTCTGGTCCTCCCTTCCCCTGTCAGTTCACTCAGCCTCTTCTGCTTTTTCCTTAAAGTCTCTTCTTCATGACTTTTCTTCTCCTTCCTGCAACTGTTCTTGACCCACTTCCTTTCCCTTCCCCACCACTAGTATTGCCCTAGCAGTCTGTTCCCCTCATTATCTGTTCACTGTTCTGTACTTGTAAGAGCAGCTCCATAGCCTAAGTCATCTCACTTTTATCTACTACATGTATTCTGTTATACTGATTTGCCCTCAATTTTTTTGATTATGCTCCTTGATAAACTGTATTTGCTGTATATGACTTACCACTTCCCCTTACCCCCAGGACTCAACTGAAAATGAGCTATTAGCAGATCAGTATGTCTCTCCTAAGTACAGGATTATTTAGAGATTCTCACGAACCCAAAAATGAAAACTTGCTTTACAAAATACAGATTTGAAACCTTTTGAGAGCAAGGTGCTGAATTCTAGATACAAGAAATTGGAGGATCTTTTAGTCAATTGTAGCTGCTCTAGTGGGGGAATTGAAGATTTAATTCACATATTATGGTGGTGTAATTAGTACAATAAACCAGGAAGTTACCTCATAAAAACATTGTTTCAGGTGGACACATATGAACAAACTGGATTAGATATACAAAGTCTCACAAATATTATAATTTCTGCCAAAGAACCATTTACACTTAAATGTCTAGCAATTTTTTTGTGATTGCAACAAGGATAAGAAAACATAAATCCCTGTCTCATGTATAGTATTGAGATGTTTCTATACGCAAGTGCAATATTATTGGTGCTATGTAAGCTAGGTAGATGTCTATGTTGCTACAAATATGTAAACATAATTATTTATTGATCCTTGATATTTCTAAATATGTGATATTGCTTTTAATTGTAATGACCATGTGGCCGAACAATTAACTTTGAACTTTGGTGAAACTTCTGAAATAAATAATTACAGATGACACACTGGAAACTGAAAGCCATTAAACAAAATAAACAACCCATCTAGTTTTTAAGAAATGTGCTAGGTCAAATCCATGCTTCAGTCCCTGCCATTCATATGCTACTAAATTATAAATCCAGTAAGATTCCCTCTGACGGAATTTTCTATCAGAACCGCCACTCCCCTTGGATTTGGCCAGACTTTCTCGATCCCTATGAATATAAACGCATGTGCTTCAGGATGAACTGCTGAGTGAATATGTTGGGCCATACCATAAGTCATATTCGTATGGATTTTTGACCTACATGTTCACCTACTCTGATACAAAATTTTCATATGGTATTACCTACATAGTCAGCACCACATTTGCATATTGCAGGGTAAATAATGCCACTGGTTAGACATGTGACCAGATTCCTAATTTTATACATGTTATTTGTCTTAAGATTCAAACATGTTTTGTCTGATTAATTACACTGCAGTATATGCAGTTCCTGCAAGCATAACACCACTTACTATGTTCCAAAAGCAATGTCCTATGGCTGTGAGTAGGTTATTGCTTACTATGAACTAGCATATCTATTAATGTACTTGCTCGCCTATGGGCCATTCTTAGTGCTTGACTCACAGTCAATTCCAAGGCCTTGTCCCCTCTCTAAGGACATTGCAGTGTTTTCTAATGATGTAATCTATATGTCCTGAATAGGAAGAGTAAATAGTTACAGAATTTACCCTCTCGTGTGTCTCAGTATGCATATATTCTCGAAATATCAATTACTGTCTGTTCTGAGATCTGGCATGTTGTTCTGCACCATTGATACAAGATCCTCAGCCCCTACATTAAACCCGTCCTTAATATTAGTTTCTTTTCAAATGCAGATGCAAGAACTGTTCTTTGGGTGTACTGGTGACCGTGTGGTGTGGATGACAGCTGGACAACCGGAGTAAAGTATTTCTGTCTGTAGGTGTTCTATAAATATTGATGTTAACATCCCCATATTCTCCTCTAGAAATTTTAAGGTCTAGAAAATTGATGTTGCTGACATCATAGATGCAAGTAAATTTCAAATTAGGGTTAGTGGAATTTATATATTCAATAAAGTTGTTCAGCTCTTCAGCTGATCCATGCCACACAGCCACTACATCATCTATATAATGCTTTCACGATACCAAATTCTCAAGGTATGGGTTTTTGATTCCATCACAGATATAGTCCCTCTCTCACAGGCTAATGCAAAGGTTAGTCACACTGGGAACAAAAGATCTGGCAGCACCCAACTCCTGGTGTGTTTCTTCTTTTTTTGTGACTATTTTATTTATTTTTGTATCTTACTGTTTTGCCTACTCCCTCCCCCCGCTCATATCTGGAAATGAGCACCAGCTCGGTATATCTTTTCTAGTAAAATTTTTGAAATGAATAAATACAGACCATATAATGTATATTTAGAAACTCATGCCTATAGTTTAAGTCAGGAGGAGCATGTTCAAGAGGAAAACAAAATACTCACCATAGTAATGTTTCTTCTCAGGGATCCATCAATGTGATTTACAATAAGCATCATCTTCCTGCCACAGTGTGATGTCCAGGAGAGAGAACTTATGCTAATTTTTAAAATAAGAATGTAAGCTCTAACTCTGCCTTGTGGTCACACTCCCCCTAGTGCTCTAATGCCAGATTTTTTTCTATAGCTAGGGGAGATGTGACTGCTAAAACAAACTAATTGGCTACCAAAAATGTTCATGAAAAGTTTTTGAAAATACCAAACAACCTTAAAGCAGACAATATGAAAAACATTTAACTGATTACATTCTAACAGTTGCTGAGGAACTGCAATAAGGAATGCTCAAGTAAGTTTAAGAAAAAAACAGATTCTTTTGTGAACCTATTTTCAGGCTCTGGATGGGAAGCAAAGTCAGGGTTTGTAAATCACACTGATGGATCCCTGAGAAGAAACAACATCACTATGGTGAGTAAGTTTGTCTTTAGACAACAGGAATCCATACTCTCTAGTGGTCCAGAACCTAGTTAAGAAAAAGGTTCTGCAAGACAGCAGTTCCAAAACCAGTATCCCTCCTGGACTGTATGCCCAGACAATAGTGCTTTGTGAAGGTGTGCACTTTTTCTAGGTAGCTGCATTACAAATGTCTAGAAATGCAGGAGCCTATTCAACGAGAGATGCAGTAGTCCTCCTAGCTGCTGACTTACCTTTGCCCACCTCTCCATAGGTTGAGAAAAACTGTGTACCCTGGAACCTGGCATCCTTAGTTTGGTCTATGTAGTGACCTAGTGCTGTTTTTACATCCAGACAATACAGTTTCTGTTCACCTATACTAGTGTGTTCAGGGTAGAGCACAGGAAGGGCGACTGACTGGATCAGGTGGAATTCTGACCACACCTTAGGTAGGAACATCCTATTGGTCCACAGGACTACCTTATCCGTGTGGACGATTCTGTAGTTTGGATCTGTACAGAGGATGTCCTCCTCACTTACCTTCCTGGAAGATGTCATGACAATGGGGAAGACTGTTTTCCATGTGATATATTTTAAATAAGCAGTAATCGTATGTTTTTTTATGGGAGCCTCCATCAGCTGAGCAAGACAGATACTTAGGTTCCATGGAGGGACTGGATACCTCACAGGGGGACACAGGTGACTGACGCCCTTAATGAACCTTTTGAAAACAGGTTGTAAGCCAAGGTCTTGTCTTTGCCTGCTGAAGAGTAGGCTGCCATCGCTTCCAGGTATGCCTTCAGGGTTAAGGGTCTCAGGTCTAAGAACTGTAAGTGTACCATGTAGCCCAGAACTCTAGGTAGCACTGTCTGCATTGGGATTCTCTTGTTGGGGGCACACTGGTATGAGAAGCTCTTCCACTCTGAAGAGGTTGTTTTCCTTGTTGGTTTTCTGGAAATCTTCAGCACTCTCAGCACCTCCTCTGACAGACTAAAACTACAGAATTCTAACTCCTTAAGAACCATGCCCTCAGGTGTCATGTTCTGAGGTCTAAGAATGTTATTCTGCCAGTCAGTAGGTTGTATCTCAGTGTCAGGTTGACCAGAGTCTTGCTGGACAGGGTCAGAAGCATTGAGTACCAAGCCTATCTGGCCCAGTCTGGGACTATCAGGATCATTGCAGTTGGCTCTCTACTTAGCTTTATGAGTACTTTCACTATGAGTGGGAATGTGGAGAAGGCATACAGGAACCTCCCTGTCCAGGCCAGAACTTGGGTGTCCTCTGGGACTCTGCCACTTGGTGGTGGTCTGCAACAACATTGTGGAAACTGATTGTTCTCCCAAGAGGCAAAAAGATCTCTTTCTGGAGTGCCCCATTTTCTGAAGACTGAGGCCAGCACTTGCTGGTTCAGGGTCCATTCATGGTTTCCCTGACTGATTCTGCTTAGGGCATCTGCTTGGGCATTGTCTTTGCCTGGCAGATGTACCACAGAAATCTTGGCATCTAGAGAGTAGGCTACATCCCAGATCCTCATGGCTTCTGTGCACAGTTTTGAGGATCGTGTTCTTCCCTGCTTCTTTATGTAATATGCTGTCGTGGTATTGTCTGTTCAGATCTGAACAGACTGGCCTTGCAGCTGAATTACCAGCAATACTGTCCAGAGGTCTGGGAGACTGATATGTTCCTGAGCGTCCTGTAGGCTCCAGATACCACTTACTTTAAGATTCCTTAGCTGGGTACCTCACATTAGGAGTGAAGCAGCTGTTATGAAGACGCTTGTTGGGGATTACTGGAAGAGGAGAATGTCCTCTCTGAGGTTGCTTTCCTCCTTCCAGCACTCTAATGCCTGCATAAAGGTCTTTGTGACTGGCACTAGCCTGGATAGTGAATCCTTCCTTTGAGATCAGTGGTCCCTTAGGTGATACAGAATGTCCCTAATCTGAAATCTGGCCCATGGCACTACTGCTGTGGATAATACCATCTGGCCCAGTAACTGCAGACAGTTCTTTGCAGGCCTTGATTGACCCAGTGTGAAGGACTCTGCAGTAGCAATCAAATTTGATACCCTTTCCAGTAGAAGGAAAGTCTTCTCTTGCAGGGTATCCAGCTCTGCATCTATGAAGTTGGCACGGGGTCATAATGTCGCAAGACATTATGCAGCATGCATAAAGCAAGCTGCCGATACAGTACACTTTCATGCATGCGGCATAAGATGTTTTTTTGCTTGTGGCTCTGCCTCCTGCACCCCCTGTCATGGGTGGCTGTGCCACCGAACACCCCCTTAACGATTCTTAACTCCGGGGGGGGGGTCAACAGTAAAATCTCACAAAGAGCAAAAAAAAAATATTTTCTTGCGTCTGGGCGAGGAATTGAACCCAGTCCCAAATGCTCTGCATGCGTCCCCTGCTGCTGCTGGCTCATCCTGTACAGCCATGGCATTGCTCAGTGGAAACCTGTCCCGACAGAGTTCTTATCCTCTGCCTGGGACAGCAAGAGGGTGCAGTACCGCGTATAGAAGCAGTTGTGATATGGAGTCCCAAGCCTGCTTTAGAAGGTGCACAGCATCCAGCAGGTTAAGTTTCTTGGCACACTCTAGGGCATTTAATACAGGGCTTGAATCAAGGTCTGACAGCACTCGCTCTCTCACTGCCCTAACATAATGCTGTTTCATGCAATAAATGATGCCCTGGTCATGGGGCTGGATGAGGCAGGTAGTGTTGGGGGGAGAAAAATGAGATTAATGTTTCGTAGACCACTCATGTGTGGGTGCCCAGAGAAATCGTCTACCAGAAGGGCAATCTTATGATCGCATAGTTTGTGGTCCCAGTTGTGGACCCATTCAGAAAAAATATCCGCGGTCATCCAGGATGATCTGTTTGCTTTGTACAAAACTGGCAAGTGGTTTATGCCTCTGAAACACCTTAGGGTCTATGATTTGCCTGTCACAAGCAGGTCACATTTCTTCGAGACATCCATATTGCAACATGCTAGTACAGAAATGCGCTCCTTGGCACGCTTATTGGCCTGGACTATCTCTGTTTTAAATGCCAAAGTTACAAATCCAACGGCATTGAATATGTTTCATGGCTCGTATCCTTGGAGTAGCCCAGGCAGGATATCAGTAAGCCATCGGTCAGCACTTGCAGCATCTGCATGTAGTTTTTCACCATGTCCACGTCAGAAACTGATGTTGCAGATTTTACATCACTGCAACCATCCCTCGGATGGGTTGAAATCAGGCTTCCCAAGGGCATCGGCAAGTTGCTTTGCCTTTTGCATTAAGATGGGCCCACTGATAACTGCCTCTCTCCCCCATGCATTTTGGAACCACCGCTGCAGGGCATCTTCTATCTCCCCATCTTTACCCTCTCTTTTCCTCTTGCAAGCAGGGTTTGTGTTTTGGTTCCACTCTGCCATTAGCTGATCTTGCTGCTTTTGAAGATCAGCAACTGTTGACTCTGCAAGTCCTAACTGAGCTGCAATCTCCTGCTGGTTCATCTCGGGCAACTGAGCTATCTTATTCAACAGTTCAACCTTCTCAAAAAGGCTCAAAGCTTTTCGTTTAGCAGACATAGTGGTGGCATCTAAGGTGTGCTCACAGTGCTCACACAGAGAAACAAAGAGTAGCAATCACCTTGCAGTCTGCTCTGAGCACATAATCCCTTGTCAAGTAACACCTCAGTACTGTACCTGTGAAAATGCCACACCTAGGATTTCACTTGATCTTCAAACTGAAAACACTGACAGCTTGACAGACACTTCACAACTCTTTAATGTGCTGAGCAAATGCTCACTATGTACGGCGGCCACTGACCGCAATAACTAGGGATTTATGTGAAGAGGTGAATGAGAATGGTAAATGGCAATGCAGAATTGCCCACATTATCCAATTGCCCACATTATCCGTGGGCAGTATATCTAGTGGGGAGTGTATTGCACCCTCTCACTCACATTTACAGCGCTATTTCAGTTTAGTGCTCATGTCATATGCTATTAAGCATACAATATATTGACCCGGTACCTATGAAGTCCAACACCTGAACTGGTTCTGTTTGGGACTTCTACAGGTTTATCAGGAGCCCCAGGTTCTCGAGGGTGCTCTTTACCATTTGAATAGAGCACTTTGTCTCTTGCTCGGTCTTCACTGAGACTAGCCAGTCATCTACATAAGGAAAAACCATTACACTTTGCCTTCTCAGGTGTGCTGCCACCAAAGCTAAGTACTTTGTGAAGATCTTCACACTAAACATTAACTAAAAATACCACCAAAACCTTAATCTGGTTCAAGTTCAATTGGCATTCATCTGTATCTCCTCCCGAGTCATGCCTGAAAATAGGCAGAATTTGTCTAGTGCACTTACCCAGTCAACAAAAAATAAATAAATCTTTAGTGCTGAAGTAATGCCAGAGAACGGGCTATAACCTGGTACTGGCAGTCTCCCAGCCCGAACCTGAGGTATTTTCTGTGAGTGGGTCTGAATGGAATGTAAAAATAAGTGACTTTCAGATCCAGTGACCCCAGCCAATCTCCTGCTTTTAAGGATGGTATCACTGTGCCCACTTTGACCATTTTGAACCTTTCCTTTTTGGTACAGTATGTTAGTTCAGATATCTTAGATCTAAAATGGGTTGCCACTCCTCATTTTTCTTGTGGGTCAGGAAGCAACTTGGGAAGAGGCCCTCTCCCCACTGTGGTGAAGTGCTTTTGCTTGCAGCAGTTTCCATACTTACTGTTCCAGCAGAATTTTTCTCTTGGTGTAGGAGCTGGGAATTTTTTGGTCTCTGCAGTTTTGGAAATGTTTTGAATTGCAGGGACAACACCTGACCCATTACTTCCAGGACCCACTTGTCTGCAGTGGTTGTTTGGCACTCCTGAAAATAGTGTCTCAGTCTTCCACCCACTGGCAATGGATGACTGGTGACACAGGTGAAATTGTCAGGTATTTAGTTTTGGCTATGGCTTGGGGCTGGTGCTGCAGCAGCATGTCTGGAGCCTCTCCTGCCTTTGTAGTAGTCTCTTTGGGGTTGGTACTCATGGGGAACATAGGGTCTTGGACAGTAGCCCCTACCCCTGCCTCCCCTTCCATAGGGCCTGTAGGAAGTGGAGGCCTTTTGCTTTTCACTGTTAATTTATAAGAAATCTTGTACTTATCCACTTTTTTCATGTATGCCTCTGATTTGACACCAGATAAGGAATTTCCCTCAAAGGAGAAATCAGTGGCTTTTGTCTGGGTGTCCTGGGAAAGGATGGTAGCCCTTAGCCAGGCAAACCTCCTCAATACCACTGCAAGGACTAAGACCCATGAAGCAGAGTCACTGGTGTCAACAGCCATGTGGAACTGATATTTAGTGGCATCTAGGGCTGACTTTGCTGTGGCAGCCAGCTCCTGAACCACCTCACCACCAACTTTATCAGTCAGTGCCAGCACTGCATTCCAGATTGCTTTCTGGTACTGAGCTGTATAGGCCCAAGAAGCTACCTGCCTCATGAGCAGGGATACTGTTGTGTACACTCTTTTGGCAATAGTATCCAGTTTCCTGGAACCCTTCTTTGGGCGCTGTGCAGAGAAGAACACCTTTGCCTTCTCACAAGCAGCTGCATGGACCATTCCTTCATGATCTGTGTTGTCATACAAGTACTCTATCCCTGTCTGCACTTCAGTTCCCTAAAAATGGGAACCTAGTGTAAAACTGAAAAAACTCACTAAATAGTAAAACTTTGAGGTTTAAATTAGTTTTTATCTGAATTGATGTCGGTTCCATCAAGGTGGGAACTACATTTTAAATGCAGCATTCTCTAGTTCCTGGAACCAATTGGGAACCAGAGAAACTGTGAACTATGATAAAAATAACAAGCATTTGTCAATGCCAAATGTTTGCTTGCTGGTGTTGGCATTCGTACTGAATGAGTTAGCAAGAGATGCATAATAGGAATGGCAGTGAAGTATTGAACTAACTCCAACCCCCACCCCCACCCTGCAGAGACTGACAGGCATTGGGGGTGTGCCTTTGGGTTGTCAGCCATAATGCTCACACCATTCCACCTCACCCCACCCAGCAGACACTGACAGGTGTCATGGTGTGCCTTGGGGTCTTCAGCCCTTACGTCCACCCCATTCCATAAGGATATAAGCTGAGATGGGTGCAGTATAGGAGAATGGGATGAATGTTAAGGCCAAAGACCCCAAGGCAAACCCTGATGCCTGTCAGTGGCTGCGAGGTGGGGGTGGAATGGCATGAGCATTATGGCCAATGACCCCAAGCCATACCTCCGACACCTGTCAGTCTGTACAGGGTGAGGCATTACAGTTGAAAACCTTAGTGCCCCAGGCATTTGTTGGTATTTTCAGCCCACATTTTCAACATGGGCTTTTTGGGACCCCACCTCATGAACAGTGGCACTATAATTTCATTACTCAGTCCCAAAAGGTGATTTCGCAGAGCAAATGCACCATTCGAGACAACAGCTACATAAAGACATTTTGGGCGGGATGTGAAAAATGACATCTATACTATTCATGAGGAGGTGTCATAAAATGGCAATGTTGAAAATCTGGAGTGAAAATATGAAAAAGTGGTGAAGTTATGAGCATACATAGAAAATGCGTAACGCATGCTTATAACGCAGTCATTTTTTGGAATTTGTTCACCAAATTTTCAATATGGCCTTTTGGGGACCTCCCCTCATGAACAGTGGCAGTGTGACTTTGTTAATCTGTCCCAAAATGTTATTTTGTACAGTGACTGCGCCATTCGTTGTCACAGGTGCGAAAACACATTTTGGGCAGGGTGCAAAAAAGACAGCCGTGCTGTTCATAAGGAGGTGTGAAAAAATGGCAATGTTGAAATTTGGAGATAAAATATTGAAAATTTGCAAAGTTACGAGCATACGTAGAAACTGCATAATACACGCTCATAACACAATCATTTTTTGGAATTTGTTCACCAGATTTTCAACATGTCCTTTTTGGGACCTCCCCTCATAATCAGTGGCACTGTGATTTCCTTAATTTGTCCCAAAAGCTGATTTTGCACAGAGATGGCTCCATTCTACATCACAGGTGCGAAAACACATTTTGGGCAGGATGCAAAAAATGACAGCCGTACTGTTCATAAGGAGGTGTGAAAAAATGGCAACGTTGGAAATTTGGAGTAAAAATATTAAAAGTTGGCAAAGCTGCAAGTGTGTGTGTACAAACTACGCAACGCACACTCATAACACAGTATTTTTTTGAATTTTTTTTCATCAAACTTGCAACATAGGCTTTTTGGGACCCCACCTCATGAACAGTGGCATTGTTGTATCATTAATCGGTCCCATAAGGTGATTCCGCACAGTGACCGCAAAATCACCTTCTGGGACTGAGAAATGAAATAACAGTGTCAGTGGTCATGAGGTGGGGTCCCAAGTACCCCATGTTGGAACTTTGGGGCCAAAACTCCAAAAAATGGCTGAGATATCAACCTAAGTTGAAACCCCCATTGATTGCCATTATAGGGCTTACCGTGATTGTCTTCAGTTCCTGGTTGGCCTTTGAAGAGTGCAGACATGTTCCCAGTCTACAGAAGATCACTGCTTCTGACCTCCGGAGGTAAGTATGGGTGAGGGGAGTGCAGGGAGGTGGGGTGTGCAGAGGGCAGATGCGGGTTGGGGGAGGCGGGCCGGCGGGAACGATGAGGGATCGTTTTCTTTTTTTTTCAGGTTTAAAAAAAAAAATACATCATGGGACTGTATTCTTTTTCTACAGATGAAAACAAAATGAATTGGCACACTGGTTTGGGCTCCCAGTATGCCAGACTAGTGGAGGGGGGAGAATCAATGCCAACCCGGGGATTGGGCACCCCAAGGTCTGCTGAAAAAATGGGGGCATGGGGGCACATCTGACACCAGGAGTGGGCATCCCAGTGTCAGAAAAAACATAATTACTTCAGCACACTGGGGTGGGCTCCCAGAGTGCCACAATATTTGGGGGGGCATGCTGACACAGGGATTGGGCAACCTGATGTCGGCTTTGAAGGGAGTATGTGGTGGGCGACAGGAGCCCCAATTATGATGATGGGCTCACCAGGAAAGACACTGAGCAAGCAAGTTGCTTGTAATTCCAGCCATGTGCATTACTGTGCACTGTAATATGCATGGCTGGAATTTGCCTAGTTGGGGTGGGGGGGGCGATCTGCCGCTGCAATGATGAAACTGTCTGTGATTGGAGCAACAGATTTCTTTCATGTCTAGCGCTTGCTCTGAAACTGCCATCTTCAGCAGCTTCCCTGTTGATTTGTGGCCACGGGACAAGCCCCTGAAAGCATGGGCTGCATTGGCCAAACACTGCCACACCTCTGCAGTGCTCTACTTACCTCAATATGTTTCTTGTGTACTGCGTGCGCAAGCAAACATAAAAATTAAACACCCGAACTAATGCAGAGTATTGAAAAACTAACTTAGAAATGGAAAATAAATAATATATATATATATATATATATACTGTATATATATATATATATATATATATATATATATATATATATATATATATATATATATATATATATATATATATATATATATATATATGTGTGTGTGTTTGTCAGCCAGAAAACTGGAGCTGTACTTCAGGGTGACTGCTCTTTTCAGGCAGAGGCACAAATCTGATGTTAGAACACTAGGGGGAAGTGACCACAGAGCAGACTTTCAACTTACATTCTACTTCTAAAACTTAGCATAAGTTCTACAGTATCTTGGGGCATCACACTCTTGCAGGAAGATGATGCTTATTGTGAAAGGTCACTGATGGATTTCTGCTATTTGACTTATAGGTATGATTACTTTTACATAGGCAGATGTATACGCTGTAGAAACACTGACCATGCACAGTCCTTATGTAGGTCTTTAGGAGCCACAGGCCCAATTAAAAGATGCATAGTGCAACTTGTGGGTGTATGCGAGTTGCACCATACAGCACTACGCCAGGACCCTGTGCCATATTCCAGGACAAGCAGGGTCCCCGGCACCTACGCCCACAACTTGCAGCAGCCGCAGGCTAGTGCCAAAGGAATGGTGCACCCTCCGGAGCCCCCACCCCAAAACATAATGGCAAGCACCTGGGGGCATTGGGAGGGCTGGCCAGCTGGCACATGCGCTTGGGGCGGCAGCAATGAAAACGGACCCCAGGGATCCCTGAATGTCAGGGGGATGGGGGGCATGATACAGCAGGGGGGCACGTGGGGCACAGGCATGGCATTTCTGCAGTGCTGCGGGGGGGGCATTCATCAATGTGACAGAACGGATGCCCCTTGGACCACCTCCAAGATGGTCTACCCCGATACGTCAAACCGGGTCCTGGAATGGCATAGGTGGGTTATGGCAGCCGCCCTTCTGGAATAGGGTGCAGTTTCTGCCGTAACCTACCCTTGCGCCATGCCACTGTGGGTTGCAGGCACAGTGCGTGGCATAGCCCACCTTTGGTGCAACTTGCATATGGCATGGCACAAGCCGCGACTTGGAATCGCGACTTGCGTTATGCCTGGTGCAAGATGCGATTTGCGCCATCAGGTGTGGCATAACTCACCATGCGCCAGGTGTAGCACCTTCTGGAATCAAGCCCACAGTGTCTAATTCAGAAATCCAGAATGCTTCTCTTTGCAAAAGTCTTCAGGTAATAATATTTCATCCTCTCCACCACACCGCCATGGTCTAAACTGTACTTTCTCCCTGCCTACTCATTTAACTGACACAGATAATCCATGTCTGACATCCTAATAGTGCTTTCCTTTAAGAGTGAGAGAAGTAAGCTACTAGCAACTTCTGTTGGACTTTGAGTTGGGGCCCATAAACTCATTTTGACTTTGAGAATTTGGCCAAACCCTTTGGCTACTAATGTAGTGACTGACATGGGGTAAAGCAGACCACAAATAGTGGGGTAAAAATATTTTAAGATCGGCAATGAATATTAATTATTGTAGTGTAGTGCTGTTGATATGCATCTGCTGTGGATTACTGTTTGTGGTGATGTCACAGAGTCTGCAAAACCCTCTGAGACCACCATGGCAAAGTTTTTGCTTTAGTAATAGTTCATATTCATTGCTGACCTCAAGGTGTATATCACCCTGCCATCTGCATGCCAATTA
This sequence comes from Neoceratodus forsteri, assembly GCA_016271365.2. Taxonomy (NCBI): domain Eukaryota; kingdom Metazoa; phylum Chordata; order Ceratodontiformes; family Ceratodontidae; genus Neoceratodus; species Neoceratodus forsteri. The sequence goes on from CM057449.1 coordinate 1,334,106,257, forward strand.
AATACATTCTCTCTGTTTCAATTAATTTTCAAATTATCTAATAATACCCCTCAAAGAAAAGCAAGTTATGCATCAACAACATTAAAAAATGAAAATAAATACAAAAGCATTACATTGCCCGTGATGGTGTTTCTTTAAGTGACTCTGTGTGTTTTGTATTCTCAGTGGACACATGATCATTTTGAGCTTGTTGGCAATGACAAGGTGTCATCTTGTGTAGGTGTCATCAGTAGGAGGAGTTATGCCACTACTGCTGGGAGTGGTGAACCGAGCTGTGGTGCCAGTGCTAGGGGGAAGAGTCCAGGAAGATTTGCCATCAGGAGTTATAGGAGTAGGAAATGCAGTAGATGTCACTTGTTGTACATGTGAACAATCAAATAAATAGTTCAAGTTAATCTTTGGTATTTGGAGCTTGAGAAAGTTAAGAATTAAAGATTTTTAGGATTTATCCTTGCTAAAAAGTCAGCAGAAGAGGAAGAGGAGGAGGAGGACCAGGAGGCTGTGTATATGCGTTCTTGCTGGCTTCTTCAAGCTGTCTTTGCTGCTTGCCCATAAGTGTACTCAACAGTTTCTGTTTGGTAAAGTTTATTCACCCATGGGGAATTAACGGGGTGTTAGGTTTATACCCAGATAAGAGAACCCTCGTAGAGCTCAAAGAAACTCACTGTATAACAGACTTTAGTACATATAGTGCTTGTGATGCCCAGATACTGCACTGCAGGATCCAAGCACACTGTGATTAGACAGTCGCACTATCTGTCCATTGGATCTGACACCCATCTGACCAAGCCTGTATGTCGGAACCCTGGTTGGATTTTGGGAATCTGAGGTTGGATGGGGTTGGATTTCTTGATCCAAGGGTCAGGTCTTTGGATCCAACCATTGGATAGCTCTGATCCAGCTATCAGATCCTTGATCCTACCATCAGATTGTATAAGATTCTATGTCACTGACTGGATCCATTTTTGGGATCTAAGGAGACTGTATCCATAGATGCCATCCATGTCTGATGCCATCCAACATCTGGTAAAAATGATGGTATCCACCAGCATCTTACCAGAGCTGACATTATCCAGGCACCACTAGTTCAGAACCATCACTTCTGTTTTACCTCAGTTGTTCCTAAGACCTGAGTCCCCAGTATATTTTTCTAGGAGGTTCAACAAAGCTGGTAGGGAGTCCTGTAAATTTTGCACTGTGAGTACTATGCATCCTGCAATCTAGGGCTTACCTTAATGTGTTGCTATCCCATTGTCCTACATTCCGATTCTGCCTCTGGTCCCTTGAATTGTTAAATCAGGACCAGAGGGCTGTGTGACTCTGCTGGGATTTGTGCCATGACACCACCCGTTTCCTCGTGCAAGCCACCATCGTGTCCCTCTGGGTCCTCAGCTCATGTTGGATGGAGGGCCAAGGTCTGGTCTGTGCCTCCAGATGCTGTGGGGCACTTTCTTGGTCCGGGAAAAGCCTGAGGGAGGGACAGAGCAAAATGTAAACAACCATGGCTGCCATGTGCTGTTTGTGCATGCACAGGCTGAAAAATCTTAATGGAGTCATGGCTCCAGTGTAGCAGCCTGGGAAAGGGCACAAAAATGAGCACCTTTTGTTTTGAGAGCACCAGGAGGTAAATGGGGGTTTTCACAAAGTAACAAAGGAGTATCCTGGCCCCATCAGGGTAAGCGGGGCCAGGGCATATGGGAATTACCCTCTGAATGGGTTTAACATTAAAACTATAGACTGCCATTACCAGGCAGCAAACCCTAAACAGTAATGGCAGCCCCTATAGATTTTCTTGCAGCAGGGGGAGCTGGTAAGGGAGCAAAGGGCACTCAGCAGAGCCCAGGAAACCAGTGGCCAATAGGAAGGGAGGTTGTGGGCTGTTTTTAAAAGGGAGCAAAGCCCACAAAAATGGAAGATTCCCTGGGAGAATTGAGAGGGAGAGACTGGTGTGGGCTACTCAGCCCAAAAGGAAGCTGTGGGTGCATAAATGCCTCCCTCTAGTCCTCAAAGATATTTTGGCAAGTCACCTACAATATCATTCAACAGCTGAGGACAGATTACTCTGCTGATTTTGTGTTCCATGTGTGAGACTTGAACCTGCGTTGTGCTCTATAGTGTGCTGCCTGAAATGGATACAGACTGCTTAAACTGCTTGGACTCTGGAGGAAAAAGTATTCATGCTGGGCTTAGAACTGTCTATGAGCCCAGTTGTGTTTATTGGCAGAGAAAGCTGTGAGTCCAGTGAATATTCAGGGTGATGTCAAGCTGGCCCAGACACCATGGACCGATGAAAGGCCAGAAGAGGCGAAGACGACCAGAGGCCTGTCAGGCAAAGAGGAAAAAGACCTTAGAGGCGGAGCTGTGAAAGGCCTGACAGGTGAAGGTCCAGTTCATTACATATCCCTATCCACCTGATGTGGTGTGCACCACAAGTCTGTGTCCTGATACCAGAATGGTACCGTCAGCTTGTGTTCCTTGCACCCACTGATGCCATCAGAACTGTAAGTACCTCTGGGCTGTGGCCCCAAGAAGTTTTTCTGCATTCAATCCAATTATTTAGCTAGATAGTTAAGCAGGGGTGAAGTCCTAGAAATGACTGTGCACACTTCAGGATAAGCCTAGGCAAAAGAGTGAAAGCTCACAGTGTGCTAATTTGGGGGCCCTCTTTGAAGTTCTATAGTTCACGTTTTAAAGAACTATCATTCTACTGTAGCCCAAAGTCTTTGGTGCACCTATCCTGCATCCGCTAGTTGGCCACCAGCAACTCAGTGAGGCACCCAGCACAACAGACTTTTAATAACAGTACACCCGTTTAGGGGGAAAGCCAGATGCCCCCTGCAAGGAGGGTACTGGGACTGTGTGGGGATACAACTGTTGCACAAAACTGTTGGTTTATACTGTTTATTCCCCTTTACCCTTCCCGTCTAATAAATCCAAACTTAGTTTATGTTACATTTTGGTATTCCTGGATATTGCTTTCAGTGTAATATTGCTGTGTGGGGAAAAGGTCACTGTGTGTGGGCAGATATTATATTTTTCCTGGGGGGTGGTAATCTTGTGTTTTATCCGCTAGGTACCCCATACCATTTCCCCAGGTGGAAGCACCATGCCATTCTACTCCAGTGTAGAGTACCCTTTAGTGAACCCAGACAGGCTCCCTCAGAGGGGAGTGCATTGTGGACCCTGAGGACCTCAGAACAGCCAGGTGATAAGTATGGGACTGTTGCAACTGAAGGCACCGCTGGGATCTATCGCCCCACCCCTTTGTGCCCTGCACTCAAATTCTGAACATTTTCGGTGTGTCCCCCCCCCAAAAAAATGTGAAAGTCAGCATGGCGCAGCAAGGGAGAGAAGACTGGTGCCAAGGGGAGCGCCTGGACCTGAGAAAAACAATTCTGGTCACAGGGATCCATGAGGGTACCGAAAGAACTGCTATTTTGCAAGCCCTAGATGCTTTGCAATGTTTGGGAAAGCTGAAAGTGCGTGGTATAAAGTATGATAGTGCAAGGCAAAGCACCAGTGCTTTAATAGAAAGTGACTTGGAACTAGACATGAGAAAAGTACCTACCCCCATCATGCCAGAAGAGTTTGAAGGTGAATGGAACTTATTTGGCAAGGGGAGCCATCCGCAATCAGGCACTCCTCCCTCGCCATCCTCAGACACTGATTTGATGGAAAAAATTAAGTTGTTGTTGGCAGTTGAAGGAAAGACTGTCAAGGATGTACAGGCTTTATTCAAAGATGGAGAACCCACTCAGAAAGTGCTGTCCAGTAGACCAACCCCTTATTAGGTTGCACCCTATGAGTGATACAAAAGATTTTGTACCTTCTCAGGAGCCATTCCAACTCCTGCAGGAGAAGATGACTATGAAACCTGGATGGGTCAAGCCACACAGATGGTACAGGCAAGGAAGTTTTCAGCGAAGTGTAAAAGAACTGTAGAAAGTTTGAGGGGCATGGCCTTTGATGTAATTTGTTCCTTATGTGCCAGCCAAACTGACTGTACTGCAAGTGATCATTTAGCTATGCTAAAGTGCGCGTTTGGGGATATATAGAGAAAAGAAGGACCTCATCTTCCAGTTGAGGGTCACAACACAACGAGAGGGAGAGAAGTTGTCCCACTACATCACTCAAATGGAGATAATGATAAGGAAAATTTCTGAGGCAGGAGAAGTTACCTCAGCTCAGACTGTGCAGATGAGACTTGATCAGATTTTGAGTGGTACGGTGTATTCCAACAGGACTTTGATGTCCCTTAGGTTGAGAAATTGCAGAACTGACCCTCCAACATTTCAACAGCTACTGAATGAGCTAAGAGATGAGGAAGCCCAAGAAGAAATTGTCGACTATCTCAGAGCACCTGCTGTAACAGCTGCACCCTAGCAACCGCAAATAGAGAGCCACAAAGAGCCTAGTATTGTTCCTGGTCTGCGTGCTGAGCTTACAGAGATCAAAGAGTGTATGAAGACACTGCATATGACACAAGAGTCTCAACCACAATGCAGCACTGTGATGCCTGAATAGGGATGCCTGATGAAACCCTCTTCTTCCCCAAGGGTCAGGCCTCGACCATCCATATTGCTTAGAGAAGGACTGTTTTGTTATTGGTATGGGGAGGATGGACATATTGCCCATGGATGTGCCTGCCCAGAGAACCAACAGCTAGTAGATGAGAAAATGAGAAGATGCCTAAACACAGCAGGGAAACAGATGCAAAGCTCAGAGAGGGAGCGACCTGAGCCTCCAAATGTACAGTGCTCCATGAAATGGACTGAGCCTAAAATCCTTGCAGAAAGCAACTTGCCAGCAGGCCTAGTGGGCCCTTGAGCCAATGTTCAGATATCGGTTAAAGAAATCCTGTGCAGTGCATTGCTTGACAGTGGGTCACAAGTTACCATTATCCATGGTGATTTCTACAATCGTTATTTGAGCTACCTGCAACTCCACCCCTTGACCGGACTGTCAGTGTGAGGGCTAGGCAACACCGGTTTTCCCTACAATGGTTATTGTATCATGCAATTAGAGTTTCCTGGAATGGTCAGGAAAGGCCCGCACAAAATTGATGCTTTAGTGCTGATCTGCCCAGAGTCCAAGGGCATGAATGACAAACCTGTGCTGACTGGAACCAATGCAAACATGTTTGACAGATTGACCAAGATGAGCCAGGAGAGAGGAGGAGATGAAAGCCTACAGAGTTCATCCTTGTGAGCTGTGTGAGGCAAGTGACAATGAGATTTGATGCCCCAGCATCTGTGCCCACTGAAGAATCTATTGATGTAATTCACAGAGTTAATGGAAAAAAGCTGGTCTTGCCACCCATTTCATTGTGCCGAATAGCTGGCATTGAAGAATTCATGCATCAGCCAGATGGACCGGCTCTCATTATTTGTGCGCCACCCGAACATAGTTTTCCAAAGGGACTGATGCTACAGAGAGGAGTGATGCCACCTTGTGAGTCTCCCTGAGCCAGGCGTGTGATGGTAAGAGTGAAGAATGAAACTGAGAGCCCCATCACCATCAGGAAAGGTCAAGTGCTAGCACACATCTTTCATGTGGACGGTGTGACAGGAATGAACCCTACCTCAGCCACTGATACTGAGATAGGTCCTGCCTTATCTGACTTTGGAGACTCATGCATACCAGACCAGTACCGCTGGAGCCTGAGTCAGAAGCTGCCTAAGCAGAGAAAGGTATTCTCTTTGTATGAGTGGGACATGGGATGCCTCCAAGGAGAAGAGCACCATATCTGACTGAAAGATGACTGCCCTTTCCAAGAGATATCCCGGAGACTGGTCCCTGGGGACATTGAGGATGTCTGGCTCCATCTCCAGGAACTGTTGGCAGTGGGGATTATAAAGGAATCAATGAGTCCTTACACATCACCCATAGTGGTGGCCCAAAAGTAGAGTGGTACTATCTTAATATGCATTGATTACCGGACTTTGAACAAGAAGACAATATGTGATCAGCATACTGTGCCTTGTGTAGAAGATGCCTTGGTTAGCTTGTCAGAAAACTGATGGTTCTCGGTCTTGGATCCATGCAGTGGCTACTATCGGATCCCCATGTCAGAGGAACATAAAGAAAAGGCAGCCTTCATCTGCCCTCTAGGGTTTTATCAGTTTGAGAGAATGCCCCAGGGAATATCAGGGGCTCCTGTTACCTTTCAGAGATTGATGGAGAAGGCAGTAGGAGACATGAACCTACTGGAAGTAATTTTATACTTGGATGTCTTAACCATGTTCAGATGGACTTTGGAGGAACACGAAACCCAACTCATGAAGGTGTTGAACCAGCTGGATGAGTTCGGCTTGAAGGCATCTATTGACAAGTGCCAATTTTGCCAGCCCTTGGTGAAGTATGTCGGTCACGTTGTTTCTGCTGGTGGTGTACGGACTGACCCAGCCAAAGTGGAGACCCTTACTACCTTCCCCAGGACACATAATCTCAAAGCTCTGCAGTCCTTCTTTGGATTTTGTGGGTATACAAGCGTTTTTTTTTTTGTAAAAGATTACACCATGATTGTGTGCACTCTGAATGATCTCACTCAGGGGTACCCACTTACAAACAAGAAAAGAGCCCATTCTGGGATAAACAATCCTCAAATAGAGTACCTGAAAGTGAACAAGCCTTTTGATGAACATTGGATGGATGAATGTGAAACTGCTTTTAGAGAGTTTACTAACTACCTGAGTGAAGCACCTGTGTTGGCTTTCACAGATCCCACCAAGCCATATATCTTGCACACTGATGCCATTCTAAATGGTCTAGGAGCTGTTCTGTTCCAAGAGCACCCAGAGGGACTTTGCCCCATAGCATTTGACAGCTACAGTCTGTTCCCTTCAGAGAAACACTATCCAGTGCACAAGTTTGAGTTCTTGGTCCTCAAGTGGGCTGTGACTGAGAAGTTTCATGACCATCTCTATGGTATTCACTTTACTGTCAAAACAGACAATAATCCTCTAACATATCTGAACACCACCACCAAGCTGAATACAGCTAGACATTGGTGGTTGTCTGCTTTGTCAACATACAACTTCAGCTTGGAGTACAGGAGTGGAAAAAGAAATATCGATGCTGATGCCCTATCTAGATGTCCTCATCCTCAGCAGCCAGCTTCAAATGTGCAGCTTATGATTGCAGCCGTGAAGGCCACATGCTCAAAGTTTGCAACCACTGATTAAGTCACCCCGGTAAACCCCAACTGAGCCACTGACATGTTGGGAGCCTCTCCGGATGCCATTCCTGCTGCCTACTTAAATTTCACTGGGTAAGACATGTCGTCTTTGCCCCAACCAAGCAAACCAGAATTGCAACATGCGCAAAGAGAGGACTATGTATTGCGTGACATAATCAGAGCATTAGAAAAAAGACATGATGCAGACCAAGTGCATATAACTCATTCTGATGTATCTTTGTTACTGACGGAATGAAGCAAGTTATCATTAAAAGATGGACTTTATCCACCCAGTGGCGCAGAGGGTTGAGGCGCTGGACGCCACACCTCGAACCACACCGTCAATCCGGATTCGGGAACGGACTTGGGAGCCGGAGGTTGGCAGGGGAAGGGGTAGGATTGAACATCCATAGGACTGCTCTCCTCCCCTGGGGTGGGTTAGGGACACCTGGTCGCTCTGCAGTGGCCTCCAGTGGAGACTAGGAGCACAGCAGAGGGATCACATTACGAGAAACACCAGAAAAACGGAAACACTGCTCTGGGGACTGGCCGGATGATGGCTGACGGCGCTAGACACCTCTGAAGACCCCCAGGAAACCACGGAAAGCCTCAGCAGTGCCTGGGACCGAGCAAAATAGTGTGCCAGTCTTCTCCCTGCCGGTGCCTTCCCCCTCGGAAGACAGGGACCCACCCGGTATAGGGTTACACTGGGCTATCCCAAGGATGGCTGCAGATCTGAGGTAAGGTGGCTTGGGGGAGATAGTAGGGGGATGTCTGAGGGTCATGGCAGCCCGAAGAAGAGGCAGCTCCAGAGCACGACGGGGGTAAAAATAGAATATACAAAAAAAAGAAAAAGATGGACTTTTGGTACACAGCACTCATTATAGTGACTATTCTGAGTTTCCCAGAACACAACTGGTGCTGCCTTGGAAGTACCAGACAGCAGTCATTACCTCATTGCACAATGACATGAGTCACTTGGGGTCTGTATGAACTCTGGACTTAAGAGCCTGATTCTATTGGCCAATAATGATGAGTGTAACCTGTGCCTCCCTCCTGCTGTCTAGAGGTCCTGATGTTAAAATGCAAGGTTGGAGGCACAGAACAGAGACCTTCCAGATCATTGCTCAACAGTGTGAGAAGAATGCAAGGCCTTACCTGGTGGGTAGACTGTCAAGCAGAAACAAAGCCTTTTCTTACCAGGTAGATGTCAGCTGGACCACCACTACGCTCTCTGCCCAGGCTCAAGCAGAAGGAGGAGATGGGAGCCTTCTTCAAAGGGAGCAATCAAGTTAGTTCATTCAAATAATCCAGCACACACAGTATAAAAGAAAATATATGAACATTTAATTTGATAAAATTTAACATTTGTAAATAAATAAATGAAACAGCTCCATGGGGCTGAAAGGACATACATAAGGGTACAGAAGCACCAGGCAGCCTGAATACCAAACAGGCCTAGATGTTACAGACCAGGACAGGCTCCACGCATGGTTTCACAAGCCAGAAACTAGGCTCGCCCCTACCCAAAGGGTAGTAAATGGAATCCAACCATACCCGGGCAGTGCTTTACTTCTCACCACAGAACCCAAACCAGTAATCAGGGAGTGTGTGGCCTAAATAACTCAATGTGGCTGCACTGTACACTTTTCCAAAGCCCAAAGATGAACACAGATCCCCTCCTCTGACTGGGGCTGAGCAGAGATCTACCCAACACAATTAAGGCAAATGGCTCCCTCCTTCAGTTACATCTTTTCCCTGCATTCCTTTAGGGCCTAACACAGTACCTGCCCCAGACACAGGCATGGCAGGCCTGATAAAACAAATCCCGGAATGCAGACCGCCCATCTTATCCCGGCAGTGTGCCACACTCCGAAAATTACCTCCTCAGAACTGCCACCTCAAAGGGCCCTGCCACCACCACCACCACAGCCCCACTGCCTTATCTTCCCATATAATTGGTACCAGAACTCCCGGGCTTCCAGATGTCATGAAGTTTTCTTCCCACCTCCTGCACTCCTTCAAACTTTAAGCCACCAGGACCTTGACCCCAATACTCGCCAACTCCTGCCGACCTACCCAACAGAGATGCACACACAGCCCTGGTGCTACCCAGGCTGGCACATACCGGGCCAGTGGGGAGGGGGTTAGGCCAGGGCCACACTTGCCCTCACCAACCCACCAGATCTCTCTCTTTACTCCAAGCAACCCTCTTCTTAAATACAGGGAGGGAACACTGCCCCCAAGGGGCCGAACAAAGGAAATGTCCAAAGATGAACTAAGCTAAAAGGGGAAAAAAGGACATGATAGTAAGCCCACCCCAAGAGGGGTGGCTTACATGAGAGACATTAAAAAGCATTGTAAAACCTGGCTCAGGCACATAAAAAGAAAAAACTTTGACTAAGAGGGCAGCACCACTTGTGAACATCAAAACAAGTGGGCCATTAGAATCAGTGTGCATGGAGCCGGCCCAGTGGTGGGGAGGACTGAGGCATTACACCTTACCTCCTGCCCCACCGGCAACCTGTGATTGGGGATGAGCAAGGTTTGCTGGGGGGTCAACCAGGGGGAGGGAGAGGATCAAGCCTCTGGAGGACAGCTCTCCTCTCCTCTCCCTGGGAGGGTGGCTTGGTAGTCCCATCAAATGACTTCCCCCAGGTGGAGTCCTGAAGTTAGAATGGGTCACGGACACCCATGAAGGGAGGGTGCTGCGGGACTCTGCAGCGTGCGTACACCTCCACATGCTTGCGCTAATGTGTCACGCCCCAGTAACGGGAAGGGGAGGGAAGGGAGAAAAATTATGGAAAAACACCCGAAGTGGCAGGATGATGATTGATCCCCCCCCCACAGGCTCCACACTGGTGACCAGGCACAACTACAGTTCTGTGGCAGAAGACAATGATACAGATAAGCCCTGGAGGAGCCAGGTGATGGAGCTGGGTTGGGGCTCAACCAGGGAGAACTGCAAGATAAACTGCATATTGAAAAAATAATTAGTATGCATGCCCTTTCTCTCTTTAAAGCCAGACAGAAAAAATATGTCCAATATCCTGGTGACAACTGACCACCATACACATTATTTCGAGGCGTACATCACTAAATATCAAAAAGCAAGTACAGTGGTGAAAGTGTTACAGTAATTTGTTAGTCATTATGGTATCCCCCAAAAGATCCATTCTGACTAAAGGACAGACTTTGATAGTAAATTGGTTAAAGAGTTTCTGACTGCCTATGGTATCAAAAAGCCATGCACTACACCATACCATCCACAAGGGGATCCTCAACCTGAACGTTTTACCAGAACTTGGTTAGACATGTTAGGTACCTTGGATCCTGCTGACAAGTCCAATTGAAGCCAAAAAATGAGTTTGTTAGTGCATGTGTATAATTGTACCAAAAATGATGCCACTCAGAGGTTACCATTTTACCTGATGTTTGGACAAGAAGCCCGACTGCCTATCGACTTATGATTTGGGCTCTCAGCTGAGAGAACCTCTCAGGAAACCTACTTAGAGTATACCAAGAGACTACAGGAACAGTTGCAAAGAGCCTACAAACTTGCTTCTGAGGTCACAGCAAAAAACAGTCACGCAAATAAAAAACATTATACTGCAAGTGGGAGATCGTGTCCTTCTCAGGAATTTGGGCCTCCAAGGCAAGCATAATATATAGGACTACTGGGCATTAGAAGCCTGTATAGTAGTGAAGCAAATTCCAGACCTACCAGTCTATAAGATCCGCTAGGAACATGGTAGAGGATTGGAAAAGATTGTGCATAGAAACCATTTATTGCCCATTAGAGAAATTGTGCCTGATCCTGTGCCAGGCAATGAGTGCCCAGTGGCAAGGAAACCAAAGAACAGAAGTCAGACTGATCAGAAACAAAATGAAATGGCACTACCAGAGTATAGTACCTCAACTGCCCTGACAGCTGCAGAACCTGTGCCTGATCTGTTGGATGAAAGTGATGCTGATGAAGTGTTGTATTGTATACTAGTGACTAATCTACCCCAATCTGCTCCTAACATGCAAATGGACTTGAAAAACTCATATTGATCACAAGTACTGCCTCTGTTAAGGACTCTGTGACTATAGAGCCACCATATTCATTGAACTTTGAAGCTGGGATACATGGCAATTCACACCCAACAATTCACTCCCGCGTCAACTCGCTCCTCCTCATTCTGCTCCTGTCAATTCACTCCTGGTACAAATCACAACATTCTGCACAACTGTTTTTTTGTCATTTTTCTAATTTAGTCCCCCTTTAATTATATCAAGTAAATATTTATTTATTCAAGTTCCATGAGAGTGAGCTGTCAAGGGAGCACTAGTGTCAAGCTGCGATCCTGACTTCCATTTAACAGCAGCTCCTGCTGGCCAAACTCCAATACTTCGCAGCCTCAACAGGGCTACTCAGCAGCTCCCTGTTCCTGACATAACAGACCCAACCTCCATTCTGGTCAGAGTCCAGGGGTCTGAATGCTGCAGCACCACTGAGTTAGACTGTCCAGTTTTAATGTACTGAGTCTGTACACCTCATTCCACCCCGACAGCTGTTTTCTCCCCCTGCTCCTTAAGAACCTGACCTCTGGTCTTAGTTAATACAGGTAGCAGCAGAAGAATGTCAGTTTCCCTCCCCCCATAACTCCGGCATTCCAGTCTTACTTGTGGCAAGGTTGCACCAGTGGGTACTGGCTGCCGGCAGCTCATTGCTCCCTTTTCTCTAATAGTCTCTGGTGCCCCAGTTGTGGTTAGTGTGGAAGGATTCAGAATAAGTTGGATGGTGATTCAGCCACACCACCTGTATCTTCACCTCTGAGGTCTTGCGTACTTGTACATACTGGCTGTCTAACTGGATACAGTAATCCTAACTTTCCTTGTTGTCAATGCACTGTGGTCCCTGTAGCTATTCTGGAAAAGCATGTCCAACTTGGGGTGCAATGGTATAACAGGCTGAGAAGACCTGCGGAGGAAGCTGATCGGCATTTCAGTGGCCAATCCATGGGAGCAAGTTGTCAGGGGAGCGTGTTGTCATAGGAGTGAGTTGACGTGGGAGTGAAATGTCGAGAAGCGAATTGTCATGTTCTCCTGAAGCTGTACCTTTTGTACCTGAGGAAAGGCCCATTGAGCAGGTTATCCAGCCTATGATGGACAGTGAAATAAACATAACTTGTGCAGAGTAAATCCCAGAGACTGACACAATTGCTGATATTCCTGACAATGTCCCATGCTGGACACAGAGCAGGAACAGGAGGTAGTGCTACCTGGTCCTAGGAAAGATGCAGTATTGCCCAGAAGGTCTGGATGAGAACCCAAGCCTATTATTAAGCTCACTTATAACACTCTTGGTGCCTCCTCAGATACCCCACTTCATGTGGTTCACAAACACATTGTCCCTGCGATATACCCCCAATGTGTTGCAAAATGGACAGGGTGGGAAAATATATGTGTATACCAATAACTACTGTCACTATATAGTAGAGTCCCGAGGAGTGCTGCAAAAATTATCCACAAAATAAGTGAGGTGACCTATGAGTACAGACTACAACAATTAGGACTGTACCCACTAGAGGTAAGATGAAAGAGAGGAGATCTCTTGGAAATTTATAAAATATTAGGAGATATCCAATCAATGGAAAATTTTGGATTAGAACTGAATAATAGAAACACAGCCCTTAGAAGTCATAAATATCAGCTTAAACTCACCTATCCAAAAAAGAATGCTAGAAGGCATTTCTTTACACAAAGGGTTATATCAATGTGGAATAATCTCCCTGGTGAAATAGTGAATGATGACTCCTTCAGTTTGTTCAAAAATAGATTCGATCGGACTTCCGGTGACGTCAGCATCTATGGCAGACTGATTCTGTTGTAGCTCCCCGGGACTGCTCCCAAATTTAGACCCATCTGTGCCTCACACTGGCTTCTAGAGAAAAGCAATGTAAAATAGATGATATGATGGCAAAGACTTGACAGCGACTGAAAGAATTTACCGCTGAAAATGAGAAAACAGGTCAGAGCAATAAAGACTCTGCTAAGCGGGATGAAGGCCGCAGATCACCGCGGCGCTCGAGTGCCTCAAGCTCCGATCCTGGCTTGAACAACAGCTCTGAGGAGGAGGCTGCATTTACAATAACTTCAAAGAAATTGTACAGAGAATTACATCGACTGGGAGATACCCTAACCCGCATACAAAAAGATCTCTTGGAGGTAAAATCAGAACAGAAGGAACAAAAAAAAGCAAATCAACGATTTAGAACAGAATGCAGCAGAGTTATCAAAATAGGTGGATGTAATGGGGCCATCCTCCAACTTCATGATCAGGAAATATGGCTGCAGCAAAAGCTAGAGGACTTGGAGAATAGATCCCGAAGGGTAAATATCCGAATTCACGGAGTACCGGAGGGGACTGAGTCGGGCGAGATGACCTCTTTTACTGAAAGCTTTCTCCGAGAAGTTTTGGGCCTGGAAAAGGACTTCCCCTTAAATATCATAAGGGCACATAGATCATTAATAGCTAAACCAGCAGATCCAAAAGCCAGACCGAGATCGTTGATTGTTGCATTTTTGGACTATCGTACTAAATCTGAAGTTTTAAAGCGGGCTTGGGAGAAAAAAGAGGTGGTGTTTGGAGATGTAAGGTTATTCTTTGAGCATGACTATGCTCCTGCAACAATGGATAGAAGATGGAGGCTCTTCCCAATATTGAAACTGCTTTGGGCTAAAGGAGTTAAAGCACGCTTAGACTACCCTGCAACTTTAAGAATAACTACCGATTCAGGGTTCGCCCTTTCCAAAGATCTCAGAGGCGACAGAGTTTTTGAAGCAAAGGGACATTTCTGGTTACCTCTTGCTGGATTTGGAGACCATTTTGAGAGCTGGAGGAGGCGCTATATGCAGCAGTAGGCTCTGAGGAAAAATCGCGGCAGGCTGGAAGGAACACTATAGACAACCTCCTGCTCTAACAACTTGAGGATGCCACAGCTTTGACCCCTGTGCAAGCCATCTCCCGTCCTCAACGATCGAATAGAAGCAACAAGCGCAATAAGGGGCCGAAAAGGATAGATGCACAGCGGAACTTACCTGCAGGGGTAGACTGAAGAGAAACTGTGAACCTGTGGGATAATTTTACAGGGGTTATAAGTCAGCCATGGACTTTAATGGACAGCATGTGGTTGCATGAAGGTGGAATTTCATACCTGCACAGATGAAGTGGGACTGGGGGGAGAGACCTGTTCTCTCTCTCTTGACTCCCTGATTTAAAAGCCTAAGAGCAGGGAGCCTGGAATTAAGTTGGGCTACATGGGTGAGAGTTTATGGGTGTATTAAGGTTGAATCCCATACCCGCTCCCTGTCTCTTCCATAGTAGTTTCCCTGTTTTTTCTACTGGGACCACTAAAAGGAGTCGATGTCCATCAGGGTAACCAGTGATGAGGTTACTATACTAAAATATACAGACTGTTTAGATACATATGGAGGGTTGGGCTGGGGGGTCTCGGGGGAACAGGAATTGGGGCGAGGAGAATTGGTTTAACCAAGTGCTGACAGGATTTTGTGCTCCCTTAGCCCAGTTGGGCGTGGGCTGGGTGTAGTTGTTACTACTGCACCATCCTACCTAAGTGGCATCAAGAAGGGTAGGTTCTGTGAACACGTTTGGAAGTCAACGATTAAAACTGTTACAAATTAGGGGGATCGTTGGGTAATATTCCCCTTCGAGTTTTGTTGTTGTTAAAAAGTTTGTAGTTATAGATACATAATGCCCAGACAGATTGAAGTTGAGAGGGGAGAAGAGGGGACTGGATGGTGGGGTGGAGCGATCTGGGTGGGGAAGATCAAGTTCCAAGTAGCCTACTTTACCAGTAGCATAGGATGGCTATAACATTTATTTTATATAATGTTAAGGGCCTTAACAGCCCAGTTAAACAGACTAGGATCCTGCAGGAACTGGGGAAATACCGGACTGATGTGGCCTTCATACAGGAATCCCACCTTAATGAGCTGGAGCACTCTAAGCTCCATAGAATGTGGGTAGGGGAGGTCTACAGTGCCTCGTGGCCACAGAACCCACATAGGAGAGGTACAGCAATTCTGCTCAGAAGAAACTCCCCAGTTAGAATCTTGGGGGTGGAAGCTGACCCTAAGGGCCGCTATGTTAAGCTACAGACAACAATATATGGGGTGCGCTGTGTATTATTAAATATATATGCTCCAAATGAACCCCAGAAAAACAGAAGATTCCTCAGGAAAGAGCTACTGAAGACTTTAAATGATCCAGAGGTCTTGCACATTGTAGGGGGGGGGGTTAATAATGTAGTCTCCACCAAGTAGGATAGAAGGGGCCAGGGTACACAGATAGGAAATGAAGGGGAGGGTCTTGGACATCTTATGGAAGAGTTGGGATTGAGGGATGTTTGGAGGCACAGACACCCGGGAGAAAGGGATTTTACCTTTTTCTCTCCACGACATCAAAGCTACTCCCACATAGACATGTTCTGGTTATCAGGTGAATACCTATCTTGCATACAGACCTCTAACATTTTCATTTATGACATGGTCAGACCATGCCCCTGCAAATGATTTTAAATTGGCCCGACAGTTAGAAATTCGAACTGGAGACTGAATATCGGGCTCTTAAATTCTGAAGACTTCACAGAGAACATGTCTGGACAGGTGGGGATGTTTCTGGAGACTAATGTAGGTGGAGCCCCCTCCCCGTCGGTAGTCTGGGACTCTCTTAAGGCATACTTCAGGGCGCAGATCATATCTCGTAGTGCTAGGGAGAAGAAGAAAAGGGAGTTAGATCAGAAAAAGCTAGAGCAGGAATTGCAGGAAGTGGAGCTTAGGCACAAAATTACTCTAGACCCTAGGGACAAAGATCATTGGTTGCAAAAGAAAACAGAGCTTCAAAATATTTTGGCAAGACAGGGGGAGGAAATTAATCAAAAGTACTATGTAGAAGGCAACAGGGCCGGCAAGCTGCTAGCAGTAGCGATGAGGAAACAGATAGTAAATAGAACAATAGGAAGTATTAAGAGACAGGGACATGGTAATGTGAAGACAGAAGACCTGGTAAAAATAGCGGAGACTTTTTCGGAATATTATCGGGATCTGTATAGCTCGGAGGTGGGTGATCTTCACCAAACAGCAGTGGATAATTTTCTGGATCCCCTGCCTTTGAGGAGCTTGGAGACTGATGAGAGGGAGGGCTTAGAGGTGTTAATTACTAGACAGGAGTTACTGCAGAAGATTGCAGATTTAAAAAATTGAAAATCCCCAGGTTTAGACGGCCTCCCATCTGAATTTTATAAAGCATTAAAGGAGAAACTGGTGGCCCCCCCTGTTGGCCTGTTGCCATCATATTCAGGAGGGAGGAGAAATACCTGACTCATGGAGATATGCACAGATCTCAGTGATCCATAAGGAGGGCAAGGACCCGGAGCAGTGCGGCTCATACCGCCCGATATTGCTGTTAAATGCAGACCCTAAATTATTCACCAGAATCCTGGCAGATCACCTGCAGAAGGTTGCCCCCAAACTGGTTCACCCAAACCAATCAGGTTTTATAACAGGAAGATTCCTAACAGATAATATTAGGCATTTATTAAACATCATTTCGGGCTCAAATAAACCAAAACAAATTTCAATTGGCAATATTGATGGACGTGGAAAAGGCGTTCAATAGAGTGAATTGGAAATTCCTCTACAAAACAATAGAAAAGATGCAATTAGGCCCTAAATTCTTACAAGTAATTAAAAGCCTATATAGAGACCCCCAGGCGCAAGTTAGAGTTAATGGAATAAATACCGGTAGATTCCCTGTTCATAGAGGCACCAGGCAGGGCTGCCCACTCTCCCCAGTGTTATTTGCTATTTTTCTTGAACCTTTGGCAGTAGTGATCTGCCAGAATAAGAATATAGAGGGGGTTCTAACGGGGACCATAGAACATAAAATAGCATTATACACTGATGACTCCATATTTTTTTTGAGAGACCCAGAAGCTTCCCTGCCCGCACTTGCTCCGGGTCCTCGATTCATTTGGAGCAGTATCGGGATACCGAATCAATTATAGCAAATCAGAAGCATTGGTCTTGGGTGGAACATGCCCTCCAGACTTCAAGAGAACTTTCCCATTTACTTGGGCAAAACAAAATCAAATTAGGTACCTTGGAGTGCTGGTGACCACAAAGTTATCCAGGTTATTTGTTGTAAATTACAACAGGTTATGGAATGATATGCAGAGGGACACGGCTAGGTGGTCACTGCTCCCATTGACCTTGGCGGGTAGAATAGACTCAGTGAAAATGAATCTACTTCCAAGATTTTTGTTGCTTTTCTCCTCCTTGCCTGTCCAGATCCCTAATAAATTCTGGCAGGAGACAAACTCAGGGATTATCAGATACAGCTGGGGAGTTAGACCCAGGATTGGACAGCCTATGCTCCAGAAACCTAAATCATTGGGGTGCCTAGGTTTGCCTAACTTGAAGGCCTATTATTTAGCTGCCCAGATGGGAGCGGTGACCACTTGGGTAAAACAACATTTAGATTCAGGGTGGTATGAGACAGAGAATTGTGGAGACTGCCCAGTTCCCCTATTTGCTCTCCCAAGCCTGAACCTTTCTAGAAAATTCATAAATCAAATTAAGAACCCGTGGACCCGGCACACCATGGGGATGATACAACTAACTAGATACAGGATGGGAGGGGGAAGGGGGACATTGGGCCCACTCTCAATTATTAGACATACGCCAGACTACTTGCCCCCAAAGACAGATTCAGGGTATGAGAGATGGGAGAGGAACAGAATTATCAGATTTGCTCAGTTAGTGGAGAATGGGGTCCTTATGTCCTTCCAACAGATCCAGACCAAGTTCAGAATCCCTAGATCTGAATTTTTCAGATATCTACAGATAACACACTATCTGAACATGCCGGGCTATTTAACTCTGGTGAGTAGACAAAAGAACGCTTGGGAGGATTTTTATATATCATACAGCGAAAATAAATCTAAAAGGGAAATGCATCTCAGACCTCTATCCGTGCTTGAGCCCAGAAGAACCTCTTCCATTAGAAAATATCAAAGAGGCCTGGCACAAAAAGGGGGTAGACCCAATACCAGATGATGTCTGGAGAAGACGGATCTCCACGGGATGGAGGGTAACTTCCTCGCCGAATTGGCGAGAATTCTACTGGAAGGTCCTAGTCAGGTTTTTCTATACCCCAAAAGTCACAAAGCATTTTCAAAGATCCAATTTGGATAAATGTCGGAGAGAATGTGGCTCTGTAGGGTCCCATCTGCACATCTTTTGGGATTGCCCGGGTATCCGGGGGTTTTGGGAGGAGGCGAGAAGGGCGACCAATGTCATAATGAGAGTGAACATACCCAGAGTCATGACTGAATGGGTGCTAGGCTTACCCACAGTCTTGCAGCTCCCAGTCCCACAGAGAAAGCTAGCCCAGATCTTTATGGTAGCAGCTCTTAAATGTCTCACACGCCACTGGCTCAAAAAGGACCCACCCACAGTAGCAGAATGGTATGGCAAAGTGGACTCTATTTGTGAGAAGGAACACCTTACAGCAAGGCTGAGTCTCTGAGAAGAGAAATTTAGAGAAGTATGGAATCTCTGGCTTCTTCGGAATTCAGGCCCCAGTCTGGTAGCAGAAGATCCCCAGGAGGGAGGAGAGGGAGAAAACAGGGTAAACTAAAGAAAAGGGGAACGAGCAGGGCAGAACTGGATGCCCCCCCCTGCCTAATAAGATCCCCCCACTCAGTCTCCACCCTCATCTCTAAATCACTCACCCCCCAAGGAAAATACCCCTTACAAATAAATTTATAAAAAAGGGGAAAAGAAAAAAAAAAAGAAAAAAGGGGGGATCAAAATAATGAATAAAACTTGTCTGTGTGAACGGTCCCCTACTGTTAGTCTGTCTGTCTGTTCCCTCTCTTCAATCTGGGTAGAATAGTTTCTTGTTTTACTGTTACGGTTTTTTATTTTTTTTCCCCCTTTTTTTTTTTTGTTTCCATATTAATCGTTGAAAGGAGGTTAGGTTGGAAAATGGAGTTTGTAATGAGCTGAACAACTATTCCTTATTGCACTATATATAAGTATTGAAGGATCACTTATACTTAAGTCTAGATGCCAGATAGTAACTGACACCTGACTCTAGATAATGGATTATTGTATTAAAAAAAAAAAAAGGAAAAGAATAAGGAAGGAAAAAAGTATGTATGAGAGATCCAGAAAACTATAATTGTGCATATGTAATCCAGAGATCAAATCATGTCTATGTCTGTCTCATATTTTTTATTTTATGGTATGTATTCCAAACTCTTGAATAAAAATGAGTTTAAAAAAAAAATAGATTCGATCATCACCTACTAGCCACAAAGGCTACAATATGGCCCTATTAATACGGAAGACTGACTAAATGGGCAACATGCCTTCTGTTGGTCTAAACTATGATGTATAGTACAAAATATAATTGTCTAGACAGCTTGTGTTTATTGTAAATGTATGTGTAAATAATTTGGATAGTCAGGTATCAGGTGTTAGATAGAACTGTACTGTATATAATGGTTGCTGAATTTAAAGGAGATCTACTGGGAAAGGTGCTCGAGCCACTGGTATATAGATTGTGGCTTGAGCACCCTGATTCCCCCCCCCCCCTCACAGTCCCAGTGTATGGATAAGCATTAAAATGATTGCTCATAACTTTTTAGTTTTAACATGTTCTAGCCGGCATGTTAAAAAACAGAGTGGAGCCCACTGGGAGATCGCGCTGGCAAAACCCACGAGATGATGACGTGGTTTTGACTCTTCCTGTCCAGTGCCCCAATGTACAGAGATATTATTTTCTATATCCGGAGTTATTTTTACAAAAAAGTATCTATATGCCTTTATTTTATAGAATTGCCTGTGGAGCCACAGACCGATCGGGTCTCAACACGATCAGTGGTCGCAAGCGGCAGGCAGAATAAAATGTTTCCATTTCTTGTTTTCAAAGTTAGCCAGAAAGTTGAAGCTACCTTCCAGGAACCCCTGCGTCAAGAGCTAATGTATTTATTTTAAGTAACTTACCACCAAGGAGTGGGACTGGCGGTGAAGTCTGTGGCTCTCGAGTGGCAAGGATTAAAGGAAGAGCAGTGGTTGGTGCATGCATGGACCCAAGGAAACCCGGCACATGTTCACTGTTATAACCTGCAGGTTATAATGGCAAATTATAACCAGGTTTCCCTATTGGAAAAAGCGTGCACCAGTTGTTATAATCATATCTTCAAAAAATAAAAACCTTTCCAATGTATAAGTAATAGAGTTCCCTTTAAAAAGGATAATACAGGTAAATGTATTTAAATAGTTTATTTGCCAAATTTTCTTGTGAGAGTAAACCATGTGTAGATCAGCACAAATATATAGTAAATGTTTTAAATTAAGCAATGTAAAGGAATTCACGCTATGATTTTCAATTGTAACTTTCTTTTAGAGTGATCCCCCAAAGCACCTAGGAAATGGGAATTGAAAATAATATCCACTACGCAGGAAGAGATGTGTGCAAACTGTGACAGTGCAGAAGAAGAGAAGACAGGATGCCTCGAGCCCTCTTCTTTGGAAGAAATATGACTAAGGGTCTGGAGCTGGTAGTTCACACTCGGCACTGTCCTTTTGTCCTGCACATCAACTGACATCAGCTCACACAGGGGACAGGGAAGGAGTGCAACATTTCTCTTCTTGTTATTTTTTTATATTCCATAAAATCTTTTGCACCACATCACTCTATTTCATCATGATCAATATCTATCCCATCTTTACAATTTATTTAACCTCTCGTCTCGGTGACCTTCAATGTGCTGTTTAAAAGTACTGGCAGAATACTCTTAGCAGGTAGATCCTATTGTTGAAAAGCCGGCCTCCCCCACCCCCCACCCCCGTATTCTGAAAACACAGTAGTTTTATATTCTAGGCACTTTCACTACTCTGCAGCTCGATCCTAATTTTTGTTCCACACTAAATCAAATTAAAAATATTCTGAAGAACTACAGTAACTCTTTCCTAAGTAATCAATCACTAAATTGTTTGATGTCACCTGATTTTGAATGTTTTGTAAACAACTTTTATTCTCACTTGATTTTGTGACATGCACATAAAGTCACATAAAGCTCTAAGCATTTTAAACAGGTCAAATTACAGCATTTCCCTTCTAACCTAAAATAAATATATTCCTATGCTTACAAACGGTCTGCTGATGCAAATGTTTGTGAGGGGGTGCATTACTCATTAGCAGTGTGTCTATATGATGAGCCATTTAAATGGCTCTGGTGTTATGTGTCATTTATGATGTAATTACTGATTCCTGCAGGATGTTTTATAACCAATATTTTTTGACTGGAATGTTTCTATATTTAAATAATTAAATGTTTCCTTTCACCTATCCAAGTATTTATAGTTTTAGCTCTCTGAAATAACAAGAGTGCTGTTATCAAAACTTTCTTAAGCATCTAAAAGATATACTTAGCCTTTGCTGATTGCACTGTGAGGCCTTCTGGAACCATGCAATTCTGCTTAAAGTTGAGCCAGTCCAAATTCTCTCATGGGGATTTGCATGTTTCCCATGATGCTTTGCATTATTGGGGCATGTGCAATTGTGTTTTCTTTAAAATTTGGATGTATGGCTAATATCCTCCTGGATAATCCATGCCTCAGGGCATTTGCTCTGGGGTTCTTTTGTAGTTATTTTCCTTCTCTATTTTGAGCTCCCCATGACCCAAACAAATAACATCCCTTATGGGTGGCTGGCTCCCTCTCCTTGGTCTAAGACACAGATATGGCACACTGATGAATCCAAATGAGGACGAAACATGTGTATGTGTTTGTTGTTCTTAGCCTTTGCTGATTGTACTGTGAGGCCTTCTGGTACCATGCAGTTCTGCTTAAAGTTGAGACCGTCCAAATTTTCTCATGGGGATTTGCATGTTTCCCATGATGCTTTGCATTATTGGGGTATGTGCAATTTTGATTTCTCTAAAAGATATACTTTTATCATTTTAATGTAAGGTTTACACTATGCCATGGTGAGAGTCCTTACACACATAGGAGCTCTAAAGGGTGGGATGGGGGACCCTAGCAAATAACTTGGTGGTCCCATGTACAACAATATACATCGGAGTAAGAGCCTCAAAAAGAGTCTGAAGTGACAAGGTCATCAACTGAATAGTTACTTACTCTGACTTTACACTAACTTGGGCACAACGGAAGCCAGAATATTAAAGTGAATGCCTGAAGTGGCCAGGTCACTACCTACTCAACATAGCAGGTACAAATTTAGCCAAGTTATAAACTAGCATCCCATCATGTACTGTTGCAACAAGCAGTAAGTGGTTAGCGAGGGCTGGTTGTTAAATTTGTGAAAGTAATAAGGCTGCCAAGCGGTTATTTCACTGTGAGAATAATGCCAGCTCCGCAGAGCTGCATTATTAAATGCAGGTCTGATTGCATTAGGTTATTTGAAAATGTTACATTTTTGAGCTTGAAAGGCTTTCAAAGACAGTATTTTCAATTTCTTCCCATACCTGAGGGGCTTAACCCACAGACCACCAAGTATAGGGGGCTCTGCTCCTCTACACCCCTGCGGAGGGTTTAACCCCTTACCCTTGGGCCCTACAAAACATTTTATGCACCCAGCTCCTGTGGCAGCTGGGCAGTAGCCTGATACAACACAGGACAAGACAATTTTATTTATTTATCGCCCTTTCTCAAGGACTCGGCACTTAACAAACAATCATAAAATAACAATCTAATAAAATTCAAATGATAAAACACGAAAATATGTACAGATGTACTAGTTCAGCAAGAGTTATTCAGCAGGTCCATAGGCTATTCAAAAATATGCCTTGTCAGGCTCAGTATAAATGCCTCCACCAAGGGGGAGCTCCTAAGATGGTAAGGTAAGGAGTTTCAAATTGTTGGTGCTGCCACCAAGAATGTCCTTTCACCAGATTGTATTAGATGTAATCTCCAAGTGGCGAGCAACAACTCTCTGGTGGAGTGGAGAGAGAGCAGCTGGGAGCATACCAGGCCAAGAGGTCTTTCAGGTAGGTAAGGCCTGAACCATGTAGAGCTGTTTATTTTAACAAAGTAATCTTAAAATTGATGCACCACCTAATTGGAAGCCAGTGCAGCTGCCATAGCACAGGAGTAATATCTGTATACGACACTCCCACTACCATCCTGGCTGCAGCATTCTGCACCAGATACAGACGACTCACCAAACCCCCAACTAGCCCTAGGTATAGAGCATTACAATAGTCCAGTCTTGAGGTCAAAAAGGCGTATGCTAGGATTATCAGGTCCTCTTGCACTAAATAGGTCTAATCTGGGACATGTTCCTTAATTAGAAAAATCCACTGTGGACCATGGCTAACACCATTCCAGTGTTAGACATGCATCCACAATGACTCCCAGATTTCTGACCCTATTCACAGCTGTCAGAAACGTTCCATTCAGTGACAGAATGCTAATGGAAATGTGTCTTCTAGCCATCCTTTGAGAGCCTGGTTTCACCAGCAACAGCTCAGTCTTGGTCAGACTGAGACTCAGCCAGCTGGAGTCATCCAACTGGAAATTTCTTTGAGACAATCCTCCAGTGCAGCGACTGCCTCTGACCATCTGAAGTAAATGACATGTACAGCTCAGTGCCAATTACAGGGAAGTGAAAATGCACCCCATACTGCCTGATAACCTGCCCCAGAGGCAGCATATATACTGTGAAATGTTTGGGGGACAGAATCTGACCCTGGGGAACATCACAATTAACCATAACTGACTGCAGCAAGAACATTCCCATCACCACCACCTGCTGTGACCTGCCAGTCAGGAAGGATCTAAACCATTTTAGTGCTGTTCTGGCAAGTCTTCCATATTCCCAAAGCTGCTCTATCAAAACCCTATGGTTAACAGTATCAAATGCTGACAGGAGATAAAGGAGAATGACAATTATGCTCCCCTATCTCTCTCTAAGAACAGATCATCAAACATCTTGATGAGTGTGTGTGTGTACTGTGCTGCAGTCTGAAACCCAATTGGAGCAGCTAATAGATGTCATAATACTCGAGATGAGCCTCCAGCTACATCACAACCACCTTCTCGATAACCTTCCCTAAAAAAGGAAGGTTCAAGACTGGCCTGTAGTTTGCCAACACATCCGGGTCCAAAGATGGTTTCTTTAAGAGCTGTCTCACCATGGCTTTTTTCCGAACCAGTGGGAAGCAGCCCTCCATTAGGGAACCCTGGACTATGCTTACAAACAATGACCCAGCACCACCCAGCAGTTGACCATCAGCCTGGTGGACCCAGGATCCAAGTTACAGTAACTGGGGCATAGTGCTGCTGTCACCTTGAGAACATGTTCCATAACAACTGTCTAGAACTTACTGCAGACCAACGGAGTGCCATCATGTCTTTCCCCTAGACCACTGTGGGCCCACGACAGGCCACCTGTCAAGATCCCAGCTCAAATGGAGGGCATTCTGTCCAGACAAAAAAGCCCAAGGGCATCACATTTTTCTTGAGACAAAACTCCTCTGGACTGTAGACAGTCAAGGTTGAGCAACCTTTCCACATGGTGGAAGAGTTGAGCAGGTCTATTTCCTCCTAAGGTAATGACCCATGTCAGGAACTCTACTTTTCTCAAGGTTATTGTCCTCTGATAGTCCTTATAATTGGACCTGAGAGCCATCCTGTCACCCATCAAGTCAGACCTCTTTCATGAATGCTTCACCTCCACTTGGTTGCCTTCAACCACCTCAGCTCATTGTTATACCATAGCAAACTGTGACAGGATGTCAGTGTGAGGATGTGGATCAGAGCAAGGGAGTGGAGCACCACAGTAATGGCCAAATTATAGTCATTAATGTATGCCTACACATCTCTATCACACGCTGCTTCCATGCCTGAGATGTCCAAAATGACAAGAAGATTTTCCTGTGTCAAAGCACATCTGGGATGGTACTGGATCACCTCCACTGGGAGGGATGGTTTTCAGGGGATCCCTGCAAGTAAGCCAACAGTATGGTGATCTGATCACCCTACTGGATCCAATCTGACATCAGAGATCTGCAGCCCCAATAAGAAGACAAGGTCCAAAGTGTGGCCATGTCCATAGGTGGCTGAGGAAACAACCTGTATGAGATTCAGAGATTCCATCAACTGGAAGATTTGCTGAGAAAATTGGAAGTTTTCATTGTAAGCCAATGCAGGGAAATCCCCCAACACAATAAGTTGGGGGTACTAAGCAATAGGTTGATGAAATTCATAAATTCCCATAAGAACTCCTGTTCCCAACCCAGTGGGCAGTACGCCAGGAAAATCATGCACCTCACGCCCACATCACCCTTCACTGCCACACACTCAAATGGCCATGCCTCAGCAGGTATGGTGTTAACTTGAAGCAGGATCTAAAACAAATGCTCACCCCTACACTTCTGCCTTGGGCAGTGCACTACCGAGAACCCATCTGGGATTGCTGCCTCTAGGACTGACCCAGAGTCCTCACCAAACAAGGTCTCAATAAAACAAATCAGGTCCGCAGAGAAATCTGTGATAAAACCCAGCACCACAGCTCAGGGACCTGGCATTGCACAACATGTCACACAGGGGAGAAGCTGGAGTAGTCAGCCTTTCTATTACCTGTTTTCTATCCCTAGTGGGCCCCCTAGGGACCGAGACATGGCAGGGAGGACCCTGCTCCATGACAAGGTGAAGAATATAGTGCTCACTCACATGCCAAAAAAGAAATGAGAAATATACGCACTGTTTGTATGCAACAAGCCTAATACATTTATTTCCAAAGACTTATAAAATCTCCACAAATAACTGAAGCTCTTCGTTCTATCACACCCACAACTGCTGGACATTTCCTAGTAGGCAGAAGCAGTGAATATGAGAGGTTAAAGAGCCTGTAGTATATCTGGAGGTTTTTGTAAGAATGTTGCATACAAACAATGGCCCAGATATTCAAACTGCGCCAGTTTGTGGTGCAAGCCTGTGCGCTGCTCAAAATAGTTGCGCAGGGGTGTGGCCAGGGTGATATTCAACGGAGTTGCGCTATGGCACAACTGCTTTGAATATCGCCCCCTGGCCACCCCTACTGTGCATGGCGCAGTGGAACTGCGCCAGCGCAAGTGGTCAGAGTGGAGCATTGAGATGCGGTGGCACAAGTTCCATTGCGCCATGCACAGCACCTGCGATATTCAAAGGGTGACATGCAAATGGGGCCATAATTTATGCAAGGTGCACAGGGGGCCATTTGCATCTGATTCGGCCCCATTTGTTGCATGCCATTAGCATGCGAGAGTGCGCCCGATCCCGACAACTGCGCCTGGCCCCTGCCAGGCAGCAGCCATCGAGGATCGGACGCCCCAGAGCCCGATCGCAGGCACAACAGTGTCCCCTTGAGTAGCCTGATCGCGGGCATAACTGTAACACCCCCGAGTAGCCCGATCATGGGCAGAACATTATCCAACCTCCCGAGTAGCCCAATTGCGGGCAGAATGTTATCCAACCCCTGAGTAGCCCGATCGCGGGCAGAATGTTATCCAACCCCGAGTAGCCCGATTCGGGCAGAATGTTATCCAACCCGGTAGCCCGATCATGGGCGGAACTTTACCCCATTAGCCCGATGGTGGGCATCATTATCCCCAAAGCCCAATATCCTGGTGGTCCAGTGGACGAATGGAGCCATGCAGGTGGCATTCTTCCCCCAAGTCGAATTCTGGTGATCTAGTGACCCACACCCCACCCAAAGACAGAGCCCCACCACCCACTCCTCCCCGTCAGGGGCGGCAGCATTTCACCCGGGCCAGCCGCTTCATGCCGACGACAGTTCGGTATGGCTGCACGCCTATTGGTTCAGAGCATGAGCCATGGCATGCAGTTTATAACAGATTAGTCAGTCCAGATATGTGAATGAATTTCATTCATATCTGGACTGACTATATAGATGCACGCCCATTGGCTCATGCTCTGAACCAATGGGCGGCAGCCATACCGAGCTGTCAGTCGGCAGGCGGGCGGGCGGCAGGCAGGTGCTGCCGCCACTGGCTGATGGGGGAGCAGGGTGGTGGGGCTCAGTGGTGGGTGGGAGGGGTCCACTAGATCAATTAGGGATTTTGGACTTGGGAGGAAATGCCGCCCATGATCGGGCTACTCACGGTCCACTGGACCACCAGGAATATTGGACTTTGAGGGGATGTCTGATGCCCACGATCGGGCTACTCGGGGGTGGAGGGTTACTGTTATGCCCAATTGGGCTAATCGGGGGTGGGGAGACAGTTATGCCCGTGATCGGGGCATGGGGGGGCACCGCCAGGTGCGGCAGGAACAGCCGATGGCCACCCACAGGTGGCAGCTGCTGTATTGTACCCTGCACTGCGGCAGCTCACCTGTGGGTGGCCCTCGACTTGTTCCTTTTTTTCTTTTTGCTTAAACTTTGAGCAGGCGCAGGTAAGAGTTGTGCCTACATAACTCTGCACGGCCCAGTCTGAATATCGGGCTGTGCAGTTTATGCATGGGCACGCCCCCTGTGCCTGCATACAGCACACTGATGCGCCCACATCAGTATTTTGTGCGGCGACTTTTCCCTTTCAATATTGCACCAGAGCGCATCCGTGGGTTGTGCATGGTGCAACACCGTTACGCCATGTGCAACCCTTTTGAATATCTGGGCCAGTGAGCATTTTTCACTTTTCTTTCTGTGGTGTGTGCTTCAGCACTGCACTCCATATCGTGTCTGCCTTTCATCCCATTTTGATTGACCTGCCCTTTTTATTATGTTTGGATCTGCCAGCTGATTTGCAATCCTAAAAATGTATTATATTAGTAATTCTGCTGTAGTCACCTGGGTCAGGTGGGTGAAAGTGTAACAGTGGACAGTGGAGATGCGGCCCCTGTCCCTCCAAGGCCTGGAAGGTGACAGTGTTACAGCAAGGGTGCTACTCTTGTTCCCTGGGCCTGCAGAGGGAAAGTAAGAATACCACAGCTGACAAATATGATTAACAACTGCTCTAGTACAACAGTAGACAAGAATACATATTATAAAAAGTGTCTGAGAAATATAACTTTCTGATTGGCTGTAAACATTCTATCAGCCTTGTGTTAATTTTTTATTTTTATTTTTTATTTTATTTTAGTCTTTGGTAACTGGGTAAGGCCCACTAGGCACAAGTGCCTGTTTTCAGGGGCGACCTGGGAGCACTGGGCAGTTAAGTGACTTGTTCAGAGTCACACAGTATGCAAGTGGAGGTTGTGAGAATCAAACTCAGGTCTGGTCTGCTTGATGTGCTAAGCTTGTTCACAGCTCGTTACTTTAACCTCTAGGTTATACTGCCGGTTGTGTCCACCTTATAGGTTGCTTGATGCACATGTGACTTCAAAGAAGTCCAACCCCCTTTCCCTGTGATGCTGCCTCTCCAGGATCAGTTTGAATTCTTCCAAAGCTGTACCTAATCTGTAACCAATAACTCTTGACTTGTTACTAAGCAGCACAATGTTTCCTGATATGTATTTTAGTGTGTTAAATAAATTATAGTAGAGGCATTTGTTATGTTTCACCAAAAATTCTGTGGCCCATGAGGGTCCTTTCTTCATTTCTTATTCATAAATATCTAAAATTTCCGGCCCACACGGCATGCTGATTGTTACATCTTGAAGCTCATCTTTGAGTCCTTTGTCTCTGACTGACTACCTGGGTGGGTTGTGGGTGCCTCAGAGATGTATAGCCCCACAATCACCTTTACCAGGTGAGTAAACTACCATTGTGGGGGATAATCTCTGAGGCACTCCATACTCCTTACACCTGGGTTTCGATGTAAAAAGCAGTACCCTAGTGAGAAGGGTGGGTAGTCAGTCCATTATGTTATGTTCGACCTTGCTGCTAACAACACTAGTTAAGTAAAGTTACATAGAAACATAGAAGTTGATAGCAGATAAGGACCGCAAGGCCCATCTAGTCTGCCCATTTCTTTTTCTACCTTATAAATGTGCCATCGGCCTTTGCTCTGTCAGTGGCCTATCTATTCATACTCATCTGTATTGCTCCCTTATGCCTATCCCATGCCTGTTTGAAGCCCTGCACTGTATTCAAAGCCACCACTTCCT
The DNA here is from genome assembly GCA_016271365.2 of Neoceratodus forsteri. Taxonomy (NCBI): domain Eukaryota; kingdom Metazoa; phylum Chordata; order Ceratodontiformes; family Ceratodontidae; genus Neoceratodus; species Neoceratodus forsteri. The sequence continues at coordinate 1,334,135,583 of CM057449.1, forward strand.
GAGGTAGACCGTTCCATGCATCCACCACCCTTTCTGTGAAAAAGAATTTCCTCACATTCCCCCTTAATTTTCACTTCTTCTAATCTCATGCTGTGTCCTGTTGTCCTGCTATTTTTCTTATATTTAAACATGTTAGACCCTTTCACCTTGTTAATGCCCTTAAGGTGTTTGAATGTTTCGATCATATCACATATTATATAATAAATTTGAAGTACTACCAGATGAATACATTGAGCCTCAAAAAAAAAAGAAGAACAGACCTCTGGGGACTGTGCTACGGTCAACAGTATATTAAATCCAAATGAAGCAGAAAAAAGTAAGACTACAGAAAGAGATGTTGTAGTAATAGGAGACTCAATACTGAAAGGAATTGACACTATTGTATGTGAAGGGAGAAAGGAGCACACAACTGTAAGTGCATTGTCGGGGTCAAAACTTATGATATAGTCAGACTACTTGATGGGTTACTAGAAAATACACATAAACCACTAGTTATCCTACATGTGGGAGTAAACGACTTAACTAAAATGGCCTTGATAGACATCCAGGAAAACTATAAGAAAATTGTTTTAAGGATTAAAGAAAAAGGGGGTGATATCATATTGTCTGATATACTACCACTTTAGGGAATCAAACCTATAAGAATGAGCAAGCCAAACAACTAAATTCTTGGCTAAGATACTTTTGTATGGTGGAGAATATAGGATTTATGGATAATACTCAGACTTTTAAAAACCGAAAATGTTACAAAAATGATGGACTTCACCTTAGCCAGATTGGTATTAGGATACTGGCTAAAAAAATTAACAGGGTGATAGCATTTCATTTAAACTGGGTAAAGGGGGTGAAGCTTAATACTTTACTCCCCCGTAACAGCAGACCATTTGCCTAATTGTGATATAATCAAAGACTATAGTTGGAATGGGGTCCTTTTAAATGCACGTAGCCTAACTAAAAAATTTGATGAGTTTAAATTATACCTTGGGATGAATGTCATACTTATTGCCCTTATCACTGAGACTTGGTGGGATGATAATGATTCTTGGGATAAAAATATCCAGGGATATAAACTATATTTCAAAAATAGGAAGTATAAAAAAGGGTGGGTAGCTATTTACATCCAGCAATCAATTGATAGTGAAGAAATTATAGATGATACTGATCTTGAAACTCTATGGATTAGAATAAAACCATCGATAGGCCCATCAATTATTTTGGCTCTAGTATACAGACCTCCTTCCATGAGTCCCAATAATGATGCAAATTTATTGCATTTCCTTAATAACCTTGACACATCAAAAAATTACACAATTATGGAAGATTTCAATTTAAACAGTGTTAACTGGGAACATGTAACTGCAATAGAAAAAATTGATAGAAGTTACATAGAGACATTTAATGAAATAAGTTTGGAACAACTGGTTAAAACAAATACTAGGGATAATAGAATATTGGACCTTATATTGACTAATGTTGCCCATTGTATAACCAGAATTGATGTTAAGGCACCATTAGCTAATAGCGATCATAATACTGTCCAATTTCAAATTTCAAATAGTAAACCCATGCTGGTTATAGATACAACTAAAATCTTAAATTTCACCAAAGCTAATTTTGAAAATATGAAATATATTTTAAATTGCTGGGATTGGCAAGTATTGTTTACAAATTTATCAATAGAGGCTAAATGGCATTTATTAGCTAACAGATTGAAGGACCTTATTAAAACCAATATTCCTACTAAAAGTAAATATGAATCTAAACAAAAGCCTACACATGGATGGATGTCTTCTAATATCAAATCCCTAATTAACAAAAAAGAAAATAAACTCTATAAACAAATACAAAAGGGTTTTACACATCTTAATCCAAAATACAGGGCTTTATTAAAAACAATAAAAACTAAAATAAGACTAGAAAAAACACAATTTGAACTTAAATTGGCATCAAGGATAAAAGACAATAAGAAACCCTTTTTTTCTTATGCAAACAAAACCAAAGGTAATTCCACAACTATAGGCCCATTCACCACACAATCTGGTTGTGTATCTGATAAACATGAAACAGCAAACATTCAGAATCAATATTTTTCTTCTGTATTTAATATTAATTCCCATGACGAAATAAATGAACTGGAGGGTTCCATACCTGGTAGATTTGTAATCAATCCTAAGGATGTCTTAGACAAACTTAATAAAATAAACATCAATAAGTCCCCGGGTCTGGATGATATTCATCCAAGGGTATTAAAGGAACTTGCTAATGCAATCTACTTACCCCTGACAAATATATTCCAACATTCATTAGACAATGGGGAAGTTCCAAACGATTGGAAAATATCAACAGTAGTACCTATACATAAAAAAGGACCTACCAGCAAGCCAGAAAATGTTAGACCTATAAGTCTTACGTCACTGATTGGCAAAATACTTGAACAGTTTGTCAAGGAAATTATTTTGGAACATCTCAACAGCAATAAACTTACTGATAAAAACCAACATGGATTTACAAAATCTAGATCATGTCTAACTAACCTTTTGACCTTTTATAATAAAGTCACAGAAGAAATAGATAAAGGTAACTCAGTTGATTTAGTGTTTATAGATTCTGCTAAAGCATTTGACAAAATCCCACATTTCAAACTTATAAATGCTCTAATAGAAGTTAAATTAAACCCGAATGTAGTAAACTGGATAATAAAGTGGCTTAAGAACAGGAAACAGAGAGTGACCATAAATGGAGAATTGTCGGAATGGGCTAGTGTGACTAGTGGTGTTCCCCAGGGATCAGTGCTGGGACCATGTCTGTTTAATATCTACATTTCTTCCCTACAATCAAATAATATTTGGCTACTTAAGCTTGCAGATGATTGCCGTATAGGTTTTATTATTAACAATAATAAAGAAAACATTGTTCTGCAAAACTTCCTTGATGAAGTTACCAACTGGGCCCATGAGAAGAAACTGGTATTGAATAGTGATAAGTGTAAGGTGATGCACTTGGGCAAACAAAACTCTAAATTTACATATAAACTGGCAAATCAACCTTTACATCAGACAATGGAAGAAAGGGATCTTGGGCTTATCGTCACCCCTGACTTGAAATTCAAACTGCATTGTTCTAAACAAATCAAAAGGGCAAATCAGAATCTAAATTGTATATTTAGACATGTGGCAAGTAGGACAGGACTAAGGAAGTTATGATGCAATTGTATAGCGCTCTGGTGAGACTTCATCTTGAGTATCGTGTCCAAGTGTGGTCCCCATACATAAAGGAAGAAATTAATAATATAGAGACGATTTAGCAGCGCTATAACAGGAATGAAGGGAAAAAACTATGAAAATAGGCTGAAGGATTTGGAACTGTACACCTTAAAATATAGAAGACTTAGGGGAGATTGATGCCTCATATATGGCCTACTACAAGATTCTACACTTTTAAATGGAACAGGAGTATTCGAATCCAAATTTAGACAAAGTAAACGTAGACATAATAAACAGTTATTGATTCGAAAATGGAATTCATTAAGAAGGAAAAACTGGTTTAGCATAAGATCAATTTCAATATGGAACAATCTTCCCACAACTGTAGTGGAAAGTTCAAACATGGACACATTCAAAAAAATTTGGATTTGGTAATGACAGATAATGACAAATACATCTAATATACTAAATATTAGGCAAGCATTATGGACTATTGTTGTCTAGCTTGAATAAACCCATGAAACCTATGAAACCTCTCTCCCTCCTTTACTCAAGGGTATACATATTGAGCTCCGTTAATCTGCCCTCATATGTCTTCTGATGCAGTCCCTGCACCATTTTGGTTGCCCTTCTCTGGACTACCTCAATTTGGTTAATGTTCTTGTGAAGGTGTGGCCTCCAGTACTGCACACAATACTCCAGATGGGGCCTAACCAGTGTCTTGTAAAGAGGGATTATTACCTCCCTCTTACGGCTTGTGATACCCCTACTAATACATGCTAACACCCCCCTAGCCTTACCTACTGCTTTAGAGGTCTGTTTGGATGATTTCAGGTCATCGGTGATGATGATGCCCAAGTCTGTTTCTTCCTTTGTGACTGCCAGCAACTCCCCTCCCAGACTATAAGTGGCTTCAGGGTTTCTCTTCCCTATGTGCATGATCTTGTACTTCTTTATATTAAATCCCAGTTGCCACTCTTCTGACCATTTTGCTAGTTTATCCAGATCTTTTCTCATTCTGCCCACCCCATCTGGATTATCTACTCTGTTGCAGATCTTGGTGTCATCTGCAAACAGACAAGCCTTACCCTCTAGTCCATCTGCAATGTCACTAATGAAATATTGAAGAGGACTGACCCCAGGACTGATCCCTGAGGTACACCACTTGTGACTTGTATCTCTTCTGACTGTATACCATTTACCACCACTCTCTGTTTTCTGCCCGTCAACCAGTTTGCCACCCAGTTGACCAACTTCTGACCCACCCCAAGCCTACCCAGCTTATTTATCAATCTTCTATGTGGAACAGTGTCGAAAGCTTTGCTGAAGTCAAGGTAGGCGACATCAACTGCTCCCCCTTGGTCCACCACTCTGGTTACCCAGTCAAAGAAATCTATGAGATTAGTTTGACAGGATCTTCCGTTTGTAAACCCATGCTGTCTTGGATCCTGTGCCCCTATGGATTCCAGGTGTTGCACTATCATTTCCTTAAGGAGTGCCTCCATAATCTTGGCCACTACTGAGGAAAGACTGACTGGTCTGTAGTACTCTGCCTCCTCCCTGCTACCACTCTTGTGGAGCGGGATCACATGAGCCCTTCTCCAGTCTTCTGGGACCTCTCCTGTGCTCGGAGACTCACTAAACAGTTCTGCTAATGGCTCTGCTAGTTCCACCCTTAGCTCCTTAAGTACCCTGGGATGCATGCTGTCAGGTCCCATTGCCTTGTCCACCCTGAGCTTAGCGAGCTCTTGTAGGACCCTTTCCTTTGTGAAGGGTGTAGTGCTCACCTCCCTCCCCCCTGTATCCATGGTGCTGAGCTGTGGGCCCTGCCCTACCTTCTCTTCAGTAAATACTGAGCAAAAGCATCTATTTAGAATAGATGCTTTTATAGGGTCCTCCTCCTCACATGCCCCCTTTTCTCCTTTGAGCTTAGCGATACCCCCTCTGGACTTTCTCATTTCACTAATGTATCTATAGAAGGTCTTGTCACCTTCTTTTACTGTTCGTGCTAGTGTTTCCTCAGTTTGGGACTTTGCCTGCCTTACTGCCTTCCCTGCTTCCCTTAGGGCAGTTTGGTATGCCTCCCTATCTTCATCCCACTGTGTTCCCTTATATTTCCTGAAGGCCAGCCTTTTGGCTCTGACCTTTTCTGCTACTGTATTTGAGAACCAAAGTGGTTTCCTTCTTCTTTGCCAGGGCTAGGTTAACTCTGTTGGCCATCTTATCAAAGTCCGCTCCTATGAAGTCCCATATTTTGCCTTGGAATGGGATGACAAAAGTTTTTGGACAAGCTACAACTTTGCCACTGGAATCCTGTGGTTTTTGCCCCACTGCATGAACTAGGCCTTAGAAAAAGTTGTGTCCTCCCAAATCTCTGAGAATCTAGACAAATACAGCATCCTCTGCCCTGCACAGCATGGTTTTCGAGCTGGCCACAGCACTAACACCGCCCTCCTTGAGTTCTCTAATTTTCTTCACTCCTCTCTGGACTCTGGCTCTCTAGCGGGTGCAGTGTTCATTGATTTATCAAAAGCCTTTGACACTGTCTCCCACCCCCTCCTGCTGACTGCCCTTAGCCACACAGGCTTTGCCACTGGGCCTGTCTCCTGGTGCTCCAGCTACTTGTCTGCCTGCTCACAATGTGTTAAAATTAATGGGACACTCTCCACCGCCTGTCCTATCTGCTCTGGAGTCCCTCAGGGCTCCATTCTTGGGCCCTTTCTCTTCTCTCTTTTCTCAACTCCCTGCCAGGTGAATGCACTGGTAAAATTTTACTTTACGCAGATGATGCTGTTATCTTTGCCTCAGACCGTAACCCCATCTTCCTTCAGAACTCCTTGCAATTATCTGACAATGACGCAGAAGCCTGGTTCAAAGAGTATAGACTCGTAGTTAATCTTAAAAAACTAAAACCATGCTCTTTGCCCCACACCCAAAACAAAGCTAGTAATTATCCACTTCAGGTCCTTGCCAGTTCTAAACTCCCAATCGAGCAAGTCTACTCGTACAAGTACCTAGGGATAACCTTCGACCCTGCCCTCTCATTTCATGCCCACATCTCTGCCCTTGCCTCAGACTCCAACATTCGGCTGGGTATCCTTTACCGCCATAAAAACTGTCTCCCCCCGACGCCCTGCGACTCGCAGTCACATCCTCAGTACTGTTCCTAGTAGATTACCAGTTTATGGGGCCGCTGACCAGACCTCCCTAAACAAGATCCGCCTCACCCTAAATAAGGCATGTAAGCTAATAACCGGAGCGCCTAGACTAACCCATGCTTGCCATCTGTACACCCTGGCTAATCTGCTCGACCTAGATGAACATCTCAGATACCAAACCTGCCTCCTAACTAAAAAGACTCTCCTTGGTCTATCTCTGCCAGGTTTGACTGCCTCTATCCACCAAGCTAACTCTCTAGTGCATACCCGAATCTCCTGCAAAACTGCACTGGTGGTACCAAGGGCTCGAACCTTGCAAGGACAAAGGGCATACTCCTACAGAGCCCCTTCATGGTATAACACCCTCCCTACCAGTATCACTGATGCCCCCATGATCTCTCGTTTCAAAACCACCCTTCAAAAACACCTATTCACCACGCGCAGCTGTGGCTGCCTCCAAGTCTATTTCCAGCTCTTTTGATCTGACAAAGCTCCCTGAGTGGCTTCGCAAACCAATTGCTTATCTCTGCCTATGATGCTACTCTTGTCTCTGCTCACATCTACAATGATTTTTTCTGCTTAGTTCCGCCTCTGTTACCATTCTGTACAAATCGCCCTGTACCTACTTGTATACTGCCAATCCTGTAATGCTTTTCTGTAACAGTTCTGATGTCTCTGAACTGATTTGTGCTCTGCTAATTTCCTGTAATATCAAAACTGTACTCTGTCCTATGTCTGCATGTTTCCACAATTCTCTTGTATACTGTTTTATTGTTAAAATGTTGTTTGCACTGTCTATGGTAATAATGTCGTTTGTTTTGTTTTGTCCTCTCTGTGACGAGGTACCTTTGTAAATGAGCCTCTGGCTCAAAGGTTGTAAACTGATGTTCCAATAAATAAATAAAAATAAACTAAACAGCAGACCATTATTGCAATGCTTGAACAAAAAAACTACCTAAAGTCAATCACATCATGCCACATTAAAAATTAATCAGTTTGAAACCCGGGTGCCATGTATTAGTGGACCACTATCCCTGACTGATGACCACAATACAGATTGAGGGGTCTGGGCTCTGTTCTGATGATTAGGGATTCGTTCTCAGTTAGATATAAATAATGCTCAGTGCCACCACCCAGAGTAAATATAGTGGGCCAGATTTTTGTAGGGTACAACCCCCTGGGCTGTTGCACCTACCCACCTCCCCTCACAGTCACCCCACACATGAAATGCCACATACCACAGTAATACTCTATGTAGCATGCAATTTAAAGCAATCAGTAATAATATACTCACAGGCAAAGTTATGCAATAACAACATTAACAGGTTTATTTAGGGGAAAGGGGAATGGGAATTGCAAAAGCAGAACATCTGATACTGAATGGCAACATGGAAATTCAGTGCAACTTAACATCAATTGTGCTCCCCTCCTCCCCACACACATACACATAACACACACACACACTTCCAGTATCACCCCCTCAGGTGCATCTGACTCCCCCCCGCCATGGCCGTAAAGATTGCAACTGTCTATTGCAGTGGGTACCTCACCGGGTTGCCGGTGGCCATTCTGTGATGTGGGGATGGTGCATTCTGGACTTCGGGGTACAGTGGGAACAACAGTTTTATGAACTTGAACTGGCACAACTTTGTAGGGGGCCATCAAATGGTTCCCAAAAGGTGGAACGGGCAGATGGTTATGAACTTCTGCCTGGGCTTTTCCTGAAGGTTAAACAGAGACCTGCCCAGGGCTTCACCCCCAGATTAACTGACTGACATGCTAACTAGATTGCAACAGAAATCCTCAGGGCCACAGCCCAGAGGTACTTGCAGTTTCAGCAGGCTTCAGGGGGTGTTGAGAATGGACAAAGATTAGCAGTACTGCTCTGGTTACAGCAGACAGCCTCTCAATGTACCACAGTAGCTGGCTAGGGATAGGCAACAGGTGCTGGACCATTCGCCCGTGACAGCTCTTTCAGTGTTTTCACCCCTTGGACCTTTCGTCATCTTAGCCCCTTGGGCCTTTCAGCATCATCACCCACAGAGACAGTGCTCCAGACCCTTCTAGAGGAGAGATCAGACACCCCCCACCCTGGCAGTGAATGAAGGATAGCCAACGCCTCTGGGGCTTGCAGTTTGACTAGGGTTCCTGGCAGGCTGGGGGTCACCCTGGACATCCCAGCTGAGGCATACTTCTTTCTCTCTTCTGTTTGTATATATTCCATAAAAATGCACACTTCACTCTTGTGATTGTAAATGTAATTATCAGTGCAGCACCAAGTTATGCACTGGAGAAAAAGTAATGTGCTCTGGGACAGCCCATGTTCCAGTTGCCTTGGTATCGCAGCTGGTAGCACAACTGGAATGGTATTCCAGGTGGCCTGGGTTCATGTCTCAGCTGAGGCACTTAATTCTTTAAGTGTCAAAACAGCACAAGTAACTTTTCTTCCTGGCTAAGAAACAGTTCAAAAGTTCATTTAGGTTTACAGGCTGGAAAATAACAGTTTCAATGAATTCTCCACTGGGAAAACAGGTTGAAAGTTCAAATCACTTTCCTGCAGCGAAACACAAGCAAGCAAACTCAATGTCTCTCTCTCTCTCTCTTTCTCTCATTCTCCCAGGTGATTGAGGATTTCAACAACTCTCCACATGGGTGGCAGGGGAAGCCATGGGCTGAAGTCCAAGACATTTTTCTCTGCTCTCTGCTCCCCCTGCTTACTCAGAAAATCTCTGCCACCAACTGCCCCAAGCTGCAACTATCCCCCGGGGTCTCAAGAAAGATTGGCAGCATCCCAATGGTCCAGCACTGTCATTTCTCCTGCTCCTCCCACTCCTACCTTCATTAACTGCTCTTAGTGTTTTGTAATGTGAACTTTTACCCATTCACTAGCTTAGCAGCTTAAGCTTTCAGTAATGTAGTCATCTGATATGCTTTTGACACTTACCCTGGACTTGTACTAGTTTCTTGTCTGTCAGATGCTTATGGTTGTTTTACCTCATCCAGTAATTGTACTGTGTCACTGAAAAGTTGTTTTTTACATTGCCTTGTATCTCTGTAAAATGTACCATGCTATTTACTGTCAAAGCCTCACCCTACCACTGTTTTCTTGCCCTTTCTTTGTACTGTACTGTTGTCTTTTGTAATCTCCCGGGTCGTGTCTGAAAATAGTCATTTCCATGGCTAGCACACCTACCCGGTAAGCAAAACCTAAATAACTAAAAACACAGAGGTCTATCTTGAAAAGTAATATTCATTAAGTCCTTTCAACACCTGATTGGTTGCTCATTTGGGCTCCAAGATATTATCCATACCCCTTACCCAGGAGCTATAGCTGCAGTCCTTTAAGGCTCGTAGTAAGCTGATTGGCTGTGGAAGGGGTCAAAGGATCAAATATGACTGCCTGTAAACACACTTTATATTTAGTCCCAACTTTACAAGTCTTTTGCAGTCACTGTGCAGGGTTTTAAAGTCAACTGCCTGCAGGGTCCATTCATAGCCCCTCTGCCCCAATGTTCAGTGGCATAGTGAGGCATGCATGGGGCTTCCTCTGCCCATCACTAGTGCTGTAGTACTGACCACCTAGGTGACAGGTAGAGCTCTCCAATATATGGCAGGAGCAGTAATGGGTCTATGTGATAATGGCAAACGCCTAAAGGCGATAACCGTTATCACACTGTCAGAGTGCCCAAAACCTTTTTGGCACTCTGACAACTAACACACAGGACAATGTTGCCAGGAGATATTTTTAATGCTTTCTGTGTGGGGATGTGCCCTCTCCCCCCCATGGGGGCTTCACCCCTGCACCCCTTACTTAAGGATTCTCAACCCCGGAGAGTGCATATCAGGGGTGAAAGCATTAAAAAAAAAAGTTTGGGCCAGGCGCAATAAAATCGCACCACTGCCCAGACCTGAACCCAGTACCTCACCTACCCCAACCACTAGCCAACCCCTGACACCACAAAGCAGCTGGGCCATCCACTGCAGCATCACCCCCTACAGCCCCTCCGCCCGCCCAGCCCCGCATCGCTGTGCTCGCTCCCCCCTGTGCATGCATACACATAGCGACATCCTGTTGCCCAGTTCGCTCACCCTCCTCCCATTGCCATGAGGAATTGTGCCAGGAAGGAGTCACCGTTACAGATGGCGCCCTTCCCCGTGCGCCCACCTCACAGGTTACCAGCAGAAACATTTAAAGAGAAAGGCACCTTTTTGCGCCTCAACAAAGTGTATTTTTAAGCTCTTGCTGCCCCACCCATGTGTCTCCAGATCCTGATTAGCTGTCCTGGGGTTGGAGCAAATGGAGGGGAGCAGACATATGGCCACAGCATCCACTGGAGTGGTTTTTGCACTTTAAACACCATAGCGCTGTTCTGAGCATGCACACCTGCCAGCTCGCACTTCCATGATACCTCACCAAAACAGGATCCAGTTTCTTTTAAAAATATGTGTTTCTCCAGTCTCCCTCACAAAGTGCTATCAGTAGGAGTTGGCAGGAAGTGAAGAGAAGAGCAAGGGACCCAGGACAAAGTGGCAGTGCCAAACGGTAGGAGGGCAGGGAGTGTTATGGTAAGCCCCCAACCTTTAGTGGGGGTTATAAGTTACTAGCTGAATTTATTGCCAAGGACCTGCAACCATTTTCTGTGGTGGAGAATGACGATTTTAGAGACCTTTTAAAATATTATAGTATATGGTTAGGGCTTATTCTGTATGAAAATCAGTGGTTCTGAAAATGTTGTTGTAAGACAGTTCAGAGGACAAAAAAGTTGGTTGTACTATTGTTCTGACATCACATTGATAGTACAACAATTTTTTAGCCTTTAACTGTTTCCTGATTGGCTGAAACATCATGCTTCACCAAAAAATATAGATCAACATGGCGGCGCTGCTTAGTGAGCAGCTGGGTGAGCACTTCAAAGATAATTTGCACATGGGCTGCCATAGTCTGCTCCATGTTTCCAAACTATCAATTTGTATTTTTTCCTTTTTTTTTTTTTAAATTAGTGTCCCTATTATTCTTTGGAGTCAGGAACAGAGCAAGACATTAGTGAGAACTGGGATCTTTGGGCATGGCAGCAGAGTGGGACTGCAGCGAGGACCAGGAGGAAATGTGAATACAAGGTATGAAACTGCACCTGAGCCTGAAACCTTGTGAAATTAAACTGGCAAATTTTGGGGGGAATCACATACTATATAAAATAACAGATAGATAAGTGTGCACCGACAAGTCTGTGTTTCCATCTTGGGGAGTTGATGACATCATAGGGACCTCTCGAACTTCGCTCTCGAGGTCTATGTTGTCATCAACCCCTTCGATGGAAACACACCCTTGTTGTGCACAGTTCCCTATCCATTATTCTGTATTTGCTACACATTACAACATACCAAGGTGTAAATATTTTACGGTTCTGGCTGTTCCCAAAATGTACGAATCTGTGCAAAGTAAAATAAAATTGACTCTTCAAAACAGTGAATGTGGTTCTGTGCACTTGACCACAGACATGTGGACAAGTTGTCAAACCACTGATTACATGTGCATCACAGCACATTGGGTGTCACGATTGTCTTCAAACACCACCACAAGCAGCACTGTACAAGAAGGAAGACAAAGAATGGCAGCTCTTTGTGTTAGCATGTTTGGTAAGCTCATTGCTAACAATATTTTGGAAGAGTTGCGTGACAAAATTTCAGAGTGGTTACAGCCCCTGGGACTCCATACTGAATTTGTGGTTTCAGATAATGGCACCAATATAGTTAGCATATTGAAATATGATGGTTTTACTCACATTCTGTGCTTTGCATACTCACTAAATCTGTTAGTATGAGCTTTCCTTTGCAGTGGCAACAGTATGGTAACACTAGTGGGAGCTGCAAAGAAAATCTGTGGTGACGTGTTGTCTTGGCTGACCTCCAGAAAAAAAATGGCTTGCCAATATAGCAGCTAAAACAAAATATTTGAACAGGATGGAACTCAATGTTTTACATGTGTGAAAGACTTCTCACACAAAAGAAAGCAGTCCATGAATATACCATGGAGCACAACATAGCAGATGATGTGCTGAATTCATTCCAGTGGGGCCTCATGGAGCATCTTCCACTGCTCTTGACTCCCTCTGAGGAAACAACTCAACAGATTAGCAAAGAGAATGCTACTCTAAATCAGGTTGTTCCCATTATAAAATTATTGAACAAGGAACACAGGAGGCTGCATAGAGATTTTGGCCAAAAAGGAGACACATCTGTTGTATCTGTTACAGACTGACTGATACAGCAATTCCAAAATTGCAGAAGACTTTACAATATCATGACAGACAACTAATTTCTTCTTTCCACTCTTCTTGACACTTGGTTTAAGTAGTAACAGCTGCCTTCTTCAGATCTTTGATGACTCTGATCTCGAATACAAAAGCATCCTGATTTCAGCAACTGCACTGGAAAAGGATGGCACTGTATTTGACAATACAAGTGAATCACGTGATGTGGATGCTGCATCTGATGATGCAAGATGTATTAGTGGTGACAGCAATAATTTCCACTTAGTGCCACCATGTATTCCTTCATCAGCATTGAGCAGTCCTGCACACAGTCCTCTTTCACAGCCATTGAAAAAGGACTATCATTCTGAAAAGCACACAGATGACACTCATGCTTTTTGGTCAAAACTCATGGACACTGATAATTCAGATGTATATGTCATGGAGCTGCCTTCTTTGTCTTTGTCTGATAGTGTGGATGCCTATTTATGAGAACCACTCAGTAATATTACTGATGACCCTTTTGAGTACTGGCTGGAAAATGAAAAAAAATCTGGCCTGCACTATCTGCCTTTACTACTAAGCTTCTTAGTTGCTTTCCCACTAGTGTTTACTGTGAGCGTATATTTAGCACAGCTGGAAATGTTGTGTCCAATAGCCACACAAGGCTTACTTCTGAAAATGTAAAGCACCTTACCTTCCTAAAAGTCAGTCTCAATAAATGCTCTTACCAGTTCAGTGAACAGCGGCAGTCACATAAATGCGATGATGATGATCAGCTGCAACGGGCATTGCCTAATATGGGTGCTTCCTTGGTGGTGTTTGAAGATGATGGTGATGATATTATTTAATTTAATGGTTTATTTCTTTGAATTCAGAAGACAAAGGTCAGCAACCATAACAGAAAGATCAAGTAAACAAATTCCCTCTTGGGAGTTCACGGTGCATGTGACATCATATGTATTGCTGTGTGTATTTTTCACATTCAGCTTGGGAACCCAGTGGAGAATATATGTATTCAGCAAGTTAAAAATACAAACAAGCAACTAATTGCTGGATGTCTGGGGTGGAGGGGGTACTAAGGGGGCAATACAGAGGAAAAATATCTATGTGTACGCATGGCCACTGTGAGTGCCAGCCCCTGTGCCAGGGTCCCCGCTACCTGCAAGACCTTCTTCATCCTTACTGTCCCCTCCACCCACTCCGCTCCACTGATGAGGGATTGCTGGAGATTCCCAGGGTGCATTTAAAGACATCTGGGGCTCAATCTTTTGCTTTTGCAGCCACTACCCTGTGGAATTCTCTACCTCATGGGTTCGAGAGTACCTAACCATCCAAAGCTTCAAAACAGCATTAAAGACATATTTGTTCAGCCAAGTGTTCCCAGACTCTGTTACATGATTTTAATTCTCGGTGTATGATTTTCAGTTTACCATTCACTTACTGTATATCTGTTATGGCTGGAAATTTATTGCTTTAAACCCCTTATTTTATCTGATTTTTACGTGCAAGTGCTTTGGTTTTGGAAAAGCGCTTTTTAGAAATAAAGAATGATTTGATTTGGTCCTCAGGTCCCGCACCATGCAAATCCCCGCCAACTTGATGGGGGAGTGACAACGGGGCTGAATATTGGCAGGCCGGCTTCATGGCAGGAGTAGATTGCAGTCAGGGCCAAGCAGCTCTATAAAACAAACAAAAAAAATTGACTGCAATTATTAGTTGTGGCAGCTTGTAGTATATATCCAAAAACTGCAATGCCAGGTGGGGGGCAAGGTCAACCATAAAAAAGTCAGTTACAAAACACAAGTGATAAAAAATACTTGGCCAATCAGGTAGGAGTGTGATGGATGGTTTGGGGCCCATGATGCGTGCTGTAACACCAAGAAGGCAAGCAAAATAATTACAAATAAAAAAGATTACATCTTAAGTCAAAAGAGCGAGACGGATGACTGGGGCCCCATCACACATCCTGTTCATGCTGCCTGTCTCCCATTAAGAAGCATGCCAGACTTAGTGAAGGTCTGCACTCTGCTGTTGTCTTACTGATGCTGAATTCATTGGTCTCTCCCCCTCTCTCTCCCTCTCTCTCTCTCTCTCTCTCGCTCTCTTTCTAACATTTGACACACTACCTCTTTTCAGCACTGGGTCCAAACAGTGCCAACAAGACTAGGGTTGGCATGGTGCATGCAGTAAAAATAATGCAGTTTTTTTTTTGATGGGGGCTCCACCTCCTGCACCCCCGTCTTTAGGACTCTCACTCCGAGGGGGAGCGGAACCTGGGGAAAGTTAAAATTTGCAGGGCCGTTACAGTCCCATGTAAAAATAAAATGAAGCCCCATGGTGTGCTAAAAAGGTTGGAAACCAGGATTAGAATCTTGGTCTTTACTGCTGCTGGCTAAGCTGTTTGATGCCCTAGCCCTCCACACCACAGCAGCACCTCAGTCAATTACCTAGCTCCTGGTGCTCTTACTTTTTTCAGCACCCTGGACAGTGACCAGGGGTGCATTTACAGCAAGCACTGTAAAGTCCCCCTCACTGTCCATGTGAGCACTTACCAGACTAGCACCGTATAGTGCGGCACTATTCTGGTAGTGCTCACTTGACGGGGTACCACTCCTTTCATTACAAAGCCCTAAATTACCTGAATACACACAGCTGGATTCACAAACATTTTGGGGACTAAGTCCCACACCACAACTCCAGTTGTGGACTGAAATCTCCACAGCTGCAGAGATTGGTATTCACATCCACAGCGGCTGCAGGAGATGTTACAGCTGGTCCCACCAGGATGATGTCCGTGATTCATCAGAGTAAATCAGAACCTTTTGGAAAAAAAATCAGAGTTGGAATCAGAACCAGATCACAAGAGGTTTGCCCATCCTTATCTTAATTGCATTTGCTAGCTGTGGCAATTCTAAATCATTTACAGTAAAAGAAGGAACTTTGTCATTGCTCCACCCTCCAGTGCATGCTAGTATGTCCTGCTGCTCCGTCAGGATGGTTGCAGTTGTCTGGTTTTGTTGGCTGGTCTCATGTAAATTAGTAAATCACATGGTGGAGCGGATATTCATCCATCCTTGAGATACGGACAGTCTGGCACTGAAGTATGCAGAGTGCCAGTCGAATTGCTGCTACCAACAACAGTACCTTCTATCCATAAAACAGAAATTTATAATCCTGGTACAACAATTCTTCATCAATGTGATGTTTCAGAATCCTGTCAGGAAAGTCTGTAACTGGTGTTTGACAGTGATATCCACATTCTTCCAAATCTTTTTTGTTACTTATTATTATTATCCCCTCTCCTATTGGACCAGACCCTCCTTCATCCCATACACAAGTTCATAGTCCCTGCCATCTGGAGAAATCAGGCCCAGTTCTCATAAAGCCCTAAGATCAACACAAGTTGCGGTGATCTAGGGCTGTGGCAAACCCAGGAGCACCAGGGACACTGTGCCCGATTCTCGATCGGGTAGGGTCCCAGCGGCAAAGTCCCATGGCTTACAGCACTCTTGATGGTGTGCCGAATAGAGGGCATACCTGGACTGGGTGCTGCTAGCAGTGGGTGGCCATGCGGCAAAGTCCCCAAAGAATACCTGGTAGACTAGCAGCCCCCCCCTCCCCAATGTCCCCATGAAGTATGTAGTAATCATCAGATCCTGGTGGTCTAGTGGACCCCCTCTCCCTGATCCCCAATGTCCCCATGATGTATTAGTATTACCCTATAAATCCCTGGTGATCTAGTGCCCCCAAGCACTGATCCTACATTATGCCATAATAATTAATGGTTGGTGGTATAGTGGCCCCCCACCCCAGTAGGCAGTGTCCCCCATCCCCAGAACAAGCTGGCGATTGGCATATCTCAACTCTCACCACCCCAGTCAGCCACCAGCTGAGCTCTGTATACAGTACCTGCTCCATCAGCGCTCAGTCAGAGGCTGACCATGGTGGTGAGCAGTGGGCTGTGCCAGTCGCCAGCCCATTCTGGGGATGGGGGAGTGGGGTGGGGGGCACCACCTATCGAGGGGGGGTGCGGGGCTACTATACCACCAACCATTTTATACCATGGCATAACTGTGACAACATCTTGTCACCAGGGCCTCTTGTGACTTCTCCTCTTAGCTAGCCTAATCCTCCTCCATCCTGCCCTCCTTTCTATGTTCCCCTATCCTCTCCCTTCCTACCCCTTCTACCCTACTCTGACTCTGCTCTTCACCTCTACCATCCTGCTCATGACTACTGACTCTTCCCCCGTTTCCTACCTCACCTCTGTTGATCTCCCGCCTCACTATTGTATATATGCTTTGCAGTGTATTTTGCTCACTTTTGTATTTATTTGTGTTTTGCAGTGTATTTGCTCACTATTGTACCTGAGAAGGCCCCCCCAGCTGCCAATTTGTCTTACTTCTTTGCTCAAGTGTCTATGTTTTTTTTCTGTTGTACTTGTCCTCTGATGTGGAACCTTTACAAAACAGCCTGGCTCAAAGATGTATCCAAAATCTTGATAAATAAAGATAAATAAATAATAGGGGATTGGGGCTTTGGTGGGGTGTCTAGATCACCAGGGATTTTGTATAGAGTAATATATCATGGCAACATTGGGGTTTGGAGAGGGGGGAGAATCCACTAATCACCAGGGTCTGATGTTGAATACATACTTCATGGTGACATTGGGGAGGAGGGGTCCGCTTGTCCACCAGGGAGGGGGCTCTGTTACTATATATACATATGGGGGTGCTCAGGGAGAGGGGGGTCCACTATACCACCAGGGAGGTATACAACATTTCTTGGGGACCGCGACACATTACCACTAACCAGGTCCACTGTCCCGGTAGTAAAATTTCAAAGTACCCATAGACCGGCCCTGGCTGGTCTAACAGTACTTAGAAAACATTTACCACTGGGAGTGTTTTGTGAATCCCAATTCAGGGGAATTGGCAACATGCATTTGCTGCAAGCCTCTGGCACCATGCTACAGCCCAATGTGTGGCACAAGGGCGGTGCAAGCCCCGTTAGGTGCAGGCTGCGTGTGGTAGGCACAGGCTGTCTTTCTGAATCACTCCTGGTGCATCGTTTGGTGCAAGGGTCACTTTGCACCAATCATTGGGATGCAAGACCCTTGCTCCACCCAGGAGCTTTGAGAATCAGGTTCATCGCCTCTGCCCTCCAGCTACCCACTACTGATCCCCTTGTGCATATTATAAAATTAGATAACGTAACAGTATGAACATAAGTTCCAAGCTTAGTTATATGGCTACAGTTTAATGCAAATAACTGCATGGGTTAAGGTCATGATGTTCTGGCTTAGTTTTGAAAGCTTTGATGAGAACTAATTGTTTTTCTTCATTCTGTGGAACAATCCCATAGCAGTCCTTACATAAGAAATAACCTATGCCTGGGTGTTTGGTGGTCTCGAAATAAAGATGTGCCGTTACCTTTCCTCACTGATTGCCCACTGGCCTACCTTAATGTTATCAAGTCTAACCTCACGAACTTAGTTTTCTTTGTTGTTGTAATGGGTGAAATTAATGTAAATCTAAAAATGCTAATATGCCTGTTATTGATGAGTTTGTAAACTCTGATGTATTGTTCTGTACTTTTCTGTAACCTGTATTGTTATGAATGTATAGTTGTAATAATTTTGCATAATGTAAACAGGTAAGCCTTGTGAACAGGGATTTTTGGAACCCTAATGGCTGTATCACTGTATAAATAAAATTTTACCATACCATTTTACCACTAATAAGTGGGGTATGACTTACAATAACATATGACAATTTGCCCTATCCACCCCCTGGCTCACCCACTCTACTTGGGTCTAGGTTGACTATTCCAAGAGGGGTTACGCTCCAGTCATCTTGGCCACATCATGGACTGGCTGTTTAGATCCCTCCTGTTGCATCTTGCTGTCTACGATCTACTGGATCCCCTATTCTCTTAGAACACAGTTGAGCCCCAAACCTTGGTCAACTTGCCTTTGCCCACCATGCCCAAACCTGGTACTCCCTG
This sequence comes from Neoceratodus forsteri, assembly GCA_016271365.2. Taxonomy (NCBI): domain Eukaryota; kingdom Metazoa; phylum Chordata; order Ceratodontiformes; family Ceratodontidae; genus Neoceratodus; species Neoceratodus forsteri. The sequence continues at coordinate 1,334,154,204 of CM057449.1, forward strand.
CCCTCTTTTGTGCTGAATGCTTCTAGTCACTCACAATTTTGCAAATCATTAAAAGCCTTCCTACTTCTGTCAGGTTCCTGCTCCTGCACATGACCAGTGTACCTTTGTGCTTATATTTAAAGGAAAACTGCACCCTCGTATCTTGTAACTTTTGTTTGTTTCCATGTCAACAGACAACGCTTTTCCTGCAGCTGTTTTGGATATACATATTCACTTTATTTTGTTTTCACTGTTCATGCTAGTCCCCTGTAACTATCCTGGGGGTCTCCAGTTTACGATTGTTGAAATCTCATTGTCAAAGAGAGCTACAATAGCATACGAGAACATGGTGTCACGTCACCCATTTATACCATGTATCTCTGTGCTGAAAGTGCAACTATCCTGAAGAAAAAAAAACTCTCTGGAAATGCACAAATTGAAAGCAGTTTAAGGGAGAAACTGCATTACAATTCATATAGTTTGCAAACCTAACTGAAGGTAAATGTGGTACAGTGTTTCACACCTTGCTGCAACTTGTTTTGTTGAACTATAATTAAGCAGATAGGCATACTGTACCATGGAATCTAAAGTGTGCTGACACATCATGTTCTCATATGCTAATGCAGATCTCATGGACAATGCGATTTCAACAACCATAAAATGGAGACCCTCCTCAGGATAGATACAGGGCCTAGCATGAACAGCGAAAATAAACTAAAGCAATCACATATATATGTAACAGCACCATGAAGGGTTCTCTGTTGACATGGAAACAAATAACATTTACAAGATATGAGGGTGTAGTTTTCCTCTAAGCCCATCTAACCAGTTGCTGAATATTGCATTCATAAATGTTGATGACCTGATAGGTTGTACTTCCTGTTTTGTTGCTAGTTCTCTGCCTCGTGCACCCTCTGTTTACTGTTTTTTTTTCTTATCTATTTTATCTTGCACCATCCTTAACTTGCAGCGCCAAGTATCTGTTATGGGTAATCTACCCTGTTTACACTACTGTAGCATATTAGGTTGCTCTCCATTTGTAATGTTATTATTCATTATGCATTCCCTCATTGAGTTGCTCTGTAATTCTCCCATGTCATGCTTCAAATTAGGCACAGTATCTGTTTGTCTAGCACACGTACTTGGTAACAACAACAAATAAATAAATTACACGTCCTAGGTGGGTTCAGGGTTGATTGTTTATATTTATTTTTGTGTCTTATTTATTTATTGAGGAAATCAGAATTATAACCCTTTGAGTCATAGACTCTTTTGCAAAGGCTCCTCATCAGAGTAACACTGTATATAAGTAATACACAAAGCATTTTAGCAAGGTGAGTAGAACAATCAAAATAGTAGAAATGCATAATGCTAAAATACATAAGGGATAGCAGAGGAGATGAAAATAACCTATACATAAAGATTCTGTGGGTTGAGACAACCCAGGGTTGGAAGTACAACCAGAGGAAAAGCCGTGATATGAAAATGGACCATTGTAACAAAATACTTAAGACTGGACCATTGTAACAAAATACTTAAGACTGTTATACCAATATAATAAGTAAAAAACATAGTTAATGCAAAAAGGTTGAAACCTGTCCCACGAATAGTGAATAGATACACTGTGGGGGGGGGTGGCTTGCTTGGGAGTACAGAGCAGATTGGGGAGGTAGGCAGGAGTTGTGACAGTGAAGGGGTCCTAGCTGCAGTCACAGGACAAGCTCTCCGAGAGAGATTCCCTAAGGGAGGTTTTGAACAGGCCTATCTTTGGCAAGGCACAGATTGCTGCAGGTAGGCCATTTAGCCACTGTGGGGTCCTATGAAAGAAGGCTCTTTGACCCAGGGATGTCCTGCAATGGGGAACCATAAGGGTGGCCTTAGAGGTACTCCCAGAGATTCTTGCTATGGAGGAGGGCTGGATAAGGTTATGTAGTTCAGGTGGAGACAGTTTATACTGAATCTTCTTGGCCAAAAGACGGGGGCGATATTTTAGACGACCTTCAAAGTTTAGCCAATTAGAACGAGTGTAAAGATCACACGTGTGGGTGCATCTATCACAACCTGTCACAAGATTACAGGTTTTATTCAATGCAGTTTTTAGTCAGCTTAGGGCAGTGTGGTCATCAGAGCCATAAAACACAATCCGATAGTCTAGTACCGAGAGGACTGAGGATGATACCGCCAGGCGAAGTGCATCAGGGGGCAGTCAGTGTTTGAGCTGGTAAAGAAGATCAATTCTAGTATTTACATTGGTGCAGAGAAGATGCAGAGAAGGTGAATATGAGTATGATAGGAAAGGGGGGTAGTCAAAGGTAATGCCTAGGTATTTGAATGAGTTAACCTGCTCAAGAGGGGAGCCTTGGGAAGTGTAGACTAGCAAAGCAGAGTCACTGAGTGGGTTCTAGCAGTGGGAGAAAATCATTACCTTGTTTTTTTTACAGCTGAGAATCAGACAGTATTCTGAGACCAATGCTTCAGCTTCAGCTTCAGCGAAGGGCTTCTGGGGGGCAGACTGGAGGGGTAAAGGTTGTGGGTGGCTCCAGAAAAGGACTGCATCGTCTGCATATAGAAGTACTCGACCAGAGCAGGTAGCGGGAAGAGAGTTAGGAAAAAAGCTGAATAGGAGGGGGCCCAGTATAGAGCCCTGGGGACTCCAAGGCTGGATGAGAGAGAGAGAGAGAGTGGAGTCAATTGTAACTTGCTGGGTCCTATTACTTAGGTAACTCCAAAACCAGGATGTAGTTTCTGGAGTTATCCCTGTGGAGGCCAGAGAGTTTAGAAGGAGGGCATGGTGAACAGTATTAAATGCCTTAGTTAGATCGATGTAGATGGACCCAACTAAGTGCAAGAGATCTAGTGCCTTATGGATGGAGGTAGTATAATCCAATAAGGCCATAGTGGCACTGTGCCCCATACGGAAACCGTGCTGCTCCGAGCACAGGAGATTATACTTACAGAGGTGTTCGGTGAATTGGTCGGCTACTATTTTTTCGAGAGCTTTGGAGAGTGGGGGGGAAGAATGGAGTTGGGTCAATAGTCATTTGGGGAAATTCAGTCACCACCTTTGAGGATAGGGTGATGACTGCCTTTTTCCAGGCTGAGGTAACTCTCTACGACAGAGGGAGAGGTTAATGATTTTGGTAAGGGACACAAGGACAGTGTCTAGACAGAGGTGGAGAAGTTTTAAATCAAGGGTGTCCCCACTGTGGCAAGTCTTACCAAGGACTCTGGTGAGGTAGCGTTTAGCCTCTCTATGCAATATAACCCGAAGCCTGAAAGGCAGGGGGCTGGAGGATGGGGGGGGCAAAAGAAGGGGGGAGGAGGGGTGTCAAAAGAATTGAGGGGGAGCACAGTGCTAAGGTCTGAGAAAGCAGAATTTAATGCATTGGCAATTTGCAGTGGGTCACGGGTTAGCGTGCCATTTACTGAAAGTTGGGAGGGTTGGAGGGGATACTGTTTTACCATTGAGCTCTTTGATTGAATCACAGAATTTTTTCCCAGTACCCCAGGTGGCAGAGAGGGAATTTCAACAGTAGTTAGCCTTGGCCTGGCGCAGGACCCAAGTCCAGTTGTTTCTGGCTTCTCTGTACCTTTGTCTGCCCTGAGGCAGTCCTGTGGCAAGGGCTTTATGCCAGAGGTTGTCCTGGAACTGAATGAGATTGAGAAGTGACTTGGTTAGCCAGGGTGTAATACAATCTTTTAATACTTGTTTGGAGACTGGAGTGAAAAGGTCCCAGGCCGCATTGAAGGAGTGGATGAAGTAGGTAAGAGCACTATCAGTGTTCCTTACAGTATCAATGGGAGCCCACTCACAGCTAGAGACGTAGTTTATGAGGTGGGCTAGCTCACCGCTTTTTGAGCACCAACAGATAATGGTTATGGGAGGGGGCTGGGAACCTTGCAGGACCTCCAGCACAGAACAGGCGATTGGTCACTGAGTGCCTCTGGAAGCATCGTGACCCTTGAAATTCTTTTGGGGCAGTTTGTAAAGATTAGATCCAGTAGAGCTGAAGTCTTTGTTTTGTGGTTGAGTCTAGTGGGGGATTGGATAACTTGAATGAGGCCTATAGCCATAGTGGAGTCCTTATAGGGACAGCAGATGGAGACATCCAGTTAGTGTTGAAGTCACCCATGACTAATGTCTCACTATTTGGGGGGAGTTGAGAGATGCAGTTTGTGACAGCAGCAAAGGCCAGTTTTTGATTGTGAGGTGGAATGTAGACCATCTTAACATAAAGGATTTTACCAGGGTTGCCCAGAACTAGCTTTACAGAGAGCACTTGAGCCCCATATGCAGAAGGAGTGAAGGGGATGACCATAGCTTTTAGGAAGTCCCGGATATAGAGCGCTTCAGCTGCCTACCCACTTGCCCTGTCATATCAGACTGGAACACAGAGTAGCCTTTCAGGGCCACTTGGGAGTCTTTAGTGTCTGGGGAAAGCCAGGTTTCTGACAAGGCCAGGATGTCAGGGTTATGCCTCGCCATCCATCCTTGCAAAATGTCAGACTTTTTTGTAAGCTGCAGATATTTAGGGAGGCAAATAGGGTAGGATGCTCCTCTTTTTGTCATTAGGGGGATGTGCTTGGGGAGTGGGTCCAGGGTTTGGGTGCACATTCCCAGAGAGTAAAAGGAGGAGCAGGGCGTGGCGGAGAAGAGTAGTTTTCAGCAGTTTGTGTTCCTGGGAGCCAGTGAGTGGGAGAGGTTTAAGTTTGGAATCATGTACGGGAATGGGGAGTGTGTGGATATGTACGGCTAAAGGGAGTGAAAAGGTGAGGTGAGGTGAGGGGAGGTCGGGTGTATAGTATTACTGGGAGGTTGGAGATGGAGGAAAAACCGTGAGGGTCCAGTTCCTCCAAATGGGGAAATAATGGGGGGAGGAAATAGGGGCGGAGGTCAGAGAGGGCTGATCCAGGTCTGAAGGGGGGGAGATGGGGGGTAGAAGTCTGAAGTGGAGGAGGAAAACTAGAAGGGGGAGCATCATGGAGGGGAGGAGAGTGCTGCAATGAGATGGATGATGGAGCTTGCCTTAAAGGATACCTAAACAACATCTTGACAACAAACTATTCAAAAATCTGACCCCCATAGGTGACTAAAGGAAAGGCTGCTGTATTCATTAATGCTAAAACTACATTTATGTAAATTATCTAAATGTGGTTTCAGAGCATTTGAAAATTGTAAAATCAGCCTTCCAATTTCAAAAAAACTGTCTTACCTGTTTCCTAAAATGGCTGCCAAATGTGTTATGTGATGACATCATTGGAGTCAAAGTCAGAGAGATATATGGCTCTCTATAGTGCTAACTAGTTATTTTTTCCCTTTGTATAGATTTGTTTCACCCAAATGGTCAAAACCATGTGCATTATTTTGTATAATGCACATGTTAGGCTATGGTTCTGTTCATTTTGTTTACTTTAACATGCTGAAAATGTGTTTTAATCCAACCGACTTTCTCTGTGGCAAACCACAGTGCAGTACAAATCTTGAATAACCTGGTGGTCTAGTGGTTATGGTGGATCCAGGATGCTACAATGGGGGTGCTGGGATGGTGGTGTGCATGCTTAATATGCACTTTTAAACATTTTTATTAAACCTTTATATTTTCTGCTAATATTCTTTTCTAGTACGTTTCTGACAGAACCTAGAAATGTAATCCCTAGTTTTGAATCTCACCATGTGTACAATCAATAAATCAGACTTCTTCAACAAAGTGAAATGCAGCAGCAGCAGCAAGCAAGTACGTTACTATGTGTGGGGGGGGTGAAGCCACTCTTCTCACCACCCCTAGAGCCACCACTGTTTTGCAGCAAAGTTCTTGTGCAGTCCAATGTTAGCGTTCATACTTTCTTGAAACTCAAATATACGCTTGCCTTGTCTTCTTTTTCCATGGAAAATAATAATAATATGAAGAAGAATCCGCATTTATATAGTGGTGTTCATACACACTGTATCTCAAAGTGCTTTACAAGCAATACTAGACTGATAGTGACGTGACTGAATGTGTAGTGGCAGCTGTTCCATACATTAATATCCACATATAGCCTTGGACAACTGCATGAACTGGTTTTATGGGAAGGGGAATGTTGGCCAGGACGATGGGGTCAGGCAGTGATCAAGGTGCTGGCAGCCTCACATCTTATTTCTCACAGCAATCTGCTCATATTTCTCTCCTTTTGTCTTTCCCTTCCCTGAATATAGCAGTACTTTGCAAGAGTGGCCTTCTAAGTCCCCCTCTGGTATTCAATCTTCACTATTCCTCCTCACACCTAAAACGGGTGAGCTCATCACCCTTCTGCATCATGAATGCAAGTAGTACAGTCCCTGTTTTATTTTGACATATCAAATATAAACATATCTTTCCAGTAAGTCAGGCTCATAGCAGCAGGGAACAAGGGGAATGATGGACTTTCCTATCCTTAAAAGATCTAGGCTACCTTTGATTATGCACTGCTAAATGATGGGTGTCACATCATTATGCACGTCATTTAATAGTGCCTTATCATAGGTGGCTTAGATCTTGTATGGGTAGGAAAGCTTATTTTTCCACTTGTGCCATGCTGCTATCAGCCTGGCTTGCCAGAAGATCATGTTTATTATAAATATGTAAATATAACACGGGAGACTGTACTAACCACATACATGATGCAGAAGGGTAGTGAACTCACCAGTTTTTGATGTGGGGTGCAGGTGAGAAGAATGAATGCCAAAGAGGGACTGAAGAGGCCATTCCAGGAGGGTACAGCTATATTCAGGTTAGTTGAAGACATGAGGGAGGACGCTGAGCAGATCACTGAAAGATCTGAAATGTGGGGCCGCCAGCATTGTGATCACTACCTGACTGTGGATGAGAGTAGCCAGCGATGACAAAAACTCAGAGTGGCAGAGCTGCACCTATACTGTTACTTGAATTCAGTGTAGAGAGATTACCCTCGGGTGGGGGGGGGATGTTCATTAGGACAGTATTGAGGGAGTTGTGTATAGCTCATTCAAGATTTGGAAGGGTGGTAGCCAGCCAACTCACATTGTGGAGTAGAGCACATAAATGTACTGGAGAAGAATTGCTGGGAATTATCCTGTGGGGTTCTTCAGATCACAGGTAGAGGAGTAGACTGACACTGTAAGTCAGGTGGATTCACTCAAGGTATTAGTATTAGTATTATTATTGTTATCCATTGTAAGTGTAGGCCTTAAGAGGGCATGAACAGCAGTTTTTTCTGGTGGGTCATGATGCTTATTGCTTGGCCCTCCGGGAAGACCTAGTTGTTGGTTAATGAGATAGGAAAACAACACAACAGGGAACTGTACATACTACCTTCACTGTGCAGAAGGGTGGTGATCCACTCAATGTTTACTGTGGGAGCAGAAGTCAAACATTGAGAATGTGGACTGGAGAGTGATTTGGGAAGCATTTTGTAACAGTGCCTGCTGATGATGCATATCAGTATAGGTGTGCACAACTCTCTGAGGTACAAGATTACAATCTGAGGTGTGATAATTCTCTTCATGAGACCGCAAGCTCATAAGCGGCCCCAGGCAGTACTAAGGACAGGGTATGGATGGTGGGGTGTTCAACAGAAGGCAAGCTAGGTGCAGGGGGTTCACATGGAAAAAGAAAGCCTCATTTGTGGATTAACAAAACAGCATGAGCTTTGGAACTGAACAAGACTGGTATTTTGCTATGTGACCCTGAGCAAATTACTAAACTTCCTTGTGCTCCCAGGCCACACCTGTAAACAAGCTTTCAGATTAGTGCGTCTCTCCTGGCTAACAAAAAACAAAATTCAGTGCATCATATAACCGCTAGATCATCAGGCATTTGAAGTGTTTTACTGTAATGCAGTTTGCCAAAGAAAAAGTCAGCTGGATTGAAAAACATTTTCTGCAAGTTAAAGTAAATAAAATGAACAAAATCATAACCTAACATGTGTACTGATCAAAATAATCCATGAGGTAATACATGGTGTTGATCGTTCTGGTACAACAATTCAAAATAAGAAGGGAAAGAAAAACTAGTTAGCAGTATAGATATATATGTGGATCTCTGTCTCTGGCTCTGATGATGTCATCATGACTCATCACTTAACACACTTGGCAGACATCTTAGGAAGAAACCAAGGCTGTTTTTTGAAAGTGAAAGGCTGATGTTTACATTTTTCAAAAGCTATAAAACTGCATTTATGTTATTTACACAAATGCAGTTTTAACATAAATGTAAACCGCAGCCTTTACTTTACCTCGCAATGAAGCCAGATTTTGGAATTTGCAGTTTTAAAAAACTGCTTGTTTAGGTACCCTTTAAATTGGTGCCTAGGGGTGCAATGAAGAGAAAGACGAAGATACAGTTGACGGATCCTGTAGTGCAGCGGTAGTGTCAAACCACTCTTTATCAGACAGAAACTTATAGAATATATGAATACCATATTTAACAGGATTAGCAAATACTCTCTGACTAGAAAACTGTACTCACAAATACATTGGCAAGTATTATTGTGTACTGCATAGGGAGGGTTGTCTTTTGTATTCATGATATGCACATTCAGGGCTTCACAGAAGGTTGCTGAAGAAACTACAGGATCTGGGTGCAAAACAGGGCACAGATAGATGGGTGAGAAACTGGAGATGGAAGGGAGACAGCAGAGGGTTGTGGTCAATGAAATCAAATCAAAAGAGAGGGGGGTCGTCAGTGGGGTACTACAAGGATTGATCCTGGGTCTAGTCATTTTCAAAATGTTCATCAACAACATTGGAGAAGGAATCCAGGGCAAAATGTGTCTCTTCATAGACAGCACTAAGCTATGTGGCAGGGTAGACAGCAAGGAGGGGTTATGGAGATGTAGAGATGCTTGCAAAGGCTAGAGAGGTGGCCAATGGTTTGACAGTTGAACTTCAATGCCAAAAGTGCAAAGGGATGCACACATGGAACAAGAACCTCATGACAGAGTACTGGATGTGGGGGGTAAAGCAGGGCAGGACCTCTGAGGAAAGAGACCTTGAGGTCACCATCATTGACTCCATAAAACAATCAAGCCAATATAACAAGGCCTAAGTAAGGCAAACAGGATACTATGAAAATGTCAGCAGAAAATGGCCTCATGGTCTATCAAGTCTGCTCGAACGCACAGCTAACACCTTATAATACTGGGGTGTATAGGAAGGGGTACTGACCACAGAAAGGAAGAAGGTATTACTACCTCTCTGTAGATCACTGGTGAGGCCCTACCTAGAGTACTGTGCCCAGTTCTGGAACCTTCACCTGAGAAAAGCTAATGACATGCTGGAGACAGAGCAACATAGGTTACATAGAAAACATAGACTTTGATGGCAAATAAGGACCACTTGGCCCACCCAGCCTGCTCATTTCCCTACCTACTGGATAAGCTGCACATCCTAGTTAACCAACAGCCTACTTCTTCCTAACCCTCACCAGAATTTCTTCTGTCTGTCCCATGCATTCTAACATTCCCCCCACTGTTTTTGACTCCACAACCTTCTCCATGAAAAAATACTTCCTCACGTTGCCCCTGAGCTGCCCCCCCATTTTTAAATTGTGCCCCCTTGTTTTTGCACATCTCTTTTTCTGAAAGGTGCTACCCTCTTGAACTTTACTGATTTCCCTGAGGTACTTAAAAGTTTCTATCATGTCCCCCCTCTCCCTCCTTTCCTCAAAGGTATACATATTAAGCTCCTTTAGTCTTTCTTTGTATGGCTTCTTGTGCAGACCCCTGCACCATTTTAGTTGCCCTCCTCTGAACTGCCTCCATACTGTCTATGTTCTTACGGAGATGTGGTCTCCAGAACTGTATGCAGTACTCACCAACTGTCTGTACAGAGGGAACACAACTTCTTGTTTTGTACTGGTGATGCCTCTCCCTATACATCTTAGTATCACCCCAACTCTCCTTATTGCCTTCTCACATTGCTTGCCTACCTTTTGGCAGGGTTCGACCTTAACATTGTTTTACTAGCCCTGAACCTAGTGCAAACTGGCCAGGGCTAGTGCAGCTAACCCTCTACTTGTCCGTCTGGACTAGTGCAGGTTTTTCATGGCTGTTAATGAAGTTGAAAAAGTCCCTACTTTAGCAGACTGTAGTCCTTTTGCTAATCTTCCTCAGTGTTCCAGGTGGCCTGGTGTGATTAACAGCTCATTAAGAGCTGCAATTATCTGGCAGTTTAAGAGGGGAATCCAGCAAAAGACTCAATGTGAGTCATTATCACTCAATTGTTAGGACATTCAGCTAGTGTGCATGCTGTGATCACTGGCAGAGTGCTGTTAAGTAACTAGCTTCCAGTTTGCTGAACTTGTCTTTATTTGTCCCACAATATCAAAACCAGTGTGCCTCATTTCCCAACCTTTTGAGTGTCTGTATCTAACACTGCAGTGACAGAATGCTATCATGTATACACAGTCTGCCCAGCCAGGTGGTCTATCCACTCTATACATTCTCTGGACACCACTGCAGACTAGGCTCTGAAGTGGCCATCCATAGACCCATAGCTGCCATTACTAACTGGTGTATGGTTCACAGCTCCTCTTAATGGATCACACCTGCTAATGCCATCAATGCAGTACCACCTAGCATGTCAGTTCATCCTAAAAACAATGCTTTGGAGCATGTATGGTACAAAGCAAAATCTTAGTAAAATATATAATTTGAAAGGTTAAAATAGGTATTCCTGGTGTGCACAGATCATCCTATATAGAAAGAGGTAGTACAGCATCATGCCTGTATACTGCTCCCCTTTGACTGATGAAAGGACACTTATGAAAAATCTGTTTTTGTTAGGGCAGAGCATGTTAAATCAATATTTTTGTGCCTGGTATATATAGATATGTCAAAGTTTCTTACATCCCAGCCCCCTGTATTTGTTTAAGAAAACTTGCAGAAGTGCAGTTCTGGCTAGTCACAGGGTGGGGGCTGAGAGTGTCTTTCTCTGCCTGATTCTGTACATTGCCCTACAGGTCAGGGCGGGACTGTGGTGACATACATTATGATTTTGGCTATTGTGTGTGCAGAGCTAGAACTGCCTGGTTGAACAATTTGCTATTATGGTATTCTCTGGTTTGGCGGGGAGGGGGTGTAGAAAGAGGAAGCATGGGGCACATGGTTAAAAAAAAAACAATGGTGGTACACACTGCGTGTGATTGGACTGCAGTTTTTTTTTGTTTTGTTTTTTGCTGGGGCAGAAAGCAATGTGGGACCAGTATAAATATGCAATAATCAGAGTATTTCTTAGCTTGCATTTTTTCCTGTATAACCAATAAAAATTGACCATTATTATTGTGGGCTAGTGCAACCATCTGCGGGCTAGTGCAATTTTTAATCAGCTTGTCTGTCTGACTAGTGCAAAAAAAAGTTAAGGTTGACCCCTGCTTTAGGTCATCTGATATGACTACCCCAGGTCCCTTTCCATTTTTGTTGTTATTAGTACCCCCCCACCACCACCACCACTGTGTACTCTTCCTCAGGGTTTTTGTTTCCCAGGTGCATTACTTTGCACTTCTTTGCATTGAATTTAAGCTACCATATTTGACCATTCCTCCAACCTTGACAAGTCCCTTTTCATCCTTTCCTTGTGTATCAACCCTGTTGCAGATCTTTGTGTTGTCTGCAAAGAGGCATACATTTCCTTCCAGTCCCCCTGCAATTTCACTTATAAAGACATTAAAGAGGACTGGTCCCAGTACTGAGCCCTGCGGTACCCGGCTAGTAACCCTCCTTTTCTTTGGAGTGGACTCCATTTACTATTATCCTCTGTATTGACCTAGCAGGTTGACCAGAATGATTCAGGGCCAGCAGGGAAGATCTTATGAGGATCAACTCAAGACACTGAGCTTGTACTTGGTAGACGCCAGACGACAGAGGAGAGACATGATAGAGACCTTCAGTTCCTGAAAGGAATGAACAAGGTAAATTGAGGAACAATTTCCCAGGTACCAATTCAGAATAATTAGCCGATAAAGAACACAGTGGCATGAATTGAAACTAATGGAAGGAGTTCAAGAGGGAAGTGAGAAAGTTTTATATTACAGAAAGGGAGGTGGAGCTATGGAACAATCTGCCAGCTGATGTAGTCGGTGCCAAAACTATTGTAAGCCATTCTTCCCGGTGTCTGGGGTATGCCAGATAGTAAAAGATGGGATGGGATGGCTGCACAGCCCAGAAAACAAGTCAGAGAAAATAAATATGCTTGTTTACCTGGTTTAGCTCTTGGAGGATGGTACATGGGGGGACGGGCACTTCACTTTTCTTTGAGGGGCACAGCTGCAGGGGGAAAAATGGTTAGATTCATAACATTGAAGCAACAGTTATTGGATTAAGTCCACTGTCCACACGAGAATCAAAGTGCAAATAACTGATGTAATGCACCTGATTAATTGTCCACTTCATGGAGTGTGGGGTACAATGATTAACCGTGGGGCAACTTCACAGTCATATAACCTGCCATTGACTCTGCAGCAATCTCTTTTTCCAACAGATTGACTTTCTTTCATGCAGTATTTCTCTTTACGCCAAAAATGCGACAATTTCTGGCAGCAGCACCTGTTACCATGGGCCAAAAAGGGCTGCACCAGATTTGTACTTCGCAGTAATCCCTTTACACACTCCTTGCAACTTTCTATACATTCTATCCACCAACACATTTGCTTAAGCTCCTTTTCCTTGGGCAATTAAATACTTAATCAGAGGTAAACCATGACAGCATGAGACATTTCTTCTGCCCAGTCCCATTCCTACTTTGTTTCCTTAAAATGGGAATCACTTTGGCCTCAACGGTGATTCCTCCAGCATGATTTCTGAATTAGTGCCTCACACTGACAGAGTGTGCACCACTTTTCTACTGCTTAATTTTACTTTGAAGCTCTGGAAGGAAGCATTGTGTCCCTCTGGTGAGAGAGAAGATTGATGGGCTGTTGCCTAGCAACCAAGGGCTCCTAGGTGACAGGAGCAAACTGGAATAGTGGAGGAGCAACTCAAACCTCCACACAGGTAACAGCAGAATCAGTGCCTGTGAGTTTGATTGTGGTGGGGATCCACTATAACAGCGGCACAGAAACTCATATCCACCATATAGGTTGTACATTTGGCCAGGATCTTAAAATTTAATTCTCTGTGTGGAACTACATGGAACCAGAAGTGTTATGTATCACTACACTAAATGTTAATTTGCTTTTTATTATTTTATTTTAAACCTGCCTTCGTGAGAGGTTGTGCAGGGATATTGTGTTTTACTGTTTCTGGGAATAACTGAAATACCTGATTATTATCCTTCCCACTTAGTCGTGAGCTTTTTTCCTGCTTTTTTTAAGAATCTGTACAGATTAGATACTGTGTGATTTTATTGGTTAAGCCTGAATCCCTTATTAGTTTATTTTATTACTTCATTATTTGCCTCTATCCCTAGTTGTGAGAGAACTGGGGGTTTGCATTTTTCTGTTTGAATTATTTGATTTTTTTTTTTTTTTTTTAATTTTGGTTTGTGTTTAGGATTTATTTTTAATTAGATTTATTTTGGGGTCTATTTAGTTTAAGTTTTTATTTTATTATTGTTTTGGTTTAGTTGTATTATTGTGGTATGTGTCGGCCCATAATCCCCATGGCGGTGCGCTATTCACCCTCCCTGCTTCACGCCCTCCGCCCTTTCTATCCTCCCCCTCTCCATTTTGATACATACCAGCACTGTAGAGTGTTGGGAATTGCTCGAAGGAGAGGGGGGAGGGCGGAGGGTGGTGAACCAGGGAGGATGGACAAGGGGGGGCCTTCGTATCTGGGTAGTGAGACCTAGAAGGCACCCTGGGGCGAAATGGAATCCAGACCGTGGTTTTCCCTGTCTGGTGTCCATACCCAAGGGCACTACAGAATTTGGTAGGCAGATGGGCTTGACAGCCTCTGAGGTTCGTTCAACCCGGGCGGTGTTATGCAATGCTAGATCCGTCAGAAACAAGACCGGCATTATTGCTGGCCTTGTTGGTTCTGTGGACTTGGCTTGCATCACCGAGACCTGGCTGGATGAAAACTCAGGCCCCACGTTGGAAGCCATGACTCCGGCCGGGTACTCGGTGATACACCACCCGAGATTAGACCGCAGGGGGGGGGGTTGCAGTCTGTTTTAAGACGGAATTGGACCTCACGAGTGTAGTTGTGGGGGAGACTGAGTCCTTTGAGTGTACAGTGGTAGCGGGTGTTGGTGCTCGAATCGTACTCATTTACCATCCACCAGATGATGGGAAACGGTTCTTACAGGAAGTGACAGACTTCATCGTTGACATGTTGGAGTCGCCCAGATTGATGGTTCTGGGCGACTTAACGCCTGGGTCGACAATGAACTCTCACAATTTGGTAATCACTTCCTCCAGTTAATGATATCCTTGGGCTTTACACAGGTGGTTTCCACTGCTACCCATAAATCTGGACATTCCCTGGACTTAGTCTTTCTCCTAGGGATTGATATTACTGATTTGGGGGTGGAACCAGTCGTATGGTCAGACCACTGCACCATGGGGTTCAATTTTATTTCCCCCCTGAGAAGGTCTACCCCTGTGGAGATGGCGAGATACCGCCCTTTACGGGATATTTCTCCCCAATGCCTTGTGGCGGTTCTTGACTTCTCGTCCCCCGCGTTGGCGAGCAGTAGTCCAGAGACCTTGGTGATGGCCTATAATAGGGCAGTTACTTCGGCTCTGGATACTATTGCTCCTGTTTGTGTACGGCCCCTTTCCCTTCGTCCCAAGGCGCCCTGGTTTGATGGGACGTTGAGGGAGATGCGGAGACAGGGGTGAAGATTAGAACGCTGTTGGTGCAGAACCGCCAGTGATACCGACCGCCTTAAATTGACTGACCATTATTCTGTCTATCAATCTGCAATCTCCCATAAGAAGGCAGAATTCCTGTCCAGGGAGATTGCTGCTGCTAGGAACCGACCAGCTCAGCTGTTTCGAACTGTGGAGAGGCTGTGCAACCCAGCTTGTCTACAAGTTCGGAGAGCTTTTTTGCAATTAGAGTGCAAGGAGCTCGCTCGCTTCTTCACTAATAAGGTGGCCGATACCAGGGCGAATCTACGTCCTGCAGCTTCTAAGGGTGATGCGGTTGAACAGCGTGGGTTCACAGTGCCTCAATTTTTGTGGTGTTCCTTCAGCAGACCTGATTTTGTTGACGTCATGAGAATTATCCATGGTATGCGCCCTATGAGCTGTAGTTTGGATCCTGGACCGACTCCCCTAATATTGGGTTGTTGTGACATCATCGGTCCAATCCTTGTGCAAATAGTCTGGTGCTCTCTGGACTCGGGTGAGTTTCCTAGCTCCCTGAAAGAAGCGGTGGTGACACCGCTCTTGAAGAAAGTTACCTTGGACCCAGATTGTTTTGCAAACTACAGACCCATCTCTAACCTACCCTTTATTGGGAAGGTGATTGAGAAAGTAGTGGCGATCCAATTGGAGAACCATTTAACCATCCATGACATATACGAACCCTTCCAATCCAGTTTTCGTAAAAGACATAGCACCGAGACTGCGTTCGTTCAGGTGCTTAATGATCTTTTGAGGGCAAGAGACCAGAAGAGACGTGCTATTCTAGTTCTTCTCGATCTCTCTTCAGCTTTTGACACCGTGGATCACGTGGTGCTGCTAGCACGCCTGAGGCAGATCTGTGGAATATCGGGAACCGTCCTCGGATGGTTCACCTCATTCCTCACTGGGAGATCACAAAGAGTTGTGTCGGGAATTTTTTCCTCTGGCCCAATTTCTTTGTTGTGTGGGGTGCCTCAGGGTTCTGTGCTATCTCCCATGTTATTTGCAGTGTATATGCTGCCCCTCGGAGACATTATAAGATGGTATAAGCTGAGGTTTCATTGCTATGCTGATGATGCCCAGTTATACCTGTCTTTTGCCCCTGACCAGGATGGAGCTCTCTCGGTGTTTAACAACTGCCTGAAAGAAATCCAGGATTGGATGGACTCTAGTTGGCTGAAGTTGAACTCAGAAAAGACTGAGGTTCTGGTTGTGGATCCGGGTTTTCCGACAGAGAGGTTGCCTGTTGGTGCACCCTCAGGAATTTTTCTTGGGGATGTATCACTCCCAACCTCTGAACGGGTGCGTAACCTAGGGGTTATTTTTGATGACAGGCTGACACTGCAGTCACAAGTATCAGCGGTCATCCAAACTTCCTTCTACCACCTTAGGAATATCGCTAGAGTGAAACACCTTGTTCCGTCTGACTCGTTACCAACATTGGTCCACGCCTTTGTGTCCTCACGCTTGGACTACTGCAACGCCCTGTATTTTGGGCTGCCTGGGGTTGAAAGCCACTGCCTCCAGCTAGTGCAGATTGCAGCAGCATGGGTTTTGACTGGGACAAGCAGGTCTTGCCACATCTCCCCGGCGATGCGCAGTGTGCACTGGCTTCCTGTTAGGTGGCAGATCACCTTTAAAGTCTGTTTATTGACTTTTAAAGCCCTACATGATCAGGGTCCAGCCTATCTGAAAGATCTCCTGGTTTCTTACTGCCCGGGCCGAGTACTCCGCTCGGCCGATGAGGGGTTGCTAGAGATTCCAAGAGTGAGCCTAAATTCATCTGGTTGTAGAGCTTTCTCTTATGCTGCTCCCATTCTTTGGAATTCTCTACCCTGTCGGTTGCAGTTGTGCACCTCCATGGAGGAGTTCAAGAGGGATTTAAAAACTCACTTGTATCAGTCTGCCTTTTTAGACCTGTGATTGTGATGTATCATTCTGAGATTGATGTTTTTATCTGTGTTTTATCTGTTTTATTTGTGTTTTATAATCTTTGTACAGCGTCTTGAAATTGGAAAGGTGCTTTAGAAATAAAATTTATTATTATTATTATTACTACTTAGATACATAGAAACATAGACTTTGATGGCAGATAAGGACGGCTTATCCCACCCAATCTGCCCATATCCCTACCTATTGGATAAGCTGCAGATCCTAGTTAACCAGCAGCCTACTTCCTCCTACCCCCTCTCCCAAGAATTGCTTTATGTCTGCCCCATGCATTCTTGAATTCCTCCCTTGTTTACTTCCAGATCTACGGCTTTTTAGAGGTGACCCAAGCAAGTGGGGAGAGCGCGTGCAGCCACACGCAGAAAGGCAGGGACCAGGGCAGAGCACTACATGCGCTAAGGTAAAGCTTCTAAACCTATACAATACATTACCATATACTAATCCCCTCCTGACACCAGTCTGACACATGGTTTTACACCTAACTCCTAAGCCAAGACTTTCTGTTGATGAGGTGCTTGCACTTTGGGCTTTGCAGCTGCTTTTAAGCTTGAGCTGCCTGCCGACTACAGCAGCGAGACTGGGAGCCTGCCTGCTGCCACCCGCCCACCACTCTCCAAGCACAGGTAATTGCCGAAGCCAGATCTTCAGCCCTCAGCTGCTGTTGCAGCAAAGATCCTGGATTTTGTTTTCCGAATTCCTGGCGCCATCTGACTGCAGTGCCCCCATTGGCTGCTCACTTTCTTGGTGAACTCCCTGAGTGGTTAGCTCTGGAATCCACTGCGGCTGCTTTCCCAGGACTAATTGCACGCCCGTGCACAAATTTTGTAGTCTGTGCTGCCTGGCCCTCACTACTAGTGTGTGTGTACATAATACCAATTACAGCTAAACTGAAAACCAGGATTCCTACTGCTGATTTTTTGTTTGTTTAAGGACTGTTACTAGCCAGTATTTGCTCATTCTGGTAGAAAAAAAGAGATTAAAATACTGTTAGTTTGATTTGCTCATTTCCATGTTTTAGCCTAGCCAGACCCCTTAATCTTCCCATTCTCTCCTTTATGTGTCTGTTTGTGTGATTTTTCAATCTGCCAGCTGATGTAGTGGGTGCCAAAACTATTGTAAGCCATTCTTCCCGGTGTCTAGGGGTATGCCAGATAGTAAAAGATGGGATGGGGTGGCTGCATAGCCCAGAAAACATAGTCCAAAAAAATAAATATGCTTATTTAGCTCTTGGAGGATGGTACATGGGGGGCCGGGCACTTCACTTTTCTTTGAGGGGTACAGCTACAGGGGGGAAAATGGTTAGATTCATAACATTGAAGCAACAGTTATTGGATTAAGTCCACTGTCCACACAAGAATCAAAGTGCAAATAACTGATGTAATGCAACTGATTAATTGTCCACTTCATGGAGTGTGGGGTACAATGATTAACCGTGAGGCAACTTCACAGTCATATAACCTGCCATTGACTCTGCAGTGATCTCTTTTTCCAACAGATTGACTTTCTTTCATGCAGTATTTCTCTTTACACCAAAAATGCGACAATTTCTGGCAGCAGCACCTGTTACCGTGGGCCAAAAAGGGCTGCACCAGATTTGTACTTCGAACTTCGCAGTAATCCCTTTACACACTCCTTGCAACTTTCTAAACATTCTATCCACCAGCACATTTGCTTAAGCTCCTTTTCCTTGGGCAATTAAATACTTAATCAGAGGTAAACCATGACAGTATGAGACATTTCTTCTGCCCAGTCCCATTCCTACTTTGTTTACTTAAAATGGGGAGCACTTTATCCTCAACGGTGATTCCTCCAGCATGATTTCTGCATTAGTGCCTCACACTGACAGAGTGTGCACCACTTTTCTACTGCTTAATTTTACTTTGAAGCTCTGGAAGGAAGCACTGTGTCCCTCTGGTGAGAGGGAAGGTTTACGGACTGTTGCCTAGCAACCAAGGACTCCTAGGTGACAGGAGCAAACTGGAATAGTGGAGGAGCAACTCAAACGTCCACACAGGTAACAGCAGTATCAGCGCCTGTGAGTTTGATTGTGGTGGGGATCCACTATAACAGCAGCACAGAAGCTCATACCCATCATATGGGTTGTACATTTGGCCAGGATCTTAAAATTTAATTCTCTGTTTGGAACTACATGGAACCGGAAGTATTATCTATCACTACTTAGATACACAGAAACATAGACTTTGATGGCAGATGAGGACCGCTTATTTCACCCAGTCTGCCCATTTTCCTACCTATTGGATAAGCTGCAGATCCCAGTTAAACAGCAGCCTACTTCCTCCTACCCCCTCCCAACAATTGCTTTATGTCTGTCCCATTCATTTTTGAATTCCTCCCCAGTTTACTTCCAGTTCTACGGCTTTTTAGAGGCGACCCAAGTGAGTGGGGTGAGCATGTACAGCCACACGCAGAGAGGCAGAGACCAGGGCAGAACACTATATGCACTAAGGTAAAGCTTCTAAACCTATACGATACAGTACCATATACTAATCCACTCCTGACACCTGTCTGACACATGGTTTTACCCCTAACTCCTAAACCAAGACTTTCTGTTGATGAGGTGCTTGCACTTCGGGCAAGCACCTCATCCTCGCAGCTGCTTTTAAGCTTGAGCTTGTCCACCGACTACAGCAGCGAGACTGGGAGCCTGCCTGCTGCCACCCGCCCACTGCTCTCCAAGCACAGGTAATTGCCGAAGCCAGATCTTCAGCCCTCAGCTGCTGTTGCAGCGAAGATCCTGGATCTTTTTTCCTGAATTCCTGGCAGCATTTGACTGCAGTGCCCCCATTGGCTGCTCACTTTCTTGGTGAACTCCCTGAGCTGCTAGCTCTGGAATGCAGCGTGGCTGCTTTCCCCGGACTAATTGCATGCCCGTGCATACATTTTGTAGTCTATGCTGCCTGGCCCTCACTACTAGTGTGTGTACATAATACCAATTACAGCTAAACTGAAAACCGGGGTTCCTACTGCTGATTTTTTGTTTGTTTAAGGACTATTACTAGCCTGTATTTGCTCATTCTGGTAGAAAAAAAAGAGATTAAAATACTGTTTGTTTGCTTTGATAGTTTCCATGTTTTAACCTAGCCAGACCCCTTAATCTTTCCATTCTCTCCTTTATGTGTCTGTTTGTGTGATTTCTCGCCCTGCCCCCACCCCCACCCCCTCCTTCACAAGTTCTTAAATACACCTAAACCAATCCCCCTTCTGTGCACCTCCTCCCATTGGCCATCTTGCCCTACACAAATTTAAAGCTGCAGAACACCTCCTAGAGTGCAGTCCTGCCCCACAGAACTACATTTCTAACAGCCCCTTGCCTCACCACTCTCTCTTCTCCCCCTTCATAAGGCTGACCACACTAATTCTCTCCTACTACTTCCCCTTGTCCCCCATTCTCCCTCGGAAAGATGAAGTTGGCACTGCCCATATTATGGGCCGTCTCCCTAAATACTGCACTGGTATTGACCAGCTTCTGTGCTACGGTGCTGGTCTGCGAACAACAGCACCTATCCTTCCTCTCATCCCTTCCCCTCCCCTCCCCTGTCTCAACCCTCTTCACTCACTACTAGGGATAAGTCCACCCTGGGGTACATCTCTCTCATTCTACTCACTAAAGGAGAATGCCGTCTCCCTGGCCACTACCTAGATAACCTCTACTGGTCTCCTACTATTCCCTCCTGCCCATACATTCTCCTACTATCATTACTCTCCCTTGCTGGGGACATTGAGTGCAACCCTGGCCCAACAAACTCCCATATCACCCCCTCCTCCATCATCTGGACAAACACCCCTGGTTTTAAAATCACACATATCAATGTCTGCAGCCTTCCATCTAAATTCACTGACCTTGAGACTTGGATTGAGCTACACAAGCCCCATATTCTGGGACTCACTGAAACATGGCTAAAGCCACACCACACCGAAAACACCTTCAAAATACCTGGCTACTCCTACCTACACCTCTACATGCCAGGCAGGAAAAAAGGTGGTGGTGTGTCCCTGCTCCTAAGAGAACCCCTCTCAGCAAGCATTGTCCTACACTCTGACCCTTCCTAACCTAGTGAATGGCTACTCTCCGAATTTACCCTGGGATCACCAAGAAACTCTATACTGGCTGCTACAACCCCCCACTTACCGGAACCTTGGACTCACCAGCCTCCTCCAAGGTCTGAGCTGTCTAACTCCCCGTAGGGAATTTATCCTTCTTGGTGACTTTAATCTAAACTGGCGGAGCTGCCACCAGCCTGACAATGTATCCCTGTTAAAGCAGCACAATCTAGTGTAGGTGACACTCTCCCCACCAGACTTAATCCATGCTCGGCCACTCAGACTCTACTAGACTGGATCCTCATAAACAGGGAGGACCGAGCATTACATGCTGGCACCATGGCTGACTCTATAAGTGATCGCTCACCGACCTATCTCCTCTGGTCTTCCAAACTAAAGCGCCCCCCCCCCACAAAAATACCTATCTCTCAGAAATTTCAGCTGCCCACTATCCACAAATCTCCTCAAGGAAGCCCAGTCCTTGGACTGATCCATGCCTTTTTCCCTTTCCAATGCAGCCATGGCAGTTTCCACATTTACCTGGACTCTGCTAACACTCCAGGACCGCTTTTTCCCTGTCACCACCAGACGGGTCAGAGGTGGGTGCTCACGCTGGGTGTCTAAAGACATCCTAACCCTTATGAAGGCCACAGACCGTGCCTGGTCCACTTTCAAAGCAACCCCCTCTCCTGCTCTCTGGGATGCTTACAGGCGCATGAGGAACAAATGTAAACAACAGGCCACATTTTTGAAACAGACCCACTTCCACAATCTGCAAAAGGTCAAACTTGGAGACCCCAGAAAATTCTGGGACTCAATCAGCTCCCTCCTAAACCCCCACCCCAGCTACACTGCACTCCCAGGACGAGCTGCTGACTGACCCTCACAATGTTGCCAATTGTCTTCAACTGTAGCTCAAAGTATGCTCAACTGTGTTCACCAACTTATCCATGTACCTAAATAAGCTGCCAACTGCCCAACCTCAAAGCTCAGCCCTAATACCTGATACACTGCCATCCTCCTCCAGCTCTGCCACTCACCCACAAAAACCCCCATTCTATTTTAAAGCCCTCTCCATACACGACACAGTGAAGCTACTCAAAAGTCTACCTAACCACGTCTCCTCCAGATCTGATGGGCTATCTCCAGTCTTCCTTAAGCTGATCTCTCCAGCGATTGCCAGGCCACTCACCTTCATCTTTAACCTTGCCCTTTCCACCTCCTCCATGCCTGACCCATGGAAGATAGCTAAGGTTATCCCCATTCTTAAATCTGGTGACCCCAAATCCTCTGACAATTACCGTCCAATATCCATCCTCCCTCATCTCAGTAAACTACTCAAGAGAGCAGTCTACAATCAGCTCACTGAGTGCATAGGCAAATACACCCTCCTATGCAACCAACAGCATGGCTTTCGCAAGAATCATTCCACTGCCACTGCCCTCACCCTTCTGACCGACCACATCCTCTCTAACATGGATAATGGTAAAGCCACCAGGGCTGTCTTCATCGACCTTTCAAAGGCTTTTGACATGCTTAGCCATGCTGTCCTTACCTCAAAGCTTAGCTTCCTTGGTTGTTCTCAGAAAGTCACAAGCTGGTTCACTAATTACCTTACCGATCATTCACAATTCATGTGTATTGGTCAAACCTGCTCCCCCACCCTGTCTGTCTCTGTGGGGGTCTCTCAAGTCTCAATCCTGGGTCCCCTCCTTTTCTTCTTATTCGTTAATGTGCTTCCCTTCAACTGCCTGAACTGTCACTCTCTCCTGTATTACGATGACCTTGTCCTCTTCCACAGTGACAAATACACGCCTGCAATCTCCTCAGTTCTCTCGCACAACTATGCTGCAGCCCACAGCTTGTTCTCAAACAACCTCCTCTTTGTAAATGCCAAAAAAACTAAATCCATGCTGTCTGGATCTAAGCCCTTTCTGCCCAAAACTAAAAACCATGCCCCCTTAGGCATTCTCATCCCAGACGGCCCAGCCCTGGAGGATGTCAACACCTACAAATACTTAGGAGTACTGCTTGACCCCTCCCTCACTTTCAATGAGCATGCAAATTCCTTGGTTCCATCAAAAGTTTGGTGCCGCCTATAGATTCAGATAATACCTTACCCCTGAAGCCAGACTAGCCATTGTCCAGGGTAATCTTCTCCCTATTCTTGACTACTGCTCCCCTATTTATTCCAGGAACTCAGCTACTGCCATGGCTAAACTCTCTGCTGCCTACAACAGCGCCTTTCGCTTGGCTTTATTGGCCCCGTTCTCCACCCACCACTGTACCCTCTATAGTACCCTTGGATGGCTACCGCTACAAGACCACTTTGACCTAGCCCTCTGCTGCATGGTAGACAATGTCATCCGCACGGATCCAGAGTCCCCCCAACTGTCCTTCTGAAAACCAGAATGCTCCTCTGCAACCTCCGATCTAATGGCACTCCCTCTCTAGCTGTTCCTAGGGTATCCACCAACATGGGTAGCAGAGCTTGATCTGCAGCTGCCCCTTCACAGTGGTACAAACTACCAGCTGAACTCTGTTCCACTGACACACACTCCAGTTTCAAGTCCCACCTTAAAGTCTGGTTCCTGGCAAACTCACCCTGCCGCTGCTCCTTGGGGTCTGATACCAACCCACACTAGTCAACTCCCCAGCCCAGGGGTTACCCACCTACCAACACTAGTCAACTCCCCTGCCTACAACTGTTATATCGTATTTTTCATATAATATTTGACTTCCTTGCCTGTACATACTATATATATATATATTTTTTTAGTGAGTATTCTGTGTATTACTTGTTCACTGGACAATGCAGTCACACATAGTACACTGTGCCTATGATTTGTTTGTTTTGTACCACATCTCCTCATGTCCGATATTGAAATCTTGTATTCACTGTTCTCAAATGGACCTATGCATCAAACATGTGTATTGTGCTTACTATTGTTGCTTGTATCAAATCTGTTTCATGTGTATTACTGTTATCTTGTACTCCACTGTCACCCAGCGCCATGTGTTATGGCCCGGGTCCTGCCTGAAAACGGTCCCTGGGATCAGTGCACTCACCTGGTTGTCAAAGTCATAAATAATTAAAGATACTGCATGTTATTTCTATGTTGCCTGTGAAGTTTTGAACAACACTGCTAGAGTAAAGAGCAAATTATTATCTTTTAATGTGGGAGGTCATAGGCAAACACATTAGATTAGTTTACCTGCTCACTGTGATTAAGCACAATCAGCATTGACCACGGGGCTCAGTAGTTGGTGTCCATTACAAAATAAACAAGTATCACCTTGTGGAAGTCACTGAGTAGATTTCTGAGATAAAAAAAAAGTTTCCTTGTTCTCCTAAAATTGTCATTCTGACTATTATTAACTGCACTGCTGATATCTTCCTTAATCAAGATCTACCTGTTGTAGGAACTGTAACAATGGTACAAATAATTGAAACACTAAAAGGGGACATAGGACTCCAGTGTGAGGGGTGTGCCACATACTGGTTAACGGAAGTGAATATACCACAAGATCAATATCTATGTGCAAAGTATGCTCAAATAAAGGAGCTAGAGAATCTAATAAGGCTAGTCCATTCCAAATTATAAGGAAACATAGAAGGAGCAGGTCAGAGAGCTGTTAAGGCAGAAGGAAGCAGGGAGGGAAGTCAGAATAGCAAAGGTCCAAACTGAGGAAAAGATAGCCAACTCGGTTAAGAAGGGGGATAAAACCTTTTATAGGTACATCAGTGAGCATAGAAGGACAAAGGGAGGGATAGTGAGGCTGAATAGAATGAACAGTGGGTGGACAGAGGGGGACAGTGAAAAAGCAGGGATACTGAACAAATATTTCTGCTCAGTACTCACAAAAGAGGCGGGGGAAGTGCCTAATCCAATTAACAGAAGCACTCTTGGTAGGGGGGTCGATCCCAGTCCTTTCACAGAATAAAGAGTTCTGCAAGAACTCCTAAAACTGAAGGTGGACAAAGCAATGAGGCCTGATGGAATTCACCCCAGAATTCTAAAAGAATTAAGGGGGGAACTAGTGAAACCACTGGCTACTCTTTTTAATAAATCATGGAAGGATGGTGTGGTACCCAAGGACTGGAGGAAGGCAAATGTGATCCCCCTTCACAAAAGTGGGACCAAGACAGAAGCAGGAAACTACAGACCTGTCAGTTTGACCTCTGTGGTAGGGAAAGTGATGGAGTCACTTGAAGGAAAGAATAGTTGAGTACCTAGAGGCCAGTGGGGCACAGGACCAAAGGCAGCATGGGTTCACAGCGGGAAGGTTATGTCAGACGAATCTAATAGATTTCTTTGACTGGGTGACCAAAGTAGTAGACCAGGGAGGGGCTGTGGACATGGCCTACCTAGACTTTAGCAAGGCATTTGACAGTCCCACACAAAAGATTAATAGTCAAATTAACCAGCCTGGGAGTGGGTCCCAGGGTGGTAGCCTGGGTAAAACATTGGCTGGACAACAGGACACAGAAGGTAATTGTAAATGGAGTCCACTCTGAAGAAAGAGGGGTTACTAGTGGGATACCGCAGGGTTCAATATTGGGTCCAGTCCTTTTTAATGTCTTCATAAATGACATTGAAGAGGGACTGGAAGGAAAAGTATGCCTCTTTGCAGATGACACAAAGATCTGCAACTGGGTTGATACACAAGGAGGTGTGGAAAGGATGAGAAGGGACTTGGCAAGGTTGGAGGAATGGTCAGAAGTATGGCAGCTAGGATTCAATGCAAAGAAGTGCAAAATAATGCACCTGGGAGACAAGAACCCAGGGGAAGAATACACAATGGTGGGGGAGGTAGTAACAACAACAAAAAAGGAAAGGGACCTGGGGTAATCATATCAGATGACCTTAAGGTTAGCAAGCAATGTGAGAAGGCAGTAGGGAGGGCTGGGGGTATACTGGGATGCATAGGGAGAGGCATCAGCAGCAGAAAAGAGGAAGTTGTTATCCCTCTGTACAGGCAGTTGGTGAGACCCCATCTGGAGTACTGCATCCAGTTCTGGAGACCCCATCTCCGCAAGGACATAGACAGGATAGAGGCAGTCCAGAAGAGGGCAACTAAAATGGTGCAGGGTCTGCAAGAGAAGCCATATGAGGAGAGACTAAAGGAGCTTAATATGTATACCCTTGAGGAAAGAAGGGAGAGGGGGGACATGATAGAAACTTTTAAGTACCTCAATGGAATCAACAAAGTCCAAGAGGGTAGCATCTTTCAGAAAAAGAGACATGCAAGAACAAGGGGACACAATTTAAAGATAGAGAGGGGTGGTTCAGGGGCAATGTGAGGAAGTATTATTTCACAGAGAGGGTAGTGGATGCATGGAACAGCCTTCCTGAGGAGGTTGTGGGGTCGAAAACTGTGGGAGAATTTAAGAATGCATGGGACAGACATAAGGCAATTCTTGTGGGGGGTAGGAAGAAATAGGCTGTTGGTTAACTAGGATCTGCGGCCTATCCTGAAGGTAGGGAAATGGGCAGACTAGATGGGCCAAGCAGTCCTTATCTGCCATCAAAGTCTATGTTTCTATGTTTCTAGTGTAACAGAGTCAATGTGATATGGCTAGCAAAATCAGAGCACTACATGAAAATACACCACTGATGGGCACAGAGCAAAATGCTGTTTCAAAACTACCAGTAGGAGCAACCTTTGGTCCACAAACTGACCCAAGGACAATGCTCAATAGCACTGCTGTCAATTAAAAAACCACGTGCACAACTAAAATAAGAGACAGAGATGATGATAATACTGAGGATAACCTAGAAGCTAACAGCTGCGTACTAGTGGAAATTAAACAAAAATGGTCAAAGAGCCATGAATTTTAATATCCCACTAAACAACAGGTTTAGTGTTCTAGGGAACATTAACCCCACTGACCAAATTCCCGACACTGATGCTAAAAGAGGGGAAGATGAGAATATACAAAAGAACTGTGATCCTATAATCTTCCATGCCCTATAAAGCCTAAACACATACAAAAAATAATTGATACTGCAACAAAAGACAACATAGGTATAGATGACATGGAAATAATAATAGAATCTGATCTGGAAGTGGCAAAGAAGGGATCAATGGATAATACAAGGTCAACTCCACTTACCAGAAATGACCCCATTGTAAATCCAATAGACATAAATCCAGATGATAACACAAGTAGTAGTACTAAGCCTAAACAGGTATATCTTTTGGGAGACTCTATGGTAAAATATCTGGACAGATCCATATGTGAGCCAGACAAGGAGAATAGGATCTGTAATAGCTTTAGAGGGGCCCAAAAAATAGATATCCATAACATGCTACAGAACATCCTAAAAAACGCCGTGCCCACTCCATTAGTTATACATACTAAGATACATGCTAAGATACTGCAAGAGGCATAAAAGCTAGAAATGCCAATATTGGCCTCACACCTACAATTAACTTTTTGGGAATTTATTCAGGTTCCTAAAAGCATCGAGTCTATTTTTGAAAGTTAATTTATTGTCACTGACTACAACTCTAGTTGGTAATTTATTCCATAATGAAACTACATGTTGTGAAAAGAAGTGAGCTCTTTTATTAGTACGATACTTGTTACTAGATAATTGCAGCGGATGGCCTCTAGTATCAATCTTAATTTGATTATAATCAAGACCACTATGAACAAATAAATATTCATCATTATGCAGATCCCATAAGAGTAACAAATCTCCTCTCATTCTTCTTTCTTCAAGTGACATTAAATCAAATTTCGCCAATCTATCCATATATGAAATTATTTTAGAAGATACTAAATATTTAGTTATCCTTCTCTGTACTCGCTCCAATCTAGCCACATCCTTCTTTTTATATGGGCTCCACAACTGGGAACCAAAATCCAGATGAGGTCTAACATATGCACGATGCAAAGGTAGAAGCACATCTAGATTTTTTGAGGTCATATTATGACGAATGGTCCACCAAATCTTATTTGCTTTTTTTATAGTATTAGTGATATGGGAATCAAAAGACAGCTCAACATCAACAGTTACACCAAGATTTTTTTCACTATCTTTACTAATTAACAACTTGTCATACAGATAATACTGATATCTTAAGTTCTTTTTCCCAAAGTGCAAAATGTTGCATTTTGATGTATTAAAAAAGAGATTCCACCTTTTGGACCAGATTTCAAGCATTTTTAAGTCTTTCTGAATAACCAAACCATCATCTTCATTTTCACAAATATTACAGATTTTACAATCATCTGCATATTTAATAATGGTACTATCAATATTAATGGATAAATCAGATATAAAGACCTGAAAAATTAAAGGACCCAAAACGGATCCTTGTGGAACACCACTTTTTACATCTTTCCAATCACTAAAATGACCATCAATCATAACTCTCTGTTTTCTACTTAATAACCAATCTGAAATCCATCTAACATAGCTTGGATTAATGTTGAATATCTGTAATTTTTTTATCAAAGCCCAATGTGGAACGGAATCAAGAGCCTTCTTAAAATCCAAGAAAATAACATCACATGGAACACCCACATCTAGGTTTTGACTAATATTATCATGGAAACACAGCAAATTCATTATACATGATCTACCTTTAACAAATCCATGCTGAGTTTGATCTATACTAGAGACTACAGATATTAAATCATCCTTACTAATACGTTCCAAGAGTTTACAGCAGATTGATGTCAGGCTGATGGGATGATAATTGTCTGGATTACTTTCTATTCCTTTTTTAAATAAGCTGATTTCCATCCAACTAGAACCAATCCAGTGTTTAGACTAGTGTCAAAAATTATTTTTAAGGGATTGCAAAGGTGATCTTTCAGTAAATGGATTAGATCCCCAGAAATTCCGTCTGGGCCAGCTGATGATCCTCTCTTAACTTCATCTAATTTAGCCTTAATAATTTCTAATGAAAGGTCAGCTATATGAGAAGGACATCAAATTCAGTTGTACTACTTTCATTATTATTAGAAAAGGCTTCACAAAACTGAGAATTGAAAAAATTTGCCATATCATTAGGGTGTATAAAAGTTTCAGAACCAAATATAATGGGACCTACTTTACATGTTTGTTTTTTAATGAATTAGTGTAACTAAATAATAACTTATTATCATCTTTTTGTGCCTTTTTTGCTAAAGCTGTTTCCATTGATATTTTTGACTTTTTGTTTCTTTTTTACATCATTTTCAAATTTTTCTGAAAGCGTTTAGATTTCTGTTAGAATTGTTAAGTCTAAATTTTTATAGATTTTATTTTTCCTTTTTATTAACTTACGTAATTTCATGTTAAGCCATTTTGGTTGATGGTTCAATTTCTCCTTAGCAACTTTCGGAATAAATTTAACAGCTGCACTCATAATTGTTGTAGAAAAGATATTCCACATTTCATTAATATTTTTATGGGGTGAAGAGAATGGGTTGGGGGTGTTAGGGAACTGGAATGGAGTTTGGGAGGATAAGGGACTATATGCCAAGGACAGGTTTCATCTTGCCCCATTAGGGAAGGAAGTCCTTAAACAGGGGATGGCTGACTACATACAAGAAAGGTGGGGTTTAAACTTGTAAGGGGGGGGAAGGGATGAGGGAGGGCTGACCAGAAGCCCCTCCTCCAGATGAGGGAGTAGCTGTCAAGCTCAAGAGGGGAGGGGGAAACAGACTGGAGGTGGAGGTTTCAGGAGGAGCAGGGGAGGAAGGAAGTATAAGGAATCTGGGTGGGGTTTGACAAAGAGGATCAGGGATAAGGGTGGGGGTGGATAGTAAATGCCAGGAGCTTGGGAAACAAGTTGCCGGAGTTCCAGGCCATGCTGTCTCGGGGTGGATGTGGCGCGGTCACGGAGACGCCAAACAAAACTATGCCTGGGACCTAAATGTACAGGGGCACACTATGCTTAGGAAGGATAGAAAGGAGGTCAGAGGGGGTGGAGTGGCTATGTTCATTGGGAGATGATATAGAAATTGCTATGGTAGAAGAGGCAGAGGGAAACGTGGAGGCCTTATGGGTCACTCACGATCCCCAGCAGGAGATAAGGTCAAGCTGGGAGTAGATAGGTCCCCGGGATGAGTGATGTTCTAGAGGATGGTTTGCTGGACAACATCATTGCCCAGTGTGGTCCAAAAGGGAAGGAGTGGTGTTGATGGGGACCCTATATGCCAGGTACAAACTGGGGAACCATGTCCTCTAAGGTGGCCAAGGAGCAGAGGCTGCTGGATGGCTTCCAGGATGTGTTCTTAACACAGCATGTGATGGAGCCCACAAGGAGGGGCATGTCCTGGATGTGGTTCTGGCAGATGGGGATCTGTAAGGGACATAGTTGTACAGGACCCCTGACTGGGAGTGACCACAATACCGTCTGGTTTCAAATAAGCATGGGGAGTGGGGTGAGATCTAGGACACTGGCAGTGGACTTCAGGGGGCAGACTTTATGGGCATGGGAATATTCTCAAGGATCACTTGAAGGGATTACCTCAACGACAAGTGTGGAAAGGAGATGGGAGGTCATAAACTGGGACTTCATGAGGCAGTCAGGATCTGCGCTAAGTTGAAATGTAAGGGAGCAAGGTCATGTAAACCATGCTGGTGGTCCAGTGAGGTACAGGTAGCAGTCAGAGAAAAGAAGGTGGCCTACAAAAAATATAAAACAACAAGAGGGGATAGGGATAAGGAAATGTACCAGCTTGCATCTAGAAAAGTCACCCGTATGGTGAGGGGAGCAAAGTCCAGTAAAGAGCAGCGGCTGGCACAGGGGATACATGGAGGGGAAAAGGGGTTCTTCCGGTACATTGGGGAGCGGAGAAAAATTAAGGGCCATCTCAGCAGATTGAGATCAGAAGGAGGGTGGGTGGAAGAGGCGAGGGACCAGGCAGAGGTATTTAACGAGTACTTTGCCTCTGTGTTCACTAGGAAGGGGGATGGGATATCTACAAAGCAAGGCATGAAGGGGATAGAAGTGGCAGGGAGTGGGATCAGGGGAGCAACAGAAATGGAGCAAGAGGGAGGGAAAGGTACCCCAGGGGTGTCACATCTGGATAAGGATAAAAAGACCAGTAAGGGGAGGGGACGGATGATGCCATCTCCACCAAAAGGGTGTGGTTAGCCCTCAAGGCCCTAAGAAAAACAAATCTCCCGGATGGCATTCATCCGAGTACTATGGGAATTGGCGGACATACTGGCTGCACCCCTGGTGGAGCTTTTCAGCAGGTCACTTGAGACAGGGAGGGTACCTAGGGATTGGCAAGAGGCACATGTGGTACCAATCCATAAAGGGGGGTCGAGGGAAGTACCAGGTAACTATATACCCATCAGTTTGACCTCGGTGGTGGGAAAATTAATGGAGATTATACTAAAGGAACGATTGGGGGTGTACTTGGAGGAGGTGGGAGGTCTGGATAGTCGGCAACATGGGTTTGTGCCAGGTAGATCATGTCAAACCAACCTTGTGGAGTTCTATGAATGGATAACATCAGAACTGGACAGGGGTACGCCTGTGGATGTATTATTCTTGGACTTCAGCAAGGCTGTTGACTCTGTCCCCACAATGGTCTGGTGGAGAAACTGATGGGGTTAGGAGTAGGCCCTTGATGGTCATATGGATTGAAAACTGGCTAGCTGGATGCACTCAGAGAGTAGTGGTCTGTGGGGAGCTCTCAACCCTAGAGAGGTTGGTAGTGGGGCACCACAGGGCTCAGTCCTGGGTCTGATCCTGTTTAATGCATACATATCGGACATCAGGGAGTGTATAGGTGTGAAATGAGTCTCTTCGGATGACTCCAAGATGGGAGCAGAAGTTGAGGGAGAAGAGGGAGGTTGGCCTCTGCAAGGGGACCTGGACCCCTGGAAAGCTGGGCTCACACATGGAAATTAATTTCAATATCACCAAGTGCAAGGTGTTGCATCTTGGTCGGGAAACCCTAAACACAGGTACACTCCTGGGAGGGGAGGCGTTGGAGGCCTCATAGGGAAAAAAGACCTAGGGGTCATGGTGATACATGTATGAATAACTCTGAGCAGTGCAGAGAGCAGCTAGCAAGGCAAACAGGATGTTGGGATGCATCGTAAGGGATCACCTCTAGGAGCAAGGAAGTGATTCTGCCGCTGTACAATGGACTGGTTAGACTACACCTTGAGTACTGTGTACAGTACTGGAGACCACATTTGAAGAGGGACATACAGCTCCTGGAGAGGGCACAGAGGAGGGCAACAAAGATGATACGAGGGCTAGGGATTTGACTTATGAGGACAGACTTGAGGAGCTCTGCCTGTTTTCATTGGAGGAGAGGAGAGACAGGGGGGACTTGATTGAGGTCTTCAAGTACCTCAAGGGAATAAATAGGGTAAACATGGAGGGGATCTTTAGACTAAAGCAGGGAGGTATCACCAGAGGGCATGGTTTGAAGTTGGAAGGTGGAAGGGTGAGGGGGAAAAGAGGAGGAGGTTTTTCACCGAGAGGGTGGTGGACCCTTGGAATGCACTGCCTGGTGAGCTGGTTCAGAGATCCACAGTGGAGGGCTTCAAGAGAGGGTGGGACAGACACAGAAAGTGGATGTATCAGATGATGGCCTGTCCCGGGGGGGTGGGGATGGATGATAGGGGTTTCTAGAGAACAAGGGATGGGAGGGTCTCGGCACCCAACTAAGGATCTAGGTTCGAGCAGACTCAATAGACCGTAAGGCCTAATCTGCTGGCAAATAGTATGTTAGTATAACAAACCAATCAACAGCAGCCAGATAATCATTTAATGCTTTATGATTGGTTTTATGAAAAGCAAAAACTTTAGTGATATTATTTATTTCTTCTTGAAGCAAATTAGTTTCAAAAACAATTGTGCAGTGGTCACTATTTCCTAATGGAGCTAAGGGATGGCAATTATATACTACAATCAGTTCACTACCTAATACAATATCTAAAATATTAGATTCACGGGTTGAAAAATGAACATACTGAACCAAATTTAATTCTAAGCATGAATTTAGAAAAGATTTTGATGAATTAATTTTGGCTGAATTATTTATCCAATCTATATCACTCATATTTAGATCTCCCATAAACAAAATAGAGCCTAAATCAGCCGCAGTAGACATTTCCTCAATAATATCATTAAGGACTTCTGGTTTTGAATCTGGTGGCTTATAACAAAGACCCAAAAATAAATCAAAATGTAACTGCTTAATCCTTAACCAAGTAGACTCCACCAAGGAGTCCACTTTTTTGATTTTTTGTAAAACATCAGATGCACCTACTGATATAATAATAAAAATTGCTACCCCTCCACCTCTTCGTTTTTGTCTATTAAGGAAAAATAGAGAGTAAACAGGAATATGAGTTTCCCAGACTTGATCATCGGTCCACCATGTTTCTGTAATTCTGATGACATCAGGTTTTTCAATATTGACTCTTAAATATAATTAATTTGTTTTATTTACCAAATTATGTGCATTTAATAACATAAATTTCAAAACATGTTTTTCATTAATTACATTATCTAGAGATTATTGAAAATGAAAAGTGCCAGTTTTATTATTCCCCCCCGTAGATTTTAGTTTAAAGTTATAGATGAAAAGTAAAGCCTAAATGCAGTACACAATTCAATTGCTCCCAGCCTATTTAAATGTAAACCATCTTTTGCAAAAAGGCGGGGGTTTGAGGTAAGGTTTATCCAGTGATCAATAAATGTTAAAGTGTTTAATGAACACCAATTTGCAAGTCTAACATTAATGCTTTCGATAGTATGTTTTTTTCAGTCTTAGCTCTCGGTATTGGTAATATACCGGAAATATACACATTACAGTCTCTTTAATTTTATTTTCTAACTGAATTAATTCAAAACAAATGTGCTTTTCATGAGTATATCCAACATCATTTGTACCCACGTGTAAAATAACGTTTGCTGGGTAGGGAATAAGAGAATCTATTCTATCCGCCATATCCTCAATTCTGGCTCCAGAAAAGGAAAAAACTGATATCTTACTTTCAGAATCTATAATATATGAATCAATATATTTCACTATAGAGTCACCAATAATAATAAGTGACAGGTTATTTGGGTCAGAATTTTCACAATCTTCCTGTTCCATTTGATTATTTGACAAACAAAAATATCTGTTTTTAGAAATGTGATTATCCTTGTTAGGATTCACTTCCAAGTTAAGTTTTGCTGGAACAGATTTAGAAAAATCAGCACGTCTACCTTTTTTATATTTCCATTTTGAGACATTCTCCCACCCATCTTCACATTGATCAGCCTGTATATTTCTCATTCTCTTATTTAAAGATTTTTGATGTAAGTTAACATTTTCCTTACTAACAGTAGGTACTACAGAATCCTCAAAGCTGTTGGAACTAGTTTGCAAAGTTAACACACCCAAATATGCATTAGAACAATTGACTACAGCTGGACTCTCATATATTTGCATAGTGTCACAGCTCTGAGGTAACATAGTTGGAATACTTGGTATATTTCTAACCATGTTATCAATGTAGTTTTCTAATTTGTTTATTTCTTTTACAGCTTTTAGCTCATTAATAACAGCTTCTAAATCCTTTTTCATAGTTTCTAATGACAAACAATTTAAGCAATTAGATCCAATCTCACAATTACTGTCGGCAGGCATGTTACACAGAACATGCCCACATACCGAGCAAACACAAAGAATGTTTCCAGAGTTGAGTGTATATAACAACATGTGTGGAGTTTCATTATTCTTGTCCATTCTCCAATAATTATAAAATCTCAAATAATCAAACTACACACAGACAGAACAAACAATAATTTACTATTGATATTAAACATCAAACTACCTGAAGACCTGCAAGACCCTGCTAGACACGCTTGACGCGTCATGCCTCATGCCTGATCTCCGCTCGTGCTTGTTTCACGGTACGCTCGCTTACCTCGAAGCGCTTTTGTAGTCGGGACCCTGAAGTCTCCTAATAACAGCCAGGCATCCCTGACTACAAATTAGCTTCGCTTGCACAGGGATTTAACTCCTATTGTAACTTAGTCCAAACAGGAAAGACAACCAATTTTAACCAAGCCCTTAAAAGGACTAGTAAATCGTCCAGTCTCAGAGTTATATGCTGGAAAGCTAGTAATTTAATACTTTTTGTCAAAAACCAGACTGCTGTTGCCTGTCCCACAGCTTTTGACCGCCTCACAGGTCAGGAGCTGGAAACAGACCTTCAGCTGGTACTAATAATATCAATAAAAAAGGAACAGAATAAATTAAACAGGAGAATATAGCAATAGTTAAGAAAATAAAGGAATTAGGAGGAGAGGCTTGTCTTTCAGAAATCTTACTAGTTCAAAGATATGGATTTTACTTTAACAATAGGATCAAACAGATTAATGAATGGCTAAGGAAGTGGACGCTGAAAAATAACATTGCGTACTTAAAATACTGGGAAACCTTTGACAACAACCCTGGCCTCTACAGATGGGATGGCCTACACTTCAGTCAAAGGGGAAACAAAATCCTAGGAAGAACAATAAAGGCCTACATTACTAACAGTTTAAACTGAACAATAAGGGGACAAGGGGAATGACAGCTAAATCTAAGATTTACAACACTGTTGCAAGCGGCTGCAAAATGATGTTTACTAATGCTAGAAGCTAACATGGTCAAGGTTGCTGAACTGGAGACAGTGATTCAAAATTAAATCTTGATATCTTTGCGATAACAGTGACATGGTGGGACAACTGTAGCGAATAGTTTAAGGATATTAATGGTTACAACCTTTTTCACAACAATAGGAAAAGCAAAAAAAGTGGGTGGTGTCTGTATGTACATAAAAATATCATTTTCCACCAGCTCTCTATGGAAAATGACAACACCATGAATGAATCCATATGGGTCCAGATACAGATTAGCAATAATCGCAAAGTAATTCTGGATAACTGGTACTGATCGTCGAGTTCTTGCAGGGAGCACACAGATAGCCTAATAAAGGAAATACAAGCTGCATCAGAATTTGATGATGCAATCATAGTGGGAGATTTCAACTTCCAAGAATTTCCTGGGACAATAGGAAATACTGTAACAGAAGAAACATTTTTAAAAATATCATATCATCAGGACTCAAGCAGCTAGTGACAGGCCTAACTAGAATTAGCAATACCTTAGACCTGATACTGACTAACATCGAAACACATATAACTGAGCCTGAAGTAACATGCCCTATTGGTGGAAGCAACCATATATGCTATTCTTGCTGACATGAGAATTTGTATTTTTAAAAAAACATCATAAGCAATATTTAATGGATTGTAACAAGGCAGATTTCTATCAAGAGCAGAAACCACATTAATAATATAAAATAGTGAGTAGAAAATGTCAGGCTACTCAGTGGAAATTTGCTGATCAAATATAAACAACACCATCAAGGAATGTATGCAAACGTATGAGCCTATTAAGGAAGTCAAAAACATCAAGGGAAAGATACCAGCATGCCTCACAAAAGGTGTTAAAAGAGAAATGGAAAGGTTGGCCCAGGAGTGCAGAGGGTTGAGGCGTTGGACACTACACCTCGCACCATGACGGCAACCAGGGTTCCGGAACCAGCCTAGGCCACTGGGGGTCGACAGGGAGGAGAGAGGATTGAGCATCCAGAGGACTGCTCTCCTCTCTCTGGGGAAGGGGATTAGTTGTCCCACCCACCGACTGCCCTCTAGCAGTGGCTGGAGGGCAGTAGGGATCAGAAGGCTCGGAAGTAGATGTGCTTATGTCAAAAGCAAGGGAGAAAATGGAAAATGGCCATAGCTTCATGGACCCGTGATGGCCCGACCGCTCCGGTGAAGTCTGCCCCCCCCCCCACTAGATTTGATGTGCACCGGGTGGCGGGGAACTACAGCACCCCCACACCTGGCTCCTGCTATGGAGGGGGAATCCATGGGGATCCTCTGGGGCAGACGAGCTGGGGTTAGGCTGAGGATGTGCCTCCGTAGGGCAGAGCCATGGGCTCCATGGCGAAGGAGGTAAAAAGTAGTAAAATAAAAAAAGACAAATGGAAAAAAAAGCCTTTTCAAAACTGAAAAGTGTTCTACAGATCAAGCTTATAGCAAATATAAAGTAGTATTAAACAAGTTAAAGAAACTAATCCAAGCAGAAAAAAGCAAAATTGAAATTAAAATAGCACACACTAAAGACAGCCTGAAATTCTTCTATTCTTATATCAACCATCACAAAAATGCACCTAAAGAACTTGAATCCTTAAACCACAATGATAAGATAATAACTAATGACTAAGTATTAACCCAAATATTCAACGGATACTTCTGCACAGTATTTAATTAAAAAAAAAATTAGAATAGCAGAGGTAAGACACTGGTCGGCTGCCTTCCGGATGTGAGTGGGAGCATCCGCATCACAGGCTGGCAGCATTGAACATCCCACATCTGGGGTGTAACACAAGGGACAAAACACCCTCCAGCCCAGATAGGCGACGGCTCTCAGAGCCCACCACCACACGCCCAACACCGGATCTCCGCCTCTGCCCCTTCGATCTCCTCGAGGACCCTGGCCAGAGAGGGTTCACTGAGGAGAAAGTAAAGTTCTTGAGGAGGTGGGGTCATGGTGGGCGGTAGATGCGCAGAACAGTGAGTAGCCCAAGAGAGTTCTGGTGCCTGAAGAGATATAAATAGAATTGAGAAAAAAAAGTTGAGAAATGTTGTACACAAAGTATAATGCAACTCAATCAGGATAAATGCGTAGTAATGCATTTTGGAAAACAGAATCCTGAATACCCATACAAACTTAACAATCATGTATTAAAAACCTCACCACAAGAAAGAGATCTGGGAAACATAGTGAATAGCAACCTCACATCAAGGAACCATTGGAAGACAGTAGTCCAGACAGCAAACTCTATACTTAACAGAGTAAAGTACACCTTCATTAATAGAAGCCAATCACTTATTATTCCACTGTACCGAACATACATCAGGCCATACTTGGACTTTGGTTCACCATTCTAGAGTCCACAACACATCAAAGACAAAAAATGACTTGCATCGGTCCAGAGAAGAGCAACTAAACTGGTCCCCATTTGAGGAATCACTAGATTGCAACAGATAGGGTTGGTTAGCCTAGAGGATAGAGGATCAATGGGAAACATGCTGCAGCTCAACAAAACCCTTAACAATGGGGACCTGGCCAAGTAATGTGGCTTTAAATTTAAGAACAGAAATGCCAACCTTAGAAGCCACAATAGGCAACTATATATTCAAAAGGTAAACACTTGTAAAAGGGATAATTTATTTACCATCAGGGCTGCCAAAACTTGCAACAGGCTCCCCAAGAGGTGGTACATATGGGGAACCACAGTGACTTCAAGAAAAGGCTAAACAGACACCTAAAATGGGCCATTCCAAACACCAACTGAGATGCCCACTAGGAGTGGGAGACACTCACAATGGGCTTATGCCTTCTTGTGTCTTATTGCACCAAGTAATACTGATTATACAATGGCAAGAAAAAATGCTGACCTTTGATTGGTCAGTCTGGGACTGGACCCATGATGTTATCCCAGCACAACATCACAGCTCTAGTCCCAGCACACAGATGACCACATCTATTTTCAATTGTAATCACTCCATGCAGCCAGCTTCACGGACCCCAGCCCGCTCAGCACCCGCTACACTAATTCCTGCTTTCCTTCATGGCACTACTCTTCTGCTCTCACACTAACGGTATATTTGTAAACAAGTCGTGATCGACTGCTAGCATTACACATGAAACACCTTTCCCCCTTAGTTTAATTCAGTTTTAGAGTGCATTCACCTGCTACCTCTGTGAGCATGCACTTATGCTCTCTTCTCTAAAACAAACGGTCACGGCATCTCATTGACCCGCTTCCTCCGCCGACCACAACCGCTCGCTTCACAACAATAAAAAAGCAGCCTTTCTCCAACATCTGAACATTTAAAACACTTTTTTTTAATCACTTTCACTACTTGATCCAGGCACACTTACCAATGCAATGCGAACGGAAAACCGGAAGTATACATGTACCTCCTATCACGACCGTTTGCTGCATTCACAGAAACTATTTAAAAAAGAATTCAGTTTAAGCTGCTACAGGCTTCCTCTGTAATCAATGCGTCTGTGTAACAGAACAGGAAGGAGAAACAGCACCAGCTCAAGAGGGCACAGGGGTCACAAACACAGCCACAGACAGAAATGGGAATCCACACAACTATGTAGCGGCAGCGTCACCTGTTGGACTACACAGAAACTAAGGATTTTCTTTTCAATAGGTATAACTCCCCTAGCAAAAATAGTAAAAAATAATACATATTTTAAACACTTTTTATTTTTTATCTCATAACAAAACGAGCCATTGTATAATAGCAATAATGCACTCCAGTGTGTGTGTTGTGCTGGGATAACGTCACTTCTCGGGTGATTAGTCACACTCGTCCTGCGGCCTCGTAGCTAATCACCCCCAGCATGATGTTATCCCAGCACAACACACACCCTGACGTGCATTATTGCTTAAGTAATGAATAATCTCACCAAAACCCCTCCAACACCCAATCACTGATGCCACATGCCTGCTCCAAGCATCAAAGGGAATTTTTATCTATCCCTGGCAATCCCGGAGATCCAAGGCACTTTCCACTCGTGCAATGATTTCAGTCTAGAAACGCCTTCACTCAGGGGCCCAGCTGCAGTGTCACATGGAGTACATAGGCAGCCTGCTACCCCGCCTGAGGTCCCAAATAGCCACACCCCATGCAGAACTCCTTATGCCTCCACAGGCTGCACTCGCTTCAACAGCTCTGAATTCTGCAGCAGCACTCCTCCTGGGGATAGGTTGCCACCACTATCCCACCAATGATCCAGGCTGCCACTTATGGACCACGCCCCAGACCCCTCCTGCCATAACAGGCCCTGCTACAGTCCTCTCACAAGTTCTCAGGGATGCACTCAACCATGGGCAAGACTTCTATTTAGTCAGGACCCCTTTTGTGCTCCACACTTCTCTCATTGACCCCAAACAACCACACTTCGTTGGTCTTCAGGGGATGAGGACCGAGGAGGCGGACAGTCCACCCCGGACCCACCACGGTCCTCACGGCTGAACTTACCAGCCAACCCCATGACTCTCTCTCTCTCCCTCTCTTTTAATCCATCTCACCCCCATTTTGGTGTCAAACTACTTCTATTTATACCCTCTGGACTGAAGTCCCACCTGGTTACAAACAGGGCTCAGCTCCAGATCTACCGGCACCACAGCTTTTCCTGCCTAACTACACTTAGCTACAGAAAATTTAACTAGTAAGCTCCCACAGTGTGCTTACACTTTCCCCACACACAAAACATTCAATTCCTGGTGAACATCTACCAGGTCGCACCACCAACTCCCCAGAGGAGAGAAAATGGTGGAATTTTATTTACGTCAACCCAGGGCTCTACCATAAACAACACTGTACCATCCTATGGGGCAAATCTGGCAACCCACCAGCTGGTTCACATGGACAGATTACCAGGTACTGCAGCAGGGGCATCCCTCTCCCCATTAACGTTCTAAACAACCCTGAAAATATGTTTTTCTTCAACTGGAGTGCTGCTGCCAGGAAGGGCACAAAATATACCTGCTCCTTCTAATATTGCATGACTCATAACTTTATATTTAAAACAGCATTGAGCAGCTCAGTAAATTATGTTTTAATTTTTCTTAAAACAGGAACAGATGGGCTGCTACTTTGAAGGCGTAACAGTCTAAA
Organism: Neoceratodus forsteri; assembly: GCA_016271365.2. Classification (NCBI taxonomy): domain Eukaryota; kingdom Metazoa; phylum Chordata; order Ceratodontiformes; family Ceratodontidae; genus Neoceratodus; species Neoceratodus forsteri. The sequence continues at coordinate 1,334,194,712 of CM057449.1, forward strand.
ACATTCCAAATGTTCTGTTGCAATCAGCTAACCACTCTCACCCAGCTTCATACACATGCACACAACGTCATGCCAACATCACTCACGCCCACGCACACCAGCCATGAATGCCTTCACACAGCATTAAGGCATTCATTGTTGTTATAGTTAGCGCTATATAGGAAACCACGGAAATGTTTAAAGTGATTTGCAGAGGGGTGGGATCAAGGTTGCCACAGATCGCCAGTGCTGCGCTTGTGCTCATCTATTTATTTATTCATTCTAGGAATTACACATACCTTTGAGCACCAGGCAGCTCATTTACATAGGTTCCACGTCAGTAGGGAGGGTTACAAACAGTTGCAGGGAAACAGACAAGTCATACAAAATATTTCAGAACAGATGTACATGTGTTTACAATAAAGTTTAGGACAACTGAACTTCAGTTATATACACATTAAGCAAAACCTGATCAGCGGCAGAGGGAAGAAAAGTAGAGGGGGGAGGAAGAACCAAGAGGGAGGGGAGCAGCCAAGGCAGCCTTGTCAAGTTGCAACTACGATAGAGGGTAGGAAAGACTCTTGGAAAAGAGGGAGGAAGAGGGGGAGAGGGGGAGAGGGGGAGAGGGGCAAAGGCAGGGAGGAGGGTGGTAAGATGGAGGTGATAGAGCTCAGGTCACTGAAAAGTTACTTGCTGGAGACCAGAAGGGAAAGCAGCTACATGATGGAGACCTTCAGGTTCCGGAGAGCAATGAACAAGGTAAACTATAAGGAACTATTTGGCAGGAATGGCAGGTTAACAACAAGGGAACACAGAAACATAGACTTTGTCAGAAGAAAAGGACCACTTGGCCTACCCAGTCTACCCAGATGTTCCCTACCTAATCCATCTCTGCAGACCCTAACTGGTCTCCGGTGACCCTCCCACCTCCTTGCCTGATTTCTAATACACCCCTATATCCCTCCCACGCATGCTTGAAGCCCTCCCTTGTTTTCACCTCCTCCACTTCTGCTGGCAGTCTTTTCCAGGCATCTACCACCCATTCACTGAAGAAATATTTCCTCACATCTTCTTAAACCTCCTCACCCACCCACCAACCAACCCCTACAGCTTCATTGCATGCTGCCCCCTGGACCTGGTGCTCTTTCTGATTTGAAAAAAGACTTCCTTCCTGCACCCTGTCCACCACTGTAGGTCTCTATCATGTCACCTCTGCCATGAGTCATACACGAATGTAAGTGTGGGGGTTTTGTGACAGACTAAAGGGCTTAATAGTTACTCAGGGACAGGGGCATCATTTCACTGAAACCACAGGGGTTGCAAAACAAACTATAGGCTGGCTTCTGGGGACCGCCCAGGCCCCCAGAACATTTTTTAAATTTGTTGCATTCTGGTACATTTTGGGGGTCATTTGAAACAGATTTTGCTACTTTGTTACCCCTTCCCATGCTCAGTATGTTGCACCCTAGCCCCTTTCACAGAGTACCCACAGCCCAGTATGTTGCCCAATTTTTAACAAATTCTAGGTAAGAAACAATGATTCCCAAACTGAACTGGTGAATCCATTTCAAGTGGTTCTATAAAATAAAACAATAGACAGTACTACACACTGGAGAACCAGATCAAAATTCACAGTAGATTGCAATGCTGTAGGTACCAAACAGAAGTTTTACTATGGCTTGATATAGTACATAAAAATAAATGTACAACACTGACTGGAGGCATATACTGCTGTAGGCATATAGTGCTGTAGTTTAGGGTTCTGAGCAGTAAACATTGAGACATGGGTTTGAATCCCACAGCTCCCACTTGCATACTGTGTGATCCTGAGCAAGTCATTTAACTTCCTTGAGTTCTAGGTCATACTGTAAACAAGCTTTGGATTAGTGTGCCTTTCCAGGTTAAAAACAAGTCCCCTTTTCCTTTCCCTAAATGGTGATGAAGTATTGAGACAGGCACCATTAGCTTAAATTAGAAACCATCACAGACAAAACAGGAAACAAGAAAAAAAGGCTATTTAGCCAGTGCCATTCCTCCTGAAAATGGGAGTGTGTGGTTCTAAACTGTACAAAGTGCACAGATGCCTGCCAGTGATCAGTAGTTTACAGAGTCCTCCCAGAAAGACACAGGGTGGGATTTCAAATGGAAGGATACCAAATCATGGGCAGATTTTCTGCACAAACAGCCTCGTCCCATTTGTGCAAAGATTCCTGACAACTAGAATACTTCACCTGCACAGCTAGAAAGCATATGGCTAGAAATATGGCTAGAAAGTGGGGCAATGATTGAGTAGGGTTGCCATCTTTGGATAAGATGAAAACTGAATACTAAACCACACACCAAACTCCACCCCAACCCGCCCTTTTTATGACTAATGAGGGCATCGCTTGAACTCTGATTTGCTTGATTTATTCAGAATTGCTACTGAAACAGTATTGCATTGTGTACAACTTCTTTAAATTACATCATGATTATTATTTTTGGTTTGTTTGATTTAGATATAAATATTTTGAATTTTAGTGTATGTTGACATTTGGTGGGGTTAGAGAGGGTGTTCAGGGGACTTTGCATCCTGTATACACAGCCTAGCTCACACATCAAGTGACTACAATGACACCTCTGACAACTGGCTATTTTGGATCAGGTGGCCTTTTGTGGTCAAACTCTTTCAATAAATAAATAAACTACACCAGTAATGGTGGATAAGATGCAATTACAAATATCATCTGCCATTTTAAGATGTGTTACTGTCCTTCCCATTGCTCGAACTCTAAAGTTATTTGTAATGTCAGAGAATTTTTTAAAAGTGGTAGGAACTTTTCTATGCTGTTAAATACGATATTTCTTCCCATGTCAGTTATACATAGCAGATAGCATGATATGTGATATGTAGCATGGAGGCGTATAGTGCAGTGGTTTAAGGCTCTGAGCTACAATCCTGGAGACCTGGGTTTGAATCCTATAGTCCCCACTTGCATACTGTGTGACCCTGAGCAAGTCACTAAACTCCCTTGTCCTCCCAGGTTGCACCTGTAAACAAGCTTCATAGATACATAGATACATAGACAGTGTCAGCAGATAAGGGCCTATGGCCCACCCAGTCTGCCCATTTAAGTTTGTAAGTTCAGTTTATGTTTTCCAGGAAGTCTGTTGCCCCTTACCCCTGACCTCCAGAATTCCTTTATGTCTATCCCATGCATTCTTAAATCCCGTGATTGTTTCAGCCCCCACCACTTCCTCTGGCAGGGTGTCCTACTTGTCCACCACCCGCTCTGTGAAGAAATTCTTCCTCACGCTTCCTCTGAATCGCCTCTCCTCCAACTTCATCCCATGCCCTCTAGTCCTGGAACATCTTTTCGCTTAAAATAGTGTTTTCCTGCACCTGTTCCTCCCTGTAAGATACTTGTATGTCTCTATCATATCCCCTCTCCCTCCTCTCCTCCAGGGAGTACATGTTAGTGCCTTCAACCTGTCCTCATAGGACTTGTGATGCAATCCATGCACCATCTTTGTTGCCCTCCTCTGAACCTTCTCTACCCTGTCTATGTCCTTACGTAGGTATGGTCTCCAGAACTGTACACTGTACTCCAGGTGGGGCCTCACTAGTGTCTTGTATAGTGGAATTATGACCTCCCTTTTCCTGCTGGTGATGCCCCTGCCTATGCATCCCAGCATCCTATTTGCTTTACCTGCTGCCTTGTCACACTCTTTCCCTGCCTTGAGGTCATCAGAGATGATAACTCCAAGATCCCTTTCCTGCTTGGTGCATGCTATATCCTCACCCCCCAACTGATATATTGTGCCATTATTCAGCTTAGTGTGTCTCTTCTGGTTAAAAAAAATAATAATAATTTGAGAAATGTTTGATAAATTACCTAAATTTGCAGTGTCATCAAATCTAGATTGTGTTCCTTTCACCTCATCAGCTACTACTCTCTTTCTTTTCTCATTTCTGTGGCTTAGCATGACATTAGCCACACTATTCTGTGCTCTTCATCTGAGATGCCCGGAATGGTCTTCCTGGAATATCCAGGTAGTATGAAAATTGACCTCAATAACTACTGAGGAGAGAGGGGTGTAGTATTGCTAGAAATTGAATAAAAATTAGATTATTAATTTAACAACAAAAGGGGTAACAAATATTAACATAAAGGACAGACCCTAAAAGAAAAACCGGTGATCATATAAAGGTACAAAAGTATTCCCTATCACAGCAGTCAAAGACCATACTCACAATGCAGTTTGGAAAGGATTAGGTTGATTTGCTGCAAATGGTCTTAATGGCCCTGGTTTACACCTCTCAGACTTACTGATATACAAACAAAGGTCGCATGACATCAGCATTTCTTTGTAATCTGAACAAGCAAGTAAAATGGTGAAAGATTTAACAGATTCTGTTTTACAAGTATGTGAGATTTCAAAATGACTGAAAAAATACTACCTCTGAATAACACTGGATTAGCAGGTAAGGTTTCTGAAACACAGGGACAGGAGGCTATCCTAATGTGGTTGCTGTCTGAACATCCAAGGGTTTCAGAAAAATGAAGGTGTTAATTAAGGTAGTATTGTTTACCCTCCCCATGAATAATCTTCCAATTTGCTGGTGTGAAGTTAAAGGTGACAACTCAGCAGACAGGGACACATTTGGTTCTTTTAAGTGCCCTGCACTTGAAGGCACTTCCTGATTAACATGCACTGCAAGCAAGCAAGCACACTGAAATGTTGCTTACAGTCAGATGAGAAGAAAATAAATCTGTTAGTGGAGGATCTCACAGATGCTGCTCGACTCACCATAAAAAACGAATTTGCTATGGCAAAAACAGGAGGACCGAATCTGGACCAGAAAACCGAATCCATTCGGTCAAAAACCGAGTAGGTGGTAACCTTAAGATCGAGTGATAAACTGAATAGAAATCTTTGTTCTGTGGAGGCGCTCCGACCCCCACACACCCCAGGTCCGCAGCGGTGAACAGAAATATAAGTATCACTATAATAACGGCGAGTGCCTCTGCTTCAGAATTCAGCGGATTACGGTAATATGTTCTCCCACCGACGTCTGTACGCTCCTCCCCCCCCCCACAAGTCTTGCAATCAGCCAGAACACTCCAAATCAGATTTCTCCATGTCTGCTCAGCCACTGTTGAAATTCAATACTAGAGGAGTCAGGATTGAAAAGGTGCCCCTGCAGAGTTGCTTTTTGACATCTTTGTTTTGTGGGGCACTCCGCCCCCACACCCCCGGGTCCCCAGTGATGATCTGCAGTTTTATAGTAAATTTCATTGCTTCTGTGGGGGTGCTCTTCACCCCACACCCCCGGGTCTGCAGTGTACGATTGTTTTAATTACGCTATGAAATTAAAAAATATCACCATTTCGTTTCTTTTGACAGTTTCATTGTAAATTTCATTGCTTCTGTGGGGGCGCTCCACCAGCCACACCCCGGTCTGCAGTGCACAATTGTTGTAAACGTTACATTATGCTATGAAATTAAAAAATAACACCATTTTGTTTCTTTTGACAGCCCCATGATGTAGCAACGACGTAGCATTGCCTGAATGCGCATGCAGCCGTATCACTCGCTCCGCCCCCCCCCCACACTCCCCCAGGTCCAAATATAGCTAAAAATCCTCTTATGTGGGGAATGTAAGTATTATCATGATAAAAACAATCGCAGAGGTAAATAACAATTAAAGTACTTTAATAGCAGAACCAGTGACGTACCAGTGACGTACCGTTGACTGCAATGCGCATGCAGCTGTATTTCTTACTCGGTGCACTCGCATCCCCAGAGTGTCCCCTAAAGTAAATAAATGCCCTCGGACCCACTGGTCACCATACCATGGCTATCATTGCTTGAGCTGCCACCCTGCTGCCTGGATTGTGTCAGCCTGAGCCTTGCCCTGCAGCACATAAAATTCCTGTGCACTGCACACAGCCAGTGGTAAGGACCATAACTCTAACAGTATATTCGGTTCCTGTAATAATTAATCTCTTTCTTTCTTTCGTGTTAATTTCCTGTTACACACCACCACTCATGTCCCTTTTACTGTAAAACTGGAGTCAGTATACTACTGTGCTGTGGCAACAAATCCTTACTTGCTTTTTCATTTTTCTGCATTCAGCAAATTGTCATTTCTGAAGTGTCAATCCATTCTTTTTGTCACTTGTCATTTTACTCTTCAGCAAGAGTCAATTATTTTCTGAAGGGGGCTCAAGTTATAAGGATGTTCTTCCTGATAGTTCCAATCCCTGCCACCTTATTGCTGAGGTGATGTCTGAAAATGCATTTTTCATCTATCTAAGCAAAGCCTCTTACAGTAGGTGACTGAAAATATGAGACAGCACAGTGGAGGATGGGAAGCAATCTCAGGATTAAATATATTTTCTTCCTGCGCCATTGTCTGACTCTCTGTAAAACACAGTGAAGGAATTATAGTTCTAAAAAAACTGTAAACAGCTTGTAGAAAATGATTTCTATTCACTTTATGTTTTACAGACTAATCTTGTTAGCGGCTGTGGTGAAGTACAGTATCAGAATGAGTGAGGCGAGGAAGACAGAAGTAAAACCAAAAAGGATTTTTAATGGAGTCTGAGTTGGACATGGAGAAATCGGATTTGGAACGTTCAGACTGATTGCAAGACGTGTGTGTAGGGGCGGAGAGTACTGATGTCGGTGGGAGGACATATTACCGTAATCCGCTGAATCCAAAGATTTATCACACCATCACTGGACTTCTACTTATATTTCTGTTCACCGCTGAGGACCCGGGGGTGTGGGGGGTGAAGCACCCCCACAGAACAAAGATTTCTATTCACTTTTATGTTTTACAGACTAATCTTGTTAGCTGCTGTGGTGAAGTACAGTATCAGAATGAGTGAGGCGAGGAAGACAGAAATAAAAAAAATGGATTTTTAAGTCTGAGTCTCATGTTGTGGTTATTTGAATAATTTCTTATTTTTGTTCGGCGTTGTGCAACATGATATTTCTAACCGTATGCTTTCTATGGGCTGAACAACAGAATGAGTGCAGTGCAGAAGACAGTAATAAAAAAAATGTTACATCCTATTAATCTGCATTTTTGGCGCTTACTTACTTTAGGGGACAGTCGGGGGCATATATTTAATGGACATGGAGAAATCGGATTTGGAACGTTCAGACTGATTGCAAGACGTGTGTGTAGGGGCAGAGAGTACTGACGTCGGTGGGAGGACATATTACCATAATCCGCTGAACTCCAAAACAGGGGCACTATGTGTCCCCTAATCTAAATAATCGCCAGTCCGAGGACTGGAGGAGACAGGAAAATTCCCAAATACGCCAGGGACATGGAAGATGGAGACAGACAAGCGAGTCCAGTCGCACATAAAGCAACCAACGGAACATACAAGGGCGGGTGATTTGTAACAGGGCGAGATGGCGACAGCAGCAACACCATGGGACGGCAGCAACAAACCTAAACTCCAGCAGGCTAGCAAAGAAGAGAAATGATGGGCAATTTGGACCCAATATTTTGATATCTTCATTACTAACCTGCTTTCTTGTGTGCCCCATTGTCTTCAACAGACTTGGAGTAGAGACGTCAATGAATTGGGCAATTCAAACATGGCTGGGCTGCTACAATGAAGTTCCCCAACAGAGGTGTGAATGGATCTAGGCAATGGTGCACAGGAACAGTTATCACTTCTTGCCTTGTTGCAACAACTGCCTCATGCTGCCTAGTTCCATTCACGCAATCACACTTCTTGTAGCTGTTTGAATTTAGCTCTTCTTTTTTTCAGTGAGGCAGGGGGAGACGAAACAGAGATAAGAGAGAGGAAGGATTGGAGGAGGCTGTGCACTGACAGTTCCAGCTCGGTTGGGGTGGGGAGGGGATGGGGGAGGGTGTCCATAGGGTGAGTGGCTACTGAGCAGACACAGAGAAAGAAATTGGAGCTGGAGCCATGCTGTGGTAAACCACATTGCAGCAGTAGTACCAAAAAAATAAAAATGAAATGTCGGCCAGAAACCAGCCCAGCACAAGGCAGCTGCCAGTATAAGTATAGGGTTTGCAAGCAGACTGTAGGGGTCGTGACAAAATGCTTAGGGGTTGCGGTTGCGACCCTTCGCGACCCCTAAATGACACCCCTGCTCAGGGAAGTAACAGTAATGAAGGGAGTGAGGGGGAGAGGACGGGAAAATCTCTAGACAATATGTCACGGGATAGATAGATAGATAGATAGATAGATAGATAGATAGATAGATAGATAGATAGATAGACAGACAGACAGACAGACAGACAGACAGACAGACAGACAGACAGACAGACAGATAGATAGATAATTGTATGCTCCCAGTTGTATTCTTGTATATGTATATTTGTCATTTGAGCATGATTTTAAATTGCATAGTGCCCAGAGTCTCTGGAAATGGGCGCTTTAGAAATAAAATATCTATCTCTCTAATCTCTATCCAAAACTGGTCGGCCAGGATGCACAAATGGTCTTTTTCTGCCGACACTGACATATGTTTGTGTTTATTCCAGTGGGGGAGGGATTGTTTTGATCACATAGGTGCTTTTGTAGGCAGGAAGGCAGTGCCAGCTTCAGCACAGGAAACAAATAAAATGATCTATTTTCAGCATTTTTAGGAGTAAATCTAAGCTGGTGCGATTCAGGGGGGATGTGATTAAGTTTTACTTCACAGAGAGAGTGGTTGAGCTGTGGAACTGCCTTCCTGCAGAGGTGGTGGGCGCAAAACCCTTAATGGGATCAAGCACGACTGTGATAGAGTAAAGGGCTTAATAGTTATTCAAGGTAGTAGCAGTAATGCAGGAAGTGGTGGGGAGGGTGAAAACCTCCAGACAGTAGGTTACGGGATCGAGTCAAGCAAAAGTGGGCAGACTGGATGTACAAATGGTCTTTATCGACTGACATTGTCTATGTTTCTATGTTCATGTTTATTCAGGTAGGGGAGAATTGTTTTGATACCACAGGTGTTTTGGAGGTAGGAGGGCAGCACAGACTTGAGCAGGGGAGAAACTAATATAACAATTTTCCACATTTTTAAGAGTAAAAGTAAAGTTTTTGCAGTTTGCTTTCCTTTTCAAGCACAGGAAAAGGAAATTGAGCCATGTAGTGAGGAGAGGAGAGGAAGCACGTGAGCAGTTACAGCCAATTGTAGCTAAGCAGGAAGCCCCTTCAGATAGGAAAGTCCGCTCCAGCATTCCCCATCGTGCTGGTGTCCCGAGCGAGTGGAACAGAGCAGGAGTGGAAAAGGTGGCGTGACTGACACAGGGGACTCTGCCTGTCTGGTAAGGTACAGCATCTGTTAGCTTACTGTTGGTTGTTGTTGCCTGTGCTGAAAGTTACTGTAGGAGGAGTAAGTAGCACTGATAGTTAGTGCCTGTTAGTACCTGTTGTTGGGAATAGGGTAAACACCCTATCTAGGGTAGGGATACAGAAACTGTTAAGCAGGGACAAGAAGGAGAAGGTAGAGTAATAAGCAGATTAAAGGGTACAAAGGATAAGATACAAAAGCAAGTAAGGGGTAAAGTAAGGGAAACATAGAAACATAGAATCTGTCGACAGATTAGGACCATATGGCCCACCTAGTCTGCCCTTTTCCCTATTCACTACTGCAGCCCCAGACTCTATTTGATCTGTGGCTCTCCTGCTCTGCACATCTTCAGGGTACCCTCATGTCTATCCCACGCACTCTTGAACCCCCGTATTGTTTTCATAGCCACCACTTCTGCTGGAAAGCTATTCCATGCCTCCACCACCCTTTCAGTGAAAAAGTACTTCCTAACATTACCCCTGAGCCTTCCACCCTTCAGTCTCATATCATGCCCTCTTGTTCCTATGCAGAGTTTTCTCTGAAATATGCTTTCCACCTGTACCCTGTTTATTCACCTAAGGTACGTGAAAGTCTCTAGCATATCTCCCCTCTCCCTTCTTTCCTCCAGTGAATAGATATTAAGGTCATTAAGACTTTCCTCATAGAGCTTCTGGTACAGTCTATGCACCATCCCTGTTTCCCTTCTCCGGACTGCCTCTATTTTTTCAATGTCCTTCCGGAAATGTGGTCTCCAGAACTGGGCACAGCACTCCAGCTGAGTCCTCAGACAGTAATCTGTACAGTGGCATCACCACCTCTTTCCTCCTGCATGTTATGCCCCTCCCTATGCACCCCAACATTCTGTTTGCTCTCCCCACCACTTTTTCACACTGTTTGGTCACCTTCAGGTCATCAGAAATGATAGCCCCCAGGTCTCTCTCCTGACTTATGGTGGCCAGAATTTCCCAACCCATCCTTTACTCCTCCCTCAGATTCCTGTGACCCAGGTGCATGATTTTGCACTTTTTAATATTGAAACTCAACTGCCAGACACCTGACCACTACTCTAATTGGCTTAGGTCCTCTCACATTTTTTTCACCCTCTCTGGTGTGTCCGCTCTGTTGCAGATCTTGGTGTCATCTGCAAAGAGGCATACCTTTCCCTCCAGATACTCTGCAATGTCACTAATGAAGACATTGACTAGGATTGACCCCAGTACCAACCCCTGTGGCACCCCGCTGGTCACCTCCCTCTTCTCAGATTTCATGCTATTTACCACCACCCTCTGAGTCCTGTCCCTTATCCAATTCCCAGCCCACTTTACCACCATAGGACCCACTCCCAGGGCCCCCAATTTATTTAACAATCGCCTGTGTGGGACAGTGTTGAAGGCCTTGCTGAAATCCAGGTAGGCTACATTCACTGCCCCTCCCTGATCCATCACCCTGGTTACCCAGTCAAAGAAATCTATAAAAAAAGGGGAAAACAAGAAACACCCAATCAAGAGAAGGGTGTCAAGGGTAATACCAGTAGATGGTATAAACAGGAAGGGAGCAAAGCAACAGCAAGGGGGCAATAGGGGAAAGGCGCAGTCAATCATTGTACCAGATAGCAAAACATAAAGGCAATTTTTGCGACTGGTGCAGTGCAATGGCAGTGGTGTTGCAGTTTTCAGTGACATTTTTCTGGAGACAGATGCTGCTTCACCCGAATGCACCCTTCTGGGTTGAGAAGGAGGTCCCTGGTCTCCAGGCAGAGCTGGCTAGGGTCCAGAAGACATCTTTCCTCACCCAGATGCCACCAAGTCTACCACCATTGCCCCAGTGGTTGCCTAGGAGAAGGAGGCTGGCTGAACCATGGTGGGCTCCAGGAGGATGGGGGTGGAAGGTCAGGAGCACATTCCTCAGCCTGTGCCACTACACAATTCTTTTGCCATTCTGGCCAAACAGGACTGAAGGGCAAAGGCACCCATAGTAGTGGCAAGAGAAGATATGGGAGTCCTCCGTAGGGAAGGCCCCAAGGTGGGAGGCAAAGGACCCTGGCAGAGGAGAAATCAACTTCTGGTGAGAGACTTGATTGTTAGGGTGGTAGAACTGGAAACAGGAAGGGGTGAGAGAGGGAGGTGAGTGCCTACCTGGTACCACAGCTCGGAGGGATGGACAAGGAATCCTAAGGACCACCAGGGTAGGAGTGCAGGGGTGAGGAGCTGGATGTCATTGTCCACATGGGGACTAATGACCTAGTGAGGGACAGGACTGAGATTGTGCAGGAGGAGTTCAGAGAAGGGGAGAGGGGTCTTAAGTAAGCAGCATGCACAGTGGCTTTCACCATGGTGTGGTCTGTCAACAACTGAGGGCAGGATCGAGTACTCCATACCAGGAGCTTCAACTCATGACTGAAGGACTACTGCAGAGGGGTTCAGTTACATTTGGGACTGGGTCCTACCTAGAGAGATATGGGCCTATACATAGGCGATGGCCTACATTCATCTGGGAGGAGAACAGCAGTCCTCAATGGATAGTTTAAGTAAATAATAACACCCAACAGGGTGGGTGGTATTGGGCTATACTGAACTGCCCAGGGGGGAATAATGAGGCCCAACGCCACAGGTGGAGGACCTCATAGCCTCTAGAACATAGGATATAGCCCATTCTGCCCACCCTGGAGGGTATTATTGGGTTGAGAAAATGGGCTACATGTGGCATTTTTACATAAGAGTTGACTATTAAAAAAATATATAAAAAATTAATAGAAATTATTTTAGATTTTTGAGGTAAAGTAATCCCTCTCCTCATATACTTGCCAGTAGATAGCACTGCAGTGTTTTAGCAGTGTGTTTAAGCAGAGCTCTCCCTTTGCTAAGTTGTTCAACTGTATCTTCATCCCCCCCGCCCACACACACACACACACACTACCTCCATTACCTAGTGCTCCGTTTTGCTCCATTTTTTTGAATGAAGTCTGATCAGGCCGGGACAGCATGCATTTCAGCACAAGAGCTTTTTTCTGCCACTAATAAGCCAGGTAACTTTTTGTTTCATGGAGGGAGACTCGCATGCTTACTCATTTGCTGCGTAAGTGAGCAGAAAATAAATGGAAACAAGGTTATTTTTCCTGTTAATTTATGTTTTAGATTATTATGACATTTTTAGAAGTACACCTCTTGAACCACTCAGTTGAGAGAATCAAGTGGAGGGATCGCTCACTAAGTAAGTGAGAAAAAATGCCTTCCAACTGAGTTTTAAAATTCAATGTGGCACATGAATATGTTTTTTGGTTACATGGTGCTGCCAGCTGGCACTTGTTTTTCACTGGGCATTGTGTAAAAATAAATGCATGGCTAGAGGTGGTTCTTAAACAATGAAGATTCAGTATTTTTTAAGCCCATTTTCTAAATGTTACTTTGATGAACATTTAAACTAGATGAGGGGGTGGAAGAAGGAAAAAGAGAGGCATAAACTGACCCCCAACCACAGACTAAAGCAGTATTAAGAGAGGACCAGAGGGGAGGAGTATCCCACATGAAACACGGCAAAAGGAACCAAAGGAAAGTAAAAGACAAGCGAAACGGGAATAAAAGTTGCAAAAAGAGAGGGAGAAAGGAGGCAGGCACAAGGGGAGAAAGTAGTCCTCGGAGCCGTCGTCTGCCTTCAGAATCATCAGCTGCAATTCAATGCAGTTGCAACTAGTTGCAATTGCATTGAATTTCAGTCATATTATGTTGGAGTCACAATTTGGTAAAGTCGGCGATTCCATAATAAAAGAGACATGCTGCGCTGCGGCAGTGAATGTGTTTTTGTTGTTTTTTTTCTGAAGGGCCGGGGGGATTCCTTGAACCATTTGGTGCCGTTTGACAAGAATAGCAACAATGTTTTTTTTTTCCGTCAATCCCCAACTGCTGTCCATGTCCATCTGCTGTGCACCATCCAAAATGGGCCAATAATGCTCCTTCTAACTCCTGTGGCGCCAAGTATGCACCAATGATGACTGAAGGAGGAGGAGTTGGGAGCTGCTTGTGGTAACTGGGATACACAAGTTGGCGGGGAGAATGTGCTTAACAGTCCATCGCTGAGGAGGAAAGGAAGTTGTGCAGCACAGAGCAAGGTCATTGATAGTCGGTCATCGCATCAATGTCCCTATATTGAACCAACCATATTCTAAAAAGAATTGTTTTATCAGACACGATCTGTCTGTGTAGTGTGTTGACCAGTCTAGTGCAGGAGTGACCCCGTGCCGTGTCATTGTCCATGTAGTGAAAGTGAGTGAGCAGTAGCCCAGGCCCACGGGCATTCTCTGAAGCCACCGAGGGTGGTTCTTCATTCACTGCTGCCTGTCGGCGGGTCACGACTCACACTGGGTCCAATCCAATTTAATTTTGGACGGTCTGTTATCTCCAGACTGAGTCCCAGACAAGTGGTGGAGTCAACGGTCAACCAAGTGCGAGTGAGCACTGCGACTGCATTGCATGGTGGGAAAGGGGGTAAGCAAGCCGGGTGACTGACCGACACAGTGCTGAGCCACCCGAGGGGTGTACTGGGATGGGTGGGAACAGCAGATCAAGTAGTGTGGTGGAGACAAAAACATAGCTGAGGCCTAGCCTTCCTAGCTTGGAGCCACGAGGTGCCTGTGAGTGGAGGACCGACCTGCCATCACTGCAGCAGTCAGTCTGAGTCCTGAGTGAGTGAGAGACTGAGAGGCGGGTGCCGAAAGTTTAAAAGCTTTAACCCGGTCCCCTTGCTGTGGTTTGGGCATTGGGCTGGGGGAGAAGTGGGGAGTGAAGGATGGAGGTGACTGATGGTGGATGGTGTAGAGCATTGTAAAGTAAAATACACAGTAATTAATGATAAATGATGACAAGGAGTGACACATTTAATCAGGCAAAAGCAAAAGTGCAAGACAAGGATCAAAGGGTTCTCATCTGCCTGGTTATTTCAATGGATCCCCAGTTGTATCCATGTGCGTACCTCAGTCTCAACTGTCCCTGATTTTCAGGACATGATGACATCCCTGATTTTGCCTCAAAATTTTCCTCTCCCTCGTACAGTTTGTGGTTTTGTGACAGAATGGTGAGGTTTAAAAACACAAAATGTCAAACATTAAAGTTACAGACTTTCTTCAGAAAATGCATCTTAATACAAATCCTTTCATTCTATCAGCTTTCTGAGTGAATAGTACCAAAGATATGTCCCTCGGGTTTAGTTTGTCTATGATTTTTTTTAAGCTCCAGTACCCCAGTCTCTAGTGTAGGCACAGTTTTCATTTAAAGGACCCCCCCATATCATTACATTAACTTTGTACTCCTTTCAATCTCCCACTGTGTGTCTGCCACCATGGCACTACTGGCATTTGCTATTGCTGTGTGGAGTCACACTGCTCTTGCACTGAAAAGCTGCCAAGTGGTGGGGGTGCCACACTGCCACACTGCAATAACAAATGCTGGTGCCTGGTTCATACCATATTGGGAGATTGACATGAGTGCAAAGTAAAAAAGCAACTATGAATAAAATTGGAGGTAATATATTATATTATACTGTACTGTCTGAGGCAGGCTGCAGTGCCACAGTTCCACTGCCAACTCCTCAAAGTCCGCCCCCCCCCCCCGGTTGTGTGATGACCTTTTTTGGGGAGTCTGGATCGGACTTGGCAGTACAGTATAATAGAATTTAGAAATAGCTCCATTTTATTCATAGTTCTTCTGATTAGAAGAATAAATATGCCCAGGCCAGGCCAACAGCAAAGAAAATGGAGAAGGGGATGGCCTGGGTAAATAAATGGGGATGGTGGCTTCTGTAAGCTGTTAGCTGCTTGCTGCAGTGCTTCGCGTGTGGTGCTTTGCATTACAATATATAGAACTAAAGAACTCTGGGAACTAAATAAATTCAGGCATTGGGCATTTAGCTGGTGTGTGTGTGTGTGTGTGTGTGTGTGTGTGCGTGTGTGTGTGCGTGTGTGTGTACTTTTTTTTGGGGGGGGGGGCTATACCTTTTTCCTCCTTGTGGCCATCTGTCTGCTCCCTTTCTGCCTGGCAACTCTACCAGAATATACACCTGCCATCCCACACTGGGGAGGGTAGTTGAGAGCCCTGAATTCACCCACCTGAACTGATCCAGAGTAGGTGCACCCCCTGGAGCCAGAGATCTTCAAATGGTCATCAAGCCACTCGACAATGGTGCCATCTATTTCCTCTTTCTTTCCCCCTGACGCCAGTGGAAGGGAGCACGCACACTTCTGCACACACTCCGTCCTGGCATCTGCCCCCAACTCTTCCTGGAGTACAGCATGCATCCTGTCCCCCAGCCCCCACCAGGGGGCAGTCATGCACAGACTCATGAACCCCCAACCCCGGAGAGGGGGGGAAGCAGTCCATTGGATGCTGGATCCCTCTCCTCCCCTGGCGACCCATGCATGGCGGCGAGGTGTAGGCGACCAGTGCCTCAGCCCTCAGCGCCACCGGGCCAGCTAATGTGTATGTATGTTTTAATGGGTAAAGTATTTACTTTTTGAAATGCTGTCCTAATTTAGGGTGAGCTGTTTAATATAATAGTTCTTCCACCAACAGATTTTTAAAAATCAGAATCATTCCAGTCATTCAGATGTGCTAAGATGGAATGCTGACCTGAAGACTCTATGGGCCCCATTCCAAGACATATGGTGCAAGTCACCAGAACATGTGTGCAATCTGTGCCATATGCTGATATGTTATGGACTCTGCACCCATTTCCAAACCAGGCAGGGTCCCTGGTGGCTACGTCCTGTGACATGGGGTACACCCAAAGGGATGCTGCACCTATACAGCATGTCACAAGTCACAGTACTGCCCTCCAACAGGGCGCAAGTCTCCCCACCCTGCATCCCTGAATTGCAAGCCCCCCCAAATCCCCAGCACCACAGAGCTATACCAATGCCCCACTGGGCTATTCAAGTGCCCCCGCTTCCCCCTGCCTGACTTCCGACAGTACCCCACATTCCCTGGTAGTCTAGTGGCCCCCCACCCTGCAGTGCCAGTCCACCCCCCCACCATCAGTGACTCAGCACGTACTGTATACAGCAGTACATGCTCGGAGGGAGCTCAGTCGGTGGCTTGCCGTGGGGGTGAGAGGTGGGTTTTGCTAGTTGGGACTGGGGCCATGTTGGGGAGGGGTGAACTAGCACTGCCAAGTGCCATTGGGGGGTAGTAGACTACCAGGGATTGTGGGAGGTTACTGTACATGACAGTGTAACAGGGATTAATGTAAGGCTGGTGGTTAGAATCTGATTCCTAGCATCCAGTTGTCACTAAAAAAAGGGCTTTTGTATAGTCACAGTGGTGTTCAGTGTTGCAGTACTGCAGTAAATAATGTACATTCCTTGGGCAGGATTTTCAAATCCTGGTGCAGTGCTCACATCCAGTCCTGTGCCACAGGCAGTGACAGCACTGGGGTGGTTTAAAACAATGATCGAATTGGACCCACTGGTGTAAAAAATATGGGTTTAAAGAAAAACTTATTGGGTCAAAACATAATCAGTGGCAGTTTTTTAACAGTTTACATTCCCTTCTTTTACATATTGTTATAGAGTAGGTGCATCAATTTGGACCCACTGGCAAAGGAAAGGGTTAAATTTGGAAAGGGTGCAACTTTTGCCCTTTTGGTGCATGTTAGCACTGTCACTGGCCACAGGACTTTAACATTTGTAGTGCGCCATCCCCCTTTGCCACAACTGCACCTGAATTTCTATTCTCAGGTGCAGCTTTGATAGTTTCTGTGACTTACAGCTGCTTGCACCAATGCTCTGGTGCAAGCACCATAACTTTGCCCTGGAGTGACGACACAAGCATGACCACACTTTTGTGGTCTAGGGACCTATGCCAGGATCAAGGAATGGAAATTCCCAAATGTCACTCTGTGCATGCTGCAAGCCCTGTGTATTGTATGTTTGGCACACCAAAGGTTTGCGGCATGCCTTCATGGATGAAAATCCAGCCCCTGTTTACATACAAAAATATGAAGAAGCCAGCAGAAGAAGGCCATTTGGTCTATCAAGTCTGCTCATACTGCAGGGTCCACAGCTTGAGTTAATGTCCCTGCCCTCCCTCCCCACTCCTCCCAACCCATGATCGTTACCTTCCCCCTATTCCTATCCCTGCCGTCTTAAAGCTACCCACTGCCTACAAGATGACCTCTTCCAGAAGTGCATTCCAAGTATCCACTACTCTCTCTGTGAAGAAGTGCTTCTAAGCCTCCCATCCTCAAGCTTAAGACTGTGCCCCTCATGTTATGGTTGCCACTCAGCTTAAAGAGACTCTCCTTATCAACCTTATTTATCCCTTTCAAGTACTTGGAGGTGCCAATCATGTGCCCCCCCTCCTGTCTTCCAGGGAGTACATGTTTAGTACTGTCAACCTCTCCTCGTATGCCTTGCCCTGTTGACTGGCTAGCATCTTTGTAACCTTCCTCTAGACTGTCTGCAGCTAGTTAATGTCCTTTTTGAGGTGTGGGCACCAGTCCAGTACTGAACTCCATACTCTCGATGCGGCTTTACCAGTAACCTGTATAAGGGCAATATAACCTCCTCTCTCCTACTACTGATCCTCCTAGCTATGCATCCCAGCATCTTGTTTGCCTTTGCTACTGTGGTACTACTACTACAACACCACTGTGTGTATAAAACTACCTTTTTTATTGACAACCCAGCTGGTGTGGGGGTGGAGATGATGAACGCATGATACCAATTAAAATGGAAACAGACTCAGCTATGTGAGTTCATCAGTTGGTGGCACAATTTCTTTTCTGGCAGGTCAGGAAGAAGTTATCGATGCAGATAGGCGATCACAGAGATCTGGTCTACCATCTTGGAGTGGAGCGAAATGCTGATGATGTATCACAAGACTGTCCAGTGCAGTGGTTGCATGGAGTTTTGCGTTAGAGGTGAGATGGGAGGGATTTGAGATTATGCCAGTGCAAGTAAAGTGGTTCAGCTGGGGGAGTATAGGCCAGTAGTATTTCTGATTTTGGGGAAAATTTGTTGCGTGTGCACACCTCTGAGGGAGAAACACACCAATAGTAGAAGTTCTATTTTTATCTAATATTATATTTAGGCCAGCAGTTGCAGTACTGCCATTGATGGAGAGTTCCGAAGGCAAGGAAGATCCCAGAAAAGAAGAATGAGAGTCATGACTGCAGTGTAGTGGTAGTTGTTCTCAGTCATCAGACGTGTCATTCAGAGCTGGATACAGGAGACTGGAGAGCAGCTGACTCTGAGACTTCTGTTTTGGATATCAGTGGAGTCACCAAGGGGTAAGTAAATGCCTCTCCATCATTCCTGGCTCAGTATCTGTCTCACCTCTGGGGATAGTAGTCGACAGACAATGGCAATGCACACTACTCTACCAAAGAAAGTAAGACTGTAATAAAATGAATGTAGTTGATTTCTATGCACGTGACGGTAATGTGCAGTAGTATTTTGGCAGCAGCTGCAATGCAGAGTTAAGCTATACTAGCATTGCCTTATAAGAGTAATATAATGTGGGGGAGTTGGGCCTGTATTACTATTGAGCAGTAAGCAGAGAGTGACTCCTTCCAACCTTGTTATGTCATTGATATGACATCACTCTGTTGTTATCCCTTCTTAAGTGTGTTA
Organism: Neoceratodus forsteri; assembly: GCA_016271365.2. Classification (NCBI taxonomy): domain Eukaryota; kingdom Metazoa; phylum Chordata; order Ceratodontiformes; family Ceratodontidae; genus Neoceratodus; species Neoceratodus forsteri. The sequence goes on from CM057449.1 coordinate 1,334,213,625, forward strand.
TATCAGTGGTATAACAAAATGGAATGCTCACAATAGTCAATGTTCAACTTTGAGAAAAATGTTGAAAATGTTGTTGGTATTCAATTAACTGTTTACATCAGACAAGGCTGTAGTGATGAAAAGTGTTGTGACGAAGTGAGTTGAAACTTGGTAGATGAGATAAATCAGTCTTCCTATTGGATGTAAAATGCGTAAAAAGGTATTGACCCCTTTGGAGAAAACTTTGAAAAACATAATAATTATGCACACTTCAGCTTTCATTCTATATATGTTTTCTAGATATTTTTCTTCCCCATTACTCATCACTGAGTACATTTGCATGAATACACAAATTCCTTAAGAGTTTTATTACAGTTTATTGGCCTCTGTAGCTTATTTTCTACTTAAATTCATAATCCTCTATTGTGATTTCTCATATCACAGTCTTGCCATGGGAGTAACAATGATGTCATGAGCATAGCATTTTGACCTCACGGGTCGGGATAATGGGAATATGAACACTTCAGGAGCAAAGATCCTGTTGTCATGGCAATGACCTCAGTAATAAATAATGGAGAGGAGGGTAGGGTTATAACATTAATGTGGAATACAAGCTGAACTGTGTCTAAATATTGTGTTTTGTAAAACTTCTCTTGAAGGTGTCAGTTCAGCTGCTGTTTAAGAAAAAAAGAAGTTGAACTCAATATATGTTGTTGAATCAATTTTTCTGTTTGATTTCAGACTGCTTAAAGGAAAGCTGTCCAAATTAGGTGTTTCAGCCTCCGAGTCCGGGCACTGCTAGGCTCATCCCCCAGTTTAGCAGTTATAGCAAAAACTTGTTTTCTCATGCCACAGTTCACTGTATCTTAATTTTGAAAAGTCTGTGCTTTGACCCAGAAGTATGGGGGGGGGGCTCCATTTACTGTAAAGGTGCAATGCTGCACTGCTCGCTTTCATTTATTTCTATTAAAGCGAACAGTGTATGCTACACCTTTACAGTCAAGGAGCACCTGCCCCCATCCGCCATACTTCTGGGTCTCAGACTTTTCCAAATTAAAATAAAGTAAGTTGGGGCACAAGAACAACGCCGTTTTCAGTATAAAAAGTTAAACCGGGGTAAACCTTTTGTGGGTGGTAACCCCCAATTTGGTCAGCTTTCCTTTAAGAAGACCAGCTCAATAAACATGGTGATGAATCAATCTTCCTGCTTGATGATGGAATGCGTAAGAAGAGCAGCAAATCAGTATACATTATTGTCAAATCAATCTTCCTGTTTGATTTCAGACTGCTTAAAGGAAAGCTGTTGAAATTAGGTGGGGGTGCTCCAGACTCCGTGCCCCGCAAGGCTTACCCCTCCGGTTTAGCTGTTATATTAAAAACTGTGTTTTTCTCATGCCACAACTTACTGTATTTTAGTTTTGAAAAGTCTGTGACCCGGAAGCATGGCAGACGGGGGAGATTCATTTACTGTAAAGGTGCGATGCCGGGTCGCAGACTTTTCCAAATTAAAATACAGTAAGTTGTGGCACAAGGACAACGCCGTTTTCACTATAAAAAGTTAAACTGAGGTAAACCTTTTGTGGGTGGGGACCCCCAGTTTGGTCAGCTTTCCTTTAAGAAGACCAGCTCAATAAACATGATGATGAATCAATCTTCCTGTTTGATGATGGAATGCTTAACAAGACCAGCTCAATAAGCATTGTCACATAAATAATCAATTTTCCCATTTGCTTTAAGAATGGTAATTTAAGAATCAATCATAAAAGTAAATCAGTCAGCGATGACTTTTTCTTGGTAGCCTATATCCACTATGACATACTGTGTCGTCTTTGGATATTGTGATCGCCACACTGAAAAGTCTTGAGCCGCTGCTTGCCATGACATGTACACCTCTGGGGCTACATTTTCAGTGTTTACCATGAGGTAATGGCAACCTCTTGAAGTGTTTACAGCATGGTTAAGACCATACATTATCCTCATGTATTTTATTTCATATGTTTTCTTTGCTCTAGTCTCATTATTTGTCAGTTACATATTTTTGTTTCAGACTGAAGCAGCAGCAGCGATGGTCAAGGTTCAGTGATGTGTGATTCACATTGCAGTGTTTATGAGATCATGTTTTAACGGTACGTACTACTTAAGGGATGAACATTATAGCAATGATGCCATGCAGCCCTACTGTCTGTCATCTCACTCAGTGTTCCATTGTAGATGGGTGCAGTCCACAATTATGGTACATTAGCAGTTGCACCACTGGCTTATACCTTTTTCCATACCTTGGTGATATGACAGAATTCTAATATCACAGGCACAGGTGACGTTTTAATGCAATTATGCACTTGTTTTTAGCTATGAAATTGGCTGCTGCAGGAATATTGCAATATATACTACCTATACCTGGGCCTTACAAGAACTTTTTGTATTGTAGGATGAGGTAGATTACCTGAAAAGTAAGTTGGAGGGAGCAATCAAGGCTCACCTTCTTGATCAGACTGACACTTTGTATTGAGGAAGTGAAGTGGCAAAGACAGGCCTGGAGTCTGCAACATTAATTAATCAAGAAATAGACATTTTCTGAATGAATCACATCCAGTAAGACTTGGTGGTGCAGACCCAGCTGGGTACAACCCTTCCCCTTACTGGGGTGTATGTTCTACTTTACCGGGGTGGGACGGGACAGGCACTGTAGGGGACTTGCAGCATTTATGCAGGTAAACATGAACACATTGGTGGTCATGGCATGAGTCACGTCTGGGTTGTAACCTTCACTTTCACAGTGCTGATGTGCTGTGCACTACTGGTACTGCACTGCAGCATCATTCTGTTAAAGTTCTGTGTATGTACTATGCCATGCCTAGTCATGGAACTGTGTTATCATGATTGAAATGTGCATTAACTTCCTGGTTGAATAACAGTCTTCTTGTCTATGCTGGACATCGCATCCTGTTCTTGTTTTTTCAAGTGTTGACTTGGTGGTATTTTACTTCATACATATATCCACTACTTATACCATGTGCATTATCCCATATCGTAACACTGTGGTTTTGTTAAGAATTCATTCATTTCTACCAGTTTGTTACAGAAAAGCCAGTACTGAGTAGTTGTAGTGTAGTAGCTGTCAAAGTCAAATATGGCTGGTGCATCACCTCGTCGTAAAACTAACAAGTATGTCAGTACATCACTACTGTCATGAAGTGAGAAATATGAAATATGCAACCTGTTTGTTGCTCCAAAATTGAGGTCTCACAGCAATAGTAAGTCCATTGTTTGGAAGTACTTTGGCTCACTGTATGTTAAAACACAGGTCCCAAGTACATCTTCAGATGATCCAGGTTCAGTTTCTCTGCTCTTGCTTGATGACAGTAGATATTTCTGTTCTGTTTGCTTAGATGCACAACAAGCAATGTACACAAAAGGTCAGTCCACTGCGCATATTAGCAAAGTTAAAAGTTATGCCCTACAGACAGCTGCTACATCCTTAACAGAGCATTTAATCCACAGTCATAATGTAGATGTGCGTGAGGGTAACAAACTACAGAAACTGAAGCAGACAACTATTAATTTGACTCTTGGTGGTGGCACTGGTAGTGTGAGGCCAGCTCCCTCTGATTTTGAACTGGTTCGCGATGTCTTGGTATGGTTTTCTTTGGATATGGTGTCTTTTGAGTCAGTCAACAAAGAGGGATTCCAACTTTTCTTCTCCAAAAATTTCCCAAGTATGAAAATACCTAATGAGAGAAGCTTACGTGGTAAAGCGCTACATGATGTATACAGCTTATTAAACACCAAAGCAAAGGATGACCTCTGTACAGTGCGTTCCATCTGTATTATGTTTGATGGATGGACCGACAAATACAAATGTCACCCTTACCTTGGTATCCGCCTGGCCTATATTAACGTGTGTTGGGACTTTTGCATTGTTACATTGTCTTGTAAAGTGTTGCCTAACCACACTGGGGAAGCCGTGGCACAGCATGTCCGCAGAGAACTTGAGGATTTTGCCATTGACAGAACAGGAAAACTTTTCTTGACACATGGAGCAGAGAACATGAAGAAAGCTAGTCACATGCAACAGGTGGAACAGTGTAATCACTGTGTTGCACATGCATTGCATCTGTTGCTGATGACTGATTCCATTAATCGTGTCAATGACATACAAGACTTGACTGAGAAATGCAAATCCATAGTGACCACATTACATTTCAAAGGGTATCTCATTGAGAAGGAAGTAGCCAACAGTAATGACCGGCAAGTGATGGACAGCTTCCTGGAGAAGATTGCAAATGCACAAAACATTCTGTCATTGGATTCCGAGTACCCCATTGAAGACAGTGGAAGTGGAACAGATGATGAGGATATGCATCCAGATTTTGGACTCCATCTCAGTGATGATGATGCAGCACCAGAACCCATTCTCAGTAACATCTCAGTAACATCACAGACACTGGCACAGAGGAAAGACCCAGTTGCAAGAGTGACCCGGTTAAAGGAGCAACACACTCCAGAATTGTGCAACACAAAAAAAGGCATCACATAACTTTAAAACAACAGGTCATGACCAAGGCCACTGATTTACAGTGATTAAAACAATTAAATTCCGTTTTCAAGACTTAAGATTCCGGAATTTCACTGGTGATTGTTACTCTAATTTCCGGATTTTACCGGGATTCTGTTATCATTCTTTTAGTATGTACAAAAATAATCAGAATTAAAGAAGACTTAATATACAGAGCATTAAATAAAGCAAACTAAAAACAGTACAGGAAGGAACTAAGAGAAAAACAGACTTTTTTGTAGATTTACTGATCTGATTGAACATGCCAGATTCCATGAAATCTTCATTTTTACCGGTTTTCAGGCAGCCCTAATTCCGGAATTTTACCAGATTTTCTGGTAAAAACCGAAAAACAGTGGCCTTGGTCATGACTAGGTGGAATTCGGTACTTATTATGTTTGAAAGCATTGTAGATCTTCACCGGGAGGTTGAGCAAGCTTTGAAACATACTGGACACAGTGAGCTGTGCCTCACAACTGAAGAGTTTGATATTGTTGAAGAACTCAGACATTTTATTCTCCCATTTAAGGAGCTGACTGATCTGGTCAGTAGTAATCAACCACACCTGGCACTAATACCACTCATAAAAAATGAGATTGGGGAAAAATCACAGATAAGTAAAAAAGATCATCCCACTGTGCAGCAGGTGAAAAGACTAGTGCTGAAAAATGTCGAGAGGTGATTTCCAGAAAGTGATACTGTCAAACTGACATGCTTACTGGACCCAGCCACCAAAGATGCTTTGCAGCTGTCTAGGGAGGAGCAAGTAGCAGTACTGAAACATGCAGTGGAAGAAATGAAGGAATTTTAAACTATGACAACAGCTTTTTGAACAAGTACTCCAAGTAGCCATTACAGAGCCAGCAGCACACCATCAGTGATGAAGAGGCAGATGATGAAGATCCAAACTTTCATGCCGATGTGGGTAAATGCATTCCAATGAGTAAGAAGCTTCAGAAGCTCAAGGTACGTTTGCATCTCAGTGACAATAGCTCAGCTGTGGAAGATGAAATAAACAGAAATTTGATGGTAAAACCTACAAGTGAGGAGAAAGATTTCCCACTTATATTTTGGAAGAATAATGAATATAGATACCCTACTCTGGCTCAGCTTGCAAAAACTTACCTTGATGTTACGGCATCCAGTGTGCCAGTGGAGTGCATGTTCTCGGTGACCGGGTTATTGCTGAATGGTAAACAGTCGAGCATTATTCCATATCGTCTGAACTATATGTCATTTATTCATGATAACTATCCACTCTTTTTTCCCATTACCAAATAAAAAAAAAAATAAGCCCAACCCCAACAAGCGTGTGGGTGTGTGTATGTGTGTGTCTGTCTGTCTGTGTGTGTCTGTGGGGGGGTATATAAGACATATGGTGCAGTACAACTCTACAAAAGTTCTTGTTGCTGCAAACTGCTGTCAATACTGTCTCCCATCAACTAACTACTTGTCTTGCAGTTGCTCACAATAGACACCACCCATACACCCACCATTCTATGACACGTTGAACCACTATACATGTTACTGTTTATATGCTGCAAGGTATATACATGCCAACAACATAAATATTGGCCATGTAAATATAACAACAGCAACTTGAGTCTTTCCTTTGTCTACCCTGAGTTCCTGTTACCACTTGACTTAAAGAGCACCTTTCATGACTGGCCACAATGTTTTACATCACATGTGCTGGGCTGCTTTCTCCACAGTTGGATACATCACCCTAGGACACAGTACTGAGTAAGAATGTTCAGCATACTGCACTCTGTGTCACAGCACAGCTGTTTTTTAAGGGGAAACTACCAGTAGTCAATGAACTCTGTGTTCCCCTTCCCCAACACGCCCACCTGCTGCTGTCAGCTGTGCACTGTGCCTGCCAAATCATCCATGTGTCTTGTCACTCAGTTTACTTGTAAAGCTTTCCACTGCCTCTGCATGGCTGTGAATAGAAGTGACCCTAATAATTTGACAGCATAACGCCTCCTTCACACCCAAGCCATAGCAGAGCCTTACTTGTCTCTCTGTTGTAAAATGTGAGTCACCACAATGGAATGTGGATGTGAGGCACTAATAAAATGGCATGATTCAGAAGGCATTATTGTTTTCGAATTATCAAAGTACAGACAGTAATCACAACAATGGATAAACTGACAGCTGGGTAGACTGACATTGACAGCAACTTTTGATGAATTATCATCTTCAGGGGGATCTCAGACATCATGTACCACTGCTGCTATTCTCTGCAGCTGCCACATGGAGGGTTTGGGTTGCACCACTTCTGCATGGACCCATGACAGCTCAGTATCAAGGCTTTCTGTTTTAAGTTTATGAAAGACATCGAGTGCACAGAAGGTTGTTATACATCATCACATCTCCTGTCTTAAGTTTATAGAGATCATGCCTCACAGCATCCCCACTTATTTGTTGTACATGCTTGGGACTCATTCCTACATGTTACCTGATGTCTAACATCCCCTCAAGGATCTACTTTTGTTTTCCTCACCCCACTATTTTTATGTTCCTTCGGTTTTCTGAGGCATCTCTCAGAGGAGACTGCTCGACTCAGATCTGCTACTCCCCACTGAGACTCCCTTCCAAGTGATCCCCTCCAACAAACATATAAGCCCACTGGATCACTCCCTCCTGGAGGGCCTGCCTCTCCTACTTTTAGCAGCATCTGTCTGAAATTATAAGGTTCATTTCTGCAGGTTGTGCCTGTGGATCACTGGTGCAGCAGTTTGGTGTTGGGGATGTGTGGCTTGGTCTCTGAGGCCCTCATCTCCTCCTCAGTCCTCTGGGAATTTTTCCTTGTGTGTTGTCCATGGGAGCGCAGATCTGCAATGACATCCAGTGCAATGTGGGCAAGCTCCCTAACCAGCTTGCAGGACATCCGCCATTGCTCCCATATCACCAATGTGTGCTCTGCATCTTGCTGCAGTCTACCAGTTTCCACCAGGAGCTGCTAGAGCAGCAAAGAGCACCGACGACCCACCCCAGGAGAGAAAAGTAGTCTTACAGATGCTCAGTCCTCTCCTCTACCTGCTGACCTCTGGTGCTCAAGTCCGTTCCTGAACACAGGTCAATGGCACGGCATAAGGCAAGGCGTTTGGCCCAAAGATCTACTGTTAATGGTAACTTACTGTGTAACTGTTCTTAGGGATGTGGATATGTTGTTCTTATCCACTCTTGTTGGCATGTCCCTTTCCCCTTTAAATCTTGCCAGAAGGTCTAAAAGCTGGCTCCTCCCACCCACCTGGGTGATACAGGGTGGTCTCGGCCACATTTCCACTCCACTGCATGAACCACCACCTCCTTGGGATTTACTGCTGGTCTGGGCAAAGCTCATGGGCAAATCATTTGAACTAATGTACAGGTGTGAGATGTCACATCTGTCATGGAAGACCACCTCCCTGGTGGTTATCACATCATCCAGAAGGACTGGGGGAACTACAGGTGCTCACTGAGTCTCCCTATCTGGTCTTCCACAGGGACAAGGTTGTCCTGTGCCTCCACCCAAAACTCCTTCCGAAGGTGGTGTCGGAGTCCCACCTGAGCTAGGTGTTGATTTTGCTGGTGTACTACCACAACTGCATCTCAGAGGCAGAGTACAGGCTCCATACTTTGGACATGAGATGAGTGCTCTCTTAATATAAGGAGTGAACAGCTGAAGTTCGGGGAGAGGTTCACCAGCTGTTTGTCCCATATGCTGAAGCTATACCTGGCAGACCCGCAGCAAAGCAGATGATTGGCAGATGGATAACATAGAAACATAGAATGTGACGGCAAATAAGGACCGCTTGGCCCACCTAGTCTGCCCATTTTCCTACCTAACAGATAAGCTGCAAATCCTAGTTAACTAACAGCTTACTTCCTCCTACCCCCACTAGGACTGCCTTATGTCTGTCCCATGCATTCTTGAATAACATTCTGCATTGATCTCTGCTACTAGTTGGCGGGCAAGGAGCCTCCCATAGGGATAAGAGCTCATTCTACCTGACATACTGCTGCATCGGTGGCTGCTATTTGGGGCGTCCCACCCTATCCAGGATATTTGCAGGGCTGCTACCTGGAAGTCAGCAAACACCTTCATTACTCATTTCCACATCAACCTAGAGTAACACCAGGATGCTGATTTTGGAGCCTCAGTTTTACAGTCTCTGTTCCACTCAACCTCCACAGCTTCAGTGCACAACCTCTGCTTCCAGTGGGCAAGATCTGCCATCATGGGGCAAAGCAGAGGCCTACACAACCCTGGTGGGTGGGTAGGAGGGGCCAGCTTTTAGATCTTCAGGCAAAATTTAAAGAGATTCACCAAGATAAAGCATTGCACCACATGGTGTGGTGCCTTACCTGAGTGGCACCCCGTCTGGCTATAGTTAGCCAAAAACATAATCCATATTAAACAGTGGAAGGGATCGTAAATTTGTGAACTGCCGATCACTTCAACTTCCTGGTGCTGGAAGCTGATTAAAGACATGCCCCTGTGCTCAGGCACATAATGACGTGTTCCTAGGGAGAGCGTGGGGGCTCACTCCATTATTCTCTATGGGGGCTAAGTTTTTAAAACATTTTTTGATACATTTGCGGTCATTCTGTCTTTAATCATGGGCACTGGTCAACTAACAAGGGCCTTGTTAGTCACCTGGTGCTCATGGTTAATGACAGCGAATATCTTGAAAAATGTTTTAAAAGTCAGCCCCCATAAAGAATAATGGAGCACGCCCCTGCACTCTCTCTGGGCACACGTCATTACATGCCTGAGCATGGGGATAGTGGGTTTTTAGTCAGCTCCCAGCACCGGGAACTTGAAGGGATTATCTGCTCACAAATTTACAATCCCTTTCACTCTTTAATATGGATTATGTTTTGGGCTAAATATAGCCAGGTGGGGTGCTGCTCAGGTAAGGTTCCATACCATGTGGTGCACATGATATTCCTCATGTCCAGGACCCACCACTCCTTTGGGCAGCCACAATCTCTGACATCACCCCCACTACTCCTCCCCTTAGAGCCCCCCTCAATTCATATTCATAGCCTGACCCCAGGGTAGCCCTTCGGGGGCGTGGTAGGCTGGCTGCCATAATCCAGTCAGTTCTCAGCAGTTTGCCATTTTCTTGGCACATCCCTCTGTTGTGACGCTCATGCAGTGCTCCCGGTCTTCACCAGGTGCTGTTGCAGAGCGATGCAATACTGCTCCTACCCTAGCAGAGGAGAGCAGTGCAATGGACGGCTTGGACACTCAATTCTCTGCTCCCTTGCCAACCCCCAGTGCCCCGAGTCACTTTCAGAACCTGGGTCATTGGCGTGGTTCGAGGTAAGACACCAGTGCCTCAGCCCTCTGCACCACTGGGCCAGCCTGCACATGGTATTTTAATTAACTTGTTGAACCTCTTTAAAGGGAAGAGTAAAGGGACATGCCAACAAGTGTGGAAGAAGAACAACGTATACCATTCCTAGAACTACTGTTACAGGTGAGTAACCTGTGTTTCAGCCCCCATGCGGCTTTGCTACAGAAGCAGAAAACAGTTAAAAAAACAAACAAATAAAACTTTTGAGGCATTTTGGATTTTGGCATAATGCATTGCTAACAGGTGGGAGTCTTGGGGAAGGGGGCACATGATCCGTAGGTTGACTACTGTTACTTTACCCTTGCAAAACTAAGCCTGCCACTGCACTGTGCTGCACAGTGACAGTGAGTCACTCCTCTGCCCTAGTACCCCCAGTGATGTCAGCACTGCAGCCATGGATACATCCACAGCCACAGCCCTGCACTGTGCTGCACAGTGACAGTGAGTCACTCCTCTGCCCTAGTACCTACAGTGATGTCAGCACTGCAGTCATGGCTACATCCACAGCCACAGCCCACACCAAGCTGCTTGCTATACAATCTGTGGCACACACAATAGTTTTTTGCAGCTCAGAATGCTAAAACTAACTTCAGATGACACTACTGTTTGAAATACAGTGACAAAATTGGTTAAATAATGGTTTATTCGTGCATAAAAGTAAAAGGACTGTGAACGGTGCTCTTTAATCATTCAGGTACTGAAATGTAATGCAATGTTGGTACTTAATTTGCCTTTTCAGTCATATACATCAGTTCAAGAATTTGTAACAAGAGTTCAAAACCCTCAGCTGGGCATTTCTCTAATCTTGCAATGCGATTTATTCTTGTATGTCAGTGTGATTGGTATTAATAGCAGATTTAGAAAGCTGTGGTTACATTACACATGACAGACAAATTCAATATCCAATACCAAGTTCACCATTTGCTTGGTAGGCCACTGTCTATTCTGGCTAGCCAGCTGCCGCAGGTGAATTTCCTATTGCACAGTGTGATGATCTTTTTTGCTTATCTGTGACTGTACTGCTGTATGAATGTAGTCATACAGAATTCACCATTGGTCACTTGCTGACTTATTTTTGGTGTTGGGGATGGTGTAGTTAGGCACATCAACATGCAATACAGTTAAGATCACTTAATGATAAAATGAAATTCTTTCTGTTAAACTCTGGAGATAACTGTCCCAAAAGTTATTTCTTGGCCTACGTGCCAGTCAGGGAGTCGGACATAATAGCAAACTACCAAATGTCGCTTAATTACATTCATTCATGTAGTGGTTGTAGTGTACTTTTATTGTCACTATTATTGAATTCTTCACATAATCAAACCTTCTCATTGACAGTGATCTGACTCGGACTCTGTGCTGGACACCAAGTTGGACCTTTAATGTGCATTCCCATATAAAAATCAGGATGGACCAGATCCGAGCCACTGTCTGTTACTGTTTTTTGGCCCGGCACGCTACATTGCACAATATGCCAGCCTGAGGGACTGGGAAAATAAATGGGTGGAAGGGATGTGCAACAGTCAACTTACTGTTGATGTTGAACAGGTGCCATAGGACCTCTCACCATGTTGATCCCCACTGGTGAGACAGTGGGGGGAGTGGTGCTTAGGGTTGAGGCATCAATACCCAAAGGCTGGCTAGACTCCTCCCATACCACTATCAAGTCAAGCCAGGAGTCAAGTAATATACTGCAGTTGCCCTGAATTCAACAAAACACATGTAATCTGGCCTCATTTCTGAAGACTTATACCAAAATATTTCATTATCATTCAAGCAAACAATGTTTTAACTGAACACACTCTGACATGGAACAGTTGCCCTTGATTGTGCTTTATGTATCTTTCAGTGACTCTCGATGGAATGGATCTTTCAAGAGTTGTCAATATTTTTTGCCCACTCCATTGCACAATATGCCAGCCCTTGGGAGCGTAAATGGGTGGAAGGGATGTGCACCAGTCAATTCACTGTTGATGGTGAACAGATGCCGTAGGGCCTTTTACCATGTTGATCCCCACAGGTGACACAGTGGGGGGAGTGGTGCTTGGGGTAGAGGCATCAATGCCCGAAGGCTGGACCCCTCCCTGACTACCATCTATCGGAATATCAGAAGTTAAGGAGCCTCTAGACTCAGTGATATACAGCATCTGCCCCAAATTCACCACTGTCATAGACATATTTTGGTGTAAATCTTCGTAGGACACAGATTCAACAATTCAATAAATGACTGCTTTACCTTTACTTTACTGAACAAATCGGACATGAAACAGGTTTATCTTGATTGTGCTTCTTGTGTTTCTTTTTGACCAAATCATGCTGGCTCACAGCTGTCAGCATTTCTATACCTGAACCACTCTGTTGCACATATGACAGCCTGAGGGACTGGGCAAATAAATGGGTGGAAGGGATGTGCACCAGCCAACTCAGTTGATGGTGAACAGGTGCCATAGGACCTCTCACCATGTTGATCCCCACTGGTGCCACAGTGGAGGGAGTGGTGCTTAGGGTTGAGGCATCAGGATACCCAAAGGCTGGACATGGTGATGACGGGGGACAGTCAGGCATAAGTTGTTCATAACCAACAGCTATATGCTAAACTGTTACTTACAATCATTGTCCAGAGAGGCTGACAGCTGTGATCAAACACAATTTTGTTAAAACAAAACATATGATGCATTCCTAAACAAAAAACTGTTCAAAAAGAAAATTCATAGTGCTAAAACATTGTCACTTGACAGACAGACATAGCTTTTCAGAAATAGATAGTGCAGATCAGTTTCACTGATTCATGAATGGGAGCTGCTCATCATCATCAGGATTTGTATAGATAGGGTGCATGTGCTTTCAGCTTGGCGTCCAGCAGAACACAGTAGAAATCAAGAGACAAGTTATTTCTTGCCATGAAAAAGGCTTAATTAAGTCCAAACAGAATTAGGGTCTAGTGGTTAAACTTATTACAATACAACTCTTCTGCATTACATAAAGCCTCCTTGAATGGCGGGTATGCTCCCTCACTCAAATCTTTACTCATTGTTACCAAAAGTTCACATCAGTCTCTGCACCCTTGCCAGAATCATTAACTGTGTCTGGCCAGTGGTCACTTTTTTGTCTTTTGTTACTCTCTGGACTTGACGAACATTCTCCGGACATGCTGTGCCACTGCTTCCCTTCACACCAGTGTGGTTTGCCTCAACATAACAAATAAATTAGGACAGTTCACCAATCCATGGCATTCTGTGTCCATCCATGTTTTCACTGTTCTCTATGATAATTTATGTACTGTCACTAAATTTCAACGCAGCTTGTTGCTGTAAGGAGTAATGACAATGTGAACTTGGATGCGATGTCCAGTATAGACAAGAACAACCAAAGAAACCAGAATTTATTTGGGGGTACTAGGATTACGCACACTTGTGTTATGTTGCGACATGCATAGGTAATAGTAATCTGGTTTATATTATAGAAGATGTTGCTGTATCCCCATTGAATAAACCAAGATAAGTAGACCTCTACAGTCATGGAGTTAGATTGAAAATGGAACATATAATTAGTCTGATTACTTACACTACAACATGAGATTCCTGCAGCCATGGTATACTTCTTGTTTGCACCAATGGAAAAGGAAAATGGCTTCTTGTAAACTACCTAGGTCTGATTATGCAGCACATAATTACAAAACTGTTTAAAACTGTGGGGTGGGGTGGGGTGGGGACAGAAGACATCTGCCTATGCTAAGCTTTTATTAAGAGTTTTTTTTTAAATACTTTCTGGTTCTGGATAAGTTTCTGGTTATATCTGGTTCTGGATACCTTTCTGGTTACATGTTGATGAATATTATAGTTCCAACTTAAATGATACACAGCTGGCATTATACAAGTCAAGAAGATTGGACTTTTCTTTACTGGCCTGGTGGAACATGTGAAACTACTCTACCTTAATGCAAGTAGGATATATTAAAGGGGAGCAGTCAGCAAAGCCTCACACCCAAGTGTGAGGCTGATCACATTTTTCACTTGGTATACAAAATGATTTCATTTCAATTACTGTTACTGCACAACAGAATGCACTAGACTAATTTAACTGACACTGATTTGTAAGATACAATTTCATGTAACCATAAATCCCAGAATCCATGATGCTCCCATCAGAGGAGGAGTGCTCAGATAGGATATGCATTCTTCAGTAGCCTGCACCCTGTAGTATACATGTTCATTATCTTGTAAGCTAAAAATCAGATTTTGCTATCCTCATGGTGCTTCCTACAGTCCTCTAACTTCACTGTACCTAGCCTGAGTCACCCCACACAAACAGCTGTCCAACAAATTGAAGATTAAAGCTTACAAAACACTCTGGCATTCACTGCAGGCAGGCTATTGAAGGCAATTGAATCTACCAGCTCTGCAGTTCTCCTCTAAAGTCAGCATTATGGCATTCTGGAATGTCTGGTTACATGAAATTACATCGAACAAGTTAATAACATTACTTAGCCTGATTCATGTATTACACTGCAGTAATCAGAAAGTAAAATGGTGTCACTGCACACAAATGTTTAATTATGATTAGCCTCACACTTGGGTGTTGTCACAGGCTGCCAGATTATTTGGATAGTTACTTACCCATGCATAATCTTTAAAGAATGCAAACCTATTTTCTTGCATGCTTATTATCTTATGTCATCGTATGTACGTCCTTTTGCTCATCTGGTGGGAGTGGACTTCACTGTATTATTCACGGGACACTGGGTTTGGATAGAACCTCTGATTAGTATGTCTGTCTGTCTGTACTGTATTTATTTTTTCTGTATTGCTGGTGAGGGTGATTGCTGTCTATACTGCAAATCCGAAAAGCCTGCCTCTTATGTCAATTATACCTATGTATTATAACGTATGTGGCATATGCCTAATAAGTGTAATCATGTATTCATTTAACAAATAGAAGATATGAAGTTAACATATGCAAACATACGACATAATAAAATTCAACGATGGTGAAAGTTGAACAGATTGGTTGCATTTTCTTTACTCAGTTGAAGTCAGAAATGTCAAACTAGTTGGAAAAATCAGTCATAATGTGTAGTAAGTCAGTCAGAATTTGTTTTTCAACTGACTCCAGGGTCTAGGAGAAGGGGGGGTTACAGGCAGAGTGGGAGCAAGATCTGTAGGGCCATGTGTGCAAATGCAAGGAGTCTTGGAAATAAAATTCAAACTTAAAGGCCATCCTGGAGGAGGTGAACCTGGATGTGCAATTACTGAGGCACAGTGCACTAGCAACCACAGGAAGGACAGAGTAAGGAGTAAAAGAGGAGGAGTTGTACTGTATGTAAGGGAAGGTATCAAAAGGATGGAAATGCAAAGAATGTGGGGGGAAGGAGGAACTGGAGATATTGTGAGTCACCCTGGAGACAGGAACTGGAATCACTATTCATACTGGGGTGATATACAGACCTCCAGTACAGGGGAGAGGAACTGAATAATGCACTGTGAGAAGCCATCAGCATAATGGCAGAAAGAGGGGAGGTGCTGTGGGCAGAGAACTTCAATCTGCCGGATGTAAACTGGAGCCTCTCAGTCATCATGGCCTCAGCTAGAAGCAGGAACATCCTAGACTCCCTGCAGGGATGTTTCTCAGGCAAATATTCAAATAGCCCACTCATGATGGGGCAATACCAGATTTGGTGCTCAGAAACAGGGACAGTGTTGCAGATGTCAAGGTGGGAGGCCACCTAGGAACCAGCGATCATCGTGTGGTGAGTTTCAATATAAGAATGGCAGCAGAAGTAAATCACACAAGGACAAGGGTCCTGGACTTCAGGAGGGCTGATTTAAAAAAAAAATGGGTGAATGCCTTACAGACAACCTAGTTGAGGGGAGAAGCCAGGGTGAGGTGGAAGAGCAAGCAAGCAAAATTTATTTATGAAACGCTAGTCCAATAAGACCATAGCATTGAACACAGAATCATAAAAATCATAAAACCTCCATTTCAACAGAATTATAAAACTTAAAAACAGATTATAAAATAGCAGAACTAAATATCAGAAAATGCTAATTCAAATAAATAGTTTTTTTAAGGCTGATTTGAAGGCAGTGGGACAAATTAAGGTATAACATAGTGAAGGCAACAAAACTCTGCGCAAGAAGTGAGCAAAAACAGGAGAAAAGAGAGACCACTTTGGTTCCTGACTGGCCCAGCTCCCCTGCCGGCCACTTGACTGACGGTCCACTTGAAGAATGAACCCAAACTTTACTTGAAAAGACTCCCATCAAACAAGGAGACTCCCAAACTGTGGCTCCCCACACCACTTAGAGTCTGCAACTCCTAGAGAGATTTGTTTTCTTACTTCCAATCGAACTCCCATCAAACAAGGAGTATATTTCCCATCCTGTGGCTCCCCACACCACTTAGAGTCTGCGACTCCTAGAGAGATTTTCAAGTTGCGACCCACGTCTGGGTACCCACCTCATCACTGGCCAAGTGCATGAGGCAAGTAGCAAAACACAGAAGAAATTCATAGAGGTGGACCTGGTTACTAAAGATGGGGGGTTTTCCCACCTCCAGCTCCCACAGCCCATACCCGGCCATTTCTCTGGACAAACAGAAAACTTAGAACTTTAATATGTAGATTTATCGGTGGATGACCTGAAGCACCCCCTCTACAGCATCACTTGAAATCCAATAAAACTTTAGACTTTTTTGACTGCTCCATTTGTCTGTCCTAGTAACATAGTCCTCCCAAATAGCAGTCCACATCCATTTCCCAACTGAAGAAAACAATTTGTTTGCCCCTTCAAATGGAGCCAAACACTCACCCTTTCGTTGCAGGTGCCCCACAGGCGAAGTAACACTTTCTTTGCTGTTATGCAAGAACAGACTGACAAAAACCAGGCAGCTTCCTTCCATAGTGGCAAAGGGATTGCCCTGGGACCCTGAGAACTCCCCCATCCCGGAGGGAGGGGCACTGAGACTTGAAAGCGGGTCTCCACCACTTAAAAGGTAAAACAGGATGACTTCCTTCCTGTTTGCTTTAGGACAAACTCAAGACTGGCTTTGAAAACTCCCAAAGTTCTAAACTCACTCCCTGAACTGCAGATTCCAATGTGGCTTATGCAGCTGCGACAGTTCTATGGTGATGTCATCTCTCAAGTCTCAGCTGTGACTGAGGACAGAGTGAGACAGTGTGAAACCCATTTAACTGGAGTTTCACAAGCTGCCTTCCCTGCCTACCACTAGGTCTTACTGGGATTCTTGTAACCCCGGGTAACAAGGGGGTTACATTAGCAACCTGCAAAGAAACAGAGAGTCAAATGGTCCATATGACTAGGGTACTTTTTTTTAATTTATTTATTTATTGAAATGTTTCACCAGAAAGACACACTGGGCAACAGATTGCTCCTCTCCCGGTGTGACCTGGGGGGGGGGAGAGGTTCAATAGGGATGAGACATTTACATTCAAGTTACAAAGATCAGCATAGCATACAGTTAATTAAGGCAGTTGTTACAAACAGTGTTGCATACATGTAATTTATGAGAACAATTAATAAGTGCAATGGTAATAAGTGAATAAGTGCTATCATGAAATAACATGTGAAGGAGAGAGGATGATATGACAGATAGTGCAGAGTCATGTCCCTGAGAGACCCCTTCAAGAAGCGGGGAACCCTGCAAGGGGAGAGGGGACTGGAGTAGGGATTAGAGAGGGGGAGGGAGAGAAATAGAGGGAGTAAGTGTGATTAACACCTAGGAAGAGAAATAAGGCCTGACCCAAAAAGAGAACCCTTCAAGATGCGATGAACCCCGCAAGGGGGTAGTGAAGTTCAGGCGATTGTAAACCCTCCTGCGGTTAGGTGTTGTAATTATAGAGGGATAGTGAAAGGGAGGGAATGAGAAATAACTCCTGGCAGGAGATGAGGCCTGATCCAAGGAACCCTGAGGATGCTGGGGACTCTGACCCCTGACTCATACTAAACACTTATTAAACAGTTCTGTCTGATATGTAGTTCCATATTTATCTACGGGTTGCAGACTTCCTCGACTATGGATCGGCTGCAGTTCAGGGTGATCCATGGGGCAGAGTGGCTGGCCAGTGGCTGACCCCACAGCTGACACCCACAGTGTGACATTCTTGTCACTCCAGACTGCTAGCTCGAAGGACTGCTTAGCTGGAAGACTCCTTATGACCCCCAGAAATGATGTGGAGTAGGGTGGTAGGAGGCTGCTTCAGGAGGGAGACAAGCTGCATGTTCCCCTCTGGCAGCTGTACTAGCATGCTGGGTGACTGATGGATTAGGTGATCGGTGGGTAGAGGTGCCATGCACACCTGGACAAGCAGAGAGCTCTGAAGAAAATGTGTTGAGCAGGTAAGAAAGACCTGCTTTTAAATACTGGGCTGGCTTCTCTAATGTCAGGCTTTTTGGCACCATGTTTGAATTTGCCCTTCTTTCAGTCCAGCAGCAGTCCTCAGGAGATCGGAGGTTTGGCAAGCTTTTTTTTTTTTTTTTTAAATGTCTGTTCATACCTCTCAACTGTCCCATTTTTTCTGGGATTTCCTGGATTTAGACTCCCTGTCCCAAAGTCCCAAATTGATTGCTTCTTTTATGGATTTTTAGAATACCAGTGCAAGCCTAGCAGACCTGTGTAACCCTTAGGCTAACAACAGAATTCGAAAGTATAGGAACTCTGGACTGCTATATCAGTCAACAACACAGCAAGGGTTAAACTTGTCCAGGCAGAATAGAAGAAGAAGAATCAGTATTTGTATAGCGCTTTTCATACATCCAAAGCGCTTTACAAGCAATGCTAGACTGGTAGTGAAGTGACTGAATGTGTGGTGGCAGCCATATCGCACATCATCACCCACACACAGCCTGGATAATTGCATGAACCAGTTTATGGGAAGGGGAATGTTGGCCAGGACACCAGGAATGTTCCTACTCTTTGCAAAGAGTGCCCTGGGTTCTTTTACTTCCACCTGGACACCCACCAGGACAACACCAGGATGGGTAGAAGGGACCTCAGTTTAACGTCTCATCCGAAGGACGGCACATCCCAGCAGTACAGCACCCCCCAATACTGCACTAGAATGCCAGCGATTTTTAGGTGCAAGTCCAATCCCAGTGTGGGACGAGAACCCACGACCTTCTGGTCCAGAGGCAGATGTGCTACCAACTGAGCCACGCTGAATACAGGAGACTGTAGGAGCCACTCCTCCCCCTGGCATTCCACAGTCTCATCCTTCATCTGTTTCTCTAATGAGAGTACTGAGAGAGAGAGAGAGAGACACACACACACACACACACACACACACACACACACACTGCATTCCGATACAGTATATTTCTGTTCAGTTAAGGGGAACTGCACAGTAAGTCATTTTAATGTTTGCTTGCACGCATGTGCAAGAAACATAGTGCCATCGTCCGAGTTTTCGGAGGTATGTCACCCCCTCTGCCAATTCAGTCAGTGTGTTGGCAGGCGCGGCTCCAGTCCGCCAATGCATGCTATAACGGCTCAAAATGCAGTGGCGTACAGTTGAAGGGAGCTATGCTTCAGTGAGCAGCGATCAGATGTCGCCTGCTCATGCGCCAGCTCCCCCTACACACACACACACACACACACACACTAACACACACCGCGCTGCGTGCACTTCTGCACACTGTATGGCAGACGGGTTGCCCAATCCCTATGTCAGCTCACCCGCGCCCCCAAAGCCTTTCCACATGCCACGCTGGATGCCCACCCCAGGGTGGCAAGTTATCGATAGCCGATGGGGTGCCTAATCCCCATCGCTCCATGACCCCCAACCAGTCATCCTTGTGCCATGCTGGGAGCCCACCCTAGCGTGGCAAATGTCCCGGCCATCATTTTGGTGAAAAAACCTGTAAAGAAAAAATAGTCCCATGCAGTCTTCCTGCCCCCACAACCAGCACCCACCCACTGCGCACCCATACTTACCTCCGGACCTCGGCACGACAATCTTCGGTGGACCGGGAACACGTCTGCACTCTTCAAAGCCAACCGCGAACTGCGGAAATGCCGGTAAGCTGTATAATGGGATAGATAGGGTTTTTTCAACTTTGTTGCATATCTCAGGCATTTTGGGGAATTTTGCACCAAATTTTCAACATGGGGTTTTTGGGACCCCTTCTCATGAATGATGTCACTGTCATTGTGCTATTCAGGCCCGAAGGGTGATTTCTCAGTCACTGCGTGAAATCACCTTTTGGGCCTGATTAATGAAATGACACTGCCAGCGTTCATAAGGTGGAGCTCTCAAAGTCTATTTTGAAAATTTGTTGGGCAATCAAAAAATGACTTGTTTTCTGGCGTCGTTGCGCGTTCCTACACAGGCTCGTAAGTTCATGAATTTTCAATATTTTCACTCCAGATTTTCAACATTGCCATTTTACCATACCTTCTTATGGCGGTACAGCTGTCATTTTCACATCTCACCCAAAAGCGTGTTTCCATATGTAGTGCACAATGGTACAGTGTTCGATATCTGCGAAATCAATGTCTGGAACAAATTAAGGAAAACACAGTGACACTGTTCATGAGCAGAGGTCTTAAAATGGCTATGTTGAAAATTTGGTGAAAAAATCCTTAAAAATGACTGTTTTACAAGCGTGCGTTGTGCAGTTCCTACACATGCTCGTAAGTTTGCAAATTTTCAATATTTTCACTCCAGATTTTCAACATTACCATTTTACCACATCTTCTTATGAGCAGTATAGCTGTCATTTTTCACATCTCACCCAAAATGTGTTTCCGCCCATGTAGCGCACAATGGCGCAGTCAGTGTGTGAAATCAATGTATGGGACACATTAAGAAAATCACAGTGACACTGTTCATGAGCAGACATCTTAAAATGGCTATGTTGAAATTTGGTGAAAATCCTAAATATGACTGTTTTACAAGCGTCTGTTGCGTTAGTTCTCCATGCGCACTCGTAAGTTCGCGAATTTTCAATATTTTCAATCTAGATTTTCAACATTGCCATTTTATTATACTTCCTTATGAGCAGTACAGCTGTCATTTGTCACATCTTGCCCAAAACATGTTTCCGCCCATGTAGCACACAATGGCGCAATCGGTGTGTGAAATCAATGTATGGGACACATTAAGAAAATCACAGTGACACTGTTCGTGAGCAGAGGTCTTAAAATGGCTATGTTGAAAATTTGGTGAAAAAATTCCTAAAAATGACTGTTTTACGAGAGTGCGTTCTTGCGGTTCCTATGCCTCTCGTAAGTTTTCCGATTTTCCAATATTTTCACTCCATATTTTCAACATTGCCATTTTATAACACTCCTTATGAACAGTACAGCTGCCATTTTCACATGTCGACAAAATGTTGTTTACGCATGTAGCACACAATGGTGCAGCTAAAAGTAAAGCAATGTTTGGGACAGATTAAGAAAATCACAGTTACAATTTTCATGAGCGGAGGTCTTAAAATGGCTATGTTGAAAATTTGGTGACAAAAGTCCATAAAATGACTGTGTTATGAGTGAGCATTGCGCAGTTTCCACGCACCCTCGTAAGTTCATGACTTTGTAATATTTTCAGTCCAGATTTTCACCAGTGGCATTTTTCCACACTTCCTTATGAACAGTACAGCTGTTATTTTTCACAACATGGCCAAAATGTGTTTTCACACTTTCAGCGCAGAGATGCGTGGTCACTGTGGGAAACCATTGTTTGGGACAGATAAAGTAAATCACAGTGACACTGTTCATGATCGGAGGTCCCAAAATGCCTCTGTTGACAATCTGCTGTAAAAAATCCCCAAACTAATTACATTATGGGTGTGCATTGCACAGTTTCTATGCACGCTCATGACTTCACCAGTTTTTTTATATTTTTACTACAGATTTGCAACATTGCCATTGT
Organism: Neoceratodus forsteri; assembly: GCA_016271365.2. Taxonomy (NCBI): domain Eukaryota; kingdom Metazoa; phylum Chordata; order Ceratodontiformes; family Ceratodontidae; genus Neoceratodus; species Neoceratodus forsteri. Next base: position 1,334,235,397 of record CM057449.1, read on the forward strand.
TTACACCTCCCCATGAACAGTACAGCTGTCATTTTTTACATCCTGTTCAGAATGTGTTTGCTCCTGTGGTGCTAAATGCTGTAGTCGCTGTGCATAAGCAGCTTCCGGCTAACAAACTGATATTGTCACTGTTCACGAGGTGGGGTCACAAAAAAACATGTTGAAAATTTGGAGTGAAAATACCAATGAATGCCTGAGGTATTACGGTTTCCAACCATAATGCCCAACCCCATAAAGAATGACAGGCATTAGGGATGTGACTTGGGATTCTTGCCTGCAATGCTCATACCATTCCACACCCTGCAGCCAGTGAGAGGCATCGTGGTATGCCTTGGACTCTTTGGCCCCGAAGTTCATCTCATTCTCCTATACCGCACCCATCTCACCGTATTTCCTGATGGAATGGGGTGCGCATAAGGGTCAAAGACCCCAAGGCACACCGTGACACTTGCCAGTGTCTGCAGGTTGGGGTGTGGTGAAATGGTGTGGCCATTATGCCTGACGACCCAAAGGCACACCCCAATGCCTGTCACTCTCTGCAGGGTGGTGGTGGGGTTGGCTTCAGTTCAATACTTCACTGCCATTCCTATTACACAGCTCTGTAACTTCTACACTACCACTGCCAATGCCAGCAAGCAAACATTCGGCATTGACAAATGCTTGTTTCAATAGAAGCTGCTTTTAAGTATTGGTTACATTTCTATTATTGTTCCATCTATACAGGCCTTTTAGGAACCTCAGTGGGTGTTTCTGCTTTACACTCTGGTGTTAAGTGTCAGTTTAGAACTGTGTGATGTAGTTTATGACCCTCTTAGCCACAGCGTTCTGTAATAGAACACAGATGCATTTTGCCAACGATAGAAGAGTAGAACAGGGATATAAACTACATCATACAATTCTAAAATATTTTTACTAGCAGCATGTAAATTAGAAGCACCCACTAGGACAGCTGAAAAGCCTGGATAGCTAGAGCAATAACACAATTTGAACCAGTATTTTAAAAAACTAATTCTACTGAGGAAAAATGACATATTTCTGTGCAGTTCTCCTTTAAGTCTGGAAAGTAAATAACAATGGATCCTTAAAAGCCTGGAAATTAACTTAACACTTGATCCTAAATATATATATTTTTTTCTTTATCAGTGCCTGTGTTCCACTTAATTTCAAGTACGTAAATGAAGAGAAATTACAGCATAAATATGCAGAACATTACCTGTGTTTGTTTATTGTGCCATTTGGTAGTATGCGACTGAATTTTCCATTTACAAAGCATAAACTAAATGTACTTTACATCTGTACAGTACTACATCATGTGATGTACATGTCATGCAATGGTGCTGCGCCACGCTGAGTGAAATATGACAGTTGGTGAGACCCCATCTGGAGTACTGTGTGCAGTTTTGGAGACCTCATCTACGCAAGGACATAGACAGGATGGAAGCAGTCCAGAGGAGGGCAACTAAAATGGCGCAGAGTCTGCATCAGAAACCATATGAAGAGAGACTGAGAGAGCTTAATATGTATACTCTTGACGAAAGGAGGGACGGGGGGACATGATAGAAACATTCGAGTACCTCAAGGGAATCAACAAAGTCCAGGAGGGTAGCATCTTTCAGAAAAAGAGATGTGTAAGAACAAGGGGACACAATTTAAAGATAATGGGGGGACGGCTCAGGGGTAATGTGAGAAAATAATTTTCACAGAGAGAGTGGTGGATACATGGAACCGCCTTCCTGAGGAGGTCGTTGGGTCTAAAACAGTGGGGGAATTCAAACATGCATGGGACAGACATAAGGCAATTACTGTAGGGGATTGCAGGAAGTAGGCTGTTGGTTAACTAGAATCTGCAACTTAACCCAGTAGGTAGGGAAATGGGCAGACTGGGTGGGCCAAGTGGTCCTTATCTGCCGTCAAAGTCTATGTTTATATGGTGTCCCTGATTCTGGTCATCTGTCCCCAATTTTTGGGAGGAGTGTCCCTGATGTTGGTCCTAGCAGGTTGAAAGGTATGCATCTGTTGAATGCAGCCCAGGAGATCAGAGGTATAGCGGCTGTTTTAAAACTCCTTTGTGGCTGCCCAGAAGCAGTTCTCAGGAGATTGGAGGGTTGCAAGCTTTTAGTGTTAAAAAGTCTGTTGAATGCAGCCCAGGAGATTGGAAGTTTGATGGGCTTTTCAAAAGTCTTTTGTGGCTGCCCAGCAACAGATCTCAGGAGATAGGAGGTTTGGTGGGCTTCCTAATAGTCCAGTGTTGCAGCCCCACAAATGGTTCCCAGATGATCAGCAGCTGTTTCAGAAGACAGACAGGCAGCAAGCTCCCCTCTGGCCACTGTACTGGCATTCTGGGTGGCCGATGGATTCAATAATTGGGGGAGAGGGTAGGTAGAGGTGCCTTGTGCACTCTCATGACCCCAGGCAAGCAGAGGGCCCCAAAGAAATAGTGCTGAACATTAAAGAAGACCTGCTTTTAAATATTGGTCTGGCTTCTCTGATGTCAGGCTTTTCTCAATATGTACATAGTGCTCCCATCACATTCACAATGCAGTTCTTTATGACTATTAGTATAAACTACATAATAACATAGTACGGTACATACAATATATAACTTACCCATTTCATTCATGGTGTCACATGTGACAGATACTTGTAACATAATGCCTTCATATCATACTTTGGTAATAGACACACAGCTGTTTAATGCATATACATGCAGTTTGTATAAATGTAAGAATACCATAACCTCAAACACTACCGGTACAATAACACTCTGTTAGGCAGGTGCACATCATGTACCCTCCCACCCAAGGAGGGCTCTGTGTGTGGCGATGTGGAGCATTAGACCAGTCCTGGCTGGTCTAATGGGTGTTTGATTCTGTCTGCACCATACACTTTAGTGAATTCCAGTAGAGGGGATGGTGTGGCATTGCACTGGAGCAAGACACCCTGCACTATGCCATACCCCTTTTTGTGCCACAAGGACTGCACAAGACCCCCCCCTTGGCACTCGCAACCTGCAGTTGCCACAGACTGCATTTGAGAATTGCTCTCAGTGCAATTCCTGACACAAGCCACTCTGTGCATCATTCTGGAAGCTCTGAGAAGAGTGCTGATGCCATTCTTGTTACCTGCCGATGTTTCCCAATACCAGTCTACTGCAGTAGTGCTTTTACCTCCTTTGTACAGTTCTTTGTCTTTTTTTGTCCCCCTCTTTCCAGGCAGACCACCTGGAGAGGCTCTTTCTATCTCTTTTCTTCTTAAATCTACAGCATAGACAGGTATGGAGAGCATTGGTACTCACCCCCCCTTTTCTATATCGTATTTCTTGGAGCTGTATGTTCTTAACGTGGGGTCTAAAAACAAGTGCACAAATTGTATGGAGATCTGCATAGTGCTGCGATACCAGCAGTTACTTGACTGGAATGCACTATTGACTCCTGCAACGGCGGTCACCGTTGCTTTCCCTGGCAGCAGTACGCTCCGTTTCTCGGGTGTACAGACAGCCACTCTCGGTGTGTCTAAATGTCTTCTCACACTGTCGAGGAGCCAGAGAGAGGAATCAGGGAACATTAGTGTTCTGCACCTAATTCAGACTGTCCTATTTGTACACAGCAATTGAGCAAGGAAGGTTTGAAACAGAATATTTTTCAGTAAGTTCTTAAAGGTACCTTACCGTCCCCAACATCTCTAAGGTTATGTGAGAGACAGCCTTGTAAAAACGTTAATTCATTTAGGTGGAAATGAAAGGATCTAACAAGAAATAAAGGGCAAAATAAGAACTCCTCCAGGGTAATGCAGTCACGATAGCACAGCCCCTTTGTAACAGTACTTTCATTTGTTGTTTGTACCTTGCTGCACCATGTGACAGCTTTTCTTCCTGCAGGCCTGAAAGGAAAGGTCCCCGAGGAGAATCTTTGCTGAACTTCTAGACACAGTGTGCACAATTTTAGAATTTACATTTAACTGCAGATTGTTGCCTACTGTTTTCTAACTAGCATGAATGGTAAGATAGCTTCTTAATACGGTAAGACAGAAAAGAAGCTTACCTAAAGTGGTTTCTCTAAGTAAGTTCTGTGATGCACCCTGTTGTTCCTGCTGCACCCACTGTGTTCTTAGGCAGCAGCCGGCCCTCTGTGCACCATAGTTATGCACTGCACTAGAGGGAGGAGGGGCTCACCTCTGCAGTGTTTGCTGTTTTTGCTCAATAAATGTTTTTAACATTGCAGGAGCCTTCCTCAACCTCACAATAAAGAATGAGAATGTTTGCATGTTAATTAAAAAATGATTATGTTCCATAATAAAGATATGTTTCTGTTAAACCTTAGAAGGTGGAGCCTTAGAGAGTCACATGTTGTCTTCCAGACATAAAAGAGCTCCTTCTAGTAACACAGATCAGATTCATTTTGTGATCAGTCTGCTTCTGATCCAGGAAAAGTCTGCACCTACAGACTAGGTACTTTCAGTTCCAGGGCAGCTGTTGCTGTTATTGCCTGAAGGAACTTTTGAGACAATATTCCTTTTTTTTCCCTTTTATTTTGGTTTGTTTTGATTTCTCGTTCAAGTCTGCTGTAATTTATTGCTGCATTATTTTTGATTTTCTCACAATAAATATTTGGCTTGGCCTCTAAACACCTTGCCACCTCTACATATGTGCGTCTGTGTCCATCTTTACACCTACTAGCTGTGACACTGGTGTTAGCAGTGGGATGTACTGGTGACACTGGTATTTTCCAGTTGGCAGACACAGATGCAGAAGGAAACAGTGGACAAGATCCGTTTGAAGCCCAGAGGTGTCCTCACTCAACAGATGGCTGGCAAATATGGAGAAATCTCATTGCTGGGTTTGTGGACAGATGTTCATAGGAAGACAGCGAAGGAGGAAAAGGAAGAAGAACTGTGTAACCCCTAGGTGGTGCTATCCCAGGGGCTACTACCCCTGCCTGCTTGGCTAGTAGCAGGTTAAGGGGCCTGAGTTCTGAAACGGGTGCCTCCACCCGAAGGTCAGGCTTGGTAGTGGTCAAGCTAACTTGGGCACAGCACTCCGGGATACTGTAACCCCCCCTTCCTTACTAGTGGCCGGAACAATACACAATAATCACTTTCTCAATACCACTGGTACACACACAAGTACCCACTGTTTGCCACCACCAGGGCTTTCCTCTGACTTGGCCCTGGGGACCCCCTGTAAAACAAGGTTATACACAGCAAATAACAGCAGTACAGTACTCTTGCACAAACTGAAACCACAGTAATAAGAGTTAGATCTGATTTATTTAAGGGACTTGAACAAGGGAGGGGCGTAATCAGGTTAATTTGCTTAAAGACTCTTATCATTCAAACAGTTATGCATGCACTTCATGGTCTTTAAACAGTCACACACTCTCGGTACCCAGATGGAGAACGATGGGCTAGCCAGGAACGTTGCAGCTGGTTGGGGCCCTGTGATGGAAGAATACAACATAACCACACACACAAATTGTAATCCAGAGCCGGATGATTCAGTTCATGAAAGGAAAACAAGACAATCAGATGACACACTTTTAGATTAGGCTGTTGTTGCAGGGAGCTACCCTGACGATTACTCATGATACCCAAGACTGGCCACAGGCTAGAAGAAAATTGAGACTGCAGGTGGTTGATCTGGAGTGCCAGGAGAAGCAGGGCCCACATGATTCGCCAAGGCATCATTCCTGTTCAAGCATGGAGCAGGGGATTGATCGCCAGGCAGGTCTCTCGTCAATGGCTTTCTCTGTACAGTGAGTAGTCTGGCTGGGCCACTGTGGCAAGGCCCCGGCCACATGGAGACAGATTCGGATACAGTCCGATTTGGGCTGGATACAGCTTCCAAAAAGCAGAACACAGCTCACACAGTGGGGAACTAAGTCACGACTCACTAACAACTCACAGCACATTTACATGTAAGGAAATTCTTCTGTACCAGGAAAACCGCTCTCCGATCATGATCGCAAAGTCTCTGCACAAACCGAGGATTCAAAAGCAGCTGGAAATCCTAACAGGTTGATCGCATTCAGCAAAATCTTCAGCCTTCTTCAGGTATGAGACTGGTAAAAAATCAGTGGCTTACTTTGTTCACACAAACTTGGATTTAGTCCAAAATAATTCTCTTCTCTCCCTCTCAGGGGCAGCAGGCAGACATGCAGGCACAACTCAGGCCTTTCCACAGTTCTCCCACGCGAAACTACTCAGATGGCTGCTTGACTGTCTCAAGCATGTTATATATTCAGCCCCCAACTTAGATCTCCCTTAAACAGCAGGTAGCTTGGGGATTTCCCTCAGATCCAAAAGGTTCAGTTGGCTGATTCGGCTGTCGGTCAAAGCAAGAGCTCCCCCTTCAGTTGCAAAAAGGTGCCAAAAGCCCCGAATTACAATTCCTACAGATTTTGACTCCAGACAGCTCCTTCAGTCTGGCTCCATTTTAGGTCCCACCAGTACTGATAGGTCGAATTCAGCAGTCCAGGACCAAGATAGTGGAGATAAACAAAACAGCCCTTGCTGCAAAGAAGGCAGGTTAGACAAACTACATTATCATTATCACTCTAAATGATTTTCAGCAAATAGTTACATCTTTCAATAGAGCTCCCTCTCAGATTACTTATGGCTGCAATACAGGCAGCTCTTAAAGAGACAGTACACAGAGGCTATACAGGCACTCTCTGGCAATCACATTTAAACTGCTAAAATGCAGGACACCAGCCTGGCAGTCAGCATTTAGGCAAGCTCAAGGAAGACTTTTCGGGAACCCACATTTGTACGGAGGTTACACCCTTCCCTGCCTGGAGAAAACTTCTGTACCATCCTGCATCAGTTTAAGTAAACTTATTACTTTACTATACATATTCACTACATTTTCCAATACTTTGTCCATTCTGACAATACATTAGGCATATTTCATATGTCAGTTGAACATTACTACGAACATACAAAATTTGCCAGCAGATAAAGGCCTAGAGGTCTATCAAGTCTGCTCGAATGTGCAGCTAGCACACCTTTTTCTGCAGCTGCCCCTCCCTTCCACCCTTCCCCTTCATTGACCCTCCCCTTGTCCTGTCCCATTCCCTTTTGAAGCAGTCCACTGTTCTACTGGGAACCACATCTGCAGGTAACGTATTCCACCCAGCCACCACCGTCTCTTTAAAAAAGTGTCTCTTCATCTCTCTCTCTCCTGAGCGTTTCTCCCTCCAGTCTCATATCATGACCCTGATGTCCCTCTCCCTTACTTTGGAACAGCCCCTCTGTACCTGTCTTGTTTGTTCCTTTCATGTATTTAAAGGTTTCAATCATGTCCCCCGTCCCTCCTCTCCTCCAGTGAGTACATGTTCAGCTCCCTTTCACCCCTCCTCTCGTTGCTGATAAGTCCCCCAGCCCCTTGATCATCTTTGTCGTCCTGCACTGTACCCCCTCCTGTAACTTATTGTCCCTCTTCAGGTACGGGAACCAGCACTGCACGCAGCAGTCTGGGCGCAGTCTAACTAATGACCTATATAGTGGCAGAATCACCTCCTCCCTCCTCGAGGATATACCCCTTGCAATACAACCCAGCATTTTGTTGGCCTTTGCAGATGCCTTCCTACATTGTGCCGAGTTGTTCATTGACCCTGTAATGATCACCTCCAGATCCTTCTCCTCCTCTGTCTGGACTAGCTGCACTCCCCCTAGCTGGTAACTCCTCCTTGGGTTATTCATCCCAAAATGCAGCACCTTGCACCTTTTGGGATTAAACCCCAGTTGCCAGGTGTCTGACCAGGTTTCAAGCTTTGCCAGATCATCCTGCAGCCTCTGCCATCCACCTAAGCCATCCACCACCGCGCCTACCTTGGTATCATCCAGCAAACAGACTGATCTTGCTCTTGATATCAATGATATGTCTACAATGAATATCCCAAAACAACACTGGTCCCAACACCAAGCCCTGTGGGCACCAGCTCGTCACTACCCTTGGGTGTGAGAGCCCCCACCCACCACCCTCTGTTGCCTTCCCTGAAGCCAGTTCCCTACCCATCTCACCAGCTTTTACCGCCCTGTGCCTTCTAACTTACTTACCAGCCTTCCATGTGACACAGAGTGAATGCCTTACTGGGGGTCCAGATACAGGACATCACTGCATGGCCCTGTCCAGTTGCCCTAGTTACCCAGTCAGCTAGAACTCCTGCCAAGGTTGGTTTGGCAGGATCTGCCACATGTGAAACCATGCTGTCTGCTGTCCTGTAGTTCTCTGGCCTCTGGGAGGCCACCAGCCTCTCCTTCAGGATAGTCTCCATTAGCTTACCCACGATGGATGTGGGGCTCACTGGTCTGTAGTTTCCCAGTTCATCCTTGGGGCCACTCTTGTGGAGGGCACACATAGAATCATCTTCCAGTAATGAGGCATACACCCCGAATGTAGAGAGGCATTAAATAGGTCTGCCAAAGGTCCCGCAAGGACCTCCACCAGCTCCTTCAGTACCCTGGAGTGGATGCCATCTGGACCTGGTGCCTTGTCCACCTTCAGTGCCTTCAAACCCTCCCAAACTCTGCCCTCCATGATTTCCCCATCTGTCACCCCTCCTCCCCCATTTCTGCCATTCCTCCCCCCATGGGTGTCACCCCTCTCTTCTCCTTAGTAAATACCGAGCAGAAGTAATCATTTAGTGCTTCTGCCTTATCGACTCTACTTCCACCCAACCCCTCCTTCCTAATCCTTACTATGTGGTCCTTACACCTCCTTTTAACCCTGATGTACCTAAATAAGTCCTTCTCCCCCTTCTTAATGCCTTGTGCCAGCCTGAGTTCCGTAGATGCCTTGGTTTCCCTTTCTGCCCTTGTCACCTCCTTCGATTCCGTCAAGTACTCCTTCCTGTCCTCCCCCTCCCTGTTTTCTTGTACCTCCTAAAGGCAGCTCTTTTTCTCCTTACCTTTTCCATGACCTCCTTGCTCAACCAGCTCAGTTTCTTAGCCTTAGCCTTCTTGCTCTGGGCCTTGCAGCAGGTTTTGGTCGCCTCCACTATCCCCAGCTTTATGAGCTCCCACCTCTGGTTAGTGTCCATACTAGATTGAATTCTGGCCAGGTACCATTTTACCACTTCCCCCATCTTTCCAAAGTTGGCCCTTCTGAAGTCCAGCACTCTTGTGCCAGATTCTACTCATTCCTTGCCCATATCCAATGTGAGCCATACTGAGTGGTGGTTACTGCTTGACAGTGGTTCCTTCACTGTAAGTGCTCTCACAAAGTCCCCATTTGCCAGCACAAGGTCAAGAGTATTCCCTAACCAGGTTGGTTCACTGACCATTTGCAGCAGGAAGCTGTCCTGGAAGGCGTCCTGCAGTGCCTGCTCCCTTCTGTTCCTGGTTGTTGGGGTACTCAAGTCCACTCCTGGCATGTTGAAGTCCTTGACTATCACCACACTACCCTTCTCACAGGTTCTCCTGATCTGTCCCACTAGTTCCCTGTCTAACTCCTCCATCTGAGATGGCAGCCTGTACACCACTCCCGTTCTGAGAATTCTATTCTTGAAATCTTGGATCTGCATCCAAAGTGACTCCATACTACCCTCCTCCCCTTCCTCCCTTACACACTTCAGTCCTTCCTTCACATATAGTGCCACACCCCCCTCCCTCCTTTCTCAATCATCCTGTCCCTACAAAATAACCTATACCCTGGTACAGAGTGGTCCCAGTCATTGTATTGGGTGGCCCATGTTTCTGTGATGACTGCAATGTCCACCTCTCCCTCTGCCATGAGCACCTGTAACTCTGCAGTTTTCCTTCCAAGGCTCCTAGCATTAAGGGTTACCACCTTCCACCCTCCCCCCCCCCCATCTTGCCCTCCTTTCCTAGCATCACCAATAGTACTTGCCATTTGTCCTTTGTCACTGTTATGGGGGTAGGCTCATATGGTTTCCCAACCTGTGGTTTTGTATGTCTCTTGCCCAATTGCCACCCCCTGCTCCTAATTTAAATTCCCAACTTCCTCTATGTACTCCTCCATCCTCTGTTTCAACACTTTCTTTTCCTCCTCACTCAAGTGAAGTCTGTCCTTGTCGTAGAGACTGCTGTCCTCCCAGATCCCCCCCCACCCACAGCCCATAACCTTTAGCACAACACCAGGTTCTTAGCCATCCGTTAAATTCCTCTATTCTCAGCTTTCTTGTTGTGCTTGCCTTGGGCACTGGAAGTACCTCTGAAAAAGTTACTGATCTTCCTGCCCCCTCACATAATTGTCCTAGTTCCTCAAACCTCCTCTAGACTATATCTACTGTCTTGTCAGCCAGGTCATTCGTCCCAAGATGTATAACTAAATGAGGCTTGTCCCTACTCCTTCTGGCATGTTTCAGAACAGATTGTCCCACCCTTTCCGCTGTCATTCCTGGCATGGCCTCCATCCAAATGTGACTATGCCTCTTCTCCTTGCCTCCTGACTCCTCTTAATATTAAGTCCCCCAGCACTAAGATTCCACCCCTCTTGCTCCCTGCTTGCTTCCATTCATCTCTCTCTCTCATTTCTGGCTCCTCTTCATCCTCCTGCACATTATTTCCCCCTTTTGCCCCTGTTGCAATTCTCCCAGCAGAACTCCCACCCACCGCTCCGGTTTGGTCCAGGCATTTATCAATTACTCCTCTAATGTCATCATTTCCCTCCTCCTCATTCTTCCTCTCTAGCAAAGCAAAACTATTTTCTGAAGACCCTTCACAAATGCCCACTTCCTCTCTCTTCATAGTAACCTGTTTTCTCCTTTCCACTCCATGACTTTTGCCACATCTTCGCCTCCCCTCACAAGTCCCTATCTCCTCCTTCCATTTGTCTTTTGTCTCCTGACCTGGTTTCCCCAGCGATCATTCTTCCTGGCCTGGGCACCTTTCTCTCTATTTTTCTTCTTCTGACTCTCTCCTCACCACTGTTGGCTTAAATTGCTCTCCCTCATCTCCCCTCCTTCCTCCCTCCAGTATTGGGCTAAACCCACCCCTAGTCTGACTTGCCTGTCTTAGTTCCTCCTGCAGACCCTCAATCTCCTTTCTAAGTTTCTCTATGTGTTTGCACACTAAACATCCCCCCACACTCCAGGCAATTTTCAGAAAGATTGGTGCACCGCAGTTGTTGCAGCCTACCACCCTACCCATTGCTGTTGTTGCCCAAGAGCGACCCCTCGTCCTTCCAGATGAAGGATACCAAACACCCCCAATACTAAATCAGGTAATAACTTCTTGTACATTAAACAGAGTAACAGGGGGCCCTTCCCTATCAGCTACCTTGGGGCTGGATTTGGCAGGGGCACCATGGTGAGAGGGCAGAACAAGTAACCTGGAATGGGCCGTCAAGCTCAGTTTGGGCAGTGAGCTCGGTGAAATATAAACACCTTTGTAAACCACATGGAGAGACAAGTCCACAAGCCACACCGGAGAATCATAGCTGAAACACAATACTGGCTTGATAGCTCAGCCAGTCCTTCTGGGGGAACAACCACAGTCTCTGTACTTTCAACAACAGCCTTGGGGCTTTCATCACTTGTGAGGGGTGACTCTGCCTGGGTAGAAATGTCCAAACTTGGAGCACTGTCAGCTCCTTGCTCTGTGGGCTCTGTTTCTACAACACTTTGCTCATTTTGAAGAGGCCCTGGTACTGAAGGGGGGTTACCAGCACTCTCATAGTGTTCTTCAAGTTCTGGCATGTCACCAGAAAGACTTATTCCATCAGCCCCCTCCCTCAGGCCAATCATACAGTTCCACAATACACAGAGACTCAGCATCATCAGACATGATACTTTGCATTTCACTTTCAGGGAGCATTGGCTGCAAGGACAAAGCTGGGGGAGGGGGGTTAGGCAGTCCAGAAGGCCCAGCTTCATTCCCACGATTAATCATGGGGTTACCTCGAAACAGCTGACTCAGTTCATAAGAGGAGTAATAGGCATAGTCGCACTCACTTTCGTCAAAAGTGGACTGACAGTCATTATCATTCTGGGCCAGCTGCGGAGGAAACCTTAAATCTGTGATCAAGGGAGGCAGTATGGCGCAGTGGTTTAAGGCTCTGAGCTGCAAATGGATTTGAATCCCATAGCTTCCACTTGCATGCTGTGTGATCCTGAGCAAGTCACTTAACTTCCCTGTTCTCCCAGGTTGCTCCTGTAAAAAAAACAAAAACTTTCGGTCTTTCGGATGAGACGTTAAACCGAGGTCCCATCTGCCTGGATTGGTGGTAGTTCAGGTGGATGTTAAAGATCCCATGGCACTTATCGAAAAGAGTAGGGGAATTTCCCCGGTGTCCTGGTCAAATTTCCCTCATTCACTAAAAATACCACCAACAGCTTAATCTGGTTCAAGGTCAGTTGGCATTCGTCTGTATACCCTCTCCCCCAGGTCGTGCCTGAAAATAGGCAGGATTTGTCTAGTGCACTTACCCGGTCAACAAAAGCTAAATAAATAAATAAATAAAATCACTGGGGTAGGTTGACTTTGTCTCTTTCTTGCAGGAGCATGAGTCATCAGCCCAGGGGCTCAATTTCTGGGGGTTCAGCCTCAATTATGACTTGGCCGATAGGTAGCAAGTGGTTATGGTGCATGGTCTTGACAACTTTGGAGTTGTTCTCCGGGCGCACCTGGTACACAGGTAAATCATCCAACTTTCCAACTACTACATGGGGAAGATGGTGCCACTGATCAGCAATTTTGTGTTTACCATGCAGTCCCAAATTGTGTAACAACACACAGTCTCCAAGTCAAAGCTCTTGGGCCTTTACTTTTTTAGCATGCCTCTCTTCGTTGGCTAGATTTCTATTGGTGGCCACTGCCTGGGCCAGTTGATAGGCATGGTTCAATTGAGCTTTCAGTTTTTGTACATTTTGCAAGTAGTTTTTATGTCGGACCCCATCTGGAGAGACCCCAAAACAGACATCAACTGGGAGCCAGGCCTCGCTCCTGAACATGAGGCAGTATGGGGAGAACCCAGTAGCATAATTTTTCATACAATTGTACGCATGTACCAAGGTGCTAATCTGCTGGCTCCATTTATGCTTGTCTTTTGGGTGGAGGGTGCCCAGCATGTCTAGAAGAGTGCGGTTAAAACATTCTGATTGAGGGTCTCCCTGCGGGTGATAGGGGGTGGTTCTTGACTTTCACACCCCCCTTACAAAGAGCATTTCTTTAATTAGTCAACTCTCAAAGTCTCTACCCTGGACAGAGTGGATCTGCTGGGGGGTACCATAGTGGACAAAGAAATGGTCCACTAGCACCTTGGCCATGGTAGTTGCCTTTTGATCTTTGGTGGGAAAAGCTGTGCATACCGTGTGAAATGATCTGTAACCACTAGCACATTGCCAATGTTCCGCTGATCAGGTTCTAAATACAAGAAGTCTATGCAGACTAGTTCCATGGGGGTGCTGGTAGTAATATTAAAGAGGGGGGCAGCCCTTTGAGGCAGGGCTTTTCTTTGCAGACAGCGACTACAAGTCTTTACATGGTGCTCAACATTGGCCTCCATTTTGGGCCAGTAGAAGCGAGATCATACCAGGTCAAGGGTTCTGTCAATATCGAGGTGCCCCATGTGATTGTGGAGGGACCTCAGTACCAAATCTTTAAAGGCCGTGGGCAGGACCAATTGTTGCTTGTCTACTTTGCCACTACAATCTACTGTCTCTCTATACAACAACTGATTAAGCAACTTCAATCTGGGGCCTTCATTAAACAATAAAGCAATTTGCAAGTCAGTGGTACGTAACTTAGACACATCTTTCACTGCACGCATGGCATCAAGTGCTGGCTGAATCATGAGATCTTAGGATGGAGCACACTGAATGCTGTCATTGTCAAATTGAGGTAGTGCACTAATATCTAGAGCACAGAAGTGGCAATAAGCAGCTGGTATGCAGGTGTCAGAAGGGCCCAAGCAATCTACTAAACACTCCACTGTGTCAGCAGACATCTGTTCATCTCTAGCAATCTTTTGGCACAATGCTCGAATGTCCAGTTCAGACAGCCTGACCCAATCACTCTTGGAAATGGGCCTCCGTGATAGGGCATCAGCATCAATATGGGTCAGGCCTGGTCTGTATTCAACAGCATAATCATAGGTTGATAATGCAGAAAGCCACTGGTGCCCAGTGGCGTCTAACTAAGCTGAAGTCTGTACATAGGTCAATGGGTCATTGTCAGTCTTCACCAATATCTTTGCCCCATAGAGGTATTCATGAAGCTGGTCAATGATGGCCCATTTTAGCGCAATGGACTCCAACTTATGCACAGGGTAGTTTTGTTTGGACTGGGTCAAGCTCCTACTGGTGAAAGCTACTGGTTTCAGGCCATCCTCATGGTCTTGATACAGCACCACTCCTAGACCCTACAGATTAGCGTCCATATGCTGCATATATGGTTTGGTGGGGTCAGCATAGGCAAGGATGGGGCGTGAGTGAACTGGTATATGATCTCATGGAAGGCTGCTTCACAGTCAGGTGTCCAGAGGGGCCCAAAGAGTTCACCTGGGTGGAAGTATACTTTTTCTGGTTCTCTAACGGCCCTTTTTTGTATTTACGATTGGTAGGAGGGTAACTCTGGGTAAGGTTCAAGAGTGGGCGAATCACCTTGGAATAGTCTTTTATGAACCTGTCGTAGTAGCAACAGAACCCCAGGAACATTGTAGTTCTTTCAGACTATAGGGCTGCAGCCAAGTAGTCAGTGCTTCAACCTTACTGGGATCAGTCTCTATCCCTTTTGTAGATAGTATGTGCCCCAAATACTTCACTGAAGTTTGGAAAAACTGGCACTTTTCAATGGACAGCTTGAGGCCGTTGCCCTACAAGGTACGGCAACTGCCGCAACTTTTTCGACGGCCCCCCTCCCCCACTTCCGCTGATTATTAAATACAGTAGCTCCTGCCAAAATATTAGTCCACGTCCCTTGGCGCAGTGCCCCACCAATAGAGACTTAGCTCGTGATCCCCCTCTTCTCTATCCAGCCTACGGGATCCAACTCTCAGGGCCTCACCTTACTAAAACGCATAGGCTCTCCTTGGCTGTGCCCTCACCACTAAACATCTTTAATGCTATCAAATTTGGGTCGACCTGGATCGGAGCTACTGATAAGCTGCATTAATCCAGCAACCCCACTGGCCCCTGGGCTAATTGAGTGGCTCCTTTTGAGGTACCATCATGTCGGGCCCCTATAGGCTCCTTTTGCTGCCCCTTCTTCTGCTGATACCAGCTGCCCAGCATTGGACACCTGAACTACCATCATGTTTGGTCTACCGGCACCTTGTGCTGTATACCACATGGCAACTTATCTTTTAATTGCCTCCGTGATTCCAAGTACCAGTACCTCGAACCCTGCTCTTGGACCACACATACCAGTAGTACTTATAACCTCCCACCACAAGGCCCACCTCCCACCACGGACTTCTATCTCCTCCCGCCTATTGTGGTAGGGGTACTAGCTCTTGCTACAACAGATCAGCTCTTCTATGGTGGCTACTTCCAGTCCCTAAAACATCAGATCTACTAGGCGGGAGAAGGCAGGAATTACAAGCTTATAATTAGCGCTCTAGAAAAATCCTACTTATCCTCCTGCTTTGTTCAGGCAACGTAGAACTCCAACCCTGGCCCCAAAGCTATTGCTTTGCCAGCAGAACTAGCAAATTTAAAAGGAATAAGCTTCTTGCATATTAGCATTATGTAGCCTCCTTAAAAGATAACCTTAATACAAACCTGGGTAAATCATACCTCTCCTGACATACTTGTGATTTCCGAAACTTGGCTTAGACCCAGCACCACTGATAGAGAAGTAAACATACCCAACTATGCCTTGTTCAGAGCTGATAGGCATGCCAGAGGAGGAGGGTAGCTATCTCGTTAAAGACAAATTTTCTGCCTCCTGCTTATCCTCGGCATCTATGCCACATGAATTTGAATGCCTAATTCTCAAAGTGGAAATTGCACACAGACTACTGCACTCTGCGTAATAGGATGCTACAGACCACCGTCTGCTGGCCTACAGCTTGTGTCATATCTAAGTGACAAGTTGGGACAGGGCTGCCAGAAACTATTATTTTAGGAGACCTCAACTTTGACTGGCTCTCTAACACAGCTGCCCCTTGCATCCTTCTGCTGATGAACATGGGCTGACGTAACTTATTACTGAACCAACACACCAAGCGTGAAGAACCCCAGTAAAAGTACACTTTTGGATGTGCTAATGGTGAGCAAACCTCATCTCTTCTCCCACGCTGATGTCTTCTTCTCAGGCGTAGCGACCATTTTTATTAGGGAGTAAGATCCACCAACAACCCAGCACCCATCAGCAAGTTCTCATGAAGAGATCCAGGCGCAACTTCAATGAACATGCCTACCTAAACAAGCTTAAGTACTCCCCTGAGTGGCAAGATTTCTGCCTGGCCAAACGATTACGTCAGCTTACAATATCTTCCACAACATTCTATCAAGGGCCTTAATAAGTATGCTCCCTTATTAAAGTTCGAACTAGGACCAAAACCTGTAAATGGTTCACCCCTCAGATCAAGTCCTTGCTTCTAGAATGAGATAAGCTCTGGAAAAAAGCACGCAGACTGAACACTGCAGAGGATTGGAACCAGTTCAGGAGACTACGAAATTTATGTACCAAAACAATCAGAGAATCGAAGGCCACCTTCTTCAAACCCGAACTCGACTCTGCCACAAAGAGCCCAATCAAGCTCTGGAACACAATTAACGATCTGCTAGGCCACTCCCCAGGAAATTCACTCCCGACCAAGATTACTTCTGGCAACTTGACTATAACCGAAAAGATGGATATACTTGACGCATTCAATAACCACTTTGCTACTGCAGGCATGGCATTTGATATCTCCCCTGCAAACATACTTCGCTCCCAGACTGCCAGCCAACTGCCTGAAACTCCGATAGCTTCGCCACCTTTCTCACTTCAACCTGCCACACTGAAAGAGTTAGAGGACCTCTTGCTTCAGTTGGATACTAGAAAAAGTGCTGGGGCCGACTCCCTTGACCCTTACTTCCTAAAAATTGCCTACCACGTACTAGCAATACCGTCACCCACCTTTTTAACTTATCCCTGTCTCAGGGCACCTTACCACCTATATGGAAGACAGCACATGTCATACCACTGTTCAAATCAGGTGACCGTGGCGATCTCAATAACTACAGGCCAATTTCCTCCTTCGGTCCTGTCCAAGCTCCTAGAGAAAATTGTAAATGCACAGCTGAGGACTCACCTTGAGTCTAGGAACTGCTAAATCCTATGCAGTCCGATTCAGAGCTAAACATAGTACTATCTCAGCCCTCTGTAAAGTTACTAACGACTGGCAGCGTAATCTTGAGAGCAAAACTTTATTTGTGCTGTTTTTCCTTGATCATAAGGCTTTCACGACACCGTCGACCATAGTCTACTCCTCTCCGCCCTTCAAACCACAGGTGTGGACCCCTCCTCTCTCGTTGGTTCACTGACTATCTTACAGGGCCTTCAACAAGTTAAAGCAGAAGGAGGCCTGTCCCCTTAAAAACTCTGCAAAGAGGGGTACCCTCAAGGTTCTATATTAGGGCTCTTACTTTTGCAATCTACATTAATAACATCGACTACTGTATAAAAGAGCCAACATCCATCTGTTTGCAGATGATACAGTTCTCTAAAGTAGTCCCAACACCTGAAGCTGCCTGTAATGACCTACAGTCAGAATTCAACCTTTGCAAAGCCAACTCCTCCAAAAAAGCTACTCCTTAATGCCAAAAAAACTAAAGCGATGGTCCTCTCTCCTTTATCCGTACAGCTAACCCTGTGTCCAGTGGACAGTTCCCCAAATTACCACAGTTCTAGGTGAAAACTAGAATTTGTTACAAAATTCAAGTATCCGGGAGTTTGATAGACCAAAGACTCTCCTTCATTGAACATATCGAGGACTTGCTAAAACGACTTGGCAAAGGCTTGGACTGTTTTTTAGAATCAGCCAATTCTCACCAGAGATGCCAAGAAACAACTGGTCCAATCCATTTTCCTATCATTGGTTGATTACGCTTGACTTCCTACAGCCAATGCCCCAACTCTTACATGGCTAAACTGGACACACTCTACCATCGAGCACTGAGGTTTATAATGGGACTCCCTTCGACACACATCATTGCACCCTATATACGGCAGTGGGATGGACATCACTAAAGTTCAGGCGCCACAAGCACCCGCTCTCTGGACCTATAGAGCCATCTCTAATAAGCTGCCTTACTATATCTCCTGCTGTCTTCCCCTGAGTATATTGGGAAATACGCTAAGAAGTTACTCAGCTATTACACTTAAAAGTACCCAAAGCAAAATCCCGGCTGCAGGGCAGCCATAAGCTTTCGTGCTACCTACCTTATGGAGCGATCTACAAAAACCTCAAATTAAGCACTCTAATCGGTATAAATGCTTTCAAAGATGCTTTATTTCCGTGCAAATCGAGAAGTATGTAACTGCTTCACCCACTCA
Source organism: Neoceratodus forsteri (assembly GCA_016271365.2). Taxonomy (NCBI): domain Eukaryota; kingdom Metazoa; phylum Chordata; order Ceratodontiformes; family Ceratodontidae; genus Neoceratodus; species Neoceratodus forsteri. The sequence goes on from CM057449.1 coordinate 1,334,253,841, forward strand.
GACCCAGTGCGGTGTGTCTGCACTGGTATATAACCGCCTAGACCCAATTTTAAGTACTGGCCCCAACTTGCTCTCACCAGCCTAATTGTTCTCTCTTATCCTCCTGTCTTATCAACACTAGGCCCATCCATCACCTTATTCTTCCTTTTCCCAACCTCGGATAGGAGCTCACTACCCTGGTTGTGACATCCTACCATGCCCGATTCTATAGCATTCAATCCTGGGCTCACATACTCTTTTCTCCATCCACCTTCTCTACATCCAGCTTTACCAACTCCTTTCTGTGCCCCATGCCCTTCTAGCCTTTCTCCCTACTTCCTCCCTCTCTTCCCCCTACCTTCACCTCTACCTGGTGTATATTTTTATTTTTATTTTTTTCTTCCGTTACTTCCTCCTGCAGCCTTAGATAACCTGCTTTATCTTCCTATAGACACTTCTATGTATGTAAATACCGTGTAATCTGTACAATATCTGTATAATTCTATGTACATATGAACTTCTTTTTCTTCCTTTCTGTAATTATTATCTGTATTGCCTTGTAAATACCTGTGTTGACCTGTATATACAATTGTTCATGCTCCACCCAGGTCCATCTTGCAAATGAGCTTCTGCTCAACGATGAACGCCTGGTTAAATAAAGACTTGATTGATTGATTGATTGATTGATTGATTGAAGTCTTCCAGTCAGCCTAGGACTTTAAACAGTCAGTTCTCATGCTCCTCTAAGGTGCTCCCAAACACAATGACATCGTCCAAATACAAAAGGCAGTCCAGCAAATTCCCATCTCCCACTGCACGTTCCATCAGTCACTGAAAGGTGACCGGGGAGCCTGATATCCCCTGTGGCATCCACAGAAACTCGTAGAACCCCAATGGACAGATGAAATCTGTTTTCTCTCAGTCTTCTGGGGCCATCGGGATCTGGTAGTATCCACTGCGAAGTTCCAACACCAAGAATCATTTGATCCCATTCAAGTAGTCCATGGCATCTTGTATACGAGGCATAGTGTATTGGTCTGGGATGGTCTGCCGGTTCAGGGTTCGATAATCAACACACATCTTCACAGACCCATTCTTCTTATGCACTACCACAATGGGAGAGGTGTATGGGCTCCTGGATTCTTGTATCACACCAGCAGTGAGCATTTCCTGCAGGTGTCTTCTCATATCATCTATGTCTGCTGGGGCTAGGCGTTGGGACCTCTCTCGAAATGGCCTTTCATTGTGCAGAGGTATGTGATGTTCCACACCCTGGACACATCCCACATCTCATTCCTTCAATGAAAATACTTGGTCTCTCTGGGCAAGTCTCTTGCTAATTTTAGCCTTCCATTCAGGTGGCAATGGAAAGTCACCAAAGTCAAACAAATCTGGGGTCACTCTCTCCTTCTCACCAGGGTGCTTGTTGCTGGGTAATACTGCAGTGTCTGCACAGTGTACCATAGCTAGGGTGCACCCTCTGTTCACCCAGATCTCCCAATCTAACACATTGTAAATCTGGACCATCACTCATCATGCATAGGCATGGGCACGAGCAGGCAAGATGCTGGGCTAGACCAATAATCCTTCTGGCAATTTTCCATCACCCAGCGTATTCAACATCAGTATTTTGTTCTTGATATCTTTCCGGAGGTGGACCTCCCCTTGAATGGTATACAGGGCGTTAGGGGCCAGTACCATTGAATCGGGATCCTTTTTCCACACGAACCCCACTGGTTCATCCTGGTCTACTTCCTTGGGTTTCTGTTGCAAATCATAGGCCCTGTTGATCAGAGCTGGAATTCTCAGGGCCCTCCCAGTCTATCACCCTTGTTTCTCATGACAGAGTTGCACCAGTCTCCCAAACATATGGGCATTTGTCCCAATTAACAGGGGGACCCCATCATACAGTCCGTTGGGGGGACACACTGGGGCCAGTGTCTCTATTCTCTCCCCTACACCAGTTACAGTTGCAGAAAAAGACAGCCAGAGGTAGACATTAGCTAGGTAGGGATAAGACTTGTCATTCAGGCCCCACACATGTAGGCCTTCCAGGGATTGCAAAGGCACATCAGATAAGTGTTTGTCATACCAGTCCAGGAATACAATGGTCACTTGTGACCCACTGTCAAGCACAGCCCAAGTATGAATACCATTCACAGTCACCATAGTCTCCATTGAAGGGCCCACTATTTTGGACCAGTCTGGAGAGGCAGTAGCAGAGGCCTGGGCAGACAAATTAGCCACAAAGAAATTTAAGTTAGGGTTTCTCAAACCCTCACTGTGGTCATTTTGGACACCCCTTGGCCACTGATTTGCTTTTTGGAGCTCCCCTTGAGTCTGTTTACTGCTCTTTCTAAGTCCTTCTGACACCAGCATTCTCATTTCATATGGCCATCCTTTCCACAGTTGTGACAAATGATAGACTCCTTGGTTATCCTTTGAGAGAACATCGTATGAGGAACTGAAGCAGTAGTAAGAGATAGGGGTCTAGTATCTGCTTGCAGCAGTGAGAGTGGTGCAACATGTCTTAATAGTTCCTTTAGCGTGGCAGTCAATCCTGTGATCTCAGCCTTGGAGCCTCCCTCGGTAGCGGATGACTGAGGGTGCACCCCCACCCCCATGGCAGTCATGTCCCGAAAGGGACCAGAATCTTGTTCCATGGGTGAAACCCTTACAGAGGCACCCATCTTCAATTCTCGGACTTCCTTTAGTAGCTCATCTTTCCAATGCTGGGCCCAGGGCGGGAAGTCCTTTGCATTCTCAGAGTGCTCATTAAGTGCCGACTTTTGCCCCTGAGCCTCACTTGACTCATCTCTCTCTGTCGCTTGTGCATCAGCAGCAGATATGGGTGCAATGCCCCCATGGGGTCACCTTTGCTCAACCCCAAACATTTCTTTCATTAGCTCATCATGGGGGGGGGGCAATTCCAGTCAGGTGGCAAGGCGCAACTGAAGCAGTAACAATTCTGAAAATGGAGCAGACTTAAGGATCCAGTCCAGCCTAGTTCAATCTAATTCATTTGACAGCAAACTACCCTTTCTGAGGCACTCTAGTAGCAGCTTTTAAAGCCTAGGCACATACACAGATAATGGCTCCCCTGGGTACTACTGAGTGTTTCTTACTCTTCATCATAGATCCTCATCTGAATCCGAGCTCCCATACACATTCTCTAATGCATCAAGATAGTCCTGTGCAGTTGCTTCGGGGTTAATGGCCCACTTGGCATGGATGGTAGCCAGGGCAGGACCTCAGAGGCTCTCACTCAACCTCTTTCATTTCTCTGCTTCAGAGCATTGCCATTCAAGTACTAGAGGGGTAACATAGTCTATCCAGGTCTCCCAGTCATCCTCCCCCTAGGGTGTGGGGAAGTTGCCCGAGAAGACTATCAGCCTTCAGTAGGAGTCATGACTAATGGTAGGTACAGATATAGGGGGCAGCATTGGCATGGGCGTAGAAGGTGGGGCAGTAACAGGTGCTGGAGTGGGAAGGGGCATTGGAGAAGGAACACCTTCAGGTGGCAGGAATAGTTTCTTAATGCCCTCTACGGTTTTCCCTTCCTCCAGCAACAACTTAGCAAATTTCTCCTCAAAATTCTCAGATAATGATGGGAGCTCATCCTCCTCGGGGTCTTTACTGTCTTTTGTTATCACTCTCCAGGCAGCTGGAACCCCTTCTGGGGCAATAGTCTGTGGCACTTTAGAGCTGTTCACGAGGTCACTACACTCTGTCAAGGCTATGAAAGTTTGGGCAATCAAATCAGCCTGTCGACCCCCCACCAAGGGTTTTTTTAAACATTCAACTTTGGAGAGTGCTCCCTCTTTACTGGTACCCAGGGGAATATCCGGTATAAGTAGAGTATTTTGGGGGTTGATCTCATGCCCAGTACACCACCCCACCAACTGGTGTACAGCCATTTCTAGTGGGGTAACCATTAATCTTTAACAATAATTCATAATTTTTGGCCACTAGAATGCACAAAATCCTAGCAGTGAGCCTCCAAAATGTAACCCTTAGGTGGCGCTATCCCAAGAGCTACTACCCCTGCCTGCTTGGCTAGTAACAGGTTAAGGGGCCTGAGTTCTGAAACGGGTGCCTCCACCCAGAGGTCAGGGATGGTAGTGGTCAAGCTAACCTGGGCACAGCCCTCCGGGACACTGTAACCCTCTCTTTCCTTACTAGTGACCAGAACAATACACAATAATCACTTTCACAATACCCCGATACACCACACAAGTACCCACACTGTTTGCACTTACCACCAGGGCTTACCTCTGGTTCAGCCCTGGGAGACCCCCTGTAAAACAAGGTTATGCATAGCAAATAACAGCAGTACAGTACTCTTGCACAAATTGGAACCACAGTCGGGGTAAATTCAAAAAAGAGTTAGATCTGATTTATTTAAGGGACTTGAACAAGGGAGGGGTGTAATCAGGTTAATTTGCTTAAACAGTCTATCATTCAAACAGTTATGCATGCACTAAACATAAACAGTCACAAAGTCTGGGTACCCAGATGGGGAATGGTGGGCTAGCCAGGAACGTTGCAGCTGATTGGGGCACTGTGATGGAAGAAAACAACATGCACTACACACACTAATTGTAATCCGGAGCCAGAGGGCTCAGTTTGTGAAAAGAAAACAAGAAGACAATCAGATGGCACACTTTAAGATTAGGCTGTTGTTGCAGGGAGCTACCCTGATGATTGCTCACGATACCCAAGACTGGACACAGGCTGGACGAAAACTGAGACTGCAGGTGGTTGATCTGGAGTGCTAGGAGAAGCAGGGTCCATACAATTCACCGAGGTATCATTCCTGTTCAAGCGTGGAGCAGGGGGTTGATACTCAGGCAGGTCTCTCATCGATGGCTTTCTCTGTGCAGCGGGTAGTCTGGCTGAGCCAGTGTGGCAAGGCCCCGACCAAATGGAGACAAATTTGGATACAATCCATTTTGGGCTGGATACAGCTTCCAGCAAACAGAACCCAGTTCACACAGTGGGGAACCAAATCACGACCCACTAACAACTCACAGCACATTTACATGTAAGGAAATTCTACTGTATCAGGCAAACTGCTCTCCGATCATGATCGCAAAGTCTCTGCACAAACCAGGGATTCAAAAGCAGCTGGAAATCCTGACAGGCTGATCGCATTCAGCAAAATCTTCAGCCTTCTTCAGGTATGAACCTGGTTAAAAGGAGGCAGAATAGCGCAGTGGTCTAAGGCTCTGAGCTGCAAATCTGGTGACATCCAGCAGACCAGACCTGGGTTTGAATCCCACAATTTCTGCTTGCATACTGTGTGACCCAGAGTAAGTCACTTAACCTCCTGTTAAAAAAAGCTTTCAGCTTAGTGTGCTATACCTGGTTAAACAACTAAATTAAAAAAAAAAAAGTCAGTGGCTTACTTTGTTCTCACAAACTTGGATTTAGTCTGAAATAATTCTCTTCTCTCCCTCTCAGGGGCAGAAGGCAGACATGCAGGCCACAGCTCAGGCCTTTCCACAGTTCTCCCATGTGAAGCTACTCAGACTGCTGCTTGACTGTCTCAAGCATGTTATTTATTCAACTCTCAACTTATATCTTCCTCAAACAGCAGGCAGCTTGGGGATTTCCCTCAGATCCAAAAGGTTCAGTTGGCTGTTTCGGCTGTCAGTCAAAGCAAGCGCTCACCCTTCAGTTGCAAAAAGGCACCAAAAGCCCAAAACTACAATTCCTACAGATTTTGACTCCAGACAGCTCCTGCAGTCCGGCTCCATTTTAGGTCCCCCCAGTACTGATTGGTCCAATTCAGCAGTCCAGGACCAAGATAGAGGAGATAAACAAAACAGCCCTTGCTGCAAAGAAGGCAGGTTAGGCAACTACATTATCATTATCACTCTGAATGATTTTCAGCAAATAGTTACATCTTTCAGCAGAGCTCCTTCTCAGATTACTTATGCCTGTAATCCAGGCAGCTCTTAAAGAGACAGTACACAGAGGCTATACAGGCACTCTCTGGCAATCACATTTAAACTGCTAAAACACAGGACACCAGCCTGGCAGTCAGCATTTAGGCAAGCTCAAGGAAGACTTTTTGGGAACCCCCATTTGTAAGGGGGGGTTGCAGCTGGAATAGGAGAGTGAAGGCACAACAGCCACAGAACCAGTGGCCGATGAACCACCTGAGGATGTGAGTAGTCTGCTGCACTGGCTATGTAAGAAACAACTGGCATTTGACAAACAAAGGGAGATTGACCTGCGGAGGGCTGAGTCACAGTGGACTGAGACATTACAGGCCATCCATGATATGAGGGCACACAATCCACCACCTGCTGATGCACTCAAACACATTAAATTAACAAAACTGGGTGTGACTGATGATATTGAGGACAACTTGACTACCTATGAATGAATTGCACAGGCCTGTGAGTGGCCCAGGTCTCAGTGGGTTATCCGTCTCGTCCCATATTTGTCCAGAAAAGCCCAGTTAGCTTATAGTCATATGGACAGCACACAGGCCAAGGACTATGATGCAATCAAACAGGCTATTCTACAATGCTATGACATAAGCCCAGAAACGTACCGTTAGCATTTTTGGACTTTTAGGTTCAACACTGAGGATACCCTCGGGAGGCGTATACAAGACTCAAGGACTTGTGCCATAAATGGCTGCAACCTGTGGTCAAGTCAGTGGAACAGTATGCTGGAGATGGTGATTTTAGAACAATTTGTATGAGTTTTACCTTCAGATGTACAAGTATGGGTGAAGGAACACCGACCAGATACTGCTGAAAAGGTAATCACCCTGGCGGAAGATTATTTAACAGCTCATCCCAATCACCACCTCGGACATGCAGGATCTGGTACCGCCTCCCCCATGGTAAGATCTTTATCTTCCTCTTCTTCATCTGCAGAGAGTGTCGGGGGTACTAAGACATTTAACGCCACTAGACAACATAATCCTAATATAATCTGCAGGGAATACCAAAGGAGGGGACATATTGCCCGACATTGCCCCAAAAAGAAGACTGCAACAGCAAAACTAGCCTTGGAGCTACTGTATGTGGTGCCTCTTAAAAATAAGAGACCAGGAAGTCTCAAGACTGGTCAACTCGGGGAACAGGCAAACCCTCGTTCGCACTGATTTGGTGCAGCAAAAACATGAGACAGGGGCAGGAACAGCAGTGGTTTGTATACATGGGGACATTCACCAGTATCCTGTGACTAAACTTGAGCTACAGATACAAGGTAAAGCCCACAGTATGACTGTCGGTTTGGTACCTCATTTACTTGTCCCTTGCATTACTGGACATGACCATCCTGATTTCTTATGCTTAATTACATCTTGTGATGGAATGTGTGTGGTTACTACCCATGCACAAACCAAGCAAGAATACCAGTGGGCTGAATTGTTTCCCTTCGAAGAAGAGGTGTACCTGGGAAAACTCCCAAAACCAAAAAGGCAAAACGAACAGAGAAGAAACAATGGACTCTAAAGCATGTAATTTCTAAACCTATAGATGTTAAGGGTACAGATGAGAAAAATGATGAGTTTGTAACTGTGATAAAGGAAAAATGTTTTGGTGTGGAACAAACAAATGATCTAACCTTGAAACCTTTCTTGCAGATGTTGGGAAAAGAAGAAGAAGAGGGTGGGCCTCAATGTGTTGTCAAAGAGGTGTTACTATATAGGAGGTGTAACAACCGTGCAACTGGTGAATTGATTGATCAATTATTGGTTCCTATCAAATGTAGAGACAAATTATTACAGTTAGCCCATGACATTCCCTTGGCTGGTCACTTGAGTAGGGACCGTACCTTACAAAGGTTGCTGGTGCATTTCTGCTGGGTGGGGATATATACCCAGGTAGCTGACTTCTGCTGTAGTTGCCAGGAGTGTCAGAAGGTGGCTGCTATCACCAGAAAAGATATTCCTCCTCCAACTACTACCCCTTTATACAACTCCTTTCAGTAGTATAGCAATGGACGTAGTGGGGCCCCTAATCTAGAGCAAGAAGGGTAATAAGTTTATACCCGTCATCTGTGATTACTGTACAAATGTATTTATTTATTTATTTCATTTTTGTTGACTGGGTAAGTGCACTAGACAAATCTGCCTATTTTCAGGCATGACCCGGGGAAGGGGGATACAGATGAATGCCAACTGACCTTGAACCAGATTAAGCTGTTGGTGATATTTTTAGTGAATGAGGGAAATTTGGCCAGGACACCAGGGAAATTCCCCTACTCTTGCAGTAGGGGGACTGTTGCTCTGCGAGACATCTCACTTTACTGTTGGATCTGGTGAGAAATGGATGGCTGAGGCTGTGAGAGATCAGGAGACAGCACTGGATGACATGAGTAGCTTGGGAAATGGAACCGCTATAGGGACAGCTGGAATGCACCTGCCTGGTGGCCAGCAGAACATCCTGAGTGGCGGTTCTATAGCAGAAACTTAGGGAGAGCACTTGAGTCTCGAGCAAAAGCAGCAGTGTTTAGCTGCTGAATTATTGCTAGTGAGTGAACAACTATCTTCAGAATGTATGCGGCAGGCAGAGGATCGGAAGCGGAAACGCTCAGACGCATCACCAGGTACGGCAGTGTCAGGACAAGTTGCAAAGCTGCTCTCAGCCGAGGATGCTTCTACGGCCTCCCCTGACTCAGTTCCCTTATCTCCATTGTGAGATTGAAGTGCAGAAGAACCGGGGTCATGGTCTCCGGATAAAGCACTGCTTGCAGCAGGCTGGATCCCACTCTTTGACAAGCATTGGAAGCCCAATACCGGATGTACTAGTCCTCTACCGGAGCAGAAGTGATGACTCTGTTTCTGGTGTTCAGACGTTACCTTCCTCTCAACCTGAAATTATTTCTGACAGTCCATTGCATATCGCAGCAGTGGGCCCTGATGAAACCCCAGGCACATTCACTACTACTGACCCCACATCGGGCCTTCACTCTGGGGAACCTGTTAAGTCTTCTTATGCTAGCCATTTCCACAAGCCAGTGGAACTAGCAAAAAGAAGAAATTTGATTTGCCTACATTATGTAGACCCTCATGAAAACCCCCCCAGACAGGTTTTTTGTGGGTAAGGTCCTGCTTAAAAGGAGTATGGGGTTTTCTCCTTCAGAGGTCTATGTGCTTATTCATGTACAAGGGGAGTTTACTTTTGATGTTAGTTTTCGCACCCCTGCATTATTGGAGACATTTTGGTGTAGATATATGAATCTGAAAACTAACCCTTTATGGGCTGACTTTATAGTATTTCCCCTTACTAAACAGCCCTTCCGAGTCATCACCATTCTGTTTAGAAATGAAGGGGTGAATATTGTGGACATTGTGCACTGGCTGGAAAACAGATGTGATATCCAGGGTAATCCTATACCCATTTTAGATGCTGAAGGGTTCTGGAATGGAGGGTGGAAATTTCAAATAAAGTTACAACATAATGAACAAGACTTGATTCATTTGCTCAATTGTTTTTTCATTGGTCAGGATAAGAGGTTTTTATTTTATCCTGGGCAACCAAGAGTGTGTTTCAAATGTGGCTCATCTAGGCATATTAGCACATCATGTGATGTTTTGAAATGCTCTTATTGTGGGGAACTGGGTCACCCTAGTGCCCACTGTTTTAAGCAACCTAAGTGTAATTTTTGTGATAACCCTGGACATACATTTGATGATTTTCCCTCTGCTGCACAAAACACAGAAGATGCTGACTTTGGGGTGCAGGACCATTATATCCATCTTGCTGTCAAACAAGGTCCAGGTCCTTTGGTGCCCCAAAATCTCCCCAACCTTAGGGGTATACACTACTGGGAAAAGCCCTGTTCCAACCCCTTTGATTGAGGATGAAGGTCAAGAACCCCAAGTTCCGGTGAGTGGGTCTCTTTCACATGAGGGGTGTTCCAATATCACTGCCTCTGCTTCTGATAACCCCCCCACCCCCGAATCCACTGATGGTGGTTTAGACTTTACTTTGGTACAGGGTAAAAAGGTGAAATCTACTAAACTTAAGGGTAAAGGGTACCCTTGAGGAAAGGAGGAAGGGGGGACATGATAGAAACGTTTAAGTACCTCAGTGGAATCAACAAAGTCCAAGAGGGTAGCATCTTTCAGAAAAAGAGATGTGCAAGAACAAGGGGACACAATCTGAAGATAAAGGGGGGATGGCTCAGGGGCAATATGAGGAAGTATTTTTTTTCACAGAGAGGGTGGTGGATGCAAGGAACAGCCTTCCAGAGGAGGTTGTGGGGTCTAAAACTGTGGGAGAATTCATGAATGCATGGAACAGACATAAGGCAATTTTTGTGGGGGTAGGAAGAAATAGGCTGTTGGTTAAATAGGATCTGTAGCTTATCTTCTAGGTAGGGAAATGGGCAGACTAGGTGGGCCAAGCGGTCCTTATCTGCCGTCAAAGTCTATGTTTCTATGTAAAAGGAAACCAGAAATGATGGTCCCGGTAGAAAACATAAATAAATTTTCTGTCTTAGCAGCTGCTCCCCAGGCTTCTGATCCTGTTGATTCTCTTCCTGATGGAATGATGCTGTCAGGCTGTCAAGTAGACTGCTTGGATTCTACCGAGCAACTGGCTCAGGGGCCTAAAAGTGGACGGGTAACAACAGCCTCAAGCAAAGTGAAATGACGATCCTTTTTTGCTTAATCTAGGAATCCTTTCTCCTTTAAAACAGCATCTTTGAATGTTAACAGCATTCAATCATTGTGTAAAAGACGTAATACCTTCTCTCATTTTTTGCATGCTAACCTAGATTGTATTTTTTTCAAGATGTACTCTTACATTCCGCGGCAGAGAGGTCTGCGGCCTCTGATGCATGGCTTGGGGAGATAATATTTGGTCCCAAGGGGAGGGCCAGTGTTCGGGGGTCGGGATTTGTTTTTTCTCTGCTAAAGTTAAGGTTGTGAGACAGTTAGAGGTACAGCCAGGCAGAGCTTTGATGCTGGGCATAATTTGTGCTCATCACTTGATTCGACTTATAAATATTTATGCTCTTCAAAGTATGAGAGAGTATTTCTTTTTCAGTCCTCTCTCCCTTATTACTGTCATCTCATTTGGTGGTTTTGGGAGGGGATTTTAATGTTACTTTGGCCCAGTGCTCTACCCCTGTCCTTAATAAGAAAGTATATTGTGATGCTCAGTGTATGGTTAACCTGGTTAGTGATGTGAGCTTGATTGATGCCTTTGGTTCTCTCCTGATAACAGAGCATTATACATATTTTAGTGGCCCTCGGGCCTCTGTAATTGATTATTTTTTTGTGTCTGCTTTTTCAAACATTAAAACAGCACTTCTCCAAGATGTGGCAACCTCAGACCATACGTTATTAATGCTAGTTATCAGTGATGTTCCTGAGGTTAGAAGGGGGCCAGGGATTTGGAAATTGAATAGCTCATTACTTTCTATTCCAGTAGTATGTGAAGGCTTTTTAGCAGTACTACAAGCAAGAAAATCAGTGTTTTTCTTGTATGATGATACTTCCACTTGGTGGGAAGATACAAAAGCAGAAATACGTTCCTTTTTTAGTACAATAAGGCGTATTAATGGGAAATTTAAAAATGATGAAATTGCCTTTTTGAGAAATAGTATTGCCTTCTGGATGTCTTTCAGACCCAATTTAGGTCCGGCAGACCTACAGAAAGTTAAAAATGTAAAGAATATGTTGGCAACTAAACAATTGGAAGCCTTAAAATCATTAGAATATAAGCAAAAACATGGCATTAGTGGAAAAAGGAAAGCTACATTGCCATTTGATTCTATTCAACTCCTCCGAGACCGCCATTATATGGAGTATTTTACTACTTCTACTGGTAGTACTGTGTATAAAAAGGGGGTTATTTTAAAAGAAATTACTTCCCATTTTGCTCGTATTTTTGATAGCTAACATTTAGCTGTAGATAAAATGCGACAATGGTTGGGAAAATTACATCTACCCCAACTGCCACAGGATGTTAGAGCTATTTTCACTAGCTCCATCTCATTGACAGAGTTAAAAAATTTTATTTGGTCGCTTAAGCCTGGTATTACGCCTGGCTCTGATGGTCTCCCACATGAAGTCTATAAATATATTTGGGAGGTCTTAGGACCTGAGTTTAGTATGTGTTTAAATAATGGCTTATCCCAGCAACAACTCCCTAAGAGTATGTTAGAGGGTCTTTTGATCTTGATTTTTAAGGGAGGATGTCAGGGAGATTTAAAACAATGGAGACCGATTTCGCTTTTGAACACTGACTAACAAATTTTAATGAAAGTCCTTAGTCAGAGATTAGCTAGTATAATAGATCTGGTAGTGTATCCATCTCAATATAGTAGCATACCGGGAAGATGGGTCCAGGATGCCTTGATTTTGGTTCGAGAAATTCTACATAAGGGAGATAATCAGGAATTGTTTGGACACCTTGCTTGTTTAGATCAATCTCAGGCCTTTGATCGGGTTGAATTTAATTATTTGTGGGAGACATTATGGTCCTTTGGATTTCCATCGCTGTTTGTCACTTGGATACAGACTTGCTATACTGGTATAAGCCTAATCCCAAGTGTTAATGGATGGGTAGGGGATGCTGTTTTTGTCCATGGGGGATAAGACAAGGGTGTCCTCTCAGTCCCTTATTATATGTCCTATCTCTTGACCCACTATTACATGCACTATATAAAATGGAAGCCATAACTGGACTGTCAGTGGGATTGGAAGATGAACAGGCGGTTGCTTTCTCATTTGCAGATGATTTAGAACTCTTCTTAGCAGACCGAACTTCTGCAGTAGCTGCTCGTGACCTTTTATGTGAATTTAAGAATATCTCTGGATCAAATATTAATACATAGAAGAGTGGGATTTTGTCCTTAGGATATGATGCTAGTGATGTTTCCCTTATTTGGGGCATTCCTGTAGATGACACTTATAGGAAGATATTGGGTGTTTTTTTTGGTGGGGATGATCCCCAAAGGTATAATTGGGAGCTACCTTTAACTTCGGCTAAAGACAAAGTAACCCACTGGAATAAATGGCAGATGACCAAAGGAAAACGGATTTATTTAATTAAATCCTTTTTATTCCCAATTTTTTGTATCTTGCGGCTCTATTCTCCCCCCCCCACGGTGAATATGGAAGCCACAGTTTATAGTGTATTCTTTCAGTGTTTGTGGGGTAGCAGGTTGAACCCTGTCAAGAGAGGTGTTACTTATTTACCTATACAAGATGGTGGTTTGGGTATGTTAAGCCCAATAGTTTTTTTCTATGTGACTTTTATTTTTTTTAATTTTCTACCATTCTTGACAAATGTTGCCAAGGTTTGGACCCCCTGGATAGATGATGAGGTTGGACCCCTTTTTAGTAATTGGGACCCAACTATTCCTCTCCCATGACAAACAAGGGTGACCTATCTTCCTGGACATTTTTTGGGTGTAATAAGTAAATTAAAAACTTGGAAAGTCCAGAAAAATTCCCTTTGTACGTTGTCACAAAAATCCCTATATAATTGGATAATGGGAAACTTTTATAGTTCCCCTTGGTATACTGAATTATCTACTACCCAGCATGTCTTGATAAACTCCTTTTTATCTAGTAAACGACTTCTATATTGTATGAAAGATTTTATTTGGTTATGCGCACACCAAAAATTAGGTGTCAGGGGTAATTTAAAGCATAAAGGCATTGAAGAACATACATGTCCCAGAGGGGATACCTGTATAGATACTATAGAGACTTTTTCCCATTTCTTATTGGATTGCCCATTTGCCATTCTAAAAATATTATAGTGCACTTCCTAGTTTTTGCAGCTGATCTCATTGCTCTGGTATATGGGGTCTCTCTGTTGTCAGTCCAAGGATTTCAGTTTATATTGTGTGCTTCTTTACTCTAAAGTCTGTTTATTTTTCATTTTTAGTATATGAAACATTGAGAAGTACGAGATTGGTGTTTTGTTTGGTTTTTTGCCCCCATCCTGGTCAGTGGAAAGGGGTAGGGGGTTATATGTTGAACTTTGATGTCTTCTGTTTTTGTTTCCTCTCCATAGGCTGCAGTATTTACTTCCTTTATTGTACAAATATTTCTTTTCATCTGTATATGGAGCTTTGAGTTTTGAGAAATCATCCTCCCCTGTTGTTCGGGGGGGAGGGGATGGGGAATTATGTATACTTCTGGATCGTTGGTTTGAAATTTTTGAGTGTGGTGTTGAGTTTTCAATACCATATTCCCCTACTCTGTTAGTTTGGGGGGGGTTCGGTATTTGTTCATTTTTTGGGACTCTAAATCAATGATAATTTCATGACTGTATGCTGTACTACTTATGTACATTTATCTTTGTTTTTGCATTATGATTTTGTGTGCTGTAACACTATTGTGTATTTGTTTTGCATTCTTGATTTGTTAACAAACTTCCCCTACTTTTTTAGTGGGGACAGGACAGGGGTTATGTACCAGTATGGATTATTTATGTTTGAAGAGTATGTATGTTGTAACACTTATTTATGTTCTTGATTTTTTCATTTTGATTTTGTATGAAGTAATACATTTTTGTGTATTTTAAGTTTTGAACAAAAAATTCCCCCTACTCTCTTCTCTGCCGTTTAGGTCCTGATATGAGCTGTAGCAATCAAATATAATTTTCTAGATATTCTATTATAGTTTGAGAAATCATAATTTTTTATATTTGGGTCATGTCAGGGGACACATATGTCCTGAAATATTTATTTTTGGAAGTATATTTGTACTGCTACTATTTTGGTATATTCTTTTTTCATGTATTATTTTATATAAATCAATGTTGTTTTGCTATTTTTTGTTTGAAAAAATATAATTTTCCTGAACTCATTTACTGGGGGCGGGGTTTGCTGTTCATTTTAGCTTTATGGTTTTCCTTTTTGGCACTAAATAATTATTGGATAGTGAACTAGAAAATGTATGGCTGTAATATTTATTTGATTTTTCTTTTTATTACTTTACAATTTGTATATTGTTTATGAGTGAATTAACACTGTTTGCAAACATTTGTTTTTTGAAGTTATAAAAAATGCCTTACTCTTTTTGTTGGGGGGTAGTATACATTATTTAAGTTTTGAGGTTCTGAACAAACATTTTTTTGGGGGGGTTAAAGTATGCAGTAACACCTATTTATGTTATTTTTTATCTTTTTCTATGATTTTGGGTGACGAAATACAGTTTTGAGTGCAATTTGCTTTTATGTATGATGTACGACTTATTTACGTTTTCTTCCTGATCTTATAATTTTGTGTGAAGAAACATTATTTGGTTCATCTGCTTTGCAAACTGAGAGACAGAGAGTACGAGGGATCATCAGAGAATTGAAGGAAAAGAAAGATATAAAGGCTTAACTGCTTTTTCCTGCAAGGATTAAGATTTACTCAGAATCTGGGACCAACATTTTTTCTACGCTGGTGGAGGCTGCCCCTACCCTGAAGGAGCTTCAGATTTTGATGCCTGACCTAGAGACTGATATGTTGGAATGAAAGCTCAGGATGGGGGCCTGGAATGTGGCAAATCACACTAACAACAGGAAACGTGGTTTTCCAGGTGCACTCTCATCAGCTGCACTAGGGGACATTGTGAAGCTTATGCAGTGAGCGGAAAAGAGAGTGAAAGCACAGGGTGGAGGTAAAAGCAAACAGACATCTTAAGGGGACTGACTTTAAATCTGAAATTGAAGGTACTGCATTGAACTGGTAAATGCTCTCGCAGAAGTGTGGGAGAGGGAGATTCTGAAGAAACACTGTGGGGATGGAGTGATGCAAACTAATACAATGGGACCGATGGTGTTAAAGGAGACTTTGAGAGGAATTTATGCATTATGACATTTAGAATTATATAAGCTATTTTCATCTTTACAGGGGCCACTCACAGGAGGACTCAATGGGTTTGAAGTGCTGTGATGGAAAACCTAGTAGTAAATATGTTAGAATAGATAAATATTTGCTAGAAGGGGGGAACAAAAGGGGGTGACTTACCAAAGGGAAGAAGGGGTGGGAAGGTTAAAAGATATTGGAAAGGGTTATGAAGATAGGGGGAGGAGAAGAGGGGCTGAGGGGAAATATTGGGTAAAGGGGGAGGTAACAAGAGGGGACATGAAGGGGGGAAATGAGAGTGGGTATCATTTTCTTATAATTATAAAAGGGGAAGTCATGGCACATAACGAGAAGAGGGAGGAGTTCTGGGGATTATTGGATACCTGGTTCAACTCCCACCTGAGGTGTTGGGTGGATTTATAGGTTGCAGGTGAGCGCCTAATGATTGGGGTATAGCCACAACTCTCCTATACATCACAGGGATCTGAAACTAGTCACACGTATGACTTCCGGTGGTGACAGTATACGCCATTGGATTCTCCTAGGAGGTCAAAAATATTGGAATTTTTTGTTGTATTAATCAGCTCTTTATTGTTGGAATCAAAGGGTTCCACCTTACAAGTTAACAGTTATAGGGTTAAAACAATGTTCTTGAATTACTGTGTTTTTGAAAAATTGCGATGTGATTTCATACAAAGTAAACCAGCCGGATGGATCATTACACAACTAGGTGGAGAGGGGGTAGATAGATAGATATAGGCTACACATGAAGACAAACAAGAAGCTCAGAAAGAACAGGACCCAATGACACACTTAAAAATAATTTCTTACAATATTAATGGCATTAACTCACCTATTAAAAGAACTAAGACTCTGACTGAATTGAGAAGAATGGAGGGAGATATTGCCCTTTTACAAGAGACACACCTTTCAGAAGCAGAACATCTGAAATTACAACATCAATGGGTAGGGAGAATTGAAGCCACCTCAGGTAAAAAGGGGAAAAAAGCTGGTGTAGCAATTCTAATAAAGAAGGAATCCCCTTTTACAGTGCAAGAGACAGAAATCAAACACCCAGGGAGAGGTATTAGAGTATCCGGTCTTATACAGGAAAAATTAGTACATATAATAAATATATATGCCCCTAATACAAGCGCGGAAAGATTTCACCTGGAAGTTCTTCAGAAAATAGGGGGACTTCCTAGGGAACTTTTGATACTAGGGGGAGATTTCAATGCCACTTTGTGCCCTGCAATGGATAGGTCCTCGGGGAACACAGACACATCTAGGATAGCTAGCAAGAGACTGAAGACCCTGGTAGAAGAGGAAGGGATGGTAGACATTTGGAGACAGAGACACAAAACTGAGAAAGATTACACATTTTACTCGGCTTCTCGAAGCTCGTATTCACGAATAGAATTTTTCTTGACTTACTCTACTGATCTCCACTTTTTCACTAAATCCCAGATCCACTCTTTAACCTTATCGGATCATGCCCCAATATCCATAGAGTATACTTGGAGTAGGGAGCCCAGAGTCACTAACTGGAGGTTAAATGTATCATTGCTTAATGACAAGAACCTGGTACAACAAATTGTCCAAAATTTTCAGCACCTAACAGTAGATTCCCCTATGACAGAATGTTCCCCTGGGGTGTGGTGAGACACCATGAAAGCAGTGCTAAGGAGTCATATAATCAGTTTGGCATCGGCCAAAAAGAAATTGAGAAATAAAAAGCTATTGGAGTCACAAGCCACAATAAAAACTCTGGAAAGAGAACATAAAAGTGAACCAAGGGGAAAAGAGACAATTCTTAAAGAATTAGTTAAAAAAGGAGGGAACTGAATGATTTGGAATCAGATAAGGCAGAGGGATTGTTACAGTTTACCAACCAAAAATATTATGGGGGGGAGAGCATTGAAATTATTAGCTCTCAGAATGAGGAAGGAACATGCAAGTCGACATATCCCTTTAATCCAGACAGGAGGTAATAGCAATGACCAGATAGAGAAGCCAGGAGACATAGCTAAGGCCTTTAAAAAGTATTACCAGATGCTATATGCAGAAAAGAGAGACCCCCAGATTGTGACAACTCAGATGGAATGCTTTCTAAAAACATTAAAACTCCCCAAATTATCCACCACAATGCAGCAAGAATTATCAGCCCCCATAAGAGACCAGGAAATTCTAACAGTGATAAATAACCTTCCCTCGGGAAAATCGCCTGGCCCGGATGGACTCCCAGCAGAGTTTTATAAAAAGTTTAAAAAAATGTTGGTACCCAAATTAGCAATAGTCCTGAATGCTATGCTTGAGGAGGGAAAAACCCTGAACTCATGGAGGGAGGCACTAATAACTGTAATTCCAAACCCAGGTAAACCAACAACATCCTGTGAGTTGTATAGACCTATATCCTTACTAAATCAGGATTCAAAAATATTTACGAAAATTTTGGCTAACTGTTTACAAAGATTTGTGGAGATATTAGTGCATCCAGATCAAACAGGGTTTGTACCCCATAGGCATTTGTCAGACAATATTAGATGCCTCTTAAATATATTAAGTCATAGAGAGCATTCCGGAGTTCCCAAATTAGCTATTTTTCTAAGACGCTGAAAAGGCCTTTGATAGGCTTAATTGGTCATATATCAATTCAGTCCTTGGTAGAATGGAATCTGAGGGTCCCTACCTGTAATAGATCATGATGGCCTACCAACAGCCAGTTGCTAGAGTGTGGGTAAATGGCACTATCTTCACAACTCTTATTATACAAAGAGGCACCAGACAAGGGTGCCCCCCTGTTCCCTTTGCTTTTTGCCCTGGCAATGGAGCCCTTGGCCCAAGCGATTAGAGCGGAGGACAAGATTCAGGGTATCTTGGTAGAGGGGGTGACAAACAAGGTCTCATTATATGTGGATGACACTTTAATATACCTGCAGGACCCAGCTAATTCGATTCCGCCATTGATGGACTTATTAAATCAATTTGGCAAAATATCAGGATTTAAAATTAATATGAACAAGTCTGAGATCTTTCCAATAAGTGGCAGAATTTCAGAGGAATTACAAGAGTTGATCCCATTTAATTGGACCAAAGACAGAGTCAAATACTTAGGTATTCAAATTCCAACTAAACTATCCCATCTATATCAGGTTAATTATGGCCTGTTGCAGAAGGCAGTCTTTGCTGATATAAATAGATGGCGTGTGATGCCTTTTTCCCTTTACTAACAGGATAGAGGCGGTGAAAATGAACATCCTTCTCTGATACTTGTTCCTGTTCACTAGTTTACCTCTACCCTTCCCAAAAAAAGACTGGAAGGAACTGAGACGGAAGCTCTCTCAATTAATTTGGACAGGAAGATGACCCAGGAAGCGGTGGGAACTCCTTACGGAGGACAGGGATAGAGGGGGCAGAGGAGTACCAGATTTTTACAATTATTATAAGGTAGCCCAGATACTGCCTATTCTAGATATGTTAAATCTGAGACAGATAGGAGGGTGGTGTCCCATGGAACGTAGGGCACATCAAGTTACTCCCCTGCAAATGTTACCCTGGGTAGCAATGCCCTCAGACATCAGACAAGTTACAAATAAGTGGATGAAGCACACTCTTAAAATGTGGCTGGATCTCCGACAACATTGGGGGTCTTTAACTCCGGTTTAGAGATATATTCCGTTTAACTTCCTTCCTGGGTTTCCAGCTATGCTTGGAGATAGCTGCTTTAAACAATGGCAGAGTAAAGGATTATGTTTTTTGACCCAATTTTTTCAACAAAATATATTAAATCTTTTCAAGAGCTGCAAAGAGAATTTGGCATTCCCAAACAGGACTTTTTTATGTTCCTCCAGTGCTGTCACTATGTTTACACAAGGACAGGGCAACAGGCGGTTCTCTCAGACCCACCTGCCCTCATTCGAACTGTTTTTCAAAGGAGACGTATGACGGACCCCAAAGGGTTTATGTCATATGTATATAAAACACTACAGGAAAATATAGGCAAATTATTAACCCAACAGCTTGAACAGAGGTGGGAGGAATAATTAAAGCTGCAGCTATCAGAGGAAGAATGGTCGGAGATCTGGTTGGGAATTTTGAAAACAACCACCTCTCTGAGTTGGAAGGAATTTAGATGGAAGGTAGTGGTAAGTTATTTTATTACTCCAGTGATTTTGGTCCATTATACACAACTGACAACAAAGAATTGCTGGAGGAGATGTGGGGGTTTGGGCACACATACTCATTTGTTTTGGGACTGCCCTCAAATAAGTAATTATTGGAGGTCAATTGCGCAGGCTCTCCGGACTATTTTTCAAGGGGATTTTGTGGTCAATGGAGCTCATTTGGTATTAGGTCTGGTACCAGAGGGATTAAGATCCAATGGCCAAAAATATTTGTACTACGTATTAGTGGCTGCAGCTCTAAAAGTGATTACGCAGCATTGGTTGCAGTCAGAACCTTTAACCCTCTCCTTGTGGAGAGCTAATATTATAAGAATCAAAGACATGGAAGCTATAAATGCCCATCTAAGATTGGCCACAGAACAGTATAATGCAAAGTGGCTTCCTTACTGCAATTATATTGAAAGGCTGGAGGGCACCCCGGTGTTAGAGCAATACCTTCTGTCTGAGATAGCCTGAAGGAGGCTTTGGCCTAAGTTAAAAGAAGCCGGGGTTTTGGAATATCTAGAACCTGACTGGTTTATAAGGGGAAAAAGGGGGGGAGAAAAGGGGAATTAAAAGGGAGGAGTGGAGAACTGAAAATGGGGAAGGAGAGAAAAGAAAGAGAAAAAGGAAATGCAATGGCTGGATAAATGAAATGAAATGAAATCACATTGCTTGGTTTTGGTTGAGATGTTAAGCTTTGTTTATTTAACAAGGATGACAACATAGCATAAATTATATCAATAATATGAATGAGACCTGAAAGATTATTGGATGTCACTTTATCAGGTTGGAATAGATGACATGAAACAAAGGATGTAAATGAAGGGTAGAGTGCAATTAGACCTTTCTCTTTTCCTTTCTCCTCTAATTTATTTGGGGGGAGGGGACAGGAGAAATGGATTACTTTAGTGGTTTTAAAATCAATGGCAATCACTCACTCTTTATTATACCATCATAAATATGGGGTTTAAAATTAGTAAGAAAGAGAATATGACAATTGCTGAAAAATTATTTTCTTTCTGAATACAAATGTATTAATCTGCTTCAGTGGTTGATATACCCATATGTAAAGTGGAGTATTTTAAGCTGTCAATAAAAAGCTTTATTAAAGTTAAAAAAAAAAGAAGCATTATTTGGTATGTATTTTGTTTTCATGTTATAATAAAAATTCCCCTACTCTTTTTGATAAGTGCCATGGGATCTTTAACATCCACCTCAACTACCACCAATCCAGACAGATGGGACCTCGGTTTAACGTCTCATCCAAAAGACTAAATATCCCAAGACTATCCCCCTCAGAACAGTTACGGTGGAAAAGATCCCAGATCAATTGCTTAAAATGTTCAGTTGGATGGGGATACCAAGGGAAATTCTCATAGATCGGAGAAGTAACTTCTGCTTTAGAATGCTCACGCGTCCATATGCTACTTTAGGAGTGGAGGTAATGCATACTGCTCCCTATCACCCCCAAACAGACGGGCTGGTTGAAAGATTCAACCAGAACCTAAAGAAAATCCTAAGAAAGTATGTTGAGGATGAAGGGAAGTCATGGGATGTTTACCTTCCCCTGTTGCTCTTCCCTTATAGGGAGGTTCCCCAGACGTCAGGCGGATTTTCACCATTTGAGCTGCTCTATGGGAGAAAACCTAGAGGACCTCTTGATATAGTGTGGGAGAAATGGGAAGAAGGCAAAAGGGAACAAGCCACAGACACCCTTGGTTATATGATAGCCTTCTGACAATGTCTGATAAAATACACTCAGCTAGCCCATCAGAATAACCTAACTAAGCAAAGCATCCAAAACGGGCATTATGATCTGAGGGTAGGGACTAGAACATTTCAGAATAGTGATAGAGTCTTGTTGTTATTGTCTTCTACAACAGAGAAACTATTAATAAAATGGCAGGGCCCGATATCGTCCTGAGACAAATAGGTCCTGTGACCTATGAAATTGAATTACCTGATAGGAGACATAAAAGGGGTATCTACCATGCAAACCTGCTGAAGAAATGGGTCGAGAGACCACTTCCCAGTTGTGTTATTCATCCAGCAAAAGAGGATAGTGAGCTTGAAGTAGCCTATAAACCATTAGAGAAATCAGGGGAAATGGGTGCTCTCACCATCAATCCTGAGTTAACTGTGGAACAAAAAGCTGAGTTAGTGAACTTATTATGAAGATTTTCTCAAATTTTCACCACTACCTCAGGGGTGGTACGGGGTATAAAACATCACATAGAAGTCACCACTGAGAAGCCTATTAGGCAAAAACCCTATCGCTTGCCAGAAAAAGTTAGAGGGGAAGTGATTAAAGAAATAAAAAAGGTACAGGATTTAGGAGTTATCAAGCCATCAAAGAGTGAATGGGCATTCCCTATTGCTGTGGTAGATAAAAAGGAGAGTGGCATATGCCTCTGTTTAGATTTTTGGTGACTCAATGCAGTGTTGAAGTTTGACACCTATCCTATGCCCAAGATAGATGACATTATCAACAGATTGGGTAACGCCAAATACATCTCTACTTTCAATCTTATGAAAGGATATTGGCAGATCCCCCTGGATACTGCCTCAAAGGAGAAAAATGTCTTCAGAACACCTGTCGGCTTTTATCACTTTGTCACTATGCCCTTCGGGTTACCTGGTGCCTCCGCTACCTTCCAGCACTTTATGGTCCAGACATTACAACATTATGTCTCCTATCGTGCTGTGTATCTTGATGACATAGTGGTGTTTAGCCCTACATGGGAGAAGCATATGAAATATCTGTTTGTTGTCCTAGACACCTTGTCTAAAGCAGGACTTAATGATCAACCTCAACAAATGTTCTGTCGCCATGCAGGAGACATGGTATTTGGGGTTCATAATAGGGGATGGTCACATTAAGCTAGAAGTAGATAAAGTTGATGCAGTGGCAAAATACCCCCAATCCATAACCAAAGAGCATGTCTGCTCCTTTTGGGGATTAGCGAGATATTACCAGAGATTCATGCCTGACTTTGCCACAATAGCTACCCCTCTTATAAACCTTTCTAAGAAACACCAATCCAATGAGATCAAATGAATGTGAGAAGACCTTTTGTACCATAAAGACCTACCTCTGTGCAGCCCCTGTACTAAGAAGTCCAGACTTCTCACTACCTTTCTTGGTACAGACGGATGCTTCAGACTCCGGCCTAGGGACTGTCTTGTCGCAGGTAATAGAGGGAAAAGAGCATCCTATTATCTACTTGAGCCACAAGTTACATGAATAGGAGACACGGTATTCAGCAATAGAAAAGTAGTGTCTTGCAGTGAAGTGGGCATAGAAGCTCTTAATTTTACCTATGGGGGTCTGAATTTGAGGTCATTACTGATCACAACCCCTATGCTGGCTTCATGTGATGAAGGATAAGAAGCCTAGAATAATGTGAAGGTACCTGGTGCTACAGCCTTACAAATGTACTATACACCTCCAACCTGGTACTATGAGTAAAAATGCTGATTTTTTGTCACGTTATTGAGCACACCAAAACGTATGAGCACAGTCAGACCTAGGGGAAATAGTAAGTAATTGGAAAGGTTAGTGTGACAGGGTTAGTCCCTGCCACTCCATAGATGTACCTATTCTTTATCTTTTCTTTGGTTGCAACCACTGTCATTCTCTCTTCTACAGCTATCCCTGTAACTTTCCGTATGGAGATAGGCCACCTCCACACAAACCCCTCCCCCAAACTTTTCCTTCTTCTTGTTTATTTTCCTCTATCTTTCTAGATTGGCACATTGAAAAAAGTAATGGAATTGGTAAAAGCCTTGCCGGTAAACAAGAATGTCTGTTAAGATATTGCTTCTGTAACTAGTACTGTTTTAAAAATAGAGCAAGGTTTGTGTGAGGTAAGTAGGTACCTCCGAACAAAAGATAACAAATTAGTGGTCTTCTGAAATAAAGAGAGAGGCATTTGGTAGTAGAGCTATCCAGCATATTCAGTAAATGGCACCTATATTACAGACTGGGTTACCTGTTGTTCTTAGGTATTTTTGTTCATATTCAATTCAAGTAACCCAATCCCCCCCCACCCCCACCTAAGCAGCAAGCAACACCCTGAACAAACATTGAAGTAACTCTTGTTGTTTGGCAGAAATGTTTGCTCCTTGTTGATAGCGCTTATTTGTTTTTAAAGTAAAGGACTTGAGCCACATTAAGGCTCTTCTTGGGAATGTTTCCCAAGAAAATCTGCAATGCCAATCGTTTAAGTGAGAGCTACAGCTCTTACAGTTTGCTATGCTGCTGGGGAAAAGCTCAGCTGACAGCTTAATTTGCAAACCGACAGATGTTCTCTGCCAGTAGCATTGAGCTAATTCAAACTGTCCAAAAGCTGGAAAACCTGAAACCCTTTTACCAGACCTTTATTAAGAGGGTTTTTGTTGTTGTCCTGCAGTCTGAGTTTAATATAATCAAGGCTGTCTTAGCCAAGTACATTTAAGCAGGTCCAAGTAAGGCTTTAGCTGTTTGTATCCTCTACAACTGCAAGACAAGAAGACACACCTTAATAACAAGCATTTGTGTATGCCTAATGTTTGCTTGCTAGCATTGGCAGTGGTAGTGTGGAAGTTACAGAGCTGCGTAATAAGAATGGCAGTGAAGTATTGAACTGAATCCAACCCCACCACCACCTTGCAGAGAATGACAGGCATTGGGGTGTGCCTTTGGGTCGTTAGGCATAGCAGCCACGCCATTTCACCACACCCCACCTTGCAGACACTGAAAAGTGTCACGGTGTGCCTTGGGGTCTTTGACCCTTATGCGCACCCCATTCCATCAGGAAGTACCGTGAGATGGGTGCGGTATAGGAGAATGGGGTGAACTTTGGGGCCGAAGAGTCCAAGGCATACCTTGATGCCTCTCACTGGCTACAGGGTGTGGAATGGTATGAGCATTACAGGCAAGAATCCCAAGTCACATCCCTGATGCCTGTCATTCTCTACAGGGTTGGGCATTATGGATGGAAACCCTAATACCTCAGGCATTCGTTGGTATTTTCACTCCAAATTTTCAACATGGTTTTTTTGTGACCCCACCTCATGAACAGTGGCAATATCAGTTTGTTGGCGAAGCTGCTTATGCACAGCGACCTACGGCATTTTAGCACCACAGGTGCAAAACATTTGAACAGGATGTAAAGAATGACAGCTGCACTGCTCATGGGAGGTGTAAAAAATGGCAATGTTGCAAATCTGCAGTAAAAATATTAAAAAAACTGGCAAAGTCACGAGCGTGCATAGAAACTGTGCAACGCACGCCCGTAATGTAATTAGTTTGGGGAGTTTTTTACAGCAGATTGTCAACACAGGCATTTTGGGACCTCCGACCATGAACAGTGTCACTGTGATTTTCTTTATCTGTCCCAAACAATGATTTCCCACAGTGACCACGCATCTCTGCGCTGAAAGTGTGAAAACACATTTCGGCTATGTTTCGGCCCGTAGTCTGAGTAACAAGCTTCCTGAATTAGTGGCCTTGATGGAGGAGGAGGAACATCTGGATATCGTGGCAGTCACAGAAACATGGTACACACAAAACCATGACTGGGACATAAACATACCAGGATACACTATCTACAGGAGGGACAGAGAGGGTAAAAGAGGAGGAGGAGGAGTAGCTCTTTACATAAGGGAAGGAATCAAAGCAACAGAACAAAATGGAAAACAGGGAGGAGAAGAAGCACTGTGGGTAAATTTGGAGACCGGCAATGGCACCACAATCCGCACAAGGGTTGTATACAGACCCCCTTCTCAGGGGGAGGAAATGGACAAGGAAATGATAGAAAGAATACTTAGAATGGCAGAAAAAGGGGAGATATTGCTGATGGGTGATCTGACTATGCCAGATGTTAACTGGAGTGCAATTGCAGCAGCCACTTCAAAGAGTGGGGTTATTCTAGATGCCCTACAAGGGGCACGCCTTAGACAACTAGTATTGGAGCCCACTCAAGAGGGAGCAATCCTAGACCTGGTTCTCTCAAATGGAGATGAAGAGAGGATCACAGATCTAGAAGTAGGTAGCCATCTGGGGACTAGTGACCATCGAACAGTATGGTTCACAATAAACACAGCAATAGAGTCAAGCCATACAAAGGCAAAAGTACTGGACTTTAGGAGGGCTGACTTTGCCAAAATGGGTGAGTGCCTAAGGAATGCACTAGCAAATGAGCAGGAAGGAGGGGTGGAAGAACAATGGGGAATAATAAAAACTGCATTCACAGAGGTAACAAGCCTTTGTGTGAAGCAAATTAACAAAACAAAATGATGTAAGAAACCACTATGGTTCTCAAAGGAAGTGGCAGTGAAGGTTCAAGAGAAAAAGAAAGCATTCAGGAAGTACAAGGAATCACAGAAGGAGCAGGACAAGGAACTGTATCAGTTAAAGTAAAAGGAAGCTGGGAAGGCAGTCAGAACAGCAAAGGCCCAAGCCGAGGAAAAGATAGCCAACTCAGTTAAGAAGGGGGAAAAACCTTTTATAGGTACATCAGGGAGTGAAGGAAGACCAAGGGAGGGCTAGTGAGGCTTAATAAAGAGGAGGGAGGGTGGGCAGAGGGTGACTGTGAAAAGGCAGAGATACTAAACAAATATTTTTGCTCAGTATTTACAAAGGAAGTGGGGGAGGTACCTAAAACAAACAGTAGAAACAATCTGGATACATAAGTTGATACCAGCCCATTTACAGAAGAAAGGGTTCTGAAAGAACTCTTAAAACTGAAGGTTGACAAAGCAATGGGGTCTGATGGGATTCATCCCAGAATTCTAAAAGAACTAAGGTAGAACTAGTGACACCACTGACTACCCTCTTTAACAAATCATGGGAGGATGGGGTGGTACCCGAGGACTGGAGAAGGGCAGATGTGATTCCCCTTCACAAAAGTGGGAGCAAGGCAGAAGCAGAAAACTACAGACCTGTTAGTTTAACCTCAGTGGTAGGGAAATGATGGAATCACTTCTGAAGGAAAGAATTGTTGAGTATCTAGAGGCCAGAGGGGCTCAGGACCCAAGGCAGCATGGATTCACAGCGGGAAGGTCATGCCAGACAAATCTGATAGATTTCTTTGACTGGGTGACCAAAGTAGTAGATCAGGGAGGGGCTGTGGACATGGTCTACCTAGACTTTAGCAAGGCATCTGACACAGTCCCACACAAAAGATTAATAAACAAGTTAGCCAGCCTGGGAGTGGGTCCCAAGATGACAGCCTGTGTAAAGAATTGGCTGGAGAATAGGACACAGAGAGTAACAGTAAATGGAGTCCACTCTGAAGAAAGGGGTTACTACTGGGGCACCGCAAGGTTCAGTATTAGGACTGGTCCTCTTCAATGTCTTTATAAGCGACATTGCAGAGGGACTGGAAGGAAAAGTATGTCTCTTTGCAGATGAAACAAAGATCTGCAACAGAGTTGATGTACAAGGTGGGGTAGAAAGGATGAGAAGGGACTTGGCAAGGTTAGAGGAATGGTCAAATGTATGGCAGCTTAGATTCAATGCTAAGAAGTGCAAGGTAATGCACCTAGGAAACAAAAACCCAGGGGAAGAGTACACAGTGAGGGGTGAGATACTAACAACAACAAAAATGGAAAGGGACCTGGGGGTAGTCATATCAGATGACCTAAAGGTGGGCAAGCAATGTGAGAGGGCAGCAAGGAGGGCTGGGGGATACTGGGATGCATAGGGAGAGGCATCACCAGTAGAAAACAGGAAGTTATTATCCCTCTGTACAGACAGTTGGTGAGACCCCATCTGGAGTACTGCATGCAGTTCTGGAGACCCAATCTCCGCAAGGACATAGACAAGATGGAGGCTGTCCAGAGGAGGGCAACTAAAATGGTGCAGGGTCTTCACCAGAAGACATATGAAGAGAGACTTAAGGAGCTGAATATGTATAGCCTCGAGGAAAGGAGGGAGAGGGGGGACATGATAGAAACTTGCAAGTATCTCAAGGGAATCAACAAAGTCCAAGAGGGTAGCATCGTTCGAAAAAATAGGTGTGCAAGAACAAGGGGGCACAATTTGAAGATAGAAGGGGGGTGGCTCAGAGGTAATTTAAGGAAATATTTTTTCACAGAGAGGGTTGTAGATGAATGGAACGGCCTTCCGGAGGAGGTTGTGGAGTCAAAAACAGTGGTGGAATTCAAGCATGCATGGGACAGTCATAAGGCAATTCTAGGGGTGGAGGTAGGAAGAAGTAGGCTGCTGGTTAACTAGGATCTGCAGCTTATCCATTAGGTAGGAAATGGGCAGACTGTGGGCCAAGCGGTCCTTATCTGCCATCAAAATCTATGTTTCTATGTTTCTATGTTCTGAAAAATGACAGCTGTACTGTTCATAAGGAAGTGTGGAAAAATGTCACTGGTGAAAATCTGGACTGAAAATATTACAAAGGCATGAACTTACAAGGGTGCGTGGAAACTGCTCAATGCTCACTCATAACACAGTCATTTTATGGACTTTTGTCACCAAATTTTCAACATAGCCATTTTAAGACCTCTGCTCATGAACAGTGTAACTGTGATTTTCTTAATGTGTCCCAAACATTGCTTTCGCATATCGACTGCACCATTGTGCGCTACATGTGCGAAACACATTTTGGGTGACATGTGAAAAATGGCAGCTGTACTGTTCATAAGGAAGTGTAATAAAACAGCAATGTTGAAAATCTGGAGTGAAAATATTGAAAATTCGGAAACTTACAAGCATGCGTAGGAACTGCGCAATGCACGCTCGTAAAACAGTCATTTTAGAAATTTTTCACCAAATTTTCAACATAGCCATTTTAAGACCTCTGCTCATGAACAGTGTCACTGTGATTTCCTTAATGTGTCCCATACATTGATTTCACACACTGACTGTGCCATTGTGCGCTACATGGGCAGAAACATGTTTTGGGCAAGATGTGATGAATGACAGCTATACTGCTCATAAGGAAGTGTAATAAAATGGCCATGTTGAAAATCTGGATTGAAAATATTGAAAATTCACAAACTTACGAGCGTGCGTAGGAACTGCACAACTCATGCTCGTAAAACAGTCATTTTTGATTTTCACTCATTTTCAACATAGCCATTCAAGACCTCTGTTCATGAACAGTATCACTGTGATTTTCTTAATGTGTCCCATACATTGATTTCAAGACACCGATTGCCATTGTGCGCTACATGGGCGAAACACATTTTGGGCAAGATGTGAAAATGACAGCTGTACTGCTCATAAGGAGGTGTGGTAAAATGGCAATGTTGAAAATCTGGATTAATATTGAAAATTCATGAACTTACGAGCGTACATAGGAAATGAACAACACACGCCGTAAACAGTCATTTTAGAAATTTTTCACCAAATTTTCAACATAGCCATTTAAGACCTCTGCTCATGAACAGTGTCACTGTGATTTCCTTAATGTGTCCCATACATTGATTTCACACACTGACTGTGCCATTGATGCGCTACATGGGCAGAAACATGTTTTGGGCAAGATGTGATGAATGACAGCTATACTGCTCATAAGAAGTGTAATAAAATGGCCATGTTGAAAATCTGGTTGAAAATATTGAAAATTAAGAACTTACGAGCGCATGAGAACTGCACAACTCATGCTCGTAAAACAGTCATTTTAGGATTTTTTCACTAATTTCAACATAGCCATTTCAAGACCTCTGCTCATGAACAGTATCACTGTGATTTTCTTAATGTGTCCCATACATTGATTTCAAGACAATCGACAGCCATTGTGCTACATGGGCGGAAACACATTTTGGGCAAGATGTGAAAAATGACAGCTGTACTGCTCATAAGGAGGTGTGGTAAAATGGCAATGTTGAAAATCTGGATTGAAAATATTGAAAATTCAAGGAACCACGAGCGCATATAGAAATGAACAACACACGCTCGTAAAACAGTCATTTTAAGGAATTTTTTCACCAAATTTTCAACATAGCCATTTTAAGACCTCTGCTCATGAACAGTGTCACTGTGATTTTCTTAATTTGTCCCATACATTGATTTCGCACACTTACTGAGCCATTGTGTGCTACATGGACGAAAACACATTTTGGGTGAGATGTGAAAAATGACAGCTGTACTACTCATAAGAAGGTGTGGTAAAATGGCAATGTTGAAAATCTGGAGTGAAAATATTGAAAATTCGTGAACTTATGAGCCTGCATAGAAACTGTGCAATGCACGCTCGTAAAACAGTCATTTTTTGGAATTTTTCCACTAAATTTTCAAAATAGGCTTCTTGAGCCCACCTTATGAACACTGGCAGTGTCATTTCATTAATCAGTCCGGAAAGATGATTTCACACAGTGACTGCGAAATCACCTTGGACCCGAATAATGCCATGGCAGTGACATCATTCATGAGAAGGGTCCCAAAACCCCATGTTGAAAATTTGTGCAAAATTCCAAAAATGCCTGAGATATGCAGCAAAGTTTAAAAACCCTATCTATCCCATTATACAGCTTATCGGCATTACCTCAGTTCGCAGTCGGTTTTGAAGAGTGGAGACATGTTCCCGGTCCACAGGACTGCTGGCGCTGAGGTCTGAAGGTAAGTATGGGGTGAGGGGAGGTGGGGAGGCAGGGTGCACAGTGGATGGGTGCGGTTGTGGAATGGGGGCAGGGAGAAGCGTTGAGGGACAGTTTTTATTTCCAGTTTTTTTTTTAAATGCGACGCTGGGGATGTTTGCCACGATGGGGTGGGCTCAGCGTGGCACAAGGACGCTGGTTGGGGGCGTGGAGCTGATGGGGATTGGGCACCCCATCGGCCATAGCATCAGTTGCCACACTGGGGTGGGCTCCCAGCCTGGCACCCCGACTCTGGGGACAGTGGAGTCGATGGGGACTGAGCATCCCGTCGGCTATACGATGAGTTGCCATGCTGGGGTGGGCACCCAGCATGGCATGTGGAAGGCTTTGGGGGGCGCAGCACAGCTGACAGGGATTGGGCACCCCTGCTGTACAGTGTGTGCGGGGAGCACACAGTATGCTATGCGGTGTGTGTAGAGATGACATGAGCAGGCGAGCATCTTATCGCTGCTCACTGAAGTGTAGCTCCCTTTCAACTGTACCACTGCATTTTGAGCTGTCATAGACACCTCCAGCAGGCATTGGAGAACTGCGTGCGCGCCTGCAACACACTGACTGAATTGGAAGAGGGTGACGACCAAAACCGGATGATAGCACTACGCTTTTGCACATGCGCAGCAAACATAAAAAGGGTCTGTGATAACTGGGAGTTGGTGTTCTACACCAAGCTAAGTAATGTTAATTTACAGCATGTGGTTTTCTCCACAGGTTTAAAAGTTAATATGGTTTAAAGGAACTAAAATAAGCAGTCATTTAAAACAAATACCTTTGGTTAGTAGCTATAGTTGAAGCAGAGCTCTTCTCAATCCCCAGAAGTCTGCTTGTGGTGAGTGTCTGCTGCATTCTGGCTTGGACTATAGTGAATCAGAGGCCCCTTATGGGCTATTTTTATAATAAGTACCTGTCACTCAAACACAGGGGAATGTGCTATAGGATAGAAAAACCTTATCACAATACATTATTTTGAGAGAAATATTGCAATGGATCGCTTAGTGGGAATATAGCAATCTAAAATGTGTACAATATTGTTTTTAAAGCTAGTAAAAGAGTTATCTTTCTGTTTAAGATACTGCGTCACCTGATCAGGTGGGAACAAATAACAGCTCTACCTGAACAAGTCTCAAGGGATAGTGGGTCAGTTGTTGCTGATCAGTGGTGAGAGAAGGTTCCTGTTGAGGACATAGAGACTTTTTTTTTTCATTTCTGTTATTATAGTAGTTAATTTTGTTTTGTTACTTTATTTGAAAAAGCTGTTAATTGAAAAGGGTGCAAGAAAAGGAGTTTATGACTTTAATAAACATCCCACTGGACAACATGGGTTGCACCTTATTCTTGAGTTGTGTCCATCTGTAGAGCCCACACCATAACAAGTGATGTCACAAGTGGTATTCTGGTGCCTGTTTCTTCTTGACCAAGGAAGGAAGTCGAAGTGGTGGGTATTTTCCGGTACCCTAGGTGGACATGGCAACTGGGAGACAGACCCAAGGTACCCTCATGAGACAGATGGCAGCCCTGACAGGGGCCCAGTTACTGACCGGTTTGCCAGATGTCCTGCCTAAGGTTAAGAAGCAACCATTTGAAATGTTGGAGGAAGAGCACAGTGAACCCAGAGATGGAATACCAGCGGACCAGCCTTTGGAGACCAAAGACCTAGAGAAGGAGGTAGATGCTTCCTATATGGAACAGGCACCTATGGAGGATATTGGAGAGCTATTGAAATGGCTATGTGTTTGGCAGGGCAACTGGATAAAGAGAGAGAATTGATCAAAGGAGGCAAGACCAAGTGGGCAGATACTATGCAGGTGTTCCAGGCTATCTGAACTGAGCACAGAGAGAGACCTCAAGGCCCTCAGGACATTAAACTGGCCACTTACAAGACTCTGACGATATAGAGGCATATCTCATGACGTTTGAGAGGGTAGCTTAAATGTGTGGGTGGCCCAAGAAACAGTGGGTTGTGCACCTTGCCCCTCAGTTTACTGGCAGAGCATAG
Source organism: Neoceratodus forsteri (assembly GCA_016271365.2). Taxonomy (NCBI): domain Eukaryota; kingdom Metazoa; phylum Chordata; order Ceratodontiformes; family Ceratodontidae; genus Neoceratodus; species Neoceratodus forsteri. Next base: position 1,334,286,370 of record CM057449.1, read on the forward strand.
GTTGTGTATAGCCAGTTAGCTATACAAGTTGCTGATGACTATGATCAACACCGAGACGTACCACCAACGCTTTTGATCTCTGAAGATGCAGTCCACAGATGCTCCAAGGGAGGTGTATGCATGCTTGAAGGATCTAAGTGACAAGTGGCTCCAGCCTGGTAGTAAGACCATCCAGCAAATAATGGAAATCATTACGATCGAACAGTTTATTAAAATACTACCACAAGACGTACAATTGTGGGTCCGGGAGCACAAACCTGAAGGAGCTGAGAAAAAGATTGCATTAGCTGAGGATTTCCTAGCAGCAAGACCTACAAAGGGAGATATCCGGGGACTAATCCACTCTTCTGCTACAAGTTTGGTAAGAAATACTTATTCTACTGATAACTACAGACCAAAACCAGAAATAAGAAAAAGAGGAGCGGAACCCTAGCAGAGAGTAGTGCCATGGCTGCCAGCAAAGGAACATACTATTAGAAACTGTCCAGCAGTTAAAAGGATTTTGGACGTTTGGCCTTAGCCAACTGGACCCCTTATATCACTACAGTAAAGATGGGACCCCATAATATAGTAGGTCTGTTAGACTCAGGGAGTCGTCAAACCCTGGTCAGAGCTGATTTGGTGGAAGGGATGGAAAAATCTGAAGGAGGGACTATGGGGACCTGTATACATGGAGATACCAATTTCTATTCGACCACCCCAATGGAATTGACAATAAATGGCAGTACTAAGGAAATATCAGTTGGGATTGTACCACATTTGCCTGTCCCACTGATCATTGAACATGAACATGATCATCCTGACTTTTCCACTTTGATGGAAAGAATTGAGTTGATGCCAGTAATAGCTGTAACCAGCTTGTAACAAACAAAACAGATTAATGAACAGTTTGAACAGGTTTTTCCATTTTCAGAAGACTTGTTTGAAACCCAGGATAAACCATGGAAAGGGAAGACAGAAAAATGAAAAGACAAAAAAGACTGGCAAAGCAAAAATATTGTTGGACCTATAACACTTAAACCAGAGACTATAGCCCAGGAACAAAGGCAGGATGTGTCTCTGAAAATTTTTTTTCACAGGCTGGAAAAGGCATTAATTATGGGTTACCTAAGTATCTTCTATTGAAAGACATTTTGTATAGGGAATGTACTAATCCCAGAAATGAGAATAAAGTACTCTAGTTGGTTGTGCCCCAAAAATATCAAAAAGAAATAATCCACTTAACTGATGATATTCCTCTAGCCGGGCATTCTGGGACAGATACCACCTTGAATAGGATCTTGGGTCGATTTTATTGGCCAGGTATTCATAACCAGGTGGCAGAATATATTCAGAGTTTCCCCGAATGCCAGAAGGTAGCCAGAACTGGAAAAAAAGATCTAATGCCCCTCCAGAGAATACCCCTAGTTAGTCAGCCATTCGATATGATCGCCATGGATGTGGTAGGACCCCTTGAAACAAGCTCTAAAGGTAATCGATTTATATTAGTCATTTGTGACTATGCTACCAGGTATCCAGAGGCAATTCCTATGCCAACGGTAACAGCACAGAGGGTAGCAGAGGAACTGGCTAAAGTATTTAGTAGAGTGGGCATGCTAAAGGTGATTTTAACAAATAGAGGAACCAATTTCACTTCAGTAATGTTATCTGAATTGTACAGGTTGCTGGCATCCAAGCAGTGAGAACCTCCCAAACCATCCCAAACTGATGGTTTGGCAGAATGATTTAACCAGACTCTTAAGAAAATGTTGCAAAATTTGTTAATGAGGAAGGCAAGAATTGGGACCTGTTTCTACCCTACCTCCTGTTTTCTTTGTAGAGAGGTACCACAAGCCTCAGCCGGTTTTACCCTTTCTCCTTTGTATGGTCGTAACCCTGGGGACCATTAGATGTCATTAGGAATACTGGGAGGAGAACACTCAAATGGGAAAAAGGAAGTAATAGACTACATGATGACTTTGAGGCAATGCCTCAAAAAGTATGTCACATTAGCACATCATACACTGAGGGACAAACAGATCCAACAGAAACAAGAATATGATAAAGGGGTGGGACATAAACAATTTGCTATTGGAGATCAGGTATTTCTTCTTTTACCTGCCAGTGAAAATAAACGTCTGATGAAATGGCAAGGCCCCTATAGCATTACTAGACAAGTTGGGCCTGTAACCTATGAAATACATTTGCCAAATAGGAGATGCAGTAAGGAAATTTACCATGCCTACTTACTAAAGTTGTGGCATGAGAGAACAGAATGTTCTAAAGTGAGTAGGTATGTACAGACAGTGTCCCAAGAGTCTGAGTTAGATGTGGCATATGAGAGATTGGAACATGCTGGCCAAGTCAGGGAGGTACACATTAACCCTACACTGAATACCCACCAGCACACTCAACTACAACAAGTGTTAACTACATTTGCAGATACTTTCACTAATATACCTTGTCAAGCTATAGGCACTGAGCATAATATTCATACCACTCGGAATACTCCCATACATCAAAAGCCTTATCGCCTACCAATACATGTAAGGGAAGAAGTGATCAAGGAAGTGAGGTCCATGGAGCGGCTAGGAATAATCCAACCATCCCGCAGTGCCTGGTCATCACCGATGGTGATAGTTAATAAGAAGGAAGGGGTATTTGCATTTGTTTAGATTTCCAAAAGGTGAATGCTGCCTCCCTTTTTGACAGATATACTATGCCTAGGATAGACGACATTATCGATCCTCTGGGGAATGTTAGGTATATATCAACACTTCACCTCATGAAAGGGTACTGGCAGATACCCCTAACCCTTCATTCCAGAGAGAAAACAGCATTTAGTACCCTGGTGGGATTGTTCAAATTCATCACTATGCCCTTTGGTTGCATGGAACGCCAGCTACTTTTCAGCGGTTCATGAACCAAATGCTGCAGCCATATGCCTAATTTTGCACGGCACATTTGGATGACGTGGTGGTATTCAGTCCTTATTGGGAGACCCCTCTACATCATTTAAAGCAGGTCCTGGCGCAATCAAAAAACGGATGTCACCATTAACCCCACAAAATGCAGTATGGGACAGACGGAAACAAAATACCTTGGGAATACTATAGGGAATGGGGTTATCCGGCCAGAAGTTAGTAAGGTAAAAGCAATATCTACGTGTGGAATACCCCGGACTAAGAAACAAGTCCATGCCTTCCTAGGACTAGCAGGATATTACAGACGTTTTATTCCAAGGTTTTCAGCAATAGCAGGACCCCTGACAGAATTAACAAAAAATAGTATGCAAATAAAGTGGACTGGACCCAAGAATGTGATGAAACATTTAGACAGATAAAAGCCACTTTATATGCATACCCAGTGTTAAGAAGCCCAGATTTTAAAAAACCTTTTATTGTGCAGACAGATGCATCAGGGGTAGGTCTGGGAGCAGTGCTAACACAAATCATAGATGGGGAGGAACATCCTATCATTTACATGAGTAGAAAACCGCATGTGAGAGAGTGTAGATACGCCACTGTTGAAAAGAGTGTCTGGCACTTAAGTAATCAATAGAAGCCCTTAAGTACTACCTCTGGGGATCAGAATTTACTGTTGTCACAGACCACAACTCTCTTTGTTAGTTACATCAGATGCGGAGAAAATCCCCACATAATGAGGTGGTATTTGGCTTTGCAACCCGTACCATAAAGTAATCCATAAAAGGATGTAGCATGCTAATGCCGATTTCTTGTCTCGATATGGGGCTGGCATAAAGGATGCATCTAGCAATGTTGAAGAAACTCTCATTGATGAATAAATAGTTTGGGTATCTAACCAGAACACTCAGAATAGAAATGATATTTGGAAAGATTTCAGGGTAACAGTAGAAAATGATGATTTTGTTGTAAATGGCACCTTGGGTGCTAAAAATGATCGGACCCTGAGATGGAGTTTCTCGGAGTGGGTGGGCCAGAGCTTCTCCAACCCTCAAATGATAGGGGATTGGACTTTATGACCAAGTGGTCAGGACGTTCTGTCCTTAAATCGTTGGTTGTATGTTGTGTATTATCTCAATGGATGTTAAATATCCCAGGGCATGTATGAAACTGACATATTTGATGTCAGTATATTTATTGTGGGGCCCTGGGATGGAACTCCTGAGAGTGGGTGGGTGGGAGTTCTGCCTCCTCTGGGGTATTTAAAGGAGGAACCTGTTAAAACACGATTCCTTTTTTAAGGGGTGGTAAATGTGACAGGGTTAGTCCCTGCCACTCCACAGATGTACCTATTCTTTATCTTTTCTTTGGTTGCAACTACTGTCATTCCCTCTTCTACGGCTATCCCTGTAACTTTCTGTATGGAGACAGGCCACCTCCGTACACAAACCCCCTCCCCCCCCGAAACTTTTCCCTTCTTCTTGTTTATTTTCCTTTATCTTTCTAGATTGGTACATTGGAATAAAGTAATGGAATTGGTAAAAGCCTTGCCGGTAAACAAGAATGTCTGTTAAGATATTGTTTCTGTAACTAGTACTGTTTTAAAAATAGAGCAAGGTTTGTGTGAGGTAAATAGGTACCTCCGAACAAAAGATAACAAATTAGAGGTCTTCTGAAATAAAAAGAGAGGCATTTGGCAGTAGAGTTAGCCAGTATATAAATGGCACCTATATTACAGACTGGGTTACCTGTTGTTCTTAGGTATTTTTGTTCATATTCCATTCAAGTAACCCACCCCACCCCCACCTAATCAGCAAGCAACACCCTGAACAAACATTGAAGTAACTCTTGTTGTTTGGCAGAAATGTTTGTTCCTTGTTGATAGCGCTTATTTGTTTTTAAAGTAAAGGACTTGAGCCACATTTGGGCTCTTCTTGGGAATGTTTCCCCAAGAAAATCGCAATGCCAATCTGTTTAAGTAGAGAGCTACAGCTCTCTACAGTTTGTTATGCTGCTGGGGAGAAAGCTCAACTGACAGCTTAATTTTGCAAACCGATAGCTGTTCCCTGCCAGTAGCATTGAGCTAATTCAAATTGTACAAAAGCTGAAAAACCTGAAGCCCTTTTACCAAACCTTTTTTAAGAGGGTTCTTTTGGTTGTCCTGCAGTCTGAGTTTAATATAATTAAGGCTGTCTTTAGCCAAGTACATTTAGGCAGGTCCAAGAAAGGCTTTAGCTGTTTGTATCCTCTACAACTGCAAGACAAGAAGACACACCTTAATAAAAAGGGTCTGCATAACTGGGAGTTGGTGTTCTACACCAAGCTAAGTAATGTTAATTTACTGCATGTGGTTTTCTCCACAGGTTTAAAAGTTAATATGATTTAAAGGAAATAAAATAAGCAGTCATTTAAAACAAATACCTTTGGTTAGTAGCTATAGTTGAAGCAGAGCTCTTCTCAATCCCCAGAAGTCTGTTTGTGGTGAGTGTCTGCTGCATTCTGGCTTGGACTATAGTGAATCAGCGGCCCCTTGTGGGCTTTTTTTATAATTAAGGACCTGTCACTCAAACACGGGGGAATGTGCTATGGGATAGAAAAACCTTAGCACAATACTTTATTTTGAGAGAAATATTGCAATAGATCACTTAGTGAGAATATAGCAATCTAAAATGTGTACAATATTGTTTTTAAAGCTATTAAAAGAGTTATCTTTTTGTTGAAGATACTGTGTCACCTGATCGGGTGGAAGGGAATAAAAGCTCAACCTGAACAGGTCTCAAGGGATAGTGGGTCAGTTGTTGCTGATCAGTGGTGAGAGAAGGTTCCTGTTGAGGACATAGAGACGTTTCTTTTCATTTCTGTTATTACTGTTGTTAATTTTGTTTTGTTACTTTATTTGAAAAAGCTGTTAATTGCAAAGGGTGCAAGAAAAGGAGTTTATGACTTTAATAAACATCCCACTGGACAACGTGGGTTGCATCTTATTCTTGAGTTGTGTCCATCTGTAGAACCCACACTGTAACAGTTAGTAATAACCTTTCTACATATTAAAGTTGTTTGTGGTCCCTGAAGTGGAGCTTTGGGAGTGGCCGGGCTAAAGCTCCATCTCTCCCTCTGTTAAGAGAAAGAGATCTGACGAATGTGCATAGTATTTCTCTTGTTAATGACTAGGAAACTAGGGGTTCTAGATGTAAAATAGGATCCCTGGCAGTTTCCTATTAAGTGGGGAGGCGTGGTACTAGGAGTGGGGGTCTAAAAACAAGTACACAAATTGTACAGAGATCTGCATAGCTCTGCGGTACCAGCAGTTACTCGGCTGGAATGCACTATTGATTCCTGCAACAGTAGTCACCGTTGCTTTCCCTGGCAGCAGAATGCTCTCTTTCTGGCGACAGACAGCAGCGCCGCATGTCTAAATGTTCTCAGACTGTTGAGGAGCCAGAGAGGAATCAGGAACATTAGTGTTCTGCACATAATTCAGCCTGTCCTATTTGTACACAGAATTGAGCAAGGAAGTTTTGAAGCAAAACATATTTCAAGGAAGTTCTTAAAGGTACCTTACCTTCCCAACATCTTTAACATGGAGAGACAGCCTTGTGAAAATGTTAATTCATTTAGGTGGAAATGAAAGGATATAACAGGAAATAAAGGGCAAAATAAGGACTCCTCCAGAGTAAAGCAGTCGTGATAGCACAGCCCTTTTGCAACAGTACTTTGTTTGTTGTTTGTACCTTGCTGCACTATGTGACAGCGTTTCTTCCTGCAGGCCTGAAAGGAAAGGTCCCGGAGAATCTTTGCTGAACTTCTAGACACAGTGTGCACAATTTTAGAATTTACATTTAACTGCAGATTGTTACCTACCACTTGCTAACTAGCATAGATGTGAAGATAGCTTCTTTATAAGTGAGAAAAGAAGCTACCAAAGTGGTTTCTCAGAGTAGTTATATGGTGCACCTGTTGTTTCTGCTGCTCCCATTGTGTTCTTAGCAGCAGCCGCCCTCTGTGCACTATAGCTATGCACTGCACTAGAGGAGGAGGGGGCTCACCTCTGCAGTGTTTGCTGTTTTTGTTCAATAAATGTTTTTAACATTGCAGGAGCCTTCCTCAACCTTGTAATACAGAATGAGAATGTTTGCATGTTAATTAAAAATTATTATGTTCCATAATAAAGATATGTTTCTGTTAAACCTTGGAAGGTGGAGAATTAGAGAGCCACATGTTGTCTTCCAGATATAAAAGAGCTCCTTCTAGTAACACAGATCAGATTCATTTTGAGATCAGTCTGCTTCGGATCCAGGAAAAGTCTGCACCTACAGACTAGGTACTCTCAGTTCCAGGGCGGCTGTTGCTGTTATTGCCTGAAGGGACTTTTGAGAGAATATTCCTTTTCTTTACCTTTTATTTTGGTTTGTTTTGATTTCTCGTTCAAATCTGCTATAATTTATTGCTGCATTATTTTTGATTTTCTCACAATAAATATTTGGCTTGGCCTCTAACACCTTGCCACCTCTACAGATTTGTGTCTGTGTCTATCGTTACATCCACTATCTATGACATACTGAAGTCCATAGTGCTGAAAGTTTTAGTAGACCAATCAGGGTCTGAGTCTGCAGGAGGGATTTCAGTCTGGTGTGGGATACTAGCAGGAACAACAGTTTTTGGCATGTAGGTGCAGTAGTGCTGGGAGGTAGCTAGAAGCAGACTGTAGTAACTGTAATCTCCAGTGAACAATGAAGAGTGATGTTCAGCCTGAGCTTAGGAAGAAGGTAATGTGTCACATAGGAATAGTAACAGGACTAGTATTCCTGGAAGTAGCATAACAGTGGTTCTAATACTGGACATTTTGCATCTCAAGGGTACGGCTATGAGGGCAACTTTTGCCCCCAACTATGCCAGCCACTATCTGGGCAGGTGGGAGAAAATATTTGTCTATGACATCCAGAAAAATCCTTTTCATGATAGGATTGATAACTGGCGTCGCTTTATAGATGACATATTTATGGAGTGGACTGGCAAGCTGGGTAAGCTTGGGGAATTTATTAAGTACCTTGAATTTACCAATCCAAATCTGAAATTCAATGTACAAAGTGATCAAATGAGTGTTTCTTTTTTGGACTTAAGAATTTCCAAACTTTCTGATGGCACTTTAGAAACGGATCTGCTCCGCAAGGAAACGGACTGTAACTCTCTCCTTTATGCATCCAGCTGCCACCCATGCCATATGATCTACAATATTTCCAAATCCAGTTATGAGCCTGCAAAAATTGTTCAGAGGTTAGTGACTTCATAGAAAATGGCTCTGAAATGTGTAATCGATTTATTGAGAGGGGTTACCAAACCAGGCTTGTGGAACAGGCCTTCTTTGAGGCTTTAGATACCCCTAGAGACATTATTAACAGACAGGACCAAATATGAGGGCCCCCCAGGCCCAATTTTATTACTAACTACACTAGACACACACATGAAATACAGGATATTATCACAACAAATTGGCACATATTGGAAAATGAACTATCATTGGTTGAAAATGTAAAAGGGAAACCACGCTTTGTCTATCGAAGGGGGAAACATTTGTAAGATATATTAGTACACAGCTATTTACATGACAAGAAGGAGAACACACAAGGAGGCACTTGGCTTCCCCTTGCCTTTAGGCAATTTTAGCTGTGGAAATTGCAAATGTTGCCCATTTATCCTTAAACTGACACATTCACTACTTGTAATAATAACAAACTATTCAAAATGAGGGAGCTCTTTAATTGCAGTAGTGATAATGTCGATATCTAGCCACATGTGAATATGGATCATTTTACATAGGAAAAACACTAGACCAATGAAAATCAGAATTGGGGAACATCTACACTCTGTTTCTAATACAGACATAAAAATGCCTTGGCCTGTCATGTTGTGAATAGCAGAAGTGGAAAACACACTTTTAAAGTTTGTGCCTAAGAAAGAGTTACTGTGGGACCAATGGGGTAATTTTGAGAGTCCTATTGATTTTCACATTGGGGTCTTGAACCCCAGGTCTCAATGACAGAATCGAATTATTGCCTTGCATTAAGAAAAGAAATGAATTCCCCTTTCGCTTAGACCTATGTTTTGTTTTTCTGTAAAATTCACAAGCCTCTGTGATGTCATTTTGCAGTGCCTTACGTTGTTTTATGTGTTTTTTCTAGGATACTGATTTTATGTTATTTGCAGCATTCAACACTATGCTTATTTCTATCTGAGAATTATTGAACTCGGTCCAAGTGATGTGGTAAGGTCCAGTATGTCGAGCAATATTATATAACAATTTTTTATAGGTGGATGTGTAATTTCTATATATATAGCTCTTGACTGGCTATAATTAATTATGTGACTTCTATACAAGACATATGCTAACATATATGTCAAGTTTTAAGAAAAATGTAATTGACACTATACTTATTGCTTATGTTGTCCTGATGAATAATGATTTTTCCTGTCTGAGATGAATACATATTGTTTTTAATGGTTTTGGATCCATTTCACTGTATTTGGTTTTCATACACTTTTGATGCACTGTTGCTTTAAATCTGTTAGATCTGTGTACAAAAGAGTCCATGTGGTCTAATACGCTATCCTCCTGATGACGCATGTTTGAATGCAAAACTGGTAGAGGTCTGTAGCAGTGTCCTCGATGCACTGTAGCACCTTTGCTGGCGATGTTGTATATATTTGTCTATTTTAAAGCTACTATTTTGAAGGAGCTCTGGTGGTGAGGTTGTTTGTCTTCCTGCTGGCTAATACAGGACATGGCTAGCAGTAGGGTATTAAGCAACAGTTATGTCAGTAGGTAAAGCAGTGGGTGGAGGAAGCATCAAAATAGCTAAATCAGGGATAACACCTAGAACATGTTTGAAAGACAGTGCAAAACTTGTAGCAGATGTATCTGAAAGGTATTACTTTGGCAGTATACAGTTAAGCTTAAGCACCTAAATTAAACAGTGACAGCCCCACTTAAGCAGCTGACACAGACATAGCAAAATCATAGAGTTGGTGTTTTAGAAAGGTATTACTTTGGCAGTATACAGTTAAGTTCAGCAGCTAATTGAACAATGACAGTCCCACCTATGCAGCTGACAGAGATAAAGCAACACATGTGGTCAAGTATTAGGAAGATATTACATAGACAGCATACAGTAACACTAAGCAGCTAATTTAAACAGTGAACAGTCCCACCTGTAACTGACTCATAGGCCCAAGCTTTTTGTGACACATAGGAACACTATAGGAGGACATAGTCTACATACAGATGCTCTACCTTATGTATAAGTTGATTCCATTTCAAAGTAACCACAGGTCCAATTGTTAGTGAGGAGAAGGTCTGATTAAGTTAGGGTTGTGTTATCCATGGTCCAGCACCCTGATGGCATCCCCACCTCGCAGACAGCAACTTATATGTAGGCACATGTACTAACCTTAGAGCGAAGACACTTATCATATAAGCATAGGTGTCAGGATCTGTGTTCTATTATGCTTTACTGATGTTCGCTATAAGAAATGTTTTTGCTCTGTTCTTACTGTATTTTCATATGTAAGGCAACAGTGCCATCTTCAGCACTTGTACATCATTGCAACTGATCTTGGGTAGGAGTAGCCCTATTGTGCTGTTATCTATGCAAGCTATGCAACTTTTCACATTAATTAGGAAAGTTACTCAGACCACCTGATTTTGTCCAATTATATTCATTTTATGTATCTTCCTTAGCCGTTGCTATAGTTATTATTAGGGTATAAGACCCCTTGTAACACGTAGCTCTCAAAGAGTAACTGTCTGCATTGCCTAGGTAAGGAAAACTGGTATTCTCCCAGTGTTTACACTGTATTGGCAGTAAGTCTATATTATCTATCTGCAATAAATTTCATTTATTACTTGAGTACCACTTGTCTGTTGTCTCTTCCTTTTGTACCATTCCACCTAGAACCTGAAAGGGGAATTTATTACCCATTTACAGTAGAGTCTCTGGCCAACGGCCATTGCCATGGCAGGCACCCACAGTAGACGCCCTTATTCCACAGCCCTTAGCACTTTTGCCCACTATGTAAAGGCCCACTTGCAGTAATCAGCCAGTGTTTAAGGAGTGTGGAAATCCCACCTGCTCAGGGCTGAATGGTGACTTGTGGGGCTTGCTGTGGGCTAAGAACCCGTTCTCTGTTACATTTGCCAGACTGCCAGGTCATCAATGCTGCAGATCAGTGGGGGGGGGAGGGGTAGCAATAACCCCTGCTCATGACCTCTTGCTGGTGCTCCAGTGAGCTCCCAAAATGGAGTTGAAAGTAGAATAAGCCAGTCACAATCTATTATTTAAAAATTGAATTTTTTTTTTGTAAAATGCCCCTCCGGTGGAAACACCACCAGCTCAGGGCTGACTGGCAGCTTGGGAGGTTTGGTGTTGGCTGCAGACTCTATCTCTGCTCTGTTTGGCAATCTGCCAGACATTGATGGTAGCACCATGTAGAGCGCTGATTATTGAGCGTTGTATTTTGAGTCGACTCAATAATAGCGCCTACAAGACAACGAGTGGTGCAATATGGCGCTTATATCCTGTATAGCGAGTACAGAAAGGAGCTGTACTTTGGCTATTGCAGGATAGAGTATCCTTTGAGGGGCAATTCCCCTAAGTTGCTTGTATAGCATAGTGGTGTACACCACCACCTGCATTACAAAACAACCCTGGGTTCGGGTCCGCTATAGGCAGAATAAATGTTTTTTTTTTCAGCATCCAGTAACTTGCCCCATGGTCCATACCCCTCAAGTTGATTATTGAAGTTTTGTGGTGTGGGGGCTTGCATGTTTGTTTTTTTAAGTATTGCAGCGACCATCGCTATTTGTGACAGTCACTACAATATCTGTCGCTCTTTTGACCGTGGTAAGTTTGTTCGCCTATGTGATAGGTGGTCTTTCAGACTCGCCTTTATCACATAGAACCTCATTGATGTGGTGAATCAGTGGAGTAGCAACAACCTCCTAGCTACCCTTGCTGGTGTTCCAGTGAGCTCCCAAAATGGAGCTGAAAATAGAATGAGCTGGTCACAGTCTGGAATTTAAACATTTAAAGTTTTTTTATTAAAATGCCACTCTGTTGGAAACCCACCTGTTCAGGGCTGATAGGATGCTTGTGTGGGCTGGGGACACTTTCTGTTCCGTTTGGCAGGCTGCCAGGTTGTCAATGTGACAAATTGGTGGGTGGGGAGGAGAACAATAATCCCTCCTTGAAACCCATTGCTGGTGCTCCAGTGAGCTCCCAGACTGGAGCTGAAAGTAGAATGAGACAGTCACAGTCCAGGATTAAAGGATTTTAAGTTTTTGCTTTTTTTGTAAAATGCCACTCCAGTGGAAACCCCACCTGCTTAGGGCTGATTGGCAGCTGGGGGATTTGGCATGGACTGGGGGCCCTTGCTCTTTTCCATTTGATGGGCTGCCAGGTCGTCAATGCAGTGAATTGGGGGGCAAGGGGGAGCAACAATCCCTCCTTATGACCCCTGCTGGTGATCAGGTGAATTCTCAAATGGAACTGAAATTATAATGAGCCAGACACAGTCTGGGTTTAAAAAATTAACCTTTCTTGTTTGTAAAATGCTGCTCTGGTGGAAACACAACCTGCTCAGGGATGATTAGCAGCTCGGGGGACTTGTGGTGGGCTGAGGACCCTTGCTCTGTTCCATCTGGCAGGCTGCCAAATCATGGATAGATGGATGCTGTGAATCAGTGGAGGGAAGGGGGTAGCAACAATCCCTTTTCATGACCCCTTGTTGGTGCTCTGGTGAGCTCCCAAAATACAGCTGAAAGTAGAATGAGCCAGTCACAGTCTAGGATTTAAAGTTGTTTTTTTTTTTTGTAAAATGCCACTCTGGTGGAACACCCCGCCCAGGGTTGATTGGCAGCTGGGGGACTTGGTGTGGGCAGGGAACCTTTGTTCTGTTCCGTTTGACAGGCTGCCAGGTCATTAATGTGGCAAATCAGTGGGGAGGAGGGGGTAGTAACAATCCCTCCTTGCGACCCCTTGTTGGTGTTCCCATGAACTCCCAAAATGCAGCTAACAGTAGATTGAGCTGGTCACAATCTGAGATTTAAAGATTTAAAGTTTTTTTTTTATAAAATACCACTTCAGTGGAAACCCCAAGTGCTCTGGGCTGATTGGCAGCACGGGGGGCTTGGTATAGGCTGGGGACCCTTTCTCTGTTCTGGTTGATGGGCTGCCAGGTTGTCAATGTGGTGAACTGGTGGGGGGGAGGTTGGTAACAACAGTCCCTGCTTGCAACCCTTTGCTGGGCTGCTGGTCAGCTCTCAAAACAGAGCTGAAAGTAGAATGAGCCAGTCACAGTCTGGGATTTAAAGATATAAAGTTGTTTTTGTAAAATGCAGCTCGGTGGAACCCCACCTTCTCAGGGCTGATTGGTGGCTGGGGAGGCTTGGACGTGGGCTGGGACCCTTTCTCTGTTTCATTTGGTGGGCTGCCAGGCCATTGATGTGGCAAAATGGTGGGTGAGTAGCAACAATCCTCTCCACAACCCCTTGCTGGTGTTCCAGTGAGCTACTGAAAGGGAGCTGAATGTAGAATGAGCCAGTCATAGTTTGGGATTTAAAGTTTTTGTAAAATGCTGCTCGGTGGAAAGTCCACCTGCTCAGGGCTGATTGGCGGCTTGGGGGTCAGAGTGGGCTGGGGACCCTTCTCTGTTCCATTTGGCAGGCTGCCAGGTGGTTGATGCAGTGAATCAGTGGGAGGGAGGGGCAAGAATCCTCTCAATAATGATCTCTTGTGGTGCTCCGCTGAGCTCCCAAAATGGAATTGAAAATAGAATAAGGCAGTCACAGGGATGTGAGGAAGTAATTCTGCATTGAAAGAGTGGTGGATGCCTGAAACAGTCTTTCAGCAGAGGTGGGGAGTAGCAAAAACAGCGGTGACTTCAAGCATGTATAGGGATAGGCATAAGGAATTGTAGTAGGAAAAAGGTGGGGTGAAGTAACTGGAGATCAGGTAGGTTCTGTATGACAGTATATGCAGGGGAAAAGGGGCAGACTACGAGGTCAAGTGGTCCTTATCTGTCGATAAATTGATAAATTCTATGTCTGTATGAGTCTATGTATGAAGTGTGTATTACAACTTTACACAGGAGGTGCTACTTGGGATGTATGTTATTGTAAGAGGGTGTCATCTCTAGCAATTTGGGTGAGAGTACCATAAAGCAAAGCTGAGCTAATTTAATTTTAGATAATATTATAAACTAAGCTAAGCAGTATGGCGCAGTGGTTTAAGGCTCTGAGTTGCTAACCTGGAGACCTAGGTTTGAATCCCACAGCCCCCACTTGCATACTGTGTGACCCTAAACAAGTCATTTAACTTCCTTGTGCTCCCAGGTTGCACCTGCAAACAAGCTTTCAGCTTAGTGTCTCACCTGGTAAAATAATTGGTTAAAAAAAAAAAGCTAAACTAATTACAAATCGCTAGAGTAACTGATAAGAAGTTTTTGGTTCACTTTTGAAAAACAACTTCTTTTCCATACAGCATTTTCTCCTGGCCATACTCATCATTCCAGGGATATGCCCTGTTCCAGGAACATCCCCTGTTCAGGCCTGCATTCCCTGCCTCCCCAGGACCCAGTAACCTACTACAGTAGTTGCCCCAATAGTTTTCCACTCTGTGGCAGGGCCCAAGGAAGGTCATTCTCTCACCCCGAAGCAGACCAGTATGTGGACTACAATCCAGTGCCAGTAGACACTAGGACCCAGGGGAAGCCAGAAGCCCACACCATCATATATACAGACATTTGTTTCTGTGTAGCCTTCTGGATGGCCTTGCATGCATACCGCATGTCCCTGTGGCAGCAACAAGCTCCTTGATCCAGTAGCAGGGGTCACTGTGGTGCTGGAGTTCACCATCAACTCTCCCCATCTCCACCACACAGCAGCTCTCGTAGCCTGACCTGCCTCCCAAGACAGCAACTCAGGTTGGTTTCCAACCCCAGGTCATCTGCACGACCATGCACTACACTGTCAGTTAGTCACTGGGGTAGCATCCCTCACTATCACATTTGAAGATGAACATTCCACTTTAATACCACAGCAAGAGAGGACAACTGTCTGCACCTCTTCCTGGGCTGTTGCTACCAACAGGAAAGGGTTTTCATATTCTCTGATCAGGGATTTCTCCTACAGCTCCCAGTCTCCAGAACTATGGGCCAGAGAGCTTTTTCATACACTGCTCCTAAGCTTTGGAACAGACTGCCTCATCTTTTGCTAACAGTACCTAGCCATCTCCTTTTCAAAGATAAATTTAAATGTTACCACATGGGAAAGTCCTCTTGTCAATGTTTTAAATATCTGTCATACGACTTGCTCATCTTAATTTTATCTATTTGCTGGCCCACCAGTGCAGTGGCAAGGCATCTGTTCGCTACGCCGACATCCCAGGTTCGGAAATGGATCTGGGAGTCAGAGGACCGGCTGGGTGGAGAAGGATTGAACATCCAGGGGACATCTCTCCTTCTCCAGGAGGAGGGAAGGGTTAAGGTCTGGCACATCAGAGACACCTGGTGGAGGCCAGGGATCTGCCATGACTGGTTCTTAGTAGTGTGCGGAGGCAGGAAAGACATTGGGTTAGTCCCAACGATGTTCATTGCACGTCCCGCCTCCAGGGGAACTCCAGCATCACAAAAAATCTCCCCCCCCCCCGTCATGATGCCCAGCTCTTTTGCCATTCCCGCTGCCCTTTCTCATCTGCCGGGGGGATCCCATTCCTGGGGCTTCCCCTTTCTCATCCATTGGGGGGTGCCACCTCAGTGGCCCCACCCAGGAGGGTAAGTCTGAGCATGGGTGGATGGCACGGAGCGGGGTCTGAGTTACCATAGCTGGAAAATTGAGGGTTATGGCAAAAAAAATTTTATCTATTTAATTTGTTCATTTTACTGCAAATCTGTATTTATAATGTATGGTATATTTTGTACCCATTATGTTACTGCCTAGTGCCAAGCTTATTTCTGAAAATGGACCTTTGGGTTCAGTGAACTTACCCGGAAAGCAAATAAATGAAATGAAAAGGATAAATGGATAGAAAACCAATGAGATAATGTTCCTCTTCCTAAGTGATTTCTCAGTGATTGTAATAGAATCTGATTAGCATTTTACCCAAAGCCCTTCCTTGTCTATTGATAAATGGTCTGGGGTGCCCCTTTAGCATGTGTCCAGCTTTCTTTAATACAGTTTTTGTTCTTGGAGGTGCATGGAAAATTCCTTTGATTAATTTTGTTTCTTTTGCTCAGTCTTTCTTGTAAATTTACATCAGTCCCTACATGATTGAATGCACCAGCTGTAGCAATTAACTTTATTCGGTGAACTTAGGACTCCTATTTAAAGTATATATTGTGCTTGATGAGCTGCAACCTGTCTGTTCTAAATGTTCTCTATTTTGGACATTGACTTTATGCTTGAATAAAACTGAGTTTAAAAAGATCCACAAAATAGATGGTGTGATACCTTTTATTGGACCAACAGAGATGTTAAAAAGAAAACAGGTTCTTGAGCTCGGACTACACAGAGTCCTTCATCAGAAAAGTAAAGGATAAGCGGTCCTACAGTTCTTGATACTGGTTAGATTAAATCACACTAGTGATTACTAAGTAAGCAATAAGACATGACAGGCAATGCACTGAACTGATCTGACCACATACTCAGGGGTGTAGTAAGAGACAAGACCACAGGCTGAGTGCCTTTGGCTCCCTAGAAGTGCAGTCAGATCTGTTCAACACGCAGCGCATACACACACACACACACCAGAGTGTCTTACTACACTGATAAAATGGGCTTTATTTTTAATACATTCTTGAAGTAAATAATGTGCTCAATAGGCAAAACAGCTAGAAATAGCTGAATTCATTGTAAAACTGCCCCCAGAAAATCCAAATTTTTTTTTTCTTGCCTTAAGGACATTTGTGTTCTTGTGGTATCCATAGCTGTACTTTTCCAGAGTGTGGCCGAGCATCTGCACCACACACATGCACGCACACACGCATGGGCGTGCACACACACACACACACACAGTAGTACTACTGTGGAAACCAGGGAAAATGTTCTTTACACATTTAATTTTTCCTTTTCAGTTTCAGTGCAGCTTGAATTGTCAGAAACTGCTGTAGATAAGTGCCACTATATTGTGAAAAAAAGAGAGCTTGCATGCAGGGGATGGAAGATGGCATTTGAGATAGATGGTGAACGTAAAGGGTGTGTCTATGTGAACTGAGCACAAAAAGAAACTTGTTTTTGGTGTGTTTTTTTTTTTTGGTTCTGTGGGTTACAGTGGAAACAGACGGTGAGGCTACTCTTCATGAAGCGAGTGATCAATTGGTGGAGAACGATGGCATGGGAGAGTGGGAACACAGTTGATAAAACAGGATATAATGTTACAAAATAAAACAGAACTAGGACTTTTGTTTTGCACTTTAATTATTTTTAATTGTGTTAAGATTAACTACTCACTTTTCCATTTTTCCTCACTAACACAGGGGAAAACATGGCAGCATTTTAGTTAAAAAATGTGATTGTTTTGAAGGCAGAGTGATTTTCCATTTTTGGTAATGTGGTCCTCATGCTTCAGTACTTGTTTTACCTTTGCATTAACCTGATTCAGTGCACAGGTACCAACCAATCAGGCTGCAGGAATTTCCTGCCCATTTTATAATTTTGTTTATTGGGTGCACCACAGAGTTTCAGGGATGTAATGTGCTTGTGCATTTTCCAGAGCGGTACTAGTACAAGCTACCTTAGATGTATTTACAATACTCAGTATTTATTTGAGTAGAGTATATTACACGGAGTCATTTCTCTTGCTGCATGTATCAAACACAGCTGGACTTCTTGTTCAGGAACTTGCATCAGACTAAATCTAGTTTGCCTATCAATTCAGATATGCCATAGTCAAATCAAATTCTGCAGCTCTTTACATTCTTCTAGAAAGAGAAATCAATTTCGGTTCAAATGTATTTTTATTCACAACTATTCACAAGGTGTAACAATCCCAATTTTAAATTTTAAAGGGGTAATTTGCCCGCAGTCTGCAAACCTGCATGGACCCTTCTATATGGATGACATAGTTCTCTTTATACATAGTAATGACATTAATGCCATTAACATTTCACTCAGTTCCTGCCTAGCCAGGTTTCAAAACTGATTTGTAATGGAAAATATGGTGCTCAGCCTTCCCAAGACACAGTCCATGCTATTTGGGACTAGGCACAGAATAAACAAGGTATCCTTCAGTTTCTGTGTCCTTACCAGCAGTGGTATACCGCTAGCTAAGACACTGTCTTTCAAGTACCTCAGAGTTAATCTTGACCCACATTATCCTTTAATCCTATCTCCAACACATCACCTCTCTCTTACATCAGAAGCTAGGTGCTCTCTATCGTGTTCGGCATTTCTAACTCCTGAGACCAGAACCCATATTGTACTGGCAAACCTAGCCCCATCATTAGATTATGAATCAGTTGTAATTGCTTGCCAGTAAATCCATACTACAACACAAACACACTCTATACTACAAAATATGTAAATTTGCCTTAGGTTGCAGGTCCAGTTTTCACCACTGTACAGCTCTCAGATCCCTTAATTGGTTTCCCCCTGACATCAATTCCAATCTGGCTATTGCAACACTAGTAAAGAAAACTATGCATACTGGGACACCTGCCTACCTCAATATCCAAATCTCTCTCATCAACCTTCCTTCTTCTCACTCTGCAACCAAAAACAGCATAATAATACCCACGTTTTGCACAAATCTGGGTCAGTCCTCTTTTGGTTATCGTGCAGCTTCAGTTTGGAACTCCCTACCTCCTTCTGTCAACATCCTCCTCTCCCAACGCGTTTACCAAGCTTTTAAAGTCACACTACTCCTCAGCCCAAGCCTGCTCTTAATTCCAATACCTTCCCCCTGTCCTGACCTCCTACCTTATACTAGCTAATCGCCCCCACCAACCAATCTCGGTCACATTTTTTGTTCTCCTCCTCCATCTTCCTCCTCCTTTCTCTATCCTCAGTTCTACCTTTGTTTATTACATTACAAGTACTTTTGTATGTTTACATTGTTTATTCACAAGTATTAGCATCATATGTGCTCATGATTGCCTATGACACTGTAAATTTGTATGTATTCACTGTAATTTGTTTTCCTGTTTGTCTGTGTTTCTGCACCCAGGTCATGCCTGAAAAGGTATTAGTTACCAGTGCACTCACCCAGTAAACAAAATTAAATAAATAAATAAATAAGAGCAAGACAGTGTACAAAAACAGAGAATAGACTTCTAGTATATAGGCTATAGACAGTGTATAAGCTCAACAAACTGTGTTAGAAAAGGGAAATCAAACAGCATAACTTGTCTACAAGTTGAGGTTAGTGTAAAGTCCATGTCTTTCTTGCAAGGACAGATTTGTGACCTGCCAAAGACATGCCTCAGTGTTTCTAACAATCCACTACATAAACTCGGTATTACCATAGAGTGTTAAAATATGTAAATACAGCGACAAGTAGTAAGAGAAAGTAGAGGAAAACAGCTTAGCAATCAATCAATCTTTATTTTACCAGGTGAAAACACCGCTGAGAAGAACTCATTTACAAAGTGGACCCAAGTGATACGCTAAACAGTTCAATACAACACAGTTAAATACACAGAAGAACAATTTAAAACATAACTGACAGTAAAGGAAGTATGTCAGAAGAGGGTAATAAGCTAGTACAGTACTGAATTTGCATATATAACACAAAACAAAATGTACAAAATGTAGAGGGTACACGCCAGAAGAGGGTAATGAACTAATAAAATTACACATCTTGCACCAAGCATATATACAATAGAAAACAATATATACAAGGGTCACATGGGGGATTAGAGGAAGTATAAAAGAGGACAGAGAGACAAGATACCAGATGGACAGATGAGGGAAGCTGAAAAAGGAGAAGGAGGCAGGGCAGGATAGAGTAACTCGACCTCATGGTACAAAATCAGGGTATTTGACTACTTGATATAAGATCCATTTATGACAGTGCATTTCAAATAAGGGGTGCCGGTCCATAATCCTGTATGTCATTCATTCTAAGGTGTAGCATTCCAACATGATGTCTCTCCAGATGGCATGGGTGGGAACTCTCGCCTGTATACCATAATCTTGAGATAGCTTTCTTAGCCACTAAAAGCGACAGAAAACTAATCGCATCTAGTTCTTGCTAAGTGTACTGTCTTAGAAACATAGAATTGTAGAAATTGATGGCAGAAAAGGACCACTAGGCTCACCCACTCTGCCCATTATTTCTACCTGCAAAACCACAGACCCTACTTGATTTCGCCATGTTCTCTTTCCTATTGCTAGGGTTCCCCTATGCCTATACCACACATTTTTGAATTCCCCTTGCTGAATTTGTCTCCACCACCTCCACTGGGAGGCTGTTTCATGCATCCACTACACTTTCTGTGAAGAAATACTTCCTCACGTTACCCCTTAAATCTACCTCCTTCTAGCCTCATGTCATGACCCCTTGTTCTAGAACATCTCTTTTTCTGAAAGATACTACCCTCTTGTACCTCATTTATGCTCTTAAGATATTTGAAGATCACTAACATATCACCCTTCTCTCACCTCTCCTCTAGGGTATATATATTGAGGTCCTAAGTCTCCTAATATGACTATTGGTGCAGGCCCCGCACCATTTTGTTGTCCTTCTCTGACTCTCTATCTTGTCTATGTCCTTATGGAGATGTGGCCTCCAGAAAAGGACACAGTATTCTAGGTGAGGTCTCACTAATGATTTGTACAAAGGCATCACCACCTCCTTTCTTCTGCTAGTGATACCTCTCCCCATGCACACCAGTAACCCACTGGCTCTCTCCACAGCCTTGGCACATTGTTTGGCTACCTTTAGGTCATCTGACATGATTATCCCCAGATCCCTTTCCTGTTTAATGGCCATCAGTGTCTCCCCACCATCATGTAAGCCTCTCCTGGGTTCCTGTGCCCAAAATGCATGATTTTGCACTTCTTTGCATTGAATCTTAACTGCCACACTCTTGACCATTCCTCTAGTTTACCTAGGTCCCTCCTCATTTTATCGACCCCTCCCGGAGTGTCTAACCTGCTGCTGGATCTTAGAGTCCTCCACAACAAAGCATCTCTTTCCTTCCAGTCCCTCTGCAATGTCACTTAGAAAGGCAATGAACAGGACTGGCTCCAGAACTGATCCCCATGGCACCCCGCTGGTCACCCTCCTTTCCTTGGATTGAGCTCCATTTACCACCACCCTCTGTGTTCTATCCCTCAACCAATTTTTAACCCAGTTTACCACCTTGGGACCCATTCCCTGGCTGTCTAGCTTGTTTACAAGTCTCTTATGTGGAACAGTGTTGAAGACCTTGCTGAAATCCAGGAAGGCTACATCCAACACTCCCCCCGATCCACTTGCCTAGTTACTCAGTCAATAAAATCTATCAGATTTGTTTAACATGACCTTCCTACTATGAATGTATGTTGCCTCAGATCCTTTGTCCTCTGGGAGAAGTACCAGGAGAAGCAAAGGGAGGTCAGTAAGGGAAGCCAAAGCTCAGACAGAAAAGCACATTGCAAAATCAGTGGGTAGAGGGACAAAACCTTTACAAGTACATAAGGAAAAAGAAAGGTAGAGGAAGGATAGTGAGACTGAAGGGGAGGATGGGGCAGCGTGGAGGATGACAACAGTAAAGCTGACATATTGAACAGGTATTTCTGCTCAGTCTTTACTGAGGAAGAGGAGGGTAATGGGCCTGAAGGGAGTACAAGGGTGGAATGGTACAGAAATGGACACAAGTCCCTTTACATGAGAAAGGGTCCTGAAGGAACTAGAAGGAACAAGAGTTGATAAAGCAATGGGGACAGATTGGGTGCACCTCAGGGTCCTTAAAGAACTAAAAGAACTGGTGGATGAATCTCTGGCAATCCTGTTTAGCTGATCACTGGAAACAGGGGAGGTACCCAAAGACTGTAGGACAGCAGATGCAGTCCCCTTATACAAAAGTGGGAACAAAGAGGAAGCAGGGAACTACAGACCAGTCAGCCTCACCTGGTAGTGGGGAAGATCATGGAAGCACTACTGAAGGAGAAGATTGGTGGAACATCTGGTTGTCAGCGGACTACAGGACCCAAGGCAGCATGGTTTCACCAGGGGGAGGTCATGTCAGACCAGCCTCATTGAATTTTCAACTGGGTGACTAGGGAGGTGGATCAGAGGAGGCAGTGGATGTGGTCTATCTGGACTTCAGCAAGGCCTTTGACACTGTGCCACATAGAAGGCTATTACACAAACTAGGGAATATGGGTATGGGCAGGACAGTAGTGCAGTGGGTAGGTAACTGGCTGGGTGTCAGAACACAAAGGGTGGTGGTAAATGGCTGTCACTGCACAGAGGAAAGAGTGACCAGTGGGGTACCACAGGGATCAGTGCTGGGACCGGTGCTATTTAACATCTTCATCAGTGACATTGCGCAGGACCTAGAAGGCAGAATTTCCCTGTTCGCTGATGACACAAAGCTCTGTAACAGAGTGGACACACCAGAGGATGTAGACAGAATGAGAAGGGACCTGCAGAAACTTGAAGAATGGTCAAGGGTTTGGCAGTTGAAACTCAATGCAAAGAAACTGTAAACTTATCTCCTCTTATCCTGACCATCTAGTTTATTATTTTAGGCACTTTTTGTCTCTTTTTTGTTTGTGCTTTAGCTACCCTCAACCTTTTAAGCTGTCAGTCGTATGTGATTTTTCTCACTGAGTCTTTCAATTGAATATAAACTATTGAACGTTTATTGTTACCTAATTATGTCATTGTTAAACCTTGTTTTAGCTTTGTATGTACTATGTCTCTACCCTAAATTGAACTGTATCCCCTGTACATCCTACTTATTGTAAATCTCCCGGGTCATGCCTGAAAATAGTCATGTTTTGGCTAATGGCACTTACCCGGTAAACAAAAACAAAATAAATAAATAAAAGTGCAAGATAATGCATATGGGGCACAAAAGCCCTGGCACAATATTTCAGTTTGGGGGTGAGGATATAGCATGCACCAAGCAGGAAAGGGATCTTGGGGTTATCATCTCTGATGACCTCAAGGTAGGGAAACAGTGCGACAAGGCAGCAGGTAAAGCAAATAGTATGCTGGGATGCATGGGCAGAGGCATCACCAGCAGGAAAAGGGAAGTCATAAATCAACTATACAAGACACTGGTGAGGCCCCACCTGGAATACAGTGTATAGTTCTGGAGATCTTAACTGCGTAAGGACAGACAGGGTAGAGAAGGTTCAGAGGAGGGCAACAGAGATGGTACATGGATTGCATCACAAGTCCTATGAGGACAGGTTGAAGGAATTGAATATGTACTCTCTGAAGGAGAGGAGGGAGAGAGGAGATATGATAGAGACATACAAGTATCTTACAGGGAGGAACAGGTGCAGGAGTACACTATTTGTAAGTGAAAAGATGTTCCAGGACTAGAGGGCATGGGATGAAGTTGGAGGGAGGATGATTCAGAGGAAACGTGAGGAAGAATCTTCCAGAACGGGTGGTGGATATGGAACACCCTGCCAGAGGAAGTGGTGGGGCTGAAACAATCACGGGATTTAAGAATGCATGTGATAGACATAAAGGAATTCTGGAGGTCAGGGGTAAGAGGCAACAGACTTCTAGAAAACATAAAGTGAACTTACAAGCTCAAATGGGCAGATGGCACAGGGTCATAATGGCACGAGACATTATGCTGCATGGAAAATCGCACTGTCAATACAGCGTGATTTCTGCCATGAGGCATAAGTCTTTTCTGTGGGCCCCCACACCCCTGCTAACGGGGCTGTGCCACCAGACCCCCCACTAAAGTTTCTCAACCTGGGGTCCAACCAGGAGCGCATAAGTCATATAAAATAAAAGTTACTGGGACAGGGAATCAAACCTGGTCCCAGACGCAGCACCTGGGTTCCTACTGCTGTGGCTCAGTCCTGTTAGCAATGGCAGCTGCTCATTGGAACTTATTCCCAGCAGAAGTCTTATCCTCTGCCTGTGAAAGCGCTACTGGTGCAATACTGTGTACAGCAGTATATGCGATATTGCACCAGTAGCGGTAGCATACGGCACTGTACCAGGTTAGCCATAATGTCGCACGCTATTAAGCATGCAACATTATGACCCAGTAAGTGGGCAGACTAGGTGGGCTGTAGGCCCTTATCTGTCGATGCTGTCCATGTATCTATGTATGTATCTAAGGATTCAAGATGTTCCACAATCCATTCTTTTAGCAGGGACTCCATTAATTTCCCCACCACTGAGGTCAGGCTTACCGGCTTATAGTTTCCATCCTCCTCCCTGCTCCCACTTCTGTGCAGATGGACTACATCTGCTCTCCTTCAGTCCTCTGGCACCACCCAGTTTTTAATTATTCATTGAACAGTGATCCCAGTGGTGCTGCCAGCACCTCCCTAAGCTCCTTTAATATTCTAGGATGCATCCCATCTGGTTCTATTGTGTTGTCCACATTCAGTTGTGTGAGTTCCTTCAAAACTCCCTCCTCCGTAAATGGACTGGTGTCACCTCCCTCTTCTTATTACTCCTGCCACTTAGTTGTGGTCCCTCATCTTCTCCCTCATCTGTGAATACCGAACAAAAATATTTGTTCAGGATTGTTGCTTTTTCCAAGTCCCCTTCTACATGATCTCCATACTTCAGCCTTACAATCACACCCCTTGTCTTTCTCCTTTCACTAATGTACCTATAAAAAGTCTTGTCCCCTCTTTTTTACTGCCTGGGCTATTTTTCCTCTGTTTGTGCTTTGCACTCCTGACTGCCTTCCCTGCCTCCCTCTGCTTATCCAGATACACTACCTCATCCTCCTCCTTCTGTGTTTCCTTGTACTTTCTGAAAGTCAACTTTTTCGCCCTTACCTTCCTGGCCACTTCCTCCTTTTTCTCTTGTCTTTATTTGCTTAACGCAAAGGTTTGTTGCCTCCACTATAGCTCCTTTTAGATGGGCTCACTGTTCCTCAACTCCTCCCCCCCCCCCGTCCTCTCTCTCTGCAGTGTTGGGTAGTAACACGTTACTGCAATTAAATTACATGTACTAGTAACGTGTCCTAGTTACAGATTACTTACACGAAAAAGTAATTCTTCCAAGTTACTGATTACTATTTCTTGTAAGTAAAGCGTTACTGTAACGCATTACAATATATTACTTCACGTTTTTCCCTTCTGCCCTTTCCTGCGTGCTCCAAGCATTGAAAAAAATGGTCCGTTTTTGAAAAAAAAAAATTTTTAAAACTGACTTGTGTTGCTCGCCGCTTCTCTATGGACTCATTGGACTGCTGGTATGGGGAGGGTATGGCAAATCCTGGGGTGATTCTGAGGTTCAGATACTGTTGGATAAATTCACTGTCAGTCAGTCTGTTGCTTTGCCAAATGCTCTCTGGCTGGAGGAGGTGGAGTGAGTCAGATTACAGCCTACCACGTGATGAGCCATATTGGTGCCATTCACCATTTTGTGTGAGAGGAGGAGGAGAGGTCATGTCAGAGGAAACAGAGCGCGAGAGATCTATTCTGGTGTGAGAGACCTGGCCAGATGGGTCGGGGGACAGTGTGAGCACGCTGGGCCAGGCGGTGGTCAGTCCTAGTAGATAGGAGCTAGAACAGTAGCAACAGAGCTCAGGGGAAAAAAATTGTAGAGGTCAGACGGGAGTAAGCCGCGACTCCTGTGAGTTTTAAAAAAAGAAGACCTCCTCGACTCAAGTCACTGCAAGAACAACCTCCCACCCCTGTCTGTGGTATCCGGTGGGCAGCCCTGCAGCCAGGTGTCTGCTGGTGCCAACAAATTGTAGCCCGCCTTCTTGGGTGCCTGACCTTGTGCGATAGCCTGTCCAAAGGTAAAAGTCTAGGCCGGGCCTGGCTGGCTGCCATTTGGCCTTTAATTTAATTAACTTTTTATAGACTGAGGCACTCTGAGAGGAGTGTGAGGACTGGACTGGCGCATCCCCGAGCTGGAGTTGGGTCGGCTGGTTCAGGACTCGGGAGGGTACTATGCTCCGAGTCCGAGTGACTGTGAGTGGGGCCGGAGGTGAAGTTGTAGTGAGGGGGGGGCGATCGGCCTGAAGTCACTAGAACTTTAAGTGGGGCGGCAGGGCCAGGGCCTGACCATGTGACTGCTGGAGACAAGTGAGAGAGAGAGAGAGAGAGAGAGAGAGAGAGAGGATCCCAAGCTTGCCAGGGCCAGGTCTTCCAAGATGGAGTCTTTGAGGGAGGGAGTCGAGATCATGCCCATCCATCATCCTGGATCCATTCAGAATGCAGTCAACGACAACAAGATGACTGACATCACAGTGCAGCTTAGCACTTATTGATTTTAATTATTTTTAATACCAGCAGCCAGCAGCATAATAATCATTAAACCATGGAGAGAGTTATGTGTGGAGTAGAAGCATGTTTCTTCCAAAGAATCTGAATCTCAAGGCATTCTCTCCTCAGGAAATAAATGTAGTCTGTTTTTCTCAATATCCTAACCAGCATAAAATCAAGGTAGCTTATTTTTAATAGAAGTATTCTCTGTTTTGTGGGGGCCCTGTTTTAAATGCAAGAGGTATAAAGTAAGTGGTGGTCAGAAACAGAGGACTCTGAGTCTTGCTCTGGTCTGCTGGCTGCTGCATATAAAACAAGCATTTGTCAATGCCGAATGTTGATTGCTTTTATGTGCTGGTTAGCTATTTGGAAGTGAAAGTACCTACTGTACAAACATTCCCACACTGTGCTGGACCAAGCAAGTGGCACAGCATCCCCCCCCCACCACCACAACCACCATCTGAGCTGTCAGCTGAGCTGTGGTGTATGCAGCGGATAACTGCTTATCCATTAACAAAACATCTGCCTGAATTGGTGGTAGTTCAGGTGGATGTTAAAGATCCCATGGCACTTATCGAAAAGAGTAGGGGAATTTCCCCGATGCCTTGGCCAAATTTCCCTCATTCACTAAAAATACCACCAACAGCTTAATCTGGTTCAAGGTCTGTTGGAATTCTTCTGTATCCCCCTCCCCTGGGTCATGCCTGAAATAGGCAGGGTTTGTCTAGTGCACTTACCCGGTCAACAAAAACTAAATAAATAAATAAAGTCATTTTGGGGAGAGAGTGAGACACTATGGGCCATGACATGAGATTGGAGGGGGAATAGTTTCAGGAGGGAAGTGAGTAGGCATTTCTTTACGAGAGGGTGATCGCAAAGTGGAACGTACTACCAGCTTAGGTGGTGGCATGTAACACAGTGTAATGCTTTAAGAAGAGGTGGGACAGGGCAAAGGGAGGGGTAAATGGAGGTAAGAGGAGGTGGGGCCGGCCAGCTGCTGTATAAGCAGCTAGCTGCAATCTTGAGAAACCTAGATAGACCATGACAGCCTTTTGCTGATGTGGTTCGCTTGCTGTGCAGGTGGTGGGTCATGGCAGGGCCACAGCTAGGGCAGGGGGGGGTAGTTAGTGAAGCACTGTCTCAGATCTAGCAGTGCATTTTTGAGCCAAGTTAATTATAGTACATTTTTCCATTACAGAATTTGTCTGAACGTGGGCCCTTGTTCATCACTTGTGGATGGTGGTCAATTGTGTGAACCGAACGTGAACAACTTCAACAGCTTCAGTGTCCCGTGATTTGGTCCAGTCAGGAAGGGAGCTGTCACAGAGCCTAGCAAAGTACACTTTTGTTACTTTTAATTGTTGAGTACTGTGAATTCTTCTTTCAATGTCATCACAAAACATAGTAGGAGAGGAAGGGGTGTTCAACCCCCTCTTCCAGTCAACTGCCAAAACACTTAAAAGTAGTAAGCACATAATCTGCCAGTGGAGGTGAGTATGTGCTGGTTTGGTGTGGTCTGACCATCCTTATTCTGTGATGTTTGAAATTGAACCTTGCCTGTCTGTGTGATCTGCTGTCCTTAGGCACACATGATCAGATCCATCACACGGGGTAGGGATGGTTGGAATATCATGTAATGATGATTGTCAGACAACACCAGAACATCATGGAAAGATGACTGTCAGACCACACCAGGCCAGACCAACACATGCTCGCTCCGTTCAGGTTATCCGCCCAGCTACTTCTAAATGTCTGCTACTTGGCTCACATGTGCAGCAGCAAGGCAATCCACTCGCACACCACTGTGCACATTTCTCATCGTGTAAACGCAAGCAGATGCTGCAGTACTGGTAGTCAAAACTCATTACATGAAATGTTATTGTTTGTTAAATAATGATGAAAAGTCTGATACTGGGTAATTAGTGCATCACTGTGATGAGCTGACTATTAGTCTCCCATCCCATCCACTCCACCACACACAACTGTTGTGTACAGTGGAATGGAGAATAATTAATGTCCATCACAGTGATGCACTAATTACTCAGTATCAGACTTTTTTTTTTTAATTCTTTCTGTTTCTCTGCCTTGGCTGAGCAGACCCCCACGATCTCCTGCTGCCATCGCCTGCACCCCCAGACTCGGTTGTGCGTGCGGGCCACACAAACCCACATACACAGGGCCGGGCCAACATCACGCTGTACCCTGGTCAGGTGCCTATCTCGGGTGTGGAGGCGCAGGGCACTGCCATCAGCTGCAGAGATGGACCCCCGTAGTTTTTTCCTCCTGGTCTTTTGCCCTCAGTGCAGGCATGCAGTGACATCAGGCACAGTGTGCTGATGTCTACCGCACTCCGCCCTCTTGCTGGCACCACTCTAGTAGTACCACCAGTCATCACCAGGGGCCACTACAGAGTGGTGGCTCCCTGGATCCCTCCCCAGGATAGGAGAGCAGTCCTCCGGATGCTCAATCGTATCCTTCCCCTGCCAACCCCTGGCAGCCCAGGCTCACGTCCAAACCCGGGTCGCCAGTGTGGCATGAGATGTGGCATCCAGAGCCTCAGCACCACCGGGCAGACCCAGTATCATACTTTTAATTATACAAGCCACATAGAAAAAATTTGCTGAATGCATAGAAACATAGAATTTGATGGCAGATAAGGACCGCTTGGCCCACCCAGTCTGCCCATTTCTCTACCTAATGGATAAGCTGCAGATCCAACAACATAACCAACAGCCTACTTCCTCCTACCCCACCCCCTAGAATTATTGCCTTTTGACTGTCCCATGCATTCTTGAATTCTGCCAAGTGTTTTTGACTCCACAAGCTCCTCAGGAAGGCTGCCCATGCAGCCACAACCCTCTCTGTGAAAAATACTTCCTCACATTACCTCTGAGCCGTCCCCCATTATCTTCAAATCGCTCCCCCTTGTTCTTGCACACCTCTTTTTGAAAGATGCTACCCTCTTGGACTTTATTGATTCCTTTAGGTACTTGAAAGTTTCTGTCATGTCCTCCCTCTCCCTCCTTTCCTCGAGGCTATACATATTAAGCTCCTTAAGTCTCTCTTCATATGTCTTCTTGTGCAGATCCTGCACCATTTTAATTGCCTTGCTCTGGATTGCCTCCAACCTGTGTATGTCTTTGCGGAGATTGGGTCTCCAGAACTGCATGCAGTACTCCAGATGGGGTCTCACCAGCTGTCTGTACAGAGGGATAACAGCTTCCTGTTTTCTACTGGTGATGCCTCTCCCTATGCATTCCAGTATCCCCCCAGCCCTGCTTACTGCCCTCTCACATTGCTTGCCCACCTTTAGGTCATCTGATATGACTACCCCAGGTCCCTTTCCATTTTTGTTGTTGTTAGTATCTCCCCCCATTGTGTACTCTTCCCCTGGGTTTTTGTTTCCCAGAAGCATTACTTTGCACTTCTTAGCATTGAATCTAAGCTGCCATACATTTGACCATTCCTCCAACCTTGCCAAGTCCCTTCTCATCCTTTCCACCCCACCTTGTGTATCAACCGTGTTGCAGATCTTTGTGTAATCTGCAAAGAGACATACTTTTCCTTCCAGTCCCTCTGTCACTTATAAAGACATTGAAGAGGACCAATCCTAGTACTGAACCCTGCGGTATACGTTCATTATACAAAAAAGAGAGCGACAGACACATGCTTTTGGGGGGTATTTTTGATTTCTTTACCAGTAAAAAATCACTTACAGTCTTGTAAGTAACACATGACATAACACCAATGTTCAGATAGATTCAGGAAATGCAATTTGTGCAAGAGACTACAGTATCATATCATATTGTGAGTCATGATGAAAAATGTATTCCTGGTTTTTAATTTACAGAGGACCAAAGAATTGATCTTTCACCACATAAGCTAACTTGTATCAGAATACTGGTTTGAGTCGACACCTTATGCTGCTATTAATGCATAAAATGTGTTTTGTTTACAGATAAAATGTATGTTGTGATTGTATTGTCATTTTCATACAGTCTGTATTGTACTTGGTTCCCTCCCCCCTTCCCCTGGGATAATCAGGAGTTCAAATAACATTAACCAAATGATAGTTGGGGGGACAATGTCACAGCGTTCAGATAACAGAGTGGTATGGCCTGGATAACTGGGGTTCAGCTAATTGAGAGAGCTTGTGCTGTACCAGTTAGAACGGATGTGGCGGGCGGTGGCGCACTGTGCTGATTGTGCTCACCATGGATCTTCTTATTTGTTGTATTTTAAAGGTGCCTGAGAAACAGAACTAACTATCCAAGTATCCATCATTGTCCAAATCTTCAGGCTTCAGCAAGACTAAGGCAGATATCACAGACAGAACCCAGAAGATACATAGCAGGCACTACATTTTGTTGCATCAGGCCAGGTGCACAGGCCAGTAAAACAAGGGCAGTATTACTGACATGTTCACATTGTGTTATTCATACAGTGTGAGCATTAGTCTTGTAAGTTATTGCAATCATTCAGAATTTCTAACACCAAGACCCTGATTGTTTTCCATGGCTCCATGTTAGCAGTCTTGGGCTGGATCATTTAGTGTTTATACATCATAACAGAGCACATGAAAGAAAACAGGGTTGCTCAGTCAGTAAATAATAATAAGCCATAAGCTATACGTGATACATTGCTCATTTACTGTAGATGCACTATAACCACTGTTACTACTTGAAACACTTACATTTAGTGGTATGTAGGTATTGTTATACTTCTGAATTTGTCTCTAAACTGTAATCTTTGTTGTAGGGAAACCATATTGTAATAATTTTGATTACTGATGATTAGCCAGTGTCAGTGTGCAGTGCCAGTGTCCAGTGTGTCACTATCTCTCTCTGCTAGTGTCATCACATTGACTTCTGTGTCCTTAGATTTTCAGGTTGTCACATGTTCTCTGCAGTTAACATGTCTGTTAACCAGCAAGAAACACAACAAGACAACGATGCTGATCACCAGGCTGAACGGCAAAATGCATCCTTCTCTCTTCTTCATCCTCTCTTACACCACCACCGCCCATAGTGGCTCATAGTTACGGGATGTGTCTGTTTTTCAAAAGTGGTATTTGGGAGAGTTCTTTTGAGGTAAAATTGATAAGGGAAAAACGTTTCTGTTCAGTGTAAACTTTGTAGGTACCAAAAGTGAAGCTGCTGTCAACTTCAAAAAATAGTACGCCAACTTAAAACATATGGAACACATCCATCCTTCATCTTTGGAAAATTCTAAAACTTGTGTCAAAAGCAGCAGCAGTGGTCATACTAATACAGATTCAGACATGGTCACCCTTGCTCACAAAAGGTCACTTAGATGATCATGAAGAAAAGGTGAATGATGACTTTTCCAGCTCAAGCAGCAGTGGAAAGTCTGTGTCATCAGAAGCAGCTGTGAATAAAATTAAGAAATGTTTTCTACAATAATTATTTTAATACACAAAGAACTTCCTTGTCAGTCAGTCTTGCATTGACAAACTTATTACTCAGTTTCTCGTAGAAGATCTACAGTCATTCAGTGTTGTTGAACAGCTTTCATTTGTCAGATTAGTCATGGGTCTGCAGCCAAATAAGAAAGTCATGACACATAAAACACTGTCAGACACAATAGTGAAACTGTACCAAACCATGAAATCAAACTTGATTTCTGGATTCAGCAATGGGCATCCAAAATTACAAACAAGCACGAAATGCCTGCACAAAAGCCATACGTCTAATGAAATCCACCTATTACAAAGACGCCTCACCAATACATGGGAAATGGTGCTGCTTTCTGGGACAATATCGAGGATGTCACAGAGAAGCAGCCAAAACCCTCCTCGCCATGTTAATGGTTGATGGATCCTCAACCCTTGACCCCAAGGTGATCGCAGAAACATCTTTAACATGGCTTTTTCAGACCTTAGTGCTGTTCTACCCCATGACTTTTTGAAAACAGGGCCTACTCTCCAAATACCTCAGCCCTCAGTTCTAACCATCCCTCTTCTACTTCAGGAAGGTAGGCTGAATGAAGTTCGAACTATATTACTGCAGCTATCTCTAAATCTAGATCTAGTAGCGACACCCTGGACCTTAAGCTTTTGTTGCTCACCCTCAATGAGGTAATTCATCCATTAACAAAAATCCTAAACCTCTCCTCAGCTGTGGAAAATTCCCGGACCTATGGAAAACAGCCACTGTGATACCCATCCATAAAAGTGGGACAAGACTGAATCACTCAAATTATCGCCCTATCTCCATACTGCCCCACTCTAAGGCACTGTAGCACATCGTGGCTGATCAACTACCCACCATTTGGATAAATACAGTATACCTTGTCCACAACAATACGGCCCGGAAGGTCACAGCACCACCACAGCCCTTCTTGAGTTCACTGGAGCTTTGCACAAATCCCTTGACAACGGCCTTCTCACAGGGGCCGTTTTCGTCGACCTCTCCAAGGCCTTCGATACAGTACACCATGGACTACTAATACACCAACTACTGAATGCCAGGCTATCACCTGACTCTTCTCTCTGGTTTAAAAGCTACTTAGAAAACCGGTCACAGAGAGTAAAAATTGTGGACGCTTTTTCTAACACCCTGCCTGTTCGCTCAGGTGTCCCACAGGGATCTATACTGGGACCCCTCCTTTTTAGCCTTTTCTTAAACTCCCTCCCTTACCACTGCTCTAAGCAGATCATACTATATGCCGATGATGCTGTTGTATTCTCCACTCACTAAGATCCTGCAACTCTTCAACACAACCTTCAACTTGGTTTCAGTTCTGTAGAGACATGGTTTCTTAATCATAAACTGGTCCTCAATGACAAGAAAACCAAATATATGCTCTTCTGCATCTCTCATAACCTACACAAGCTACACCACTTGGCTATCTCCACCACCCAGGAGAACACGCTAGATCAGGTGGGGTCCTTCAAATACTTAGGGATACAGCTTGACTCTAATCTCTCCTATGGACTTCATGTAGATAATGTAGCTAGAGCTGCTAATACATGGCTTGGTCTCCTCTACAAACACAGGCCACACCTCACGCCAGAAGCTTTGAAGGTTGCAGTCCTGAGCTCTGTGATCTCTGCAATAGACTATGGTCTCATCATTTATGGTTCAGCCACAACCACAACCCTTAGATGCCTCTCAACTGCCTTAAATAAAGCATGTCGGCTCATCACTGGTGCTCACCGTCTCACCCACACATGTGACCTGTACACTCAGACCGGCTGGCTCCAACTATCAAACCACATAAAGTTTCTCACCTGCTCCATGGTGAAAAAAATCTACCTTGACCTTGCACCTTCTGGGGTCTCAACTCTGTTACAACATCGAATTAATAAATGGTGCCTTAGAAGATCCACGCTACAGCTACTGAAAGTCCCCACTGTCACACTTCACAGGACAATGCTCTTTGCTTATCGAGCACCACTCTGGTTCAATGGCCTCAGCCCAACCATCTCCTCTGCCCCAACTATTGGTATGTTTAAAACTAGGCTCGAGACTATCTCATTACCAACAGCTCCTGTGACTGCCCAACTTAACCTTGTTTCTCCACTTCCTTTCTGCTCTAGTTGCCCCCCACTGGATTCTACCCTCACATCTTTGTATACCCAAGCTGCACTTTTCACCTCTCTCGCCACTCTTCCCACATTCCTTCTCCCTCCTCCTCTTCCTCTCCCTATGACTCTGGCACTTCTTATCTGTTGTCTATTTTCTCTGACAAATGCCGCTGGCGCCTTGTTACAATGCTACCCTTGAACTGTATTTATCTATACTCTGTTTGCAATGTCCACATTGTTGTAATGTCTGTCTTGATGTTCCCATAATTTGTATTTCTTGACGTGGAACCTTTGTAAAAGAGCCATGGCTCAAAGGTATTTGTAATCCTAGACTTGATAGATAAATAAATAAAATGTCACATCTGTACCACGGCTGACATTTGAACAGCACATAAAAGGAGCTATCTAGGTGTCACTGCACATTGATAGATGTGAAAACATTGTTGAGAAAATCGTCAGCACTGGCATGCATAAGCATAAAAGGCAGTCACACCTATGATGCTATTGCCTCAAAACTGGAACAGATACACTTGAAATATCACATTCAGAACAAGGTTGTTAAAACTGTCATGGATAATGGATCAAACTTTGTAAAGGCTTTTCACGTGTTTGGCTCTATCACACCCACCATTGGCACTGTCATGGTTCACGATGAGGAAAATGATGATGATGATGACCATGAGTAGCAGCAGCAGGCAGGAAGAAGAAGCAGTCATACTGCTGAAGAAGACAATGACACAGAAGATGTTGTAAGCTTCATTGAAGTATGCCACATTTTAGATGATATGGATAAAGACATGGAAGAGACATACCATCTTCCTTCTCATCACTGCTGCTCAGCGCATACCCTGAACTTAATAGCAGTGAAGGATATTCAATCTGCCACATCCAATGCTGCCTACAAAAAGGTGTTCTGCAGCACAATGGCCAAATGCTCAGCTCTTTGGAACAAAGTACACCAAAGTTCTCAAGCCAGTGAAACTGTCTCTGACACAAGTGGTAAAAAACTAGTTGTCCCCAATGACAGAAGGTGGAATTCGTACTATAGAGCGGTTGACAAAATAAGATTTATTGTCGAAAAAGATGAAGAAGATTTGCATAACATATGCGATGCACTTGATCTCACAAGATTTAGAGTAAATGACATTGCTTTCTTAGTGGAGTACTGTAAAGTAATGCAGCCTTTAGCAAATTCACTGGATATTTTGCAGGCAGAAACAAAATGTTACATGAGCTATCTTCTTCCAACATCGGTTGCTTTGAAAAAAAAATTGCTTGATATGAGACCAGCATTACGGTATGCATTGCCAATTCTGGATGCAATCTTGAAAGTGGCAGATGCTCAGTTTAGTACCAGTTTTGGGCAGAGAGAGTTGATTCTCACTAGCGTCACATTACCACAATTTCGTTTAAGATGGCTAGGGAATGATGGGGAAGACCGAGCTGTGAAAAACATGCTTGAGAATGAAGTGCTGTTGTTGTCACATCAGGAAGATACTGTTCATGGCAGCCCATCATCTGAAGACAATCCTGAGGATGATGATGATGATTCTTCAAATTTGATGAAACTCCAACCTACCCATGGTGGTGGAGTTATTAATGAACTGGAGCAATACCTGAAAGACATCAATAAAAATGTTAAAAGTTTACAAAACTTCCCAACAGTCAAGAAAATATTCCTGCATTACAATACAGCACTACGATCAAGTGCTCCTGTAGAAAGACTATGCAGTGTTGGTGGACAGGTCCTTACACCTAGACGAAACAGACTTGGTGACGAAAACTTTAAATACAGCTACTTTTATGCTGCAACAAAACTTACTGGGAATAAATAGCTGTATTCTGGTCGTGGTCATGGACTGCTACTGAGAATCTCTAACAATGATGTAATGTATGACACGATGTTGTTGTCGACTCTGTGTGCTACTGCTATGCTAATGCTTGTTGTTTGTCACCTAATTAAAAAATACTAATCCAAATAACAGTTACCACAGTGACGGGTTTGTGCCACCATCTAAGTGCCAATGCTTGCTTATTTGAACTGTCCCTGCTGTCTGTAGATTAGTCTGTCAAAGACAATAATTAAGTTAAGTCTCTGACAGTCTACCTCTCTACTAAGTAGCTTAACAGGCAGGCATGACCTGAGCAACACCGACGCCACTTATCTGTTCTGGATCCCTCCACTTCTGTCTATAGTCAAGTCAATCAATCAACATGATTAAGTTTAGTCTCTTCTCTTTGATGACGGTCTTCTTGTCCATCTTATAAACACACTGACAGACACCACCACTTCATGTATCACAACTGTTCCCCAAAGTCTGTGGTAGACTGTTCACTCATGAAAGTAATAAAGTTTAGTCTCTTGATGACAGTCTACTTGTCCAGTTTAAAAATACACACTAACAGACACCACCATGGTCACATCACCTCTGGTCACCAAAGCTTTAACCCATTTATCTCAACTCTCCCCCACTGCCTGAGGTAGACTAGTCATTAATGAGCGTGATTACGTTTAGTCTCTAGATGATCATGACAGTCTCCTTGTCTAGTTTAAAAAGACGCTCTGACAGACACCACCACCTCTGTATGCCACATGCCATTTATCTCTGTCCCGCGCTGTCTGCGGTAGACAAGTCAGTCAGTGAGCATGATAGTTAGGTCTGTTAACAGTCTACTGGTCTGCTGTAGGCAGCTACCAGCAGGCACTATCTGTCTGCCATGCTACCCACCTATCTGCCCTGTCCTCTGTCCCCTCCCCTGCTGCTGCCTAGACAAGTCAGTCAACAAGCAACACACAGTTAGTCTGTTGTCAGTATGTAGCTAACAAGCACCTGAGCAACAGCCATTGGATCAGTTACAACAGTAGTAGTAGTAGCAGTAGCACACACACACACTTGATTACCCGATTACTATCTCCCCCTAGACAGTGCACATATTATTGACTTCTATTATCAGTCTTGACTAGACTCCCGACAGTGATATTAGCTTAACAGCATCAGGCATTGGCATCTAATGTTGTCTTGCAGTTGCACTTATCTCACCCTAAACAACAAGCTTAATTATTCCAATACTCACATGTTCTGATTGCAGACTACTGTAAATCATTATGTTATTCATCTTTACATGATCTGATGTGAGGTGAATGTGCATTGTACTGGCACTTTTCACTTTTATCACAGCACAAGAGCACATTGTGGTTGTTAGTTACTGCACTTTCAGGGACCACTTGCTGGCTCGCAACTTTTACATTTTAAGTTAACCAAAATATAAAAACCAAAACCAATGGTGAGCAAGCAAAACAACAATCCAATGTCATTCCGTTCCAATACTAACAGGTATTTTGTCAGCTATAAGGACCTGTGGCTGTCCAGCATTTTTAATTGAAATGTTCTGCTTCTTCTTCTGTTGTAATATTCTTCATCGTCCTCATGAGGTCTTCTGTCTGCAGACAGTCATAATAATGGTAATGCCGTAATTCCATGATGATGATCATCATCATCCTTCATCGTCTTGCTCCACAGAGTACAGCCAATGGCCCAAAAGGCACTCATTCATCACAAAATCATGCCAGAAGGTGGCTGTGATGAGCATACACTGAGAAACCAATAATATGGCTGGGGCATGGGCCACACATGGAAGGGCATGGTGGGCACCACAGTTGACACATTACTCACACACTGCACACTGACACTGGCTAAACCTGCCACTGCCATTCCTTCACTTTACATGGGTGTGAAGAAATATTAACTAGTCGCTACACATCTGCAGCCGTGGAAATCTGGCACAGTGGCACTGTTAACATCTCAGCCACAGCCACATTCAGGTCTTCAACATATTATGAGGATTTAACAACAATTATGTGCCCCCCACTACCAGTCATAGTTGAGGCAAACTCAACAACCTCACCACAGGCATGGGAAGTTGATGACTTAGCAGCTACTATGAAGGGACACTTGAAGGGAAAGTACCAGTTTGATTAAATGAGCACAGACTGTATAGACAAACTTCCTTTCTCCCCTAGTACCCCACCCCCAAAAATAGGCACTTAAATATGGTACTATGCTTGTACTGTTTTGCTAAGTAAATGTTTTGATTCCTAGTATTTTATTTTGTTTGATGTTTAACCCACCATGACAGACCAAGCATTGGGTTACTACATAAAAGGAATCTATTTATTTTTTATTGAAACTGAACAAAAGAGACAGAGAGTGGCAGAGAAAGAGAGAGAGAGAAATGAATAGAGAGTCTGAGAGAGAGAATGAGAGAGAGAGAGAGAGAGAGACAGAAAGAGACAGCTGGACAGAGAGAGAGAGAAAGAGAAAGAGAAAGACAGAGAGAGAGTAAGAGACACAGAGAGTAAGAGACAGAGACAGAGAGAGAAAGAGAGATGGATAGATAAACAGAGAGAGCTGGAGGAAGAGAAAGAAACAGAGACAGAGACAGACACAGACAGAGAAATATTGAGAGACCGAGGGACAGAGAAAGGGACAGGGACAGAAGGGGGGACAGAGAAAGAGAGAGAGACAGATAGGGAGACGGAGGCTGAAAGAGAGAGAAAAAGACAGAGAGAGTAAGAGAGAAAGAGTAAGACAAGAGAGAAAGAGACAGAAAGAGAGAGAGAGATGGAGGGAGAAAAACAGAGAGACAGAGATGAAGAAAGAATGAGAGACAGAGAGACAGAGAAAGGGAGAGGGGCAGAGGAAGACAGACAGGGTCAGGGAGAGAGAGGGAGAGGGACAGAGAGAGAGAGAGAGAAGGAGAGAGAGAAACAGAGAGACAGAAAGGAGAGAGAGAGAGAGAGACTGAAAGTCAAAGAGAGAGAGCGAGAGAGAAGGGAAGAGAGAAAAGCAGAGAAAGAAAGGTAGAGAGAGAGAGAGAGAGAGAGAGAAAGGAAGACTGAGAGAAATGGAGGGGGGGGAGACAGAGAAAGACAAATCAGATGAGGTACCGTATGTACTGTCATACTCTGTCACTGACAGTTGTATCATAGCATATATTTTCAGCTTTCCACACATGACAATAGGGAATAGCAGCATCCATGTAATGAGAAAATTTGACATATTTTATATTATATTGTACTAATACATAACATAATATGTAGTAGTATGGTTCTTCATATTTTTAAGAAATATAATGTATCATACTGTCATGATGTGATGTGCTGCTTTATTATAATGTGACATTACATGTTTACATTATTTATGTGCAACAACTGTTTTCCTATTTTCCATGGAAAACATGAAATCAAATAACATACAAACTGATTTCTTGTCTAAGACTCCATTTCTATTGTTTTTGATGACTTTTGGGTGTTCCAAAACCTCATAAATACAATCCATGAGTAAACGAACTTCATGTATTAAAAGTAATATAAAGTAATATGAAATGTAACATGCATTACAGTTACAGTTACTGATTCCTTTTTGTATCCGAGTAATCTGTAACTGTAACTGATTGCATTTTTGGGACAGTAACCAGTAACTGTAACTGATTACTTTTTAAAAGTAACTAACCTAACACTGCCTCTCTGCCATGGCTTTCCTGAGACATAACCCCAACTTTAAAGTCTTCCTCCTGAAGTCCAGGACTGATGCTTTTGTGTGGCTTGACTCTGCCACTGTACTCATGCTGAACCACACCATGCAATGATCACTGGACCTCAGGTGTCCACCCACCATTACATCTGTAATTCTGTCCCGTTGGTGAGTACCAGATCCAAATGGCACCCTCCTAGGTGGGTTCAAGCACCAGCTGCCTAAGGCATGCCTTTACAGGAGTCCAGTATGTCCCTGCTCCTGGCTGCTGCTGGGATGCAGCAATCAACATCGGGCAAACTGAAGTCAGCAACCACCAGCACTTCCCTTTAGTTGCCATATTATGGATGGCTTCCACTAGAACCTTGTCCAACTTTTCCCCTTGTTCTGTAGGTCTGTAGATCACACCCATGCGAATAGTGGTGCCATTGCCTATCTTAAGGTGTCCCACAGGGTCTCGCAATCCCTGTATCTCAGTTACTTTTGTACCTTCCCTGATGTAAACAGCTACCCCTCCTCCCTTTTTCCCTCCCTGTCTTTCCTGAATAGATTATAACCTGGTATAGCTACATCCCAGTCATGGTTCCCATTATACCATGTCTCAGTAATAACGACAATGTCCAGGTCAGCCTCTGTCATCAAGACCACAAGATCCAGGATTTTATTTCCTAGGCTGCGAGCATTCACACACATGGCCTTCCATGTTTTGCTACTTCCCCTCCTGTCATCCCCCCTTTTATCCCCATGCCTTCCCTCATTACCACCCCACCTTTAATCCCCTTTCTCCTTTTCTCCACCATTCTACTTTTTCCTAGTTTAGTTACCATTGGCAATTTCCCAACCTTTAGGTGCGCCATGCTGACTACATTAACCTAAGAGGGTAGGCAGTTTGATTCTGCCAGCTTCTTTCCACCATCCCACTTGGTTAGTTTAAATGCTTGCCAAGGAAACATTTAAACTGCTCACTAAGGACAATAGTCCCCTCCCTAGATGGATGCAGGCTGTCACCCTTGAACAGGCCCACATCCCTCCAGGTGGGTCCCCAGTCCCCATGAAGCCAAAACCTTTCTTTTTCTTGTTCCAGAGCCCCAATCCTCCATTCAGTGGTCAGACCTGCCCCACCAGTCGTCCCTCCATGCCTAGGCTTACCCTCTCTGGGTGGGGCCACCGTGAGGGCTCCCCCTCACAACAGACACTATAGGTGAGTCCCTGCTTATCCCCCCCTGGGTGGGGGCAACAGGAGCAAGACACCCCCCTGGCAGATGTCAAAAGGCAGTGGAGACAGCAGCAGGGCAGGTAATCATGCTGGGAGTGCAGGCATTTTTGTATGCTTGCTGGATCCTGGGGGCGAGGATGTTTAATGATGTCCTGCATCTGCCATGTCCCATAAGGTGACAGTGCTGGCCACAATGGTACCCCTAGCCTCTGCCAGGGGTCTAGAAAGTGCCAGACACTCTCCCCTCCCCAGTGAAGGAGAGCAGTCTAGAAGATGTTCAATCTTTCTCCCTGGCCATCCCTCCAACTCCCGGGTCCAGTCCCGAACCTGGGTCACAGTGTTGCAAGCAGAAATCCAACCACTGCACCAGTGGGCTGGCTGCAGCCAAAACCCTTCTCTCTTCACCAGCTCCTGAACCATGTGTTGAAGTCCCTGGCAAGGAGATTCCTAGCCTCCCCCTTGCCTTGGACAGGCAGAACCTTTGAGAAAGTTACGGAGTTTGTTACCTGCCCAAAGCCCCTCCCCAATTCTGTGGGAATTGCTACTAGGAAGAGAGAGGAGTGATCTGACCAGGGCAGTCAAATATTGTCTCAGTCTTATGTATAGGGGCTTGCCATAAGGAGTGAAGTGGAGGTGGGAGCATGCCCAAAGGATATGCATTTGGTCTGCTTTTTGCTGGTTGCAGTTCTGCCAGCACTTGCCTTCACTTATCCCTGCATATTTAGCTACCACTGCTGGTGCACGGAAGTACTTATACTGGCACCTCCAAGAGAATTCTCACCAACAGGTTGTGAATGTTAATTTATAGGTTGGAATGGTGAACTCATGCCAGGTCTCCAAGATATAGGAGGTAGCAGGTTCTGAATTCCATCGTCAGAGAACAAAGTCAGTGAATTCAGGTGAGACCTCCTGAAGTGATCTATATGAATGGCTGATGAGGTGTGTCCAGTTATACCCAAGGAGATTGGCTTTGAGCAACTGGACAACTTTAAAAGGTTGTTCTAGGATATGGATAAGAGCTGGCCCCCTCTCGCTCAAGAAGGAGCAAAGTCAGAGATATCTGAACTAGTCTGTAGTGGGGAGGTGGTAAGATACTGGTAAGGCAGAGAATAGTAGGATTCCCTGTGGGTCGAGTAGTTGAAACTTTTACCTAAGCCCCAGTCTGTGTCAACACTGCACTGCCATATCGATCAGATTTTGGGGAAAACCCTTGTCATTAGCTAGTGCTTGAAGAAATAGTCTATCCTCCAGAGTTAAATTTTTTTTCTCTATAACCAGTCACTCACGGTAAGTCTCAGCCACATATTGGAAAAATTTGGACCCTGGTTTACATTCTAGTAGGTTACCTAAAAGGTACCTCTCTTAGGCAGGGAATTGGATGTCATTTAACATGATTTCTATCTGCTTCCAGTGTGGCTGGTATGTGGGGACCAGCCAGAGACTAATTATCTGGAGTTGGGATGCCAGGACGAACCATTTAAGACTAGGCAGCCTCTTTTTTTCACATGGTAGTTGTAAGAAAGAGAAGTCAGTTGCTGCACCACTTACACTTACCAAAGCTATTTCTTCTACCACTCTCCATTAATCTTGATTGTAGAATGAGGTCTGGACAATTCTGTATTATAACTGATAGAAACCTGGTCACAATGAGATAAGCTAACGTAGCAGCACACGCAAGGGTTATGCAAACAGAAAACCGTAATGCTCCAGGATTAAAAGTTCATTATCTCAAGCAAACACAACCACATGTTCAACTCCCACTGCCACCCTACAGGAAAAGAAATTCAACTAAAACCTTGCAATTCACTTAGAAGCCTTCATTTGCATAGATATATAACTTCATTAAACTAAAGAATGCAAAACTCTCCCCACAACCAACACAGAAAAGATAGCAAACACCTCCACTGTATGCAAACTCAAACCCACAAAGAACTATAATTTCATCCCAGTAAAACATACGGACCTCCACCAAATCCACAAAGAACTATAATTTCATTCCAGTAAAACATACAGACCCCCACCAAATCCACAAAGAACTATAACTTCATCCCAGTAAAACATACAGACCCCCCCACCACCACAACCACCACCAACTAAAACAGAAAGAAAACCAGTAAAAACAAACCATTACATGCAAAGCAGGATGCAAAGCCTAAATTCAAACATAGAACTACAATTTCATCAAAGTAGACAGACCACACAACCCCCAACATTGTAAAATAACAATTTCATCATCAAAGAAAAGCACATAGACCCCCTCCTTCATTCTGCTAA
Organism: Neoceratodus forsteri; assembly: GCA_016271365.2. NCBI lineage: Eukaryota > Metazoa > Chordata > Ceratodontiformes > Ceratodontidae > Neoceratodus > Neoceratodus forsteri. The sequence goes on from CM057449.1 coordinate 1,334,329,253, forward strand.
CTTACTGGTCTGTGTCTATACCACTTGGGTTCGATGCAATTGCTGAGTTTCCAAATGAAGGCTGGAGTGATATAATTCAGCACAATGCTCTTGCATCCAGCAGAAACAGCTCTTAAAGTAAAGGCAGAACAATACTACAATTTAAAACATATGGGCAGACTGAACATACCCTTAAAAACATCAGGGGCCCCTTTTTCAAAGCCGGCCAGTTGTGCTTCACATCCATAAGCAGTGCACGTAAGATAGCACACAGTCAACCGGGGCATCATATGCAGACAGGCAGTGTACCCTGACCAGTGCACTCCTGCCTGTCTGAATTTGGGGCTGTGTTAGTGCTGTACATAGTGATTATGCACAGCACTAACTCCCCCCCTGCAGAAAAGTGACTCATTTACAAGCACTTTGTCTGGTAGCCTCCATTTTCCCTTCCCCAAAATAACCACACAACACAGGTCTTGGAGGAAATGGCCACAGCCAAGTATTTACTGAAAAATCACCACCTTTTTAGGAGCAGCGTGCTGCCAGGAGGATATGCAGCTTTCATGCAGGCTTCCCACACTCTTGTCCCCAATTCTTGGGCCACCCAAGTGTGGGCCTGATGACTGATGTACCTCTTGAGTCTAAACCCCTCTGACCAGGCGGAAAAGGTCATATGGCCCATCACCCTTGCAGCAGCCTCGTCTGGTGCTGCTATGGCTGAGGAATAATCCTGGTGAGGTTGGACCATGACCCCATCCGGGTCTGGGTCTTAAAGTCACCAGCCTCATGCCATCCGGAAGTGATGAGCCCTTCAGGAGAATTCAACTCATCTCCTCCTTCTTCCCCTTGTACCCCTCGGTCTGCAATCCTTCTGAGCTGCCACACATGGCTGCAACAGTTGTACCACATTTCATCATCAAATCTGAACAGATTCTCTACCTTAACATCTATCTTCCTTTTTAATAAACTATACTCTTTAATTATCAATTACCTGTTAAACACTAAATTTTACAACCCTTTGGAGGAGGCAAAACACCCAGAAAAACCCTGTTTATGGAAAAACTGGGAAAACTCACTCCGTGACCCCTAATGCAATCACCCATAATGGGTCAAAGGGGGCCCTGCCTCCCTGGCCCCTCACCCTGCTTTTATGAGGGTGGGTAGGTGGGAGTTCAACGAACGGAGGGGAAAAAATGGAGAGCTACTGGTCCTCAACTCACTTGACACTTCTTTCTCCACCCTCTACCGAATGTCACTGCCTCCAGGCAGCCTTGTGGGACCTACCCTCATGGTGTTGTTATGACATCTGTACATCCCTGGGGAGGTCCCCTACATTCCTTCCAGGTCCAGGAAGGGAGGACTCCAGACAAATGGCCAGCTGCTGTGATGCCTAGCAGCTTCTCTATTGTCTAGTAGCCCTCCACTTTCCCTTCTCCTGGAATAACCACACAACACAGGTCTTGGAGGAAATGGCTGTAACCATGCATTTACTGACATAAATCACCACCTTTGTAGGAGCAGCCTGTGCTGCCTGGAGGATACACAGCCTTCATGTGGGCCTCCCACACTTTTGCCCCACTGAGAACTTTTCCAAAGGAGGAACCAAAGTGCATGAGCGCTGCCCTGTGCTAGACTCTCCATCGGGAATAAATGTCATTCTGGCAGTACTCTAGTGGCCCTTCCTTAGTCCAGTTGGCTGCCCTGATACTGCCCAGTGAGTATGCACGTCCCATATTCTTTGCTCTTAGTACCTTCCGTGGAACCTGTAAGAGACAACAAAAAGTTAGTGACAGTGCTGATGTTTGTAGCGCACAACTGCCTGCCTCTTCTATTGCATCCTGTCCCACTTGCTGGGATACCACCTGCCTGTTGGGTTGCCACAAAGCCCACTCACAACCTATCTGCCATTCCACTCCAGTATCCATGGGGCTGGGAAAAGCCATTCAAGTACCTTTCATTGCACCAGATAGCATACCCTGCACCCTTTCATAACCACGAGATAATGCTCCACTACCCAGTCCCATTCTCCTCGGATCATGGTGCACCACTGCAGCCTTTGTGACTGGCCAAACTGGACTAGCCTAGGAGGCCATCAAATCCACCCACTAATCCTAGGAGACCTAGTTCCCCTAACCTCTTCAGCTGGTGGGAAGGGAAGCCCCCTTACAATCTACAGAAGGGCTTAAAACTCATCCATTCAAGTTAGCCTAACCCACTGATACCCTGAATATTGTTTATGCTCCAGCTTGCTGCTGGCTCTGTAATTTGTATAATTTACTAAGATTGTGGAATTGTAAATTGCTTGTGCTGCTGCCCGCAACCCCTCTTTCCAGAACCCTGTTGGGATCCTGCCAGCCTGATCCCAGTTATGAACCTACCTGAGGTCCGCAGATTACACCTTGTGCTATGCATGAGGGCTTGCTACCCAACCCCCATCTCTGCAGGCACCCATACTTGAGGTCTATCAGTCTGCCACCCAAGCATCTTCCTGCAGCCACTTCAACCCAGTCATTGCCATAGAGCCCCTTATCACACTGCGCCAGAGGTCGGCCTCTTACCTGGATTACCCAGAAGCCAGCATACTCAACAAAATTTGCTAGTTTGATCTGGGCACTTGTCCCAATCCACAAGGATGCTGCTGACTTCCGGCGGTGCACACGTGCCCCTTTTGCAGCTGCCCACTTGCTGCTCCCCCAGTTATAAGACAGGCTTTCCTATGAAAGAAGTCCTCCACCCTTGCTAGATACAAGCCCCTCTCCTTCTGGTAAGGGGCAACCCGCTACCAGTGGACTGTGAATCACCATGCCCGTGTACTTGCTGTGCTGCAGCACCACCAATAGACTCCGTAATTTGGATCCCAGACATGCTGGGGCTACCCTAGCCCTCCCTGGCTAGTTCCCCAGTTTTGGCAACCCAGAACCATACCCTCACCCCCCACTGCACCTCGTTACACCTATAAGCCTGTACTTGACCTCTGTTGTTGCCAGATCTGAGGTTCCTTGTTTGGGAGGGGGTTACCTGGTCCACTGAATACTTCTTCACAGGGGACTCCCTAGGTGATGCCTCCAGTGATGGGCCTACCCATTGTTCCCTGGCATGCCCCCCTTCAGAGGCCCGGTAGCTACTAAACCATATGAATCCAAGGTGGAGGCACGCTGACTTCTGAACCAAAAAACAGTTCATGCTCCCCATGACCCTTCCCCCTGTATGTGTATTCATTTGCCTGTTTACTCTTATAATAATTTTCATTTATTATTTATCCTCTGTACACCAAATGGTGTGCCTTTATCATGCCATCCGGGGATGGCCTAACCTGACTTAAGTGCTGCTTGGCATGCAAAATAGGGGCCCTGAGGGCAAGTAGCTCACCTTGTACACTGTGGTCCAGATAATTGCTACAACTGGGAATATTTACTGCGAAATAGTCACCTAGTTATATTTACTCAACCTTGTAGTTATACCACCCACTGAACAATGTGGGGACCCCCTTAAAATAACTAGGGTTACCGCCTGTCCTGATTTCTGCAGGCCACACCTGATTTGGGCAGCTGTGTCCTGCCAAACATGAAACATTGTACAAGTTCCAACATTACAGCAGTGACATATTTGCTGACTTCCTCTGAATGTTGCACTACTAAGGTACCGTAACTACAATGGTACTCACGCTGGTGACAACTAAGACTCTACGACTCCTAGTCTCTGTTCTGATTATGTAAATAAATCTGCTGCATAGGCTAAGGGTACATATTACTGCACATACTATTCATTCAGAACTGTCCCCACTCTGGGCTTCTCCCAGAATGGTAATCCTATAGATAACCAGCCCATTTTGTATTTGCATCTTAGGGTTGCCACCTGTCAGGTTTTTTACCTGGTGATCAGGGTTTCAGGGTCCCTATCAGGTAATCCATTTTTGCTCTATGCTGGTCAGGTTTTTTAGCCATTTTGAGTGCTCACATACTTTTGAAACAAATGCTGTAATCTCATTCATTGTTTCAGCTACATATGCAAGTTACAAACAAGTGCTGTTGTCAATACAGCCTTTTGTTTGTGAAAGCAGTGGACCTGAGAGGTATAAAGTATGGCCATTAACACCATAGCACTTACTTAACCTAATCTTTTCCACTGCATCTTAAAGTGGCATAGCAGCAAAGCTGCTCCCACCTTCTATAACAGCAACACAACCAGTTGTCTTCCACTTTCATTTGCTGGTAAACATTTTCATCTCTAACAGATTTTAAGCATTTTAAATGTTTTAAATTGTTTTTTCCTCAAGAAAAAAGCATGGCCACTTCTTTGGATTTGAAAAAGTACTGTGGACATGAAAAGCAAATGGAATCAGAAAAATATATGAAGTATACATAATAGGAAATAATTTGTTTATTATGTATTATTCTGTACCATGTGTACTGGTGTATGCTATTTACAGTATTTCCCTCCCCCCCCCAATCATATCTGTAAATTAGATTTATTTTATCTCTGTATGTTTATCTGGTAAATCAATGTCACTAAATAAATAAATACATACATAAGTAAATAAATAACTAGGAAAAACCTGGGAAAGTAGTTTTAACAGGTATAGTACAGTACTTTAACATTTTTGTTGAACTGCCGCTTTAAGTGTTGTGTTTTATTGACATAACAAATGGCTTTCTAGGAGGAGCAGTGCATGATGAGTCATGAAAAGGGGTGGGGCTAGAGGCGGAGGTTAGGATCCGGTTTTTGCCTCCTCCAAAGGTGGCAATCCTACTGCATCTGCAGATCCTGCATTACCATTCCACTGCTGAATCATGCGATGACCATATCTAAAACGCTCCATGTTGCAACTGCCCTTCTGCAACAGTCCCTTAATGTGTGGATCCCTGGCCAACAGCACTGATGCTGCCCATGCTGTGCCTGTGCAAATCAGGCTGGGAAACTAATCCCCACATCAGAAAGTAGGCATACATCATGTAATACTGGGACCGCTGCTAGTACTGAACTTAATAATAATAAAATGTATTTCTCACAGTGCCTTTCAGCCATCAAGGTGCTTTCCAGAAAATTAAAAGATCATGATAAAACTATGACAAACAATAAAACAGTCAGAGGATCAGAATTCATCAGTGCCACCGAAAGCATCACACCATAAATAAGTTTTCAGCGCCCGTTTAAACCCCCCCACAATCATGCACTCCCAAAGCTGACAGGCTAGAGAATTCCAGAGGGTTGGGGCTGCGTGCATAAATGCACAGGCCCCAGAAGATTTCAAAGACATCCTCGGAATCTCTAGCAACCCCTTGTCAGCCAAATACAACTGTCGCACTGGGCAGTAATGCACAAGGAGCTCTTTTAAGTAGTCAGGGCCAAGTCCATGTATGGCTTTATAAGTCAGTAAACTGACTTTAAAGGTGATCCACCACCTAATTGGCAGCCAGTGCAGATCACGCAGTACAGGTGTAATATGAGAGAAGCGGAAATTCCTGTCGATAATCATGCTACACAGAAAACCTGTACCTAGCTGCAGGCGGTGGATATCAACCCCAGACAGCCCTGGGTACAAGGAATTACAATAATCTAGGCGCAGGTCACAAAAGCATGGACTAAAGAAGGCAGACTCCGGACGGAACCAGGTGCTTATTCGTGGAGATATTCCTAAGATGATAAAAGGAAGTCTTGATGACAGCTGACACCTGAGCTCATAAAGTCAGTCTGTCTCCAAGAATTACCCCCAGGTCTCGCACCTGTTCAGATGCTGGGATCTGAGAGCCTCCAAGAAAATTCCAGAGGGCGAACAGCACGCAACCCTCTATCCGGTGACCAGGGTCCACTACCATCACCTCTGTCTTTCCGGAGTTCAACTTTACTCGATCAAATTCATCCAGTCCTGGATTTCAACAAGGCAGGAACTAAGTACAGCGACAGCTCTATCCTGGTCAGGGGAAAAGACAGGTAGAGCTGGTATCATTAGCATAACAGTGAAACCTCAGCCCATACCATCTTCCAATGTCTCCGAGGGGCAGTATATACACTGCAAACAACATGGGGACAGCACTGAACCCTGGGGAACCCCACAAGGCAGGGAGAATGGGTCTGAGGAAAAAATCCCAGGCACCACTGTCTGACTCCTGCCAGTGAGAAAAGATGTAAACCACCTGAGGACTGTGTCTGTCAGTCCACAGGTGGATCCCAGACGTCTAAGCAGCACCCTATGGTCTACAGTGTCAAAGGCTGAAGAGAGATCAAGGAGCACCAAGATAGAACAGCTTTTCCAATCTCTCACCATCAGGAGATCATTGAGCACCCGAACCAGCACCGTCTCAGTACTGTGCCTCTTTTGAAAACCAGACTGGAGAGGTTCGTAGATGTTATGGATGGTCAAGTGGTCATCCAGCTGTATCGCAACTACTTTCTCAATTGCCTTCCCTATAAAGGGAAGGTTTGAGATTGGTCTGTAGTTAGCAGAAAGACCCAGATCCAAAGAAGCCTTCTTTAGCAGGGGGTTACCACCGCCTCCTTCAGAGAGCTTGGAAATTCACCAGATTCCAAGGAGCACTGGACTATCTGCACCAGGACCAGGCCGATCAAATCCCAACAACCCATAATCAAGGAAGGTGGCCCGGATCCAAACTACAGCATGTAGGGCATACTTGGACAATCCGCATGACATCCACAAGTTCGGGCAAGGCAAAGGAACTCCAGGAAGTCCAAGGTGAAGCAACCGAGCACCGATCATCTGTAACCCCCATAGAGTGGGTCGAGAGAATTTCCGACCTGATGTCGGTCACCTTATCCACAAAGAACCGAGCAAGTTCATCGCACTCTACTTGTGAAAAAGGTCTTTGGAGCTGCAGACAGGTTGGGTTGCACAACCTGTCGACAGTTCGGAAGAGTTGAGCTGGTCGGTTCTGAGTGGCAGCGATCTCCCTGGACAGGAATTATGCCTTCTTCCGAGAGATTGCTGATTGGTAGCTCTGATAATGTATGACCAATCTAAGGTGGTCGGCCTCCAGGGCGGTTCTGTCAACACCGCTCTAACCTACATCCTACTTAGGCGCAACTCCTCAGGAAACTAGTATTTGCTAATAGTGGACCTACTGTCTGAGGAACTCAAGTTTGCCAACTGTGGAGCTTTGGAAGATAGACCCCTATTCCTTCTGTAAGCCTGGCATTGTCAAGACAGCTGCCCCGGTTACCTACTGCAGCTCAATCCTGGAAAGCTCACAATGCCAGATGTCCTAATAGTTATGCCGGCAATGTGTCTGTTGCCATATTCTATATGTCATTTTTATCATTTTTTGTTTGTTTGTTTGTTTTTTCTTTCTGCCCTATAGCACTGTGGCCAATGGACGGGTTCACCACCCTGTAGACCAGACAGTGTGTTGCTACCCAGTCTATTTGTTGCCACTAGTAACGATACATGTACCAAATATCACTGTCTAAACATACCATACAGGTATTCCAGTCAGCTCTAATTGGCTTGTAAGCCTCCAACCTGGCTGTATACCCATGGTCCCTGTTAGCAACTGTAGGGTATTCTCAGCTGGTACTATCTCCCCACCTGGACTGCGTAGCCAACTTCAAAAGGAAAAGGGTCTGTCTCAAAACCCATGTGTGCTCGCTGGGAATCTACTCAGGTTCTTATGCACCATAGACTGGGAAGGAATCCACTGAGCCCACTGCTCTGCTATGGTGAGAACAAACCATGCAAAGGCAAGACACCCACGGTCGCGCCCATGCCTAGCCCTTTCAGAAATCCTGCGATGTCTTTTGACCTTCCCAAGTCAGGTGCTACGCTAGAAGGAACAACCATTTGTATACAACTTAACTGGTAATTCCCCAGACACTTGAGCTATCCCTCTTTGTAAAATTAAGTTAGCAATGTTGTAACTGCTCAAGTTGCTGTTCGGTACCTATTAAGCTGCAAGCTATACTTCCTGCATGCCTAACATTCTCAGGGCACCTGGGGACATTAATACCTAGATACCGCCAAGTCTACTGCAGACAACCATCTGTGATACTTAATCTGCACGATTCCAATCCTTTCTTTTTTTCTTTTATAACTGATTAAAATTTATTGTGAAAGGCCCAGTCCCTCTTCTGCTGTGACCGCTGTTCATGTTGGTTCTTGATGGGCACTAGAATTGTATTTGAAACATCGTGCACTTCTAATGCAGTCGGAGCACCAGTGAAATACAAGGTAGTGCAATCAAGAGCAACACTTTAAACAACTCAGCAGGAGTGCATTGGCATTCGTAACTGTATAGTGTAACACTGTTAGTCTATAAAATACTAGCTATATCAATTAAAAGATACATAAATATCTGACTAGATGAATCTTGGGAGGGACCTACTTCTAACTCTAAATGTATCTGTTATGGACCAAAACAGCTAAAGCTCTACAAAGCAGTCATTGCAGTTAGCCCATGCTGTCAGCTAACTGCAACAGTATAAATGTATTATGCAATGGAAGGATTAATTGTTTTATAACACGGCGGGAGGGCAGAATTCTCCGGAAACACCGTCCATTTTTGTGGGGGACCTGAGTTCAGAAAAGCTAGAGGGACGGGGCTGACAGCTGCCAGCCAATCAACCCTGCCCTGCAGCACTCACAGAGGCTTTTGTTGCCCGCAGGCAACAGATTTCTCACTTGTGACCCCCAAGATAGCAGTTCTGAGGCCTCTGCCATGTTGTGTGGCCCCCTTTGGACCACCTCCAGCAGCTCTGCCATAGCCAGGATTCAAGACAGGGGGCCTGCAGGAAAGAAAAGGACCTGCCTGTGAACCTGCTGCAACACACAGGAGTACCAGGATGTCACTGCCAATGAACAAATTCTTCCCGCCTGAACCTCCCATCCTCAGCCCTCAGCAGACCAGCCCGAACAAGATAGCCACTAAGCCCCCCATACACACCAAAATGGAACTGAGAAGGAGACACATGATCCAGCCCCAGAGCGTGAATCATTTGACTAAGGCATGGGCCCCTCCCCATACTCATACGGCCAACCACCCAAGGATGAGGCGCCCAGTATACTGCTACCTCTGCAGCAAGGGGCAGTCGGAATCACAAGGAGAATGGTGCTGCACCTCCTAAAGTCTTACTCCCAGCACGTCTCCTCACTGTCCCCCAGAGGCCCTGAGGAGCCAAGCCAGGCAACTACAGTCCCGCAACCATGGGAACACCTCCAAGATAGGGGACCGCCAATGAAGTCGGGGAACAGTGGTGGGGTCCCGGGGGGGATCAGGTAAAAATGTTGTACAGTAAGATCCATGCTCTAAATCTTTTCAGTAGGTTTCAGCAATACATCAGATAATAAAACAAATGAAAACGAAAATTGTTGGGGGGCGCAGAATATACTGCAATCAGGAGACCAAGAACAGAACCCTGGTCTCCAGGATGATTCCCTGTTCTAGCTGTTCAGAGCCTTAGCCTCCTCCCCCACAAGAGCAGCTTGCAACTAATAATATGATTAGCAAACAGATACGCCGCTCCACTTCTAACTCACTTGTGCATGGCTCGACAAAAGTTCAGAGCACAAAAAGCCAACACAGAGTGATCAAGTATCAAGGTAGCTTTAATAAATCTTAGGTCTGTTTATGTAAGTCTTTTTGACCTAAGATTCATTGAAGCTATTTTAATACTTGATGACTTGGTGCTGGCTTTTTGTGCATTCTAATAATGTGATTAGCAATTCTTAAGCCAAACTATGAAACCATGAAAATTACTACAGACTACAAGCAAGCTTCAGTAAAATCCAATAACCCGCAGGTAGTTCAAACAACAGAATTAAAAGCTGTAAACAAAATACAGCCCTTATTGGGCCAGTAAAAGCTGGCACCAGAATGCAGAATGTTAATTTCACAGCACTCATTTGAATAACTTAAAGGGGAATTCTCATGCTGCCCGAGTCAAAAAGTGTTTTCCATCACGTTTTTTTCAGTTGAATCACTATTCTAGATGTTTATTTGATGAAAGACTTACTTTGAAATGAAAATGTATTCCTCTGCCCATGTTTATCTTCCATGTTGATGTGCTCGCGACCCCCAACCTCACACAGCAGCACCAGAAGTGACGCTGCTTGAGACAGCTTCCTTTGAGTGTTGCTGGCTGAGGCAGATTTAGAGGGGGCTATATAGCTCCCCATCATGGAGCTCCTCTATTAGGAACACACTGTGCTGCATCTTTATCAGTATGCACTAATGCCTCCATGAAAGCTGCCTGAGCCACACGGGTCTCATCTGTCCTCAGCAGAGCTGGCCTTAACTAGGTGAAAACTGTGCCCCTGCACCTTGGGGGCCTATGCTTTTTACTTGAGGAAAAAAAATAATTTTAAACATTTAAAAATGGCTAAATGCTGTTAGAGATAAAAATGTTTACCAGCAAATGAAAGTGGAAGACAACTGGCTCTGTTACTGTTACAAAATGTGGGGGAAGCTCTGCTGCAGTGGAAAAGATTAGGTTAAGTAAGTGCTAATGGTGTTAATGGCCATACTTTACACCTCCCAGGCTGAATGCTTTCATAAACAAAGGGCTATATTGACAAGATATTTTGTTTGTAACCTGGACATGTAGGTGAAACAATGAATGATATGACAAAATCTGTTTCAAAAGTATGTGAGCACTCAAAACGGCTCAAAAACCTGACCAGCATAGAGCAAAACCAGATTTCCTGATAGGGACCCTGAAAACCTGATCACCAGGTAAAAAAACTGACAGGTGGCAACCTTACTGGTGTCCCATGATAATCCTATCTATTCTCTCTCACTCACACCTCCAGAAAAGCTAAGTTATTTAACTTGTTTGCAAATCAGAGTATCTGAGGTGTGAATGTCCATCGATGATGTCCCTGTCCTTACAGAAATTAATACGGTAGTAGTACCATACTTACTTAAGTTCTTGCGCCAGGCTCGGTCAGATTCATTTCCAAAGGTGAAGTCAAATAATTCAATGCAGTCAATGGCACTAATTAAAAGATGCTGATTAAACTAGTAGACCTGGTACAGCTTTAGTAATTCAGGACAGGAGGGTTAGTGAGGTATAAATGTTGGATGTGGGGGGACCCACAGGAAATGGAGTGGTGGGACCCCGCAGGGGGCTGCACAAGGCCCAGAATGGTTAAGGCCAGCCCTGTTCTCCAGTGTCCTGGTAGTGCGGCAAATAACTACCCCCACCTGCATTACATAGTTGATCCCCCCGAAAAGCCGGTCTCCAGCATGAATTTCTTACTAACGTTCATCCTGTTCCATGTGGTCCAGTCCCAGCACTGTGGCAGTAGTTGGTCTTGCCTTGGTGAGCCTGAGCATTCATTCTCTACTTTTGTAGGCTTGGTGCAACTCCTTTGTTCATACGCAGAAGGGGGGTTCATGCATGGGGGTACAGCTGCAGCAAAGTGGAGTGGACCTTAACAATACAGATCTCAACCAGGTCGCCTGGTGCTCACTGCTCCTGATTTGCTGTTGTGTTCAGTAGTGGATGTGGCTAGCAAGGGGCACCTTCTTTAAATATCTGGGCTGCTGAAACAAGAGTGAGCTGTAATTCATTAACTCAGAAGATTAATGTTGGAGCAAGAGAGGAGCGAGTGTACTACTGAGGAGGAGACAGAGAGAGAATGGAGCCCACAAGTGAAGAGCAGAGCCCGGGGTTTCAGGCAGCAGCAGTCCAGTAACACGGGGTTGATGTGGCCTTGGTAAATCAACACAAGGAGCTGGAGTGAGGTTCAGGTTATCTTCCAGTAGCTGAAGCAAGCTGTAGCTGAGAGCTCTGCTCATTAGGAGTCATGGGATCAGTGTGTGCTGTCTAGAGAGAGAGAGTTTGTCAGCCAGGTGACTGGAGACAGTACTCAACTAGGGGCACATAGACTTCAGCCTGCTGAAAATTGATCAAGTCTTCATTTAATCAGGAACTTCTTGCTTTATAAACAAAATACTTTCACAGTCACAAACTATGGTGGGTGGGGGGCAGCTGCTGGGATGGAACAGGACATTAGTGTTCCATCAAACTGGGTGTGTAATAAATGTAGTACTAGTGTTATTAATTTCTAGTATGGGGAGCTTAAATTCATGACATTAAAATTGTTTAAGGTCACTGCTAGTTTTGTCCTATATGGCAAATTGATTTTGGTGCAGATTTGCAGGAGAAGGAGTTGGAGGGTAGTGCCCTCCTGTAGCGTGCTAGGAATGGTACAAAACTAATGCTGGGGCAGGTCTGGTCTCAGCGACAGCATGAACCAAGAGAGGCAAAAACTGGTACATAAGCCCTTTAAACTGAGGTAAAAACTTCTGCATGTACTGTATGTCTAATCTGTGTGGTCTTTTCAGTTCTGGTTGTACAGTGTGAATAAGCACAGAGGGACTTAATAAACATGGGGACTTTGAAGGTGTTCTGTTGTATGTTATGGCATGTGCAGGAGTTTCTGCATGCTTGGAGAGCAAAACTGGCAACAGAAGTCATAAGACCTTGTTTGGCTCATTGACACAGGCAGTTACAAAACTGTGAAAAAAAGGATATAATCAAATATTTCGTTTATGTAGTTCAATGTGTTGAATTGGGGAGGGGTGCAAGTTGTGATGTACCCAAGCAAGTGCTGTTGCTAATAAAAAAATGCATTTTTATATGTGTTTAAAAACTGTTTTTCTGTCCGCTTACTGACTTCTTGGGCCTATCATAAAAATGAAATGCCTCATCTATACTACTCCAGCTACTCTCATTGGTTTTGAGGGGGTGGGGGCGGATACGGTTGGATGATTGTTTATGGGTGGTGGGGAAGGCAGATGTGCCTTCTAGGGTGGCCTGTTTTTCCAGGTTTATATCCTATTGTTGCCTTGTTTACTTGATAATGAGTGTTACAGCACTTAAAATTGCAACGTGGAATGTAAGAGGTGTCAGAGACCTATCTAAAAGGTACCAGGTTCTCAAAAACTGTGCTCTCCTGAATGTAGATATTCTTTTGATGCAAGAAACCCATTTGGTATCACCAGAAGTCAATGGGCTTTGCCGACAGGGTTATGCCCAAGTTTTTGCTTCATGTGGGTCATCCTCTAGTAGGGGGGTTGCCATTTTGGTCAAGAAGCATATTCCCTTTCTGCCAGAAGAGCTTTTAACGGACCACGAAGGCAGATTCATTATTGTGAAAGGCTCACTATATAATGCGAGGATAGTATTAGGGACGATCTACGCCCCAGTGGGTGGGGACCCAGATTTTCTCATGGCCTTGGCTGAAAAGCTGAGTGGATTCCTGCCCTCAATGTTAATAATCGGGGGAGACTGGAATATCACTCCCTCGCAAGATCTGGATAAATCCTATAGACCCCTGAAACCACTCTCCTCTTCACAGTTAGCCATGAGGAATTATATGGACCTACTAGGCTTGTGCTACCCATGGCGTCTACTTAATCCCACAAGACAACTTTTTTCTTACTATTCTCAGGTACACAAGACGTGGTCCAGAATCGACCTAATTTTGGTCAGCAATAACCTTTTGTCTGGGGTACTGCAGTCTGTTATCGAGCCCACTGTGGTGTCAGATCACTCGGTGGCTTGGATTCTGGTCTCCCCAAACCTGCAGGTGCAAAGAGACACCTCCTGGAAACTAAATACCCAGCTCTTAAAAGATAAGCGTATAATTTCCCATATTAGATCTCTAATCTCTTCATTCGTGGAGACCAACTCAGGTTCAATTAAGAGGGAGGACTTGTTTGGTGCTCCTTAAATGCTTCATCGGGGAATTTATCAAACTCACAGCCAGAAGGAAAAGCAGAGGAGGCTAAGATCATGTCATTGTCTAATCAAATTAGGTTGGCGGAAAATAAGTTATCCTCCTCATCTTCCCAAGTTGATCTGGAAGCCCTAATGAAGCTTAGAAATGAGTATTCAGACTGGGTAAGGATAAGGCAGAGTATGCCTCCTGAAAACTAAGGCCCATTATCTCAATCAAGGGAGAAATCTGGTAAGATGCTAGCTCTTCGCTTGAGGGAGGTGGAAGGATCGAGATGGATCCCCTTTATTATCCTCTGATGGCTCCTTAAAACCTCTCCAGGGATATTTCATGAGTTTTGAGGCCTTTTATAAGGAACTTTATAGCAGTGGTTCCTTCCACCTTCTCATTCCCATGTGGACCAGTTTCTGGAGGGCCTTCCTTCCCTCCCTGCAGACTCACCAAGGAGAGGCTGTAATTGCCCCTATCACAGTGGCGGAGGTGAAAGAGTGATCAGTGGAATTTACTCCAGACAAAGCTCGGGCCTGACGGTTTTCCTTCCAACTTTTATAAAGTTTTGGCAAAGAACTTGCCCCCCTCTTATCGAAATTGTTCGAGCACATGTTTATTTCTGATATTCTGGACCCTTCCATGCTATAAGCCGCTATTGTTTTGATACTGAAACCAGACAAGTCTCCGATGGACCCAGCTAGTTATCGACCAACCTCATTAATAAATTATGACATTAAAATCCTAAAGAAAATTCTATCTCTTAGACTCAAACAGGTCTGGTCCAACTTGTTAAGTCCCGAACAAGTAGGATTTGTACAGGGCAGATCCTCAAATTGACCACCTACGCACTCTCTCACATATTTCTCAGGCTGCCCAGGACTCCCAAGCTCCTATGGCTTTGGTATCATTGGATGCGGAGAAAGCCTTCGATAGAGTCCACTGGGAATTTCTCTGATTATATTGGAGAGAATGGGCTTCCGGAGACTTTTATCCAATGGATTAAGTCAGTCTACCAATCTCCTGCCAGAATCTACTGTAAGGATTTTTTCTTCTCGATTCCGTTATTTACAGGCACTGCAGGGTTATCCCCTGTCACCTTTCTTGTTTAATTTATACTTGGAGCCTCTCTCAGTATCAAGAACTCACCCCTGGTCACAGGATGTTTCATTCAGCAACAGTCTGTGGTTCTTTCGGCCTATGCAGATGATATTCTTTTACATTTGACCAACCTTGAATTGTCTCTAACACACATATTGCATATTATTGCCCAGTTTGGCCAAGTGGCTAACTACAAACTGAATTTAGCTAAATCAATCATATTCCCGCTGAACGTTAATACACTTCAGGTTAACTTCTCCCAGTTTGGCATGAAATGGGCCCCTTTGTCCTTCAAATACTTAGGTATTTACCTTACTAAGGACCATGAAGTTTTTAAGAAACTCAACCTGGACGACTTGCTGACTAAAATACAGCATGACCTTCAGAGATGGTCTGTTCTTCCTCTATCTCTGTGGGGTCGTATTAATATCGTTAAGATGAATGTTTTGCCTCGGGTTTTTTACCCACTTAGTCTAATGAATATATATCTACCAATGTCCTATTTTCAACCTCTCCACAGGTCTATCTCCAAGTTTATTTGGCAGGGCAAGCAGCCCAGAAAAGCCTTTTTAAAACTCAACTTACCTAAAGAAAAGGTGGGGCTTCGCCTTCCCAGTTTCATGCTATACTACTGGGCAAGTCACATGTCAAAAATCGGGAGGTGGTACAACTTGAGAGCAGATGACGATTTACCAATTTGGTTACAACTTGAGAGAAAGATTTTAATCGAGTATGGTTTCCATCCATTCAGAATTTTTTACTATACTCCCTCCACACTGCCTCCTCCTCTACAAGGTAGTGTAATTGCTACCTCCATTAAAGTGCTGAATCAATGCTGGACTTTTTTAATCTTTCTCCAAGGAAAGACACTACCCAGCCTCTTACCCTAAATTTAAACATTAAGATCGGTGGTCTGCCGCTCTCCTTAAACTGGCTTCCTCAGCTGAGGGATTGCTGTGTTGATGACTTGTTCCTGAATAATTCTCTTTATCCTCGGAAGAGGTTATGACCAAATATAATATCCCTCAGAAGCTCATTTTAAAGTCTTCCAGCTAAGACATCTAGTGGCCTCCAGTTTTGGGTCCAACCCCACATCGTCTCAAGTTAAGCCCTTCCTAGACCAGATACAAGAACAGGCAAACAAGGCCCATAGCATTTCCAAGCTTTATTCCTTCCTACTGGACATTAAATTCCCCAATCCCCTGATTGGTTCTAAATGTTGGTCCTCTCTTCTGCCAGAAACCCTCTAGTTTGGGATCAGATTTGGGTAGATACGTATCGGTATCTCTCTCAGGATAGGCATAGACTCACTCAATACCATATATTGAATAACATGTACTACACCCCGGTCAAGTTGGTTAAATTAGATAGATTACCTTCAACTCTTTGTACAAGGTGTGGCATGGTGGAAGGGAACCTGGTACATATTTTTGGCAGTGTGAAAAGTGGCTCCTTATGGTGGACCATCCAGTCTAATCTGGACCCTCTTGTGGGCCTAGGTGACTTATTTACTATAGAAGTATGTATTTTAGGGATGTTCTCCTATATGCAGGTTATGGAGTGTAGATTCCATATGGCTTTAATTTTTATAGTTGTTAAAAGATTGGTCCCTTGGCACTGGATGTACCAACTGGTTATATTGTATGCAGAATGGATCAGTGAAATTTCTCTCTGCTTTTGGACTGAAAGACTAATAGCAAGCTCCTGGAATCGCTTGGCCTCATTTGAGCGGAAATGGGGTATATTGTATGCTCTTTATTTAAACTAATGTCTTGATGGGTACATCTCTGGCTTCCTTGGCAGCTTTCAGTTCAATGGGTACTCCTTTTATATACAAGGTACATTATAATGCATGTTACATGTAGTTAGATTTGTTTCTTTTTTTTTTTTAAGAAGGCACATCCTGGGGTGGGAAAGATGAGGGTAAGGGATATGGGTTGGGGAAAGGGGGTTCTTATTATTTTACAAGACTCATGGATTCCTACAGAATTCTGTAAATTTTTGCACTGTAACCATTAAGTAATTACTGTCATTTGTCATGGTGTGTATTCCTCTGTACCACTACTCATATTTTTCATCTTCCTATAAACTAATAAAGAAATATAATTTAAAAAATGAAATGCCTCATACCTTGGGGTTATCCCAGTAAAGGATATTTTAAAACAATAAAAATACTTTATTTATTTAAAATGTATTTTCTTTGGAATAAATTGTTCTATGGAATAAAATATGTTTTGCAAAATAGTAAGCAGACTTGAAATTATATTTTCAGAAACTAGATAGCAAAGTGACTTCGTTCCATATTTCTATAGTTATTGTATTTTTTTTTACTGAGATAAGGTTGGGGATTCTGTTCATCTGTACTGCAGGACAAACTGGGATGGGTTGGCTTTATGGTAATGTCATAATGTGTTTGAGTGAGTGACATTTGTGAACTTGTTTACTTGGATTGTCATTTAATTTGTCTGCAGTTTGTCTTATCGCCAAGTCTCTTTCAACTTTTCTCATTTTTATGTGTTTGGAAGTGCTGCTGCCCAGCTGCAGTCTTTTGGTATTTTGTGTTTTTTTTGAGGGGAGGGTATTTTGGGCAACATACTGTCATGTGGACTGTGGGGACTCTGGAGATGGTGCTAGGGTGCAACTAAAGAAGCATGGGGACGGAGGGAGGAAATGAGTAGAAATTGCATTAGAAATACCCTCCAAAATGCACCAGAATGCACCAAAATGTTAAATGTCTGGGGGCCTAGGCGGCCCACCAGACCCCTGGCCTACTATTTTTATTTTTTCTCTGACTTGAGCTCCCTCATCTATAGGACTCCTGGATCTGCCCCGCTGCTGGGTGTGTTTGCTGTAACAGATTCTGCCTCGCTACAATTTCAGTTATTTTTACTGTGTCATTAATTATTCAGGTATTTTACTTTTGGTTTATTCTCAATGTGAGTGGAATCTGTGTCCTCAGTAGATGTCCTGTCCTATGAGTTTGTGCTGCATATATGATCTGCATCATTTTCCATGCTGCGCCTCTGCATTCCGTGGTTTAGGGAAGCAGATTTACTGTCTCCCTTGTCCTGGCTTCTCTGTCATTGTAAATTATTATGTTTTATTTCGAACATCTGATAACAAGAGTGATGTAGTAAGAGGTTGTCAAAGCACATTTCTTTTTATACGGGGAAGTAAACAATCCAATCGCCGGTGACATGACAAACGGCACTTTCGTGCAGTTCAGAATATCAGCTCACTGTGCTTTGACAACCTCTTATTACATCACTCCTGTTACCAGATGTTCGAAATAAGACATAATAATTTACAACGACAGAGAAGCCAGGGCAAAGGAGAAAGTAAATCTGCTTCTCTAAACCATGGAATGCAGAGACGCAGCATAAATTTGTATTGTTTGTGTAGCTCCTTGTACAAAGCAGGATCGCAGGTTCGTTTTATTTCCTCTGCATAGAATATTCTCCTGCTCAGGAATCACTGCAGTTCATTTATTGATCCCTTGGGTGATGTGAAGCACAGTGCAGTGCATTTGTTTCTTTCTGAGAAATCCTTGGTAAGGAGAAATGAAGTCTGCCTGTGTTTATGTACAGAACGTTGTCATGGAAAATGAGCAAATCACATACAGAGTGCAGCAAGTTATGAGTTTATATGGATATAGATAGTCTTTTACATGTTCACCAAAGTGAATGTGTACATACATAGCCCTGGACATTTATGTGCCTGCTGAACACATGACTAGCACTTTGAAGATAAATCTTTACATGTTCATATGTTACATATTTTTAGGTTACCTGATCCCATTATAAATTTTCACTGCATTTACAACATGTCGTCTGTTTACTGATTGCTAGTTCTTCATTTCCCCTTTTTAAATGTGCTGTTAGCACAGTGTTTTTACTGCACAACCCACAACTGTGTGATGTTATGTCTGCTTATTTGCATTGTTGTTATGCTGTCATACCATGTACAATAGCACAGTCAGCATGCCTAAAGTGCAGCTCCGTTGTACCTATATCTATATTGCATGGTACTGCATACATAGCAATCCATTAACTTTTTAAAGTGACATCAGTTCTGCTTTCAATGACATTGAAGTAATCCATGTGGAGGGTATCAGATGTCAACACAGTATGACCACTAAGTTCCATTGGCAGATCAATAAACTGCTTATAGCTGTAGAAACCAAGTCTTACAGGAAGGCCATAAGCAAGACAGAGGGAAAGAAACCTGTTTTGTAGTAGGAGGTTGAAAGACAAGCTACAGATAAAAGTAACTGCCTTTGGGATGTACCAGATAACATGGGGGTTGGATTGAGAAGTACTGCAAGGTGTGAAGGAAGTGACTAGGGCATTACAGGCATCCAAGTCATCTAAGTGTCTGAAAGCATTGCTGGCCAGTAATGATAGGAGAATGACTTCTTCAGGTACATCAGGTAGAAAATTAGCTGTACAGACAGCAGTCACGATTTGGATGTAGGTGGTGAGGTCGAATCATGTGATTACAAGGCAGAAATGCTAAATGAATACTTCAGTTTCTCATTTACAAAAGAGAAGGTGGGATTCAAAAGTGAGGTGTGGGATGGGGGACAGTGCAGAACAAGGGTGTGTGATTGATGTGTAAATCACTGAAGTTACATGGCTGGATAGTTGTAGAGCTCTGACTGCTGTGACTGCACCACTGGCACATTGATTTGATTACAGGGTATTGAGGGAGGTGTAGGATGGTGGACAGTGCAGAACAAGGGTGTTTATCGAGGTGTAAAACTGAGTTATGTGGCGGGATAGTTGTACAGCCTGACTGCTGTGACTGCACCACTGGCACATTGATTTGATCACAGGGTACTGAGGAGGTGTGGGATGGGGACAGTGCAGAACAAGGGTGTGTTATTGATGTGTAAATCACTGAAGTTATGTGGCTGGATAGTTGTAGAGCTCTGACTGCTGTGACTGCACCACTGGCACATTGATTTGATCACAGGGTACTGAGGGAGGTGTGGGATGGGGGACAGTGCAGAACAAGGGTGTGTGATTGATGTGTAAATCACTGAAGTTATGTGGCTGGATAGTTGTAGAGCTCTGACTGCTGTGACTGCACCACTGGCACATTGATTTGATCACAGGGTACTGAGGGAGGTGTGGGATGGGGGGACAGTGCAGAACAAGGGTGTGTTATTGATGTGTAAATCACTGAAGTTACATGGCTGGATGGTGGTAGAGCTCTGACTGCTGTGACTGCACCACTGGCACATTGATTTGATCACAGGGTACTGAGGGAGGTGTGGGATGGGGGGACAGTGCAGAACAAGGGTGTGTGATTGATGTGTAAATCACTGAAGTTATGTGGCTGGATAGTTGTAGAGCTCTGACTGCCTGACTGCACCACTGGCACATTGATTTGATCACAGGGTACTGACGGAGGTGTGGGATGGGGACAGTGCAGAACAAGGGTGTGTTATTGAGGTATAAATCACTGAAGTTATGTGGCTGGATAGTTGTAGAGCTCTGACTGCTGTGACTGCACCACTGGCACATTGATTTGATCACAGGGTACTGAGGGAGGTGTGGGATGGGGGGACAGTGCAGAACAAGGGTGTGTGATTGATGTGTAAATCACTGAAGTTATGTGGCTGGATAGTTGTAGAGCTCTGACTGCTGTGACTGCACCACTGGCACATTGATTTGATCACAGGGTACTGAGGGTGGTGTGGGATGGGGGGACAGTGCAGAACAAGGGTGTGTTATTGATGTGTAAATCACTGAAGTTATGTGGCTGGATAGTTGTAGAGCTCTGACTGCTGTGACTGCACCACTGGCACATTGATTTGATCACAGGGTACTGACGGAGGTGTGCGATGGGGACAGTGCAGAACAAGGGTGTTATTGATGTGTAAATCACAGTTATGTGGCTGGATAGTTGTAGAGCTCTGACTGCTGTGACTGCACCACTGGCACATTGATTTGATTACAGGGTACAGAGAGAGGTGGGATGGGGACAGTGCAGAACAAGGGTGTGTTATTGATGTGTAAATCACTAGTTACGTGGCTGGATAGTTGTAGGTGCTCTGACTGCTGTGACTGCACCACTGGCACATTGATTTGATCACAGGGTACTGAGGAGGTGTGGGATGGGGGACAGTGCAGAACAAGGGTGTGTGATTCATGTAAATCACTGAAGTTATGTGGCTGGATAGTTGTAGAGCTCTGACTGCTGTGACTGCACCACTGGCACATTGATTTGATCACAGGGTACTGAGGGAGGTGTGGGATGGGGGACAGTGCAGAACAAGGGTGTGTGATTGATGTGTAAATCACTGAAGTTACATGGCTGGATAGTTGTAGAGCTCTGACTGCTGTGACTGCACCACTGACACGTTGATTTGATCACGGGGTACTGAGGGAGGTGTGGGATGGAGGACAGTGCAGAACAAGGGTGTGTTATTGAGGTGTAAATCACTGAAGTTATGTGGCTGGATAGTTGTAGTGCTTTGACTGCTGTGACTGCACCACTGCACATTGATTTGATCACAGGGTACTGAGGGAGGTGTGGGATGGGGGGACAGTGCAGAACAAGGGTGTGTTATTGATGTGTAAATCACTGAAGTTATGTGGCTGGATAGTTGTAGAGCTCTGACTGCTGTGACTGCACCACTGGCACATTGATTTGATCACAGGGTACTGACGGAGGTGTGGGATGGGGGACAGTGCAGAACAAGGGTGTGTTATTGATGTGTAAATCACTGAAGTTATGTGGCTGGATAGTTGTAGAGCTCTGACTGCTGTGACTGCACCACTGGCACATTGATTTGATCACAGGTACTGAGGAGGTGTGGGATGGGGGACAGTGCAGAACAAGGGTGTGTGATTGATGTGTAAATCACTGAAGTTATGTGGCTGGATAGTTGTAGAGCTCTGACTGCTGTGACTGCACCACTGGCACATTGATTTGATCACAGGGTACTGAGGGTGGTGTGGGATGGGGGACAGTGCAGAACAAGGGTGTGTTATTGATGTGTAAATCACTGAAGTTATGTGGCTGGATAGTTGTAGAGCTCTGACTGCTGTGACTGCACCACTGGCACATTGATTTGATCACAGGGTACTGACGGAGGTGTGCGATGGGGGACAGTGCAGAACAAGGGTGTGTTATTGATGTGTAAATCACTGAAGTTATGTGGCTGGATAGTTGTAGAGCTCTGACTGCTGTGACTGCACCACTGGCACATTGATTTGATCACAGGGTAATGAGGGAGGTGTGGGATGGGGGACAGTGCAGAACAAGGGTGTGTTATTGATGTGTAAATCACTGAAGTTACATGGCTGGATGGTGGTAGAGCTCTGACTGCTGTGACTGCACCACTGGCACATTGATTTGATCACAGGGTACTGAGGGAGGTGTGGGATGGGGGGACAGTGCAGAACAAGGGTGTGTGATTGATGTGTAAATCACTGAAGTTATGTGACTGGATAGTTGTAGAGCTCTAACTGCTGTGACTGCACCACTGGCACATTGATTTGATTACAGGGTACTGAGGGAGTGTGGGATGGGGACAGTGCAGAACAAGGGTGTTATTGAGGTGTAAATCACTGAAGTTATGTGGCTGGATAGTTGTAGAGCTCTGACTGCTGTGACTGCACCACTGGCACATTGATTTGATTACAGGGTACAGAGAGAGGTGTGGGATGGGGGACAGTGCAGAACAAGGGTGTGTTATTGAGGTGTAAATCACTGAAGTTATGTGGCTGGATAGTTGTAGAGCTCTGACTGCTGCGACTGCACCACTGGCACATTGATTTGATCACAGGGTACTGAGGGAGGTGTGGGATGGGGGACAGTGCAGAACAAGGGTGTGTGATTTAGGTGTAAATCACTGAAGTTAAGTGGCTGGATAGTTGTAGAGCTCTGACTGCTGTGACTGCACCACTGGCACATTGATTTGATTACAGGGACAGAGGGAGGTGTGGGATGGGGACAGTGCAGAACAAGGGTGTGTATTGAGGTGTAAATCACTGAAGTTACGTGGCTGGATAGTTGTAGAGCTCTGACTGCTGTGACTGTACCACTGGCACACTGATTTGATCACAGGGTACTGAGGGAGGTGTGGGATGGGGGGACAGTGCAGAACAAGGGTGTGTTATTGAGGTGTAAATCACTGAAGTTATGTGGCTGGATAGTTGTAGAGCTCTGACTGCTGTGACTGCACCACTGGCACATTGATTTGATTACAGGGTACTGAGGGAGGAGTGGGAAGGGGGAAAAGTGCAGAACAAGGGTGTGTTATTGATGTGTAAATCACTGAAGTTATGTGGCTGGATAGTTGTAGAGCTCTGACTGCTGTGACTGCACCACTGGCACATTGATTTGATCACAGGGTACTGAGGGAGGTGTGGGATGGGGGACAGTGCAGAACAAGGGTGTGTTATTGAGGTGTAAATCACTGAAGTTACATGGCTGGATAGCTGTAGTGCTCTGACTGCTGTGACTGCACCACTGGCACATTGATTTGATTACAGCGTACTGAGGGAGGTGTGGGATGGGGGACAGTGCAGAACAAGGGTGTGTGACTGAGGTGTAAATCACTGAAGTTATGTGGCTGGATAGTTGTAGAGCTCTGACTGCTGTGACTGCATCACTGGCACATTGATTTGATCACAGGGTACTGAGGGAGGTGTGGGATGGGGGACAGTGCAGAACAAGGGTGTGTTATTGATCTGTAAATCACTGAAGTTATGTGGCTGGATAGTTGTAGAGCTCTGACTGCTGTGACTGCACCACTGCACATTGATTTGATCACAGGGTACTGAGGAGGTGTGGGATGGGGGACAGTGCAGAACAAGGGTGTGTGATTTAGGTGTAAATCACTGAAGTTACGTGGCTGGATAGTTGTAGAGCTCTGACTGCTGTGACTGCACCACTGGCACATTGATTTGATCACAGGGTACTGAGAGAGGTGTGGGATGGGGGACAGTGCAGAACAAGGGTGTGTTATTGAGGTGTAAATCACTGAAGTTATGTGGCTGGATAGTTGTAGAGCTCTGACTGCTGTGACTGTACCACTGGCACATTGATTTGATCACAGGGTACTGAGAGAGGTGTGGGATGGGGGACAGTGCAGAACAAGGGTGTGTGATTGATGTGTAAATCACTGAAGTTACGTGGCTGGATAGTTGTAGAGCTCTGACTGCTGTGACTGTACCACTGGCACATTGATTTGATTACAGGGTACTGAGAAAGGTGTGGGATGGGGGACAGTGCAGAACAAGGGTGTGTTATTGATGTGTAAATCACTGAAATTACCTGGCTGGATAGTTGTAGAGCTCTGACTGCTGTGACTGCACCACTGGCACACTGATTTGATCGCAGGGTACTGAGGGAGGTGTGGGATGGGGGGACAGTGCAGAACAAGGGTGTGTTATTGAGGTGTAAATTACTGAAGTTACGTTGCTCGATAGTTGTAGAGCTCTGACTGCTGTGACTGCACCACTGCACATTGATTTGATCACAGGTACCGAGGGAGTGTGGGATGGGGGACAGTGCAGAACAAGGCGTGTGATTGATGTAAATCACTGGAGTTATGTGGCTGGATAGTTGTAGAGCTCTGACTGCTGTGACTGCACCACTGGCACACTGATTTGATCACAGGTACTGAGGGAGGTGTTGGAGGGGACAGTGCAGAACAAGAGCGTGATTGATGTGTAATCACTGAAGTTATGTGGCTGGATAGTTGTAGAGCTCTGACTGCTGTGACTGCACCACTGGCACATTGATTTGATCACAGGGTACTGAGGAGGTGTGGGATGGGAGACAGTGCAGAACAAGGCTGTGTTATTGAGGTATAAATCACTGAAGTTACCTGGCTGGATAGTTGTAGAGCTCTGACTGCTGTGACTGCACCACTGGCACATTGATTTGATTACAGGGTACTGAGAGAGGTGTGGGATGGGGGGACAGTGCAGAACAAGGGTGTGTTATTGATGTGTAAATCACTGAAGTTACCTGGCTGGATAGTTGTAGAGCTCTGACTGCTGTGATGCACCACTGGCACACTGATTTGATCACAGGGTACTGAGGGAGGTGTGGGATGGGGGACGGTGCAGAACAAGGTGTGTGATTGATGTGTAAATCACTGAAGTTACGTGGCTGGGTAGTTGTAGAGCTCTGACTGCTGTGACTGCACCACTGGCACATTGATTTGATTACAGGGTACTGAGGGAGGTGTGGGATGGGAGACAGTGCAGAACAAGGGTGTGTGATTGATGTTTAAATCACTGAAGTTATGTGACTGGATAGTTGTAGTGCTTTGACTGCTGTGACTGCACCACTGGCACATTGATTTGATCACAGGGTACTGAGGGAGGTGTGGGATGGGGACAGTGCAGAACAAGGGTGTGTTATTGAGGTATAAATCACTGAATTTACGTGGCTGGATAGTTGTAGAGCTCTGACTGCTGTGACTGCACCACTGGAACATTGATTTGATCACAGGGTACTGAGGGAGGTGTGGGATGAGGGGACAGTGCAGAACAAGGGTGTGCTATTGAGGTGTAAATCACTGAAGTTGTGTGGCTGGATAGTTGTAGAGCTCTGACTGCTGTGACTGCACCACTGGCACATTGATTTGATCACAGGGTACTGAGGGAGGTGTGGGATGGGGGACAGTGCAGAACAAGGGTGTGTTATTGATCTGTAAATCACTGAAGTTATGTGGCTGGATAGTTGTAGAGCTCTGACTGCTGTGACTGCACCACTGGCACATTGATTTGATCACAGGGTACTGAGGGAGGTGTGGGATGGGAGACAGTGCAGAACAAGGCTGTGTTATTGAGGTATAAATCACTGAAGTTACCTGGCTGGATAGTTGTAGAGCTCTGACTGCTGTGACTGCACCACTGGCACATTGATTTGAATACAGGGTACTGAGAGAGGTGTGGGATGGGGGGACAGTGCAGAACAAGGGTGTGTTATTGATGTGTAAATCACTGAAGTTACTGGCTGGATAGTTGTAGAGCTCTGACTGCTGGATGCACCACTGGCACATTGATTTGATCACAGGTACTGAGGGAGGTGTGGGATGGGGGACAGTGCAGAACAAGGTGTGTATTGATGTATAAATCACTGAAGTTACCTGGCTGGGTAGTTGTAGAGCTCTGACTGCTGTGACTGCACCACTGGCACATTGATTTGATTACAGGGTACTGAGGGAGGTGTGGGATGGGGGACAGTGCAGAACAAGGGTGTGTGATTGATGTTTAAATCACTGAGTTATGTGACTGGATAGTTGTAGTGCTTTTGACTGTAGCTGCCACTGGCACACTGATTTGATCACAGGGTACTGAGGGAGGTGTGGGATGGGGACAGTGCAGAACAAGGTGTGTTATTGAGGTATAAATCACTGAATTTACGTGGCTGGATAGTTGTAGAGCTCTGACTGCTGTGACTGCACCACTGGCACATTGATTTGATCACAGGGTACTGAGGAGTGTGGGATGAGGACAGTGCAGAACAAGGGTGTGCTGATTGAGTGTAAATCACTGAAGTTGTGTGACTGGATAGTTGTAGCTTTGACTGCTGTGACTGCACCACTGGCACATTGATTTGATCACAGGGTACTGAGGGAGGTGTGGGATGGGGATCAGTGCAGAACAAGGGTGTGTGATTGATGTGTAAATCACTGAAGTTACGTGACTGGATAGTTGTAGAGCTCTGACTGCTGTGACTCCACCACTGCACATTGATTTGATTACAGGGTACTGAGGGAGGTGTGGGATGGGGGGAGTGTGCAGAACAAGAGTGTGTTATTGAGGTGTAAATCGCTGAAGTTATTTGGCTGGATAGTTGTAGAGCTCTGACTGCTGTGACTGCACCACTGGCACATTGATTTGATCACAGGGTACTGAGGGAGGTGTGGGATGGGGGACAGTGCAGAACAAGGGTGTTTTATTGAGGTGCAAATCACAGATGTTATCTGGCTGGATAGTTGTAGAGCTCTGACTGCTGTGACTGCACCACTGGCACATTGATTTGATCACGGGTACTGAGGAGGTGGGATGGGGGAGTGCAGAACAAGAGTGTGTGATTGATGTGTAAATCACTGAAGTTACGTTGGCTGGATAGTTGTAGAGCTTTGACTGCTGTGACTGCACCACTGGCACATTGATTTGATCACGGGGTACTGAGGGAGGTGTGGGATGGGAGACAGTGCAGAACAAGGGTGTGTGATTGATGTGTAAATCACTGAAGTTACGTGACTGGATAGCTGTAGAGCTCTGACTGCTGTGACTGCACCACTGGCACATTGATTTGATCACGGTATATGAGGAGGTGTGGGATGAGGGACAGTGCAGAACAAGGGTGTGCTATTGAGGTGTAAATCACTGAAGTTATGTGGCTGGATAGTTGTAGAGCTCTGACTGCTGTGACTGCACCACTGGCACATTGACTTGATCACAGGGTACTGAGGGAGTGTGGGATGGGGACAGTGCAGAACAAGGGTGTGTGATTGATGTGTAAATCACTGAAGTTATGTGGCTGGATAGTTGTAGAGCTCTGACTGCTGTGACTGCACCACTGGCACATTGATTTGATCACAGGGTACTGAGGGAGGTGTGGGATGGGGGACAGTGCAGAACAAGGGTGTGTTATTGAGGTATAAATCACTGAAGTTACCTGGCTGGATAGTTGTAGAGCTCTGACTGCTGTGACTGCACCACTGGCACATTGATTTGATTACAGGGTACTGAGAGAGGTGTGGGATGGGGGGACAGTGCAGAACAAGGGTGTGTTATTGATGTGTAAATCACTGAAGTTACCTGGCTGGATAGTTGTAGAGCTCTGACTGCTGTGATGCACCACTGGCACACTGATTTGATCACAGGGTACTGAGGGAGGTGTGGGATGGGGGACGGTGCAGAACAAGGTGTGTGATTGATGTGTAAATCACTGAAGTTACGTGGCTGGGTAGTTGTAGAGCTCTGACTGCTGTGACTGCACCACTGGCACATTGATTTGATTACAGGGTACTGAGGGAGGTGTGGGATGGGAGACAGTGCAGAACAAGGGTGTGTGATTGATGTTTAAATCACTGAAGTTATGTGACTGGATAGTTGTAGTGCTTTGACTGCTGTGACTGCACCACTGGCACATTGATTTGATCACAGGGTACTGAGGGAGGTGTGGGATGGGGGACAGTGCAGAACAAGGGTGTGTTATTGAGGTATAAATCACTGAATTTACGTGGCTGGATAGTTGTAGAGCTCTGACTGCTGTGACTGCACCACTGGCACATTGATTTGATCACAGGGTACTGAGGGAGGTGTGGGATGAGGGGACAGTGCAGAACAAGGGTGTTCTATTGAGGTGTAAATCACTGAAGTTGTGTGGCTGGATAGTTGTAGAGCTCTGACTGCTGTGACTGCACCACTGGCACATTGATTTGATCACAGGGTACTGAGGGAGGTGTGGGATGGGGGACAGTGCAGAACAAGGGTGTGTTATTGATGTATAAATCACTGAATTTACGTGGCTGGATAGTTGTAGAGCTCTGACTGCTGTGACTGCACCACTGGCACATTGATTTGATCACAGGGTACTGAGGGAGGTGTGGGATGAGGGGACAGTGCAGAACAAGGGTGTGCTATTGAGGTGTAAATCACTGAAGTTGTGTGGCTGGATAGTTGTAGAGCTCTGACTGCTGTGACTGCACCACTGGCACATTGATTTGATCACAGGGTACTGAGGAGGTGGGATGGGGACAGTGTAGAACAAGGTGTTTGATTGATGTGCAAATCACTGATGTTATCTGGCTGGATAGTTGTAGAGCTCTGACAGCTGTGACTCCACCACTGCACATTGATTTGATTACAGGGTACTGAGGGAGTGGGATGGGGGAGAGTGCAGAACAAGTGTGTGTTATTGAGGTGTAAATCATGTGTTAGTTTGGCTGGATAGTTGCGAGTTCTGACTGCTGTGACTGCACCACTGGCACATTGATTTGATCACAGGTACTGAGGGAGTGGGATGGGGACAGTGCAGAACAAGGGTGTGTTGATTGAGGTGCAAATCACAGATTTATCTGGCTGGATAGTTGTAGAGCTCTGACTGCTGTGACTGCACCACTGGCACATTGATTTGATCACGGTACTGAGGAGGGAGTGGGATGGGAGACAGTGCAGAACAAGGGTGTGTGATTGATGTAAATCACTGAAGTTACGTGACTGGATAGTTGTAGAGCTCTGACTGCTGTGACTGCACCACTGGCACATTGATTTGATTCACAGGGTACTGAAGAGGTGTGGGATGGGGACAGTGCAGAACAGGGTGTGTTATGATGTGTAAATCACTGAAGTTACCTGTGGCTGGATAGTTGTAGAGCTCTGACTGCTGTGACTGCACCACTGGCACTCTGATTTGATCAGGGTACTGAGGAGGTGTGGGATGGGGACAGTGCAGAACAAGAGTGTGTTATTGATGTGCAAATCATCAGTTATGTGGCTGGATAGTTGTAGAGCTCTGACTGCTGTGACTGCACCACTGGCACATTGATTTGATCACAGGGTACTAGGAGAGGTGTGGGGTGGGGGGACAATGCAGAGCAAGGGTGTGTTATGATGTGTAAATCACGAAGTTACGTGACTGGATAGTTGTAGTGCTTTGACTGCTGTGACTGCACCACTGGCACTCTGATTTGATCACAGGGTACTGAGGGAGGTGTGGGATGGGGACAGTGCAGAACAAGGTGTGTGATTGATGTGCAATCACTGAAGTTACGTGGCTGGAGTAGTTGTAGAGCTCTGACTGCTGTGACTGCACCACTGGCACGTTGATTTGATCACAAGGGTACTGAGGGAGGTGTGGGATGGGAGATCAGTGCAGATCAGGCTGTGTGATTGATGTGTAAATCACTGAAGTTATGTGACTGGATAGTTGTATGTTTTGACTGCTGTGACTGCACCACTGGCACATTGATTTGATCACAGGGTACTGAGGGAGGTGTGGGATGGGGGACAGTGCAGAACAAAGGGTGTGTTATTGAGGTGTAAATCACTGAGTTACGTGGCTGGATAGTTGTAGAGTCTGATTGCTGTGGACTGCACCACTGCACATTGATTTGATCTGCAGGTACTGAGGAGGTGTGGGATGGGGATGGTGCAGAACAAGGCTGTGTTATTGATGTGTAAATCACTGAAGTTGTGTGGCTGGATAGTTGTAGAGCTCTGACTGCTGTGACTGCACCACTGGCACATTGATTTGATCACAGGGTACTGAGAGAGGTGGGATGGGGACAGTGCAGAACAAGGGTGTGTGATTGATGTGTAAATCACTCGAAGTTACGTGACTGGATAGTTGTAGAGCTCCTGATCACGTGACTGCACCACTGGCACATTGATTTGATCACAGGGTACTGAGGTGGTGGGATGGGGGGTCAGTGCAGAACAAGGTGTGTTATTGATGTGTAAATCACTGAAGTTATGGCTGGATAGTTGTAGAGCTCTGACTGCTGTGACTGCACCACTGGCACATTGATTTGATCACAGGGTACTGACGGAGGTGTGGGATGGGGACAGTGCAGAACAAGGGTGTGTTATTGATGTGTAAATCACTGAGTTATGTGGCTGGATAGTTGTAGAGCTCGACTGCTGTGACTGCACCACTGGCACATTGATTTGATCACAGGAGTAATGAGGAGGTGTGGGATTGGGGACAGTGCAGAGCCAAGGGTGTGTTATTGATGTATAAATCACTGAAGTTACCTTGGCTGGATGGTGGTAGAGCTCTGACTGCTGTGACTGCACCACTGGCACATTGATTTGATCACAGGGTACTGAGGGAGGTGTGGGATGGGGACAGTGCAGAACAAGGGTGTGATTGATGTGTAAATCACTGAAGTTATGTGGCTGGATAGTTGTAGAGCTCTGACTGCTGTGACTGCACCACTGGCACATTGATTTGATTACAGGGCACAGAGAGGTGTGGGATGGGGACAGTGCAGAACAAGGGTAAGTATTGAGGTGTAAATCCACTGGGAAGTTGTGTGGCTGGATAGCTGTAGAGCTCTGACTGCTGTGACTGCACCACTGGCACATTGATTTGACTGCAGGGTACTGAGGGAGGTGTGATGGGGGACAGGCGAACAAGGTGTGATTTAGGTGTAAATCACTGAAGTTAATGGCTGGATAGTTGTGAGCTCTGAGTGCTGTGACTGCACCACTGCACATTGATTTGATTACAGGGCAGAGGGAGGTGTGGGATGGGGACAGTGCAGAACAAGGGTGTGTTATTGAGGTGTAAATCACTGAGATTGTGGCTGGATAGTTGCAGAGGCTCTGACTGCTGTGACTGTACCACTGGCACACTGATTCATCTGAGGTACTGAGGGAGGTGTGGGATGGGGGACAGTGCAGAACAAGGGTGTGTTATTGATGTGTAAATCCTGAAGTTATGTGGCTGGATAGTTGTAGTGCTTTGACTGCTGTGACTGCACCACTGGCACATTGATTTGATCACAGGTACTGAGGAGGTGTGGGAAGGGGATAGTGCAGAACAAGGGTGTGTTATTGATGTGTAAATCACTGAAGTTATGTGGCTGGATGGTTGTGGAAACTCTGACTGCTGTGGCTGCACCCACTGGCACATTGGTTTGATCTAGAGGGTACTGGGGGGGTGTGGATGGGGGACGGTGCAGAACAAGGTGTGTTATTGATGTGTAAATCACAGAGTTATGTGGCTGGATAGTTGTAGAGCTCTGGCTGCTGTGACTGCACCACTGGCACATTGATTTGATCACAGGGTACTGAGAGGAGATGTGGTATGGGGACAGTGCAGAACAAGGGTGTGTATTGATGTAAATCTTTGAAGTTACGTGGCTGGATAGCTGTAGTGCTCTGACTGCTGTGACTGCACCACTGGCACATTGATTTGATTACAGGGTACTGAGGGAGGTGTGGGATGGGGGACAGTGCAGAACAAGGGTGTGTGACTGAGGTGTAAATCACTGAAGTTATGTGGCAGGATAGTTGTAGAGCTCTGACTGCTGTGACTGCACCACTGGCACATTGATTTGATCACAGGGTACTGAGAGAGTTGTGGGATGGGGGACAGTGCAGAACAAGGGTGTGTTATTGAGGTGTAAATCACTGAAGTTATGTGGCTGGATAGTTGTAGAGTTCTGACTGCTGTGACTGTACCACTGGCACATTGATTTGATCACAGGGTACTGAGAGAGGTGTGGGATGGGGGACAGTGCAGAACAAGGGTGTGTGATTGATGTGTAAATCACTGAAGTTACGTGGCTGGATGGTTGTGAGCTCTGACTGCTCTGACTGTACCATGGCACATTGATTTGATTACAGGGTACTGAGAAAGGTGTGGGATGGGGACAGTGCAGAACAAGGGTGTGTGATTGATGTAAATCACTGAATTACTCTGGCTGGATAGTTGTAGAGCTCTGACTGCTGTGACTGCACCACGGCACACTGGATTTGATCATGAGGTACTGAGGGAGGTGTGGGATGGGGACAGTGAACAAGGTGTTATTGTTGTATCATTGGTTATGTTGTTGGATAGTTGTGGAGCCTGACTGCTGGACGTACCACGGCACATTGTTTTATTGCCGGGTATTGAGGGAGGGATGGGTGGACAGTATATAAAGAGTGGTTATTACGTAAAACACTGAGTTATGTGGTTGGATAGTTGTGAGCTCTGACTGCTGTGATTGCACCACTGGCATTGATTTGATCACAGTGTACTGGGGAGGTGTGGGGGACAGTGCAGCACAAGGTGTGTGATTGATGTAAATCATGAGTTATGTGGCTGATAGTTGTGGGCTCTGACTGCTGTGGCTGCACCACTGGTTTGTTGATTTAGTTGCAGGTACTGAGGGTGGGATGGCAGAACAAGGCTGTGTTATTGAGGTATAAATCACTGAAGCTCCTGGCTGATGGTTGTGAGCTCTGATTGTGGCTGCACCACTGGGACATTGATTTGATTACAGGTACTGAGAGGTGTGATGGGGACAGTGCAGAACAAGTGTGTTATTGATGTAAATCACTGAATTACCTGGCTGGTTAGTTGGGGCTCTGACGCTGTGATGCACCACTGGCACACTGATTTGATCACAGGGTACTGAGGAGGGATGGGGTATGCAGAACAAGGTGTGTTATTGGTGTGTAATCACTGAAGTTATGGCTGGGTGGTTGTGGAGTTTGACTGCTGTGACTGCACCATTGGCACATTGATTTGATTACAGGTATTGAGGAGGTGTGGGATAGACACTGAAGAACAAGGGTGTGATTATTTAAATCATCAGTTATGTGACTGGATAGTTGTGGTGCTTTGACTGTGACTGCACCACTGGCATTGATTTGATCACAGGGCTGTTGAGGTGGGATGGGGACGGGTAAACAAGGGTGTGTTATTGATTGTAAATCACTGAATTTATGTGCTGGATAGTTGTGGAGCTCTGATTGCTGTGACGCCCACTGGCACATTGATTTGATCTGGGTGCTGAGGGAGTGTGGGATGGGGATGTGCAGAACAAGGTGCTATGTGTAATCACTGAGTTGTGTGGCTGGATAGTTGGAGCTCTGACTGCTGTGACGCACCTGGCACATTGGTTGATCCTGGAGTACTGAGGGAGTGTGGGATGGGGGTCAGTGGAATAAGGTGTGTGATTGATGTGTAAATCACTGGAATTTACGTGGCTGGATAGTTGTAAGCCTGATTGCTGTGACTGCACCACTGCACATTGTTGATTATGGGTACTGAGGAGGGATGGGGAGTGTAGAACAAGTGTGTTATTGAGGTGTAAATCACCAGTTATTTGGCTGGATAGTTGTAGAGCTCTGCTGCTGTGACTGCACCGGTACATTGATTTGATCAGGTACTGACGGAGGTGTGGGATGGGGGACAGTGCAGAACAAGGGTGTTATTGATGTATCCTTCAGTTATGTGGCTGATAGTTGAGCCTGACTGCTGTGACTGCACCACTGGCACGTTGTTGACTGAGGGTAATGAGGGAGGTGGGAGAGACAGTGCAGAACAAGGGTGTTATGTGACTGGATAGTTAGCAGAGCTCTGACTGCTGTGACTGCACCACTGGCACTGATTTGATCACAGTATGAGGAGGTGGATGGGGGACAATGCAGAACAAGGCGTGTGATTGATGTGTAAATCATAAGTTATGTGCTGGACAGTGTAAATCTGACTGCAACGACTGCACCACAACATTGATTTGATCACAGTGTACTGAGGAGGTCTGGATGGGGGAAAAGAACAAGAGCGTGATTGATGTGTAATCACAGAGTTATGTGGCTGGATAGTTGTAGAACTCACTGCTGTGACTGCCCACTGGCATGTTGATCACAAAGTACTGAGGAGGTGTGGGATGAGGCAGTGCAGAACAAAGGGTGTTATTGAGGCATAAATCACTGAAGTTACCTGGCTGGATAAAGGTGAAATCGATCAATGACTGCACCACTGGCACATTGATTTGATTACACAGCACTGAGAGAGGTGTGATGGGGGACAGTGCAGAAAAAGGTGTTAGTGATGTAAAATCACACAAGTTACTGGCTGATAGTTGCAGAGCTCTGCTACTGTGATGCCACTAGCACACTGATTTGATCCAAAGTACTGAGGAGGTGTGGGATGGGGACAGTGCAGAACAAGGTGTGTGACTGAGGTGTAAATCACTGAAGTTACGTGGCAGGATAATTGTGAGCTCTGACTGCTGTGACACCACCACTACATTGATTTGATCACAGGTACTGAGGAGGTGTGGGATGAGACAGTGCAGAACAAGGTTGTGTGATTGATGCTTAAATCATACTGGTTGTGACTAGATATTGTAGTGTGATGCTGTGACTGCACCACTGGCACATTGATTGATCACAGGGTACTGAGGGAGGTGTGGGATGGGGAAAGTGCAGAACAAGGTGTCTTATTGGGATAAATCACTGAATTTACGTGGCTGGATAGTTGCAAACGCCGCTGCTGTGACTGCAACTGGCACATTGATTTGATCACAGGGTACTGAGGAGGTGGGATGAGGGACAGCAGAACAAGGGTATTATTGGTGTAAATCACTGAAGTTGTGTGGCTGGATAGTCGTAGAGCTCGGCTGCTGTGACTGCACCACTGGCACATTGATTTGATCACAGGGCACTGAGGAGGTGGGATGGGGACAGCAGAACAAGGGTGTTGATTGCAAATCACTGAGCTACGTGACTGGATAGTTGCAGAGCCTGACTGCTGTGACGCACCACTGCACAGTGATTTAATTAGGGTACTGAGAAGGTGTGGGAAGGGGACATGCAGAACAAGGTGTATTGAGGTGTAAATCACAGAAATTACCTGGCTGATAATTGCGAGCTCAGATGCAATGACTGCCACTGGCACATTGATTTGATCAAGGTACTGAGGAGGTGTGGGATGGGGGACAGTAGAACAGGGTGTGTGATTGAGGTGTAAATCACTGAAGTTACGTGACTCGACAGCTGTGAGCTCTGACTGCTATGGCTGCACCACTGCACATTGCTTGATCACAGGGTACTAAGGAGGTGTGGGATGAGGACAGAGCAGAACAAGGTGTGTGATTGAGGTAAATCACTGAAGGCATGCTGATAGTTGTAGACTCTGACTCTGACGGCACCACGGCATGATTGATCACAGGGTACTGAGAAAGGTGTGGGAAGGGACAGTGCAGAACAAGTGTATTATTGAGATATAAATCACTGAAAGTTATGTGACTGATAGTTGTAAGCCTCAATGTGACTGCACCTGGCACATTGATTTGATCAGGTTACTGAGGGAGGGGATGAACAGTGCAGAACAAGGGTGTGATTGATCTGTAAATCATCATTATAACGGATAGTTGTAGAGCCTGATCTGACTGCCACTGGCATTGATTGGTGAGGTACGAGGGGTGTGGGATGGGGGACAGTACAGAACAAGTGTGTTGATGTGTAATCACTGAGTTACCTGGCTGGATAGTTATAGGCTCTGACTGCTGTGGCTACCACTGGCACTGATTTGATCACAGAGTACTGAGGGAGGTGGGATGAGACAGTGCAGAACAAGGTGTGATTGATGCAAATCACCAGTTACGTGGCTGGGTGTTGTAGAGCTGACTGCAATGACTGCTGGCCGCTGATTTGATCACGGGTACTGAGGGAGGGATGGGAGCAGTGCAGAACAAGGGTGTGTGATTGATGTAATCATAAGTTATGTGGCTGGATAGCTGTAGAGCCTGACTGTGACTGCCTGCACATTGATTTGATCACAGGGCACTAGGAGGGTGGGATGGGGACAGTGCAGAACAAGGTGTGTGATTGAGTGTAAATCACTGAAGTTACGTGGCTGGATAGTTATAAACCTGACTGCTGTGACTACACCACTGGCATTGATTTGATCACGGGTACTGAGGAGTGTGGGATGGGGACAGTGCAGAACAAGAGGTGATTGATCATAGAAAATCACTGATGTGGCCAGATAGTTGTGACTCTGACTGCTGGCCGCAACTGGCACATGATTTGATGCAGGGTACGGGAAAGGTGGGGTGGGGTCAGTGCAGAACAAGGGTAGTGATGTGTAAATCACTGAAAGTTACCTGACTGGATAGTTGTAGGCACTGACTTGTAATCACCTGCATCGGTTTGATCACAGGTACTGAGAGTGTGGGATGGGGACAGCAGAACAGGGTGTGTGAATGATGTAAATCACTGAAGTTAAGTGGCTGATAGTTGAAACTCTGACTACTGTGATACCACTGGAACAGTTTGATCAGGGTACTGAGAGGTGTGGGATGAGGACAGTGCAGAACAAAGGTGTCCTATTGATATGTAAATCACACAAAATTTGCTGGATAGTTGTAGCTCTGATCATGACGCACCACTGGCACATTGTTTGACACAGGGTACTGAGGGAGGGTGGGATGGGGACAAAGGAACAAAGGGTGTGTTATTGAGGTAAATCACCGAAGTATGTGGCTGGATAGCTGTAGAGCTCTGACTGCTGTGACTGCACTGCACACTGATTTCATTACAGGGCACGTGTGGGATGGAGACAGTACAGAACAGGCGTGTGATTGGTTGTAAATCACTGAGTTAGCAGCTGGATAGTTGTAGAGCTCTGACTGCTGTGCCCACTGACAGCATTTAATTTGATCAAGGGTACTGAGGGAGGTGTGGGATGGGGACGGTGCAGAACAAAGCGTGTGAGTTGATGTATCAAATCACTGAAGTTATGTGGCTGGATAGTTGTAGAGCTCTGACTGCTGTGACTGCACCACTGGCACATGATTTGATCACAGGGTACCGAAAAGGTGTGGGATGGGGACAGTGCAGAAAAGTGTGCAAGTTATTGATGTGTAAATCACTTCAGTTACTCTGGCTGGATAGTTGGGAGCTCTGACTGCTGTGACTGCACCACTGGCACACTGACGATCACAGGTACTGAGGGAGGTGTGGGATGGGGACAGTGCAGAACAAGGGTGTGTTATTGAGGTAAATCACTGGAAGCAAGTGTGGCTGGAGAAGTTGTAGAGTTTGACTGCTGTGATTGCACCACTGGCACACTGATTTGACTACAGTGTACTGAGGGGAGGTGTGGGATGGGGACAGTGCAGAACAAGAGCGCGTGATTGATATTGTAAATCACCGAGATGTGCAGCTGGACAGTCGTAGAGCTCTGACTGCTGTTGCTGCACCACTGGCACATTGAGTTGATCACAGGGTACTGAGGAGGTGTGGGATGGGGGACAGAGCAGAACAAGAGCATGTGATTGATGTGTAAATCACTGAAGTTATGTGGCTGGATGGTTGTAGAGCTCTGGCTGCTGTGACTGCTACTGGCACATAGAATTTGATCACAGGGTACTGAGGGAGGTGTGGGATGGGAGACGGTGGAACAAGGGTGTGTGTAGTGAGGTATAAATCACTGAAGTTACCTGGCTGGATGGTTAGCCCAGAGCTCTGACTGCTGTGACTGCACCACTGGCACAGCCAGTTTGATTACAGTGCCGCATTGGAGAGGTGTGTGGAAGGAAGACAGCAGAACAAGGGTGTGTTAGTTGATGTGTAAATCATTGAAGCTACTGGCTGGACAGTTGTAGAGCTCTGACTGCTGAAGATACACCACTAGCACACTGATTTGATCACAGGGTACTGAGGGAGGTGTGGGATGGGGGCCACGGTGCAGAACAAGGTGTGTGATTGATGTGTAAATCACTGAAGTTCACGTGGCTGGGTAGTTGCTTAGAGCTCTGACTGCTGTGACTGCACCACTGTACGTTGATTTGATCACAGGGTACTGAGGAGGTGTGGGATGGAGACAGTGCAGAACAAGGTGTGTGATTGATGTGTAAATCACTGAGTTATGTGGCTGGATAGCTGTAGAGCTCTGACTGCTGTGACTGCACCACTGCACATTGATTTGATCACAGGGTACTGAGGGAGGTGTGGGTGGGGGACAGTGCAGAATAAGGGTGTGTGTGATTTGGTGTAAATCATTGAAGTTACGTGGCTGGATAGTTGTAGAGCTCCCAGGCTGCTGGCAGCTGCTACTGGCACAATGATTTGATCACAGGAGGTACTGAGGGAGGGTGTGGGATGGGGACAGTGGGGAACAAGGTGTGTGTGATTGATATGTAAATCACTGAAGTTATGTGGCTGGATAGTTGTAGAGCTCTGACTGCTGTGACTGCAGCACTGGCACATTGATTTGATTACAGGGTACTGAGAGGTGTGGAATTGGGGACAGTGCAGAGCAAGGGTATGTTATTGATGAGAAATCACTGAAGTTACCTGGCTGGATAGTGGCAGAGCACTGATCAAGCTGACTGCACCACTGGCACTCTGATTGATCACAGGGTACTGAGGGAGGTGTGGGATGGGGGACAGTACAGAACAAGGGTGTGTGATTGACGTGTAAATCAACAGAGTTACGTGGCTGGATAGTTGTAGAGCTCTGACTGCTGTGACTCTACCACTGGCACATTGATTTGATTACAGGGTACTGAGAAAGGTGTGGGATGGGGACAGTGCAGAACAAGGTGTCTTATTGATGTGTAAATCACTGGGAA
Organism: Neoceratodus forsteri; assembly: GCA_016271365.2. Taxonomy (NCBI): domain Eukaryota; kingdom Metazoa; phylum Chordata; order Ceratodontiformes; family Ceratodontidae; genus Neoceratodus; species Neoceratodus forsteri. The sequence goes on from CM057449.1 coordinate 1,334,368,084, forward strand.
GGTTTGGCTGGATAGTTGCAGAGCTCTGACTGCTGTGACTGCACCACTGGCACACTGATTTGATCACAGGGTACTGAGGAGGTGTGGGATGTGGGGGGGACAGCAGAACAAGGGTGTAGCTATTGAGGTGTAAATCACTGGGAAGTTATGTGGCTGGATAGTTGTAGAGCTCTGACTGCTGTGACTGCACCACTGGCAACTGATTTGATCAGTGTACTGAGGAGTGTGGGATGGGGGACAGTCAGAACAAGCGTGTGATTGGTGTAAATCACTGAAGTTATGTGGCTGGATAGTTGTAGAGCTCTGACTGCTGTGACTGCACCACTGGCAATCTGATTTGATCACAGGGTACTGAGGGAGGTGTGGGATGGGGGACAGTGCAGAACAAGGCGTGTGATTGATGTGTAATCACTGAAGTTATGTGGCTGGATAGTTGTGAGATCTCGGCTGCTGTGACTGCACCACTGGCACATTGATTTGATTACAGGGTACTGAGAAGAGGTGTGGGATTGGGGACAGTGCAGAACAAGGGTTGTATTGATGTGTAAATCACCAAGTTACCTGGCTGGATAGTTGTAGAACTCTGACTGCCTTGTGACTGCAACTGGCACACTGGTTGATTACAGGTACTGAGGGAGGGATGGGATAGGACAGTGCAGAACAAGGGGTGTGTTATTGAGGTGTAAATCACTGAAGTTATGTGGCTGGATAGTTGTAGACTCTGACTGCTGTGGCTACTACTGGCACCTGTTTGATCACAGTGTACTGAGGGAGGTGTGGGATGGGGGACAGTGCAGAACAAGAGCGTGTGATTGGTGTGTAAATCACTGAAGTTATGTGGCTGGATAGTTGTAAGCTCGGCTGCTGTGACTGCACCACTGGCACATTGATTTGATCACAGGGTACTGAGGGAGGTGTGGGATGGGGGGACAGAGCAGAACAAGAGCATGTGATTGATGTGTAAATCACTGAAGTTATGTGGCTGGATAGTTGTAGAGCTCTGACTGCTGTGATGCACCACTGGCACACTGATTTGATCACAGGGTACTGAGGGAGGTGTGGGATGGGGGACGGTGCAGAACAAGGTGTGTGATTGATGTGTAAATCACTGAAGTTACGTGGCTGGGTAGTTGTAGAGCTCTGACTGCTGTGACTGCACCACTGGCACGTTGATTTGATCACAGGGTACTGAGGGAGGTGTGGGATGGGAGACAGTGCAGAACAAGGGTGTGTGATTGATGTGTAAATCACTGAAGTTATGTGGCTGGATAGCTGTAGAGCTCTGACTGCTGTGACTGCACCACTGCACATTGATTTGATCACAGGGTACTGAGGGAGGTGTGCGATGGGGGACAGTGCAGAATAAGGGTGTGTGATTTAGGTGTAAATCATTGAAGTTACGTGGCTGGATAGTTGTAGAGCTCTGACTGCTGTGACTGCACCACTGGCACATTGATTTGATCACAGGGTACTGAGGGAGGTGTGGGATGGGGGACAGTGCAGAACAAGAGTGTGTGATTGATCTGTAAATCACTGAAGTTATGTGGCTGGATAGTTGTAGAGCTCTGACTGCTGTGACTGCAGCACTGGCACATTGATTTGATTACAGGGTACTGAGAGAGGTGTGGGTTGGGGGGACAGTGCAGAGCAAGGGTATGTTATTGATGTATAAATCACTGAAGTTACCTGGCTGGATAGTTGTAGAGCACTGACTGCTGTGACTGCACCACTGGCACTCTGATTTGATCACAGGGTACTGAGGGAGGTGTGGGATGGGGGACAGTGCAGAACAAGGGTGTGTGATTGATGTGTAAATCACTGAAGTTACGTGGCTGGATAGTTGTAGAGCTCTGACTGCTGTGACTGTACCACTGGCACATTGATTTGATTACAGGGTACTGAGAAAGGTGTGGGATGGGGGACAGTGCAGAACAAGGGTGTCTTATTGATGTGTAAATCACTGAAGTTACCTGGCTGGATAGTTGTAGAGCACTGACTGCTGTGACTGCACCACTGGCACACTGATTTGATCACAGGGTACTGAGGGAGGTGTGGGATGGGGGGACAGTGCAGAACAAGGGTGTGTTATTGAGGTGTAAATCACTGAAGTTATGTGGCTGGATAGTTGTAGAGCTCTGACTGCTGTGACTGCACCACTGGCACACTGATTTGATCACAGTGTACTGAGGGAGGTGTGGGATGGGGGGACAGTGCAGAACAAGAGCGTGTGATTGATGTGTAAATCACTGAAGTTATGTGGCTGGATAGTTGTAGAGCTCTGACTGCTGTGACTGCACCACTGGCACATTGATTTGATCACAGGGTACTGAGGGAGGTGTGGGATGGGGGGACAGTGCAGAACAAGAGCGTGTGATTGATGTGTAAATCACTGAAGTTATGTGGCTGGATAGTTGTAGAGCTCTGACTGCTGTGACTGCACCACTGGCACATTGATTTGATTACAGGGTACTGAGAAAGGTGTGGGATTGGGGACAGTGCAGAACAAGGGTGTGTTATTGATGTGTAAATCACTGAAGTTACCTGGCTGGATAGTTGTAGAGCTCTGACTGCTGTGACTGCACCACTGGCACACTGATTTGATCACAGGGTACTGAGGGAGGTGTGGGATGGGGGGACAGTGCAGAACAAGGGTGTGTAATTGAGGTGTAAATCACTGAAGTTATGTGGCTGGATAGTTGTAGAGCTCTGACTGCTGTGACTGCACTACTGGCACACTGATTTGAAATCACAGTGTACTGAGGAGGTGTGGGATGGGGGACAGTGCAGAGACAGAGCGTGTGATTGATTGTAAAATCACTGAAGTTATGTGGCTGGATAGTTGTAGAGCTCTGACTGCTGTGACTGCACCACTGGCACATTGATTTGATCACAGGGTACTGAGGGAGGTGTGGGATGGGGGGACAGAGCAGAACAAGAGCATGTGATTGATGTGTAAATCACTGAAGTTATGTGGCTGGATAGTTGTAGAGCTCTGACTGCTGTGACTGCACCACTGGCACATAGATTTGATCACAGGGTACTGAGGGAGGTGTGGGATGGGAGACAGTGCAGAACAAGGGTGTGTTATTGAGGTATAAATCACTGAAGTTACCTGGCTGGATAGTTGTAGAGCTCTGACTGCTGTGACTGCACCACTGGCACATTGATTTGATTACAGCGTACTGAGAGAGGTGTGGTATGGGGGGACAGTGCAGAACAAGGGTGTGTTATTGATGTGTAAATCACTGAAGTTACCTGGCTGGACAGTTGTAGAGCTCTGACTGCTGTGATGCACCACTGGCACTGATTTGATCACAGGGTACTGAGGAGGTGTGGGATGGGGGCAGGTGCAGAACAAGGTGTGTGATTGATGTATAAATCACTGAAGTTACGTGGCTGGGTAGTTGTAGAGCTCTGACTGCTGTGACTGCACCACTGGCACATTGATTTGATTACAGGGTACTGAGGGAGGTGTGGGATGGGAGACAGTGCAGAACAAGGGTGTGTGATTGATGTTTAAATCACTGAAGTTATGTGACTGGATAGTTGTAGTGCTTTGACTGCTGTGACTGCACCACTGGCACATTGATTTGATCACAGGGTACTGAGGGAGGTGTGGGATGGGGGACAGTGCAGAACAAGGGTGTCTTATTGAGGTATAAATCACTGAATTTACGTGGCTGGATAGTTGTAGAGCTCTGACTGCAGTGACTGCACCACTGGCACATTGATTTGATCACAGGGTACTGAGGGAGGTGTGGGATGAGGGGACAGTGCAGAACAAGGGTGTGTTATTGAGGTGTAAATCACTGAAGTTGTGTGGCTGGATAGTTGTAGAGCTCTGACTGCTGTGACTGCACCACTGGCACATTGATTTGATCACAGGGTACTGAGGGAGGTGGGATGGGGAGCAGTGCAGAACAAGGGTGTGTGATTGATGTAAATCACTGAAGTTACGTGACTGGATAGTTGTAGAGCTCTGACTGCTGTGACTGCACCACTGCACATTGATTTGATTACAGGGTACTGAGGGAGGTGTGGGATGGGGGGAGTGTGCAGAACAAGGGTGTGTTATTGAGGTGTAAATCACTGAAGTTATTTGGCTGGATAGTTGTAGAGCTCTGACTGCTGTGACTGCACCACAGGCACATTGATTTGATCACAGGGTACTGAGCGAGGTGTGGGATGGGGGACAGTGCAGAACAAGGGTGTTTTATTGAGGTGTAAATCACAGATGTTATCTGGCTGGATAGTTGTAGAGCTCTGACTGCTGTGACTGCACCACTGGCACATTGATTTGATCACGGGGTACTGAGGGAGGTGTGGGATGGGGGACAGTGCAGAACAAGGGTGTGTGATTGATGTGTAAATCACTGAAGTTACCTGGCTGGATAGTTGTAGAGCTCTGACTGCTGTGATGCACCACTGGCACACTGATTTGATCACAGGGTACTGAGGGAGGTGTGGGATGGGGGACGGTGCAGAAAAAGGTGTGTGATTGATGTGTAAATCACTGAAGTTATGTGGCTGGGTAGTTGTAGAGCTCTGACTGCTGTGACTGCACCACTGGCACATTGATTTGATTACAGGGTACTGAGGGAGGTGTGGGATGGGAGACAGTGCAGAACAAGGGTGTGTGATTGATGTGTAAATCACTGAAGTTACGTGGCTGGATAGTTGTAGAGCTCTGACTGCTGTGACTGTACCACTGGCACATTGATTTGATTACAGGGTACTGAGAAAGGTGTGGGATGGGGGACAGTGCAGAACAAGGGTGTGTTATTGATGTGTAAATCACTGAAGTTACCTGGCTGGATAGTTGTAGAGCTCTGACTGCTGTGACTGCACCACTGCACATTGATTTGATCACAGGGTACCGAGGGAGGTGTGGGATGGGGGGACAGTGCAGAACAAGAGCGTGTGATTGATGTGTAAATCACTGAAGTTATGTGGCTGGATAGTTGTAGAGCTCTGACTGCTGTGACTGCACCACTGGCACACTGATTTGATCACAGTGTACTGAGGGAGGTGTGGGATGGGGGGACAATGCAGAACAAGAGCGTGTGATTGATGTGTAAATCACTGAAGTTATGTGGCTGGATAGTTGTAGAGCTCTGACTGCTGTGACTGCACCACTGGCACATTGATTTGATCACAGTGTACTGAGGGAGGTGTGGGATGGGGGGACAGTGCAGAACAAGAGCGTGTGATTGATGTGTAAATCACTGAAGTTATGTGGCTGGATAGTTGTAGAGCTCTGACTGCTGTGACTGCACCACTGGCACATTGATTTGATCACAGGGTACTGAGGGAGGTGTGGGATGGGAGACAGTGCAGAACAAGGGTGTGTTATTGAGGTATAAATCACTGAAGTTACCTGGCTGGATAGTTGTAGAGCTCTGACTGCTGTGACTGCACCACTGGCACATTGATTTGATTACACGTACTGAGAGAGGTGTGGGATGGGGGGACAGTGCAGAACAAGGGTGTGTTATTGATGTGTAAATCACTGAAGTTACGTGGCTGGGTAGTTGTAGAGCTCTGACTGCTGTGACTGCACCACTGGCACATTGATTTGATTACAGGGTACTGAGGGAGGTGTGGGATGGGAGACAGTGCAGAACAAGGTTGTGTGATTGATGTTTAAATCACTGAAGTTATGTGACTGGATAGTTGTAGTGCTTTGACTGCTGTGACTGCACCACTGGCACATTGATTTGATCACAGGGTACTGAGGGAGGTGTGGGATGGGGACAGTGCAGAACAAGGGTGTCTTATTGAGGTATAAATCACTGAATTTACATTGGCTGGATAGTTGTAGAGCTCTGACTGCTGTGGCTGCACCACTGGCACATTGATTTGATCACAGGTACTGAGGGGGTGGGATGAGGGACAGTGCAGAACAAGGGTGTGTTATTGAGGTGTAAATCACTGAAGTTGTGTGGCTGGATAGTTGTAGAGCTCTGACTGCTGTGACTGCACCACTGGCACATTGATTTGATCACAGGGTACTGAGGGAGGTGTGGGATGGGGGACAGTGCAGAACAAGGGTGTGTGATTGATGTGTAAATCACTGAAGTTACGTGACTGGATAGTTGTAGAGCTCTGACTGCTGTGACTGCACCACTGCACATTGATTTAATTACAGGGTACTGAGGGAGGTGTGGGATGGGGAGAGTATGCAGAACAAGGGTGTGTTATTGAGGTGTAAATCACAGATGTTATCTGGCTGGATAGTTGTAGAGCTCTGACTGCTGTGACTGCACCACTGGCACATTGATTTGATCACGGGGTACTGAGGGAGGTGTGGGATGGGGGACAGTGCAGAACAAGGGTGTGTGATTGATGTGTAAATCACTGAAGTTACGTGACTGGATAGCTGTAGAGCTCTGACTGCTGTGACTGCACCACTGGCACATTGACTTGATCACAGGGTACTAAGGGAGGTGTGGGATGGGGGACAGAGCAGAACAAGGGTGTGTGATTGAGGTGTAAATCACTGAAGTTATGTGGCTGGATAGTTGTAGAGCTCTGACTGCTGTGACTGCACCACTGGCACATTGATTTGATCACAGGGTACTGAAGGAGGTGTGGGATGGGGGACAGTGCAGAACAAGAGTGTGTTATTGAGGTATAAATCACTGAAGTTATGTGACTGGATAGTTGTAGAGCTCTGACTGCTGTGACTGCACCACTGGCACATTGATTTGATCACAGGTTACTGAGGGAGGTGTGGGATGGGGGACAGTGCAGAACAAGGGTGTGTGATTGATCTGTAAATCACTGAAGTTATGTGGCTGGATAGTTGTAGAGCTCTGACTGCTGTGACTGCACCACTGGCACATTGATTTGATTACAGGGTACTGAGAGAGGTGTGGGGTGGGGGGACAGTGCAGAGCAAGGGTGTGTTATTGATGTGTAAATCACTGAAGTTACCTGGCTGGATAGTTGTAGAGCTCTGACTGCTGTGACTGCACCACTGGCACTCTGATTTGATCACAGGGTACTGAGGGAGGTGTGGGATGGGGGACAGTGCAGAACAAGGTGTGTGATTGATGTGTAAATCACTGAAGTTACGTGGCTGGGTAGTTGTAGAGCTCTGACTGCTGTGACTGCACCACTGGCACGTTGATTTGATCACAGGGTACTGAGGGAGGTGTGGGATGGGAGACAGTGCAGAACAAGGGTGTGTGATTGATGTGTAAATCACTGAAGTTATGTGGCTGGATAGCTGTAGAGCTCTGACTGCTGTGACTGCACCACTGCACATTGATTTGATCACAGGGTACTGAGGGAGGTGTGGGATGGGGGACAGTGCAGAATAAGGGTGTGTGATTTAGGTGTAAATCATTGAAGTTACGTGGCTGGATAGTTGTAGAGCTCTGACTGCTGTGACTGCACCACTGGCACATTGATTTGATCACAGGGTACTGAGGGAGGTGTGGGATGGGGGACAGTGCAGAACAAGGGTTTGTGATTGATGTGTAAATCACTGAAGTTACCTGGCTGGATAGTTGTAGAGCTCTGACTGCTGTGACTGCACCACTGGCACACTGATTTGATCACAGGGTACTGAGGGAGGTGTGGGATGGGGGGACAGTGCAGAACAAGGGTGTGTGATTGATGTGTAAATCACTGAAGTTACGTGGCTGGATAGTTGTAGAGCTCTGACTGCTGTGACTGCACCACTGCACATTGATTTGATCACAGGGTACCGAGGGAGGTGTGGGATGGGGGGACAGTGCAGAACAAGGGTGTGTTATTGAGGTGTAAATCACTGAAGTTACGTGGCTGGATAGTTGTAGAGCTCTGACTGCTGTGACTGCACCACTGGCACATTGATTTGATCACAGGGTGCTGAGGGAGGTGTGGGATGGGGGGACAGTGCAGAACAAGAGCGTGTGATTGATGTGTAAATCACTGAAGTTACGTGGCTGGATAGTTGTAGAGCTCTGACTGCTGTGACTGCACCACTGGCACACTGATTTGATCACATGGTACTGAGGGAGGTGTGGGATGGGGGACAGTGCAGAACAAGAGCGTGTCATTGAGGTGTAAATCACTGAAGTTACGTGGCCGGATAGTTGTAGAGCTATGATTGCTGTGACTGCACCACTGGCACATTGATTTGATTACAGGGTACTGAGGGAGGTGTGGGATGGGGGACAGTGCGGAACAAGGGTGTGTTATTGAGGTATAAATCACTGAAGTTACGTGACTGGATAGTTGTAGAGCTCTGACTGCTGTGACTGCACCACTGGCACATTGATTTGATCACAGGGTACTGAGAGAGGTGTGGGATGGGGGACGGTGCAGAACAAGGGTGTGTTATTGAGGTGTAAATCACTGAAGTTACCTGGCTGGATAGTTGTAGAGCTCTGACTGCTGTGACTGCACCACTGGCACATTGATTTGATCACAGGGTACTGAGGGAGGTGTGGGATGGGAGACAGTGCAGAACAAGGGTGTGTTATTGAGGTGTAAATCACTGAAGTTACGTGGCTGGATAGTTGTAGTGCTTTGACTGCTGTGACTGCACCACTGGCACATTGATTTGATCACAGGGTACTGAGGGAGGTGTGGGATGGGGGACAGTGCAGAACAAGGGTGTGTGATTGATGTGTAAATCACTGAAGTTACGTGACTGGATAGTTGTAGAGCTCTGACTGCTGTGACTGCACCACTGGCACATTGATTTGATCACAGGGTACTGAGGGAGGTGTGTGATGGGGGGACAGTGCAGAACAAGGGTGTGTTATTGATGTGTAAATCACTGAAGTTACATGGCTGGATAGTTGTAGAGCTCTGACTGCTGTGATGCACCACTGGTACATTGATTTGATCACAGGGTACTGAGGGAGGTGTGGGATGGGGGACAGTGCAGAACAAGGGTGTGTTATTGAGGTATAAATCACTGAAGTTATGTGGCTGAATAGTTGTAGTGCTCTGACTGCTGTGACTGCACCACTGGCACATTGATTTGATCACAGGTTACTGAGGGAGGTGGCAGGGGTCATAAACCCTACTGTGTGTCAAGATAGAATGAGCACAGGAGGGAATACTGTTCAGGGTATTATAATAGGGGTAAAGGGGGGACCAGTGAGCAGAAGGTACAAGGTGTTTGGATATGGAAGTGGAAGACCTAATGAGAGGATTGACAAGGGGTAAAGGTGTGTGATGTTACTGTTAGGGTACTCAATACTTATTTTTTTCCAATCCTATTTTTGGCACCGGCTATATCGAGGCATCTCTCAGAGGTGCCTACTCGATCCTTCCCCTACTACACCCTATCGTGGCAGGCCACACCATGTCAACCTTCCTCAAGGAACTTCCAGCACCCCTTATCACCCCCTGTGGCAGGGCTCGTCCTCCATTGGCAAAATGTATCTGAAATTAGAGGGTCTATCCCTCTCGGGAAGTCAGCCCTGGATCCCCAGTGTGGCACTGCCCGGTATTGGGGATGTGAGGGAGTTCCCTGCTGCCCTCATCACCTCCTCGGGAAGGCTGAGGATTTTGTAACTGTGGTCCCAGACACAGAACATGCAATGCTGTCCTGCCCATGGCGTGGATGCTCCCACTCACTTCCAGAAGGCAGCTCCCTGATGTCTACCCCTACGTGCAGCCCCAAGGCATTGCAGTGCCTTTGTTATCCACCGTGGACCACTGTGATGCTGAGTGGACCCTGGATCCCTCCCCAACAGAGGAGAGCAGTCCTCTGGATGTTCAATCCTCTGTCTCCCCTGCCGACCCCATGATGGCACGGGCTCAGTCCTGAACATGGGTCATCAGTGTGGCATGAGGTGTGGCGTCCAACACCTCACCCCTCAGCACCAGTGGGCCAGCTCAGGGGACGCAATAGTGACAAGGGTTAGGTAGGGTAGCAAGGTAGACAGACATATTCGGGTATTGCTGGAAGCCATGCCCACAATGACTGCGGAAAGGGTGGGTCAATCAGTAATAAAATATGCCAGACAGGGTTTGGAAAAAGCACATGTAATTCTGCATCTGGGTATCAATGACCTGGCTGATAGTAGGATACATGAAGTGAAGTGGAGGTTTGATGATTTATGGCCATTTTTCTATGGTTCTGGAGAGGGGTGTGGCACAAGGGATCAAGGTGCTCAGATGCCTCAGGATGGGACAACATATGGGGCAACTCACCCCGCCCCCCGCAACACCGAGATCAGGTATCGGACCAACAGTACAGGGAGGTTAATAAAGGTAGAGGAGGAAGGAGGAGGGAACAAAGAAATGGGTGGAGGATATGGGAGCCATCACCGAGACCTGTGCCAGTCAAAACTATGATTTGCACCTAGTCGTTCCAGGTTACTAACTATTCCTCAGTGATATAGTTAAAGTGAAAAGATGGGTATAGTGCTGTATGTGATTGAGTGGCTAAAGTATGTTATGGAAGAGGGGTAGGAGGGACAGTGAGAGTCTGTATAGATGCAATGCCAAGATGGAAAGAAATAGTACACCATGGTTGGGAACGGTGTACAGCCCGCCATCCCAATCAGAAGAGACAGATTTGGTTTTGCAAGGGGTATAACCTCTAGGAGGAGGGAGGTGATTCTGCAGTTATTCAGATTGCTTATCAGATCACACCAGAAGTACTACATGTAGTTTTAGCGCTATTACCTAAAGAGGGATATTACATTGCTGGAAGGGTTGCAACGCACACCAACAAAGAGGATCCAGGGTGTGGTGGAGTCACCATATGATGTTATACTGAGGATAGTTGAACATGTACACTCTGGAGGAGGGAAAAGGTGATATGATTGACGCCTTTAACCACATGACAGGAATAAACAGGACAGGCACCGAGGTACTGTTCAAGGGGAGGGAGGGTAGAGACACTCATGCTCATGACATGAGATGGGATGGTGGAAGGTTTAGGAGGCAAATTAGGATGTATTTCTTAACGGGAAGGGTGCTAGCAGAGTGGAACATAGTAGCAGAGGTGGTGGCCTGTGAAACAGTGGGATTATTGAAGAGGTGTTGGGATATGGCAAAAGGGATGGTCATTGGGTGTGGATGAAGGTGCACCTGCAGAGTAGGTGTACCAGCATCACAACTTCGCAGACTGTACAGACCAAATGAACCTTTTCTGCTTTCAGTTTCATATGTTCATATGACATATCTGTTCAATGTCTCACTAAAGTGCGGCAGACTGCCTCAGAATAAGAGGATGTCTCAAGAGTTACCCTTCAAATACAGTGTGGGCAATGATGAACGGGTGAAATAAATAACGGTTACCCTCATGTCTATGGTGGGTAAGCTGATGGAGCGTATCCATATGTACATGCTGCTTTTCATCCTTGATGGCAACACATAGCATAACAGCAGACAACACTGCTTGTCAGCAGCAGTGTGTGCGAGATCAGCTTCTTTGTATGCCATTCGGCATTCCACTGCCTGTCCCCACACAATGTTGTGTGGTGTTTAGGTGATATCTGTACCACCAGATCCCTTTTATGTTTTGTGTTACTCAGTACCCACCTTCTTCTTCCATAAACATGTACTCATCTCCATGTGTGTGTGTTTCAGTTTACCCAAAAAATGATTGTACAGTTATTTGAACTGTAACTTTTTTGCCACAGTTGCACCACTCCTCAAGCATGATTATGTATCTTCCCTTACCAGAATGTCAATAACGCACTCCCATCAGTTTGATTAACAGTCAGTTAATCACCCCATAAATGCAATCTGGCAATTGACTGTGCCGTACGGTGCATTACATTCACAGGGTTCAACTAACAGACTACTAATCTAACACCCGCGCATGACTTATTGCTTACTTGGCATGATGTGTGTCAGCATATTCAGAATAAATATTGTTTGCTGTTGTACAATATCTGACCATTAACCAATGTTAAAGGTGTCTGCTGACTAGTAGAATTAATCCGGCCAATCCCGGTGTGCTTTCATTTTTTCTGGTGCTTCCCCGACTGAAACCCTCAGGCACTGCTACAGTTCTCCACTGGTGGCACCAAACAGTAATTCGGCACTGCTACCCACCTCAGGAGAGGAGAGGAGAGCAGTCCTACGAATGCTCAGTCCTCTCCTTCCATGCCAACCTCCAGAGACCCTAGTCTGGTCCCAAACCCAGTTCGTGGACTCACGTTTATTAGGCACCTAATTAAGGCATCAGCACCATCATAGCAGACTGTTCATTCCTGATGGTATCATGTGCACACATATGCCGGTGCAGCATTCCTTATGTGTTGAAATCTAAGTTGTTGCCAGCCTGCTAGTGCAGAGGCAAGGATGCTGTATGTGATGCCGAGCTGACCAGCTCTTCATAGACCTGACCAGCACTTTCTTGCTAAGGGAACTTGTAAAGAACCTGCAATGGCCAAATGAACCAGAGCCCCATTGTGCCGCTGGGCTCCCCAACAACAAATCATAAGCTATGTGGCGGTGGACCACCATTGTTGCCCAATCAGAAAATAACTGAATCAACCCCAGTGATGGTACCTTCATAAATGAGTGGTACTCCTCATTTGGCTAATCAAGGAAAAGGAGTAAAGCTGCAGGATTCAGGAGACGGGAACAGAACCCTAGTCTCTGTCTCCCAAGCTGTACTGGCTGAGCTGGGTGTTTAAAATTAACAGCAGTATGGTCTGGAATCAGTAGGAAAACAGAAGGAGTATGAGTAATTGTTTCCAAAAATGCAGCCAAGCCTTGGTACTACTTTGTATTCTGAGTGCCACTACTGAGGACCCAACTATGTCTGCCTAAGCCACTTGGAGCCTAGACCTCCACTGCAGATCACAAAGTGACTGAATTATCCCTTACATGATTAAATCCACAGCCCCTGTAGGACTCAGCACTAGAGGCAGCTTCTGCTCCATGCTCTTCCCCTCCCCCAAATGCAAGGCCCAGAAAAAGGCTCTTACCTCTGTCTAACTGCTGTCACAGGAGTTGTTTGCAGTTCAATAAACAGAGGGGAAAAAAGGGAGAGCTGCTGGCCCTCAGCTCACTTGACCCTTCTTTCTCCACCCTCCACCGAATGCCACCAGCTTCAGGTAACTTTGTGGGACCTCCCTTCATGGCGTTGCCAAGACATCTGTACACCCTCCCCCCCCCAGGAGGTCCTCTACATTCCTTCTAGGTCCAGGGAGGGAGGGCTCCAGATAAATGGCCAGCTGCTGCGATGCCTTGCAGCTTCTCTGTTTCATTTTATTTAGATGGTAGCTAGCTCATGTGTTGAATGTAGGGGATATGACAGTCACTCTCTAAGGACCTGATAGTTGTTCTGTCATTACAGATGGGTGAGTTGGGTGCTGAGTGGTTGAGGGGGTAGGTGGGTGCTGAGTGAGTGGAATCCAACAAGAAAAACCACCCCAATAGCAAGGATCTGCAATAAGTAAATACTGCAAACCAGACTTGAAAATTTCAGCACCTTCCAACCAACCCAGAAGAGAAGTAAATCAAGACACAGTATTCATTTAAAGTGTTATTACAGCTGATTTATTGCATAAAATGCCCAAAAAGTCAGACAAGGATGCTACCTCTCCAAAGGGGAACTCTGGCAAGCAATCCCACCAAACAACCTCCAGAGTTTAAATTTTCAAGTCTGGTGTACTGAGTGAGTGGGCCAGAGAGGAGGGTTTCGATGGTGATTGGATGATGGTGGGGGGTCCACTAGACAAAAAGTGAATAGGTTATTATAACCTATTAATATGACAGATTGATACAATGATTGGGGAGTGGGGGGACCACTAGACTACCAAGGAAAGGGTTATCATAACCTATTAATATGACAGATCAGTACAGTAATTGGGGGAGAAGAGGGACCACTAGACTACCATGGAGTGGTTTACACATACTGCTATGACAGACTGGTATGGCAATGGGGGATCACTTGACTATCAGGGAATGGGTCATCATAACCTATTCATATGACAGACTAGTACGGAGATCGGGGAGGGGCACTAGACTACCTGTGAAGTGGTGGGGAGACACTAGCAAGGACTGATAGCTCTTGCTGTCAGTCTGCTACCTGGCAATTTTCCGGTGGTGGGTTGGGTGTTCACATACCACTGTGTACTTTGATAAGAATTGGGTTTTGAAAACTTTAAATAGCACTGTGATAGCATCTTTTTAGTAATTCCAGAACCTCTGAGTATATCTCTGTGCCTTGTATGCAAGAGGCATTCCTCATTTGCAAAGGCACAGCAGTATATTCTGTACATACAATAGGTGCTATCCATTTAGTGCCATGACCAGGAGCAGCAGAAGATGTCATCCCAACCCAACATACAAAATCAGGTTAGCACATTGCTAACATGTTCAGGAATACATTAACCTTCTGAAAATGGGGGCCTCATTCAGTTATCATTATATAACCCCCCCCCCGTCCTGCTTCTAGGGATCTATGGTGGCATTCTAGTCTAGGGTAGGGAGTGGCTACACCAGATACCTTCACTATTTGTCTGACCACCACTTACCTCGGAAAGGGAGAACAAGAACAACGGGATCCAAGGGGTACCATTAATGAGGAGACTACTCATACATAGAATGTCCACACTTGGAGATGGAATCAAGCAGGTAGGTGGTTTATTAATCCATCTACTAATGTTACATGAGTCACTTGAGGGACCACTACTAGTACTTCCTTAGGTTCAGGATAGCTCAATAATCTCAAACCCTCAACTTCATTTGGGTTGGAACTCATGGTTACTATATATATTTGTCAAAACCGGGCTTGCTGTAAAGACACATTGTATCTAAGGCAACTGCATCTGATTGCCTCCATATTACAACTACTCAGTTACTTCCTCTTTAGGACTACAATGTTTACAATTACTAAATTCATATTTTACAGGGATCCATGGGGAAATGGCAATCTCACAGATCTGCATCCAAGTGGCAAACAGCTCCAGTCAGGGAAAGTCACTATACTGGAGGGCTACAAGGCTTGTGCTTAGGTTTGGGATGCCAGATAATGACATGGACAAGCTGACCTAGCCCTTGCATGACACCTCACTTTTGACATATAACCTTGATCCCATTATGACCTATCAAATAGACTTTCACTTTACCCAGCCCAACCACTGTGAGATTGTGACTGACCTCGACTCTTACCATGCACACTGGTGCCATGGCAATTATCAAGTTACCTGCTGCTGAGGTATCTGATCACATGGAGGGTTCTCCTGGTCATGCAATGCCTAAGATTTGTTTGCTGTACTGTTGTTTTATGGGAGGTAGATTCCCAAACTGCACTGCTACTGTTGAGGTGGGAAAGGGCCCACAAGAGCCACCGGCATCCTCTGTTGAGAAGAGGCCCACCACTTCTCCAAGGGGAGAGCACTCAAACCTGAGAGATCAAAAACTGCACATACCAGAAGTAAAAAGCAAAAAACACATTAAATACTGCAAAAGGTATACTTTATTTGTGGCAGTGCAAGAGCAGGATGAGAAAAACCCCAGTGCTTTGGATCAGACAGGAATCCTTCCTCAATGGGACAGTTACACAGACAATGTCCTGTGCATGTGGAGAAGGAAAAGGAACAAATAGAGACACTTGTACAATATCTTAACAAAAACATCCTAAATTTAAAATTTACTACGGAATATGATCAAAAATTGGCTAACTTACTTGATTTAACCTGTGGGTGGGTCTGTACCTTGGATCATCTAATCCAGACAATTGTGTTGAACATTTGAATACCTACATATATACTAGTTTGAAATATGTAATATTTTTACTGAGTGTCTGTCTGCATCTATCCATGGGTCTCTCTTTTTCCTTGGGAGTTCTGTCTGTTCCTCTCAACAGCACAACTAACCCTTTTCAGTTCCTGTGGATCACCACTGAATTTAAGACTGGCCAATAAAAATAAGATTGATAACAGAATTTTGACAGGCATCACAGTGGTAGTTTTGTTCCTCTATATTTTCAATCAAATTCATGATGTACCTTGTATTTGGAAATCTGAAAGAGATGTTAAGACTGAGCCTGTGATGTTATACTTTTTTATTAGTTGTCTCTTTTGTGACTTCACATACTTTGTGCACATTTTTTGTATATTATGAATCACCATTGCTGGGTTTAAATTTTGATGTCACCTGGAGGCCCTTAAATTTCTGTCACTGACTAGCAGTCTCCACCCCCTGATGAAGCCTTTATGGTGAAGCACTGGGGTAATCATCTTCCATGTGTGTTTGGCAGTACTTGTTCAGCTGTGATTAAATGTAATATGTATATCAGTGGGCATGAATAAAAGTCATCAGAACTACACTTTTAGTGTGGGCCAGTGCCTTTCCTCCAGAGCACAGTGGAATCTGGTCATTTTGAGATTTTTGGGGGATAGCCATCCCCATCTAGCTGCACCCCTCCAGGTTAAGCTGCAGTGCAGTATAGTGCTTGGAAGCAGCCCACTTGGATCCTTCTTTGGCCAGTCATCATTACAGGCATAGCCCTCCTGGTTCTGGAGGTGGAGGAACACTATTACACGTTTTACATGGAAGATAACAGGGCTGGAAGCGGTTTGAGACCTACTTCATTCAGTAGGTTAAAAAAATTACAAGCATCATCCCCATCAGGACATTCCCTCTTTGTAAAGCATTGGTGAGAAGGAGAATAAACACAGGCTCCAGAGCAGATACAGGCAATGAACACAGTAGTGGCTTCTGTTTGGAGACTGTTTTAACATTATGGGCAAGACAGATCAAGGCAAAGGGGAGACTAAAAGGCATAGCTAATGAACAACAAGCTTCAACTTCTGCACTGGACTCTACAAGTGATATTAAGTCTGCATTTTTAAGGCTTGAAAGATTGCTAATACACAAACTTAATGTTACATACAATGTTTCAACTTTAGAGACATACCTTGTAAAGGGGCAAGTCCCAAGGGGACTAGGAGTCACAAAAGCCCCATTATGTGGGACACAGAACTTTAACAACAGTGAAGAATGGACTAGGTTGGCTGTGGAGTGCTCTATCGAGTTCATTAAACTAATAATTAAAGAAGAAGGTGAAAAGTTTGAACAAATAGCTAAGGAGAATTGAATGTGCTAAAATAGAGAAATTGCCAAGCTTGTTGACTCTGCTGGTTTCAACAAATATGACAAAGCGCTACAGCAAACAGTAAATAAATATGAAAATGAAGTCATTGCAAGAAAACAGGCAAACCTATTAAGAGACCTGGGGGATATTGATAATGATAAGGTATTTTCCTGGGCCCCACTTAAATGACGGCACTCACACTAATGCTCATGCTGTAAGAGCAGGTGGCGCTCAAGAGTCATGTTTAACACAGAAGATAAAACACAGAAAACATCCAACTCACAATCCACAGCTGGGGCAGGAACAAGCAGTGAAACAGTTATAATTTACTCGGAGAGTGAAACTAGCAATAACACTTTTTTTAGAGTAGCAGAACAAGACAACAAAAGACAAAATGTAAAACGGAAAACCAGAAGAGGAAAGAGACGTGGCAAGAAATGATGAAGGAATCAGGAGGAAACTGAGAGAGAAAGAATTCAGAATTTCAAGTAATCAACATTTCAGATAAAATTCTTATAGATGAAGAGACAGCTCTTTTACAGAAGGGATGGAACTTTGTACAGGTGCCTAAGATGAATAACTTTGGGATTAATATAGACTTATTCAAACATTTAAGGAAAATTAAAGTAATATTATTTTTGGCACAAAAACATCAGAACATCAGACAGAGAACAAAATGGACCTAGACAGAGAAAATATTGTTCCTGAGGACCTGGGCTTGCTGTTAGATATCCAGGAAGCACTGGAATATGAATGATACAGGTAGGAAACTTGTTGAAACCTTTGGTGATAACTTAGGTGTAGCCCTTGACAA
Organism: Neoceratodus forsteri; assembly: GCA_016271365.2. NCBI lineage: Eukaryota > Metazoa > Chordata > Ceratodontiformes > Ceratodontidae > Neoceratodus > Neoceratodus forsteri. The sequence goes on from CM057449.1 coordinate 1,334,385,915, forward strand.
CAGATTCGATAGAATGAACTCTGAAACACTAGAAGGACTTATTAATGAGAATAATACAAGTGACACTGTATCTGACACTATATCAAAGTTTGAGACAGACAATTAAGCTTTAAGAAAAAAAATCAGATTTTTGCCCTACTATTGATAACAGTGCTATTCAGACATTTGAAAGGGTTGTAACTAAATAAGTGAATTAATTCATCTTGAAATGCTCTAATAAGCATAGAACCTTACCCCCAGGAAATGCAAGCATTAAAAATCTTATCAGAAAATACAAAGGTAGTAATAAAACTTGCAGATAAGGGAGGTAATATAGTCATCATGAATACGGGCATTATGAAAATGCTGTTATGAAATAGTTTGATGACAGGGATAGTTAATGGAAGTTACCAAGTAACCCTATAATGACCTTTAAAAAGGAAATGTGGGCACTATTATGGGGAAGGTTTACAGACAGGGCAGATCACCAAAGAAGAATTTAGATATCTTTAGTGTGAATCACCAATAATCCTGACATTTTACATCTTACTTAAAATGCATAAAAATTTGGAGGACTCCCCTCCCAGAAGACCCATAGTTTCATAAGTTTCATAAGTTAATTCAAGCTGAGAGACTTGCGTCCATAATGCTCGTCTTATTATGACACTAACATTTAGTAGTTTTGCCAGAAAAATGTTTGTCTAAACTTGTCTTAAATATATCGATGCTTGAACTACCCACCACACTTTCAGACAAGTCGTTCTATACTGACACTACCCTTACAGTAAACCAGTGCTTCCTTATGTTAGTATTCCATTTAGGCAATACAAATTGCAACTTATGTTTTCTAGTGCTAGAACGTCCTGTTTTATAGGTCATTTTTAGGTCAGCTCTCAATGTATCATCATGAGATATGTTATACATCATACAAAGATCTCCCCTTAATCTTCTATAATGCAGTGAGTACAAATTTAATTTAGTTAATCTCTCATCATAAGGTAAATTTTTTACTCCGAATACTGATCTAGTCGTTCTGCGCTGCACACTCTCCAGTCTTATAATGTCCTCTCTGTACTGTGGGGACCACAGCTGTGCACAATATTCCAAATGGGGCCTAACCAGGGCCTGATACAAGGGCATGATAACATTTTGGTGTCTGCTAGAAATATGTCTCAAGATGTAGTTCAGAATCTGGTTAGCTTTTTTAACTTGTTGTTTGCAATATGAATTAAACTTTAAATCAGATGTAATTTTGATACCCAAGTCCTGCTCTTCAGATGTTGTTACTAAAGTATTGTTCCCTATGCTATAGGTGTAATTGTTGTTTGTTCTGCCCAAGTGCATCATTTTGCATTTGGAGATATTAAGTTCCAATTTGCTAGCTTTCATCCACTCATATACTTCATTTATAGCTTGTTGTAAGGAAAGTGAATATATCGTAGAAGTCACTGTGATGCCTAATCTGCAATCATCTGCAAATTTTGAAATCCATATGGAAGGATTGCTAAGATGTAAAGATGAAATATAGATATTAAAAAGACAAGGGCCCAATACCGAGCCCTGCGGTACCCAACTGGTCACTGCAGACCACTCGGACATCATGCCCCTTACCACCACCCTCTGTCTTCTATCAGTCAACCAATTAGCTATCCATTTCACAATGTTATTGTGGATGCCTATTTTAATCAGAATTTGTATTAGTTCTACATGTGGTAATTTGTCAAAAGCCTTGGTAAAATCCATAAAAACCACATCTACTGGTTTGCCATGGTCCAATTCTGAGTTAACATTTTCATAAAAGGATAATAAGTTTGTTTGGCATGATCTAGACTTAATAAATCCATGCTGTTCAGGATCAGATAAATTGTTTAATGAAATGTAATCAATCACAATGTCCTTTAAAATTCCCTCCATGACTTTGCCCAATAGTGATGTCAAACTAATAGGTCTAAAGTTAGCTGGATCAGATCTAGTTCCCTTCTTGTGAAGGGGAACAACCAAAGCATTCCTCCATGCTTGAGAAACCTCAGCTCTATCTAGGGATGTTTGGTATAAGAAACTCAATGGCCTAGCCAATTGATCAGCAAGCTCCTGTAGAATTCTAGGGTGAATATTGTCTGGGCCTGGAGATTTATTAATATCTAAATTAATCAATCTGCTTTTTACCTCCGCAGATGTTATTTTAATAGCCCCAGGTGCAAATGTCCATATTTTAACAAAGCAGGTGTATTACCAGGATTAAAGTCTGAACAAAAATAATTATTTTGTGTGTTTACTAACTCTTGTTCATTTAACATAACCCCATTTTTGTCATTAAAGGGTCCTATTATTGATTGTTGATTTTTTTTACTATTTATATATGAAAAGAATGATTTTTTATTATCTTTAATCCTATTGGCCAGAGTGAATTCCATTTGAGCCTTTGCTTTTTTAATAGTTGATTTAACCAGTTTAGCGCATTCCTTATAGGCTATATAGTTCTTCAGGATTTTTACTTTCATATACTTTTTAAATAATTTATCCTTACGGTTAATCAAGTGTTTAATTTGTTTATTTAACCAAATTGGACTTGATTTTGTGCCTCTCATTTTGGATTTTTTAATTGGGATATATAGGATAATTAGTTTATTAAGCTTGTTTAGGAGTATGCTCCACATATCCTCAGTATTCTTCCCAACAAAGGCCTTATACCAATCCCATCCTACCAATTCCTGTCTAATGTGGGAAAATTTGGCTTTGGCCAAGTTTAATTTAATAGCTCCTTCAGGTTTATAGTTTTTGGTTTTTTCTAATGTCCCCACTAAACAATAGACTTTTGAATGATCACTGTTGCCCAGAGACGGGAGAATCTGAACCTCACTTATTAATTCACTCATATTAGTTAATATGAGGTCCAGTATTTTATCACCTCTGATATTCTCGTGAACTAATTGCACCAATCCTAGCTGATCAAATGCATCTAAATACATTTGTTCAGTACTATTGCTTGCTATAGTTACTAGCCAGTCTATGTTAGGAAGATTGAAATCACCAAACAATATTAAGTTGTCTTCTGGGTTCAAATTATTAAGCAAATCCAAAAAGGCAACATCATTATTATACGAGTTAGATGTTGGTCTATAAGGTAGGCCAATTATAATTTTAGGGCCAATAGAAGGAATTAACTTAAGCCATATAGTTTCTGCTTTGCTGTTTACATAGGGCAATTGTATACTGTTTATGCTATTATGTACATATATTGCAATGCCCCCATCCTTTCTGTAAGGTCTAGATTTTTGATATAGATTGTATCCTGGTATTGATTTCTCCCAAGTGTCCTTAGTATCCCACCAGGTTTCTGTAATACAGGTTATTTGTATATCATTTGTTGCCATAAAAACTTTGAATTCGTCTTATTTATTTACAAGACTTCTGGAGTTTATAAGTATTGTTTTCCAACCTTTGTAATTATTTGGATTTAATGTTATTTTTGAATCAGAAAGGCTTGCTAGAATGGGCTGCCCCCCTTGCTCCAGTTTAAATGAAGATCAATCACCTTGTTCAGTTTTCTACACAGAATCCTGGAGCCAGCTAAACTAGGGTGCAAACCATCTGATTTAAGTAAGAATTTATTGCTAAATGTTATATTGTTGTCCATGTAATTTACATTTTCTTTGATGCAAAAACTCCTTAACCAGTTATTCATTGTTTTGATTGCTATATTTTTATAATTTAGATACCCATGCGTTGGTAATATGCTTGAAAATATTAAATCTGCTCCCTTTTGTTTTATTTTTGTTGCTATATCAATTATTTTAGATTGAAATGCATTCAAACTAGTTTTATATACATCGTTTGTTCCAATATGTACTATAACTAATGGGTTTACTGTGTTCTCCATAAGTCCTTCTAACAGATCTAGCCCATCGCCTGCTTTGGCGCCTGGAAGAGTGCTAACAGTGGTATTAAATTTCCTGCCTTCACAAACCACAGTGACCACTCCCCTAATTATTGAGTCACCTATAACTAGTATATCTTTGGTTATAGCTTTTTCAGATGATGTATTCTGAGGAACGACCTGCTGTTGGTTACGCTGATGAACTTGCTTGCATGGAGCTACAGAATCTTTACAAGCAAGCATATCCCGGGTTGGCAAGCTAATTTCTTTCAAACTAATACTACACTGATTAGGTGATTTTGTAAGTTTTTGCATTACATTATTTGTCCCAATTTCTGCAGACTCCCCCTTCTCACTCCCAGTTTGTTTTATCATATCCTTTTGCTTTGCCAGTACACTATTGTCATTAATATTTGAAATTTGTAAATTTGTTGGAACAGGCTCCTGGTCTAGGTCCTGCAAATTTTGTTTATATGCATCTTCTGGATCTCTATTGTCCTGCAGACACTCAAACATGTTAAAGACTGGCAAAATATTGTCGTTACTGTTAGCTAAACACGTCTTTACAGCATTTTTGTTTTTTATCCGTGGAGTGCTAATCATAGGCATAACAGACACTTCCCCACCTATCACAGCTTCAATTAACTCATCCTCATTAGCTGCTTTTTTTTCTTTGATATCAGATTTTTGTAAGTCAGGTATTGTGATATCATATATGGCTTGATCAATAAATCTCTCTAGACAAGTGATTTCCTTCTGTGTCACTAATCATTTTGATAAAGTATCAATTTCCTTTCTTAAATTTGCGATTAATATACAATTTTCACAAACAAATTCCTTACATGCTGGTGCTTCAATGAACATATGGCAAGAGATACAGATTCTTTTCAGTTTACTACCACGTTTGCCCTTAATTTGTGACAATATATAAACTATAATGTTACCTTCTTAGTTTTAGTTTACATCTCCAAAACAATATGGGTCCTTGAACTCCTCGAACTCAGTGGACACAGCAGACATGCACAGCTGCGCTTGTCTCTGGTCGCGTCTCCATGCACGCCCTGCGCACACTCACCTTGCTCGCTGCAGGGCTGCTTAAGTAGTGAGTGTTCCAGAAGTGTTTAGAGCCGGTTGCCACAACAAACTACCTGGCAACAGCTTGTTTGGACTCCTAGTAGTGTTTAGCTTGGTTATAGCTTGCGTTTTCCACTCATGCGTGGACAAGGCACGAGTAGTCTCTAGCTGCACACCAGCCCCCTTTTATCTAGCACTTGTTCAGTGCTCTCTTCCAGTAATGACAGGGCTCCTCTGTTTACAAACAAGAACAAACACTGGTTAAAATTATAGCCCCAAATAAAAATTAACATGCTAGTCAGTGTCTAGTAGCTGTTCACCCACTCACTGCAGGGCTGCTTAAGTAGTGAGTGTCCCGGAAGTGTTTACAACTGGTTGCCACATAGTGTCAGGAGTGGAACCACTAATAGACCATTTGTGCATATTCCTCAATTTCTTTCTTGAAACAGTGCATCCAGAATCTTCCATCTTACCTTAAGGACACAGGGGACACCCTAAGGAAATTTGGGGATGTGAAATGGCAACCAAGCCTTTTATGGATGACTGTGGACATTGAATCTCTATACACGTCCATATGACACAAGGATGGCGTTGATGCAAGTATGTACTTTTTTGGAAAACAGGCCTTTGAAAGATAGTATGCCTAAAGTATTCATTAGGAAACCCTTGGCATTTGTGTTAAGTCATAATATGTTTGAATGCAACAATGATTTTTCCTCCAGATATGTGGGACTGCAATGGGGCTGCAATGGCACCTGCTTATGCAAATCCCTTATTGGGTTTATGGGAAGAAAAGATCATATATAACAATGACACAAACCCCTACATAACAAATCTGAAGTGTTGTCACAGGTACATAGATGACTGTGTGTGCGTGTGTGTGTGTGTGTGTATAGAAGGGGACAGAGGAGGAAGCACTGGAATTTGTGAAATGGATTAACCACAATGATCTCAATCCAAGGTTTACTGCAAACAGTGATCCAGTTTCAGTGAATTTTGTGGATCTGAAATTGATAGGTGACAAGCAGGGAGGAACTGTGATTACAAGGGGATATGGAAAGAAGACATCTACAAACAGTCTCTTAAGATATGATATCTCTCATCTGGCTGCCTTAGAAAACTCCATCCATTACAGTCAGTTCCTCTGCATTAGAACATAAAAAAATAGTTTAATTGCTGCATTGGTCCTTGTAAGAACAGATCCAGAAGCAAATGGTTTGATACCTTTTATTGGACCAACATAGATATACAAAAAGAAGACAGTGCCTAAGCTTTCAGACCAACCAAGTCCTTCCTCAGAGACTTATGGCAGTTGTTTAGAGAATCACATTCTAGTAACATCCAGACCATACATAAAACAAAGAATTCTCATTGGTTTAAAATACTTATATAAAAAAATCACAGATTTAAATTGAACGAACCAGATTATACTATTCTGCTATTGCTGAGCAACCTTCCAAGGTCAGCAGAAGTAGAGAAGTTGAACAGTCAAGCAGGCAGTCCCAGTAACTGACATATGAATTAATTAATTAATTAATTAATTAATTAATTAATTAATGAGTGTGTTATGTGAATATGTTCTTACATTCTATAATACATTCTATCTGGAGACATTTTCTAAACTAAACTCTCAACCAGTTAAACTCCATAAACATAAAGACCTATAGTGCTTGGTCAGCCCACTGGGCCAGCGGTAGAGTTACTGCTCAAGGTGCCAGCGACCCAGGTTCAGAAATGGACTCCAGCGGTTGGAGGGTCAACCGGGGGGGGAGGATCGAGTGCTCACAGGCTGCTCTCCTCCTACGGGATAGGTGGGCTGCTTGTCCCGCCACTATACTGCCACCTAGATGATCACGGGCAGAGGTGCAGCAGGGCGATGGGAATAAGGGAGGGATGGCATCAGCCAGAAGCCAGAGTGCATGAATGTTATGATGTGCTCTGCCCATTGGCACTCCCTAGCATGCCGACGCCCTGAGGTGTGGCCCAGAAAACCAGGAAAAACCCTGTAGTGCTCCCAGTAGGTGGAGCATCAGGCCTTGATCTCCAATGCCCCTACCGGCACCAGCGATAGCATCCTTGATGAAATACAGACATGGGGTGGAAAGGAGCTTCCACTCCATACCCACCTGGGGGGTTATAGCCAAGGCTCCATGGGGGGATGGACTGCACCGGTGTCTGGCTAAGTGAGTGGGGACGTACAAGGCCATAGGTGCTTCTGAAGAGAGTGGAGCTCTGTGGATAGAGAAGGGGGCATAAAGAGAAAATAAATTAAAAAAAATATATATATATATATATACTGTATATATAAAAAAGAGACCTAAAGTGCTGTAACCAAATTTTTTTCAAGATGGTATTAAATGTCAGTATTAGTGCCAAATAAAAAAAATCTCTCAAGAACCCCTAGAAATTAAGTTCATGCATCTTAAAATGTTCAGAGTTCAATAATATGTCAGTATATAATCAAAATACTGTACGTACAGTAACAGTCTTAAGAATCTGAATAAAAACCCAATGGAATTTAACCACCCCCAAGGAAAATATAACTGAGATTTTATTCAGATTCTTAAGACTGTTACTGTACTGTAGTAACTACAATAGGAGGACTTTATCTTTCAAGCACAAGAACTGAAACTCTGATTACAGGAAAGAGGGCACTGGTATCATTGGTATCATTGGTAATACAGAGCTCTATAAAGACTGATGTCCATTTGGCTCGTTTATCTTTGAATTTAATATCCCACTATGTTTCTGCCCCTTAAATAAATATCGAGAGACTGTTTGAAGGATATCATTGTCTGACTAGCTACCACCTCAATCGGTAAGTCATTCCAAACTCTTGCCACCCTATTTGAAAACCAAAACGTACTAGATTGTGTTCTACATCTATCCACCTTCAACTCTAAGGGGTGGGCACAGGTGTTATATGACTGTACCCTAAGGTGCTGGTCCATTTGCTCCCAAAGCTGGTTATCAGATAATGCCCAATAAATTGGGCACATATCCCCTGTCAGCCTATGGTATTCAAGGGGATATAGATCCAGTTTCATCAACCTATCCTCATATGCCATATCCTTAACTTCATAGATTTTTCTAGTAGCCCTTCGCTGCACCCTCTCCAGGACTCTTATATCCCCTTTGTAGCCTGGTGCCCAGAACTGCACACAATATTCTGTATGTGGCCTCACAAGAGAGGTATATAAAGGGAGCAATACCTCTCTTTTCCTACTTTTAATGTGTCTATGTATGCATCCCAGAATTCCATTTGTCTTCATGAACATTTTTTTAAATATGAATAGAGATTTTCTATGTGTATACATGTAATTGTTAGGGTTGAAGAATATTATGATTAAGTGTATGTTGTAGCTTCTACTTTATATTTATAGAATTCAGGTACAGTATTTATTGATGGGCCTGTATTAAGGCATTTTTAAAGATACACCACAGGTGTTAGCACTGCAGTACATGTCTTTGATATGGTCAATTTAATGAAGTTACACAATCACGTTGTGTTCTTAGATATTTAAATAATAGTAATTATGTTTGCTTCTTTAGCCTTTGATAAATGACCTGAGTGCCTGAAACATGTCAGGCAGGATGCTGATGGATTATCTTTAATAAACAACTTTTTAATTTCAATCTCCATGGTGGCGTCCCAGTTTTTGAGGTTGTGAGTGCTGAAACCTATGCTAAACTTAATTCCATGTGGTTTCAGAGCACCACTACCCTGTATGCACTCATTACTGATATTTCAGATTCAGGTAAGTGAAATGCATAGGTTACAGGATAGAAACAAGTCAGGTAGCTTTTGCACCTTTGGACATTAGAAGAAAGCATTTAAAATATCTATTTCTACCCGTGTAAAACCATGTGGGTATACGCCACATGTGTATTACATTTTAAACAGTGAGAAACAAATGTTTCCAATACTAAAATGTCTCTAGAAAATACACTGAATTTAGTCTTCCCTGATACAGCTATAATAGCAAATGGAAGAGATAACAATCCTTTGGAATATGTGGAACAATTATTGTTAGCAGCCACTACAGCTAATCCCTTTTTAATAGATGATGGGACTGAAATTAATAATATTCCAGTAGTCCAGTCTCTATTAACAGCATTTCGAGGTTTGGAAAAAAATTACGCACCCGTTAAGATGAATATATTGGAACTTTACTCATTTGGATGCCTATATTCAAGTTAAACGAATACCTCAAGGGCTTAGACTAACAAAAGATCCGGCATGTGGCTCTGAAAATGAAGATTTTATGAGAGAATGAGAATTTTGCTAGATGCAAGTACTAAGTTGGTAGAACTGATTATTCGTTTCAGTAAAGAAAAATAAATACAATTAAGGGAAGAGTTGAAACAACAAGAAGCTGTAGTTTTAAAATTTAAAAATCATTTAGACTTTGACAGAATGAGTCAGAAATTGAAAGATTCCATCAAGAAATTGGAGTATGACCTACAGCAAGTCAAGCGTACGAAGTTCGTGAGAGATAAAGGAGATTATGAACGGAGCAACATTTTTAATTGGAAAAAGAAAACACTGAAGGGTATTCTTAAAAAGTCACATAATGTTTCATTCAATTTTAGTACAGATCAGAGTGGCTCTGAAAATGAAGAAAATATTAATGGACCTTTTTTTGCACCAGGTCCCACATACCTCCGATCCCCCCTCCCCCCATATCAGAACAGGAATTAGAGATTGGTGAATCAGGATTATCAATATCAGACCTCTCCCAGCATAGTCTTGCCACGCAGGAGTCAGAGACTACAGCATGAGCGAGAATTCCAAAGAGAAGCAGGAAGAGGACGAGACGAGGAAGGAGGAAGACTACACGACAGATGTCCATATTTTTACAACAGGGGGACTTTTCAACAACAGAGATCATTTCAGGGATGGGGTGGAGGAGGTAAGTGTGCCTAACTTATTAACTGTGAATTTATCTAAGTGAATATTTACAGATGAAGAAAAGACAGTTCTGAACAGAGGTTTAAGTTTTGCACCAACAGCTAACATTGATTTGGTGCAAACAGAAATAGATGTAAACTTCGCCTGTAGAAAACTGAATTTAAAAGTATTTTTTAGTAAAAAATCCCAGAATCTAATGAATAATGAAAATAATTCTGTACTGAAACTTAAAAATCCCTCCACTTTTTGTCCCCCGGCTTGTTGGGCAGTAACAGTGTTTCAAGGATTGGTGTAGAATGATTTAAATGAACTGGCGAGTCAAAACAAATCTGCACGATTTTTAATAATTTAAGCAACAAAGAGAGAAAAGCCTTGAGGGATTTACAAGAGGAATCAGATATAATAATATAACAAGCAGATAAAGAGGGAGCGGTGGTTTTGATGGACAAGCAAGATTATGTACGGGAAGTGTTGAGACAACTCAATAATCAAGAGTTCTATCAAACAGTGTCAGAAGACCCAGCATGGATTTTTAAATTTGGAATAGATTAATTAATTGGAGAAGCTTATAACCAAAAAATAATAGACAAACAGACAAGGGATTTTTTGATGGTGCAAGAACCTACTAGAGCCACTTTTTATGTCCTCCGTAAGATACACAAAACACTACGGGATCCTGCGGGCCGCCCTATTGTGAGGAGCATAGGATCACTGACAGAACAACTTTCACAATTTTGTGAATCTTTCTCAAACCACTGGTTACAGAACTACCTGCCTTTCTGAAAGACACTAAAGAAGTTTTAAATCTTTTGCCTCATATAGATTTTGGACCAGAGACTCTACTCATAAAGATGGGCACTGAGGCTTTATATACCAATGTCCTCCGCTAGGGGGCCTTGGATGCAGTGGCCTATTTTTTTAATAAGAGTACTAATGTGGAACATGCACTTGTGCCTTTCATTTTGAAACTATTGGAAAGTATATTAAAATGTAATGTTTTCATTTTGGATGGTAAGATGTACCTACAGACCAAGGTATCGGCTATGGGGGCAACATGTGCCCCTTCGGTCGCTAACCTATATGTGGGGATGTGGGAGAAACAAGTTATATGGGATCCCTTAGTGAATGAGTTCACACCATACATCAAGCTTTGGAATTGTTACATTGATGATGTAATAGTCATCTGGGAAGGACAGGAAGAAGTATTTTTAGATTTTATAACTTTCCTACATCAGACAAATGCACATTTAAAATTTACATACACAATAAGTAAAGATCAGATCAACTATTTGGATCTGACAATTAGGAAAAAATCAGATTGTAGAATGGAGAGTGAGACCTATAGGAAAGAGATAGATGTGAATACAATCTTGGAAGAGAGTAGCTGTCATTCTTCACATGTAGTAGCAAACATACCGAAGGGACAGTTTTTGAGAAATAAGAGGATTTGTTCTACAGAAACAGGTTTTGAGAGAGGGGCACACAATTTAACTGATAGAATGTGATTATAATGAAAATAAAGTTATGACCACATGGACAGAAGTGAAACAGCAAGAACATAGTTGTCTTTTGGAGGAAACAGTAAAAAGAATAGATGAAAATGAACGTTTTCATTTTGTGACAGGTTTTTCAGCACGGTCTGGGCAGTTAGAGGCAATTCTAAAAAAGACATTGGCATGTTTTAGAAGTGGAGCCTAGTTTAAGGAAACTATGTACTAACCCACTAAGAATGTGCTATAAGAGAGCTTACACTTTGAAAGACAATTTGGTACATAGTCATTTTCAAGGGAAAACAAGCATTTGTCAATGCCGAATGTTTGCTTGCTGGCATTGGCAGTGGTAGTGTAGAAGTTACAGAGCTGCATAATAGAAATGGCAGTGAAGTATTGAACTGAAGCCAACCCCACCACCACCACCACCCTGCAGATAGTGACAGGCATTGAGGTGTGCCTTTGGGTCGTCAGGCATTACGGCCACGCCATTTCACCACACCCTACCCTGCAGACACTGACAAGTGTCACGGTGTGCCTTGGGGTCTTTGGCCCTTATGCGCACCCCATTCCATCAGGAAATATGGTGAGATGGGTGCGGTATAGGAGAATGAGGTGAACTTTGGGGCCGAAGAGTCCAAGGCATACCTCAATGCCTCTCACTGGCTGCAGGGTGTGGAATGGCATGAGCATTACAGGCAAGAATCCCAAGTCACACCCCTGATGCCTGTCATTCTCTACAGGGTGGGGTGTTATGGTTGGAAACCCTAACACTTCAGGCATTCGTTGGTATTTTCACTCCAAATTTTCAAAATTTTTTTTTTGTGACCCCCACCTCATGAACAGTGGCAATATCAGTTTGTTAGCCGGAAGCTGCTTATGCACAGCGACTACGGCATTTATCACCACAGGTGCAAAAACATTCCGAACAGGATGTAAAAAATGACAGCTGTACTGTTCATGGGGAGGTGTAAAAAATGGCAACTTTGCAAATCTGCAGTAAAAATATTTAAAAAACTGGTGAAGTCACGAACGTGCATAGAAACTGTGCAACGCACACCCATAATGTAGTTAGTTTGGGAATTTTTTTACAGCAGATTATCAACACAGGCATTTTGGGACCTCCGATCATGAACAGTGTCACTGTGGTTTTCTTTATCTGTCCCGAACAATAATTCCCCACTGCAACCACGCATCTCTGCACTGAAAGTGTGAAAACACATTTTGGCCATGTTGTGAAAAATGACAGCTGTACTGTTCATAAGGAAGTGTAGAAAAATGCCACTGGTGAAAATCTGGACTGAAATTATTACAAAGTCATGAACTTACAAGGGTGCGTGGAAACTGCGCAATGCTCACTCGTAACACAGTCATTTTATGGACTTTTGTCACCAAATTTTTAACATAGCCATTTTAAGACCTCTGCTCATGAACAGTGTCACTGTGGTTTTCTTAATGTGTCCCATATATTGATTTCACACACGACTGCGCCATTATGCTCTACATGAAACTGAAACATGTTTGGGCAGGATGTGAAAAATGACAGCTGTACTGCTCATAAGGAACTGTAATAAAATGGCAATGTTGAAAATCTGGGGTGAAAATATTGAAATTCACAAACGCATCAGCGTGCGTAGGAACTGCGCAATGCCCGCTCGTAAAACAGTCATTTTTAGGAATTTTTTCACCAAATTTTCAACATAGCCATTTTAAGACCTCTGCTCATTAACAGCATCATTGTGATTTTCTTAATGTGTCCCATACATTGATTTCGCACACCGACTGTGCCATTGTGCGCTACATGGGCGGAAACATGTTTGGGGCAAGACGTGAAAAATGAGAGCTGTATTGCTCATAAGGAGGTGTGGTAAAATGGCAATGTTGAAAATCTGGACTGAAAATTTTGAAAATTCGTGAACTTACAGTGATGCGTGAGATTTCATAGCGCGTGCTAAATGAAACAGTCATTTTAGGAATTTTCCCAAATTTTCAACATAGGCTTTTTTGAGAGCCTACCTTATGAACAGTGGTAGTGGCAGTGTTATTTTCTGACATTGTCCCAAAAGGTGATTTCATGCAGTGACTGTGAAATCACCCTTCGGGCCCAATTAACGCCATGACAGTGAAAGTATTCATGAGAAGGAGTCCCAAAAACCCCTGTTGAAAATTTGGTGCAAAAATTCCAAAAATGCCTGAGATGTGCAGCAAAGCTGAAAAAAACCTATCCATCCCATTATACAGCTTATCGGCATTTCCTCAGTTCGCGGTCGGCTTTGAAGACTGCAGACGTGTTCCTGGTCCACCGAAGATCGTCGTGCCAGAGTCCAGAGGTAAGTATGGGGTGAAGGGGTGTGGGGAGGCAGGGTGCGCAGTGGGTGGGGCGCAAGGGCAGACAGCGAGGGACCGCTTTGGTGTTTCAGGGTTTGTTTGTTTTTTAAAAAAAAAAGGACGACGACGCGGGACATTTGCCACGCTGGGGTGGGCTCCCAGTGTGACACAAGAACAGCTGTTTGGGGGGGCATGGAGCCGATGGGGGATTGGGAACCCCCATCAGCAATAGCATCTGTTGCCACACTGGGGTGGGCTCCCAGCTTGGCACCCTGTACTCTCGGGGGGGGGAACAGTGGAGCCAATGGGGGATTGGGCACCCCTGTCAGCTATAAGATGTGTAGCCATGCTGGGGTGAGCACCCAGCATGGCATGTGGAACTCTGTTTGGGGGGGGAGCGCAGCACAGCCGATGGAGGATTGGGCACCCCCGTCGGCTATACAGTGTGTGTGGGGGGGGGCGAGCACGCAGCATGTGTGCGTGTGTGTGTGTGTTGAGGGAGCGCGCATGAGCAGGTGATATGTTATCGCTGCTCACTGAAGCGTAGCTCCCCCTTTCAACTGTGCTCCACTGCATTTTCGACTGCTGTCATAGACAGCTCCAGCAGCCATTGGAGAACTGCGGCCGTGCCTGCAAACACACTGACTGAATTGGAAGAGGGCTGCCACATCTCTGAAAACGCGGATGATGGCACTATGTTTCTTGCACATGCGTGCAAGCAAACATGAAAATGGGGACATGGTTACAACCACCCCAGGGCTGTTTTAAATGTCAGAATTGTACTCACTGCGACAGAGTTCATCAGACAAAGGTACTTAGTAGTTGTAATATTGAAAGAGATTTTCAGATAAAACAATAAACAACTTGTCACTCAGTAGGGATTATTTATTTAGCAACATGTTGCTGTGGTGCATTTTATGTGGGGAAACAATTAGGAGTTTTAAAACTAGAATGGGAGAACACGTACGCACAGTTGCTAAAAACGATGTGCAATATGCCACAGCAGCTCACGTTATGCAGAGTAATGAGGGAGAATAACATGTTTTTTTTTCATTTACAGCTACAGATGAGGTAAATCATAATCCCAGAGGAGGACATTTTGACAATCTGGTTTTAAGTAGGGAAAATGTTTTGATTCTCTCTCTAAAGGCACATATATTAACCGGTCTGAATAGTCACTTGGATTTATACCCCTATTTACAAAATAGAAATTAAATATGACAATTAACTTTGGATCTCATGAACCAGTACGTCTAACATGTGGCTACTCGACAATAATATATAGATACTTCTGAGTGCTCTGTATTTGATTGGAATTTAATAGTGATTTTTGAGGTTTATTATCTACCCTTCTTTTCCTTTTTTCACCCTTATGGCTAATGTGTTCTTTTTAGTTCTTAGTTTCTCTCTTCCCCCTTCCTGTCCCCAATTTTTGTCTCTCTCTGTTTTCCTTCCCTTTTTGTTAATGTTTATTTTAGATATGAATAGAGATTTTCTATGTGTATACATGTAATTGTTAGGGTTGAAGATTATTATGATTAAGTGTATGTTGTAGTTTCAACTTTATATTTATAGAATTCAGGTATTTATTGATGGCCATGTATTAAGGCATTTTTAAAGATACACCACAGGTGTTAGCACTGCAATACATGTATTTGATATGGTCAATTTAATGATATCACACAATCACGTGGTGTTCTTAGGTATTTAAATAGTAATTATGTTTGCTTCCTTTGCATTTAATAAAGGACCTGAGTGTCTGAAATGCATCAGGCAGGACGCTGATGGATTATCTTTGTTAATAAATGACTTTTTAATTTCAATCTCTATGGTGGCGTCCCAGCTTTTGAGGTCTTGAGTGCCAAAACCTATACTAAACTTGGTCATGAACATCCATTGCAGAAGAAACAGTTGGAGAATCCAGTTTGGTTAAAGAAACTTCCCAATGGTTTCTGCAAGTAATAAGACATGACAAGGTGTGGGTTATGGCCTGATAAGAGCATGCCCCAGGTACGTTATGAGGCACGAGGTGCTTACGCCGAGTGCATTTAGCACCTGGGAAGTGCTCTTATCAGGCCATAACCCATACCTCGGAGTGTCTTATTGCGCTTATAAAATGGGCCCCTTAAATTAGTATTTGTGAAAAAAAGTAATAAAAAATATGTCAAGAAAATTAAAACTCTATGATTTTAATATCTGAAGGAGTAAAAATAGTCCTTCTATTGATGACATTTCTGAACTGGTTGATTGGCAGCAATGTCGCTCCCCCGCCCCCCCCCCAACAGAGGCACTACTGAGGTTGTGTTTCCCATCCCATTCCCTACACACTGTATTAAATTAAATTAAATTAGATGTCTGGTTGTCACATAGCCATTCTGATAAAGGTGTGCCTGTGGTAGTGAGGAACAGGGACAGCGGTAGCGGCCATTTGTTTGAGAACAAGAACTGTTTCATTGGCATTACAGGGCCCCCGAGACTGACAGACAGATATAGCTTTTTTGTGTGCATTTAGTTTATTTTTTATCTAAGATTTCAGTGTTTAGGTTTAATTTGAGCAGCTTGCTTGACCGGGAGCGAGAATGTCCCACAGCGACTGCTTTTCTGCTTCGAACTTTTCAAATCAAAACAGTTTTGGGGAGCTTAAAGTGAAGCAGAAAAGTAATGCCTGTGGGGTTTTTGAGGGTATGAAAGTACTGCGGCATACGTTGTGATTGGGACTTCTCTGGGGTGGGGGATGTATTCAGGAGATCGAAGAAACAGTCCTGGGAAATAGCCAATGTGTATGGGTCATGGTCTGGTGCACTGGAAGCCTGGATTCAGAGTGACAGCTGAAACCTGGAGCTGCAACTGAGTGAGTAAACGAAAAAGTAAAACGACAAGATTATTCTGCAGGACTGGGATATTGAACAGTGATCAGTTACTTTCTTGTTGCCACCGCTCTCTCACTGCAGTTTCTCGTTGCCAGCGCTCTCCCGTTACCAGTGCAGCAGTTGTGTTTCTGTGGGCTGCTAGCTGACGAGCTGAATTAGGGAGTGGTGGCACGGACTGATTTCCCTGTGTGGTGTGTCTTGCTTGACACAAGTAGTGCCCGTTGTAAGGATATGTCCTGATAAGGACACGGCTGGAGAGGGCTTCCAGCCAATCAGGATTTGAGAATTCTTTTACCCATTTTATAAGCTGCTGTAAGAACTGTAGTTTATGCAAAAATGGAATACCAGGAAGGGTGTTCATAAATACTAAAAATGATAAAAAAAAAGTTGAAACAAGACACTTTACTGACTGTAACTCTTGTTTTGTTGTGTATGCCCTTCAGTGCCTTGTGCTTGTCTTTACCTAGGCTGGCCATACAAGAACTAAAAGAACAAATGCAAAACACATCAGCTTGACTGTGAATGTCAACAAGGACATGGTTGTGGGGCACCATTTTTTTGCAATGCATAACTCTGCTCCACGACTAATGAGAATCATGGGCCTTGACAATGTATCACCATTCAGGAGTGGAGAAGGCAGAATTAAAATACTCCTTCGGTTGGAGTCAAGCTTGATCTCTTAGGTAGACAGTGTGATCCCCAGTGGACTAAATGAAATTATGGATTTCCACAACACGCTAGTGTTTTCTTTGGGCGCTATGACCCCCGAAGCCCCCATGCGGGGGCTATGCCCCCCGCACCCCCCCCACTTAGGATTCTCTACTCCAAGTCAGAGCTGATTGGGGGGATTGCAGAACCCCCAACAGACAGTGCTGGGTTCCCTACAGCGACATGGCACTGCTGTCACTGTAGGGAACTCGGCTGTCGAAATGTCTACGTTGTGGCTGCATAACCAATTTATGTACTGCTGTACATTATTAAGGATTAGCTTGAAGAAAATAAACAGGCAAAATACTAGCTTTTAGGTAAAAAGAAAATCACTTGAATAATGTTTAAATAAATGAGGGTTACTCACCCAGATGCACCGTGAAGACAGCAAAGTGAAAACAGTGAGGGGAAAAAACAGCAATGAAAAACAGTGCAGCTGCAAAGGGTGACTGTGAAAACACAGCGATCACTGAAATAGCAACCTACAGAATTTCCCCTCCCCAAGTTCTGTTCCCCCCTCCGGAGTTTGTTATATTTAGTAAGGGGTGTGGGCGGTGAAGCCTGCAAGAGGGGGAAAGGCCCCCACAGAAAGTCACTCTGCCACTATTGGCTTTTTGGGCAATTGCTATTTTCACGGTCGCCTTGCAGCTGCACTATTTTTTGTTGCTGTTGTTTCCTCTCTGTATTATGATGTGGAACCACTCATCTGTAACTGTGGTTCTAGGAGTGGTATATGTTTCACATCAACACTTCTGGC
Source organism: Neoceratodus forsteri (assembly GCA_016271365.2). Lineage (NCBI taxonomy): Eukaryota > Metazoa > Chordata > Ceratodontiformes > Ceratodontidae > Neoceratodus > Neoceratodus forsteri. The sequence continues at coordinate 1,334,403,910 of CM057449.1, forward strand.
AGTCTCTTTTTAAGAGATGATTTGCTGGACCATCTTTAAGAGAAGCTCCTCACACCACCCCAGTGATATATCCCTTGAGTCTGCCATGTGATATTAGATCTTGCATGTTGGAAGCAGCGAACCGTGTGCCACTTGCCAGGGGCGGGCATGTGGATTGTGTGGCTGTGAACCATATACTACTCCTGTAACTATGGTTACAGGTGAGTAACCCTCATTTCTAGGGTGTGAATATGGTTCCTGTAGTCACAATTCTGGCAGACTTCCAGCAGTTCTCCAGGAGAAGAGGGCAAGGTGTGCACCCCTGTTTGGTGAACAGAGATTGGAGAAACAAGGCCCTAACAGCAGCATCCCAGTGTTTCTCAAGTTTGATGCTGTAATGGAAGATGAAGGTGTGTGCTGATTTCCTGGTAGCCACCATGCAGATATCCTGTATGGGGACATCCCTGAAAGTAGCCACCAAGGCAGCAGTATGCCTGGTGGAATGAGCCCTAAGCCCTACGGGAGGCTCCCTACCAGCCAACCTATAGGACAGGTCAGTGCAGGAGACAATCCACCTGCCAATCATTCTCTTAGCTCATGATCTGCCTGGTGCAGCTTCAGCGTATGTAACAAACAGCTGGCATGCCTCACCCCAAACTCCAGCTATACGCTCTCTATAGTAAGAGAGCACCTGCCACAGGTCTGAAATATGGAGTTTATGGTTGGCCTCCGAAGAAGGGTTGGTAAAGTATACCAGAAGATCAACCACTGGGTTAAGCTGAAACTTGAATACCATCTTTGGGAGGAACTTTGGGTGGTGACAAAGGACTGCCTTGTCCTTGTGGAAGACCAGGTAGGGATACTCCACAGAGAGTGCCTGGAGCTCACTGATACTTCTGGTTGAGGTGACAGCCACCAAGAAGGCAGTTTTCCACAACAGATGTGACTTTTCCCATTTGTGGGTAGACTCAAAAGTCTTGCCAATGAGCAGTGCCAGAACCAGCAACAGGTCCCAAGATGGTGGTGGTTCATGCAGCAGCAGGTTCAAGTGGTCAATGCCTTTAAAAAAAGCACCCAACTATCTTCTCTTGTGCTACCATCAGAATACCAGCCTGCACTCAGTATGCAGAGATGGCTGACAGGTGCACCTTGATGATTGTCGATCTCAGTCCCATCCGGGGGAGAGAGAGAGAGAGAGAGCAAAGATAGTCCAGAATGCTAGCCAAGTGGAAGGGTAGGGGATCAAGCTCCTTGCCCTGGCACCAACTGGAAAATCTTTTCCATGTAAAGGAATAGCACTGATCAGCCAGTTCCTTTTGGGATGCCTCCACAACGTAGAGCACATATTCTGAAAGTCCCAGAGCCTTGAACTCTAGCCACTTAGGAACCAGGCTGTGAGGTGCAAGAACTGAAGATCCAGGTGCAGAATTGTCCCTCGATGACAAGACAGCAGGTCCAGGCACAGAAGCAACTGCCATGGAGGTCTGCTGCTGAGGCTGAGGAGATCTGGGTACCAGAACAGGCAGGACCAGTCCTGGGCAATCAGGATCATCTGCACCTTGTCCCTCAACATTTTGACCACCACCCTGTGGATCAAGGGAAAGGAAGGGAAGGCATACAGGAGGCCTGGGGTCCAGGGCCTCATAAAGGCATCCCTCAGCAGTGTCCCAGACTGAGGGGGTGGGCATACAACAGCCTCAATTTTGCATTCTCCCTGGAGGCAAAGAGGTCCACCAGAAGAGTACCCCATGGTGAGAACAGATGGTTCCTCACCTCCTGATTCAGAGACCACTCATGCAACATCTTGCCCATCTGGCTAAGAGCATCCACCAGCTGGTTGTCAGCTCCCACAACATTAATTGCCAAGAGATTTGCACCCAAGTTTGCACAAGGGTCCAAGTGTCCAGACACAAGGGAAGGGAATGCGTGCCGCCTAATTGTTCGGGTAGAATATGATTGTGGTCCATCTGAACTTGCATGACCTAACCCTAGACAAAAGAAGTGAATTCCATCAGAGCTAAGCATACTGCATGGAGCTCCAGTGGAGCTGATGTCGTGACAGGACTCCCTGGGGTCCAGTGCCCATTGGCTGTGTGGTCCCCCAGATGGGCTCCCCACCTCATCAGAGATGCATCTGTTGTCAGAATGACTGTCGTCTCTGGGCGGACAAATGGGACTCCTTCTGATAGATGTTCTGGGACAAACCACCACTGGATGGCATCACACATTGGCTGGGTCACTGAGACTGGCTGATCCAAGTGACCTAAGTGTTGGGACCACTGACAGCCCAGTTCCCACAGTAGGTGATGCATCCACCAGCAGGCCCCACCGGACCATGTTGGTGCAGGATGTCATGTACTCCAGCAGCTGCAGGAAGTGACGGGCAGGGCGCAGGCACCCAACCTGAAATGATCAGGCAAAGGATGTAAGATCCAGTGCCTGAACCAGAGGGAGCTAGATCTTGGCCTGAAGGGAGTCTAGCTCTGCCCCGATGAATTGAATCACCTGCAAGGGATTTAGTTCAGACTTGGCCAGATTGACCAGAAGGTCAAGACACTGCAGATCTAGAGGGTCAGTTTTGTAAAATGGTTAAACACTAATGACTGGAACCTCAAGTTTACATCCACTATGAACAACAAAGAGATAGACTTCCTGGCTATTACACTCATAGGAAATTATGAGACAGGTGAAATAACAACGAAAGGATATACTGTAGAAACAAGCATTTGTCAATGCTGAATGTTTGCTTGCTGGTATTAGCATTGGAAATGCAGGAGTTAGAGAGATGCAGAATAGGAATGGCAGTGAAGTACTGAACTTCACACCAACTCCACCTCCACCCTGCGGAGATGGACAGGCATTGGGGTATGCGTTTGGGTCATCGCCCATAACGTTCATGCCATTTCACTTTACCCTATCCTGCAGACACCAACACGTGTTGAGGTGTGCCTTGGGGTGTTCAGCTTTACAGTCACCCCATTCCATAAGGACATATTCTGAAAAGGGTGCAGTATAGGAGAATGGGTGAACTCTGGGGCTGAAGAGTCCAAGGCACACCTCAATGCCTATCACTGGCTGCAGGGTGGTGGGGTGGGGGTGGAATGGCATGAGTATTACAGTCTGCAATCCAAAGGCACACCCCTAATGCCTGTCAGTCTGTACGGAGTGGGATGTTATGGTAAGAAACCCTAACACCCCAGGCGTTTGTTGGTATTTGCACTACAGATTTTCAACATGGCTTTTTTGTGACCCCCACCTCATGAAAGCATTTGGGACCTCTTCTCATGAACAGAGGCAATGTGATTTTGTTAATTTGGCATGAACTTTAAATTCCCACAGCGACCATGTTATTCTGCGCCAGATGTACAAAAACACAAATCGGGCAAGATGTGAAGAATGACAGCTGTATCATTCATAGGGAGGTGTGAAGAGATGGCAATGTTGAAAATCTGTAATGAAAATATTAAAAATACTCGAACTTACATGGGCTTACATGGAAACTGTGCAACACGTGCATGTAACACAGTCATTTAGTGGAATTTTTTTACCAGATTTTCAACATAAGCATTTTGTGACCTCTGTTCATGAACAGTGTCACTATAATTTTCCTAATCTGTCCCGAACATTGATTTCCCACAGCGACACCAGATGTGTAAATGCATATTTCGGGCAGGATATCAAAAATGACAGTTGTACTGTTCTTAAGGAGTTGTGAAAAAATGCCAATGTTGAAAATCTGGAGTGAAAATATTACAAATGCGCGAAATTACAAGGGTGCATGGAAACTGCGTAACGTATGCTCGTAACAGTCATTTCATGGACTTTTGTCACTAAATCTTCCACATGGGCATTTTAGAAACTCTGCTCATGAACAGTGACACTGTGATTTTTTTTTAATCTGTCCCAAACACTGACTTCCCACAGCAACAACGCTATTCTGTGCCGGAAGTACAAAAACACATTTTGGCCAGGTTGTGAAAAATGATAGCTATACTGTTCATAAGGAGGTGTGTAAAAATGCCAATGTTGAAAATCTGGAGTGAAAATATTACAAATTTGTGAAGTTATGAGTGTGCATGGAAACTGCGCAACACATGCTTGTAACAGTCATTTTAGGGACTTTCATCACCACATTTTCATCATAGGCATTTTAGGACCTCTGCTCATGAACAGTGTCACTGTGATTTTCTTAATGTATCCCAAACACTGATTTCCCACAGCGACCACGCTATTCTGTGCTGGAAGAGCGAAAGCACATTTCAGTCAGGATGTGAAAAATGACAACTATACTGTTCATAAGGAGGTGTGGAAAAATGCGGTGTTGAAAATCTGAGTGCAAATATTACAAATTAGGTGATTCTGAGCATGCATAGAAACTACTAGCATACGCTAGTGAAACAGTCATTTTTTTGATTTTTTGTCACAAAATTTACAACATAGGCTTTTTGTGAGCCCACCTCGTTAACATTGGCACTGACATTTCATTAATCAGTCCCGAAAGGTGATTCCGCACAGTGACCACGAAATCACCTTTCGGGACCGAATAATGCCATGACAGTGGCTGAATTTATGAGGACGGGTCCCAATAACCCCATGTTAAAAAAGTGGTGCCAAAATTCCCCAAATGCCTGAGATATGACCAAAGTTGAAAGAAAACTGTTTATGCCATTATACAGCTTACCGGCATTTCTTCAGTTCGCGGTCAGCTTTGAAGAGTGCAGATGTGTTCCCAGTCCACCAAAGATCATTGCGCCAGGCTCCAGAGGTAAGTATGGGGTGAGGGGGGTGTGGGGAGGTAGGGTACGCAGTGGGTGGGTGCGGGTTGGGGAAGGGGACAGTGATCATCATGGGACCGTTTCCTTTCTTTCAGGGAGAAAAAAAAATAAAAAGACTTCGCAGGAAGGTTTTTCTTTCAGGCGTGCTTTCAGCCCACTGGGGTGGGTTCCCAGTGTGCCACCTGCCTTTTTTGGGGTGGGGGTCTTAAGCTGATGGGGACTGGGCCCCCCATTAGCATAGAATGACTGTTTTGGGGGACATAATGCCGAGGGGATTGGCACCCCTCGCACACAACAAATGGGGAGGGTTACATTATGCTGACGGGGAGTGGGTTTCCCATCCCACTTCCCATCGGCAAATGAACTGGAGTCGGGGCATGCCAATGAGAGTTAGCCCACCCCTGTCGGCATGGGGCTGCGAGGTGGTAGCAGAAGTGAATGCCATGTTTACAAAAAATGTTACACTAGGCGTGCACCGCCTGCAATGACAGGTCGCTGCCTCATTGCAGCAGAATGGCTGATGCTACAATGATGAGGAAGCCACTCTTCACAGCGGTGAAATCGTTTCAACTTGGTGGCACTTTTGGAAACCAATGTCATTAACACAGTGTGCCTGCATTGGTCCACCAGTGCCAAGCCCCCAAATGCAGTGCTGGGGTTGGCTGCCACAGTGCCGCACCTCCACAACCCACTTCTCTCCTAAGCTGCCACATAATGTTTCTTGCGCATGCAAGCAAGCAAACATAAAAAGACATCTACAAACTCCTTACTTCATAATGACAGTTCACATCCTGTGAAGTAAAAAAAATTCCATTCCTTATGTACAACTGCTTAGGACCAGACAAAATTGCTCAGACAGTGATTTTTTGAGGAAAAGGCCACAGGTCTCATGGAGAAATTTAGAGAGAGAGGTTATTCTGACAGTCTTAACAGAGGCATACAACAGACTCAAAAATAAAACTCAGAGAGACCTACTGGAGAACAAATCAGGGAACAAAAATGTGGGGTTATTAGGTAAAACTAATAGCCCTGTTATATTCGCTATTGAATTTAATAGTATTGCTGGACGGATTGAGAATGCCATATGGCGCAATTGGACTATACTGAAAAGTGATGGGGTATTAAAAGGGGTGATAGGAGACAAGCCTAGGATTACATTCAAGAAAACAGCAACATTAAGGGATAAGCTTGTGCACAGCCAGTTCAAGAGGGACAAAAGGGAACGCAACACATGGTTACCAGTAAGACTGGCAGTGTGTTTTAAACGCCATTGACTGCAATGCATGCTAATATATGCAAACTGGGAAAGTATATAACTTGTTAAGTACCAACAGAATTGAAATCAGAGAGTTCATTACATGCTGTACCGCATTTGTGATTTACATATTATGATGTGGATGTAATTTATGTTATATAGGAAAAACAGAACACCAAAAGACTGAATCCAGGAGCACATATGGACTATCATATATAAAAGGATGGATACCCCGGTGGCGAGGCACTTTGCTGAAAAACATGATTCAAATGTTAACACCCTGAGATATATTGGACTGGAATGTGTTAAGCCACCACTGATAGGGGCAACAGACAGAATCTACTGTTACAAAAAGAGAGCTGTTGGATTTCCTGATCGAATACTGTCAAAACTAATGGTTTGAATGACAGTTGGGATTTGAAGTCTTATCTAAGGTCTACAAAGTATTAAGTCCCCCCCCCCAGTCCTCCATGGAAATTTCTAATAATCTGTGATAAGAATAACATGCATTTGTCAATGCCGAACGTTCGCTTGCAGGTATTTGCAGTGGTGTTTGGCATGTATGGTGCTTTACCCTAATGCCCTGTGCGATTGCTGGTATTTGCACAATAAATTGTCAGCATGATCTTTTTGTTACCCCAATTGTGCGCCACATAGGCAGAAACACGTTTTGGGCAGGATGTTAAAAATGACAGCTGTACTGCTCATAAGGAAGTGTGGTAAAATGCCAATGTTGAAAATCTGGAGTGGAAATATTGAAAATTCGCAAACCTACGAGCGCGTGGGAACTGTAACATACCGCCAGAAACAGTCATTGTTAGGAAATTTTTCACCAAATTTCAACATTGCCATTTTAAAACCTGTGCTAATGAACAGTGTCACTGTGATTTTCTTACTGTGTCCCATACATTGATTTCGCACACCAACTGCGCCATTGTGCACTACATGGGGAGAAAGACATTTTGGGCAGGATGTGAAAAATGACAGCTGTACTGCTCATAAGGAGGTGTGGTAAAATGGCAATGTTGAAAATCTGGAGTGCAAATATTGAACATTCGCAAACGTACGAGCGTGCGTAGGAACTGCGCAACGCATGCTCGTAAAACAGTCATTTTTAGGAATTTTTTCACAAAATTTTCAACATAGTCATTTTAAGACCTCTGCTCATGAACAGTGACACTGTGAATTTCTTAATGTGTTCCATACATTGATTTCGCACACTGACTGTGCCATTGTGCGCTACATGGGCGGAAACACGTTTTGGGCAGGTTGTGAAAAATGACAGCTGTACTGCTCATGAGGGGTGTGGTAAAATGGCAATGTTGAAAATCTGGAGTGCAAATATTGAAAGCCATAAGCGTCACAGCGTCGTAGGAACCTGCAAAACTACACTCATAAACAGTCATTTTAGGAATTTTTCACCAAATTTTCAACATAACCATTTTAAGACCTCTGCTCATGAAATGTGTCACATGAATTTCTTAATGTGTTCCATACATTGATTTTGCACACCGACTGCGCTTATTGTGCGCTACATGGGCGGAAACACGTTTTGGGTGAGATGTGAAAATGACAGCTGTACAGCTCATAAGAAGGTGTGATAAAATGGCAATGTTGAAAATCTGGAGTGAAAATATTGAAAATTCGCGAACTTAAAGAGCCTGTGTAGGAACTGCATATTTTAACGGCTAAATAAAACAATCATTTTTTTTGAATTTTTGCAAATTCTCAACATGGGGTTTTGGGACCCCTTCTCATGAGTGATGTCACTGTCATGGTGTTATTCGAGGCTGAAGGGTGATTTTGCCAGTGACTGTGTAGTCTCTGGAAATCACCCTTCGGGCCAAATAATGCCAAGACAGTGACATCATTCATGAGAAGGGGTCCCAAAACCCCATGTTGAAAATTGGTGCAAAATTCCAAAAATTACTGAGATATGCACAAGTTGAAACCCCCTGTAGCCCATTATACAGCTTACTGGCATTTCCTCAGTTCGCAGTCGGCTTTGAAGAGTGCAGACGTGTTCCCGTCCACCAAAGATCATCGTGCCAGAGTCCGGAGGTAAGTATGGATTGGGGGTGTGGGGAGGCTGAGTGCGCCAGTGGGTGGGTGCGGATTGTGGGAGGGGCTGGGAGATGACATGAGGGACCGTTTTATTTTACAAGTGTTTAAAAAAAAAAAGACAACGTGGGACCGTTTGCCATGCTGGTGGGGCTCCCAGCATGGCAGAAGATGTGGGGGCGAGGAGCCGACGGGGATTGGGAACCCCTGTCGCAAACAAAACCATCTTGGGCGGATAGATAGAGCGGAGCCGACGTGGGATTGTGCACCCCTGTCAGCAAACAATGAACATTTGCCATGCTGGGGTGGGCCCCAGCATGGCAGGAAAGCTGGTGGGGGGGCCGGCATGACGCGCGTGGGGGGGAGCGCATGATGGAGGGGACAGCAGCGCGCTCAGTATGGCAGCGGTGTTTTCCTTTGAAGCAGAGGAACACCGCTGTCATACTGAGCTCCTGCACCCATTGGTGCAGGACCGCCACGCCTGCTCAAGGGAGCAGTGCATTGGGTGGGAGAGGCACACCTCCAAGTGTGCTACTCTCCCAAAACGTTCCTTGTGCATGCGCGCAAGGAAAAGTAAAAAAGGTTCATAGTGACCATGCTGAGTAAAAATATAAAAGTTGTGAAAATGAAATATTGAATTATTCATTAGAATTTTTAATTGTTTATTTTGTTCTCTGTCTTTAAAGGTCAACTCAATACCTGCTTTCTAACCTCAATATTCAGTAAACATGGCCTGCTGAATGGACTGAATTCCTTTTATTCAGTACAGCTTCATCTTTCCTTCCCTTCTCTTTACTTTTTCACTTCTGCTTCCTTCATACAGCCGTAACAAAATTAAATTGCTTTATTGCATTTGAATATGTATATTAATTATGATTACTGTCTAGGAGGTTACAGTTAACTATAGTTACATACAGTCGCTAAAGTAATTAATGTTTAGACCTTGCTATGCTGCAATATTTTGAATAGCATTTTATTTTAGACATTGTTTTAATGTTACCATTAGTATTCTTTTTTTTATTTTTTTATTTAATGGAGGATTACACTTACTCATAAGGCACAGTAGCCTAATGGGGTAATATCCCTTTAAGATTTCAAAACAAAGAAAGATAATTAATGATGCCACAGACTTAGGTTCTGTAAAATGTTAATGTATTTGAACTATGGCCACCACGCCCCTGAGGAAGGCTTGTTAGCCAAAGTGCTGGGGCAGCGTGCGCAGTGGTGATTTTGAAATTGCATTCCAGTTGGAAGAATAAAATATTTTGGTTTACTTACTCAGGTTTCAGTGATTTTTTGCATTGCCAAGAAAGATACATGGGCTGGAGCCAATGTTTTGAACTGTTTGGAGGGCCAGGTCACTGGACTGCTCCACTGCCACCTTGGATGGCCCAGCGATCAGCCAGCCATTCAAGTAGGGGTATACCCTGACCCCTTGTGCTGTAGAAAGGCTGCCACCACTGCCATGCACTTGGTGAAGACCTTGGGCACCAATAAGAGACTAAATAGGATGATCTGGAACTGGTAGAGAACCTCTTCTGGACAGAACTGAAGGTACTGCCAGTGGGATGGACAAACAGGAATGTGGAAGAACTTGTCCTGGAGGTCAAGGGAGCAGAACCATAGGCCCTGCTCCAGAGATGATATTATCTGGTTCAGTATGACTATTCTGAACTTGCACTTCCTAAGAAACTGATTCAGATCATGGCGATCCCAGTATGGAGCACCAACCACCCCATCTGTTTCAGGACCAGGGGATACCTGCACAAGAAGCCCTGACCTAAAATGGAGTCTGGGACATGGGCTATGGCTCCCTTTTCTAGGAGTTGAGCAATGTTCTCCCTGAAGTCAGACAGTGTATCCTGTGACACCATGGACTCCCTTGGTGTGTGAGGTTGGGAAGGCAGAAGAACCTCAAAGTTGACAGACATCCTTCCATCCACCTCCTGTAAGATCCACTTGTCCAAGGTAATTATGGACCAAATATGCCAGATGTGGCACAGCTGACCCCCCCTCACGGAGAGCTGGGGCAGGGACTGGATGGGTGGGAGGTAAACACCCACCAACCCATCAGTGGGCAACTTTGGAGAGGGCACCGGTGCCTGCTGCTGGAAGGGCACAATTACCCTTAGCCCCACCTTTTTTGAGGCCCTGACTTTGGAACTTGGTCTTGGGTGCCAAGCCTGCGAAGGCCCCTGCTGAGGTTGCTGCTGCCTAGGCTGCTGCTACAGAAAGGAACAAAACTGAAAATACATTTTCTTTGACTTCTGCCCTTTCAAGTCCTTCTGAGAGGAGGACACAGAATCCATGGTAGCATTGGACTTCTCAATTCTGGTGAGGTGGACTTCCATGGAAGGGGACATTTGCCAACTTGTGATGGGTGTCCACCCTAAAGATGGAAATCCTCAGCCATGCCCTGTAGTACATCACAATGGTTGCTGCCATGGCATGGGCGCAGGAATCCCCTACATCCAAGGCCATCTGAAGCTGGTGTTCAGCCAGTACTTTACCCAGGTCTTGGATCCTTTTAACTGCCAGCTGCTTATTGACAGAGAGGTATGAGAGGACATGATCCAAGACTACCATGAGAGAGTGACCAAAGTGGGCCATCATCAGGGCATAGCTTACCTGATGGAGATCAAAGGAGGATACAGCATAGAGAGAAAAAACAAAAAAATGCAGTGCTACACACTTGGGCTCATCAAAATGTAAAATTTATTCTTCAAGCTTTCACATCAGACTGATTCCCCGGTGCTTAGAAGGAACAATCCCCCTTCATCAGGGGCCCCCAATAAAGAGCATATTATTCCCTCAAAGTGATGGGGAATCTGTCTGATGTGGAAGCTTGAAGAATAAATTTGACATTTCAATGAGCCAAAGTGTGTAGCGTTGCATGCATTTTTTGTGTGTGGGGTTTTTTTTTGCATATTGATGCCGATAAATGCAGCTGCTCCATGTTTTCCAGACAGCACACCAGTTTTTGTGTGTTACGATGCAGCATACACCTTCTTCACTCTCTGGTCAAGCTTTTTGAACTCTTTTTTTTTTTTTTGGGGGGAGGCTTGTCTAAGTCCCAATATTGCCAAACTTACAGAAGACTGAGTCTGTGACCAGACGCGCAGCCAAGGGGTGGTGTGAAAATCAAGACAAAGTGCTGGTAGGGACCCCCTACTTGCAGACCATGCAGGTTGAAGGTGCCCAGCAAGAAGCTGGGTGCTGTCAAAGCTCCAGCTTCAGTCCCAAGATGGCCTCAGCCATTAGAAGGCAACACCAAAAGTTTCATCTCTATCTCAATAAAGGGGTATTTGGCCCCTTTCTGGACAGGCTTCAAAGAACCTACATGGACTTAGACATAAGCCTGAAAAGAGTCCCAAAGGACACCAGTCCATGGTCAGTAGTGAACTCTTCAGCTGAATTACAGTCGAAAGCATGAGTCCTCAAACATTTGCATCAAGAGACCATTGGAGTCATCTGAAGAACCTTTAAGCACAGCCCTAGGTCATTTACCACTGTGCACTACTTAGGATTCATCAGAGCACATGATCTCACAGACAACTGGCCTGGCAAGCTGGCAGCCAGATGCTAGTCCTTAGAGGGGACTCCCTGCTAGGGCTGTTGTGGAGGTGGCTTCACCCGGATCAGTGGTGAGACTCATGTCAGGGACAGCTGTCTTGGCAGGACTGATACAGGCTGAACTGTTGTTGACCAGGTGACCATAGGGCTTGAGGTTAGAGCCCTACCCTGCCCAATTCTGCCCCACTGCTGCCAAAGGAGTTCTTCATACCACTGCTATGTGCAACAAAGGAGCCTCTCATCGACTGAGGATGAAGAGAAAGAAGAGCACCAACAGCGACACCTCCCAGTCAAGTGATACCAAGAGTGCAACGAATCTTTTGACCTTGGTCTGAACCTCGACTTTGACCTTGAGTGTCGACAGGGTTAAGAACAACGATTAGAAATGGCCAAAGGGGCAATATAAACTACCTGCACAGGGGTTGACCATTCAACCCCAGAGGTGGGCATTTCCTGACAGGAGACAGCTGGCTTCCCTGGCTGCTCCTGGCCCTCTTGAGTAAGGCCAGACAGGACTGGGGTCCTGGAGATCAAATCATCTTTGATCCCCTCTGACAATGAGGCAACAGTGTCAAGAAAAATCTCAGTCACCTGTTCAACCTGTGTCAAGGTCAACAAGCTTAATGGGGGGCACAGTTGGAGCTAGTGGCCTGGCACTTGACCAAGGGAGGTTCAGCCAAAGACAAACTCTCAACAGCCATCAAGCAGTTGGGGGAGTCAATGGAGTGGGAAGAGTGTACCTTTTCACGTTCCCAAGACTGATGGCAGGACTTCTTTGATTTCTTCACCTTATCATGATGGGCTGGGCTCTCCCCAAAGATCTGAAGGGTCTTGCACATCTCATGGAAATTACCTGTGAAAAGTGGGCTGACGCTGGCCTTTAATGGAAGCAGCACTGTGACTGACAAAGTGCCCGCCATGGCCTTGGCTGCCGCCTCTTCCATTCCCGTCAGCTAGCGGCAGACCCTGCGTCACAGCTAGCACCTCACAAGTTTGCTTGGACTTCACCAGAGGGTCCCATTTGGCCAGCAGGCCAAAGAGAAGATGATTGTAGTGATCTTACAGTGAAGCGACAAGTATAATCTGTCACTGGCCACAGGCAGCGACATTGTGCTGTCACCTAAGTAATATATGCACGACACATGCAGATCCATCCATTACATTTTCTGATTGTACTGGCCACTGCACTTGAAGCCAGGAGCTAACTTAGAATCTTTTTGGTCCATTGTCAGTGTTAAAGACAGAAACAGAATTGAGGAATATCTCCAAATATCAAATGGAAAGAAGTAGAAGTAAAGTAGGCCAAATGTCACACTTAACAAAGTTTGGGCCTACACCATGTCCAGAGCTGCAAAGGAGGAGACCTGACTCACCAGAAAAGAAGATGTGATATTTTGGGGCAGAGTCAAAGGATATACCACCCTGGTGGTGGGACGAGCTTCCTTAAAGACAGTCCGGCAAATCAGCTCTTAAAGGGAAACTGCCAGAAGTGTGAATAAGTGAACCATATCCACGTCCCTTGAACTATTGAGACTAAGATTGGACATTGGTACTATAAAATATATTCCTTTGATTAATATTCTGAATTAGATTGTATTCATCATGGATAATTTGAAAACACATTGAAACTTTACGTTGAGATTATACAAGATGTACATTTAGAATAAGCTCCAGTGGTTATTCTGGCAAGTATTAAACACATTTGATTATAGTTAATGTATATTAAAAAGTAATTTTATGTAATAACAGGGTACTCTCTGTGATGTTCTGCCATCTGCTTATGGTTATTATATAATATTTGTATTATAAATAAATGGTTTGTGATTGTCTCACACAAGTCAGCAGTGAGTGAGAGACTTGCCCTTTGTCCCCAAAAGATGTCAGTGTGAGGAAAACCACAGGATGTTATACATAGACCAGTGTAACCTAATTAAGTGCCTTCCTTCCAGAGGGACAGTTTATTACCTTTTATAACCTGCTCCTGCCTTTGAAGTTGGTTCCCATGTATGCATTTATGACATAGCAGGAAAGGAAATAATGTGGCTGATTCCTCTTGGTTTACTCACTTAGCCAAGATTTAGTGACATGCTTGTGAGAAGCCATAAAAACCTGAGATCACTCTAGCAAAACAGGAAATCAGCAGAAAGACATCAAAGGGGACATTTTGATGAAAGACTCTTATTTTAAAAATGGCTGACTGTTGATTTCCCCAGAAAAAAAAAATCTATGGAAGGATCTAACTGTGACCTCACCAAAAGGGTGGGGAGATGAAGTTTGAAGTGGAACATGTATCTGGAGAAAGGTTGGCATATTATTCTGGACTCAAGAGAGACTTAATTCTCTGGACTTTAGAAGGCATGTAATGGTAACTTCTAGATAGGAAAGTGGTAGGAGTTTGTGTTCTGTAACTTCCCATTGTTTTATGTGACTGTAAGTTAGTGATATAATTGTTCTGTGTTTGGTTTTACCTGTTTTACAATTTTTAATAAACAACATTTTCTTTAAAATACTGCCTGTGTCTTCTCAGTTTTCTTTTGCATGTGATTGCTGAGCCTGTGTTTAAGTCTGACAGCTGTTAAAGGCTTGAATGTTTTACTAAGCTTGAAAAAGGTAAGAATATACCTAGGCCTCATATTGAGTCGTAAGGGTACATTTTGAAAACCTGGTTGGGTGCCCCTGAGTGAAACAGTGTACTGCATTCCCAAAAAGGGTACATATCTGAGCCTGTGAACTGGGTACGCTAGCATTAGCTTCACATTGGACCCCCAGGACTCGAGACTAGTAGGTGATTTGGACCCAAAACAGACAGGAGGGTTACCCTGTTTGTCTCCTGCTCACACTATTGCAGTTCGAGGTTGGCACTGTGGGAGCAGAGGGTCTGACCTGCGGAGTGCGTCTGTGATACGCTCTACTTCTTTGTACTGTTCACTTTAGTTCTCTGCACTGTGTTGTTTCAGAAATTATTTTAGGTGTTTAAAGCGATATGGATAAAAATGTGCTATGAAACATCAAGTACAGGTGCCTTTTAAAACCTGGTTGTTAAAATTCCAAAAAACACTTAATTCAAAACTGGAATTTGCCTTCCTGGTAGTCTACAAATTGAGAACATATGCAGACAATAAAAATAAATGCTTAGCACCAGGGCTGGAGAATTGAATGAAAGGCTCTTATTTTTCTATATTTGCTGGGCTAAAAAATTGGTTAGTTTGAATTTTCAATTAACCACACTGATAGGTGATTATACTATAAAAAACAGAGTTTTGTAGAGGGCACATTACTCCCTAAGGAGGGTCAGAAGACTGACCGCAGCATTGGGATCTCACTCCATGGCTCTAAGTTTGATGGTACAAATATGCAGTGTTTTTATGTTGCACAAGCACATTTATCACATGGGAGCAACCACAGCTAAAAGGTTAGAGAGAACATGGCTCTGCCAGGCCTTTTGCAGAAGTGCTAATGGAATTGATTATGTAGCATAGGGCTAGATAGAGACTCATAGAATCGGAGAATTATATAAATTGACAGCAGAAAAGAACCCCTTGGCCCATCCAGTCTGCCCCTTCACCCCCTGTTATTTGTCCCTCCCCTTCTGAAAGCACCCATCCCACTGCCCTGCAACCCTATGCACCTGTCCCATGCTATCTTAAAGCGTGACACTGTTTCAGTTTCTGCCACCTCCTCTAGAAGCCTATTCCATGCTTCCACTACTCTCTCAGTGAAGAACCTTCTTCTCACGTTGCCCCGGTAGTTTCTCCCTGCAGTCTCTTGCCATGCCCCCAAGATTTAGTACATTCCTTCCTGAGAAATAGACCCCCTGAGGATGCTTTGTTTATCCCTTTGACATATTTAAAGGTCTCTATCATATCCCCTCTCTCCCTTCTAGTCTCCAGAGTATAGATCCCCAGTTCCCTACATCTCTGTTCATATGGTTTACCCTTAATGCCCTGTATCATCTTAGTCACCCTTCTCTGAATCCTTTCAATCATAGCTATGTCTTTAGGCAGGTGTGGCCCTAGAACTGGACTCCATACTGAAGGTGCGGACTCACCACAGTGTCTCCATGACCTTCCCCACCACTGCGGTGAGGCTGACTGGGAGGTAGTTTTCCTTCAACCTCCTGCTACCCCTTGTGTATCAGTACCAAGGTCACCATCTTCCAGTCCTCCAGCACCCTTCCCAAATCCAAGGACAGGTTAAACAACCTTGCCGGTGGAGCAGCCATCTCCTCTCTCAGTTCCTGAATCACTCTCGGATGCAGCCCGTCCGGTCCCATGACCTTATCCACCTTCAACCTACTTAGTTCCTTCCCTACTCTCTCCATGCTGAAAGGATTCTGGTCCACCCCTACGCCCCCTCCCCTCTCCTTAACTAAGGCCCCTGTCCTCCCCCTCCTTTGTAAATACTGAGCAAGAGTACCTATTTAGTTCTGATGCTTTATCCCAGTTCTCTTCTAAGGGCTTCCCTCCCTCACCCCACAGCCTTGCGATCTCTGGTCTAGTCTTCCTCCTTTCTCCCACCTATCTAAAGGATGTTTTGTCTCCTCGCTTGGCCAATTTAGCTATTCTTTCCTGAGTGTTGGCCTTTGCCCTCCTTATTACCTTCCCTGCAAGTCTCCTCATTCTCCCTGTATGCCTCTCTGTCCCCCTTCCTTCTGTGTTCTCTTGTATACCCTGAAAGTCATCCTCCTGCCCCCAACCACTCCCACCACTTCCCTAGTAAACCAGAGTGGTCTCCTGCAACTTGTACCCTTCCTAACCCTCCTAATACACATTTGAATGGCCTCCCCCACCTGGTCCCTAATAGCTCCCCATAACTCCTCCACATCGTTAATCAGCTCCATGCCAACCATCTCTTCCCTCACTATCCTTATCCTATCAAAGTCTGCACACCTGAAGTCCAGCACCATTGTGTTTGTTCTGTGCACCTCCCTCCCTGCCCTCACCTTGAACCTGGCCATCCTGTGGTCACTGTTCCCTAGTGTGTCACCCACCTCCACCTCCTCCGCACCCCTCTCCATTTGTTAAAACCATGTCCAGCAGGTTGTTTCCTCTAGTTGGTTCTCAGACCAGCTGCTGCAGAAACACTCCCTGCGGCATCTCTAGGCTCCCCCTGCTTCTAGCTGAAGCTGCATCTGGGATGGTCCAGTCCACGTCTGGGAGGTTTAGGTCCCCCACCAGAAGTGTTTCTCCCTTGAGGGTCATCCCTGCTACCACCTGTAACATCAACTTATCCTGTTCTTCCCCATGTAGGTGGTCTGTAAACTATCTCTAGTCTCAAGGATTCTCCTGTCCTTCTGCATAATGTCACCCAAAGGAATTCATTTCCCCCATCCCCCTCCTGCCCCTCCATTACCTTTATCTCCTCCCCGATGTACAGAGCCCCCCCCCCTTCTTGTCTCTCCTGTCCTTTCAGAACAGTTTGTAGCAAGGGATAGCTGTCTCCCATGTGTGATGTTCCATCCACATTCCATGATTGCTATTATGTCCAATTCTTTGTGCACTATGATGGCTGTCAAGTCCTCCATCTTATTTGCCAAGCTCCTAACATTTATCACTAGACCCTTCCACCATAGTCCCCCCTCTTTCTTCTTCTTCCCAAGGCCATGTCAGACCCTGACAGTTAATCCCTTCCCTGGGGGGGGCAAGGGCCCCCCATCTCAGCTGATGGTTGATGTGGTTCTGTTCCCACCCCCTACCCCCCATTAGTTTAAATTATATGTTTTCTCGCAGAACTCCCCCAATCTGCATTTGAGCACAGCTGCACCTTCTTTAAGGTGCAACCTGTCAGGGGCAAAGAGACTCTCATTGTCCCACATTTCCACCCACTCCCCTACTAGCCCATACCCCATCTGCCTATATCATCTCACCAGCCAACTATTGAAATCCTTTATCCTTTGTTTTCTTTCCATACTAGCCATGGGCACTGGTAATACCTCTGAAAAGGCTAGAGATTTGAAGCATAGACTGCTACAAAACCTAGCCAGCGCCTTAAACCTTGCCTGTATTTCCAGGAGACTATTCCCTTCCAAGTCGTTTGTCCCCAAATGGAACACCAGATGTGATTCCCGATCCTGTTTCTTCCCCCATGAGGGAATGTGGTGTATCACCTCCAATGCCATCATGCCTGGCAAGCATTCCACCCAAACTGCACTATTTCTGCCACCCACTTGATACCTTTTATGACTGAGTTGCCAATCAGTAGCATCCTGACCCCTTTTTCCTTCTGTTTTACCTGCACCTCAGTTCTTCTTCTCCATGCTACTGGCATCTGGTCTACCTTCCTGTCCCTCACTACCACCGCCCCCAGTCCCTCCCCTTGTACCCTGTCCCCTAGACTCTCTGTAGCTTCTCCTTTGCCTCCCCTATTGGCATTGGCCACTACTTCTTTTGCCCCTAGCTATCTAATCCCCTGCCCCTCCATACGCCTGTCTCCTGCCAGTGATTTTACAGATAGCTTTGATAAGCAGGTAACCTTTCAGTATAATCATTTAATCCAGTGCCCACCTGAGATCCCCTGTGTTCCCTCTCTTTACTCTGTCTTTCATCTGGCTTCCTTTGCTCCCCCACACTAACCCCCTGAATATCCTGTTCTACCTGGTTATCACTGATGCACATCTCTTCCCCCATCTTCCTTACTGAATGCCCCACTCCTGTCATCCCCCTTATTCTTCCTTGTGCCTTGGTAGTTCTGGTACCTCCTGTCTCTGCCCCCACAGTTGCTCTCCTCCTTCCTGCCTCTGCCCACTGCTCCCCTTGCTTCCTCTGATACCCATTCTACTACGGTGTCCGTCAGCAGCGAGTACCTGTTGGAGACTGAAAACCTCCCAGCATGTTGTATTCTACTGTCCCCTTCTGGTGATGTGTGTTCCCTTTCCCGGGTCCTTGGAAACACTCTTTCAGTACTACCAGCAGTACCCACCCTCTGCCAGCCATTACTCAACCCTCTTCCTGCCTCAAATCTCTTCCCCATTGATGCCCCCAAGCCTGGCCTGTCCTCCATAGTCTTAGCTGAGCCCCCACCCTTCCTGTCCCACAATAGCAGACTCCCTCCTCCCCCAGCTGTCTTTATAGGTGTGCCTTCTTACCACTGTATTCAAGCTGTTCATCCACCTGACCATTTCATCCTGATACTGCATACTTCAGGGTCTAATTTCCCTAGCCTGGTACATATGGGACAGCATCCTAGCCACCACAGTGTATTCATGGCCACTGCAGCCCCACATCCATTGCACTCCACTAGCCTGCCTCCCTTCCATCCATTTGCTTTTGTCCCCCTCCCCATCCAGCAGTGTCCATGCCCTGTCCGGCCTCCCCATCTTGAATCTCTGATCAGCACCTCCTTCCCCTTCCACATAGGCCCATGCTCCCAACCACACTGCCAGACTGGTATAGTCATTCAACCCTGGTTGCCTCAATGTAACAGCCAGAGATGCGACTGAAGGCCCTCAATTCTACAGTAGGACTGCCCCAAGGTAAAGACTGAATATTCCCTTAGGCCCAGAATGAGTAGCATACCTAACTGCACTAAGTATTTAAAACTAATAACAACAGTACAGGAAAACTCAGTAAAAAGAAATACAGTGCAGTATTCTCAATAACAGAAATTTTCAATAGAACTAGCTTCCTCCAGTATCTTCAATAGAACTAGCTTCCTTCAGACTAGCGATGTGCAGACAGCATAGTAATTTCAGTAGTGTAGCTACATTAGAGAAATCTAAAACAAACTGAACAATCTATCTTTGATGCTCTCATACAGCCCCCTGTCCCCAATTACCTCTGCAACCCCACAAGCATCCCACAAATGCCCCTGCTCTGGACACAGCGACACAATCCTTGTTAATCCCATCCTGCCCCCCCCCCCACAGTAGGAACCCCCAGAAAGTTAGCACCTCAGGGGGCAGCAATCATACAGCAGACACAATACCTTGTCCTCCAGTCATGGCAGCAAGTTGCTTATAGGTGAGGACTCCTCCAATGACCTCCTCCCTAATCTGCCCCACCTCCTGCCATCTCTCAATAGGCTGATCCCTCAGGGAGTGGTATGGAGGTGCATTTAATGTGGAAGTGGTGCGGGCTGCATGGGCAGGATAAAAATCCAAGCAGCAAACAGCTCCCTCTTGAAAAAGTAGCTTGTGGCTGGGCCCTACCTTTATAGTTCCAGACACAGTTTGAAAATTTTCACCTCTTAATGAGCACCGCTAATTGTCTCTGATTTGAGCCTCCTGTCCTCCGATGCGGCAATAAAGTCTGTCAGTCCCCTCTTACTGCGGCAAGGGCCACTCCTGATCCAGGCAGCCAATGTGGCAAAGACAACTGCTAGTCTGCCTACAACTGCGGTGACAGCCACTGCTGTTTCTGGCCACCAGTGCGGCACTGCCAGTCCCTCTCCTCCCTGGCAAATAGTTCCCTCTTGAAACAGTAGCTTGTGTCTGGGCCCTGCCTGTATAGCCCCAGCCGCAGTTTGAAAATTCGCACCTCTTAATAGGCGCCCACTGACTGGCTCTAATTTGAGCTTCCTGTTCTCTAATGCAGCTGATGCAGTGATGAAGTCCATTGGTCCCCTCTTACTGTGGCAAGGGCCGCTTCTGGTCAAGGCTGCTGATGCGGTGAAGACGACTGCCAGTCTGCCTCCTTCTTACCACTGATGCGGCACTGCCGGTCCCATTCCTCCCTGGCAAATAGCTCCCTCTTGAAAAGTAGTTTGCAGCTAGGCCCTGGCTTTATAGCCCCAACCACAGTTTGAAAATTCATGCTTCTTAATGGGCGCTGCTGATTGTCTCTGATTTGAGCCTCCTGTCCTCTGATGTTGCCGATGCAGTGATGAAGTCTACCGGTCCCCTCTTACTGCAGTAAGGGCCACTCCTGATCCAGGCTGCCAAGGCAGTGAAGACATCTGCTGGTCTGCCTCCGACTGCAGTGACAGCAGCTGATGCAACACTGCTGGTCCCCCTCCTCCCTGGCAAACAGCTCCCTCTTGAAAAAGTAGCTTACGGCTAGACCCTACCTTTATAGCCTCAGCTGCAATTTGAAAATCCACGCCACTTAATGGGCACCGCTGATTGGCTCTGATTTGAGCCTCCTGTCCTCTGATGCCACCCATGCAGTGAAGAAGTCTTCCAGTCCCCTCTTACTGTGGCAAGGGCTGCTCCTGATTTAGGCCACCATTACGGCGAAGACGACTGCCGGTCTGCCTCCGACTGCAGCAACAGCCTCTGCTGCTTCTGGCTGCCGATCCGGCACTGCCAATCCCCCTCCTTCCTGGCAAACAGCTCCATCTTGAAAAAGTAGCTTGTGGCTGGGCCCTGCCTTTATAGCCCCAGCCGCAATTTGAAAATTCGAGCCACCTAATGGGTGCTGCTGATTGGCTCCGATTTGAGCCTCCTATCCTCCGATGCCACCAATGCAGCAATGAAGTCTGCTGGGCCCCTCTTACTGTGGCAAGGACCGCTCCTGATCTAGGCTGCCAATGCGTCAAAGATGACTGCTGGTCTGCGTTCAACTGCGGCAACAGCCGCTGCTGCTTCTGGCCACTGATGCGGCACTGCCATTCCCCCTCCTCCCTGGCAAACAGCTCCCTCTTGAGGACTGCATAATTTTTGTAATTAATTTATTGCAAGACAGACAATAGTAGAAGAAGGGCCAGATATTAAAAAGTTAGCGCCTACACTTACACGGTTAGCGAGGCTGCTAACCCAGGTTTGTGCAAGCGCTCCTGACCAGTTTACATTCAGAAACTTAGGTGCACTCCACAAACCCAACTGTGCCAAAGTGCTAAAACACTGCTACACCTATGCTGAAAACCACTTCTTAACTAGGCACTAAACCCATGCACCCCTCAATGCAGGGTGAATGTTCTGCATCCAACAGCCCCTGAACCACTTTTTTGATGATGTCAAGGTTGCCTTGTTGTCCAGCAGATCCCCTAGCCTCTGATCACCCATTTACACCACGGTATTCACTCTCTGGCAATCCAGTGATTTCCCCCCACCCCCAACTGCCCATTTACATAAAGTTATTCATTCCCTCGTGGCCTGATAGTCCCCCCCCCACTTCCTGAGTGCCTGTTTACATAAAGTCATTCATTCCCTGCTGTCCAGTTGTTCCCCCACCCTCCAGTCACCCGTTTACACAATGTTATTAATTCTCTGGTGGTCCAGTGGTTCCCCCCACCCCCAATCATCCATTTACACAAAGGTATCATTTCCCTGGTGGTCCAGTGGTTCCCCAGCCTGCTGATCACCCATTTTATACAAAAGTATTAATTCCCTGGTGGTCTGCTGGTTCCCCCATGTCCTGATCTCCTGTTTACACAATGTTATTCTGTTCCTGGTATACAGTGGTTCCCCCACCCCTCTGATCACCTGTTTACACTATTACAACAAAACACTGGTGGTCCACTGTCCCCATGCCTGACCCACTCACTGACCTCCCACCTCCCAAACACACCACCTTCACCCTGATGCCCAGTGCTCCACCATGCTCGAGATTGTAAATGGTACTGCCCTTCCCCTCACCTCCACAGGGGGAACCACTGGGCCACCAGGGAATGAATAACTTTATTTAAATGGGTGGTTGGGGTGGGGGAGCCACTGAAACACCAGGAATGCTTAGAAAATGCTCAGTAGAGTGGCTATGGGTGGAGGGGTCACACTAGACCACCACATATGCTTAGAAAATGTTCAGGGGAGTGATGGGGGTCACACTAAATAACCAGGTATGCTTAAGAAATGCTCTGAGGAGTGATCATGGGAAAGGTGGGGACACACTAGACCACCAGGGCTTACATTTCCTCTGCAGCAATGGTGCTCAGGGCTGCTGTGTTTCATGTAAATGAGCCCAATATGGATGGGCTCATTTGCATGTTCGGACCAAATATAGTTCAAAGGGGGCTTGGCATCATCCCATTTTGGGCAGTATTGCCCGTGTCGGGGCAGCATAGTTGCACTTAGCACTGTGCTGAAACAGCCCGATATTCACTCAGATAGTGTCGCTCACTATGTGACTGAATATAGCAGCAGGTGCAAGCATGGGCAAACATTAGTACTGTGCTTGTATTTGAATATTGGGGCCAAAAAGTCTTATGTTTTACATATTATTATTCTTTATTTTATAAAAACAATCATTCAAAAGACAGAAGAAGCCAGAAGGTGAAGGAAGGAAACATATTCAATTCAGTGCTTCAGAGTAACTGGTAACTGGTATTTTTCTTTTAAACTTAGATTGCAGGCTTGTAGTGACACTATACTTTCTTTCTGTGTTGTCTTTACTTATAATTGTTTTTGGGCTGTTGAAAATTTAAAAAAATAGTGGTGGTGTAATTCTGTGCTGTCTTTAATTGCTGCAAATTTTATCTTGGCTTGTCTGACTGTCCTGTAGCTGGGTGAAGGGTGTTAATTGTCTGGCCTCTGACCTCAGCTACGTGATAACTGAAGGTGGGGCTTAGTCACAGTTAAAGCAGCAAACAGAAGTTCATCTTCTCAGAAGAAGCCAGAAGGTGAAGGAAGGAAACATATTCAATTCAGTGCTTCAGAGTAACTGGTATTTTTCTTTTAAACTTAGATTGTAGGCTTGTAGTGACACTATACTTTCTTTCTGTGTTGTCTTTACTTATAATTGTTTTTGGGCTGTTGAAAATTTAAAAAATAGTGGTGGTGTAATTCTGTGCTGTCTTTAATTGCTGCAAATTTTATCTTGGCTTGTCTGACTGTCCTGTAGCTGGGTGAAGGGTGTTAATTGTCTGGCCTCTGACCTCAGCTACGTGATAACTGAAGGTGGGCTTAGTCACAGTTAAAGCAGCAAACAAAAGTTCATCTTCTCAGAAGAAGCCAGAAGGTGAAGGAAGGAAACATATTCAATTCAGTGCTTCAGAGTAACTGGTAACTGGTATTTTTCTTTTAAACTTAGATTGCAGGCTTGTAGTGACACTATACTTTCTTTCTGTGTTGTCTTTACTTATAATTGTTTTGGGCTGTTGAAAATTTAAAAAATAGTGGTGGTGTAATTCTGTGCTGTCTTTAATTGCTGCAAATTTTATCTTGGCTTGTCTGACTGTCCTGTAGCTGGGTGAAGGGTGTTAATTGTCTGGCCTCTGACCTCAGCTACGTGATAACTGAAGGTGGGCTTAGTCACAGTTAAAGCAGCAAACAAAAGTTCATCTTCTCAGAAGAAGCCAGAAGGTGAAGGAAGGAAACATATTCAATTCAGTGCTTCAGAGTAACTGGTATTTTTCTTTTAAACTTAGATTGTAGGCTTGTAGTGACACTATACTTTCTTTCTGTGTTGTCTTTACTTATAATTGTTTTTGGGCTGTTGAAAATTTAAAAAATAGTGGTGGTGTAATTCTGTGCTGTCTTTAATTGCTGCAAATTTTATCTTGGCTTGTCTGACTGTCCTGTAGCTGGGTGAAGGGTGTTAATTGTCTGGCCTCTGACCTCAGCTACGTGATAACTGAAGGTGGGGCTTAGTCACAGTTAAAGCAGCAAACAGAAGTTCATCTTCTCAGAAGAAGCCAGAAGGTGAAGGAAGGAAACATATTCAATTCAGTGCTTCAGAGTAACTGGTATTTTTCTTTTAAACTTAGATTGCAGGCTTGTAGTGACACTATACTTTCTTTCTGTGTTGTCTTTACTTATAATTGTTTTTGGGCTGTTGAAAATTTAAAAAATAGTGGTGGTGTAATTCTGTGCTGTCTTTAATTGCTGCAAATTTTATCTTGGCTTGTCTGACTGTCCTGTAGCTGGGTGAAGGGTGTTAATTGTCTGGCCTCTGACCTCAGCTACGTGATAACTGAAGGTGGGGCTTAGTCACAGTTAAAGCAGCAAACAGAAGTTCATCTTCTCAGAAGAAGCCAGAAGGTGAAGGAAGGAAACATATTCAATTCAGTGCTTCAGAGTAACTGGTAACTGGTATTTTTCTTTTAAACTTAGATTGCAGGCTTGTAGTGACACTATACTTTCTTTCTGTGTTGTCTTTACTTATAATTGTTTTTGGGCTGTTGAAAATTTAAAAAATAGTGGTGGTGTAATTCTGTGCTGTCTTTAATTGCTGCAAATTTTATCTTGGCTTGTCTGACTGTCCTGTAGCTGGGTGAAGGGTGTTAATTGTCTGGCCTCTGACCTCAGCACGTGATAACTGAAGGTGGGGCTTAGTCACAGTTAAAGCAGCAAACAGAAGTTCATCTTCTCAGAAGAAGCCAGAAGGTGAAGGAAGGAAACATATTCAATTCAGTGCTTCAGAGTAACTGGTATTTTTCTTTTAAACTTAGATTGTAGGCTTGTAGTGACACTATACTTTCTTTCTGTGTTGTCTTTACTTATAATTGTTTTTGGGCTGTTGAAAATTTAAAAAATAGTGGTGGTGTAATTCTGTGCTGTCTTTAATTGCTGCAAATTTTATCTTGGCTTGTCTGACTGTCCTGTAGCTGGGTGAAGGGTGTTAATTGTCTGGCCTCTGACCTCAGCTACGTGATAACTGAAGGTGGGGCTTAGTCACAGTTAAAGCAGCTAACAGAAGTTTATCTTCTCAGAAGAAGCCAGAAGGTGAAGGAAGGAAACATATTCAATTCAGTGCTTCAGGGTAACTGGTATTTTTCTTTTAAACTTAGATTGCAGCTTTGTAGTGACACTATACTTTCTTTCTGTGTTGTCTTTACTTATAATTGTTTTTGGGCTGTTGAAAATTTAAAAAATAGTGGTGGTGTAATTCTGTGCTGTCTTTAATTGCTGCAAATTTTATCTTGGCTTGTCTGACTGTCCTGTAGCTGGGTGAAGGGTGTTAATTGTCTGGCCTCTGACCTCAGCTACGTGATAACTGAAGGTGGGGCTTAGTCACAGTTAAAGCAGCAAACAAAAGTTCATCTTCTCAGAAGAAGCCAGAAGGTGAAGGAAGGAAACATATTCAATTCAGTGCTTCAGAGTAACTGGTATTTTTCTTTTAAACTTAGATTGCAGGCTTGTAGTGACACTATACTTTCTTTCTGTGTTGTCTTTACTTATAATTGTTTTTGGGCTGTTGAAAATTTAAAAAATAGTGGTGGTGTAATTCTGTGCTGTCTTTAATTGCTGCAAATTTTATCTTGGCTTGTCTGACTGTCCTGTAGCTGGGTGAAGGGTGTTAATTGTCTGGCCTCTGACCTCAGCTACGTGATAACTGAAGGTGGGGCTTAGTCACAGTTAAAGCAGCAAACAAAAGTTCATCTTCTCAGAAGAAGCCAGAAGGTGAAGGAAGGAAACATATTCAATTCAGTGCTTCAGAGTAACTGGTAACTGGTATTTTTCTTTTAAACTTAGATTGCAGGCTTGTAGTGACACTATACTTTCTTTCTGTGTTGTCTTTACTTATAATTGTTTTTGGGCTGTTGAAAATTTAAAAAATAGTGGTGGTGTAATTCTGTGCTGTCTTTAATTGCTGCAAATTTTATCTTGGCTTGTCTGACTGTCCTGTAGCTGGGTGAAGGGTGTTAATTGTCTGGCCTCTGACCTCAGCTACGTGATAACTGAAGGTGGGGCTTAGTCACAGTTAAAGCAGCAAACAGAAGTTCATCTTCTCAGAAGAAGCCAGAAGGTGAAGGAAGGAAACATATTCAATTCAGTGCTTCAGAGTAACTGGTATTTTTCTTTTAAACTTAGATTGCAGGCTTGTAGTGACACTATACTTTCTTTCTGTGTTGTCTTTACTTATAATTGTTTTTGGGCTGTTGAAAATTTAAAAAATAGTGGTGGTGTAATTCTGTGCTGTCTTTAATTGCTGCAAATTTTATCTTGGCTTGTCTGACTGTCCTGTAGCTGGGTGAAGGGTGTTAATTGTCTGGCCTCTGACCTCAGCTACGTGATAACTGAAGGTGGGGCTTAGTCACAGTTAAAGCAGCAAACAAAAGTTCATCTTCTCAGAAGAAGCCAGAAGGTGAAGGAAAGAACATATTCAATTCAGTGCTTCAGAGTAACTGGTATTTTTCTTTTAAACTTAGATTGCAGGCTTGTAGTGACACTATACTTTCTTTCTGTGTTGTCTTTACTTATAATTGTTTTTGGGCTGTTGAAAATTTAAAAATAGTGGTGGTGTAATTCTGTGCTGTCTTTAATTGCTGCAAATTTTATCTTGGCTTGTCTGACTGTCCTGTAGCTGGGTGAAGGGTGTTAATTGTCTGGCCTCTGACCTCAGCTACGTGATAACTGAAGGTGGGGCTTAGTCACAGTTAAAGCAGCAAACAAAAGTTCATCTTCTCAGAAGAAGCCAGAAGGTGAAGGAAGGAAACATATTCAATTCAGTGCTTCAGAGTAACTGGTAACTGTATTCTTTTAAACTTAGATTGCAGGCTTGTAGTGACACTATACTTTCTTTCTGTGTTGTCTTTACTTATAATTGTTTTGGGCTGTTGAAAATTTAAAAAATAGTGGTGGTGTAATTCTGTGCTGTCTTTAATTGCTGCAAATTTTATCTTGGCTTGTCTGACTGTCCTGTAGCTGGGTGAAGGGTGTTAATTGTCTGGCCTCTGACCTCAGCTACGTGATAACTGGAGGTGGGGCTTAGTCACAGTTAAAGCAGCAAACAGAAGTTCATCTTCTCAGAAGAAGCCAGAAGGTGAAGGAAGGGAACATATTCAATTCAGTGCTTCAGAGTAACTGGTAACTGGTATTTTTCTTTTAAACTTAGATTGTGGGCTTGTAGTGACACTATACTTTCTTTCTGTGTTGTCTTTACTTATAATTGTTTTTTGGGCTGTTGAAAATTTAAAAAATAGTGGTGGTGTAATTCTGTGCTGTCTTTAATTGCTGCAAATTTTATCTTGGCTTGTCTGACTGTCCTGTAGCTGGGTGAAGGGTGTTAATTGTCTGGCCTCTGACCTCAGCTACGTGATAACTGAAGGTGGGGCTTAGTCACAGTTAAAGCAGCAAACAGAAGTTCATCTTCTCAGAAGAAGCCAGAAGGTGAAGGAAGGAAACATATTCAATTCAGTGCTTCAGAGTAACTGGTATTTTTCTTTTAAACTTAGATTGCAGGCTTGTAGTGACACTATACTTTCTTTCTGTGTTGTCTTTACTTATAATTGTTTTTGGGCTGTTGAAAATTTAAAAAAATAGTGGTGGTGTAATTCTGTGCTGTCTTTAATTGCTGCAAATTTTATCTTGGCTTGTCTGACTGTCTGTGCGTGTGGGTGAAGGGTGTTAATTGTCTGGCCTCTGACCTCAGCTACGTGATAACTGAAGGTGGGGCTTAGTCACAGTTAAAGCAGCAAACAAAAGTTCATCTTCTCAGAAGAAGCCAGAAGGTGAAGGAAGGAAACATATTC
Source organism: Neoceratodus forsteri (assembly GCA_016271365.2). Lineage (NCBI taxonomy): Eukaryota > Metazoa > Chordata > Ceratodontiformes > Ceratodontidae > Neoceratodus > Neoceratodus forsteri. The sequence continues at coordinate 1,334,431,840 of CM057449.1, forward strand.
AATTCAGTGCTTCAGAGTAACTGGTAACTGTATTCTTTTAAACTTAGATTGCAGGCTTAGTGACACTATACTTTCTTTCTGTGTTGTCTTTACTTATAATTGTTTTGGGCTGTTGAAAATTTAAAAATAGTGGTGGTGTAATTCTGTGCTGTCTTTAATTGCTGCAAATTTTATCTTGGCTTGTCTGACTGTCCTGTAGCTGGGTGAAGGGTGTTAATTGTCTGGCCTCTGACCTCAGCTACGTGATAACTGAAGGTGGGCTTAGTCACAGTTAAAGCAGCAAACAAAAGTTCATCTTCTCAGAAGAAGCCAGAAGGTGAAGGAAGGAAACATATTCAATTCAGTGCTTCAGAGTAACTGGTATTTTTCTTTTAAACTTAGATTGCAGGCTTGTAGTGACACTTATACTTTCTTTCTGTGTTGTCTTTACTTATAATTGTTTTGGGCTGTTGAAAATTAAAAAATAGTGGTGGTGTAATTCTGTGCTGTCTTTAATTGCTGCAAATTTTATCTTGGCTTGTCTGACTGTCCTGTAGCTGGGTGAAGGGTGTTAATTGTCTGGCCTCTGACCTCAGCTACGTGATAACTGAAGGTGGGCTTAGTCACAGTTAAAGCAGCAAACAGAAGTTCATCTTCTCAGAAGAAGCCAGAAGGTGAAGGAAGGAAACATATTCAATTCAGTGCTTCAGAGTAACTGGTATTTTTCTTTTAAACTTAGATTGTAGGCTTGTAGTGACACTATACTTTCTTTCTGTGTTGTCTTTACTTATAATTGTTTTTGGGCTGTTGAAAATTTAAAAAATAGTGGTGGTGTAATTCTGTGCTGTCTTTAATTGCTGCAAATTTTATCTTGGCTTGTCTGACTGTCCTGTAGCTGGGTGAAGGGTGTTAATTGTCTGGCCTCTGACCTCAGCTACGTGATAACTGAAGGTGGGGCTTAGTCACAGTTAAAGCAGCAAACAAAAGTTCATCTTCTCAGAAGAAGCCAGAAGGTGAAGGAAGGAAACATATTCAATTCAGTGCTTCAGAGTAACTGGTATTTTTCTTTTAAACTTAGATTGCAGGCTTGTAGTGACACTATACTTTCTTTCTGTGTTGTCTTTACTTATAATTGTTTTTGGGCTGTTGAAAATTTAAAAAAATAGTGGTGGTGTAATTCTGTGCTGTCTTTAATTGCTGCAAATTTTATCTTGGCTTGTCTGACTGTCCTGTAGCTGGGTGAAGGGTGTTAATTGTCTGGCCTCTGACCTCAGCTACGTGATAACTGAAGGTGGGGCTTAGTCACAGTTAAAGCAGCAAACAGAAGTTCATCTTCTCAGAAGAAGCCAGAAGGTGAAGGAAGGAAACATATTCAATTCAGTGCTTCAGAGTAACTGGTAACTGGTATTTTTCTTTTAAACTTAGATTGTAGGCTTGTAGTGACACTATACTTTCTTTCTGTGTTGTCTTTACTTATAATTGTTTTTGGGCTGTTGAAAATTTAAAAAATAGTGGTGGTGTAATTCTGTGCTGTCTTTAATTGCTGCAATTTTTTATCTTGGCTTGTCTGACTGTCCTGTAGCTGGGTGAAGGGTGTTAATTGTCTGGCCTCTGACCTCAGCTACGTGATAACTGAAGGTGGGGCTTAGTCACAGTTAAAGCAGCAAACAAAAGTTCATCTTCTCAGAAGAAGCCAGAAGGTGAAGGAAGGAAACATATTCAATTCAGTGCTTCAGAGTAACTGGTATTTTTCTTTTAAACTTAGATTGCAGGCTTGTAGTGACACTATACTTTCTTTCTGTGTTGTCTTTACTTATAATTGTTTTTGGGCTGTTGAAAATTTAAAAAATAGTGGTGGTGTAATTCTGTGCTGTCTTTAATTGCTGCAAATTTTATCTTGGCTTGTCTGACTGTCCTGTAGCTGGGTGAAGGGTGTTAATTGTCTGGCCTCTGACCTCAGCTACGTGATAACTGAAGGTGGGGCTTAGTCACAGTTAAAGCAGCAAACAGAAGTTTATCTTCTCAGAAGAAGCCAGAAGGTGAAGGAAGGAAACATATTCAATTCAGTGCTTCAGAGTAACTGGTATTTTTCTTTTAAACTTAGATTGTAGGCTTGTAGTGACACTATACTTTCTTTCTGTGTTGTCTTTACTTATAATTGTTTTTGGGCTGTTGAAAATTTAAAAAATAGTGGTGGTGTAATTCTGTGCTGTCTTTAATTGCTGCAAATTTTATCTTGGCTTGTCTGACTGTCCTGTAGCTGGGTGAAGGGTGTTAATTGTCTGGCCTCTGACCTCAGCTACGTGATAACTGAAGGTGGGGCTTAGTCACAGTTAAAGCAGCAAACAGAAGTTCATCTTCTCAGAAGAAGCCAGAAGGTGAAGGAAGGAAACATATTCAATTCAGTGCTTCAGAGTAACTGGTATTTTTCTTTTAAACTTAGATTGTAGGCTTGTAGTGACACTATACTTTCTTTCTGTGTTGTCTTTACTTATAATTGTTTTTGGGCTGTTGAAAATTTAAAAAATAGTGGTGGTGTAATTCTGTGCTGTCTTTAATTGCTGCAAATTTTATCTTGGCTTGTCTGACTGTCCTGTAGCTGGGTGAAGGGTGTTAATTGTCTCGCCTCTGACCTCAGCACGCTGGATAATCGAAGGTGGGCTTAGTCACAGTTAAAGCAGCAAACAAAAGTTCATCTTCTCAGAAGAAGCCAGAAGGTGAAGGAAGGAAACATATTCAATTCAGTGCTTCAGAGTAACTGGTAACTGGTATTTTTCTTTTAAACTTAGATTGCAGGCTTGTAGTGACACTATACTTTCTTTCTGTGTTGTCTTTACTTATAATTGTTTTTGGGCTGTTGAAAATTTAAAAAATAGTGGTGGTGTAATTCTGTGCTGTCTTTAATTGCTGCAAATTTTATCTTGGCTTGTCTGACTGTCCTGAGCTGGGTGAAGGGTGTTAATTGTCTGGCCTCTGACCTCAGCTACGTGATAACTGAAGGTGGGGCTTAGTCACAGTTAAAGCAGCAAACAAAAGTTCATCTTCTCAGAAAGCCAGAAGGTGAAGGAAGGAAACATATTCAATTCAGTGCTTCAGAGTAACTGGTATTTTCTTTTTAAACTTAGATTGCAGGCTTGTGGTGACACTATACTTTCTTTCTGTGTTGTCTTTACTTATAATTGTTTTTGGGCTGTTGAAAATTTAAAAAATAGTGGTGGTGTATATCTGTGCTGTCTTTAATTGCTGCAAATTTTATCTTGGCTTGTCTGACTGTCCTGTAGCTGGGTGAAGGGTGTTAATTGTCTGGCCTCTGACCTCAGCTACGTGATAACTGAAGGTGGGGCTTAGTCACAGTTAAAGCAGCAAACAGAAGTTCATCTTCTCAGAAGAAGCCAGAAGGTGAAGGAAGGAAACATATTCAATTCAGTGCTTCAGAGTAACTGGTATTTTTCTTTTAAACTTAGATTGTAGGCTTGTAGTGACACTATACTTTCTTTCTGTGTTGTCTTTACTTATAATTGTTTTTGGGCTGTTGAAAATTTAAAAAATAGTGGTGGTGTAATTCTGTGCTGTCTTTAATTGCTGCAAATTTTATCTTGGCTTGTCTGACTGTCCTGTAGCTGGGTGAAGGGTGTTAATTGTCTGGCCTCTGACCTCAGCTACGTGATAACTGAAGGTGGGGCTTAGTCACAGTTAAAGCAGCAAACAAAAGTTCATCTTCTCAGAAGAAGCCAGAAGGTGAAGGAAGGAAACATATTCAATTCAGTGCTTCAGAGTAACTGGTAACTGGTATTTTTCTTTTAAACTTAGATTGTAGGCTTGTAGTGACACTATACTTTCTTTCTGTTAGTCTTTACTTATAATTGTTTTTGGGCTGTTGAAAATTTAAAAAATAGTGGTGGTGTAATTCTGTGCTGTCTTTAATTGCTGCAAATTTTATCTTGGCTTGTCTGACTGTCCTGTAGCTGGGTGAAGGGTGTTAATTGTCTGGCCTCTGACCTCAGCTACGTGATAACTGAAGGTGGGGCTTAGTCACAGTTAAAGCAGCAAACAAAAGTTCATCTTCTCAGAAGAAGCCAGAAGGTGAAGGAAGGAAACATATTCAATTCAGTGCTTCAGAGTAACTGGTAACTGGTATTTTCTTTTAAACTTAGATTGCAGGCTTGTAGTGACACTATACTTTCTTTTCTGTGTTGTCTTTACTTATAATTGTTTTTGGGCTGTTGAAAATTTAAAAATAGTGGTGGTGTAATTCTGTGCTGTCTTTAATTCCTGCAATTTCGCCCCCTCCCACCCTTCCCCAACTCTTAATTATATGCCTGATAAATCTGATTGACAGGAGCTAAACACAGGGTATAGTAAGAGGTGTGAAGCAGGAGGGGCATAAGGGGAAGAAGACCACCCTCAGCACAAGTGTTTTGACTCATTTATTTATTTATTGGTTTCTTTTTCCTTAAAAATATATATCTGAGGATCAGTTACAGGATTTTAATACTGTAAATAAATAAAAAGAGAACTAAGAGAGCTTCAGTAGCAGATAAGTAGTGGAATTGCAGTATAATGTGGGGAGTGGTGCAATGTAGTGGCTGTGGGGCAGCCATATTCAGGCAGACCTTCTGGACACTGAGGTGCTGCCCTATCTGCATGCATCTCTCGGGACTGAGGGATGAGGTAGCCAGACTCAGAGCGGAAGTAAACTGGGTCAGGAGTACCATCACCCCTGTCCAGGAACCACCCAGTCCAATGCAGCTGCCTCAAAGGATGCCGAGAACGAGGAGCACTTGGATGACAGTGGGCTCAGGGAGGGTTAGAGCAGTCAGGCAGAGGCACATCCCAGATCCTATTCCTCTCAAGAACTCATATGCCACACTGGCAAATGAGGACAACCAAATAGAGGTACCCAGGGAAGTGGAAGGAAAGGATGTGGAGGTTAGGCAAGGAGGTGACCTCAGTGGGGAAAGCAGTGGACCCCAGAGGAGGAGGAAGCGAATCCTGGTGGGGGACTCCATCATAAGAGGGATCCAGCTAGGAACACAGGAGGGGGAGGACAGGGAGGTGAGGTGCCTACCAGGTGCCACGGCATGGAGGGATGGAAGGAAGATACTGGGATCACTGGGAAGGCAAGACAGGAGGGTGAGCTGGATGTCATTATCCACCTAGGTACTAATGACTTGGCAAATGGGGAGCCAAAGGAAGTTCAGGAAGAGTTTAGGAAACTGGGAGGGGTCTCAAGCAAGTAGCTATCTGTCACTTTCTCAGAAGTACTACCTGTGAGAGGCAAGGGAGAGCATAGAGTGCATGCACAGGAACTTTAACTCATGGTTGAAGAACTGGTGCTGTGAGGAAGGGTTTGGATTCATTGGTGACTGGGGACCCATCTGGAGGATGGAGGTTTGTTCAAGCCTGACGCCTGCATCCATCCTGAGGGGAATCCAAGACTCAATGATAAGTTTAAATGCTACATTGACAAGCATTTAAACTAGCAAAGGGGTGGCAGGCCAGCAAGGATGGTACCTACTTGCTCACCCCCACAGCTAGTAATGGAACCAGTGAACCAGAGGAGTGGCTATCTCTGCAAAGCAGTGCAAAAGTTGGAGATTAGTGTCCAAAAGGTGGATAAGCAGAAAAGGGCAAAATTCAGCAGAAGGGCAGACAGCATGGAGAACCAGGGATAAATGACAACCAAGGAAGGGGCTGAGTAGAACAGTGAAGCAGTCTAGGAGGTCAAATCATGGAAAGCCATGTGTGCAAATGCCAGGAGCCTTAGCAACAAGATGGAAGATCTGGAGGCTGTCATGGTACAGTCAGACCTGGACATTGTGGCCATCACTGAAACCTGGTGTAATGATAACCATGACTGGGAGATGGCCATACCTGGCTACAACATATTCAGAAGAGACAGAGCAGGCAGGAAGGAGGAGGAGTGGCACTGTATGTGAAAAATGACATAAGGGCCACACAGATCCAGGAGGAACAAAATGGGAGAGATACTGTGGGTAAGCTGGAAAGGAAAATGGGGCCAGCCATTCGACAGGTGTGGTCTATAGATCACCAGCCCAGGAGGAAGAAACAGATAGGAGTTGATGCTAGCCATCCAAAGGATGGCAGACAAGGTGAGGTAGTACTGGTTGGAGACTTCAATATACCAGATGTGGACTGGAGCATCCAGCAGCAGCATCAACTAGGAGCAGATTTATCCTGGACTCTTCAGGGTGCCTTCCTCAAGCAACTGGTCATGGAACCAACTCGGCAGAAGGCAATACTGGACCTTGTGCTCACAAACAGGGACAGTGTGATGGGGGTAACAGTGGGGAGCACCTGGGTAACAGTGACCACCAGTCATTGTGGTTTGAAATCACAGAAGAGCAGAACCAAACCACACAAAAACACGATCCTGGATTTTAGGGGACAGACTTTGGGAAAATGGGGAGATGCTTGAAAGAGGCATTAAGGGAATGGGACAGGAATCAGGGATTGAGGAACAGTGGGCAGTATTTAAAATGGGGATTATAAGAACAACAGAATTATGCATTAAGCAGGTTAGCAAGAGGAAAAGAAAGAGGAGACCATTATGGTTTTCCAAAGAGGTAGCAAAGAAAGTGAAAGCCAAAAGACTGCATTCAGGCAATACAAAAGACACAGGCAGAAGGGATGGGAGAAGTACCAGGAGAAACAAAGGGAGGCAGGGAAGTCAGTAAGGGAAGCCAAAGCTCAGACAGAAGAACACATTGCAAAATCAGTGGTTAAAGGGGACAAAACCTTTTACAGGTACATAAGTGAAAAAAGAAGGACAAAGGAGGGATAGTTAGACTGAAGGGGAGGATGGAGCAGCGTGGAGGATGACAACAGTAAAGCTGACATATTGAACAGGTATTTCTGCTCAGTCTTTACTAAGGAAGAGGGGGGTAATGGGTCTGAAGGGAGTACAAGGGGTGAGAATGGTGCAGAAATGGACACAAGTCCCTTTACACGAGAAAGGGTCCTGAAGGAACTGGAAGTAATAAAAGTTGACAAAGCAATGGGGCCAGATGGGGTGCACCCCAGGGTCCTTAAAGAACTAAGAGAGGTGGTGGCTGAACCTCTGGCTATCCTGTTCAGCCAATCACTGGAAACAGGGAAGGTACCCAAAGACTGGAGGACAACAGATGTAGTCCCTTTATACAAAAGTGGGAACAAAGAGGAAGCAGGGAACTACAGACCAGTCAGCCTCACCTCGGTAGTGGGAAAGATCATGGAAGCACTACTGAAGGAGAGATTGGTGGAACATCTGGTTGTCAATGGACTACAGGACCCAAGGCAGCATGGTTTCACCAGGGGAGGTCATGTCAGACCAACCTCATTGAATTTTTGACTGGGTGACTAGGGAGGTGGATCAGGGAGGGCAGTGGACATGGCCTATCTGGACTTCAGCAAGGCCTTTGACACTGTGCCACATAGAAGACTATTACACAAACTGGGGAATATGGGTGTGGGCAGGACAGTAGTGTGGTGGGTAGGTAACTGGCTGGGTGGCAGGACACAGAGGGTGGTGGTAAATGGCTGTCACTCCACAGAGGGAAGAGTGACCAGTGGGGTACCACAGGGATCAGTGCTGGGACGGTCCTATTCAACATCTTCATCAGTGACATTGCACACGATATAGAAGGCAGAATTTCACTGTTCGCTGATGACACAAAGCTCTGTAACAGAGTAGACACACCAGAGGGTGTAGACAGAATGAGAAGGGACCTGCAGAAACTTGAAGAATGGTCAAGGGTTTGGCAGTTGAAATTCAATGCAAAGAAGTGCAAGATAATGCATATGGGGCACAAAAACCCTGGCACAATATATCAGTTGGGGGGTGAGGATATAGCATGCACCAAGCAGGAAAGGGATCTTGGGGTTGTCATCTCTGATGACCTCAAGGTAGGGAAACAGTGTGACAAGGCATCAGGTAAAGCAAATAGGATGCTGGGATGTATAGGCAGGGGCATCACCAGCAGGAAAAGGGAGGTCATAATTCCGCTTATACAAGACACTAGTGAGGCCCCACCTGGAGTACAGTGTACAGTTCTGGAGACCATACCTACGTAAGGACATAGACAGGGTAGAAAGGTTCAGAGGAGGGCAACAAAGATGGTGCATGGGTTGCATCACAAATCCTATGAAGACAGGTTGAAGGAACTGAACATGTACTCCCTGGAGGAGAGGAGGGAGAGAGGATATGATAGAGACATACAAGTATCTCACAGGGAGGAACAGGGTGCAGGAAAACACTATTTTTAAGCGAAAAGATGTTTCAGGACTAGAGGGCATGGGATGAAGTTGGAGGAGGGACGATTCAGAGGAAACATGAGAAAGAATTTCTTCACTGAACAGGTGGTGGACAAGTGGAACACCCTGCCAGAGGAAGTGGTGGGGCTGAAACAATCACGGGATTTAAGAATGCATGGGATAGACATAAAGGAATTCTAGAGGTCAGGGGTAAGGGGAAATAGACTTCTAGGAAAACAAACTGAACTTACAAGCTCAAATGGGCAGACTAGGTGGGCCATAGGCCCTTATCTGCCGACACTGTCTATGTATCTATGTATCTATGTATCATCGTCATCATCCAACTCTTGCTCCTCCTCCTCCTCTTCCTCTTGCACCATCTACATCCTCATCAAAAACTTTATTGTTCTGATAACATCCATTCCGGTTAATCACATCAAAATTGCCCAGGGACTTTTTAACTACATAGCTCAGTTCAAAAATGAAATTAGATAAAAAGAAAGACTAAACAATTGTGTGCCAAAAGTGCATGTCTGCTATAAGAAAGTATAATTTTTGGCTGACAAATAGTCCTGCTTTAAAATGTCACACACATATGAAGTTGCTTCTCCTGGCCAGTGATAGGAATTTTCCATCCCATGCTCCAATTGCCACAAGTTAGACCAACTTTTTCTAGTCTAGCCTGTGGCAATCCCAGGTCCCCTTTTCAGTGGGCTTGTGCCAAGTATTTGGCACAGGACCCCGTAAATCAGGTAAACTGTCATAACTGCACTTGACCTAATAAAATCAGGCACTATTGCAGCAAAGGTGTCTGGCATGGCTATGTCAAAAAAAACAGGTTCAACGCAGGGCTTGACGCAACTAACCGTAAGTAGCATAACTAGTGTAGGATACTGGCTATGCTAGTTAAGCTGGTTGGAAGTCCTCCACTATTGCCACAAATACTGAAGCTTTAACTTTTTTATTTTTGGTTCACAAAGCCACTCAGCTCCTTAAACCTAAACAAATCCTCTTCCGTTACAGTTTTGTGTCATTTTTAATGCATATATCACCAAACCACCCAAACTTCACAGCTGCTTATAAAATCCTCTTTAACACTTTTAAAAAAGTACAGTACAGATTGCCACTTTTATGTTCACCATCCACATGCGCGGCGAACATTTTGTTATGATATACTGGCTTTTGAAAGGTGTGTCACTGTGGTCCAATGCAAGGTAGTCTGCAAGGGGCTCATCAGTGGCACACTAATCATCAGCCAGGCTGATCATGACAGCGTTCTAGCTTCATGGGTGGAAACTTTGTGTAGTTCAAAGGATAGAGCTGACCCAATCATAGGGTGGATTTTCCTTTGATCTGCACAATGCCAGCCAGCAAGCACAGCTGATCTGTCATGATCAGCCTACTGTGGTCCCTTCACCAGTGCTGGCTACAACTAAGAGTTCCTCAAGTACCTCCCCACCACACCCATTTTCACTGTGCAACACTGGGGAGCCTACCCCCAGTACTGCCAAAACATAACAAACCCCACCAATCTCTTCTATGCCTTCATTGTTGACATTCCAGCATGGGGATGCCCAAACCCCATGCTGGCTACTACCCCCCCACCCTTCCCGCTCTGTTTCTGTGACACCTGGGAGCCTGACCCCCATTGCCGCCAAACATAACACCGATACTGGGGCGCCCAATCTCAGTGTCGGTACCTGAAATAAAGAAAATCGTCCCTTGTAGGTCTTTTCTTCTTATGCAAAAAACACCCTATAAAAAATAAAACTGTCCATCAATGTCTATTGCCAGCACTGCCATTACTGTCCCTCCACCTGACCCTCCTACTCAGCACCCACCACCACCCCACAACTGCCCCAAACCCTTACTTACCGTCCAGGAGGATCCAACACTGCAATCCTCTCTGGACTGGAGACGTGAACTAAAAAAATCAGATATGCAGTTCAATGTATTTCAATTGTTTTTTGAATTTGTCATCATAACTTGGTAATTTTTTTATATTTTTGCCCCAAATGTTCAATGTGCCTTTTTTTGGACACCACTTCATGAACAATGACAGTGCAATTTGGCAAATCTGTGTTGAAAGAAGATTTTGTGGTCACTGCTTGAAATCACCTTTTAGGCAGGACTTGAGAATTTTCTCTACCCTTGTTCATAAGTAGGCTATGTTGAAAATGTGGGTTAAAAATATTAAAAAACAACAAAGTTATGAGCCTATGTTGAAATTTATGAATGCAGGCTCATAACTTTGGTGATTTTCAATATTTTGACCCCAAATTTTCTACATAGCCATTTCTTCATAGCACCTCATGAATGTGATAGCTAACATTTTTCAAATCCTGGCTAAAATTTGTTTTTGCACTTGTGGTGTAAAATCACCTTTTGGGCATGATTTGAAAATTATCTCCAGCCTTGTTCATGAGTTGGGGTCATAAGAAGCCTATGTTGAAAATGTGTGGTACAAATATGAAAAACAACAAACTTATGAGCCTACATTGAATTGTTTCAGTGGACGCTCATAATTGCGGTAATTTTCAATATTTTGATGCCAACTTTTCAACCATGAATGTGACAACTGTCATTTTTCAAATCCAGGTCAAAATGTTTTCATGCTTGTGGCACGAAATCACCTTTTGGGCATGGTTTGAGAATTTTCCCCATCCTTGTTCATGAGTTGTGGTCATAATAAGGTAATGTTGAAAATTTGGGGTAAAAAAATATTAAAAATCAACAAAAGTGTGGTAATTTTCAGCATTTTGACCCCAGATTAATTTTATAGCTAAATAGTGGTTGGTTGCCCCTCCAACGCATCACCCCGACAGCGAATCCTGAAAATAGACCATTACAGTGACTGTCACTGTAATGGTCTGTTTCCGGGTGACGCCTTTCTCCTGGAGTTCTACCCCCTCCCCAGAACAACTCCGATCTGGTGTTGATTATACAGAAATCCAGGAGGTGTGGGGGACTCTGGGTGTAGGAGGCATAGCCCCCCTCAAAAAACACTTCATTTTGGGACAGCACAATACCAGTGTCGGTATTGTGCAATCGCTGTGCAGGAGGTTGGCAAATTCACTGTCGACCTCCAGTGGTGCTTCCAATACTGGTTCAGTTACCTCTCTTCCTATCTCTTTTCTTCCATCTCTCCCCCCCCCCCTTCATAACCTTGACAACCGTATTCTGGCCATCCCTGCTAGGTTCACTTCCATTGGTCAAGCTGCCTTTTCCCAACGCTTCCCCAAAATCTGGAACTTCCTTCTACCTCCTATCCGACATGTCACATCCCACCGTACCCTCTGCTCTCTCCTTTGTAGCTTCTCCTCCCCCTCCTGCAGCTGTTTCCACTCCTTTAGCCCCGCTCTCACTCCTGGCACACACTGAATTATTTTCCCCTTGTTATCGCACTTGTAACTTTGTTTACTGTATTATGCTTGTTTGGATTGTTACTATCGTTTGTACCTTGTATTTCAGTACTATGTATATTGTTGATTGATGTATATTGCTGATGGACACCATGTTTATTCTTGCTCTGTCTCCCAATAGCCCCCAGGGCACATCTGGAAATGAGTAATCACTGCTCAGCATGCCTTTCCTTGTAAAACTTTTAAATAAATCAATCAATAAATAATTTTGTAAGCCCCCAAGAATGGGCTTACCTTATGGAGCTCTTGCTCCACAGCTCCCCTCTGTGTTCTGGAATCATTCAGTTGCTCCATGTGGGATTTGGACCTGTGTGGTCCTCGGGAGGTCTTCGTGGCTCTGTGTGGTGTCCTGGCCTTTGGTGTGGCAGGTCAGGTGCTGCACTGATGTTTCCGCAACTCCGGGTGCGGTTCTGGGGTGGTATTCAGTCCCTGGGGTTGCAGTGGCAATGGGATCGCTAGTTGTAAATAAATATGGCAGATGCACCTTTGCAGCACATGAATGGCCACCGCTAAAAGAGAAAACTTAGCCGCCGCTAAAAGAGAAAACTTAACGGAGAGGCTGCTCTGGGTCCCATGTCCAATTTTCTGGGTCGAGACCAGCACCAGAATTTTGGAGAAAAAAAATAAAACATTGTGAATAGTTTTTGGTGGTCCGCACTATTGGGCATGCATGGCCACCTTGGGGAAAGATTTAAAGGAGCAGTAGCTTCTCTTGGGTAATGTTGTTTCGGTGCTGTCTGGTGCCATGTTTTGTGGCTCAAGTGTAAAAAGTTTTTGGGGACTACATGTCCCAGGGGGCATTTGAGAGGCAGTGTGTTTAGTGCCTGAAGGATTGGTCCCTGACTGGACCACAGGGCATTTTTGCACTTTAAGGCTAAAAGGATAAAAGGGGGAGTGCAGGAGAGCCCAGTTATTTGTTTTTTTTTATTGTAAGGCTGAAACATTAAAGTCAATACTAAGACGTGGTGGCAGCCATAGTTTCAGGAGCCCTGTTCCAGCCATGCTGCATACTTGGTCCTTGGGAAGTGACAGGAGAACACTTTGGGCTAATAGCAAGGGAGCAAGTCTAGGCTGCCAGCAAGGAAGCAAGTCTGGGCTGACAGCAAGGGAGCAAGAAAGCAAGTCTGGGCTGACAGCAGGGGAGCTTGTTTGGGAGGAGATAGAGCCATAAGGTGGGAGGGTTGTAGTGGCGGGACAGGGGCATGAAGCACTCCTCCACCCCCCAGTCCTCAGCTACCCCTCTGTCTGGGCCTGTTTTTTTCTGGGCTCCTTGGCTGGAGGAGGAGAAGATGGTAAGAGTGCTCCGAGGGCTTGGGGCCTGATTCGGCCAGAAATCCTGCTGCCTGCTGTTTTCAAGGGCCTGATTTGGCCACAAGTTGTTTTGCTGCCTGCGTTTGGACTGTAGCTACCTAGGCTATGGGTAGCTGCCTGAACTAACTAGCTCATGTTGTGACTTTCACAGTCCAGAGCACCACTAGCTATGATGTGACCTGCACAGTCTGAAGCAAACTTAACTGTGTTTTATTGCTCCATAGAGTAACTGTTCCTGGTTATCAAGTGTTCATTAAATGGGATCCCCTGTTTTCTGCAGTTCTGGTGTTTACCTCCTATTTTATGAAAGAACTGTTTGCTGCTAAGAGACATTCGTCTCCACAGCCTGTTTCCAGTGTGTTCCCGAAGAACCTGCGCACCATCGAGAAGGAAGACGTCGAGAGGCCTACCTGGTGAAGACTGGCTACAAAGGCCATTAGGTAAAGTAGGCAAGGCCAGGCAGATGAAGATTCAGCACTTCGTCTCTCCCGTGTTTCAGCTCTTCATACAGAAGGTCCAAGGGCATCCCGATGGAGCTCATCCACCACCAGCACCACAATGTGAAAACCAACTAACTTATGAAGAAACATTGAATTGTATCAACATTTACTCAGAACTTTAGTTTTGCAGATTTTGGCTCCTAATGTTCAACATATCCCTTGTGTTACCCCACCCCCTGAACATGGCAGGTGTCATTTTTCAAATCCCCTCTGAACTTTAGTCGCACAGCAAAATCACCTTTCAGGTAGGATATTAAAAATTCTACCTGCCTCAATCACAATGTCTGGTCATAAAAAGACTGTTGAACATTTGGGATCAAAATGTGGGAGTCCACTTAAAAGCAGATATTGTCAGCTGACCTGTTCTGGGTAATTACAATCTAACAATGTGTAAAAGCAGAACGGTTCTATGTGATATCGGCGATCGCCCTTTGGCAATCACCGATAGGGTGAATGTACATCGTCAAAAATAAAAATAGCAATATACATTCGCAGTGAGAAAACTCACTCCAACTGTTTATGTGGGGGGCTTTGCCCCCACACCTTATCTAAAAATAACAAACTCGGGGTGCGTTGGGGAGGGGAGAACCGTGAAGAATGAAAAAAAACACATACATGCCAGCAAAGCACAAAATATAGTGCTTTCCTCAGCCCCCAGCCACCCTAACCATCGTACTAAACAGCTCGGCTTCTCCCCTTGCCACCCCCTCACATTATCTCACAGACACCTTCCAGTATCCTATCGCTTCTTCCTTTCGCCCTGCAGTTCCCGGTCACTACCCTTTTAGGGTCGCTCTCCTTACAGGTGCTGAGATTGAGTTGCTCCGATCTGAGTCGCTCAATTTCAGTCGCCTGTTTATTGGTATACCAAGCAGAATACCACTGAAAATGAGACACTGCATCTCATCTGCTCTATAATGGGTAAATGTATAATAAAAATGTGCACAAGCAAGACCTGGTACAACAGCAGTATCAGTGGAACATTTGGCATTGACAAATGCTTGTTTTAACTACTGTTCACAGATCTGGTACTCCTCTGTCTTCCTTCCTTGCCCCTCCAGTTGAAGCTATCCTTTGGACTATCTCCTTATTTATTCATTTTGTCCCGTCTAACTAGATCTCCACTTTAGTGAATTCACCACCCCAAAAAGTTAACAAATAGCACGTGCTATTACTTTGAAGGCACAATAGTGCAATGGTTTAAGGTTCTGAATTGCAAACTTAGAGACCTGAGTTTGAATCCCACAGCCCCCACTTGCATACTGTGTGACCCTGAGAAAGTCACTTAACTTTCTTGTGCCCCCAGATTGCACCTGTAAACAAGCTTCAGCTTAGTGTGTCTCTTCTGGTATAAAAAAAAATGGACACAGTACATATCTTACCTTGACCTAAACCAGTGATCTACAAAGTCCAGACTCCAAATGTTTCCAAAGTAGACAGGTATTCCTCTCCTGAAATCACTGTACTCTGCTTCTCTGTAGCTTGAGTACGTGCACTAGCAGCAGCCCACAGTCAGATGGTTCAATCCACACAGCAATGATGCCGTCCCAAATGAATCCCATAGGATTCCAATAGGCCTTGGTGCCTGCCTGTCTGGTAACTTTTTGGCACTGGCAGGAACAATTCAAATAAAATAAATTTTGTGATAGGCCTGCACTTCCAACCATCCATGACTGACATCACATGCAGGGAAAGGGAAGGGACAGTGGAAGTGCAGGGAAGAGAAAAGAAGATAGTTTTCTCATAAACAACCTCCCAAACCCCCACCACACACACACAAACTGCTGCCTTGTTCTGTTTCTGTTGAGCAGGTAAGGCAAGGCAACAGGAGGTTAATGAAAGAAAAGTATTTCATTTCAGTTTTCCCCACACTTGTGTTGTCTACTAGTAGCTACTACATATAGTACTGCAGAGGTGTCTAGCAACAGATTTGTTTGGCCAGCATGAGTTCAGTTGAAACTTTATTTTTTCTTACCCCCATGATCAGCAACAGCTAACACTAGTAGATGCTTTCTGATTGTCACTGACTCCAGACTTCCCTCCCTACACTGTCCCAGGTCACCGTTCATCACCTTACCACCATCCAACCTTACCCTATCCCCAGAGAGGGTCAAACACAATTTGACAGCCCCCCCCCCATCACAGAGATTAGGCCAGGACCTGACTTTTCACTCTGTGGAGATGCATCACTTGACCCAACCCCAGAGAAACTCAGGCACGGGTTCTTGACGAACGCCCACCCATCCAGCTCATATCACAGCCAGCCTAGTTCCAACAGTTGCTTGTCTCACTCACTAATGCTGCTCTCTGATTGCCAAATAAAGATTACCCATCCCTCACCCCAACAGCCACTTTAACTTATGTCAGTCTCCGGGTCTGTGAGTCAGCTATTTAAACTAAGACCCCCGATGACTGGCCTGCTGTTGTTCAAACTAAGACCCCCACCCCCACACTGGCAAGCACTATTCCAAGAAGTACCTCCCACTCTCTGATTGTTCAAGCATAACATTGGAATGACCTACCTTCCCCCAACACAGCCAATTCAGCCTTCAGAAATAGAATGGCTGTCCAGACACCCTCTGCCCAGCCACGCACAGGCACTGTCAATGGCAACAAGCAACTCTCCCAGCCAGCAGGTCTGTCTGCTCCCACTCCGCCTCTCAGACCCACCTGATTTATGACAATGTAAACAGGAGGAAGGAGACACAGCACAAAGCTGTGACAGTCTAGCCTGGCTGTGTTGATTGGGTTCCATATTTCTTTTTTATTAGGGCACTGCAGGATCCAATAGTAGCAGTGTGAAATGACTGCTGTCATGCTGCTGTGCTAGCCTGATTGTGCTGCTGGAACTGTGGCAAAATACTGAGGGGGACATGATGGGGGCAGAAAATGTTGAGGGGGACTAAACTCCCACAAATCTCCCCTCCATGGTTGCACACATGCTTTGTCACTAAAATAAATGTGCTCATGTAGAATGTTGAGTTTTGCCTCCATTATAAGACAATTAAAACATCGGAGGCCAAAAAATACCTTCAACAAGTACTTTGCAAATCCAGACATAGCAGCGACGGCCTACATTTTAAATTAATTTCCCTCACCATTGATGTTATAATTGCTCCTTTAACAAGAATTCTCAACCTCTCCCTTATCACTGGGCAATTTTCTATAGCCTGGAAATCCGATGTTGTAACGCCAGTATTAAGAGTGGTGATAGGTCAACTCACACTAACTACCAGCCTATTTCTATCCTACCCCCTATCTCCAAAGCAGTAGAATGTAAGTCTACAATCAACTAACTGATCACCTAGACAAGTATCAACTTCACTGTAAGGAGCAGCATGGGTATTGGAAACTACACAGCACAATGACAGCACTGGTTGAATTTACTGTCTTCATTCATGTCTCCCTTGATTGGGGGCACTTAGAGAGGGCTACCTTCACTGACTTCACTAAGGCCTTTGATGCTGTCAATCACGAAATCCTGCTAACTCAACTATGTGAATCCACTGTGTCCCCTACCTCCCTGAGCTGGTTTTGCAGTTATCTCTCTCTGGGCGGGTCCAACAGGTCAAAATCAGTGACACACTATCAGATGGCTAAAATGTAAGCACAGGTGTTCCCCAAGGATCCATCCCTGGCCCACTGCTATTTAGTATCTTTTTAAACAATCTCCTTAAAGTGAGTCATGACAAAATCTTGTTATACATGGACGATGCTGTCCTCCACTGTAGCCACCCTGACCTTCATACCCCCGAACAAAGTCTTCAGCATAATTTCAAACTTGTTGAAAACTGGTTCTCTGGTGCTCAACTGCTTCTCAGTTATAAGAAAACAAAAGCAATGCTGTTCACCTCTACCCACAGCAAACATGGATCTGCCATCTTGTCCATTTGCAACAAACAAAACGAAACCTTCGAAATGGTACATAATTTCAAATACCTTGGGGTTACTCTGGATAGCTCCTTATCTTATACACTGCACATTGATAATGTCTCTCGGACTGATACTAGGAAGATCTGTCTGCTCTACATGCATAAACACTGTGTCACAACAGGTGCCCTAAAACTCACCGTAAATAGCTCTGTCCTGTCTGTGATAGACTATGGCCTTGCTGTCTATAGCTCTGCCTCTGACTCAATTCTTAAAAGAAATGCCCTTACCCTAAATAAGGCATGCAGGCTTCTCCTGTGTGCTCCGCACCATACTCATATGTGTGACCTATATTCGCTTACAGGTTGGCTGAACCTGGAAAATCGTATTCAGTACCAACTCTTGTCTCCTTCCCAAAAAGGCCACTGTTGGACTGACCCCTCCCAGGGTCCAGTCTAAGATCTGCCCTATAGTCCCAACCAGGTTGACCATAGGGACACACAGCCACCTCTACAAAGTCCCCTTCTGCCACACATCCCTAGGTCAGCAATCTTTTGGCTATCGGGCTCCAAAGTGGCTTAACTCACTTACACCTGACCTTCAAACCAAGTCCAAGCTTGGGCCTTTCAAAATAAAGTTCTGCTCCCGCCTCACCAGTCTTATGGCTTGCCACTGCTCCCTAACTTAGACTTAATGGATTAGTCCATGCCTTTATCATCACTGTTCTCTTATCCTCCTGGCCTGTTATTCCCTCTCACCCTCCACCCTCTTTCTCCTCCTCAGTCCCATACATGTCACCTTCTCCATTTCCCCTTGGCCACCATTACTAGCCTCTACCACCTGCCCTACTGTGCCTCCCCCCTCCTGCCTCCCCCCATCCACAGCATCCCCCATCATCCTCTTCCTCACTCCATCTACTCCCATCCACTCCTCTTCCAACTCCCATCTATGCCATCTACACCCACCCTGACATAGTGTCTCTTGGCTATTCCTAATCCCTGTCTCAATCCTTCTCCACCCACTACCCTCTGACAGGGAATCATGGTTCACTCCTGTTCTTTGCTTTGAACCTTTTTAATTTTACTTTCAAATACTCATTCTTTAATGCCCCTGACAAAGAGAATCCTGTTTTTTTTTCTGTTTCCTGCCTTAAATATCCATATTTCTTAATCGTAACCATGCTTTACCTAATGCCTAATAATTACTTCTACAGTGTATACTCCCTTATGGTAACCATTGTTAATGCTTTTATTATTATTATCAGATTATATAATCTCATGTTGTGTCCTGTTGTTGTTTCTTGTTAATGTGTCGCTTATGTTTAATCCACTTTTTGTAAAACGTGTGTAAATTCGACGTGGAACCTTTGTAAATGAGCTTCTAGCTCAAAGGTTGCAATCCAAGATATTAATAAATAAATAAAATAAATAAATGATGGTGCCACCCTGCTTTTTATTTCAGTTTAAGCTCATTTCCAAATGTATCCTGGGGAAAGGGGAAGTGGAGAGAAGTGCAACATCACAATAAGGAGCAAAAATAATTAATAAAATGATAGCAAGTTAGTCATTAATCAAGGAGTCTAATATAAAAATCATAGTAAGATACAGTAGCTGTGTCCAATCAACATGAATAACAAATTACAAACTAGATAACATGCAACAACCAGGGCTATGCTGTGGTCTAAGGAGGGCAATTGCTTGAGGATCTGGAAGTCAAGTCATAAAAAGGTTTTAAGGAACCTAAGCAGATACTGAACCACCCTTGTTTGTAACACTATTTCACTCCATCTGTGTGCATGTAAAATTGAGAGGAAGACTTGTGAAAATCAGAACCACTCCCCTCCCTAAACTGGAAGTGGTATGTCAAGTAGTATTTAGGCATGCAGAGGGTGCACCTTTAACCCTCAGTTCTCCCCATTAAACCACAGGGGCTTATGCACAGTCATGCAGGGTGGTGCTAGAGATCACTGCAACCACCCAGCATCACCCTGTGGATAGCAAGCTAAAAGGGTGTTACAATTCTTTCCCACATGGCCATAAAAGTGATTGTGGCCACGTAGCTAAGGCAGCAGGGGACACAGTGTAAATGGCACACAAGCTATGTTCTGAGAGGCAACAGCCCCCACACAGCTGATTACAGCCTCCTGTGTCCCCAATGCCTGTACAGTGTCAACAGGCAGTTGGTGAATGGGGCCCAGTGCTGCAGCCATCTGTTGAGGGCTAGTGCGAGAAGAAGTCTGAGGGGACAGCACTGATCACTGGCTCCCATATAGGGT
Source organism: Neoceratodus forsteri (assembly GCA_016271365.2). Lineage (NCBI taxonomy): Eukaryota > Metazoa > Chordata > Ceratodontiformes > Ceratodontidae > Neoceratodus > Neoceratodus forsteri. The sequence goes on from CM057449.1 coordinate 1,334,451,450, forward strand.
TGATAATAAGAAGGTGAATACCACTGGACATAAGGGATATATGGAGGTATGGGGAATTGATAGAGATTCTATTGAACTGCCATGGAGAAGGCAATTAGACCAGCAAAAAGATCTATAGACCCCTGGGGTCCAAGGCATGCAGAGGTTGGGGGATTACCAGATAGCATTCCCATTAGCGCCCATTTAACTACATAGCACAGCATGATGCACCATGGGATATACCATCTTGTGACTTAGTTGCAGTCACTATCAGTATGTTAGCGGGCACAATCCAGTTTGTGCTCATTGGCTCTATGACACCAGCTCTACGATGCTGATACGACAACTTTGTTTTCGACCGACATTACAGCAATAGCTCTATGTCAACCGCAATTGTGGTCACCATAGAACCGTTCACTTTGGACTTTGTTTTATTGAGAGGGCTTCACCCCTGAACCCCCCATGCAGGGGGGGGGCTCTGCCCACTGCACCTTCCGTAATTAATCAACTCAGAGATGCAGCTGATAGGGAAGGGGGTGCAAGACCCCCAGAAAAGCAGTGCTGGGTCCCACAGTGACAGTACAGCAACCTGTTGATGTCACTGTACTGTTGTTCGCAGTGCAGGAGTTGCTGAGTGCTCAGCGTACGGTACCGACTAACATCAGGTACATCAATCTTCATTTGCAAATTACTGTAGTTACAAGGGGCGGCTCCTCCCCATGTTACTGAGTAGCAGTTCTGTACATGATGCAGAGGAATGGTGGCACATTTGGGTGATACTGTGCCACCAGACTTGTTTGTTGTTTTTTATATGTTAACAATACATAAGACAGGGAAAAGCTTAATGATCACTTTGCCACTGCAGGGCTTGCCTTTGACACCTCACCTATCAGCAAACTTAGCCCGGCAAGAGACTACACTGTTAGCTTCACTGATAATCACAACCATAACCAACTGCATCCCACAGACTTCAGCTTCCTCACAATTACGTTCAAGCAAGTGGAGGACCATCTCCTTTCTCTGGATACAAAAAAGAGTGCGGGTGCAGATAATATTGAACCTTACTTCCTAAAACTTGGCCATACCTATCTGACTGCCCCCATTACACACTTATTCAACACCTCTCTGATTCAAGGTGAGCTACCCGTCTTGTGGAAAACTGCCCACATCCTACCATTATTCAAGACTGGGGATCCGAGTGATCTGAACAATTACCGGCTTATTTCTATACTATCTGTCCTCTCTAAATTACTTGAAAAAATTGTCAACATCCAACTTAGAGAACATTTGGATTCACAAAAGTTGCTAAACCCGGATCAGTCCAGCTTCAGAGCCAACCACAGTACAGTATCAGCTTTTGCCAAAGTAACTACAGACTGGCAAATGGCCTTGGACTCTAAGAAGCATGTATTTGCCCTCTTCCTTGATCTAAGTAAGGCCTTCAATACTGTGGATCATACCATCATGCTTACTGCTCTGAGTAACATCGGACTTAATAGTTCTGCCATTAAATGGTTCACCAGCTACCTAACCAATAGGTTACAACAAGTCAAAGCCATGGGAGATCTATCCCCACAAAAATCCTTGTTACGAGGAGTCCCACAAGGCTCCATCCTGGGCCCTATCCTCTTTGCAGTATACATCAATAATCTGGACTTGCAGCTGGCCATAGCAAATGTGCACTTATTCGCAGATGATACTGTACTCTATACCACAAATTCATCCTTGGATCTGGCCCATGAGTACTTACAGAAAGACTTTGTCACCCTCCAATACAACCCTCTCACTCATAAGCTCGACGCCAAAAAGACTAAAGCAATGATTCTCTCACCAAAGTCTACTTCCGAATGTCCACATATCACACAGACCCGAACACTCTTAGATGAACCCCTTGAAGTAGTTGATACCTTTAAATACCTAGGGTTCTGGCTGGATAACAAGCTCAACTTTCTGTGCCACTTAAATGAAACCTCAAAAAAACTAAGACAGCGATTAGGTTTATTCTATAGCATTAAACACCTACTCTCATTAGAAGCCAGAATGAGACTAGTACAAACTACATTCCTACCTATACTGGACTACGCTGACTTCCTTTACAGTCATTGTCCATCAACGATGCTAAACAAACTGGACACTCTTTCTCACCGGGCTTTAAGATTTATCTTAAATCTACCCCGTAGTACACATCACTGTCCTATATACCAGGTTTTGGGATGGACCTCACTCTCAACTAGAAGAAAAAGGAATGCTTTCCTCTGTTTTTTTAGTGCATTATCTGATAACCTCCCTGCATACATCTCGAAGATCTTCAAACGGGCTAAAGGTTCCTATGGCCTGAGACGCTTCTCCTTAATCTGCTTCCAGATTCCTAGAGTGAAAACTACCCTTGGCTCAGCAGCAATCAACTTCTCACTTCCATCACTTTGGAACACTATGCAAGACTCATTAAAATTATCCTCACTTCCAAGCATTTTCACATTCAAAACTCTATTAACGGATTATCTGAGGGAATCATGCAACTGTTTCAGATGCGATGCCTAAGCCCCAGGTGCCACTCTCAAATCCTCGCCTAAGTATCTCATCCACACCACATTCCTAACAACAGAAACCTAGGACTTACAAGCCTAGTTCCCTTAATCCAAGAATGGCCCTGCCTATTCTCTACCTTTTACCTATTCTAGCCTCCTTTTGCTGCCTACTCTTTCAACCCAATTTCTACCCTATTCCTTAATACCTCCTTATTTTTTATCATTTAGGTCTGAGCTCTTACATAACGGAGACTATGTGGGATTGTTGTCTCTTCTCATTTCAGTAAAGCTTATCACTATGTACGTTTGCATGTTAATTATGTTGACCGGTATGTATAGGCCCATATTGACCGGCACCTTCACAATGTTTTTTCTTTTTTTTGTGTACTGTATTGTATTAATGCCCAGGACCACCTTGAAAATGAGCTTGCTCAATGGTGTTTATGCCTGGTTAAATAAAGTGATTGATTGATTGATTGATTGAATTATTATGGTGATTTGGGGTGAATGAGGGTTGCCTAAATCACCAGGTTTGTGGTCAACTTTTGTGTTTGCTGAGGTGGGGTGCACGAAACAGCAGATAATATCACAGATATTCTTGTTTTTAGTTAGTTGGGGAAGGGGGGCTATCACAATATCCCATGGATATGTTTCAATGTTTAGTATTTATTCAAGATTTTAAAATGAATTTAAAAAAATCCAAGCTTCCCATTCACTGGGAGCTTCTCAGAGCCATCTAATTATTCCCACTTAATTACAAGGGACGTATTTCCCAAGCAAATCACATAAATATGCCAGTGTACCACACCATCACACTCACAACATTAAATCAACTGTCAGCCATGATTTTTGGTAATATGAAATCCCACCCCTACCACCCAGCTGCTTCAATCTCACCTCCCTAAGTCTGCAAAGAACACTGTGAAAAAAAGTAATTATTCCTCACGCAGCTCTTTATATCTTCATAAATTTCCTATTCCAGTGTGATTTACTTTACCACACACTGTGACCTACTTTCTCTCTACCTCATTAGACCCCTCTTGTAACCGCTGTAGCATGTCATGCTGTCAGTGTGTGCTCCGACAGCTCTCAGCAAGAATTAAATTGTCTTTGAGCATCCAGATTCTCCTACAAACAGATTCTTAAAAAAATGCTTTCAACAGCTTCAGTAAGACAAACAAAAAGATTTTTCATGATTAAAAGCTGTAAAGTAAATCAGCTTAGTGTTGGTGATGTGAGCAGAGGGAGAGTCATGTGTCTCAGTGGATCTCAGGTGAATACAGTGCTCTCCGGTGCTGGGTGGGGTGCAGGTTGCGGGTTGTGCTAACCCAGTCATGCTACAAGGAAACAAAGAATAACCACACTCTGGAGCAGCAATGTAGTGGGTCAGAAAATGCACAACTGAGTGACACACTGAGTAGATGTCCAGTCCAATTCATTTGTAGAAAAACACCACAGTAGAAAAGTAGTAGTAGTAGTACACAGAATTTTTGTTGCGGCAAGTGCCGGTACCTTCAGTAAAACTTTGAACTGTTTCCACATTTACCGGGCACCACGTCACCCAGGTGCTGTTTCCTCCACCAAACCCAGGCCATTCCTAGCTGAGGCACTTACTTCTTTCTCCCATCTGTTTGTATGTGCTCCATAAAATATGCACACCACACTCTTGTGTGATTGTAATAAGGAATTATTTGTGTAGCCACCAGGTTGTGCATTTGAGTAAGAGTAATGTGCTCGGGGACAGCCCAGTTTCCAGTTGCCTCAGTGGTGCAGCTGGTAGCGCAATTAGAATGGTATTCCTGGTGGCCTGGGTTCAGGTCCTAGCATTTTTATATCTTTTAGTAGCCTCCCTACGATCCATATTTCAACATTAGTGGTGCTAATTCATTTTGAAGAAGCTACAGTATATTGGAGTGAGGTATGTAATTGTAATTGTTTTTTAATTGATGTAATTTGTCATGTGATCTATTCTAGGGTTATATATGTGTGTGTTTTTTTCTGCCTCATTTAGCCTTTGATAAAGGGTCCAGTGGGACCAGAAACGTGTCAGGCAATTCAATAAATCCTTTTAAAATGTTTCCCTTCTGGGCCAAGTTCTTTTGTGGTGGTGAGTGCCTGGATTTGTGTTTTTGACTTTTAATTTTCCATGGCACCCCGTCCTAGTGCGAGCTCCTTTGTGGTTTATGTAATTGAGCTCTTTTTACAGAATATAATTTAAATTAAGACAAAAATAGTACTTTCACCGGATTAACTTACGAATACAGTGTTTTCAGTTGTTAACACAATGCCACTTTATGTGATAAATAATTTTTGTTCAGGGGACATAATCTCCATAACAGTATGTCCTAAGTATGAATGCATATTGTATGTAGCGCTATTTAGTATGTAGCACTAGGGCACATGGTTACGGAGATAACTGCCCTGAAAATAATGTTACATTTTCACAAAAGTGGCAATGAATTAATTCAACTTAAAAACAGTGAAAGAATGATTTCATGTCAAGGAGCTATAGAGATGAGACTCCAACTTCTGCAGTATGAAATATTGTAATTAACTGAATCTTGTATTACTGTGATTACTGAAAAAGTCAAGCATTCTGTTTTAATGCTCAGTTTTAAGTGGGCTGCTGTTTTTCAAAATTAGAGGGCACTGTTGGTCACCTTAGAGACGGGAAATGGCACCACCATCTGCACTGGGGTGGTCTAGAGACGTCCGGCACAGGGGATGGAAATAGATAGGGTATTAATGGAAAACATCCACACAAATGGCAGAAAAAGGGGAAGTGTTGCTGGTGGGGGACCTAAACATGACAGATGTTAACTGGAACACCTATGCAGCAGCCACTGCCAGGAGCAGGTACATCTTAGATGCCCTGCATGGGGCAGGACTCAGACAGCTAGTGGAGAAGCCCACACTGGAGGGAACAATACTAGACCTGGTTCTCACAAATGGTGACAGAATAGCAGATTTATCAGCAGGCAGCCATCTACGGTCCAGCGATCACCACACAGTGTGGTTTGAGGTGAAGACAGAAGTAGAGTCAAGTCACACAAAAGTAAGGATCCTGGATTTCAAAAGGGTTGGCTTTGCAAAAACGGGGGAACACCTCAAGAAAATCCTGGCAAAGGTGGAGGGTGGGGAGAGTTGAGGAACAGTGGAAGAAACTAAAAGGAGCCATTTTAGAGGCAACTCGTCTCTGTGTAAAGCAAGTAAAGAGAGCAAAAAGAAAGGAAAAAAACACTACGGTTTTCAAAGAAGTGGTAGGGAAGGTTAGGGGGAAAAAACAGGTATTCAGAAACTGCAAGGAAACACAGACGGAGGGAGACAGGGAAATGTATCAGGCAAAACAGAAGGAGGTGGTGAAAGCAGTCAGGTGCACAAAGGCACAAACTGAAAAAATAATAAAAAAATCAGTAAAAGAAGTAGACAAAAGCTTCTTCAGGTATATCAGGGAAAGAAAAAAGACAAATAGAGGGATTGTGAGGCTAAATAAAGGGTGTGTGTGCAGTGGAGACCTAGAAAAAGCAGAAATTCTAAACAAATACTTCTGCTCGGTATTCACAAAAGAAGCGGAAGGGGAGGGACCAAAATTAGGCGACAGAAACACACATGAGTGGAGGGCAGTGGACACCAGTCCATTCACAGCGGAGAGAGTCCTGAAGGAACTTTCAAAACTAAAAGTTGACAAGGCAATGGGGCCGAATGGGATGCATCCCAGAATACTGAAAGAACTCAGGGAGATACTAGAGGCACCACTGACAGCCCTATTCAACAAATCACTGGAGGAGGGAGTGGTACCAAAGGACTGGAGGAAGGCAAATGTGGTACCACTACACAAAAGTAGGAGCAAGGTGGAGGCTGAAAACTACAGGCCAGTCAGCTTGACCTCAGTTGTGGGGAAAATAATGGCATCCATGCTAAAGGAAAGGATTGTGGCATATCTTGAGGCCAGCGGGGCACAAGACCCAAGATAACATGTATTCACAGCAGGCAGATCTTGTCAAACAAATCTGATAAATTTCTTTGACTGGGAACCAGCGTGGTGGATCAGGGAGGAGCAATGGATATGGCCTACCTAGATTTTAGCAAGGCATTTGACACCATCCCACACAGGAGGCTAGTAAACAAGCTGGGCAGTCTGGGAGTGGGTCCCAAGGTGGTAAACTGTGTCAGAAATTGGCTGAGTAACAGGACACAAAGGGTGGTGGTTAACGGAATTCAATCCCAGGAGAGGGGGGTGACCAGCAGGGTGCCACGGGCCTTAGTGCTGGTGCTAGTCCTCTTCAAAGTCTTCATTAGTGATATCGCAGAGGGGCTGGAAGGTAAGGCAAGCCTCTTTGCAGAGGACACCAAGATCTGCACTAGGTTGGACACACATGGTGGAAAAAATGAGAAGAGACCTAGGCAAGTTGGAAGAGTGGTCAAGAGAGTTGCAGCTCAGATTCAATACAAAGAAGTGCAAAGTCATGCACTTGGGGCATAGAAATCTGGAAGAGGAATACATGATGGTGGCAGGGGGGAAATACTAATAGCTACTAAACTGGAAAGGGTCCTGGGGGTAATCATAACAGATGACCTGAAAGTAGCCAAGCAATGAAGGTGATGGAGAGTGCCAGAGGAATGCTGGGATGCATAGAGAGAGGCATCACCAGTAGAAGACAGGAGGTAGTGATGCCACTGTACAGACAATTGGTCAGGCTGCATCTGGAATAATGTGTTCAGTTCTGGAGACCACATCTCCAGAAGGACATTGACAGTATGGAGGCAGTACAGAGAAGGGCAGCAAAAATTGTGAAAAGAATGCACCAGAAAACATATGTGGAAAGACTTCAATATATATACCCTAGAGGAAAGGAGGGAGGGGGGGATATGATAGAGACTTTCAAGTACCCCAAGGGCATCAACAAGGTTCAGGAGGGCAGCATCTTTCATAAAAAGAGATGTGCAAAAACAAGTGGTCACAATATGAGGCTGGAGGGGGAGACTCAGAGGTAATGTGAGGATGTGAGAAAAAAATATTTTTTCATAGATAGGGTAGTGGATGCACGGAACAGCCACCCTGCAGAGGTCGTAGAGGCTAAGATGATAGGTGAATTCAAGAATGCATGGAATACACAGAAGGTAACCCAGGTAGTAGGAAAGAGAGGTTAAGCTGTAGATCATTTAGGATCTGGAGTTTTAAGTAGGTGGGGAAATGGGCAGACTAGATAGGCCAGGTGGTCCTTATCTGCCATCAAATTCTATGTTTCTATGTTTCTAGAGGTTCTTCCTGAATACTGTTACTGATTTGCTGTTTTGAACATTATTGTTTCATCATGCTTACTGTTACTTTTTAATTTTACTACTCACTTGGGCATTTTTGTCTCATTGAAAAATTATATGGGAAACTAGTGTGGTCCCAGTCAAAGGAGATTCAATTGTAAAGGGAGGGAGACGGCCACAGGATAGAGAGGGACCAAAGAGAAGGAGCGTAGTGTGCCTCCCAGGTATGACAGCAGAGTGGCTCATACTAATGGTACACTCACTAGTGCTGAGAGTAGGGGGGAACCCAACGAGGTCCGCCACCTGGGCACGAATGACCTAGCGGCGTATGAGGTAGGGGTGGTATAGGATAGGTTCATGGAACTTGGACAGGTAATTAGTTGGGGTGTCAAGATCAGTGGCATTACCAGTGCCCAGGGACAGTTTGGCTAGGAAGATCATGAGCTCTGAGTTCAACCAGTGGCTTAGGGACTGGTGCAAGGAGGAGGACTGCCGGGGGGACTAGGGTAGAGTCTGGGATGAGAAATCTCTGTATTCACTAGATAGGCTACACCTCAGCAGGAGGGGACAAGGATGCTCAATGACAGGACTGCAGAGTACATCATGGGCAGTTTAATTTAAACTGAAGGTGGGGTACTTCCTGGGGGCACAGAACCCAGGGTCCTTATCAGGAGGAGGCAGAAGGGCTTCTCCCAAAGCAAAGGACATTTTAAACAAAAAGGATTTAGTGGTTCATGAGGATGGGCATGAGGAACACAGTGACAGAAGGAAGGGAAGGTATGGGGAGGGTCAGAGCATGAGGGGAGAAACCAGTGGTGCAGCCAAAGGGAGGAGGGGGAACTGATAAGGGAGGAGGAGGGAGGGAAACAGAGGTGTGTAGGGTGATATCCATAAATGCCAGAAGTCTTGGGAACAAGATGGATGACCTCCAGGCCATGATGACAGAGGGTCGAGTGGATCTAGTAGTGGTCACCTAGGCATGAGTGACCCGAAATCATGATTGAGATCTGTCTGTTCCTAAATATACCATCTACAGGAATGACAGAACAAAAGGTAGGCAGGAGGGGTAGTGAGTAATCTGCATTAGGGAGGGGATATCAGTCACCAGGGAGGACATGGGGGAAGGGAGTACAGAAACTTTATGGGTGCAGATGCAGTCGGGGGGGGGGGATAGGGATAGGTGTATTGTATTGGCTGTCAAGTCAGGATGAAACCTCAGATTGAGTGCATGGGAAGTGGTAATAGTGGAGTACATAAGGGACCTCAACATGCCTGATGTGGATTGGAGCATGCCACAGGCCAGCAGCAGGAGCCAAACAATCCTAGGTGTGGTCCAGGATGGGTTTTTGACTCACTGGGTATGGAGCTAACAAGAGATTGGGCCATCCTGGACCTAGTGCCGTCAAACTGCAGTCAAATGAGAATCATCAAAGTTGCTGAGCCCCTGGGTGGGGTAATCAGTGATGTGGGTTACTGCCGAATGGCAAAATTTAAATCAACTACTGAGCAACAGCAGATGGCACAAAGGTAATTTCACCAAATGCCCCAGACGGTAAACCCTTGACTGCTGGATCTTTTGCATGTCTACCTACGTATTAAGCCACAAAAGCACAGGGAATTTAGACAGGATTTCAAAATGTAGTCACTACTCCATATCTATCCTTCAGAAAAAGGAACTTTTCCCCTGGTCAAGGTTTGAACCCTTGCCCCATAGAATCTGTAGCATGCTGACATACCTATTGAGCCACTGAAGCACACTGACATTTTATAGGATTTTCAAGTCTAGTCATACTACTCCATAGCTTTTCTTCAAAAAAAAAACAAATTAATAAATTTGGTCACACTAACATCAGAACAATGACACTGTCCTCTGAAATGTTCAACTTTTTGTCAGGTTTATATGCCATGAAATTCAACCCCCTCCCCCAAAAAAAACAACAACAATAATTGATTCTTTAACTGTAAATCTCTATCTCTAAAGTTGTCAGTCCCTGTGAAATTGAGCATCTTCAAATCCCTTTACCAACGTTCTTTTTCAGAAACCTGTACTTGCTTCCGTTAAAGGCACTCTTACCGCACCTATCCTACTCTCTATTCTAAGCTCCTCTCCCCTATTTCGTTTCCGTGCCCTGATCCTTTTTACATCGTAGCTTTACCCTGACCTATTCCCTAAACTATGTAATGCCCTCCCAAACGTATCACTCTTCCTCCTCTAGCTTTGCCCCCTTCCTCTTTCTACTCCCTCTTCTCCTTACCCTTTCTTGCTGCATAGGTTCCTGTCCCAGCTAACATACATAGGTTTTTGTACCATAATATGTGTGCTACTTTCATCTAAGATATGTGCACTTTCTGTTTGTTTACGCTAGCATTACTGCATGGTATGAACACTAATTCATTGTAACACTGTATAAATCCCTGCCCTGTATCTATCGTTTATTTACTTTCTTTCTTTCTTTTCTTTTTTTGAATTATTGTGTTGTTAGACTCCCAGTTGTTGTAACATTGTATATATTGTTGCCTGTTCTTATATATGTGAATGTCCAGGCTCATCTTGTGAGTTCTTCTAATGATGCTCACATGGTAAAATAAAGATTGATTGATTGGTTGATCTGCCCTTGGAAATATGGTGGCGGGGGGGGAGCAATATATTCAACGACAAGCAGTACAATTGCTTGGGGGAGCATTTCCATAACATTCTATTCTACACTTAAAACCCTCAATTCCTCAGACTTGCACCAATCAGATTTGTGGGAAGTAACAGCTACAGGTTGCTGCCCTGGGGGCAGGGGACGAAATCCACCAATAGGAGTAAACTGGAGGAGGAGGAGCTAAAGGGTGCTGCCCCAGGGGCTGCACTGCCCCAAGAACAGCATTTCAAGAACAAATCACACTCAAGCGTGGCATGCCTCACTAGACCGCCAACGCTGAGTGCAGGGCCACGTGTACAATGGGATCAAGTCTCCCCAGCAGCACTGGGTTCCCCCACAATAAAACTGTACACAGAAGCAGTACATAGGCTGCATAATACCGACTGTTACAAATCCGTTGATATCCACTGGTACAGCAATACTGAGCGCCCTGACGGCACTTGAAGCCATGGAATTATGCCTAGCAAACATTACCTGTACACTTGTCCATGCTCTTCTGCACTGCTTGTGAGGATGCCTGTTGTCTGCACATTGCACATTGGAGCAAGAGAAGGGAGTGATGCAAAGACGCACCCCCATCCCCAAAATTGCATGCATGACACCGCTGCTATATGGACCTGGTGCCACTGACCCTCACACATTCTTTATGCTGCTTAGGTGGGAGGACATGTCCCATAATGTAGACAAGCTCAGAAGCATGCTCACATGACCACACATGCCTCCTTTAAAAGGGCCATTACCAGGAAGTGAAGCCATCCCTCAAAGACGGCAAATTGAACATGGACGACGTTCAATTTGTGACAAGCCAGAAAGGGAGACGCCTCCTTGCCTATCGCGGTTATGCATTCCACAGACAAAGAATCAAAAGCCAAGGTTTATAGGAGGTGCATGCAGGACCATAAGTATGCCTATCCTGTAAGGGTGCACACTGAGGTTGACCACGTTGTGTACACCAGCCATCCGCATAACCATGTTCCAGATGGGGGTGAGGTCAGTGTGCGTGGTGTATTTGCAGATGTCCATGAATGAGTGCGCACCATCCTTGACAGCACCTCTCAGGTGGTAGTGCAGTGCACCATGGGTGTGTCTGATGCTGTGGCTGGCAGGTTTCCAGCATTGCCCCAGCTATAGCAGACTGTACAGTGTATGCAGCAGTCGGTGAGGAGCTGTCCTGCAATGCCTGCCAGTGTTTCCGAACTCACCATCCCTGATGGGTATTCCATCATGAGTGCGGGGGACAGGTTCCTGCAATATGATAATGGCCCATCTGGGGACTGCATCCTCATATTTGCCCCACAATGCACATTGCTCTTCCTAGCTGGGTGCGAGGACTGGCTCCTGAATGGCACCTTCCGCACCACACTACCACTGTTCAGACAGTTGTATACAAGCCACGGTATGCATTCTGAGGTTGTAGTGCCAGCCATCTATGTCCTCATGTACACATATGGAAAAGGCATACAACAGGGTTTTTTCTGAGGTCTGACAGCTCTAGGGCGACAGGCAGCCAAGGACAGTGCTCCTGGATTTTGAGCATGCCACATGGCGGGCATTTGCAGCTGTGTTTGAGGGGCATCTGTACATGGATACTTCTTTCATTTTTGCCAGTCTGTGTGGCACCATGTGCAACACACCCCTGAGGTGCATGCATGGTATGCCAGGGACAAGGAGTTTGCATTGCAGATACACATGCTCCTCGCCCTGGCATTTGTTCATGTGGACACAGTACCTGCCATGAATGGGGAGCTCCTCAACATGCCCTTCTACCATGACAATGAGGAGCTCCTATGACCTGTTCTAGATTACATGGAGGATACCTGGGTCAGCCATCCCATGGGGAGGACTGTGAGGAGAAGGCCACTGTTCCAGGTTGCCTCCTGGAACATGTTTCAGCCCACTTGTGCTGTACTTGCTAGAATGAACAATGCTGCTGAAGGCTGGCACCAAGGATTCAATACCCATCTCGGTGCCAGCCATCTGAGCATATGGCATTTCCTAGACTGCCACCCATTTTCTGGACTGCCACCAGGAACAACAGAGGCTCAGTGAATTGCATATGGAGCAGCTTGTGTCCAAGTCAGGTGGTATTGCTAAGAAGAAGAAGTATAGGGACCGGACCCGGTGCATTGAGGCCATAGTGGCAAACTATGGGGTGCGCAGCACACCAGACTACCTTAGAGGTCTAGCATACAACTTTCAGCTACAGGTATAGTGAGCTGCACCACTGCCTGTGCTGATATCCCTGTCTTGCTGCCGTAGATCCATCATCCTCACGTGCGCCTCAGGTACCCTCCCCCCGGGCATCCCGAGTCATCCATGCCAGTTACCCCCGGCATCCCGGTGTATTCTGCACTCTGTCTGGATCCATCAGGCATCCAATTGTGTCTGTGCCAGTTCCCACCACCAGCCATGCTGCTGCATCCAGTATCCACTCACCCCCACAGGGCATCCCAATGTGTAGGTGTCAGTCCCCCACCACCAGCCTTCCCAATGCCTCTGGTCCCCATCCCCTTCAATCCCCCCCATCCAGGTCTCACATTGGTTCGGCAAGTGTCGCCCCCACACACCAGACCCTCACAAGCGTCCTCATTCAGTGTAGCCCATGTCCTCACATGCACACTGGTTCTATCCCGTTGGTGTTGTGTCTGTGATCCCCCCATCGGTCATTGATGGTGCTGATTTTGTTATTCTCCATGTACCTGTGGCTTCCAGTAGCTGCTGTTCCACACATCCCCCACTCCCCCCCCATCACGGTTCTGCTGCTCTCTGTCCACACATCCCAGGTGTGTCCCGTCACTGTGTGTCCACACTGCACCTGGTCCTTCGGGTCATCCTGCAGCCGTTTCTTGCCCCCCAGCCCCCTGCCCCATCCCGTGGCTGTCCATGCTCCATAGTTCCTCCATGGATGATACATAGAAACATAGACTTTGACGGCAGATAAGGACCTCTAGGCCCATCTAGTCTGCCCATTTCCCTACCTACAGGATAGGCCGCAGATCCTAGTTAACCAACAGCCTATTTCTTCCTACGCCCCACAAGAATTGCCTTATGTCTGTCCCATGCATTCTTGAATTCTACCACAGTTTTAGACCCCACAACCTCCTCAGGAAGGCTGTTCCATGCATCCACTACCCTCTCTGTGAAATAATACTTCCTCACATTGCCCCTGAACCACCCTCCTTCTATCTTTAAATTGTGTCCCCTTGTTCTTGCAAGTCTCTTTTTCTGAAAGATGCTACCCTCTTGGACTTTGTTGATTCCACTGAGGTACTTAAAAGTTTCTATCATGTCCCCCCTCTCCCTTCTTTCTTCAAGGGTATACATATTAAGCTCCTTTAGTCTCTCCTCATACGGCTTCTCTTGCAGACCCTGCACCATGTTAGTTGCTCTCCTCTGGACTGCCTCTATCCTGTCTATGTCCTTGTGGAGATGGGGTCTCCAGAACTGGACACAGTACTCCAGATGGGGTCTCACCAACTGTCTGTACAGAGGGATAACAACTTCCTGTTTTCTGCTGATGATGCCTCTCCTATACACCCCAGTATACCCCAGCCCTCCCTACTGCCTTCTCATTGCTTGCTAACCTTAAGGTCATCTGATATGATTACCCCCAGGTCCCTTTCCTTTTTGTTGTTGTTACTACCTCCCACCGTTGTGTATTCTTCCCTGGGTTCTTGTTTCCCAGTGCATTATTTTGCACTTCTTTGCATTGAATCCTAGCTGCCATACTTCTGACCATTCCTCCAACCTTGCCAAGTCCCTTTTCATCCTTTCCACGCCTCCTTGTGTATCAACTCTGTTGCAGATCTTTGTGTCATCTGCAAAAGGCATACTTTTTTCCTTCCAGTCCCTCTGCAATGTCACTGATGAAGACATTTAAAAGGACTGGACCCAATCACTGAACCTCAGGTACCCACTAGTAACCCCCCTTCTTCAGAGTGGACTCCATTTACAATTACCTTCTGTGTCCTGTTGTCCAGCCAATGTTTTACCCAGGCTATCACCCTGGGTCCCACTCCCAGGCTGGTTAATTTGACTATTAATCTTTGTGTGGGACTGTGTCAAATGCCTTGCTAAAGTCTAGGTATGCCATGTCCACAGCCCCTTCCTGGTCTACTACTTTGGTCACCCAGTCAAAGAAATCTATTAGGTTCGTCTGACATGACCTTCCGCTGTGAATCCATGCTGTCTTGGGTCCTGTGCTCCACTGGCCTCTAGGTACTCGACTATTCTTTCCTTCAGAAGTGACTCCATCACTTTCCCTACCACAAAGGTCAGACTGACAGGTCTGTAGTTTCCTGCCTGTGTCTTGGACCCACTTTTGTGAAGGGGGAATCACATCCGCCTTCCTCCAGTCCTCGGGTACCACACCATCCTCCCATGATTTATTAAAAAGAATAGCCAGTGGTTTCACTAGTTCCTCCCTTAATTCTTTTAGAATTCTAGGATGAATTCCATCAGGACCCATTGCTTTGTCCACCTTCAGTTTTAGGAGTTCTTGCAGAACCCTTTCTTCTGTGAAAGGACTGGGATCGACCCCCCTATCAAGAGTGCTTCTGTTAATTGGATTAGACACTTCCTCCTCCTCTTTTGTGAATACTGAGCAGAAATATTCGTTCAGTATTCCTGCTTTTTCACTGTCCCCCTCTGCCCACCCACCGTTCATTCTATTCAGCCTCACTATCCCTCCCTTTGTCTTTCTACGCTCGCTGATGTACCTATAAAAGGTTTTATCCCCCTTCTTAACTGAGTTGGCTATCTTTTCCTCAGTTTGGGCCTTTGCTATTCTGACTTCCCTCCCTGCTTCCTTCTGCCTTAACTGGTACAGCTCTCTGTCCTGCTCCTTCTGTGTTTCCTTATACTTCCGGAATGCTATCTTTTCTTCCTGACTTTCACAGCCACCTCTTTTGAGAACCATAGTGGCTTTTTTTTTTCGTTTTGATTTGTTTATTTGCTTCACACAAAGGCTTGTTGCCTCTGTGATGGCAGTTTTGATAATTCCCCATTGTTGCTCCACACCTCCTTCTAGCCTGTTTGCTAGTGCTTTTCTGAGGCACTCTCCCATCTTGCCAAAGTCAGCCCTCCTAAAGTCCAGTACCCTCACTTTTGTATGGCTTGACTCTGTAGCTGAGTTTAACGTGAACCACACTGTTTGATGGTCACTTGTCCCCAGATGGCAACCCACTTCTAGATCTGAGATCCTCTCACTGCCCCGTTTGAGAGTACGGAGGTCTAAGATTGCTCCCTCACGAGTGGGTTCCAAAACTAGCTGTCAAATGCCTGCCACCTGTAGGGCATCAAGAATGGCCCTGTTTTTGGATGTGGCTGCAGCAATGTGCTCCAGTTAACATCTGGCATATTCAGGTCTCCCATCAACAGTATCTCCCCTTTCTCTGCCATTCTAAGAATGCCTTCTATCATATCCTTGTCCATTCCTTCCCCCTGACATGGGGGTCTGTACACAACCCCTGTGTGGATTGTGGTGCCCTTTCCAGTCTCCAAGGTGACCCACAGTGCCTCCTCTCCTCCCTGTTTACTCTTTTGTTCAGTTGCTTTTATCCCTTCCTTTACATAGAGACAGGGCCAGATCAAGCCATTGGGGGGCCCGGGGCACTCAAACTCAGGGGGTCCATGTCAATCAACACCCAGCTTTTCATACAAGAACACTTTTTATTTTGGCTTGGAATGCTGGAGTAACACAGATCTTTCTGGTAAAACTTTAACATGGAGGGTGTGATCCAGAGGAAGCAGGAGTTCACAATGCTACTGATTTACTGTTAATTTAAAATGAAATTGGAACCCCCCACCCATAGCAACTAACCAGCAGCAGAAAACCTACAACATACCCCAGACTTACAATGTAAGGCAAATGAATTACTACACTGACTACCAGAGTGCTTTAAATGTCTCCTGGCTCATAAATACCAACACTAGAGACAGATGTTTACTTACAATTGCAATCGTATAAAGTCTTATGAAACAAAGCCCAGATTTTTCCCTAAGTGTGAAAACAGGTCCCTACATCTAAACGTCAGTCTGTCTTCATGGTCTTCACTACAACCTAATAATCAAAGGTGAACTACAGAACCTTTCGGGGAATAGATTAAACAAGTATAATATCTAACAGTGGAGCCATTAGTAATTTGCTCTCAAAACAAGCCTGCTGTCAGAATCTGAAATCATAACAAAAATAACAAGGGTTATGAAGGCAGTGGGAATCCCAGCTGCAGACTACTCAATTCGAGAGTCCGGTGGGGGCGACGGGTCGGGGTAAGGCAAGGGCTGGAGCAGATCACTCCCCTCCCATTTAGGGACCCCTCCCAGGCCTTGCACATCCAACCAGCTGCCTCTACCTGTGTGTGTGTGTGTGTGTGTGTGTGTGTGTGTGTGTGTGTGTGTGTGTGTGTGTCTCCATTCAGGGGAAGCCCGGGGAAAGGGAATTGAAGGTGGCTAAAGTCAGATCTGCTGATAAACATTAGAAAATAGTACTGAGATACTGATCTCCCTTTGCATATCGGGAGAAATACCACTCAATGTCAAATGTCATTGTTCTTCATACACCATCCTGTTTTAGATGGGAAGCAGTAGAGACTGCAAGAGCAGAGAAAAGTATCACCCATACTAGAGGGACTCAAGCCTGCCTGGTGAAGGAGATCTTGTGATTCTTTGCCACCATTTCAAGAGAAATAGATTAAACTGCTGGCAAAAAATGACTGAGCCTCATGCTGCTGCCTGGAATTGCCATGTTCTGGGAGGGGACAGACTTCTGCTTTGTGGTCCTGGCCCCTCTGCAGGAGAGGCTGAGCATGACAGGGAGATGTTTTCAGAGGCGATAGCATGCATCAGAAAAGTGGCACTTCTGCCAATGAGCAGGATTTGTGTTTGTGCTGCAAAGCATGCTCACCCTCCAAGCTGGAAACTGATTGCTGATGTAATGCAGACATTGAAGGAAAAGCCATAGAAATGGAGGGGGGGGGTGGCATGTAGCACTCAAGAAATATTAACCAGCCCACAACAGGCTGTTTCTGCTGGAGGTGTTAACATCTAGGACCACCTTATCCATGCATTCTTGGCTCACAATCTCCTTTATTTGCAAAATTTACAGACCAGGTTTCCCATTAACATACCCTTTCTATGACCACAGTCCAGCTTGTGAACTCTGACTCTCTGGCATATGTATTAGCAGCACACAAATGATTACCTCTGAGCCTTTCAAGAATACATTGAACAGATAAAACTGCTTTGGAAACACCAAGACTGTGTCTCTACTCCCTTTAATTCCACCGCCATCTGCCACCGCACCTTTTGAAGACATGGCACCCAGCTGCAAGAGCCTGATTCCAGCTCATCTAAGCAAGCACACAAGACACACTGATATGCCATAAAATCATTTTTATATGTTTTTTCTTGTGCATTCATCTGCCTTAGCCTATTTCTTTTAGTAACTTGACTGGCTTAATTAAGAAAACAAACAAACAAACAAACCTCTTCAGCTGCCAACGGTGCTGAGAAACCAGCTTGGAGTGTCTCCCCGATTCCTTCCACCCGACCTGATGACCTCTCGAAGACCGCGCACTCTCTCAAACATTTCGACCAACCCCCACTGCTTGCAGAGGCTGAGCCGAGACGGCGCACACCTAATGCTGGTTGGACAGGGCTTGTCCTGATGATCGGTCTGGAGATCGTGATGGTGAATGCCTTTCCGTAGTATCTTCTTCCAGAAGTGATGATGATGATGATCAGCAGCAGTAGCTGCTGCCTTCCTGCAAACTGGATGGTCCAGATGCCGAAAAGGGGTTTAAAGCACCCCTTTTAAAGGGCAAAGTAGCCAAGTGTGCCCATTGTTTATTTTTCCTGCCGCATATTTGCATCAGTGCAGGCTTGTCATTGGTCCTCCTGATTGATCCAATCATAAGTCTGCTCTGCCCCCCATACTCTGATTGGTGTGATTACGCTTTTGTGGCTCTGATTGGTCAGCTTCATAAGCCACTTTCTGAACTTTAAACTAAGTTACTGCTACTCCACGCTCCCTTTGAATCTTGGAGAAGTTGAACAGCTGGTCTCAAGCACTAGAATCGCTGTGGGGTTTGTGCTGGCAGCAGGAGCAGAGGAATCTATTTGGGAGGGCCCCCCGGCTGGTGAAAAAGAAAAACCGAGTAGGTGAAACTGGAGCTGCTGCATTTGTAAATTGTGTTAATGGGGGGCCACTGCCCAATCAATCACCTTATGTATCCTGGCTGGGCTGTGTTACTTAAATTACACCACATCTGCTGCCTGCCGGGGGGGGCATCTACAGCTGATCCGATTTTTGCAGAGTCTATACAGACTAGATGAATTACAGGGCTTAGCACTGCGTATCTCAAAGTCTCTTACATCATGACTGTGCTGCTGGCCAGGGGGACGGGGGCCCTTCCATATCCATGGAGCAGCCAGGGCTTAGCCTTGGACTTTCATTTTCCTCTCGAGTCCCACTGCTAGTCTGCCCCACCGGGGGGGGGGGCACTACTGAATTGCGATTAATTTAAATTAAATATCTTGCACTCCAGTCGCTCGCTACAGGGGCCGGGGGGCCTCGCTCTGATTTAAATACCTTGTGCTTGTACGATAAATGTATTGTTTTTCGAAATATAACAATAAAACATATTAACTCTTAAATACCTTGTGCTGCTAGAGGAAGGGGCCTGCTTGATTTAATTAAAATACCTGTGCAGCAATGCAGAGAAAAGTACTGTAGAATGAGCACTGAGCACCACTGCACTAGGATAATGCCTAAATATTTTGCTCATGCTCTGGCCGGCCGGGGGGCCGGTTTATGGCGGGGGGCCCAGGGCATTTGCCCCATTTGTCCCCCCTTTAATCCGGCCCTGCATAGAGAGCTACTCCTCCCCCTCTTCTCCCCTGCCTGTCTTTCCTGTAGGTTATGTACCCTGGTATGTTCACATCCCAGTCATGGTTCTCTGTGTACCATGTTTCTGTGACTGCTACGATATCCAGGCATCCCTCTTCCATTAAGGCCATCAGCTCAGGGAGCTTGTTGCCCAGACTACGGGCATTGGTACTCATTACCCTCCATTTCCTGATGGCCTTACTCCCTTTTGCCCCATCCCTGTCCTTCTTGTCTTTGTCACCTTCTCCATTTACCCCTGCCCTTCTCCCTATCAACATCTCTATGTTGGTGTTTGCCGCACTTACTACCGTGATTATTTGGGGGGGGGCTAGGATTTTCCTGCTCCTTTCCAGTGCCTCCCCCCCCTTGGCTAGTTTAAAAGCTTCCCAATGAAGCATTTAAACCTATCACCTAGGATCCTGGTTCCCCTCCAGGACAGATGCAGCCCATCATGCCAGTATAGGCTTGCATCACTCCAGGTGGACCCCCAGTCCCCAATGAAGCCAAATCCCTGAGCTCCACACCAGTTTTTCAACCACTAATTGAATCCCATGGTGCGGAACACCCTAGCCTCTCCTATGCCATAGATGAGTAGCACCTCTGAGAAGGTTACCGTGCGTGCTACTTGACTAAGGCCCTTCCCCAATTCCACAAACTCTTCCTGCACTTCTCTAATCCCTTTCTTAGCCAGGTCATTTGTCCCTAGGTGGACAATGACATCCAGCTCCCTCCCCTGTGCAGCTGCTCCAGCAATCCTGAGGATTCGCTCCCTATTCCTCCAAGCCATGGCGCTAGGCAGGCACCTCACCTCCCTCTCCCCTTCCTCCCCCAGTTCTACCTTCCTAACAATGGAGTCCCCCACCAGGAGTTGTTTCCTTCCCCTGCAGGGTCCCCTGCCACCCTCCTGTGAGTCTCCTTTGTGGAGGTTCCCAGCATCCTCCTTGGTCTCCACTGTGGGTGCCTCCATAGAGGAACCACACTTTGCCAGAATGGCATAGGAATTGTGGTGAGGTACAATGGGAGGGATGCACCTCTGTTTCACCACCCTCACCCTCCCTGAGCCCACTGTGGTCCAACCGCTCCTCTTTCTTGGCAACCTCTGAGGCAACAGCAGTGGCACTGGTGGTCCTTGGATGGAAGGGGAGGCCCCATAAATCCTGACCAACTCAGCCTGGAGATGAGCAACCTCCTCCCTCAGCCCAGAGAGGTGCCTGCAGATGGGACAACACCGCATCCTCCAGAACATCTCCCGGAAGACTGCTGCTCCACAGCCACTGCACTGCACCACTCCAATCATGTCTTATTTCTGGCCCTTTAACTGTTTGCTATCCTTACTCTTTCCTCTGTTTTTTTTTCTCTCTCTCCTTACTTTCTGCCTGTGTGCCCTTTAAGCTCCTGATTGTCCTGTTCTGAGACAAAAATATCCTATATTTCGCAGTAGACCACTTACTTGCTCAAAGGCAGACCTCCAGCAGCTAGAGGGGGCCGGAGAGCTACTCTTGCCCTTCTAGAATGGTGGGTCCTTGGTGGTTCTGTGATCACTCACTTCCTGCCCCTAAACAGGGAGTTCCTGTTGTCAGTCAAATCCTGTGCCTATAAAAATACAACTAGCTTTGGGTGGGGGTTGAGGGGAGGCAAGGAGGGCAATATAGTCCCAGCAGAGAAGTTCAGTCACACAGCAGTCCTTTCTCCTGGTGCCTTCTGCCAAGCTATTAGCTGAAACTTTCTAAGGCAGTCTTTAAATGTAGCTTCCTTCTAGCTAAGCCACTCTCCCTACTTACCAGATCTTTCTACAAGTAATTTAAACCTCACAGCAGTTAAGTCCTTTCAGTCACCTGAGATTTACACCTAGATAACTCTGCAGATACCCATTCAGTTCAGTTAACCCAAACACACACTTTTTTTTTTGTATGTTAGTTTTTTTACCCTAAATTAAAGGTCAAATACAAAAGTTCTTCTACTTTAGTCCCAGCAGAGAAGTTCAGTCACACAGCAGTCCTTTCTCCTGGTGCCTTCTGCCAAGCTATTGTATGTTTTGCTTTGTGGTGGACTGCACAGGACATGCACGGACACTTGGGTGGTCGACTGTCACTTTCAGTGCTTTTCCCATTCATGCCTCCTTTCTTTGCTTTGCTTGTCCTGTGTTTTAGCTTTACATTTTCCTGCATTATTGTGGTGGTGGTGGTTGTGGTTTGATTTTTTTGGTCAGGCCATTCACCGTTCTGACGCTCATGGTGGTTTACTTGGTTTACTTGGTTCCAAAGGACAAAAGAAGGCTATTGCCCATCGAGATTGTCCCCCACCACATTGGAGGGATAATTATACCTTGTAGTTGTTAAACTCGAGCCAGCAATCCAGCCCTTTTTTGAAGACTGTATTGGAGCTACTGTCTACTAAGTATTGTGGGAGAAGATTCCACAATTTGGGGGTTCTTACTGTATAGTAGTTTAACCTTTTTGTTGTTTTAGCTTTAGATACAAATATTTGGTTGTTATGATACCGAGGTGAAGTCCAACTGGTGGAGAAATGTAAGCCACAGTGGTGCATTAACTCTTGAGAATTCCAGATTTTGTACAATAGGAGAAGGTCACCTCTGGTACGTCTTGTGTGTAGTGAGTGTAACCCTGTAACTCTTAATCTTTCCTCGTAGTCGAGTCTGGATAAATAAGGGACCATTTTTGTGGCTCTTCTCTGCACCCTCTCAACCCTGTCAACGTCCTGCCCCAGATAGGGACTCCAGCAGGGGGATCCAGAGTCCAAATCTAGATCTAGATAGTACCCCCCTCCCCCAAGGAGATGGAGGTCGCGAGGGCCACTTGCTGAAGCCCTCCCTGCCACAGACAAGCCCCGAAGCCCCGGAAGCTGCCGACTAGATCGTACTCCCCTCCCCCAAGGAGACGGAGGTTGTGAGGGCCACTTGCTGAAGCCCTCCCTGCCACAGACAAGCCCCGAAGCTGCCGACTAGGTAAAAACTTGAAACGCCCTGCTGCAGTCGCGACCGTTGGTCCTGTGGAGCTAGCCTAGGTTTAGCCCTGCCGAACGGGCTCCCCACCGCCCCCACCACCACCCTTGGTCGGCACTCCTTTATATAGCTATAGTCACATGGGGTGTCAGAACCAATCAGCCAACTTTTCCATTTGCAGGTTATATCTCTCTAGCACTAGAGGAGCCTGCACTCTAAACCAATTCTCTCGCTTTAAAATCACACATAACCATGATCCTTGCTATACTGGCACTCCTCTTGCCACAGTACCCACTGTCCACCTTGGATCCCTTTATGTCATCCACGGACGTGCCCTGCCCAACCTCAGTCCCTCCACACAGTACCCTGTTTTCCACACAACTCACAGCCCGTCCACCTATCAGTCCATCCCCTAATCCATCCTGAACACTGGACTACCACACTACCCCCACCCACCCACCACCAAGACAAAACCTCTGTACCATGAACTCGATCACAAATGGTCACTCTCCTCTCTAGTATCTCCGGTACTAATCTCTCTCCCCATCCCCTGCACCACCCATATAATGTCACGGCAGCTGCAAAAGCACCCCACCTACAGCAGCCGCTACCCTATGAGGCACCTAATTGCCCTGCTTCTCCTGCTCTCAGGAAATGTGCACCCAAACCCTGGGCCGGGCAACTCTGCCACGCCTCAGTCCACCCCTGGCAAAGGTCTCCGAATTGCATTTATGAACATATGTAGTCTCCCCAAGAAAACCGCAGCACTCCAATGCTGGGTTGCACAACATTCCCCAGACATTCTTATGCTAGTGGAAACCTGGCTCTCGCAGCTTACACCCGACTCAGCTGTCTCCCTCCCAGGCTTCTCCCTGTTCAGGGCTGATAGGATGGGCCAGCGTGGAGGGGGGTGCGCAATCTTCTTGCGTATCTCCGATCTAGGCCATGCACTCCCAATCCCTGAGCTCAACCATGGGGCCAAGCCATTACCTCAAAATCACCCCACACCCTGGTCGTGGCCCCCATACCTAACCACAGCCTACATACCCCCGCGAGTACCTAAAAATTTAGCAATTAACTCCTCATAGACTATCTATCCACCTTACCTCAAAAGGCTGAACAACTAATCCTGGGAGACCTAAACACCAACTGGCTCAGCCCCTTGTCTGATAATATAAAGGACGAGCTTGCAGCCCTTGACCTGACTCAACTGGTCACTCAGCCCACCAGACTTAACCAAGTGAAGGGAACTAGTTCCCTCTTGGACATAGTTCTTTCTAATCGGCCACACAAGTTGGAATCTGTAAAAGTCCTAGCGGACTCACTTAACGATCACTCGCCTGTCCTCTGCTTCTGGTCCTCCCCCACACTCAGCCCTGAGTACTGCAGCACCCCCCGACGCAGATTTCTCCCCAGGGGCCTTGACAACCTCAAGCGTCACCTCACACAAGTCGACTGGACTCCAATGACCCTTGCATCAGACATAAATTCTGCCCTAACCTATCTCACTAGGGCCTTCAACAATGCCGGTGACCTATTTTCCCCCATCACCACATCTAGACCAAAAAAACAGGCTGCTGCATGGATATCCCCTGCACTGATCCAGCAACTAAAACAGAGGGACAATCTTTGGCACATAGCAAATGACTCTGGTAGAGTGGCAGACAGGCAAGCCTATAGGGCAGCCCGCAACCAATGCACCTGGGCCATCAAACAAGCAAAAGCTAGACACTATCAGGCTGCTTTGACATCCTCCTGGGGCTCTGCCAGAGCCTTCTGGGACAATATAAAAGAACTGAACTGCAAAACCTGCTCCCGCCCCTCCATCTCAGATTGTCATAAATGGGGCAGTCTCGACAGACCAAACATGTATCGCAGACTGCCTTAACAAAACTTTCTCGGACTTAAGCGCAGTTCTCCCTGTCCAATTCTTTGACCCCGTCCCCACGCCCTCCCACACCCCCACCTCCCGGCCTCTATTCCGCTTCCAGACGATCTCACTCCATGATGCCAAACCTTTCCTACTAAAAGCACTCGCCTCACAAAATCCAAGTAATGACCCCCTTGACTCCAGGATACTCCGCCTGACGCTGGATGTCATGCTAATCCCGCTCACGATTGTCATTAATAGATCCCTTTGCCTTGGCCAATTCCCGGAAGCATGGAAACAAGCCGAAGTCACCCCCATCTATAAGTTTGGGGACCGAACACTACCAAATAACTACAGGCCCATCTCCATCCTCCCCCCCCCCCAAAGCTTTGGAAAAAGTAGTATCCACACAGCTAATAGAATACCTATCTAAATACGACATCCTATGTCCTGAGCAACATGGGTTTCGTCCAGACCACAGCACATCCACTGCCCTTCTGGAATTCTCCCACCATATACACTCTGCGCTTGATGATGGGCAACTTGCAGGGGCAGTATTTATCGACCTATCCAAGGCCTTTGACACTGTGTGTCATCCCCTGCTGTTAAACTCCCTTAGCCAACTGGGATTCTCATCTGGCCCTCTGAACTGGTTCTCAAGCTACCTACACAACAGATCCCAAAGAGTTAAGCTAAATAGGATCTTCTCCACCAACCTACTGGTACTCTCAGGGGTCCCACAAGGCTCCATCCTTGGACCCACCCTTTTCAGTCTCTTCCTAAACACCCTCCCAAGCTCCTGCTCCAACAAAATACTGCTTTATGCAGATGATGCAGCGATCATAGCATCACACTCTGACCCACTCCTACTCCAAAGCACGCTGCAAAGCACTTTCCTCCAAGCAGAAAAATGGTTCAGTAACCATCGGCTAGTCCTGAACCTGAAAAAAACAAAGTCAATGCTGTTCGCACATCGGCAAAACAGCGCCAAGGATACTCCCCTGCTCGTCACCCCTAGCACTTTCCTTCCACTTGAACAGGTAACAACATATAAGTACTTGGGCATCAATTTTGACGCAGACTTTACATTCCAGGCACATCTAAAAGCCCTGTCGTCAGCCATGAACTCCAGGATTGGGCTCCTCTACCGCCATAAAGACTGCCTCCCAGAATCTGCCTTAAAATTGGCCATCACCTCATCTGTGTTGTCTCTGGCTGACTACGGACTTCCAATATACGCAGCTGCAGACCCCACTGCCCTCTCTAAAGTCCAGATCTCTATTAATAAAGCCTGTAGGCTCCTGACCGGCACCCATAGCAGAACTCACACTTGCCTGCTATACTCTGCCACTAACATACTCACTCTTGAGGAACGGCTGAAATACCACAGCTGCCTGCTGGCTAAAAGGTCCCTGTCTGGGCTATGCCCACCAGGGGTCTCCGCATCCCTGCAACTGGCCGTCCGGCCTGTGCTAACCCGTAACTCCACCAAAGCCACCTTCCCAGTACCCAGAGCTAGGACCTCTCTCTGCCAAAGATCCTTTCATCATAAAGCCCCAGCCTGGTATAACTCCCTTCCTGAGGGAATCACAAAGATTCCCAGGATTGCCTGTTCAAAATAGCCCTCCGTAAACACATTATTGACAGCCGGTGCTGCAAATGCCTATAGTGGAAAATAACCCTGTCTTGACTGGCCCCTTAAGTCCTCACTGGGTTCCACGGACGACTGTGTATGGTATAACTGAATAACTGTAACAAATGTGCTTATTTAACAATGCACGTAACTCAACTGTATGTATGTATCTCACCTGTATGTAACCTCTGTCTAAACCTCACCTAATTGTTGTCTCCCCCCCCGAGACGAGGTACCTTTGTAAACGAGTCTCTGACTCAAAGGTTGTAAAACTGATTATTTCAATAAATAAAAATAAAATAAATAAAATGGGGCCTGACATAAGCCCTATACAGGGGGATTATGCATTCCTGTGTCCTAGACACAAACGAATGTTGAATCCAAGTGAGCAAGGCATTAGATTTTCTGGCTATCATCCTGCAGTGATCACTAGATGATAATTTATTATTAATGATTACCCCGAGATCTCATTCTAATGGTGACACATGAAGGGCAACACTGTTCAGAAAATAGGTCTGCCTAGGGTTATTCTTACCAAAGTGTACAACATGACACTTGTCTGAGTTGAGTGTCATTTTGTTTAAAACTGCACATTCTTCAATGGATTTTAAATTGTTCCTCATGGAATCTCTGTTTATCGATGTAAGAACAGAGCCACACAGCTTGGTATCAACAGCGAATTTTGAGAGAACAATTTCGGGCTGGCCTGCAGATCACTAATAAAGATGTTAAACAGGGTTCGCCCCAACACGGACCCCTGCAGGACCCAGCTGGTCACACTCAGTGAGTGGGAAAGTGTGCTATTAATTCTGACCTGCTGATATCTTCCACTCAACCAACCTGAGACCCAGTTAATTATGTAGTGAGAAAAACCCATATCATTCATTTTGTCGAGTAGAATGTCATGAGGGACCTTGTCGAATGCTCTACTATAGTCAAGAAGTATCACATCCACAGGGATGCCGTCATCCAATGCCTTACTGACATGATTATAAAAGGAAACCAAGTTAGTAGTACAGGAGTATCCCTGCCTAAAGCCATGCTGTGTAGTGTCAGTCAAGTTACCCCCAACAGATTTGTACTCTAAAAGTTTCTTAATAACTTTCTCCATGATCTTGCTTATAACGGAAGTCAGACTTATTGGACGATAATTCTCTGGTTTGGAATGATTACCCTTCTTAAAGATTGGGACCACGGTTGCCATCGTCCAGTCTTGAGGGATAATTCCCTCATACAAGGATTTGTTGAATATAATTGAAAGTGGTTTAGCAATGGCAGCTGCTGTCTCTATTTGAAATCGGGGGCTGATGTTATCAGGGCCTGGACTGGAATTGGATTTTAGGGATACAATTGCTTTTAGTATATCATCCTCGGTGATGATGTAAGAGGGATAACATTGTTTGTATGTTTGAAGCGCTTAGGAACCTCTTTCTTGGTAAATACTGAGCAGAATTGTTTGTTAAATGTGTCTGCCATATCTTTGTCTGTTGATATAATTGTGTCATGTATACATAAGGGCCCCATGTGTCTATTATTTATTTTTTTATTGTTAAGGTAGGAAAATAGTGATTTATAGTTGTCTTTGGTATGGGCCAGACGAAACTCAAGTTTTTTTTTGGATTGCAGAATGTTTTTTTTTAGTGATTTTAGAGTTTCCCTGTACTGAGCGAACAATAACTTTTTGGTGTCTCCTTGCTGTTTTTAACTAGTTTAAATAGCCTCTGCTTGTTCTTAATTAAGGTTTTGATGGTATTGTTAAACCACAGGGCATTTTCCTTTTATTATATTTTTGTTATAGGAATATATAATTTTTCTGAGTTATAAATGGTAGATTTGAAAAGTCCCAAGATTCTTCCATGGAAAGGGAGGATAGTACTGTATCCCAAGAAATTGAGTTTAATTGGTTATTGATAGCATTAAAATTAGCTTTTTTGTAATTTTTCAATTCAGTATAGTTGGTGATGTGTTGACAAAATGTCAGTGTAATGGAAATGGTGTAGTGATCACTTGATCCTAGTGGGGCACCAATTATAATTTTGGATATTAGATTCCCTATATTTGTAATAACCAAGTCCAGTATGTTGTCACCTCGTGTTGGTTCTGTAATGATTTGTTCAAGGCCCATATCAAGCATGAGTGTAATTAAGTCTTTCTCGGCCTGCGTATATCCAGTTAAAGAATACCAATTTATAGTAGGCAGGTTAAAGTCACCCAGTATGAGGATTTTTCCTTTAGAGGCCATGTCTAAGATTTCATTATTTAGGCATGAAGAATATTCTTTATTCGATGTCGGGGGCCTATAGCATGTCCCTACCATCAGTTGTGGGTAACCCTTGAGCTGGATGTTAACCCAGATAGATTCAATATTACTCATTGTGGGGATTTGGAATGAGGATATGTCGTCTCTAACATAGAGACATACCCCCCATTTGTCCCTGACGGTCCTTATGATATAGTTTATACCCTGGGATATGCTGGATCCAAGAAGTATCAGGATCCCACCAAGTTTCTGTGATAGAGATGAGTCCGTATTTATTCAGTTGACACATAGCTTCTAGTTCGGCTAGCTCTCCCTGTTTTCTCTGCTATGCCTGCAGCCTTCCATCAGTCACTCTTCTGAAATGGAACCCTGAGTGGGAGTGTAGTTTCAGATAGATTTTGGATGAGAAGTACTGGACATGAAAATACGTGTTATTGATCTCAAGAAGGCAGATTTTGCACTCATGGGGCGATATTGAGGGAGCAGCTCACAGTGCACAGGGTTGATATAGAAGTGGAAGAGAAGTGGTCCTTGATATGGCAGGGAGTCCAGGCTGTCACCACAACCTGCCTTAAGCAGAAAAGAAAGAAAAATAAGAATAGCAAGCTGCTGTGGTTTACGGAGGAGGTGGGCAAAGCAGTGAGAGGAAAAAAGGATTTATATCTGATGACCTTAAAGTGGCATGACAGTGTGACAAAGCAGTGGGTAGGGCCAGTTCAGTGCTGGGATGCACTGGGAGATATCTCCAGCAGGAGGAGGAGGGGGTGGTGTTGCCACTGTATTGCTCACTGGTGAGACCACACCTGGAGTATATTGTTCAGTTCTGGAGGTGCACCTCAGAAGGGACATAGACAGTTACAAGCAGTCCAGAGAAGGGCAATTAAAATGGTACAGGGGCTACACTAAAAGCATTATGAAGAGAGACTAAGGGGTCTCAACATGTACAGCCTGGAAGGGAGCAGAGCAAAAGGGGACATGATAGAGACCTACAAGTACCTCAAGAGGGTGAACACTGTGCAGGAAGGGAGTCTCTTCTGAAGCAGGAAGAGCACCAGGACTAGAGGACATGCAATGGAGCTGTGTGTGGGGGGGGTAAGGGGGTTAGAGAGGGATATGAGGAAGTGCTATTTCACTGAAAGAGTGGTAAACACCTAGAACAGACTACCAGCAGAAGTGGTGGAAACAAAAACAGTAGAGGGCTTCAAGAATGCATGGGATAGGCATAAGAGTATGTTAGTGAATAGGCAGGGAGCAAGGAGGATCGCTGGATACCAATTAGGATCTGTGGAGGTAGACTAGTCAGAGACCATCTGGGTAGACTGGGTGGACTAAGCAGTCCTTTTTGCCAGCAAATTCTTTGTTTCTATATTTATTCAGTAAGTATTGGAAGACCCAGAGAGATTAAGATAGGGTTGAGTACTTGGAGATGCTGTAGTCAACTTGCATGGCAGTAAGACAGGCCAATGTGGGACCAGAGCTGCAGATAACTGAGGGAATCAAAGAAGGAGACAAGATCTTTCAATAAATCTGTGAGAAAAGATTAACAAAGGAAGGGATAGTGACGCTGAAGAAAGGGACAGAGTGAGTGGAGGACAATAAAGAAAAGACAGGAGTATTAAATTAATACTTTTACTCAGTCTTCACAAAAGAGACAGATGGTCAAATTCTGTAGGGGAAGAGAGGAATGGAGTGAGTTAGGATGTGTGAGGAGGAAGTTATGGAGGACAGAGTCCTCAAAAGGCTCAAAGCCGTTGAGGTGGACAAGTCCCCAGATCGGAAGGCATGCATCTGAGGGTAGTGAGAGAGCTGGTGACAGTTCTTGCAGCACCCTTGTCAGACTATTCAAATGCTCTTTGGACACAGGAGTGGTGCCATGCAAGTTGCAGACACCTGATGTAATACCTTTGTACAAGAGCAGACCAAGGGACAAGCCAGCGAACTATACACCGGGCATCTTGACATCAATTGTTGGCAAGCTGATCAAAACCATACTAAAGGAAAGGTTGGTTGAGTTTCTCGAGGCTAATGGGCTACAGAATGACAGACGGCAGGGTATGGCAGAGAGATCTGGCCATACAAATTTTGATTAGCTTCTTCGATTGGTCACTAAGGCCATGAACAGGGGCTAGGCAGTAGATATACTTTATCTGGATTTCAGTAAGGCCTTTGACTCAGTTCCCCATGACAGGTTGATCAAAAAGCTGTTGGACATGGGGCATGAGAGAAATTGACTAGGTGTGTGGCAAACTGGCTGGGTGAGTGGGAGAACTCAATGTGTGGTGGTGAGGGGAGCATTTGGGGATGGAGTTAGTTACCAGTGGGGTTCTACAGGGGTCAGTGGTTGGTTCAGACCTGTTCGATGTGTTCATTAATGACATTGGGGACAGCATCAAAGGCAAAATATGTCTCTTCACGGACAACACCAAGCTCTGTGGAAGGGTGGATACTGAGGGAGGCAAAAGATGCCTGAGAGAAGACCTAGCTGGTTGGAGAAGTGGTCTAAAATCTGGCAACTGGGGTTGAATGCAAAAACACGTAAGGTAATGCACATAGACTGCAAGAACCCCAGAGCAGAATACAGGTTAGTGGGTATGATGATCACAGTCTCGGAGGAGGAGGAGAAGGATCTTGGGACAGTGATCACAGGCAATCTGAAACCTTTATAAGTTTAGTCTGGTTTAGTATCCTGGCCATGGCTCACCCGGAGCATCCCCGACCCCAAGGAATTGGAGGGATCACTGATCCGGGCAGTCCAGGCAGTTATAATGCATGGGTAGGGTTACTTAGGTACCCTCATTACTCCCAGAGGACACTGGCATGCAGGGAAGCCCAATGATCCCAGCATACATGGAGACATGCAGCCACTCCAGGCTTCCTGCTGATGCCCTCCCTTCCCCTTCCCTAGTGCCCCAGACTGGACTCCCAGCCATGGTCATCAGGTGGCAGTAATGCAGTGGGTGTGACATCCCCCCGGAAGAGGAGAGCAGCCCATAGGGCATTCAATCCTCCTCCCCAGGCCGGCCCTCCAGTGAGCAAGGTCCGTTACCAAACCCCAATCACAAGCACTGCAGGTGGTAACTCTAGCACTGCACCAGCAGCCCGGCACAGTCTGAAACCTTTAATTTTTTGTTTATACTTTTTATTTACAGATATCACAATAGACATATATAGTGACAGTTTACATGCATAATGGCAGGTCCAATATATCAAGTATTTAGTCATATAAAGGATAATTACACTGCTATCTAATGCAACCAAATATGCAATTGTATGGACCAGGGAAAGTC
Source organism: Neoceratodus forsteri (assembly GCA_016271365.2). Classification (NCBI taxonomy): domain Eukaryota; kingdom Metazoa; phylum Chordata; order Ceratodontiformes; family Ceratodontidae; genus Neoceratodus; species Neoceratodus forsteri. Next base: position 1,334,482,766 of record CM057449.1, read on the forward strand.
CTTAAAGCTAAGGGTGGAGTGAGGCAAGTTTGTCAGAAAATTTGTAAAACATAACATATTTGAAATATAAATTAACCAAAAAAGATCAATCAAATATTAATTCATCTGTAATTTAAGGTTTTCAGCAAAAGTCACTCCAGTACAGTACCTCTTGCAAAATAAATTATTATACATGTTTTTTAAATAAAAAAACTTGCTACTACAACACCCTAAAGTTAATTTAATAGTGTTTTGTAAGTTATACATCAATGTTGAACACAAAGCTAACAATCTTCGTCAGAGGAAAGAAGATAAAAAGACCTTTAATTTAAAGCCATTACAAATATAAGCGCACTAGCTGTAATTATTACGATCAAAATGTGTTTAAATTCTTTCTATCTTTATACATTCAAGTCTGAGGGAAAAAGACACTTTAATAACAGAAATGCATGACTCCTAAATTATATCTACTTGTCCTGCAAGCCAATACTATAAGAATACAAACAAAAATTAATTGCACTGGTGTTAAGTCCAACAGCCTGTAAAAGAAAAAAAGGGTTATTTTAAATTTATAACATGCTAGCTAACAACTGTAACCTTTCACTATGTATTACCTGCTGTTGTTATGTTCTTGTTATTTTGATGTTTCTACTGTGTGCCACCTTACGTAGCCCCGGGTCGTGCCTGAAAACGGTTCCTGGGATCAGTGCACCTACCTAGTTAACAAAGTCATAAATAAAACAAGCATTGGTCAATGCTGAATGTTTGCTTGCAGGTATTGGTATTGGTAGTGCAGGAGTTAGTGAGAGATGCATAATAGGAATGGTAGTGAAGTACTGAAGTAATGCCAACCCCAACCCCCACCCTGCTGAGACTGGCAGGCGTTGGGGGTGTGCCTTTGTGTCGTCGGACATAACACTCATGCCATTTCACCTCACCCCACCCTGCACACACCAACAGGTGTCACAGTGTGCCTTGAAGTCTTTGACCCTCACGCACACCTCATTCCATAAGGAAATAAGCTGAGATGGGTGCAGTATACAAGAATGGGATGAACATTAGGGCCGAAGACCCCAAGGCACATGCTGATGCCTGTTAGTGACTGCAGGGTGGGGGTGGAATGGGGTGAGCATTATGGCCAATGACAGAAAGCATCAAATCTCAAAACACCTGACCCCCCCCAAAGTAAATGCAACACACCTGCACAGAATAGCACAGAAAGTACATTTCAACACAGAGCTGCACCTAGAAACTGAAAGCAAATCCCAAAGCGAAAAGACAGAGACCAACAGCAGAAAGAGAAGCATCACAAAGAAACAAACTGCAAAACTTTAAACTACCAAGGAGAAAAACATTTCAGCTAACGAAACCTTTTAACAAATATGACACACAGGGAAATAAATATTAAACACATCGAAACCACACCACAAAAAATGGCATCATGATGCATTTCAATGCCGTATCCTTTTACCCCTATTGTATAAACTGAACATGTGTTGGGCTGTCAGTGGAATACACTATTCATCTGCACTGGTGCACACCAGCCTCAGCATCACTTGTGGCTCTGCTACACTCAGCCACTCGTGAAGAAGGTCAGTGTGTACTTGTACAGATAGTGTGCTCCACCACAGCCCAAAAAACACACACACACACATATACATGCATATATATATATATATATATATATATATATATATATATATATACTTTTATGTATATGTAGTGGTGGGATGAAGTTCCGAAGGACAGTTTGGGGCCATGGAATCACAGAAATCCAAGGACCTTGGATATGTGATATACAGTACAGTAGTCTGACTCAAATTATGCAATTTATCTTTATGAGTGAGGGATCAGGAACCTAACTTGAGATCAGTACCACCTGTGATGAGTTATGAAGTCCTCCCTCACAAGTGGTGTTTCATTGTGTATTTTGATCCAAGCCAGTGGGTGTCAAATTGTTGTAAAATGGGCCATGAAAATCTTGTAATGTAATTGGTCAAAACACATTACATGTCTACTGATTATTTTTTAAATTTAGCTGTTTGAGAGAAGATTTTTATTTTTATTTTTTATTTTTTTGCAGTTAATTGTTTTTATTGAATTTTTCCAGCAGTAAAATCTTTATTTTTAGTCAGGAAAGAATGTATTTACACATTAGGACAATGTCCTGTTTACAAGGTGCTCCTCAAAGCAATAAAACTTCATATATACAGAGGCTTAGACCAATATGACATATCCTTTTTCCACACAAGAAAAAGGAACCATCACAGTACCATGTATCTTCAATTCCTTTGCTAGCTTCAATGCAGGATTGTGCTAGCCTGATATCAGCAGCACTGTAAAAGCTACCTTTCTGAATGGTTCTGAAAAAAGCTCCAGCTGCAAAATGCTGGTTTGTGGCATATGCAACCTCTAAAATAAATCCATGTGACACATGCAACCTGTAAAATAAATATTTGTGACTAGAAGCAACCACTTAAATTTTTTTTCTTGTTTTTTCAATTGTTTAACCAGAAGAAACACACTAAGCTGAAAGCTTGTTTACAGGTGCAACCTGGGAGCACAGGGCAATTAAGTGACTTGCTCAGGGTCACACAGTATGCAAGTGGGCAAGTAATTTAGAGATTACAAATGTCATTTGCTAAAATAAAAAAATTTTGTGTGCAACTCCTTCTCCTCCAGGGTCATGTATATAAAGTATATGCTATAAACTGAAAAATAAATATCACATTCATTTTTTATCTGTAGTGTTGACCTCTGTTGACTCGTGGTTGAACCATGATATAATCATACAGTGCATGTCAACTCTTGTATATGTTATGATAGCTGTCATAATGCTTGTTGTAACAGACATAGCTGTAGTTCCAAGCTGTAAACATTTATTAATGTCACATCACTTTTTTTTCTAATTTTCTGTAATGTTGATTAATTGAAAAAGACAATAAAAATTATTTAAAAAAAAATACAATTGAAAGAACAAACGGCTATCTAAGGAAACTTGAACATTATCCATAAAAATGTATAGAAACACAACTTACTAACTAAACAAATTAAACCATTCAGATATGTTAGGGGTATTTCCTAATCAAATAATGTAAGAAAAATGATTGCAGAATTTACACCTAATTTAAACATGGAAAACTTTCAAAGATACCATTCCACACAAGTGAAATACACACATAGACCCATTAGTATTATAGCGACCAATTCTACATAATATGCTCTAATAAGCAATTAAATTGACACTAAGATGGGTAAAATTGGAGGTTCACCAAAACTCTACCACAGAATACATAAAACTGGATGCTTAAATCAAGCTCAGTAAGTGCCCTCTGCACTCAAAGTCCTTTGTTAAACATGGAAACAGCACAATATTTAGAGGTGTGGACAACACACACTCATCAATGCTACTCTTACAAAGTTGCAGCACTGATCCAATTCTAAACAAGCCTGAATTGAGGGAACACACCTACCGTGACATGACAGCAACATTTAAATGAAACAATTATCAACAAATGGTCTGCAATTATGCTGTCTTTCTTTTGTGTTGTAATGGCCCAGCTCAAAAGAAAAGCATATGTTCTCTTGCAGGGGATGCGTTTTTAAAACCATGCATTATATATACACAGGTAAAAGCTAGGAGTGTGTGTGTGTGTGTGTGTGTGTGTGTCTATATTAGATATGCATATATTATATGTATGCATTTCTGTTACATTTTTTCCTTCTGGGAATTCATTTTTGGTCAAGAAGGAAACCCCATGCTAACTCTTGAGTTAGTCTGTCTGTCTATGAATAAAGTTTTAATATTTTTAAAATTGATCCTAAGCATTTCGTGATTGTGTCTGTATAATTATGTTTTGCATATTAAGCATATTCTACCAACAAATAGCAATATGTTACTGTATGTATTGCAGATATCTGTCTGATCTAGCTACACATATGTATCTACCTACCTATGTATCTACCTACCTATCTATCTATCTATCTATCTATCTATCTATATTTTATATACCCTCAAAGGATTTAAAATTAAATGAAATTGTATATTAGGTGTTGCACTTTGCTGCTAAACACAGCTCATTTTCAAGCTGTCATGGTCAAGACATTATAGAAGAAGTAAATCAGTATCCAGATTGCACATCCGTTCTCAAATTCACATTGACTGCTATAAACCAAGTTCAAGGAATTCAAAATGTATCTCTCTCTCTCTCTCTCTCTCTCTCTCGCTGTATATATACAGTATGTGTGTATATGTATATATATATATATATATATATATATATATATATAGTCTCACACTCACACATACATACATGTACACATTCCTTGACTGAGATTAAACAATACACAAACTGCATATTACTTTATATAAATCCTATGTGGCTAAAGGGAAACTACAGCAATACTACAGTATGTGGACCCCTTAGTTCAGCTCTTCACTATGCAAAGAAAATCCCAACTGGTCACTCACATAATCTATACCACCTGATCTATGCGTACCCAGAGGAACTCAGAATGCACAAATGGTTAATTGATGCCACCTCTGCTATGGAAGATATGAAGTTATACAGTCAGTTTGGAAACAAGGGTATCATAATGCCATTGCTTAAGAGAAATGTGACTGTAATAACAACTGTAAGCAAACATAACACACTGTACTGTATATAACATAATACAATAATTTTATTTTTTGCAGTTTTGTACTGTAAAACAACTGTGGTTGTGTGATCTGCAATAAAAAAATATTAACTGAAAAAACAACTTTGTATACATTTAAGTGCATATACACAACTCCCATTTTTTCAGTGTTGCAATACTATCTGACTAGTTCAATATTTAGAGCAGTTTTTAAAACCATTATTACATTTTTGTGTTTCTCATGTTACTGTCATTGGACAGTATTTGCTGATTCTCAGATTCGCCCCACTTGAATAACTTTCTTTTTAAAAGAAACTCTGAGCCCTTAGATTATTTAGCAATGCTGTCCCAAGTGGGGTAGGATATGGCATTATCAGTAATCTAAAAAGCAGGGGGGGGACTTTGGATTATTCTTCAGGGGGTGCCTGTCCCATTGTCTCATTAATCGAAGTTCTCTGCTCAGTGTGAGATTGGAATAACTGATAGCAGTCCCAATAAGCACTGAAACACAAATAATCAGTATTTAACAATATTAGATCTATGGGAATGGCTGAACCATTTGAAAAAGAAAATGTGAACAAGCATTTGTCAATGCCGAATGTTTGCTTGCTGGCATTGGCAGTGGTAGTGTAGAAGTTACAGAGCTGCATAATAGGAATGGCAGTGAAGTATTGAACTGAAGCCAACCCCACCACCACCACCACCCTGCAGATAGTGACAGGCATTGAGGTGTGCCTTTGGGTCATCAGGCATAACAGCCACACCATTTCACCACACCCTACCTTGCAGACACCGACAAGTGTCACAATGTGCCTTAGGGTCTTTGGCCCTTATGCAAACCCCATTCCATCAGGAAATATTGTGAGATGAGTGCGTATAGGAGAATGGGGTGAACTTTGGGGCCAAAGAGTCCAAGGCACACCTCGATGCCTCTCAGTGGCTGCAGGGTGTGGTTGGGGGTGGAATGGTATGAGCATTGCAGATGACAATCCCAAGTCACAGCCCTGATGCCTGTCATTCTCTACAGGGTGGGGTGTTATGGTCAGAAACCCTAACGCCTCAGGCATTCGTTGGTATTTTCACTCCAAATTTTCAACATGGGTTTTTTGTGACCCCCACCTCATGAATAGTGGCAATCTATGTTCCCTCTAAGGCGTGCGCATGTGCGCCTGCACAGCAGTCAGAAACAACCCGCACACAGCTTTAGTAGTGGCGCACAAAGCAGCTGACAGAGATCCTCATGTTCATGAAGTAGTGACTACAGTCATCACTCAGATTTAAGACTCAGATAGCAGGACATGAAAGTGAATTGGAAAGAAACATTGTATGCCCACCTCTGAGGCCACATCTCATTAACTTTAACAAGCCAGCAGTTAACAAGCCACACATCTCGCTCTTGTTCTACTTATAGAACAATGGAACCACTCTGCAAAATTCCAACCAATCAGCTTTACAGTTACAGCAATGTTTTGGTTGACACCTCTTTCAGTAACACAGTACTTGATAATGAACAGTACTCCTCTGCTGTTCACAGAAATGGCATGTTTTATTTGTTTGGTAGATTCCCCCCAGCAAAGCAATGCGAGAGATTCTCTGACATAGGGTGTATATTATATTATTTTAGTTTTAAAGTTGCACAACTTCAGTGTTATCTACCTCCTCCCCAAGAAGCATCTCACATACAAAATGTGTTTATAATGGATTTAAAGCCTCACCATTGAAAGCGTGTTCATTTTTTTTTTTTATCGGTACAAGACTGTACATAAGTTTAGAGAGACGAGATTGCGCTTCTCTTTAAAACAAGGTCTCACATTACACACACATTTGAGATTCAATGAATCAGTGCTTGTAAAAGGTTGCCCATGCTGGCTACATGGGGATAGTAATTCTAAAATGGACAACAAGAAATAGCAGTGCAACAAGTGTCCTTTTCATTTAATTTCATAAATTCAGACTGCTCTTTGTATGGATCCAGAATGGAAGAGAATTACAGTCTCCTAAATGCATCTCCTCTCATATCACACTGACTTACTCACTATATTACAAAATACATATTAAACTCCCACTGAGCTTGACAATACCCAGCATAGTTATTGTAAACCATACCTAGGGTAAATGACATCACATACAATTTGCATGCATCCATCAAAGATCTCATTGCTAAGTACTGCTTTAAGAAGCTGTCCAACCCTGAATACCACATTGCCATAACAGTATTTAATGACGACTTTTGGAGTTTGCAGAGTTGTCTAAGATGTTTTAGAAAGTGGTCTGACAAGCTGAAGCAGTACAGATTGCTAGGGCAAAATAAAAAGTTCAGAAGCCAGTACCTGGATGAAACTGTCTAGTGGAGCCCACCAGTAAAACTGCTGTTGACTAATTGCACAACTGAAGCAAGCACAACAGCAATTTTACAATTCATTGGCCTGTTATGTGACCATCTGGACAGCTGATTTCCTGCAGGTGAACCATCTGACTGATCTGCCTTTGATTTTTCAGCAATGCCACATTGCAGCTTTGAGTTTGGCTTATCAAATATTGAGAGACTGTACAGCAAATATCAGGACTATTTATTTTCATCAGTGGACCAGGCAGAAATTGTTAGCCAGTACAATGACTTCAGATTTATAGTTGCTGAAAAATAAAGGAGGATCATTAAAACTTTACTGACATGATCCACTTTCCTTTGACTAACGTGCAGTACAGCATGGTGGCTAAACTTATTGATGAATGTGCTACATTCCAAGCTAAACATGAAGCTATCATCTATAGATGTTCCTACACAGTCTTATCCTTCCCCAGAATTGATTCTCCATAGGGAGGTGCAGAGTGAGAAGGATGACAGCACAGAGAAAAATCTTGGTAGTGATAGAGGATAATGTACTGAAGCAAAGAGAAGTATGTTGAGTAAGACCATAACTATCTTTGGGTGGAAGGTTTCACTCAAAATTCTCATAGAAAGTTAGGAAGATTTGTTACTGCTCATGGAAAGAGCATTAGATTTTATATCTCCAGAAACATGGTGGAGTCCATAAAGGTATATGGAGGCCCTGAGCCCACAACACAGATTGATATTACATTTAAAATCCTCATACAACTAGCAGCTTGCTTTCTCTGGCCAGCAAGCTATATTGTTTGAAATACATTTAGTTGACATATTAGACTTGGGTGAGGTCTTTTCATGGTTTAAACAGACTAAGGATAGTCCAGAATCAATCTTAGAGACAGATAACCCCCTGATTGACTTTGGAAAACTAATTGACCCTAATACCTACTCGTCGCTGACAGTTATTAATTCAGCCTGACAAATGCAACCTGTAGATAACATCAAACAAATGAACTCCGAATGCCAGCTAGATTTGGATAAGGGAGCTGGGGATCAAGATGTGCATGCCCTTTCTATACTTTCGTGGAATATTGAGGGCATCCATCTTAAAATAATTGACCCTGAAGTAGTGATATTTCTGGATATTATTGGACAGCAAGAAAGATGGTGGACAGAACATGCAACTCCCAAATTGACTGGATATTCTATCTTTACTCCGCCAGCAACTGAAGATAAAAAGTTTGGAAGGTTTAAAGAGGGATTTCTTTTTCACCAAAACTTTGCTAAATTTTCAGATCACTAACATTCCTACTAAGTCAGAGGGTATTTTGGCTCTAATGAGTAGCATTGATAAGAGAAGATCATTCTTTGCAATATATACTTGCCCCATCGCAACAGAGCTACTGATCCCGCTGACCTTTCATACAGGATCTGAAAATTGCACTTGACTTAATCGTCAGATAAGAGTATACCTTGTCCTATAATTATTTTGGGAGACTTTAATGCCAGAATAACTTCTCATTTTTGGAGGATGTATATTCAGATATGATCCATACATAGCTATAATTAATCCAAATATATCATATACTAGGACTGCTGAGGATCTAAAATCTAACTCAGAGGTAAGAAATTGCTAGTGGCTTAGCCAGTAGAAATTTCTGTATTTTAAATGGTAGAACTCAGGTCAATCTAGTCGGATCCTTACTATGTAGAGGATCTACTGACTCTTCAACCCCTAATCAAGCTGGAGCAATTTGGAAGCAGTAAAGCTGATCCAAAAGTTAGAGCTCATGAATAGACCGGAATCATCACACTGTGCCATTGTAATTAACATCAAATGCCCTTTTGGGACTTTAAGGAGTGAGGTACAACAGGAAGAGAGTCGGGAATTCATAAACAAGAGAAGGATTGGATGGGAGCCGATTCATCAAGCTAGTTTCAAAGAAATTGTTAGTACAGGAGTCTTAGGTAATATTCACGAGTTGGTCCTGGACAAAAGTAAGGCCTCTAATATTTTGGAGAATTGGGAAACTATTCATTCTTTACTTGGACCTAGATGTAAAAACGCACCATCCTAGGTCCCTTTATAAAAAGCCTTAGTTTAATTCGGTATGCCTACAGGCAAAGAAAAAGTTTGGAGGACAACTAAGACAGCTTAAAAGGAAAACAAATAAGTCTGCAGCAGATTTTAAATTGCTAAAGACTAAAAGAGAAAAATATAGGAAAATTCTTGAATGGGAGAGACATAAACATACTCAGGGACTTTGAGGAAAAACTGAGGCAGGCTGTTTTGGATAGGGATGGAAGGTGATTTTGGAATATTGTTGCCCAGGGATATAATAGATATGCCAATAAGATTGAAGCCTATATTGCACCTGAAGTCTGGGCATCTGCTTCTCCAAGCTGTATTATTCTCATGAAGAGCACTAGACACCTGATACTTCAAAATACAGGAGGATGACATTTTCCAAGACCTGCCTTGATCACAGAGGATGAAATCTGGATGCCACTGATTGGCCTTAAGGCAAATAAAGCACCAGGGCCAGATGGGGTCCTGGGTGATCTCTATAAGGTTTTACCAACTGATGGATTCCTTTTCTTCTTTTACTGTGTAATGGTCTGGTTCAGGGTGTATTTACCCTGCCAGTTGGGCAGGTAGTGTTATATTCCCAATTTTAAAAAAGAGGATCCGATTGACCCAAAGATGTATAGGCCTATTAGTTTGATAGATGTTTCACAGAAGATTTTGTCTAGAATAATTTTGGACAGATTGCTGTCATGAGTCAAGGAGAACTCATTATTGAATGAGACAGGGAATGGTTTTTGAAGGACTGTTCTACAGTACAACACTATTATGTGCTTCAGCACCTGATCTGGAAGTATATTAAAGTGAGAAAAAACAGATTATTTTGCTATTTTGTGGACTTCTCCTCGGCTTTTGACAGCATTGATAGAAAACTCCATTGGGTTACCTTAAGGGATCTGAAGTTGAGGCCTTATTTCTTGATATTATTAATAGACTATGAAAATATGTGGGCATGGGTTCAGTATAATCAATATGGTCATCTAACTGAAAGATTTGAGACAAATGTGGGGACAGACAGGGGTGTATTTGGCCCATGCTCTATTTAACATCTACATTAATACAGTCTTGGATCGCCTAGGTAACCCAGATTTCCTACTGCAAAAATGAATGATCAAAGGATTGAATGTTTAGCACATGCAGACAATTTACTTTTGCTCTCACTTCAGTCCTAGGTCTTAAAAGAAAACTGGCTAACTTTGAATCTCTCTGTTCTCAAAGGAAACTAAAAGTCAATCTTGGCAAGATCAACATTGTAGTTTTTGGCTCTCAAACCAAGAATACGGTAGGCTTTAGGCTAAACGGTAACCATATAGACACTGTTAAGTGTTATGACTATTTAGATGCCCATTTTGCCTATAGCCTATCTTGGACCAAACATTTGGATGCTATTCAATTTAAAATGGGATCTTCTGTAAATGCCCTAAAAATACTTAACAGCAAGATGGAGAAGTCATCAGTGAGCGGGGGTATTAAAAGTTGTTAATGCCAAAATAAGAATCATCATGTTATATGACTCTGAAATCGGTTGTTATACTAAGGTTAGAGAATTAGAAATTATTCTGAATAAACTCTATAGAGACATCTTAATATTTTTAAATGGCACTCCAAGCTGTATTCTTGCCTTGGAGGTAGGACAAATTCCTTGACTTCTCTCATCTGTGAACGACAGATTCTCTTTCTGTTGAAACTTTTTTTCTTTTGCCCCTACAATGGTATCCCAAAATGTGTGTAGTAGAAGCCATCAAATTTGCCAGCATGGGATATGTATATCCCTTTGTTCAACTTATTAAGGAAACAATAATGCCGGCCGAATTGGGCCACCTCTTGTATAAAATTTACATGAGACCATTTGAGGAGATTAGGCAGGATGTCAAATTAAGGCTTATTGACTTGACATACATTATTTCTGTGTTCAACTCTCCAAGCTTAAGCTACATGGATTTTATAAAAAAGTAAAGATTTCATGGGGATATGAGCCATATCTCTATTTTTTAACCTGTCCTAAACAAAAAAGAATTCATGCAAGATTTGGAACTGAAAACTATAATGCTCAATGCATTAATTTCAGACAAAACAGAGGGATACATTTTCATATTGTAAATGTGGAGTGGGGACTATAGATGATCTCAAACATGTGGTACTCTGAGTCCTAGGCATGAATCAACTAGGAAAACTGCTGGGGATCTCTGCCTCCCCTGGAGGATCTTTTGAAATATTTGTTTACTATGAAAGAGAAGAACATGAAGAGATCTTTGCAAGATTCTTCATTTCAACTCATTTGTAAAGTTTATTAGGGGGACTTGAAGTTCTGTGAAGATTTTTTATGTGAAAAGATACTCTGTTAAATTGAATTGCACTGTAAATATATTTAGGTTCCTTGTTGATTTATTGTCTGTTTATATTTGCTCTGTATTTTGTCCTGATTTTAGAATATTGTAACTGCTTTATGCGGAACAATAAATTGTACTACTACTACTACTACTACTACTACTACTACTACATTCCAAGCTTCTAGTGCTGACCATGAAAGAGGCTTCAGCTTCATGAACTGCACTAAGAACAAACAAAGAAACCGCTTGGAAGAAAGCCATTTAGATATGCTGATGCGAACAAAATAGTTTTTAATATCTGGTGGAAAAATGGATCTTAATAAAATATAAGTCTACTGGAAGAATGGGAAAGACAGGAGAGAAAAACAGTGAATGTTGATTTCTTAGCAATGCATCATCAGCAGCACCCCTTTTAGATGCATGCAAGACTCTCTAAAATGTACATAGTTTACTCATGTTTCCAGTTCATACTGTTATGGCGCACAAAGCACATCCAAGCTTCAGCCTGTGTTAGAATGTATATTTATAGTTTGCATTGAGTATTTCAGTGTTTAGTTATATTTTCTACTGTTTACTGCCAATAAAATATAATACTTGTTTGGGCCACCGAATTTGTGCACATGAATCAATTTTTTTGCACAAAGTGCCGCACACACATATCAGTTGCCCACCCACAGAGACTAAAAATTAGAGGGAACGTTGGTGGCAATATCAGTTTGTTAGCCAAAATCTGCTTTTGCACAGCGACTATGGCATTTGCCACCACAGGTGCAAAAACACATTCTGAACAGGATGTGAAAAATGACAGCTGTTCTGTTCATGGGGAGGTGTAAAAAATGGCAAAGTTGAAAATCTGCAGTGAAAATATTAAAAAAACTGGTGAAGTCACGAGCATGCATAGAAACTGTGCAACGTGCACCCGTAATGTAATTAGTTTGGGAATTGTTTACAGCATTTTGTCAACACAGGCATTTTGGGACCTCCAGTCATGAACAGTGTCACTGTGATTTTCTTTATCTGTCCCAAACAATGATTTCCCACAGAGACCACGCATTTCTGTGCTGAAAGTGTGAAAACACATTTCAGCCATGTTGTGAAAAATGACAGCTGTACTGTTCAAAAGGAAGTGTGGAAAAATGCCACTGGTGAAAATATGGACTGAAAATATTACAAATTCATGAACTTACGAGGGTGCGTGGAAACTGCGCAATGCTCACTCATAAAACAGTCATTTTGGGGAATTTTTTCACCAAATATTTAACATAGCCATTTGAATACTTCTGCTCATGAATGGTGTGACTGTAATTCTCTTAATGTGTCCCATACATTGAGTTCGCACACTGACTGCGCCATTGTGTGCTACATGCACGGAAACACATTTTGGGTGAGAAGTGAGAAATGACAGCTGAGCTGCTCATAAGGAGGTGTGGTAAAATGGCAATGTTGAAAATCTGGAGTGAAATATTGAAAATTCACGAACTTACGAGCGTGCATAGGAACAGCGCAATACACGCTCGTAAAACAGTCATTTTAGGAATTTTTTCACCAAATTTTTAACACAGGTTTTTTGACAGCCCACCTTATGAACACTGGCACTGTCATTTTGTTACTCAGTCCTGAAAGGTGATTTTGCGCAGTGACCGCGAAATCACCTTCGCGCCTGATTAACGCCATGACAGTGACAGAATTCATGAGGAGGGGTCCCAAAAACCATATGTTGAAAATTTGGTGCCAAAATTCCCCAAAAATGCCTGAGATATGCAGCAAAGTTGAAAAAACCCTATTCATTACATTATACAGCATACTGGCATTTCCTCAGTTCGCGGTCGGCTTTGAAGAGTGCAGATGTGTTCCTGGTCCACCGAACATCATCGCACTGAGCTCCGGAGGTAAGTATGGGGTGAGGTGGGAGTGTGGGGAGGCAGGGTGCACAGTGGGTGGGCACAGGTGGGAGAGGGGGTGAAGACAGCAGCGAGGAAGGTTTTTTCTTTTAGGTTTTTTATTTGGACTCATGGACATTTTCCATGCTGGGGTGGGCTCCCAGCATGGCAGCTGAAAGGCTGTTGGGGGCAGTGGAACCGATGGGGGATTGGGCACCCCATTGAAATGGATTTCATAGTTACGCTTGGATGGGCTCCCCAGCGTGGCACCCGATAGTCTGGGGGGGACAGTAGAGCCAACGGGGGATTGGGCACCCCTGTCGGTCATACAGACTGCAGGAGGGAGAACAGTAGAGCTGACTGGGGATTGGGCACCCCTGTCAGCCATACAGTGTGTGCGTGGGGGAGGTAGGAGCGCATGAGCACACAATGTGCGAGTGCGCGTGTGTGTGTGTGGGGAGGGGGAGCACTGCTCACTCAAGCAGTGCTCTCCCTTTCAACTGTACGGCACTGCATTTTGGATCGTCACACTATGTTTCTTGCACATGCGTGCAAGCAAACATAAAAATGAGAAAAAAAATGAGAACACATACAAAGCCCTACAAAAAGCAAGCAACTAAGGGGCCAACCACCTTTATAACAAGACACTGAAATCCCAAAGATTTAAAAAAGTTCTGAAACTAGTATAAAATAAAAATTGTCAATGTTATTTGTTTGTTAAACACATTATTTAAAAAAATTATTTTTGGATTGCAGATACAAGGTTTTCCTCTTTAGTAAATTTCTGTTTAACTCTCGCATGTAAACAAGGCCTTAAAATCCCAATAATATGAAAAAGAATAAATGTTTTAAGAAAAAAATTGAAAACTAGAATTACTAAAAATGATATATTTTTTCATTTGATAAACACGTCTGACCTTCAAAAATGTAATTTGGGGTTTCAGATACAAGGTGTTCCTCTGTAGTAATTTTCCATGTAACCATTGTGTGTGAACAAGGACATATCTAACATTTCTCCAAGTCAGGGTACGGGCACCGAGTGCTCAGGGTTTTTTCGTTGACAAAATCACAATGATCCGAGAGGACTCCACAATATTTTAAAATGTGTCAGGTTATCAAGGAAGTAGCTATGGGAGAGGACATGAGAGGACAAGAGAAGTCATACTGGAAGAGGTTGAAAGACCTCATCAAGTACACCCTGAAGGCAAAAAGAGGGGGAGGTATATGATGGAGGGGTACAGGTACCTTCATGGAAAAAATAACAGAAGAGAGCTGGTCATGCTGAGTGGAAACATGGGAATCAGATTGAATTCAATGAAGTGGGTAGATATGTCGGGAAATATTTTGTCTTGGAAGGGTAGTAGTATATACAGTAGGTGGAACAAACTGCCAAGGGAAGTTGTCTATGCTAAATGGGTTGAAGGGTTCAAACAGGATGGGATGCGCATATGGGAATAGTATATATGGTGGGGGGATGGGGGAAAATATGTGAATGGCTACTAGGGTAGCAATCACATCTAACCATTCAGCATTGCAGTTCACATTTAAACAGCGCACACCAGCTGAATTAGTTAAGTAGAGCTGGGCGGGCAAGGTGGCCCATGGAACTCTCTTCTGCCCTTGATTTATGTGTTTCTGTGTTATACTATGTTTCTATGACATGGCAGAGGAAAATCTCACTTTGTAAACCAAATTACAGTACAACAGATAATATAAAGTGGCACTACGAAGGCAGTCCATAAACACATAGGCTGATATACGCATTGATGCGTCTATCTGCCTGTCTTTCTGTGAAATAGATAGACAGATAGACAGACAGAAGCATCCTTAGATGTGGAGTGATACATTTTGAATCAGATCAAAATGAGCAGAGAAAGAGAGGGAAAGTGTTAAAATTGTCTACACGAAATTGCATGAAACATCTAATTTCTGTTTAAATCTGCTGCACTGCATGCGTGTCTGCATGTGTGTGGGGAGGGTTAAGGGAGGTGGTCTTTTACGCATTCCTCAAAACAAATCACAGACACAGTACTCTGTTGGAGACAGACATGATTCTGGAGTTTTTTAATATCTTCCTGACTTTGTTATATTTTACAAATGAAACCAAGAGCAGCAGCGTCGGTGAGAGCATAGGTTCATGCAGACCCTCCACTTACCTTGAGGTTCCTGAGCTGTCAGGTCTGAGTGGGATATAAATCTCAGAAGGTGTCAGGGACCCGCTGTATGGGATCAGACCCCAAGCCTCCGCCAAACTGCATCAGAGGAACTCAGAGCTAAACGTCTCTCTCCAGCAGAATGGCTCCACTGTTTCAGCTGGAAATAGATAACAGAACTATTAGATAAGAACAGTGGTTCATTAGTTCAGCAGGGGATTCTCTATGTTACAAGGAAGGGGACAGCATCTTGCAGGTGGGCTTTGCCCCAGCACACACATTACCAACTCAAAAGGTTTTTTTTTGTTAAAGATTTCTGTGCTTATCAGGCAAAATCTATGTACTGTGACTAGTACTGGGGGAGAGGCGATTATGACCGCATTTGAAAATAAGGATGTGATAATGGGGTCCATCTACCTTGTCCCTTACATCCGGGATTCATTATAACGAGGGGTGTTATAGCGAGGGACTACTGTATTTACATGATGCTTGTCTTTCACTTTTACTTAACTCATTCACACCACAAGATCTCTTTGAGACTTCCACTACTTGTGCCCTGTATACTCTTAGCACTGCATCCTGGGCCTTTCTAAGCAAAATCAAGCCATAATCAGCATGATACAAACAAATGTGACTACCTCTCGAACCGTAAGTGCTACACACAAAGTATGAATGGCAAAGTTGTTCAGCACAATGTTACTTTTCCAATGGTGCTATGCAATCAGTTGTAATCAATTTAGTTTTTATTTTATACAAGCTGAAATACCAAACAACTGATTTTTTTCTGATGTTTTTCAAGGTGCTTAGGTGACACATGAGAGACAAAGTTCAGCTGTGCACACCATACCTTAAACAAATGCAAATAACTCCTAAAGTATATGTGGTAGACACAACGTATCAGTGGCAAAATTGTTCAGCACAAAGTAACCTTTCTAGTGGTGCTATGCAATCAATTGTAATCCATTTAGTTTTTATTTTATAGTAGCTAAAATACCAAACAACTGGTTTTTTTTTCAGATTTATTCAAGGTGCTTAGGTGAGGCTTGA
This sequence comes from Neoceratodus forsteri, assembly GCA_016271365.2. Taxonomy (NCBI): domain Eukaryota; kingdom Metazoa; phylum Chordata; order Ceratodontiformes; family Ceratodontidae; genus Neoceratodus; species Neoceratodus forsteri. Next base: position 1,334,499,205 of record CM057449.1, read on the forward strand.
GAGACAAATGTTAGCCATGCACACCATACCTTAAACAAATATGAATAACTCCTGAAGTATACGTGATAGACACAAAGTATCTGCAGCAAAATTGTTCAGAGTAAAATTACCTTTCTAACAGTGCTGTGCATTCAATTCTAAGCAATTTGGTTTGTTTACTAGTTAGGTATAAACTGCTGACTTCCCCAGACGTTTCTAGGCCTGAGTGAAAGTCAGTTGAGTACGTCTACAGGCGTTATTGTCCTGAGTGGCTATGCTTTCAGACACCGACTACAGACGTCTCTAGGCCTGAATGAGTGCAGTGCAGGATAGTTTTTCTCTCACAGACTTACATACTGCACTACCTTGAGTCAGGCTTGCATTAGATTCTGCAGCAGAGACAAAGGTTTTTGAGGGCTTGGAGACCAGCAGGAATTTTATACAGGTAAAGATGCTGGCCCCCGTTCAATAATCTATTAATATCGGGGTGACCTGCTTTGGCCCAAATCCAGCTTAGGCTGAATGGCTACATAGGACCTTGGGCAGCAAGACGCATGCAGAGAGACTGCGGGAGAATAGTTTGACCCAGTTACTGATGCAACAAACAGGGATTTCTAACTAGCACTTCAGAAGTCTATGGTGCTGACATCCTAGAATACAGAATGAGTGTCTGAGGAAAAGAATCCTGTATTTAAAAAAAATGGTGTTTCTCACTCTGCAACCAATGTCAGATGGACTGCATATCTTGCTGAAGGGAGAAACTACAGAGACAAAAACCTGTCTGGGGTACAACCAGGAGGGAGTGCAAAACAGGAACAGTTTAAACGAGCTGTCTACGACAGCAGTTCAGATGCAGTGGTGACTGTAGGCAATTTGCATACTGCTGATGGCAGTATGCAAATTGCGACTCATTACCACCGCTGATTGTAGCGGTCTTTTTTCTTTCAACTGTACGCTGCTGCATCTGAACTGCTGTCATAGACAGCTCGGACATTCATTGGTGTGGTGCAGCCATGCCTGCAAAAAGGAGCAGGGCACTGGAAGTGGGGTGGCACACCTGCAAAAAATCGTATGGTGGCACTATGTCTCTTGCACATACGTACAAGCAAACATAAAAATAAATAAATAAAATAGCCTGATTACCCTCAGTGTCTCTGTTAAACACTGAAATAATCTTTCACTCTTTAACCACAAAAGTCAAATTATAATCACCTAAGTTCCATTTATATTCAACTTAAGCTTTAATTGGCATTAGTCTTATGACTCAGAGCAAACAAGTTAGAAATTATTTCTGCGGGCAAGTCAGCCACAGAATCATCTTCAGAATCTGAAGTTTCCTCATTTTTACAACTTTTCAAAGTCCAAAACTTCAGAAATTTAGCCAGGTGGTCTGAGTCAAAAAATATGTACTTGCGCCCTAGGCCCACATATTCAAAAGAGATGTGTGGCACAAAATGGAGATGCGCCGCCCATCTGGGAAAATGTGCGGAGGCATGATATTCAAATGGCAGAGATGTGCCATGCATGCCGGAATGCATGATCATGCATAGATAATGTATGCAGGGCAAAAACAGGGGGCAGGTACATGACTGTGCTGCGCATGGGAATATTCGGCCAAAATGTGCGGCGCATCTGCTGCACATCCCAGAGATGGGCCGTGCAAAGAGAGGACAACAAAAGGATGACCTAAATCATCCAGCCACCCACAGGCAGGCCATGGACCTGCAGACGGGTGCTCCTAAAACAGCCCTTGAAGGTGCATCAGAATACGCTCCAGGTACCCAATATCCAAAGTCACAGGTGCTACATCACCCCTGGTGCCACCCAGACAGCCACCTCCCACACCACGCCAGAGATGTACCAGGGGTCATTGCCTGAACCCATGCTTGCTAGCCCTCGGCAACACCCCCCCTCCGGCGTGGTTAGGGACTTTAGGTGCCTAAAGGGAATTGGTTGGTGCTTTGCCACTAGGGGAAAACACCACTGGGAGTATATAATTGTGTGGAGGAGCTGAGCAAGGGAAGAGAGGCACAGGTTGGTGGTTTGTAAGCAGGGCAGTTGCTCCTCCCAAGTTTAAGAAGGTTGGCCTAACAGCAGTGGTGTGCCAGTCCACTTGGGCACTTGAGGTTCCAAGGGAGGGAGCCGAGCTCAGGCAGTAGCAGTCATTTTGGGGTCCACTGGGTTTTTAAATTCTGTCCCCCCAGCAGGAGTTTGGGAGCTCATATGATTTGAAATCAGTAGGCCACAGGGGTGTTCGGAATGAGAGAACCAGCAGGAGAAGAAAAAGGACATAGCAAGAAAGTGGGAGCTCTGGAACCCCTTACAAAGTAGGAGTACTGGGCTAATGGAGCTGTTGCTGTGATGGCAGGGCTGTAGCAGGGGGAGTCGGTTGGTAGCAGCACTGGTGTGTCCTTTCCCAAGTGGGACATTGGCCCTTGAAGTTGGTCAGAGGGGAGGAACATGACCTGGGACTCAATGGGGCCTGGCATGCCTGCGTCTGGGGGCAGGTCCCTGGATTCACCATGCCTGTGTCTCAGGTGGGTCTTTAGGCAGAAAGGGTCGTAGTTCCTCGGGCAACAGTAAGGTATGGAAGGAAGCCACTGCAACTGTTTGTTAGGCTGCTCAGTTCTGTTAAGAGAACTCAAGTTGTAAGGCCTGGGATAATTGTAGGCACTGGGTAACAGCTTAAGGAAGTAATAAAAAAATGTGGTAACTATTTGGGAGCAGCCATGGAGGCTAGACTGCTTATAGCCCGAGGGACTATTCTGCCTTGGCAGCAGTGGCACTAGAGAAGTACATCACTCCACTGCAGAGGAATCGTGCCATAGAATGGATTTGGGAATTGTGCATCAAGGAAAAGACAGGCTTCAGTGGAAGAAGCTGGGTACTTAAGAGAAATGCAGGCTGTATCAATTAGTCCAGGAAGCTGTGGTAATCTACTGTACGCCGAGTTTAAGCACATTCACAATGTTTTTTTTTGCACCGCTGTCCACCGTAATTGTAATCTTATGAAGTGTACTGTATTATACTAATGCCCAGGATCACCTTGAAAATGAGCTTACTCAGTGGTGCCTGGTTAAATAAAGTTATTGATTGATTGATTGATTGATTGAAGAACTGTGCTTAAGTGCTGCCATTTGCTCTCTTTCTCTCAGTTCATGTTACTAGCCCCATGGAGCTCTGTTTGACGTTTGAGTGAGTTTTGCTCTTGGGTCCTCGAATCATTATAGGATCCCAGGAAAAAAATGTGCTTGTTTCTTGGCATAATCTGGTGTCCAGCTCATTTGATTGCAGTATGTACCTTAAATAAATTAACTATGTTTTTATTCTAAAGAAGCTAATTAGTTTCCCCATGGCCCAAATGGATGGACTTTGGAGTAATTCTTCATCTTGCTTTCCTGGGTCCTGGAGTGGTGGAAGGGTGAGAGACAGTGGCTCTGGCTCCATGTTGCTCCTGCTGTGGAGTAAGCGCTATTCAAGGGGGTTCAGAGGCATCCAGTGCAATGGAAAGACATCTAAAGGTAGGATGCCCTCTGGGTTTTACTTCATGCTTCAGCTTGACTGTTCAGAAGATGGTTCAGGATGGCACTTGTGGTCTGGGCCCCTTCTCCTTCATACCACCAGACAACCCTGGACAGCGGCAAAGGGGGGCTTACATGTTTATTATAAGACTTGCTGATAGACTCACATGAATCTAACATTACATGTGGTGCTTCTGCAGAAGAAGAGGCCTGAGCTGTGGCGGCTTTGAAAGTAACAGAATCTTTGTCTATGGGGCAAGGGCTCTTGACCTCAGCCGCAGCTAATGGGCCAGCATTTCCAGGGTTATCCAAGGACGCTTACACCAGTAATGGTCTCTCCGACCCGAACACTGTTTCTTTTCAGGAATGAACATTTCAGCAGGTGAACCTGAGCTGAGTTCTTTCCATTTTTCCTTGTGCTCATGTTCAAGCAACTGCTTTCTCTCCTTCTTCGTCAGTTTGACTAGGGCCATATTTGTAGGACCCATAGTAGCTTAGCAAGAGAAATTTTTTTTAAAGACAGAATGGTGTCATGGAAAACAATAGAATTCAACTTTGTATTGGCGTTCAGCTGAGCTACTCAGACTAGCTGCCTCCTCTGTTGGCCATCTCTGAAACCTTTAATGCAATGCAAACAGTTGGCAGCGAAAAGCAAACATGATCTGGGTTGCATTTCAAGGGGGTTCACCAGCAGGAGGAAGGAGGCCATTCTGCCCTTGTACAGATCCATGGGGGACCACATCTGGAGTCCTGTGTACAGTACTGGATCCCCTACCTCAGAAAGGCTATAAATCAGCTTGTGCAAGGCAGTGCAGAAAAGGGCTACAAAGGTGATCCAGGGGCAAAAGGGCATCCAGTATAAACAGTGACTAGTGAACCTGAACATGTACTCACTTGAGGCGAGAGAGAGAGAGGAAGGACATGACCAAGACCTTCAAATATCTCAAACGTATAAACAAGATCGACCTTGGGGATCATTTTCGCGCCAGTGAAAATAGGAGCACCAGAGGGCTCACCTACAAGCTGGCAGGGTGTAAGTACAATAAGGAGGCCAGAAGGCACTTCTTCGCAGAGAGCGTGGTGACTGGGTGGAATGCACTACCAGAGATGGCAGTCAATCACAAAACAGTTGAAGGTATTAAATGAAAGTGGGATGAAGTTAAGGGGAAGGTTACAATAACAGGCGAGAGGGTGACAGAACATGTAATAAGAATATATGAGCTCCACAACACGTAGATGTGGCAGACCATTTGAGCCTTCTTTTACTGGTATTTCATATATTCATATGTTTGTTGACTAGCACACCTAGTGAGAACAAGTGTCTTCTAGAGGCAATAGTAAGAGTAAAAGGGACGTTTTGGTTTTTAAAGGTCATCCAGATTTATAGATTAACATTCATGTACAGTGGCCACCACAGTTTGAAATCCCATGAAAAGCACTTTCACATGAAGTATTGGGCTCATCTGTAGCTGTAAGTACTCCAGAGATATACATGACTGAGTCAACTCAATATTAATACTATATTGCAGCCATTTGTAGAACATTGTGATGTCATCGAGGAACAAGCTGTGCTTGACTCAGTGTAGTTAGGCACAGCTTGTTCCTTGATGACTTCAAAGGCTTCTAAAAATGGCTGCAATGTAGTGTTAGTGCTGAACGGACTCTGTCCATAAGTTTTTCACATTAATCCCCCATCAGAAACCAGGGTCTGAGCTGGTAACCATTACAGAATTAGTGGGTGTTTGATTCTCTTGCTTACCTCTGAGCAAGTACATACCTAGCAAAAGGTGACTGAAGAGAAATCCTTTTGTACCTTAGCCCTTAATCAGGAAGTGAGAAGCTATGTAAGAGATGTAAGAATACACTGGATCCATTTCCACCATGTGTGGTGCAGTAATGCATTGTGAGGAAGTGGTATGGAGAGAAAGTTGTTTGACCTCAGTCAGGACAATTGGGAAATTAGACCCTAATTAGACCCTAATGAAGCAAGGCACAAGAAGGCTACGGAATATATGTGAGCAGCTGTGAATGGTCAAGGACACCATAAGGTAGAAATAACTGTGGACATTGATTACATTAGGCCCAATCACCTGTGGTTGGAATATCTCAGGCCAGATAAGAGAGTACTCTGAAGGGTCACAAACAAATCAGGCTGCTACCTACAGCAGGTAAATAAGTAAGCATTAAGCCACGATGAAGGAGACTTCTACTGGGGAATTAATGCATGTTTGGGGGGGGGGTTGTGGCATGAGGCCAAAGGCCCAGTGCCTACAATCACTCAACCATGCATTCATTCCCCAGTAGAAGCCTCCTTCAAAGTGGCTTAATGCACTTGTAACGTGGGAAGTGGTGCTGAACACAGATTTTCCCCCCTAGTCATTATATTATAGACAATAAGTACAAACAAAGCTTGAAGAAGTTGAATTTTGTTTTGCTGTATTTTAGCACAGCAATCATGACACAGGTAACATTTATTAATACACTTATGGTGCAAAAACAACGCCACATATATTTAACAGTGAATACTGTTCTAAGAGATGTAACTTGTTTTTTCCCCATTCCAGGTGACACATTTGGCTTGTAGACCGATTAGGAGGGTCACGGCATTTATTTCAACACCTACTGCGTTGTCCTGTGGTGCTTGTTTCCATGTTACTTTGCATATTTGGAAATGGCATCTGTTGTCCCCTTGTAGATGCTGTGGCTCACTTGCAGCACAACAATGCACATGTGTGACACAACATTGGTCATGGCGCAACAAGTAAGACGGCAACAGACACTACTGGATAAACATGTCACTCTCTTTATCTTAGTAATTTTCTTTCTCTGCATTTTGTCACTGCTTAATGCTCTACACATCTGTTTCTTAGGACTGCTGTAGTGCAAGAGAGTACGATTGTTCTGAGGATAGTGATTGGCCTCTGGGTGGGAAGGACAAAATGCATTCTCTTAAAATAACTACTTGGCGATATCTAGCCTACTCCTGATTTCTCTGTGGTTGACAGGGGGCATTACTAAGAAATTAATGCCGTCTCCAACTTGTGTTACATGTCGGTTTCTGTCCGATGAGTGCTCTTCTTTTGTCAACTTCATAAATTACCATGTTACAACATGGATTGTAGTTAACTGAATTGGTGCACAGAAAGCCATATACATTAACTGGTAGGATATTAAACTGAAAAGCATTGAATACGTAACACCCGCCCCGCCCCCCGCCCCCACCAGCAAGAAGATAGGGGTCAGTTGGTGGTCTATATGCACTTCATGTTTGCATTAAGAGTTAAATGTACTGCAAACAAGCATTTGTCAATGCTGAATGTTGTCGCGCTGGCATTGGCAGTGGCAGAGGTGGAGAGGCATTGCGCTGTGAGTTTGTTAATGTGTCCCAAAAAGTGATTTTCCATAACGAGTATGCCACTGTGCGGCAGAGCTGTGGAAACGCGTTTTGGGCAGGCTGTGGAAAATGGCAACTGGACTTTTGATAATGAGGTGTGCACAAATGCCAGTGGTGAAAATGTGGCATGACAATATTGCAGTTTGACAAAGTTACAAGGGTGCGTGGAAACTGCGCAATGCACGTTTGCAACACAGTCACTGTCTGGACTTTTGCCACCAAATTTTCAACATAGGCATTTTAGGACCTCTGCTGATGAATAGTGTCACCATCATTTCCTGAAAGTGTCCCGAAAAGTGATTTCGCACAGTGACCGTGCAATTCTGCACCGGACGTGCGAAAACACATTTCAGCCAACTGTACTGTTCATCAGGAGGTTTAAATTGGAAAAATGGCAATGATGAACAGCTGGAGTGAAAGTATTACAAATTCACAAAGTCACGAGCGTGCGTGCAAACTGCACAACGTGCGCTTGTAAAACACTCATATTATTGACTTTCGTCCCTAAATTTTCAACATAGGCATTTTAGGACATCTGCTAATGAATAGTGTCACTGCCATTTTCATGATTTGTCTCGAACACGGGCTTTCCACAGCGACCGAGCTATTGTGCGCCGGAACTGTGAAAACAGATTTTGGTCAGGATGTGAAAAATGACAGCTGCACTGTTTATTAGGAGGTGTGGAACAATGGCACAGTTGAAAATGTGAAGTGAAAATATAAGTCTGCAAACTTACGAGCGTGCGTGCAAACTGCGCAACACACACTCGTAACACAGTCATTTTATGGAGTATTGTCACCAAATTTTCAACACAGGCATTTTAGGATCTCTGCTCATGAACAGTGTCATTGTCATTTTCATAATGTGTCCCGAACAGTGATCTCGCACAGCAACTGCGCTATTCTACACCAGAAGTGCAAACACACATTTCGGCAAGGATGTGAAAAATGACAGCTATACAGTTCACAAGAAGGTGTGGTAAAATGCCAGTGTTGAGAATGTGGCATGAAAATATTGAAAATGCACTAACTTACAAGCGTGTGTTGCGCAGTTGCTACGCACGCTCTTAAAACATTCATTTTTTGGATTTTTCCCACCAAACTTGCAACATAGGCTTTTTGAGAGCCCCTCTCATGAACAGTGGTATTGACATTTCGTTACTCGGTCCCGAAAGGTAATTCCATGCAGTGACTGAGAAATCATTTTCAGGACTGAATAATGCCATGACAGTGCAATGATTCATGAGAAGGGATCCCAAAAACCCCATGTTGAAAATTTGGGGCTAAAATTCGCAAAAATGCCCGAGATATGCATTAAAGGTGAAAAACTCTATTCATTCCATTATACAGCTTACCGCCATTTCTTCAGTTCGCGGTCGGCTTTGAAGAGTGCAGACATCTTCCCGGTCCACAGAAGATCATTGCGCAGACTCTGCAGGTAAGTATGGGGTGGGGAGTGAGGGGAGGCAGGGTGAGCAGTGGGTGGGTGCAGGTGGGAGAGGGGGCATCGAGACTACGAGGACCGTTTCATTTTACAGGAAAAAAAATGAAAAAACATTGTGGGACTTTTTTTTTTTTGCAGGGAGTTGCTTACGCTGGGGTGGGCTCCCAGCATGCCACCTAACTGTTTGGGGGTGTCTGAAGTCAAAAGGGATTGGGCACCCTCCATCGGCACACAATGGGGGAGGAGGAGAAAGTAATGCTGATGGGGATTGGGCACCCCCGTTGGCACACAAAAGCGGGGTGCAAGCCGTGGGGGATTGGGCACCCCCCTCGGCATTCAACAATTGGGGGGGTTATGCCAACAGGGAGTGGGCTCCCCTGTCAGCACACAAAGAAAGTGGGGGGTTAACCAACAGGGGGATTGGGCACCCCCAAAGTCGGCAGTAGTTAGGCAGCACCCGCTCACCGACCATGCACATAATGGCGGCCAGCATGGCAAGAAAAGACTGCTGCATATTTTTGCTCGGATTGCAGTGGACCTTTTCTTAGATGTGCTCACCACATTATGTATGCATGGTGTGGCGCCAGCATGCAGGCTGATTGGGGAATGTGGGACGCACCTACTAGTGGATGTCCTGCATTCGCCCAACAGCAACCCCGCCTCCAAAGCTGCATTGTCCCACCATGTTGGCTGCGCAAGCATGCCAACATAAAAAAGGCAGAACAACTGCACACAGGGAGAAGTATTAAGGTGATGTAAAAAGTATATTAAACTTATATAAAAACAATCACCAAACACATTCTTAGACAGTAAGTACTAAGCCGTATTGCTTACTATCTGAGAATGTCTTTGGTGGCTGTTTTTATGTAAGTTTGATTTTTCTATTGCTTATTACTTACCCCTGTGTGCAGTTTTTCTGTCTTTTTCCTCCCATTTTTACTTTATCCCCTGCAGCAATTGATATATATGGCTTTTGTGTGAGAGCTTTTTTTTTAAATATGCTAGCCCCTGACTGAATTGTGCTGTAATTATATGTTTCCTATTTACTGCTCTGTCAGACCCAGCAGCACGGAGCTTCCAGTCATTAGATAAATGCCCTTTTGTACTTATTGGCTCCTGTGCTGTCCCGAACATTTTGCTGCCCACTCTCCCAGGGCATAAATGTAGGAATCTGGTCCTGTCAAAGTGTGTTCTTGTGGTTAGCATCTATGTTCCCTCTAAGGCGTGCGCATGTGTGCGCCCGCACAGCAGTCAGAAACAACCCGCACACAGCTTTAGTAGTGGCGCACAAAGCAGCTGACAGAGATCCTCATGTTCATGAAGTAGTGACTACAGTCATCACTCAGATTTAAGACTCAGATAGCAGGACATGAAAGTGAATTGGAAAGAAACATTGTATGCCCACCTCTGAGGCCACATCTCATTAACTTTAACAAGCCAGCAGTTAACAAGCCACACATCTCGCTCTTGTTCTGCTTATAGAACAATGGAACCACTCTGCAAAATTCCAACCAATCAGCTTTACAGTTACAGCAATGTTTTTGGCTTGACACCTCTTTTCAGTAACACAGTACTTGATAATGAACAGTACTCCTCTGCTGTTCACAGAAATGGCATGTTTTATTTGTTTGGTAGATTCCCCCCAGCAAAGCAATGCGAGAGATTCTCTGACATAGGGTGTATATTATATTATTTTAGTTTTAAAGTTGCACAACTTCAGTGTTATCTACCTCCTCCCCAAGAAGCATCTCACATACAAAATGTGTTTATAATGGATTTAAAGCCTCACCATTGAAAGCGTGTTCATTTTTTTTTTTTATCGGTACAAGACTGTACATAAGTTTAGAGAGGCAGATTGCTTCTCTTTAAAACAAGGTCTCACATTACACACATTTGAGATTCAATGAATCAGTGCTTGTAAAAGGTTGCCCTATGCTGGCTACATGGGGATAGTAATTCTAAAATGGACAACAAGAAATAGCAGTGCAACAAGTGTCCTTTTCATTTAATTTCATAAATTCAGACTGCTCTTTGTATGGATCCAGAATGGAAGAGAATTACAGTCTCCTAAATGCATCTCCTCTCATATCACACTGACTTACTCACTATATTGCAAAAAATACATATTAAAACTCCCACTGAGCTTGACAATACCCAGCATAGTTATTGTAAACCATACCTAGGGTAAATGACATCACATACAATTTTGCATGCATCCATCAAAGATCTCATTGCTAAGTACTGCTTTAAGAAGCTGTCCAACCCTGAATACCACATTGCCATAACAGTATTTAATGACGTACTTTTGGAGTTTGCAGAGTTGTCTAAGATGTTTTAGAAAGTGGTCTGACAAGCTGAAGCAGTACAGATTGCTAGGGCAAAAATAAAAAAAAAGTTCAGAAGCCAGTACCTGGATGAAACTGTCTAGTGGAGCCCACCAGTAAAACTGCTGTTGACTAATTGCACAACTGAAGCAAGCACAACAGCAATTTTACAATTCATTGGCCTGTTATGTGACCATCTGGACAGCTGATTTCCTGCAGGTGAACTATCTGACTGATCTGCCTTTGATTTTTCAGCAATGCCACATTGCAGCTTTGAGTTTGGCTTATCAAATATTGAGAGACTGTACAGCAAATATCAGGACTATTTATTTTCATCAGTGGACCAGGCAGAAATTGTTAGCCAGTACAATGACTTCAGATTTATAGTTGCTGAAAAAATAAAGGGAGGATCATTAAAATCCTTTACTGACATGATCCACTTTCCTTTGACTAACGTGCAGTACAGCATGGTGGCTAAACTTATTGATGAATGTGCTACATTCCAAGCTAAACATGAAGCTATCATCTATAGATGTTCCTACACAGTCTTATCCTTCCCCAGAATTGATTCTCCATAGGGAGGTGCAGAGTGAGAAGGATACGACAGCACAGAGAAAAATCTTGGTAGTGATAGAGGATAATGTACTGAAGCAGAGAGAAGTATGGCTGAGTAAGACCATAACTATCTTTGGGTGGAAGGTTTCACTCAAAAATTCTCATAGAAAAGTTAGGGAAGATTTGTTACTGCTCATGGAAAGAGCATTAGATTTTATATCTCCAGAAACATGGTGGAGTCCATAAAGGTATATGGAGGCCCTGAGCCCAAACACAGATTGATATTACATTTAAAATCCTCATACAACTAGCAGCTTGCTTTCTCTGGCCAGCAAGCTATATTGTTTGAAATACATTTAGTTGACATATTAGACTTGGGTGAGGTCTTTTTCATGGTTTAAACAGACTAAGGATAGTCCAGAATCAATCTTAGAGACAGATAACCCCTGATTGACTTTGGAAAACTAATTGACCCTAATACCTACTGTCGCTGACAGTTATTAATTCAGCCTGACAAATGCAACCTGTAGATAACATCAAACAAATGAACTCGAATGCCAGCTAGATTTGGATAAGGGAGCTGGGGATCAAGATGTGCATGCCCTTTCTATACTTTCGTGGAATATTGAGGGCATCCATCTTAAAATAATTGACCCTGAAGTAGTGATATTTCTGGATATTATTGGACAGCAAGAAAGATGGTGGACAGAACATGCAACTCCCAAATTGACTGGATATTCTATCTTTACTCCGCCAGCAACTGAAGATAAAAAGTTTGGAAGGTTTAAAGAGGGTATTACCTTTTTCACCAAAACTTTGCTAAATTTTCAGATCACTAACATTCCTACTAAGTCAGAGGGTATTTTGGCTCTAATGAGTAGCATTGATAAGAGAAGATCATTCTTTGCAATATATACTTGCCCCATCGCAACAGAGCTACTGATCCCGCTTGACCTTTCATACAGTATCTGAAAATTGCACTTGACGAATCGTCAGATAAGAGTATACCTTGTCCTATAATTATTTTGGGAGACTTTAATGCCAGAATAACTTCTCATTTTTTGGAGGATGTATATTCAGATATGATCCATACATAGCTATAATTAATCCAAAGATATCATATACTAGGACTGCTGAGGATCTAAAATCTAACCTCAGAGGTAAGAAATTGCTAGTGGGCTTAGCCAGTAGAAATTTCTGTATTTTAAATGGTAGAACTCAGGTCAATCTAGTCGGATCCTTACTATGTAGAGGATCTACTGACTCTTCAACCCCTAATCAAGCTGGAGCAATTTGGAAGCAGTAAAGCTGATCCAAAAGTTAGAGCTCATGAATAGACCGAATCATCACACTGTGCCATTGTAATTAACATCAAATGCCCTTTTGGGACTTTAAGTGAGGAGTACAACAGGAAGAGAGTCGAATTCATAAACAAGAGAAGGATTGGATGGGAGCCGATTCATCAAGCTAGTTTCAAAGAAATTGTTAGTACAGGAGTCTTAGGTAATATTCACGAGTTGGTCCTGGACAAAAGTAAGGCCTCTAATATTTTGGAGAATTGGGAAACTATTCATTCTTTACTTGGACCTAGATGAAAAAAACGCACATCCTAGGTCCCTTTATAAAAGCCTTAGTTTAATTCGGTATGCCTACAGGCAAAGAAAAAGTTTGGAGGACAACTAAGACAGCTTAAAAGGAAAACAAATAAGTCTGCAGCAGATTTTAAATTGCTAAAGACTAAAAGAAAAAATATAGGAAAATTCTTGAATGGAGAGACATAAACATACTCAGGGACTTTGAGGAAAAACTGAGGCAGGCTGTTTTGGATAGGGATGGAAGGTGATTTTGGAATATTGTTGCCCAGGGATATAATAGATATGCCAATAAGATTGAAGCCTATATTGCACCTGAAGTCTGGGCATCTCTTGCTCTCCAAGCTGTATTATTCTCATGAAGAGCACTAGACACCTGATACTTCAAAATACAGGAGGATGACATTTTCCAAGACCTGCCTTGATCACAGAGGATGAAATCTGGATGCCACTGATTGGCCTTAAGGCAAATAAAGCACCAGGGCCAGATGGGGTCCTGGGTGATCTCTATAAGGTTTTTACCAACTGATGGATTCCTTTTCTTCTTTTACTGTGTAATGGTCTGGTTCAGGGGTGCATTTACCCTGCCAGTTGGGCAGGTAGTGTTATATTCCCAATTTTTAAAAAAGAGGATCCGATTGACCCAAAGATGTATAGGCCTATTAGTTTGATAGATGTTTCACAGAAGATTTTGTCTAGAATAATTTTGGACAGATTGCTGTCATGGGTCAAGGAGAACTCATTATTGAATGAGACAGGAATGGTTTCTTGAAGGACTGTTCTACAGTACAACACTATTATGTGCTTCAGCACCTGATCTGGAAGTATATTAAAGTGAAAAAAAACAGATTATTTTGCTATTTTGTGGACTTCTCCTCGGCTTTTGACAGCATTGATAGAAAACTCCATTGGTTACCTTAAGGGATCTGAGTTGAGGCCTTATTTCTTGATATTATTAATAGACTATGAAAATATGTGGGCATGGGTTCAGTATAATCAAAATGGTCATCTAACTGATAGATTTGAGACAAATGTGGGGACAGACAGGGTGTATTTGGCCCATGCTCTATTTAACATCTACATTAATACAGTCTTGGATCGTCTAGGTAACCCAGATTTCCCTACTGCAAAATGAATGATCAAAGGATTGAATGTTTATTGTGCAGACAATTTAGCCTTGCTCTCTACTTCAGTCCTAGGTCTTAAAAGAAAACTGGCTAACTTTGAATCTCTCTGTTCTCAAAGGAAACTAAAAGTCAATCTGGCAAGATCAACATTGTAGTTTTGGCTCTCAAACCAAGAATACGTAGGCTTAGGCTAAACGGTAACCATATAGACACTGTTAAGTGTTATGACTATTTAGATGCCCATTTTGCCTATAGCCTATCTTGGACCAAACATTTGATGCTATTCAATTTAAAATGGGATCTTCTGTAAATGCCCTAAAAATACTTAACAGCAAGATGGAGAAGTCATCAGTGAGCGGGGTATTAAAAGTTGTTAATGCCAAAATAAGAATCATCATGTTATATGACTCTGAAATCGGTTGTTATACTAAGGTTAGAGAATTAGAAATTATTCTGAATAAACTCTATAGAGACATCTTAATATTTTTAAATGGCACTCCAAGCTGTATTCTTGCCTTGGAGGTAGGACAAATTCCTTGACTTCTCTCATCTGTGAACGACAGATTCTCTTTCTGTTGAAACTTTTTCTTTTGCCCCTACAATGGTATCCCAAAATGTGTGTAGTAAAAGCCATCAATTTGCCAGCATGGGATATGTATATCCCTTTGTTCAACTTATTAAGGAAACAATAATGCCGGCGGATTGGGCCACTCTTGTATAAAATTTACATGAGACCATTTGAGGAGATTAGGCAGGATGTCAAATTAAGGCTTATTGACTTGACATACATTATTTCTGTGTTCAACTCTCCAAGCTTAAGCTACATGGATTTTATAAAAATAAAAGATTTCATGGGGATATGAGCCATATCTCTATTTTTAACCTGTCCTAAACAAAAAGAATTCATACAAGATTTGGAACTGAAAACTATAATGCTCAATGCATTAATTTCAGACAAAACAGAGGGGATACATTTTCATATTGTAAATGTGGAGTGGGGACTATAGATGATCTCAAACATGTGGTACTCTGAGTCCTAGGCATGAATCAACTAGAAAAAACTGCTGGGGATCTCTGCCTCCCCTGGAGGATCTTTGAAATATTTGTTTACTATGAAAGAGAAGAACATGAAGAGATCTTTGCAGATTCTTCATTTCAACTCATTTGTAAAGTTTATTAGGGACTTGAAGTTCTGTGAAGATTTTTATGTGAAAAGATACTCTGTTAAATTGAATTGCACTGTAAATATATTTAGGTTCCTTGTTGATTTATTGTCTGTTTATATTTGCTCTGTATTTTGTCCTGATTTTAGAATATTGTAACTGCTTTATGCGGAACAATAAATTGTACTACTACTACTACTACTACTACTACATTCCAAGCTTCTAGTGCTGACCATGAAAGAGGCTTCAGCTTCATGAACTGCACTAAGAACAAACAAAGAAACCGCTTGGAAGAAAGCCATTTAGATATGCTGATGCGAACAAAATAGTTTTTAATATCTGGTGGAAAAATGGATCTTAATAAAATATAAGTCTACTGGAAGAATGGGAAAGACAGGAGAGAAAAACAGTGAATGTTGATTTCTTAGCAATGCATCATCAGCAGCACCCCTTTTAGATGCATGCAAGACTCTCTAAAATGTACATAGTTTACTCATGTTTCCAGTTCATACTGTTATGGCGCACAAAGCACATCCAAGCTTCAGCCTGTGTTAGAATGTATATTTATAGTTTGCATTGAGTATTTCAGTGTTTAGTTATATTTTCTACTGTTTACTGCCAATAAAATATAATACTTGTTTGGGCCACCGAATTTGTGCACATGAATCAATTTTTTTGCACAAAGTGCCGCACACACATATCAGTTGCCCACCCACAGAGACTAAAAATTAGAGGGAACGTTGCCAGTGTCCCCACATTGTCATTAGGGGTACCCACTAGGTACAGGCCTGATCGGTGCCATGGGTTGGCTGGCTGCTGGGGCCCTGAAATATTTTTTAGAAAACTTATAGAATGATTAACAAACAATTCCCCTTTTCCCTCTCAGGAGCCAGGTCCTGAGTACCCACAGTTTACAAATCTCAGCACCAGGGGAAATGGAGCTCCTTGAATCATTGCAGCAAGCTGAACAGGCTGGCCAAGATCCCCCCATCTGGATGGTACTTGCTTGAGGATCTTGCAGCTGGTCACCTTGATTGTAGTTCTGGCTGCTTGCCACCTTCAGCTGCTTCTGGCCAATTGCAGAACACTGTGGTAGGACAACACCAACCCCAGAAGGCCCAGACCTGGGATTGGCTCCAAGCCCAGCTCCCACGATGGGTCACAGGTGCCCTAGCACCCCAGCAAGCACCAGTGACCTCCTGAGACAGTGTGACCCACTTGGAAGGGGTTAGCAAGTTCCCTCCCTGGCTCTGGGTGAGGACTCCCTAATGGTGGGGGTCCTCCTGCAGTCCCTGCACTGAGTTCTCAGCAAGAAAGATTTTCAGGTAGCCACTCCAATAAAGTCCAGTGCTAGTTTAAATGGGTGCTAGCCTCTATCTCGATAAGGGCAAGTGCAATTCAGCAGGAGGAAACTCAACAACAACCCCCTGAACACCAGTCCACACTTTCCAGATTAACAGTGTCCACACTCTTTTCTCTGGCTGCAGCAAGACTTCAGCTCTCAGCCACTTTTACCAGTTCACTCAGGAAACACACTGTTCCTGGCTAGCACCCCAATGACCAGAGATGCTCTGCCTCTTCAGAAATTGCAATTACGGTCCCACTCAAGCAAACAACCTCTTAGCAATAACTGTAGCACTCAGATAATCTGCTCAGTCCTCTCATCCCATTTAGCTTTTCAGTGCAGGGTTTCTGTAATGTTTAGTTTTCTCCCGACAACAGCAGAGCAACTTATTATTACCTGGAGAAAACAGGATCACAGTTCAGTCTCTTTCTCTCTTTCCCATTCTCAAGTCAGTCCTGCAACAAGCACCCGGGGAATCAGAATCACAGTTCAGTCGCTTTCCTCTCTCAATCCAATGCTGGCAGCAGCAATCCTCAGATGAGGGCTGGGTAAGCCCCTGAAGTTTAAGTTCCACTCTCACAGTGCAGTCCTGACTCGTACAGAGCTCAGGAACAGACTGACTTACACTCCCAGAAAGGCCACAGTTTCAGTTGAAAATCCTGCATTCTGATTGGCTGTTAAAGCCCTTCAATAATCAATATCCATAGAAACATAGAAACATAGAATTTGACGGCAGATAAGGACCGCTTAGCCCACCTAGTCTGCCCATTTTCCTACCTAACAGATAAGCTGCAGATCCTAGTTAACCAACAGCTTACTTCCTCCTACCCCACACTAGGACTGCCTTATGTCTGTCCCATGCATACTTGAATTCCCCCACTGTTCCTGACTCCATGACCTCCTCAGGGAGGCTGTTCCATGCATCCACAACCCTCTCCATGAAAAAATACTTCCTCACATTACCTCTGAGCCGTCCCCCCTCTATCTTCAAATTGTGCCCACTTGTTCTTGCACATCTCTTTTTCTGAAAAATGCTACCTCTTGGACTTTGTTGATCCCTTTAGGTACTTGAAGTTTCTATCATGTCCCTCTCCCTTCTTTCCTCAAGGCTATACATATTAAGCTCCTTTAGTCTTTCTTCGTATGTCTTCTGGTGCAGACCATGCACCATTTAGTTCCCTCTCTGGACAGCCTCCACTCTGTCTATGTCTTTCTTGGAGATGGGGTCTCCAGAACTGCACACAGTACTCCAGATGGGGTCTCACCAACTGTCTGTACAGAGGGATAACAACTTCCTGTTTTCTACTATTGATGCCTCTTCCTATGCATCCCAGTATCCCCCCAACCTTCCTCACTGCCTTATCACATTGCTTGCCCACCTTTAGGTCATGTGATATAATAACCCCCAGGTCCCTTTCCATTTTTACTGTTGTCAGTATCTCACCCTCCATTGTGTACTGTTCCCCTGGGTTTTTGTTTCCCATGTGCATTACCTTGCACTTCTTTGCATTGAGTCTGAGCTGCCATACATTTGGCCATTCCTCCAACCTTGCCAAGTCCCTTCTCATCCTTTCCACTCCATCTTGTGTATCAACCCTGTTGCAGATCTTTGTGTCATCTGCAAAGAGACATACTTTTCCTTCCAGTTCCTCTTCAAAGTCACTTATAAAGACATTAAAAAGGACTGGTCCCAGTACTGAACCCTGCAGTACCCCGCTAGTAACCCTCCTTTCTTCACTGTGTACTCAATTTACTACTACCCTTTGCATCCTGTTGTCTAGCCAATTCTTTATCCAGACTACCACCTTGGGGCCCACTCCAAGGCTAGCTACCTTTTGTATTAATCTTTTATGTGGGACTGTATCAAATGACTTGCTAAAATCTAGGTAGGCCATGTCCACAGCCCCTCGCTGGTCTACTACTTTGGTCACCCAGTCAAAGAAATCTATTAGATTCGTCTGACACGACCTTCCCATCGTGAATCCATGCGGCCTTGGGTCCTGTGCCCCAGTGGCCTCTAGGTACTCAACAGTTCTTTCCTTCAGAAGTGATTCCATCATTTTCCCTACCACTGAGGTCAAACTAACTGGTCTGTAGTTTCCTGCCTCTGTCCTGCTCCCACTTTTGTGAAGAGCAATCACATCTGCCCTCCTCCAGTCCTCATGTACCACCCCATTCTCCCATGATTTGTTAAAGAGAGTAGTCAGCGGTGTCACTAGTTCTATCCTTAGTTCTTTTAGAATTCTTGGGTAAATCCCATCAGGCCCCATTGCTTTGTCCACCTTCAATTTTATGTAAGCAATAAGACACGAGGGGGTGTGCATTAGAAGTGTCTAATGTACACCCCCAGAGTGTCTTATTGCACTTATAAAATGGGTAACTGTACTTACATGTTCATAAATAAATAGTCGATAGATTTTTTTGACATTTAAATAGCTTTATTTAATAAATATCCTTCCACTGCATAAAGTAGTTCATAGATGTGCATGTGAGAGAGGAAAAAATAAATAATGATAAGGTATTTAAGTAGGTAATAGGTAGTTTTAACAGTCTTTTGCAGATGCCTGGAAATGTCAGTTCATCAGGGTTCATTATGATGAGCTGCTTGGAGTTCTCAGTTGGCTGAATAGCTGATGGAGGACTGGGATGCATAGCTATAGTGAGAGACAAAGAAATGGAGCACTTAGAAATCAGTAAAAATATAGAAAACAGTAAGAGCAGTAATGTTGTAAGATTTACTTACATGCTTCATAGTTAATGAAGTTTATTGTGCCATTAAATGTGCAGTTCATCAGGTTGAAAGCTCTGTGTGCATTACTAGAAGATTGGACGGCAGGTGGCACTGTGAATGTAGGCTGCTTTGTGATGTCTGCATTTCCGGCAACAGGAGAGGGAATTTCTTATGTTCCTCCTTTTTTGGTGCAAGTATCCTACTCCAACGTTTTCGGTCGTCCATTGATGGGGCCCAGTACGATCGCAGGCTAGCCTCGCTTCTATGTCCCGTAACGGACATAATTTCCTTGTTTTTGAGCCCCACATCTGACATTAGCTGAATGGCAGTAGCTCTTACGCTATGGTTGGTGTAGTGGTTTGTCAGTGCGGCTTCCTTACAAATTCGTGCCATCATCGTGGATAAGAAGTTTACCCCCATCGGTTCTTTTGTATACCAGGCCATGCCTGTATTTAAGAAATGTTGGGGCAAATGTTTTGGGTGGCAGTAGAAAGAAGGAGCATCAGGAGGCAGTTTTTCGATATATTTTCGGAGGCTGGAGACAGGGCAGAGAGGAGATCCCAGAATTTCGTACATACACCCACGGTATGTTTCTTTATTGATTTCATTGGGGTTGCTGTGGCTTTTGTATGCTCGTTGTATGACAGCGTGGCATGACTCAGTCTGGATTCATCTTTCTTTATGACTATGCTGTCTACTTTCATTTGTCATGATCCCTCTCTACCGCGACCTGGCCATATAGAGCTGGATGTCCAGCCAGACTTTATGACCAGCCCAGGTGCGGTGTTCGTGAGAGGACTGATGAATTCCTTATTAAATCAAGGTCTGTTTTAGTGATGGTACCATGGTGTTTGGATGTGTCTTTTTGATTTTTCCTATAACGTTTCATTATTGCTACAAATACTGTGTTGTTTGATTTAAATAGAGGGTCGCTGATAATATTAATATTTCAGCCAACTGCCAGTGAGTTTAAGTGTCTGTTTAAAGCCACGTGGATGCCGGAGAAACTACTGAGGGCATACTCTGAACCTGTGGAAGTGTGTACCTCAGCATAAAAACGTCTGAAAATGTTATTTAATTCTTCTACAGGGGTTGCCTTCCAATCTAGAGTAACATTTCTGGCAGATATCCAGTCATTTAACACTTTCAGAGCCCAGGCTGTAGTTTTTACAGTGTTAGTTTCATTTATGCCCTCTTGTATGCTGTCTATTTCTGTTGCTGACAGGTTGGCATATCTTTTACTCACTGTGTTTGTAAGTTCAGTCAGTTCTGCTATTGGTGGCTGGTTTTCAGAGTCTTGTTCTGCTGAAAAGCTGTTTTCCCTCTCTTTGGTTAAGTTTATATTAAAGTTCACTGAAACATTGGTGTTCATGGCTAGTGAGATGACAGAAGTCAGCTGAGGTGAAAAAATGGCTGCTATTTGAAATGTCAACATTCCAAATGAGTATTTATATGAATAGGTACTTATTGCCTACCTAGTGACCTGTTCTAGTTTTTACCTGTGCATTAGATGGATCTAATGCACAGGTAGTGACCAATCAAATGTCCCTATTTTTTTCTTCCATTTTATAATAGCTCTTTCAGAGCCCTTTCTTCTGTAAATGGACTGGTATCAACCCCCATCTTCAGAGTGTTTCTCTTGTTTGGTTTAGGTACCTTGCCTTCCTCTTCCTTTGTGAATACTGAGCAGAAATATTAGTTCAGTAACCCTGCTTTTTCACTGTCCCCCTCTACCCACATTCCCTCCCCTTTATTAAGCCTCAGTATCCCTCCTTTGGTCTTTCTTCACTCCCTAATGTACCTATAAAAGGTCTTATCCCCATTCTTAACAGAATTGGCTATCCTTTCCTCGGTTTGGGCCTTTGCTATTCTGTCTGCCTTCCCAGCCTCTTTCTGCTTTAACTGATAAAAATCTCTGTCCTGCTCCTTCTGTGTGTCCTTATATTTCCTGAATGCTATCCTTTTCTCCTTAACCTTCCCTGCCACCTCTTTTGAGAACCATAGCGTTTTTTTTCCTTTGTTGTGTTTTATCTATTTGCTTTACACAAAGACTTGTTGCCTCTGTGATGGCTGTTTTGATTACTCCCCAGTGTTCCTCCACCCCTCCTTCTTGCCTGTTTGCTAGTGCTTTTCTAAGGCACTCTCTCATTTTCCTAAAGTCAGCTCTCCTAAAGTCCAATACTCTTGCTTTTGTATGGCTTGATTGTATGGCTGTGTTTATCGTGAACCACACTGTTTGGTGGTCGCTTGTTTCCAGATGGCTACCCACCTCTAAATCTGAGATTCTTTCTCCATCCCCATTTGAGAGTACCAGGTCTAAGATTGCTCCCTCCAGTGGGTTCCAATACTAGCTGTCTGAGGCATGCCCCCTGTAGGGCATCAAGAATGACCCTATTCTTGGATGTGCCTGCAGCAAAGGTGCTACAGTTAACATCTAGCATATTCAGGTCCCCCATCAACAATATCTCCCCTTTTTCTGCCATTCTAAGGAAGCCTTCTATCATTTTCTTGTCCATTCCCTCCCCCTAAGATGGGGGTCGGTATACAACTCCCATGCGTATTATGGTGCCATTTCCTGTCTCTAGGGTGACCCAGAGTGCCTCATCTGCTCCCTGTTTACTCTTTAGTTCTGTTGCTTTGATCCCTTCCTTTACATAGAGAGCTCCTCCTCCTCCTCTGTTACCCTCCCTGTCCCTCCTGTAGATTGTGTATCCTGGTATGTTGACATCCCAGTCATGGTTCTCTGTGTACCATGTTTCTGTGACTGCCATAATATCCAGGTAACCCTCTTCCATCAAGGCCACTAGTTCAGGGAGCTTGTTACACAGACTATGGGCGTTGGTACTCATCACCCTCCACTTTTTGATGGCCTTACCCCTTTTAGCTCCATTCCTGTCCTTACTGCCTTTGCTTTTTTTTTCATTTACCTCTGTCCTGCTCCCTAATAACTTCTCTACCTTGATGTTTACCTCACTAATTACCATGTTTTGTGGGGGGAGGCTGGGATTTCCCTGCTTCTTTTCAGTGCCTCCCCCCTTGGCTAGTTTAAATGCTTACCATTGAAGCATTTAAACCTCTCACCTAGGATCCTGGTTCCCCCCGGACATAGTGATCAACATTTCCTGCTCGTTTATTGGGGCATGATCTAGGCACCAGAATTAGTCCCCTCCTTTTCCCAGAAGTCCCTCTGTGTCCAGTGTGGTGGTCTAGCTCTCCAATTGGCTGCAAGTCTGGGGTTAAATGTCACCAACATGTCTACTCCCATTTGTTTACCTGGAGTACTAAAAAACATAGTGCAGCCTTTCCCCTTTTAACATCTAGTGCAGCCCAACACAACCCTCTCAGTGCACCAATACCCCACCAGGATGTAGCCCCAACTGCCCTATGTTAAATAAGCCTACTCTTTTTGGAGGGCTCCCTGCAGTTTTTCTATCACTGCCACAGCAACTCAGACCCCCAGGTGGCAGGCAGCATCATCATTCATATTCATGGAGCCACTCATTAATATTCATAAATCCCTGAGTGGCCCCCGTTGTTCAAACCTCCCTTGTACTGCAATCACCGGCTTCTGCCCGATCCCCATTTGGTCTCCAGTCCCTGGAAAATATAGGAGAGGCACTGGGACCACGGACAATTCCTCCACTACTGGACCACAACGGCGATCGCAACATCAAAGTGCTTCATGCGCATAAGCGAGTGCCAGCCAAATGCAGCATGCTGGCAGCTCGCGATGAAGGAGTCATGCCCAACAAGGGCAAAGGACAGTCTACTGGCAGAGGAAAAACATGGGGGAAGGCCAGAGAACACTAGCAAAATGGGGATAAATGGGGCAATTACAGGTAAACCCCCAGAGGGGGGTTACATAAGTGGGGACAGAGGGGGTACCCAGGAACTTTTATGGGAGAGCTCTTATAAATTTTAAAAGGAAAATTATTAGTACCAGGCAGAAGAGGGTAGTGGCCTCCAGTAGAGGTGAGGTATTAAATTCAAAGCTGTACTGTGATTTGCGGTGTTAAGAGCAGGCTGAGTGCTGCAACTCAAAGGGGGTTTTCATTGGTAGATCTAGAAAAAGTTATTTATTTGACCATGCCTGCACATGGCACCTAAGAGAGTCACTTTTTTAGACTGAACCTGCATAGGACACAGGAAGACTGGTCATATGTTGTTCAATAAGCACTAATCCCCCTTTTCCCTTTTAGGGTGTGTTCACTAAAATAAGGTTGTGTTTTGATAAAAGCCACATCTCAATACTGTCTCCAACATTTACCAGTGCATACTAAGTGGGGGAACTGTCTGCAGTTGTGTGGGGTCTGTGTGAGGGGTGACAACAGTGTGGAAGTGGGGAAGTGGGCAACAGGGGCTAAATTGGGCAGAAGCCCACAGGAACTCAGTTCCACCACATCTTAAAGGAAAACTGCATGTTAAAATCAGGAAAATTAGTTCTTCCCAGTGTTATTTTTTCAGCTCAGGCTGTGTGAGGTGTTTTTTCTAACTTTCTCTTGCTATTTTATGGCCCTTGGGGGCTACCATTTACCTTTCTGTTATTGCTTCTTGTCCCAGATAGTCTTCCCAGAGTGCCCTCTGCTCTGAGGTCTAATAGCCCATGCAACTGACCAGTGTCTTGTCACAGTGTCACTCAGTCACAGCACAGAAGCAACACCACAGCCAGGATTCACGCCACTTGTCATTGTGTAAGTACACGTTTCCTAAATATTAGTACCTTATCCAGCTGTTTTCTGCTTGGTGGAGAGAGAGATACAGATAGATAGATAGATAGATAGATAGATAGATAGATAGATAGATAGATAGATTGATTCATGTGCATGTGTATATATATATATATATATATATATATATATAAAGCTGTTCGCTTTTTAGAAATACTTGTCTGCATTGATTTGCTATCTTAGTCACTTTCTGGTTTTGCACCAGTGGCAAGTAGCAGAAATGGAACAGCACCTTATTATTGTTTGTAGTAGCCACAAGATGAAAGAATACATGGAGCATTGGAAAGGTTTCTATGGTTTGCAAACATCATGGAGCACAACTAACAAGTCTGTCTGCTCCAATAATGCTAATCCCCCGGGGCATAGCAGAGGAGAGAGTTTATATCAGCAGCACTCACCGCTGCATGCAACCTGTATATAAACTGTTAATTTGCTTAGACTTGCGCTCTCCCTCCCTCTTTTATTCGACATATTCTGTACTTCTGATTCAGTTGCTTGTGTCCTGTGTAGAACATTCATGCTTGTAGACCAATGTAATCCTTTTGCAGCAGTTGTCATCCACTGGCTAAGCAGCCTTCAGTATGTCTGTGTTCATGGGATCTGCACCAGAGAAGGAATAAGAGAAACCTAGAGCCCCAAAAAACTTCTACAGCAATCTGGTGGCAGTAAAAGATACTGGCTGGCACCCCAACCCCTAAGACAATTGGAAGGACACATGTCTTACAGGGGCTTTAAACATCTAGTAACCTTTTTCAATACAGGCTCTACAATGTGTTCCTTACTGTCACCACTAGATTTAGTTTCTTTTATCATTTGGTAGAGGAAAGTACTGAACTCTCTGTCACTGCTACAATCATATACTGAGCCAGAGGACGAGGAGTGAAAATCTGTTATGAACTCCAGTAGTTTAGGGCATGTTTATAGGGACTTCATGTCTCTTACTGGATAAAAGTGTTATTTTATTTATTTATTTATTTTTTATTTAGTTTTTGTTGACCGGGTAAGTGCACTAGACAAATCCTGCCTATTTTCAGGCACGACCCGGGGGAGGGGGATACAGATGAATGCCAACTGACCTTGAACCAGATTAAGCTGTTGGTGGTATTTTTAGTGAATGAGGGAAATTTGGCCAGGACACCGGGGAAATTCCCCTACTCTGAGTAGGTGGAGCCTTTGCTGCTGGCTGCAAGATGGCCAGTTCGCATGATCCCCTGGAGGAGATGGGCGCTGTTAGCTCAGAGTCGGCCTCCTCCTCTGTGCTACCTTCTCAAGAGGCCCCAGATGCATGTCTTGCTGTTGCTGATGTTATGTCGACTATTTTTGAATTTGACTCCGTTCTTGACGACCCTAAAGTTGTTTCCAGTCTACCTGATGTGCAAAGTGGCTCCCGCGTTCAGTTCCAGTCTTCAGGAGCAGCGCGAGGCGTTAGTCCTACAATTGCAGCTTTTAGATTCGGCATTGCGAGTTTCTGCGCAGGCATCGCCTCGGGCGTACTCTTGTTCTCCTTCTCGCGGCGTCGGCATTGAAAGCCCCAGTCGATGGCCTACCGATGGATTCGGCTTCTGTTCCTGCTGTGGAGAATTCTCTTCAGCCCCTACTACTGCTGTTTCTCAGACTACTTCAAATGACCCTTCGACTACCGGCCGGAAAAGCCAGATTCTGAAATCCTGCAGCTATTCCCTGCTCTGTAAGTGACTTTAGCGCTACAATGCTTCCGCTTTCATTTTCGGAGAAACCCACAGTATTTTTTCTCAGCTCACAGGAACCTGGCTGATCCAAACGAGGGGTTCCTTATTCCCCAAAAAATTAAATCTGGCCAAAATACTGATTTAGACTGGTCACCAGAGTCAGCTTTATTACATGCTGGCTGGGAAAGAGATATTGAAGGGACTTGGACTCCTGATTCTCAGGACCCTGTCTACATTAATATGCTTCAAACTCTGCTAAGAATAATGACCTGAGCTCCAACGAACCCGGGTGTGACTCTTTCTTCTTCTACTGTTACTAGTGACACTATTGTTGTTTCTAAGTCTATTTCTACTGTACCTGAACCCACTACTGTTTTCTCAGGACCTACTTTGTTACCTACTGTTGCTGCACCAAAAGTTCAACATTTAAACTTACTGATTTATTTTCCTCCAAAGCGAACCTGCACCTAGGAGGAATGCAGACGTTTGCTTTATAAGGGTGGATTAGAACTCCCACCAGATCGTTTGTATATAGCTAAAACCCTCCTTAAGGGTTCCATGAAGTTTTTTCTTCTGAGATTTTTGCCCTGATTAATATAGGTAATTCCAATTTTGATGTTAGTTTTAAACAAATGTCTGGGCTTGATAGATTCTGGGCCCAATATGACAAACTTCAGACTACACCCATTTGGTCCCCTTCCAGGCCATCCTCTCACCAAACCTGCCATTAAGTAACATTACTGTTGTTTTTAAAATGAGGAGTTCACATTGAAGACATTTTATTTTGGTTAAACAAACGCTGTGAAGTCTTGAATAGGCCTACCCTAATCTAGACTCTGAACAGATTTGGGATGGCAGTTGGAAGGTCCGTGTTAAGCTTTTTCCACTAACACTGGCCCACGACATTTGCTAATTTTTTCTTTCTAGGTAAAGACAAGGGCTTCATTTTCACCCGGACAACCCAAGTCCTGTTTTAAATGTGGGTCACTGCCCATTTAAGTTCGACTTGTGATACCCTTAAATGTAGCCACTGCTTTGAATCACGGTCATATTGCAGCTAAATGTACTAATTCATTTAAGTGTAACTTATGTGATGGGACTGGCCAAGCGTATGGCAGGTGCCCCTGGGCCTCTCATAACAGAGAAGATTGTCCCTCTCATGATGGCATTATTACTATTGCTCAACAGTCACTTGCCCATAGTCTAGCTTCCTCTAATTCAGAGGTTACCCTCCTCCGGTAGTTGGAGATGTCTCTTCTGTTCCAGTTTTCCAACCCTCTTTTCCTGTTATACCTACTCCTACTGCCATTGTGGTTTCCCTGATACTACACCGTTATTCCAGATATGGATGTGCCTCCCCCCTCGGGTCAAGGGGAGATAATTTTAGTTTTACCACTGTTACCCATAAGCGGACTAGGAAGGGTTTAGCTGTTGCTACTAGTAAGAGAACCCCTGCACGGAACTGGCAAACCTCTAACAAATTTGCGGTTTTAGCCACAGATTTTTCAGACAAAGACTCGGGGGTGAGGATACTGATTCCTCCTCTCTTCTTTCTTTCCGGATGGGGTGATAGGGCTGATCACGGATCCCATTGCAAAAGCGTACTAGGCAGCGACGAAGGGTAAGTCACCACCTATTACTTAAATCCTGTCTTCCTTAAAGATCTGCTCTTTAAATGTGAACAGCATTAAAGGAAGAGAAAATTAGGGGGATTTTTTAACCCTTTCTGATTTACAGTGTGACATTATCTGCCTTGTTGACACTAGATTAAAGACCCATGGGAATTATTCCAGGCCTCTAAGGCATGGACTGCAGGCCTCTTCTTTTTGGTCTGTTGGACCTGATACTTGTGATGGGGTGGGATATTGTTCTCCAGCTCTAATTTACAGTCTCTAGACTTGTAGATATTTCCTGGTAGAGCTTTGTTATTAGATTTCTCATATACATCTGAAGATTTGTATGATTGGGACCTACGCGCCTCAAACCAAGGCTCAGAGGGCTTCCCTTTTTCACCAAATTAAGCCATACCTTTTTTCATCCAGATTACTCCTATGGGTCGGAGATTTCAATTGCGGCCTACATCAAACAGATCGAGGCCTAAAGACTTCCAAGTTATTTTGTGACTCTGTGGCTTTAAATAGTGTGGTCTCTATGGCCAAGCTTGTGGATGTTTATAGACATTTCCATAAAACAGGTGGGTCCACTTTTTTTAAAGGGTCCTTACATACTAGGATAGATTTTCTTTTTTTATCTAAGATTTTGATTTTACTTTCCTGTACAACTGTGGCTACCGAATTTTCGGATCACGTTGCCCTATGTGCCACTTTTCCTGGGACTCTGCTCCTAGATGTAAAGAAAGCCAGTTGGCGTCTTAATGATTCTCTACTTAGTGACCCTCTTTTCTTAAACTTTGGCACAAAGAGTTTACAGCTCGGTTGTCAGTAGTTGATTTTTATGATACTGGGATGGATTGGTGGAGGAATCTAAGCTAAGCTGAAACAGTTTTTCAGAAGGTAGCGGCAAAAAACAGAATACTAAATATTTGTCTTATCTGTCACTACGGCATCAGCTACAGCACCTATTCTCTTTAGCTAGCTCTACTACTCATGATTTTAGCTCTCAGATTAGTGAGGTCAGCGCTAAAATGAGGTTATCCTAGTATAATCGTGCTGACTCTTTGGGTCAGGAGGCGCGTTTTGGCACTCATCTTACTAAAGGTTGTTTAGACCCGTTTAAGGCCTGTAAGATAGAGTTGAAGCTAAATTAATTACCTCTCTATTGTCTCCATCGGGAGTTACTTAAGAAACCTGAGGATTTGCTTCACTGTGTTGAAAATTATGTTTTCAACATGTTTGGCACTAAAGCTGACCTTGACAATGCGGATCATTTCTTAGCTCACTGTCCTTACCTCAGCTTTGGGACTCTGATCGAAACAAGCTTTCTTCGGTCATTACTGAACCAGAGGTCTTGGCGGCCATTACTAGTTTAAAATCACATTCTGTTCCGGGGTCTGATGGCCTAACCCCACATTTTTTCAAGACTTTCTCTGCTGATCTTGTTCCGGTTCTAACTATTCTCTATAATGAGATGTTACATTCTGATGCCTTAGCTACTTCTATGAAAGACGCTTTACTGATTTTACTGTTTAAGAAAAAAGGGGATCTCTTTGACATTACAAATTGGAGACCAATCAGTCTGCTTAATGTGGATTATAAGATCCTTGCCAAAATTCTTTTATCTAGAATGATTACTTTGGCATCACACATGATTAGCCCAACTCAAACCTGTGGTATCCCAGGCAGGCATCTTTCTGACAATTTGATTTTATTGGAGAATTGTTTACTCTGGGACAACAAAATGCTGTAACAGGATGGATTATAAGTTTAGACCAGGAAAAAGCATTTGATACAGTCTCTCAGGTTCTTATTTCTAGCCCTGAAGGCTTTTGGGTTCCGGTATGCTTCCTTTCCTGGCTTCGTTTATTATATAGGAATGTTGTGTCGTCCTAATGTGAGCGGCTGGATAGGCGTCCTACTATTCTGGCCCGTGGAATGCGTCAGGGTGCCCGTTAAGTCCCTTATTATATACCTTTTTATTGATACTCTTTTGAGAGCCTTTTTCTTTGCCCACAGATTATTGGGTTGCTCTGTACTCCCTCCTCTTTACCACTTAAAATATTAGCTTATCGGATGATTTAATTTTGGCTGTGGATTCTTCCACGAAACAAGAGGATATTGTTCAGGTTTACAGGCATTCTCTTCTGTTTCAGGTTCTAAGATAAATTTTACAAAAAGTATTTGTGTACCACTAGGGCATACTTCCTCCCTAGTCAGGGGCCTTTATGCTGGTGTTTCTGTATCCACTACTGTTTTTTCGTATTTAGGTATTTTTTTGGTTGTGATGATCCATATCTATAATTGGAATCTTGCCCTACAAAGGCAGATAATGTGATTAATGGGTGGAAAAAGCATTTAATTGGGAAGAAGAAGCAGGTTGTGCTCCTTAAAACTCTGGTTATACGATTTTCCTGCATCTTTGTTATGTGTTCCCCGCCCATTTCCTATTTTCCAGATTAGCAGGGATTTTTTTCAAAGTTTGCAGGGATCAGGCTAAACCCCATTAAAGACATATTACTAAGACAGCTTCAAGGAAGGTGGACTTGGTATGATCCACCCGTTGTTTTTTACAGCCTTTTTCTTCATTATAATTATGGGAAAGTGCTGAAACCAGGGACTGTTTTTGGAAGCCCTATTTTTAGCATGGTTCTCCTCTGCCTTGATAACTGGCAAGCCCGTTATAAAGGGTTATTTCAAATCCCAACTGATCCCTCTTATGGGAAAGAGAGTTTTAAGATGGCCTTGACCTGGTGTCTTCATCCTCAGGACTTTTGTATCTTATCTAGACCCCAACTATAGGCGACTTTGGAGGTTGGAGGCTCGGGAGGAGATTGTTTTCCGTTCTGCCCCTCTGGACGTCTCCCTGGTACTCCACCAACTGCTAAATCAACGGCTGCCATCGTATTTATGGGATATGGTATGGTTATGCAACTATGATAGACTAGGAGTTAACAACAATCATAAGCATAAAGCCTTGTCTTTGAGATATTGTCCTAGATCCTCTTGCCTCAATGTTTGTGAAACTCAGCAACATTTATTTTGTGAATGCCTTTTCTTTGGAAGTCTGGTCTACCCTATCTGCTAACTGGGCAGAACCCTTGTTGGCTCTCTTTCTTATGAACATGTTATATTTTGCACGAATGACCTGCTTAATAGAAAGTATCATGTTGACAGTTTATATATAATTTTGCTATTATTCGTTATTATTTATAGCAAGCAGATGTTTGCTAGTGTTACACCAAAAACTATTTCCATTCATGAAGTATTTTGTAATATTAGGGCTGCTTTGTGTTCTGTAAAAAGTCTGACTTCTTACTTTTTCTACTTCACAAGCTGTATTGTTTTGGAAACATTGTGATACTTTTTCTGTTAACTGATTTTTGCCTTGTTTGGATTGTTTCTGTTTATTGAGTTGTTTGTTTTTTGTAATGAAGCCCACTTTATTACCAATAAAATTCCCTACTCTTTTCAATAAGTGCCATGGGATCTTTAACATCCACCTGAACTACCACCAATCCAGGCAGATGGGACCTCGGTTTAACGTCTCATCAAAGAGCGGCACCTCCAAGTGCAGCACCCTCTCATGCTGCACTACAGTGTCAGTACTGGGATATTAACTCAAGTGCCAGATGTGGGAACTGAACCCACAGCCCTCTGAT
Organism: Neoceratodus forsteri; assembly: GCA_016271365.2. Classification (NCBI taxonomy): domain Eukaryota; kingdom Metazoa; phylum Chordata; order Ceratodontiformes; family Ceratodontidae; genus Neoceratodus; species Neoceratodus forsteri. The sequence continues at coordinate 1,334,530,070 of CM057449.1, forward strand.
CTCCCGCCTCAGAGGCAAGTGTGCTACCTACTGAGCCACTGACACTGGTTATCTTGTGCCATGGGGGGCAGGGGAGAACAGCTCAGCTTCACTTTGTTTGTCCCCTTGCCCAAACTCCATACAAATATATGGTATGTTACAATTTGTTTTTGTTTACCCAGGACAGCCAGTCTGAGATACAGTATCTCATTTTCAGTTTAGCCTGCTTATACTCCATTTTACAGCTTGGAGGACAGAAACACGAGGACATCAAGTGACTTGGTGAAGTTAAGTGAGTGAATAAAACTAAGTGCATGTATGGCCTGAAGTGAGTGAGTGTGAATGAGAGTGAGAGAGTGTGTGAATGAGTGAGTGAGTGAGTGGCTGAGTGGTGTGAGTGAGTGAGCATGCATGTGACTGAATGTGAGTGGGTGTAAATGAGTGAATGTGTGCGAGTATAAGTGAGAGTCAATGGGTGTCAGCATAGGTGGCAAAAGGGTCTGAGAAGTGGCACTGCCAAGGATGTAAAGAGGTAAACTCCCCCCCCCCACCGATGGAGTGGGTTCACCCACAGCCTTTTTCCTCAACCAGATTTGTAATATGTGGTGTAACTGCCCCTCACCAGCTGACAGAATCTCCCTTTGCCTCGCACCTTGATGCCCCCTACCCCCGAAGGCATGGCCCTTCATTTTCATTTCTAAAGCTTGACAACTGTGCCTTAACTTAGTAGGCCATGACCCATCCAACCCCCATCAACACTACTCAGGCCTTCACTTTTTGACATTCTGCTGACACCGTGCAAGCCACAAAGGGAGTGATTAGTAAGGAAATAGCTTACAGCATATGCTGCATTTTTAAAGGTACAGTTCTTCACAGTAATACATTATCATGATTGCAGAAACAGAGAGGATCAGGTTCTATCACTCATGAAAGTGGTAAGGCCATGGCCACAGTGTGCCCCCCCTCCCATTCCGGCACCTATGAGTGTGAGTGAGATGGGATTTGAACCTGTAACTTCTTGTTTCAAAACAAAACTCAGTGCTTTTACCACTCTACTGGAAGAAAAATGTTTTCTTTTTTTTTCAGTGTTGTTGATTACCTGTAAGGCGCCCAGAGCCTCCAGGATTGGGCGCCATATAAATAAATTTTACTTACACACTAATTACTAAACCACACTGCTTTCAGTCTGAGCACTGGGTCATTCTACATCTTTTAATCTGCATTCCTCAAGTGAGTGTTGCACATGCCATGCACTGTATTTTTGGCCTAGGAGAGAACTCTTTCTTTGGCAGCAGAAAATGGCTGTGCCCTGCTGCTCTGTGACAAATGGATATCAAATAGGAGGCAGTATAATGCAGTTGTTTAAGGCTCTGAGCTGCAAACCTGGAGACCTGGGTTTGAATCCCACAGCCCCCACTTACATACTGTGTGACCCTGAGCAAGTCACTTAACTTCCTTGTGCTTCCAGATCGCATCTATAAACAAGCTTTAGCTAAGTGTGTCTCTCCTGGTTAAATATATATATATATATATATATATATACATATATATATATATATATATATATATATATCAATGTATGGCCATAAAACTGGAGTCATGAATCAAAAATATAGCAGAACCTTTTGCTGGCTTAGGCCTGACATTTTAAAAGAACTAGAATTCTGAATTGGGTCTAGCGAACAACAAGTTAGAGCAGAATGTGATGTATGCTTATGATTTAAGGGAATCAGTATTTATTCAAGCCATGATAAAAATAAGAAGTTGATTCTCTGAATTCACCTTTTCTTATCTTTAAAAACATCTATTTTTATTTTGACTCCGTTATGAAAGAATAATTACCAGATTACCATGTCACAGGACGGAAACATGAAGTTTATGACCCCAATTCCCCCCAATCAACATATATGAGTCATTTTTTGTAGGGATGGGCGAACTAGCTCTGCCGCACTTCCAAACCTCCCCCCGACCAGGCCAACTTGGCTCTGTTTGGGAATACTGATCCTTTCGTGGCTTGACCAGAGTTGCTGTCCTGGCACAATTTGGAAGTGTGATCTGGCCCGGTGAATTACAGGCAGAAGCCTGTTCCAGGGATGGCAGGGCAGGGTACAGAAATAAAAAAAAAATATATTTTCCCATTCTCTACCAAATACTCCCAAGTCCCTGGACCATCACGTGACCAACAAAGGCAAACACCTGTGATACTGGGGCACTGAAGGGAGCAAATCAATTTGGGTCTTTTGTCTGTACCAAACTACTTTTAAAGAAGCAGTATTTGACAGCCAGCAAAAAACTGTTATCATGTAGTTTTTTTACCATTAATATACTGGGGGCATAAGATTCATTATCCTTACAGTGTTATTTCTCTAAAGTGGTTTAAAACATTTTTTATGACCAATTTTTTTAACTTCAGATCATTTTATTGAGAAAATGATGCATCAAAAAGAAAAGCACACCACATTAAGCTCAAAGGGCTCCACGTTCAAATAAAATTATAAGACATATTTAAAACTATAAAACACAGTAACAGGTAAAAACAATTCAGTGTATCTGCCCACCCCTTTCATGTCCTTAACTTCATGGTGTTAATAGTCCCTTCATGCGTGAGAATACAAGCAGTCCAGCTGGCACTCCTTCTGATCCAAATTCAGTTATCTGAGTGTCACGATAGGCTTCACTTTGTCCCCAGGGAGAAAGGCTCTGTACCATGGCCCCCAAACTTCAATGAGTTTATTACCAGCCTTATAACTGAGTCAAGTCATTGAAGATGACCGCCACTGGACAGTTTTAAAACTTCCTTCCTCTGAGGTTACTTCTTGACTTTACATAGTGGACTCATACTGTGGCTGTCATAGAAGGGTGTTTGCACACATTTCTGAGGGTGAACAGCAAAACTCCACATCCCACAATGTTTTAATTTAGTCACAGTAGCTGTGTTCGGAGAGTGGGGACTTTCAAAAACTTTACAAACTCCTATCTTAATACAGGAATGAAATACAATGAAATATGAATATATTGATGTTTCTACGAGAAATACATTATTACTGAATAACTATATGATGACATTTCTGGGGGGAACACGTACTGTTGCTTTAAACAGTAATTATTCCAGAAATTGCAGTCTTAGCTAAAACCTAAAACATATCGATCGGATTCAGGCCTTCAAACAATTGATTTCATTATATTACTCAAAAGATCTATTTTTACTTTTATTTAATTTCTTCCAGTACTCAGCAGGATATCCCTGGCCTACCTAATAGATAAGCTGCGGTTCCTAGTTAACCAACAGCCTACTTCCTCCTACCCCTCACTAGAATTGCCTTATGTCTGTCCCATGCATTCTTGAATTTTCCCACTGTTTTTGACTCCACCACCTCCTCAGAAAGGTCGTTCCATGTATCCACAACCCTCTCCATGAAAAAAATACTTCCTCACATTACCTCTGAGTCATCCCCCCTCTATCTTCAGATTGGGCCCCCCTTGTCCTTGCACATCTCTTTTTCTGAAAGATGCTACCCTCTTGGACTTTGTTGATTCCCTTGAGGTACTTGGAAGTTTCTATCATGTCCCCCCTCTCCCTCCTTTCCTCAAGGGTATACATATTAAGGTCCTTTAATCTCTCTTCATTTGTCTTCTGGTGCAGACTCTGCACCATTTTAGTTGCCCTCCTCTGGACAGCTTCCATCCTGTCTATGTCTTTATGGAGATGGGGTCTCCAGAACTGTACGCAGTACTCCAGATGGGGTCTCACCAACTGTCTGTACAGAGGGATAACAACTTCCTGTTTTCTACTGTTGATGTCTCTCTCTCTATGCATCCCAGTATCCCGTCAGCCCTCCTTACTGCCTTCTCACATTGCTTGCCCACCTTTAGGTCATCTGATATAACTACCCCTGGGTACCTTTCCATTTTTGTTGTTAGTATCTCATCCCCATTGTATACTCTTCCCCTAGGATTTTGTTTCCCAGGTGCACTAGTTTGCACTTCTTTGCATTGAATCTAAGCTGCCATACATTTGACCATTCCTCCAGCCTTGCTAAGTCCCTTCTCATCATTACCACCCCACCTTCTGTATCGACCGTGTTGCAGATCTTTGTGTTGTCTGCAAAGAGACATACTTTTCCTTCCAGTCCCTCTGCAATGTCACTTATAAAGACTTTAAAGAGGACCGGTCCCAGTACTGAACCTTGTGGTACCCCACTAGTAACCCCCTTTCATGACAGTGGACTCAGTTTACTATTACTCTCTCCATCCTGTTGTCCAACCAATTTTTTACACAGACTACCACATTTGGATCTACTTTAAGGCTAGCTAGCTTTTATATTACTCTTTTGTGTGGGACTGTGTCAAATGCCTTGCTAAAGTCTAGGTAGACCATGTCCACAGCCCCTCCCTGGTCTGCTACCTTGGTCACCCAGTCAAAGAAATCTATTAGATTTCTCTGACACAACCTTCCTGCTGTGAATCCATGCTGCCTTGGGTCCAGTGCTCCACTGGCCTCTGGGAACTTAATAATTCTTTCCTTCAGAAGTGATTCCATCATTTTCCCTATCACTGAGGTCAAACTAACAGGTCTATAGCTTCCTGCCTCTGTCTTGCTCGCACTTTTGTGAAGGGGAATCACATCCGCCCTTCTCCAGTCCTCGGGTACCACACCAGGGAGAGGGTGGTGGAACAGAGGCACTTTTTGGTACCTCAGGAATCAACAAAGTCCAAGATGGTAGCACTTTCAGAAAGAGATGTACAAGAACAATGGAAAACAATATGAAGATAGATGGGGATGGCTCGGCTCAGGGGCAATATGAGGAAGTATTTTTTTCACAGAGAGGGTGGTGGATCCATAGAATGGCCTTCCTGAGGAGATTGTGGGGTCAAAAGCAGTGGGGTAATTCAAGAATGCATGGGACATACATAAGGCAATTCTTGTGGGCGTTAGGAAGAAATAAGCTCTTGGCTAATCAGGATCTGCAGCTTATCCATGCAGTAGGTAGGGACATGGTCAGACTAGGTGGGCTAAGCGGTCCTTATCTGCCGTCAAAGTCTGTTTCTGTATTATTTGCAAAAGCATTAGCTAATACTAGCAAAAGTAGCAATCTTGAATATACATAAGAAGTTGGTGATGTCATCATGTTGCCATAAAACAGATGCTTTATTCAAAAAACAGACAGACTTTACATCCCCCATAATCAAGGTAATGGTTTTGTCGGAAAACCGTTTCAAGTGCATTCTGTTTAGGGCTACAGTGACGGACTACCCTGGGGAAAATACCAAGCTTACATTAACCCTTGTCTAGCACCCATGTCACAACTTATAGACCAGATGATTACACAAATCCTGTGGCAAACAAAATGGCGGTCCGGCTGTTAAGTCTAACTGCATCAGTTATACTATTGTCAGTGTATGTGCAGAAAGATTTTAAAATCCTGAGGATCCTGCAGACGAGTCCAGTGTATTTTACTTGCTTCTGCAACTGAGCTAAAGTGAGAGAACTCTAACAAACACTGCAGCTCCATCCCTTCTCCAATCTCACTCTCCCTATGTCTGTGACTGAGGGTGGCTGCCTGGGATGTGGAACTGGGATGGGACTGCAGTGGGACCAGACAGTGAGACTCAGACGACCACACCACAATGAATCAAAGAATGAATTATATTAGGTAAAAAAGGTTAAGGTCAACACAAGGAAAAAATAAACGGTAAAAACCAACTGCTCAAGTCACTATGCAGTCAGTGCCAGTGTGGACTAGTCCTCCTCCTCCCAACCCCTTCGATGATGTGGATGATGAGCCTTCCTTACCAGTGGCTGTGAGTCAACTGGCTGGCCTTGCCCTCACCCCTTATCAATTCACTGACACACATCGATGATGTGGATCCCAGCCCGCGCCAGCCAATTTATTCTTCCAGAGACCATCGATGACGACACGCAAGAGACTCACTTGTTGTCTCTCTCTCAACATATATGGCGCAACTTGCAGCAATGTGCTGTGTGTGGACTCAGCATGCACAGTCAAGCACAAGTTAACACTAACGGTTGGATTTCTGACATGAGTGGCTGGCATGATCTAGGGAGGGGTGACGCAATGGTGCAGGTGAAGGGATCATCAACGGACAGGACTGTCTGGTGTGGTGGGCAGGGCACTTGTACACACACACTACCGAAATAAAAAAAAAATTTAACCATTCAGGTCATTGGTGCCCTCCTGCTACATGGTGCCCTAGGCAACCGCCTAGTTCACCTATCCTTAAGGCCGGCCCTGCCCACTTCTAATAAAGTATCTGTTTGCTTACTCACAACAGGCACTAACTCCTGCTGAGATAAAAGTGTTCTATTAGAAGAGTTCTAGTCTTTTAGTCTGCTGCTTCTTGCTCTGAAAGCAAGATTCCTTTCTGGCAAAAGCTAGCAGTAGGGAACTATAATTGGAGACACCTGGTTTTCTACTCCTAAGCCACACCCCCAATTAACTTTTCTCCTCACTGATACAGTCCCCTTTCCCCAACACAGAAAAACACACTGACTTTCTTTTTTTTACCCTAAATGAGACCCCCCCACACTTCTAATAGAGTATCTGTTTGCTTAATCACAACAGGCACTGATTCCTGCTGAGATAGAAGTGTTCTATTAGTAAGAAAAGTTCTAGTCTTTTAGTCTGCTGCTCTTTGATCTGAAATCAAGATTCCTTTCTGCCAAAAGCTAGCAGACAGTTAGCATCCTTTGTCATAGAGCAAGAGAGAGAAATGTATTGTTTTCCTGACATTACTGTAATCAACAGATGTTAATTGTTCAAATGATACTGACTTTATTCAGAAATGCAACTGGTAAAAGTTTTGCTCTACAGATTACATCCAGCATTTATGTGCATTTAATAGTAACAAAATGTTTCTGATGGTATTGACAAATTTAATCTAGCATTGACTATCAATACCAGGCCCTGTAGTCAGGAATAAAGTACCTCTGGCCATATTCTAGGTTGAACCTGGGACCAATTTGTCCTTTGGAGCAGACTTGTCCCTGAGACTAACGGTTATACATTAAGTGTCAGTTAATTAACTGCACTGTAATTGCAGTGTACAATAACTACAGTACTACCTCCCCCCTCCCCCGACATCTGTCCAAGCAGCAAGTTTCTGGCCAGAGTTCAGATGCAGAGGATGGGCTGGGACATAATCCTTTGCACAGGTGGAACACCACAGAAATGGCCTTCAAATAAGAGGTATTTCTAAAGGCATGGTTACCAAACGTATGAAGACTTTTGCTCCCTGGGAAGATAATAAGGTTTCTTCCACAGGTACTTTGCAATGGCCCATCTAAAGGATAAGGTACAAATATGTAGTTTCTGGCAAATACACTTGGGGAGGCCAAGGAACAAGTCCATTTTCAGATCCTACGTCCACATGTATACATCCATCCTGGGCCCCTGCTCTTCTCTCTGGTCGTTAACACCATACCTGACATCTGCACCTCCTCTGAACTCATTTTCTATGCCAATGATGCAGTCCTTTTCTGTCAGGACAAAAACTCCACTACTGTCATTAACAAGCTCCAGTTTGATTTCAGCAGACTTCGCACCTGGTTCACATCCAAAGGTCTAGTACTCAACTCCAAAAAACTAAGTTCATGGTTTTCTCAAGCCCCTGCAAACCCCTTTGCCTTAACCTCTCCCTCTATGACAACCTTGGTAACTCCATTGAAAGAGTCAGTGAATTCAAGTACCTTGGCTTACTCCTGGATTGCCACCTCATTTTCGATGCTCGTACTAGCCTCACAATCAAAAAAGCCCACCAACGCCTCAGTATCCTCCACAGAACTAAGTATTACCTTAACAGGGAATCCAATTCCCTTCTAGTTTCCAGCTTCCTACTTCCTGTCTTTGACTATGGTTCTCGTGCCTCCCTCCACTGCCTCTCCATCAAAAATTTCTCCAGACTCCAAAGTTCCTACTACAATGCTATCCATTTTGTCTCTGTCCTCCCTAAATTCACACATGATTGTGACCTTTATCAGCTCACCAGTCAGCCCTCGCTTGAGGCCCACAAAAACTGCAAGATGGCCACCTTCTTCTTCAAACTCTCCTGTGGGCTGCTCCCTGATTGCCTCACCTCTCTTCCAGACAGCTGCCACCACCAGGACCACTAGACTGTCCTCCACTCTCTCTTTCTCCAGGACCACTCAAAGCCAGAAAACACTCTCCTTTATGGGACCCAAGCTCTTCAACTCTCTCCCCCCCAGAACTAAAACTCTGTCCCTCCACAAATGCCTTCAAACAAAATATCAGGAGACATTTCCTCCTCACACACTCCTGCACCTGCTCGCAGCCCTAATCTGGCTCCCATACTGCAGTTGTTTTCCCCTCACCCTCTGGCACGTACCCTCTCTTTCTAGCACTTGTAGTACTGTTGCTCCACCTTGGCTAGTTTTTTTGATTGCACTTAAATGTTTGTTTCCCCGCTGTTTATTATATTATTGTGAAACCCTCACAGAATGCTAATGTTACCTTTGTATTTGTTAAATCACCCAGGTTAGTCTTGGTTCCCCTTTTGTCTATACTGTCCTGATTGGATATGTACCTTGGTGTTAAGCCTAGCTGTAAGTTAAATGTTTCAGCCTATGTCATGTCACATGATTGTTGTGTGCAACTGGACGTTTCTGTAAATGGGCAGCAATGCTCACATGCCTTTCCAGTATAACCAATAAAAATGAAAATACAGGAAAAGGTTCAGCAATGAAGTGCAAAGCTCAAGAAGGCTGTGCCCACTGCCTTTCCTAATAACCTCTAATGCATGTAAGTAATGTAATTGCTGGCACAGGATCAAACTGTCTTTGTGAAAGTAAATGGGATTTAAAATCCTCACAAGGGTACAAAGAACCACATTTCTAAAAGCCTGTATTTAAGTTATAACGGTTCTAGTAAGTAATCAGGTGCATAGGAAACTCAAACATCAAAACAGTAGTGTAGTCATGACTACACAAAGACTTTTTTTGAGACTGTGCCTGGAGTATGCATGTCAGAAATGCAAAAGATACTGTTAAGGTTTAGGGCCGGATTCACAAAGCTTTGCCATGCCACAAACTCCAGTTTTTCCTCGCAAACTGGGTTTGCACCTGGGCAAAATAGTGAGGGGGGCGTCGCAATGCAAATGAGGGGGTGTGGACCTGCATATCCCCTCAATCCCATTCACAATGGCTTTGCTCCACGCAAGGGCCTTTGCAAAGTCCTTGCATGGAGCAAATTACTGCCAAAAAAAAACTGGTGGTAATCCACGCAACCATAGTGGTTGGCAGAGGTACTGTCACACCTCTACGACTGCCCGCCAACTGAACTGGCAATGACAGCATACGGTATACACACTACAAGTCCATCAACCAGTGGGCTTGTAGCATATACTGTATGCTGTCACTGACAGTTCAGTCAGCAGACAGCAATGGAGGTATGGGGAGGGCTGTGCGGCTTGCTGACCGGCGGCCATGCTGGTGTGGGAAGAGTGGGTAGTATGTGCTTACTGGATGGTGGGGTGTTGGGGGAACCACTACACTATGGAAAGATGGTAAATTTCATGTTGGGAGGGAGACTGGGCAGCAGGGTTGGACTCTACACTATGGAAACTATTTTTCTTTTGAATGGGTGGGTGATCAAGGGATCAGGGACCGGGGAGGGACGCTACACTATCGAAAATACTTTTTTCAATTTAGGGGTGGTTGATCAGGTGATCAGAAACCAGGGTGGGACCACTGCACTATGAAAAAATATTTTTATTATAGGATTGGTGACCAGGGAAGGGGGAGGGATCACTACACTATGGAAAGATGTCATTTTTCATATTGGGTGGGTGATCTTGCAACGGGCTGGGACCCTACACCATGGAAAACTATTTTTTTACCATCATATCCATGATCGGGGTGGGGGAGGGTACAACTAATCTGTGGGGGAATGCAGCTGCATGGGGCTTGGACTGGTGAGGAGGGCCATGCACCACCACACTAATGGTATGCAAATGAGCCCATAAAGGGCATGCTAATGGCCACTAGTGCCTTGCATGCCCAATGGGCTGATTTGCATGCCCTTTTCATGAATAGCACTTCAGCGCCCGACCGATTTGGCTGTGTGGCCATTTTCCTGGCTGGCCGTGGGGGCAGCACTACCAGGTATGCTTTTCCTGGGTTAAATCAATCAATCAATCAATCAATCAATCAAGTCTTTATTTATCTTGGCGAACACCATTGAGCAGGCTTATTTGCAAGGTGGACCTGCGTTACACAAGGTCAAGAATAACACTTTTATGTACAGATAATAAATAGACATAATTATACAGAAATAAAAAAATACACAGAGAAATAACAAGTATTTCAGGTATAGGGTTAACAAGGTTAGGGAGAATGGTATGAGAAGGGGAATTAAAACATTCTGAAACAGCCAGCATTTTAAAACGTTTTCAAACAGCGTGGAATATCACTGGTCAGGACATATACAATCTTAAGGGGCAGATATGGAGGGAAGGGGTGCAGGACTGCAGTTGTTCTAGGAGGGGTGCTATGGTAGATGAGCTGGGGACATATGTGCTAGGAGTCTGAGGGTAAGAAAGGTAGTGGATTAGCAGAAAAAAGGGGGGTATAGGTGGAGACAATCAAGGGGCTGGGTTAGGTGGAGATGTAGTGGGCAGGTAAGCACTAGGCACCCTAGCACGCTAAGCGTGCTGGAAACAGCTGCCTTGGCATACAAGGTCTTGAAGGTGGCAAGACTAACAGGGTTAACGCTGCCCCTACTGGCCCCTATTCATAGTAGAATAGTGCACCATGCTATCTGACTGTGAATAGTTCCACTGCCCACAAGTGCAGCCCAGAAGTGCAGCACAAACTTTTGCGCCCACTTTGCATAATCTTTGTGAATTCTGGCCTTGGAGTTTTACCAATAGCAACGTAACCATGGTTCATTCTGTGTAAGACTAAGAGGCGAAGTGGACCTTTAAATCATAAATCTGACATCCAGGTGAAGTATATGTCTAAGCATGCACTTCAGAAGTTTATACAGACTTGCAAGGCAATCCCCACCCCCTTACTAGGTATAAATAAGAGCAGAACCTACTATACCCATGGCATACCAGGTTGTAAGTGACCATGATTCTGTGACAATCTAAGTAAAAGTCTGAATTTTCCTTTAAGGTTGCAGGTAATAAAGAGACTTGTTTTGTGGGTCTAAGGTACTTCATTATACCATCATATAACTTTTTAAGTTGGATTATTCCTTAGTCACAGACAAAAGGTCATTCACTGGTGTTACAGGGAATGACCTCCTTTGTCCTGTTGAATAACCCTGGCATGAGGCCACTAGTGCAAAGGGCTAGAACAGGCTTAAATATTGTGGCAGATATCACCTTCCCTAATTTGTGTGCCTTCCCCCTTAGACACTTTTCCCAAGGTGGACTTGCTATGTGGAAACATATACAGAGGTAACTGTGCAAAAAAGGGGAATTTACTACCATGCTCTCCCACAAGATTCTGATCACTCCCATGTCCCACTAGAGTGATGATTGCAATGTATTCTGTGTGGAAATTAAGTGATAGGTACTCACTGAAAGAACTACAGGTCACCAGCTCTCCCCAATTAAAAAAGGATAAGTCAGATGGCCTGGCAAAGGTAAGGGTGGATATTCTGAACTGTGGCAAACAAGAATTAACAGGGTTATGGTTAACACCTTCAGGAAATCTAAGACAGTCTATATACAGCAACCCTATTTTTTATTGGATACTCTCACGTGGTTAAAAAAAAAAACTGTGCTTTTCTGAAAAGGAAAACTAAACCCACAGGTAAATGGAGGTTGGCAAGCAAGCAATAAGTCATGATGGGGCATATATTGAAGGATTAACAACGTATGCCTCAAGGGCATAGTAAGGTACAAGGCCGAAGGTCGAGTGCCCTTACAACCATGGAAAGTGCATTGTCAATCCTTTAATGCACACCCTAGAGTGGCTTACTGCACTTTTAAAATGGCTCATTGAAGATAATGAGGTTTTCCAGCCTTCATAATGTGATCCAGATTCTGACCGTACATCATCAGCATTTTAATGCATGGTCATGTGGCAGCTGTTGTCCAATGGAGTCTCTGGATTTAGCCTTGTCATTTTATAATTGACTATAAATAGATTTCAGCATCCAGATGACTCTTGGCTAAATCAGTCTGAGTACAGCCAAGTCAACAGAAGCTAAAATACTTCATAGCCATGGATGTCTAACATGACATCTGTATTGTGAAAATAGCACACAAGAAGCAGATGCAGTTGCACCTGATTAAAAGTCCATGCTGCCTAGAATGGTGAACTATGCATACCTATAGATAGGTCCAGAGGATCTCCACCCCCAAGGGAGTAATGGTTCAGGACTTTCTGCATCACAGCAGTCCTATGAACTAGCTACATAACCTCGGAGTTCTGCAGCTAATGCTGTCAGTTTCTTGAAAAATGCACAAGTGTTGCAACAGTTGACTATGTTTTAAAGATAGGTCATTCCTAGAATTAGGGTCCAGAGATGGACTGGTCAGTTTTGTGAAAAGCTACAGTTGCGGCTTCCTCAGGCAGTATGCCTACCTACCTACCCCCCAGATGGGTGAGCAGTTATACCATGAAACAGGTCACACTAACCACCATGTTTGTACAGTTCCATGTCAGTTGTACAACCAAAGTACTAGTTACAGTTTACGTCCATGGAGCCTTGTCACACTATGCTTATGTTAACAATGAAAAGATTCCTTTGTGCCTTATCCTAGATGAAATTGATAGTAGTAGGTGTAATAAGGTTTCGCCTGTACTGTAGACCACTCAGCTTGACATCTATAGTGGGATCATAGAAACATAGAAACATACTGTAGAATTTGTCGGCAGATAAGGACCGCTTGGCCCTCCCAGTCTGCCCATTTTCCTACCTAATGGATAAGCTGCAGATCCTAGTTAGCCAGAAGCCTACTTCTTCCTACCCCAACCCCCTAGAATTGCCTTATGACTGTCCCATGCATGCTTGAATTCCACCATTGTTTTTGACTCCACAACCTCCTCCGAAGGCCGTTCCATGCATCCACAACCCTCTCTGTGAAAAAATACTTCCTTAAATTACCTCTGAGCTGCCCCCTCATCTTCAAATTGTGCCCCCTTGTTCTTGCACACCTCTTTTTTTGAAAGATGCTACCCTCTTGGACTTTGTTGATTCCCTTGAGGTACTTGAAAGTTTCTATCATGTTCCCCTCTCCCTCCTTTCCTCGAGGCTATACATATTAAGCTCCTTAAGTCTCTCTTCATATGTCTTCTGGTGCAGACCCTGCACCATTTTAGTTGCCCTCATCTGGACAGCTTCCATCCTGTCTATGTCTTCTTGGAGATTGGGTCTCCAGAACTGCACGCAGTACTCCAGATGGGGTCTCACCAGCTGTCTGTACAGAGGGATAATAACTTCCTGTTTTCTACTGGTGATGCCTCTCCCTATGCATCCCAGTATCCCCCAGCCCTCCTTGCTGCCCTCTCACATTGCTTGCCCACCTTTAAGTCATCTGATATGACTACCCCAGGTCCCTTTCCATTTTTGTTGTTGTTAGTATCTCACCCCCCATTGTGTACTCTTCCCCTGGGTTTTTGTTTCCCAGGATCGATTATGAAGTCTATACTAAGGAAGAAACTAGTGGACTTACTGGAGGGGAAACTGGCTATAGGATCCCAGACAGCCAGACAAATATGGTCGACTTATTCAAATGCGTGACCAAAGCAGCTGATAAGAGGAAGAAGAATTAGCATTTATATAGCAGTTTTCATACACATTGTATCCCAAAGTGCCTTACAAGCAAGGAAAGAGTGGTAGTAAAGTGACTGTGAACTTGTGGTGGCATCCATTTCACACATCAATGCCCACAGACACCCTTGGGTTTCATGGGAAGGGGAATGCTGGCCAGGACACTGAGAAAACCCCCATATTCTCACAAAAATCAGTGCCTTGGGTTCTTTTACTACCATCTAACCACCCTCAGACATAGACAAACGGGGCCTTGGTTTAATGGCTCACCTGAAATACAGCACACCTTAACATTACAGCACCCCAACCCCCCAGTACTGCACTCAAGTGCCAGCATTAAGGATATGAGCCCTATCCCAGTGTAGGACTAGAACCCATGACCTTCTGGCCCAGTGGACGATGTGCTACCAACTAAGCCAAGCTGACACACAAGGGACAGGTAGTCAATGTAGTGTACCTGCATTTCAGCGAGGCATTTGAATCAGGCCCCCACTGGAGGCTGGTCAAGAAGTTAACAGTGATGTAGCTAGAAAAATATGATTTTACCTCCCCTTACCCACTCCGCTCTAGGGTGAATCATTCTTTCTCTCTTCCTCACCCTCACTCCACGGCGGGTCGGTCCTCTTTCTCCTTCCATCTACCCTCCCTCCCTCTGGAACAAACTTTCATCTATTCTCAAACTAGCCACCTCTCTCCTGGCACTCAAGCGCCTGCTCTGAGGCGAAACTAGCAGCTTCATGCCACTGCCCCTAACTTCTCCACACTTTAGCTCTAGCTAATCAGGGCCATGACATCCTATTCTAGTTACAGCTTTTGCCAATACCAACTGAATTTTGCACAGCTGTATTTATTGAATTGCACTCCTGATTTTTGAACCCCTGACTGTATTTAGTTGTTTGTTAGTTTGTGCTATTTCTCTTGTTATTGCACTTTTTGCTCTTAAGAACTGCACTCCTCACTGTAACACCCTTTGTTTACCCTTCCCTGGGTCACACCTGTAAATGAGCCATGGCTCAGTGTGCCTTTCCTGAACACCAAAGTTTAAATAAATAATTTGTAAGCCAGAGCACAACAATCACATTTTAACACCAGTCAGAGTGGATATCAGACAGTAGGAGTAACCAAAATCAGTGGTCAGGACCCAGAATGCCACCCCCTATCCAATAAACTTGTAAGCCATGGCTAGTTTGGACTGGAGTATGCATTCCTACACCCAAGAATTAAGGAGCCTAGGGGTGGAGGAAGCATTGCTGACTTCAGCAGAGAACTGACTGAGGGGAAGAACATAGGGAGTAGTAGTAAATGTGGAGTTTTCAGAGGTAAGGGACATAATAAGCAGGGCATGTGCTAGGCCTGGTCCTTTACAATGTAATTATCTGTGACATAGGTGTAGCCCCCCACACCATTTTTGGGGCTTACCTTATGCCCATTCTCCCATTTGCTCCTGCCTCCTGGAACGCCTCCTGGCTGCCTGTCACTTTCTTCCTGGTGTGTCCCCAGTCCTGTTGTGCCTTTTGACCCCCAAATCAGTCCCAGTGTAACTCTAGCCCATCTTGGGCTCCAAAACCTTAAGACATGTCTCCCCACTGTTCTCTCTGGCACTCCAGTGCCATGGGGATCACACATGCGCAAAGCTACGCCTTTGATCTCCCGACCACTCAGCCTGCGATCCAGCAGGAAAGTGTTCAGCAGTCCTGGTCCCTGTGTTATGCAAAGTGGGGACTGGTGACCTAAACAAGGGCCAAGAGAGCCCTCAACTCATTTTAAATAAAAAGATCCACAAAGCACTATTGATCAGGGCTCATGGATATTAATGAGCAGAGCCCTGATCCCCATACATAGTATGAGGATTCTGTATGCTCCCAGGGAACTGTATGTTTCAGTGGCTGCTGCAAGGGAACAGAAGTGTAAATAAATAAAACAGCAGCAGCTGCCAAGCACACTAAAGGGCTAATGTTCAAAGGGAAAAATAAATAAATACTTTATCCTGTCTGCACCAGTTAAATGCTGGGACGCAGATAAACAGCCTGCCTGCTGCAAACAATGGACTTTAAATATTGGCAGCAGTGACAGGCTCAGTACTGAAACAAACAGCTAGAGCTGGGCAATGATATTAAGGACACACATGTGGCTATTGGACTGTTGGGGCAAATATAATTATTCTGGCTGCACCAGGACTTTATTTGGGACTGTGTTAAACCTGCTTCAGGGACTGTGTGTTTAGCAGCCATTACAGAGCAGGAACAGCCAATCGCAAAGTTGGGATCTTTAAGCCAGGACTTCTGGGACTTTTGCCAAAGCTCGTGGGAAACTACCAAGTGCTTATGGGGAACTGCAGGGACCTAAATTCAGGTGCCAAAACAAAGAGCCTGTAGGACATCGAGGAGACTTTATGAATAATTCATTTTTGTGATTGATAAGCCTTCCAGCCAATCGGATCCAGTGCAACCAATAGCTTCAGCCAATAGGGAGCCTCAGGAGAGCCCCATAAAAGACAGTGTTTCAGGCAGATTTTGAAATTCGAGGAAGCCCCCCACAGGGGTGGGGACTCAGGCCCTCAGCAAACCAAATGGGCCTAGTGATCCAGTGCAAGCCCTCCACAGGGGAGAGGGGCTTTTTCTTTGCCAGAAAATAATTCAGTGGCTGCCTAAAGCAAAACCTGCTAGCCTGGGGGTTGCCAGAAAATGTCTTCCAGGGGCTAGCTCAATCCTTTCCATGTTTAGGAAAAACGTGGGTCCTGCAACTTCATGCCACGCCAGCTGTGAGAGAGCTGAACCTGCCTCAGCAGTGAGAGGGCTGACATCTTCAGGAACCTCAGATGAAGGAGAGCCATTCCTGTGAGGATGCCATTGCCTGAGTGAGTAAACTTGTATCTGCAAGAATCACTTAAAGGAAAGCTTAATGGGGCAGCAAAGCCCTAGAGAACTGTCTGAAATTGTTTGTTTGTCTGCACCCTGTGTCTGTTCAAATGCTCAGACAGGGTGGACCTTTATTAGTTAAGTGACCGTGGAATGGTCCAGTTAATGTATAAATGTGCTGAGTTGCAAGTTAAATTGAAAGAATCCATGTGAGCTAATGGAATCATTATTGCCAAGAACGGTTGGTTTTAGAAGAAAAAGTGAAAGGATGTCCACAGTTTGGACAATGCTCTAAATGGATAGATGTGCTGAGTGTGAACCTAAGAAATATAAATGTGCTAGAAGAAGTGAAAAGATGTCCTTGGTTTGGACGATGTTCTAAAGGAATAAAGGTGCTGAGTGTGAACTTGAGAAATATAAATGTGTTAAAAGAAGTAATCTAAATGTCCTCGGACTGGACAAATGTTTTAAAGAGATAAATGTGCTGGATGTGAACTTGAGAAATATAAATGTGGTAAATGTTGTCTAACTGGACTGTTGATGCCACAAGTGTTCTCAGCCTAGGAAAGAGGGCTCAGTCTTCCAAAGCTAAACTGTTGGTTCCATCGTCAAGTTTTAAAATCTCTGCAGTCAGTTTAGGTGGGGCCTGGCTGTTGGCTTGCCTGTTGTTTAACCTCCAGGGATTGTGCCCACTTGCTGGAAGCACTTAATTTCAACCTGCCTAAAGAGAAATCTGCTGTGGGCAATGCAGGGCCTCCTCTGCACCATCCAAAGAAATTGCAAATAGTTTAAAGGTTTAATCTCCCAAGCAATCTTTCTTAATCTTCTTATTTAGCTGGCCAACATACAGCTGCACTGTCTATCAGGCCGGCACCATTTATAGACTGCGGTTACTGGGTACCCAGGTTAAGGTAGTGGGGACTGGCACCAGTGTGGATGTTAATGATAGCTGTGTTAACTGTTTTTTGCAGCCAGTTAGATTGCCAGGGCTCTGACAATTCTAGAGGTTGGTGGCTGATGTAATTATTATGTGATTCAAAATGCAAACTGTGATCTTATTCCAAACCAAATCAAAACCAGTTAAATCCAAATGTAATTACTGTATATAGCATAACCTCTGCTCCTCCTTTTACTTGTCCTAAAACCCTTCCCCATGTAAATAAACTTGTTATTGTTGTTTTGTAGATAACTGTGTTGTGAGCATATTATTAGCATCCAGCTATTAAATGGTAAACTGTATCAAATGTGGGGAAATGTTATTGAGTCATGTTTGGGGTGGTTTATGGTAATGTGGGTGGGTACAGCATCCCATAGGGTTGTACCATGTTGAAGCTAGCCCACTTAAAGCTAAACTCTGGGTGAAGGCATTGCGCAAATGTAATATCTTGGGTAAGAACCAGTTTTAAGTTAATTTTAGGAACCCAGGCCCCTCAACCTTGTGTCGGCCAGGCAAGGTAGGGGCAGTAGCCCTAGGAGTAGTGCCATCTAGGGGTTACATAGGGGAAGACATCAAGGGCAGGAGCTGCCTCTTCAGAGATGACATGAAGATCTGTGCGAGGGTGAACACAGAGGAAGGGAGAAGTGACCTCAGGGAGGATCTGGATAGGTGGGTGTACTGGTCGAAGATATGGCAGATGGGCTTCAGCATTCAAAAATGCAAGGCGATGGGCAATAGGAAAAGAAACTCAAGAGTGCAATATGACATTGAGGAGGTGGTGGTACTGGAAAGCACTACAGAAAATAAGACCTACTGGTCATGATATTGGGGGCCTGAGAACAACAGCACACTGCAATAGAGCTGCACAGTAAGTAAGGTAAACAGGATGCTGGGATGCATAGGAAGGGGAATGAGCAGCAGAAGCCAAGAAGTGGCTCTCCTATTGTACAGGTCACTGATGTGACCACATTTGGAATATTACACAAGGTACTGGAGTCCACACCTGAGGAAAGACCGCAACAAGATGGAAGCGGTACAGCACAGGGCAGCTTAGATGGCCTTTTTTTTCCCAATTGTTTAACCAGGTGAGACACACTAAGCTGAAAGCTTGTTTACAGGTGCAACCTGGGAGCACAAGGAAGTTAAGTGACTTGCTCAGGGACACACAATATGCTAGTGGGGGCTGTGGGATTCAAACCCAGGCCACCAGATTTGCAGCTCAGAGCCTTAAACCATTGCACTATACTGCCTATGGACTAGGAGATATGAGGAGAGGCTATAGGACTTGAATATGCACACCCTTGAAAACAGTAGAGAAAGAGATGACCTGATCAAAACCCACAAGTACCTACATGGAATAAATAGGGTGGATGCCAAGGTGTCTTCTCCTTGAACTCAAATACAGCGACAAGGGGAAACTCACTAAAACTTGCAGGAGGAGATTCAAAGGGGACTTCAGCAAGCACTTTTTCACTGAAAGAGTGGTGAACAAATGAACCACGCTGCCAGAGGAAATGGTACAGGCTAAATCAGTGAGTACTGTCAACAAGGATGAGACAAACACGTGGGATTAGCTAGAAAAAGGATGGAAGAAACAAAGGTGGGATGGCCACTAAGGTCAGTGCAGAGTAGTCAGGTAGGGTGTGCAGACTTGATGGATCTATGGACCGTTTTCTGCCATCATTAGGGTTGAGCGGACGGCTGGACCCACTAAGAATCAGACCCCCCCCCAAATGCGGCACAGTAGACCGAGATCAATAATAATCTACAGTCTAATTGTACCAAGTCCAGGTCTGCCATGCCACTCCATTTTGAAGAGGGAATTTAAAAAAAATGTTTTAATGCCACTGGATCTCCAAGTTCCCCTCACCTGTCCTCCTCCACAAGTCACTTTGCTTAAGAGTCATACAGCCCTCCTGAACACGCTGAGGTGAGCGGTGCTGTCGGCACATTGCCATTTACTGACCAGAGGTCCCTGCTTGAGTGTGGTTGTCTTCACTCTTTGCTCTTGCATTGATTGCTGGCATATGGGGAGAACACACACACACACACACATCTCCATCACATGACCACCTGTGACAGCATTATCTCAATCAGATGGTATGAAGGTATAAAAGTGAGTGTGGTGCTGCAGATTCAATGCATGCCACTGAGTGAGAACAGTCGGACAGCTAGCACTTTGCTCAGTTGGTGGTTCACAAAATAAAGTTGCACTGACTTATCTTGGAACCTTTGTTTTGGCAAGCCAAATACAGATTCTTACAAAATATGTCTACTACAAATGAGGAAGGGAAAAAAAGAAGTAATGAAGAAACTAACTGAACAGGAAAACACAATAGAGGAACATAGCGGGGGGGGGGGGCGACTGTCTCAGTCTGGGTTTCAGGCTGGCCTAGGCTGATGTTTGTACTTTTATCTGATTCTGAGTCTGGCTGCGGTAGTCAGTGTAGTCAAATAGTGCCAGCTAGTTAGCTTAAAGGGAACGTCTCCTCAGCCTTTGTTCTATATGTAGCCCCTCTCTGGCACCATCCTAGAGAAGCCACTACTCCGACATTGGCCAGACCAAGGTTAAAGGGCCTGGGTTCCCATACTTGTTATTACCGGTGTCCTTTCCCAAGAATACAAATAAAATAGCGGTGCCTCCACCCAGAGTACATTTAGTGGGTCTGACCTCTGCCAGTACAACCCTCTGGGATGTCGTACCAACCCACCTCCCTACACATTTACCCCAGGCATGGATTTACCAGGTTCAAGCATCGCCACCTTTCACATTTAGCATCTTTTTAATTTCAACTACTAACATGCTCACTAAAACAGGCTCTTGAGTCAGACCCTTTCAAAACAGTAAACAACAGAATTTATTAACATGGGGAGGTTTGGGACTGGGGATATTGAAACAGGTTATGAAAACATTTTAGAGAGAGGAATTTGCATTTAGTGATTTAACATTTTCAAAACAGTCATTTTTTCCCTTTTATTATTAAAACCCAAGTCACCCTTTGATCATGCAGCCACCCAACTATTTATCTATCTGCTGCAGATATTCCCCAAAACCCAAATCCACAGGTACCAGTTCCAGAATGAAACCCCAAATTCTGTCTCTGGGTACCCAGATGTTACGTTGCAGGCCTGAGGTGAAGCTGGTCAGCCAGCATTGACGCGCTTGACTGGAATTAAATTAACTTTTTACATTTTTCTCTGTTTGCTCTAACTCTGTCTTTACTTCCAGCCCAGGTGGGCATGAGTGAACTATATACAGTCCCCAGGATTTTGCAGGGCAATTCCTGCTGTTACTCACGGTTCTGAAGAATCAGTCCTTGGGTGGCACAGTTGACTGACATCCTGGGTTGATGTAAACAGCACATGCTGAACTGGGCTCGATGCTTGAAAACACATGTAAGGAAATACGAAGGCTGCAGTGCAGATCTTTGACTTGCTTGAAGGTCTTGCAGCTTGTCCCCGTCGGCCTGTTGAGGCCCGATGCAAGGCACAGGCACAGAACCCACCAACCACAGGAGACCCAGATCTAGGAGTGGCACCACAGCCTGGCTCCTTCACAGGTCAGAGCACCCAAGCACTCGGGTATAAGACCCATGGAACCCCTGAAGCCAGCAGACCCCACTTGATGGGGGTTAGCAAGCTCCCCACCTGGCCCTGAAGTTAAGATGGAAACTTCTTCAGTCATCTTTCCTTTTTACAGTTCCCTCTACGATGTGCAGCCAAAGCAGTCTCTGTTCACTGTTGTTCTGGCTCACACACAAGTCCAAAAATGCATTTTCTCAGCTTTTGAATTACAGAAAAATCTCCTTTCTTCTCACCGTACAGCTGCAGAACAATCTCCAATCTGAAAAAGCTCTCTCTTCAACCCAAGCTCACTTATCTTTTCCAGGCTCAGACACAGCCTCTCCCATTTTACAATTCTCCCATCACACTTCTCCTCACACTTGCCTCATCGATGAGAAGCAGACGAAAATACTGTCTTTTTCCAGGCTCAGACACAACCTTTGTCTTTTTCCAGGCTCAAGAGACAACCTTTTTCTCCATCTCACTGCTGTGGTGCATCTTTCTGCCACAGCAGACTTTTCTCAGACCCTGCAGCTCTCTCTCTCTCTCTCTCTCTCTCTCTCTCTCTCTCTCTCTCTCTCTCTCTCTCTCTTTCTCTCTTTCAGCAAAGCTGCTCACTCAACTTTCTCCTTTTTCCTTTTTCCACTCTCAATGGGGGAAGGCATGACCAGCCCTGGGGGACAGATAGCTGGCAGCTCCCAGGCAAGGCCCTCTCCCAAACAGACCAAACAGACCAAACTTCACTCGCACACCAGAGCCAGGAGCAGGATGCTCCAGTGAAGTAAATAAATGCAAACATTTGCAAAGTCAAAAAAATAAAGTTTTTATTCAGCAACTCACTGGTATTCATAGAGGAAAATTCCAAGTAAGTGTACCCCAGCGTTTCGCAATGAAAGGCTTCATCAGGTGGCAGATACTCCAACTAGATGATAGGCTAATATACGTTTAACACCTTTTTTTTTTAGACTTTCAGTGCTCCATCGGGAGAACTCTCTCCGGCATCCTGCTGCCACTCCGCAGGCTCTACCTCCCACCGTGACCTCCTCCTGCTCCTCGCCCAGCCTGACAGACCCCTCGGCTCTGAGTCCCCCTCAGTGGGGCCGCCCTATCCGCCCAGGGCTCTCTATCTCAGAATTTAGTGTGCCAGCTGGACGAAGGTGTTGGAGAGGAGGAGAGTCCGACGTTGGAAGTATGGTCTATGAGGGTCGGAGGTCCCATTGCCTATCTCCAGATGGGGATTTTTCCTTTGTTTGTCCCCTGAGCACAGCCATGCAATGACACCAACACAGCAACCCATAGGTGTCAGCAGCACTCATCCCCAATGTTGTCCCCATGCCAGTAGTACCTCCAGTCTCCACCAGGGGGTCTCTACTGTGCCGGGAAGACCCTGGATCCCACCCCAGAGAGAGGAAAGCTGTCCTCCGGATGCTCAATCCTGCTCCCTTCCCTGCCGACTGCCAGCACCCGGGCTCGTTCCCAAACCCAGGTCACTGGCATGGCACGAGGTGTGGCATCCAGCGCCTCAACCCCCAGCGCCACTGGACCAGCCTATGTTTAACACCTTGACATCACTAACCAACAAATTTTAAAAAAACAAGTAATTAATTAAAGACATATGACCAATTACAAAATGATATGCTGTCACTTTAAATGTTCTCATTATCCGACAACAGTGGTTTCTCAAACCCAAAATTAAACGCCTGCAATTGCAGTATAAATGAAGTTACTTTAGTGTTGAACATAAGTATGGCAGGTTCTATACAAAACTAAAAATAAAAATGAAAATTAAAATAAGACGAATGGATTTCACTCATAATGTTTACAGTTTTGCATATTTTGCATATGTGATTATTTTATCTCAAAAATAATTTTCTTCTTTCTATAATAACCTTACTCTTAAATCTGTAGAGCAGGTGAGAGTGTAATGATGCAGACAGTGTGGGAGGTGAGAGGAAATCCACATTTTCGGGTCACAAAGTAGCCCAAAATAATGTGGTAGTCAGGTTGCCCATGCTCTCCATCATACTCCAACTGAAAGAGAAAGATAAAAAAAGTTTATGAATAAATTTTCAGGTCATGTATTCAATATTCTCATGTTATCAACACACATGAACAAGCTCAAATAGTTGTTACAATCACTAGTAAATTTCACGTTAGCCAAACCTTTAATTTTTCAATAAGTAAAATAGAATACTCATTGGGGTTGGGGGGGACAAGTTGGTTTGTCTGTCACCTTTGAAGGTATGGTTCCCAGTCATGATTTAAGCCTTCTGGTGCAAGTGCATTCAAAGTATAAATCCAGAAGCTTTCACACTGGGAAATTCTGTTCAGACGGTCGCCCCCTCTTCTCCCTATCTTCACCTGTTCAAGCCTCATGAATCTGAGTGATTTGGGATCACTGTTGTGTTCCAAAAATGCGTTGCTACTGGACTATTAATGTCAGAATTCCTTATGTCCCTAAAGTGTTCCTGTATCCTAGTCTTGAGATTTCGTGTTGTTCTACCTATGTAAAGCTTGTTGCACCCACACCATAATGCATTTACCACAAATGTGGTAATGCGGGAAATGAATTGGCGAATGCTAACTTCCTTGTTGTTAGTGTGGGCAACAAAATGTTTTCCCTGATGGTAGTATGTACAAATATTACAATTTCCACACTTGAATATCCCTAAGGGCCTAACAGGAAGCCATGAGGTAGTCCTAGGGACATTTTTCCAAAACTGGCTATGAACTAGAACATCTTTTATGTTCTTACCTCGTCTGAATGTAACCCAAGGTCTATAACCAATGTGTTCTAATAGTGTTTCATCACTTTTAAGAATGGGCCAATATTTAACATTAACATTCCCAATTTTACCAGCTAAATGGTTAAATTCAGTGATCAAATTGACCTTAAAATCAGTGTCTCTGTGTAATAGCCTAAGTTTTTTTTTTTTTAACTTTCTTTTATTCATTTTCCAGCAAACAGATTGAAAGCCTTACAGTCAGTGGAGCAAGGCTACATCATCTCCAATGTTGGAAATATCTGGCTTTGGCTAGTGCCTGATCCAAAAGTAATGGGTCATAACCTCTATCCAAAAAGCGGGATTTTGGGTCCGCTGCTTGTTGGTCAAAATTCGTAATTTCACTGCAATTGCGTTTAAGGTGCAGAAATTGTGAATATGGTATCAAGTCCTTGAGTCTTTTGGGGTGTGAGCTTGTTGCAAAAAGTAAATTATTTGTGGCAGTTGGCTTTCTAAATCCTCTTGTAATAAAGTTATTATCTGCCCCCCCCCCTTGACAACACAATATCAAGAAACTCGATCCCTATGGGGTGATAGTGATAGCACCATTGTTTTCTCTAAGGCCCTCTCCCAGCCTTGGAGACCCATTTTCTCACAGGGGCTGGAGCTCCCTCACTGTGGAGGGGCTCCCTCAGAACTGCCTCCAGAATCAAAAGTTCTGTCCTTATGGGAGCTTTTTGGCAGCTCCCCATTGGCTGGAGCCACTGTCCTTTCAGAAAATTAATATGTATGAGGCTCCCTCAATGCCTCATTGATTGTTCAAAAAGGCCCCAGAATTTTCCCCGGTATTTTTCCCCAAGAGTCTTTTCACAAGCCCCAGAATCCTCCTGGCAAATCCTGGCTTTGTGGTTGGTTGGCTGATGTCACATGGCTGCCATAATGGCTGCTGAATGTAAACAGTATCTCTATAGTCCCACAATGTCCCATCTTTCAAATGCCCCTGCAGCCAAACCCTTTTCTTTTATTTTACAATTTCCCCAGCATTTGGTAGCCAGCCCTGTGCCCTGTTAAGTGACTGTACTGTTTAGCGGATTTAATTTGCCCTTTCCCAATCACTGCAGTCATTTTAGACTGCCCCCAGGCAGCCACACACAGTCCCAGTGCAGCCCAAAATATATCCCACATATACACCCTGCAGCTGCTACATAACACATGTTTATTTTCCCAATGCTCCACAGATGTGTGGCAGCACCTTTCCTCTATTAGGCCCTTAGACCATTTAATATTTTATTTACTTTGTCTGCCTGTAACTAGCACTAATACACTTTCCCCGTGCTAGACAGGCTTCAGCTCATTAATCATTCATGCTGCCTCATGAATATTTATGAGGTGGCTCCCAGATCTTTAAGTGCAATTGGCGCTCATGAAAATTTCTTTCCTTCTGTTCCCAGTGTCTCACCATTTGTCCCAAGGTCTCCAGTTCCTCGTTTGCCTTACCTTACTTACAGAGAGGCAAACTGAAGGGCCACCAAAACAGCTGAAAGAAAATGTGCATCTGCGCATGCGCAGAGCTCGCCTGGCACCAGAGTGTCATAAAATGGGTGGCGGCTTCATGCTACAGCTCCTCCAGCCCCGCTGCTCCAAAAACAAATGCAGGACCCAATGGAGGAATTTCGGACACACCAGGAGTCAGCCAGGACTGGGGGGAAAAAGAAATGGGGGGGTGGAAAAATGCAGGCAACCTCAGGGGCTAAAAGGTAAGCCCCAGACAGGGGGGTTACATGCATACCTGTGTAGTTTGCAAGCATGAACAAATGATTGCCTCTCGTGCACCCCCTAATTTCATCCTAATTTAAATATAAATGAGGTTGCTTCGCTCTGTTCTTCCCTGGTGAGAAAACGTGCTTAACTTCATTGCAAAGGTCATGACACAATTCATGTAAGGCACCCTGGAATTTTATGACGTTTCAGTGCAAAAGCCTACAGTAGTTATGTTGTATTAGTTGGTGCAGTTGCTGTCCTCTGCAGTACCTATGTTCTTGTCTTATGTTGGCCATGAAACTTTTCTTTTTGTGTGTGTGTGTTATCTATTTATGCTTCTTCCCCTGGCCCCCCAGCCTGCCACTTCTTCGGGCAGCACAACATCCCTGCTGCCTGCCAGTTCACCCCCCCACTGCTGACTCCCACCATCTGAATTCCCCAAGCTTATCTGTGTCCTGAAGGGTTCCAGCTTATCCCTGCAAGGGGACCCCCCCCACTCAGGGCATGCAAGGAGAGGGGAGTAATGAACTTCAAGAACCTCCATGGCAGCAGGTGCAGGGGACAGGGTTGGTGTACTGTGGGGACTGCAACATAGGAGGACATGGCCGCCATCATCTGGTCGGCTTCAGCCCTCCCAACTCCCGTATGCATGCAGTTGTAAGGGCATCCTGGGGATGGGAGAATTCGATGGTGTGTGGTCACCTACGCCAAGAGTGCCTCTACTACGCCACCACCAGAAACCACTATGAGAGGGGCTCACAGCGACCCCCCCCCAGGAGGGAAGCACCCGATGGACACTTGAAACTCCCTCCCTGCCGGCCTCTGTTCCTGAGATCCGGGCTCGGGGTACGAACCTGGATCACCAGCATGCGAAGCAATGTCCCATCACTCAGTACCACGGAGCCAGCCTCCATTAAACTTTTAAAGGCACAGTAAGTGCCCTGCTGTCTTCTACAGTTTAAAATGTATCTGAGTTAGGAAAAAAAGTGCTTTTAGAGAATCAAGGACTTCACAAGACATGTAACAGAACTTAAAGTGAGTATAACTTCTGCTGGCTTATGCAGGTACACATCATCAACTCCCATGATGCCTTGCATGAGGGGGGTCATGACCTTTGCAATGGAGACAAACAGGTTTTCACACCAGGGCAAAACAGACTGAAGCAACCTCATTTATATTTAAATTAGGCTGAAATTAGGGTGATGCAAGAGAGGGAATCATTGTTCTTGCTTACAAACCGCGCAGGTATAAAGAAAATAGGTGGAAGGGAATTTCTCTTTAAAAAAAAAATCAGCAAAGTAATTACATTTCTTTTTCTGTGGATCCAGTCACTAAACTAAATGGGAGGCATAGACATTGCTACATGTCAATTAGCTTATATTATTTAATACTACTCACTGATGTGATATAAATCAGTCACTGACAGGCCACGTTTTTAATTCTGGAAACTTTTGGAAAACTATAGGCTGTAACTGCTACAAGATATTACGTCACACATCAGTTCCTCCCTCTACTGACTTGTCTGATAATCTGCTGCTCCTCGTGAATATGTTTTGTGGTCTACTACTATTTCTACCATTGCTGCTTACTGAACTCTTTGCTAAATAAACTCTCACTTTACTCCCCCGCTGAATGTGGCAGTGTAACAAACACTACCTATTATGACAAAGGAAAGGAATCTCATTTGGAGACAACAGGCTGCCCCTGCACTTGTTATAAGACTACTGCATCAGCTGTGCTTTTCTGTTGCCTTGCATTGCAGACACTAATAAAAATTAAAAAAAATTTAAACTTTTTTTTATTTAGTTGTGTCACACTCATGCCAATTCCTTTCTTAGCTGACTGTAGGATTATGTGCTGTTGTGAATACATTTTGTGGTCTACTGCTTCTTCTGCCATTGCTGTGTACTGAGCTGTCTGCTAAATAAAATCTCACTTTACACCCCCCCTCCACCCTGACTGTGGTAGTGTAACACTACCTATCCTGGGAAAGGAAGAGGATATCATTCAGTATACAGGGGACACAACAGGCTTCCGCTATACTTGCTACAAGTCTCTGCTCTGCTGCAACTGCTGCGCTTTTTCCTTGCCTTGCATTGCAGACACTAATACAACAACTTAAAAAAAAATGTTTTCATTAGTTACATCACACACATGCCAGTTCCCTTCTTAGTGGGCAGTGTGATTATGTGCTGTTTATATTTTGTGGCCTACTACTTCTCTTACCACTGCCGCATGCTGAGCTACCTGCTAAATAAAACTTCACTTGACCTGGCCCCCTCCGCCTCATGACTGTGGCAGTGTAACACTACCTAACCTAGGAAAGGAAGGGATCTCATTCAGTATACAAAGGAGGCAGTAATAAATTATAGGCTGCACTTGCTGTGAAACTGTATTGTGCTGCATCTGCTGGGCTTTTCTCTTGTCCTGCAGACATTAATAAAAAATAAGAAACAAGTTTGTATGGTTATACTAGACATGCTACTTCCTTTCACAGTTGACTGTGTGATTATCTGCTGCTGTAAATCTATTTTGTGGCCTACTACTTTTCTTACCATTAATGCATGCTGAGCTCCATGCTAAATACAATCTCACTTGACCTGGCCTCCCCTCCTCCTCCTCCTGACTGTGGCAGTGTAACACTACCTATCCTGGGAAAGGAAGGGGACCACATCCAAATATACAGGGGAGGCCGGAATAATAGGGCTGCACTTGCTAAGAGACTCTAATCTGCTACTTCTGCTGTGCTTTTTTCTTGCCTTGCAGAGTGCACTGCTGAGACACTAATAAAAAAATAAAACTTTTTAATGCAGTTATCTGACCATCACATATGCCAGTCCCTTTCTTAGTTGATTGTGTGATTACCTGATGTTGTGAATATGTTGAGTAGCCTACTTCTGCCATTGCTGTGTGCTGAACTTCCTGCTAAATAAAATCTCAGTCTTGGCCAATTTCTCATACCATTTTTGTGTGCTGTTTGATACACACAAACACACACAAAAACAACTGTTTACTGTGAGCAGCAGACAGGAAAAGGAGGAGGAGGCACAGATGAGGAAAGGGATGGGAGAAACGTATGTCCCATACTATACTGCTGACTGGTAAAAGAGCGATTCCTGGCAGTTCTGCATCATCCAGTAGCACTCGTGGTAGTCACTGACTGCTGTCCAAATAGTCCAAATTTGTGAATTGAAATAAAGGGGTAGTCAGCACCACATGGAGTGGCAACCAAAGACATTCAACCTATGTGTATCATTCAAATGCAAATCTGAATGAAACTGATGAAGAGAAATCTGAGTTCGATGAAGGTGGTGAAACGGAGAATGCAGATGTAGACAAGGAGGGAGAGATCGAGAAAGTGGAAAGACTGAATGAGGAGGAAGAGTTGGCAACTGAGCATGTGCAGGATGAATGCGATGATTCTGCAGTAATGGATTTGGAGGATGAGGAAGTGAACAGTGTGGTACAGGAGGAACAAGATGGCAGGGCAGTGCATTCAGAATTGGGTTCTGTGACTGGCCTGGAAGAGCTGGATGAAGATAACATGATTCAGACCTTGGTCACTCACTGTTGATAAAGAACAACAGGGTGCCAGTGTCAGACAGCAGTATAATAACGCCGGGTAACAAAACAGAAAAGGTGACCTCTTACGTGTGGTCTTACTTTTCTCTGGCTGCAGGTAATGAGTTGTAAGTAGTATGCTCTATATGCAAAAAGACAATCAGCAGAGGGTGCAAAAAGTGTGAGCTGGGTAACTTAGCATTAAAAAGACATTTAGAGAGGTGTTACCCATTATGCCTGAGGCATGATTACTTGGACAGAGAGAAAGATGAAAACACCATGCAACCAGAGGTAGTTTAGATGCCATCTCTTCCTGTTGTAGCAAGAGCAGCAGAAGCCCTGCTGACAGTTTTCACGTCCCTTTCTTCTTAGTCTTCAAGAGAAAGTAATGCAAACAGTCTCTGTTTGCCCTTATCATCATCCAGCGATCCTAATCTGGCCAGTCTGGAAGAAGACTTCTGCTAGAAGGCAGCTCACAGTTTTTCAACTGCTTGAACATAAAGTTAAATGCCAACGTAGTCACCCTGAAGTAATTGCTATAACAAAATTAATTTCTGAGATGATAGCATTGGACTCACAGTTTTTCAGAGTCGTGGTGCATGTTGGCTTCAAAATGTAATTGAATCACCTGTCACAACAATACAACATTCCATCCAGAATGTACTTTTCTACTGTTACTGTGCCTCAGATGTACGAAATAGTCATTGCAAAACTGCTTAACAAGATGCAGTTGCTGGTGTTGTACATAAGGGCTATGTGGGGGGCGGCTGTAGGATAAACAAGTTATTTATACAGTAGCCTTGAGTATTCTCATGAGTGGCGAAGCCATGAGTGAGGTCTACGAGAGGTCACAGGCTACTGTACAAATAACTTGTTTATCCTACAGCCACTCCCTGTATATTGGATTTATGCTGCAGCCGTCAGGATAAAAACTGTTGCATACGCTAGTTTTATTTGGTAGGTTTTGTCATTTTTCAGTGTTTGCCAGTTTTCAATGGGCTTTGTGAGTGGGACATGGGTTCTGTGAATGTGATGTACTAGTGGGTTTTGATTGGTTGCTGGGGTGTGATTGACCTGTAGTAGTGGTTTCCTATTGGTCTGTTTAATGTGGTTTGTGTGGGGTTTGATTGACGGGTGTACGTGTGCTGTGATTGGTTGAGGTGTGGTTTTAGAGTGAGGTGATGTGTGGGCGTGGATTCCGGTTGGTTGGGGTCATGTCATTGGATTGGTGAGGTTTTTTATTGGCTGGGGGTGCGTGGCTCGGGTTGTGGCACAGTTTAATTTCTGACAGTGTGGAGGGACCTGCTGGAGCTTTGGTGGAGGTGGCAGCTGCAGATCTTCAAGGATGCCGAAGGAGTTGCTTCATTGTCGGCGTGGGATGCATTGGAGCTTCGAAGTTTTTTTAGCCTTGATGGTTTTCTCCGTGGATTTCCTGGATTTATTCTGGTGGATTTTTCTGTGGTGTCAATGGATTTCAGAGGAGTTGGGCATTCTCTTGTGGCTGTTTTTTGTGTGGATTACTTTTTGGGGGGAGGGATTTTTTCATTGTTCCTATGGATTTGTCTCTGTGGATTAGGGCATGAAGAGCCCATTTGGGAGTTAGATTTTTATTTTGGATTAGGGCATGAAGCACCCATGTTGTGCTGTATACAAGGGAGACAGACAAGGTAATGACATTTAAACATTTTTGGCAGGATTCACAAAGCAGATGTGCTGGGCACAAATGAAATGCACCATCCCCAAACAATGGGATTCACAGAAGGATGCACTACAAGATGCACTGTGTGCATCCCCACTGTGAATCGCACTGAAGCACCATGGTGCAACCTGAGATGCCCCAGGGCAACCAGGATGCGTAGAAGCTCCCTGGACAACACACCACTGAATAAGGAGCAAGTAAGCAAGGGACACAAGAGAAACAGGGGGAGACTACAGTGACACAAAGGATGCAGAGGAACAGACTGCCAGGGACTGGCCAGAGTGCCAAAGGGCTAGAGAGTGGCCAAAGCAGACAAGGTGCACAGACAGAGCACATATGGAGACACCTGGAAGCACCAGACACACACCCCACACAGGGGCCCAACAGGCAGAGATGCCATGCACAGAAATGCCTGGTAAGGTGGGCCACAGCAGCAGAGGTGCACTGAGCAGCATGGCAGAAGGTGCCATACATGTCCTGGTGCACAGGAACCCAGCAGTGTGGACAAGGGAGATGCCACACAGGTGGACAGGTACAATGGCAGACAGGCCGAAGGCCATGCTCTGCACAGGTGGAACATGCCCATAGGCAATGAGGACTGCAAGAAGGGCAGCACAACAACAGGGAACCAGCACATCAGAAGCAGCCGGCATGCAGCACTCAGAGAATAGGGGCACTGTGAAAGGCAGCATGTCACAATGCCCACCAACAGGCCAGAGGCAACCAGGAGGGGGCACACTGATGCAGGCATGAAAGGGGGACAGGATGCGTGTGTGTGTGTGTGTGTGTGCGCAGTATCACAGGTGCACACATGTGAGTTGGAACAAAGGTACAGTGAAATCCAACAAGCACAAAAGAGCACATGCACAAGGAACAATGAATGACCGCAGACAACATTAGCAATACGAAACACTTTAGTAAAAAAAGAATGGTAACAGATGAAACTATATACAATATCAAATATCAGTTGGGACAGGGAAGGTGTGGTGTGGGAATTGGAACAGAAACAAAACACAGAGTATATAGGAGGGTGATGATATGGAGTTGGGGGAACAGGGGACAACTACAGACAATGGGGATGGGCATGGAGTGTGGGAGTATAACAACAAAGGGGCTATGTACAAGTGTTCCTCAGCCCTATTCTGCTGGGTGGGCCACAGTACGGCAGCCACCTTTCTGTCCCTTGGTATGCAGCACCCAGACCAGCAAAGCAATGGCCTGCAGGAGCTGCCCCTGCCATCTGTAGAGTGGTTCAATTGTCCTCCTCAGTGCCCTCCTGAGGTGCAACCCTGCCAGCCACCCAATGAGTCAGCTTTGCCACCACCCTGGCATGCCTGGCTGTACCCTCTGTGGACCTACAGTGGTGATACAGACAACAGGTACTAAGTGCCATGTTCCACACCTGCCCCCCCTGCCCACTATGTGAGTGTGCAGGAGGCAGCCTCCATGGCAATGGCCAACAACCCTCCAGGCACACCACACACCAGCAACAGGCTGGCACACAGTGCCACACTGTAACCATGCAATGGTACTCAGACAGCACAAGGCCCACATGTGGATGTAGAGGTAGGCGCAGAGGGGCATGCAGCCATGTCCCACACAGTATGTGCAGATGCCAGCAGGCTGCACAAGCATGCCGGCCCCATCCGAATGCCAGTGGAGCACCAGTGTGCCCAAAGTCCACAGCAGACATGCACAAGGTGGATGAACACACAGGGACCATGTGCACTGTGGCCCAAGCACACGCCACTATGGCCACACCCCATGCATGTACACAACATGAATCACACGGACATGCACAAAAGGCTGGCAATGGCCTGCAGTGAGCACCACCCCCCTCATAAACACACAGAGGATGCACAAGAAGGACACTCATCTGCACCTGCACAGCCTTGTCCCTGGCCTCCGCTACCACCGCAGCCCTCCGCCTGCCTGCTGTTCCTGTGAGGGGAACACAAGCAAAGAGCATTGTGAGGTGATGGTAGGTGTGTAACACTTCCCACCACCCATGTCCCACAGCAACAACACCGGTGCCAGCATGCAGTGATGGATCCACCCCCCCACAGTGTCCCAATGAAGGCGCCCCGGTCAGCGTGCAGCAACATACATCACCCCAGCCCATGTCCACCACGTGTGTGTGCAGCTGGACATGTGCCATGCCAATGGCTGTACCACATTGCATCTGTCACAGTGTCCATGCACCTCCTTAACGTGCACCATGCTGCACACGGCTACGCATGGTGGCCATGCCTGCACCTCATATTCCACAAGGGCATGGAATGCCACATGTGTGTGTGTGTGTGTGTGTGTGTGTGTGTGTGTGTGGGCATTGTGCCAGCCCCCAACCCCTGGACCCAAACCCCTGCCTGCCTGTGTATCTGTATGGTGATGTGACTTACCTGGACATGACACTGCACCCCTGTGTGCCCGATCTCGGAGGCTCTGGAGCCTGTCTGGGTCCCGGCACTGCAGATCCCTGTAGCAGTGCCTGCATTGCTCTCCTGTGCGCTCCACCACCCTTAGCCCACACTGCTGAGCGTGGCTCAGTGAGGTCATCTGTGCCAAACAGCTGCCCCTCCACAGGCATTACCAGTGCCACAAGGTTGACCAGCTCAGCCTCCCCCAGTTCATGGCCCTGGGCCCTGCTGCCTGAGCATGTGGCATGGTTCGTATCTGTGTCTCCTGGGCAGGTGTGCACAGAACAGGCTGTTGGTGTGCAATGGCCCAGTCACACCACATGCACGATAGGCCATCGTGTATTGCACCGCGCAACATGGTATTGTGGTGTGGTAAAGCGCGAATGCCACCCATTGCACACAGGTGGGAGACCAGGGTCAGGGGTCATGACCGGGTTGCGCATGCACATTCTACACGTATCCACCATACCGTGCATGGCAAACCATGCCACTCATAGTGCACTGTGCCGCGCACACTGCCAGTGTTGCACCGTGCACTGTAGGTGCGCATTGATGCCATGTCACACCAAAGCGCAATACACGCACTCAATGAGTCATGCAGCACTGCACCAATGGCGCATGGGGATCTGGATGCACTGCCTTGATTGATCATGCAGTCAGAACCACCGGACAAATAGCGCTAAGCCTGGCATGCCACTGATTCTGAATCACGCATGCACAGGGATGCACTGTGACACTTGCGCCATATTCATGAACTGACCCAAGACTACCATGCATGCGCAGAGAATGCACTGTAAGGGAATGCGCTCAATGCATCAGTTGCACATTGCTGATTAAGATGAGCTGGGGGCAATTGTGCAATTCACAGACAATGCTCCCAAATCAACTCATTGCCAAATTCAGGAGCATCTCACCTGTTTAGCATCTCATTACAGGTGCTCCAACTCTCATTTGCATGCCCTGAGCTATAAATGCTCCGGAATACACCTCCAAACAACTCAAGTGTCCAATAGGAACTGCATCCTTGAAGGTACGTCTGTTTGCATTCTACCATTTTCAGCTTGTCAGCACAATATGACGGTGAGGATTTTTAGGGCATACAAGCATACCTCTCAACTGTTTCTGTTTTCCAGGCACGTCCCTGAGTGTTCCTCACAGAGTTCCACTGTTCCATCTACAGCTGGGGGTTCTCTTGCATAAGAGTAAGGATTCATAGTACAACAGAATGCCAGACATGTGTGTTACTGTCTAGCTCCCTTTCAGATCGTACCTGGCACACAAAGCCAGACAATTTGGCAGGACATGTTAGCTACTATTACCATTGTTAACACTGTACCCGTATATATGACATGGCTGTGATATGGCAGTGTAGCCTAGAGGTTAGAGGAATGAGATGTGAATGAGCTTGGTACATCCAGCAGACAGACCTGAGTTTGATTCTCACAACCTCCACTTGCATACTGTACAACTCTGAGCAAGTCACTCAACCGCCCAGTGCTTCCAGATTGCCCCTGAAAACAGGCACTTGTGCCTAGTAGGCCTTACCCAGTTACCAAAGACTAAAATAAAAAAAAAAAAAAAATATTGCCCACTTGTCCCTGACTGTTCTAAGCCTTGTTCCTGCTATACAATGCAGGCGGTTGGAAGGTATGCATACAGGGTGCTGGATCCCTGGAGCAGTCAGCCACTGTGCTTGCACACATTCATAGTTGCATGTACTAGGCTAATGCCCGAATATTGTCACCCACAGAAACCACAATGCCTAGACAGGATGCAGCTGCGGGATGGAGATGCCCAAATTTCACATCAGACAAGGATAGGGTGCTGACAGAGGCCTACCTCATATGACAGGACATCTTGGCTGGCAGAGGGATGATGGCTGGGAGGCAGTGGCAAGGCATGTAAATGCCCATGGGTAGTTCAATAGAACACCTCAGAAGTGCAGGAAGCACTTCAATGATGAGAAGAGGAGAGTGAAGGAGAAGATGGCACACATCAAGGCCTCCCTGGGTGGGACAGGGGGTGGGCCGCAGATAGGTGTGTGCCTCACACCCACCAAGGAGTTGCTAGTGGGCAGCATGGGCCAGATGGCTGTGCAGAGATTTCCAGGAGGAGGCATCCAGACAGGTGGCAGTCCATCGCAGCACTGTGAGTATACATATTCCAGGAACTGTGCCTGTCCGTGTGTGTGTGTGTGTGTGTGTGCACCCTGGGTGCCTTGATCAGCCCCACTGTGGGACGCTAGGTGACCATATGCCTGTGTGCACTGATCACGTAGCTGTACACCCCATCCGTCTACTGTGTGTTGCAGACAACGACATGCCACCCATGTGCAGCTCGGGGGGGGGGGTCTGACCATGGTGTGTGGTGCTGTTGGTCATCTGGGATGGTACCCCCATGGGTGGTGTCCAGTGTGTTGGGCCGGTCACACACATATCCATGAGTGCCTGTACAGGCACCGGTGCATCCCTGCATTTGCCGGTGCTTGGCCACATCAGTGTCCCCATGGCTGGCTGTCACCTGCATGGCATGTCAGCCACACCTATATCACATATGCATGTTCCCCTGCATGTTCCCTTGTACATGCCTGTCTAAACACAACAGTTGCACATGTCAGTAACCATGTTTCCCTTCTCTCTTTTACAGCTCCATTACACCTCACGGGTGCTACCATGGTGGCCGGTTCACACGTTGGCCTGGCTGGGGGAGGATGCCGGGCCATCACACTGGGCTGTAGCAAGGGGTGTGGATGATGTAGTGCTAGGCCCTTCTAATGCCACTGCAGCCCCAGCAGCAGCAGCGGTTGTAGCAGGGCTATCTAAACCCTCCATAACTGGTGCCATGGCTGGAACCCAGGACCAATCATGGCTGGTCAGCATACTGGGTTTGGCTGATGACAACCCAGTGGATAGGGTGGACATTGCAGATGAACTGCTGGTGCTGGCATCCAGTACACAGGGGGCGTACGATGATGATGATGATGATGAGGATCCAGACACCACACAAATCTGGGGGGACATGGCCGACAGCGGACCAGCCAAGGCACAGGTGGCACAATACGGCATTGGTAGTTCTGTGGCCCCTGGCACACCCGCAGGGCCTGCACAACTGCCCATGGTGGTGGTTGATGGGGGCCTTGTGTCTGGTGCTGCTGTGGGGACAGGGACCGCCGGCACTGTTCAACAGGGTGCTGTAGTTCAGCAGCGGGTGGTGGGGAACTGTGATGTGGGTGTCCCTGGATGTGCAGTGGTTGCCCAAGCCCAGTCTCTGCCTATTCAGCTGCCTGCTGTGGTGCATCCACCTATGGTGGATGCAGCACAGCAGGCCAGGACCCCACCTGCCCATCGACGCCATCCCTGTGACGCATCCCCTGTCGACGAGATTGAGGGCTATGCATGCCTTCTATGGGACACCATGGAGGGGAGGTGTCCCTCAGGACAGATCTCAGGGAAATTCAGATGCAGCTGGCCATGGAACATGATTCTTCAGCTGCATGGTGCACCCAGATGTTGGCAGAGGCTAACTTACTACGGGGTAGGCACGACTGCTGCTCTGGATCATATTGCACTTGCTGCCAAGGAAGCGAGTGCAAACAGTGTGCCATTTGGCTGCTGGGCTGCCACCCGCACCCCCAGGAGTGTCTCACACACCCCCAGGTCACAGCATCAGGTGAACCCATTGCTTCTGATGCCGTCACCATGTATGGCCATCCCCAACAACCCCAGATCCCACTTGGGCCTCAGGGACTACACACCAGAGAGCACATGTTCAAAGTCTCACTGCAGTACCCCTCCAGGGGTGCTGGACACCCCCATGGCCAATGGCGCTGACACAGTGTCCATCAGCCATGGGAGTGGCCACCCACGTGTCTGTGGCGGCCTTGGTGCCTCCCACTGATGCATGGGTTGACAGCCCCCATGGCCCTTGCTGCCTGCACCCATAGTGGCCCACACAGCAGGCTGACTGTGTCTGGGGTGGCATGTGTGGCACGCACCTGCCCCAGTACGACGCCTGTGTGGGTCACCTATGCATTGCACCTTGCTTGACTGGGAGTTCCGTTGTTGTGCTGTGTGGCATGGGCATGATAAGTGTGGACCTGTGTCTGTTGTGCACATGTGCCGGCAGATGTACACAGATCCATACCAACCTCAGCACATACACCGTGTCCCCCCTGGCCATGTGTGTCCTGCACTCCTGTTGTGCATGTGTATGTGTGTGCATCGCTGTCACCCCTCATGGGTGCACTACACGATGGCTGTGTTGCCATTATTTGCCCTGTGGTGTGGTTGTGGGTGTATGGGTGTGTGTGGGTGTGTGTGGGTGTGTGTGGGTATGGGTGTATGGGTGCGTGTGGGTGTGGGTGTATGGGTGCATGTGGGTGTGGGGGAGCTGCCATGTTTGTCCCACGTGTGTTACTCACCTGCGGTTCCCAAAGTGCTCATCCACAATGGTGTCCCTGTGCCACCCGGACCTGGTGACCAGGCGTGGGCCGCCATGGGCCCGTGGCGGTCCGCCACCTCTGACACATGGCCCCTGCTCTCCTGCATCCTCCTCCTACCCCTCCTCCTCCTCCCTGGAACTGTTGCCCTCCTTAGCCTGGACAGCTATTCTATGGTCAATGGCCATGTTGTGCAGCAAACAACAGGCTAGGACTATGCCACAGGCATTCTCTGGGCTGTATTGTAAGGCACCACCTGACCTATCCAGGCACCTAAAGTGCATCTTCAGCATGCCGAAGACATACTAACATACTATTTGCCAGCAGATTAGGCCTTATGGTCTATAGAGTCTGCTCGAACCTCAGATCCCTAGTTGGGTGCCGAGGTCCTCCCCCCCCCTTGTATTCCAGAAACCCCTATCATCCATCCCCACCCCCCTGGGACAGGCCATCATCTGATACATCCACTTTCTGTGTCTGTCCCACTCCCACCCTCTCTTGAAGCCCTCCACTGTGGATCTCTAAACCAGCTCGCCAGGCAGTGCATTCCAAGGGTCCACCACCATCTCAGTGAAAAACCTCCTCCTCTTTTCCCCCCTCACCCTTCCACCTTCCAGCTTCAAACCATGCCCTCTGGTGATACCTCCCTGCTTTAGTCTAAAGATCCTCTCCATGTTTACCCTCAATCATGTCCCCCCTGTCTCTCCTCTCCTCCAGTGAAAACAGGCAGAGCTCCTCAAGTCTGTCCTCATACATCAAATCCCCTAGCCCTCGTATCATCTTAGTTGCCCTCCTCTGTACCCTCTCCAGGAGCTGTATGTCCCTCTTCAAGTGTGGTCTCCAGTACTGTACACAGTACTCAAGGTGTGGTCTAACCAGTCCATTGTACAGCAGCAGAATCACTTCCTTGCTCCTAGAGGTGATCCCCTTGTGATGCATCCCAACATCCTGTTTGCCTTGCTAGCCACTCTCCTGCACTGCTCAGGAGTTATTCATACATGCATCCACCATGACCCCTAGGTCTTTTCCCTATTGAGGCCTCCAGCGCCCCTCGCCAGGGTGTACCTGTGTTTAGAGTTTCCCAAGATGTAACACCTGCACTTGGTGATATTGAAATTTAATTTCATGTGTGAGCCCAGCTTTCCAGGGTGTCCAGGTCCCCTTGCAGGCCAACCTCCCTCTTCTCCTCAACTACTGCTCCCATCTTGGAGTCATCAGCGAAGAGACTCATTTCACCCTATACCCTCCTGATGTCCGATATGTATGCATTAAACAGGATCAGACCCAGGACCGAGTCCTGCGGTACCCCACTACCAACCTCTCTAGGGTTCGTGAGCTCCCCACAGACCACTACTCTCTGGGTGCATCCAGCTAACCAGTTTTCAATCCATCTGACCATCAAAGGGCCTACACCCAACCCCATCAGTTTCTCCACCAGACCATTGTGGGGGACAGAGTCAAACGCCTTGCTGAAGTCCAAGAATAATACATCCACAGGCTTTCCCCTGTCCAATTCGGATGTTACCCATTCGTAGAACATGCTCAGTGATGGAGCATGTGGTGATGTGTGCCTCGTTGTAGTGCTCCTACACCTCTGTGCCAGGTTGGCAGAAGGGTGTGAGGAGCCAGGGTTGGAGGGGGTACATCGCATCACCTGTGGGGGGCAAGAGCAGTCTGTTACAACCCCACATACATGTGCATTGTGTACCACAGCCCCCCCATTCCACCATGGTGCACTGGTGCACTGCTGCCTGTCCACCCCTGTCCCTGTGGTGCCCCTCTTGGTGTGTCTCCCTCCCCCATGGTAGGGCCGGCACTTTTCTGCACTCACCAGCACCTGCATGCTCTGGCTGCCCTCAGCTGCCCTGTACCTGCCCATGCACACTGCCACAGCTGCCCACACCTGTACCATCTGGCATTGCCTGCCCTCCATTGCCCAGCAGTTGCCCATGCCTGAATGCTTGTGGTGCATTCTGCCCTTCCATACGCACCTGCCGTTGCCCATCACCTCACCTCCCATGCTCTGCTGTACTGCTGCACTGTCCCCAACGTCACATGCACTGTCTCCTCGGCATGCCCACTTCCAATGTCCCACCTGAGCACCTCCCCCTGTGCACACCTGCTCTCTCTCTCTCTCTCCTGGCATTTGTTGTGCCATGGTGTCCTGTTCATGGGCATGTAGATGGTCACTGGGTATGTCCTCGGTCTCAAACCGGTGGCACAGGGTGGATTGGTGCCACATGAAGCCATTTCGTGTACTCCCAGGGTGTGTGGTACAGACATTACTGATGCACCCCGTGGCATTGCACACCACCTGACAGTTGACAGAGTAGAACCCCTCGTGGCTCATGTATGGC
The DNA here is from genome assembly GCA_016271365.2 of Neoceratodus forsteri. Classification (NCBI taxonomy): domain Eukaryota; kingdom Metazoa; phylum Chordata; order Ceratodontiformes; family Ceratodontidae; genus Neoceratodus; species Neoceratodus forsteri. The sequence continues at coordinate 1,334,570,127 of CM057449.1, forward strand.
ATGGCCTCTTCACCAGGTGGTGCATGTATTGCCACATGGGTGTAGTCAATGGACCCTATGATGCCCGGCATGTGTGCCACCCTGTGTAACTGCTGCATGGCTTCTGTCCACTCTGTATATGTGCTTGGGAAGCAGATGATTTCCAAAGCATGTGGGAACAGTGCAGTGAGGAACTGTGTAAGGGGATGGGACGTGGACAGCTGGGATATGCCAGTGGTGTCTCTGGCTGGCCTCTGGAAGGTTCCCATGGTCAGCAGGCAGATTGCTGTTGTCATCTTGGTCTCCACTGATATAGCGCGACCCCTTCCAGTAAGTGCCTGCATTTCACCATGGCACAGCTCACAGAGCTGCCTCAAAATTGCCCTGTTCAAGCAGTATCGACTGACTGTTTCTGTGTCTGTCAGTTGTTCAGACTTTAATTTGGCACAATACCCCTGTGGGGCAGGCTGTCACAAATGCACTCAGCAGGTCAGGCCCTCTGCTGCCACAGTGCCAACCTACGAGCACAGTAATGTGAACAGGTAACAGACAGGGTAACCCTCCTGGCTGCTTTTGGGTCTGAATCACCTTTAGTCTCAAGTTCTGGGGATTCAAACTGTGAACCTTATGCTAGCGTACCCAATGTACAGGCTCAGATATGTACCTTCTTCGGGGATTGCGGCCAAGCTTCCAAAATGAACCCTTAAAATTCTATAAAAGTCCTTAGGTATATTCTTACCTTTTCCCAGTTTAGTAACACCATCAAGCTTTTGAACAGTTTTTGTCAGTCTTATGCAAAAAGGAACTGGCAGACACACAGGCAGTCTTTCAAAATAATGATTCTTTACTAAAAGATGATAAAAATATGAAAAATGTAAACACAGAACAATATATCAAAGAGCTCACAATCATATAAAAGAACAAGGGAAGATTACAAACCAAAAACTCCTACCACAATACAGTTACACTTTTTCTATCTAATGTATTACCTCCATAAGTGCCTATCAGAGAGATGTGTCTTTCTAGAGTCTGAAAATATGTCAGAAGTTCAGATACAGTATAGTTTAAACGGTGTCTCTCCACACCCCTTCTGTGAGTCATGTAGCTCCTCCTTTTAGAATATATTAAAAAAAAAATACAAACAGGATGTCCTATCAGGAGGTATATTAAATAAGGTGACATCAGCAAAAACTTATTTCCCAAATTATGAGTCTTTGATCCACCAGTTCCTTTTAAGTTTACAATCCTGCAATTCTCTCACCTAGGTGCAAGATATCTGGCAGGAATCAGCTTAATGATGTCCTGTTTCTGAAGTCATAAAATGTATATTTTAGTTTCCCAGCTTCAGAGAAGCAACAGGTCATCAAACGTCCATAAAATGCAATTTCTCAAGGAAGTTAATTACATTATAGAGATCTCCTGTCAGTGTAATATATGTAGATTCACTGAAACCTGGGGGGGGGGCACCCATGGAACACAGGCTGTCTTATGTGAGACAATCACATACTATATTTTTATATTACAAATAGCATAAACTAATCATAACCAGCTGGCTAAACGTCACACAGGCCACCTACTGCCACCACATTGTTGGCTTGCCCATCTCCTCATCCTCATTATTATTCTCACCATCAGGAATGGTGCTCCACCCATCTCTGTGGCCTGTGTTCTGCTGCTGCTGCTGTTCTGCCTGTTGCTGCTGCAGCTATCCTGCAGTCTGCCTGCTGGGGGCTTGCACTTAAGTCTACTTCTTTTATACTTATCTCCTTATGGCACATTTGGTGGATGCGCTGTGAATGCACCATGTTTGCGCATTCATTTTGCTTTGTGAATGGCTCTGCACTGTGCATGCAACTACATGCCCCTCCAGATGCACCGCATATCATTATTTTCACTCTCCGGCACATCCTGTGTGATGCAGCGCATCCAGGATGCGCCGGGGCATCTCTGCCTTTTGTGAGTGGTGCCATGGTGCATTTTTGTACTGCACGTATGCATCTCATTTGCACCCAGTGCATCTGCTTTGTGAATCCTGCCCTTTATTTTTAGGTTGAGAACAAGAATAGGGTGCAATACAGAACTTTCAACTGTGCTTTAACTGTACAACTTTAAGCAACTCTTTAGAACATTTTTCTAGTATGGTTTGCTTATTTGCAGTAGGTTGGAGGGTAGAGGAGAGGGTTGGGGGAAAGATTAGAAAAAGAGACAGAAAAGATTGCTTTTATTGTAGAGAAAGTGATAGAAGAAAGTGTGCTAGAGTAGTGAAGAAGTGTTAATTGTGGGGGAGTGAACATTCATTAGTGCAACATTTTATTCTGTACAGTAGTTTGTTACTTGACTTTTATGTATTAGGAATCAATCTTTACTATTTATTCCTGGTCTGTGAATTTTCGTAATAGTCTTTGTTAGATATGAAGGAGTTTTTTATGTTGGCTTGCGCTTGAGCACCAGCCAACACATTGCATTAGTAGCAGATTTGGAGGTGCAGTCACTGTGAGCGAATGCAGGATACACATCAGTAGGTGCGGCCCTCATTCCCCAACAAGGCAGCTGCAGGCACTGACACCAGCAACACATAAAGTGGCCACTAGATCTAAGAAAAGGTCTGCTGCAATGAGAGCCAAGCTCGTCACACAGAGGCACCTCCCGATGTGCCTTTTCTGGTGAAGCATTCTAGTAAACGTAGTGGCAGTGACTGCTGCCACCACCTGCCACAATGCCGACTTCAGAGGTGCCCAGTCCCCCTGTCGGCATGCCCTGACCCACTTCATGTGCCGACAGGGGAGCCCACTCCCCATCTGCATAATTCTCCCCCATTTGTTGTGTGCTAACGGGGGGTGCCCCATCCCCGTGGGTTTTGCCCACCTCGGTATGTGCTGACAGGGTGGTCACCCCAGTGTGCCAAATGACCCTGTAAAAAAGTCCCACAATGTTTTGCTTTTTAAACTGTAAAGGAAGAAAACAGTCCCTACGTGGTCTGTCCTGCTCCCTCCCTAACCGCACCACCCAGCAGTGCGCACTCTGCTTCCCCACACCCTCCCTCACCCCATACTTACCTCCGGAGTCTGGCGCGACAATCTTCAGTGGACCAGGAACACATCTGCACTCTTCAAAGCCGACCACGAACTGAAGAAATGTCGGTAATCTGTATAATGGCATAAATAGTTTTTTTTCAACTTTGGTGCATATCTTGGGCATTTTGGGGAATTTTGGCACCACATTTTCAACATGGGGTTATTGGGACCCCTCCTCATGAATTCAGTCACTGTCATGGTGTTATTCAGTCCCGAAAGATGATTTTGCAGTCACTGCTCAGAATCACCTTTTGGGACCGATTAACGAAATGACAGTGCCACTGTTCATGTGATGGGCTCTCAAAGCCTATGTTGAAAATTTGGTGAAAAAATTCCAAAAAATGACTGTTTTATGAGCGTGGATTGTGCAATTTCCATGCACGCTCATAACTTTGTGAATCTGTAATATTTTCACTCCAGATTTTCAACATTGGCATTTTTCCACACCTCCTTATGAACAGTATAGCTGTCATTTTATATATCCTGGCCGAAATGTGTTTTTGCACTTCCGGCACAGCATAGTGTGGTTGCTGTGCAAAATCAGTTTTCGGGACAGTTTGAGAAAATAACAGTGACACTGTTCATGAGCAGAGATCCTAAAATGCATATGTTGAAAATTTGGTGACCAAAGTCCATAAAATGACTGTGTTACAAGCATGCATTGTGCAGTTTCCACGCACCCTTGTAACTTCGCAAATTTGTAATATTTTCATGCCAGATTTTGAACACTGGCATTTTTTCACACCCCCTTATGAACAGTACAGCTGTCATTTTTCACATCCTGCCCAAAATGTGTTTTCTCACCGGTGGCACAGAATGGCATGGTCGCTGTGGGACAGATTAACAAAATCACACTGCCACTGTTCATGAGGGGATGTCCCAAAAAGCCTATGTTGAAAATGTGTCTCTTCAGAGTGGGGGTGAGGTTGGCATCAGTTCAATACTTCACTGCCATTCCTATTATGCATCTCTAACTCCTGCACTACCAATGCCAGTGCCAGCAAGATAACATTCTGCATTGACAAATGCTTGTCTTGCTGTGGAATCAATCTTTGCCATTGTTGTCATTCTGTGTTTCTTACTGTGGAGTCAATCTTTGCCATTTTTTACATTCAGTGTTTCCTGGTGTGGAATCAATCTTTGCCACTGTTTAGATTTTTTTTGGTTCTGGTTCTGTTGTATTTTCTTTGCAGGTTTACTCTGAGTCACTGTCTGACTGCAGTACCATAGGCCTTTTTCTTGTGAAGGTGTCATACTTATCGCCTGTGGGGGGAAAAAAAGAATTTTAGTACATTGTTTTGTGTTAGGTTGTGGAGTTTTGGGGTGAAGGTGTACAGTAGTTGTGACTGTGGTATTAGTTTTTAATGAATGGGGGTAGCTTACCTTGAATGACTGTGAAGCTTATTTGTTTGGCTTGTAGGGTAGGTCTATAGAAGCAGGTTCCGAGGACATCTGCATCGTTGGCAGCTATGGTGGCGAGCTCTGTTGGTTCAGGTATTTGCTGTTTCTTTTGGGACTGTGGTTCACTGCTCAGTGAACTGGAGGTTTGCTTCTGTTTGCCTTCATTTAACTGGGAGTAGTCATTTGTGCCATGTATTGGTTTTTGTCTGGATATTTACACAATGTCACTGGGAGGTATGCCAGCGTCTGTGAGCTTTTGCACCAAGTGCTTTCTGACTGAGACGTTTGTCAGTCTTTTTTCAGTTGGTATATTTGATTTGGCAGTCATGGTTTTCACAATGGAAGCCAGCTTATGACTGCCAACTGGCTGGTTCTTAAACAATGAGTTTGGTGGCCCTTCTTTTACAAGATGATTTGTTGCTAAAAGAAAAGGTGCATCTGGAGTTGGGCTTTGTTGTGGCCTTTTGTTTTTATATAGCAGGTGGTTCTGGACAGGACATTTTTCAGGGTTTCTTTGTATTTCGTGGGCTTTAGGCTTTATTTTTCTATTGTCTTTTAGGTTTGCACCAGTTTGCATTTTGGTCTGTCTTTCTTGATGTAGCTCTATGTATGAGTCTGCTTTCTCATCCGTTTTGCATGTGATCTCTCCCCACTTTAGATTTCTAATTTATGTTGTGCCTCTTACCCCAAAGTATGTGCTTGTTATAAGCCACATTGTGTTAGTAGGGCTTCGGGGTTGTGTGGTCCTAGTAGTTGCTGTTCGTAGCGTTTGTCCATGATGCTGTCTGTCAGCTCGTCGGCTGCTCTTGGCTTTGAGCCCTTGCCCAAGGACTTTAGTTTTTTTTGTTTGAAAAGCAGGACCTCACACGCTTTCTTAAATAAGAGGGATGTTGATAGGGAGTGTGGATATTCTTTGTTTTGTTAAGTATCTTTCCACTCTCTGAAATGTAGCACTTAATGTCAGAGGTTCATATTCAGTCCCATCTTTTTTAATACAGTTCATAACATAGTGGCAGAAAAATGGCTGAGTTGTTCTGGAGGGATGTCCTGCAGGGGGCAGTCTTTGTTAAAGTTCTGTTTTAAATAGGCCTTGAACATGTTTGTGTCTATAGTTGTTGTTTTTTTTGCAGTGTTTACGTTCCTTGCTTTATCTATGAACATGTCAATAGCTTCAGTGTCTATGGTCAGTAGTTTGCTCCAGTTTTCTTCTTGAAGCTGTGCACTGGTGCCAGGTTGGGGACTGCCTTCTGAGGTAGCGGACATTCTGCTGGGTGATGTGGCTGTAGCTGTTACTTGAGTGTCAGATGGGTCAGTTAGAGGGTCCAAGTTGTTTTCTAACTGGGTCAAGATTTCTTCTAGTTCTGTATCGAAGGTTGGTTCTGTCCCATGCTCCATAGCCTTTTTTCCGGTTTTGTTTCAGTTACTTTTGGGACTTTTTTTTGTGCCGGTGGACCGTGTTTTTTTAACCAGCGATATGGAAGATGCACTCTGTTCACTGTCGAGATGACGTTTGTGACAGCACTAGGGTTTGGGGTATTTTCAGGGTGGTTGTGTGCATGAGGGTTTAGAGTAGGTGTGTAATTTGGGGCGTGATTGCACGGGAGCTCATGCTTATGTTCCCTGGAGTTAGTTTCTGACGTAGTCACTGTGTGGATAATTGGGGATGATGTAATCACTATGGGAATAATTTTGAGTTATTCTCATAGTGATTACATCATCATTCGTTTATCCACACTGTGACTCAGATAACTGGGTTTATGCAACAGTTTTTATCCTGATGCCTGTTACATAAATCTGATTACTGACATGTGGACAAGCTGTCAGCCAGAACCACTGCTGTCACTGACTGCACATTGGGTGTCATTTACTCCCAGTAGTGACATGGACAAACCCCATCTGAAACTGGCTTCCTTTTGCATCCAGTGTGTTTCACAGGATCACACATATTCCAACATCCTGGATGAGGTTAACAGAGAGATACAGTAGTGGCTTACATCACAATGACTTTCTGTAGGTTTTATTATGGCTAACAATGTTCAAACATAAAGAAAGCATTGTTTGATGGGGGCTTTGTACACATTTGATGTTTTGCACACATTCTAAATTTAATCCTGCATGTGTTCCCAGAAGAGGACAGAAATACAGCAGTAGTCATTGACACTTTCAAAGATAGCATATGTTATAATGCACAACAGTACACTATCAGTCTGCCAATGTGCCATCTGATGGCAAAGGAGCAAATGATGAATTTGTAATTCTTTAGCCTGTTGCTAGGTGCCTTGTGATCATCTACTCAGTTTGGAGTGGCTGTGTAGCCACTGGCAATGTGGAGTACACATTTAAGATGCAACACCTAATAACCAATACACATTTGTATCTGTGATAGCCCCTTTGTGTAAGGTCACCCTCGCATCCTTTCTACCCCATTTTCAATCACAAGAGTGTGGTGCACATATTTATGGAAGACATACATACCCAGGCTATGGGTTGTGGAAAATAACTTGAACCCATATTGCCCGGAATACTGTTCCAGTTGTGCTACAACTGCAGTGTAATGTGCTAGTACAAAGCAGAGCTGCTCAGGCAGGAGCGGGTGCTCTGTGACATAAAAACAATGCAAATGTAGGAAAGCCATGGCATTCACCCTTCTGTATTTCTGTGTCATGTTTCATAAAGCCAACAACTGGTGAAATGGCAGGTGTCTTCTGCTGCTCTCCACTGCTGTGGCTTTCTGTGATTGCACCTTGCACTTTGCACCTTGAATAGATGGAACACTGGAACTACAGCTGTACACATTTTGACAATACTTTTTTTTTTTCATTTGTAATTTTTGGTATTTTCGGTTTTCTCCCCTTCCCTCCCGGGGACACAGCGTACACATGCACACACATGCTAGGATCTGGTGACCCCTTCCACCCCTCCCCAGACTTGCGTCACCACTCCAACTGCCTGTGCTAACCACCGGACCTCCACCCAGTGGGAGCGGGACTACAATAGAGTGGCCATCCACCCCTTTGTAGGGTAGGGCCATAGCTCGATCCTGCTCCACCCCCCCCCCCGAAGCTGGCTCCCCAGCAACCCAAGGTTGTTCCCAAACCCAGGTCACCAGCATAGTGCGAGATAAGATGCCAGCGTCTCAGCCCTCTGCACCACCGGGCTGGCTGGAAAATATTTTTTTACAGAAATACAGGAGGGTGAGTGCTGTGACTTTCCTACATTTCATTTTTTTTTTTTTCTTTTTTGCATTCGCTTGCGTGCTTGCACAAGGAACGCCTTGTGCTAGTAGTACATTTCAGAAGTGTGTCTGTGTTGGTGAATGCAGGGCACGCTTTAGTAGGTGTGTCCCTCATTCCCCAATAAGCCAGCATGCTAGCTGTGATACCAGCACTATGCAAAGTGGACACAACTTCTAGGAAAAGTGCCGCTGCAATGAGCGACAAGCTCATCATGCAGCGGCACCGATGACACACCTCCCGACAAACGTTTCCTGGTGAAGCATTTAAATAAACATGGCAGTGGCTGCTGCCACTGTCTGCCACACACATTCCCCAGAAAGCCAACTTTTGGGGATGCCCAATCCCCTGTCGGCATGTTTAAAAAAAAAAACAAGATTGTGTGGTACACTGGGAGCCCACCCCAGTGTACCTCCCTGTGTTAAGAAGCCAATCATCATCGGCATGTTCCTGCCCCACCCCCATTGTATGCCACACTGGGAGCCCACCCTAGTGTGGCCAACATCACCCCCCCAAAGTCATGGGGCACACTGGGAGCCCACCCCAGTGTGCTCAACATTTTTCTTACATCTGTAAAGAAAGAAAACCATCCACAGTGTTTTTTGGTTTTTTTGATTACCTGAAACAAAGAAAATGGTCCCTCACTGTCCCCAACCCGCACCTACCTTCTGTACACCTCACCTCCCCACACCCCCCACCCCATACTTACCTCCAGAGGTTGGCGCTGCAATCTTCAGTGGAGCGGGAACATTTCTGCACTCTTCAAAGCCGACTGTGAACTGAAGAAATGTCAGTAAATTAGGGGGTTTTAACTTAGGTGGATATCTCAGTAATTTTTTTGAATTTTTCTTCCAAATTTTCAACATGGGATGCCTGGGATCCCATCTCATGAACACATGCACCGTCATCTCGTTTCTCAGTCCCGAAAGGTCATTTCGCGGTAACTGCGTGGATTCACCTTTTGGGACTGATTAATGAAACGACAGTGCCACTGTTCATGGGGTAGGATCTAAAAAGCCCCTATCTTGCAAGTTGGTGGAAAATCCAAAACTGCTGTTTAATATTCTGGCGTGCCATTAGCAGTTCAACGCACTCGTAACTTCAACAATTTTGATTTTCACTTCAGATTTTCAACATTGACATTTTTCACAATTCCTTATGAACTCAGCATAGCCGTCATTTTTCACATTCTACCCAAAATGTGTTTTCGCACATGTGGCACACAATGGCGCAGTCACTGTGTGAAATCAACGCTCAGGACACATTAACAAAATCACAGTGACATTGTTCTTGAGCAGAGGTCCCAAAATGCCTATGTTAAAAATTTGGTTAAAAAATCCCCAAAATAATTGCATTACAGGCGTGCGTTGCGCAGTTTCTATGCATGCTCGTGACTTCACCAGTTTTTCATATTTTTACTCCAGATTTTCAACATTGCCATTTTTGTACATCTCCTTATGAACAGTATATTTGTCATTTTTCACATCCTGCCCAAAATGTGTTTTCATACATGTGGAGCACAATGGTGCGGTCTCTGTGGGAAATCAATGTGTAACCCCTCACCCCTGCCTTTTTGCCAAAATGACAGGTGGCATGCTGTTAAAGCTGACAGCAGTACCTGGTGGGGATCGGGGTTCGGGGAGGATGAGGTTACTCAGCACAGGGGGACCTAGGTTTGGCTACTCTGCACAGGGGCACCCAAGTAAATCCGAACACAGGAAGCAATAACTGTAATGTCCAGAACCAGGAATGGGATTCTTCAGTGTGGCTTTTATTCACATACTAGCTGAACACACCAAAGCATAGATGGACCCCGATGGGGCTACATTTCCTGGTAATGCAGATTAGAGACTACAACGTGGTCCACTGGAAGAATTAACCAATTATGCTGTTTTCAGGCTCTGGACCCATCTGCATACAGCCCGGACTTGCAAGCGCTTTGGGTATACAGTCCGACTTGCCCGGCTCCTCCGTCGGCCACTTGATCCACGGTCCATTGGAAGAATGAACCAATTATCCTGTCGTGGCTCCCCACACCACTTAGAGTCTGCGACTCTTAGAGAGATTTCTTCCTTACTTGCTATGACTCCCCATCTCACAAAGAGAATTCTTACACTTGTTGTGGCTCCCCACCACTTAGAGTCTGTGATCTAGAGAGATTTTCCCTTTTGCAACCCCACGTCTGGGTACTTCCCTCATCACTGGCCAGGTGCATGAGGCAAAGTAGCGAACACAGCAGAAATCCGTAGAGGTGGACCTGGTTACTAAAGATGGGGGGGTTTGCCCACATCCAGCTCCCACAGCCCATACCCGGCCATTTCTCTGGAAAACTGAAACTTCTGAATGTAGATTAAAGGGTAGATGAACTGGCACATCTCCTCTACATATTACTTGAATTACACAGCACTCTAGCATTTGACACTACTCCACTTGTTTGGCCTAGTCCTATAGGCTTCCCAAAATGTAGCTCAATTCCTAGATTCCCACACATGTCCCAGGGTGAAGAAAACATTTTGCCCATTTTGTCAGAGCAGACACTCACCCTTTAGTTGCAGGCGCCCCACAGGCGAATCACAAATCTTCCAACTTTCCAAACAAAGGCTGAACTGAACAGGCAGCTTCTCTTCCTCTTGGCAGAATTAAGGGTATTGCCCCAAGAATCTGCATGGGGATCTTTACCTCCCCCCCCCAGAGGGAGGGGGCAGTGAGACCTGAACAGCGGTCTCCACCACTTGAGCACACCTTACTTGCTCAAGACAAACTGGACACTGACTCTTTCTTACTCAAGGCAAACTGGAACTGAACTCTTCCCTTTGAAAACTCCCAACGTTCTATCTAACTCCCTCTGCTGCAAATTCCAATGTGGCTTATGCAGCTGCGAAAGTTCTATTGGTGATGTCATCCCTCAGTCTCTGCTGAGACTGAGAACAGAGTGAGACAGTGTGAAACCCATTTAACTGGAGTTTCACAAGCTGCCTTCCCTGCCTACCACTAGGTCTTACTGGGATTCTAGTAACCCCGAGTAACAAGGGGTTACACTCGCCCCTGACCAGGAAAATGACTGTCCGCAGTCATTATTTACCCGGCCTTAGGCCATCCCACCCTATGTGCTACCTGCGGAGGGGGGGTGATCAGGCCCCCTCCTACCATGTGCAAGCACAGACAGGTAACACTAAGGGCCTAGAGGCCTGTAGCTGACATGTCAGCCTCTACTCTACTCTATCCACTTACTATGGACACCTAGTGGCTATGGTAGAACCATCCAGAGCATAGCCCTGATAGATAAGCACTGCGGTCCCCATGGCCACTGAGAACCACAGCCTGTCTATCCCCCCCTAACCCTCTAGGGAAAACCTATCTGCCTCTAACATAATATTCCAAAACAAAAACAACCCGGGGACCTCCCCGACCTTGGGCAACCTGCAACCACACCATTAAATGACCAATTACTGCCTCCTCCCTACCTCCACAACCCACCTGTGGAAGGAAAGGGTTAATACAGCAATAACCATAACAAAAACACCACAGTACTTTGAATTTCTACACAATCAAGCACTGACGAGGAACTCCGATGAGCCCCTCCTCCTCTTCTTGTCTTCTCTTCTGTCTTCCCAGGAACACCTGTAAGAAAAAGAAAGACAAAATACACGCTCCTAATCTGTATACACAGTCTACCTAAACCCCTACCATCAAAACACTGCAGAATCCCAAAAATATTTTTTTAGAAAAAGGTAGAAAAACAGTATTTACATTAGAAAACAACGACATATTTCAGGATAGACTTAGATTAACACAGTTCCAAATTTTACACAACATATATTACACTCCACAAAAATTGGCCAGAATAGGTGTATTATCTTCTCCGCTCTGTACCAGATGTGGGCTGTCACCAGGGGACTCCCTCCATATTTTTTGGGAGTGTCCCAGGGTTGCCCCCCTCTGGTCCACTATAAAACAAAAAGTTGACCCATTGTTAGGACTTTCTGAGCTCTTTACTCCCGAAATTTGTTTGCTAGGTGATTTTTCTGCTATCACAGTCAGATGTAGAAAATTCCATATGGCTCTAATTTCAATGTCTGTTAAAAAAGTGGTTCTAAGGCATTGGAAAGATTCTGATAACAACTGTCATATTTAGAATGGCTCCAAGAGCTCCTTGCAAATCTTAGAACTGAGAGAACCATTGCAAGTCTTTCCAATAAACTTATGAAATTTAATAAAATATGGGGCCCGCTACAAGCCCTGTATTTGTTACAAATGTGATATATAGCTCCAAGAAATATATGATGTTATTTCATGCCATACTGCTGCGTCAGTTGGGGAGGGGGGTGGGAGGGTGGGTTGGAGAGAGTGAATCTGTTCAGTGTGAATGTTAATCATGTTCTGTTACTTTACATGCTTCTTGTGATTCATTCTCTGTACTGCAAACTTTAATAAAGACTGAATGGAAAAAAAAAAGAAAACAACAACATTATTTACAATACACATTTGGGGGGATGGAGTGCCCTAAAAATCCCAACTAATGACCACAAGGCCCGAAGGCTAGTCCAATAAAGAGTCTCTCCTGGGCCGGAGCCCGGTGAAGCACAGTTCTAACAGGCCAAAGTCCCGAAGGGGAGAGTCTTTGCGGACAGTTCACACATTTTAAAGTCTGTAGTGTAGGGTGTGTACTGCAATGTCATAAAGATAGAAAAGTTCGGCTTTACCAGCCACTTGTAGTACGAGACTCGGCACCAACCTGCACCTCTGCTGAAGACTCTCCCTGGCAGCATTTTTCTGATACAGCTGGGTGGACATCTTCCGGGAACCACATGAGGGCACATCTGGAAACAGCTAGGCTGATGTCATCTCTGGAGACGGAACCTTAGAACAGGAACAAAAAGAAAACAGCTGGTCCAACATCATCCGATTACCAGGTGATGAACAGGAAACAGCTGGGCTGGTGTCCTCTCTGGATCTGAAGTCATCTGGTGGGCCAGTTGATGGTTGCTGGACAGGACAGTACACTGTAGACTGATGAATGTGGGGCACCTGAGTCCTGGATATTCATATTGGCGGATCAATAAGGCACTTCACAGTCTGGTGTGGCAGTATTGACTACCACTGCTCGGCTCTCCATTTTGTAGGCACGGGCACATTTGCTGAGAGGTCCTTGCACTGAGGCCAATAGTACCAGGGGTCAGGGGCTTGAATTATTACCCCATCTGGGCACACATAATTCACACAGTGGGAGATTTCATGTCCCTCTCCGTTCAGTATTCTCACTCTGTCTATAAACAGTGTCCTGCCTCTCTTCCACTGGGTATACTTTTCATGGAACAGTCTATTCCTTACATGCTTGTTGGCCCCAGGATGCACACTTTAATTGCTTCATCCCAGATCCAGGATTTCCTGCAGTTCTCAATCTCCTCCCAGACTTTTCGAGGAAAGGTCATACCATAGATCTCATTTGCCTTCCTATGAACCAGTCTCTCCTCTTTACTTGCTTTAGTCAATCTGAGACTGCTGGTCTGGCTTGGGGGTGGCCAGTCCTGGTTCTGCCAGCTTCACATCCTTACGGAAATTAGAAACGGATCCCTGACTTCTTCCTCTTGTCAAGCCAGGGCAGTGGCATCACCACTTTCTTCCATACATTCCTCCGAGGCAAGATCTTGAGGCTGTGTACCCGTTCCTTTTTCACAAGGCCACATAGGTTCCCCCTCATCTTCCTCTTCACTGAGGATCTGAGCCCAGGAGTGAGCAGTCGTTCTCACTCCTGAGACTATCCACTCATCACTAGGCACAGAGGTCAACACCTCCCACTCAAAGGCCTCCCGCATCTCATCTTCACCTAAGAGACTCAGGCTAGGCCCCCACCCCCAGGGGTCTATTGATGCTTTATCCAAACTTTCTTTCTGGGATCCAGCATCCAAAAATTCAACTTCTGGTTCTGTCTCTAACTCTGCACCCTCTAGCTTTGTGCCACACTCCCCCAAGGGGCCTTCCTCCACAGGCTCCGCCTGATGCTGTGCTGCTCAACTGCAGATTCCTGAATTTTGTCCATGTGGGGCCAAATGAATCGGGCGCTTTATACAAGCCATATTTTGTAGGCATCCAGCACAGTGAGGAATCATGAAGACGTCCCTTCCAGCACTCAAGCATATTTGGCATAACACACTGGATAATTAGGAATCGCCACATCAGGAGGCAGTTGCTCTCATAGCATCAGTTTTCAATATCTCAGTTTATTTACTGCTGTTGTTACTGCAACCGGCATGATCCGGGTAACGAGCTGGTCCTGAGGCCATAACTGCAGAAAAATAAACAAAAGTTCACTGTAACTGAAAGTCCCACTTTATTGAACACACTCTGTAGCTGTAAAATGGCTCCTCTGCTGCTGTGTTTACTTTACTACCCCACCCTGTAATGGCGGTGGCACTCCTGTGCATCAACATTTAGAATCTGGGCTGCTTTTACCGCGCACCGATTTACACAAGCTACTGATAACATTTGCTCAAGCTGCACAACTTGCTCTGATCTGGCTTTACACACATTTACAGGATTTTCCATGGACTCTTCACATGCTGGTATCATTTATTTTATTCACAGTCTCTTAAAGCTTCAGGTTTTTAGCACAGGATTGCCTGCATTTCTGGTGCTGCACTTTTCTACAACTCACATTCTCTCTCTGGCTGCAAACTTTAAACTGAGGCTAAATTCACTTCTATGCACACAGTCAATGGCTTAACAGACTTGCACTTGCTGGCAGGACTTTACACAGTTGTTACTTGCAAAGCGACTACACTGCTGCACACACATTTTATATGGCATAGGCTGAAAATCACTGTTTGAGCAGTTTCATGAATGTTTACTTACTGTTATCAGTAGCAGCTTGCTGCGATGGGGAAGAACGGCCTGCAGCCAGTTCTTGAAGGCCTCAGTATACAAACGGGCGGGCAGTCCTAGCGATCGTCGTTTTAAATAACAAACTTGCAATTCTGACAATCGATTAGCGGGTTGAGCCCGATTTTAAGCAAGAAGGTCTATTTTTGAACTGTTTACAACGCTTTGAACTTTCCGTGACGCTCCTCCACTGCCAGTACATGCACTCCACTCTCACTCCCTCTCGAATGCTGGGGCAGTCTCTGTAGAGCTCCACACTTTCCTTCACAACAGTTTATTTTAAAAGCATTTCAAATGTGCAGGGCACAATTTTTCTGTTGCTACCCCTAGTCTTCCACACTTTTCTTCACAACAGTTCATTTTAAAAGCAGGCAAAAACGCTGTAAACAATTTTTTGATGCAGGACAAGGGCACACTCTTTGGCTTTAATGCTCCTTGGTAAACAGTTGGCATTTTTAAACAGCAGCACAAGATTCACAGCACACAGCAACACACTAGGGAAATTGCTTCAGCTTTTTGGGCTACCCACTGCCAGATAGCCAAAACGCTAGCCCCCTTGCCCAAGCACCTTCCTCCCTGAACAAATCCAAAGCGGTGCCTCCATTTTTGTAACCCCTCACCCCTGCCTTTTTGCCAAAATGACAGGCGGCATGCTGTTGAAGCTGACAGCAGTACCTGATGGGGATCTGGGTTCGGGGAGGATGAGGTTACTCGGCACAGGGAGACCTAGGTTTGGCTACTCTGCACAGGGGCATCCAAGTAAATCCGAACACAGGGAGCAATAACTGTAATGTCCAGAACCAGGAATGGGATTCTTCAGTGTGGCTTTTATTCACATACTCGCTGAACACAACAAAGCATAGACGGACCCCCATGGGGCTACATTTCCTGGTAATGCAGATTAGAGACTACAACGCGGTCCACTGGAAGAATGAACCAATTGTGCTGTTTTCAGGCTCTGGACCCACCAGGCACACAGCCCAGACTTACACTCGCTTTGGGTACACAGCCCGACTGGCCCGGCTCCCCCGCCGGCCACTTGATCCACGGTCCATTGGAAGAATGAACCAATTATCCTGTCATGGCTCCCCACACCACTTAGAGTCTGCGACTCCTAGAGAGATTTCTTCCTTACTTGTTATGACTCCCCATCTCACAAAGAGAATTCTTCTTTACACTTGTTGTGGCTCCCCACACCACTTAGATTCTGCGACTCCTAGAGAGATTTTCCCTTTTGCAACCCCATGTCTGGGTACTTCCCTCATCACTGGCCAAGTGCATGAGGCAAAGTAGCGAACACAGCAGAAATCCGTAGAGGTCGACCTGGTTACTAAAGATGGGGGGTTTGCCCACCTCCAGCTCCCACAGCCCATACCCGGCCATTTCTCTGGAAAACTGAAACTTCTGAATGTAGATTAAAGGGTAGATGAACTGGCGCATCTCCTTTACATATTACCTGAATTACACAGCACTCTAGCATTTGACACTACTCCACTTGTTTGGCCTAGTCCTATAGGCTTCCCAAAATGTAGCTCAATTCCTAGATTCCCACACATGTCCCAGGGTGAAGAAAACATTTTGCCCTTTTCGTCAGAGCAGACACTAACCCGTTAGTTGCAGGTGCTCCACAGGCGAATCACAAATTTTCCAACTTTCCAAACAAAAGCTGAACTGAACAGGCAGCTTCTCTTCCTCTTGGCAGAATTAAGGGGCTTGCCCCAGGAATCTGCATGGGGATCTTTACATCCCCCCCCCCAGAGGAAGGGGGCAGTGAGACCCAAACAGCGGTCTCCACCACTTGAGCACACCTTACTTGCTCAAGACAAACTGGACACTGACTCTTTCTTACTCAAGGCAAACTGGAACTGAACTCTTCCCTTTGAAAACTCACAACGTTCTATCTAACTCCCTCTGCTGCAGATTCCAATGTGGCTTATGCAGCTGCGAAAGTTCTATTGGTGATGTCATCCTTCAGTCTCAGCTGAGACTGAGAACAGAGTGAGACAGTGTGAAACCCATTGAACTGGAGTTTCACAAGCTGCCTTCCCTGCCTACCACTAGGTCTTCCTGGGATTCTAGTAACCCCGGGTAACAAGGGGTTACAAATGTTCAGGACAGATTGACAAAATCACAGTGACACTGTTCATGACTGGAGTTCCCAAAATGCCTATGTTGAAAATTTGGTTAAAAAAAATCCCAAAAATAATTGTGTTACTGGCATGCATTGCACAGTTTCTACGCATGCTCGTGACTTCACCAATTTTTCATATTTTCACTCCAGATTTTCAACAGTGCCATTTTTTTACACCTCCTCATTAACAGTGCAACTGTTATTTTTTCACATCCTGCTTGAAATGTGTTTTCGCACCTGTGGCGCCAAATGGCACAGTCACTGTGCAAAATCACCTTTCGGCTAACAAACACATACTGCCACTGTTCATGAGGTGGGGTCACAAACAGCCCATGTTGAAAATTTGGAGTGAAAATACCAACACACACCCAGGGCATTACAGTTTCCAACCATAACACCTCACCCTGTAGAGATTGACAGGCATCAGGGGTGTGACTTGGCATTATCTGCTATAATGCTCATGCCATTCCACCCCCACCCCCACCCTGCAGACAGTGACAGGCATCAAGGTGTGCCTTGAACTCTTCAGCCCCAAAGTTCACCCCATTCTCCTATACTGCATCCATCTCAGCATATTTCCTTATGGAATGGGGTGAGCGTAAAGCCTGAAGACCCCAAGGCACGCCGCAACACTTCTATGTGTCGGCGGGGTAGGATGAGGTGAAATGGCATGAGCGTTATGGCTGATGACCCAAAGGCACACCCCAATGCATGTCACTCTCTGCAAGGTAGGGCCGGGGTCAGCATCAGTTCAGTACTTCACTGCCAGTCCTATTATGCATCTCTCTAACTCCTGCACTATCAATGCCAATGCAAGCAAGCCAACATTCGGCATTGACAAATGTTTGTTTGCTGAGAGAGACAGAGGGGAAGAAGACTGAGAGAAGGGGGGAGAAAAGAGAGAGAGACAGAGGGGGAGAAGAGAGACAGAAGGAGTTAAGAGAGAGAGAGACAGAGGGGGAGAAAGAGAAAAAGACAGAGGGAGAGAAAGAGAAAAAAGAGAGAGAGAGAATAGGGAGGGAGAGAGAGAGGGAGAGACACAGTGGGAGAAGAGAGAGGGGGGAAAGTGGGGCCATACCTCTCAGCTTTCACTGATTTTCAGGGGTGTCCCTGATTTTGCCTCAGAATGTTCCTGCCCTTCCTAAAATTTGTGTTTCTGTGACTAAACAGTGGGTATACTGTTTGCTCACAATATTGTCAAACAGAGTTACAGACTTGCTCTTCTTCAGGCAAAGTATTTTGCACCAGTACTCTTATGCTGCCTGCTTCAGGGGATAGAACCAATTGCTAAACTGTGTCCCTCATTTTATTTCTTTGTCATTGATGTTTTAAGCCATGTCCAAGTGCCAAATACCACTGCAAATACCTGTAAGCGAACGTTCAGCATTGACAATTGCTTGTTTATTTTTTACACTTGTTAGCAAAATGAGCAAATTGCCCATTTTCACAAGTGACAAGTTTCACATAAAAAACATACACTATGACAGAACATACTATAGCAACAAATGCAGGAACAACATAATAAACATGATTAAACAACATTGATTAAGAACAAGAACAATCGATTTCAGTATCAAGCCATTGTCTAAGCTTATTTTTGCAGTATAATGTGCTCCAGGATGACCCAGGTTCCAGTTGCCTTGGTGGCGCAGCTGGTAGTGCAACTGGAATGCTATTCCGAGTGGCCTGGGTTCAAGTCCAAGCAAAGGCACTTATGTCTTTCCCTCTTCTGTTTGTTTGTGCAACCTTCCTACCCCTCCCTGCCTCTAGCTATAAGTGAAAGGCCCAGCCAAAACTCAACAGCTACATTAAAGAACACATGATTAATAAGAATTCTTTTTACAAGCATTGTTAAAAGCAAAGGTGAAAAATCCCTTGTTTCAATGCAGTACCAAATATTTTATTATAAAATATAAAAAAGTAACTACAAACACTTCAAAATACAATAAATAAAATAGTCAGTTGTCTATCAGTAGTAAACACCTGCTTTTTAACTAACATTAGTCCATGTTATCCCATCCCTGTTTTTGCTATTGCTATTACACCCCCCCCACACACACACACACATACACACTTAAGTCATGGTGTGTCAAACTATTTTATTATCTGAAAAACTCTCTCCGCTCACAGAGTACCCGAGAAGTTTGATTCTTTTGTAGGCCCCCCATAGGGCTTACTACAAGGCCCATAAGGAATTAGGGTAGAAATGGGTGCCAGTACCCATAGTTTAGGGTGGGGATCTGGACCCAATATGAAGGGAGGAGTTTTGGTGGGAAAAAGGGAGATCAGGGATTTGGGAGAGGAAAGTCGACTTCGAGGAGGTGCGAGGGGAGAGTGCCCATAAGCCAAGTCTCCAAGTGGGAGGCCCAGGGCCGGGGTGGGGCGATTGACACCCTGGCCCCCGGGGAAAGTAGAGTCCTTCGCTGGAAAGAAGTCAGAGGGTTAATGGAGTTGGAGTGCCATCCGCACCCCACAGCTGCCTCGTGGGATTCTGTGCCATGGAAGAGGAGATAAGGCCTGAAATGGGAGGCCTGCACCATGATCCTCTACACTGGGGCAGGCAAGCAGGGGAGCCCAGTCAGGGACTGAAGTTCCAATGACAGCTCTGGATTGGGACTCAGGCCAGATGTGAGAGACTGACCTGTGGGGGGTCCAGGGTGGCAGCTCAGATCCCAGATGCCCGCTGCTGTGTCCACCTGAGGAGAAAGTCATCCATGATAGAAAAAAAGGCCCCAAGTTGAATCCCTGTGCTGTTGCTGCAATGAGTGTGGGAACACCAGGTGCAGGCTTGTCCTTGTTGGACCTGCATCATGTGGTGCTTGCACTGTTGTGCAGCAGGAGGTGAGAAGATATTCTTGTGCATCAGTTTTAGAAAGTCTGGAAATGAGAGCTGCAGAGTTGACATTAGAGCCCGATGAGAGAGAGATAGAGAGAGAGAGAGAGAGAGAGAAGAATATGGGTCTGGGAGCCAGCAGTATGTGCTGTGTGAGAATGTTATTCAAGTTACAGCCACCATGATTATTTGGAGCTTGCTTGCTCCTTGGAGTTCTGCCTAAGGGATTGCCATGTCCCAGTACCATGAAAGTAGTGTACCGTGGCCTTGGCCACCACCAAGTGCTCTGAAATCAATTTAATTGCTGCCCCCACGCTACATGGAGCAGCCACAGTTACCTGCCTTAGCATTTATTGATGGTAATCATTTATTGCATTCGATAAATTAAATCGCATTACTTTCTGCAATCGTTTGCCTGGACAATGAAATCTTTCATTTCAAACGCAACCTGAGAAATGAATGCTTGAACTTAGATTGTTAGAACAAGTTTTGCCCCCCACCCCCAGCATCTGATTCCTGCATCCATCTGCAAAGACCGCACCCCGATGGAGCCAATCCATCACCTGTACTACCCGAGGAATCCAGGTAATTAAAAGTTCATCTCTTTTTTGGGGAGGACTGGTTTTGTGGGTGTTAGTGCCCCCTTCCCCACAGCTTTACCATCAAATACTCCTAGACAGGTAAGGGAGGCTTACACTTTCAAAGACTTTTATTTTCAAACAATCAAACAGTATTCTGCAAGCAAAAATACACACACACAAATACCTACAGAAGTACTCCTATTAGGATATTACATAGCATAGCATAGCACAGCACTTTTTACCCACACATATTTCAGGGCAACTAGAACATTAAAAAAATATTTAGAAGTCAGTAATACGAAAAGAGTAATTTCATGGTCAGATGGTACAGCACTATGTCAGTGGGTGTGTTTCACCTTTCCACACCATTTATAGCTGTTCATTTATTCCGTCCCTTGTTTTCACAAGAATCAAAGTACCAGCTGTCATGGGTCAAGATAACATTGACCAGGTTTCTGGGTAGCCCTTTCTTATCCCTTGTGCCGTCATAGTTTACTTTATTGGGCCACTGCACATACATGCTGTGTGGCACAAGGGCACGAAAAATCTATCCTGCAGAGCGTTTGGGTTTGTCTGAGCTCCAGGACCTGAGATCCCTTTCTTTATCAGCTGTGAGAGGGCCGGCCTTAGCTAGGTGCAAGCTGTGCTCCTGCACCTTGGGGGCCCATACTTTTTTCTTGAGGAAAAAAAATTATTTAAAACATTTAAAATTCCCTAAATTTTGTTAGAGATGAAAATGTTTTCCAGCAAAATGAAAGTAGAAGACACTTGGCTCTGTTACTGTTACAAAAGGTGGGGGCGGCTGTGCTGCTATGCCACTTTAAGATGCAGTGGAAAAGATTAGGTTAAGTAAGTGCTAACGGTGTTGATGGGCAGCCACACTTTACGCCTACCAGGTTGGCTGCTTTCACAAACAAAGGGCTATATTGACAAGAGAACTTTTTTGTAACCTGGACATGGAGCTGAAACAATGATTGGTATGACAACATCTGTTTCAAAAGTACGTGAGCCCTCGAAATGGCTCAAAAACCTGACCAACAAACAGCAAAACCAGATTTCCTGATAGGGACCCTAAAAACCTGATCACCAGGTAAAAAATCTGGCAGGTGGCAACCTTACTGTGTCCCATGATAATCCTCTCTA
Organism: Neoceratodus forsteri; assembly: GCA_016271365.2. NCBI lineage: Eukaryota > Metazoa > Chordata > Ceratodontiformes > Ceratodontidae > Neoceratodus > Neoceratodus forsteri. Next base: position 1,334,591,381 of record CM057449.1, read on the forward strand.
TTCTCTCTCACTCACACCTCCAGAAAAGTTAAGTTGTTTAACTTGTTGGCAAATTGGATTATTGGAGATGTGAGTTTCCGGTGATGATCTCCCTGCCCTTACAGAAATTAATATGGTAGTAGTACCGTACTTACTTATGTTTTTGCTCCAGGTTTAGTCAGATTAATTTCCAATGGTGAAGTCAAATAATTCAATTCAGTCAATGGCACAAGTTACATAGAAACCTAGAGGTTGACAGCAGATAAGAACCGCAAGGCCCATCCAGTCTACCCATTTCTTTTTCTACCTTGTAAATGTGCCATTGGCCTTTGCTCTGCCAGTGGCCTATCTATTCATACTCATCTGTATTGCTCCCGTATGCCTATCCCATGCCTGTTTGAAGCCCTGCACTGTATTCATAGCCACCACTTCCTGAGGTAGGCCGTTCCATGCATCCACCACTCTTTCTATGAAAAAGAATTTCCTCACATTCCCCCTTAATAGGCCTCCCTGTAATCTCATGCTGTGTCCTCTTGTCCTGCTATTTTCCTTATATTTAAACATGTTAGACTCTTTCACCTTGTTAATGCCCCTAAGGTGCTTGAATGTTTCGATCATATCACCTCTCTCCCTTCTTTGCTCAAGGGTATACATATTGAGCTCCATTAATCTGTCCTCATATGTCTTTTGATGCAGTCCCTGCATCATTTTGGTTGCCCTTCTCTGGACTGCCTCAATCTGGTTAATGTCCTTGCGAAGATGTGGCTTCCAGTACTGCACGCAGGACTCCAGATGGGGCCTAACCAGTGTCTTGTAAAGAGGGATTATTACCTCCCTCTTATGACTTGAGATACCCCTACTAATACACCCCAACATCCCCCTAGCCTTACCTAATGCTTTGGAGGTCTTCTTGGTTGATTTCAGGTCATCGGTGATAATGATACCCAAGTCTCTTTCTTCCTTTGTGACTGCCAGCAACTCCCCTCCCAGCCTATAGGTGGCTTCAGGGTTTCTCTTCCCTATGTGCATGATCTTGCACTTCTTTGCATTAAATCCCAGTTGCCACTCTTCAGACCATTTTGCTAGTTTATCCAGATCTCTTCTCATTCTGCCCACCCCATCTGGATCATCTACTCTGTTACAGATCTTAGTGTCATCTGCAAACAGACAAGCCTTACCCTCTAGTCCATCTGCAATGTCACTAATGAAGATATTGAAGAGGACTGGCCCCAGGACTGATCCCTGAGGTACCCCACTTGTGACTTGCATCTCTTCTGACTGTATACCATTTACCACCACTCTGTTTTCTGCCCGTCAACAAGTTTGCCACTCAGTTGACCAACTTCTGACCCACCCTGAGCCTACCTAGCTTATTTATCAATCTTCTATGTGGAACAGTGTCGAAAGCTTTGCTGTAGTCAAGGTAGGCAACATCAACTGCTCCCCCTTGGTCCACCACTCTGGTTACCCAGTCAAAGAAATCTATGAGATTAGTTTGACAGGACCTTCCTTTTGTAAACCCATGCTGTCTTGGATCCTGTGCCCCTATGGATTCCAGGTGTTGCACTATCCTTTCCTTAAGGACTGCCTCCATAATCTTGCCCACTACTGAGGTAAGACTGACTGGTCTGTAGTTCCCTGCCTCTTCCCTGCTACCACTCTTGTGAAGCGGGATCACATGAGCCCTTCTCCAATCTTCTGGGACCTCTCCTGTGCTCAGAGACTCACTAAACAGTTCTGCTTATGGCTCTGCTAGTTCCACCTTTAGCTCCTTAAGTACCCTGGGATGTATGCCACCATGTCCCATTGCCTTGTCCACCCTGAGCTTAGCGAGCTCTTGTAGGACCTTTTCTTTTGTGAAGGGAGTGGTGCTCACCTCCCTCCCCCCTGTGTCCATGGTGCTGAGCTGTGGGCCCTGCCCTACCTTCTCTTCAGTAAATACTGAGCAAAAGTATCTATTTAGGATAGATGCTTTTACAGGGTCCTCCTCCTCACATGCCCCTTTTTCTCCTTTGAGCTTAGCAATACCCCCTCTGGACTTTCTCCTTTCACTAATGTATCTATAGAAAGTCTTGTCACATTCTTTTACTGTTCGTGCTAGTGTTTCCTCAGTTTGGGACTTTGCCTGCCTTACTGCCTTCCCTGCTTCCCTTAGGGCGGTTTGGTATACTTCCCTATCTTCATCCCGCTGTGTTCCCTTATATTTCCTGAAAGCCAGCCTTTTGGCTCTGACCTTTACTGCTACTGTGTTTGAGAACCAAAGTGGTTTCCTTCTTCTTTTGCACTTCCTTTTCTGTCTAACACAATGGGATGTTGCTTCAAGTATTGCATCCTTAATGCTTGCCCACTTTGCCTTTACCCCCTCACCTGTGTTTCTTTTTGCCAGGACTAGCTTAACTCTGTTGGCCATCTTATCAAAGTCAGCTCCTCTGAAGTCCCATATTTTTGCCTTGGAATGGAATGATTTAGATGTAGTGGCCAAATTGAACCATACCATGTGATGGTCACTGGCCCCCTGGTGACCCTCTACCTGGAGATCTGTGATCCCTTCTCTGTTAGTCAGTACTAGATCTAGGATAGCCCTGTCTCTTGTGGGTTGTTGTACCAGTTGTTTGATGCCCTCCCCCTGCAGGGAATCCACCATGTGTCTAGTTGTGGCAGATGTTCCTGCTGGTATTGACCAATCTGTATCCGGCATGTTGAAGTCTCCCATTATCAGAACCTCCCCTTTAGCTGTCATGTTTTGTATATCTTCTAACAGTAATGTGTCTATGTCCTCCCCCTGCTTCTGGGGCCTGCAGACAACCCCAGTTGTTATGGCTGTCCCATTTCTTGTTTCCAAGGTGACCCACAGTTCTTCTGGATCCTTATGTGTATTCTGAATTTCTGTAGCTTTGCTGTTTTCATTGACCTACAGGGCCACTCCACCCCCCTTTTGTACCTCGGTCTCTTTTTAGACAGTACATAGCCTGGTTCTGAAGCCTCCCAAGTGTGGTTACTGGTAAACCATGTCTCACTAATTGCTACTATGTCCAGTTTAGCCTCTGACATTATTGCCTGCAGGTCTGGGATCTTATTTCCCAGGCTGTGAGCATTTGTGTACATGATAATGGTTAAACTGGTTAAAAGATAATGGTTAAACTGGTAAACATGGTACTGCTTTATTAATACAGGACAGGAGGATTAGTTAGGTGTAAATGATGGAAGTGGGTGGGCACAGGGGATGGAGTGGTGGGGCCCACAGGGAGCTGCACAAAGGCCCAGAATGGTTAAGGCCAGCCCATAATCCTGATATTCAGGTAGCTTTTTGTCCTCTGGATGGGCCAGCTGCTCTGGTGCTTCTGTGTCCTCCAGATGGACCAGCTGTTTGGGTTCTTCCATATCCTGCAGATGGACCAGCTGCTGTGGTGCTTCCATGTCCTCTGGAGAGGCCTGCTGCTTGGGTGCCGCCATTTCCTGTGCTGCTGCTTCCTCCTGGGACTCTGACGTGAGGATTTCTTCAGGCTTTTTTATAAAAGGATGATTCATTGTCCCTGGCAATGATATCACACTGTTCAGAAACAAGAAATGCAAGTCACTGAAATGTTCTGGGGCAGCTTCTGTGGCCTTGAGCAAGCCACAGTGCACTACAAGGCAGTGAAATGTGCTGGAGCTGCCTCTGTGCACTTACATAAACCACAGTACACTACAAAGCATTGAAATGTTTTTTTATTATTTTATTTATTTATTTATTTATTTGAAAGTCAGAATTTACAACCTTTGAGTCGTGGACTCATTTATACAGGCACCTCGTCGTACAGAGGGTAGACATGATTACAGTGTGAGGTACAACAGTGGTAACATACAGGTGCAATACAGATAACAATAAGAACACATTTATAACAGTGGTTTACAGATAAAGTTGCATACAGTAAGTTACAATTGTATAAAATAATACTATAATAGAAGGTACAACTCCGGACATACCAGGGAGGAGTACCTATGATTAAAGGTTGGGGGGAAAACAGTGGGTGGGGAAAAAGAGGGAGGAAGCATTCCAACGGACATTGTCAAGGCTATGGGCCAGGCAGGGGAGACCCCACCATTATATTAATTGGGGCAATTACAGCTTTGGGCGTCAAAGAGGAGGTTATGGAGAGCGACTTTGAAAGGACCGATTTTGGTAAAACTAGAGACAGAGGGTGGGAGGGAGTTGAACCATGTGGGGGTGCAGTAGTGGAAGGACCTTTGGGCTAAAGAGGTCTTGGTATGGGGCACCTGGAAGGTGGCCTTAACTGAGCTATGAGTGGCAACAGATGGGATGCACGCCACAGGGATGCAGTGACCCCCTCGGGGGGGGGGAGAGTCCTAGCACAGATTTTTATGGCGAGTAAGCAGGTTTGGTAGTGCAGGCACTCCTCAATGGTGAGCAGGTTGGCAGTGGACTAGAGCAGACAAGTATGTGTGCGGTGGGATGCACCGGTCAGGAGTCTGCAGGCCTTCTTTATTGTGGTCTGGATTCTGGCGAGGGAGGTATTGTCGGCCGCGGCATAGATGGGTAGGCCGTAGTCCACTAGGGATAGGATGGAGGAATTGATGGCCAGTCGGATAGACGATAGAGAAGGCCAATCAGAGGGTTTATAGCTGAGGACAGGGTATTGATGTGGATCTGGAAGGTAAGAGCCGAGTCAAAGGTGACGCCCAGGTATTTGTAGGATGACACCTGCTCGAGAGGGTGTGGATTACAGGGGAGAATGCAGAGGAGGGCATTTTTGGCCTTATTCTGGTGATGAGAAAAAAGCATGGATTTGGTTTTCTTGAGGTTAATGACCAGCCAGTGATCAAGGAACCACTTTTCAGCTTGGTTGAAAGTATGCTGCAGGGATAACTGTAGAGATGCAGGGTCAGGATGGAAGGCAAAGAGGACTGCATCATCGGCATAGAGGAGCATATTGCCCGAGCAGGAGCTGGGGAGAGTGTTGAGAAAGAGGCTGAACAGAACAGGGCCCAGGATGAAACTCTGGGGGACCCCAGAGCAAATGGGCAGGGTATTGGACAGGGTGCCATTTACCATCACACGCTGGGATCTGGTAGAGAGGTAACTGGTAAACCAAGCAAGGGGGCCAGGGGAGAAGCTAAGTTGGTGGAGGGATTCAAGTAGGAGGGGGTGACAGACAGTGTCAAAGGCCATGGAGAGGTCAATGAACACTGCACCAGCAATGTGACCAGAGTCGAGAGCAGAGTGGAGGTGCTGGGAGAACTGCAGGAGGGCTATAGTGGAACTGTGTCCAGGGTGGAATCCATGTTGTTCCAGACACATCAGGTCGTGTTTGGCTAGGTACTCGGAAAGCTGAATGGCCACTATTTCTTCTAGTGCTTTGGAGAGCAGGGGAGAATGGAGATGGGCCTGAAATTGTTAGGGGAGGTTCTATCTCCACTCTCATGGATTGGGGTGATTTCTGCAATTTTCCAAGCACTTGGGAACTGACCAAGACATAGTGACCAGTTTAAGAGGTCGGTGAGGGGGGCTAGTGCAGTATCCAAGACTAATCAGAGGATCATGGAATCCAGGGGATCACAGCTGGGATTGTTGCTAGCTAGGGCTTTTTGCAGATGGGGTCTGGCTTCAAGGGGAGATATGATGCACAGGTAAAAAGGGGGAGTGATCCAGGGTGGGGGGGTGTGGAGGCAGGGATAGGGTCGAAGAAGTAGTTGGGGAGGACAGAGCTTAGTTATGAGAAAGCCATATTGAGGCACCCAGCTATGCAGGGAGGACCAGTAGTGACGGTACCGTCTATGGAAAGTTGTGATGGAGCGGGGGAAACGGGTCTTTCCATTAAGCTCCTTCATATTGTCCCAGAAGGCACGGGATGAGCCCCAAGTGGATGCAAGGGTGGTTTGATAATATTCAACCTTAGCCTTCCTTATAGCCCAGGTGCACTTATTATGTGCTGCATTATAAGCTTGTCTGTCAGCCAGTTTGCCTGTCTCGACAGCAATATGCCAGAGATCATCTCTTTGTTTCAGTTTTGAATAAGGGATGGGGAGATCCATGAGGCGTTTTGTTTTTTGGTACTGATTCTGGTCAGGAGGATGACAAGGTCACAGGCTTTGCTGAAGGCACTGGAGAAATAGGCTAGGGCAGAGTCGATATCTACAGCGAGTAGGACTGGGGACCAGTCAAGCTGGGCTAGGTGCGTTTTTAGCTTTCTGAGACCCCTGGGGCGAAAGCGCCATCGTGAGGTGACCTGGGACACTGGTTCCAGTGCGGGGATGACCATTGACAGAGAACAGGAGAGTGGTCACTAAGAGAGTCGAGTAGCACATTAAGATCCCAGATTTTATGAGGGCAGTTTGACAGGATTACATCTAGGAGGGTGCCGGGGCCACTTGACCAGTTAAATCTAGTAGGTGAAATAACTAGTTGGGTCATATCTAGAGCAGCAAAGGAGTCCCTGATATGGGATGCAGAAGTACCCAGATAATTGACATTTTGCGGCTGCCTCTGTGGCCTTCTGCAAGCCCCAGTACAGTAACAGGCAGTGAAATGTTCCGGGGCCATCTCTATGGCCTTGAGCAAGCCACAGTACACTACAAAGCAGTAGAATGTTCTGGGGCTGCCTCTGTGGCCTTGAGCAAGCCACAGTACATTACAAGGCATTGAAATGTTCCAGGGCTACCTCTGTGGCCTTCAGCAAGCCGCAGTACAGTAAAAAACAGTGAAATGTTCTGTGAAACAGAGAAACATAGAACATAGACTTTGATGGCAGATAAGAACTGCTTGGCCCACCTAGTCTGCCCATTTCCCTACCTACTGGATCAGCTGCAGATCCTAGTTAACCAACAGCCTATTTCTTCCTACCCCCCCCCAAAAGAATTGCCTTATGTCTGTCCCATGCATTCTTGAATTCCCCCACTGTTTTTGACCCCACGACTTCCACAGGAAGGCCATTCCATATGTCCACCACCCGCTCTGTGAAAAAATACTTCCTCACATTACCCCTGAGCCATCCCCCTCTATCTTCAAATTGTATCCCCTTGTTCTTGCACATCTTTTTCTGAAAGATGCTACCCTCATGGATTTTGTTGATTCCCTTGAGGTACTTAAAAGTTTCTATCATGTCCCCCCTCTCCCTCCTTTCCTCAAGGGTATACATATTAAGCTCCTTTAGTCTCTCTTCATACAGCTTCTGTTGCAAACCCTGCACCATTTTAGTTGCCCTACTCTGGACTGCCTCCATCCTGTCTATGTCCTTACGGAGATGGGGTCTCCAGAACTGAATGCAGTACTCCAGATGGGGTCTCACCAACTGTCTGTACAGAGGGATAACAACTTCCTGTTTTCTACTGGTGATGCCTCTCCCTATACATCCCAATATCCCCCCAGCCATCCCTACTGCCTTCTCACTTGCTTGCTAACCTTACGTCATCTGATATGACTACCCCCCCAGGTCCCTTTCCATTTTTGTTGTGGTTGCTACCTCCCCCCCCCATTGTGTACTCTTCCCCTGGGTTTTTGTTTCTAATGTGCATTACTTTGCATGTCTTTGCATTGAACCTTAGCTGCCATACTTCTGACCATTCCTCCAACCTTGCCAAGTCTCTTCTCATCCTTTCCACCCCTCTTGTATATCAACTCTATTGCAGATCTTTGTGTCATCTGCAAAGATACATACTTTTCTTCCAGCCCCTCTGCAATGTCACTTATAAAGACATTAAAAAGGACCGGACCCAGTACTGAACCCTGTGGTACCCCACTACTAACCCCCTTTCTTTGGCGTGGACTCCGTTTACTATTACTTTCTGTGTCGTTTTGTGCGGCCAGTGTTTTAACCAGGCTACCACCCTGGGACCCACTCCCAATCTGGCTAATTTGTTTATTAATCTTTTGTGTGGGACTGTGTCAGATGTCTTGCCTAGGTAGGCCACATCCACAGCCCCTCCCTGGTCTACAACTTTGGTCACCCAGTCAAAGAAATTGATTAGATTCATCTGACATGACCTTCCCACTGTGAATCCATGCTGCCTTGGGTCCTGTGTCCACTGGCCTCTAGGTACTCAACAATTCTTTCCTTCAGAAGTGATTCCATGACTTTCCCTACCACTGAGGTCAAACTGACAGGTCTGTTGTTTCCTGCCTCTGTCTTGCTCCCACTTTTGTAAAGGGGAATCACAGCCGCCCTCCTCCAGTCCTCAGGTACCACACCATCCTCCCACAATTTATTAAAAAGGGTAGTCAGTGATGTCACTAATTCTCCCCTTAGTTCTTTTAGAATTCTTGGGTGATACCCATCAGGCCCCATTGCTTTCTCCACCTTCAGTTTTAGGAGTTCTTTCAGAACCCTTTCTTCTGCGAAAGGACTGGTATCAACCCTCCTATCCAGGGTGCTTCTATTGATTGGATTAGGTACCTCTCCCTCCTTTTCTTTTGTGAATACTGAGCAGAAGTATTCATTTAATATCCCTGCTTTTTCACTGTCCCTCTCTGCCCACCCACCTTCCCTTTATTCAGCCTCACTATCCCTCCCTTTGTCTTACTTTGCTCCCTAATGTACCTATAAAAGGTTTTATCCCCCTTCTTAACCGAGTTGGCTATCTTTTCCTCAGTTTTGGCCTTTGCTATTCTGACTGCCTTCCTCGCTTCCTTCTGCTTTAATTGGTAAAGTTCTCTGTCCTGTTTCTTCTGCGTTTCCTTATACTTCTTGAATGTTAACTTTTTCTCCCTATCCTTCCCCGCCACCTCTTTTGAAACCATGGTGTTTTTTTCTTTCATTTTGATTTGTTTATCTGCTTCACACAAAGGCTTGTTGCCTCTGTGATAGCATTTTTGATGTTTCCCCATTGTTGCTCCACCCCTCCTTCTTGCATGTTTGCTAGTGCTTTTCTGAGGCACTCTCCCATTTTGACAAAGTCAGCCCTCCTGAAGTCCAGTACCCTCACTTTTGTATGGTTTGACTCTGCAGCTGAGTTTATTGTGACCCACACTGTTTAGTGGTCACTTGTTCCCAGATGGCTACCCACTTCTAGATCTAAGATCCTCTCTCCATCTCCATTTGAGAGTACCAGGTCTAAGATTGCTCCTTCCCCAGTGGGTTCCTGTCTGTGGCATGCCCCCTTTAGGGCACTGAGAATGGCCCTGCTCTTGGATTTGGCTGCAGCAAAGGTGCTCCAGTTAACATCTGGCATATTCAGGTCCTCCATCAACAATATCTCCCCTTTCCCTGCCGTCCAAAGGATGCCTTCTATCATTTAATTGTCTATTTTCTCCCCTTGAGATGGGGGTCTGTATACAAACCCTGTGCAGATTGTGGTGCCATTTCCAATCTCGAGGGTGACCCACAGTACCTCCTCTCCTCCCTGTTCACCCTTTTGTTCCATTGCTTTGATCCCTTCCTTTACATAGAGAGATAATCCTCCTCCTCTTCTACCCTCTGTGGCCGCCTCTGTGGCCTTGAACAAGCACAGTACACTACAAGACAGCAAAATGTTCCAGGGATGTCTCTGTGGCCTTGAGCAAGTCACAGTACACTACAAGACAGTGAAATGTTCTGGAGCTGTCTCTGTGGCCTTGAGCAAGCCACAGTACACTACAGGGCAGCAAAATGTTCTAGGACTGCCTCTGTGGCCTTGAACAAGCCACAGTACACTACAAGGCAGTGAAATGTTCCAGGGGTATCTCTGTGGTCTTGAGCAAGTCACAGTACACTATAAGACAGTGAAATATTCTGGAGCCGTCTCTGTGGCCTTCAGCAAGCCATAGTGCACTACAGGGCAGTGAAATGTTCTGGGACTGCCTCCATGTCCTTGAGCAATCCACAGTACAGTAAACGGCAGTGAAATGTTCTGGGGCTGCCTCCATGGCCTTGAGCAAGTCACAGTACAATACAGTACACTAAAAGGCAGTGAAATGTCCCAGAGCTACCTCTGTGGCCCTGAGCAAGCCACAGTATACTACAAGGCAGTAAAATGTTCTGGGGCTGCCTCTGTGGCCTTGAACAAGTCACAGTACACTACAAGGCAATGAGATTTTCCAGAGCTGCCTATGTGGCCTTGAATGTCATTAACTAACATGTATTATTGTTGGGTTTTTTTGCAGTGAGGTTTTCCAGATCGTGAATCAACTAACAGTGGAGGATGATGAGAGCAGTGCAGCAGAGGTCTGTCAGAAACTGGCAAAAAGGGGGTACTCAGTATCCAAATCATCAGTAAGACAAATGCAGCACCAAAATGAATGGAGTTATGTCAGATTACAGTAAGTATGGTGCTATGGCCACTGCATGTACATATGTAATTGATTTTTATGGGTAGAGTATGCCAGAAATACAATTTAAAGCCTGCTCATATTTGTAAGCTCTTCATCTTTTACTAATGTACTGACTGACTGTGTAAGAATCTATGTGTTGTACCATATGTACTGCAGGTAAAGTACTGTACAGTACCTCAGAAGAGCAAGATACTGGCAGCCCATTTCCCCCAACAGTATGTGCCTTCTCATTTGTGAAGCTAACAAACATAAGCAGCTGGAACAGGCTAAAGCATGGATAGAAGAAAAATAGAAAATGAATACTTTGCAAGCATTCTTTCTACTGATGAGAGTACCATAGCGATGCAGTCTTTTTGCCATATGACTTTCTGGAAAAAAGGATTTCTTGCACTGAAATGACAGCCCCTGAAAACACACGTCTTGGGTGTCATCTCATGCTGCATGCTAGGGCTGATACTGCTGTTCAGTGGCATCGTGAAGGGTCATTTCCTCCGAGAGGAGATACTGTCCAATAGACTGGTGCCCTTTATTAAATGAGATTTTGTTGATCGGCATCAGCTTTCCCAAAGTTCAAGTCTTAGCAATTTGCAATTACAGTTTCTCTATGTTCATGGTAGGGATACTCAGAAAAGTATTCTACGTGTTTACTTATACGTGTGTTCTTTCTCTTCTACAGATAATGACCCAAAGCATGAAGAGTCTGGGATGTACATCAAGGACAAGGGAGTAAACTGGGCCAGGACACCACCAGAGTCACAAGATCCGAATCTAATGAAGATGGTGTGGCATCAGATGAAGCACTATATTTGGAGATATGTTAAGCCAGGGAACTGTACTCAGCTAATATGGGGCATAAGACACTTTTAGAGGAGAGGGTTGACAGTTGAAGACTGTAATAAATATATTGATCACATGGAAAAAATGATGCCAGCCATTGTTTATGCCAACAGTTGTGCTACTGCAATGTAAAAATAATAATAATAAAATTGAACTTTGTTTTTCCAACAGTAAGTAGTTTGCTTTTTTATTCATCCCATATCTTTGCTTTGTCAGTATGTAACACCTGCTCTAGCCAAACACATGGCCTCACAGCATCCTGAGGCATGATGTCAGGTTTGCAAATTGTGGCTATGGGGGATGGGTGTCAAAGATTCTGAGGAACCATTGAATGGGTAGTGTTGTGTTGTAATGTGATGTTCTAGCACCTAGCAGGGCAGCCTCCTGAGGTGTAAATTCAGGTTTGCTAATCCTGACCGAATTGGGGGGAGGGGGCAAAGGTTTTATGAATCACTCTGAAGAGGGCTGCAGACTGAAAGAAAAGTTATGCCAGAAATATGTCCAACTCCCTAGAACCATAAGCATCAAAGAACAGACGCTGCATTATAAAATGTAAAAAAAAAGTAACTACAAACACATAAAAATATAAGAAATACAATAGTCAGTGTGGTCTGTTTATTAGATGTAAACACCTGGGGCCAGATTCACAAACTTTGCCCAGACACAAACCCAAATACATAAAAATATAAGAAATACAATAGTCATTGTGGTCTATTTATTAGATGCAAATACCTGGCACCAGATTCACAAAACTATGCCCAGATGCAAACCCAGTTTGCCTGGGGCAAACTGGGTTTTGTCCAGAGGTGGTATTCACAAAGCCAAGTTTGCCTTTGTAAACTGGGTTTGCACCTGGGCAAAGTAGTGAGGGGGGCTGCAATGTAAATGAGGAGGAGGGGACCTGCATATCCCCGCAATCCTATTCACTAAGGTTTGGCTTTTGCAAAGGTCTTTGTGTGGAGCAAATTACTGCTGACAAAAACCTGGCAGTAACCCATGCAACCCTAGTGGTTGGTGGAGGTACTGCAGGACACCCCACCCCCTCCCTGTCCTATGATCACTCACCCAATATGTGGAAATCATTTTTTTCCATATAGTAGTGGTCCATTCCCCCTCCCCAGTCACCAATCACCCACCCAATAGTGAAGTATCACTTTGCCATAGTGTGGTGTCCGCCCCGTCCCTCCCTGCTCCAATTGCCCTCCCATATGCATAAAAATGTTATATCCCTGGCAGTCTAGTGTCCCTCCCCCCTCCACAGTCTCTGATCCCTGACCCTGTCAGTGAGAAACCATTTTCCATTGTTTAGTGGTTCCCTGCCAACTCTCTGATCTCCAGTTGCCCTCCAGTATGCATAAAAATGTTATATCCATGGCAGTCTAGTGTCCCTCCCTCCCGACTCTGATCACCCTCCCATATGCATAAAAATGTTATATCGCTGGCAGTTTAGTGTCCCTTCCCCTCCCCAGACTCCGAGCACCCTCCAGTATGCATAAAAATGTTATATCCCTGACAGTCTAGTGTCCCTCCCCCCTCCCTGGACTCTGATCACCCTCCTGTATGCATACAAATGTTATATCCCTGGTGGCCTAGTGTTCCTACTCCCCCAGTCTCCAATCCCTGATCCTGTCAGTAAGAAACCATTTTCCATAATGTAGTGGTTCTCTTTCCCCTCCTCGGTCTTTGATCACTGTCCCATTGTAGGAAAATCTAATCCCTGGTAGTCCAGTGAACCTTCCCCCCCAATCAACCATCAAATATGTATACATTACTGGAAGAGTTGTGCAATCATCCCTCCACATTCCAATCCCATACAGGACAGCTCCACAGTACCCTGGTAGTATAGTGGACCCCCTACCCTGTGGATGTTTCCCACCATCCCTCTCCCCCCAACTTAATCCCCAGTGGGTGACCAGCACAGCCCTCCTCACACCTCCACGGCTGGCTACCCATTGGACTGTCACTGACCTCATACAGTATACATTACAAGTCCATTGGTGTTTGACAGTTTAGTGGATGGCCAGTCGTGGAGGTGTGAGAAGAGCAGTGCTGATTGTGATGCTTGGCCAGCTGGTTATGATTGCTGTATGATATTTGTAAAATAAAAATATAGTAGGTGATTGTCTCATATAAGACAGCCTGTTCTTGTGGGTGCCCCTCCACTCAGGTTTCAGTGAGGTTACAGTGACAAGTGACCTGAAACCAGTAGGTAATTAAAAGACCAGAGACACTTAATTAAGGGTCTCCTATTTTCCTGTCTTAATTAGAACTGACCCAGCTGCCAGGATATAGGTCTCGTAAAGTTTTATGATTCCTATAGGAAGAACATTTTATACCATCATGGTGCTAAAAGTTGTAAAACCCTTTGATATGCCTTGGGAATAGGAACTGCTCAAGATCAAAGAGAAAATGTTTAATTAAGTAGTCATATTTAGGAAGTGGAGTTTTTGCTGATGTCACATTATTTAATATATCTCCTGACAGGAAATCATTGTTTGTCTTTTTTTTTATTCTAAAAAGGAGGAGCTAGATGACTCACCAAGGGGTTGGGGAGATGGAGTTGAAATGTATCCTTGTAACTGGGGAATATGACATATCTTCATGGGCTCTTAAGAAACACAGTTCTCTAACTTTCAAGGCATTTACAGAGGAAATACATTAGATAGGAAAAAGTCTAACTGTATTGTGGTAGGAGTTTTTGTTTTGTACCTTACCCTTGTTCTTTTAAGTGATTGTATGCTCCTTGATATATTGTTCTGTATTTACATCTTCATATTTTTATCATCTTGTAGTAAAGTATCTTTTTTTTTTTCAAAATACTGCCTGGGGTGTCTGCCAGTTCTTTTTGCATGTGACATATAGAGGGTTAAGACTGACAAAACTGTTCAAAAGCTTGATGGTGTTACTAAACTGGGAAAAGGTAAGAATATACTTAAGGTCTTTTATAGAGTTTTAAGGGTTCATTTTGGAAGCCTGTCTTGGTGCCCCTGGTGAAAGATTGCACCGCAATCCCCAAAGATGGTACGTATCTGAGCCTGTACATTGGGTACACTAGCATAAGGTTCACAGTTTGAATCCCCCCAGAACTTGAGACTAAAGGTGATTCAGACCCAAAAGCAGGCAGGAGGGTTACCCTGTCTGTTACCTGTTCACACTATTGCGCTCGGAGGTTGGCACTGTGGGAGCAGAGGGCCTGACCTGCTGAGTGCGTTTGTGACAGATTTGGTTAGCAGCAGTGCAATAAAATTTGGTAACACAAGCTTTAACTGTTCAGTGTGTCCGCGTAATACAGTACCACTCACTTGCAAAATAAGGCAGTGATTTTTTAAAAAAGGAAACAGAACTATATCATTTTGCTTACAGTCAAGTTCCTACCTGTTTTATTTTTATTCTAAAGTGCAAGTTAGAGTAGCCATAGTTAGGGAAGAAGATGGCTTCTAACTACAGCATGTACACTGCAGACTACTTGAGGCAGTTGTGCCAGGACAGAGGAGTCCTGCATGAGGCAAGAGCCACCAAGCAGAACCTCATGGATGCCCTGATGGCAACAGATGTCCACAGCATTGAGTCACAGATTGTGACTATAAAGGACCAAACCTTGGGCATGGAGAGGCCAGCAGCCAGTGCAGTGGCCAGATCCAATGAGGATGACAGCAGGGCCAGTGCCAGCAAAGGGCCACAGCAGCAGGGGAAGGTCGCCAGCATTCTGGAGCCAGAATCAAGCTGCAGATTGAGTTGCACAGAATGGAGCTGGAGTTCCAGAGAGAAGAGAAGTGAGAGCAGTGAGCTGCAGAGGAGAAGAGGGAGCGAGAACAGTGAGAAGCTGAACGTGAACAGCAAGAGGCGGACCGTGAAGAGTGTGAGTGCCGGAGGTGACATGAACTGAAGAAATTACGACTCCGAACACCAGCACCAGAGCAGGTAAGTGGCTTCGGTTTAACTGGAACTACAGGACTGGGTTACAAATTGAATTCCAAATTGATAGTTGACTTTAAAGAGGGGTACGATATGGATGCCTTTTTAAATTCCTTTGAAAAAGTTTGTATTCAGGCAAAAATTTCTAGAGGGTCCTGAGTTTCCAGCCATCCCCGCTTACCACCGAAAGCTCGGGATGCATTGGGTCAAATGGACAATGAGGACAGTAATGATTACAGCAAACTTAAAGCTGCACTGCTAAAAAAGTTTGATTTAACTGCAGAAGCATACAGAACTAAATTCCATAAGCTCAGGAGAAGCCCTGATATGAGCTATGAGGAGCTAGCCATGAAACAACGTCAGTTTTTAAAACGTTGGTGGGAAGGAATTGAAGCAAACTCTGTAGATAAAATTGAAAATGCCATTTTGTTAGAACAGTTTTTTGGGGCATGCCCAGCACAGCTGAAAACCTAGCTGGAGTACCAAGATCCCAAAACAGTGCAA
The DNA here is from genome assembly GCA_016271365.2 of Neoceratodus forsteri. Classification (NCBI taxonomy): domain Eukaryota; kingdom Metazoa; phylum Chordata; order Ceratodontiformes; family Ceratodontidae; genus Neoceratodus; species Neoceratodus forsteri. The sequence goes on from CM057449.1 coordinate 1,334,606,859, forward strand.
GAGGCTGCTGAACTCTCGGACCACTATGCCAAGAGCAGAGCTGCTCTGAGAGCCAATGAGGCAGGCGTGGCAGTGCATAAAGGGAAAAGAGCACCTTCAGGGCAGCTAAAACCCTCACTGCCTCCACCAAAATCGGTTAGGCCCAGGTTTCAAAGAAAAGTTTTTTCTGAGAAAAGAAACGAATGTTGGGTTTGTAAAGAAACTGGGCATGTTGCCAGACAGTAGCCCAAAAGGATGGGCAATACGCAACATGGGGCTAGGAAAGAAGTGGGTTGTTTATGTGTCCCTGGAAGCATGCCTGTGAACATGAGGGAACACATGCACCCAGTCACAGTGAATGGTGTACATACACAAGGGTTAAGGGACACAGGAGCATCCCTGACGTTGGTAAAAGGGGATCTGGTAGAGCCTGGTCAGCTTATACCCAATGAATTTGTAATGGTACAAGACTTCACTGGTGAGGAGAAAACATTGCCACTTGCTAGTGTTCTCCTAGACTGGGGTGAAACATGGGGAACTGTGCAACAGGTGACTGTAGCCAAAATGTTAGCAGTTGATGTCATCCTTGGCGATAATCTCAAACAGGGGATGGTGTGTGCAGTTACCCATAGCCAAGCGGGATGGGGAAATTGTAGTTCCCTAGACTCCACAGAAGCCATTGTAGAAACCACAGGGAGGCTGGTTCCCCAGCCTGTGTCTCCTGATATGGAGACTAATGAAAAGGGGGTAGATATTTCCCCAGTAGCAGTTAACCACACAGCTATGGAGGGTTACTCTGAAGAAGGAGGTGTGACCCATTGTCAGAGGGCTAGAGATGACAGTGATCCTGAGTGCCCTGACGCTTGTGCTAGGGACCCTAGGTTAGAGACTGAAGGGAACCTGTCCCATGCCTTGGGAATGTGTAAGGAGTCTGCAGCTGCTCAGAAAAGTGGCCCTAGTCTAGAGAAGCTGAAAGCTTGGGCAGACTCTGATGGAGCACAGGGAGGTGATGGGAAACATAAAGGTTATAGGGAAAATGGACTGATGTATACTTAGGATGTGAAGACAGAGGGAGGGGTGATAGGCAGGCAGCTTGTCATTCCCCAGGGGTACCAAGAGCAGTTGCTCAAGATTGCACATGATATTCCCTTGTCTGGCCATCTGAGAATTGAGCACACTACGAAGTGAATTGCCCAGAATTTCTATTAGCCCAACTTCATCCAGCAGGTGAAGGAGTATTGCAGGTCTTGTCACCGGTGCTAAGAAATAGGGAAGGCGGGTAAGAAAACCCAAACCACCCTAATTCCATTGCCCATATCGGAGGAGCCATTCCAGAGGGCGGGAATGGATATTGTGGGGCCTTTAAATACCCCAGCTCCTCTGGGAAGAGGTTCATCCTGACTGTGGTGGATTATGCCAGCCGGTATCCAGAGGCAGTCACCCTATCCTCACTGAGGACAGACAAAGTGGCAAATGCCTTATTTGGGATTTTCTCCCATGTTGGGTTTCCGCAGGAGGTTATCACAGATCGAGGGGGTTCCTTCATGTCGGATCTGATGAAATGTTTGTGGGAGAAGTGTGGGGTGGTGCAGAGGCACATGACACCTTATCACCCACAAGCCAGTGGGCCTGTGGAAAGATTTAATGGTACTCTTAAGTCAATGCTCCAAGCATTTGCTGAACAGCATGGGAGAGACTAGGAGAAATACCTTTCCCACCTGTTGTTTGCATACAGAGAGGTGCCCCAAGAGTCAACAGGGTTTCCCCCTTCGAGATCTTATATGGATACCAGGTACATGGGCCCTGAGACTTGATCCAGGAGGACTGGGAAGGCAAGCACACCACCCAGGGCACTCCCATAGTGGATTATGACCACAGAGCCAGAGCTGACTCATACATGGTGGGTCAGGAAGTCATGGTCTTTATTCCAGTCCAGAAAGACAAGCTGCAGGCTGAGTGGACAGGACCGTACAAAGTAGTTAGAAAGGTAAATGACATGAACTATATCACAGAGTTACCTGACAGAAGACATACAGAAAGAATGTGCCATGTCAACATAATGAAGCCATATGCTAATAGGGCTGACATGGTGTTTGCAGTATGTAGTCCTGGTGAGGGGGCGGATGCAGGTGACCCCCTTCTGAACTTGCTGGAAGAAAGCAAGTGGGAGTCCTCTGTGGAGGCAGTTAAATTGTCACCTCAGCTGACCCCAGACAAGATCCAGGAAGTAAGAGAGGTTTTAGCAGACTTTGCCCCACTGTTTAGCGCCAAGGCTGGACTAACCCCCTTAATGACGCATGATGTGGAGACAGGGACACAGACGCCCATACGGAGGACAGCATATTGGGTGTCAGAGGCTGTCCAAAAGTACATTAGGAGGGAGATGGAAGAAATGCTGGATTTGGGGGTAATCCAGAGATCTCAGAGACCCTGGGCCTCATCCGTAGTCCTTGTGCCCAAGCCAGATGGCTCTATTCATTTCTGTGTGGACTATCATGGACTGAATGCAGTCACAAAGTCAGGTGCCCACCCGATGCCCCGGATGGATCATCTCCTGGACAAGTTGGGAGGGGTGACATACTTTATGACTATTGACCTGACAAAGGGGTATTGGCTGGTGAGTTGAACTGACAGAGCTAGGAGAGGTCAGCCTACCACTCCAATAGGTTTATTGAATTTAAAGTAATGCCTTTTGAACAGAAGAATGCCCTTGACACTTTCCAAAGGTTGGTGAACCAGGTGTTAAATGGTGCTGAGGTGTACGCCGTGGCATACCTGGAAGACATTGCCATCTTTAGTGCTAGCTGGGAGGAATACCTGTCCCTCCTTAGGGAAGTGCTGTGCAGGATACAGAGGGCTGGGCTCACTGTCAAAGCTGAGAAGTGCCAGGTGGCCGTGGCTGAAGTGGCATACCTCGGGCATGTTGTAGGCTGGGGACAGCTCCATCCTAACCAAGTAAAAATAGAGGTGATCAAGGCGTGACCCAGACCGGAAATGCAGAAGCAGGTCAGGAGTTTTCTAGGGACAACAGGGTACTATAGGAAATGTGTACCCAATTACAGCACCCTGGCTGCTCCCCTATCTGACATGGTAAAGAAAAAGATGCCTAAGAAAATTACCTGGGAACCAGCCTGTGAAAAGTCTTTACCAGACTGAAGGAGGCACTGTGCAGTGTTCCTATATTGACAAGTCCTGACTATAGCAGACCCTTTATAGTCCAGACTGATGCCACAGACATGGGTATTGGGGCAGTACTGAGTCAGACATCCAACCAAGGGAAAGATCACCTTGTAGTGTACCTGAGTAAAACGTTACTTCCCAGGGAGCAGGCATGCTCTACTGTGGAAAAATAATGTCTTGCCATGGTGTGGGCCCTAAAGAAGTTAGAGCCATACTTATAGGGGCAGCATTTTGGGGTACAAACTGACCACAACCCCCTGGTTTGGCTGACACAAATGGGAAAAGCTAATGGTAGACTATTAAGATGGAGTCTTGCCTTGCAAGGGTATGACATGATCTTACATAGGGCTGGAGCAATCAATCAGAACACAGATGGCTTGTCACGTCTATAAGAGGAGTGAACTGATTTAGGGAGCTCATCCCATGCAGGGGATAGAGCCACCAAATTCAGTCTAGGTGGGAAGGATTGTGACGCTTGGCCAGCTGGTTATGATTGCTGTATAATATTTGTAAAATAAAAATATAGTAGGTGATTGTCTCACATAAGACAGCCTGTGCTTATGGGTGCCCCCCCCAGGTTTCAGTGAGGTTACAGTGACAAGCGACCTGAAACCAGGAGGTAATTAAAAGAACAAAGAGACTTAATTAGGGGTCTCCTGTTTTTCTTAATTAGAACTGACCCAGCTGCCAGGATATGGGGCTCGTAAAGTTTTATGATTCCTATAGGAAGAACATTTTATACCACCATGGTGCTAAAAGTTGTAAAACCCTTTGATATGCCTTGGGAATAGGAACTGCTCAAGATCAAAGAGAAAATGTTTAATTAAGTAGTCATATTTAGGAAGTGGAGTTTTTGCTGATGTCACATTATTTAATATATCTCCTGACAGGAAATCATTGTTTGTCTTTTTTTTTTTAAATTTCTACAAAGGAGGAGCCAGGTGACTCACCAACGGGGTGGGGAGATGGAGCTGAAATGTATCCTTGTAACTGGGGAATATGACATATCTTTTTGGGCTCTTAAGAAACACAGTTCTCTAATTTTCAGGGCACTTACAGAGGAAATACATTAGATAGAACAAGTCTAAAATGTATTGTGGTAGGAGTTTTTGTTTTGTACTTTACCCTTGTTCTTTTAAGTGATTGTATGCTCTTTGATATATTGTTCTGTATTTACATTTTTCATATTTTTATCATCTTGTAGTACAGTATCTTTTTTTTTTTCAAAATACTGCCTGGGGTGTCTGCCAGTTCTTTTTGCATGTGACGTATAGAGGGTTAAGACTGACAAAACTATTCAAAAGCTTGATGGTGTTACTAAACTGGGAAAAGGTATGAATATACCTAAGGTCTTTTATAGAGTTTTAAGGGTTCATTTTGGAAGCCTGTCTTAGTACTTGAAAGATTGTACCGCAATCCCCGAAGAGGGTACGTATCTGAGCCTGTACATTTGGTACACTAGCATACGGTTCACAGTTTGAATCCCCCCAGAACTTGAGACTAAAGGTGATTCAGACCCAAAAGCAGACAGGAGGGTTACCCTGTCTGTTACCTGTTAACACTATTGCGCTTGGAGTTTGGCACTGTGGGAGCAGAGGGCCTGACCTGCTGAGTGCATTTGTGACACTGGTCACCCGCTGGGGATCAGGTTGGGGAGGAAGTGGGGTGGTGGGAAACACCCACTATCCAACTGAATATTGTAGCCGCCAGGTTGGGTACAAGTGCAGTGGAAGCATTTGCACGGTGTTTGTGCATCAATTTGAATATCGGAGCCATTGCATTTTAAAAGGAAACCTTTTTTTAAAAAAACTTACCCACCCCTAAAGCTCCACTGCTCACCTTGTAATCTTCTCTCTTCATTCTGATAGAGCAAATTTGGCATTGTTTTTCCTTTTTACATCAGGTTTTTTTGGCATATTTTAAATTGTACTCCATCCCCCCTCACCTGTCTGTCACCCACCCAGCTGCTACACTGAGGACACTGCTGAAATGATGTATACTCACTCCTTGTCTTCAGAGCAGGCAGCGAGGACCAGGAAATGCAAATTTTTTTTAAATCACATAGTCCCTGTTCTCAGTGCAGGCAGCAAAGACTGGAAAAACTAATGGAGAATGGCTGAGAGTCACAACAAAGGACAAACTCATTAAAGCTAATAATAAAATAAAAAAAAGTCAAACCATGCACACAGTCTCTTCTGGTCTTCAGAATACACAATGAGGACCAGAAGTTGTCAACAGAAAACATCCGAAAGTTGCAATGAGGGGGAAAAGATATTTTATAAAAGGGGGAAATAAAACTATACAGGCAGTGTGTCAATCCCTTCTGGTCCTCAGAGAAGGCAGTGGGGACCTGGTTACAGCAAGACACAAAATCTCAGCTCCCCCTAGTGACAGATAGTGCAGGAACTATTTCATTTTTAAATCAAACCTTTTTTTTGTATTTTCTTTTTTTAAATTGTTTTTATTCTTTTCATTTTTTTAACAAAACAACCTATTACCCATTTTATAAGTACAATAAGACACTCCTGGGTGGGTATTATGCTGAGACAGACACCTTTCACAGGGCAGTAAGACCTTCCATCTGCAACATTGGGCTTCACTACAGCATGGGCAGGTGGTTATCTCAGCATAATACCCATCCTGTCATGTCTTATTGCTCACTTATGTTTGTTAAGTGTCCTAATATCCCCACAACTTACCCGTTTTGGTGGTGTGGCCTTTGGGGTTCCACTCCCTCTGGATAGTTCTTTGGTGCAAACCATTGTGGACAGTGGCATAGGGTCTATGAGTGTCAAGGGCACCATTCTGATGAATTGCATGTCTTTTTCAATCTCCCCATAGCACTCTATTCCTCCCTCCTACCTATCACCCAACAACACACATGGCAAGAATCCACACCCAACACCAGCTGCATATCAGCTACACACAATAAATAAAATACATAGTAGCCCTCTTTACTGCAGTCCACTAAGTAGACCATCTCTACTCACCCATGTAATGCATTACCCATAAAGTTTATTGCCACATACTTGTTGTTTAATGGTCATTAATGTATTTGCCACCAATGTGACATTAGTTATTGGTAGGAAATGCTCATTGTAATAGTTTAATGGGTATAAATTCTGCCATTAAAATGGCTTTTGATGAGATTTAATAGAAATAATAAAACAATAAGTATTTAATGGGTTCTAGTCATTGTTCATTAATGGGGTATCTTAGGAATTTAATGCAGTAAGCAAACAATACTTTCAAAACTAATACCAATTTAATGAAAAAAAACTAAAGCCATTAAAAAATTGCATCAAGATTTAATGGTGAGAATTAAATGGTGCTAAAATTTGGGACAATATCTTTTTTCAGACTATAAATAGGTCCCCCCATTGTCCAAAAAACTAGTGTATGGGAGGCAAGGTGGGAACATTACTCAGGTATCTCCCGTGATTAGCATGATGGATAATCCAGTTAAAATAAATAATTAAAAAAATATAAACTTTTTACTCACAAATGCAAGAAGCCCACATTACATTAAGAAAGATGACTTAGAATTAACCCTAATATCAAAAGATATTGATATCGCAGCTATATGTGAGACATGGTGGAGTGAGACGTCTTGTTGGGGTAAAACCATTCCAGGTTATAATTTGGTCCATAAAGATATGACAAATAAAAGGGGTGGGGGTGTAGCTCTTTATTTAAGGAGCAATCTGGAATTTAGACAACTGAATGAAACTATTGATGATACTAATGAAATCATTTGGGTGAAAATAAAAAATAAACACACCAATAATCTGGTCATAGGGGTGTGCTATAGGCCTCCTGATATAAACACCTGTGAGCACAATCAGTTACTAAATAACATCAAAAAGCCATTTTAAATTAAGACACAATTTTACTTGGCAATTTTAATACACAAGGGATCACTTGGGAGATGCATACAGCATCTACTTCCCAAGAATATAGTCTTCTTGAGCTATGTATGTCTATTAGATTACAGCAACTTGTCAATATGCCAACTAGAAGCAATAATAAGCTCGATTTAGTAATCACTGATATTTCAGATGATATAAACAACCTTAAAACTCATGAACCATTGCTTAACAGTAATCATAATATCATAACCTTTTCTATGGATACAAACTCTATCAGAGAATCTGGTATTAGCACTGTCAAAGATTTTAGAAAGGCTAACTTTAGAGCTATACTTGATGAACTATACAATTGGGACTGGACTTCAAATAATACCTCTGCTAACCAACTCTAGCTTAAAATTAAAAACAAAATCATTGAGCTCAGCAATAAACATATTCTGAACTGCAAATTGTACAATAAAAAAGGGAAAATGCCCTTGTGGTGTACAGAAAATGTTAGGAAATTAATCTCTGTTAAAAAAGGGTATCCAGAGCACTTAAAAGGGATAACAATGACTACAATAAGCATAAGTATAGGGAGGCACTTAGGAATTGTAAATCGAACATTAATAAAGAAAAATGCAAAATTGAATTTAAATTGGCACATATGAATGATGGTAGTAAAGCTTTTATTCGTATATAAATAACAAGAAATGTTCTTCAGACAAAATAGGCCCAATCAAAAGTGGCACTGATATAATCACTGACCCTAAGGAAATGGCTTATCTATTCAATAATTATTTTTGCTCTACCTTTACCCCTAAGCATGCCACTAATAAATCTCCATTTCAGAGACTGGTAAGTGGTGCCCCCCCAACAAGACCCACCTTCAAAGATTAGTCGGGAGGTGATTATTTCCAAATTAAAAAACATTAAAATAAATACGTCTCCCGGACCAGATGCTATCCATCCAAAAATCTTGAAATCTATAGAACCTTGGTTGTTCAAACCTTTGTATATATTATTCAACATGTCTATAGAGTCCTGCGAAGTTCCCAAGGAGTGATGCCAAGCTGTGGTAGTACCCATTTATAAAAAAAGGTGATCACAGTAATACAATCAGCTATAGACCAATTAGTTTAACTTGCATCTTGGGCAAGGTTCTAGAGTCAATAATTAAAGACAGGCTAGAAGCCGAAATAGTTTCAAAGAATATAATGGATGACTCACAACATGGTTTCAAAGCACAGAGGTCTTGTTTAACCGCTAATTTAGTTTTCTATGAGAAAGTTAATTCTTTTCTTGAGAACCATAAATCTGTGGATATTGTCTATCTTGACCTCTGCAAGGCATTTGATAAGGTCCCCAACGATACTTTGATAGAAAGCATGAAAAGGTTAGACCTTAACAGGTCTCTTAACACCTAGGTTGAAGCATGGTTGGGAGATAAGGACCAGATAGTTAGGATAAGAGGTCACTACTCTGATAAGGAATATGTCACAAGTGGAATTCCCCAGGGCTTAGTTTTGGGTCCGTCCCTGTTCTCAATTTTCATTTCAGACCTTAATACTAATTTAAACAGCTTTACAATTAAGTTCACCGATGACACCAACCTAGCAGCTGATGTCAGTACTATAGATGGGTTCTATAAACGAGAGAGGATCTCCTCAAATTGGAAAGCTGGACCAGGTCACATGGCATGATGTTTAACCCTGATAAATGCATTGTTATGCACCTGGGCAAAGCCAACCTGTGCAGTGATTACTTTATGGATGGCAAACGTTTAAAAAGTGTTAGCAATGAAAAGGACCTTTGGGTCCTTGTTAGCAATGATCTTAAGTTTAGTTATCATTGCACTGAGGTAGTAAAAAATCTACCAAACTTATACGTTGTATCAAGAGGTCAATTTCTTCCAGAAATAGAGCATGTATTATACCCCTGTACCAAGTATATATTCGCCCCTTACTCGATTACTGTTCCCCATTATGGAGCCCTTATCTACATAAGGACATCAATAGATTGGAGAGTGTGCAGAGGAGACTCACCAAAATGGTGGATAGCATCCAACATATGCCATATGATGGTAGTTTAAGGGTATTAAAACATTATCCCTTGGAACTTAGAAGATCAAGAGGGGATATTTTGTTAATGTTTAAAATAATTAGGGAAAATGCTTTCTTGGCAGAACTAGGACTTAATATTAACTATAGAGAAACCAGCCTTAGAAGTCATAGACTACAACTTATGCTCACTAATCCTGAAGGACTATTAAGATGAAGTTTCTTTACCCAAAGGATTATTCTCCTATGGAATTCCCTTCCAAGAGAAATTGTTGAAGTTGGTATCTTTGACTCATTTAAATTAAAATTGGATAGATATTTGACAAAAGACTTATTATGGGAGCACTAACCTACACGCAGGAGAAGTGCTCTATGGGTCAGTAGCCTTCTGCACTTCTTAACACTCCTAGTATGAATCCTAGTATAATGGGTTTGACTAGATTTAATGGAAAAGTAATGGAAACTAATGGCATTTTAATGTACTGTAGAGGACAAAATATTTGCTGTCCCTTTATTTTTGCTATATTCACTATTCTGATTGATCAGCGAAAATTAAAGGCCAGTGAATATTATGAGACATGATGCTACACTTTAATGCTACACTGTGTAGTATTCTATAATATAACATTCATTTCAGTAGTTTTATTAAATTTTATGACAGTACCTTATCCTCCAGGTCAGACAAAATGAACAGCATGCTATGATAGAGTAGCAAGTAGCTGAGGGTCGAGCCAAAAAAGTTGACGAGATTGGGTTGATGCCAAGAAAACTTTATTAGTGCAAAAACCACAAGATCTGAACTGAGAAAAGTAATGTCCAAACAGAACTTCAAGTAATCCTTTCAATCCTCTCAATTGGACTCATCAGACTCGTTAGAGTTGTCAGCTGTCCCTGGATCTTCCACATTCCCAACTGTGTGGTCCTCCTTGTTGGTGCCTGACATCACACTCACCGCCAATATTCCCAATGCTCCTGCTGCTGCTCCCATTGCACCTGATGCTGTTCTTTCATCCTACAAAAAAAGGTGGACAATGTTATACAAAACAGGTATGATTCATGACAATAGATACACTATACTGTATGTTACAGCACTTACCCACACTAAACAGTTGGTGTGGGCGTCTAGAATGACGGCCGCCACAAATCCTCTGATGCAGTCAACCCTCCGTCCACACAATTCAATAAAACTCTGCTCAAACTAGGTTTCAGGCCTTTCTTTTAAATGGTGTTGTTTGAAGTCTATCTTAAACGCCTGACTCCCTTTGGCAACAGTCTCTGCCACCAGCCCGGCATATCAATTCATAAAGCATCACCGCAGGCTGTCTTTGAGCAGTTTATTCATTCTAATATCGAGGGGCTGCAATAGATCAGTACAGGAGGCAGGTATGAAGATAGACATGATGCTCGCCTCCTGTAAAAGATTTAAAACAGAGCTGGTGGTGTGGGCTCTGAACAAATCCATGAGCAGCAGAGCTTTTTGTTCACTTGGCAAATCCAGTTTGTTTTTCATTGCTGAGAAGTATGGTATTATGACATCTTCTATGTACTGTACGGTCATAAACTCATTGGCCCAGTGGTTGATAGAGTGGATAATGGACCAACTAGGTGGAAATTTATGGGAAGGGTGGCATGCATTTAAATCCCCCACCCTCATACCATGGTTTCCACTTTCCCCCATTCACACCCCTGGAAGTTTACACTTCTCTCACCTCTCTAGACCAGTCAAAATCCAGTCCAGACGGTTTGCATCCCAGCCTGCTCTGAATCTCCGCAGTGGCCATAGTCGCACCTATAACCCACATTCTAAACCTCTCAATCGACACAGCCACTGTTCCCTCAGCCTGGAAACTTGCCAAAATCCTACCTCTCCGTAAAGGTGGTGGCCCCTCCCTCCCAAGAAATTATAGACCCATCTCTTTCCTCCCTTCCTTTGCCAAAATCCAAAAATCCCTCATGATATCAAAATTGTCCCCCTTCCTCTCTACAAACAGCTCCCTTTCCCCTTTTCAATCAGGTTTCAGAAAATCTCATTCTACCACCACCGCCTTATTATGAGTAACCGACACCATTCTCTCCGCCATGGACACCGGGCAAACCACTACTGCCATTTTTATTGACCTAGCCAAAGCCTTTGATTCGGTCTCCCACCCTCTACTGCTAGGAAAATTGAGCTCCTTCAGCCTTGCCAACCAGGCCATAAACTGGTTCCATTCCTACCTCCAAAACAGGATGCAGCAAGTACAAATAGGAGACACCCTCTCCAACCCTCGACCCATCCTCATGGGTGTCCCCCAAGGCTCCATCCTTGGCCCCATCCTTTTCTCCCTATTTATAAATGAACTCCCCTCAGCCTGTCTCACCTCAAACGTGCACCTATACGCTGAAGATACCATTATCTACGCCTCAGGCCCCTCCCATGACAGTGTTCACCCAAACCTCCAGAGCGATTTCAACCGAGTACAAGCCTGGCTCCGGAAAAATCAGTTAAAACTCAATGCAAAAAAAACTGTCTCCATGGTATTCAGCACAAGACAAAAACTCACCTCCCTACTTGCCCCACCCCTCTGATCTCCACCCTGGATGAAATACCCCTTGAGTCTGTACCCACTTTTAAGTACCTGGAAGTCTGGCTGAACATGAAGCCTCAACTTTGCCACCACGTCTGCCATGCCTTCACCAAACTCCGGCCCAAACTTGGCATCCTCTACCGCCACAAAGACTGCCTCCCCCTCCCTACTCAGAGTGAACTCATCCGAAAAACCATCCTACCAGTAATGGACTACGCGGACATCATTTACGGCACTGCCCCTTCCTCCTCCCTTGCAAAACTCGACGTCCTGCTAAACTCCTTCATGCACTTCGCCACTGCCCCCCCAACTCACTTATCACTGCGAACTATTCTCAACTCTATCTCTGATGCCACTCTCACATAGGCGGACCACCCACAGCGCTTCACTCATAGCGAAATATTGGCTTGGCTCCTTCCCCCCCTACCTCTCCTCCCACCTCTCTCAAGCCAACCCCCTGGCTACTCACTTTGCCACAGACATGCATGTACCTTCCACCTCTCATGTCCCCTCTCAGCCTCTGGGCAAGCTGCCTTTTCCTACCGGCTCTCACTCCTATGAAACAACCTCCCACCCAACCTCCACCTAGCGTCCTCCCTATCAGCCTTTAAACAGCTCCTCAGGCTTCTCCCTCCCACCCCCTGCCACAGCTGTGTGCCCAATCCCTCCTTACCCAGACCTAGTACTACCCTCAGTAGCCTCGCTAGGCAAAAAATAATTCTACATGCCAGCTCTTACTGTTAAACCACCCCCCCCCGGTACCTTCTCCCCAAAAACTCAAATATTCGGTAAATCCACTACTGTAAATATGTAAATATGTAAAGACACACACTTGGAATTTAAGGTAATAATGGTCTAGAAATGTAATGAATCAATTTTTTCCACTCTGCCGTTCAAACAAATTGAAACCTCACCACCAAACTCAATGTAATGTACTATATTTAGAAACAAAGAATTTGACGGCAGATAAGGACCGCTTGGCCCACCCAGTCTGCCCATTTTCCTACCTAATGGATAACCTGCAGATCCTAGTTAATCAGCAGCCTACTTCTTCTTACCCCCACCCCCTAGAATTGCCTTATGACTGTCCCATGCATGCTTGAATTCCACCACTGTTTTCGACTTCACAACCTCCTCCGGAAGGCCATTCCAAGCATCCACAACCTTCTGTGAAAAAAATACTTCCTTAAATTATCTTGAGCCGCCTCTTCTATCTTCAAATTGTGCCCCTTGTTCTTGCACACCTCTTTTTTGAAAGATGCTACCCTCTTGGACTTTGTTGATTCCCTTGAGGTACTTGAAAGTTTCTATCATGTCCCCCTCCCTCCTTTCCTCGAGGCTACATATTAAGCTCCTTAAGTCTCTCTTCATATGTCTTCCAGTGCAGACTCTGCACCATTTTAGTTGCCCTCCTCTGGACAGCTTCCATCCTGTCTATGTCTTTGCAGAGACTGGATCTCCAGAACTGCACGCAGTACTCCAGATGGGGTCTCACCAGCTGTCTGTACAGAGGGATAATAACTTCCTGTTTTCTACTGGTGATGCCTCTCCCTATGCATCCCAGTATCCGCCCAGCCCTCCTTGCTGCCCTCTCACATTGCTTGCCCACCTTTAGGTCATCTGATATGACTACCCCCAGGTCCCTTTCCATTTTTGTTGTTGTTAGTATCTCACCCCCATTGTGTACTCTTCCCCATGGTTTTTGTTTCCCAGGTGCATTACCTTGCACTTCTTAGCATTGAATCTAAGCTGCCATACATTTGACCATTCCTCTAACCTTGCCAAGTCCTTTCTCATCCTTTCCACCCCACCTTGTGCATCAACTCTGTTGCAGATCTTTGTGTCATCTGCAAAGAGACATACTTTTCCTTCCAGTCCCTCTGCAATGTCGCATATAAGACATTGAAGAGGACCAGTCCTAATACTGAACCCTGCAGTACCCCACTAATAACTCCCCTTTCTTCAGAGTGGACTCCATCTACTATCACTCTCTGTGTCCCATTCTCCAGCCAATTCTTTACCCAGGCTGTCATCTTGGGACCCACTCCCAGGCTGGCTAACATGTATATTAATCTTTTGTGTGGGACTGTGTCAAATGCCTTGCTAAAGTCTAGGTAGGCCATGTCCACAGCCCCTCCCAGATCTACTACTTTGGTCACTCAGTCAAAGAAATCTATCAGATTTGTCTGGCATGACTTTCCCACTATGAATCATGCTGCCTTGGGTCCTGTGCCCCTCTGGCCTCTAGATACTCAACAATTCTTTCCTTCAGAAGTGATTCCATCATTTTTCCTACCACTGAGGTTAAACTAACAGGTCTGTAGTTTCCTGCTTCTGCCTTGCTCCCACTTTTGTGAAGGGGAATCACATCTGCCCTTCTCCAGTCCTCGGGTACCACCCCATCCTCCCATGATTTATTAAAGAGGGTAGTCAGTAGTGTCACTAGTTCTACCCTTAGTTCTTTTAGAATTCTGGGATGAATCCCATCAGGCCCCATTGCTTTGTCCACCTTCAGTTTTAAGAGTTCTTTCAGAACCCTTTCTTCTGTAAATGGGCTGGTATCAACTTCTGTATCCAGAGTGTTTCTACTGTTTGTTTTAGGTACCTCCCCCTCTTCCTTTGTAAATACTGAGCAAAAATACTTGTTTAGTATCTCTGCCTTTTCACAGTCACCCTCTGCCCAGCCTTCTTCCCCTTTATTAAGCCTCACTATCCCTACCTTGGTCTTCCTTCACTCCCTGATGTACCTATAAAAGGTTTTATCCCCCTTCTTAACTGAGTTGGCTATCTTTTCCTCGGTTTGGGCCTTTGCTGTTCTGACTGCCTTCCCAGCTTCCTTTGCTTTAACTGATACAGTTCTCTGTCCTGCTCCTTCTGTGATTCCTTGTACTTCCTGAATGCTTTTTTCTCTTGAACCTTCACTGCCACTTCCTTTGAGAACCATAGTGGTTTCTTACATTGTTTGTTTTGTTAATTTGCTTCACACAAAGGCTTGTTACCTCTGTGATGGCAGTTTTATTATTCCCCATTGTTCTTCCACCCCTCCTTCCTGCCCATTTGCTAGTGCATTCTTAGGCACTCACCCATTTTGGCAAAGTCAGCCCTCCTAAAGTCCAGTACTTTTGCCTTTGTATGGCTTGACTCTATTGCTGTGTTTATTGTGAAGCATACTGTTCGATGGTCGCTAGTTCCCAGATGGCTACCCACTTCTATCTGTGATCATCTCTTCATCTCCATTTGAGAGGACCAGGTCAAGATTGCTCCCTCTCAAGTGGGCTCCAATACTAGTTGTCTAAGGCATGTCCCCGTGGGGCATCTAGAATAACCCCATTCTTCGAAGTGGCTGCTGCAACTGCACTCCAGTTAACATCTGGCATATTCAGATCAGCCATCAGCAATATCTCCTCTTTTTCTGCCATTCTAAGTATACTTTCTATCATTTCCTTGTCCATTTCCTCCACCTGAGAAGGGTGTCTGTATACAACCCCTGTGCAGATTGTGGTGCCATTGCCAGTCTCCAAATTTACCCACAGTGCTTCTTCTCCTTCCTGTTTACCCTTTTGTTCTGTTGCTTTGATTCCTTCCCTTTTGTAAAGAGCTACTCCTCCTTCTCTTTTACCCTCCCTGTCCCTCCTGTAGATAGTGTATCCTAGTACTGTATGTTTACGTCCCAGTCATGGTTTTGTGTGTACCATGTTTCTGTGACTGCCACAATATCCAGATGTTCCTCCTCCATCAAGCCACTAATTCAGGAAGCTTGTTACTCAGACTACGGGCATTGGTACTCATTGCTCTCCATTTTTTTGATGGCTTTACCTTCTGTTGCAGCATCCCCCACTGACCTTTCTACCTCAGTCTTTTTCTCATTTAGTACCCTGTTTTGTAGGGAGAGGCTGGGATTTCCCTGCTGCGTATCAGTGCCTCCCCCCCCTTGACTAGTTTAAAAGCTTGCCAATGAATCATTTAAACTGATTGTTTAAAAGACTTGTTCCCTTCCTGGACAGATGCAGACCATCCTACCAGTATAGGCTGGTGTCCCTCCAGGTGGAACCCCAGTCCCCAATGAAGCCAAACCCCTGTGCTCCACACCATTTTTTCAACCATTCATTAAACTGCATGGTGCAAAGTACCCTCGCCTCACTCATGCCATTGACAGGCAGCACCTCTGAAAAGGATACTGTGTATGCTACTTGTCTTAGGCCCCTCCCCAATTCTACAAAGTCTTTCTGCACTGCTCTCATCTCATGATGAGCCAAGTCATTTTGTCCCTAGGTGGACAATGACATCCAGCTCAGACTCCCATGCAGCTGTTCTCGTGATCCTGAAGATGCGCTTCCTGTCCCTCCAAGCCATGGCACCAGGCAGGCACCTTACTTCAGTTTTCCCTGCTACCCCCAGTTCTATTCCCCTAATAATTGAGTCCCCCACCAGGAGCTGCTTCCTTTCCTTGTGGTGTCCTCTGCCTTCTTCCTGTGGGCCTCCCATGTGACAGTTGTCCTCAGCCTCCTTAGTCTCCTCTGTGGGTGCATCCATAGGGGGAGCTATGCTCACCCAGAATGGTGTATGGATTGTGGAGTGGAACAACTGACTGGGTGTGCCTCTGTTCCACCATCCTCACCCTCCCTGAGCCCACTGTGGTCCAACTGCTGTGCTTTGTTCGCAACCTCTGAGGTAGTGGTGGTGGCTCTGGTGCTCCCTGGATGGAGGAAGTTCCCTTCCTACCGTCCAGTATGGCCTGGGGGAAGGTTCCCTTACTACTATCCTGTGTAGCCTGAAGATGGGCAACTTCCTCCCTCAGGGCAGAGAGTTGTCTGCAAATAGGGCAGCATCTCAGCCTCCAGAAAGACTCCCGGAAGACTGCTGCCCCACAGCCATTACATTGCACTACTCCCCACATATTTATCTACTTTTTTTGTGTGTGTGTGTGTGATTGGTTTGTTATATAGAAATATATATATTATACAATGTGTATGCTTATATTGTCAGTGCAGTGTGCTAGAGAGGATGTGACAGTGATATGCACCTTGCACTCTTGATGAAATGATGTCAGAACCCCAGGTATAAAGGAACTATTTCCAGGGGTGGGTGGGGTGATGGTGGGAATGGATTGGGCTAAACTGTGCCCTCGAAAACAATCAGTTAGGCTCTGACCCACCACTGCGATGATTGCCTTCCTGACAGCAAGATGCCCTACACAACAATTTGACAGAGAAGATACCTTGCTAATCAAACAGAGAAAAATCCAGACATCCAAGTCAGACACAGGTAAACCTCCCCAGTCCCAAAACAGCCTGGTGGTTTGTGCTCTAAAAGCAGCCAGCCCCAAAATAAGTCAGCTGTGCTTTAAACTCTTCCTGCACTGAAAATCTTAAGAATTGTAACAAAAGTAAAGCTAGATCCACCTCCCTCTGTTGCTTGAAAGACTGTCTTTTCCTGATAATTCTAAGTTCCTTATTTCACCTTTCAGTTAGAAGTAGCCTCCACCTGCAGAATATCTGATACAAACCAGAGACAATTGTAAGGTTCACCTCCCTGTATTATTTTGTCTGTTACTTAATATTTGCTGTATTTCCCTGTCTCCCACCTCGTACTACCTGTACCCGGGTCGCACCTGGAAATGAGCCTCGGCTCAGTGTGCCTTTCCCAGTCACCAACTTTTAAATAAATAAAAAATAAATAAATCTTCCCTTTGTATATCACCTGAGGGAAGAGAAAATGACAGGATAGTGTGCACCCCAGTAACATCAATATCTACCACTTGTCCCCTAGCCCAGCTACCAAAACTTGACGAGAACCAGTGGCAGCCATGGTCAGCTTGGATACTGGTATCATGCTGCCACCAGTTTCATCAATGCTTATTACAGGTTCTTGGGGGATGAGCTCCTGTGCCACAAATTTAGCAATTCTGCTTAAAAAGGAAGCCTTAAGGTTGTGGAAATCAGATGTTTTTTTTTTTTCTAGCAGTTTGGTGCCTTTTCTCTTACTGTACCCCATCCAATTTAGAAACTTCCAAGCCCATTTCCTCATCAAGTCTATTGTTCCACCATTCTCTTTCAATAGTTGAGGGGAACTTGTTTTAATGATTCCCTGGGCAATGGCTAGAACCACTGGTGCATTTACAACAGCACCCTCAGAGTGCAGAGTACCAACAATTTTCTGTAGCTGTTCAGTGGCATTGATCATTAGCAGCATCGGTCTACCTCTGGGCTTTCTGGGCAACTCAGCAGTAAGGTGTGCAGGGTTTGGTGAGTCTTTTAGGTGGTCCACGTAGTCCTTTTTGAACTTCCGAATTGTGCTCTCATTAATGTTGTTTTTAGTTTTGGACTTATAGAGATGCACAGCGGCCATCACACCATTATCAGCTGCATACCTGCCATATTCAAAACGTGTCTCCAGAGTATACTTTTGGTAGGTCTCCGGACGTCTCTTCTTGGCAGGCAGGGGGCACATGACAGTTCCTGGGCTACCACTGAAGCAACTGGTGCAGCAACACTAGATGTCTGTGCTAAACTGTCAGAGTTAATTTCAGCAACATCAAGCAGGTAACTCCACTTCGCTGGGCTTTTGGGATTCTCAGGCTTAACCTTCAACCAAGACAGCAGAGACATTATTGCAAATAAACTCAGAACGCAGCCAGTAAGTAATAGCAACAGTACTAGCAAGCTGCAGACTGATTCTGATCACTTTTAAGATGAGGCTACATGTTAATTAGGCAAATGTTATGCCAAGGCACATGTGCTACTTCTCAGAGCTGCAAAAATGTTTGGTGTGCAGTAGTGTTTAGATTCCACACAAAATAATTGTCTATATTTTGGTTGTATATAACAGAATGGGACTTGAGAAGGGGTAAATATCATATTTTGCTTTTCTGAAGGTATATGTTCTGCTGGAAAACAATGGAAATATTGTACTGCAAATTGAAGCTGTAATACTAAAGAAGACTTCTGCACAATTCAGGTCACACATTTGTTTCAGTTTCTCATAAGGAGAACTGAGAAAGACAGCTGATTGTAGTTTTCAGGTATGATTCAATGCGTATTCAAATATTGTACTTTTGATCAGCATTGTAGATCTATTTCTAATCTTCATTTTGTAACAATTTTCTCTTAAACAATCAGCTGAATACTTCTTAGAATGTAATATTCTTTGAGGTAGTGTTCTTCTGATGATGATTAAAGATGATTAAAATTTACTAAAATGAGTCTTCGGAGACAAAGTAATGATTGCTTTAATACTACATTTGGTATTCACCTTTGGTGAGGAGTAATTTATCTTAACAATCCATTACAGAACAGAGTATAATAAGATTAATATTGATACCACTGTGCTGAGACATGAGTTCAGGGTTGCTGTGGGAGGTGTCAAATCCTGAAATGTCAAAATAACACAGTACCATGGTGTTACCATTCTGCCAGTGTTTGGGAGAACTGACAAAAATCTAAAAATTACATCATGCCATTGTATTACCAGTGTGTGTGTGTGTGAGAGAGAGAAACTGGTAAAAAATGTCATAGGAATATCATTGTGCAATACCAGTGCACCAAAGAAAATCAATATGTTACCTACCACTGTGATGCCAGAATACCACTGGGAAGTACCACTATGGATTTTTCAGCTTACCACGGTATTGCCATTGTTATACCACTGTATTGCCATTGTAACAAATTTGGTAAGGGTACTGATTTCTACTATGAAAGCTCTGGCATCAATTTAAACTCATTTAAACACTGGAATTCTATGCGCTACTCTAAATCTCTAGTTAAATGGAAATTTGTGGGGCAGTGTACAACAGTTAAATGTACTATGCAAACACATACAGGATATAGGATGGGGAAGTGTATGATATGATAATTTAATGCACACCAAAGTATGGGATGTTACATAAACCCTGACAGCGAAGCCCGAGGGGTTTATCAAAGCATCCCACACTCAGGGTGTGTATTAAATTCTCATATGCACACTTCATCATCTTTTATTTTATATGATTGCTGGTGGACAATTTTTTCAGCTCGAGTGCTATGTCCCACAGACATTCCACACACACACACACACACACACACAGTCTGTCTCTCTCTCTCTCTCTCTCTCTCTCTCCCCATTCCTCTTTTTCCATAAACCCCTGTGGCACCTTCAGCTAAGTTTTTTTGGGCATATTTCAGCAGCCCCTACACAGCAGCCCCAAATGCAGCAGCAGCTTCCAACTTCCACTCCAGATTCCCAAGGTATGCAGCAGTCCCCAGTCCCTATCCCACTCCTTCTTGCCCCACAGCAACCTGACCACAGAAAAGCAGACTCCAGCTCCCACTTTAATTAATTCTTTTTTTTCTTAAGTTACAGATGAAATTGGTTCTGCCCATTCAGGGCACCAGTGGCAGTATGCCCAGTCATTAGGGTGCTGTTGGGATTAAGAAGTCATGGTGTAGGAGGTCATGATCATATCATTATTCAGATTTATGAGCACATTTGTTGTAACAGATAATTAGATTCTATAAGCACAGTACACCTATGAGGTACTGTGGCAGGTACATTATTCAGTTAGATTCTATGAGCACAGCATCTTCACACTGTGACAGATAGTTTTTAGATCTTGTATACTATTAGTTACACTTTATGAGCTCAGTGTGTGCTTCCTACAAACACATACTGAGACAACCAGAATTTTTTTAAACTTTATATGCGCGCATTAATATATATTTGTCTTACAAACCTGAGCATTAGTTCATTAAGTACATATTATTTTAGGATAGTCACATTTTATGGGGTTAAATACACACAGTTAGAATAAGAGGAAATCATCTTGAATCATAAAGCGATGGTGGAAGAATAATGTATTTGTTTATGCCTCAAATGTCCCATGACTCAGATTGTACCACATAGTTCCCTAGGAACAATTGCCTTGTTTAGGAATAGTCCAGATGTCTTGTCTCCTTCTCGCTGGTAAACATGTTCTTCCTGTACCAGAGAGAAGGACACTGCACCTATGAGGCAATGTTTGACCCTCATGGAAAACATGTATTTTTAAAAATCATGAAAGCCTATGGAATTAGTGGAGACAACCTGTCTATGGAATAACATATAAATATGGGCTAAACTGTTATGTAAGTTGTCTGCACAATCTGATAGCCAGTTATGGCATTACTACACCCTTCCTGCTGTGTGTGACCCTGTCATCAATGTAAGTATGAATTTCTGTACTTATTATAGCAGTAGCCATGGATATCAGAATACTAACAACACAATAAGAAACGTATTGGTACTTCTGTGTCTGATGTTTGGGTCAACTGATTTTTTTTATTTATCTATTTACAAGTTTAACCAGGAAGGCATACTGAGCAGAGTTGCTCAATTCCAGCTGTGACCTGGGGTCAAGACCCAAGACAATGGTACATGCATTTGGTACAGAGATATCAACACAATAAATGTCCATCCACCATACAGACAATCAGCAGATAGATACAGACAGTCAGAGATTGATACAGGAATATTTTAGATGGTTACAACTGAGTACAGAAACACGATATTTGTACATAATTTGACATTAGTTGTAGCAAGAGCAGCAAGAAGAGAAGTGAGAGGTGAGTAGGTGACTGTGACTGCAGGGGTTGGGAGAGTGTCTTATACCAGCTGGCAGAGCATTCCATAGCTGAGGGATGCAGAATTTGAATGTGGCCTGACCATTGGTTGTGCACATAAAGGGGATGTGGAGGAGCCTGGGGTCAGTGCTTCTGAGGGGGGGTATTTGTGAGAGGGTAGAGGCCAGGTAGGGGGGTAGGGAATGGGACCAAAATTTGGCTGAGAACCTAGCACTGTGGGTTAGTCTTCGGTCTTGAAGGGACAGCAGGGCTAGGGAGCTATATAAAGTGCAGTGGTGGGTTGTTTGTGGACAGTTGAGGATAAACCAACAAAAAGAGTGGAAAAGGGTGTCAAGGCTGGCCAAGGCAGAGGAGGGAGTGATAGTATAGACTATATCACCGGAGTCAAGTACTGGGAGGATCATCTTTTGGACAATAGCATTCCTGGCTGGTGAAGGGAGGCAGCTTTTGTTCCTGTATAGGGCGCCGAGTTTAGAGAGAAGTTTCTTATGTACGGAGTCGATGTGCATGTCGAAATTGAGGTGTGGGTTGAGCCAGATGCCTAAATATCTGAAGCTGGTACATTGTTCCAGGAGAGTCCCATCCAGAGTTTTGAAGGGGTGGTAGGGGGCTTGGCGGAAGAGTCTTTGCTGAGAGCAAAAGGTTAGTGACTTTTTTTTTTAGGGTTTAGGAATAGTTAGTTTGTCCTGAACCATTCCTGGATGGAGCTGAAATCCTGCTGAAAGAGATTTGCCACTGTGCTTGTGGAGGGGCCTGTGGCATACAATACTGTATCATCTGCATACATTTGTATGGATGCAAAGCAACAGGCTGATGGGAGGTAATTTAGGAATATGGAGAAGAGCAGTGGGCCCAAGACTGACCCTTGGGGGATGCCGGTGGTAACTGGGAGGGGGTTAGAGATGTGTGAGGTGACTTTTACAGCCTGATGTCTGCCCACCAGGTAGTCATGGAACCACATGGTGGCTGGTTTGGAGAGCCCGGCTTCAGTTAGCTTGGAAAGGAGCAGAGTATGTGAGATGGTGTTGAAAGCCTTAGCTAAGTCTATAAAGATAGAAGAGGTGATGTGGCCTTTGTCCATGCCAGTGAGCATGTCGCCAGTGACTCATAGCAGGGAGATGATGGTTGAGTGAGATTTGCGAAAGTCAGATTGGAAGGGAGTGAAGAAGGAGGAGGCGTCCAGATAGGGAGAGAGTTGGGTGAGGACCAGACGTTCCTGTATTTTTGCCAGAAACAGGAGTAGGGAGATGGGGCAGTAGTTGCCTGGGGAGGAGGGGTCGCCCCCTTTCGGTAGGAGAATGACGGTAGCCCATTTCCATTTGGAGGGAAGCTTGCCCAATGTGAAGAAGAGGTTGAATAGTGTGGCTAGAGGGGCGGCTATGGATGGGGCAGACAAGTATAACATCTTGGCATCCAGGGACATGGGGCACTTGCCTTTGTTGGGGTTCAGAGAGCGTAGGGATTTGAAAACTTCAGCTTGGGATACAGGGCAGAAGGAGAACTGTGAGGCAAGTGGGGGCACACTTGGTTGGGGGTGGGCCCCGGTGGGGTGGACACTGGAGGGTTGATAGAAGTAGGTATTGAAGGCTTCGGCTACCTCACAGGGTTTGGTGATGTAGGTGCCCTGAACTGATAGTGTCGGAGGTGGACGTTGGGTGGGAAGGAGAACAGGGATTTGAATGATTTCCAGAAGTTAGTCGGGTGGTTTATGTTTGCGCTAAAGCCAATAGAAAGTAGCTTTTTTTTTTCTGTCTAATGAGGTTAGTACAGGAGTTACGGAGGGCTCTGTTGGTTTGGAAGGATGCCTATGTGCCCAGTTTCTTGTGGGCTTTCTATGCATGATCCCTGGAGTGGCATTTGCTGATGATATCAGCTGTGATTCAGGGAAGGTGGGCACCTCTGACTCTTTTTGTGCGCAGGGGAGCATGTTTGCCCCAGACTTTAAGAAATTTGGCCTTGAAGGTTTTGAGCGCAGCATCAATAGATGAGGCCATTGGGATGAAGGACCAGTCTACTTGGCCTAGGTCTAACACAAGCGACGCTAGGTCCAGGGAATTATATGACCTTGTATGCAGCGTCTTTGGAGGGGGAGCTGTGGGTCTGTGCACTTTCCTGATCAGGAAAATCATGTGATGGTCACTTAGGGAGTCAGGGAGCAGGCCTGCACGTAGGATCCTGTGGGGGTGGGAGGAGAGAGCCCAGTCCAGCAGTGAATGATTATGCATTTTGTGGTTTAGCCTGGTGGGATCTTGTATCAGTTGGGTGGGCCTTATCTAAGGCAAGCCAACTGTGGTTATAGTCTCCAGTGGTGTGGAGCTCGCCTCCTATAAATAAGGACTGCAGGGTGGCCAGGTGCATAATGATGTCCATTGGGGAGGTGCCGGGAGGGTAGTAGTTGCCTGCAACATACACTGGGGGGGAGCATGGGAGCGATAGTTTGATTAAGAGAGAGAGAGTTTATGTGGGCTGGAAGTGAGGGAATTTGTACCATTGTAAACTACAGACTAGTGGAGATGTACATGGCAGTTCCTCCTCCTCTCTTTTTTCCTAGCCTATCATGCCTAATGATTGTGTATCCAGGTATGGATACTTTAGCATCGGTATGCTGGGGTTTTAGCCATGTTTTGGAGATGATGAGAATATCAGGGCGGTGGGTTAGAGCGATTGGTTGCAGCACAGAAATTTTATTTAGTAAGCTGCAGCTGTTACGGTGCAGGAGCCTGAGACCTTTGGGGAAAGAAATTGGGGTGTGGGCATTTGTGGTGGTGGGTCCTGGGATAGGCTTGATGTCCCCGGCTTGGAGGAGTAACAATGTGATAAGCTGCTTGGTTTTAAGCCAAAGGTATTTAGTGCTGGAGGTATGTGTGTTATCTGAGGCTATATGCGGTGGGCAGTGGAGGGCTGGAGTGTGGAGGACAGAATGACCAGGGAGGAAGGATGGAGGCAGGATGGTAGCACTAATGGGCCAGTCGTGTATGTTTGCCAGGACATGGGCATGTAGGAGGTGAGGGTGAGGGGCAGCACAGTTGTGCTAGGGGTCGAGGCAAGGTGGCAAAAGCGGGGAGGATCCCTGCTTGGGAGGTGTGCTGGGGTAGAGATGACAGTGGGGCCAGTGAGAGAAGTAGCAGGGGTAGAAAGTGCATCATCTTAGTCGGAAGTAGTGGAGAAATGCTTTGTCCGGGGGGGGGGTAGCAGCCTCTAGTGTTAGCAGCTGATAAGCTGCAAATGGAAGAGTGGGCTGATAGGTTTTTGCAGTCACGTGGTGAGTACTATAAAACTAGGAGCTTACCAAAGGCAGTGGTGGGGGTGGCGGGGCCAGAAGCTCAGTTAAACAAAAGGTCTCTTGTGGCAGGCCGGAGCCCTTGCAAGCACTATTGTTAGTTCAAACTGAAATGGCACCAAAACCGCGCTCCGATTCCAGCGGCGGGTGTCCGTACCTTCTTCGGGGGGGGGGGGCTTCCTCATTGCAGCTGCTGGCTGGGAAGGGCTGACTTTACCTTGGAGCCCTCGCGACCTGAATCCCGACTGCAGAGAGAGGAGAAGAGAATTTATGGAGAGCAGAGAGGGAGGAGTAAATCTTGACCAGCTAAGTACCTTTCTGATAAGCACAAATCATGCAGCACTTTAACCAGGGCACAGCAAACTGTTTTTCTGCGGGAACTAATCTTGACAGAGATGCAGTTTCCAAACAGTTCTGTAATTCTAAAAACAGCTCTAATCTATGGGTGTAGCACATTGTAACAAGGCATATCAGGCTGTTTACTTGTGGGAATTAATTTAGTTATGAATACAGAAAAAAATTGCAGTTTCCATCAGCTCAGTAATTCTAGACAGCTCTAATCTATGGGTGCAGCATGTTGTACCAGGGCACAGCAAGCTGTTTTCTAGGGGAATTAATTAGTCAAGAATGCAGTTTACAGCGTGGATTTTTCTTAAGGCACCATGGAGAAATTACAGTACTACTTGCAAGCTGTTGTGTGGGGGAATTATTTAGACAAAAATGCAGTTTAACAGAGCGGATTTCACTTAAGGCACCCTAGGAAATTACATTATAACACTGTGGCAATTCAAATAATTTTAGCTTGCAAAAACAATCTGTAGATGTCTGCCAACATTTAAGGCAGAAGCTCAGTTAAACAAAAGGTCTCTTCTGGAAGGCTGGAGCCCTTACAAGTACTATTGTTACTGTAGTTCAAACTGAAATGGCACCAAAACCACACTCCGATTCCACTGGCGGGTGTCCATACCTGCTTCGGGGGGGGGGCTTCCTCGTTGCGGCTGCTGGCTGGGGAGGGCTGCCTTTCACCTTGGAGCCCTAGTGACCCGAGTCCCAACTGCTTCAGGGGGCCTCTACTGCGGCTGCTGGACTGGGGAGGGCTGACTTCACCTTGGAGCCCCTCACAACCCGAGTCCTGACTGCTTGGGGCTTCCTACAGTAGCTGCTGGCTGGGGAGGCTGACTTCACCTTGAGCCCTTGCGACCCGATGGTTCTGTACAGAAAATGTCTTATTGGAAACTCTGTGTCTTTCTAACTTGAAGCCCTGTATAATGAATTAGATTTTTGTTACCCTTTCCACAGACTTGTGCAAGACTCTCATAAGACCATATCAGTAGTTCTAAAGTAAAAGCAATATAATAAATAATTATTTTTCAACAGGCGCCATGTTTTCAAGTTGCTGTTCCCTCTTTTTGCAGGGAGCCGCTCCCAAAACACCCCCATGAGGGGGGCTGTGCCCCCACATCCCCCCTTATTAAATAGTCTAACTCTGGGGGGGTGGACCTTGAGGAGGGGGTGGTGAATTCCATTATTGGTTTCCTAATGACAGGCACACTGCCACCAGCACCCTGATGGCCAGAAAGGTTTGAAATTGCAATTGCACTAACCTTTACTTGTAGGCAGTCAGCCACAGACTCATTCCTGCTGACAGCATGTGTCACCTGAAGCTAGCAAACCAAAGGATCAACCAGATACTTTTTTTTTTAAATTTAAGAGTAGGATTAATTGTAGGATCAACCAGATAGATAAAAATATATATATTATGGGAAGGTGTGGGTCTTGTGGCAGCTCTTTGATAACAATGATACAGAGCCACCATGTTTTAGGAATTGTTTAGTCCGCCCACTCACAGAACAGGAGCCAATATGAGAACACGTGTGTTTGACAGACAGAGTGCAAGAATGCCATAACCAACTGGTTATTATGGCAAATAACAACTGATTAGAAACAAGCATTTGTCAATGCCGAATGTTGTCTTGCTGACATTGGCATTGGTAGCACAGGAGTTGAACAGATGCATAATAGGAATGGCAGTGAGGTATGAAAGTGACGTCAAGCCTGCATCATCCTACAGAGACTGACAGGTGCTGAGGTTGCCTTTGGGCAGCGGCCATAATATTCATGGCACTTCAGCTCACCCTATCCTGCAGTGTGACATATATTGTATTGTGCCTTGGGGTCCTTGGGCCTTATGCTCACCCCAATCGGCCATTACGCTCATGGTACTTTATCACACCCTATCTTGCAGACAATGACAAGTCCTAAGGTGTGTCTTTCGGTGTTCAGCTTTTCAGTCACCCCATTTCATAAGGACATATGCTGAAATGGGGGCAGCACAGGAGAATGGGGTGAACTGTGGGGCCGAATGGTCCAAGGCACACCTCGATGCCTGTCAGTGGCTTGAGGGTGGGGGGATGGCATGGCATGAGCATGACAGCCAGCAATGCAAAGGCATACCCCTGATGCCTGTCAGTCTGTACAGGGTGGGACTTTATGGTTAGAACCCCTAATGCCCTGGCTATTTGTTGGCATTTGCACTACAAATTTGCAACATGGCATTTTTGTGACCCCCACCTCATGAAAATGTTTGGGACCTCTGCTCATGAATAGTCACACTGTGATTTTATTAATCTGTGCCAAATGTTGATTTCTCACAGTGACTGCGCCATTCTGTGCCAGAAGTGGGAAAAGACCATTCGGGCAGGATGTGAAAAATGACAGCTGTATCATTCATAAGAAGAGATGGCAGTGTTGAAAAGAAAGAGGATCAGTTGGACTACAGTGGGCTCAGGGAGGGTGAGGGTGGTGGAACAGAGGCGCATACCTCCAGTTGTACTTCTCCACAATTTCTATGCCGTTCTGAAAAAGTGTGGTTCCTCTATGGAGGCATCCATAGTGGAGACCAAGGAGGATGCTGGGAACCTCCACAAAGGAGATCCACAGGAGGGTGGCATGGGACCCCACAGGGGAAGGAAAGAACACCTGGTGGGGGACTCCATTGTTAGGAAGGTAGAACTGGGGGAGGAAGGGGGAGGGAGGTAAGGTGCCTGCCTGGTGCCATGGCTTGAAGGGACAGGGAGCGAATCCTCAGGATCACTGGAGCAGCTGCACAGGGGAGGGAGCTGGATGTCACTGTCCACCTAGGGATAAATGACCTAGCTAACAAAGGGATCAGAGCAGTGCAAGAAGCATTTGTGGAGATGGGGAGGGGCCTTAGACAAATAGCACACACAGTAACCTTCTCAGAGGTGCTGCCTGTCTATGGCACGGATGAGGCTAGGATGCTCTGCACCATGAGATTCAATCAGTGGTTGAAAAACTGGTGCAGAGCTCAGGGCTTTGGCTTCATTGGTGACTGGGTCCACTTGGACGGATGCAGCCTATACTGGCGTGATGGTCTGCATCTGTCCAGGAGGGAACCAGGATCCTAGGTGATAGGTTTAAATATTTCATTGGCAAGCATTTAAACTAGCCAAGGGGGGAGGCACTGGAAAGGAGCAGGGAAATCCTAGCCCGCCCCCAAAAAATCAGGGTACTAAGTGAGGTAGACACCAACATAGAGATGTCAATAGGGAGAAGCGCAGCTGTAAATGGAGAAAGTGACAAACACAATAAGGACAGGGATGGGGCAAAAAGGGGTAAGGCCATCAAGAAATGGAGGGTAATGTGTACCAATGCCCGTAGTCTGGGCAACAAGCTCCCTGAACTGGTGGCCTTTATGGAAGAGGGATGCCTGGATATCGTAGCAGTCACAGAAACATGGTACACAGAGAACCATGACTGGGATGTTAACATACCAGGGTACACAACCTACAGGAGAGACAGGGAGGGCAGAAGAGGGGGGATTAGCTCTCTATGTAAGGGAAGGGATAAAAGCAACTGAACAAAAGAGTAAACAGGGAGGAGAGGAGGCACTGTGGGTCACTTTAGAGACTGGAAATGACACCACAATCCACACAGGGTTGTATACAGACCCCCATGTCAGGGGGAGGGAATGGACTAGGACATAATAGAAGGCATATTTAGGATGGCAGAGAAAGGGGAGATACTGTTGATGGGGGACCTTAATATGCCAGATGTTAACTGGAGCACCTTTGCTGCAGCCACATCCAAAAGCAGGGCCATTCTTGATGCCCTTCAGGTGGCATGCCTTAGACAGCTAGTTTAGGAACCTACTCATGAGGGTGCAATCTTAGACCTCGTACTCTCAATCGGGGACAGTGAAAGGATCTCAGATCTAGAAGTGAGTAGCCATTTGGGAATAAGTGACCACCAAACAGTGTGGTTCACGATAAACTCAGCTACAGAGTCAAGCCATACAAAAGTGAAGGTTCTGGACTTCAGGAGGGCTGACTTTGGCAAGATGGGAGAGTGCCTTGGAAAAGCACTAGCAAACAGGCTAGAAGGAGGGGTGAAGCAACAATGGGGAGATATCAAAACTGCCATCAAAGAGGCAACAAGCATTTGTGTGAAGCAAATAAACAAATCAAAATGAAAGAAAAAGCCACTATGGTTCTCAAAAGAAGTGGCGGTGAAGGTTAGTGACAAAAAGATAGCATTTAGGAAGTATAAGGAAACACAGAAGGAGCAGGACAGAGAACTGTACCAGTTAAGGCAGAAGGAAGCAGGGAGGGTAGTCAGAATAGCAAAGGCACAAACTGAGGTAAAGATAGCCAACTCAGTTAAGAAGGGTGATAAAACTTTATATAGGTATATCAGGGAGCATAGAAAGACAAAGGGAGGGATAGTGAGGCTGAATAGAATGGATGATGGGTGGGCAGAGAGTGACAATGAAAAAGCAGGGATACTGAATGAATACTTCTGTTCAGTATTCACAAAAGAGGAAGTGGGGGATGTGCCTAATCCAATTAACAGAAGCACTCTGGAGAAGGGGGTCTATCTCAGTCCTTTCACAGAAGAAAGGGTTCTGAAAGAACTCCTAAAACTGAAGGTAGACAAAGCAATGGGGCCAGATGGAATTCACCCCAAAATTCTAAAAGAATTAAGCAGAGAACTAGTGACACCACTGACTACCCTTTATAACAAATTATGGGAGGATGGTGTGGTACCTGAGGACTGGAAGAAGGCAGATGTGATTCCCCTTCACAAAAGTGGGACCAAGACAGAGGCAGGAAACTACAGACTTGTCAGTTTGACCTCTGTGGTAGGGAAAGTGATGGAATCACTTCTGAAGGAAAGAATTGTTGAGTACCTAGAGGCCAGTGGGGCACAGGACCCAAGGCAGCATGGGTTCACTGCAGGAAGGTCATGTCAGATGAATCTAATTGATTTCTTTGACTAGGTGACCAAAGTAGCAGACCAGGGAGGGGCTGTGGACATGGCCTACCTAAACTTTAGCAAGGCATTTGACACAGTCCCACACAAAAGATTAGTAGTCAAATTAACCAGCCTTGGAGTGGGTCCTAGGGTGGTGGCCTGGGTAAAACATTGGCTGAACAACAGGACACAGAAGGTAATTGTAAATGGAGTCCACTCTGAAGAAAAAGGGGTTACTAGTGGGGTACCGCAGGGCTCAGTACTGGGTCCACTCCTTTTTAATGGCAGTATAGCGCAGTGGTCTAAGGCTCTGAGCTGCAAATCTGGTGACATCCAGCAGTCCAGACCTGGGTTTGAATCCCACAGCTTCCACTTGCATACCGTATGACCCTGAGCAAGTCACTTAACCTCCTTGTGCTCCCAGGTCACTCCTGTAAAAAAGCTTTCTGCTTGGTGTGCTATACCTGGTTAAACAACTTAAAAAAACAAAAAACAAAACAAAATGTCTTTATAAGTGACATTGCAGAGGGACTGGAAGGAAAAGTATGCTTCTTTGCAGACGACACAGAGATTTACAAAAGGGTTGATACACAAGGAGGCATAGAAAGGATGAGAAGGGACTTGGCAAGGTTGAAGGAATGGTCAGAAGTATGGCAGCTTGGATTCAATGCAAAGAAGTGCAAAGTAATGCACCTGGGAAACAAAAACCCAGGGGAAGATTACACAATGAGGGGGAGGAAGTAACAACAACAAAAATGGAAAGGGACCTGGGGGTAATCATATCAGATGACCTTAAGGTTGGCAAGCAATGTGAGAAGGTGGTAGGGAGGGCTGGGAGGTTACTGGGATGTATAGGGAGAGGCATCATCAGCAGAAAACAGGAAGTTGTTATTCCCCTGTACAGACAGTTGGTGAGACCCCATCTGGAGTACTGCATCCAGTTCTGGAGACCCTATTTCCGCAGGGACATAGACAGGATGGAGGCAGTTCAGAGGAGGGCAACTAAAATGGTGCAGGGTCTGCAAGAGAAGCCATATGAGGAGAGGCTAAAGGAGCTTAATATGTATACCCTTGAGGATAGGAGGGAGAGGGGGGACATGATAGAAACGTTTAAGTACCTCAGTGGAATCAACAAAGTCCAAGAGGGTAGCATCTTTCAGAAAAAGAGTTGTACAAGAACAAGGGGACACAATTTGAAGATAGAGGGGAGGATGGCTCAGGGGCAATGTGAGGAAGTATTTTTTCACAGAGAGGGTAGTGGATGCATGGAACAGCCTCCCTGAGGAGGTTGTGGGGTATAAAACTGTGGGAGAATTCAAGAATGCATGGGACAGACATAAGGCAATTTTTTTGGGGGGTAGGAAGAAATAGGCTGTTGGTTAAATTGGATCTGCAGCTTATCTGCAGGAGAAAACATTGATGTCCTAGTACACATAGGGACTAATGATCTCGCCAGCCAGTCAGTTGTGGAGACCAAGGAACACCTGACTAGGCTGGGTGGCAAACTATCATCTATTTCGTCCGGCATCTCCTTCTCTGAGATCCTGCCAGTCTGGGAGAGGGGAGCAGATGGACGGAAGGTCAGAGAAGGGGAGATAGGGGAGCTAAACACGTGGCTTAAGGGCTGGTGCCAGGAAAAGGACACAGATTTGTAGGGAACTGGCAACAGTTCTGGGAGCGAAAGTTCTTAAATTTGATGGACTGCATCTGACTAAAGAGGGAGTCAGTGCATTGGGGCAGAAGTTTGATGTCTTTGCAGAATATTTAAACTAGCAAATGGGGAGAGAGGTGCAGCACCCCATACGTCGAATGGGAAGAACACCCCTCCCCCCTTAGCTAGTGGTCAAACAGAAATTCAGCATGTTTGCCGTTCATTTGCATCACCAGGTAAGAAAAAAGGTTTGTCTCCCCATACGACGCACAGGGGTAATGCCAAACTTCACCCAACAACTAACACACCAAAATCTGGCCAATGGAAAATCATGTACAAAATGCTCACAGCCTGGGAAATAAGATCCCAGACCTGCAGGCATAATGTCAGAGGCTAAACTGGACATGGTAGCAATTACTGAGACGTGGTTTACCAGTAACCACACTTGGGAGACTTCAGTACCTGGCTATGTATTGTTCAGAAGAGGTCCGAGGTGCAAAAGGGGGGAGGAGGCCCTGTATGTTAATGAAAATATCAAAGCTACAGAAATTCAGAATACACATAAGGAGCCAGAAGAACTGTGGGTCACCCTGAAACAGGAAATGGGACAACCATAAGAACTGGGGTTGTCTACAGGCCCCCAGACCAGGGGGAGGACATAGACACATTACTGTTAGAAGATATACAAAACATGACAGCTAAAGGGGAGGTTCTGATAATGGGAGACTTCAACATGCCGGGTACAGATTGGTCAATACCAGCAGGAACATCTGCCAGAACTAGACTCATAGTGGATTCCCTGCAGGGGGAGGGCCTCAAACAACTGGTACAGCAACCCACAAGAGACAGGGCTATCCTAGATCTAGTACTGACTAACAAAGAAGGGATCACAGATCTCCAGGTAGAAGGTCACCTGGGGCCAGTGACCATCACTGGTATGGTTCAATTTGGCTACCTACATCTAAATCATCCCATTCCAAGGCAAAAATATGGGACTTCAGAGGAGCTGACTTTGATAAGATGGCCAACAGAGTTAAGCCAGTCTCTGCAAAAGAAACACAGGAGGTACAGGCAAAGTGGGCAAGCATTATGATGCAATACTTGAAGCAACATCCCATTGTGTTAGACAGAAAAGGAAGTGCAAAAAAGAAGGAAACCACTTTGGTTCTCAAATACAGTAGCAGAAAAGGTCAGAGCCAAAAGGCTGGCCTTCAGGAAATATAAGGGAACACAGCGGGATGAAGATAGGGAGGCATACCAAACTGCCCTAAGAGAAGCAGGTAAGGCAGTAAGGCAGGCAAAGTCCCAAACTGAGGAAACACTAGCACGAACAGTAAAAGAAGGTGACAAGACTTTCTATAGATACATTAGTGAAAGGAGAAAGTCCAGAGGGGGTATTGCTAAGCTTAACGGAGAAAAGGAGCATGTGAGGAGGAGGACCCTGTAAAGGCATCTATCCTAAATAGATACTTTTGCTCAGTATTTACTGAAGAGAAGGTAGGGCAGGGCCCACAGCTCAGCATCATGGACACAGGGGGGGAGGTGAGCACTACTCCTTCACAAAAAGAAAGGGTCCTACAAGAGCTTGCTAAGCTCAGGGTGGATAAGGCAATGGGACCTGATGGCATACATCCCAGGGTACTTATGGAGCTAAAGGAGGAACTAGCAGAGCCATTAGCAGAATTGTTTAGTGAGTCTCTGAGCACAGGAGAGGTCCCAGAAGACTGGAGAAGGGCTTATGTGATCCCGCTTGCACAAGAGTGGTAGCAGGGAGGAGGCGGCAACTACAGACCGGTCAGTCTTACCTCAGTGGTGGGCAAGATTATGGAGGCACTCCTAAAGAAAGGATAGTGCAACACCTGGAATCCATAGGAGCACAGGATCCAAGACAGCATGGGTTTACAAAAGGAAGGTCCTGTCAAACTAATCTCAGATTTATTTGACTGGGTAACCAGAGTGGTGGACCAAGGGGGAGCAGTTGATGTCGCCTACCTTGACTTCAGCAAAGCTTTCGACACTGTTCCACATAGAAGATTGATAAATAAGCTGGGTAGGCTCGGGTGGGTCAGAAGTTGGTCAACTGGGTGGCAAACTGGTTGATGGGCAGAAAACAGAGACTGGTGGTAAATGGTATACAGTCAGAAGAGATGCAAGTCACAAGTGGAGTACCTGGGATCAGTCCTGGGGCCAGTCCTCTTCAAACATCTTCATTAGTGACCTTGCAGATGGACTAGAGGGTAAGGCTTGTCTGTTTGCAGATGACACCAAGATCTGCAACAGAGTAGATGATCCAGATGGGTGGGCAGAATGAGAAGAGATCTGATAAACTAGCAGAATGGTCAGAAGAGTGGCAACTGGATTTAATGCAAAGAAGTGCAAAATCATGCACATAGGGAAGAGAAACCTGAAGCCACCTATAGGCTGGGAGGGAGTGCTAGCAGTCACAAAGGAAGAAAGAGACTTGGGCATCATCATCACTGATGACCTAAAATCATCCAAGCAGACCTCTAAAGCAGTAGAGGCTAGGGGGGTGTTAGGGTGTATTAGTAGGGGTATCACAAGTCGTAAGAGGGAAGTAATAATCCCTCTGTACAAGAGGCCCCATCTGGAGTACTGCGTGCAGTATTGGAGGCCACACCTTCACAAGGACATTAACCAAATTAAGGCAGTCCAGAGAAGGGCAACCAAAATGGTGCAGGGACTGCATCAGAAGACATATGAAGACAGATTAACGGAGCTCAATATGTATACCCTTGAGCAAAGGAGGGAGAGAGGTGATATGATCGAGGCATTCAAACACCTTAAGGGCATAAACAAGGTAAAAGAGTCTAACATGTTTAAATATAAGAAAAATAGCAGGACAAGAGGACACAGCATGAGATTGAGGGAGGCCGATTAAGGGGAAATGTGAGGAAATTCTTTTCACAGAAAGGGTGGTGGATGCATGGAATGGCTTACCACAAGAAGTGGTGGCTATGAATACAGTGCAGGGCTTCAAACAGGCATGGGATAGGCATAAGGGAGCAATACAAATGACTATGAATAGATAGGCCACTGACAGAGCAAAGGCCGATTGCACATTTGTAAGGTAGAAAAAGAAATGGGCAGACTGGATGGGCCTTGCGGTCCTTATCTGCCGTCAACTTCTATGTTTCTATGTTTCTATGTTATCCTCTAGGTAGGGAAATGGGCAGACTAGGTGGGCCAAGCAGTCCTTGTCTGCCATCAAAGTCTATGTTTCTATGTTTCTATCTTGAGTGAAAATATTAAAAATGCTCAAATTTACGAACATACGTAGAAACTGCTCAATGCACACTCGTAACACAGTCATTTAATGGAATTATTTCATAAATTTTTCAACATAGGCATTTTGGGACCTCTGCTCATGAACACTGTCACTATGATTTTCTTCATCTGTCCTGTTCGATGATTTTCCACAGCGACTGCGCCATTGTGTGCCACTTGTGCAAAAACACATTTCAGGCAGGATGTGGAAAATGACAGCTGTACAGTTCATAAGGAGGTGTGTAAAACTGACAATGTTGTAAACATTGAGTGAAAATATTGCAAAATGTCAAAGTTATGGTTGCACATGGAAACTGCGCAACGCACGCTTGTAACATACTCATTTTGTGGACCTTTGCCACCAAATTTTCAACACACACTCTTAACACAGTCATTTATTTGAATTATTTCACCACATTTTCAACATAGGCATTTTGGGACCTCTGCTCATGAACACTGTCACTATGATTTTCTTCATTTGTCCCGATCATTGATTTCACACAGTGACCGTGCCATTGTGCGCCACTTGTGCGAAAACACATTTCAGGCAGGATGTAAAAATGACAGCAGTAAAATTCATAAGGAGATGTGCAAAACTGACAATGTTGTAAATGTTGAGTGAAAATATTATAAAATCTCACAGTTACGAGTGCACATGGAAACTGCACAACGCATACGGAAACTGTACAACGCACGCTTGTATCATACTCATTTTGTGGACTTTTGTCACCAGATTTTCAACATAGGCATTTTAGGACCTCTGCTCATGAACAGTGTCACTGTGATTTTCTTAATCTGTCCCAAACACTGATTTTCCACGGCGACCGCTCTATTCCACGCCAGTAGTGTGAAAACACATTTCTTACAGGATGTGAAAAATGACAGCTATACTGTTCATAAGGAGGTGTGGGAAAATGCCAATGTTGAAAATCTGGAGTGAAAATATTAAAGATTTGTGAACTTATGAGCATGCATGGAAACTGCGCAACGCGCGCTCATAAAACAGTCATTTTTTTTAACCAAATTTGCATCATAGGCTTTTTGAGAGCCCACCTGATGAACAGTGGCACTGTCATTTCATTAATCAGTCCCAAAAGGTGATTTCATGCAGAGATGGCGAAATCACCT
The DNA here is from genome assembly GCA_016271365.2 of Neoceratodus forsteri. NCBI lineage: Eukaryota > Metazoa > Chordata > Ceratodontiformes > Ceratodontidae > Neoceratodus > Neoceratodus forsteri. Next base: position 1,334,642,704 of record CM057449.1, read on the forward strand.
TTTGGGACTGAATAACGCCACAACAGTGACTGAATTCATGAGGGGGGGGGTCCCAATAACCCTATGTTGAAAATTTGGTGACAAAATTCAAAAAAATGACTGAGATATGCACCAAAGTTGGAAAAACCCTGTTTATGCCATTATACAGTTTACCGGAATTTCTTCAGTTCACGGTCGGCTTTGAAGAGTGCAGACGTGTTCCTGGTCCACCGAAGATCATTGCGCTGGGCTCCAGAGGTAAGTGTGGGGTTGGAGGGTATGGGAAGGCAGGGTGCACAGCGGGTGGGTGTGGGTTGGGTGAGGAGCTGCTGGACTTGACAAGGGACCATTTTCTGGTTTACAGGGTAAAAAAAAAAAAATTGCGGGACTGTTTTTATTTTTACAGGTGCCAATTGGCACAATGGGGTGGGCTCCCAGCATGCCACCTAACTGTTTGGGGGTGCTGTAGCTGATGGGGGATTGGGCACCCCCACCGGCCATACAGAGATGGGGGGGCATGAGCCAAGGGGATTGGGCAACCCCTTGGCACACAAGACATGGTGGGGGGGTTCAGTATGCCGACGGGAACTGGGCACCCTGTTGGCAAATTACCTCAAGAGGGGACATGCCAACAGGGATTGGACACCCCCATCAGTGAGTGGAAGCAGGGGCTGCATGAGCTGAAGGGGACTGGGCACCCCCTCGGCACACAAGAAATGGGGGGGTTCATCATGCCGACGGGGATTGGGCACCCCATTGGCTTTCACAGATACAAGGCAGCAGCTGTCCCTCAGCTACTCTGGGGACTGAGAAACTGATGGGGAATCTGCTGCCATGTTGCTTGCCCAGAGCAGGCAAGCAATAATTGGCTACTGCAATCAGGGACTGCTGTATTGCGCTCCCTGATTGCAGCGGCTAATTTCTTTGAAGGTGGTAGAACATTTTTCCAACTGCTGTCATAGACAGCGTGCTATGCCATTGGTGCCACAGAGCCCAGCCTCAAAAAGCAGTGGTGCCATTGGCTGCACCAGGACCACACCTCCGAAACCTGCTTCTCAACTCAAGCAACCACAATATGTTGCCTGCGGTGCATGCACAAGACGACATAAAAATTGTTCACCAGTAATTATATACAGAATAATAGATAGTGCCTGAGTTATTAAATACAGAATAATAAGTAAATGTGCACAACAAGGCTGTGTTTCCATCAAGGGAATTCTATGACACCACAGACCTTGAGAGCAAAGTTCAAGAGCTCAGTAATGTCATAGAATCCCCAAGATACAAATTCAGCCTTGTTTGTGATCACTGAGCTGTTATTTTATGTAGTAGATAGCGAGTCCTTATTGCGCACAGAAAAAAAGGGCAGGGCAGTGTGCATTCTGACAGTGACACAAGTAGTTTTAAATAAGACTTTACTGATGGCAAAACCGACATTTCACAAAAAAAAAGGAACTCAAGAAAATTGGTTTAATTGAGGCAGGTGCAGTAAACATTCTAATAAAACATTCTCCTACAAGCAGACATTTAATTTACACAGGAAAGCAGTACTCATCAGGGAAACCTAACTAATGGCAGATGTGAGTAACAGCAGCAAACATTCAGCTAAACATTTGCATATGATTGTAACAGGGTGACCCCCTGTTATGAATAAGGTTCCCCTTACTGCTCTACAGTTTAAGAAAAGATGTGCACCCCCTTCCTTATTTCTCTCACTCTTCTCTGTCACCTGTTCTTCACTTTGCCTTTCTGTTTATTCATGTCAGGGCAGCCAACCTGACATTCTGAAATTCTTTGCTATCCCTTTATTCCCCGTTTTTGTATTGTGCACATGAAGAACTGAAAGTGCTTATACAGCAGAAATATTGAGGTAAAGATATATTTAGCACATGTAGCATTAGCGCTAGATGTTTTAAACACTGGTGCCCCAATAAAATAGACAAACTCCTTTGGGGGGCCCACTCCCAAGGTGCTGACTGTTGCAACCAATCACTGTATGTGGCTCCAGTCACAGCATGCGACCCTAGAAATAATCATTGAAGCGAGATGCTCCATGTCTGTATCACCACGGTGCAGTTAAGAATTAGCTGGAGAGAGGAGGCATGCTCTCCGTTGCAAGGAATTGCTGCATAATGCGGCAAAGAGGAATAAAAAGGGCAGAAATGCTGAAATTGTGAGACACTACGGGCAGAAATGAAACTCAGTAGTGTCCTAAATACTTTAAATGTGCCAGCAAAGTTGATTTCAGCCCCAGAATGTTATAAGTGGGTCTGTTTTGGATAGATGAATGGGCCACTGTTGAAAGAGGGCCAAAATAAAATTGCAGCCCCACAGCTGATATTTCAGCCATCAGCTTTTTGAAAATAAGTTGGCCTTTGAGCTGGGATCCTGAATAAAGAAGGGTTTCTGTTTGCATGCCTACAAATTTGCCCTGGAATAAAGAGATGCTGGTGCAGCAAGGTTGGGCTAGAGACGGAGAGCCCTGACAATAATTATGAATTATAAAATAAAGAAATAAACTGTGGTAAACATCAGTTTTTAACAGCAGTTTTCTTAGGTCTCAAGAGCTGACAGGAGAAGGGAGAAAAGGAATGCACCCTCAATCTCCCCTTCCTCTAGCCAACTCAGGGACACCTGAGTTTTCAACATGTAATTCAAAGGTATTAAGTTGTAATTACCTGTGTGGATTCAAACACCCTACTAAGGACTGGCAGCCCAAACAGTGGCTGTTTATATAGCTGAGTAGACTGTGATGTCACTCCTTAGAAGGAGAAGCTTAGTTCCTAAATAATCTGAGGCACTATAATTAAGGTTATTAGCGGTCCTCCAGACTGGAGACATTAGATGTTATTGGATATTAATGTGAAGCCTTTTTGTTTGAAATAGGGTACAGAATGTTCACTGAGCCTCAGAGAACTGAGAGAAAAATAAGCAGTCATTTACTTTAACAAGGAGTCACATGACTGTGATGTCACCCCTAGCTATCCTATAAAAACCCGCCACTAGGGGCTATGAAGTATATTGGTGGGTCAGTTGTTCCTGACCACACTAAGAGAAGGAGCTGAGTGTGAGAGCTTGCACACTGTTCGAAGTTATTGGATGTACAGAGGAATTTCAGGAGTCTTGAGAAAAAATATTTCCTGTTGATTGTGGTGTGATGAACTAACACCCAGTTTCTTTCTGTAAATTTTAATTTTTTTTATTTTTATCTGTGTCAAATAAATTGACAAATGCAGTATTTGTGTTTTTTATGCACTAAATTTCTGCCTTGGTGTCTGTTATTATATCCACGCTTCTACATTGATCTATTAGGATTTTAAACTACAAAAAAATCTGAAAAGGCAGCATTCCTTAAAATATTAAAATTGGGTTCTTAGCTGCTGATGATTGTAGCTTTTTAGTTTGTCTGATGGTTGTACCAGTTTTGAAAAAACTGAAGCCACCATCACAGTCACTGTATTCTCGGTACCAGGAGTGTATGAAAATCTGAAAGGACTTTGAAAACATTCGGCTCTGGCACATGAGTAGTACAACAGTTTGAGACAAACAGTGGAAAGGTTGTTGTAGTATAGTAGTGATGTAGCTACTATACTACAACGTTTCTGACCTTTGAACTGTAGCAAAACAGCTTTTGTGGCTGTATCATTTTCTATTCATAATAGGAACTAACTATCTACTATATATAGAATAGTGGATGGGTGAACATCCACAACAAGGCTGTGTTTCCATCAAGGGAGTTGATGACATCACAGAGACCTCGAGAGCGAAGCTCGAGAGGTCTCGTTGATGTCATCAACTGCCCGAGATGGGGACGCAGACTTAGTTGTGGATGTTCACCCATCTACTGTTTTTTATAGTATATGTTTTTTTTTTTTTTTTTTTTACATTTATTTTTTTCATTACTAGCCATAGGCACTGCTCCCGTTTCCCCTCTGGTGCTTCTGCTTAAGGCCTCAGCTGGTTCCGGCCCTGCCCTCAGCACATCATTTTTTTTTTTTAAATCGTGAGAAAAAATAGAAGCAATTGTTTTAGAAAGGAGCCATGTATGGCTCTGTGTCCCAATTCCCGACTTCTCAGTCGGTGGCTCCTGCTTTCGGCGCCATGAAATCACACTACCATGTTTTTTTCTATAGAGCGCCCTCTAAGCCAATCAGTCAGCAGGTCAAGGTAAAAGTTGTTGTACTATCGATGTGATGTCAGAACGATAGTACAACAACTTTTTGACCTTTGAACTGTATTTACAACAAGATTTCAGCAGTTGCTGAAATCCATTGACAATAGGCAGCACCCATATACTATATATAGAATAGTGGATGGGCAACCATCCACAACAAGGCTGTGTTTCCATCAAGGGTGCTGATGACATCAGAAAGACCTCGAGAGCGAAGCTCGAGAGGTCTCCATGATGTTATCAAATCCCGAGATGGGAAATACAGCCGTAGTTGTGGGTGGGCGACCATCTACTATTTTATATAGTATATGGTTCCCCGAAATGTGTTGTACCTTGTGTTAACTCATTCACACTGGTGCTGGCTAGATTCCTATTCGCTCCTCTTCAGTTTCCAATAATTTCAGTCATCGTTGATGCAGTCCTGTCCCCAAACATATAGGTCCTTCTCTCAGCAGTCGTGCTCTGCTCTGGTCCCACAACTGTGCCAGTAATTTAAAATAAAATAAAAAATCCTACAAAATAATAGTCTGGATACACGGAATTGACTTTAGTAGTCCATGTCCAAACTGTGTCTAATCGCTCGACTGCACTGTTCGCTAAGTACAGGTGCCATTTTAGAACTTATTTTTTTAAAAGAGCACTGTTGCAGCCAATCAGATCGCAGGTTAAGGGTAAAAAGTTGTTGTACTATCGATGTGACATCAGAACGATAGTACAACAACTTTTTTTGACCTTTGAACTGCCCTACAACAAGATTTGGAAAACCTTTGTTTTCCAGACACAATAAGCTCTAACCATATACTATAAAGCCAGCTTCTTTACATACACAAGTTTTTCAAGTTTCAAGTTTCAAGTTTATTGCAGGAAAACTCCATTGAGCAAGCTCATTCACAAGGAGGTCCTGTGACATAAACACTTAAAGTACAAACACAGATAGGTAATAACAGTATATACATGAAATGCACGTTACATGATACAGGTTGGATATACATACAAGGGTACCACATAGGGTGACCGCAGGTGGTAAACATTGATATGAGACAGGGAAGCGACTTACAGGTTGCATACTGATAAATGAAACATGATGACTGGTGTGTGTAATACATATACAGTATTTTGGCAGCTAGAATAAACAACAGTCTACAACTGATATGGGGGAGTGATTTGATAGAGTAGCAGTGTGGAGCGTAAGCAAAGATAAAGCCAGGAGTAGAAGGGGAAGGGAAAGCAGTTAATATGACAAATCAATTATACCTTACCAGTGGATAAATATGGCACACATGGGGAAGGAAGAGACTTAATGACAGTTACAGGTGTCTTTTATTTTGGCAAGTTCAATCTCTGAATCCAGCCCCAGGTGTGATGTCACTCTGACTGTGATGTAAAAGCAGTGTCCCACAGTTGCACACTACGCAAACACGCACCAGCACACCCAGTGATATACTATAGTATACTGATAGGGCTTACTGTATATGGAATTCAGTGGCTCTCTGAAAGCTGTTGTAAGATAGTTCAAACATCACAGAAAGTTGTTGTAGTATCGCTGTGACATCAAAATGATACTACAACAACTTTTTGTGACCTCTGAACCGCCCACATTCTGCTTTAGACTTACAGAGATCCTTCTGAGATGCAAAAGTTACAATAATGGCACCTCCCACCACTTACTCATCTCCATTAATGCCCAGATAGTTAAATGTTTTTTTTTTCTTTTTTTCCAAGTAGTGCATGCATGTCTCGGCGAAATGGGCCAGCAGCAGTTGGTGCATGTGTGGAGCTGCAGAGGAAAGACACACCGCAGCTGTCTGAAAAATAAAATACCCTGTCATTTGGGGTTAAGAAATACTTTATCAAAATGTATTTCACTTCTTGCTACAGGTGGGCTGTGTGAACAAGTGGCAGGGGAGATGAAAAAGTGGACAGGCGGTGGTGATGAGCGGACGGGGAAGACGAATGAGTAAGCAATTGGGGGGGGAGACAAGCAGGCAGCTGGTCTACTGTTTTGAACCATGTACTATATAAATTAGTATATGGTCAACCATACACAAATAAGGACTGTGTTTCCATCTCGGGGTTGAGGTTACATCGGGACCTCTCCAGCTGCACTTTTGGGTCCCTGTGATGTCCTTGCAACAGCTCTGTGGACACACAACCTTGTGTATGGATTAACATACACTATTCCATGTGTAGTACATGTTGGCTGCTGATGCTAATTCTGAGTCCAGTTCCTCCTACAATGCTGTATGTTGGGAGGGGGATGCTGGGACAGGTGCAAATACTTGTACAGTCACTGCAATACAGACAAAGGCACTGAACTGCTCCTCTATTGTGATACTCTGTTGGATGCTTGTGTTTAACTTAGATAAAATAATTTCCCCTAAAATGTCACCCCTGCAATATGAGTTCCACAAAACATCTCACCAGCACAATCTTTGACATTCAGCGTGCTGTCCCGGTTCGATCAAATACTTTGCATCAAAATGGCTATGCAGGTGCGTGGAGTGTCAGCACCAAGTGTGAAGAGGCTTGGGGAGGTATACCCCCAAAAGCTGTGGAGGGTGTCCCTCCTGACATATTAGGACTCCTTGGAGGGGGTGGTCATCTGGCAGTTTACCGAGCCTGCAACAGTAAGTGCAGTACACACTTCTAATGGGTTGAAAGTGCATGCTTTACCTGTTTGTGTATATGTGCATTGTGCATTGTCACTGATGTTGTCTCCATCTTTAAGTCTCCACAGAATTTCCGTGGGCATCCAGTATGGATAGTCCTGTAGAGGAGGGACCAACCAGATGGTGCAGTCCTGGCAGTGGTGGCTTGAAGGCACCGGTGGCCATGACCACTCTTCATCCCAGACTTCTAGTTCTTGAGTGTGGGCAGCCAGAATGCCCACTATAAAGATGATTTCAGGGAGTTGTGAGCCCTGGAGGAGCCATCATAGGTATGTGTATACCTCTCAGCCTCCTGCCTCATAAATCAGGGACAAGGCTTAAAAAAAATCAGGGACAAAGGACCAAAATCAGGGACACTTCTTCAAAATTGGAGCTATCCATTCAGGAAGCTGGTAGGATAAAGGGCTTAGTGTAAAATGCATTTTCTAAAGAAAAAAAAGCCTGTAACTTTAATGTTTGACATTAGTTTGTGCTTATAACCCCAGCTGTTTGGTCACGGAAACACAATTTTTAGGAGGAGGGGCAGTAAAATTTTGAAGCAAAATCAGGGACATCCCTGAAAATCAGGGACAGTTAAGAGGTATGGGTATGTGCATGGTGGGGGGGCACTGTGTTCCAGCTGTATACAGCTGCAGGCTGGCATGGGCAGCCCCCTCATGACAGTCATCTGTGTTCTTCTCTTTTCAGTACTACCCTGGGCAGCTTACAAGGGATCCAGTGAAGATCCCAGGAGGAGAAGGAGGAGGACTAGGATCCCTTTGGCTGTATTTTTGCCCATCCATTGGAGGGACACTTTTAGTTTATTTTATAAAAATAAATATTCATATACTGTACTACTTTTGTGTTGTTTTTATTCCAGCAGGTGATGACATGCCACCTGCCAAATCTTTCATAACCTGACAATGTCACATAGTGTTTCCAAGGGCACCCTCTCCTAAACTGAAAATGTCACATAGTGTATCCAAGGGCCCCCTCTCTTAAACTGACAATGAGACAGAGTGTTTCCAAGGGCCTCCTCTCCTAAACTGACAATGTCACATAGTGTTTCCAAGTGCCCCCTCTCCTAAACTGACAATGTCACATAGTGTTTCCAAGGGTCTCTTCTCCTAAACTGACAATGTCACATAGTGTTTCCAAGGGCCCCCTCTCCTAAACTGACAATGTCACATAGTGTTTCCAAGGGCCCCCTCTGCTAAACTGAGAATGTCACATGTTTTGATGGGACCCCTCTCCTTAACTGACAATGTCACATAGTGTTTCCAGGGGCCCCCTCTCCTAAACTGACAATGTGACAGAGAGTGCTCACAAAGGGCCCCCCAAAACTGAGAATGTCATATAGTGTTTCCAAGGGACCCTTCTCCTAAACTAAGAATGTGACAATAGGGTTTCCAAGGGATGCATCTCCTAAACTGAGAGTGTGACAGAGTATTCACAGGGGCACCCTGTACTAAACTGAAAATGTGACAATGTGTTTCCAGGGGACCTAGCATTCACAAGGGCCCCTTTCTTAAACTGAGAATGTGACAGTGTTCACAAGGGCACCCACTCCTAAACTGAAAATGTGACAGAGTGCTTACATGGGCACTCTCAACTAAACTGAAAACGGTGACAGAGTGTTTTCAGAGGTGCCCTTTCCCAAACTGAAATGGTAACAGAGTGCTTACATTACGGACACCCTCTCCTAAACTGAAAATGTGACAGAGTGTTTACAGGGCCACCTTCTCCTAAACTGAGAATGTCACATAGTGTTTCCAAGAGACTCCCCCCTCCTAAACTGAGAATGTGACAGTGTTTACAAGGGCACCTTCTCCTAAAATGGGAATGTGACAGAGTATTTCCAAAGGACCCCTCTCCTAAACTGAGAATGTGACAGGAGTGGTTATAAGGGCACACTCTCCTAAACTGAAAATGTGACTGAGTGGTTACAAGGGCACCTCTCCTAAACTGAGAATGTGACAGAGAGTTTCCAATGGGCCCCACTTCTCAACTGGGACCATAAGAGGTTGAGAGGCACAACATGCACCTCTCCACAATAAAAGCTGTATCCCCTGGCCTGCTGAATCATTAGTATTCAGATGTGAATGGAACAGAGTTTTTGCAAAGGACACCACACCTTCCTCTGGATAAGCCAGTTTACTAAGTGTGTATTAGCGTGTTTATTGCCCTGCCTAGATCACTTATTACTTGCTGAGCCTCTGAGCTGTTGTCCCCAGACCATGCTCAAGGGTGACACATGCGTGGTATAAATGCTGAACAGCAATATCTGCAGGCCACTGCAGGAACTTCTGTGTCTGAGAAATACTGATATTGAAACTAAATGAAAACCTGACACCATGAGTACAATGTCCAGAGCCATGGCACAAAATCTTTGAGAATGGTGATGGCTACCACTGTATCAAAGAATATGCACTAATTTCAGCCACTCCTGCAAAGCACACCAGCGATTGCAAGTCATACAGGAAGAACACGGACTGCCTCCAAATAAGCTCATCCAGGACATTGCAACAAGGCAGAACTCTACCTTTTACATGTTACAATGATTGCTGGAGCAAACAAAATCCTGTAAGACTGTACACATTGGAAAAAAGCATAGGGGAAGCTGATGTGTACTCAACCCTCAACAGTGGGCTATTTGAGAATTTCTCGTCAAGATCCTGCAACCCTTTAAAGAAATGACTATGGAAGTGAGTTTGACCAGTGCCACACCCAGGCAAATCATCCCACTGATCAAGATTCTTAGATTTCAGCTAAATGGAATCAGGGATAGCTTGTGCATTCCAGAAAGTCAGTTTCAGATGGGAGAATCTCGTGCCACTGAAAGGGACTTGTCACCCAGGACAAAAAAAGACACAATCCATTGAATGAATGATTAAAAAGTCAGAGATGATGAGAAACTCTATGAAATGCTGGATGCAGCACATTATATTATAACAACAGTATATTATAGCACCAGTACTAGGCCCACAGTACAAGATGAAACATCTTCTACAGCATTCCAGAAAGTCAATTTCAGACAGGAGAATCTCGTGCCACTGAAAGGGACTTGCCACCCATGATAAAAAAAAGACACAATTCATTAAATGATTAAAAAGTCAGAGATGATGAGAAACTCTATGAAATGCTGGATGCAAAACATTATATTATAACAACAGTATATTATAGCACCAATACTAGGCCCACAGTACAAGAAAAAACATCTTCTACAGCATGACCCTATGTTCCAAAACTGCAAAGGGAAAACCGTTCAAGAAGTAGATTCAATTTTGAAAAAAAAACTGTGACAACAGATGCAGCCCCCTCTTCCATTCCTCCTGCACCTTCACATCCCTCTCTTTTACATCAGGCTACACACAAGTCAACAACTTTTAGCTTAGTTTATTTAAACACATTGCAGCCAAAACCCCACAAAGGGGTGGCTGAATTTGCATAACATTTAACCAGCAAAGAAACATAGAAAAAAACAATAAAACCTACTTGCATGCAATAGATACTGAATAAACAGCATTTCACTAACTACAAAAATCCATACTAAAATGTATAACTATTTAGTAAAAAAAAAAATTCTCTTTCCCTTACTACCAATCTCTAATTTTTTGTTATATAAAAATAGCTCACAACTGAGCTCACTCATTCATCTAAAAAGAGCATAAAACAATTATATGTACTTCATTGTTCTGAAAACTGGTTTTCACCATCTAACCTGTTTCCTTAATCCATATACAGCACATCTCTGGGTGGTAACAACAAATGCAACTTGTGTTGAGGACTGCATATCTCCTTAAACAATTTGACTTTTTTCCTCTTTCATCTAACCTCACCAAATTATACTTTTTTAAAGCTTCTTCATATGAAATTTCAATCCCCAAATTATTCATAAAGCCCTCTTTCGAATCTTTTCTATCTCTTTACTTTCTATCTTTGTTAAGTCCTGCATCCCACAGTGATAAACCATATTCCAAAATGTGTCTGACTACTGTGCAGTAAAAATATATTGTCTTCCTGACTCACACCAGACCTTTTTAACATTGCCAAAAAATATACTCTTGAGTTTCCACTTTTTAACATCCCTTCCACTTGTTCTTTCCATCCAAAATCATGTTGTATTATGAGACCTAATTGTTTGACACGTTCAACAATCTTAACTGTAGTACCTCCAGATAGAAGGGGAACAGTGCCATTTTGCTTGTTTTCCCAAATCTAATTTCTTGTGTCTTTTCCGGATTAATATGCATCTTGTTTAGTTGCGTCCAAGCTTTAATTTTATCTAAGTCATCATGTACAGTACTTTCACTAAGTTCTTGAAACCAGCACGGGGTCATAATGTCGTGCCAAAAACAATGCAGCAAGTAATGCTGTAGTCAAAATCTCATGTGCCACAAACAGAGTCGGTGAAAACACTGACCAAAACAAAAATAGCGCTCACTACACCAATCAATTGGACAAATTGAGACTTTTTTGTTTGTTTTTGTGGGGGGCTCGGCCCTCCATACCCCCTGGAAATAAAATAACTAACTCCAAGGGGGTGTGGACTGAGGCGATAAGGGGAAACTCAGGAGGGGGGAAACTTAGTTTCTAGCAACAAAAAATTAAAAAAAAACCTATCAGGGAATCAAACCATGATCCCCAGGTCTGCACTACCTCAGGTGCTTATGCATTAGCCACTCCACCATGAAAGCAGCTCAACCAGGCACAGCACCTGAGGCTTCTTCAGCCCTTCCTCCAGTCAGCAGTCAGCGACAGGGGTAGCGGTAGTTCCCTACCGCTATTTTACCCTGTTCACTCTAAATGATTCCGCGCTTTACACTGTGTGGTTATTGTTGTGCTGTTTCAGCAGCACTATATTGACCCGGTACCTACTAAACCTTTCAATTACTGTGGTATCGTCCACATACTTGATACACTGCCCGTCAGTTTTTAAGTCACTTATCATTACAAGGAACAGCAAAGGTTCCAATTTTGTTCCTTGTGGCACACCATCACATATATACACTCTATCTGATCTACTCCTTTCCTTTTAAATCCTCTGCGACCTACCTTCTAAGAAATCATAAATCCACCTCATAATGCAAACACGAATATCTAGCTCCTGTATTTTTTTTATTAAAATGTCATGCTCTATCAAATCAAATGACTTTCTATAATCAAGTAATACTGCTCTTACTAGCTCTCCCCTTCCCAAGATTTCATACACAATTCCAGAAATTTTAACATTGCTACGGTTGTTGAGCTCCCCTTTAAAGATCAAAACTGGTTTGTATCAATTTTATTTGACAGAATTTCTAACACCCACTCTAATAAATTCCTCACACAGTTTTGATACAACACATGTTAATGAAATGGGTCTGAAATCTTTCTTTACATCCTGTTACACTGCAACATTTGGTAAAGGCAGTACTCGTGCCTGTTTCCATTGACTTGGTAATTTACCAAACAAAATAAATTTGTTAAAAATATTACATACACAAGGCATGATTAAATAAGCTCCCTCCTTCCAAATCCAATTTGGTATATTATCAGGTCCTACTGCCTTATTAATTTTGAATGTTTTAATTCTTCTGCTGTTTCATCCATAGACATTAAATATGTATCTGGCACATCCCATAATGCCCCTTCTATCTTTTCAAGTGGTCTAAGACCTTTGCTTACCTCACATACTGTAGTGTTCTATTTAACTCCTGAACAATCATACTATTTGCCTCACCTTCAATTCCTTCCACTCCCACTTGTCAACTCTGGGGTCATTTGAATGCTGTTGTCACTGAACATCATACCTTCCTTCTCCATATATCACTACCTCTGCCCAGGCTATGGTTGACTGCTATTTGGCAGAAAAAGGTATTGAGTGGAATGAAAATCCCATAAAATACTGGCAAAACAAAGAGTCTGTGTGGCCTATACTTGTCCAGGAAGCTTTGAAATATATTGTCTGTCTCCCAACCAGTATATTTTCGTAGTGACTCTTCAGTTCCGTGGGTAATGTGGCAACAGATACACAATCTAGGCTACCACCAGAAAATGTAGAAAAATTAACTTTCTTAAAAATAAACCTTCCCCTGATTGGTTACAGTTATGACCGGCAGCCCTCAAATACATTTTCCAGTGGCCATAAAGTTGGCTACATGGAAGGGTGAGATTTTTCAGAAAAAGAAATAACTAATTCGGTAAGCCCTCCAGTGGGCTACACAATTTTTACAGCATGCACTACTGGACTGAATTAATATTTACATTGCCTGAACCTGATGGCACAATTTTTGCAGCAATTCCTATTGGACCAAGTTAATTTTTGATTGCCTGAACCTGAAGGCACAATTTGTGCAGCATGTGCTATTGGACTGAGCTAATGTTTGCATTGCCTGAACATGAAGGCACAATTTTTAACATTTATTTATTGGCTGTTGGTAACTAGGTAGATGCATTGAGACAAACTGTTCCTTTTTCAAGATCGACCTGGAATTAATTACAAAAAATACATTGAGGAATAGATCCTGACAATATAACAAATAGTACATAAGTGATTGACAAAATACAATGCAGACAATGGATATACATGATGGGGTAGTTAGATACAGAATACAGATATGAATTCAGAGGCAATTGGTTCTACAGAAGACAAGAGCAATACTCATTGTCAAGTACAGTGAGTGAGAATTAACAGATAAGTTAGCTAAAGCAATCACAGAGTTTGTCAACAAATAGATACTCCTTCACAGCTCACCTGAAGGGTGCAAAGGTCAGGCATTACATGGCCTTGGATGGGAGATTGTTCCATAGTCTTGGGGCAATGTTCACATAGGATCACTGACCAGCAGCAGAGAGTGTCCTCAGCATGGTAGAAAGTTTCAGTCCAGCAGAGCAGGTGGGTCTTCTGAGGGGTCTGAAGACCATAATGCCAGCAAGATATTTTGGTCAGGGGTAGTTTAGGAGATTGTGTGTCATAGAAAGCACAGAAAGATGAAGCCTCCCCTCTAGGGGAGGCCAGTTTAGTGTGGACAGTGCTTTTCAGTGATGTTTCCAGCTGCAGACTCTGACAGCAAAGCACACTATATGATTTTAGGCAAACTTTAGTTTGGAAAGTTCTGTTTCCTTAAAGGATGAACGTAGTGGAGCCCCATAGGTGATAGCAGGTAAAAGGACACTATCGGCAACTGAGACCCTAGCTTGTAAAGTAAAGTAAGGGACAACCTGTATAGCAGGCCCAGCTTTTGGTTTAAGGTTCTAACCATTACATCGACATGAGGCCGGAGGGAAAGCTTTTGGTTTAACCGGATACCCAAATACTTTACTGTGGCCTTTGTATCAATGTGTACACCTGACAGAATAGTGATGCTGAGTAGAGTTTGTCTGTCAAGACCCAGCTTGCAGGTCCCAAAGAGCATGGCTTTGGTTTTCTTGTCGTTCAGTATTAACAAGTTTGAATGGAACGGTTCCATGTCGCCGCAGTGACAGGAACTTTGACGAATGGCATTACAGTGATGGCACCATGCTGACAACTGGCTTTGTGCCATCACTGTAACAAAGTGTTTCTGTCTTGGGTGCTCTGTCCCTACACCCTCCATGAGGACTTTTATATAATCAACTCTGAGTTGGAGTTGTGTTGGGGAGGGAGCGCAATCACTGAGGAATAACCGTTGGTGTATCGCCGAGACCATTACAGTGACCTGCAGATTTTATCACTGTAATGGTCTTCGCGATAATACATTCACTGTGTGAATGGTATACTGAATGGAACCAGAATTCAACTGAGGCAAAATCCTCCTGAAGGCCAGATTGAATTCAGGACAGGTTGGTGTGAAATCTGTACAGAACTGTATCAGCTGCCTATAGGGTAACCGGTTACAATAGCGCTACAATAATAGCACTGAGAAAGAGAGCGTGGTCTGGAAAGCACTCCCACAGACAGTGATTGGGGTTTCATAGCACTATGCAGTATGCACTGCCCAGGTCACTGTCTGTAGTACTAGGGAATACCTGAAGGGCAGAGGATTTCAGGAGGCTAACTGAGCTTCTCCCATGGCGGGGAGGACTAAGATGTGGAACACTTCAACAGAATGGTGTCGGAGACTAGGGTTTTAATCCTGGTCTCACTTTATTTCTTCATTGCTGGACTTTTTTTTTACAAAGGGCCATGGAAGCGGTATTCCACTGAACCACACATTTGTCCTTCCCCATGATCCTCACCCCCGGAGTGACAATCTTTTAGTTTGGAGGGTGCGGGGAGCAGAGCCCCCCACATAAAAATACATTAAAACACTGTGTTCACACTCTGTGGTGTGGCAGCATTCTGTCCTGCCACTGTGGCGGAGAGCACTGTCAATACAGCACTGTAGTGGACGGTGCTGTTATTGATAGCGCTCTTCTGACCCAGTGCCAGCATATAGCAGTATTTTAGAGTTACCACAGTTACTAGGTAGGTTACTGATGAATAGTGAAATTTAAATAGGGTCCAGAATTGAATCCTGAGGGACTCCATCAAAGACCGTTCACAGTAGGGACTGGCTAACACCCCCCCCCCCATTTAACAAGTTGCATGCACCCAGAGAGGTAATTGTGGAAACAACTACACAATAGGTGATGAAAGCCAAGGCCATTTAGTTTGTGCACCAGAAGGTCATGATTAGTAAGGTCAAATGTTTTAGTAGGGTCCATGAAGACTGCTCCTGTGGCCTGCTTAGCATCCACAGCACTGGGCAGTATCAGTGTCATGCTGTTTTCGGAAGCCATGCTGGATTTTGATTAAAATGGAGTGTAGCTCAAGGTAGGAATGTATCTGATTATAGCTCAGCCTTTGTTTTACTTTATCAACAGTACACATGCGCAAAATAGGCCAATAGTTTTCAATGGTCTCTTTGGTCCCTACTTTATGCACCAGCAAAACATATACAATTTTTCACATATGTGGTACGTTTCCCTGGAGTAAGGACATATTGAAAAGATCAGAGATGGGTCTGGCAAGTACAGGGGCACTGGGACTAAGGAGTATGGACTCCAGGTTGTCATACTCAGCCAAGACAGCCAATACCTCCTTTTTGTGACCAACATAAAGTGAAACTTAGGGTGACTGGGGAGGCAGAGGAGTTAAGGGGGGGCCACTAGGAGGGGGTGACCAGGGTGGACCTGATGAAATCCAAGTCTGTGAAGAACTTATTAAAGGCTTCAGTGGCCAGGGTAGGGTCACTATGAGTTTCCCCATCAGCAAAGA
Source organism: Neoceratodus forsteri (assembly GCA_016271365.2). Taxonomy (NCBI): domain Eukaryota; kingdom Metazoa; phylum Chordata; order Ceratodontiformes; family Ceratodontidae; genus Neoceratodus; species Neoceratodus forsteri. The sequence continues at coordinate 1,334,658,722 of CM057449.1, forward strand.
TGTCACCTGAAGGGGGCCCAGTTATCGCCTTGAGAAGGTAGTTAACTTATGATCAGAATCTCTTGGGGTCATGTAAGTTATCAGACTGCAAGCTCCTGATATATTTCACCTTGGCACGTTAGAGGCTGCCTTTGCAGGTGTTTCTCAGGATACGATACTGCTGCCAGTCCTGTGCCTGACCAGAGGCTTTATACCTGGCCAAGACATGGTCCCTTTGTTTCTTCAGTTGATGCAGGGCAGGGGTAAGCCACTTGGAGCAAAGCCCTATGACACACCTCGGAACCAGGGGTACATGATAGTTTACAACACTCAGGAAGTTATTTACAAAAAATTCAAATGTCATATTTACATTGCTGCACCTACTCTGATTGTCCTATGACACTGAGGTCAGGGCATTAAGGAAGGCATCACAACTGAGTCGGGAATAATCTCTTATCAAGATAATCTGTGGGGAAGGGGGAGAATCTCACAAAATAATTGCCCCAAATACAGTAGGTTGGCGAGTAGTCACTAGTGCTTCAGCTAGAATACCAGCACCCTTGATCCTGTCACTCCTACTGATAAGTATCCAGTCAAACAGAGAGCTGTTACCCGAGTTCACATCAAAACATGCATAAGAACAGTATCAATGAAAACCAGGTTTGAGAAACCACTGTGGTTCTCAAGAAGGGTCAGGGAAGCAGTAAGGGCAAAGAAGAAGGCCTTCTATAAATACAAAAAAGAGCAAGAGGAGGTGGAATGGGAGGAGTATCTACAGAAAAATAGAGAGGCAAAGAGAGCCATTAGGGGCGTGAAAGCAGACAAAGAGCTGAATATTGCGGATGGGATAAAGAATGAAGAAAAATAATTTTTCAGATATATTAGTGTAAAAAGGGGGGGGGACAAAAGGTGGGGAATTGTGTGGCTAGTTGAGGGGGTGGGCAGGGTGATAGAGGAGGATGTGCAAAAGGCTGCTGTCCTGAATGACTGCTTTTGTTCAGTATTCACTGAGGAGGACAGCAAGTCCATGCCAGAGAGTGACATCAAAGCAGTCACTAAGGCAGATCTGGAAATGAAACAGTCATTGCTTACTAGTGAAAAGGTCCTGAAAGGGCTTGGAGACCTTATGACAGACAAGGCCCCGGGACCAGAGTGGTTGCATCTCAAGGTACTAAAGGAACTAGCAGCAGAACTGGCTGAACCACTGGTGGTCCTGTTCAACAGCTCACTTAGGTATGGGGAAGTTTCAAGGGATTGGAAGATGGTAGATGTTGTATCAGTATATAAGGGGCAGATAAGGAGCAACCAGAGAACTATAGGACTGTCAGTCTAACCTCTATTGTAGGGAAGCTGATGGAGTCACTGATCAAAGAGGACCATGTAGAATACCTGGCTAGTAATGGGCTCCAGGATAGTAAACAGCACAGTTTCGTGGCAGGAAGGTCTTGTCAGACCAATCTAATAGTTTTCTTTGAATGGGTGATATAGGAATTAGACAAGGGCCTACTGTACTTTGACTTCAGCAAGGCTGATTCGGTACATCAGAAATTATTGCTCAAGAAGATGGAAGACCTGGGTGCAGCTAAATCCATCGCAAACTGGGTGGGTAATTGGCCATAGTGAACTGGGTGGGTAATTGGCCATGCAAACTAGGTGGGTAATTGGCTAGAGGAGAGGCAGCAGAAGGTAGTGGTCAGTGGGGTTAAATCAGAAGAGAGGGAGGTTATGAGTGGAGTTCCACAGGGATCTGTCCTGAGTCCAGTCCTCTTCAACATGTTCATTAGTGACATTGGAGAAGAAATTCGGAGCAGGTTGTGTCTCTTCGTGGATGACACAAAACTATGTGGGAAGGTGGATAGTAAGGAGGGAATAAGGGAAATGCAGACAGACCTACACAAACTAGAGGGGTGGTCAAAGGTTAGGCAGTTAAAATTCAACACAAAAAAGTGCAAGGTAATGCACCTATGGAAAAAGAACCCTAAAGGAAAGACTCAGCACTACAGCTGAGGAACGGGATCTGGGAGTAATCACCAGTAGCTCACTTAAGCAAAAGAGTCAGTGCAATAAGGCCTACAGCAAGGCTAACAGGATGCTGGAATTTATCAGAAGAGGTATTGATAGTGGAAGAAAAGAGACAGTACTTCCCCTCTACTGATGGATCTATGACACCGGTGTGACATCCCCCACAGCAATGTCCTCAACAGCGTCAGAAACTCGTCGACACCCCCAACACTGATGCATCCCCACATTGACTGGTGACACTGCAACACCCAATGTGGAGGTCTGTGCCCTCCGCACCCCCCTACTTTAGATATCTAACTCCACATTGCACAGACAGTGGAGTCAGATATATACCTTCCCCCATCGTTGCAAAGTCCATCAAAGTGAAATTCTCATCGCTGCCAATATAGGCAAGGACGGGGTTTCGCTGTGGGGGGAGTTCACTGTGCTGGTGTCACCGTAGAGACAGCATACCCTACAGATCCCTGGTGAGGGCTCACCTGGAATATTGCGCCTAATTCTGGAGTCCTCACCAAAGAAAGGACAAGGATAGGTTGGAGACAGTGCAGCTCAGAGTAACAAAAATGATTCGGGACCAGCAGGAAAGATCCTAGGAGGAGCGCCTCAAAGCATTAATTATGCACTCACTGAAGACCAGAAGGGAGAGGGGATATATGATAGAGACCTTCAAGTTCCTTAAAGAAATTAACAAAGTGAACTGCGGGGATCTATTTAGTCTGAATACAAATTCACGGTTGTGTGGACACAAATGGAAATTAACAGGAGGTAAGCTCAGGAGGGCTGTGAGGAAGCATTACTTTATGGAAGGGTGGTTGAACCTTGGAACAGTCTGTCAACTGAGGTGGTGGGTGTGAAAACAGAGGATTCAAGCAGGGCTGGGACAGATTGAAGGGAATAGTGGTTGCCCAGGTCAACAGGATCGGGGAGGAGAATGGGGAGTGGCCAGGGAGGTTAGTATCCTGGAGGAACAATAGGTTCCAGGAAATGTTCCAGGGATTATAGGGAACTTGAGCAGACTGGATGGATCTCTGGTCTTTTTCTGCCGTTATTATCTATGTTTCTATTAATGCGGGTAGGCTCAGTGATAATCTGAGTAAGTTGAGCCTTCTCTACGGCAGATTTAAGTCTGCTTACATTGCCATCTAACCAGTACAGATTAAAGTCTCCTAACATGATGACCTCTCCCTTTTGAAAATCATCAAGACAAGCAAGAAATTCATCAAATGCTGGCCATGCCAGAGGGAAAATTATAGATGCAGCCAATTATAAGGGGCTTGATGCCTCCCAGGAGCAAGTTTATGAATAGACGCCCACAAGAAGAGTGGTTAAGAGAGGTCAAAGGGATTTTTCTTACACTAAGATGTGTCTTTACATATACACCCCCCTTCTTTTCACATGGTCCTTTCTGAGTACAGTATACCCCGGGATGGTCACTTCATGGGAAGGGATCTGAGGTGTGAGCCAGGTTTTAGTGAATGCAAGAACGTCAGGTCATTAGAGTATGCATCACACTTCCAAGTCTGGGAGTTTTTTTTTTCTCATGACTCACTATATTAATGTGGGCAACTTTAAGCCCCTGGAGCTAGCCCACAGGGGATTGGAGTGGGTGATTAAAGGAGGGCCTGGATTGGTTTCAACACCTCCTGCAATGAGAAATATAGATACCAGCAGGGTCCTATATAACAGTAGCTAACCAGGGGTATTTCCTCCTGTTAGGCCACAACAAGTGGCACTAGACCATGTAAAGATGACCTCTGTGAAGTAGGCCATAGCTAGCCAGTAATTTTAGAGGGTAAGAGATAGGGGACCCAATACAAATAAGAGGGGGGTGCAGTGTAGGCTGAGGCTGTTCAGAGGGGTAACAGATAGTGGCCACAAGGGTGTCCATACAAGACACGAGGCATAAACACAGCAGGAAACTCACACTTCCTTTATACCCCCATATTAACCTCTGTGGTTAAGCTGAGTCGGGACACAATATAGGTAATAGCTAGAGAAGCAACAGAAGGCTAGGCTCATCAAGTAGATTGCCTGGGATTAACTTTAAGAGATTAGAAGCTAGCAGTACAATTATTAAACACATACTGTATATTACCAACCAGAAATGAGGGGGGACTCTTGGTAGACTGCAGGCACTAGGATATGCCAGTTTAGGGTTAGCCGAAAAGGGGGCATGGAGGGTATAGAAACATAGACTTTGATGGCAGATAAGGACCACTTGGCCCACCTAGTCTGCAAGAAACACTAGGGTTACCCATGTTGGAAGTTCCTAAAGGACTGAGAATGCCCAGGGGGTAGGTCTTCAAATACAGTAGTACCAAAAGTGTATATTTAAACAAATAACCCTTGATACTCAAATTGAATTACCTCACCTCAGATGAGGGAGAATGAGCACAAGAGAGGCCCAGTGAGACCACAGACTAAAATGCAGCTAAGGGGGCCACCCAGATACGGAGTTTAAAGAGGGCCCACAGGTTTGCTATTTAGACAACCACAGTGCAAAAATAATATATATATATATATATATATATATATATATATATATATATATATATATATATATATATACCACTGGGCATTATCATTGAAATTGTTCCATTGTGTGCTGAGCATCATCTGGAGGCCACAGGGCATAGGTGCAGGGCTTCTATGTGGCGATTGCTACTTTGTAAAGCAGGTCACAACAGTATTTATGGTTTCTTTCAGACTCTGCAAGTCATGGCAGAGTGTCTAGCTAAAGGCTTTTTCCAGGCTGACTCCCATGCAGAATCTCAATGTCCTTTGTGCTTGGTTCTTCATGCAAGGGCCACTTAGGGCAACACCTTTCATGAAGAGCAGAGCCTGCAGATTGGTTTGGGAGGCTTACAAGAGTTCAGGCTTGTGCTGGGTTACTGGAGGACCAGTGTGGTGATCACTGTTAGGGGGGGCTGGAATTCAACAGCAGAAGCCGTCTGTGTCCCCCAAGTTCTTTGAGCGGTGTCCCGGCAGCAGCAGAGATTCGGAATTCCTGCTTGTGCTTGCAGGGCATTATATTTTAAAAGTGGTGGGCTTTTGAGAAACTACCACAAAGACAGCTGACTGGGTAGCACAAGGAAGCAGTCTCCAGATTGGTTGGGGAGGTTTGCAGGGGTTCGGGCTGGTTCTGTTTTGCTGGAGGGCCAGCATAATAATCACTGTCAAGGGGAATAATGGAATTCAATGACAGATGCCCTCCATGTTCCCCAAGTCTTTTTTGGCAGTGTTACGGTGGCAGCAGTGATTCAAAATTGTAGTTGGTGCTTGCAGGGTATTATATTTTAAAAGTGACAGGCTTTTCAGCCACCACCACAACGGGAGCTGATTAGGTCACACAGGGATGCAGCCTCCAGATTGGTTTGGGAGTCTTGCAAGGGTCCAGGCTGGTGATGGGTCACTGGAGGGCAGGCATGGCAATCGCTGTGATGGCAAGGGCTGAAATTCAGTAGCTGAAGCTCTTCACATCCCCCAAGTTCTTTTGACAGCAGAAGAGACTCAGAATTGCCACTGGTGCTTGCAGGGTATTATATTTTAACAGTGGCCAGCTTTTGAGCTACTACTACTACTACTACTACATAGGTAGCTGATTAGGTAGCATAGGGACGCAGCCTCCAGATTGGTTGGGGAGGCTTGGAAGGGTTTGGGCTGGTGTTGAGTCACTGGAGGGCTGGCATGGCAGCATGTCCTATTGGAGTGAGCTAATTTTGGGACTGCCTGAACCTGATGCCACTATTTTTGCAGCATGTCCTATTGGTGTGAGCTAATGTCTGCATTGTCTGAACCTGAAGGCACAATTTTTGCATCATGCCCTGTTGGAGAGAGCTAATGTTTGGACTGCCTGAATCTGATGGCACAACTTCTGCAGCTTGTACTACTGCATTGGGCGAATGTTTGGATTGCCTGAACTACATGACACAATATTTGCAACCTGTCCTATTAGGCTGAGCTCATTTATGGACTGCCTGAACCTAGTGGCACAGTGTTTGCAGTATATCCTATTGGACTGAGCTAATGTGTGGGATTGCCTGAACCTGATTGCACAATTTTTGCAACATGTTGTATTGGACTGAATCAATTTTTGTAAAGCCTGAATGGCACCTTTCAATAAAATCACTACACGTCCTGACTTACACTTAAGATTTGCATTCCCCAAATATTCCATTTCAAAGCTAAAAAGATTATCTTAATTCATATTAAGCATTCTATAATAAAAGTGAGCTGCTAACTTTATTTATTTATCAAGTCTAGGATTACAAATACCTTTGCGCCATGGCTCTTTTACAAAGGTTCCACGTCGGAGAAATACGAATAATGGGGAACATCAAGACAGGCATTACAACAATGTGGACATTGCAGAGTACAGAGTAATACAGTTCAAGGGTAGCATTGTAACAAGGCAGCCAGTGGCATTTGTCAGAGAAAATAGACAACAGATAAGAAGTGCCAGAGTCATAGGGAGAGGGAAGGGGGGAGAAGGAATATAGGAAGGTTGGCGAGAGGGTGAAAAGTGCAGCATTGGGTATACCAAGATGTGAGGGTAGAATCCAGTGAGGAGGGAAGGGGAGGGGGGATAACTAGAACAGGAAGGAAAGTGGAGAAACAAGATTAAGTTGGGCAGTCACAGGAGCTGTTGGTAGTGAGATAGTCCCGGAGCCTAGTTTTAAACATACCAATAGGTAGGGCAAAGGAGATGGTTGGGCTGAGTCCATTGAACCAGAGTGGTGCTCGATAAGCAAAAGAGCGTTGTCCCTGTGAAGTGTGACAGTGGGGACTTTCAGTAGCTGTAGCGTGGATCTCCTAAGGCACCATTTGTTAATTCAGTGTTGTAACAGAGTTGAGACCCCAGAAGGTGCAAGGCCAAGGTAGATTTTTTTGACCATGGAGCAGGTGAGAAACTTTATGCGGTTTGATAGTTGGAGCCAGCCGGTTTGAGTGTACAGGTCACGTGTGGGTGAGACGGTGAGCACCAGTGATGAGCCGACATGCTTTATTTAAGGCAGTTGAGAGGCATCTAACAGTTGTGGTTGTGGCCGAGCCATAAATGATGAGACCATAGTCTATTACAGAGATCACAGAGCTCAGGACTGCAACCTTCAAAGCTTCTGGCGTGAGGTGTGGTCTGTAAGTTGGTCCAGAAAAGAGATGTACTGTATATCATTGCAAAGTTTGAAATACCTGTTTATTGCTGCACAAAAGTACACTTCAAGCTCAGAAATACTGGATATCAAACTAAAATAATAAAACGCGAGAACCCCCACACACACTCGAACATGCTGGCCTGTGCCTCAGTGGTCATGCCAGAATGTTTATGCATTGACATCAGGTAGACATCTTCACCATTGCTCTGATAAAGATGTCTATCTGATGTTGATAAGTAAGCACTTAAGCATGGGTTGGCATGTTCAGGTGTTTGGGGGTTTCCTCATTTTACTGTTTTGGTTTGGTAGCCAGTGTTTTTGAGCATGAAGCGTGCTTCTGTGCAGCTGTAAGCAGGCATTTCTAACTTTACAGTGATATACAGTACTTCTCTTGTCTGGACCAACTGTGCTACCTTCTACCTCTCCCCTCCCTCCCCAGGCGAGGCTGTATTATTGCCTTGTGCATGATAAGCTGTTTTTACAGCAGTTCTGACATAGTTCATCACTTTAGAGGAAGAAGATTTTAGCATCTTGACAATTACAGGAGTGAGTCATGTGGGCCATATAGGGTCACAATTTTCAAATGAAGTTGAAACATGAATTTCTGAAGAGTAGGCCTGAAATTCAAACTATATTTACTTTTCTCCCTTCCTGCCTCTTATTAATATATTTTATTTGTATTGGAGTTTGGTAACTGGATAGGCCCACTAAAAGAGTACTGTCCTTTTTTCAAGAGCGACCCAGAGTTAGTTGCAAACAGAGGAGCTGTAACAAGTAATGAAACAGGTATACAGCTAAGTTACAATGACAGCAGGGTTTTACCAAAGTGCAATGATATAGATGGATTCACAGATCAATGTACATAAGGGAATAATACAACAATACATGAGTATGCAGGTGTAGAAACAGCTAAATTCATAAGCAGTTGTAGCAGTCTCAGCGCTAACAGTTACATTGCCTAGAGTCAAGAAGATGCCGCTTGAAAAACTTCTTTAACGTCATAAAGGCGGGACAGTCTTAAATTATAGGAGAAAGCATGTTCCACAGGCTAGGGGCCTAAAAGGCAAGTAATCATTGCCCAAAGATTGACAAAGTCCTGGGAACTTAGAGCAACGATTGGGAGAAAGAGCAAAACAGACTCCTCTTGGGTTTACACTGAAGAATGTTCTTGAAAGCCAAACTGCTGAAGCAGCAGTAGTGCTACTGCTCACAATGCAGATGACCTGGATTCAGAGACAAGCCTGAGTCATCAAAGGGCCAGCCAGGGGAAGTGAGCTGAGCATTCCAGAGGACACTCTGCACATTGGGGAGGAGGGGTGGTCAAACTCTGCTTCACTACCACTACCTGGATGACCACAGGTGGCAGGGCAACCGGAGCCATGGAGCTGGAACAAAGACATTGACGTGCTCTGATGTGCAACTTACACACATGGGTGCACACACATCAGGAGCTCTTCTCAGCATCCTATGGGGAAGGGAAGAAAAAAATAGGAAACACCAGCTGATGTAGGAGGCTGTCTGCCCCTCAACATAGGCCCCACAGTGCCAACCGGGGTGGTCTCCTTTAAAAGCACTGATCTGGTCTCTGTCTGGGGTATAGCCCCCTCCCAATGGCCCCTCCTGGGGGGTATGCCAGGGTGTGTGTAGGAGGAGAGATAAATTCTGTGGAAAGCAGGTGATGTGGTTGGACGAGTGGGTAGGACCAATGGGGGCCGGCTGACAGAGGAGGGAAAGCATACTAAAAGAAAAAGGAAGAAATGAATATTCTTGAGGTTGGGGGAAGCATTCATTATTGGTTATACATGACGGAGCAGAGGATAGTTGTGCCTCCCTTCAAGGGATGGCCAGTTAAGTGAGGTAAGGACAGTACAGTGGTGCCCCCTCCTGTTTACACCAGCAGTAAATCGACTTACATGATTGTACAGTGTCTGAAGACTATAGCGCTCCATTTCCCTCTGGGAGGAGGGGACAGGTGCCTCAAGTCCAGGAGCAGAATGCTATGGGATATGGCCTTTTCATAATCATTTCTGCTGTTAAAGCTTATTATCTATGAAAAGATATGTATTTTGCGAAACAGTTTGTTTTCCTTGGTCTGTGTTAGGATCCAGTGTCATTTTGAACTATGTTTAAGAGCACCTGATAGATTAGCAACATACAGAGTAATACATAAACAAATACATTGTATACAGTTATCAGTTTTGGTCATAGAAACATAGAATTTGATGGCAGATAAGGACCGCTTGGCCAACCCAGTCTGCCCATTTCCCTGCCTACTGGATAAGCTGCAGATCCTAGTTAACCAGCAGCCTACTTCTTCCTACCCCCATCCCCTAGAATTGCCTAATGACTGTCCCATGCATGCTTGAATTCCACCACTGTTTTTGACTCCACGACCTCCTCTGGAAGGCTGTTCCATGCATCCACAACCTTCTTTGTGAAAAAATACTTCCTTAAATTACCTCTGAGCCACCCCCATCTTCAAATTGTGCCCCCTTGTTCTTGCACACCTCTTTTTTTGAAAGATGCTACCCTCTTGGACTGTGTTGATTCCCTTGAGGTACTTGAAAGTTTCTATCATGTCCTCCCTCTCCCTGACTGATTTGGCTGTCAGTCAAAGCAAAAGCTCCCCCTTCAGCTGCCAAAAAAGCGCAAAAATTTTAAAACTACAAACTACAAAACTACAATTCCTACAGATTTTGACTTCAGACAGCTCCTGTAGTCCGGCTACATTTTGGGTCCCACCAGAACTGACTGGTCCAATTTGCAGTCCAGGACTAAGATAGTGGAGACAAACAAAACAGTCCTTGCTATACAGAAAGCAGGTTAGACAAACTATATTATCATTATCACTCTAAATGATTTTCAGCAAATAGTTACATCTTTCAACAGAGCTCCCTCTCAGATTACTTAGGCTGCAATTAGGTAGCTCTTAAAGAGACAGTACACAGTGGCTATACAGGCTCTGGTAATTACATTTAAACTGCTAAAACGCAGGACACCAGCCTGGCAGTGAGGACTAGGAAACACCAGCTGATGTAGGAGGCTGTCCGCTCCTCAACATAGGCCCCACAGTGCCAACCAGGGTGGTCTCCTTTAAAAGCACTGATCCAGTCTCTGTCTGGGGTACAGCCCCCTCCCAATGGCCCCTCCCGGGGGGTATGCCAGGGTGTGTGTTGGAGGAGGAGAGATAAATTCTGTGGAAAGCAGGTGATGTGGTTGGATGAGTGGGTAGGACCAATGGGGGCCGGCTGGCAGAACATAGGCCCCACAGTGCCAACCGGGGTGGTCTCCTTTAAAAGCACTGATCCAGTCTCTATCTGGGGTACACGAGTCCCCTCTAGCAACCTTGTTATGAAACTAATGTGTGGAAACACTGCAGTTTAAGAGAAATGTTTTTAAAACATTTTTTCTATGATGTATTCATTTTCACCTTGTAAAATACAGAAGCCTCTTTACTGTCACAACTGTGTGATTCTGAAGCTTTTGGTAATATTGTATTGGGATGAAACTCTCATTATATGTATATTTACTTCCTAACTGAAAGTTTGGGACTTTCTGTAAACTAGGATAAAGTTCAAACTCCATCTTGCAGACTTTGGGAAAAATGCCCTTATCAAAAGTTTATAGCTGGAATGTAAACAAAATTCCATGTAGCCATCCTTCTGTCTAATGACGTGGGTTGGAAAATGATTGTTTTGTAACATTAACTGTATGAAATATACTGTAGGAGCTCTTCTCGAGGGAGTGTGTGGTCTATTTTGAACATCCTGCTGCCATCCCAGGAGGTAGTATCCCTTAACACTAATTATACCATATCATCCTGACACCAAACTATGTCAGTGATGGAAGAAAGACCATCCACCTTTCTTTCTATGCACCTTTAGGCAGGAGTCCACCTACACTGGAGTACCACCAGGAGGAGTACAACTCATGTTTGCTTGAAAATACCTAAGTCCAAAGAGTAAGAACTTTGAGGGGTGGACATCCCTGCCTTACGCTGCCACTGGGTGACCATGGATATATACCAGTAGCTTCTGGGTTCTTTTCTCGCTAAGAGTAAGGAGGGCTCATATTCAAAGTTTATAGCATTGAGTGGTGCCTTCATCCAGAAAAAAGTTACAGTGGGTTAGATAACTATTTAGTACAACCCCCTCAGATGCTGTACCTACCCATCTCCCTACCATGGACACGTTCACAACAAACCCCAGACACACAAACTGCAACGTCCCTCCCCCACGGCATGCACAGCAAATAGTCAATTACAATAACAAATGTAAGCAACAGAACACAGTTTTATTTGTTAAAAACAACTCCTTCAATGCAAACAGCTTTGAAAAAGCAGGTGTAAACCCCCTACAAATGGGGGTTCCCAAAAAGTCTTCCTTGAGCTTGCCTAAATGCTCACTGCCAGGCTGGTGTCCTGCGTTTTAGCAGTTTAAATGTAATTACCAGAGCCTGTATAGCCACTGTGTACTGTCTCTTTCAGAGCTACCTAATTGCAGCCTAAGTAATCTGAGAGGGAGCTCTGTTGAAAGATGTAACTATTGGCTGAAAATCATTTAGAGTGATAATGATAATATAGTTTGTCTAACCTGCTTTCTTTATAGCAAGGACTGTTTTGTTTGTCTCCACTATCTTAGTCCTGGACTGCAAATTGGACCAGTCAGTTCTGGTGGGACCCAAAATGTAGCCAGATTACAGGAGCTGTCTGAAGTCAAAATCTGTAGGAATTGTAGTTTTGTAGTTTGTAGTTTTAAAAATGTTTGCGCCTTTTTGGCAGCTGAAGGGGGAGCTTTTGCTTTGACTGACAGCCAAATCAGCCAACCAAATCTTTTGGATCTTGGAAAAGCCCCGGGCTGCTGGCAGTTTTCAGTTAGTTCTGAACTAGGAAGTGAAATGAGAAGAGCTCAAGTGTATTTTGGGCAGCAATCCTGAGTGGAATCGCATGATGAGAAAACTGTGAAAGGGTTGTGTTTTTGGCTTGCATGTCTGCCAGCTGCTCCTGAGAGGGCGAGAAGAGCATTATTTTGGACTAAATCCAAGTTTGCATGACTAAACTAAGCTACTGAAGTGGACCAGGCTCAACCTGAAGAAGACTGAAGATTTTGCTGAATGCGATTGGCCTGTCAAGAGTTCCAGCTACCCCTAAGCTCCCGGTGTGTGCAGAGACTTTGCGATTGTGACCGGGGAACGCTTTGTCTGGTACAGTAGAATTCCCATACAGGTAAATGTGCTATGAGCTGCTAGTGGGTTGTGAGTTAGTTTCTCACTGTGTGAACTGTGTTCTGCTTGCTGGAAGTTGTATCCAGCCCAAAACGGACTGCATCCGAATTTGTCTCCATGTGGTCTGGGCCTTGCTAGACTGGCCCAGCCTGACTACCCACTGCACAGAGAAGCCATCGACGAGAGACCTGCCTAGGGATCAGCCCCCTGCTCCATGCTTGAACAGAAATGTGGCCTCTGCGAGTCGTGTGGACCCTGCTTCTCCTGGCATTCCAGATCAACCACCTGCAGTCTTGATTTTTGTCCAGCCTGTGTCCAGTCTTGAGTATCGGGAGAAAATATCAGGGTGGCTCCCTGCAACAACAGCTTAATCTGAGTGTGTCATCTGATTGTCTTGTTGTTTCATTTCTTTTACGAACTGAGCCCTCTGGCTCCGGATTACAAATATTGTGTACTGTGCATGTTGCGATTTCCTTCACAGGGCCCCAACCAGTTGCAACCCTGAGCAACAGTTCTGGCTAGCCCATCTCTTCTCCACCTGGGTACCCAGAGGTGTGACTGTGTGGGGGGACTCAAAGCGCATACAAATTCCACTGTCAGTGGCTCAGTAGGTAGCACACTCACCTTTGAGGCCAGGAGATCAGAAGGCTGTGGGTTCAGTTCCCACATCTGGCACTTGGGTTAATATCCCAGTACTGACACTGTAGTGCAGCATGAGAGGGGTGCTGCACTTCTGAGGTGCCGTCTTTCGGATGAGACGTTAAACGGAGGTCCCATCTGCCTGGACTGGTAGTAGTTCAGGTGGATGTTAAAGATCCCATGGCACTTATCGAAAAGAGTAGGGGAATTTCTCCGGTGTCCTGGCCAAATTTCCCTCATTCACTAAAAAAATACCACCAACAGCTTAATCTGGCTCAAGGTCAGTTGGCATTCATCTGTATCCCCGTCCTCCGGGCCATGCCTGAAAATAGGCAGGATTTGTCTAGTGCACTTACCCGGTCAATAAAAACTAAATAAATAAAATAAATAAATAAATAATTGCTCAATTGATATAACCTTTAAGCTAATTAACCTGATTTTCCCCCTTCCTTGCTCAAGTCCCCTGAATAAATCAGATCTAAATTTTTCTGCATGTAATCTGACTGTGGTTCCAGTTTGTGCTCAAAGTACTGTACTGTTGCTATTTGCTGTGCATAACCTTGTTTTACAGGGGGTCCCCAGGGACGAGCCAGAGGAACCGGCCTTGATGGTAAGTGCAAACAGTGTGGGTACTTGTGTGGTGTACCAGGGGTATTGTGAAAGTGATTGTTGTACAGTGTTCAGGCCACTAGAGGGGAAAGGGGGGTGTTACAGTGTCCCAGGGGGCTGTGCCCAGGTTAGCTTGACCACTACCAACCCTGACCTCCGGGTGGAGGTACCCATTTCAGAACTCAGGCCCCTTAACCTGCTACTAGCCAAGCAGGCAGGGGTAGTAGTCCTTGGGATAGCTCCACCTAGGGGTTACATACTGTATATGAATGTGAAAAGTCAGGGAACTTTTTGTCTCACTCTGCTCTGCTGCTGTGTCCTTTTGTGTGTGCAATAAATATCTGAGAAGTTTTGAGTTTAACCTGAGAGCAGACTCCCTTATTTTAAGAATTTGAGAGGTGAGTGCCATGACTTTTGCTTGCCTCCTGCAATGGAAAGTAGGTTACATAATCAAAGAACACTACCCATACACTGGGCCCTAAATAGTTGCCTTCAAAGGTAGGGTCTGTAGTACCAGCTCCATTCCAGACTGCTAGTTAGTCTGGCCCTGAGAAGGTGGGGCTGATACTATGCTAGTTACTGAAGCTTCTTTTTTCATTCATAATCCTTTTTTCCCTTGGGGTTCCCAGGCAGGGCTGCTCAATCCCATTCCTGCACCTCCCAACTTGCCACTGCTTCCCCTGGGACCCAACTGACCCAAGACCCCCATGGTTTCCCTCCATGGTGGGGCCAGGAAGGGGAAGGCCATTCCCCCCCCCCAGAGTATAGTCCAGTAGCAGGCTGGAAGATTTGGGTGGCGGCACAGATCAGGACGGAGCGGGGGGGATGTCATGGAGCCCTGGCTCCCCATTATTTTCCCTGTTCTTTGGTTGCCTGATCCCATGACCATGGTGATGTAGGAATGCATGCATGGAGGCCCATGCACATCACAAAGCCACAGCCCCCTTCCTACACTGGCACTCGGACACCGCACTGTCCCCCAGGCCTCCACTTGGGGGCAGCCAAGGGCTAAGATGCCCAGCCTCTCCTCCCCAGGAGAGGAGAGGAGAGGAGAGCAGTCTTCTGGACTCCTGATCTTCTCCTGCCCTGGCTGATGCCCAGTGACTTCAGCTTGTTTCCAAACTTGGGTCACTAGCGTGACAGGAGGTAAGGTGCAAAGTGCCTCAGTCCTCCATGCCACTGAGCCAGCAGTTACTGAAACTTCCTAACGTTGCCAGCAGTAAATATATATATATGTACTGTATATGTGCTGTATTGGCAGTGTCTACCCTCTCCCACTTATTACCAGAACTTCTGTGCAGTTAGGAGCTCCTGCACAGCAGTGTTTTGGTACCCAGTGTTGAAACGTTGCAGGCCTGAAGAGGTTTCCATGGGTTGCACCTAGTTTTCAAAGTGAAGCAACGGCTCCTTAATTCTCCACCAAATGCCATACAACTGCAAAAATGGCTGCTGACCTCTCAAAATGAGATATCTGTAATCCAGCCCAGTGACCAACTTGCTACCAGCTCTATTTTATTTTATTTATTTTTTATTTTATTGAAATCTAGGATTACAAATACCTTTGAGCAGGAACTGCTCATTTACAAAGGTTCCACGTTGAAGGAATGGGGGGTATACATACATACAAAGGTCAACATAATAATACATAGTTACACAATAACAAGCAGTAAGAGACTGAGGCTTAGGAAATTCCAGTAATTCAAAATGTGCCAAATGTTAGGTAGCATGACATAACCAGCCAAGGGCAAGCTTGGAAATAAGCACTGCAGGTGAGAGGGAAGGGGGCATGCAGGCAGGAAGGCCATTGTCGGAGGGTAGAGGGTGAAGGTAAGAGCTCTAAAGGGGAGGGAGAGGAGGGATAGAAGTCAGGAAATGCCCAAGGGGAGGAAAGGGAGAGGGGGCAAGGGGGTAGGCAGGTAGAAGGGGGCAAGGCAGGGAGAGATAGCTGTCAAGACTGAAGTGGAGGGCAGTGAACGGTGGGCCCCCGATTAGGTGAGGCAGTCACAACAACTAGTTGAAATGAGATGAAGTCAGAGTTGTCTCTTAAAAGGGCCAAGAGCAGCAGCAGTAAGAGTTTCTTTGTTGAGAGTATTGTTCCACTGTGGTGCTCTGTGGGCAAAGGTCCTCTGGCCCATGATAGTCCGGCATCTGGGGACAAGGAAGGTTAGTTGTTGTGAACTTCTAGTTCTCTGGGTGCTGTGGTGGTCAATAAGTAGCTTTTCAATGCCCGGGGGCATGACCCCGAGGAGAAATTTTTTGGCTAAGAGGCACATTTGATATTGTATCCGGCTGATGAGAGGTAGCCATCCTGCCCGAGTGTACAGGTCACAAGTGTGTGTAAGTCGATCAGCCCCAGTTAGCAGCCTGCATGCTTTGTTGAGTGCAACTGTAATTCTGTGGAGGGCAGAGGCGGAGGCAGAGCCATAAATTGCTAGCCCGTAATCAATGATGGAGGTGGCAGAGCTGTTGATAGCCAACCGGAGAGTGTCAGGAGTCATGCAGTGTTTGTGCCTGTAGAGCAGGCCTGTACGGATGTTGGTGGCTTTGGTGACATAATCTATGTGCCGATGGTAGGACAGTGAGCTGTCCGATGTGACACCTAGGTATTTAAAATCAGGAACATGTTCAAGTAAGGTCCCTGTTTGGTTTAGGATGGTGAGGTCACGGAATTTGTACTTGCTCCTGGAGTTGTAGAAGGTCATAACCTTTGTTTTGCTGTAGTTCATGACCAGTTTGTGTGTCTCGAACCATTCTTCGATGCGCATAAATTCAAGCTGTAATTGTTTCTCGAGGAGCTCTGCATTTTGGTGGTTGGTGAACATGACTGCGTCATCGGCGTAGAGCAGTAATTTCTGGTGGCAGACACTGGGAAGGTTGTTGAGGAAGAAGCTGAAGAGTAGTGGCCTCATGATGGACCCCTGTGGGACCCCTGAAAGGACTGGCTTTTCTTCCGAGGTAACACCGGCAATCCTAATCCGCTGGACCCTCTCCCCAAGGTAGCTTGAAAACCAGAGCAGTGCTTCATTGGAGAGCCCAATGTTTGATAATTGCTTGAGTAGGAGTGGGTGGTTCACAGTATCAAAAGCTGTCATAAGGTCGATGAATACTGCCCCTACACAGTTTCCTTGATCAAGTGTGGTATGTATGAAGCTTCTGAATTCTAATAGTGCAGTGGTGGTACTGTGCCCTTTTCAGAAACCATGTTGCTCAGGACACTGGATGTTGTATTTTTCCAGGTACTTGACCAATTGGTCTGAGGCGATGCGCTCCAGGGCCTTAGACAATGGAGGGAGGATGGAGATAGGTCTGTAGTTGGAATGCAGTGATCTATATTCCCACACAGTTCCTTGAAAGAGGCAAATCCTAGTTGTACTCACGGTTACTGGTACGGTGGGTGCGACAGAATTTTACAAGCCTCAATCACTGTTTTTTTAGGCAGTACCTCGGGGACCAGCTGACCTTCAGATGGGATGCATACTCCCTGACCAGGTACCATCCTTTCCACTCTCACTATCTTATGAAGATACAGCCTGGCTTTCTCAAAACTCAAAACTCACAGGCTGGATTTTTCAAGTTGGTACTTGAGTTTTCAGCTGTCATCTGTCATACAGGCTAGCACACGGATACCACTCAGTTTCTTCCACAGTCACTTCTTGTAGCACTTGCGCTCTCTCTCTCTCTCTCTCTCTCTCTCTCTCGCTTTTCTCTCTTCTTCTCTCTCTCTCTCTCTCTCTCTCTCTCTCTCTCTCTCTCTCTCTCGCGCTCTCTTTTCCTGGACTAAAGGTTTGGGGTGATGCACTATGTGCACTTGTCAGGATGACATGGTCTGCTCTCCTTGGAATCCCTCACAGATATGACTCTCCCTGCCCAGACCAGTTTATGTCACAGCCACTGCAGCACAGCACAGATTGGTGCTATCTCATGTCACTCACACACCCTGGGACCTAATAGGTTTAGAAAAGGCACCAATACACTGTTCCACCTTTTCCCATAATCCTGAGGAGTATCAGACTGGGCACTCCATTGATTGGCTGTCCCTGAGATCACAAGATGGCAGTCACCATGGAGACAACACCTTTTCCCCAATATCCAAGTACTCCAGCAGAGGAGTTCTGGGGGTCAACATGATCGACCTACATTCCCAACTCTGGAAAAGGTGGCTACAAAAGCTAAACCAGGTAAAACAAAGGTTTCATACTTGACTGTGAGCCCTTGCCAAACAACACGCCCCAAAGCTAGTAGCCTGTGTAACATCTTGATCTTTTTTTTTTTTAATTGAAATTTCGGAATTACAATCCTTTGAGTTGAAAACTCCTTTGCAAAGGCTCCACGTCAGTCACAACAGAACAATACATCAAGACAAAATGTACGTAGTTTACAATACAAAACATTACAGATTGGCAAGCTGTGCAGAAAATCACAGTACATGGTATATTTACAATGCTTGGTTATTATCTCAAGGGTTGAAAGAGGACCCTGGGTCAAACAAGTTATGGTGGCAAGGATTATCTTTCACAAGTGATTGGGACCAGGTGAGTTACCCAGGGATGGAAGGCTAAGAGTGGTAGAGGTGCTTGCATATAACTTCTGCTCAAATCTGTTAGACTGTCACTACCTGGACTATGACTCTGCCAAGTTTCATCTGCTACAGGGGTCAGTTTACAACTATATACTGCCTCATACCAGCTTTGACCAATATTGCGATTCCTCGGGATAACCTTACAACCTGTTGCAAGGTGCAAGCTGCCCTTCTCCCTAAAATTGCAAAGACTGTTACAAACAAGGTTGTACTCAGCTGTGAGTCCTTGCCAAACAACACTCCCTGGAGCTTATAGCCCATGTAACAATTTGATCTTTCGCAAGTGAATTGGAGTGATACAGACAGGTAACACTCTACCTGCATAATTACATACTAACTGCCAAAACAAACATCTTTTTAAATCTGTATTGCTTAAATAAATGGCAACTGAATAACTGAAGTTTTCTGTTGAGTGATATGCTACCAGGTCTTGTTCTTGTCTCATGAAACTCACAACATTGTGGGGATTTTGTGAGGTACTGTACCATGATTTGGGATTAAGATTTGCTCTTGAGCTAGTACAAAATAAAACAGATGGCCTCCTGTATATTTTATTTATTTAGTTAGTTTTTGTTGACATGGTAGGTGCTCTAGATGATTTAATGCCTATTTTCAGGCACAACCCAGGAGAATTACATCATACAAGATACAATGAGTGCAGTAAAACAATAATAACAATATTTTGGTTTTCAGGTTTGGGGTGGGGTAACATAAACTGGGTCATTCTGTACACAGTGGAATACCTTTCAAAAAAGAACTGGAAACTAGTGACTAGAAACAGACTACGTACTGTATATACTATGCATATGCAGTACACAGTCTTATACCGAGGAAACAGAAGTTTATACAGTAGCTAGGAATTTAAAACGAACAAATGATAAACATCTTAATGCCACTGATATTCTTAAATGTACGCAGAGAGGGCCGGGAACTAATGCTTTAATAGGGATGCACCCTGCAGAGCACACAGATATATGTCTTTCATGCTCAAAGCAGGGCTCAGCTCTAAAACTTCAGGGGGTTACTGGTTTTAACGGCATGGTCACAGTGCACAAGGATTTCATGCTGAAACCTAGTCAACAGTAATAATACAGGCAAAAGGCCAACTGAAGGCCAATTAATCTAAACTGAAACACTCATTTCCCTCAATTATCAAATACTTACAGTATATCTCGTCAAAAAGGCCAGAGAACGATGGCGCCAGCAACAGTACACACCTCATGTGGGTGTCTGGGACTTGCAGGCATGGTGCTCAGAGGGCGTCACTCTGCCTCCCATTTCCCAATATGCCCTAGAGAGAGGTGATTATATTTATTTCAGGGAGGTGTGGGGGGCACAGCCCCCTCATTACGCAGGTGTGTGGGGGGCGGATCCCCCCCTCGCATAAGCACACACTAAATCAGTTACATGCTCTGTGGTGCGGTTGCTGGGTGCTGTCATTACTTGCAGTCCTTTGATTGTGCCTGGCTGTCCCGCACCATGTTTGTTTTCCCCCTAACATGGATGAAACGTATTACAGAGCAAAAAAAAAACAACTAACGAATGAATGTTACATTTACATGGGGTAGTGGTTTGAGGCATACATTTGGGTGCATTTAAACAAGCAGGGGGAGGCTGGGTCTAGGATCATCTCCAAGAAGACCTCAGGTGGGGAGATCTTCAGTAGCTAGTATTCAACCAGCGTGGTCAATCAGGGGAAAAAGATAGTGTAGACAGGGATAGTGAATGGGGAATACATCAAAGACCAGGGACCACATCAGGGGAAAAGGGAGCTGAGAAAGGAGAAATAATGCCAGGAATGAGTACAGTAGGTCTGGTCGGCAGAAGGGGTAACATTAGGAGGCAGGGTCCTGGAGAGTGGTCTACTTAAATGCCAGGAACAGAATGAGGGAGCTACAGGTAGAGCTGGCAGAGGCTAACATGGACCTGTTAGCTATAATGGAAAGATGGGCAACAAGAAACAACGACTGGGACCTTGCAGAACCAGGCTGCTCACTCTACAAGAGCGGCACACAAAAAGGCAGGGTGGAGGGTGACTCTTACCTTCAGGAAGTTATGGGGGCCATGGAAGATATTACTCTAGGGTTGCATAGGTGCTAGAAGCAGTTTAGGTGCAACTCACAATGGAAGGGAGTAACAAAAATCAGGGTCGGCATGATGCACAGACCACTGAACCAAGAGGAGGGTGGGGACAGGAAATTAAGGAAACAGATCAGGAGGGCACCAGCCAAAAGGTAGTTGCTGATGGTGGATGACTTACAGTTAATATGCCAGATGTGGACTGAGATGCAGCCAACAGTGTGAGAAATCAGGCACTGGTGGATGCACATTTAGAACTGATGAGTTTCTGGCTTGAATCCTGCCACATTGCTTTGTGTGCAATATATCAGCTGCCGTTTTAGGCTTTCTTGTAGTGTATATACGGGATGTAAGCCTCATGGGCTGCCCCACCCCCAAGGAAGTGCACAGTGCATAGAAGCATAGAAACATAGACATTGTAGGCAGATAAGGATCTCTTGGCCCACCCAGTCTACCCTATATTCCATTTACCATGCCACCACAGACCCTACGTGATCTCTGGTGTTCTCCCCTCCTTGCCTTACTACTAAGGTCCCCTTGTGTCTACTCCATGCATGCTTGAATCCTGTTACCGTTTAACACCTATCACCTCTGCTTCGAGGCTGTTCCAGGCCTCCACTACCCTCTCCATGAAGAAGTGCAGTATTTTCTCACATCTCCTCTGAGCCTCCCCCTCACCCCCAACTTCATAGCCTGACCCCTTGTCCTGGAGCATATATGTATTTATGGGAAAAGCTACCTTCATGTACCTTATTAATACCTGTGAGGTATTTGAAAGTTTTTTTTATCATATCCCCCTTTCCCTCCTTTCCTCTAGAGAGTACATATTTAGTTCCTTAAGCCTTTCCTCACAGGGCTTTTGATGCAGGCCTTTCACCATTTTGTTAGCCCTCTTTTGTACCCCCTCTATCCTATCTATGTCCTTCCAGAGCTGGGGCCTCCAGAATTGGACACAGTTCTCAAGGTGGGGTCTTACCAGTGATCTATACAGGGGTAATACTATGTCCCACTTTCTACTTTTGATACATCTCTGTATGCACCAGAGCGTTCTGCTAGCCTTCCCTACTGCCTTATCACACTGCTTGGCTACCTTCAGGTCATCAGAAAGGATTATTCCTAGGTCTCTTTCCTGTTTTGTGGTTGCTAATATCTCCCCACTCAATTGGTATGTTGCCCCTGGGTTTCTGTGCACCAAGTGCATGATTTTGCACTTTTTTGCATTGAAACCCTGCTGCCATTCTGTTTTCAGTTCATCCCTCATTCTTTCCACACACACCCCCGGTGCATCCACTCTGTTGCAGATTTTTTTTGTGTCATCTGTGAACAGGTATACTTTCTTCTCCAGCTCTTCCACAATGTCACTAATAAAGACACTGAAGAGGATCGGGCCTAGTACTGATCCCTGTGTCATCCTCATTGGTCATCACCTTTCCCTCTCCAGAGTGGAAACCCTCTGACTCCTATTGCTTAGCCAACTTCTTATTCATTTTACTACGTTTAGACTCACTCCTAGGTTGCGCAGCTTGCTCACCAATCTTCTATGTGGAACGGCATCGAAGACCTTGCTGAAATCCAGGTAGGCCACATCTACTACTCCTCCTCCCTGATCTAGTCTCCTGGTCACCCAGTCAAAGAACTTGATCAGGTTTATCTGGCAAGACCTCCCCCTGTGAAACCATGTAGCATCAGATCCTGTAATCCACTGGTTACAAGGTATTCCCCAATCCTTTCCTTCAGTAGTGATTCCATTACTTTACCTACTACCGAAGTCTGGCTGACAGGTCTCTAATTTCCTGACTCCTCCCTATTTCATCTTTTCTGTAGTGGGACTGTTGAAAGTGGCCAGTGGCCAAAGTTTAGTGACCAGTGACCAAACTTTTATCAACAATATGTAATTGGCTAACCAAAAGGTTGAGGAGATAGAAATGTGTAAAATGGCTAGTGTAGAGGTTGCAAAGGGCTAGTAAAAGGTGAAGGTGGCTAGTAGATGACTACATGATACCAACGTGCAGATTGATGTGCCTTGTAAGTGCAGAGGTGTTTGGAGAGTAATTGTTGAAACCATGCAAATAATTATACCACTGTGCAAATTGATGTCTGTGTAGATACCCAGGTTCAAAAAGTGTTGGGACCCTTTTAAATAACTGTAGAAAATAAGTGAAGAGCATAAACCGTGTTTAAAAAATAAATGTTTTAAAGAAAATTAGCTTTGCTTTGCTCAGCAGAAATATTTTGTACAAAACCTTCCTTCAACCAAAGGTCATTGCCAAGATAAGGTTTAGCTGCTTCAAACCACTGCAATTTAGATGCAGTTCCTCATTTTATAATTTCTTGTGTTTAAAAAAAATGTGTAACAGAGAGTTAATAGGAAACAGTTATGTCCTTGTTTTGGCCACTGTCTAGCCAGCAAGTTAGTTAAAGTGAATGTGAAGTCCCCTCATATGTTTTCTGTATCCTAAAGCGAGTTCATTTTTAAATTGTAAAATCCCCTGATCACTTGTTTTTCCATCTAAGAATGACCACATGTCTCGGCAATAGGGCTGCAGTAATGGGAGGGAAAGTGGGGATGTTGTCTGGGGTCCCAAACTCAGGAGGGGCCCACCTAAGGAGCTGGCATTACCCCTGGCATTAGCTGGTTTGGGAAACAGTGGCCCATTTCAAGTGACTTGTCCTGGGCCCCAAAATTCATAGCTGCAGTCCTGCTCGGCAAAGTGTCAAGTGTATCTTATGACCGAGGTATCTCATGGCCACTATATTTTTACACCCTTGTCTCATGACCCTACTCTCTTGCCTTTTATGGTCAGAGTGTCTAAGCTGGAAAATTCCCCTTGTTTTGCAATTCTTGTCAAACACTGTATAAATATCAGACAGACTGTATGTTCAGTGTGTCCAAGGGGAGTAGCCAACATGGCTGCCATAGATACTTGGGTCACCCAGAGGAATGAGGAATGTTGCTTCATTCCCTCTGAACACCTGCAGCCCTGGTGGTAATAAGCCATCAGCTGTTTAGATTTAATCATGTTAGAGGTAAAATTGTTAGGGCTTATTTGGTATTAATAAATTGCAACTGATTTAAAACAATATTTTTGTGTCAGGTGGCTTTATTGGATTACCAGGGACCACTAGCCAAGAACCTTGTGTTTTACAGGACCACATATGTCCTCCTCCAATCCCCTGTAACCTTCCCTGTTTCTAGTGATAGGCTGAACAGAGCTGTCAGAGGTGCAGTCAACACCTCCTTGAGCTCCCTCAGTATCCTAGGGTGCACCCCGTCCAGTCCCATTGCCTTGTCTACTTTTAATTGTGCTAGTTCCTTGAGGACTCCCTCTTCTGTAAAAGCACTAGTGTCCAACTCCTTTCCTTTAATGTCCTTGTCCCTTATCTGTGGCCCGTCACCTACCCCTTCCTCCGTAAATACTGAAGAAAAGTATTTGTTCAATATGTCTGCTTTTTTTTGTCCTCTTTCACAAAAACCCCTCCTTCCCCTTTTAGCCTTACTATCCCTCCTTAGGTCTTCCTCTTTTCGCTTATATATCTATAGATGTTTTATCCCCCCTTTTTACTAACTTAGCAATATTCTCCTCTGTTTGTGCCTTTGTGCTCCTAATTGCTCTCCTTGCCTCCCTTTGATTCTCCTGATATCTCTCCCTATACTCCTCCTTTTGTGTCATCTTGTACCTTCTAAAAGCTAGCTTTTCTGCTCTTACTTGGTCCGCTACTACTTTAAGGAACCATAGCAGTCTCTTTTTTTCTCTTGCTCTTGTTAACCTCCTTGACACAGAGGTGTGTTGCCTTCTCAAAGCCCTCCTATATTTTTGCCCATTGTTCCTCTACTCCCCCCAGTTTCCCTATCCCTGCTGGGGATTGTGAAGTCAGCAACACTGACCCTGTTTGTTGGTACCAGGTCCAGTATTGCACCCCCCCCACAAGTGGGTTCCTTAACTAGTTGCCTGAGGAATGCCCCTTTCAGAAAGTCCATGGTGTCCCTACTTCTGAATGTTGCTGCAGCCAGTAGGGTCCAATCCATGTCCGGTAGATTGAAGTCCCCTACCAGCAGCACCTCACCTTTGGGTGCCATCCTTTGGATTGCTTCCATCATATCTTCATCCACCTCTCCCCCTGAGCTGGATGTCTATAGATCACTCCAGTAGGGCCCCCTCTCTGTGTCTCCAGGGTTACCCACAGTACAGTCTCCAAGCTTGCACTCCAGAAACCCAAGAAAAGTACACTCTCTCTGAAATGGTGCAAAAATAACAGCTTTATTCCTGAAAATTAGAGTGTATTCAGAACACACCGCTTGCCACCTTGCCCGGCACTTCAGGTGAAAACCGTTTGTCAGGGGCCTGGCATTTGCAAATCAGGCACATACTTATATACAGTGAGCAAATCAAACATCATGAGTATTAATTAATCACATAGCAACATATTAAAACAATAATCAAAAGAAAAAAAAATTGCAATCAACCCAGAATCACTGAATTAATATGGCTATGGTTTAGGAAACTAATCAATAATTTTACTCTGCTTAATAGTATTAAGTTTCTAGCCACATGATTAATGAAAACAGTTTAACTAAAATGAAGTGAATCCAGAGGGGCAAATGAAAGTTAGATGAGATACATGTAAGTAATCTGCTTTCCCTGCGATCAAGTCTGTGTCTCCCAGTGATGAGAAAGAAAGTTAGATGTACACAAACTCTGCAAACACAAAAACAGAAAAAAAGATATTTAAACTGTGGAACATGTTTGACTATCATACTTATAAAATCTCATTAAATCAGTAATCTAAAGACAAAAATAATCAGAAAGCCATAATACTAATTTTTTAGACCAAAAATAAGGGTGACTGTCATGCAGCCTTCAATATCCCAAAGGGTAGATTAGTAAAAAAATATTTTAAGTATTTTTTGAGTACTTCAGCTCCTCCCTGCTCTCCCAGTATTTCTGTAGTTTTGATGTTGTCCCTGACATAGAGTACCACTCCTCCCCCTTTTTTACCCACTCTGTCTTTTCTGAACAAAGTATACCCTGGTATGGCTACATCGCAGTCCTGGTTTTTACTGCAAAACTGTTGGGGCTTGTGCTGTGGCAATGGGGATTGCCTTTTGAGTAGAAGCACTTAATATAGCAACCTCATCTATGAGGTGGGTACTACGAAGGATGTGGCGCCACATCCTTGACCTGCACTATTCTGCAGGTGGACTGTCATCTGTAGTTACAGAGTTACCATAGTATCTAGGAATGGTGCCACTGCCAGGGGTGGGGTTTACCACAGCAGCATAGGCCACACTTCCCCGATAGTTGGCAGTGAGTCACTGAAGAGAAGAGTTGGTGAGAGAAGAGGACTGAGACGTGGCTGAGGTGGCTCCTCTTTAGAAGGCATGCCCTGATGACTCTCCAGGGTCTGGATTTCAATCAAGGGTGGGGGAACCCTGGAGCTCCTGCCCTATGTTTGGGGCCTCAAGGAGGTGAAGGAGAGCCCCACTATTGGACAGTGGAGGCAGAGGGCACTTGCCAGCGTCAGACATCAATTATAACAAGCAATCCTTTGATCAGAGAGGGGTCTGTTTGGGGGTCATCATCACACTGCTGTCTCCCTGTTTTGGTGCAGTAGATAGATAGATAGATAGATAGATAGATAGATAGATAGATAGATAGATAGATAGATAGATATACACACACATATATTGGATATGATGGCCCGCTGAAAATATCAGCGATATTTTTCTCAAGTGCAGTTTAACCTTATGATATTATAAGTGGCGAAGCAGTAAGTGATGTCAAAGGTGCTCTACGAGGGGAAAATATTGTTGATATTTTTAGTGTGGGGCTGTGGCAAATTCAATTTATGTAAAGCTGTTTTCTTTTACGTTTTTAGATATTTTTGTAGCTTGTGCGGTTTTATTTTTTTGTTGTTAATTTGGATGACCAAGTGTAAGGGCTTTACTGATGACCGTGCTGTTCCACATTATGATGCACAGGTACATCAATGCATCAGTGCATTTGTGAAGACTGAGTGCATGTGTAGTGGAATCTGCATACTGGGGAACCACAGAGATGCTGGGCAGGGTTGTGCCAGAGCTACCGGAGAGTTAGAGCATGCTGCTGGCGATGGGGTCAAGAGCGTGCCGGTCAAGAGTCGTAGCATGGAGTGCCTGTTGGGGGTTCAAGTATGAGAACGTCCCAGAGTCTGGATCTGAGTTACAGTGTGACCGGTAAGAGGGGGTGAAGAAACCAGTTAGGAAGCACTGCATTTTGGTGAAAAAAAATCTCCAAAAAGCTATTTTAAAATAATAGGGGCTGCGCTGCAGCCTGCATGGAAGCGAGTTCCAGCTAACCATGGATTACTGTGTGGATAAATTCTGGTATGGGGACATAGAGTGGTGACAAATGCAAAAGACTGTAGGTCTGATCACCCTCTAAATGCTGCAAATACTTTCCAGAAATCATCCTCACAAGTAGTGAAACAGAAACAGAATTTGACGGCAGATAAGGATAGCTTGGCCCACCTAGTCTTCCCATTTTCCCTACCTGTTTCATATACCGCAGATCCTAAATGATATGCAGCTTACCCTCTCTTTCCTATCACTAGCGTTCCTTTATGTCTGTCCCATGTATTTTTGAATTCCCCAACTGTTTGTGCCCCTACAACCTCTGTCAGGAGGCTGTTCCATGGATCCACCACCATTTCTGTGAAAAAATACTTTTTCACATTACCCCTAAGTCTACCCCCCTCTATTTTCATATCATGGCCCCTTGTTCTTTAACATATTTTTTTCTTGAAAGATACTACCCTCTTGTACCTTATTTACACCCTTGAGGTATTTGAAAGTGCCTATTTTATACCCTTCTCTCTCTCTCCTCTCCTCCAGGGAATACGTATTGAGATCCTCCAGTCTAGCCTCATATGACTTTTGGTGCAGCCCTTGCACTATTTTTGTCACCCTTCTCTGAACTGCTTCTACTCTATGTCCTTCTGGAGATGTGGCCTCCAGAACTGGACACAGTACTCTAGATGAGGTCTCACCAATGTTCTATATAGTGGCATCACTTCCTCCTCCTTCCTTCTGCTAGAGATACATCTCCCTATGCACCCCAGCA
The DNA here is from genome assembly GCA_016271365.2 of Neoceratodus forsteri. Taxonomy (NCBI): domain Eukaryota; kingdom Metazoa; phylum Chordata; order Ceratodontiformes; family Ceratodontidae; genus Neoceratodus; species Neoceratodus forsteri. The sequence goes on from CM057449.1 coordinate 1,334,686,105, forward strand.
TCCCACTGGCTCTCCTCACAGCCTTCTCACATTGTTTAATAACCTTTAGATCATCAGATATGATTACCCCCAGGTCCCTTTCCTGTTTGGTGGCCATCTGTACCCTCCCCATCATGTATTCCTCCCCCACATTTCTGTGCCCCAAGTGCATGATCTTGCACTTCTTTGCACTGAATATTAGCTGCCACACCCTTGGCCACTCCTCAAGCTTGCTTAGGTCCCTTCTCATTCTTTCTACCCCTCCTGGCGTGTCAACCCTGTTGCAGATCTCCATGTCATCTTCAAAGAGACACCTTCCCTTCCAGCCCCTCTGCAATGTCACTTATGAAGATATTAAAGAGGACTGGTCCAAGCACTGATCCTTATCGGACCCCACTGGTCATCCCTCAGCCAATTTGTGACCCAGTTTACCACCCTGGGCTCCACTCCCAGGCTGCACAACTTATTTACTAGCCTCCTATGTGGGATGGTGTCAAAGGCCTTGCTGAAATCCAGGTAGGCCGATTCACCTCCCTAGTCACCCACCTCACCGATTCACCTCCCTAGTCACCCAGTCAAAGAAATCTATCAGATTTGTTTGACAAGATCTTCTCACTATGAATCCATGCTGTCCCAGATCCTGTGCTCTGTTGGATTTGAGATATATCACAAACCTTTCTTTTAGTAGTGATTCCATTAGTTTCCCCACCACAGAGGTCAGGCTGACTGGCCTGTAATTGCCAGCCTCTTCCCTGCTCCCACTTTTGTGGAGAGGGACTATATTTACCCTCCTCCAGTCCTTTAGTACCACACCTGTTTGCACCAAACTGTTGAACAGGGCTGTCAGTGGTGCTGCCAGCACTTCCCTCAGTTCTCTTAATACTCTGGGATGTATCCCATCGGGCCCATTGCCTTGTCCACTTTCAGAATAGTGAGTTCCTTTAAGATTCTCTCCTCCTTAACTGGACTGTGTCCACCTCCCTCCCAATGGTGTTTCCATCACCTAACTTTGGTCCCTCCCCTTCCCCTTCTTCTGTGAATACTGAACAAAATTACTTGTTCTTGCTATCTTCTTTTTCTTGGTCTCCATCTGCACACTTCCCTCCTTCCCTTTTTAGTCTCACAATCCCACCATCAATATTTTTTCTTTCACTAATGTACCTGATATGTATAATATTGCATTTTATAGGGGTGCAGTAGCACCCCTATAGTTAGGGTTGAGTCAGCTGTTCAATGTTCAACCCCAATTTTGGCACCTTAATAACTTTGGCATCATTTGAACAAATAGCACAAAATTTGGTACGTGCGGTCAGGCTGTCAGAGTCTCAAGATGTGAAAAGTTTTCTGACGGGATCTTGTATAGTTTTTGATACAGAGCACACAAAAAAATGGAAAAAAAAATATTCTTAACATTACATATTTTTGGCTCTCACCTGCAGCCTTGACAGTGTGGACATTTTTCATTAAATCTTCTGGTTTGAAGGGGCCTGTGCCAAGGGTGGGCCTTTCGAAGAGTTGGTGAAATAATATTATATTGTTTTATAGTTATAATGATTTCTGAGTTAATGTTCAAGTTCAACACGTAAAAAAAACCTTTCACAAGCACTTATTTTCATGATTTACCTCTAGTGCTGAAAAAAATACTGATCGAGATGTCTGCCATTTTTAAAGCTCACAAACATTGAAAATACTTTCAAATTATCTATTTTTTAAAAACAAACACTGAACCTAGCTAAACGTGACCCTTGTTTTTAAGAAATACCTTTACTGGGCATCCCAAAATCCAGGATGCCCAGCTTAGTGAGAGGAGCCGTTCGCCCGTGTTCTCTGTATGAGAACAGTCGGACTTTGTTGAGTTCTGCAGCTGCAGCTGGAATCTTGCAGCGGGCTACAGTGAGAGGAGTCAGCTACCAATCCCCTATTCTGTCTGTATCCATTTCTTTCTGTCTGTCTATCTATCTATCTATCTAACTGTTTTATCTTTCTCCCCCCCTTCCAGGAGTCCCACCTGCCCTTCCAAATCTTTTTTTAATAACATATGTAAATAGACTGGGGTGCCCACCCCAGTAACACTTCTCTGGACCACCGTCCCTTCCAGATCACTCCAACCCCATTTCTGTAGAGTTCTCTGACACTGTGGTGCCCAACTCCAGTGCTGGACTTTAACTTGAAATAAAGAAAACTGTCCCTCTGTGATTTTTTTTTTAACCTGCAAAAATGGAAATGGCCCCTTGCTGTTCTGACCCAGCGAGTCATCTCAACCTCCCAATCAGCACCCCCCACACATACACACAACACATCCTCACTCACCTGAACATGTCCAACAGCTGACTGAAGACATGTCTTGCTGCTGGAACTAGCAATTGCAATATGAGGAAGTAAGGTAAGTGCAGTTCAATGTATTTCAAAGGGGTTTTCAACTTTTATACAAAACTTTGCCAATTTTGCACATTTTGAGCTTAGACTTTCAACATGGTCTTTTAGGGACACCACTTCATGACCAATCATGGTGGAATTATGCAAATCAGGCCTGAAAGGTGTTTTGCAGTCGCTTAGCAAAATCACCTTTCAGCCGGAACTGGAAATTTTCGCCACACTTGTTCATGAGGTGGAGTCATAAGAAGACTGTGTTTTTTTCCCTGTAAACACTGTTTAGCCACCGGAGCCCTGGCAGGCAACTATGGCCCTCTGAACAGAGGGACTCTTTCTCCGTTCCCGCCTGTCCCATGCTAGGTGGTCTCCTGTAGTTCCCCCCATGGATTTCCCCCCTGCAGTGGGGTCAGGAGGAGGTTGCTGGCTTCTTTCCCTCCCAGAGACCCACTCCAGAATCTGGGGACCATCCCTGGGAATGTTGGACCATCATCGAGCCTGCCAGGCTCATTTTTCCTTTTTCACCCGGCCCCCCCCTTCCGATGCAAGGACGTCGGATCAATCCTCCCTACCCATACTGCCCTCCAGCCACCACCAAAGGGAAGTCAGCAAGCAGGACAAATAGTCCCCTTCCCCTCCCCTCGAGAGAGGAGAGCAGTCCTGCAGATGCTCAATCCTCTCTCCCCCTGCTGACCCCCGGCAGCCTGGGCTCGTTCCCAAACCCAGATCGCCAGCACAGCATGAGGTGTGGCATCCAGTGCCTCAACACTCAGTGCCACCAGGTCAGCCATAAGAAGACTATGTTGAAAATTTGAGGTCAAAATATTTAAAAATGGCAAAGTTATGAGCATACATTGAAATTTTGCACCGCACACTTTTAAATATCTTGACCCCAAATTTTCAACATAGCCATTTTTTCACATTATCTCATGAACATGATCACTGTCATTTCTCAAATCCTGACCAAAATGTGTTTTCGCACCTGTGGTATGGAATGACGTTGCTGGGCAAAATCACCTTTTGGGCAGGTTTCGAAAATTGTCTCCACCCCTGTTCATGAGATGGGGTCATAAGAAGGCTATGTTGAAAATGTGGCATAAAAGACAGCCCTCCAGTGCAGCAGTAGTGCTACCACTCACGATGCTGGTGACCTGAGTTTGGCTGTGAGCTTGGGCCATTAATGAACTGGCCAGGGGTAGAAGGATCAAGCACCCAGAGGACCACTCTCCTCTGGGGAGAAGGGACTGCAGAGCCTGGCATACGCCTGGCCCCTAGCAGTAAGTTAGGGGAAAGGCACCCAGGGACTGCCACAGAATGAGCAAGGGGGTCCTGCAGATGCCGACCCACGGCATGCCGACGCGTGTGATCACTCGTTATGGCATCATTGCATGCCCTGCTCCTTGGGGGAAGAAAACAGAAAAATCTTCAGCAACACAATGGAACTTGGACCCTCACAGGACACACACCCCACTGGCTGGGCTCACCAGTCACACTACTGGATCTATTTCTCAGCAGTGGATTGGGGGACCCCACCGACCCTGACGGGGGGGCATGCACTGGAGGAACTGGTCAGTGGTAAGTCTCAGTGGATGTCAGGGTGGCAGGGCTGGGTGGCGCACAGGTGGATAGGGGCCATCCGAGGCATAAGAGAAAAAAAAATTGGGGGTAAGAATATTACAAAACAATAACGTTAAAAGCGTACATTGAAATTTTTCAACACACATTCATAACTTTGGTAATTTTAAATATTTTGATCCCAAATTTTCAATATAGCACTTTTTTTCGCATCACCTCATGAACGTGACAACTTCCATTTTTAAAAACCTTGCTGAAATGTGTTTTTGCACCTGTGCCATGGAATAATGTTTCAGCCAAGATTTGAACATTTTCACCTACCAGGCTCTTTTTTTTTTTAATTTTTTGTACAGTCAGTTTATTCACCTCTTCTGTGGCTGGAGATGGTGCCTTATCCCCAATTCAGCCTTGTACACAGGCTCTCAATGCATGTCTGGCTGGCCTCCACCTCAGCTACGGAGCAGGAAGGACTGTGGCTTACCTCCCCTATGGAGGGCCCCCTGATGGGGGAACAGGAATGGAGAGGAGAGATCACATCACCCTTGAGCCCCTGCCCCAGCTTATGCTGGGCTTTGTTCAGCATGGTGAGCAGTAGCCCATCAGGGGCATCATGGCACTTGCAGAGACAGGGGCTTTCTGTTTTAAGCCCCAAGGGCATGGACATGCAGTGACATCCAGTGCACGGTGAGCATGCTCCCATGCTCACCCACAGGACATGCGCCTCTGCCCTGACCCTAGTTACTAGGTGACCCCTGCTGCTGCAACCCTTGGTATCCACCGAGGTTCACAAGTGCAGTGGACAAAAACCCCAACCCTCCCCAGGAGAGGAAACCAGTCCTCCAGACACTCAATCCTCTCCTCCCTGATGACTCCCAATTACCCAAGTTGGCTCCCAAGCTCAGGCTGCCGGTGTGGCGCGAGGTGTGGTGTCTAGCACCTCAACCCTCAGTGCCACTGAGCTGGCATCCCAACCAGGTTCTTAAGGTGGTTTTCATATCAAGACTATGTTGAAAATTGGTGCCATAATATTAAAAAAAAAAAAACATGATTATGAAAGTACATTGACATTTTCCTACGCATGTTCATAAATTTGGTAATTTATGACATCTGATGCTGCATAGAAGGGGAGGGTCAGCAGGGCCCTGCACTTCCTAGGCAGATGGAGTCTTCCATTGGCACATGGCCCAGATGACTGTGCACATCTGCATCTGTTTAAATAGCATCTGTTCACACAGGTTCCAAAGGGACCTGCGTTAATGAGGATACAATTCCACTATCCCAAAAAGAAAGGAAATTGATTCTGAATCGCTAAGACTATGGAGGCCAAAACCCTATTTTTTTTTTCCTTTTGCTGCTTGAGGGTTAGGGGTGGGGGGTTAGGATTGAAAACCCTAACCCCACATTTCTCTGCTGTTGTGGCATTTAGTTACCCTAACTGGTGCATTAACAAAGTTTTTTGCAAAGAGTGTGCATATATGTGTGTGTGTGTGTGTGTGTGTGTGTGTGTGTGTTGTGTGTGTGTGTTGATATAGATATAGATATTATAGGCGCACAGTCACACCTCTTTAGTTAGGATATAATGGTCACTTCTATGTTAAACTCAAAATTTTGCTCTTTTATAACTTTGCAACTGTTCAAGCAATTTGCATGACATTTTGCATGCTCCATCAAGGACCAATGGTCTCTTGATCTGGCAAGTTTTGTTCTGGTCAGATGTGTGAGTGCAGAGATATAGAGTGGCAAAACATGTGAAAATTGCCATGTTTTGTCAAATTCTTTGTCGCCACTGCACAGAAATGGTGTGGAATTGTGGTCTGAATTTTTCAGGATAAACAGGCCTTGAGTCACAGATGTGCCTTTTAAAGGTTTGGTGAAAAATAATAATCTGTTCAAAAAGTTATTAAATTTTAAAGTTCCCAATTATTTTCAATGGGAGCAGTTATATGTCCTGTACGAAAAAGGATCCTTTATAGAAAATGGGTAATCCTTTTTTGCAAATGGTAAATCCTTTTATGTGCGGGCAGAATTATGTCTTACAGTTAGCGGTGGCAACAACATTAAATATCTTAAAAAATAGATTGTTCCTAAACCGCTTCCATCTTGCGTGCCCAGATAGGATTCTTCTCTATGTGGATGATGCCGTTATCTTCACCAGTAACCCTGATTCCATTCTTCTTGAGAAACAGCTTCAGCATAACTTTGCGAGTGTTGAGTCTTAGTTCTGCAGTCATAAACTTCAATTCAATTACAAAAAGGCCAAAGTTATGATGTTTACTAGCTCTCACAACAAACATAAATCCTACCAAATTATCATACGGAATAGCGCAAGCACCCCCCTTGAGCAGGTTCAATACTTCAAATACATCGGGATCACCATCTGCAACATCTTGTCTTACGTATACCACATTGATAGCATTGCTAAAGTTGTCAACACACAAACTGGACTGCTATATAGGCACAAACACAGCCACCAAAGCACTCAGGATAGTGATATTTATCTCAATTATCTCCATCATTGATTATGGCTTGGTAATCTATGGCGCAGCTACTGACACTTTCCTAAGAAGGATCATGACAGCACTAAACAGAGTTTGTCAGCTTATCACAAGGGCTCTTCGACTCATCCATACCTGTGATCTCTATGTACAGACCGGTAGGCTACACCTGAAAGGTAGGATCAAGTATCAGACCTGCTTACTAGCTAAAAAAGTAAGCCTAGGGCTAACACCACTAGGTGTTCAGAAACTACTAAGCTAATCAAGAAACCTTCACTGCACTAGAGGTTCGGTTAGTCAGCACTTCAATGTCCCTCAGTGCTGCACTGCTCAAGGTCAAAGGCTGTTCGACTACTGAGCTCCCAACTGGCTCAACTCCCTATATGGTGACATCCTTGCAGAATCAAAGCTGGGCCCACTCAAATATAAGCTTTGCCAACACCTCATGGTACTTAGTGGTTGTGACTGCTTTCCCTTAGCTGGCATATGTTATTTACCTCATGCAGTTCTTCCACAACACTTAGCAGTTTGAGCCTGCCAGCCTCTAGCTCACCCTCCTCCTCGCCTTCCTCTCAGCCGGACCCCTTATCCTACCTTCACCTACCCACCAACCCACTACCCTCCAATGTTTACCCCCTATCTTATCCCCCACCACTCAACACCTCACTTTCCCAAACTCCCTCTATCCACCTCCTCTTGGACAAGGCCTTCTAGGCTGACTCTCAACATTGTTACTGTCCCTATGGGGCTTTTGAATAATTTGTTAAATACCTTACATTATGTCTGTAACCTGTTTACTTGGTCTATTACCATTGTACTGTAATGTTTCCAAAGTCAAGATTCTGTTTTTTCTGCTAACTGTACAGTATTAATCCCCGACATCAAACCCAGCTCAAAGGTATATGTAATCCAAGATCCTATAAATATAAATAAATAAATAAGTAGATGGCATTGGTAGACAACAAGAGTTGTCTTTACTGAATCAGGAGCTGGTTATTTTTTTTCCCCATCTTGCTTTGAAATGTGTTATTTCAATATACCAAAATCCTTTTCTGCAAATTGTGATAAAGGAACTGTGGAAAAAGGTCTTTTGTCACAATTTGCTAAAAATAATTTCCCTGGTAATCTAGTGGTCCCTCCCCCCTCCTCCAATGTCAGATCACCATCCTTGTATAAAAAAGACAATTTCCCAGGTAGTCTAATGGTCCCTTCCCTTCCCCGATGTGCGATTGCCATCCCATATTAAAAAAAAAATTCTCTGGTAGTTTAGTGGTCCCTCTTCTGATGTCTGACTGCTGTCCCTATATTAAAGACAATACCTGGTAGTCTAGTGGTCCCTCCCCCCCAATCCTAAATGGTTTCTGATTTTGTGCCAGTTGCCCCTGGTGCTAATGGCAATTCCCCTGACACCCCATCTCATAACAACAAGAAAAAAAAATCCCCGGTGCCACTATTACCTCTGCGTCAATGCTCCAGGTATATTTGTCAAAAAAAAAAAAAAAGTTCCATGGTGCAGAAGGTCCCCATTCCCAGTTCACTGTTTAACAGAAAAATTATTCTGTTAGTCCAGTGGCTGACCCCTCCCCCCCATCCTGGTGATCATCTCTCTGCTCCTTCTGCCCCTGAGATGATAGCCAGTATTCATCTTCTGCTCACCTCCACTAGTGGCATCTATTTAAATATTATTTATTTATTAAACATTTTGGAATTACAACCTTTGGGCTAGAAGCTTGTTTACAACGGTTCCACGTCATGACAGGTACAATATACAGGTACAGATAGACACCAAGTAAACAGTAACAAGGAATATTATAAAACTAAGATTACATTTTTATGTACACAGAGAACTTGAGTTGAGAGCAGTCAGAGGTTGACTTTGTCAGGGGTGGTAAAATGGTTAGAGCAGGACTGGGTGAGGAGGTAGTAACTGGGGAGTTTTAGGTGGTTGGGGGTCAGGAGAAGGAGGGGGGTTGTTACTTGTTGTGTACAGGAGTTGGAGAAAATATGGCTCATGGTGGGGTGAAGGGAGTGGGACTGGATGGGGGATAGTGAGTTGGGGAGAATAGGGCAGGCAGCCGCAAGTACTTAGCGTGGTCAGGTGTTGGAGGAGTTTGCGCTTAAAGGGTCCGAGCTTAGACTCTGTAATAACATCCAAGGGGAGATCATTGAGCCAGGCTGGTGCTTTGTAGTTAAAGGAGGACTGAGCTAGAGCTGCATGTAGAAAGGGGATGTTTAGAGCATTTCTGGCTTTACCTCTCATCTGGTGCTGGCTAACTGCAGGAGTAAGGAGGTTTTGGATGGATGACAGGGTGAGACCAAGGATGTGTGGGTAAGCCTATGCGCTCCTAAGACCAGCCTGCATGATTTATTTAGGGCTGTTTTTACCCTTTTTAGTATTGTGTTAGTGGCAGTGCCATACATGACTAACCCGTAGTCTATGACCAAGAGAAATGAGCTTTTTATAGCCAGCGACAAGGCTTCAATGGTTAGGCTATGCCAGTGCCTATAGAGTAGGACTATTCTGGTGCTGATGATCTTTACAATGTAGTCTATATGTTGGGCATATGACAGGAATCTATCTAGTGTGATGCCTACGTACTTAAAAGTGTTTACCAGGTCGAGTGGATCCTGTTTTTGTTAAATATTGTCAGCAGGTAGGATGTGTGTGTTTACTTTGAGGGTTAGCGAATAGCATTACTTGGTTTTTTTTTATAATTCAGCAGGAGTTTATTTTGGTGGAATAATTCTTCAATGGTGGCAAAGCTTTTTGTAGGTCAGCTTCTAGTATGTGTGGGAGTGGGTTACTGGAAAAGATGACCACATCATCTGCGTACAGTAGAATTCTTTCAGGGTAGACTACAGGAAGTTGGTTGAGGAATAAGCTGAATAAGAGAGGACAAAGAATGGAGCCTTGTGGGATGCCAGTGGTTACTTGCCTGCTATCAGATAGGGTGCCATTTATTTTGGTATGCCACCCTAACAGCAACATTTCTATGGCGACGTGCGTCAATATCTACTATAGTGCCATGTCGCCGTAAAAATGCCACTGGAAGGGGGCAACCACTTCCCCCGACCTGCACCTCCTCCCTGAACTAACTCCAGACTGGAGTTAGAATCCTTTAGTTCGGGGGGGTCAGGGGGTTAAGCCCCCCAGTGTAAGAAACAGTGTTGAACTGTGCAGCTCCATGCCAACTGCAACTTGCGGTCGACATAGAGTCCATCCCTGAAATTCCGGTCACAATTTTTTTTTGTCATGCCGGTATATATAACCCATTTATTTTTACTTGTTGTGTTCTTTGGGCCAGGTAACTTTGGAACCATCCTAAAGTTTCTGATGAGAGGCCAGAAGCACAAAGTTTGTTTAGCAGAATCCTATGGTTAACGGTGTCAAAAGCTTTGCTGGGGTCGATGTATATTGACTCAACTATTTGGCTCATGTCATGTGCCTCATGGAGAAAGTCAGTGTATTCAAGTAATGCTTTAGTGGTGCTATGGGATTTCTGAAAACCATGCTGTTGGGGACATTAGATATCATACTTGTTGAGGTATTCCACGAGTTGGTTGGAGACTGCCCATTCTTAGGCTCTGGACAGAAGGAGAAGGATTGAGATGGGTCGGTAGTTTGAGTGTAGGGCCCGGTCTCCACTTTTGTGAACCGATGTGACTATGGCAGCTTTCCAGCTTTTGGGGAACTGACCAAATCTAAGGGATAGGTTTAGTATTTTAGTGAGAGGCGGAACTACTTATTCAAGAGAGAAGGCACTCAGCTTTAGGTTGAGGGAGTCATTACTATTCCTGGTTTTACCAAGAGTACACTAGAGGTACTTTTTGGCTTCAAGGGTGGTGATTTCCTTAAAGTAGAAAGAAGGAATGCCAGGAGGGTGTTTGTCATGGTCAGATGGTGTGTCCTCCATATGAAACTTATCGCCGTCAGGGACGTCTGATGGGAGAATGTTACTGAGATCAGAAAATGCAACACTGAAGGCATCTATTATTGTTTTGGAGTCTTGTGTGATTTCCCCATTTGTTAGGAGCATGGAGGGGGTGGACTTATTATCTTTTCCCGTGAGGTCTTTTAAGTTACTTCAGAATTTTTTGCCATCCCCCCAGGTCTTAGTGAAGCTATCTTTAAAGTGTTGAACTTTAGCTAGTTTGATCTCCCTGGTACAGGCGTTCCTTGCTGCCCTATACCTCTGGATATCAGTTGGTTTGCCAGTTGCCTTTTCTTTATACCATAGATGGTCCCTTGTGCCCATGAGGTCAAGCAGGGCTTCGGTAATCCAGGAGCTATTGATGCCTTTTAACTTTCATTTCTTTACTGGGGCGTAGATATTACACGTCGCATTAAAGGTGGTGATGAAGTAATCAAGTGCTTGGTCAACATCTCAGAAGGAATCGAGGGGGGATCAATCAATCTGTCTTAGGTGGGACTTGAAAGCATTTAACTGTCCTTTCTGAGGACACAGTTAGTGGTTATATTGGAGGTTAGGTTTAGATGTCTTGTTGGACCAATGACAAGTGACTGGTGAGTGATCACATATTGAGTCAGCATGGACTGAGACATCAGAGATCCTTTCAGGGTGGTTTGTGAGGATCCAGTCGATCAGTGTTTCTGCACCAGTTTGGTAGTTGGTCCTAGTTGGGGTATCTACCATTTGGGAACTGGAGGTACTAGAGAGGGTATTCCTAAAGGGGACTGCATCAGGAGACATCCAATTGATATTAAAGTCTTCTAGTACTACAAACTCCCAGTTTTGGGGAAGGCCTTTTACATAGTCAATTACCATATTGAAGCTGTAGGATTGTTCTCTGGGGAGTAAATAGACCGAGAGTACTGTGAGGGATTTGCTGTGAACTCCAAGCAGTATTCTTATTTATTTATTTATTTATTTATTTATTTATTTTATTTTATTTATTTAAACGTTTGGTAACCAGGAAAGGTGCACTGAGCCAGGGCTTGTTTATAGGTGTGACCTCAGGGAAGGGGAAAACAGTAGGAAACAATATACAAAATGAGTTTTACATAATAAGCAAACACATAATAATACAGTCAAAGTACAAACTACAGAGTGCAGTTAAAAAGTACAAGAGTGCAATAACAGGGGAAACTTACATAATAGCAAATAGCTAAAACACAGCAGAGTACAAAATTCAGAAGTGCAGTTCATAGACAAACCAGAGCAAAATACAAATTGTTATGAGGCAAGGGCAGAAAGGAATAGGGACAAAAGTGCTGGAATTAGCTAGAGCTAAAGTGAGAAGGGGCTATGGGCAGTGGCATGAGGCTGCTGGTTCACTTCGGAACAGGTGTTTGAAAGCCGGGAGCAAGGTGGCTAGCCTGAGAGCAGGCAAGAGTTGGTTCCAAAGAAAGGGTAGTCGGAAAGAGAAGGCAGACTGACCTGCCGAGGAGTTGGGGCAAGAAAGAGAAAAAGAATGGAACGCCCTGAAGCAGAGTGGGTAGGGTGAGTGTCTGGCTGAGGATAGAAGTGAGGAGAGATAGAAAGGTAGTAAACCAAACCAGTATCTGGCAATCAAAGCTAAGGAGTGCATTCGGCAGTGGTGAGGGCGGGATAGAAAGTGATGAGTAGAGGGAGCAGTGGTGAGTGCGGAATGGGGAGTCTGTGGCAAAACGGCAAAAGGAGTTCACGAGGGTGTCAAGTCTAGCAAAGGAAGAGGCTGGGGCAGAGCTGTATACAATGTCTGTATAATCCAGCACATGGAGAATGGTTTTAGTGACCAGTTCATGATACACGAGAAGGAAAAGGCTGTCCTTATTACGGTACATAGCACCTAGTTTTGGGCAGAGCTTGGTGTGCATTGCATCAAAATGAACTGAATAGTTGAGATTGTTGTCTAACCGTACACCAAGGTATTTGTATGCAGAAACATTCACGAGGGGGGAACCGTCAGGGGTAGAGAAGATAGAGAGTGACATGATAGTTGAGAGTTTCTGTCTTGACCCAAAGGTCATTGAGACAGTTTTCTTCGTGTTTACCCTGCAAGTTGTTGGCCTGAAATCAATTCATCACACTGTTGAAATCACTTTGGGGGGGGGGTCTCCACATCAAGGGATGAGTGCCCCATAGAATAGATGATCGTGTCATCCTCATACATATGGATATGTGTGTATGAGTAAGCTGAGGGAAGGTCATTAATAAATAAGACAGGACCAAGGATGCAGCCTTGAGGGACACCAGCAAGGATTGGGAGGGGGGAAGATACGGTGGAACCTACCTGAACAGATTGAACCCAGTTCATTAGGTAGGAGCTAAACCAGTTTATTACTGGGGTAGTTAAACCAATTTTGTGGAGCTTGTGAAGCTGAAGTAGGTGAGATGCTGAATCAAATGCTTTTGCCAAGCTGACAAAATTGGCAGCAGTAATCTGACCCTGATCCATACCAGCAAGAATGGCATCTGTGACACGTAGTAAGGAGGATGTGGTTGAGTGAGTCTTTCTAAAACTGGCTTGTAACCAAGAGGGGGTGCCTGAGATGGTGAGGAATTCGGAGACCCTAGAATAGATAAGTGATTCTTGGCACTTAGCAAGGGAGGAGAGGAGGAGGAAGATGGGGAGGTAGTTCCCGGGGCTGGACAGGTCACCATCTTTGTGGAGGGGAATGACCTTAGCCGTTTTCCAAGCCTGGGGTACTTTTCTTGAGGATAGAGAGAGATTTAGCAAATGAGTGAGGGGGAGGGCAGTGGTGGGGCAGAAATACGAAGGATCTTAGGATCAACACCATCAGGGCTGCTTTCGGCTGGGTTTAGAGACAGCAAAGTGCTATATACTTCATGCTTAGAGAAAGGCGAAAAATGTTGTCCATTTGGAGAGACCACAGCAGGGGTGTCATGATCAGAGACAGGATGGGCTATGACCGGGATGTTGTGGATAGTGCAGGATGTCATGTATTGGTTATGGGTGTCTGCCACAGAAGCAGGGTCAGAGGCAGTGAAGCCATCTGAAGAAAGGACTGGGGTAGTAGATTGGATGGGGAGTTGATGAGACAGTGGATGGACTTCCAGAAGTTATGGGGAGAGCCTTGGGTAGAATGGAGGAGTTCCTTGAAGTAGCTGGCTTTAGCTGTACGGATATCCTTAGTACACTTACTTCTCAATGATCTATAAACCTGGAGGTCAACATGGGTCAGAGTGGACTTGCAAGAGTCCCATGATTTATCACGTAATTTGCACAGGGCAGTTAGGGTGGCATTTATCCAGGGGTGGTGGATACATTTGACACATGCTTTTTTTAGGGGAGCATGAATGTTCCAAACTCTGGAGAGAACACTGGTAAAAGCACTAAGAGCTGTTTCAACGCTGGTGGTCGAAAGCTCTAGGGATCAGTTAGAACTGAACAAGTCAAATAGAATGCCATTGTTGTCAAGTGCCCTGAGGGAGCAGTGCCATATGTATTTGGGGAGTGCATGGGGGAGGCACACCTTCCTGATGCAATAAGCAAGAAGTGTACTATAACTGAAACTATGAGGGCTATAGTCGATATTGTGTGCATGCAAGAAAAATATTGACAGAGTCAATTTATTTAACACAAGTTAAAGGACTTTCTTGAGATGGCAGCTGCAAGCGGAGGTAAAATCCTGGGTCCGGGGGGAGCAGGAAGGTGATCACGGAGACTGGGGGGGGGACAGTTTACTACCAGGGAAAATTTGTTTTTAACTTTTTTTCTTTTTTAGATTTCACATATGTAAGCAATAACACACGACAAGGTGGAGCATGCCCAGGTGTGTACTAAGGCATGAGGCATTTGCACTAAGTACCTTACGCCCCTGGACGTGCTCTTATCAGGTGATAACCCACACCTCGGAGTGTGTTATTGCGCTTAAAAAAATGGGCTCCTAAGTAATTATTTAATGGTAAAAAAAAAAAATAGTAGAGTGAAGAGTATAAAAAAAATTGTAATACTTGAAATAGTAAAAAAAAATAGTTCCCTTAATATGTGACTTTGAATAGTGTTTCATTGACAGCACAGGATTGTAAGTTCTGAGGTCCCCTCCATGTTCTTTTTAGTTGTTTGAGTTACTTATTTATTGTGGTTTTTTAGTGTCCTGCTTGGTTATAAATGTGATGGATGGTGTGTTGTTTCAGAGCTCCGTTTTGTGAGGCGGATCATCGAGTGAGGCGAGGCCCCCGCCCTCTCGGTCTGTGTTTTGTTTATTGTTTTGTTTACTTTGGTTTGTGTTATTTTTTTATATTTCTAAGTGTGCTGATGGTTGTGATTTGGAGGTATGGTCGGTGTTTATACAGATTTGTTTTTGTTAGCCGTATCGTCGCATGACATGATCAGTGAAGGATCACTTCCGTTTTTTCGTTAATGAGGTTACACGTCGCAGTCAGCAAAATTGTATTTTTCTGAGGAAGGACGGATGGATAAGACATTTTTTATGTCTAGGTTCAGAAGGAGTGAAAACTGTTTCTGTATTTTATGGTTATCGGGAACTTCGGAATTTATGGACGACTCATGAGTCAGTTTCAGTTTGGTCAGGTGGGAAGGAAGAAAGAAAAGGTCAGAGTGAGTTTGTCAATAAAAAAAATAATGTCTGGGATTGTGTTGGGATTGTGTTGGGCGAGGGGACAGTGTAACACTAGGGAGTGGTTTGCAGGTTACAGGAGTACTGTGCAGAGTGGTTGCAGATTTGGTTAGCGTGGCATGGAGCAGCAGGTTGTCTTTTCAGAGAGGATGGTGTTGGGGACAATGATATTTTTGGGTGGTACGGCTCAGCTTGGCAGAATTAGTGTCGGTTGGACAATACATGCTGATAAGGACACGGCTGAAACTAGGTTTTAGCCAATCAGCATTCTGGATTTTTTAAGCCCATTTTATAAGCACCAGTAAGCCATAGGGAATAACACATACAGTACGGCAGAATAAAAGTAGTTATAACAGCAATAAGGAACTTAATGCATCACCCAAACATTGTGTGTCATCTAGTAAATTTAGGGTCACAGGGACCTTGTACCACCAAGACTTTTGAAGTACCTCTCTCCCCCTGGTAACTGGAACACTAAAATAGCTTGCTGGCATGTGGTTCTTTCTTTGTTTTTACCATGCTATGCTGATCCATAACCCAGTCCCACAGCTTAAATTCAATGCACGTTTGGATGTGCTTGTAAGCATATGGAGTAAACGTTGCTGACTGCCTAAGGGAAAGTATAAATCTATCTCCCTCTGATTAGTAATTTTACCATTTTATAGATGTTTATGGCTGTATTCTGTTTTTATTATTTTTAATTGCTGTTGTTTGCATTGTTCTATTGTTAGGCGCCCAGAGCCTCTGGGATTGGATGTCATAACAATAAAATTTGCCTTGTCTTGCCTGATTTGTTTTCTTTTTCGTTATTAATGATCTGGTAGAATCCCCTATGCTACATGCCTTGAACTGATTGACCACAGACTCAGGGATAATCCCTGAGCAGGGAGTTTTGTAGCACCTTATTATGCATTTCTCACTAATGAGTAGGGATTAAGCATGCCCGACCCTCAAAATGAGCAGGGTGCATTGTTTAAAGTCTGCGAGCCAACACTGAATGATTGTAAACAACCCGATCTGGAGATTGGGCATGGGTGCTACCAAGTACTTGTTTCTACTCTTGTGCGTGTGCCCAAAAATCACTAAGTGATTCAGTTGTACAGCACTTTGCTGCAGCCTGATGAGAACTGTGGAGCTGTCTTTCCCACCCATGCTCTCTTGGTAGTGTGGTGCAGCTGCTCAAATCATGGAGGTGCAGCCTCTCGAGTCATGCATATTTACACGCTTCTGACAAATGAGCAATGATCGAGCATGCCTGACTCTCAAAATGATCTGGGCACAATGTTTAAAGCACCAACCTCTTTAACAGATGAAAAGAGTTCACCAAAGTTAGAGACCTGCTTAAAAAATAAAAACAGAACATCCCCATTGCCCTTCTCATCCTGGCAAGTTAGACATCATTATTGAATGATAAGCATATTTTCTTTACAGACTCCAAATGGGCTATGGACTACTTAATGGCTAATCTCAGGGACTGACTGGGACTATGAACCCTGTACTCCACACATGCTCTATTTATATTGGTTCTTGAGAAACCACCGAGTAAGAGCTCTTCATACGACTTTTTAAAAAATTCTAAATGCCCATTCTGTTACTATGGTGTACATGACCATTAAAGAGAAAAGATACTGAGTCTCATCTAGTACATTTAGGCTCATGGGGACATTGTACCACCGAGACTTTTGAAGTGCCTCTCTCCCCCTGGTAACTGGAACACTAAAATAGCTTGCTGGCATGTGGTTCTTTCCTTGCTTTTACCATGCTGTGCTGATCCATAACCCAGTCCCACAGCTTAAATTCAATGCACGTTTGGATGTGCTTGTAGGCATATGGAGTGAATGTTGCCTGACTTGTTTTTCTTTTCTCTTTTTTTTAATGATCTGGTCAGATCCTCTATGCTGCATGCCTTAAAATGTTTAACCACAAACTCAGGGATAATCACAGGGCTGGGAGTTTTGTAGCACCTTATTTACACACCTCTCACAAATGAGCAGTGATCGAGCATGCCTGACTCTCAAAATGACTCTCAATGCAGGGTGCATTGTTTAAAGTCTGTGAGCCAACAGTGAATAGTTGGAAACAACCCAGTGTGATGATTGAGCATGGGTGGTACCAAGTACTCAGCTCCACTTTTATGCATGTGCCCAAAAAATCACTGAGAGATTCAGATGTACTTTCCTGCAGCCTGATGAGAACTGTGGAGCTGGCTTTGCTGCCCATGCTCTCTTGATAGGCTGCTCAAATCATGGAGGTGCAGCCTCTCGATTCATGCTGGATGGATCCTTGTGAACAGTGTCAACCTGATCCATAGCACAAACTTTAGTTTGCCCCCAAGAGTTGGCTGATGACAGTTCTGAAATTGTGCATATTTTTACCTGTTGGTTGGGACACGAGGTATGTCAGTGAAATGTGTAGTTGATATAATTGCATGTTGTTT
Organism: Neoceratodus forsteri; assembly: GCA_016271365.2. Taxonomy (NCBI): domain Eukaryota; kingdom Metazoa; phylum Chordata; order Ceratodontiformes; family Ceratodontidae; genus Neoceratodus; species Neoceratodus forsteri. The sequence continues at coordinate 1,334,703,506 of CM057449.1, forward strand.
TGCTTTGAACTGTTTTTTTTGGGGGGGGTCAAAGGAAATTTTCCTGTATGCTGTGGTCTATATGAGAAGCCCTGTGGTGAGCTCCTGGTCTGCTGCTACTAATTGCAACCCTTAAAGCATACCCTGGTATTGAGATACCTGGGGGGAAGCTACAAAGTGGACAAGCAGGGAAACCTAAGCAGAGGAATTATGGTCACACCACTCCCACCACTTTGAGGGTTGGATCCAATCAGGGCACCAATGGAGATTTGACATCCTATGTGCTTCATTCTTCTGATCTTGATACAATTTAAATGGAACGTGTTTTTCTTCCCCTTTGGTTCTACAAATACATAAAGGTGGCATGGATGCTGCTAGATGGGGTAGTGGACCTGGGAGCCATATGGTGTACAGGATCCCATGTAGGAGGCTCATACAGAGTTCAGCCAGCCCCAGTACATGGCTTTTCAACAAGGGGCCATACACTACTGCAATATTTTGTGACATGTCATTCACAGCAAGTTATTGTGTAGCATTGTGGCTGGCTCCGCAGTATGTTATGGGTCTGGGGTGAAGTACAATGTAGTCTGTAGTTGGTAGTCCTCTCTCTTCTATATCCCTTCTCAGATTAATGCATTAGCAGTCATTTTGGCCTGACCAGAACTCCATTGTTTGGCAGCATCTTTCCTTGGTGGCTAGTGGCACTCCTACCCTTTAATCGCTGTCCCTGTAATAACACCCTTTTTGGTATACTGTGATGTGCATGACCACAAATTAGCAACCCCCAAAAGGGCGACTCAATCGCAGTACATGGCATAGCGGCTACCGGGCAGCTACAGTGATCGGACGGGGTGGGTTGGTGACCGTAGCAACAGGAAGTCACTACAGGTACACACCCGGGGGGGGGGAGCAAGCAAGCTACAGGAGCACATGTGGTGGGGGGAGTGAGCACGCTCGGTGAGGGGTGGGAGAGGATTTGAGGGATGGCGCAGAAGTAGGATGCTATATCCTCACCCCCCAACTGATATATTGTGCCAGGGTTTTTGTGTCCCATATGCATTGTCAGCATAGCCTTCTTATTACCCCACCTCATGGAGCCAGTAATGAAAATTTTGAAATCCCCACCAAAATGTGATTCCATGGCATTGCAATGTCATTGCTTGCCACAGATGTGAAAACACAGTTTGGCCAGGGTTTGAAAAATGACAGTTGTTGCATTCATGAGGTGGTGTAAAAAGATGGCCATGTTGAAAATTTAGAGTCAAAATATTTAAAATGTCCAAAGTTACGAGGGAGCATAGCAAAATTTCAAAGTATGCACATGACTTTGGCATTTTTACATATTTTGACCCCCAAATGTCAACATTGCCTTCTTATGACCCTACCTGATGAACAAGAGTTGTGAAAATTTTCAAATCCTGCCCAAAAGGTGATTTTGCCAAAAGACCACAAAATCACCTTTCTAGCTGGATTTGCGTAATTTCGACAGCATTGTTCATGAGGTGGGGTCCTAAAAAGGCCATGCTGAAAATGTCAGCTCAGAATATGCAAAAATTGCAAAGCTATGCCACAAAGTTGAAAACCCATTGAAATACATTGAACCGCATTTACCTTAGTTTCTCATATTGCAGTCAGTGGTTCCAGCAGCAAGATGATGCTTCGATCAGAGAGTGGATCTTCTCCTTGTAACCTGGGTGAGGGTGTGTGGGAGGTGTGGGGTGGTGGGTGCTCAGTGGGAGGTCAGTGTGAGGGAGGTAGATCGGTGGGGGATCATTTTCTTTTTTACGGGTTAAAGAAAAAAATACATTGCGGGTTCAGGATGAATGACCTGGTTGAGAATGGGATCAGAGCAGTGTAACAGGAGTTTGTGGAGTTGGGAAGGGGCCTTAAACAAGTAGCACACATGGTAACTTTCTCGGAAGTGCTACCTGTCTATGGCATGAATGAGGCTAGGGCACTCCTCACCATGGGATTCAATGACTGGTTGAAAAGCTGGTGTAGAGCTCAAGGATTTGGCTTCACTGGGGACTGGGGCGCCATCTGGAGGGATGCAGGCCTATACAGGTGCGATGGTCTGCATCTATTCTGGAGGGGAACCAGGATCCTAGCTGATAGGTTTAAATGCTTCACTGGCAAGCAATTAAACTAGCCAAGGGGGGGAGGCACTGAAGAGGAAAAGGGAAATCCTAGCCCCCCCAAAAATCAGGGTAATTAGTGGGGTAAACACCAAAATAGAGCAGTCGATAGGAAGAAGGGCAGGGGTAAATGGAGAAAAAGACAAAGGCAGTAGGGACAGCGATGGGGCAAAAAGAAATAAAGCAATAAAAAAAAGGAGGATAATGTGTACCAATGCCCGTAGTCTAGGTAAAAAGCTCCCTGAAATGGTGGCCTTGATGGAAGAGGGTGCCTGGATATTGTGGCAGACACAGAAACATGGTACACAGAGAACCATGACTGGGATGTCAACATACCAGGGTACACAATCTACAGGAGAGACAGAGAGTGAAGAAGAGGAGGAGGAGTAGCTCTCTATGTAAGGGAAGAGATAAAAGCAACAGAACTAAAGGGTAAACAGGGAGGAGAGGAGGCACTGTGAGTCACCCTGGAGACTAGAAATGGCTCCACAATCCACACAGGGGTTGTATACAGACCCCCCATCTCAGGGGGAGGAAATGGACAAGGAAATGATAGAAGGCATCATTGAGATGGCAGAGAAAGGGGATATATTGCTGATGGGGGACTTGAATATACCAGATGTTGACTGGGGCACCTTTGCTGCAGCCACATCCAAGACCACAGCCATTCTCTATGCCCTACAGGGGGCATGCCTCAGAAAGCTAGTTTGGAACCCACTCGGGAGAGAGCAATCTTAGACCTGGTACTCTCAAATGGGGATGGAGAGAGAATCTCTGATCTTGAAGTGGGTAGCTATCTGGGAACAAGCGACCACCAAACAGTGTGGTTCACGATAAACATACCTGTAGAGTCAAGCTACACAAAAGTGAAGGTACTGGACTTCAGGAGGGCTGATTTTGTCAAAATGGGAGAGTGCCTCAGAAAAGCATAAGCAAACAGGCAAGAAGGTGGGATGGAGCATCAATGGGGAAACATCAAAACTGCCATTACAGAGGCAACAAGTCTTTGTGTGAAGCAAATAGGTGTAACCCCCCCCTGCAAATGGAGGTTCCTAAAGAGCCTTCTAGGAGCTTGCCTAAGTGCTTCCAGCCTGAATGGTGTTCGGCGTTTAAACCGTTTATCTGTGAGTACTTTTAGAGCCTCTGGTACCGTCTCTTTAGGAGCTGTCTGCTTGCAGACTTAATTAGTTTGTATGGGGGGACTGTGTATTTAATGCTCGAATCCTGCACAAGCTGCTGTCAAATTGCTCCGTTTTTGCAGTTGCTAAGAGTGCAAAGGGAGGCCTTCTGAAAGCTGTAACTGTTTGACTGTAATCATTTAAAGCATTAGCAAAATTGTAGTTTGTCTAACCTGCCTTTATTGCAGCTGGGACTCTGTGTGTGTTACCTCTCCATTTTGGACCTAAACTGTTGTGCTGGGCCAGTTGGGTTAAGGGAGCCCTAAAATGGAGCCTGTGGATGAATCGGAACTTGGACTCTTAATCTGAGTCAGACACAAGAGGATTGTATGAGCAGTGACCCTGGGAAATGTAGTTTTGACCTTGACGCCTTTTTCTACCAACAAAGGGAGTCTTATTGAGAGTGACAGCGGAATCAGCCAACAGAATAGCGTGGAGCTAAAGGAAATGCCCTGCTCTGTGACTGGAAAGATCAGATCAGTTGTGGCAGTGAAGAGAGAAGGAGCTGTCTGCTTCTGCAGTGTATAGTTTCGCGCGGGAAGCGGGTTTGAGGCCCTGAGTTTCGGTCTGCAGCCTTTGTGAGTGCCAGTTTAGACTGAATCTGAGCTGTGAGGAGAAAGAAGCACTAGAAGTCTGGAAACCAGAATTACACTGTAGAAAACTGAAGAAATTGCTGAGTCGCGCTCGGTCTGTCAGGAACTGAAGCTGCTGTGTGTGCTCCTGGGTATTTTACAGTAATTGCGATCGGTATTGAGGAGCAGCCTGCCTGGTATAGTACTTTCCTTTTACATATAAATGTGCGTAGTGCTTGTGGGGAATCACTATTTCAAATCCCCTGTACAGTGAATTGTGTGCTGACGCTGGAAGTAAACCCCAGCTTAATTCAGACTACATCTATTTGCTATTAGCTGCAGTGGCTCCAGTCACAAGGACTTTTTCTCCATGCCCTGTTCTTCTGGCAATCCAGAAGGACATTCTCCATCTAATACTCAGCTTGGGTATTGTGAGTACAAATCGGGGTAGGTCCCTGCCATCTGTTTAACAAATTGCAAGTGTGTCATCTAATTATTGTTGTTTCATTTCTTCACGAACTGAGCCATCCGGCTCCAGATTACAATTGGGTACTGTGCATATATTTTCTTCTACAGGGCCCTATCCATCTGCACCTGCTGGCCAACCCCAGGCAACAGACCTGGCTAGCCCCCCCAACCTGGGTACCCAGAGTGTGACTTTTCAGACCCTGTGTGTGTGTACAGTACTGTGATTTAATGCCACCAATTAACCTGATCCCCCTCTCGTGTTACTGTCTAAATAAATCATGTAACCCCTGCAAATGGGGGTTCCCAAAAGACTTCAGGAGCTTGCTTGAATGCTCCAAGCCTGAATGGTGTTTGGCGTTTAAGCCATTTATCAGTGAGTGTTTTAGAACCTCTGGTACTGTCTCTTTAAGAGCTGTCTGCTTGCAGACATAATTAGTTGTATGGGGACTGTGTGTTTCTTTGATTGAGTACCACTCAAGCTGCTGCCAATTCACTCCATTTTGCAGTCACTAGGAGTGCAAAGGAACCTATCTGAAAGATGTAACTGTTTGCCAGAAATTATTTAGAGTAATAATGAAATTACAGTTTGTCTAACCTGCTTTCTTTGCAGTCAGAACTGTGTCTGCTAGTTCCCCATTCTAGTTTTGAACTGCTGAACTGGACCAATCAGTGTGGGGTAAGCTAGCTCTAAAATAGTGCCTTGGACGAATCAGAACTTGGACTCATAATCTGAGCCAGCCACAAGAGGATTGTATGGGCAGTGACTCTGGGAGATGTAGTTTAGACTTCAGTGCCTTTTTGGACCAACAGCAGCAGTCTATTGTGGTGACAGCCAATCCAGTCAAGAACTGGGAGGAACTCAAAGGAAGTGCCGGTTTTGTCGGTTGGAGTTTCAGTTGAGCTTTGAGTGAAGAAGGAAGGAGCCCTGTGCTTTTCAGTGTGCAGTTTTAGTCAAAAAACGTGTGTAAGGCCCAGAGTTCCGGTCTGCAGCTTGTGTAACAGCTTGTTAGGACTGAATCCGTCCTGTGAAAAGAATCAAAGGATCTCGAAGAGTAGAAACCAGGCTCACCCTGTAGAAGACTGGAGGAATTGCTGAAAATTGCACTCTGTCTGTCAGGAACTGAATCTGCTGTGTGTTCTCCCGGTATTGTGCAGTAATTGCGATCGGGATACAGATGCAGCCTGCCTGGTATAGTGCTTTCTTTATATGGATGTGTGAAGAGGTTTGTGTACCTCAAGTGAGCCCTGCTGACATTGAAGGACCCTATCTTATTTGGAGGTCGTGAGTACTAATTCAGGGTCGCTCCTGTTGAATTGCCACATTAAATCCAAATGGAATTACTGTACTGCTGACTGTTTAATTCTCCTTTCTCTGTGAAAGGGCCCTACCAGCTGCCACGGTTGGACTAGCCACTAGGGCTTGGGTACCCAGGGACAGTAACTGATAGGGATAGGCCTGTGCACAGAGCCATAAATGAGATTATTAGAGTGATAAGCTAATTAACCTGATTTCCCTGTCCTTGTTATATCCCCTAAATAAATCAGAGCTGCTTGTTTCAGCAAAGTTATACTGCCTGAGGTATTTGTCTATGTTAAAGTACTGTACTGTGATTGTTGCACTGTATCTCATTTCACAGGAGGTCCCAGTGCCGGAACCAGACCTGGGGGTAAGTGTATACTGTGAAGGTAATTCTGATATATTGTGTGGGCCACTAGTGGGAAGAAAGGGGGGTTGCAGTGTCCCAGAGGGCTGTGACCAAGTTAGTTTAACTATTGCAAACCCTGACCTCTGGGTGGAGGCACCCGCCATTGGATCCAGGCCCCTCAACCTGTTAGTGGCAAATCAGGCAGGGGTAGTAGCCCCTGGGATAGCGCCATCTAGGGGTTACAATCAGATTTGTTGTTGTTATACTATATACTGTCTGTGGTGTTGGTGCTTATGGAAACAGTATTGTATTTTGCTGTGCATGTTGTTTAACCTTATTTTACAGGGGGTCCTCAGAGACGTGCTGCAGAATCCGTCTCGAGGGTAAGTGGTACCTTATGAGTGAACAGTGTGTATATTTGAGGTATTGGGACTGTAACTCCTGTGTACTGTGCAAGCCACTAGAGGGAATAAAAGGGGAACTCAGTGTCCCAGAGGGCTGTGACCAAGCTAGACTAACCACTACAAACCCTGACCTCTGGGTTGAGGCACCCGCCACAGAACCTAGGCCTGTCAGTAGTCAGTCAGGCAGGGGTAGTAGCCCTTGGGATAGTACCACCTGGGGGTTACATCTTGGAGGCACAGCTGGGATTAGCGTCTTCTAGTGGCCAAGTGAGGAAAAATATCTCAATATGTTTAATTTAAGGGAAAAAATGGAAAGGAGTACTACGCCCAAATTAAAAATTCACCCCCATAAGTTGATGGTGTGGAAAATGATGAGGTGGAGCGAAACTGAGGAGATATACCCCCAAAAGGCTATTCTGTTGCTGGAATTCCCCTTAAGGACCAGTGATTCTGACATTGTATCCACTGTGGAGCAAATTAACGGCGTGGGCAAAGTTGAAGTAAGGGGACAAGGTACTGATTTCTTTGAGCAGACTATGGTAGTACTGATCTCGTTTAACTCCCCAGTGGACCCGAGAAGGTACCCCCTGTCATGATGCCTGAAGGTGCCCAGACGAGATGGAGGGTCATTCATTTACATAGTGGTCCAGCCACCCCGGGTGGGTCTCCTAGTATAGATGGGTTCAAAGAGAAATTACTCAAACTGCTAGCCTCTGAAGGGTGCACTGCTCAGGAACTGGTAAAGGTGTTAGACCTCTCAGGTGACCACTCACCCCTGCATCCCCAGGTACGTCCCCAGTTCCCCACAAGAGCTCTCCAGTAGCTCCCTCCCAGGTCATAATTCCCCCAATCCAGTTGGACTCTTACAGAAAGCTCAGACATTACGCTGGCATAGTCCCAGTGCCCTCGGGGGAGGAAGAGTGGGAGACCTGGATAGATTGTGTTGCCCCGTTGGTATCTGAGTGGCAGTGTGCAGAGGCTAAGAAATGGAAAAGAATCCTAGAGAGTCTGAGAGGTCCGGCTCTGGAAGCCATTAAGTCTTTGAGGTCCACAAACCCTGAGGCATCTGCCCACAAGTACCTAACTGCACTTGAATGCAATTTTGGGAGCACTGAGTCGGGGAGAGCTTGATGTGGAAGTTTCAAGGCACAAAACAATGGCCAGGGGAAAGTTTATCTGCATATGTTACTCATCTGAAGGAGCGCTACAGAGGGCCGACCAGAAAGGTGGGGTGGCTGCCAGTGACTTAAACCGTGTGAGGTTGGGGCACATACTGCAACATGCAAAGCACGCAAAATTGCAGCTCCTTCCATTGAGCCTTCAAGACAGGAGGGGTAACCCACTGGATCATTGCGATTTGATAAAAGAAATCTGGGAAATTGAGGAAGAGGAGGATTTCTCAGAGCCCCACGTAGTTGTAGCTGCTACAACCTCTGCACCAAGTGGGAGTCGGCTGCTGATGGCCAGGGATTTCTGACAGCCCATGATGAAAGTCGAGGATTAAGCGCCTGCCAAATGGGGATGGCTGTAAATACCCTGCACTGGGAGGAGTTGCTGAGGGAGATTAGGAAGGCAACAGACAGTCTCATCATGAAGGCCGCTCCTGCGAGTACGGGCACTGACACTTGCCCAACGGCTTCTGCTATGAGGGTGGGGGTGCCTACCCAGGCACCTCTTCTTGACGACAGTTCAAAACTTGATGCCTTGACTATGGAAGTGAGGTAGCTGAAGAGATGTCTCCAAATATCCAACCCACCACCGGCTGAGGTGGCACCAAGGTTTTCTATTGATAGTACCACTGCCACAGCCCCCAATGTGATGCCTCGGTCACCCCAAACTTCAGTGAAGGTCCCAAAAATGCTAACTCACATCCTTATGTGGCTAGATCATCTACCCAGGCCCTTGCTACCGCCTCTCCAGACAGGTGCAGAATAATCGGCCCTTCAGTTGAAGCTACAGTAAGTGTGCCCACCACAGATGTTTTGGGCAGTGGCTCCCAAGTGACAATTATATTCCAGGATTGGTATCAGAAGCATTTGTCAGACATGGCCTTACAACCACTGGAAGGACTGCATGTATGGGGGTTAAGTGAGAAGGCCTACCCCTACTCTGAGTATATCCGAATTTGGCTATCTTTCCCTACCTCCGGGGCTGGAGTGGCAGAGCAAGTAGAGGCCCTGGCCTTAGTGTGTCCCCCTACTGGACTCTATGATGGGATTCCTCTACTAATTGGGATGAATGCACATATGTTTGGATGGTTGGTGCCGTTGTGTTATGAGAAACAAGGGTCAAGGACTGGGAGAACTTTGAGAATCTCGGCCTTGATCAAGAAGGTCTATGAGACACAGAGAGATGCTGAGAAAATGGACCCAGAGGAACCGGTTGGAATTGTCTGGAAGAAGGATCCTGAGTCTCTGATTCTGGCGCCAAATGCCCAGTGTACCTTATAGGGGGAAGTCTGTATCAGAAAGGATGTCAAGAATAAAATCCTCATGCTGGATGCACCAGGCGATGGGAATTGCTGGAAGGACTGCTGGTCAAGCCAAGTATTTTGCTTGCCAGAGCCCATGCTTATGCCAGAAGGGTAATGGTTCAAGTTCATAATGTGTCTGATAGAGAGATTCGAGTAAATAGAGGTTGCACCCTGGCTAATGTACATTGTGCAGATACTACAGTGCTACCCAGTAACAAGTGTTCGGAGGAGAATGACAAAGTGATGCCCAACTTGTTTGATTTGGGGGATTCTCCGTTACTAACTGAATGAAGATGAGAATCAGTAGAAAGCTTGCCCAGAGAGACCAGGTGTTTTCTTTAAAGGAATAGGATGTAGAATGTGTGCAAGGAGCTGAGCACCACATCCGGCTGCATGATGAAAGGCCATTTCCTGAGAGGTCTCGACGCCTGGCTCCTGCTGACATAGAAGATGTGAGACGGCATCTGCAGGAAATGCTAGCTGCTGGTGCAATACAAGAATCCAGAAGCCCCTATGCTTCCCCTATTGTGGTAGTGAGAAAAAGGAATGGGATAGTAAGAATGTGTGTGGATTATCACACTTTAAACTGGCGGACTATCCCTGATCAGTATACAATGCCCCACATTCAGGATGCTTTGGACTGCCTGAATGGTAGCAAGTGGTTCTCTGTGCTAGACCTTCGCAGTGGGTACTACCAGATCCCAATGGCCCCAGAAGACTATGAGAAGCCAGCCTTTATCTGTCCACTTTGCTTCTATGAATTCATGAGGATGCCTCAAGGGATTTCAGGCACCCCAGCCACTTTCAATGACTGACGGAGTGTGCAGTGGGGGACATGAACTTATTAGAGTGCCTGGTATACCTACATGATGTTATTGTGTTTGGCAGCTCACTGGAGGAACATGAGAGCAGATTATTCAAGGTGTTGGACCGACTGGAAGACTTTGGCCTTAAACTATCCATCGATAAATGTCAACTCTTCCAAACCTCTGTAAAGTATGTGGGACACATAGTATCCACAGAAGGAATAGAGACCAACCCAAGTAAAGTTGAGGCCTTGATCACCTGGCCACAGTCCCACAATCTAAAAGAACTGCAAAGATTCCTGGGATTCTGTGGCTACTATCGCCATTTCATCAAGGACTATTCAAGAGTGATCCGTCCCTTACTTAGTCTTGCTCAAGGATACCCTTCTACCCACAAAAAATACAAGAGGTCGGTTTCTTCGGAGCCTGAGAGAGTGTATTTCCATCCCAATGAAGTATTTGGAGGCAGATGGACACCTGAATGTGAAGCTGCTTTTCATGAGATCACATATGTCAACTTACCCACGCTCCTGTCTTTGCCTATGCAGATCCAGCGAAGCCCTATGTCTTGCACACTGATGCTAGCCTGCAAGGCTTGGAGGCTGTATTGTATCAAGAGCACAAGAATGGCCTGAGACCAGTGGCCTTTGCCAGTAGAAGTCTGACCCCATCCGAAAAGAACTATCCTGTACATAAGTTAGAGTTCCTAGCTTTGAAGTGGACTATTGTTGACCAGTTCCATGAGTACTTGTATGGGGCTAAGATACTAGTAAAAACTGACAATAATCCTTTGAACTAGATGCAGACTTCAGCTAAGTTGGATGCTACTGGCCATAGGTGGCTTTCTGCATTATCTACATATGACTATGCTGTTGAATACAGAGCAGGCCTGAACCACATAGATGTTGATGCTCTCTCCCGGAGGCCTGTTCCCCGGAATGACTGGGTCAGACTGTCAGAACCTGATATTTGATATTTGAGCACTCTGCCAGAAGTTTGACAGGGAGGAACAAATGTCCACGGACGCAGTGGACTGTATGGTGAATTGTTTGGGACCCTCTGAGAATTGCATACCTGCTGCTTATTGCCACTTTTCTGCAGTAGACATTGGTGCACTGCCTCAGCTGGACAATGACAGTATTCAGCGGGCTCAATCCCAAGATTCTATGATCAAATCAGCTTTAGAAGCCCTCTATGCAGGGAAAGATGTGTCCAAATTACACTCCACTGATTTGAGAACTGCATTGTTATACAAGGAAGGTCCTAAGTTGAAACTGATCAATAGATTGTTATACAGAGAAACTTTAGACAGCAGGGGACAAATAGACAAAAACAACTAGTGCTGCCCACTGCCTTTCGAGACTCAGTACTGAGGTCCTCACACAACCACATGGGGCACAATGGTATAGACAGAACACTTGACTTGGTGAGATCCAGATTCTATTGGCCTAAGATGGGGGCTGATGTTGAGCAACACATTCGAACTTGTAGTTGCTGCTTACAGAGGAAAGCTTTGCCCCAGAGGACTGCCCCCCGGCCTTGTTAACATTACCACCAGTGCACCCATGGAGCTGGTCTGTATTGATTTTCTGAGTTTGGAGTCAGATCAAATAAATATTAGTAATGTGCTGGTGGTCACTGAGCATTTCACGAGATATGCCCAAGCTTTTCCCACCAAGGATCAGAAGGCATCCACTGTAGCAAAAGTACTTGTAGAAAACATTTTTATTCACTATGGGGCTCCACAAAGAATCCATTGTGATCAAGGAAGAGACTTTGAGAGTCGTCTGATCAAAGAAATGCTTTCTCTGTGGGGAGTGTGAAAGTCCAGAACCACCTCTTACCACCCCAAGGGGGACCCACAGCCTGAACATTTCAACCGCACTTTGCTAGATATGCTGGGCACTCCCCACCCAAAGGACAAGCCTAGATGGAGCCAACAAATTAGCACCCTGGTACATGCCTACAACTGCATCAAAAGTGATGCCACTGTGTTCTCCCCCTACTGCCTGATGTTTGGAAGAGAAGCTCGACTGCCGGTAGATGTATGTTTTGGAGTTTCCCCTGATGGAGTTCGAGCTGACAACTATTTACAGTATGTGCAAAAGTTAAAGGCCCAGATAAATCATGTGTACCAACTGGCTCAAACCATGGCCGCCAAAAGAAATCTGGCCAACAAAGAAAGGTATGATAAAAAGGTGAAAGCACAGGACCTCCAGGACAGAGATCAGGTACTGCTAAGAAATCTGGGACTGCATGGCAAACATAAGATTGCTGACAGATGGCACCATCTCCCTCACATTGTAGTGGGCAAACTAGATGATCTACCTGTGTACAAAGTAAGGCCTGAGAATAATTCAAAAGATGTTAAAACAATGCATAGAAATCATTTACTGCCCATTAGACAAATCTTGATTGAGTCTGAGACCCCTGAAAATGCCCCCTCTGGACCAGTGACTAGAGCTGCTGCTAAGAAAAAATCAAGAAAGTCTGCACCTACTGAAGCTGAGTTAAAGTGTTCCCCTCCACAAGTCCCAGTTGAACATGTCTGTCAGTCCATGACAGAAGAAAATGAGTGTGGTTTTGAATACTACCCTTCTTACGAACTGAGTCAATTGTTTCGGGGTAATCCCTTAGTCAATCCTGGAGATGAAGCTGGGCCTTCTGGACTGTCTAAGTCCCCAGCTTTGTCCCTGGAGCCAATGCTCCCCGAAAGTGAAGTGCAAAGCATCAAGTCAGATGATATGGAATCATTGTGTATGTTGAACTGTTTGAGATTTTACAGGAGGAAAATGATGAACTGGAACAGACTGGTGATATACCAGAACAAGAAGAGTGTTTTGAGTGCCCTGTCGGTCCACTGCCAGTGTCCGAAAGTTCTACATGTGAGCCAAGCGTTGTGGACTCAGAGATTGTAACTCCTGGAGCTGAAAGTGCCCCAAATTCTAGCCTCTCTACCCCAATGAAGACTCCCCTGACAAGTGAGGACCATGTTGAAAATGAGGCTCAGAGTGCAGAGACTGTAATAGTTCCCCCTAGAAAGACTGGTCGAGCTGTAAAGCCTGTGGTGCACCTCAGTTATGACTCCCTTGGGAGGCCTGTGGACTTGCCTCTCAATGTTATCCATAAAGGAGTGTATGTGTCCCCGAGCTCACTGCCCAAACTGAACATCAGCGCTAACTCCAAGTTACTTGTGTTGCCCTCTAGGTATGGTGCCCCTGCCCCATCCAGCCCCAAGGTAGCAGATAGGGAAGGGCCCCTTCTCTTCAGGTTTCATGTACAGGAGGTAATAACCTGAGTTATGGTACAATGCATGTATAATACTGTGTAAAAAGTGATGTACTGAAAAGTTTCAGAAATGTGTTTCTGGTATGGCAATATGTTGACTGATAATTACATGTATAAGCCCAATGTGATACTGATGTGACTGTATATGGTTGTATTGAAACTTATGGGGCTAGTTACTTGACGCAGACGCCAAGTTCTTTTCAGGCCAGGAAGGGTGTAACTGCCCTACAAATGGGGGTTCCTAAAAAGCCTCCTAGGAGCTTGCCTAAGTGCTGCCAGCCTGAATGGTGTTCGGCGTTTAAGCCGTTTATCTGTGAGTGCTTTTAGAGCCTCTGGTACTGTCTCTTTAAGAGCTGTCTGCTTACAGACTTAATTAGTTTGCATGGGGGGACTGTGTATTTAATGCTTGAATCCTGCACGAGCTGCTGTCAAATCGCTCCATTTTTTTCAGTCGCTAAGAGTGCAAAGGGAGCCCTTCTGAAAGCTGTAACTGTTTGCCTGTAATCATTTAAAGCATTAGCAAAATTGTAGTTTGTCTAACCTGCCTTTATTGCAGCTGGGACTCTGTGTGTGTTACCTCTCCATTTTGGACCTAAACTGCTGTGCTGGGCCAATTGAGTTAAGGGAACTCTAAAATGAAGCCTGTGGATGAATCAGAACTTGGACTCTTAATTTGAGCCAGCCACAAGGGGATTGTAGGGGCAGTGACTCTGGGAAATGTAGTTTTGACCTTGGCATCTTTTTCTGCCAACAGAGGGAGTCTTATTGAGAGTGACAGCTGAATCAGCCAACAGAATAGCGTGGAGCTAAAGAAAATGCCTTGCTCCATGACTGGAAAGATCAGATCAGTTGTGGCAGTGAAGAGAGAAGGAGCTGTCTGCTTCTGCAGTGTATAATTTCGTGCGGGAAGCACGTGTGAGGCCCTGAGTTTTGGTCTGCAGCCTTTGTGAGTGCCAGTTTGGACTGAATCCAAGTTGTGAGGAGAAAGAAGCACTAGAAGTGTGGAAACCAGGCTCACCGTGTAGAAAACCGAAGAAATTGCTGAGTCGCGCTCGGTCTGTCAGGAACTGAAGCTGCTGTGTGTGCTCCCGGGTATTTTGCAGTAATTGCGATCAGTATCGAGGAGCAGCCTGCCTGGTATAGTACTTTCCTTTTACATATAAATGTGCGTAGTGATTGTGGGGAATCACTATTTCAAATCCCCTGTACAGTGAATTGTGTGCTGACGCTGGAAGTAAGCCCCAGCTTAATTCGGACTACGTCCATTTGTTATTTGCTGCAGTGGGTCCAGTCACAAAGACTTTTTCTCCATGCCCTGTTCTTCTGGCAATCCAGAAGGACATTATCCATCCAATACTCAGCTTGGGTATTGTGAGTACAAATCAGGGTAGCTCCCTGCCATCTGTTTCACAACTTGCAAGTGTGTCATCTAATTATTGCTGCTTCATTTCTTCATGAAATGAGCCATCCGGCTCCGGATTACAATTGGGTATTGCGCATATATTTTCTTCTACAGGGCCCTATCCATCTGCACCTGCCGGCCAACCCCAGGCAATAGACCTGGCTAGCCACCGCCCAACCTGGGTACCCAGAGTGTGACTTTTCAGACCCTGTATGTGTGTACAGTACTGTGATTTAATGCCACCAATTAATCTGATTCCCCCCTCTCGTGTTACTGTCCCCTAAATAAATCATATTTGTTGTTGTGTTATACTACATACTGTCTGTGGTGTTAGTGCTCATGGAAACAGTATTGTATTTTGCTGTGCATGTTGTTTAACCTTATTTTACAGGGGGTCCTCAGAGACGTGCTGCAGAATCCGTCTCGAGGGTAAGTGGTACCTTATGAGTGAACAGTGTGTATATTTGGGGTATTGGGACTGTAACTCCTGTGTACTGTGCGAGCCACTAGAGGGAAAAAAGGGGGGCCTCAGTGTCCCAGAGGGCTGTGACCAAGCTAGTCTAACCAGGGGTGTAGTCAGGGATTTCAGATCTGCACACCAAGTGGACTCACTACTACCCCCCTGCCCGTGTAGCCAGACAGTATACAAATGTACACCAGGACCGTGTTTGTTGTCTCATTTGGCACAATAAATACAACTTTTGTATACCATGACAATGGTTGGTGCTATGCATGGGTACATACAAATGCCATGCATTGCTCCCTAAGACACCCACATACCAGCCCAGAGCCTGTAAAGTTGTATTGTCCTTGGGATGCAAAGTATGAATAAAATTGCAGAAAGGTTCAGCATTTTCTTTGTTAGTTTTCATGGAAAAAGGAAGCAGTTCAGAGCCTATTTGCTACCCCCTTAAATAAAATTGCACACCATGGAATACTTTTTTATTTAGTTGTTTAACCAGGTATAGCACACTAAGCTGAAAGCTTTTTTACAGGAGCGACCTGGGAGCACAAGGTGCTTAATTGACTTGCTCAGAGTCACACAGTATGCAAGTGAAAGCTGTGGGATTCAAACCCAGATTTGGTCTGCTGGATGTCACCAGATTAACAGCTCAGAGCCTTAGACCACTGTGCTATACTGCCACCTTCATGGAAGCATACTCCTACTTGGAGTATGTCTGGCTACACCCATGAGTCTAACCACTACAAACCCTGACCTCTGGGTGGAGGCACCCGCCATAGAACTTAGGCCTGTCAGTAGTCAGTCAGGCAGGGGTAGTAGCCCTTGGGATAGCGCCACCTGGGGGTTACATCTTGGAAACACCGCTGGGCTTAGTGTCCTCTAGTAGCCAAGTGAGGAAAAATATCTCGATATGTTTAATTTAAGGGAAAAAATGGAAGGGAGTACTATGCCCAAATTAAAAATTCACCCCCATAAGTTGATAGTGTGCAAAATGATGTGGTGGAGCGAAACTGAGGAGATATACCCCCAAAAGGCTATTCTATTGCTGGAATTCCCCTTAAGGACCAGTGATGCTGACATTGTATCCACTGTGGAACAAATTAAGGGCATGGGCAAAGTTGAAGTAAGGGGACGAGGTACTGGTTTATTTGAGCAGACTATGGTAGTACTGATCTCGTTTAACTCCCCAGTGGACCCCGAGAAGGTACCCCCTGTCATGATGTCCGAAGGTACCCAGACGGGATGGAGGGTCATTCATTTACATAGAGGTCCGGCCACCCCCGGGTGGGTCTCCTAGTATAGATGGGTTCAAAGAGAAATTACTCAAACTACTAGCCTCTGAAGGGCACACTGCTCAGGAACTGGTAAAGGTGTTAGACCTCTCAGGTGACCACACGCCCCTGCATTCCCCAGGTACGTCTCCAGTTCCCCACAAGATCTCTCCAGTAGCTCCCTCCCAGGTCATAATTCCCCCAATCCAGTTGGACTCTTACAGAAAGCTCAGACTTTCCTCTGGCACAGTCCCAGTGCCCTCGGGGGAGGATGAGTGGGAGACCTGGATAGATTGTGTTGTCCCTTTGGTATCTGAGTGGCAGTGTGCAGAGGCTAAGAAATGGAAAAGAATCCTAGAGAGTTTGAGAGGTCCGGCTTTGGAAGCCATTAAGTCTTTGAGGTCTGCAAACCCTGAGGCATCTGTCCAAAAGTACCTAACTGCACTTGAATGCAATTTTGGGAGCATTGAGTCAGGGGAGAACTTCATGTGGAAGTTTCAAGGCATAAAACAACGGCCAGGGAAAAGTTTATCTGCATATGTTACTCGTCTGCAAGGAGCGCTACAGGGGGACAACCAGAAAGGTGGGGTGGCTTCCAGAGACTTAAACCATGTGAGGTTGGGGCACATACTGCAACATGCAAAGCTCTCAAAATTGCAGCTCCTTCCGTTGAGGCTTCAAGACAGGAGGAGTAACCCACTGGATCATTGCGATTTGATAAAAGAAATCTGGGAAATTGAGGAAGAGGAGGATTTCTCAGAGCCCCACGTAATTGTAGCTGCTACAACCTCTGCACCAAGGGCGGGGTCGGCTGCTGATGGCCAGGGATCTCCGAAAGCCCATGATGAAAGTCGAGGATTAAGTGCCTGCCAAACGAGGATGGCTGTAAATACCCCGCACTGGGAGGAGTTGCTGAGGGAGATTAGGAAGGCAACAGACAGTCTCATCATGAAGGCCGCTTCTACGAGTACGGGCACTGACACTTGCCCAACGGCTTCTGCTATGAAGGTGGGGGTGCCTACCCAGGCACCTCTTCTTGTCGACAGTTCAAAATTTGATGCCTTGACTATGGAAGTGACGGAACTGAAGAGATGTCTCCAAATGTCCAATCCACCGCCGGCTGAGGTGGCACCAAGGTTTTCTATTGATAGTACCACTGCCATAGCCCCAATGTGATGCCTCGGTCACCCCAAACTTCAGTGAAGGTCCCAGAAATGCTAACTCACATCCTTATGTGGCTAGATCATCTACCCAGGCCCTTGCTACCGCCTCCCCAGACTGGTGCAGAATAATGGGCCCTTCAGTGGAAGCCACAGTAAGTGTGCCCACCACAGATGTGTTGGGCAGTGGCTCCCAAGTGACAATTATGTTTCAGGATTGGTATCAGAAGCATTTGTCAGACGTGGCCTTACAACCATTGGAAGGACTGCATGTGTGGGGGTTAAGTGAGAAGGCCTACCCCTACTCCGGGTATATCCGAATTTGGCTATCTTTCCCTACCTCCGGGGCTGGAGTGGCAGAGCAAGTAGAGACCCTGGCCCTAGTGTGTCCCCCTACTGGACTCTATGATGGGATTCCTCTACTAATTGGGATGAATGCGCTTATGTTTGGATGGTTGGTGCAGTTGTGTTATGAGAAACAAGGGTCAAGGACTGGTAGAGCTTTGAGAATCCCGGCCTTGATCAAGAAGGTCTATGAGGCACAGAGAGATGCTGAAAAAATGGACCCAGAGGAACCGGTTGGAATTGTCTGGAAGAAGGATCCTGAGTCTCTGATTCTGGCTCCAAATGCCCAGTGTACCTTATAGGGGGAAGTCTGTATCAGAAAGGATGTCAAGAATAAAATCCTCATGCTGGATGCACCAGGCGATGGGAATTGCTGGAAGGACTGCTGGTCAAGCCAAGTATTTTGCCTGCCAGAGCCCATGCTTATGCCAGAAGGGTAATGGTTCAAGTTCATAATGTGTCTGATAGAGAGATTCGAGTAAATAGAGGTTGCAACCTGGCTAATGTACATTGTGCAGATACTACAGTGCTACCCAGTAACAAGTTTTCGAAGAATGACAAAGTGATGCCTGACTTGTTTGATTTTGGGGATTCTCCGTTACCAACTGAATGGAAGATGAGAATCAGTAGAAAGCTTGCCCAGAGAGACCAGGTGTTTTCTTTAAAGGAATAGGATGTAGAATGTGTGCAAGGACCTGAGCACCACATCCGGCTGCATGATGAAAGGCCATTTTTTGAGAGGTCTCGACTCCTGACTCCTGCTGACATAGAAGATGTGAGACAGCATCTGCAGGAAATGCTAGCTGCTGGTGTAATACAAGAATCCAGAAGCCCCTATGCTTCCCCCATCATGGTAGTGAGAAAAAAGAATGGGACAGTAAGGATGTGTGTGGATTATCACACTTTAAACTGGAGATCTATCCCTGATCAGTATACAGTGCCCCACATTCAGGATGCTTTGGACTGCCTGAATGGTAGCAAGTGGTTCTCTGTGCTGGACCTTCGCAGTGGGTACTACCAGATCCCAATGGCCCCAGAAAACTATGAGAAGACAGCCTTTATCTGTCTGCTTGGCTTCTATGAATTCATGAGGATGCCTCAAGGGATTTCAGGTGCCCCAGCCACTTTTCAATGATTGATGGAGTGTGCAGTGGGGGACATGAACTCATTAGAGTGCCTGGTATACCTAGATGATGTTATTGTGTTTGGCAGCTCACTGGAGTAACATGAGAGCAGATTATTCAAGGTGTTGGACCGACTGGAAGACTTTGGCCTTAAACTATCCATCGATAAATGTCAGCTCTTCCAAACCTCTGTAAAGTATGTGGGACACATAGTATCCACAGAGGGAATAGAGACCAACCCAAGTAAAGTTGAGGCCTTGACCACCTGGCCACAGCCCCACAATCTAAAAGAACTGCAAAGATTCCAGAGATTCTGTGGCTACTATCGCCGTTTCATCAAGGACTGTTCATGAGTGATCCGTCCTTTACTTAATCTTACTCAAGGATACCCTCCTACCCACAAAAAATACAAGAGGTTGTTTTTTTCTGAGCCTGAGAGAGTGTATTTCCATCCCAATGAAGTATTTGGAGCCAAATGGACACCTGAGTGTGAAGCTGCTTTTCATGAGATTACATATATCAATTTACCCACGCTCCTGTCCTTGCCTATGCAGATCCAGCGAAGCCCTATGTCTTGCACACTGATGCTAGCCTACAAGGCTTGGAGGCTGTATTGTATCAAGAGCACGAGAATGGCCTGAGACCAGTGGCCTTTGCCAGTAGAATCCTGACCCCATCCGAAAAGAACCATCCTGTACATAAGTTAGAGTTCCTAGCTTTGAAGTGGGCTATTGTTGACCAGTTCCACGAGTACTTGTATGGGGCTAAGATACTAGTAAAAGCTGACAATAATCCTTTGAACTAGGTGCAGACTTCAGCTAAGTTGGATGCTACTGGCCATAGGTGGCTTTCTGCATTATCTACATATGACCATGCTGTTGAATACAGAGCAGGCCTGAACCACATAGATGTTGATGCTCTCTCCCGGAGACCTGTTCCCCGGAATGACTGGGTCAGACTGTCAGAACCTGATATTCGAGCACTCTGCCAGAAGTTTGACAGGGTGGAACAAATGTCCACGGACGCAGTGGACTGTATGGTGGATTGTTTGGGACCATCTGAGAATTGCATACCTGCTGCTTATTGCCACTTTTCTGCAATAGACATTGGTGCGCTGCCTCAGCTGGACAAAGACAGTATTCAGTGGGCTCAATCCCGAGATCCCATGATCAAATCAGCTTTAGAAGCCCTCTATGCAGGGAAAGATGTGTCCAAATTACGCTCCACTGATTTGAGAACTGTACTGTTATACGAGGAAGGTCCTAAGTTGAAACTGATCAATAGACTGTTATACACAGAAACAGTAGACAGAGGGAGACAAATAGACAAAAACAACTAGTGCAGCCCACTGCCTTTTGAGACTCAGTAATGAGGTCCTCACACAACCACAGGCGACACCTTGGTATAGACAGAACACTTGACTTGCTGAGATCCAGATTCTATTGGCCTAAGATGGGGGCTGATGTTGAGCAACACATTCGAACTTGTAGTTGCTGGTTACAGAGGAAAGCTTTGCCCCAGAGGACTGCCCCCCCCCCACTTGTTAACATCACCACCAGTGCACCCATGGAGCTGGTCTGTATTGATTTTTTGAGTTTGGAGTCAGATCAAAGAAATATTAGTAATGTGCTGTGGTCACTGAGCATTTCACGAGATATGCCCAAGCTTTCCCCACCAAAGATCAGAAGGCATCCACTGTGGCAAAAGTACTTGTAGAAAACGTTTTTGTTCACTATGGGGCTCCACAAAGAATCCATTCTGATCAAGGGAGAGACTTTGAGAGTCGTCTGATCAAAGAGATGCTTTCTCTGAGGGGAGTGCAAAAGTCCAGAACCACCCCTTACCACCCCAAGGGGGACCCACAGCCTGAACGTTTCAACCGCACTTTGCTAGATATGCTGGGCACTTCCTACCCAAAGGACAAGCTTAGATGGAGCTAACAAATTAGCACCCTAGTACATGTCTACAACTGCATCAAAAGTGATGCCACTGGGTTCTCCCCCTACCAACTGATGTTTGGAAGAGAAGCTCGACTGCTGGTAGATGTATGTTTTGGAGTTTCCCCTGATGGGGTTCAAGCTGACAACTATTTACAGTATGTGCAAAAGTTAAAGGCCCAGAAAAATCATGTGTACCAACTGGCTCAAACCATGGCCGCCAAAAGAAATCTGGCCAACAAAGAAATGTATGATAAAAAGGTGAAATCACAGGACCTCCAGGACAGAGATTGGGTATTACTAAGAAATCTGGGACTGCATGGCAAGCATAATATTGCTGACAGATGGCACCATCTCCCTCACATTGTAGTGGGCAAACTAGATGATCTACCTGTGTACAAAGTAAGGCCTGAGAATAATTCAAAAGATGTTAAAACAATGCATAGAAATCATTTACTGCCCATTGGACAAATCTTGATTGAGTCTGAGACCCCTGAAAATGCCCCCTCTGGACCAGTGACTAGAGCTGCTGCTAAGAAAAAATCAAGAAAGTCTGCACCTACTGAAGCTGAGTTAAAGTGTTCCCCTCCACAAGTCCCAGTTGAACATGTCTGTCAGTCCATGTCAGAGGAAAATGAGTGTGGTTTTGAATACTACCCTTCTTACGAACTGAGTCAATTGTTTTGGGGTAATCTCCTAGTCAATCCTAGAGATGAAGCTGGGCCTGCTGGACTGTCTAAGTCCCCAGCTTTGTCCCTGGAGCCAATGCTCCCAGAAAGTGAAGTGCAAAGCATCAAGTCAGATGATGTGGAATCACTGTGTATATTGAACTGTTTGAGATTTTAGAGGAGGAAAATGATGAACTGGAACAGACTGGTGATATACCAGAACAAGAAGAGTGTTTTGAGTGCCCTGTCGGTCCACTGCCAGTGTCTGAAAGTTCTCTGTGTGAGCCAAGTGTTGTGGACTCAGGGATTGTAACTCCTGGAGCTGAAAGTGCCCAAAGTTCTAGCCTCTCTACCCCAATGAAGACTCCTCTGACAAGTGAGGACCATGTTGAAAATGAGGCTCAGAGTGCAGAGACTGTAACAGTTCCCCCTAGAAAGACTGGTCGAGCTGTAAAGCCTGTGGTGCACCTCAGTTATGACTCCCTTGGGAGGCCTGTGGACTTGCCTCTCAAAGTTGTCCATAAAGGAGTGTACAGTATGTGTCCCCGAGCTCATTGCCCAAACTGAACATCAGTGTTAACTCCAAGTTACTTGTGTTGCCCTCTAGGTATGGTGCCCCTGCCCCATCCAGCCCCAAGGTAGCTGATAGGGAAGGGCCCCCCTCTCTTCAGGTTTCATGTACAGGAGGTAATAACCTGAGTTATGGTACAATGCAAGTATAATACTGTGTAAAAAGTGATGTACTGAAGTTTCAGAAATGTGTTTCTGGTATGGTGATATGTTGATTGATAATTACATGTATAAGCCCAATGTGATACTGATGTGAATGTATATGGTTGTATTGAAACTTATGGGGCTAGTTACTTGACGCAGACGCCAAGTTCTTTTCAGGCCAGGAAGGATGTAACTGCCCTACAAATGGGGGTTCCTAAAAAGCCTTCTAGGAGCTTGCCTAAGTGCTCCCAGCCTGAATGGTGTTCGGCGTTTAAGCCGTTTATCTGTGAGTGCTTTTAGAGCCTCTGGTACTCTCTGTAAGAGCTGTCTGCTTACAGACTTAATTAGTTTGCATGGGGGGACTGTGTATTTAATGCTTGAATCCTGCATGAGCTGCTGTCAAATCGCTCCATTTTTCAGTCGCTAGAGGTGCAAAGGAGCCCTTCTGAAAGCTGTAACTGTTTGCCTGTAATCATTTAAAGCATTTGCAAAATTGTAGTTTGTCTAACCTGCCTTTATTGCAGCTGGGACTCTGTGTGTGTTACCTCTCCATTTTGGACCTAAACTGCTGTGCTGGGCCAATTGAGTTAATGGAACCCTAAAATGAAGCCTGTGGATGAATCAGAACTTGGACTCTTAATTTGAGCCAGCCACAAGGGGATTGTAGGGGCAGTGACTCTGGGAAATGTAGTTTTGACCTTGGCATCTTTTTCTGCCAACAGAGGGAGTCTTATTGAGAGTGACAGCTGAATCAGCCAACAGAATAGCGTGGAGCTAAAGAAAATGCCTTGCTCTGTGACTGGAAAGATCAGATCAGTTGTGGCAGTGAAGAGAGAAGGAGCTGTCTGCTTCCGCAATGTATAGTTTCGTGCGGGAAGCGTGTGTGAGGCCCTGAGTTTTGGTCTGCAGCCTTTGTGAGTGCCAGTTTGGACTGAATCTGAGTTGTGAGGAGGAAGAAGCACTAGAAGTGTGGAAACCTAACTCACCCTGTAGAAAACTGAAGAAATTGCTGAGTCGCGCACGGTCTGCCAGGAACTGAAGCTGCTGTGTGTGCTCCCGGGTATTTTGCAGTAATTGCGATCGGTATCGAGGAGCAGCCTGCCTGGTATAGTACTTTCCTTTTACATATAAATGTGCATAGTGCTTGTGGGGAATCACTATTTCAAATCTCCTGTACAGTGAATTGTGTGCTGACGCTGGAAGTAAACCCCAGCTTAATTCGGAATACATCCATTTGTTATTAGCTGCAGTGGGTCCAGTCACAAGGACTTTTTCTCCATGCCCTGTTCTTCTGGCAATCCAGAAGGACATTCTCCATCCGATACTCAGCTTGGGTATTGTGAGTACAAATCGGGGTAGCTCCCTGCCATCTGTTTAACAACTTGCAAGTCTGTCATCTAATTATTGCTGTTGCATTTCTTCATGAAATGAGCCATCCGGCTCCGGATTACAATTGGGTATTGTGCATATATTTTCTTCTGCAGGGCCCTATCCATCTGTACCTACCGGCCAACCCCAGGCAACAGACCTGGCTAGCCACCCCCCAACCTGGGTACCCAGAGTGTGACTTTTCAGACCCTGTATTGTGCACAGTACTGTGATTTAATGCCACCTATTAACCTGATTCCCCCCTCCCGTGTTACTGTCCCCTAAATAAATCA
Organism: Neoceratodus forsteri; assembly: GCA_016271365.2. Taxonomy (NCBI): domain Eukaryota; kingdom Metazoa; phylum Chordata; order Ceratodontiformes; family Ceratodontidae; genus Neoceratodus; species Neoceratodus forsteri. The sequence continues at coordinate 1,334,727,200 of CM057449.1, forward strand.
GATTTGTTATTGTTATACTATATACTGTCTGTGGTGTTGGTGCTTATGGAAATAGTATTGTATTTTGCTGTGCATGTTGTTTAACCTTATTTTACATGGGGTCCTCAGAGACATGCTGCAGAATTTGTCTCAAGGGTAAGTGGTACCTAATGAGTGAACAGTGTGCATATGTGGGGTATTGGGACTGTAACTCCTGTGTACTGGGTGAGCCACTAGGGGGAATAAATGGGAGTCTCAGTGTCCCAGAGGGCTGTGACCACGCTAATCTAGCCACTACAAACCCTGACCTCTGGGTGGAGGCACCCGCCATAGAAACTAGGCCCCTCAACCTGTCAGTAGTCAGTCAGGCAGGGGTAGTAGCCCTTGGTATAGCGCCACCTGGGGGTTACATAAACAAATCAAAATGAAAGAAAAAAACACTATGGTTCTCAAAAGAAGTGTCGGGGAAGGTAAAGGAAAAAAGATAGCATTCAGGAAGCATAAGGAAACACAGAAGGAGTGGGACAGAGAACTGTACCAGTTAAAGCAGAAGGAAGCGGGTAAGGCAGTCAGAATAGCAAAGGCCCAAACCGAGGAAAGGATAGCGAACTCGGTTAAGAAGGGGGATAAAACCTTTTATAGGTACATTAGGGAGCAAAGAAAGACTAAGGCAGAGATACTGAGGCTGAATAAAGAGGAAGGTGGTTGGGCAGAGAGCGACAGTGAAAAAGCAGGGATACTGAACAAATACTTTGGCTCAGTATTCACAGTGGAAAAGCAGGGGTAAATACCTAATCCAGTCAATAGAAGCACTCTGGATAGGGGGGTTGATATTAGTCCTTTCACAGAAAAAAGGGTTCTGAAAGAACTCTTAAAACTGAAGGTGGATAAAGCAATGGGGCCTGATGGGATTCACCTCAGAATTTTAAAAGAACTAAGGGAAGAACTAGTAACACCACTGACTACCCTTTTTAATGAATCATGGGAGGATGGGGTTGTTCCTGGGGACTGGAGGAGGGCAGATGTGATTCCCCTTCACAAAAGTGAGAGCAAGACAGGCAGAAAACTACAGACCTGTCAGTTTGACCTCAGTGGTAGGGAAAATTATGGAATCATTTCTGAAAGAAAGAATTGTTGAGTACCTAGAGGCCAGTGAGGCACAGGACCCAAGGCAGCATGGATTCACAGTGGGAAGGTCATGTCAGGCAAATCTAATTGATTTCTTTGACTGGGTGACCAAAGCAGTAGACCAGGGAGTGGCTGTGGACATGTCCTTCCTAGACTTTAGCAAGGCATTTGACACAGTCCCGCACAAAAGATTAATAACCGAATTAGCCAGCCTGGCTGAGTGGGTCCTAGGGTGGTAGCCTGGGTAAAACACTGATTGGACAACAGGACACAGCAGGTAATAGTAAATGGAGTCTACAGTGAAGAAAGGAGGGTTACTAGTGGGATACCACAAGGTTCAGTACTGGGGCCAGCCCTTTTTAATGTCTTTATAAGTGACATTGCAGAGGGACTGGAAGGGAAAGTATGTCTCTTTGCAGATGCCACAAAGGTCTGCAACAGGGTTGATACACAAGGTGGGGTGGAAAGGATGAAAAGGGATTTGACAAGGTTGGAGGAATGGTCAAATGTATGGCAGCTTAGATTCAATGCAAAAAAGTGCAAAGTAATGCACCTGGGAAGCAAAAACCCAGGGGAAGAGTACACAGTGGGGGGTGAGATACTGACAACAACAAAAATGTAAAGGGACCTGGGGGTAGTCATATCAGACAACCTAAAGGTGGGCCAGCAATGTGAGAAGGCAGTAAGGAGGGCTGGGAGATACTGGGATGCGTAGGGAGAGGCATCACCAGTAGAAAACAGGAAGTTCTTGGTCCTCTGTGCAGACAGTTGGTAAGACCACATCTGGAGTATTGTGTACAGTTCTGGAGACCTCATCTCAGCAAAGACATAGACAGGGTGAAGGCTGTCCAGAGGCGGGCAACCAAAATGATGCAGGGTCTGCATCAGAAGACATATGAAGACTAAAGGAACTAAAGATGTACAGCCTCGAGGAAAGGAGGGAGAGGGGGGACATGATAGAAACTTTCAAATACCTCAAGGGAATCAACAAACTCCAAGAGGGTAGCATCTTTCAGAAAAAGAGATGTGCAAAAACAAAGGGGCACAATTTGAAGATAGAGGGGGGATGGCTCAGAGGTAATGTGAGGAAGTATTTCTTCACAGAGAAGGTTGTGGATACTTGGAACAGCCTTCCTGAGGAGGTCGTAGAGTCAAAAACAGTGGGGGATTTCAAGAATGCATGGGACAGACATAAGGCAATTCTAGTGGAGGGTAGGAGGAAGTAGGCTGTTGGTTAACTAGGATCTGCAGCTTATCCATTAGGTAGGGAAATGGGCAGACTAGGTGGGCCAAGCAGTCTTCATCTGCCATCAAATTCTATGTTTCTGTGTTTCTACAAAGAATATATTTTGGATCATGTAGGTTTGTCAGCCAGATCTGAAAAGTTCAGAACACTGACAGGGACTGTTTTGCCATGGTTTCAGACATTCCTCAGTGGAACAGAGCAATCCGTGGTACTCGACTCTTGCCAGTCATGGCCGGTTAGTCTGGACTGCAGAGTTTGTCAGGGTTCTATGTTTTCATCTGTGTTGGTCTCAGTGTACATACTAGTGCTAGGAAAGATCATTAGGAGCTACAGCATGGTGTATCACAGTTATGCAGATGACACCCAGCTGTATCAGGCTCTTGGGGATGCGGGTACCTGCATCATTTATGCACATTCTGTGCTTTGGGACGTGCAGTGTTTTTTTCTTAGGAAGTCCCCGAGACACTCAGCATTGCAGGCCTGGAAGTCCCAGCGGGCCAGATTTACTGCGAATGCATGAAATGCACGATTCATTTTTTTCCCCTTCTCTCACCCTTGGTCACCTGGTGTGATTTCTATGCCATTCACACCAGAGCAGACCACCAGTGAAGCATGAGGGGAGGAGAATGGAACACAACAGATCCATTGAGAAAACAAGAGGAATTGGGACATCGGCCCCTGATTGAGATCCATCACACCAGTGTGACAACAAATTCACCAACATCCACAACCACGCTGGGAACCCATCGACACCCCTGATCCTGACACATCCCCGGAATGACTGGCAACAGAGTGACACTCAATGTGGGGGAGGGGCTCTGCCCCCCCCACTATAGATATCTAACTCTATGTTACACAGACAGTGGAGTTAAATATTTACCCCATTACTGAACATCGATCCAAGTGAACCCCCCATCGCTACCGATATAGGCGCGGTGGGGGTTTCACTGTGGGGATTTCAGTGTACTGGTGTCGGTATAGTGACAATATACCCCCTGGAAGGAGCAGTGGTTGGTTTGTCCCAAGGAGATGCTGAGAGTGGGATGGAGCAGCCATTTAGAGGACTGAGCAGCAGGGTTTCAAAGTCCTCAACATCGATTTTATATTAACAATTTAAGTCAATTTTTACAAAAAAAAAAAAGTCAGTTTGTCTGCTCAACCCAGGAAAATTGAGTCGGAATGTGTACTTTGCCAGGAAGGCTGCACTGAATAGCAACTAGATCACAAAATTGGTGGTAATAAAATTTCACTTACTCTTTAGGCAGTTAGGGCATTGCGTGACTATTTTGGCCAATGTTTAGTAAGCTTAGAATTTACTGTTGGTTAGTTTGTTTGTTTTTTATAGGTACCTAAGAATTGGAGGAGGGCAGATGTGATCCCTCTTCACAAAAGTGGGAGCAAGGCAGAGGCTGGGAACTACAGAGCTGTTAGTTTAACTTCAGTGGTAGGGGAAATGATGGAATCACTTCTGAAAAAGAGAATTGTTGAGTACCTAGAGGCCAGTGGGGCACAGGACCTGAGGCAGCATGGATTCACAGTGGGAAGATCATGTCAAATGAATCTAATAGATTTCTATGACTGGGTGACCAAAGTAGTAGACCAGGGAGGGGCTGTAGATATGGCCTACCTAGACTTTAGCAAGGCATTTGACACAGTCCCACACAAAAGATTAATAATCAAGTTAGCCAGCCTGGGAGTGGGTCCCAGGGTGATAGCCTAGGTGACAAATTGGCTAATCAACAGGACGCAGCGGGTAATAGTAAATGGAGTACACTCTGAAGAATGGGTGGTTACGAGTGGGGTACCACAGGGCTCAGTACTGGGACCGGTCCTCTTTAATGTCTTTATAGGAGACATTGCAGAGGGGCTGGAAGGAAAAGTATGCCTTTTTGCAGATGATGCAAAAATCTGCAACAGGGTGGATACACAAGGCAGGTGGAAAGGATGAGAAGGGACTTGACAAGGCTAGAGGAATGGTCAAGTTCAAGTTTATTGCAGGAAAACTCCATTGAGCAAGCTCTTTCACAAGGAGGTCCTGTGACATAAACACTTAAAGTACAAACACAGATAGGTAATAACAGTATATACATGAAATACACGTTACATGATACAGGCTGGATATACATACAAGGGTACCACATAGGGTGACCGCAGGTGGTAAACATTGATATGAGACAGGGAAGCGACTTACAGGTTGCATACTGATAAATGAAACATGATGACTGGTGTACAATACACATACAATATTTTGGCAGCTAGAACAAACAACAGTCTACAACTGATATGGGGGGGGTGATTTGATAGAGTAGCAGTGGGCGTAAGCAAAGATAAAGCCAGGAGTAGAAGGGAAGGAAAGCAGTTAATATGACAAATCAATTATACCTTACCAGTGGATAAATATGGCACACATGGGGAAGGAAGAGACTTAATGACAGTTACAGGTGTCTTTTATTTTGGCTGAACTTAGCGATTTGTAGAAGTTTATTGAAACTGTGCTAGTTAGTTTCAGTACGGTTTGTAGTGGTTCCAAATGGAGGAAGGGCATATGCAATAACACGTTTACCAAAGGAAGTCTCGTCCTTGGTATGTCAAGCATAATAAAGTCAGATTTTCTTAACGAGTATGCACTATGTGAGATACTAATAAGGGAACAGAGATAGCTTGGCAATTTCTGCAGGAGCAGTTTAAGAGTCCATAGCCCAGCATGGAGCAGGTGTCTAGTAGTAAGGGATGTCCAGCCAACAGCTGCATATAAGTCACAGTGATGCGAACGGTAAGGGGAGTTGGTAATGAACCTTAACACACGGTGATAAAGGATGTCCAGTTTACTTAGATTTGCAAGAGTGGTGGAGGAATAGATTACATCGCCATAGTCGAGTAGGGGGAGAAAAGTGGCCTGTACAAGCTTATTTCAAGTTTCAAGGGGGAAAAGGGGCCTATTTCTGTAGAAGAAACCTAACCTTGCTTTTAACCTTCTAGAGACATCTTCGATGTGGTCACTGAAAGATAATTTATTGTCGATCCAGATACCTAGATATTTAAATTTGGTTACAACTTCCAGAGGCTCGTTTAGCGTGGTGACAATGAAGTCTTGGGCAAGGGTATTGGGGGGGCCTGAGACAGCACTGCAGGATAATATCATCGCTTTAGTCTTCTTAGCATTGAGCAGAAGCTTTGCCTTTATTAGATTATGCTCAAGTTGTGCGAAGTCCGCTTGAAGCACTCCCTTGACTTCAGATAACGATGAGCCAAAGTATACAACACAGTATCAACTGCAAAAGTGCAGATTGGACGTAGATATGTTAGCATCTAAGTCATTAATGTACAGAGAAAACAAGATAGGGCCTAAGATGGATCCTTGGGGACTCCTCTTGCAACTGGCAAGGCAGCAGAAAAAGCCTTCCGCCTTTACTTTTTGGAATCTTCTAGTTAGGTAGCTAGAGAACCACTGGGTGGTATGGTATTGGCACCCAACTTTGCAAGGCAATTGACTAATAGTTTGTGATCAACAGTATCAAAAGCTTTGCTAAGGTCCAAAAGAATGCACCAGTTACCTTCTTAGCATCTATGGCAGAGATCCAATCATTGGTTACTTTTGCTAGTGCAGTGATTGTGCTATGATTAGCCGGAAGCCAGATTGAGCTGGGTTAATGAGAGAGAAGGTTTCAAGTGAGATTTTAACTGAATATGGATCAGTTTTCGAGAACTTTAGAAAGGCTAGGCAATATGGAGATGGGCCTATAGTTGTTTACATGCATGGGTCACCAGATTTAAATAGAGGAGATATGTGCTGATTTCCAGCAGGACGCAGTAGCAGATGTAATGGAAAGATTGAAGATGTGGAGAATTGGGGCAGTGAGATGGGCGTAGCCTGACCTTAGGAAAAAGGGTTCCAAGCCATCGTCCCCTGCGCTTTTTTTTTGGTGTCTAAGTTAAGAAGAGAATCTTCTACTTCTTTATAAGTTATCTTACGCAGTTGGAAGGGGCTGGGTGCAGGACTAGATGTGGTGGGAGGGGTATGCTGGCTCACCGCAGCACCAGCATAAGGTGACGAGCCAAAAAGCTAATCCAGCTGTGGCAAAGTGGGAGTTAAGTTCCTCCAGGATTAGGGTTAGGGACTTGTTTTCCACAATCTTGCCACTTGCAACTATCTTTGTTTTGGGACAGAGGGGGCCATGGGCCGTCCTTCTATAGCTTTGATAGTCTTCCATATTTTATGAGGGTTACCTTTAGCTTGTTCAAGAGTAGAAATATAATAGTTAGCTTTAGCAGGCGAAGTTTTTCACACAGTTATTCCTGGCTGTTCTAAGGCCTGCCAATCCGAAGATTCTTTGGAATGTCTAGCTTTAGCCCAGAGCTTATCTCGAGCTATAAGGGCTGCCTTGAGATCCGAGGTGAACCAGGGGTTGGAATTGTTCCGTACCCTTACTTTGATGAAAGGGCATGCTTATTTATTATTGTAGTGAGTTTGTCATTAAGGATGCAAGCTGCCTTGTTGACATCTTTGGCTAGGTAAAGATCTTGCCATCTGATCATGCTCAGGTCAGATAGGAAGTTTACTGCACTGAATTTGTGAAAGGATCTTTTCTTATAAAGATGGGTTCATGGACGGGCCTTAATTTGAGATCTTATGCAAGCAACAATTCCATGATCGTCATGTCGCCAGAAACACTGTCGAATGAGATATTTTGTGGATGGGTGGTTAGTACCACATCTAGAATGGAACTGTTGGCAGTATTTAGAGTGTTGTTCCTAGTAGGTTCATTGACTAATTGCCCAAGACCTAGCTCGTCTCAAGGGATTTGAGCCGTGTGATTTAGGTGACAGCCAGTCCATATTTAGATCTCCTAGAAATATTGTTTCAGTTTTGCATCTCTGAACATGGATTTCAAAAGATTAAGGACTTCATCACCACCAGGCGGGGTCTGTAGCCACCTAAGATAGTGATACATTCCGAGGAGGAGATGAAGGCTCAGCGAAACTAACTCAAATTCCTTGGCTAGAGATTTGCAACTAATATTGGTGACCAAGTACTTAGATTTGGCGTGATAAACTCCCCCACCTCTAGACTCTATCTGCTCTAAATAAATTGTAGCCCTGCAGTGATATTTGTTGATCAGTGTTCATCTTTTTTAACCACGACTCAGTAATTATGATCTGGGTTAACGTGTGCAGCCCAGGCTTGCAGCTGTACAAGTTTTTTAGGCAGGCTTAAAATGTTGACCATCATCATTTGAGACCTGTGGCCTCAGCAAAATCGATAGGCGAGGTAAGTTGTGGGGGGGGCCAGGATTGAGCTCCACATTTCCTGAGCAGAGAAGAAGCAAGTATAACTTTCTTTAGGAGTTATAAGAATGGAGACTGCTTTTTATTTCTTCAGACAACCCATATCGTACACGCAAGAGGCGGCACCACTGTAATGACAGTTGATCGTGATCAATGTAAGTGCTTGGGTGGACATAGGTGAGGACAGTAGCAAGGGGGTGTAGGCTAACCGGGGGGAATAGGCTAAAAGGGGAGAGGAGAATGACATAGTGTCTGCACGGTAGACTGTTATAACATTAGGTATTGATAAGGTACATTGGAACTGAATTGCGTTGAGGTACTTCAAATTGCACTGTATTGCTGAAAACTCTGCACCTTACGAGCAATAAAAACACAATAAGGAGAGCCATGGTCCCAGATTGAGTGGTTTTGTGATTTGGAATAGTGCAATATTTTCTAGGCAAGAAATTTGCCCACCTAGGTACTCACTTAAAACCTATATGAGAAAATACAGCAGAAAGGGGAACAAGGAGAGCAGGAGCAGCTTAGTTAGTGGCCATCCACCCTTCAGACTCAAGTCCCCTTGTAGCAGAACCGGGAAAGAAGTAGAATGATAATGCAGGCCATATTGTCCACGAATAAATACAGTGATTTATGTAGAAGACCAAGAATCCCTCTAGTGGCAGGTCTGTATAACCAGCTAATGGAAAACTAGCCACTTAAAAAAAAAAAAAAAAAAAAAAGCAGTTAGACTTAACGGCACCAAGGCAGAGGGCTTGGATGGGGGGGTGCTGCAGGAAGAGCAGTCAGACAGAAGAGGTGTAAGCACTTTAAAACAGTTGTAGAAATTACAATCCAGCTAATACAGTTGAAAAACTCCTAATAACACAGTTGAAATGTGCTTAGTTCTATCGAAAATCTAACAAAGTGCCAGGTGTCTATAGCAGGGGAAAACTCCTGCCAATCAGAGTGGGTTTGCTGGACGCACCTGTGTTCTGATTGGCTGCGCTGTCCCGTACCTTCCAAAGAGCTGCAAGCGGGTGTCCTGGTCTTGGTCGGTGGCTGGCTGGGTGCCGGCTGACCATGGGTGAGCTGGAGCAGCCCTGTTCAGGGACAAGCAGCTTCCAAGGAGCTGCAGGCGGGTGTCCTGATCTTGGTCGGTGGCTGGCTGGGTGCCGGCCGACCGTGGGGGAGCTGGAGCAGCCCTGTTCAGGGACAAGCAGCTTCCAAGGATCTGCAGGCGGGTGTCCTGGTCTTGGTCGGTGGCTGGCTGGGTGCCGGCTGACCGTGGGTGAGCTGGAACAGCCCTATTCAGGGACAAGCCGCTTCCAAGGAGCTGCAGGCGGGTGTCCTGGTCTTGGTCGGTGGCTGGCTGGGTGCCGGCCGACCATGGGTGAGCTGGAGCAGCCCTGTTCAGGGACAAGCAGCTTCCAAGGAGCTGCAGGCGGGTGTCCTGGTCTTGGTCGCTGGCTGGCTGGGTGCCAGCCGACCGTGGGTGAGCTGGAGCAGCCCTGTTCAGGGACAAGCAGCTTCCGAGGAGCTGCAGGCAGGTGTCCTGGTCTTGGTCAGTGGCTGGCTGGGTGCTGGATGACCGTGGGTGAGCTGGAGCAGCCCTGTTCGGGGACAAGCAGCTTCCAAGGAGCTGCAGGCGGGTGTCCTGGTCTTGGTCGCTGGCTGGCTGGATGCCGGCTGACCGTGGGTGAGCTGGAGCAGCCCTGTTCAGGGACAAGCAGCTTCATCAGGGACAAGCAGCTTCCAAGGAGCTGCAGGCGGGTGTCCTGGTCTTGGTCGCTGGCTGGCTGGGTGCCAGCCGCGTGCCATGGGTGAGCTGGAGCAGCCCTGTTCAGGGACAAGCAGCTTCCAAGGAGCTGCAGGCGGGTGTCCTGGTCTTGGTCGCTGGCTGGCTGGGTGCCGGCCGACCGTGGGTGAGCTGGAGCAGCCCTGTTCAGGGACAAGCAGCTTCCAAGGAGCTGCAGGCGGGTGTACTGGTCTTGGTCGCTGGCTGGCTGGGTGCCGGCCGACCGTGGGTGAGCTGGAGCAGCCCTGTTCAGGGACAAGCAGCTTCCAAGGAGCTGCAGGTGGGTGTCCTGGTCTTGGTCGCTGGCTGGCTGGGTGCCGGCCAACCATGGGTGAGCTGGAGCAGCCCTGTTCAGGGACAAGCAGCTTCTAAGGAGCTGCAGGCGGGTGTCCTGGTCTTGGTTGCTGGCTGGCTGGGTGCTGGCCGACCGTGCCGTGGGTGAGCTGGAGCAGCCCTGTTCAGGGACAAGCAGCTTCTAAGGAGCTGCAGGCGGGTGTCCTGGTCTTGGTCGCTGGCTGGCTGGGTGCCGGCTGACCGTGGGTGAGCTGGAGCAGCCCTGTTCAGGGACAAGCAGCTTCCAAGGAGCTGCAGGCGGGTGAACTGGTCTTGGTCGCTGGCTGGCTGGGTGCCAGCCGACCGTGCCGTGGGTGAGCTGGAGCAGCCCTGTTCAGGGACAAGCAGCTTCCAAGGAGCTGCAGGCAGGTGTCCTGGTCTTGGTCGCTGGCTGTCTGGGTGCCGGCCGACCGTGGGTGAGCTGAAGCAGCCCTGTTCAGGGACAAGCAGCTTGAGGAGCTGCAGGCGGGTGTCCTGGTCTTGGTCGCTGGCTGGCTGGGTGCCGGACGACCGTGGGTGAGCTGGAGCAGCCATGTTCAGGGACAAGCAGCTTCTAAGGAGCTGCAGGCAGGTGTCCTGGTCTTGGTCGGTGGCTGGCTGGGTGCCGGCCGACCGTGGGTGAGCTGGAGCAGCCATGTTCAGGGACAAGCAGCTTCCAAGGAGCTGCAGGCGGGTGTCCTGGTCTTGGTCAGTGGCTGGCTGGGTGCCGGCCGACCGTGGGTGAGCTGGAGCAGCCCTGTTCAGGGACAAGCAGCTTCCAAGGAGCTGCAGGTGGGTGTCCTGGTCTTGGTCGGTGGCTGGCTGGGTGCCGGCCGACCGTGGGTGAGCTGGAGCAGTCCTGTTCAGGGACAAGCAGCTTCCAAGGAGCTGCAGGTGGGTGTACTGGTCTTGGTCGCTGGCTGGCTGGGTGCTGGCTGACCGTGGGTGAGCTGGAGCAGCCCTGTTCAGGGACAAGCAGCTTCCAAGGATCTGCAGGCGGGTGTCCTGGTCTTGGTTGGTGGCTGGCTGGGTGCCGGCCGACCGTGGGTGAGCTGGAGCAGCCCTGTTCAGGTCAAAAATGTGGCAGCTTAGATTCAATGCAAAAAAGTGCAAAGTAATGCACCTGGGAAACAAAAACCCAGGGGAAGAGTACACAATGGGGGGAGAGGCACTAACAGCAACAAAAATGGAAAGGGACCTCAGGGTAGTCATATCAGATGACCTTAAGGTAGGCAAACAATGTGAGAAGGCAGTAAGGAGGGCTGGAGGGATTCTGGGATGCATAGGGAGTGGCATCACCAGTAGAAAATAGGAAGTTGTTATCCCTTTGTACAGACAGTTGCTGAGACCCCATTTAGAGTACTGCGTGCAGTTCTGGAGACCCCATCTCTGTAAGGACATAGACGGGATGGAGGCAGTCTAGAGGAGGCCAACCAAAATAGTGCAGGGTCTGCAACAGAAGCCATGTGAGGAGAGAATGAAAGAGCTTAATATGTATACCCTCGAGGAAAGGAGGAAGGTGGGGGAACATGATAGAAACAGTCAAGTACCTCAAGGGAATCAACAAAGTCCAAGATGGGAGCACTTTGAGAAAAAGAGTTATGCAAGAATAAGGGGGCACAGTTTGAAGATAGAGGGAGGACAGCTCAGGGCCAATGTCAGAAAGTATTTTTTCATGGAGAGGGTGGTGGACACATGGAACCACTTTTCTGAGGAGGTCATGGGGTCAAAAACAGTTGGGGAATTCAAGAATGCATGGGACAGATATAAGGCAATTATACTGAATGGTAGGAGGAAGTAGGCTGTTGGTTAACTAGAATCTGCAGCTTATCCAATACATAGGGAATGGGCAGACTAGGTGGGCCAAGCTGTCCTTATCTGCTGTCAAAGTTTATGTTTCTATGTTTCATCAGCTGTAATCAGAGTAAACTCAGAGTGAAGAGGGGAGGGAAAGTCGAGGGCCTCGTGGTCAGCAGCAGACAGCAATGCCTCAACAAAGCCTTACTGATTAACTGGTTCAAGCTACCTTCCTATCTTTAATAGATTATGCAGACCTGTTCTATAACCACTGCACTGCCTCTGCACTGGCTAAGTTGGACACCCTCTACCACAGAGCTATCAGGTTCATTACTGGACTTCCACTTTCCACACACCACTGCTCCCTGTACTCATCGTTAGGCTGGACTTCCCTTCACTGTAGAAGCAATAGAAATGACGCCCTATGGGCCATCAGAGCAGTGACCAACAAGCTCCCCTCATATGTCTCAGATTGCATTCCCCAGAGTGTGTTAGGCACCTACGCTCTAAGGAGCTATTCCCTAATTGCCCTCCAAATTCCAAGGGTCAAAACTTGCTTCGGCAAAGCTGCTCTAAGCTTCTCTTTACCCACATTGTGGAACGGTTTACAAAGGAACTTGAAGCTGAGCTGCCGTGTTAGCCCGAATATCTTCAAGGCACTCTATGATCGCTACATGAAAGCACCTTGCAAATGTTTTCCTCACTGCTAGCCCACTAATTCCGCAACTCCCCCTTTCCATCCTGACGCTCACCATGTTTCTACCTCTGACTCTCACTCTTTCCCTATTAACTCTTCCAGCTGCACCCACCTTTACTTGTCCACTCCAGCCTGGCTAAAGTCCCACCCCATCCATAGTAGTGTCCCAATTATCTACCCCTCCTCCGTCATTATCATAATAAACAAGTACACGACAGCCATCGTCACTTTCTGTGGTTTTAGCTCAATTTTTCCCCCAGTCATCGGTAATATATCCCCTCCTCTTCTTTACCTCTCTAACCTGCCACCCCATACACAGCCTCTTTCCCCTACATGTGTAGTTGCTGGCTACCTCACTCAAAAGATCTCTGCTTATAACCCCTGTATGCCTATGGTTGATTGTACATCTGCTGACTTCTTTAATTGTAAAATAATGCTGTTTTTTTTATTTATTTCAACCTTGTACTGTACACACTGTATATACTTTTTCTTCATTGTATATTATTTCTTTTTGTATACCTGCTTCTGTACTGTACTTTGATGTATTCATGACCAGGTCCACCTTGCAACTGAGCCTTGCTCAATGGTGCCCTCCTGGATAAATAAATATTTTGATTGACTGATTGATTGATTGATTTTGCTGGAGGAGATTCAGCAGTAAAGGACAAGGAAGCAATGTCATCCTCTGAGTGTGACATTAACACATCTCAAGAGATTGTGCATGTTGTAACTGATAATGATCAGCAGTCTGAGGAGACAGCATCTGCAGGTTCAGCTAAAGGCAGCAAGAAATGGTTGTGGAGGGACATTTGGACAAAGTTATTTCCATGGCTTGTAAAGGAATAAGTAGAGGGAAACAATGTTGGGAAGTGTAGTCAATGTAAAAAAGGTGTCAAAAGCAATCCATTTGCCACAAATGGCACAACCAATCTGCAAGTGTCTGCTTTTTACAGACATGGAAGAAACCGAGAACATTAGCTGGTACACATACGAAAGAAAACAGGAGAAAATTGTCTCTGCCAGAGGCATTTGAGAAGCAGATATCAGGTCCTGAGGCAAAGGATGACAGTAAAGTTGCACAGTTAAAGAGCCACTGACGCCAAAAGTGCTACATTGCAGAATCCAAATAAGCATACTCCCAGCACATCTCATACCAAAACTAGATTTTTACATTACTTGGTTTTAAAGTTGTTAGCCATTTTGTAACTTTGATTACGCTACCTGTGCAATAAAAAGCAGGTGTCAGTAAAGAGCTGCTGCTGATGTCATGTAGGGAGCTCAAAGTCTAGTAATGACTGTCAGCAAGCTTGAAGAAAAGAACAAAGTGCTTTAGCTTTCGAACCAACCAGGTCCTTCTTCAGAAGCTTTGTGGCAGTTTTTTCAAATATCCCATACTGTTAACACCAGGTTATATAGAAAAAGCAGAAATAATTCTCATTGGTTTAACATATACATTTAAAACATAATAGAAGATTACGTCAGAGAAGCTAATTAACACCAGTATGCCTTTATCCGAGGAGCCTCAGAAGGGCAAAGGTTATCAAGAATTCTCTACAGCCAAAGAGTTCTTGTCACATAAATTTTAAAATGTCTCAGTATGCCAAGAAAGCATTCTAGTGATAAAAAAACCTTGGAGTGGCATTCTCTCTAATACATGTAAGATGAGCTTACAACTTACATTCCAATTGTCCTGGTATATTAAAGGACAGATAATGAGAGACAAAATCCTGAAATTAGGTATAACTGCAAGTTGAAATCAAGCCTCAAATTAACCTACACATATAAACATGATGCATGAAAGTATCACTTGTAAGTGTAAGTGCAAAAAAAAAAAAAAAAACTTGTCAATGACCCCCAAGAAAACGAGACCATAAGCCTGATAAATGCAGATTTCAACACAGAGTCTGTGTATAACAAAAATGCACAGAATCAGTCTAAGCAATCTAAATGAAAACCCAAAGGAATTACACCTTTAATGAACCCCCAAGTAAATGAGATATGCATCTTAATATGAGCAGTTAAAGATGTGACAGTGTGAAATCCACCCACTGACAACTAATAGAAGGAAATAAATGCACACTATGTGAAAATTAAGTGTTCTAGCCACATAACAACTGCCCCATGCCACGCTCCACCACATATGTGTACATACACCACACACCACACCCCCACACACACACACTACACCCACACAACAAATATAGCAAACACATTCCACACACCACACACCACGCACAACAAACAACACACATACACCATACCCACAACACACAAAAACACACACCAAACACACACAAAGCACACACATAAATACATACATACATACATCAGTATACACACACACACACACTCAACGCACTCACCACAGTGTTAAGGTGACAAGTCAACAATGTAGATAACCATAAACTTACAAAATCAAAGGCCCATTGAAGAACTAAACTGTTCATGTCCATCTTTTAAAGTAAAGGTCTGTGTAAGTTTAAGTGGAATAATGTGTCATGTACCCAACATCAATGTTCAATCCATCTGCCACCATATTGAGAAGTAAAATAAGTCTAATTTCAAACCCGTCTCTGTTGTGTACTGTTGAAATGTCCTTTTAAGACCATCACAGACATATCTGAGATTGAGTGGTCATCCTGGGAGAAGTGCTGGGCTACTGGTTTCTCAATCATCTTGTGATTAATAGAATGTCTGTGTGAATTTATTCTAGTGCGGAGTTGTTGGCTTGTCTCCCCACATAACCTGTGGAGGACATTTCTTGCATTGGATAAAGTAGACCACATTACTTGATGTACATGTATAATTCCCCTGTATCCTGAATAGTCTGTTTTGTGATGTAACCACACAGTCTGAAGTGGAAATGAGGTTACATGTCTTACATGTGCGTTGATGACAGGGTTGTGTACCATATGATGTCATGGTATTCTGTTCCAGTTCAAGTTGACTCCTAATAATCAGGTTGGCTAAATTAGGTGGTTGTTTAAAAGATAGTAGTGGTAGTTCTTGAAAAATACAGTTAAGGGTTTCATCCTCACTAATTATTGGATGGAGATCCTTAGTATTCTTACGTAGGAGTTCAAGGTCAGGATGGTATGTGACTACTAAGGGTATTCTGCTGGTAGTCATCCGTTCCTTATATTGCAGTAGCTGTTCTCTTGGGACCTGTGTTGCAGTTCCACTGCTCTGTCAATTTCCTGGATGAGTGTCCCTGCTCAATAAAGGTGTTTTCAACATTGCCAGATGTGTGTCTCTGTCTTCCTCATTTGAACAGGCGGTGATACCCGAAGTGCTTGACTATATATACAGATTTCTTTGTGTGGCTCGGGTGATTACTTTTCTTGTGTAAGTATCTCTGTCTGTCTGTTGGTTTCCTGTAAAGACAGGTATGTAGGGTACCATCCTTAATAGTGACAGTGGTATCCAGAAAATGTACACTTGTGGCAGAATATTCTAGGGAAAGCTTTATAGTTAGGTGGAGGTTATTAAGTTCTTGGTGAAAATCTTTAAGTGTGTCAGTGCCCTCTGTCCAAATTATAAACAAATCATCAATGTAGCGGAAATAAGCGAATGGTTTATGTGTACAGTGCCTTAGAAAATCCTCCTCAAATTCGCCATAAAAGATTAGCATACTGTGGAGCCATCCTGGTTCCATTGCAGTTCCCATAGTTTGAACATAATGTTTACCATTAAAGCTGAAGTTGTTATGTGTCAGAATGAATTCAGTGAGTTTACCCACAACTCCAGGGTCAATGTTGGGGTCAATTCTTTGTCATGCAGATATTTGAGGCAGGCTGAAATGCCATCTGTGTGTGGAATTTTAGTGTAGAGGAGTTACATCCATCGTGGCTAAAAGGGTATCAGGTGGTAAGTCCTTAAAACCAGAAAGTTTATGTAGGAAGTGAGTAGTGTCCTTGATGTAACTATCCCTTTGTATAACCAGCGGTTTGAAAATAGCTTCTACAAACCCTGATATCCCTCTGTCAGGGTGCCATTACCAGAGACTATGGGTCTACCAGGATTACCAGGCTTATGTATTTTAGGAAGCATGTAGAATGTCCTAGGCTTAGGTTCACTGGGACGAGGTCCTTTAGTTTGTCTTGGACATGCTCTGGAAATGTTTTAATTAACTTCTGTAGTTCTCTTTTATATTCTGTAGTTGGGTCACTTCCAAGTACTTTGTAGTAAGTAAGGTCCTTAGCTGCGGTTGGCTTCTGTAATGTAATCTTCCGATTCAATATCACCACTGCGAGCCTTTATCAGCTTTTTATGACAATGTTATGGTTTGATTTTAGTGTTTGTATAGCCCTCTGTTCCAATGGAGAAAGGTTGTAGCGAGGCCTGTTTCTGCCTAATAAGAATCTCACCAGTAACTCTCTGGCGAAAGCAATTAATGTATTTGTCAGTTTTCTTGTTACGCCACTTGATGGGTAAACTCATATGGTTTCTTTTTCTTATCCATAGTAGTTTTACTGTTTGTGATTTCTTCCCTGTCTGTGATGTCTTCTCTGCCATGAAAAAATTCCCTGAGTCTCAATCTGCGGAAGTATTCCTCCATTTCACCACAAAACTGTATTCTGTCCAGTGGTTTAGTTGGGCAGAAATTGAGGCCCTTAGAAAGTACATTTAATTCCCCAGTAGTCAGTGTGTGGGTGGACAAATTAACAACTGAAAGGTGCCCATCTGTGTGGCTTAGTTGTTCAGTCACTGTTCTGTTCTTCATGGTTGTTAGGAAGTATGATAAGTTGAAGGGCATCTAACTTCCTGTTTTTAATGAGCATGGCTTTTCTTAAGGTTCTTTGGTAGTTCATGTCTATCTCATGCAAGATGTCCAGAATAGGCTCACCAGGCATCCTCTCCAGTGTGGTAGCTATTTCATTAAACTGTTTCTTCAAAAATGCTTTTTTGGCATACGAGCTGTGGATTCTGTGATTTCTCAATTTCTCAGAGGTCCTACGACAAAGTTGTTCAGCATATGTAGAATTATCTGTGTTTCTCAGTGGATTTCAAATAGTTAGACCTTTAGGGATAATGTTATTCCTTTTGCACTGGGATAAAAAGTAGATGTCACTGTCTAGCTGTGCTAGTTTCTTCTTGTTGGTCCAATAAAAGGTATCAAATCATTTGTTTCTGGCTCTGTTTTTAAAAGGACCAATACGGCACCTACAACATTTTTTTGTCAGCAAGCTTATAAGATCTATTTCTCCAAAGTTGTAAAGATCATGTGCAATGGTTTTCACAAGTAAAACAGACAGCACCAGTCAGTAAACATTGCTATCAATACTATATATGTTCCAGGTTTTGAAACAAAGTTTCATTTTCATTTTTCATTTTTATTTTTTATACTTGTTAGCAAGATGAGCAAACTACCCGTTTTCAGAAGCGACAAGTTGATAAAACTGTATTATTTAATGCTGTTTTTGTGTGGTCCATTTCACCAGGATTGCTGGATACTAAGTCAGCATGCCTCCAGACCGCTGAAGCCAGTTAGAGTGCTACTAATTTTACTGCTGTTTGTCATTGTCTGCTTTGCAATATGTTTAAACAGAGCCTTATATGTGTTACTTCCTACTAGGGGTGGAAGTGTTAGCTCTGGTAAAATGATCATTGTAATTTACAGTACAACATAGATGAGTCTGCCCCACCCTCATTAACAAGGAGATGGGATGATTGTTTTACATTGCCATTGTTAGAAGTTGCCTCAATTGACTGATAGGTATGAATGAGCTCAGCCTTTCATCAGAAACTTATTCAGCCTGCAAACCTCACAGTGTGCTATCCAGCATTCAGCAAAAGGACCTCAATAAAAAGGCATCCAGACAACATATTGTCAGTTTTGTTATAAAGCCTGAAACACAAAGCTTATAAAGTGATGTTTACTAATTCATGCTGCCTGTTTTACTTATAAAAAACATTGCACATGATCTTTACAGCTTTAGAGAAATAGGTCATATAAGCTTGCTGACATGGAAGAATAAACTGTAAAGACCCTAGATGACATCAGCAGAAGCTCTTCATTGAAACAGGCTTTTTTGAACACTTAGTGAAATCAGGGTTACAAAATGGCTAATAACTTTAAAATGAAGTAACATAGAAATCTACATTTTGTTATGAGATTTACTGGGGATATGCTTATTCTAATTCTGCAATGTAACACTTTTGGTCAGATGGCGTCAGCACCTCTTTAATGACAATGTACTACCTGACCAAACAAGGGAATCACTGAACCAGTCTGAAACATTGATGTCTCTACAGGTGAGAAGGAAGGGAATCTTTCAGAGGGCCAGGGCTCTGGGCTTTGCTTGTGGAATGAAAATCGCTGATGGTGGTCTTTACCATTCACAGAAATGAAATGGCTGTCCAGACTTACAAAACAGTGCACAGTGGCACTATCAGCTGTGGTTTGGATGCAAGATATGACATGCTGGACTCCATACACGAAGTCATATAGGAAGAAATCAGAATCCACTTAGCAGGTTTTCAGTTTCTTGGGATAATAGGTTCATAGATTTGGTTCAAGTTCAGTGAGCCAGGGCCCTTTAGTGAAGTTGCCACCCTCTCATGGGTGTAATGCAAACTTTTTTTCTCCCATGTAGAAATCCAATTTGCGTTTGAATATAGCTAAGCTGTTACTTTCAATTATCTCTTTTGGCAGAGTATTCCATTTTGTAACTACTCGAAGTATGTAGAATTTATTCCTTTTAGCTGTTAATGAGTGCTCTCCTATTCATTTTTGTGTGTGGGATCTAGTAGAGTCTCTGCCCAAGTGTCTTGTAAGTCCTATTGTTCCTAAGGCATAAGGATCATTAATAAACTTATAGATGAGGCAAAGTTCTCCCGTGGTACGTCTATATTGTGTAGAGTATAAATTCAGTCTTTGAAGTCTGTTATTATAACTCAGATGATTCATTGAGCTGATTTTTTTTTGTTATCCTTTTTTGGACCTCTTCCACTAATGTCTGAGTTTTTTTTATTCTGAGGTGTGCAAAACTGAGTGCAGTATTCCAAGTGAGGTTGGACCAAACTAGTATAAAGTGGTATTATAGCCTCACTATCTCTGGTCTTGATATTACTCAGGATGCATCTAGTTAACTTCTGGCATTTTTTAACTATTTCTTGATTATGCCTACTGAATGACAAATCATCTGTAATTAATACTCCCAAGTCTCTTTCTTCCTTTATTTCTAATAGTGTGATATTTTTTATTTATTTATTTTTGTTTAGTTTTTGTTGACCGGGTAAGTGCACTAGACAAATCCTGCCTATTTTCAGGCACGACCCGGGGGAGGGGGATACAGATGAATGCCAACTGACCTTGAACCAGATAAAGCTGTTGGTGGTATTATTAGTTAATGAGGGAAATTTGGCCAGGACACCAGGGAAATTCCCCTACTGCATTGCTGGCAATATGGGGACTTGCTGTCTGTGAGCCATGGCCACTTCGAGTGGAACGCTGGGAGACCAGGACGTCCTGAATGAAGGAGAGTGAGTTTCTTCAGAGCAACTGGTTTTGGATGATTCAGAAGTGTTTATCGACGTTTTGTCAGATTTTCAGCAAGCTGAAGACCTAGAGATATTGCCTGATGGTAATGTTGTGGATTTAAATCGACCTGAAGTACTAAATGCTGCACGGGCTTTACCTGCTATGGACGTGGATGAGAAATCCCTAAAAGAGCTGTTAATTGTGGAGAATGAGAGGCATCTTTGCATGACTGAGCACTTGGTTGCAAAACTAACCCATTTCCAGGACTCTGGACTTAATATCAAGCCACCAGACTCACCTGTTGTTGGGCCTGCATTCCACAGTGACGTGGCAGCTGAGCTACACTGTGAAGGGCAGGGTAAGCCTGTCAAACCTTTAACTTCTGAACTTGCTGAGAAATGCTCTGATGTTTCTGTTTCTCCAGCTGGCAGTGAAAGAGTTCTGGATTACTCATTCCTAAAGCTGGAGAATCCTACGGTTTTGTCTCCTGAAACTGTGGAACAAGTGGAGGATTCTACCTCCGAGGGTGCTCTAATTATGGCTCATTCAGTGCAGACTGTGCTACCTGACTGTCAGGTGGCTCCTGGAGATTCATCACACCCTACTCTTTCAAGGACTGCTGGATTTGTTTTTTGTGCAGAGCTAGCTACAACACCCTCACTTGTACTAGGTCCTGTTATAGTTTACCAGACCTCTCTCACTATACAGGAAGGTTTGACTGTTTTTTCTTTCACCCGAGACTCAGACCCACAAAAGGGTTCACAGGATTCTTGCACGCTTCAATAAGCAGCTCCTGCTACAACTATAGAACCACTTTCTGCAGCCCCTCCTGTATCCGGAACATCTCGCATTCACCCTAGTTTGTCAGACACCTCTCAGGGTTCTGCTATACGAGTACCTGATGCTATACTACCTGTTGGGTCTTCTGAAGAGCTGTGGTCTCCTCAGAAAGCCTTAAGCGAGGTGGGTTGGATGAAAACTGAGAAAGAAATCTGGATTTCCACTCCAGACTGGGACTCTACGTTAAATTTCACTCAAAACACCCCAGAATGGCGCCCTAAAATGCCTGTTTCTACTTTGCCTATGCAATCTCAAGACAAGAATGTTGCAACTGATTCAGGATTTGATTATCAGAAGTTACTATTACAAGACATGCCTTCTGAAGATAACTTGTCTGATCCCACAAAAACTGAGTCTTCCCCAACTGTAACTGAAGCTCCTTCTGCCCCTACGGATACTACCAAGCCACTTCTTTCAGATCTTTTTTCAAAAATTAAAAAAGACGCTGCCCCAAGGCGTAATGCAGTACGCATATGCTATAAAGGTGGTTTGGACATAACACCCTGACAGACACTATGTGGGCAAGTTGTTATTAAAGGACTCACTAAAGTTTTCTCCTAAGGATGTATTTGCATTCATAAACATTTCTGGAGAAGATACTTTTGATATAAGTTTTAGAACTGCTTATGGATTGGACATGTTCTGGGAAAGGTATAACCAAGTCAAGTTCTCTCCCACATGGACCTCCTTTTTGGTCATTCCTTTAATTAAACCTTTAATAAAATATGTTACTGTGATGTTCCAAAATGAGGGGGTCCATGTGGAAGACATAACTTACTGGCTTAGTCAGAAGTGCGATGTAATGAGCCCACCTGAAGCTATTTTAGATACGAAACTGTTCTGGACTGGGGGTTGGAGGTATAAAATCAAACTTCGACAATCTGAGGCTGGTGTTGAGTACATCCCAAATTCCTTTCTACTTGGCAGAGACAGAGATGTTTGCTTCTATGCAGGTCAGCCTCGAGCTTGCTACAAATGTGGTTCTAAAATGCACCTCTCTAGCTCCTGCGATAAGCCCAGATGTGACAATTGCAAGGAGATTGGGCATATTGCATTTCAGTGTGCAAATTTCACAAGATGTGATCTCTGTGAGGAAACAGGACATGTTTTTTCAGAATGTTCTTGAGCTGCAAAAAACAAGGCCTCTTGCCTAAGCCCAGATCTCCTTATTCAAAATGCCCACAATTTGGCTCCTTCTACACTGGTTAAACCTTCGATGTCTGCTGCCTTGAATAAAATCTGAGGATCTTCCTCCTCCCTCATCCCCTTCTTTTTCAGACCCCCATAAAAAGGTGGAAGTAGAACCACCCCCTTTGGTAATTAAGCGCACAGATGCATCCCTCCCTGCCTGTTACACTGACACAACAGAGGTGGAAGCAAATACCTCCCAACCTTCTCCCTTTACTACTGTTCCAGTACATAGCTCAGCCAGAAATCTGAAAAGTAGTCAAGCCCAATCTATGGTGGACCTCAAGCTGAAGAATTCTTTTTCTATTTTGCCCACCCAATGGGGGGATACTGAAATGGATTTGGGAGACTCGGACTTCCAATCCACTAAAACAGAAAATAGCACTCTTTCCCACAATAGATCAGATTTTAGTGTGCTGTTAACACTGTTTTTTCTTATTGTTTTTCTTGAGTTTGTTTTTTTTCTTGACACTATGTTACTTGAAGTTATTTCAATAAAAAATTCCCCTACTCTTTTCGATAAGTGCCATGGGATCTTTAACATCCACCTTAACTACCACCAATCCAGGCATATGGGACCTCGGTTTAAAGTCTCATCCAAAAGACAGCACCTCAGAAGTGCAGCACTAGGATATTAACCCAAATGCGGGAACTGAACCCACAGCCCTCTGATCTCCCGGCCTCAGAGGTGAGTGTGCTACCTACTGAGCCACTGACACTATATTATTTATGTTGTATTTATACATAGGGTTATTTTTTCCCCATATGCATCATCTTATACTTTCCTATATTACAAAAGTGCATGAAACCACTGATATAACTATTCACCAAAAATTGAACATTTATGTGAAGTGCATACTCAATGCACAGGCCAAAATCTATTTCATTGACCGTATTGAAATACCTGATGGGAGGGCAGAGACAAATGTTTGTTCTGCTAATGCAGCTGACCCTATAAAGATCATCACACTAGCAAGTCAATCAATCAATCACTTTATTTAACCAGGCAGCAAGTGACGGTGCAAGCGGCATGACTGGAATGCAGAATGGGCTGGGTGCAAAGTTGACACAGCAAGTAAATCCTAGATTGATTCAGATCCATTGTACTGCCCAAAGACTGGCACAGAAAGCAGGACAAGCATGCAGGGACAGCATGTTTTCAATGAATATCAAGTAACCATAAAAAATGTGTACAGGTACTACAGCAACTCAGCAGTATGGTACAATGCCTTGCATTTCATCCAAGAAACACCCAATGATGACCATAACAGAGGTCTGTCCCTAAAAGAATGTGCACGTTTCTGGTGGCTATCACTGTATACTGCAGTTCAAGCAATTTATAGATCATACCCTGCACTGTTACAAGCCCTAGAGCATGATACAGCAAAAGGTATCCAAGAAGCAAAGGGCCTTCACACAAAACTAAAATCTGTCTGCTTTATCTTATGCACTTCTTTTTTCATGAATATCTTAGATGTGGTGAATAAACAGTCTCTGGTCATGCAGCGGGATAGTGTTGACTTCTTCATATCCTTCTTAAACAATCCCCCCCCCCCCCAAGTTTCCACTCACGACAGCAGATTTATGATTCTGTATTCTGCTAAATAGTTCCCTACAGTTCCCCTTGTTTATTCCCTTCAGCAAGTTGAAGGTCTCTATAATATCCCCACCACCACCTGGTCTCCAGTGAGCACATGTGAGCAGAAAGTCCCTATCACCCCCTCTAAGGCCTAGTTTCACATTCCTATTCCAGTGAATCTGATTTAATGGTCACTTTTTCCCCAGACGTGTTCACATGGGCAGCTAAAATATATTCCCTGTCATCACTGGAGTTTGCCTTCATGTAGTCACCTATTCTTACTCCATTGTGTTATTTATTTAAATGTTTAACCAGAAAATACATATTGAACTTATAACAACTCATTTCCAGATGTGTCCTGGGGAAGACGGGAGAAGGAGACAGCTAAACAATATAAATTACTTAAAATACAATAAATAAAATACAATTGTATAGAAATACAAGCAGAATCATAAATATTAGAGGTAATTTAGTAATGAATGCAATTAAAAAAAATATAACAATCTCTTATATGTAAAGAAGGAAGAAAGTAGCGAAACAGCATGAAACAAGGCAAAACTAACGGAGGGAATAAGAAAAGGAACCAGTAACAAGCAGTGAGGAAGTACAAGGAGGAAAAGGTCATAGATAGTGCAGGAAAGATAACAATAGTTATAAAGAAGAGAAGAAGGTGAAGAGGCAGAATGAATAGAAAGGGGAAGAGAGGGCCAACATTTAGGTAAGCATTTAGAAAAAGCAGATAGACCAACAGTCAATTTTCTACAAGGAAGAGAGAGAGAGAGAGAGAGAGAGAAAGGGAAGTGGTGTTGCAGAGAGGGTAGGAAGAAGACGGAGGAGTGGATAGGAGGGATCTGAGATAAGAGGGAAGGGTCTGGATAAAAAAGAGACTATGGCAAAGGTGCCTAGCATCAAGAGAGGGGAGAGAAAGGGTTGAGTATAGAAAGCAGTGGTGAGTACGAAGTGAGCAATCTAAAACAAAACAACAAAAAGAATAAATAACAGGGTCTAGTCTGGCAAGGGAGGATTTAGGTGCACTACTGTAGATTATGTCACCTTAGTCAAAGATTGGAATGATCATTTTTAATGTAATCTCTCAGCAGGCAGGAAGTGGAATACTCACTTTATTCCTGGTACAATGCACCTCTCTTAGGATGAAGCTTACAGTGAATTACTGCTCAAAGCGGACACTGAGGTACTTAAAAGAGGAAGTATATTCTATCATAGCACCATTAAGGGTATAAAATAGAGGGAGAGAAGTGAGTTTGAAAAGTCTCTGACAGGTGCCAAAAGTCATTGAGACTGCTTTTTGTCATTATGAGAAAACAGGTTGGACTTGAATCAGCGCTGAATGCTGTCAAAATCCAATTGTACCTGGGAGGTAAGGTCACGGGGAGAGGAGCTGTACTCTACATACTATATACTCTATAGTGCACTTTATATTCATCCCCCACTCACATAGTTTAGTTTTTCTATTACACTGTTTATCACTTGTTATGTATTACTCTCACCACCAAGTCTCAGTTTTTATCTGATATACATATCTCTATGCTGTTGTTTATGCTTCTGTTATGTTATATTGTATTGTTATGATTCTTCCACTTCCCTTTTCCCCCAGGACGCATCTGGAACCTAACTGTTATCAGCTCAATATGGAAAGAAAGAAAGAAAGAAAGAAAGAAAGAAAGAAAGAAAGAAAGAAAGAAAGAAAGAAAGAAAGATTCTTTAAATTTACATTTAGAACACCCATATGTGCACTTTGGCACCCAAATTACATAACTGGTGTCACAGGGAATAAAATCCATAATGTCCAGAACCTAGTTCTCCCCTGGCTTCAGGGATGTAGTGCTCTCTTTGACCACCTTCCAGTATTTACACCTTTTGTACTGCTTGCATCAGTTAGGTGCCAGTGGCCACCAAGTATCTGGTTTTCGAGTAACCTAAACAGCTCAACTCTTAAATTATTTGCCCTTTTGTACACTATCTTAGGGGGTCCACTGGTAACTTCTATCAGTCAACTATTCAAACTCAGTATTCTACAGTGTTTCTGAAGAATGCAGCTGACATAGCTGGCCCCTTGCCAAGCTTTGTAATGAAGGTGACACAGCTATCTGTCTTTTCTTTCTTTGGTTTTACTGCTACAACCTCCTCTCCATTTCTGCCTTCATACTTCCCCTTGACTGATTTTATGACCTGTCTGGAATATCCCCAAGCCTCAAATTTTTCTTGCAGCTTATGGGATTCCCTTTTAATCTCTGCTTCCAAGCTATAATTTCTTTTTGCCCTGCAGAACAGTCTTTCGAACTTCCTCTATGGGGTGACAGGAACTAAAGAGCAGAACTGTACTTTGGCCTGTGGGTTTACAAAAGATGTCGGTGGAAATCTGACCACCAGTTTCCTTCCTCACCATTATATCCAAAAATTGTGTCTTCACACAGCTGCTACTAGTTGTAACTCCAAGGTGGTTATTAGTGGAGTGTAAGTTTTATTATTTGTTTTGGTAATCAGATAAAACCCACTTGGCAAAATGCTTGTTTTAGGGTAACCCAGGAGCACTAGCAAGGTTAAGTGACTTGCTCAGCATCACACAGTATACAAGTGGAGATTGTGGGAATCAAACTAAGGTCTGCTGGCTGTACCAAGCTCATTCACAGCTCATTACTCTAACCTCTAGTCTGTACTGCTAGTACTCTATGAAAACATCACCTTCTGCCTTGTTCCCCCAGCACACCATAAGCACATCATCAATATAATGAGGCCAGGTCATAACTTTGTTTGAAACTGTGGTGATCTCTAGGTTCCATATGGCTTGTTCCTCCCAGTGTCCTAGGTATACGTTAGCAAAGCTGGGGCAAAATATGTCCCCATCACTGTGTCTTTAACCACATGTACTAAATCTGTCACTGCAACGTCTATCAGTCTGTATTGTTTATTATGAACCGGCGATCGTAAATGGAGCAAGCTGATTGGCCGAGAGGGTTTCGAAGCCGTGATGATATTGGGCTACTGGATATTGGATACATCATCACGGCTTCAGAAAACCTCCAGCCACCAGCCTCCTCACTCAGGAAAATAACCTTACGACCGCAACATTCTCTGCATCGCTCACTGTTCCTCAAACAAACCAGCAGAAGGCACACCGTGGAGCAAATTAAACCACAACTGAAACCCCTGTTAAAAATTAAAGAACATTAAATTTAAATAAACAGGAGTGAAACAGTCGCCAACTCCAACACACCCGCGCACCAAAGAAATCTGCTGCCCGCCCGAAGATTTTTCACACCACGCAGCAGCAGTGAACTTGCGATTTCGTACTAGCACTTGAATCACTGCCCAAACCTGACAAAATGTTCATTTTTTTAACATATTTAATTAACAACACAGTTGCTTCTCACAGTATCCTGCCAATCTTTTTACTGTGCCACATTTTTGTTTCTCACAGGCTAAAGCACGTGCACATTTCAAAATGGCAACGCACAATGTACTTACTGAACTCATCCTCTCCGTCTTCGGTCCCACTATTTTAAATCCTCTGCCCATCATCGGCTTAATTTTTCTTCTGTTTTTAATAACCGCGATCATCTACTTGGGGGGGGACACTACACGAGACAAAGAGAAAGCAGATACTGTGGCAGAGTAACAACTTTGGAGACTGACAGAGATCAGTCAGCAAGTAGTAGCAGCAGCGCCACCTTCTGGTGAAAGCAGAAACTGGACTTTTTAATTGGAAGATATACTTCCACAACACAAATATAATTAAAAAAAGTATTTAAAAACAATTAAAACAAAAAATAAATGAACTAAAACTTTTAAGCTAGTTCATAATAGCAATAAGGCACTCCAGGGTGTGGTATACCACGGGATATTGTCACTTCTCGGACAGCTGGATGCACTCGGCCTGCGGCCTCGTGCCCAACCACCCGAGGCGTGACGATATCCCATGATATACCACACCCTGTCGTGCCTTATTGCTTAATTATGAACCGGCGGCCGTAAATGTAGGAAGCTGATTGGTCGAGAGGTTTTTGAAGCCGTGATGATATCAGGCTACATCATCACGGCTTCAGAAAACCTCCAGCCAGCAGCCTCTTCACAGGCAACAGATCCTTCGACCGCAACATTCACCTCATCCAGAAGCCTAGAGCGAGTCACTCACCAAGATGACCAATACAGAAAAAAAAAAAAATATTCCCACTGCTGAAATTATTAAAACTCCCACCAAGTGCGGCATACATAAGTAAAACACCCGCTCCCAACCAAGAAATACCGAGACACCAGCATGCCGCTCAGCAGACAGCAATGGACACTCACATGAAAACATCCCGAATACCATAACGGACCTTCCCAACCAAACATCTGCCAGCTCGTGGACAAAATGACCTCGCCGTTTTGGCTATTGCTTTTTAAAAAAAGATTTTGCCAATTTCACCTGCTCCCTTCGAAATACAATGCAGGCAGTTTACCCCTCTGCTCCATAAAACAATCCCAACACAGCATCTTGGAGGGACAGGTGATGGTGGCGACGTGCCGAGACTAGAGCACAGCTGACACAATACCAGTCCCGTGTCAGCAGCGCTTTCACGAAAAATGAAATCCACACAGATTTTTACCGTGTCCCAGAGCAGACTGGGTCAAATGCTGAGAAAACACAGTTCAGCATTAGTGCTGAGAGAGTGACACTGGGTTCACAGCTGCATTCCTCCATTGAACTCCACTTACAACAGTGCCACCTGCTGCCCATACCCTCCAGGAACTATTTCTTTTAAAGATATTCCTCCATCACTCCAAAAAAGACATTAAAATATTTTAAAACTGGATTTTTTATTATTTTCTCAAGAGGAAACTATTAAACCAGTTCATAATAGCAATAATGCACTCCAGGGTGTGGTATATTGTGGGATATCGTCACTTCTCGGGTCATTGGACGCACTCGGCCTGCGGCCTCGTGCTCAACCACCCGAGGCGTGACGATATCCCACGATATACCACACTCTGTCATGCATTATTGCTTAATTGTTTAATCATGCCACCACCAGTTTACCGCATTAAATGTTGAGCAGGCCTACACTGATCTATACATGAGTACCCAGGACACCCCCAGGAGTACCCTAGGGCTAGGATAGTGCTTAGCTGGTACCAGCTGGGATTGAGGTAATGGTCTAACTGTACAGCTGGGCCAGGAACTGAGTTGGCTGGGGAAGGACTGTGCTGAGGTCAGATAGCCACTGCATTATTTTGATTGCCTTACCTCTGATTCTTCCCACAGGATCCTGTTCCAGATCCCCAATAAATCCTTTATTTGTTGTGATCCTTGTATCATGAGCATATTAGTAGCGCACAAACATTTACAGTTTGTTACAACTTTGACTGCATTGTGGTTACAGATCTCTGTGTTAGAGTAATCAGTAAGAAGATGACGGGTAAAAAAAATTATGATTCACAAGGGGAGGACAAGAGGGCAAAGAAAAGGGCATTTACACAATACAGACCCATCCAAGCAGAGAGTGAAAGGTGGAGACTTATAGCATGATGAAAGAGGTCAAGAGGGCAGGGAGGAGGGCTAAGGCTGACACGGACATGAGAACTGCCAAAGGTACCAAGAAGGGAGCTCTTTCTTAAGGGAGACGAGGAAGGCAAGGGAAGGAACAGTCATGTTAAAACAAGGAGAGGCACGTGAAGAGGAAAATGAAGATAAAGCTGATATGCTGCACAGATATTTCTGTTCAATGTTCACAGTACAGGACGCAGAGCCAATCCTTGACTGTGCCATCAGGGCAGAACAGGGAGGAAAAGGGTAAGTGTGGATCCCATTCCAGTTAAAAGGGTACTGGAGGGCTTATGCTCACTTAATGTGAGTGTCCATGGGTCCAGATGGGCTATATCACTGTGTGCTTAAGGAGATGAGACAGGTCCTAGCTGAACTGCTAGCTGAGCTATTCAATAGTTCGCTGGAGACAGAGATAGTACCCAGGGACTGGTGAATGGCAAATATACTTACCCTGCACATGAGTCAGAGCAGGGATGATCTGGGGAACTACAGACTAGTTAGCGTAACATCTTTTGTATGTGCTATAAACTGCTAGAGACCGTATTAAGTAAGTGCCCTGGAGTCAAATGGAATGCAGGACAAAAGACAACAAGGGTTTAAGGATGGTGGGGGTGGGAGAAGGAGGAGGGGGAGGAGGATGTTCCAGACAAACCTGATCAATAGAAACATAGAAACATAGAATTTGTCGGCAGATAAGGACCGCGTGGCCCACCCAGTCTTCCCATTTCTCTACCTACTGGATAAGCTGCAGATCATAGTTAACCAGCAGCCTACTTCTTCCTACCCCCACCCCCCAGAATTGCCTTATGACTATCCCATGCATGCTTGAATTCCACCACTGATTTTGACTCCACAACCTCCTCCGGAAGGCCGTTCCATGCATCCACAACCCTCTCTGTGAAAAAATACTTCCATGGAGTACCTCGGCGCCCCCCCATCTTCAAATTGTGCCCTCTTGTTCTTGCATACCTCTTTTTTTGAAAGATGCTACCCTCTTGGACTTTGTTGATTCCCTTGAGGTACTTGAAAGTTTCTATCATGTCCCCCCTCTCCCTCCTTTCCTCGAGGCTATACATATTAAGCTCCTTAAGTCTCTCTTCATATGTCTTCCAGTGCAGACCCTGCACCATTTTAGTTGCCCTCCTCTGGACAGCTTCCATCCTGTCTATGTCTTTGCTGGAGATTGGGTCTCCAGAACTGCACACAGTACTCCAGATGGGGTCTCACCAGCTGTCTGTACAGAGGGATAATAACTTCCTGTTTCTACTGGTGATGCCTTTCCCTATGCATCCCAGTATCCCCACCCTCCTTGCTGCCCTCTCACATTGCTTGCCACCTTTAGGTCATCTGATATGACTACCCCAGGTCCCTCTCCATTTTGTTGTTGTTAGTATCTCACCCCCATTGTGTACTCTTCCCTGGGTTTTGTTTCCCAGGTGCATTACCTTGCACTTCTTAGCATTGAATCTAAGCTGCCATACATTTGACCATTCCTCTAACCTTGCCAGTCCCTTCTCATCCTTTCCACCCCACCTGTGCATCAACTCTGTTGCAGATCTTAGTGTCATCTGCAAAGAGACATACTTTCCTTCCAGTCCTTCTGAAATGCTTATAAAGACAATGAAGAGGACCGGTCCTAATACTGAACCCTCGGTACCCCACTAGTAACCCTCCTTTCTTCTGAGTGGACTCCATTTACTATAACTCTCTGTGTCCTATTCTCCAGCCAATTCTTTACCCAGGCTGTCATCTTGGGACCCACTCCCAGGCTGGCTAACTTGTATATTAATCTTTTGCGTGGGACTGTGTCAAATGCCATGCTAAAGTCTAGGTAGGCCATGTCCACAGCCCCTCCCTGATCTACTACTTTGGTCACCCAGTCAAAGAAATCTATCAGATTCGTCTGGCATGACCAGTGGGTTTTGTCACCCCATCAATGTATTTGATGGGGTGACAAAAGCAGTGGACAGGGGACAGGCAGTGTATCTACTGTACCTTGACTCCAGTATAGCCTTTGATTCCATCTTGCATGGATGATTGGCTAAGAAGATGCAGAACTGGACTTCCAGGTAATGTCATGCCCAATATGGCCACTTGAGCACAGAGCTACTTTTGATCCAACTAAAACCCCTGCTATATTAGAGCAGCTTTAACCAAATCACTATAAAACCTTTGCAGAGAGGGGTCAGCATGGTATGGCAAAACCCACTGGTCAAAAAAAACAGTCTGCCATTGAGGATAGACTTCTTGAGTAAAATGGGTCCAGCCTCTTCACCCCCCGCAGACCTAGGGAGACAGCATGGACCACAGGGCACTGAATAGGCCCTCAGGACCCCATCCCCAGCATAGCTCACAGACTCTTCAGCCCCCACAGACCCAGGGGGACAGCGTGGACTGCATGGTGCCAAATAGGCCCTCGGGACCCCCATCCCCAACACAGCTCACAGCCTCTTCACCCCCAAGGACCTAGGGGGACAGCGTGGACCACAGGGTGCTGAATGGGCCCTCAGGACCACTATCCCCAGCCCAACTCACAGCCTATTCACCCCCCACAGACCTAGGGGGACAGCGTGGACTGCAGGGTGATGAGTAGGTAAAGAAGCAGCCTCCTTCTTGCAGCCTGTTTGCTGGGGATGTTCTGGAATATCTGTCTGCAGACTGTGAGTGATTGATCTTCTCTGTCTCTGCTAATTTTCCTCAGCTGTGGACTGTTTTAGGGGCACGTCATTGTTGCCTTAAGAGCCTTCCTCTGTGCTCTGGATATCTGCCTTAGTTCACTCACTGCATCTGTTCACAGCCTTGTATGAGAGTTTTAAATGCCTTTAAGTCCGTCTCTGCCAGCTGTAATTTAAGTGCCTGTAAAGTTTGTTTCTAACAGCTGAAACTGTGGCATATTCATAGCTTGTTTTATCTGTTACTCACTGTGTGCACAGCCTGAGATCCATCGCATGGTTGTGGCATTTTCTGGCACCTCTCAGGGCTCCATTGTCTCTGCTCTCCAGCCCACATTTGCACAGTAGCACCCCCTGCGTGTGCGCAGTACAGCCCTGTAGCTCTGCCTGAAGTAAGGACCTCCCCAATCACGTGACTTCCTGTTCTGCCAGAACCTATCTCCTTATTTTCCCCTTTGCAGGTTATACTGAAACACCACTAGAGGTTACTACCTCTAAACTCTCCTATACCTCAATTGCTGCTTACACCTCTCTGCTCCACCCTTAGCTCTACTCCTCTCCTCCCTCAGATTCCTTACTCACTCAGTTCCGCCCTAGTGCTCACTCTCCAGCTCTTTCTCCTCCATTGGCTCCACTCCTGTACTCTGAAGAAAGGGTGGTTACTAGTGGGGTACCACAGGGTTCAGTACTGGGACTGGTCCTCTTTAAAGTCTTTATAGGAGACATTGCAGAGGGACTGGAAGGAACAGTATGCCTTTTTGCAGATGATACAAAAATCTGCAACAGAGTTGAAACACAGGGAGGGTGGAAAGGATGAGAAGGGACTTGGCAAGGTTGAAGGAATGGTCAAAAATGTGGCAGCTTAGATTCAATGCAAAAAAGTGCAAAGTAATGCACCTGGGAAACAAAAACCCAGGGGAAAAGTACACAATGGGGGGAGAGGTACTAACAGCAACACAAATGGAAAGGGATCTCAGGGTAGTCATATCAGATGACCTTAAGGTAGGCAAACAATGTGAGAAGGCAGTAAGGAGGGCTGGAGGGATTCTGGGATGCATGGGGAGAGGCATCACCAGTAGAAAACAGGAAGTTGTTATCCCTCTGTACAGACAGTTGCTGAGACCCCATTTAGAGTACTGCGTGCAGTTCTGGAGACCTCATCTCCGTGAGGACATAGACAGGATGGAGGCGGTCCAGAGGAGGGCAATTAAAATGGTGCAGGGTGTGCAACAGAAGCCATATGAGGAGACACTGAAAGAGCTTAAAATGTATACCCTCGAGGAAAGGAGGGAGGGGGGGGGACGTGATAGAAACAGTCAAGTACCTCAAGGGAATCAACAAAGTCCAAGACGGGAGCATCTTTGAGAGAAAGAGATGTTCAAGAACAAGGTGGCACAGTTTGAAGATAGAGGGGGGACAGCTCAAGGATAACATCAAAAGTATTTTTATGTTGGCGCACTTGCGCAGCCAACATTGTGGGACAGCGCAGCTTTAGAAGCGCAGTCGCTGTTGGGTGAATGCAGGGCATGCACCAGTAGGTGCGTCCCGCATTCTCCAATCAGTCTGTATGCTGGCGCCACACCATGCATACATAATGGGGCGAGCACAGCTAAGAAAAGGTGCACTGCAATCCAAGCAAAGCTCGTCAGATGCAGCGGTCCTTTTCTTGCCGTGCTCACTGCCATTATGTACATGGTGGGACACTGGCCATAGAACTGCCGACCTCTGGGGGTGCCAATCCCCTTTAGTTCTCCTGCCCCTGTGAATGTGCCAGCAGAGGCCCACTCACCGCTCGGCGCCAGCACCCCCAATTGTTTAATGAGGGGTGCCCAATCCTCGGCTCTCACCCCACCCCCTTTCCTTGTAGTAGCAGAGGCCCCCCCATCAGCAGAAATAACCCCCAATTGTTTAATGCAGAGGTGCACAATCTCCCCAGCTCTGCCCCCTTCTTTGTGTGCCGTGACAGGTGCCGAATCCCGTCAGCATAAATTCCGCCCCATGTTGTTTGCCAATGAGGGTGACCAATCCCCGTTGGCTACAGACACCCCCAAACACTTAGGTGGCACGCTGGGAGCCCACCCCAACATGCCAAATCCCCTGGAAAAACATCCCGCAATTTTTTTCCTCCTCCAGCCTGTAAAGGAAAATGGTCCTTGTAGTCTCCATGCCCCCCTCCCCCACCCACCCACTGTGCACCCTGCCTCACCACCCCCCTCACCCCATGTTTACCTCAGAGCTCGGTGCAACGATCATCGGTGGACCGGGAACATGTCTGCACTCTTCAAAGCTGACCACGAACTGAGGAAATGCCGGTAAGCTGTATAATGGGATAGATAGGGTTTTTTGAACTTTAGTACATCTCTCAGGCATTTTTGCGAATTTTGGCCCCAAATTTTCAATATGGGGTTTTTGGGACCCCCTTCTCATGAATTCTTGCACTGTCATGGCGTTATTCAGTCGCGAAAGGTGATTTCGCAGTCACTGCATGGAATCACCTTCCGAAACTGTAAAATGACAGTGCCACTGTTCGAGGGGCTCTAAAAACCCTATGTTATAAGCTGGTGGAAAAATCCAAAACATGACTGTTTTACGAGCGTGCGTAGCAAATGCGCAACGCACATTCGTAAGTTAGCGCATTTGCAATATTTTCATGCCACATTCTCAACATTGGCATTTTACCACACCTTCTTGTGAACTGTATAGCTGTCATTTTTCACATCCTTGCCAAAATGTGTTTTCGCACTTCCGGCAGTGAATAGCGTGGTCACTGTGCAAATTCAGTGTTCGGGACACATTACAACAATGACAGTGATACTGTTCATGAGCAGAGATCCTAAAATGCCTGTGTTGAAAATTTGGTGACAATACTCCATAAAATGACTGTTTTACGAGGTGCACAGCAACTGCACAACGCACGCTCGTAACTTAGCGCATTTGCAATATTTTCATGCCAGATTCTCAAATTTGGCATTTAACCACACCTTCTTGTGAACTGTACAGTGTCATTTTTCACATCCTTGCCAAAATGTGTTTTCGCACTTTCGGCGCAGAATAGTGCGTTCGCTGTGCGAAATCAGTGTTCAGGACACATTACGAAAATGACAGTGATACTTTTCATGAGCAGAGGTCCTAAAATGCCTGTGTTGAAAATCTGGTGACAATACTCCATAAAATGACTGTGTTACGAGCGTGCGTTGCGCAATTTGCATGTACACGCATACGTTCGCAAACTTCTAATATTCTCACTCCAGATTTTCTACAGTGCCATTGTTCTGCACCTCCTAATGAACAGTATAGCTGTCATTTTTCACATCCTAACCAAAATCTGTTTTCAGAGTTCCGGCGCAGCATAGCGTGCTCGCTGTGGAAAGTCTGAGTTCGAGACACATGATGAAAATGACAGTGACACTGTCCATTAGCAGATGCCCTAAAATGCCTATGTTGAAAATTTGGGAATGAAAGTCAATAACATGAGTGTTTTATGAGCGTGCATTGCACATTTTGCACGCATACCCATGACTTTGTGAATTTGTAATACTTTCACTCCAGCTGTTCATCATTGGCATTTTTTCATACCTCTTTATGAACACTGCAGCTGCCTGAAATGTGTTTTCGCACGTCCGGCACAGAATTGCATGGCCGCTGTGCGAAATCAGTTTTTGGGACAGTCTGAGGAAATGACAGTGACACTATTCATGAGCTAAGGTCCTAAAATGCCTATGTTGAAAATTTGGTGCCGAAACTCCATACAATGACTGTGTTGCAAGCGTGCATTGCGCAGTTTCCATACACCCTTGTAACTTCATCAATCTGCAATATTTTCATGCCACATTTTCACCACTGGCACTTGTGCACATCTCCTTATCAACAGTCCAGCTGCCATTTTTCACAGCCTGCCCAAAACATGTTTCCACAGCTGTGGTGCACAATGGTGTGCTCGCTATACAAAATCATCTTTTGAGACACATTCACAAAATCACAGCACTATGCATCTCTAGCTACGCCACTCCCACTGCCAATGCCAGCACGACAATATTCAGCATTGACAAATGCTTGTTTCTTGGAGGGAGTGGTGGACGCATGGAGCCACCTTCCTGAGGAGGTCGTGGGGTCAAAAACAGTTGGGGAATTTAAGAATGCATAGGACAGACATAAGGCAATTATATTGAATGGTAGGAGGCTGTTGGGTAACTAGAATCTGCAGCTTATCCAATACATAGAGAATTATTTTATTTAATCAGGTATAGCACACTAAGCTGAAAGCTTTTTTACAGGAGCGACCTGGGAGCACAAGGAGGTTAAGTGACTTGCTCAGGGTCACACAGTATGCAAGTAGAAGCTGTGGGATTCAAACCCCAGGTCTGGTCTGCTGGATACCACCAGATTTGCAGCTCAGAGCCTTAGACCACTGCTCTATACTGCTTCCTATGGGATAATGGGTAGACTAGGTGGGCCAAGCTGTCCTTATCTGCCGTCAAAGTTTATGTTTCTATGTTTCATCAGCTGTAATCAGAGCAAATTCAGAGTGAAGAGGGGAAGGAAAGTTGAGGGCCTCGTGGTCAGCAGCAGACAGCAATGCCTCAACAAAGCCTTACTGATTATTTTGCTAGAGGAGTTTCAGTAGCAAAGGACAAGGAAACAATGTCATCCTCTGAGTGTGACATTAACACATCTTAAGAGATTGTGCATGTTGCAACTGATAATGATCAGCAGTCTGAGGAGACAGCATCTGCAGGTTCAGCTAAAGGCAGCAAGAAATGGCTGTGGTGGGACAGATGCTTTTTACAGACATGAAAGAAATGGAGAACATTTGCTGGTACACATACAAAAAAAAAACAGAAGAAAAATTGTCTCTGCCAGTGGCATTTGAGAAGCAGATATCAGGTCCTGAGACAAAGGATGACAGTAAAGTTGCACAGTTAATGACAATGTACTACCTGAACAAACAAGGACAATCACTGAACCAGTCTGAAAAATTGATATCTCTACAAGTGAGGAGGAAGGGAATCTTTCAGAGGGCCGGGGCTCTGGGCTTTGCTTGTGGAATGAAAATCGCTGATGGTGGTCTTTGCCCAATCGGATCCACAATAACTGTACACACACACCAGGTTTCAATTTTGGCTTAAAAGGCTGCAGCTTTACTAAACAGTAATCATTTTATTTACAATACATAAAATTCTCTATATACAATCATTAACCTACACAATTGTGCAAGAGATCCCTGGGGTAGCGAATTCAGGTGGTGTGGTGCTTCCAATGGGGGGGGACTCTGGCCCTCGAGTCGGGCAGACCCACCCAGGGCCATGCCTCTCCCTCGGACAGTCTTCCCCCAGCTCAACTGCATCTGGGGGTATCATGCTAGTTGAGCAGGGGCCAGTGCCCGCACAGGGCCGCCTTCCCCGTCCTCCAGCCCTGAAACCCCTACGATGCCCACCATGTTCTTGGGTACCTCTTCCTGGTAGCATACCCACTCAGGGTCACGCCACCCGGGCCTCGGGTCATCCAATACCACAAACGGTTAATTTACCTATCCACCCTAAATTTACGCCAACCATGACACTCTGCTGCGACACTGAAATTCGGGCCACGAGGCCTATAACTCCCACAGTCCCTAACACTTGCCACAGCCCATTGAAACAAAAAATTTTTGGGGTGGGTGGGTGGGATGTCCAGAAAGGTCAGGGCCAAATTCAGAGAAGGGAGAATCCCTCTCTGCACTCCCATAAAACCCCATTGACCCTCCACGGGCTCGGGCCCCACCCCCGTTGTGGGGGGCCATACTGATTGCCCACTCAGGTAGCCAGGCTGGGCCACCATTTGCCGAGGCATGGTGGCCCAGCAACATAACTTGCCAGCCACAGTTTTCTGGGCGTGTGCAAAGCGACACCCCCGTGAGAGGCGGGGGTCGTCACCTGGACCCACAATAACTGTACACACACACACCAGGTTTCAATTTTGGCATAAAAGGCCTCAGCTTTGCTAAATAGTAATTATTTTATTTACAATACATAAAATTCTCTATATGCAATCATTAACCTACATAATTATGCAAAAGACCCCTGGGGCAGCGAATTCAGGTGGTGTGCTGCTTCCAATGGGGGGACTCTGGCCCTCGAGTCGGGCAGACCCACCCAGGGCCATGCCTCTCCCTCGGAAAATCTCCCCCCCACTCAATTGCATCTGGGGGTATCATGCCAGTTGAGCAGGAGCTGGTGCCCACACAGGGCTGCCTTCCCCATCCTCCAGCCCTGAAACCCCTACGATGCCCACCGTGTTCTTGGGTACCTCTTCCCAGTAGCATACCAGTCCAGGTCATACCCGGACCTGGTCTTAATAACCACGAATGCTTTTTACCTATCCACCTAATTTCGCCACTCCAAGCGTCATAGCACATGTTCCCTTTAATGCGGAGGGTCTCCCTGTTTTACTGCTAAATCACAGAATTCCTGGATTGTGGCATTGAGGATGTCATACCCTATCCCTGACAGATGTACTCCAACCCCACTATACATGGCATTACATTTCCTGGGTATTAGGAAGTGACACAAAATGGCAATTCCATGGAGGGAGGCAAAATGGGACACCTCCCAACTGACCTCTCTCCTAGCCTTCTCAATGGCTTTGATGCTGCGGGCACCCCTCCACTGACGTCGAGAAATGATTCAAGACCAGGCCAGCCTGGTCATTGGGAGCAAGGCCTGAAGCCTGGCCAAAACCCGTTTGACTTCCCCTCAGAGTTTTGGGGCCCCTAACCCTACTATGTTGTTTCTGCCCAGGTGCACCACCAGCGCCAGGGGTGGTTTCTTGTCCAACTGCAACACTGTGTCCAACAGCTGTCCCCAATGCATCCCCCCTTTTCCAGCCCAATGAAGCCTTGTTTGTTCTTTCAGGACCCCCAGCTGTGTTCCATATGGGTGGACCAATGTTCGACTGTGTGCTTCCCAGATGTAGGAATGGCCGATGACCCATATATCCACTGGCATCCTTCGCTCTGCTATAAGATAAACAAAGAGTCATTATTGTTCCTTTTCAACAGTTTGTCAATATGACCTCTATTTCTCTTACACCACCTGTGGGCCCTGTTGAGGCTGGATATATCCTTTAAATGCTGCTGAAGACCACCTACCGATCTTCTTGATCTGTGTCTCCCCCAAACCCAATCTCAAGGCTTCCGTGGCTGCCCCAATTTGAAATGAATGGGTGTCAAACACCTTGGGGTCCTTACCTGTGAACCACAAACTTTTGCGTAAGATTGCTGCAAATTGGCATCTGATCACCGGGGATCCATCTCTGTGCACAAACAAATGACCCCCCGTGGGTCTATCTGCCAAAAAAGCCTGTAAACAGGTGTAAGGGCAGGACTTGCTGGCGCCAGGCGATGCAATGATGATCATTGTAGGGGCCCACTTGGTTAGTTTTGAACTGAAGACACAGGGCGACTCTGTCGGGCATCCAGAGACATCCCTAGCTGGATGTTGGAACCACCTGCAGCTGTCTTGGAGTCCAGCACCAACTCAGGAAACCTGAAATGCCCCATAGAATGCACATGTAAACAGGGACCTGAATAACTGTGCCTCGTACCATGTGCTACATACTGTACCCAATGCTGACAGAATATCCGTCAGGTCACCCATGCTTATTGGCATCCTGGGATCTGGTTTCTTTCCCCAGGATCTTTTCCACCCTTCCAGCATCTTGCAGGTTGTGAAGTTGCTGGTTGGGTCAGGGTGGCCCAATGCCTGCCAGATGAAAGCTATTCCCGACAAGTGTACTCAGATGGCAGCTGGTGTCCGAAGTAACTGAATAAGGTGGAGCACATACTCTTGTACCTGTTGTTGTGTTTTGTGTGGGGTCTCGCTTACCTGCTGTCCACAAAAACAGGCAAATGCTGCAAAGCTACCTGAGTATTTCCTCCAGGTCGATGGGGCAACAGCAAGTTGAACCCATCGAAGCTTTCCTGACTCCCAAGTTGCCAAAGTGTGTCCGGGATCGGTGTTGGTGCTGCTTCTGCATGTGGTGCCAGCTGTCTGAAGCAGTCGAACTGCAACTGAGACAAGGCATCAGCGATCACATTATCCTTCCCAGGCACATGTTTTGCCTGGAACGTAATGTACCAGGATAGACAGCATAACACAAACTCTTGCAGTACCCTCATCACATCCTCTGACTTGGAAGATTGTGAGTTGATGATATGCATGCACCACTGCCTTGTTGTCAGAAAAGAACAGTACTGACTGGTTCTGCAGCCGGTGTCCCCACACCTGGACTGCTACCATGATTGGGAACAGCTCTAACAGCGTGTTGTTTTTAGTCAACCCCCATTCTACCCAGTTCTCTGGCCACATTCCCACAAACCAGGACCTTTGAAAATATTCCCCGAAACCTATGCCCCCTGATGCATCAGTCACCATATCCAAACCATGGTGATCAGGTCCTTTATCTTGCCACATGCTTACTCCATTAAAGTCAGTTAAAAAGGCTCCCCAGACCCGCGAGTCGGCCTTGAGGCCCCTTGATATCCGTATATGGTGATACGGTTTTGTAGGGCCAGACATTGCTGCTGCTAGTCTCCTGAGGAATGGGTGCCCGGGGCTCACTGCCCAGCATGCAAAGTTGAGGTGTCCCAGCAGGGACTGTAATTGCACTAGGGTGGCCTTTCTTGCTCCAATAACTTCCCCCAGCAATCGTCATAGGTTTTTTACCTTATCCAAAGGTAACTATGAGACCATAGCCACGGAGTCCAGCTCAATACCCAAGAATGAGATGCATGTGGTAGGACCCTCTGTTTTCTCTACTGCCAGGGGTACTCAACATTGTTTCATTAATGTCTGAAAGCCATTTAGAGTGTCCTGGCACTTACCCAAATCCTTGGGACCTGCAAATAAAAATTAATCAAGATAGTGAATGATTGTGGCGTTTCCCGTGTATACCTTGGTGGCCCATTCTAGAAAGGTAGAAAATGTCTCAAAAACTGCACAGCTAATTGAGCAGACCATGGGCATTGCCATGTCATAATACCATTGCCCTCGGAACATAAAACCCAATAGATCGTAATCCTTTGGTCGTACTGGCAACAGGCAAAATGCTGACTTTATGTCACTCTTTGCCATCAAGGTGCTGGTGCCTAAGCCCTGGACCAATTCAACCACTGCATCCAAGGATGCGTACTTCACTTACGCATCCTCTGGTGTAATGTGGTCATTTACCGATCTGCCTTTTGGGTAGGAAAGGTGATGGATCAGTCGGTATTCCCCTTAATTCTTTTTTGGGACAAGACCAAGTGGAGATACTCTGAGTGTCTGGAAGGGAGGCTGGCTAAAAGGGCCCACAACCCATCCCACTTGTACCTCTTTGTTGATCTTGTGTGCCAGCACTGCTGGCAGAGTGATAGCTGATTTTAGGTTGCGGGCTGCCATAGCAATCCATGGACCCCTGTAAGGGATTTCAAATCCCTCGCTAAAACCATCCTGCAAAAATTGTGCTGCCCATTGGTCAGGATATTGGGAAAGCCAGTTCGACATCTTCTGTAAGTCCTCCGGGTGTTTGCCAGCTTAGCCAGCCCCGGGCTTGGAATTGTCCGAATGTGTAGGAACAGCAGTTACAGACGTGGCTTTTTTGCAGTCGGTAACCCGGCGACCTCCTCCACACAACCTGCAGACATGATGGAATTTATAGTGGCTCCGAAAGCACTTCCCCTTATTGTAATCATAACAAGCTTTCTTGTCCCCTTTTTTGAACTCCTTTTTGTCACTGTTACTAGGTCGGGTGATCACATGCCCACTGTCAGTGTACGTTACCGAATTAGGTCTACCCCTGATCATGTACCTGGCCCATAGATCGAGATGCATATTTTCCCATTTTTAAACTGGGTTGGCGAGCCAGTTTTAGACGAAACTGCTCATCGTATTTTAACCAGGCCCACCCGTCGAAAGACAGGTGAGAAAATTTAATGGTGTCCCTATACTTAAGTAAGGGCAGTAATTTATCTGGTACTCCATCCCGTACACTGACATGAATATGTCGAAGGCTGCAGTCCAATTCTCAAAAGTGAACGGGACCTTCAGCCTCCGCACCCTCTCCTTCATTCTTTTTCTGTAATTTTCTTCCTCCGGGAGTTCCCTGTGTGGCAGAGAGAACACGTCTATGTATTCTCCCTTCCATATTTTTTCCCTCAAACTGTCTGACAAATGATCCCCTAAAGGATCCTCCAGTCCCGCATGTGCCCATTTGTTATTGTTGGGTACTGGAGCAGGAGGGGTCGGCAGGGGTTTGGATTAGCTGATCTGCCGCCAAGGGCCCAGGGGACCCCGCCGACCCACTTGGTCCATTTCCCTGCTCAGCAGTGCCACTCCCCTGTACGCCCTGTGGTGCAAGGGGAAGTTGGCCCCTCTGCCACCCATCTGCACATTGGTGGTCACTGGGGGGCCATCCCCACTGGTCCACAGATGTGTTTCCTGCCCCGCAATTACCTGTGGCCCTGGGGTCACCCTTGAAACCCCTGGAGGTAGCGTTCCCATGGAGGGTCCTGGAGGAAGGGCCCTATATATTGTTTCCAGTGGTGGTATCGAGACCCTGGGCTCTGCCTGTTGTGGGGTTCCCCACCATCCCCAAGGGTTCTGGCTCCCGGGTCCCCCTGGTCCCCAAGGGAATGCCAGCCAGAAAGGAGGGCCTTGTGCCCAAAGGGGGCCCCATGTTAAAGGTGCCCATGGATTTGCCTGACTACCCCCTTCCAGTTGAGCCTGACCCAGTTTGGCTCCAGTCGTGTCTGTCGCCCTCAATGCCATGTGGTGTGACTAGTTGTGGGTCTGTGCTGGGACCCACTGCTGGTCCCCCGTCCGACGAGACACTTGCTCCCACTCCTGGATCTTCCTGTCTGCATGGATCCTCCTGTCCACGTGGTCCCTCCCCATTTCCTACCAAGTCCCTGTGGGGTGGGGGGCTATGGGGGCATACTGTCAAATTCCCACCCGAATACAGCAAGGGGCTCCTTTTGGTGCCTGTTGGCCCCACGTGACAACCCCCTTGACCCTTCACCACCCTCCAGCAGAAGATCCGGGATACCTTCTCTTTCCTGAAGGCACCTAGCTTCACCTGAGCGCTTTCCTTCTAAGACTGCTTGAAAGGCAGAGTAGAGAAACTTACCAGAGCAAGGGAAAAGGATTAAGACTTATTTTGGCTCAGCAGATGTACTGTGTGGTGTTGTTTTTATTTTTTACTCACAGGGATTGCTACTGTTTGTTTCTAACATTTCATTGCTTTATTTTTCTCTGTAGCAAAGTGTTTCTTACAGCGTATATCTTCTCTGAAATTATTACAGGTGGTGCTTTACAGGTTTTACAGTTTTATCTAACATTAGGATAAGTTTTCAGGGTTACTGCATTTGTTGTTGACTTACTGTTTCTGCTCTTACCTCCTATTTCTTTCGTCCGTAGTTTTTCATTTTCGGCAGGGGAAGGGCCCAGCCACCCACTCCCATCCCC
Organism: Neoceratodus forsteri; assembly: GCA_016271365.2. Taxonomy (NCBI): domain Eukaryota; kingdom Metazoa; phylum Chordata; order Ceratodontiformes; family Ceratodontidae; genus Neoceratodus; species Neoceratodus forsteri. The sequence goes on from CM057449.1 coordinate 1,334,770,209, forward strand.
AACCACCCCACACTACACTCCTTTTATAGGGTACCACAGTTGTGACATTTCCTGTGGCAGAGCAGGAAGGGGTGGATCAGTGGGGCCTCCACAAGGTGAGCTCATTTACAGGGGCACTAGTAATTTAACTTGTTGTTATAACAAGTTAAACAAAACACAATCAAACCATTACTTGCATTTTTTTCCTTTTTTTTTCCTTCTAATTACTCTGACTAGGTTATAAACCCAGCAACTTATCTGGAATGGATATCATTAACTGCAGGTACTGTGGAACAATTTTCAGAAGGACATTCTTGCAGGATTTAGGACACTGTCCTACATGCTGGGCCTTTGGAGATCTTAGGGCTCAGCTCCGGGAAGCATGGGCAGAGACTGCACGCCTCAAATTTCATGTTCAAGAGGAAATACATTATAAGAACCACCCGCCATTTCCCCAGCATCCAACAGAAAAACCTCGACCGCAGAGGGTAGTTGGTCCTGGAGGTTGGCAGGTGGTTAGGAGGGGCAAATTGGGTGCCCCATCACTCTCTGCTCTCCAACATATTACCTCTAAAATCCATATAAACACTACAAACAGGTATCTGCCTCTATCTCTGAAATCAAACAAACAGGCAGAAGACACTGCAGAGCAGGACACTGCAGCACAGGAGCTAGCACAACAAAACTCACCCAAATCAGGAACCAAAACAAAAAAAAAGCAAAAAGGAAATCCAAAAAACTTCTGATCATAGGAGACTCCATGATTCGGGGAATTGATATCCATCTCTAGCCAGGGGTAATGGTCAGATGTCTCCCAGGTACATCAGCATGGAGAGACACTGACCGCATTGCTAAAATTGTTCATAAAGCAGGAGAAAACACTGATGTCCTAGCACACATAGGGACTAATGATCTTGCCAGCCAGTCAGTAGTGAAGACCAAGGAACACCTGACCAGGCTGGGTGACAAACTATTATCTATTTTGTCCGGCATCTCCTTCTCTGAGATCCTGCCAGTCTGGGAGAGGGGAGCAGATGGACGGAAGGTCAGAGAAGGGGAGATAGGGGAGCTAAACACGTGGCTCAAGGGCTGGTGCCAGGAAAAAGGACACAGATTTGTAGGGAACTGGCAACAGTTCTGGGAGCGAAAGTTCTTTAAATTTGATGGACTGCATCTGACTAAGGAGGGGAGTCAGTGCATTGGGGCAGAAGTTTGACGTCTTTGCAGAATATTTAAACTAGCAAATGGGGAGGGTGCAGCACCCATACGTCGAATAAGAAGAACACCTCTCCCCTCAGCTAGTGGTCAAACAAGGATTCAGCATGTTTGCAGTTCATTTGCATCACCTGGTAAGAAAAAGGTTTGTCTCCCATATGACCACAGGGTAATGCCAAACCTCGCTAACAACTAACACACCAAAATCTGGCCAATGGAAAATCATACACAATGCTCACAGCCTGGGAAATAAGATCCCAGACCTGCAGGCAATAATGTCAGAGGCTAAACTGGACATAGTAGCAATTAGTGAGACGTGGTTTACCAGTAACCACACTTGGAAGACTTCAGTACCTGGCTATGTATTGTTCAGAAGAGACCGAGGTGCAAAAAGGAGGGGAGAAGTGGCCCTGTATGCCAATGAAAATATCAAAGCTACAGAAATTCAGAATACACATAAGGAGCCAGAAGAACTGTGGGTCACCCTGGAAACAGGAAATGGGACAGCCATAAGAACTGGGGTTGTCTACAGGCCCCCAGACCAGGGGGAGGACATAGACATATTACTATTAGAAGATATACAAAACATGACAGCTAAAGGGGAGGTTCTGATAATGGGAGACTTCAACATGCCGGATACAGATTGGTCAATACCAGCAGGAACATCTGCCAGAACTAGACACATAGTGGATTCCTGCAGGGAGGCCTCAAACAACTGGTACAGCAAACCCAAGAGAGACAGGGCTATCCTAGATCTAGTACTGACTAACAAGGAAGGGATCACAGATCTCCAGGTAGAAGGTCACCTGGGGGCCAGTGACCATCACATGGTATGGTTCAATTTGGCTACTACATCTAAATCATCCCATTCCAAGGCAAAACTATGGGACTTCAGAGGAGCTGACTTTGATAAGATGGCCAACAGAGTTAAGCTAGCCCTGGCAAAAAGAAACATAGGTGAGGGGGTACAGGCAAAGTGGGCAAGCATTAAGGATGCAATACTTGAAGCAACATCCCATTGTGTTAGACAGAAAAGGAAGTGCAAAAGAAGAAGGAAACCACTTTGGTTCTCAAATACAGTAGCAGAAAAGGTCAGAGCCAAAAGGCTGGCCTTCAGGAAATATAAGGGAACACAACGGGATGAAGATAGGGAGGCATACCAAACTGTCCTAAGGGAAGCAGGGAAGGCAGTAAGGCAGGCAAAGTCCCAAACTGAGGAAAAACTAGCTCGAACAGTAAAAGAAGGTGACAAGACTTTCTATAGATACATTAGTGAAAGGAGAAAGTCCAGAGGGGGTATTGCTAAGCTTAATGGAGAAAAGGGAGAATGTGAGGAGGAGGACCCTGTAAAGAAATCTATCCTAAATAGATACTTTTGCTCAGTATTTACTGAAGAGAAGGTAGGCAGGGCCCACAGCTCTGCATCATGGACACAGGGGGGAGGGAGGTGAGCACTACTCCCTTCACAAAAGAAAGGGTCCTACAAGAGCTTGCTAAGCTCATGGTGGATAAGGCAATGGGACCTGATGGCACACATCCCAGGGTACTTAAGGAGCTAAAGGTGGAACTAGCAGAGCCATTAGCAGAACTGTTTCATGAGTCTCTGAACACAGGAGAGGCCCCAGAAGACTGAAGAAGGGCTCATGTGATCCCGCTTCACAAGAGTGGTAGCAGGGAGGAGGCGGGGAACTACAGACCAGTAAGTCTTACCTCAGTAGTGGGCAAGATTATGGAGGCACTCCTTAGGGAAAGGATAGTGCAACACCTGGAATCCATAGGGGCACAGGATCCAAGACAGCATGGGTTTACAAAAGGAAGGTCCTGTCAAACTAATCTCATAGATTTCTTTGACTGGGTAACCAGAGTGGTGGACCAAGGGGGAGCAGTTGATGTCGCCTACCTTGACTTCAGCAAAGCTTTTGACACTGTTTCACATAGAAGATTGATAAATATGCTGGGTAGGCTCGGAGTGGGTCAGATGTTGGTTAACTGGGTGGCAAACTGGTTGACGGGCAGAAAACAGAGAGTGGTGGTAAATGGTATACAGTCAGAAGAGATGCAAGTCACAAGTGGGGTACCTCAGGGATCAGTCCTGTGGCCAGTCCTCTTCAACATCTTCATTAGTGACCTTGCAGATGGACTAGAGGATAAGGCTTGTCTGTTTGCAGATGACACCAAGATCTGAAACAGAGTAGATGATCCAGATGGGGTGGGCAGAATGAGAAGAGATCTGGATAAACTAGCAAAATGGTCAGAAGAGTGGCAACTGGGATTTAATGCAAAGAAGTGCAAGATCATGCACATAGGGAAGAGAAACCCTGAAGCCACCTATAGGCTGGGAGGGGAGCTGCTAGCAGTCACAAAGGAAGAAAGAGACTTGGGCATCATCATCACTGATAACCTGAAATCATCCAAGCAGACCTCTAAAGCAGTAGGTAAGGCTAGGGGAGCGTTAGGGGAGCGTTAGGGTGTATTAGTAGGGGTATCACAAGTCGTAAGAGGGAGGTAATAATCCCTCTTTACAAGACACTGGTTAGGCCCCATCTGGAGTACTGCATGCAGTATTGGAGACCACACCTTCACAAGGACATTAACCAAATTGAAGCAGTCCAGAGAAGGGCAACCAAAATGGTGCCGGGACTGCATCAGAAGACATATGAGGACAGACTGACTGAGCTCAATATGTATACCCTTGAGCAAAGGAGGGAGAGAGGTGATATGATCGAAACATTCAAACAACTTAAGGGCATTAACAAGGTGAAAGAGTCTAACATGTTTAAATATAAGAAAAACAACAGGACAAGAGGACACAGCATGAGATTAGAGGGGGGTCGATTAAGGGGGAATGTGAGGAAATTCTTTTTCACAGAAAAGGTGGTGGATGCATGGAATGGCTTACCACAAGAAGTGGTGGCTATGAATACAGTGCAGGGCTTCAAACAGGCAAGGGATAGGCATAAGGGAGCAATACAAATGACTATGAAGAGATAGGCCACTGACAGAGCAAAGGCCGATGGCACATGTATAAGGTAGAAAAAAGAAATGGGCAGACTGGATGGGCCTTGCGGTCCTTATCTGCTGTCAACTTCTATGTTTCTATGTTTCTATGACCTCTCTGTCCGCAGCCTCACAGGTGATTGTAACATTATTGAGGATGTGTCACTTCCCCCTTGGTCCTCGTCCCCCTCTGTCAGCTCCTCCACCTCAGAAGTGTGGAGCGGGCCCTCTGCCATTAAACCCCTTGACTCACCAGCGGGTTCAGGTCCATCACACCCTCCAAGCTTTGGTTCTGCTTGCTCTTCCAGCCTTGGGAGTGTTCCATCCTGTGTTGCTCCACTACCGCCTGGCCGTTCCGTCATTTGCTGCTGACCTCTGATCTTTTTTGTTCTTGCTTGGCGTTTTGTCACCGGTGCCCTTTTTCCTCGTCCCTCCCTCCTACCTGCAGGTGACTGGGCTACTGCTTCCAGGAGGCGTGTGGGTGGCTGTCTCTGCCATGCTGGTGGCCTCCTTGGCACTACCTCTAAGCTCCAAGAAGAGGTATCGCCACTCGTGCCAAGCCCCGTATCACATGCCCGTGGGACATGGGTGACGGGGACAGCCGCCTGCAATGCACGATCCAGCCTGGCTGCAGCCTCCAACCAATTACCACTTACTATCAACACCTCACTGGGAATTGCTCTTGAACAAGTGGCTATCTTTAAATATCTTGGAGTCACATTTGATCAAGGCCTTGTTTTTTCATCACATATTGATGGTATTTCCAAAACTATTAATCAGCGGCTTGGAATACTCTACTGTAACAGACAACTTTTCTCCCATCCAGCGCTGAAGCTAGCTATTCAATCCTCGATCATCTCAGTCATCGACTATGGTTTAGTTATTTATGGGTCCGCCCCCTCAAGCACATTGAAACGGGTCACAACCTCCCTAAACAAGGCATGTCGGCTGCTCACTGGTGCACATCGACTTACTCATACCTGTGAACTCTATGCTGATACTGGGTGGCTACAGCTATCAAACCGGCTCAAGTTTCTCACCTGCCTAATGGCCAAGAAATCCATCATGGGCCTCACCCCTCCCTGCATACAAGGCCTGCTATGTCAGAACCCAAGTGTACGATCCACGAGAAGATCAGAAACCCAGCTTCTGCAGATCCCCCACTGTCGGACCACACATGGTCAACGATCTTTTGCCTATCGTGCCCCCAACTGGCTAAATACCCTCAGCACCTCTATTACTGCCTCTTGCTCGTTAGGAGTTTTTAAATCCAGACTATTCTCTCACCTAGCCACCACAAACTCCTGTGACTGTATCTGTTAATCTCATAATCTATTCTCACTCCTCCTCCTTGCCCTACTACTTGACAATGGCCTAGTAATGGGTCATCATCCCCTACTAAGGTCTGCTCCTGTCCTCCTCACCCTCCACCCCTCTTTTTCTTCTTTTTGTTTTCTCTTTACTCCACTGGTAATTCCTATGCTGCCTATTACCTCCCTCTCATATCTTTCCCCCCTCACGTGACCTCGATACTGATGATAGTGCTTAAGTTATTATCTGCTGTACAGTTATATCAATATTTTTAACTATTTGTGCAACCCTGTACCTCTGTCTGTCTGTAAATGTTTTTGACGCGGAACCTTTGTAAAAGAGCCATGGCTCAAAGGTATTAATTCCTAGATTTTACAATAAACAATAAACAATAAACAATTGGGGCCTCCTAGTTCCTTCATTCACTGAAAAGCTTCCATGAAGGCTCTGTCGGGCCCCTCGGGCTGCTGCGAGCTGGGATCGGCCACGGCCAGTGAAGCTAGCTCCAGTCTTGTCCTATTGACTGCCATAGTAGGTTAACAGGTGTTAGGAACAAGGTAAGAGTGGTGGATCCCAACCTAAGCTATGTGGAAGAGGAAAAACAATACAGTTATCCCTGCAAGCTACTGTACATTCCGCACCCACCTTAGTGGGGGAGTCTACCAGGAGGATTATATCGCTGCATCCCTGGTTCTAATTCAGACTGCTTAATACATGAAGATTAACACGCAGTTGCTGAAAGAAAGCGCCACCCCTGGGGTTCAGAATCCCAGCCTAAATAGGTCTATGACTTGAAAAAGACCGGCAGTTAAAATGTTAAGTGACTTGCACCACATATCTCCACTCCTTGCCAGTTTTAATCCTGAACCCTTGCAGATGAATCTGATTCACTCCTGTATAAACAACCCAGTTATGAGGCATGTTGTGATCATACACTGGGCAGATCCTAACAAGCCCCAGTCCAAGCCCAGGGAGGCCATCCCCATGGCCGAGGCCTGGCTTGGCCCAGCCAAGCCTGCAGCATGAACAAGCAGATAGGGGGCCATAAAGGGGGAACTTCTCTTCCACTAGCTGTCTGGTGACTACCCCACCGGGCAAGGCCGAGGCACTGAAAGCTCCACCAGTCCATCTAAGCTCACTGGAGAGGAAACAGACAAGCCGCAGCGACACGGTAGCCAGGGAATCAAAGGGGAGGGAGCTGTTCTGGTGAGCTACAACAAAGCTCCCAGGCCTGCAGCTTGCAAGGGAGCCCAGGCGGGCCTGTACTGTCCCCATGCAACCCGTGCTGTCCACGGCCCACCCCGCATGATACAGAAGCTGCAGGGCTCCACCAGAAATACTTGCCAGGCTGGCATGCGCCTTGTACCAGGCAGAGGGGGGACTAAGTAATAACAACGGGTGAGAGCCCCTGCAGTAACTCAAAATCTATGTATTGCCACATGGCTAAACCGTAAACTCCCTACTCCAGCAAAGTCTCTTGTTAAAAACTTAGTTTTGAGATGAAGTGATTCAGCAAAATTGATAAAAACATTTAATAAGCCCTAGATTCCATCAAACTGTAATATCATAATTAAAGTAGACAATCCCGTGGGTTAAGCACATCAGTAAAGTTCAAGCGGATAGGAGAAACAACAACAACAAACAAAACAAAACAAAACAAATAAAAAATTATATTTTAAGGGGGAGGGGTTAATTCATACTCTGCTTTTGGGTAGGGGGTGTTTGCTGTCCTGTGCCAATAAATTAAATAAGGGGAAGGCAGGAGTTTAGATGGCTGGGAGCTCCCAGGCCTACCATGTGGTAAGATGAGGCCTAAATCTTGGGCCTGTGCTGCTGGTCATAGGGGGACAGACTCCTCTCCTGGGCCACACCATTTAAAACAACCAAAACAAAATTTATTAAAACAACCCCCAAGTGTAGGGGCAAACAGGGGCTGCAGGAGGAAATAACTTACATAAAGTAATGGGACGTTTTTAATAAGCCTAGCTCACGCAGAGCAATCCAACATGCCAGGCATGTAGGACAAACCCTGAGAGGGCCTTCCACGTGGCTAAAAAAAAAACAATTTTTTTTTAACAAAGAAATAGACTTGCTTACTTGCATGGGACCCATAGCAAGATGGATTACTCAAAATTCAAACCCAGGGAATTAAAATAAACTTACCTGCTGGATAATGTAGCCTCCTGAAGTGCAGCCGTGGAAAACAGGAACCGACAAAGTGGTCTGAAACAGAAAGCAATTACTGTGGTATCCAATGTCCAGAAAGGTCAGGGCCGAGTTCAGAGAAGGGAGAATCCCTCTCTGCACTCCCCTAAAAACCCCCCATTGACCCTCCCACGGAAGCTCAGGCCACGCCCCCCATTATGGGGGGGCCCATGCTGATTGGCCCACTCAGGTAGCCAGTCTGGGCCACCGTTCACCGAGGGCATGATGGCCCAGCAACATGGCTTGCCCAGACACAGTTTTCTGGGCCATGTGCAAAGTGACCCCCCCCCGGTGAGAGGCCGGGGGGAGTCATTACCATTCACAGAAATGAAATGCCTTTCCAGACTTACAAAACAGTAGTGGCACAATCAACTGTGTTTAGGATGCAAGCTATGACACGCTGGACTCCATAAACAAAGTCATATAGGAAGAAATCAAAACTCACTTAGCAGGTTCTCAGTTTCTTGGGATAATAGGTTCATAGATTCATAGATATGGTTCAAGTTCAGTGAGCCAGGGCCCTTTAGTGAACTTGCCACCCTCTCATGGGTGGAATTCAAACTTTTTTCTCCCATGTAGAAATCCAATTTGCATTTGAATATAGCTAAGCTGTTACTGTCAATTATCTCTTTTGGCAGAGTATTCCATTTTGTAACTAGTCGTTGCATGTAGAATTTATTTCTTTTAGCTGTTAATGAGTGCTCTCCTATTAATTTTTGTGTGTGGGATCTAGTAGAGTCCCTGCCCAAGTGTCTTGTAAGTCCTATTGTTCCTAAGGCATAAGGATCATTAGTAAACTTATAGATGAGGCAAAGTTCTCCCCCGGTGCGTCTATATTGTGTAGAGTATAAATTCAGTCTTTAACATCTGTTATTATTACTCAAATGATTCATTGAGCTGATTTTTTTTGTTATCCTTCTTTGGACCTTCTCCACTAATGTCTGAGGTTTTTTTAGTCCAAGGTATGCAAAACTGAGTGCAGTATTCCAAGTGGGGTCGGACCAAACTAGTATAAAGTGGTATTATAACCTCACTATCTCTGGTCTTGATATCACTCAGGATGCATTCAGTTAACTTCTGGCATTTTTTAACTATTTCTCGATTATGCCTACTGAATGACAAATCATCTGTAATTAATACTCCCAAGTCTCTTTCTTCCTTTATTTCTAATTGTGTGATATTATTTATGTTGTATTTATACACAGGGTTATTTTTTCCCATGTGCATCACCTTACACTTTCCTATATTACAATAGTGCATGAAACCACTGATATAGCTATTCACCAAAAATTGAACATATATGTGAAGTAAATATAAGCAAGTACTTTGGTTTTGCTGGCACCTACTTGAAGACCACAGGGTGCATAAAGTGCACTTCCTCTCACTGCAACACCAAATGATTATTCCATAACTAAGGATCTTCTGCTCATAGTTCCTTCTTTAATAAGAAAAATCAGAATTCACAGCAATAAATCCAAATTAAATCCAAACAGTCGATTTCATAAAAACAAAGGTGGAATACAGTGATACACAGCCCCCTCTCTCACTACCTAGTTTGTTGGTTGCAGGCTTCCTGACATGTTTCACACGTGTGTGCTTTCTCAAAGGATGCCTGATACCCTTAACTACTCACCTTAAATAGACCTAGTACTTAAAGTGACAGTACAGAATTATAATCATGTTCACATTTATATCTAAAAAACAAACAGATGTGCTGAAATGAAATATAAGTTCTGAACAAGCACTTATTTGTTAAATAATATCAATATGATGTTGTTTTTCAGATATTAATGTGAACATGATTATAATTCTGTACTGTCACTTTAAGTACTAGGTCTATTTAGGTGAGTAATTAAGTATCAGAGCATCCTTTAACTGTAACATCAGAAAATGAGAAGAGGGGGGGCTTCACTGTATTCCACCTTTATTTTAGAAATCGACTGTTAGTTCTCATTGAATTTGTACTGTAATCCCCTAATTTTCTTATTAAAGAAGGAACTAAGAGCAGAAGATCCTTAGTTGTGAATAATCATTTGTTGTTGCAGTGAGACTAAGTGCACTTTATCCGCCCTGTGGCCTTTAAGTAGGTGCCAGCAAAACCAAGGTATTTGTCTATATTTGTTACATTCTCTGCTGTGCACTGCTTATCCTAGATGCATTTACTATTTCGTTCTTGGTATATGTGAAGTGCATACTCAATGCACAGGCCAACATTCATTTTATTGACCATATTGAAATACCTGATGGGAGGACAGAGACAATTGTAACAGAACTCTTAAGTGTTTGTTCTGCTAATGCAGCTGACCCTATGAAGATCATCACACTAGCAAGTGACTGTGCAAGCGTCATGACTGGAATGCACAATAGGGGAGGTGCAAAGTTAAGACAGCAAGTAAACCCAAGGCTGATTCAGATCCATTGTACTGCACACAGACTGGCACAGGCAGCAGGACAAGCATGCAGGGACAGAGGTGTATTCAATGAATATCAAGTAACCATAAAAAATGTGTACAGGTACTACAGCAACTCAGCAGTTACTTGGTTACAGGGACAAAAGAAGGCCGAAGCCCATGAGTATTGTCCTCCACATATGTGGATCATTGGTGATATACCCTCTCTAGTTAGCCATCTATCTAGTTTAAGTTTCAAGTTAGTGAAGGAAGGGGCATCAATAACATCCTGTGGAAGTGTATTCCAAAGTCTTGGTGTACGTATTGTAAAAAAGTTTTGTCTTTTTTTTGTTTTACATTTAGCTATATCTAATTGTTTGTTGTGCAATCTGGGTCCAGTTTTCCTTTTAGCAACGGAAATACCACACTGTTTCATTAGTATTGGATTTTGGATAATCTTGTAAAGTTGTAGTAAATCCCCCCTCTGTCTTCTTAGTTTAAGGGAGTGCAGCCCGGTTTTGTGTAACCTAGTTTCATAATCAAGATGCGTTAGATGAGGTATGGATTTGGTAACTTTTTTTGTATCTTTTCTAACTAACCACATCTCCACTAGGGTAAGGACTCCAGAATGGTGAACCATAATCAAGATGAGGTCGGATGTATGCTCTATACAATGGTATAATACATTGCTCAATTCTAGAGACAAAAGTACCTTTAATTCTACGAAATAGTGAGTTTGCTAGAATAGCTGTCTTATTACAGTCTGAAACCTGAGTAAGTTTGTTGTTAACTATAATCCCAAGATCTTTTTCAAGGCATGAAGCCTTGATTATGTTATTGTTCAATGTGTAAATCTGTTTAGGATTGTTATTCCCAAAGTGCAAGACAGCACATTTGGTAGTATTAAATTCCATTTTGTTTATAGAGGCCCAGTGTTCAATAGATAATAGATCATTAAGTAGGATTTGTTTGTTTTCAGCATTGTTAACCACACCACCCAGTTTGGTGTCATCGGCAAATTTTATAAGAATATTAGAAGAATGAATTTTCATGTCGCTGATGAATATGTTAAACAATGTGGGTCCCAGGACAGAACTCCCCGGTACCCCACTCATGACCGACCCGTGTCTGACAACGTACTCATTTACTCTAACCCTCTGTGTTCTATTTGTCAGTCAACTCTTTATCCATGAAACTAGTGTCTTGGAAAACCTAAGTTGATGAGTTTGGAAATGAGAATCGAATGGGATACCTTGTCAAAAGCCTTGCTATAATCCAACAAAATAACATCAGAAGGGATGTTTGAGTCTAGATTTAAACTAATGAAGTTATAAAAGGTCAATAGGTTAGTGGTACATGACAAGCCTGGTCTAAACCCATGTTGGGTACTATCTATGAGATTTAGAGATGTAATCTCCTTGTCCAGAAGTGTTTTAATAATTTTTTCAAGCAATTTACACGGAATAGATGTTAAACTGATTGGGCGATAATTATTTACTTGTGAATGGGAACCCTGTTTAAATATGGGGGTAATTATTGCAGCTTTCCAGTCAAGGGGAACTATAGATTCATTGAGAGATTTGTTGAAAATCATTGTTAGTGGCTTTACAATTGTTTGTTGTGTGCCCAGAAATTTGGGCTTATGCCATCTGGACCCGGCTGGTAGTTTTCTTCAAAGCTGTAAGAAGATTGTAAACATTGTTTAATTAAATTGTTTGTTTATTAATAATTTTAAGTGGTCTTACTGAGGTGGGTAGAGGAGAATCTTGTGTAAATACTGAGGTAAAGTAATTATTTAATGTTGATGCTATAGCCGAATCAGATTTTATTATTTTATTGTCAAGCATGAGGGGACCAATTGTTTGTTTGTTTATTACCTTTTTTGCTGTTTAGATAAGCATATAAGGATTTATGAGAGTCTTTGGAATGTGCTATGTAAAACTCAAGATTCCGTTTTGCTAATAGTATAGATTTTTTGAGAGTTTTTACTGATTCTCTGTACTGTAATAACAACTTATTGTTACCAGTCAGCGTGTTATGTCTACTCTTTTTTAGGCGTGTGAATAATTTCTTTTTATGGAGTATTTGTTTTTTAATGGAGGCATTAAACCATGGGGTATTTTACCTTTACAGTTATAAATACGTTTGTTAGGAACATGTTTATGTTCTATAGAGGCTATTTGTGACTTTAGAAAGTTCCATGCCTCAATGGTATTAAGGGGGGTAAGAGCGTGGTCCCAATTGATTTTGGTTAATTGTTCGTTTATTTTCTGGAAATCTGCCCTCTCATAGTGTTTAATTAATTTTTTACCAGGGGCTGAACAGTCAGGTAAGGATATGGAGAAGAATATAGAGTTATGGTCACTATTACCAAGAGAATCAGTTATGTGTAAGTTGTTAATATGTACATCTTGGCCAGTTATAACGAGGTCAAGTATATTATTTCCCCTTGTAGGTTCTTTGACTAGTTGGTGTAAACCCAAGTCGATGATAGTTGCTAAGAAATTTTTTTCGATGTTATTCGAACTTGTCAGAGTTTCCCAGTTAATGTTTGGGAGGTTAAAGTCGCCTAAAAGAAGGATTGATCCTTTACTAGAAAACTGAGAGATATCCGCTAGTAGGTTGAGATTTTGAGCATTTTCTGATGAGGGGGAACGATAACAGGTTCCTACTAGAATTTGGGGAAGACCTTTTGGTTGAATATATACCCATATACTCTCAGAGTTTTGCTCTATCGGTGATTGGTATGAGGGTATGTTGTCCTTAACAGAAAGACTGACTCCTCCCCCTATTTTTGTGTCTGGCCTATTTTTATAGTAATGTTTATAGCCGAGTATCTCAGTTGACCAATTCCTATTGGAGTTTCCCCAGGTTTTAGAGACCGCAATAAGTGACAAATCTAAAAGATGAGCTTTTGATTCTAATTCTGCTTTTTTGGTTATATTCAGTGATCGTGCGTTGAGAGATAAAGTATTTAAATGTAGATTAACAAGTTCAGGCCGTTTTCAAGAGTTTTGGCGGTCGTCCAAACTCCCCCTTGTTCACTAGTTTAAGCAGTGTTTATATGAGTAACAATCTTTTCCCAAGTATGGCACTACCTCTTCTGCTGAGGTGAAGGCCATCCCAACAGTAAAGTGATGAATTGAGGTGGAAATCCTCCCAGTGGGTTAGGCAGTGTATACCCTGTCTGAGGCACCATTTTCTCAACCATTCATTTATGATTTTGATTTTGGAGTTTATGGTTGCCTTTGCTCTTGGGATAGGAAGTATTTCAGACAGGCAGATCTCACAGCCCCTTTCAATCAATAGATTGCAAAGGGAGACAAAGTCCTGTTTTATCCCCTGCACTGGTTGCTTGGTAATATCGTTTGTTCCCACGTGAATAACAACTAGTGGATTTTCCCCTGCAGATTTTAAAATGGGTTTGAGCATAGTTATAATATCAGAAATCCTAGCACCTCGGTAGCTCAAGCTAGAACGATGTTCTTTATCCTGTTTACAAACGATATGGTCAATATATTTAGTTATGGAGTCACCAAGTATATAAACTTCTTTATGAGCGGTTAGTGTGTCTTGTACACAAGGGGTGAGTGAAGTTGGAAGAAGAGATGGGGCTTCATCGAAATAATTTTTTGATGTCATATGTTGCGTAAGACTGTTCTCGTTTGTACGAGTTAGTTTAGGACTAATTTCTACAGTTTCCTCAATAAGGTTTAACTGCTCAAATGAGTTGTGAGTGGAAATTGCATATGTGCCTGGGGAAGATAAGTTATTTACCACTGCCTTGGTCTTAGTTACACGTTTTTTTGGTATGCAGGGATTTCCCTTGTCTTCTACAGACCTTTGTGCTATAGGTGCAGTGGAGGTAAGTTGGTCGTTATCCACTGACTTAGACTTGGCAATACATTTTTTTCGTGTCCAGGGTTTTGCTTTATCATCAGTATACCTTTGTTGGGTGAACATTGTGGGAGTTGAGGTGGAGGCTGGTAGTTCAGACATTGTAGAGAAAGTAACATTAGATTGGGACTGGGGGTTAAATTCGTTGCCTACTTTTGCCAAAATGGGAGTGTTATCCTCTGCCCTATTTGTTGTAATAGAGGTGTTGGTTTCCACTAGTATGGTACAATGCCTTGCGTTTCATCCAAGAAACACTCAGTGATGACCATAACAGAGATCTGTCCCTAAAAGAATGTGCAAGTTTCCGGTGGCTATCACTGTATACTGCAGTTCAAGCAATTTATAGATCATACCCTGCACTGTTACAAGCCCTAGAGCATGATACAGCAAAATGTGTTCAAGAAGCAAAGGGCCTTCACACAAAACTAAAATCTGTCTGCTTTATCTTATGCACTTCTTTTTTCATGAATATCTTAGATGTGGTGAATAAACAGGCCCTAGTCATGCAGCGAGACAGTGTTGACATCTTCATATCCCTTTCTAAACCATCCCTCCCCTTCCAGTTTCCACTCATGACAGCAGATTTATGATTCTGTATTCTGCTAAATAGTTCCCTACAGTTCCCCTTGTTTATTCCCTTCAGCAAGTTGAAGGTCTCTATAATATCCCCACCACCACCTGGTCTCCAGTGAGCACATGTGAGCAGAAAGTCCCTATCACCCCCTCTAAGGCCTAGTTTCACATTCCTATTCCAGTGAATCTGATTTAATGGTCACTTTTTCCCCAGACGTGTTCACATGGGCAGCTAAAATATATTCCCTGTCATCACTGGAGTTTGCCTTCATGTAGTCACCTATTCTTACTCCATTGTGTTATTTATTTAAATGTTTAACCAGAAAATACATATTGAACTTATAACAACTCATTTCCAGATGTGTCCTGGGGAAGACGGGAGAAGGAGACAGCTAAACAATATAAATTACTTAAAATACAAAAAATAAAATACAATTGTATAGAAATACAAGCAGAATCATAACTATTAGAGGTAATTTAGTAATGAATGCAATTAAAAAAAATATAACAATCTCTTATATGTAAAGAAGGAAGAAAGTAGTGAAACAGCATAAAACAAGACAAAACTAACGGAAGGAATAAGAAAAGGAACCAGTAACAAGCAGTGAGGAAGTACAAGGAGGAAAAGGTCATAGATAGTGCAGGAAAGATAACAATAGTTATAAAGAAGAGAAGAAGATGAAGAGGCAGAATGAATAGAAAGGGGAAGAGAGGGCCATCGTTTAGGTAAGTGTAACAAAAAAAGCAGATAGACCAACAGTCAATTTTCTGCAAGGAAGAGAGAGAGAAAGGGAAGTGGTGTTGCAGAGAGGGTAGGAGGAAGACAGAGGAGTGGATAGGGAGGGATCTGAGATAAGAGGGAAGGGTCTGGATAAAAAAGAGACTATGGGAAAGGTGCCTAGTATCAAGAGAGGGGAGAGAAGGGGTTGAGTATAGACAGCAGTGGTGAGTACGAGGTGAGCAATCTAAAACAAAACAACAAAAAGAATAAATAACGGGGTCTAGTCTGGCAAGGGAGGATTTAGGGGCACTACTGTAGATTACGTCACCTTAGTCAAAGATTGGAATGATCATTTTTAATGCAATCTCTCAGTGGGCAGGAAGTGGAATATTCGCTTTATTCTTGGTACAACGCACCTAGCTTAGGACGAAGCTTACAGTGAATTGCTGCTCAAGGCAGACCCTGACGTACTTAAAAGAGGAAGTATCTTCAGTCATAGCACCATCAAGGGTATAAAATAGAGGCAGAGAAGTGAGTTTGAAAAGTCTCTGACAGGTGCCAAAAGTCATTGAGACTGCTTTTTGTCATTAACAGAAAACAGGTTGGACTTGAATTAGAACCGAATGCTGTCAAAATCAAAATGTACCTGGGAAGTAAGGTCACGGGGAGAGGAGCTATGCTGTATATATTATATACTCTGTATTGCACTTTATACTCATCCCCCACTCCCATAGTTTGGCTTTTCTATTACACTGTTCATCACTTGTTATGTATTACTCTCACCACCAAGTCTCAGTTTTTATCTGATGTACATATGTTTATGCTGTTGTTTATGCTTCTGTTATGTTATATTATATTGTTATGATTCTTCCACTTCCCTTTTCCCCCAGGACACATCTGAAACTAACTGTTATCAGCTCAATATGGAAAGAAAGAAGAAAAGAAAGAAAGAAAGAAAGAAGAAAGAAAGAAAGAAAGAAAGAAAGAAAGAAAGATTCTTTAAATTTACATTTAGAACACCCATATGTGCACTTTGGCACCCAAATTACATAACTGGTGTCACAGGGAATAAAATCCATAATGTCCAGAACCTAGTTCTCCCCTGGCTTCAGGGATGTAGTGCTCTCTTTGACCACCTTCCAGTATTTACACCTTTTGTACTGCTTGCATCAGTTAGGTGCCAGTGGCCACCAAGTATCTGGTTTTTGAGTAACCTGAACAGCTCAGCTCTTAAATTATTTGCCCTTTTGTGCACCATCTTAGGGGGTCCACTGGTAACTTCCATCAGTCTACTATTCAAACTCAGTACTCTATAGTGTTTCTGGAAAATGTCACTGACATAGCTGGCCCTTGGCTGAGTACTTTATAATGAAGGTCACACAGCTATATGTCTTTTTTTTCTTTGGTTTTACTGCTACAACCTCCTCTCCATTTGTGCCTTCATACTTCCCCTTGGTTGATTTTATGACCTGTCTGGTATATCCCCAAGCCTTACATTTATTTTTGCAGCTTATGGGATTCCCTTTTAAACCTGCTTCTAAGCTACAATTTCTTTTTGCCCTGCAGAACAATCTCATGAACTTTCTCTATGGGGTGACAGGAACTGAAAAACAGAACTGTACTTTGGTCTGTGGGTTTACAAAAGATGTCGGTGGAAATCTGACCACCAATTTTCTTCCTCACCGTTATATCCAAAAATAGTATCTCCACACAGTTGCTACTAGTTGTAACCATAAGGTGGTTATCAGTGGAGTGTAAGTTTCATTATTATTTGTTTTGGTAACCAGATAAAGCCCACTGGCAAAATACTTGTTTTTAGGGTAACCCAGGAGCACTAGCGAGGTTAAGTGACTTGCTCAGCATCACACAGTATACAAGTGGAGATTGTGGGAATCAAACTCAGGTCTGCTGGCTGTACCAAGCTCATTCACAGCTCATTACTCTACCCTCTAGGCTGTACTGCCAGTACTCTATGAAAACATCACCTTCTGCCTTGTTCCCCCAGCACACCATAAGCACTTCATCAATATAATGAGGCCAGGTCATAACTTTGTTTGAAAATGTAGTGATATCTAAGGTTCCCTATGGCTTGTTCCTCCCAGTGTCCTAGGTATAGGTTAGCATAGCTGGGGCAAAATATGCCCCCATCACTGTGTCTTTAACCACATGTAATAAATCCGGCACTGCAATGTCTATCAGTCTGTATTGTTTATTGTTTAATCATGCCGCAACCAGTTTACCACATCAAATGTTGAGCAGGCCTACACTGATCTATACATGAGTACCCAGGACACCCCCAGGAGTACCCTAGGGCTAGGATAGTGCTTAGCTGGTACCAACTGGGATTGAGGTAACGGTCCAACTGTACAGCTGGGCCAGGAACTGAGTTGGCTGGGGAAGGACTGTGCTGAGGTCAGATAGCCACTGCATTATTTTGATTGCCTTACCTCTGATTCTTCCCACAGGATCCCATTCCAGATCCCCAATAAATCCTTTATTTGTTGCAATCCTTGTATCATGAGCATATTAGTAGCACACAAACATTTATAGTTTGTTACAACTTTGACTGCATTGTGGTTACAGATCTCTGTGTTAATCAGTAAGAAGATGATGGGTAAAAAAAAATTATGATTCACAAGGGGAGGACAAGAGGGCAAAGAAAAGGGCATTTACACAATACAGACCCATCCAAGCAGAGAGTGAAAGGTGGAGTCTTATAGCATGATGAAAGAGGTCAAGAGGACAGGGAGGAGGGCTAAGGCTGACACGGACATGAGAACTGCCAAAGGTACCAAGAAGGGAGCTCTTTCTTAAGGGAGACGAGGAAGGCAAGGGAAGGAACAGTCATGTTAAAACAAGGAGAGGCACGTGAAGAGGAAAATGAAGATAAAGCTGATATGCTGCACAGATATTTCTGTTCAATGTTCACAGTACAGGACGCAGAGCCAATCCTTGACTGTGCCATCAGGGCAGAACAGGGAGGGAAAGGGTAAGTGTGGATCCCATTCCAGTTAAAAGGGTACTGGAGGGCTTATGCTCACTTAATGTGAATGTCCATGGGTCCAGATGGGCTATATCACTGTGTGCTTAAGCAGATGAGACGGGTCCTAGCTGAACTGCTAGCTGAGCTATTCAATAGTTCGCTGGAGACAGAGATAGTACCCAGGGACTGGTGAATGGCGAATATACTTACCCTGCACATGAGTCAGAGCAGGGATGATCTGGGGAACTACAGACTAGTTAGCGTAACATCTTTTGTATGCGCTATAAACTGCTAGAGACCATATTAAGTAAGTGCCCTGGAGTCAAATGGAATGCAGGACAAAAGACAACAAGGGTTCAAGGACAGTGGGGGTGGGAGAAGGAGGAGGAGGAGGAGGATGTGCCAGACAAACCTGATCAATGTATTTGATTGGGTGATGAAAGCAGTGGACAGGGGACAGGCAGTGTATCTACTGTACCTTGACTCCAGTATAGCCTTTGATTCCTTCTTGCATAGATGATTGGTTAAGAAGATGTTGAACTGGACTTCCAGGTAATGTCATGCCAAGTATGGTCACTTAAGCACAGAGCTCCTACTTTTGACACAACTAAAACCCCAGCTACATTAGAGCAGCTCTAACCAAATCACTACAACATTTTTGCAGAGAGGGGTCAGTGTGGTATGGCAAAGCCCACTGGTCAGAAAAAACAATCTGTTATGGAGGATTTCATCGGATTCTGCTCTGAGAAGTTGGACTTGGAGCTCTCTCAGGCTTCGGGAGTAAGACGGGTCCAGCCTCTTCACCCCCATCGAACTAAAGGGACAGCATAGACCGCAGGGCACTGAATAGACCCTTGAGACCTCATCTGCAGCACAGCTCATAGCCTCCTTCACCCCCCACAAACCTAGGGGCACAGTGTGGACCGCAGGATGCTGAATAGGCCCTTGGGACCCCTATCCCCAGCACAGCTCACAGCCTCTTCATCCCTCATGAACCTAAGGGGACAGCATGGACCGCAGGGTGCTGAATAGGCCCTCGGGACCCCATCCCCAGCACAGCTCACAGCCTCTTCACCCCCCATGGACCTAGGGGGACAGTGTGGACTGCAGGATGCCAAGTAGGTAAAGACGCAGCCTCCTTCTTGCAGCCTGTTTGCTGGGGGTGTTCTGGAATATCTGTCTGCAGACTGTGACTGATTGATTTTCTCTATCTGCTAATTTTCCTCAGCTGTGGTCTATTTTTGGGAGCTGGCATTGTTACTCAAAGAGCCTTGCTCTTTGCTCTGGATATCTGCCTTAGTTCACTCACTGCATCTGTTTATAGCCCTGTATGACAGTCTTAAATGCCTGTAAGTCTGTCTCTATCAGCTGTAATTTAAGTGCCTGTAAAATCTGTTTCTAACAGCTGAAACTGTGGCATATTCATAGCTTGTTTTATCTGTTGCTCACTGTGTGCACAGCCTGAGGCCCATTGCATGGTTGTGGCATTTTCTGGCGTCACTCAGGTCTACATTGTCTCTGCTCTCCAGCCCACGCATGCGCAGTACAGCCCTGTAATTCTGCCTGAATTGTCCTGCTGCATACTAATCTCAATTCCTTTGTTCCTCCACCTATTTTAGGCACTTGGGACCCCCTCGTCACCCCCCATGGACCTAGAACCTAGGGAGGACAGTGTGGACTGCAGGGTGCCAAACAGGTAAAGAAGCAGCCTCCTCGCAGCCAGTTTGCTGGGGGTGTTAGCTCATCGACGCCATGCGTCAACTGCCCCACCCGCCCCAGTCACCCTCCCAAGGGCATCCCTTAATTTAAGGACCTCCCCTATCATGTGACTTCCTGCTCTGCCAGAACTTTTCTCCCTATTATACTGAACCACCACTAGAGGTCACTACCTCTAAACCCTCCTATACCTCAGTTCCTGCTTACACCTCTCTGCTCTACTCCTCTCCTCCATCACCTTCCTTACTCACTCACTTCCACTCTAGTGCTCGCCCTTCAGCTCTTTATCTCCCTTGGCACCAGTCCTCTACTCCTGCTCTCATCCTGTACCTCACCCCCTTCCCACCTCACTGCTCACTCCCCTGCATTTACCTCCCTTACCTCTAGGAGTCACTAGTGCACACCCAGTTTTCCCTCTGCCCCCCACTTTACCCCCCCTTTTCTGCCACTGCACACCTTTTCTCCCACTGGCACCTGCATCCCCTGCCTGGTATTCGAACCTTGCAACTTTGGCACCATGGTCAGTGGACCTACCACTGAGCCATCAGTGCAGGCCTACTGCTGACAATCCTTTGTGCCCCTTTCTAGTCTTCCAACCCGTTCCTACCTTAGTTCACCATGGTGAGCCTCACCATCGCTGGCCACAGTGGCCCTTTCCAAACATTAACAATCCTCCTCTTATGCATCCTTGCCAAGCATGCCCCAACCAACGTGGCTCTCCCCCCACCCTACCCACACCACTGCCTTACCCTGTCCCACCTGCATATCCCCACCCTTACCCAGCTCCCTCCAGATCATCCCCAGCCAGCACATTTTTCCCCCACCCCATCCCTATCCCCGTTGCAACCACACTCCTTCTCACCTTCCCCATGCTCCGCTCCTTCCCCATCCCTACCTCCTCCTCTGCACTCTCTGCCTATAGCTCCCACCTATGCCACCACATGCGATACCTTGCTCTTATCATTGTGGTATTACTCCTTCTCATGTTGCCCATCAATGTCCACCCAAACCCTCGACCCCCACCTGCTAACACCAACCCCACCCCAGCTACCCCTTGTTACGTATCGCGTCCATGAACATATGAAGCCTCCTAAAGAAAGTCACCCTACTCCAGGGATGGATTGCCCAGCACCAACCTGACATACTGACCGTAGTGGAAACCTGGTTACCCAGGACCACCCCAGACTCTGCAATTGCAGTCCCGGGTTACTCCCTCTTCAGAGAGGACCGTAGGACCAAACGTGGTGTAGGTTGTGCCATATACTTACGGGACTCACTCTTGGGCATGCCCTCCCAACCCCCAACTCTCCCATGGCTCCCAAGCTATCTCTCTCTTAAACTTATTCCTGACCCCTCCAGGGCCCCCTTATTTCTCACGGTGGCCTATATACCCCCAAGGCACCAGATTCCTGCCTTTCAGTCCCTCCTCAACTATATCACTACCCTACCACCCAAAGTGGAACACATCATTCCGGGAGACCTTAATATTAACTGGAATGCTGGCTCTGCTGCTTAGGCTAGGGACACCGCTGCTGCCCTAGATCTCACCCAACTCATCACCCAGCCCACCAGAACCAACCCTGCCTCAGGTACCTCCACCCTACTAGACATCATTCTCTCCAACAAGCCCCATAAGATCTCCAGTACTATTGTGCTCCATGATGTGCTTAGTGACCACTTTCCCATCATTTTCTCCTGGTCCTGCAAAATGCCTATACCACGCGCCAAACTGGTCACCAAATGTTACCTATGACCTGATAAGCTTGGTCAACTAAAGGAGATCCTGTTTTCCTGGAATTGGTCACTCATTGAGGTTGCACCAGATATTGACTCTGCCCAAACCTACTTTATTAAGTCCATTAACAAGGCCTGTGATATTTTGGCCCCCTCACTACAATGGCTGTCCGAGAGCATGGCTCCCCTTGGATCACCACCTCTGGTACAGGGCACTGGACTCAGACAAGACTGCTCACAGGCAAGCCTACCATGTAGCCAGAAATAAGTGTACCTGGACTATCCACAAAGTCAAGGCTGAATACTTCTGGTCAAAGCTCGCCTCATCCTGGGGCTCGTCTCGCAATTTCTGGGACACTGTCAAGGAACTCAGTGGTAAAACAGTGTCTCCCCCCCGCACAACTTAATGTCAATGGAACCCAACTCACCAACCAGGCAGTCATTGCTGACTGCCTAAATAATGTTTTCACTGATCTCAGCTCTGTACTCCCCTCAAATTTCTTTGACCCTGAGCCCACTCTCCCACTCAGACCCGTCCCACACACCCGCTTCTACTTTAAGGCCCTCTCTCCGTGTAAGGCCAAACCATATCTCCTCAGAGCCCTTAAGGGCACTTGCCACAGCAGTGACTCACTGAAAGCTAAACTGCTCAAAAGAGTCCTCAGCTCTGTTCTCACCCCCCTAAACAACCTCCTAAATCACTCTCTTTGCCTCAGCCAAATCCCCCTTGCCTGGAAAAATGCAGTGATTACCCCCATCCACAAAAGTGGTGACCAAACCCAACCTCAGAACTTTCATCCAATTTCTATCCTTCCACCACTATCCAAAGCCCTGGAAAAAAACATGGCAGACCAGCTCATGGAGTACCTCACCGCCCATAACCTTCTTTGTCATGAACAGTACAGGTTTCGCCGCATCCACAGCACCACCTGAGCCCTCTTTGAGTTTTCAAACTTTCTTCACTAGATAAAGGGCACATTGCTAGCTCAGTTTTCATTGACCTGTCAAAAGCTTTTGACACCATGGGGTATGCTCCTCTCTTCCCTGCAGCCTTTTGGTCTCTCTCAGGGGGTCCTGGACTGATTCTCCAGCTATCTCTCTGCCCATACCCAGTGTGTGAAGATAGGCAACACCATCTCCTGTGCATGGCTGGTCAGCTCGAGGGTTCCCCAAGGCTCTATCTTGGGACCTCTACTGTTTAGTCTCTTTTTAAACACTCTCCCTTCCACCTGTGAGGGCCCCCTCCTTCTCTATGCCAACAATGCTGTTCTGTTTGCCTCACACCCTGATCCTGCCCTTCTACAAAACACACTCCAACTCTCCTTCAGCCACGATATTAAAGAAGTAACTGAGGTGGTGTCTTTGAATCAGCAGACTTCATCAGTCGAGCAGTGGGCATCAGCTGCAGATTTGCAGGTAGATGCCACAGAACCAACCCAGAAAGACATCCAGGAGGCACAAGCACAGATGGTGGCCCAACAGGCAGATTTTGAGAACTGGGCCTGCCACAAAAATACATGAATTTATGACTTCCCTGAAAATGCAGAAGGTACCAACTTGCAAGAATGCCTGGACAGTTTTCTACCCACAGTGCTTGCTCTCCTGGCTGATTTCCCACTGGACACAGAAGGATCTCATCGAGCTCTCGGCCCAAAGCCAGATGCCCCTGATGCATGTCCACGTTCTGTGATTATCAGGTTTCTGAACCATACAGTGAAAGAACAAATTCTTCAGAAGGCTTGGCAGCAAAAAGCAGACCTTTTAGGGTCAAACATGCATTTTCTTTGATAATGACTATCCAGCAACTACCACTAAAATGCACAGAGACTATATCCCACTGCTCCAGACCTTCAGAATAATCAATTAAAATTCCAGACCCCTATCTGGCAAAATTAGTGATGCAGTTGCCTGATGGGCAAAAAACTTACTATTCAGCAGCTGAAGTCAGAGACCTTCAAAGACCTTCAGTCTCGGGAGACTGCCATGACAGAGCAATCAGGAGGGGTAGCTAAGGCCCCAGCTTCTTCTGATAAAAAAAAAACTCTGTGCCATCTGCAAAGCAATGACCCTGGCAGGCCGAGACCTCAACTGCTGACATCCATACTCACTTTCAAGCCCTTCACTGAGAGAAGTCAGCGACATGAACTTTGATGCCTTCCAGCTGTATCTTTTGCTTGCACTGTGGTGGGTCTATGGGGTAGGGGACCATGGGTGTCCTGGGTGGCAGACACAAAGTGTGGGATGGGGGAGTTGAGCCATACTCCTTCACCTGTTGATTATGATTGTAACTGCCTCTGATTTCCTTAACCTACTCCCGCTCCTGCTTCCCTGGCCCCTTACCTCTCCTTACATCCACCTTAATTTTCCCTCTTCCCTCACCCACCTGCTCTCTCCTCGTCTCCTCTTTACCCCCTCCTCCCACAGTCCCTTACCTCTCTAAACTCTCCCTCTCGCCTATCATCTGTCCCCACCCCACCCTTCTCCCCTTTTCTAAAACTCTCCTCGGCCTCCTGGTTTCTCTCTAGACCCTTACATTCCACCCATGCCATTGCTGACAAAGACATTCTCTGGCTGCTCGTCTACACCATTCTAGTCTGCTACTAGTTAGTACTTCAAAACTCTGCTTTTCCCCTCTTCTCGCTATACTCTCCTACTCCCTGTTTTCACTTTCCCTGAACCTGTATCTCACCATCCAAATGCACTTATGTATATACAAGTACTGTTGGCTACCTGAATGCCTAATTTCAATGATTTCTCTTTGCTACAGTTTGTAACTATTGTAACTAATTTTTCAAATGCTCTGTATACCCTCTTTACTTTGTGTATTGATTCTGTAACTGTGTGTTGTCTGTCGGTCTTCGTACCTGAATTGACTTGGAACCTTTGTAAACAAGTCTCTGACTCTAAGGTAGTAATCCTAATCTGAAATAAATAATTGCATTGTCACCAGTTTGACCAGATGGTTCCTTGAAATGCAGCCCCCACTAAGTACTAGCTCAGCTACCCAGACAGCCACAACAAATCCTGTCATAAGCAACAAGCTTGACACTGGGGTGCCCTAAGGAGGGATGGTGGCGGGTTCTGTAGGTGGCCCTCCTCTGACTGCCCTATCCTCAGCCTTTTGGTACGTAGGGATCGCAGCCTAAATATATCCAGCCTCTGAGATGTATCCCCATGATATTGGGAAGGGGCTCACTGGCTCCAGCCTATGTCCTAATAGTTAATATGCTTCTTTAATTGGCCATACAGGTTAACCTTCCAAGCTGAACTATCTGTCCGATCCTTTTCATCAGGGTTGTCATGGGAGCTCCTTGCTTGCTGCAGAAGTCTCTTCATGTTATTATTTCTGCTGACTGCTTTGTAACTGTTAGTCTGTCCTGTTAGCCTTTTAAACTCAAGCCCCATCTCTGACAATGTGGGTCGCTCAGCCTTGCTCTGGGTGAAGCTTATTTATGACTGTGCTAATCACCATATCTCTGCACAGCAAACTGTGGACATTTAAGTTATAATGCAGGATGCTACAAGTAGGTCCTTCCCCTGTTTCCATCTCCCACTCCTCATTTCTTTAAAGGCTCGCTTACCACCTTCAGACTTATGTGAGATTTTGGAGATTGCCTAACAGGCCCCTTCCTTTTATATTTTCAGTTTATTCTATTCTGTGGAAAGGCTGGTCATTTAGGCCCAACCAACCTGGCACACTGTGTGTTTCTTTTCTGAGGGTGACTGCCTAACATTTCAAGTCTGCTGGAACCTAAAAGAGGTATTGCTCCCATGCTTAGTTATAGGGAGGGAGCCAATTGATTTTGTACAGTTCCACCTACTGGTGGGTCTCGACTGGCTTGCTGTTTATCAGGAGACTGGAAATGGGTGGAGGAGCTGGGAGGGGACAGTGCTGCCTCCCTCTCATGAATTATTTGGATCTGACATTATGAATAGTGCTGAGGGTTCTCTCACAGCTGGGTCCCATATGACATTCCTTGATACAGTGATGCTCCTGGGGTGCTACTTATCTTGGGAAGCGAATGCTTTAATGGGGTTCTAGGGAAGGCCAGTGTGGGGAATACTGGATGTCAATGACATCATTTTTCTTAAGTTTTCCCATCCTTCCCCCCCCTTGCCTAAATTCCCCTTTCCTTTTGGGATGACATAGTCTCTATGGAGGCCTGGCTGGTATCCCCATCTGGTTCTTCATCCATCCCAGGGTCTGAAGTCATTCCATCAGACCGTTCCTTGAGGCCATTACGGTGGGTCAAATGACCAGCCCAACCCCCATGGAAATGATACTGTATATGTTTTTTTTTGCACTGGGTTGTGGTGTCGAGTACAGTGTTGACTACTCGTATCCCCTTCTATGGCCCTGGGCGGCTTCCAGTTGGAGTACATCCCCTTCAGTTGGTATTTTACTTTTTTTTAATAGTAATTGGGACTTTTATCAGTTGCTCCCCACCTATATAGAGTGTATTTTATTTTTTATTGTTGTTTGGTATGCGCATTTAAAAAATTCAGACATTGACAACCACATCACTTGTTGCAGACTCACATGATTCTTTTTTGCAGACTGGAAGGATACAACTGGATACCCATATGCAGCATTGGGGAGGGACCCAGGACCAAGAGGACATCCTTCTGTATCATGTCCTACAGGATGTGTGTTCAATTGATGGGTCCCTGGGAGTGCTTGGGGATCTCTGGTACTGTGGGATAGGTGGATCTCTCGGGGTGGGTGATGGCATGATGGTGAGACCTTGGGTGAATCCCATTGTCCATATCCCCAGTGGTCATTTGGTCCCAGAACACTAATGGACCTAATAATCTGATCAAATGTACCTGGCTATTCCAGTCACTCGGGAGAAACCCAGCCAACAAGATTCTCCTTCAGAAAACTCACCTGACTACTCAAGAGCATCAGAAGATGTCATGGGATAATAGATACTTGATCTACATACCCTCTTACCCTGAAGAGGAAGCATAGGGGGATAGCGATTCTAGTTATGTCTTCCACACCTTTCACAGTAACCCATAAATCAGTGGACTCCCAAGGCAGATTACATGATACAGCTGTGGAACATAAGTGCCACACTGGAGGGACAGGTGCTCAGTGACAAAAAAATCAATGATGCAAACAAAAGTCATGGCACTCACCACTGCAATTCTTAAAATAAGGGAGTCTACTCTCAGGTTAAGCTCAACATTTCCCAGATATTTATTGCAGACACAAAAGGACACAGTAGAGTGAGACAAAAATTCCCCTGACATTGCAAATTCACATGCTTTTTCAAAGGTAATGTCCAGTAGGAGCAATATAGCAGGTACCAAATGTGCTAATTAAAAATTTAAAGTGATATTACAAGTTATCAAAATCATCATCATATACACTTCTATAAATACCCTTATACAAAATTAGAAAGGGCACAACATTTAAAAACAATGCAAACTAAGCTTATTCATGCCCTAAAATATTTATACTTTCATTTGATTTGAGATACTACTTCTAAATACAAATGTAGGGAAAAAAGATAGGTACTGATTCACAGAGAGAATATGCTGCAATATAAGACTAAATGTAAAGGTCCCACAAAAATTATAATAGATCCAACTAATAGACCTGATAGAAAGAGTAAAAATTAGAATTAATCAGCAACATAATAGTAACACATGTGGGGCCAAACTAGCACCAGAGACGGGGTGGGGGAGGAGGAGAAAAGCTAGATACAGAATTCAAAATGTCAAAACATGAAAGGAGAACAATAAATAGTGAAAAGAACATTACCTACCACCAAAGCTTACACCAAGAACAAAAATAAAAATAAATGAGAGGACTAATATATATATATATATATATATACATATATATATATATACACATATAGAGAGAGAGAGAGAGATTAGGTAGCACGGTAGTGCTGCCATAGTTAGGGTTGAGTAGCACTTTTAAGGTTAAAGGGTGAAAATTTGCACCTTGATAACTTTGCCACCATTCAACGGATTTGCCTGAAATTTGGTATGCATGATTGGGCATGGTAGATCTTGGGCTCTGCCAACTTTCATATCAGTCAGCTATACGGCTGCAGAGTTATTAAGCGACAACCAAATGCGCAATTATATTTTTTGTGTGAGTTGTTTGCTCTCACCTACAGGTCACACGGTTTGCGCGACCAGTCCGAAAACTTTAGGGAATGTGCAGCCAGGGTCCCCGATGTGTCTTTTACATATATCGTGAAAAAATATTAAACGGTTCAAAAGTTATTAAAAAAACAGTTCCCATCATAAGTCAATGGGAAAAGTTAACAAAAAGTTCAAAAGTGTCGCAAATGCACTTTTTAGTGTTGCAAATGGCCCTAGTAGTGTCGCAAATCCGCCATTTTGTTTTCAGTTAGTGATCAGAGAAATGCTTGGCATTTAAAATTGGGACTCTCTAGGGACACTAATCTTACTGTGTTCACCTAGTTGGACCCTGAGAATGCAAGTCATATCTTTATTTTGGGGTTAAATGCCCCAGAAATATGTTTTTCAAATTTCTGGAAACAGTAGTGTTGCACCTGCGACACTTTCGTAAATTGCAACACTACTTTTCCAGACTATGGCCAAAATGACAGGAGTTCTTTGCCACCCTGCTACAAAAGAACTGTTTGGTCTTTTGGGCTGAAATTTGGAGGGAAGGCAGCCAACATCTCACAGATGTGCCTTTTGGTGGCTTGGTGAAAAAATATTGCATGACTGCCAAGTTACGGTACTTGAGAAGTTGGCGTTTTACCCATGAACACTAACATGGTGGCGATCACACGCCGCCTTTGAGGCTCGTATCTCGGAAACAGTGCTGAGATTACGAATTTTCATCGATACGCATTCTGTGAAAACCTAGCCAGGAAACTCATGAATCATGTGAAATAATTTTTTTTTTCTACGTCACATGAGCTTGCTCAATGGAGTTTTCCTGAAATAAACTTGAACTTGAACTTCCCAAGATATAAGCAATTTAGTATTCCAACAGCTCATTTTCTGCTCCAAGGCCCATTATTATGCATACATTCTTTATACACACTGTGTTTCTCTATGCAGCTGTTGGGCAAAAACAGGGTGTGCACTTCCATTACTGCTACAGTTAGCATTTCTGCTTGCGTTTCCGTACCCATTTGCGTTGACCTTCCTATGTACGCCACTGTGTGCGTTATCCTTTGGGTTTCTGTTTGCGCTTGCATTTTCCTTACTTTTACCATTTGTGTCTGCAGTACTGTTTCTGTTTGTGTTTCACTTTGCATCACGGTGCGCATTGCCATTTGCATTTGCAGCCACCCATCCATTTGCGTTTGTCTTTCGTTTTGCGTCATTGTTGTTCTTACCATTACCATTTGCATTTCCAATTTGCTTTCCTGTGCCTGTGCGTGTTACACATTGCATTTCCATATGTGCTTGCATTTGCATTTCTGTTTCCTTTGATGTTATTGTTGCTATTACCATCACCATTTGCATTTCCAATTGCGGTACCATGACCTTGCACGTAACGGTTTGCATTTCTGTACACGCTTGCTTTCGCATTTCCGTTTCTGTTTCCTTTGACATTATTTTAGCTGTTACCATTACCATTTGCATTTACAATTGCAGTAACGTGACCATGCGTGTTACGGTTTGCATTTATGTACGCGTTTGTGTTCGCGTTTACGTTTCTGTTTACTTTGGTGTTATTGTTCATGTTAACTTTACCATTTCCATTTACAATTGCAGTACCATGACCGTGCAAGTTATGCTTTGCATTTCCATACACGCTTGCATTTGCCTTTCCAGTTCTGTTCCCTTTGGTGCTATTGTTGCTGTAACAGTTAACATTTGTGTTTGCAATTTATTTATTTATTTATTTAGCTTTTGTTTACCGGGTAAGCACGCTCGACAGTCAAGTGCCTTTTTTCAGGTGTGACCCAGGAGAATTACAAATGGTACAGGCAATAACATTACAGAGGCAAGGTACAGGCAATAGCATTACAGAGACAAGGTAACAGTAATTAACAGGGTACAGTCAGGTACAGACAGTAGACCGCAGGTAATAACAAATTCAGAGACATGATAAACAGCTATCACACAAGGTATTGTCAGGCAGGGCAGAGAACTACAGCCAGGTATAATCAGATAACTAATTAAAGGCAGTGCAGTGTTAGGGCATGTCAGCTGAGGGAGGCGGTCCAGAAAGTAGGCTGGTATCAGTAGAACATTGCTGAGGGGTGTTCTACAGACATCTGCACTCTTGCCATCAGAAGAGGCTTTAGCGTGCCATGGAGCATGGGTCAGCTAAGAGCAAAGGCAGGCAGAAGCTTGTTTGAAGTAGTCCCAGAGGGAGGACCTGAAGCACATGTGGGAGGAGGCAGCCCTTACATAAGCTGGGAGTAGGTTCCAGGCTCTGGGGATGAGGGCCACAAAGGCACAATCCCCAGTGAGTGAGCAGGTTTTTTGGGACCATGAGAGCCTTGGAGTCACTAGACCTCAGCTGATAGGCAGAAGGGGCAGGCTTGAGCAGATCAGCAAGTGCTGGGGGAAGTGAAAGATCGTAAGATGTTGTCTGTAAAGTTGCCCATAACAAAGGATAGCGGTACCGTGACTGTGTGCGTTACCAGTTGCGTTTCTGTACGTGCTTGCATCTCAGTTTGCATCACTGTTCACTTTAGCATCACTTTGCGCTTGCGTTTCTATTAACATTTGTGTTACCATTATGTTTGTGTCACCATGTGCGTAACTGTTACTGCTTACGTTTGTGTTGTAGTTACAGTTACTATGTCACAAGATGTCACATGGTGGGAGCGCGGGGCCTGAAGGGCCTGAGATCCCACCACTGCATTCTATTCACTATTTATAGTCCTCATTCTCAAAAAGAAGGGAAATTCATAGTAAAAAATTCCATTTAATGCATCAATTAGTGTTGTTCCACAGTGACAAAAATGAGGAAATTCGGTGTTAGGGTTGAAAGCCCCTTACCCCAGCCCACCCCAACCAACATCAGGTGTGTGTTGGGGTCCTCATTAACTCTCATCTCATTCCCCTATAACTCAGCTTATTTACACATGTGATGGGGTGAGAGTTAGAATAATGACCCAAACACACACCTCGATGCCGGTTTGGGGTGGGCTGGGCTTACAAGGGGGCTTTCAACCCTAACACCGAATTTTCTTACTTTTGTTGCTGTTCTAATAACCCTAACTGATGCATTAAACTGAGTTTTGTTATGATATATATATATATATATATATATATATATATATACTATAGTGGATTCGTATTCCATTTAAGGTTAAAGTGTGAAATTTTGCAGCTTAATAACTTTGCCACTGTATCACAGATTTGCCTGAAATTTGGCATGCATGGAGCAGTATCATGGATCTCTGAATCTGCCAACTTTTGTAATGGTCTCATATACATTTGCAGAGCTATAAAGCGCAATAGAAAGCCACATTTACGCTTTTTTGCGCATTCTTTGCTCATGCCTACAGGTCACACAGCTTGTGCAACTGGTCCAAAACCTTGAGTGAACATGGGGCAAGGGTCCCCGATGTGCCTCTTGAAGATTTTGTGAACAAATATTAAACAGTTCAAAAGTTATTCAAAAAACAAGTTTCCCATTATAGTCAATGGGAAAAGATAACAAAAAGTTCAACAGTGTAGCAAATGCGGATTTTAGTGTCACAAATGACCCCTGTAGTGTCACAAATCTGCCATTTTTTTTCAGTTGCTGGTCACAGAAATGCTTGGCATTTAAAATTGGGACCCTCTAGGGAAGCAATTCTTTTTGTGTTCACCTAGTCGAGCCATGAGGATGCTTGCCATGTCTTTTTTGGGGGGTTAAACACCCAAGAAATATGTTTTTGAAATGTTGGTAAACAGTAGTGTTGCAAAGTAGTGTCACACATTCAACACTTTCATGATTTTTTTTCAAAAGTGTCGTGATTTGCAACACTACTTTGTGACACTATGCCCAAAAGAATAGGAAATCTTTGTCACCCTGCTACAAAAGAACGGTTTGGTCTTTTGGGCTGAATTTTGGAGGGAAGAAAGTCAAGATCCCACAGATGTGCATTTTGGTGGTTTGGTGACAAAGTATTAGAGGGCTGCAAAGTTACAGCACTCCGAAGTTGACAAATTTTCCCATAGGCTAACATTATGGCGTCCACTCGCCTTTCGGGGCCTGTATCTCGAAACACTTGAGATACGGACTTTTCATTCAGAAAATGCTTAGCCCCCCTCCCCCCACCAGGAAGCTAAGTGCAAAATTAGCCAGGAAAGTAATAAATTATATGAAATTTTAATTTTTTTTCTACGTCGTACGGTTCCTGAGATATAAGCAATTTAGTATTGCAAGTGTTCATTTTCTGCTCAGAGGCCCATTATTATGCATACATTCTTTGTATTCACTGTGTTTCTCTATGCAGCTTTTTGTGGAAAAAAGGGTGTGCATCTTCATCACTGTCACAGTTAGTGTTCCCAATTGCCTTTCCATAACCATTTGCATTCCTGTTTACGTCAACATGTGCATTTGCAGTTCCGATTGTGTTACTCTTCAGATTTGCACTTCAATTACCATTACTGCCCACCCACCCAGACCAGGTACTGGATCCTGAGTACAGAGACACAGTACAACTAAAGCCATGGACATCATTGTTATACCTGTCTGATAACAGCTGCACACAACTTAGGACACTGAGGAGTTGCATGGCAGCAGCCAGGGAATCCACCCCCCCAATATAGATTAGGTACTGGATCCTGAGTGCAGAGCCACAGCACAACTAAAGCCATGGACATCAATGGTATGCCTCCCTGATTCCAGCTGTACAAGTTAGCACACTGAGGAGTTCCATTGCCTCAGCCAGGCAGTGACCCCTCCCCCAGACCAGGTACTGGATCCTGAGTACAGAGGCACAGCCCAAATAAAGCCATGGACATCATCATTATACTTGTCTGATACCAGCTGCACACAAGTTAGGACATGACCCCCTCAACAAGGTATTGGATCCTGAATGCAGAGCCACAGCAGAACTAAAGCCATGGACATCAACAGTATCCCTCCCTGATACGAGGTGCACACAAGGTAGGACACTGAGGAGTTGCATGGCCTCAGCCAGGCAATGCCCTCCAACCAGGTACTGGCTCCTGAGTACAGTGCCACAGCTCAAATAAAGCAATGGACATCATTGGTATACATGTCTGATACCAGTTGTACACAAGTTAGGACACTAAGGAGTTGCACGGCCTCAGCCAGGCAGTAACCTCCCCCCCAGGCCAGGTACTGGATCCTGAGTGCAGACCCAACAAAAAGAGTTAACAAAAAGTTTGACAGTGTCGCAAATGCAGATTTTAGTGTTGCAAATGACCCCTGTAGTGTCACAAATCTGCCATTTTGTATTTTTTCTTTTTATTAGATCATCGGTTTACAGACCTTTGAGTCATAGACTCATTTACAAAGGCACCTCGTCAAGAGAGCAACACATCACAGCAAACAAACAGTACAGTACATAATGCTTACATTAAAAAAGCAACCAGTGTTACAGGCATTCACTGGTGGTACAAGCTTGGTAATAGGTAGATCACAGTAGTCAAAATATAGGTACACGAGTACCATGTCAGGTAGCAACCAGAGATATTTTATTCCATTAGTCAGCAGATGTTGCATGAGACCTCAGGTATATACAGCAAAAGTAGACAGGGCAGACCCAGCCATGGGGTGAAGGTAAAGGGCAGGTGGGGGATTATGTGCAGTTGCAGCAGCGAGTGCGTGTCAGATGGCTTCTGAGGGAGACCTTGAAAGGACCAAGCTTAGTGGAATCAGTTATATTGGCTGGGAGGGAACTGAACCAGGAGGGAGACCGATAGCAAAAGGATCTCTGGGCCATAGAGGTCCCTACCCTGGGGACACTAAGGGAAGTTTTGACAGTACTGCAGGTGGAGACTGAGGAGGAAGCACGCTGCAGGAAGGTGGCGGCCCCAGGGGGGGAGAGCCCTAGCAGGGTCTTTTTTACAAAAAAGCAGGTTTGGAAGCAGAGTCATTCTTCAAGGTTGAGCAAGTTGGTGGTGGAGTACAGCAGGCATGTATGGGTGTGCCTAGGAGTTCCCAGCATTAGCCTGCAAGCCTTGTTTATAGAGACCTGTATTCTTGCAAGTGCAGTGTTGTCAGCTGCAGCATAGATGGGCAGCCCATAGTCAATTAGCGACTGGACAGAGGAAGTGATTGCCAATCTAAGGGCCTCTTGTGGTAGGCAGTCCCTATGGCGGTATAACAGTCCAGTCCCGACATTGGTGGCAGCAGAAAGGGCATTGATATAGGAATGGAAGGAGAGTGCCAAATCAAAGGAAATGCCCAGATACTTATAGGAGGAAACATGCTCAATGGGGTTTAGTGTGATAGGCAGTATCCCGAGAGGGACACCACTGGCTTTGCTTTGGAGATGCGAGAAGAGCATAGCTTTGGTCTTTGTTAGGTTCAGGACTAGCCTTCGTGATGTGAACCAATGCTCAGCTCTATCAAAAGCTTGTTGGAGGGTGGCCTGGAGTGTGTTGGGGTTGGGGTCAGTGGCGAAGAGCACAGCGTCATCCGCGTAGAGGAGGATCTTACTTGAGCAGGCCAATGGGAGGGAGTTGAGGTAGAGACTGAATAGGAGAGGGCCTAAAATGGAGCCCTGGGGAACCCCAGAGTGGACAGGTTGTGTGTCAGATAGGGTGCTATTGATTTTCACACACTGAGTTCTGGCAGAGAGGTAGCTGGTGAACCAAGCAAGGAGGCCGGGGGAGAAACCAAGGCATCTGAGGGAGCCAAGCAGGAGAGGATGGCAAACCATTTCAAATGCCTTGGACAGGTCAATGAACGCGGCATCAGCAGATCTTGCGGGAAGTTGGAAAAATTCAAGTAGCGTGGTTGTGGTGTTGTTTTCAGTTGCTGGTAACAGAAATGCTTGGCATTTAAAATTGGGACTCTCTAGGAACACAATTCTTTTTGTGTTCACCTAGTCGAGCCCTGAGGATGCTAGCCATTTCTTTTCAGGGGGAGTTAAACACCAAAGAAATATGTTTTTGACATTTTTGTAAACAGTAGTGTCACAAAATAGTGTCGCACATTCAACACTTTCGTGATTTTTTTTTCGAAAGTGTAGTGATTTGCGACACTACTTTGCGACACTATGCCCAAAAGAATAGGAATTCTTTGCTACCCTGCGGCAAAGGAATGGTTTGGTCTTTTAGGCTGAATTTTGGAAGGAAGAAAGTCAAGATCCCACAGATGTGCCTTTTAGTGGTTTGGTGTCAAAGTATTAGAGGGCTGCAAAGTTACAATACTCCGAAGTTGACAATTTTTCCCTAGGATAACATTATGGCATCCGGGGCCTGTATCTCGGAGACACTTCAAAATATGGACTTTTTATCAGAAAAATGCTTAGCCTCCCACTAGGGGGAAAAGTGCAAAACAAGCCATGAAAGTCATAAATTATATGAAATTTTAATTTTTTTTTCTACTTCATACGGTTCCTGAGATATAAGCAATTTAGTATTCCAAGTGTTCATTTTCTGCTCTGAGGCTCATTATTATGCATACATTCTTTGTATTCACTGTGTTTCTCTATGCAGCTTTTGGGGAAAAAAGGGTGTGTGACTTTGTCACTGTCACAGTTAGTGTTCCCACTTGTGTTTCCATAACCATTTGCGTTCCTGTTCCCGTTTACATCAACATGTGTGTTTGCACTTGCGTTTGTGTTACTCTTCAGATTTGCATTTCAGTTACTGTTACTGCCCACCCTCCACCCAGATCAGGTACTAGATCCTGAGTACAGAGACACAGCACAACTAAAGCCATGGACATCAATGGTATACCTCCCTGATTCCAGCTGTACACAA
The DNA here is from genome assembly GCA_016271365.2 of Neoceratodus forsteri. NCBI lineage: Eukaryota > Metazoa > Chordata > Ceratodontiformes > Ceratodontidae > Neoceratodus > Neoceratodus forsteri. Next base: position 1,334,805,787 of record CM057449.1, read on the forward strand.
GTTAGGACACTGAGGAGTTCCACGGCCTCAGCCAAGCAATGTCCCCCCCAGACCATGTACTGGATCCTGAGTACAGAGGCACAGCCCAAATAAAGCCATGGACATCATCATTATACTTGTCTGATACCAGCTGCACACAATTTAGGACATGACCCCCCCGACAAGGTATTGGATCCTGAATGCAGAGCCACAGCAGAACTAAAGCCATGGACATCAACAGTATACCTCCCTGATACAAGGTGCACACAAGGTAAGGCACTGAGGAGTTGCATGGCCTCAGCCAGGCAATGCCCCCCCACCCCCGACCAGGTACTGGATCCTGAGTACAGAGCCACAGTTCAAATAAAGCAATGAACATCATTGGTATACATGTCTGATACCAGCTGTACACAAGTTAGGACACTGAGGAGTTGCACGGCCTCAGCCAGGCAATGCCCTCCCCAGGCCAGGTACTGGATCCTGAGTGCAGAGCCACAGCACAACTAAAGCCATGGACATTGACAATATACCTCCCTGATTCCAGTTGCACACAAGTTAGGACACTGAGGAGTTCCACGGCCTCAGCCAGGCGATGCCCCCCTCCCCCGCACAGAGCAGGTACTGGATCCTGAGAGCAGAGCCACAGCAGAACTAAAGCCATGGACATCAATGGTATACCTCTCTGATTACAGCTGTACACAAGTTAGCACACTCAGGAGTTGCACGGCCTCAGCCAGGGAATTTCCCCAAGGCCAGGTACTGGATCCTGCATGCAGAGCCACAGTACAACTAAGTCCATGTACATCAACGGTATACCTCCCTGATTCCTGCTTCACACAAGTTAGGACACTGAGGACTTGCATGGCCTTAGCCAGGCGATGCCCCTACCCACCCCACACCAGATATTGGATCCTGAGTACTGAACCAGAGCCCAACTAAAGGCATGCACATGAACGGTATAGGTCCCTGATACCAGCTGCGCACAAGTTAGCACACTGAGGAGTTGCACGCCCTCAGTCAGGCAATGAGCCTAGCTCCCTAGACCAGATATTGGATCCCGAGTACTAAACCAGAATAATATCCACATGAGCTGTGTGCCAGGATTGTGTCCTGAGTGCAGAGCCACAGCTCAATGAAAGGCATGGACATCAACGGAATATATACCTGTCATAACTTGTACAGAAGTTAGGGTACTTGCAGTTGTTTTGTTAGCACTAGAAATACATAATCATACCTATTTAATACTTAAAATAAACACACTTTACGTCTCTTCTTATGAAAAATATTTATGAAAATTCTTTGCAAAAATATTTTAACAAAATAAATTTTATCTGTTCTTTTACAAAAATATAAACTGAAAATCTTGATTTTAATAACGTCAATGTAATAGAAAAATATATAATATCATTATTAAAATGTCAATCAATAATTAAAAAAAAAAACAACAAACAAACAGGGAGGTGTGTTCCCTGGTTGGGGCGGCACAGTCCAGGAAACTGGAGCCATGTGGAGGTGCAGTGGAAGTGAAAACTGGTGCACCATGGAGGAGATACCGGCTGCTGTGGAGGGCTGTTCAGCTGTGTCCAGGGAGATTGGATGTTCCTGCTTGAGGTGAAGCAGCAGTGCTCTGTCCAGTTGCATCTGTGGCTAAGTCTATAGGCTCGAGCAGAAGGCTGACCGTTCCCTACTGTGCCTGCAACAGGGACAGTATTTGTTCCTGTCCCTGTAGCAGGCGGTCAACCTTCTGCTCCAGCCTGTCTACACAGTCACAGAGCTGACTCAATGGTGGTGTTTGCTTTGAGCCTGTGAACAGAAAATAGACAAATCAATATGCTACATTGCTAAGTGTACTTTACTGTACATGCTATATACAATCTCCATAAAGAGGCTAAGTTTTGATGATTGATAGTTCAAACGACTCAGACAAGTACAGCCCCGCACGTCTGAAGAACAGGCATAGTTTGATTAGTGAGATGTACATCTGAAGCTAAGTAATAGACAGCCATTTTGTATCTTGATGATACAACCTGGAGAAAAGTAACAAATATGAGTACTGGTATGTCATAAGCCATGCACCGCACCCCCCCCCCCCCACCAAGAACAGGAACATGCTGATGACTTTGCAACCATATCACAATGTATTGGTCTGAGTAGCTGCATGGGGTCAGTTAGGCGATGAACAGAGGTCCGCTAGGCCAGGGATTGTGCTCTGCTTAGACAAGTGTATTCACGTACAGGTATTTTACAGTTCAATTATATTCAACTGTGTTGTTGCATTTTCTCAGTTAACTTGTTATCCCCCCCCAAACACACACACACACACACACGCACATCTTGTAAATCAGGAAGGTGATCTTGAGTCCAGAGACACATCACAAGTAAAGGCATTTTCATGAATGCGATATATGTGTGATACTAGGTCACCATAAGTTAGGACACTGAGTAATCACATGGCGTCAGGCAGACAGAACTCAAATCTTCTATTTCAAGCACAGGATAAGTAGTGCAGAACCATGGCCCAAGCACAGGCATCTACATTATCTTATATTTGTACGACAGGGGGTGAACTGCTTTCATGACACTGACTACTTCCATGGGTACAGCTGTAAAGTGACAGTGCACACTACATGCCAGGTGCAAGATTCTGACTTCAAAGGTATAGCACAAGTAACAGCATGAACATTTATGCCTTATCACCGTCTGCAGAGAAGTTAAGAGTGTCTTGTACCTGAATATTCATACAGTGTCCACATGCACTAAACATCATTTAGAGGAGCTTGAGTGTAGAGGTACACCTTGTTGATGCCTGCAGAACAGTAGTTAGCACACTGAGAACCTCATGGCGTCACGCACAGTCATGCGTACAAGATGCGGTGCAGTCTCTTGAGTGGTGAGCCACATGTCAACAACAGGTTACAAAGTGTTATACTGTATTGCCGTGATAGGAACTGTTAACGTTTATGTTGCAGCTGTCTGATACAAGCTGACGACAACCTAGGAGGCTGTTGAGGTGCACAGTGTCAGGTATGGAATGTCAGAACCACCTCTGAATCAGGTATTGGTTCTTGACTGAAGAAGCATATTTCACGTTAACTGATTTACATGTATGTTAGCTGTCCACAGATATCACCTGAATACAAGATATTTATCAGCATTTGACTACATTATTGAGAAGAAGGCGTAGAAGTAGCATGCGTTCCAGTTTACCACAAATGTGTGTACTGTATTTCAACACTTACGCTGAGCATTGCTATCCACCTCTTCCTTCACCGCATGCAGTGGGTGATGTGATTCAGTCTCCCTGGCAGCTAGAAAAAAATATATCATTATTGATTAGAGATCGTATTGCTGTGTCTATGTACAATAAGACTGGTATTGTTTTTCATCTGTGATTCTATGCTGCTATTACATCATATCGTGAAAATAATGATTAACACTGTGATAGTAATATGTCACATTTTTGTGACAGTTTTCAATGGGAATGACAGTTATGTCTGATCATTACTGGCAGCAGATGCACACAAGTGATAACTGTGACCAGTACTGCAACATCAGTTAAGAGTTACAGCAGAAGTGGAGATAGAGATCAATGGTATGCTAATCTGATTCTATCTGTGCACAACTCAGGTCACTACAGAGTTTCATGCCATCAGCCATTCAATGTCTGCAGAACTAGACCCCAACTAAAGACATAGACATCAACAATATATCTACCTCACAACAGCTACACACAAGTAACAACACCATTACTTGAATGGATTGAAGGGCAAAAAGGCCACCCCACCACCAGAACAGAAATTAATGGTATAGGTCATTGATACCACCTGTGTACAAGTTAGGGCACCACACCCCAAGAGGTACTGTTACCTGACTGTTGAGCTACAGTACAACTACTTCCTTGATATCAGCTGCACAGAAATTAGGGGCACTGAGGAGTTGCACAGCCTCAGCCAGGCAATGGCAACCCCCCTCCCGGAACAGGTATCAGATCCTGAGTGGTTAGCCACTCTTCAAGTGAAGTCATGACTATCAATACTATTACTAAGAGATAGCAGCTGTACAGTATTTAGTACAATATGGAGTTGTATGGCATCAGCCTGGCAAAGGGCAGGTCCTCCCCCTCAAGAACATGTGCTATATGCTGACTCGTGAGACACAAGCCAAGTGAAGTTATTTACATCAACAGTATGATTCTCTGACAGCAGGTGAACAGAAGTTATTACAGTGAGCAGTTGCATGCCCTCAGTAAGCCACTGCATCTCCCCCCAAAAAAATCAGCAAATGCTGTATCCTGAGTGCTGATGCACAGCCTAAGTGAAGGGATAGATATCAGCATTATATCTCCCTGATAGGGCATACAGAGAAGTTATGATTTCCATGGTGTCATGTGGCCTCAGCCAAGGAATGGACCCCCCGCCCCCCCCCGGCAACACTAGGTATTGTATCCCAAGTGCTGAGTGCAGGTTACTTGATGTTATGGATATAGATGGGATACTTCATTTATAATACCTGCTTAAACATTAGGGCACTGAGGGCTTGCACTGACTCAGCCAGGCAATGCAACCCCACCCCACACCAGTTATTGTTAAGTGAGTGGTGAGCTACAGCACAACTAAAGTCATGGATATCAACAGTATAACTGACTGATAACAGCTGCTCAGAACCTAGTGCACTGACGAGTTGCACGGCCTCAGCCAGCGAATGCCCCTCTCAAAAAAAATCAGGTACTGTATATTCATTGTAGAGATATTGCTGCACTGAAGTCATGTATATGACTGGTACTACTTCCCGATACCAGGTGCACACTAGTTAGGGCATTGTGGGCTTGCACGGCGTCAGCCAGGCAATGCACTGCCATCCCTACCAAAAAAAAAAGGTTCTGGATACAGTGTGGTGAGACACAACACAAGTAAATAAATGTACATCGGGAGTATAGCTCTCTGGTACCAGCTGCACACAAGTTAGGACACTGAGCAGTTGTATGCCCTTAGCTAAGAATACCCCCACACACACCCATACCCAGATAAGAGGTATAGGATCCTGAGTGCTGACCCACAGCAGAAGTGAAGGCATATATATATAAATGATATAGGTCCATGATAGCAGCTGTACACAAGTTAGAATATTACAGAGTTCTACGGGCTCAGCCAAGCAATGACCCCCGCTCAAACAGCAGATATTGGATCACGAGTGCTGAGCCACAGGTCAACTGAAAGCATGGATATGAATGGAATAGCTCATTAATACCACCCATGCACAAGTTAGGAGACTGAAGAGTTGAACATGCTCAGATTGGCAATGCCCCCGCCAGGTATTGTAGCCCAAGTGTTGAGCTACAGCCCAACTAAGTATATGCATATCAGTACTATGCCTCCCTGACACCAGTTACACAAAACCTAGGGTACCAAGGACTTCTGTGGCCCCAGGCACACCATCCCCCACTACCTCCACCCCCCAGAAAAGGTGTTGGATACTGACTGCTGAGACAGAGCATAATTACAGTAATGTATATAGATGTTGTAGTTCACTGACAACATCTTTGTACAAGTTAGGGCACTCAGGGGGTGCAGACCCTTGCTTAGGGAATACCCCGCCCCCACCAAACCAGGTGCTGCATCTGTACTTCTGAAAACTACGTACATGGATATCAATGGTATACCTATCTGAATGACAGTTGCACACAAGTTACTGTACTCACGAGTTCTGTTGCCTCACACAACCAATGCCCCCATGCATTAGGTAATCAGTTATTCATATTGTTGTAATTCACTTCTCTTACCTTCTGACTCGACAAGAATGACGCTGTCTGAGTCAGAGTGCTGGCCCTCCACAGCTTCAGCCTCAGCTGGTACTTCCTTAGCCTGTTGTGGGGAACACCTACGATGTTCTGTCAATTAATAATAATGTATATTTTGAGTGTTGTATACATCACAGCAGAAGTTCAGTGGATATTTGTATAATTATTGCCAATATTCTCTACTACTTAAGAACTGTCATGTCTTTATTGTTTTTTCTAGAAGGCCATAGGAACCTTTAGCCCATTTGAAGATGTTCGAGATGTATGCAGGGAGGTTATCAGATAATGCTCTAAAAAACCAGAGGAGAGCATTCCTTTTTCTTCTAGGGTACCAAGGACTTCTGTGGCCCCAGGCACACCATCCCCCACTTACTGTAATTACGCTCTGTCTCAGCAGTCAGTATCCAACACCATTTCTGGGGGTTGGGGGTAGTGGTGGATGGTGTGCCTGGGGCCACAGAAGTCCTTGATACCCTAGAAGAAAAAGGAATGCTCTCCTCTGGTTTTTTAGAGCATTATCTGATAACCTCCCTGCATACATCTCGAACATCTTCAAATGGGCTAAAGGTTCCAATGGCCTGAGACGCTTCTCCTTAATCTGCTTCCAGATTCCTAGAGGGAAAACTACCCATGGCTCAGCAGCAATCAACTTCTCACTTCCATCACTTTGGAACACTATGCAAGACTTATTAAAATTATCCTCACTTCCAAGCATTTTCACATTCAAAGCTCTATTAACTGATTATCTGAAGGAATCATGCGACTGTTTCAGATGCCGATGACCCCTAAGGCCCAGGTGCCACTCTCAAATCCTATGTCTAAGTATCTCATCCACCCCACATTCTTAACAACAGAAACCTAGGACTTACAAGCCTAGTTCCCTTAATCCAAGATGGTCCTACCTGTTCTCTACCTTTTACCTATTCTGGCCTCCCTTTTGGCTGCCTACTCTTTCACCCCAATTTCTACCCTATTCCTTAATACCTCCTTATTTTTTATCATTTAGGTCTGAGCTCTTACATAGCGGAGACTATATGGGATTGTTGTCTCTTCTCATTTCAGTAAAGCTTATTATTATGTACCTTTACATGTTAATTATGTTGACCAGTATGTATAGGCCCATATTGACTGTCACCTTAACAATGTTTTTCCTTTTTTTTTTTTTGTACCATTGTCCACCATAATTGTAATCTTATGAAGTGCACTGTATTGTATTAATGCCCAGGACCACCTTGAAAATGAGCTTGCTCAATGGTGTTTATGCCTGGTTAAATAAAGTGATTGATTGATTTTCACTTTCTGGATACCTGTGTACTACTGTATGCTTCAACTTAAATACTATACTGAGGTCTATTCAGTTACATTATATGGAACACTATTCCGTTAAAAGATTGCAATAGTCAACAATACAAGACAATGTCCATACTGTAGCACAGATACTATGTTAAGAGCTTGCACAGTCATATCTCTATTGCAAATGTTTAGTATTACAGATTTGCTACATGTTTAGTGAGAAGCGATTATTCTTGCTATGTTCAACTTTTGCAAGGTAGAGGTTCTACAGAAATAGTGGACTTTGCACGTTTGTATGTTGTAAGACCTACATACTATGCATTATACAGTGGGGTATGAAACCCCTGTAACTTCATTGGTCAAAACACATCACATGGCCGTGGTACATCTTGCATTATACTACAAGTATCTTGTATCACCCAATCAGAAAGCAGAACCACTGCCAGTTATGCCACAGCAAACTTCACAAAATTGCCCCATAGTCATTTATTCAAACAAGCACCACCCACAGTCATTTAATGACCCCAAAACCATGCCTACAGGTGTTTATTCACATCTCAAGCACCCCACACAGAAAAAAAAAGAAAATGGCATCGGAACAGCCCTCCACCTCAGCAGTTTCAACAACACCAAAAACTCGGTTCCATGCTATCAGTGACCAAGACAAAGCACAAATTGTGTCAGAAAAAGATGAAAAAACTACAAAAAAATAAACAAAATGGGCAGCAAAGCTTTTCAGAGGTAAATAAATTCCTTTGCAAATTTAAATTTTCTCACTGCACTCCTCAGCGTGTAGTCTCACTCACACACATCCCTACGTGTAAAAGTAGTAGAATATAATTCCTGGGACCACCTGGGAAACACCTGGGAAACAGTGACCACCAGTCATTGTGGTTTGAAATCACAGAAAGAGCAGAACCAAACCACACAAAAACACGTATCCTGGATTTTAGGGGGGCAGACTTTGGGAAAATGGGGAGATGCTTGAAAGAGGCATTAAGGGGAATGGGACAGGAATCAGGGGTTGAGGAACAGTGGGCAGTATTTAAAATGGGATTACAAGAACAACAGAATTATGCATTAAGCAGGTTAGCAAGAGGAAAAGGAAGAGGAGACCATTATGGTTTTCCAAAGACGTAGCAAAGAAAGTGAAAGCCAAAAGGGTGCATTCAGGCAATACAAAAGTCACAGGCAGAAGGGATAGGGAGAAGTACCAGGAGAAGCAAAGGGAGGCAGGGAGGTCAGTAAGGGAAGACAAAGCTCAGACAGAAGAGCACATTGCAAAATCAGTGGGTAGAGGGGACAAAACCTTTTACAGGTACATAAGTGAAAAAAGAAAGACAAAGGGAGGGATAGTGAGACTGAAGGGGGAGGATGGGGGCCGCGTGGAGGATGACAACAGTAAAGCTGACATATTGAACAGGTATTTCTACTCAGTCTTTACTGAGGAAGAGGAGGGTAATGGGTCTGAAGGGAGTACAAGGGGTGAGAATGGTGCAGAAATGGACACAAGTCCCTTTACACGAAAGGGTCCTGAAGGAACTGGAAGTAATAAGAGTTGATAAAACAATGGGGCGGATGGGTGCACCCAGGGTCATAAAGAACTAAGAGAGGTGGTGGCTGAACCTCTGGCTATCCTGTTTAGCCGATCACTGGAAACAGGGGAATGCCCAAAGACTGGAGGACAGCAGATTAGTCCTTATACAAAGTGGGAACAAAGAGGAAGCAGGGAGGTACAGACCAGTCAGCCTCACCTCGGTAGTGGGGAAGATCATGGAAGCACTACTGAAGGAAGATTGGTGGAACATCTGGTTGTCAATGGACTACAGGACCCAAGGCAGCATGGTTTCACCGGGGAGGTCATGTCAGACCAACCTTGTTGAATTTTTGACTGGGTGACTAGGGAGGTGGATCAGGGAGGGCAGTGGACATGACCTATCTGGACTTCCAGCAAGACGCCTTTGACACTGTCCACATAGAAGACTATTACACAAACTGGGGAATATGGGTGTGGGCAGGAGAGTAGTGTGGTGGGTAGGTAACTGGCTGGGTGGCAGGACACAGAGGGTGGTGGTAAATGGCTGTCACTCCACAGAGGGAAGAGTGACCAGTGGGGTACCACAGGGATCAGTGCTGGGTCCGGTCCTATTCAACATCTTCATCAGTGACATTGCGCAGGACCTAGAAGGCAGAATTTCACTGTTCGCCGATGACATAAAGCTCTGTAACAGAGTAGACACACCAGAGGGTGCAGACAGAATGAGAAGCGACCTGCAGAAACTTGAAGAATGGTCAGGGGTTTGGCAGTTGAAATTCAATGCAAAGAAGTGCAAGATAATGCATATGGGGCACAAAAACCCTGGCACAATATACAGTTGGGGGGTGAGGATATAGCATGCACCAAGCAGGAAAGGGATCTTGGGGTTATCATCTCTGATGACCTCAAGGTAGGGAAACAGTATGACAAGGCAGCAGGTAAAGCAAATAGGATGCTGCGATGTATAGGCAGGGGCATCACCAGCAGGAAAGGGAGGTCATAATTAAGCTATACAAGACACTAGTGAGGCCCCCTGGAGTACAGTGTACAGTTCTGGAGACCATACCACGTAAGGACATAGACAGGGTAGAGAGGTTCAGAGGAGGGCAACAAAGATGGTGCATGGATCGCATCACAAGTCCTATGAAGACAGGTTGAAGGAACTGAACATGTACTCCCTGGAGGAGAGGAGGGAGAGAGGGGATATGATAGAGACATACAAGTATCTTACAGGGAGGAACAGGGTGCAGGAAAACACTATTTTTAAGCGAAAAAGATGTTCCAGGACTAGAGGGCATGGGATGAAGTTGGAGGGAGGACGATTCAGAGGAAACATGAGAAAGAATTTCTTCACAGAACAGGTGGTGGACAAGTGGAACACCTGCCAGAGGAAGTGGTGGGGGCTGAAACAATCACAGGATTTAAGAATGCATGGGATAGACATAAAGGAATTCTGGAGGTCAGGGGTAAGAGGCAACAGACTTCTAGGAAAACAAACTGAACTTACAAGCTCAAATGGGCAGACTGGGTGGGCCATAGGCCCTCATCTGCTGACACTGTCTATGTATCTATGTATCTATGTAATTCCATTTTATCTCATTCAAACACTGTCCATCACCCAATATAAGAAATAAATAAAAAATAAATAATTTAAAACACATTTCCTTCTCAGTCCCAAGCCCCCTACCCCCCAATGCACACAGATGGTTTCATGATACAAACACATAACGTGGTAAGAAAAAAACGAAACAGCAGAGCACATTTCCCGATGAAAAGCATCTCAAAATAATAAAATTCTTCACAATTCATTGTCCATTCCCCCTCTTCACAGTTTGAAAACATAAAAAGAAGCAGAAAACAAACTCAATTCACGAGCACTGCAGGCACAGCAACAGCCGAAGTGCCCCTCAGTAAAACCCCACACAAACTCCATGCAGCTTCTCCATAAGTATTCGTCCTGCACAAAATAAAGAAAAAAAAACATCTCCCATTTTACCAGTTATATCCTCATTTGCACACAATCCTAATTTAACTCAAACTCCATACAGTTTGTAACTTCCTCATACCTGAAACACAGTCCTACTATTCAAATGGGGTCCCATCGTGCAAGACACATGCTCCGTTTTGCAACCGACTTAAGTACTGTCCCGACCTCATAGACTAACTATAGTACTGTAAAAAAACATCAGGCACCACATCCCAACACTAAACTTCTTCTACCCAACAAAAGAAATAATCTTATAACCACGTCAAATTTGTAAATTCAGCCGAACCATGTTCCATGTCACAACCCTAAAATTAAAGGGACATTGTCACACTCAACTTATGAAAAATGTAAACAGTATGATTTTTCTATTTTGCTTACTGTACCTTTGCATACTACTACTGTGAAATAAGTTTTGAAAAACGAGGCTTCATTTTGTTGTAATTTATAAAAACTCAGCTCACCCTCATTTTACTGTTAGCACTTCAGCATCCCAGCTTTCTCAACCTTTTCAAGCTTACTTACTACTCCATGTGGAAACACTCTGACTCTGTTCATGGTCCCGATATATGAATCCTTCTGACTGCCATGTCACTACTTCCAGCGTCACTTAGTTCGGGCAGTTTCTATTCAAAAGCCTACCAAATATTATTCTTAAGTAATGACAATGCAGCTAAATTATTTTAGTTTCTAACACCAGCCCCTGAAAACCCCTATACAATTCTCAATTACCTTGCAATCTGCATAGGAATCATACTTACACACCAAGTACTTACGTCCTTGAGGGCACTATTCCCCAATCTGCCTTTACTTCTATTAGCTATCAAATATAATAAGAAAGCTCCCGATTCCATATAATCAGTTGGTTTTGGACCAGGGATTTCATGAAGCTACTGTGTGATGTACCATACTGAATAAATTTTAATACTGTGCCCTCATGCATCAAATTAAATAATCAAGAATATTGTGAGCTTATTTATAACTGACATTGTAATACTCCACCTGACTGAAAACTCGAGCTGACAGATCGGGAGGCAAAATCACATTGTCAGTGGGCAATCACAGATGTGCATGCATTACACACGCATCTGTCATGTACATACATGAGCAAGCAGCCTAAAATGGTAGTACGCTGATTACTGCAGCTTCCTGTCTTGATAGGAGAAGTTGCAATATAAACAAAAAAATAGGCAGACAGATGAATTTCAGTACTTGTTTTATTTTCATAACCAATATATGAAGACAACAGCCATTAGTTCACAGTTAAGTTCTATTCTCAAAAATCACAACTTGCTGCACATATACAAAGACCAAATATTCAGTTTACAGTGTCCCTTTAAAGGCACACACACACACACACACACACACATACACACACACACACATTTTCTAGCTTTCTTTCTTTCTTTACCTCAGACTTTACCCAGCCCCCTCTTGTGTCCTGTACAATCACACAAACCATAAAAAAGGAAAAAAAAGAAATAATCCCACTCCAGTAAAATTCAATGGAATACTGTTGTGCCAAGCATCGTAATCTCACTTATGCCCAAGCTCATCCACACCAACACCAGACATTCATATCAGCACACACTACTCCTTCATCACCATTTCTATTTTGCACAACACATTCAAATAAAAGAAAAATACCCTAAAATGAATGTGTCCTTCACAAAATAAAATGCAGTGTTAAAAAATAGGCATATTCCAATAACATGGCACTTTCAAAATCCCCTTATAAACAACTATACCAATGCTGTAGCACCATACACACTTAGAAACTCCACAGCACTACCGATCATACTTCTCAGTAATAAAATTTAAACATTTCTACTAACATAAAACATACTGGCTATGTGCTGGATGCATGAAACTTTGCTTAAATGAAACTTTGACTGTCCCTGTATTGAAATTGTCAGTGATTTTATTTGAAACTACATAGCTCAGGGAAAAGGGTATTATCCCTAGCTTTGAACTCTCCTCTAACACCATAAAGGAGTGTGGGATACTGGAGGATAGGGGCACTTCCTGATCTACCTGCCTCCATTATTCTCCCTGATTTTGGCAACTTGGTGCAATTGTAAACACTAAATCCTGTTCTATATACTAGAATTAGCATTTTTAAAGGCTTTTCTAACAAATTTAGGACATTTAGCGATAGCTCGAAACCGGAAGTAGCACAATCACACACTTCCGGTTTTCAGGCATAAAACAACTGCCACTAGCGAGCGGGGTGAGCATGCATGGGGCCGTGCACAGAGACACTCCCAGAGACATGCGCGTCTTGCGCGTGTCTACCGTGTCCACTGGGGACATCAGGACCAGGACACTAGACCCTTCATTACTCAAGTAAGGTAATAAAACAACAACAAAAAAAGGGGGATTCCTGATAACAGTACTGACTGTTGTATATTAGCCAGTATGAAGAAAGCAAATAAGCTATGTTTATCTTGTCAAATGTATACCACTGGCAAACAAGTGCCTAATTTTGTTAGTGACACTGGTTAAAGACCTGCAGGATGAAATTAAACATCTACAGCCTAAATAAACGTTAAGTTCTGAAATCAAAACTCTGGAGGATTATATAGACCATATGTCACTTTTAGCAGAAACAAACACTTCTATCACAAAACATCTGGAAAACACTTTTTCCTATGAACCACCCTTAAATATTCTTCCTACTCCAACTCCAGCAGCGCAACCAATCACTACCTCTACTCCCTCTACTACTGCTATCAATAATTTAAGTCTGCACTACAAAGAAGCAGATGACTGGACAAAAATGTCCCAAAAAAATGCATCAAAAAAAGAAATGACTTATCTCCCAGTACTCATACAATTCCAATACATAACTCATTTGAACATCTTTTTCAAAAGACTAATGAGAGGTACCAGATGATATAGTAGGAGTACATAGCTACACCATATCTAAGGTTTCAGTACCTTTACCGCAGTTGAATGCTGAACAGCTTTACACCTTTACCACACATGGATCTGATAATAATGTCCATGAATACAACATGCATTATGCTAATAAAGAAGGACCTAATCCTCAGCCAGACAATGAAACTTGTAATAACTCTATAGTCAAACCTTTCTTGGCCACTATCCCTCAGGCCACTACTTCAGTACCTTTTCCAACCAATCAAGCAGTACCAAGTACAAAACAACAGGTATTTGTCCTTGGAGACTCTATTATAAAATACATTGACCGGGCAGTATGTAACCATGACAAAGAACATCAAACTTGTTCCAGCTACAGAGGGGCAAAAATTGCAGACATTACTTCAATGATTAAACCTGTTTTATCATCAGCCGGTGAAAATCCTTTAGTGATAATCCATGCAGGAACCAATGATGTTGGGAGATCTCATCTCCAGCAACTTAAACAGAACTATGTCACCCTATGCAATGTATTAACAGAACGTGGCTGTAGTTTATGTATCTCTGAAATGTTACCCATCCCAAGAGCAACCAGATAAATCACCACCAAAATAAAAGCTCTGAATGAGTGGCTCAGTAAATGGTGCTATCGGTAGGGAATAACTTGTCTGACACACTGGGAGGAATTTGAAGATAGACCATCTTTTTACAGCTGGGATCATCTGCATCTCAGCAGAAGGGGAAGTACTGTTCTAGGGTGCAAGATAACCTCCTTTATAAATAAACATTTAAACTGATAAACAAGTGGGAGACTGGGGCACCCCCACATCTCTTATTACTAACTTCTGTTTACAACACAGCACTAATTTAAATATTCTGTCCTTGAATGCATGATCAATGGCCATTTCCAAGCATGCTGAACTTGTTATATTGGTTCAGTCTTTAGATCTAGCTTTAATAGCCATCACTGAAACTTGGGGTAACACAGACAAAAAATGGACTGTAGAAATTCCTGGTTTTAAGCACTACTACTGTATAGAAATAGAGAGGACTCAAGAAAAGGGTGAGGGGTCAGTTTATATGTAAGGGAAGACATCCCCTCTCATGAATCAACAATTAAAGTACATACTGAAAGTTTATGGGTCTATATTAGATCCACGGGTATCCCCCAGCTACTTATCGGGACCTGTTACTGATCACATTCCTCTGATATAAACTAGACTAGACAGCTAGCAGATGAGATCACCCAGATAGTGCATAAAGACTCAGTCCTCATGTTAGGGGATTTTAATCTTCCCACTATTGACTAGAACACCTTATCTGGTATTAACCAACATAATGAACACATTCTTTCGGCTATTATTAACCTAGGTCTTAAGCAAATAGCCACAGAACCAACAAGGGGAACAAACATACTAGATCTTGTTATAACAAATCTAGAGTATCTCACATCTGATATTAGGATCTTAAACCCATTAGGTAATAGTGACCACATGACTATATTCTTTTCTATACAACTTCCCTTACAATCTAAAACTAACAAACTAAAAATAAAACAATACCATAAAGCAGATTTTCATAATATTAATGGTTCTTTAAAGTCTTTCAACTGGGAACAGCTTCTTTCTCCACTAGAAACTGAAGAAGCTTGGGAATTTTTAAAGACAAAAATCCTCCAACTTGAAAAGCAATATGTTCCAGAAAAATATAAGTATAATAGCAAAGACAAGATACAGCCTTGGTTTAACGGAACTATTAAAAAATTAATATCACATAAAAGTAAACTCTTTTCAAAATTAAAGAAATGCCCATTAGATCAGAAGTATACAGCCTTAACAAAATATAGGGAGGCAGTCAAATAACTAAAAAAACAAATCATCTTAGCTAAATGCAACCTGGAATTTAAAACAGCACATACAAAAGACTGCCATAAGATACTATACTCTAATCTAAATGGGAAAAAAGGTAATAACAACCTGATTGGACCACTGGTCACTAATAACATAATTATAACATTTGATAGTGAGATGGCTACAGAACTAAATAAGCATTTTTCATCAGTTTTTGTCCAGGAATCAACTATCATTCTACCTAAAGAAATAGTATCAAATATAGAAGTATGTAAAATCTCCTTGCAGGACACACAGTTGGTACTTGATTCATTGAAACATCATACGAGCCCAGGCCCGGACAATATCAACACCAAGTTTCTTAGAGGGACAAGAGACTCAATTACTCTACCATTAACAATTATCTTTAATATATCCCTCCGAGAATCCTCAGTCTCTGTAGATTGGCATACAGCCACTGTTACACCTATTTTCAAACAGGGTTCCCATTTGAAAGTTAAAAATGATAGGCCTATTAGCCTCACTTCTATACCATGTAAATTAATGGAAAAAATGATAAAACAACAACTTGAAAGCAAAATGGCAACTTTAAACATCAATGATGATTAACCACACGGGTTTAAATCAGGTTTTTCCTGTACTACGAACTTGCTCTCCTTCTATAACCATATCAGTTATAATCTTGATTGTAATATACCCATGGATGTCATTCTTTTGGACTATAGTAAGACATTCAATGAAGTATCGCATGTCCTCTTGATTAATAAATTAATCCATCTAGGTTTCTCATCATCCATTATTTCATGGATAAACAGCTGACTGGGAAATAGAACTCAGAAAGTAAGGGTAAAAGGTGCAATGTCTAGCTTAGGAGAGGTGACTAGTGGGGTTCTTCAGGGATTGGTTTTGGGTCCCACTTTGTTCAACTTATTCATTAGTGATATGGGTATTTCGGCCAACAATGTTATGGTTAAATTTGCTGATGACACCAAACTTGGGGGTAAGGTTAACAACCAGAATAACAATTATAACTTAAAACTTGATCTAGCCTCAGTTGAGAACTTGGCTTTTAATAATATAACGCACTTCAATGTTTCTAAATGTGTAGTACTTCACCTGGGAGAAAACAACCCCAGACAAACTTATCTCCTAAATAATACCATTATTAGGACCTCTAATGTAGAAAAGGATCTAGGAATATTAGTAAATGATAAATTATCTTCTACTCCTCACTGCTTTAGAGTTGCAAACCAAACTAATGCACTACTTTGTAGGATTAACAAAACTTTTATTTCTAAAACAGAACAATGTCTCATGACTTTGTGTAGGTCACATGTCAGGCCCCATCTGGACTAGGGATCCCCGTTTTGGAGTCCTTATTTAAAGATCGATATAAATAGAATCGAACAAGTTCAACGAAGAGCCACTAAACTTGCCCCCCACCTTACTCATCTTGATTATGATATCAGACTTCAAAATACAGGACTTTATTCACTTAAGAGGAGATGGATCAGAGGTGACCTATTGCAGTTGTTTAAGATTCTTGAATCTCCTGCTCAAATGACGATATGTGGTATTGCTTACTCATCAAGAAAAATTGTGGCCAGACTCCACAACAAACAATTAGAAGTAAAAAAGACAGATAATAACAAGAGGCTAAATTATTTTTCCATTAGAACACCTAAAATATGGAACACACTACCACAGGACATAGCTGACTCACCAACTATTACAATATTTAAGAATAAACTTGATAAATGGATGGAAGATCATAATTTGGGTTAAATGTTCCATGTATATGGAAGACAATCTCGATAGGCAAACTGCCTCCTTTTGTCCTATAAACCAAGTAAACAAAAAAAAATCTCTCCTTCTCCTACAATGCAATAAGTGACTCTGCTACATGTCAGTCTACACAATCCATATCTTCAAAACAAAGAGGGAGGGAGTTTCCACACTACCTTATACTCTGTTTATGATTACAGTCCTAAACACACTAATATTCACTGTCCCCCCTTTTGGAACATATCTTTAACATTCTGATTTTCCACTCCCTTTTATTATATTGAAACTCTAAAATTTCAAAAAACTTTAAAATGCAGCCTTGACAGACATGAAGTGTAACAACTCCACAAAATGCCACACATTACAAACATGCTGACATAAGAAATAATGCTTAAAATCTGACAATTTCCCTTTAAACCACTGCCACCAATTAACTTTCAAATAACATCTGACAACATTCAAGAACACAACCCACCTGAAGATGAAGACAACCCAGATGAATCTGAACAACCAGAAGACAACAACCAACAACAAGACAACAGTCTCATCAATCAAATCAGCCACACCATCAAAACCATTACTACCCCACAACCTCAACAAGAAGATCTGAAAGATGCTATTTTACTGGAAGCAGTGACACAAATAGAAGAAACTCAAAATATTACCAACATAGGACAACCCACAACGACCATGCCAGCACAACACACCATGAGAATTGTCCTTCAGAATTGCAACTTTTATGGACCTATCTATTTCTCTTAAAAAAGCAGCAGAAAAAAAAACAATATTCAATCCTTAGCTGAGCTACTTCTGTAACAAAAAAAAGCTTGAAAAACTGTTACTAACAAATGTTCCAAATGTTGACTTAACCCATGCAGTTACTTAAACACATTCCATTATTTACTAAAAAAAACTACTACTACAGTCATAATAAAGATTATTTACGCAGTACAGTCATAACAAACGTTTTGTACTAACAACATTGCTTTCTTCTCTTAAACGACTAGTATTCTTCATTAGGCTGCAATTTATTCAACAAACTGCTTTATTAATGAAACACAATTATTTATTAAAAGTACTAAAATATTCATAAAAGCTGTTCTTTGTTCATCACATTACTTTATTCAACTGTATTAATAAACAGTTTAACTTATTCACAATCACTTTATTCATGTAAGAAAGCAACCTATTAAACACATTTTTTGATTCGACATACAGTCTACTTCTCATTATTCTTTCCACTAATCTAACTAAATTCCAACTCGTATAATAGTAATAACATTCAGTTAATTGGAGTATACTCACAATAACCAGCTTCTGTGGTGATTAACTGAATATGATCACTTAAATAACCCATGGCTGACAAGTGGCATTAATAAAAAAACATTCATTAACACATTTTTTTATGTATTTTACACATGTGTCAGTTGTATAATTGCAGTTATGAACTGGCGATCGTACATATACAAATCTGATTGGCTGAGAGCTCTTTGAAACCATGATGATATCAAGCTACAATCAACACGGCTTCAAAAAAGCTCCGGTGCCACCAGCCTCCTTACTGACCCATACTAACAAACTCTTCCAACCTAAACCCTCACCACATTGCCCGTCCGTAGATTTTTCAAATGAGTTAGCAATGGTAAGCTTCCGGTTTATGCAGGAGCAGGTAAGTAGTTGCTCAAAAGCCTCACAAAATGTCCAGCTATTTTAAAAGTAAGCCTTCCCTGAACTCGAGTCCAATTCTTTATACAGTGCCCAGTGAACATGTTTCTCACCCGCTGAAGCACGTGCTCATTTCAAGACGGCAGCGGCAGCGCTTGCTACGCTTACTGAGCTTCAAATCCCTCAGTCCCGTTGCTTCCAAATCCTCCGTTACCGATCAACAGCTTAATTTTTTCTTTTATTAAACCTCACCTTTTCTGAGTCCATAGCTCAGTACTGCATTTATGGGGAGACCGGGACCACGGATGACACACAGAGACTGCACATACCGTGGCAGAGTAGCAGCTTCACAGACAAACAGAGCTGTCACCATGTAGCAGCAGCACCATCTGCTGGAGAAAGTAGAAACTGCGCACTTTTTAATTAAAAGGTATACTTCCACTTCACAAATACAATAAAAAAAAGTATTTTAACACAGTTTTTTTTAAATAAATGAACTGAAACTTTAAGCCAGTTCATAATATCAATAAGGCACTCCAGAGTGTGGTATATCATGGGATATCGTCACTTCTTCAACAGTTGGATGCACTCGGCCTGTGGCCTTGTGCCTAACTACCCGAGGCATGATGATATCCCATGATATACCACACCCTGTCATGTCTTATTGCTTAATTATACCATGAACATAAGTGAACAGCCAATGAAATTATCAAACTGGCAGTTTACCACCGGTGTAAATCCTCTGATAACCAATGGCTGATGATGAGCAAACAATCCTACTCCTAATCCAAATCTTCTGCAGCACAGTAATAAATACAATAAAAATAAAAAACAAAGCAACTTCTTTTAAAGTTGTATTTTATAACAGTAAAAAATTAACCTTGGTATAATCGCAATAAGCCACTTGGAGAATGTGGGTTATCAGGGGATTTACCATGGCAGGACAGGATTTACCCACTCAGTTGTGCCTTGTAGGCAAACCGCTCCAGCCATAGTAAATCTACTAATAGCCCACATCCCCTCATGTCTTATTGCTTAAATAAGGCACTCCAGGGAGTGGATTATTGGTGTATTTACCTACTTCTTATGTAGTTAAGTCACTCGGCCATGCCTTGTGGCACACCACACAAGGCATGGGTACATCCGTCAATTACCCACACTCTGTCGTGTCTTATTGCTTAATAATAACCGGCTTCTCCTTTTTCCCATAGGGAAACCGTGGCGTAACTTGCCATTATAAAGAGGTTATACCAAAACATGCACATGGTTTCTTGCTGTGCACATGCTCACGCAGCAGAGCCACCACTCAAGACCGCTGACCGATTCCATCTCTCCCGAAACAGCACCGCGACCGCCAGAAGAACTCTGCGATAAGTTCTTTTTTTCCCCCTACACAGTGAAAACCTCACAAACCAGGGCAAAAAAAGGTTTTAAAATATGCCGATTGAAATAGGCACCTGAGAAGCCACACTGTGAATGCATCGGAAGCTTTTTATTTTATATAATTGCCAAGGCGAACAGGGAAACCCAGCAATTATATAAAATAAAATATGGGTTGCTTAATTCTAACTGCTAGTGCTACTAACTGTTACTGTACATTATTCTTAAAACTGTCACACATATTGTGCTGAGTAGGAATATTCTTCTATACTTACGACACTGTAGGCGCTATCCCACCTCAGGCTTGCGGGCTTGTTCCAACATTTTGTGGGTAAGGTAGTATCAGCAGGCATCATTGTCCAGTATCTCCCTGCATTTCTTCAGGATGTAAAATTGCTGGTGCACCAGTTTTCACTTCCGTTTGCACATTTGAGCTGTTTTGTTCTTGAGTTTGAACCTGTAGCTCAAATGTGCATTTATGCGCCTCCACATGGCATTCGGTTTGTGAATTGTGCTTTGCATTAGGATTTTGGAATTTCCTTTTGTTTGTGCTGCCTCAACCAAGGAACACACCTCCCTCAAGCTCCACAGTCTCATCTTTGCTAATTTTGGTTTTGGCCTAAAAAACATAGTGAAATAGATAATAGTAAGTCACTATATGTTTGGGTATGTCTTATTCTGAGGTAGCTTCATTCAGTTTTTACATTTGTTATCACCCATATGCCGAGAGACATGGTGATTGACACTGTACAGTTGTTATGACAACTTTTAAGAAATCACTTCACTCGTGTGTACATTATATGAGAGAGACAACACACTCCTGCCCCCATGGGTGGTTTCACCCACAGTGCATAGGCATAGTCCAACCATAGTCCTAAATATTAATATTATATATAGCAACAATTCCAGGCAAGGCTGGATTATGAAGAGCTGAATGACAACATGAGCGAGTTACCCCTTCCAAGACAAATGCTAGATATTGTGTAATGAGTGCGCAGCCATATCTCAACAGAACTGATAACCATTGACACTACATATCAGGGAGGGGCTGTGGACATGGCCTACCTAGATTTTAGCAAGGCATTTGATACAGTCCCACACAAAAGATTAATAAACAAGTTAGCCAGCCTTGGAATGGGTCCCAAGGTGGTAGCCTGGATAAACAATTGGCTGGACAACAGGACACAAAGGGTAGTAGTAAAAGGAGTCCACAGTGAAGAAAGGAAGGTTACTAGTGGGGTACCGCAGGGTTCAGTACTGGGACCAGTCCATTTTAATGTCTTTATAAGTGACATTGCAGAGGAACTGGAAGGAAAAGTATGTATCTTTGCAGATAACACAAAGATCTGCAACAGGGTTGATACACAAGATGGAGTGGAAAGGATGAGAAGGGACTTGGCAAGGTTGGAGGAATGGTCAAATGTATGGTAGCTTAGATTCAATGCAAAGAAGTGCAAGGTAATTCACCTGGGAAACAAAAACCCAGGGGAAGAGTACACAATGAGGGTGAGATACTGACAACAATAAAAATGGAAAGGGACCTGGGGTTAATTGTATCAGATGACCTAAAGGTGGGCAAGCAATGTGAGAAGGCGAAAGGAAGGCTGGGGGATACTGGGATGCATAGGGAGAGGCATCAACAGTAGAAAACAGAAAGTTGTTATCCCTCTGTACAGACAGTTGGTGAGACCCCATCTGGAGTACTGTGTGCAGTTCTGGAGACCCCTTCTCCACAAAGACATAGACAGAGTGGAGGCTGTCCAGAGGAGGGCAACTAAAATGGTGCAGGGTCTGCACCAGAAGACATACGAAGAGAGACTAAAGGAGTTTAATATGTATACCCTTGAGGAAAGAAGGGAGAGGGGGGACATGATAGAAACTTTCAAGTGCCTCAAGGGAATCAACAAAGTCCAAGAGGGTAGTATCTTTCAGAAAAAAAGAGATGTGCAAGAACAAGGGGGCACAATTTGAAGATAGAGGAGGGAAGGCTCAGACGTAATGTGAGGAAGTATTTTTTCATGGAGAGGGTTGTGGATGCATGGAATAGCCTTCCTGAGGAGGTTGTGGAGTCAAGAACAGTGGGGAATTCAAGAATGCATGCAACAGACATAAGGCAGTCCTAGTATGGGGTAGGAGGTTAACTAGGATCTGCAGCTTATCCATTAGGTAGGAAAATGGGCAGACTAGGTGGGCCAAGCAGTCCTTATCTGTCATCGAATTCTATGTTTCTATGTCCCAGATAACAGCTCCACACAACTAAGTACAGTGAGGGTGTCCATGGTGTCACCAAGGTAGTTGCCTGACAGTGTAAAAACACATACTGTGTCATGACTGTCCACCCACAGACAACCTGTTATCTGTCACAGTTGCACTTGGTGGGCCCTATTTCTCATGATACTGTGGCAACACAGATTCTATGTGTGTGCTCTATTTTCTATTTTCAGCGTGCATTTAATATAACCCATTTTGTTTTGCTTTTAGACCACATGCTGACGCAGCGCCTTGTCTTTGTTTTTTTTACAATTTGTATTCTATGTGTGTATGTGTCATGTGTGTTATGTATGCAGCATGTCTATTTTTTGACAAAGATTTTGTGACTCTTAAAAGAACCATTTTTTCAAGGGGTACATTTAAACAGTCTGATATTTTTAGAGTACTGTGAGGATTCCATCTCGAAGGTCTCCCAGCAAAAGGCAGTTGCCAGCATGACAGAAGTACACACCATCTGGTATATATAGCCAATCATTACAATACTTAATTTAAGGGTGACACATGGTGTGCATCCCAGACATGCTCAGAGATCCAGAAATTTGTATGTTCACTTTCCTTCATGCCCTGTCAGCAGATACATGTGCTGTTCTGCTTGCCAGACTCTACACTCTGTAATATCTGAAAACAGTATCTTACAGGCAGGTAACATACTCATAATAGAAGCAAGGTCCAATTTTGCTTCTGCTACTAAATCTACCCATCATTTGGTGCCTAAATCATTGCCTCCGAGATGAATCAGCAGTATGTCCAGATGAGCTTGAGTGCTCAGTAGTCTGTGCATTGTTGGCATGAGGTGCTCCCACCTCATGCCTCCCCTGCCAAACCACTTTACAGAGCAATTTGGAAGCTGCAGGTCTTTACCAAACTGACTTCTCTGAGCATACTCTGAAGCTTGTTGTACTATGCTGCTGCCAATGACCCACATAGTCCATTTGCTGTTTTCTACCAAAAAATCAGTGTTTGTCCTGCAGTGTATAGTCACTATTGAATATGAAACTGAGATTTCCCTCTCTGCTTCATCACTGCTTTGATGTGCTGTTCCAATGCATAGGATAAAAGAAAATCATTGGCTAATAGTTGTCATGGTTAACCAATACAGTGGATGCATGCACTATACCTACAGTTAATGACTGCAGCTCCTGTCAAGCAGAAATCTTGCAAAATTTCCAGGAGGGAAAATACTACATTTTTATAGGCTACTTCAAACAATCACAAGTAAATAGCTAGCTATTATTGGTTGCCTCTTCTTTTATGATACATGTGCTGCCTGCTTGCTGCCTCAATTTGAAGCTATATCTGTGCTGGTAAGTACTCACTGACTCTCTGACTTTAAACAGTTATAACTTCTTCCCACAGCATAACAGATTATTTATATTGCTATAGTGAAACAGAGGAGTTAAAAAATGTTTTGTTTAATGCTATTTTTGAGTCATTATCAGTTTTTATAATGCTAGTAAAATTCTATAGAAAATGTCATGTACTTACACAGAGTAAACCTGGTTTGTTTATTTTTTTCTAAGATGGCTGCTATGTCCTTCTTCTCCAGTCTTCAGCACTTGTGATTGGTTGCTTGACATGGCCTGATCCATGTTATGTTCCATTGGTGTGAGCATCCGTCACTCAAATACAAAGCAGTGTCTGATTGGCATAGCCTTAAAGAGGGTGTTTTAATGTGATTATTCAACACTTTTGTGCTCATAACGCTATTATTCGACACTTTCATGCTGATGACATCATTTTGCAGCACTATCGTATATATTCAACACTTTTGTGCATTCAACACTATTTTGCGACACTGCTATTCGACACTGTCGTGCTGACATCATTTTGTGACACTGTTGTGCATTACTTTGCGAAAATGTCACAAATAATCTGCTTTTTAACAAAAATAGTGTGTATAGTGAAAACTTTCGTAAAAAAACTTTCTGCTATATTTTCAGATATTGTGCTGTGTTATAACTCAGCTTCTATTGTGCAACATCTAAAAGCATTGCATTTTGGTTTCACTAGTGTTGCACTGTGAGAATTATGTGTGCAATGTTTTGTTAGCACTGCTCTCTATTCATGTAATATGACAGATGTACAGTGTGTATGACTATGCAATGTTATTAAATAATTGTTGCTCACCACTAAATATTTTTTTCTCTATTTCTTATACAGGTATCTGATACTGATGAAACATTTTCCCACACTACTGTGAATTTGTAGAGAAGAAAGATGCCTTCTAAGCAGAAACGCAGTTATATGCAGAGAAGAAACAGGTATCATAGTAGTACACTGTTACTTAAGAGTGGTACGAAAACCACACTTGCTACATCAAGATGTAAACTGAATTATCATTCTGCTCAAGGAATGACTTCACAGGTTGCGTGCTCCACAAAAATTGTATGTACTTGCTCAACTGCAAGCCAAATATGCACAGCTCAGCAACAGTTGTGGAAATCTTCCAGACGAAAAAATAATGTTACAAAGGCAAGCATAAACAAATGTACTAATCAACAGCGTAAAGGCATGGCTGCTGATGCTCACCTGAGGAAGCAAAGGTATTTCCAATCACTAGCTTGTAAAGCTAAGTTAGATAGACTTATTGCAGCTGTGATGAGATGTGAGCACAAAAAACTAAAGATTCATCTGTCTTTGATGAAATTGCGTCTCAGAGTTTGTACATTTGTCAACAGAGCAATATTTGTTCTTCAATGCCTGTGGTGTAAAATGGCACATGTACTTGAACAATTCAGAAAAGTTGTGTACAGCATTAAGATGAGGCTACAACACTATCCCGTCTTAAACCAGCACAACTTCTGTGACGTTTTCACAGGTAGCTGGCTACACACACAGCACTCAGAGGCATATTTCTGGGAGAAGTCATATTACTCACAGAAAAAGGACAGCAAGTTCTGTATTGATGAGTCCGGTAAACTGTGTAATGTGCTGACTGTATGTGATGACATTACAGCTGAGTCAGATGATGAGTCTAAGTCAACTGTTCAGCCTTGTAAGCATCACTGTCTGGTATGGACATGTGATGCAACTTGCAACCGCAGACAATCATCATTTGATAAAGTCGAGCACTTTACCAATCTGTTTGTTGTTACTGATCATAAAGACAGACATAACTTGTTTGATACTATAGACCTTTATGAGATCCATCCACATGCTGGACTTATAGGTCATTCACTAGCATGCCTAGATAGTGGTGTTT
Source organism: Neoceratodus forsteri (assembly GCA_016271365.2). Classification (NCBI taxonomy): domain Eukaryota; kingdom Metazoa; phylum Chordata; order Ceratodontiformes; family Ceratodontidae; genus Neoceratodus; species Neoceratodus forsteri. Next base: position 1,334,831,410 of record CM057449.1, read on the forward strand.
GTGACAGTGTATTTCACCACATGTGGATGCTGGCAGTGAATCAATCAGGGATGCAGAACTTTGTGTATAGGGTCTATGAGGTGCGACGAGTTGTTGCGCAGTATACTCATGTTAATGAGTTGCTGCAGTCTGGTGACATGCGTGGTGCCATGATATTTCTAAAACAGCTGCAACATGACAGGAGTGTTACAGATACCATGATTGATCAGTCATCAATTGCTGATGGAAATTCTGTCTCTGTCTTAGAAAGAGATATTCTGAAGCAGTTTGAAAATCCATTGCCAAATTTGAGTTGGCAAAGACAGAGAAATTTGACTCTGTATGTGTGTCATGTGATTGGCTCTGTTACCAGAAACAAACGGTCACAGTTAATCTGGAAACCTTGTCACCGTACAATGACATGTGATTTTGACTCTCAGCATTTCTGCTGTTAAAGTGTGACTTCCAGTTAGAGCCAATCATTGTGATGTGCAAGCACTGTTTCTTCAAGGTGAAGAGTAACACTCTGCCACCAAGGTCACTGTTGAACAATATGGAGGCACATGTTACACCTGCTGAGATTGTCACATTGAATATCTTTGAGGGGATTCTTGTTCAGACTATGAAACTGTTTAAAACTATTCTACATCTGAATACAAAAACATGGAACTTTCCACACAAAAAAATTAATTAGGTCTCTTAACGGTTTCGTTATGTATCTTCCACTTCCTCTGCAGGAAAATGTGGAGGCAATCTCCAGTGGGAACAGTTTGGTGATTCTTGTCAACGGTGTTCCAACAAAGTCAAAGGTCATCTGGCAGGATGTTGTCAATGTAGAGAAGGTGAAGTTTGCTCTTACTTACTTGAAGAGCAACAATCCCTTTTATGCAGACCTTGACATTGATCGCATGAGTAGTGTGTCTGCTGAACACGACGTGTTGAATACCACAAAACCAATGCTTGAGAAGGTCAATGTAGAGGCAGCTGACAATGTGTATAAACAGTACACAATACATCCACTACATGGCAGAGATCCAGTTGGGGATAACATTGATCTGTATAGAATGAAACAAGTGGAAGTTGTCCTTGTCAGCATTTGGGAGGCGACATTAGAAGCACGTTGTTTTACGGATTTATTTCCAAAAGGGTCAAGTGGACACTTAGATGATAGAGAAGTGCGTGTGCAAGATGTTGAATACTGTAGCAGTCGCGTGCTCAGTAAGGATGGCAAATTCAGATGCAACATACAGTACTTGTTCCATCTCCTCTGGGACAGTGAGCTTAGCATACTGTCTGCATCAATTGCACATACTATACGGTTGACAACTCCACTTGATGGAATCACTGCCATTGAGTTTTTGCAGAAATTAAAGCAAAAGGATGAAACTATGCAGGTCAATTTGTCTTCTATACTGTCAAGTCTATGTGGCACCAAAGAATACTGGTATCACAGACACTCTGAGGTGATGACTATGCTGCACAAGTATGGTGCAATGACATGGTTCATCACACTCCGCTGTGCTGAGTACACCTGGGAGGAGGTAATTGAACTGTTGAAGTGGGCAAATTGTGATGTAGAGGGTATTTCATCAATGACTCTTGGAGAGATGTGCTCACTTGACCCAGTGTCTGTGACTAGACATTTTCACAAGCGATTCCATGATATTCTGACTTTCATTTTGTTAAAGGACAATCTGCCTCTCGGTATTGTAGAGCATTACTTCTGGAGGAGGGAATATCAGGCACGAGACGCTCCTCATATTCATATGTTACTGTGGATCAAGGACGCCCCATGCATAGGCGAACATGAAGCAGCAGAAGTGCTTGCGTTCATTAAATGATACATCACTTGCCGCATACTGTACAAGTATGACAGTCCTACACTGTGGAATTTGGTGCAGAAGTTCCAATGCCATATTTGTGTGAAATACTGCTGCCAGATAGTGAAGAGCAAATCTGATTGGTACACAAGATGTGGCTTTGGATTTCCCAGACGTGTCTGTCAGGACAGTCGTATGAATGAACTGTTTTCAGCAATGCAACACCACTTGAAGGTAAAATCAACCAAGAGGGTATATTAGTTACCCAGGGATGAGAATGAGGTGTACATCAATGACTACAACCTCACTCTTCTTTTGATGTGGCAAGCAAACATAGATGTTCGGTTTGTGGCTGACAACTCATTGGCTCTGGTTCGGTACGTCACTTTGTACATCACCAAACATGAGCAGACTAGCTTGCAAGGTCTTTGGGAAGATATTGCCAGTTCAAGCAAGTCACTGACATCACAGTTGTGGTCACTGGGATTGAAGACCCTATCACACAGAGAATGTGGTGCTTATGAGGCCAGTGATCGTTTGATCTGTACATATTTGTACAGCAAATCTGATGCTGTGCGATTTCTCAGGGTTAACTACAAAGAGAAGCACAAATGTGTGCTTATTTCTCATGCTGAGATTGAGAAATTGGTTCTCAACAGACCCTCTTCAAAATGTATATTGAAGAATAACCTGACTGACACATACTACCCCCATAGACACAGTGACATAAATGGTATGTGTCTATTTGAGGTGGCTAAATGGTACGACTACAAGATAGATGTCTCACCTGATTGCACACATGACATTTACAAGGTCAGAAGAGTGGATGGCTGTCTCATAAAGACATAAGCCTTGGCTCATTGACCATTGCAAATTACATCTAGGTACATCTGAGAGCAGAGAGCATTACTACTTTGCTCTGCTATTCTTATTTAAACCCTGGAGAAATGAGTCAGAATTGAAAGGTGACTGTGATACATTTGAGGAACAATTCAATCACAATTATGACACATTCAAAATTGAATACTCTGACACATACATACAGAGACTGGATGCTGAGAAGGAACAGCTGGAAAAGGCACAGAAACAACTTGAGGACACTCCTGTTAGTTCATAGGACATCCTTAATCCAAAAGGAGAAGGTATACTTGGAGTACCTCTGCCTGAATGCCCCAGAAGAAAAAATTACTCACCTTAGTAATTGCTTTTCTTCTCATGGAGTCTTGCTATATTATGACTAAATGCAGTCAGCCACTGCAGCTGAACTGCCCGAGAGGAAAGAGTTAACTCCAGAGAGTCTGGAGTTCCACAGCGCGAGGGCGCTATACCAAAGCTCTATCTGGCCAGTTTCAAATGAAACTGTCAGATCTTTACGGCTAACACTAAGCAACAAGTCTGTGTGAAAGCTCTACACTAGCCAAGTGGCTACCTACTAGTAGAATAACAACAATATAAACAACAATATAAACAGCAATAATAATAATAACAATGAATAATAGTATTATTAGTTTCTCCCTAACAAGCACTATTAGACCCCTTCCCCAAGACTCAAGTCCAGGAAGGGGCCAACATATTACTTAAAACAGAAATACCTAATTCCTAACCCTAAATAAAGGGGTGAAGGGAAGAACTAAAATGGCATGACACAGTGCTTGCACTAATTTGCCACCCCTACCCAAGTAGAAGTTCTGAGAGGGGCAGGAGGGAGGGTGGTCATAATATAGCAAGACTCCATGAGAAGAAAAGCAATTACTAAGGTGAGTAATTTTTTCTTCAAACACCATGAAGTCTTGCTATATTATGACTATATGCAGATTACACAGCAGTACCTCCATGGAGGAGGGTCAGAACCTACTTAGGAAATAGGCTCTGAAGCACAGCTGTGCCAAAACGAGCATCTCTCCTGGACTGAATATCCAGGAATAATGCTTGGTAAAGTGTGAACTGTTTTCCAAGTAGCAGCTTGACAGATTTCCAGAATGGGAATATCTCTAGCAGCCGCTAGAGATGCAGCTGTACCCCTGGTGGAGTGAGCCTCAGTCCTGAGGGGTTCTCTACCTAGTTTTGATAACAAAATTGGATACAAGAGACAATCCACCTTGCAATTGTCCTCTTAGTGGCAGGTTTCCTTGCCAACCTCGCCATAGGTAAGGAAGAGTTGGAGGATTCGAACCTGTGACCCTTGGTGCTCCAAATAGTAGCTTAAGGCTCTTTTGACGCCCAAGCTGTGCAGACTCCTCTCACCTGAGGAAGAATGCTCAGTGAAAATACTGGAAGAGAGATGGATTGGTTCAGGTGGAAATCTGAAACCACTTTAGGCAAAACTTTCTGTTAGTCCTGAGGACTACCTTATCTCTGTGGAAAGAGATAAAATCTTCTTCCACTGACAGGGCCTGTAGTTCACTTATGCGATCTGGCAGAAGTGATAGCCACTAGGAAAACAGTTTTCCAAGTCAGAAACTTGAGCTCTGCTGAGGACAGAGGCTCAAGGGGGGGTTGCATTAACTGAGCAATGCAAACATTCAGGTCCCAAGCGGGAGCTGGTTCTCGAAAAGGAGGGTTGGTGTGAAGTAACCCTTTAAAAAACTTGGAAAGCACAGGGTGAGAAGAAAAGGAAGCAGGCTTCCCTGCTGACAGAAAAGCAGAGACAGCTGCCAGATGAACCTTTAAGGTAGCTGGCCTAAGGCCTAAGGAATTTAAATGGACCAAATAGTCCAGTAAATGGGCAGATCAGCAGATTCTGGGATAATCTGCTTCTCAGAGCACCAGATGGAAAACCTTTCCACTTAGAATTGTAAGTGGCTCTAGTGGAAGGCTTTCCTTGAAGCCTTTAAATATCCAAAACACCTTGAGAAAGGTGTAAGTCAGCAAATCTCCTCAAGAGCCATGCCTTGAGATGGAGGGATTTGAGGTCCGGATACCACACTCTCCCCTGTGCACAGGCCAGTAAGTCGTGGACTCTGGGCAAGCTCAGGGCAGGGTGGACTGTCAAGGACAGAAGCAGTGGGTACCAGGGCTGTCTGGCCCAATCTGGAGCAATCAGAATCACCTTGCAGGGCTGAGATCTGATTTTTACTAGTACCCTGAAAAGAAGGGGAAAGGGGGAAAGGCATACAGGAACTTCCCTTTCCAATCCAACTGAAAGGCGTCCAGGGGGACTGATCCCAGCACTGGAGGCCTGCAACAAAACAGAGGAAGTTGGTGGTTGTCTGGGGCTGCGAAAAGATCTATCTGAGGGGTGCCCCATCTGGCAAAGACTGACCCCAGCACCTGAGGATTCAGAGCCCATTCGTGATGGCCCTGAGAAATCCTGCTGAGGGCATCCGCCAGGACATTGTCCTTCCCTGGAAGGTGAACTGCTATCAGGAGGTGTTCAGGAGTAAGCCAGAGACCACAACTTCATTGCTTCGGTGCACAAGGCTGATGACCGAGTGCCCCTTTCTTGTTGATGTACCACATTGTTGTGGTATTGTCTGTCCTGACTTGAACTACTTTGTTCTGGACAGAAGCTGAAAATGCCTGAAGAGCTAAAAGGACAGCTCTGAGTTCCAAAAGATTGATGTGGAGCAGAGATTCCTGGGGAGACCACACTCCCTGAGTGGACAGGTCGCCCAAGTGAGCTCCCCACCCTAACAGGGAAGCATCCGTGGTGAGGGTGAGGGAGTGGGAAACGGAATGAAAGGAACCCTTGTTTTAGATTGCTTTGATCCTGCCACCAGTGTAAGGCCAGGATCAGGGTTTGGGTCACTGGAACCAATTTGGAAGGGGTCCTTCCTTTGAGACCAATAGGCCCTCAAATGGAACTGAATGTCCTTCATCTGGAATCTTGCTCCTTGCACTACAGCTGTGGAAGCAGCCATGTGCCCTAGGAGTTGCAGAAAATGCCTTGCTGGTCGAGAGACCCGCAGGGTAAAGGAGGATGCCAGGGCAATGAGTCTGTCTACCCTTTCCGAGGGGAGAAATGCCCTGGCTAACTTTGTGTTCAATTCTGCACCTATGAAAGTTAGTACCTGAACTGGTTCGAGAACTGACTTTGGTAAATTCAGCAGGAATCCCAGGGAAGTGAGAAGCTGCTGGGTGACTTGCAAGTGGGATTTTACCTGATCTGGGGACTGACCCACTATGAGCCAGTCGTCCAGGTAGGGAAACACAGCAATCCTTTTTCTTAAATGAGCCACTACCACAGCTAGACATTTCGTGAATACCCTTGGCGCAGAGGTAAGGCCGAAGGGCATTGCCCTGAACTGGTAGTGGCCTGAGGGTAGTTCGAACCTGAGGTACTTTTGTGAGAAGGCCTGATCAGAACATGAAAATAGGCATCCTTGAGGTCCAGGGAAGCTAACCAGTCCCCTGGCCTCAGGGAGGGCAAAATCATTGTCAGAGTTAACATTTTGAACTTTGGTTTCAAAAGATGCTTGTTCAGGTACCTTAAATCTAAAATGGGCCGCCATTCTCCTGTCTTTTTTGGGGTAAGAAAGTATCTTGAGTACAGCCCCTTGCCCTGATGGCAAGGAGGGACCCTTTCTACTGCTTTGCAGTCCAAAAGAGAAGAAACCTCTGCTTCCAAAGCAAGGGCTTCTGAAGGATTTGCAGGTGGAAAATGTCTGGCTCTCATCTTTGGAAACTGTTTGAAGCTGAGAACCAGACCCTGGCCTATTACCTCCAGAACCCACCTGTCCGAAGTTAGGGACACCCAGTTCTGGCTGAAATAAACCAACCTGCCCCCCACTGGTACAGGAGAATCGGCCCTGGGCACCCTATCAGGGTGCCTGCTTGGCAGTAGCCTTAGGCTGAGGGAGGGGGACGGTTTACTTGTGCCCCGTCTACCTCTGCCTCTAAAGAAACCACTCTGTGCAAATGCAGAGGAGGCCTGAAATTGGTGGAAAGGCCTGCCCCTACCTCTGGGAGCGTGCCTCTGTGGAGTGGCATGCCTGTCCTTAGCCTGGACACTTTTGTAGGTAGTTCTGTATTCATCCATCTTTTTCATATAGTTTTCTGTTTGTTCCCCAAACAGAGAATTACCCACAACAGGAAAATCCATAGCCTTCGACTGAGTATCTTGGGACAGATTAGTGCATCTGAGCCATGCCAACCTACGGAAAGCTACAGAAGTGGCCATGACCCTAGAGGAAACATCATTAACATCAACAGCAGTATGAAATTGAACTTTAGAGGCTTCAATGCCATCAGCAGCCACCTGTTCCAACTCACTAGCCAGCTGGCCATGGGCCTGCTTGGCTAACTGCAATACTGTGTCCCACCTAGATTTCTGATATCTAGCCACATAAGTCATATAATTTGCCTGCCTGAGTCCCAGAAGCTGCCATATACTGTTTTTTCGCCATGGCATCAATCTTCCTGGAATCCTTATCAGGAGGCTGTGAGGCCAGAGGAATATTAGCTTTGTCATAGCCTGCAGCTTGTACCACACCTACATGACTACACTGCTCAGTGAGGAAGTCTGTATCAGAGCCTGACAAGGTATATCTTCTGACCATTTTTTTATCTACAGGAGGGACAGAATGAGGATTTTTTAAAATCTTTGTTGTTTGCTTTCTAAATGACTTATGCAAAGGAATAGACAACCTCCTAGACTCTGGTATATCCATCATTTCTACATAATCAGGCTCCTCTTGCTCATCCACAGCTTCCTCTAAAGGAAGCTGGAGGGTTTCTGCAACCTTTTTGTAAAACATAAAATGAGAAGAGGACTCAGACAGAATAGGAGGAGATTCTAAAGGTCTGTCTGGAGAAATGTCCGGTTCAATGGGCACGTCCAGACCCTCCCAGCCACACATGTAATGATCAAATTCGTCCTCCTCTCCTGTGGTTCATAAAATTCCTCAACATCATACTCCTGAACCACTGGCACTGAACGAACCAACCTTTTACCAACTGTAGGTGGTCTCGGCAGGACCCTGAGACAGTGACTGGACAATCTGTATGGCTTTAGCTATTTCTGCAGCAGTTGGAGACAATTTTGGACTCCAAACCTACTGATTTCTTAGTCTTTTTCACTGAGACTGGTTCCCCTGAACCAGCCTTCCTTTTGCCCGAGGAAGTCTCGCCCTGGTCAGAGGGCACTCCCTCTGGTCCAGTGGGTACTGTACCGGGCTGGCCATCTGGGTCAGCGGACTTCTTGGCCTCTCATTCCCTGAGCCGGCCCAATCTCTTTTCCAGGGTGGCTGCAGGAAATTTTACACACCTGGCAGTCTGACAGGAGGTGGTCAGCCCCAGACACAACACAGTGGTGTGGGTCAGCCTTGGCAAAGGCTTCCCACAGACATCACAGTGTTGAAACCCAGTGGCCCGGTTTTTCTTTTGGGTTTCTCAGACATAATGCCAGCCTAACCAAAAACTTGCCCTTTTTATGGCAGTGCCAGGCAAGACACCCTTATCGGTTCCTAACCGTTTCACGGGTATTTGAAAAAACCCTATTTAAAATCAAGGTTTTTTTAGAACCGATAAGAACTGGGTACCTCACTCTAAAAGCCCAAAAACTTTAAAACGTTAAAATAAGCAAACCGATCGGTTCAAAACCGAACCGATAACTAAATTTCCACACAGACTGTACATTTTGTACTTACAGTTTACCAGATAGAGCTTTAACCGAAATGCGGCAAAATAATTACTTTTTGCCGGTTCAAATGAACCGAAAATACTCGCTTGAACCGAGAAATGAACCGAGCTGAAGGAGCTGATCTCCGGAGCGACTGTTCAGTGAAGCGAGTAAAGAATCTGACAGTTTCATTTGAAACTGCCCAGATAGAGTTTTGGTATAGCGCCTGCTTTAGAACTCCAGACTTTCTGGAGTTAACTCTTTCTCTCCGGCAGTTCAAGTGCAGTGGCTAACTGCAATAGTCCTAATATAGCAAGACTTCATGGTGTTTGAATAAATATTTTTGCGGTTCAAATGAACTAAAATACTCGCTTGAACCGAGAAATGAACCGATGTGAAGGAGCTGATCTCCGGAGCGACTGTTCAGTGAAGCGGAGTAAAGAATCTGACAGTTTCATTTGAAACTGGCCAGATAGAGCTTTGGTATAGCGCCCTCACGCTGTGGAACTCCAGACTCTCTGGAGTTAACTCTTTCCTCTCCGGGGCAGTTCAGCTGCAGTGGCTAACTGCATTTAGTCGTAATATAGCAAGACTTCATGGTGTTTGAAGTACTCATGTCAGAAGTAGAGAGTGCTATGGAACATGGTACACTGTTGATCCAGCAGAACTGAGACAGAGACTCAATGAGCAGCAATGTGTGCTGCACTCTGCAGTTACTGATGCTGTGCAGCATGGGATACTACATGAACAGAAGAAATGTGACTGTCTTGACCACAAGCCACTACTGATGTTTGTTAGAGGCTCAGCAGGTACAGGTAAGAGCTTCTGTATAGAGGCCATTATGGCTGAAATACAGAAACTGACAGGCTCATCAATGTCTGTTGCTGTTAGTGCTCCCACTGGATTGGCTGCATTGGTGGAGTTACGGTACACCATCTCTTCATGTTGCCAGTGGAGCATGGTATCGCAGGAGAGTATCGTAAGCTGTCATTTGAGGTTGCATCTCAGCTTCATTCCATGTTTATGAAAATGAAGTTACTAATCATTGATGAGATTAGCATGGTCTCTAATTTGATGCATGTTTGGATACACCTAAATCTACAGGAGATTTCGGGCACTGACTATGGAGATGCATTTGGTGGTAAAAGCATTGTTGTATTTGGAGACCTTTTACAACTTGCACCAGTTAATGTGGAACATGTCTTTGCAGCTCTGACTGTCAAGCAGGCTAAGAATACACTAGGCTGCAATGGAGGTTGTAATCTGTGGGAGTTATTTACCTATGTCGAGTTGTGTGAGAATATGCAGCAGAGTGGTGATCTGGCTTACAAGGCACTGTTGGATCAAGCTCGTACAGGTTCTTTGTCACCACAACATCTTTCAATGTTACATGGTCAAAGAATCACAACAGATACTACATCCATACATATAGCATGCAATGTTTTCAGTGACGTGTACTCCAAGGCCACACGGATTGTGTGTCTTATGCCATGACTTAAGAAATGTGCCGAATTCAACAGTGTTATGTTGAGGAGAGAGAATCAAGAGATTGTCACATTGCATGCTGTTGATACAGTTGATGGTGTAATTCTAAGTCAGAAGCTGGTAGCAAAGATGACTGAATGACTGTCTGAACTGAAGTTGGATGTTTCATGTACAGCTGGCCTGGAAGCTGTTCTTACAGTTTGTAAGAATGAGCATGTCATGCTACAGCATAATCTTGATGTTGAGCATGGCATGGTAAATGGAGCCATGGGTCACATCATCAACTTCATAGACAATGTTCAGAAGATGTTTATCGAGACACTTGTCCACTTTGACAACATGGAACAGTCTGTGCAGATTGATCATACCTGTGTTAACTTTGTATTTAAGGATATCTATGTCAACAGGAAACAATTAACAATATGTGTTGCATATGCTGTTTCCATTCACAAGTCACAGGGCTTGAGTTTGGATTCAGCAATGGTGGATATAGGCACATACATTTTCAAAGATGGCATGGCATGAGCTATGTCGCACTTTCACGCATCTGCAGTCTTTCTGGGTTGCACATCATAACACTTGCACCACAGAAGACACACGCTGACAAGCGATGTATTGTGAAGTACAACAGATTATGTACTCTGCATCAGCCACAGATGTCTCTCATTCCACTACCTACGTATGTGGTTGTCTCACATCCCACAGTCACAGCTTCACCTGGCAACAAGAGAAAATGAGCTGCCACTACTGAATCAACTGCGCACACTAACAAGAAAGTCAGTATGTCAAACATAGATGCAGAATCAGCTGTTTCTAAGAAGTCACTTGGTATGGCTGTTGTCCCAGTGTTTGATAACAGTACTAGAGTAAACTGCTATGCTAATTCAGTTATGCAAGCATTTCTCCACATGCCACACTTTGTGCAGGCAATATCAGCTTCACAAGACACTCCCTTATCAAAGGCATTGAAGGAAGTTGTTAATGTGACTTCTAATCAGTTACACAATGTACAGTCACTGACACCTCTACGACAAGTCTTAGGTACCTATGATGGGCGCAGTATGTTTGCTGCTAACATGCAGCAGGACACCAATGAGTTTATGATGGCCATCATAAACAGTTTGGATGAAGAGGGGATTCCAATGCAACAGTACTTCACTGTCTCATATGTTACCAGATATTTATGTCTGTTGTGATCATTCTGAGTGAGAAACCACTGAGGACATGCTTTGGGTTTCTTTGTTTGTGCCTCACTCACAAAGTGTCAAGTTCTGGCAGCTGTTTACCAATGCAGAAAGTGGTCACCTATGTGTTAGGTGTGGAGGGACATGTACTCGGTCTATATGTCTCAGGACTTCATCTCAATATCTTATGCTTGTATTGCATAGATTTGACTCTAATGGGCTCAGAGTTGATACACCTATCACAGATTTCACAGCTGGTAGAATTGTATTTAACCAAGCAGTGTTTGACACTCAGGCTGTGAACTACCACTATGGCCAGTCTGTACATTCTGGACATTACACTTCTTGGTTGAGATACAGAACTGTGTGGGTTGAATGCAATGACTCCATGCACTTTTAAGCAAAGGCTACCATGACACTTAAAAAATGCATACATCCTGATATTGAAGAACTATTACAATCTTCATGCATCAGAAGAATAGTCACACAACATGTGACATAACTTGCTGTCCTTTTTGCTGTTGAGTGACTTCTGCTACATAAATACTATTATTTCTTATGCAAATCGGCATCCAATATTACATTGATAGTACATCTTATGGTTTACATGCATATGTTAACTCAATCTGACTATAGATAGTTGCGTTAATCAGTGACACAGTGAAAATAGTTGCAGTGGTCTTTGATCAGCGCCAACTGTCTTTACAGTCACTAGACAAACCACATTTAGATGTCTAAGAAAGACTTTGAGATGGCAACAAGATATGACTATCTGGTCCTCCTGTTCTGTCATTGTCTTTTCTTCTGAGTAACTCATATGCAGCCATAACAAGCACTACTTGGCACACTTGCCAACTGTGTGCCTCTACTTAGGCACTATATTTGTCCATGTCCATGGAAAACTGTGTTTTGCATGTCTTTTCAAATGCTTGTACTGTGTCATGATATTATTTGGATCTTTTATGAATAAAATATATCCTGCATTTGTTTGTGCCGCTTCTGTACTTAACACAGTTGCACATTGTTTTCTATCTGATCTGCTGACCTGTACTTAAGAGTGTCATACTCTGATATAGGTATCACTCTGTAACATGTTGAGTATTACCAGGTGTGGCTTGTCTTTTTTTGTCCCTTTGCGACTTGACTTAATACATTACTATTGTATCGCAACAGTGTACTACTATGTTTGTTTTCTTTTCGTACATCTGTGTTGTATATACTGTACGTATATATGATTATCAATAGATTAGTTAAAGTCAGTGCTGTTGGCTTTTTAGCAGTTGTCTTAATTGCTATTTAACTGAATGTATTAAACAATGCTAAATATTTTGCTGTTTTACACTATTTAATCGACAAGTATTTCAACATATTCTTAATATATTAATTAATATTACGTAGCTATTTAGTACAACTTTTCTAATTTGTGGTGAGTTTCATATAGGTATCATTAATAGTAATAAAGAGTATTGTGGTAAATCTTTGTTTATTAACAAGAGGTGCCATTTTCTCAATAATAGATCATTAATTTTATATTCACAGTATTGTGTGCAAGCATAACTTATTATTAACTTACAGTTTTTAGTGATGTAGATACTTCATTAATTCACTATGAATGTTGATTACAGCTTTGATGATTTTTAGTGATGTATATAGTGCCTGTTAGCATATGCCATTTAATTTTGGTTTGTGTAAGTAAATTAAATACATGTATACAATTGTGCACTATTGTAAATCAGACACTTGTACTAATAACAACTGATTTTTATATTCCTGATAATATTTCTTGATCACCTCAATTGGGGGGTCGGGTGGGAATTTTCCAAATGCATCCATAAATCTATATGTCTTTATATGTATATGTATGTGTATATATATGCGTATGTCTACACATAAATATATAAAATTAAATGTTTCTAAATAGCTTTAATAAATATATTTTTTAGATACCAGAATGTGTTTCTGCTGCTATTATTTAAACAGTTGGCACCTGTTTTTTTGCCCACCCCAGGAACATTCACACTATCAGTCACACAATGACAATTACATCATCACTGTTTGATACATGGTAAGCAGTGTACAGAGACTATCATGGCAGCTGTGTTCATGTGGTCTATGCTACTGTCACAACTTCCTCACCAAGTAGCTGTTATACTGTTTGACATGCATTTTTAACTTGATGTAATACTTTTTTTATATATTGTTTTGTGAGACTGATTTTGTGCACCAATTTGACTTTCAGCCTTTTTAATCAACTATTAATTTGGCAATAAATATTTTTAAAGCCTTATCTAACTGTGTTATGTCTTGGTATATTACTGTGTACAAAGAAAGTACAAGAAGTAAATCTGTGCATATTTTCTACTTAGCTGAGTACAGGTACTATTGGTCCATGTGTCAGACATATTACTGTCCTATTCCATTTATGTATGAGTTCATTTTTATGTCTAAGGTGTAGCACATGAACTATTGCCACATAAATAGCATAAGACAAGTTCATATTATGATACAGCTATCTATATATTGGTCACTGCATGGTGCACAAAGTGAGTCACGCTCTCACCAATATATATACAATGAAGTATGCAGATTATGCTTTCTTAAAAAGGCAGTAAATTCATGGAAAACAATTCTGTTTAATGCATCAGTTAGGGTTGTTCAGCAGTGACAAAAGTGAGGAAATTCGGTGTTAGGGTTTAAAACCCTAACTCCACATTCCCCACCCCCAGCACCACACACATACACACACACACACACACACACGCACACACACACATACAGACAGACACACACACACACACATATACACACACACACGCACATGCAAGTGGGTGGGAGGACCAAGGCAACACAACCAATCATAGATAACCAGCAGCAGGTGACAGAAATAACATACAACTGTCTAAATGTACCACAAGACACATCCATCATCATGGTCCACCAACTGTGGCATTTGTGCAGCCATGGCTGTACACAACAATCTGGCCATCTGCACAGGGTAACATGCCAGAACAGGAGTACTCTACACACAATACCTATGGTATACAGTACATTGTTTGGTTATACTGGGATAATAACATGAGGTATTAACATAGAAGAAAGCATGGATAAAAAAAGAGTCTAATATAATGTTGTCATAGGCACAAAGACGACAGTATGATAACCTTTGAGTAACATGCAGTGACCAACGTACCCATGCTCAAACCAAGATGGGCTTCATTACATGCACACACACGTAGTATGAATAAAAAGTTCTGGTCACTAATCTATGCACACATGCAGTGCTTAATAGTTTTATGACAGCTCGGCAGTTTTCTGTTCATTATAGTATGCAGAAGTAATATTTGGTTATTATGATGCCATATGCAGAAGCAGTATCATTTTTCTTGTTGATATCTGAAACAATTTGTATGATAATGTCAACCATGGTCCATGATAATACTGAACACTTTGGCCTAGATATTCAAAAGAGTTGAGCCATGCGCAATAGGGTTGCACCTGCGCAAGTCCGAAATTGCGCCATTCTGCAATATTCAGCAGGAAGCAGTTGCACCCCCGAAATCATGCTGAGCAACAGCGCAATGATAATGAAGGCATGCGCAACCAAAGAGGGTGGAACCATGCATAAATGGTGCAGTGTGATATTCAAAGACTTGAGCCATGCGCAATAGGTGAGCAAGCGGAAGTTGCGCCATAGCGGAAATGAGCCAAAATAAAAAGGAGCAAGGGAGAGGTGCAAGAATGCTACAGGGAAGCCACGTGTCAGAAGCAGGGGCAGACAGACAGGGCAGGAGGCACAAACAGGGCAGGCCAGGGAAAGGGCAGTCAGTACAGCCAGGCACAGGGAAGGTGTAGGGAGCCACACAGCACAAAGGCCAGCACAGGCAGGTGTACCTGGTGCAGGGGAGATAGCAGCCAGGACAGCGAGGGGAATGCAGCAATAGCTGCCAGGGGGATGAACACAAGCCTGGGACATGGCCAGTGCCACCTTCCACATGGAGGCCATAATGAGGGGGGTGAGAAGGTGGGCGGCGGGGGGGCATGGCCGTGGAAGGGCCCATCAGCGGTATGCCCCCAACAGGCAGTACCGAGCCCGCACCAGCTTTGAGCAGTACACTGATACTGAGATTGTGGGCCAGTACCACCTGAATAGAGCAATTCTGAGGTGGCTCTGTGAGCTGTACAGTGATGTGATGCAGGCACCCACACGACGGAGCCATGCCCTGTCAATGGAGACTAAGGTAACAGCCTGCATGTGCTTGCTCACCAGGGGTACCTTCCAGAGACCAACTGGGGACACCACAGGCATAACCCAGTCGGCCACATCATGCCACCTCACCCAATTCCTCAGCACACTGCTGCCACATGCTGTGGAGTACATCCATTTCCCCAGCACAGCGGTGGAGTGCACAGCAAACATACAGGAGTTCCACAGGGTAGCACGTATGCCTGGCATGCTAGGGGCAATAGACTGCACCCATGTGGCCATACGCACACCACCTGGCCCTGAGGGGGCTGCATACATAAATCACAAGGGCTATGCCAGCATCAACTGCCAGGTGGTGTGCGATGCCAGGGAGCGCATCATCAATGTCTGTGCCACACACCCTGGGGGAGCACATGATTCTTTCATCTGGCACCAGTCGGCACTGTGCCACAGATTCAAGAGTGGGGACATCCCCACTGGACACCTACTGGGTGAGTATGCAAACCACATGGGCAATCATAGGGCCTGGGGGGGCATGGCCAGAGGTGGCATGGGTAGTGGCCTACATAGCCTGGGGTAGGGTGATGCTGATCACAAAACTTACCTCTGCCCTCTACACACAGGTGACAGTGGATACCCACTCCGTCCCTGGCTGCTCACACCTTACCGGTGGCCCGCGACCCCATCACAGCAACGCTACAATGAGGCACACGCCACCACACGTAATGTCATAGAGTGGCTGTTCAGGATGCTGAAGGCACGTTTCCATTGCCTGGATACCTCTGGCGGTGCCCTACAGTACAGCCCCTCAAAGGCCTGCGGGATATTCCTGGCCTGTTGCATCCTGCACAACATGGCCAACGAATGTGGGATAGCCATAGAGGTTGAAGAGGGGGACAGCGATGGGGATGATGGGGACACCAGTGATGATGGTGATGGGCAGCCCCCCCTTGGCAGATGGGACCCCCGACTGCTCCGGCTGGCACAGCTGCACTGGGACACCATCACGGAGGAGCACTTCAGCCAACCCAGGTAAGTCACGGGGCCAAGTGCAACCACCAGTGGCCAAGGCACAACCCACAAACATGCATGGACACACTCCAGGGGTGCATGCCATCAAGGAAAGTGGCAGGGCACAGAAGCACACACAGAACCAGGGATGGGTGAGGATTAACATGCCACGCCAAAGGACACACACACACGCTCACACACAATACAACCAAAGTGCACAGAGGGCAGAAGGCACACTGACCCAGAACGCACACCCTAGCAACACACATGTCCACAGGCCACCACACCCACTGCCTGTCCATGTGCATGTGTCAGATGCTGAGCACCATTGCACATCGGTATACAGCACAATGCAGGCATCATCATGCACACGCAACTGCGGACAGCAGCCGGGAGGATGTGCAGGTGGACTGTGTGTCTGCATGCAGGGCCAGGTACCCACCCGTGCACTGCCCACTGAAACACACAATGCACATAGGGCAGCACCAGACAGTAGCCGCACTGGGAGACAGGTCAGTCACGCGACACAGTGCCACGGCCACAACGGATGCGTGGGCGGCCCTGCCGAGACCCGCCAGCACTGGCAGGCTGACCACTGGCCTCATGGGGTGGCACCGATGGTCCCACAGGGGTTCCACTGCATGAATGCAACTGTGCTCGTGCAGGAGTCTGCAGCACACTGAACATGCCTGCACCAGGAGTGCTCGGGATGCCCACAGCTGAACCCGGCATCAACAGGGTGGGAGTCGCACGACGCCAGGAACGGGGGGTGGATAGTGCACTGCGTGGTGTCCGCGATGCATGGGCACCTGACTGTGTGCCCATTGTGGCCATAACAGCAATGAATACCTGTGCATGCCTGTCAATGGCAGCAGTCACATCCTCCCGCAAATGGTCCATCCCTGCCAGGATCAGTGCGGTGTCCCTGCTGCTATGCTCCTCTGCCCGCTCCAGAGCCACACACAGTGCATCCACGGATGTCACAAGCTGCATCTGCTGCTGGACCGATGCTTGCAGTAGGCAGGTGTGCTTGTCCAAGAGGTCATCAGCCTCCTCAGCATCCTGTCCCTCAGGGTGTGCAAGGCCCCGATGTTCAGCACCCCTTGAGGGTGGGTGCTGTGCACCAGGACCAGGTCTGGGCATGTCCACAGGTGGTGCACAGACGCCGCCACTGAACCCTGTACCCCCAAGTCCATTGGGCGACTGCTGATGCTGCCCCTCTGGCTGCCGCACCCCAGGGCTCAGTGGTGCTGCCACAGTGGCCACAACAGTTCCACTGTCCTGAACAGACACCAGTGCTGCCCCACTGGTGCTGACAGGTACAGCCCGGGACTGTGATGACATGCAGGCCTCTACGGCAGCACCACCCACAGCCATGGGCATGAATTGCCCTGCTGTGTGGCCATCCCACGGCACACACGTGTCACTGCCCATGACGGTCGTGTCATCATCACTGGTGCCAAGCTCTGCTCCAGCCACAGCCACAGCATGCTGGCATCTGTGGATGCCAGCATGCTGGGACACAGGCAGGGCTTCCTCCACATCTGTTACAATGACATCAGTGTGGACAGCCACTGTTGCAATGATCCACATATACCTGTGGAGGTGGATGGTCCCACCTCCAACTCCATCTGACTGTCCGCAGTGGACAGGACCACTACCGCTGACCCATGCAGATGCTCAGGATCTGTAAGAGAACACAAAGTCGCGTTACTGTGTGTGACCTACCCTGCCCCCCCAAAGACAGACCATGACTTACCATGTAGTGATGGGCCACCACCCGTCTAGAAGCCACCACCCGGAACACCCTCAATGGCACTGTGCTGCATGCTTCCAGCAAGCCTCTCCTCCACTGGGGTCAGCTGTACCACCTCCGGCTGTTCTCCACCTGTTGCAGCACGTGCTGCCCTGATGGCAGCCACCTTCTCCTTTACCCTCCTCCTGTCCGTGCCCATCTTCTTCTTACACTCCTGCATGGAGTGCTGGTGGCTGCCATGCAGGTTCACACCACATTCTACCGCCTCCCATGCAGCAGCACGGGCTTGAGGGGTTCCCCGCCATCCACTGAGAAGTGGCTCCTGATCCAGGTAGGCCTCGAACAGGGCATCGGTTTCAGTCTTTGTAAAGTTCAGCCTCCTCCTCCTCCCACCACTGTTGTCCTCCTCTCCAACAACCTGCTCAGTCATTATGTAGCCTGTAAGAATGGCAGTTGTTACCTGTGACTGTGCAGTCCCATGCATGTCCCTGAATCCACTGTCCACACTCCCAAACTGCATGCAACTCACCAATAAACTGCAGTAACCGACCATGGCCACTGCAGCACATTGTCACACTTTTATAGCGCAATCCATGCAAATGAGGCGAGAAGCAACTTTAAGTAGATGCAAATTGCAGTGCTGCACCATTGAATAGCTGATTAGATGATTTTCATATGACGGCTGAATATCGCGCTGTTGCGCTTTGCGCAATTGTGTTGAACATGCTGAGCCAATGGCGCAGTCCTGTGACATGCGTAGTACACCTCAAAGCGCATGCCCAGGTTGCTGACGTAGGCATCTGCCACGCTGATGATGTGCTGTGCACAGTAGGTAATGCAGGGCATGGCCACTATTGTGCCAGTGGCGCTATAGCAATGGTCACTACATGGCGCTGTGGCACTGGGCCATCATAGATGCAATGGCCCAACTGCTTGGTAGTCCACTATGGCGCTGGCACACAGGCAGCCAATCATGCTACACGCATTGTCTTCCAATGGCGCTGTGTGTGGCCATGTGCCAGAGACCCTTGACCCTGTGCCCGACCTTTGCCCCCAGGTGCCATGCGTCAGGCATAAGTGCACCTCTATCGCGCTGTTCGGTAACAGCACGATAGGGAATGGTGGCGCTGCACCGCGCAGCATCTGCATGTGGGGAGCCGCGATGCAGAGCACCATATTGCCTACTATAGCTGCTAGGATGGCACACAGATGGACAGTGCAGTGGACAGCCATTGAGCTCGCAAATCTGGTGGCAACTGTTGAGCCACACCATTGGCCCTCTCTTCGGGGAGACTCCCCTGGACAGGGCCAGGACCCAGGTGTGGCAGGAGGTGGTCACTGCCCTGGAAGAGGCCACCAGATGGGGGCAGAGCATGGCGCAGTGCAGGCATCGCTATGGTGACCTACGGAGGAGGGAGCCAGAGCTACTGACCCGACTGCGGGCACATGCCAGGAGGGGCATGGTGCCACGTCCAGGTAGGGGTTCCATCAACACACTTTTATCGTCCATATGGGTCACAGTGCTGTATGTGTCCAGCACATGGGGAGGGACCGTATGGGGTTGGCCATGGCGGTGTTCACAGGGTGTGGGGTGGGTGGGTCTGGCTGGGTGGGAGAGCACACACCTTGGGGCAGGGGGAATTTGCTTCAGGAATGTACTGATGTTCTTCTCTCCTTTTTTTCCCCACAGGCCCGGACAAACTCTGCAGGTTGCGGGAAGAGCGGCGGAGGGGGGGGAGGAGAGTGTAGCCAGGTGGGGCGAGGGCCATCACCACCCACCTGACCGGCCCAATGAGGGTGAGTGCCATACATCCATGATTACTACTGCATGCTGTGTGACAGGGTGGGCAGTGGGGCATGGCCACCATTCATCGACACCACTGCCATGCATGCAACTTGTTACAGTCAACACTTTCCAGTGGCAATGCATGTCTGGGTGTGTGTCAATGGTGGTCCATGTGTGCACCAGGTGCATGGCTGTGCCACTGCCTTTACACCACATAGCCATGTCCCTAAACCTCCACAGTGGTGCTGTGCATGACTTGGCCGGTGGGTGTGTGCAGCATTCTGCATGGCTGTATGCACCTGGGTGGTAATCTCCCTGGACAGAAATGCTGCCTTCTTATGGGAAATTTCCCCCTGGTACTCAGCATAGTGAGAATGCAGGGCCAGCTTGTTGGCCTCCAGCCAGGTCTTCTGCCAGCAATGCTCCAGCTTCAGACCCTTGATCTTCATTACCTTGAGATCCCTATCAAACCAAGGGGATCTCAAGTGAGAGGATCTGTGTCATATATGGACTGGTGCAATGGCATCTAGAACTTCAGTAACCACCCTATTATAGGTGGCCACTGCCTCTCCAGTGCCAATCACACTTGCTGCATCAACCTTGGACAGGTCAGCTAATGCCAATAGTCCCTCTGGGTCAACACCCTTTAAGGGACAATAGCTGACCAGCTCCATGAGGGAGGACCCAAAGCTGAACTCCATGGTGCAATGGTCAGACCAAATGACCTGATCAATTTTGAGGTTATCAATCTCAAGACTCAGCTGGAATACCAGATCAAGTGTGTGGCCATGTTGATGGGTAGCAGCAGCAACTGCTTGTGACAAGCCCAGTGATTGCATCAATTGGAGGAAGTCATAACTGAAACACAAGGATTCATCGTCGACACAGGCATTGAAGTCCCCCAGGATTAAACACCTGAGGAATTCCAACACCTGGTCAATGATGAAGTCCACTACCTCCTGCACGAATTTCTCACCAACCCCGGGGGGTAGTAAACAAGGATAATCCTGCAACCTGCACCCCCACACACGGCGACACACTCAAAAGATCAGGTGCTACCAACTGGGTGCTCTGAGAAGTCCAGATTGGATCAAAAAACAATGGCCACTCCCCCACCCCTGTGATCCTTCCTCAGACAGTGCACCACGGTATACCCAGCAGAGAAAAGGTACATGGGAAGAGCTGATGTGTATTCCAAAGTCTAACATCTCCCTTTGACTAGGACAAAGTCTTGTCTAGAGGTGGACAAAAGTAACATTTCAAAGGGATTGAAATTTTCTGATGGCTTATCTTAGTGGAAAGATCCCATTATGACAGGAGATGGGAAAAGCCATCTCCTCCATTATAACACTCTGAATTTCAAAGGGAAGATGGTTTTAGAAAACGGTTAAGCAGGCCCCAGTCTAGAAAACCTGTTGTGAAATTTCCTAACAACTGCCCCAGTCTATTTACATTTTAATAAGGTCAGGAAGTCAACGATGATCAAAGCAAGCTAGGAAGTCGGGGCTGTGAGGATATCAAAATACTGTTAAATTGGGTTCACTTGCAACTTTGGAAAAGCAAGACAGACGCCTGTTGGCCTAGAGATGAACAGGTTGGACTTGGAAATATTAAGGACTAGCCAATCAGATGGCCAGTTTTTCAGACGCAGAAATTGCTATAAAAACCTTCTTCAACAGAGGTTCTGGACATTTTAGCCAATTTCCTGACAAAGAGAAAACTGCCCAGGTCACTAAAGATGACTGCTTAAGAAACTGGGACTCTGAGAGACAGCAGAGAGAAAGAGGGACTTTGCAGAACTCATTTATTTTCTGGACTCTGATTTTCTTTACAAAAAAGGTAGAAATTATCCAGTTAATTTATTAGTCATCTTGTATGTATTTTCCAACTTTTTTGTAGTTATCCTGTAACCAAAATTCTAAATCATGTGTCTGTATGTTTAAATGGTGATTATTTAAGTAATCAGTAAAAGCACCTGCTTTTATTTTAAAAACACTACTGCCTGGGAGTGTTTTGTTGTTGGAAGGGTTTGGGAAAGTGTATTCAGTCTGTAACATGCCTGTTAGCGTAAAGGTGCCACACACTACCAAAGACTAGGATCCCGGAAGGGAATCTGGGTGCCTAAAGCAGGGAAAGTATGCAAGGTCTGTGGAAGAGGTCTGTAGGGTTTGAACAAGGTTTCTGTACCACCTGTGGGAGAAGACACAAGCAGGGTTATGAGAACAGACCTGAAGAACTCGTAATGCCTGGGTTCTTCCCCAGCACAGCAACCAAGGAGGGTTCTCACCTGTCTACAGACTCAAGACTGTATTTTACCCTTATCCAGAGAGAGAGAGGAAACCCTGGGCCCTCATGGTGAGTATTCAGTCGTGAAATCAGCGAGCACTCTAGAAGGACACGAAGAAGGTATTTCCTGACCTTTCTGTCACGGGTTGCACTTAGGGGAGGGCACTGTGAGCTCAGTGGATCTGGCCCCCAGGAGTGGGTTCATGACAGAAAATGGTGGTATAGTGGTCAGATTCAAGGCTTAGTTAGTTAGTTAGTTAGTTTGGCTTATTGTTCTGTCATTGGCCATTACAACAATTAAGACAAGAAGCACAAAAAATTCTACAATTATACAGTAAAAATAATATTAATCTAAAATATTGCATTCCACCTCATAAAATATCAAGTAACAATTAAACCTAAAATATCCTAATTATTCTGTTCCTCTAAAATTCCATTCTTATAAATTAAATAGTGATTGATCATTATGGCTTCACTTATATGTAAAGTAATTTTCCTTTTGCAATACTAATTATTCATAAGCTTATTAATTACATTTCCATTGTAGCCACATTCATCATAGCACTAAGATACATTTCTCTATGATTTCAGTTACATAAAAACATATTCATTATTCGATACCACCACCATAATGATGGCACTAATACATTTTTATATATGAGAATCAAACAAGCTACCCTAATAAAGCTACAAAACTAGGCCATATTTCACGTATCAATCAATGTAAAGTCTGAAGACTTCATATAACAATGACTGCAGGTAAATGAATAAGAACATTTCTGTCGCACATTATATCCATAAAATTTCACATATAAAACAACAAAAACATAGACATCATAGCTGGAAAAACAACAAATCAGGCATGTCAATTTTCAAGTAGTCATGAATGAATACTTATAGGCTTTTAAAAGTCAAACCCATTTTAAAAGGGGGGAAATTGAGATTCAGTTCAGTTCGAAGACTGCCATTATAAATTTCGGTTTTGTTGCAATAATAATAGGAACCAGAACTATTTCTAAGTTTGTCTCATCCTTTCAACTTTTAATTTACAGAATTGAGTCATTTCTCAATATAGACAATTATGAGTACTTTTTGCATAGAAACAGAAGGAGCAAGTATGCATATATTGC
The DNA here is from genome assembly GCA_016271365.2 of Neoceratodus forsteri. Classification (NCBI taxonomy): domain Eukaryota; kingdom Metazoa; phylum Chordata; order Ceratodontiformes; family Ceratodontidae; genus Neoceratodus; species Neoceratodus forsteri. Next base: position 1,334,854,610 of record CM057449.1, read on the forward strand.
CAGAACAGGGATATTAATGACAGCTTGTGGAGTGTTCTGTGAAAGAATTAACTTAAGCAAGCAAACACAAGTGAGATTTAATGCTCCTTGCATCCTGCTATTATATAATCATAGAAAAATCATATATCAGCTCAACTCTAATTTCACCACTTATATCCAGGCCAGCAATCTGAACCAAAGAGCCTAACCTCACTACCACCATTAGTTAATATTATTGCCCTACCTCCTGCAGGTGCCATGCTCAAAGCTGTATTCAAGGGCATTCATGAATTTAGTGTCCAGCTCCCGCACTGAGAGTCCATCATTGAGTGTCCTCTCGCTAAATCTCCAAACCCTGCCCAGAGTATTCCCTGCCCTGGCCAGCTCAAGCAGTAACTTTATCCAAAGTGTTGTCCATTGAGCTACTTCATTCTTGCAACATAGCACCCACATACAAATCAGACAAAACAGCTGACATACTGTACCTCACAGAATATCCCCCATAAGTGGAGTTCCTCAATAATGTCATAAAATGGATGTATACCTGCTGGTTAATGACCTTTATAGCCTTTTTGCACCTTTCACTCCTTTACAGAAGTTTGTGACTATAGGGGGCTACACATAGTTCTAACCCCTCAACACAGGGTAAAAAGCCACTTTCAGTAAGTTAAGCAATGAGCCATATGAAGAAATCCCTGAGAGCATATCTTATCAACTGCAACCTGTGGAGACAGAAAAGAGAAATCACTCATCTGAGCATATTATCTTTTATCTTGCTTTGGGGTAATAAAGATTAACCCCTCTCCCCAGGCAATCACAGCATACCTGTAATAAACAAAAACATGTATATCAGCACAAATGTGTTTCCCCCAGTATATGATAACCTCTGTTATCCAAGAACTGGTCAACATTTTCTTCACTCCTTCCAGCTCTTCTTCATGTACCTTATCTGTTTCATTCCTTTCAGTTACAAGTCAAAAAGGATGCCAAAAAACAATGGTCGGCTGACACACCCACTCGGCAATGAACTCAGTTCGACATCATGCTTTTATCTTTGCAGCAAATAAACTCTTTTCTAGGTATTTCAGGCTTTCAAAAACTTGAGTTCCACTCATTAAGTTTAAAATTGTAAAGTGTAAGAAACTTTAAATAAAAGTTTTCAGACGCCCAGCAGAACGGTACGACCGTTCAGCAGTAAGCTCAGCTCAGCACTGTTATCTTTCTCACCGCAGCAAAGAAACTCTCCATTACATATTACTGGCCCAGAAAACTTGAATTTCATTCAACAAACCTAAAACCATGAGGAAATAAAACTTTAAATGAAAAGCTTTCAGACTTCCAGGAGAATGCGAAACAAACACGGAGGCGGCAGGGAGCGGAGCAGCACCGCAGCCATCTTGCCACTGATTTGAGGCCAATGTATCAGACTGGTAAACTGTAAACAATCCACACACAAATAGGGCAGATATTTGGGAAAAAAATATTTGACTGCAGTATAAAGTTTCCTACCCTGTTTTTCTTTTTTTTTACGGTGTAAGCTAGTGTAGCAGTAGTTAGGAAAGAAGATGGCTTCCAACTTCAGCAAGTCCACTGCAGACTAGCCAAGGCAGTTGTGTCAGGCAAGAGATGTCTATTATGAAGAGGTGAAGCAAAAAAGAACCCCATGGAGGCTCTTGTGGCAGCCAATGAGCAAGCGGCTGCCCAGAACCTTGAGTCATGGCCAGTGACTGGAAAGGACCAGAGCTCGGACATGGAGGTGCCAAGGGACATCACAGTGTCCAGTCCCAGGAAGGAGGACAGTGAAACCAGAGGGAACCTAGAGCCACGGCCCATGATGTCCACCACAGATGGACAGCTGGAGAAGCTGAAGTTTCAGTTGGAACGGCAGAGAGTAAAGTTTGCCATACAGAACAGACAGCTTGCCCTACAAGCCCAGCAGCAAATGGAAGCCCAGCAAGAAAGGGGAGCAGAGAAAGTTCGACGCCCAGCAAGAAAGGGAGCAGAAGAGGCTTGAACTGGAGATGCAGAGGGAACTCATGCAGAAAAGACTCAAAATGGAGATAGAGGACAAGTAGCACCAACGAGAATTAGAGATGGAGGACAAACAGCCTCAAAGAGAGTTTGAACTGGAGAGACTAAAGCTTCAACCACAAACCCTAGAGCGGGTAAGTGGCAGGGGTGAACCTGAAACTCCAGGGCTGGGGAATAAATTAAATTCTAAATTATAGCAGAATTTAAAGAGGGGGACAATATGAATGCACTTTTGAATTCATTTGAAAAGGTCTGTATCCAGGCCAAGATACCTAAGGAGGCCTGGAGCTTTCAGCTATTCCCATTGTTTACTGGTAAGGGGCATGAGGCGGTAGGTCAAATGAACAATGAGGACAGTAAAGACTATGAAAAACTTAAAACTGCTTTACTGAAAAGTATGAACTAATTCCTGAGGCCTACAGGGTTAAATTCCGGAAGCTCTGTAAGAGTTCCATAATGAGCTTTGAGGAACTTGCCACAAAGCAATAACAGTTTTTGAAATGTTGGTGGAAGGGGGTGAAAGAAAACTCTGTGGGGAAAATTGAGGAGGTTATGTTATTAGAGCAGTTCTTTTGGGCTTGCTCAGTGGAGCTGAAAACCTGACTAGAGGACCGAGATCCTAAAACAGCACAACAAGCTGCTGAGCTCTCAGATCGCTATGACAGGAGCAAGCCTGCTCTGAAAGGAAATGGGGGAGCAGTTGCTGCAAGGGCAAAAGGGAAAAGCATGCCTTCAGGGCAGCTAAAACCCTCACTGCTTCTGCAGAAAGGAGGAAGCCCCAAGTTACCAAAAAGGGATTTCTTGGATGAAAAAAGTGATGAATGTTGGTTTTGTAATCAGCCAGGGCATCTGGCAAGACAGTGTCCTAAAAAGGCACAGAGTGGACAAAGTATCCCTCTAAAGAAGGTAGGTGCACTGTGTATTCCAGAGAGTATGCCAGTAAAAATGAGGGAGCACATATACCCAGTTACCATAAATGGGAAGCAGACCTAAGGGTTAAGGGACACTGGGGGTGTCTCCTGCCCTGTTAAAAAGGGATTTGTTTGGGCCTGAACAACTTATACTAAATCAGTTTGTAACTGTGAGGGGATTCACTGGGGAGGAGAAAACCCTGCCACTAGCTAGTGGTCTTCTGGATTGGGGTGAGACAGGTGAGAGGGTGCAGAAAGTAGTAGTGGCCGACGACCTCACCCTGGATGTGATCATAATGAATAATCTACAGCAGGAGGTGGTGTGTGTGGTTACCCACAGTCAAATGGCTAGGGCTACTTGTAATTCCCTGAACCCCACAGAAGCCCCCGTGGAAATGAATAGGAGGCTGGTTCCCTATCTTGTGTCTCCTGAAAGGGAGAGTAGTGAAAGGGAGATAGGACTTCCCCAAGTAGCCATTCACCAAACTGCTACAGATGTTTACTCTGAGGAGGGAGGGGTAACAAATGGTCAGAAAGTTAGGGATGGCAATGACTCTGAATGCCCTGATGCTAGAGCTAAGGTCCCCAGTTTAGGGACTGAGGGGGACATGTCCCCTGCTTTGGGAAAATGTGAAGATTTTGCAGCCACTCAGAGGACTTACCCTAGTTTGGAGAAGCTGAGGGATTATGCAGAATCTGATGGGACACAGGGAGGTGACATGAGACATTGGGTATTTTGGGACAACAGACTGATTTATACACAAGACGTGAGGACAGAGGGAGGGGTGATGGGCAGGCAGCTTGTCATTCCCCAGGAGTATTGTAAGTGGTCGCTCAAGATCGCTCATGATATCTCCAATGTCCGGACATCTGGGCATCACTCGCACCACACAGCGATTAGCCCAAAATTTCTATTGGCCCAACTTCACCCAGCAGGTGAAGGAATATGCAGATCTTGTCACCAGTGCCAACAGATAGGGAAGGCACATAGTAAAAGAAAAGCTACCCTAATTCCCTTGGCAATTGTAGAGGAGCCATTCCAGAAGGTAGAAATGGATATTGCGGGACCCTTGAATACCCCAAGCTCCTCCAGGAAGAAGTTTATCCTGACAGTGGTCAATTTCACCATTCGATACCCAGAGGCAGTCTCCTTCTCCTCAATTAAGGCAAGCAAAGTGGCAGACACCTTGCTAGGGATTGTCTCCCATGTCATTTCCACAAGAGATTATTGCTGATCAAGGGGGTAACTTCATGTCGGACCTGATGAAGTGTTTGTGGGAGAAGTGTGGGTGGTGCAGAGATGCACAACACCTTATCACCCACAAGCCAATGGGCTCGTAGAAAGATTTAATGGTACCCTAAAAATGCTGTTCTGAGCATTTTCTGAACCTGTTCATATACTGGGAGATGCCCCAAGAGTTGATAGGGTTCTCCTTCATTGAACTCTTTTTTTTTGCAAAGTGATCTTTATTCAAATATAAGATACATACACATAACACATCATATTATAAACAACAATTCTTATATTGTATAGAAAACACATAACACACATATAACTTAATCCCCCATCCCCACTATATTTAAATAACTTCTGTTACAAATATATAATATATTTTTCATTTATACCCTCATGAGTCAACTGTTACGCTACTCTGTGTGTGTACTTTATTATGTGTTCTCCCTTATGACCCCCCAGGATGCACCATGAGATAAGCAACTGTTTGTTCACTATGTCATTCCTGGTGAAACATTTCAATAAATAAATGAGAGCTGGTAAATTCATCAAATTTTCTTTCCAACTAGTGTCATATATATGATCGGTACATTCATCTACATCCTGTATGATTCTTTTAATTAATAGTGTATCATAAAAAATAGTCCACCATTGTTGCATCTGAAGTCTTGTATTTGGTCCGATTTCCAGTCACTTAATATTATTCTTTTTAAGGCCATGGAAGCTACAGCTACTATTTTACTCTGAATAGGTGTTAGATTTATTTGTGAAAAGTCATTAAATAAATGTATTTCTGGTATATACGGTATAGAATTATCTAACCAGGTTGATATTATTGAATTAATAAAGCACCACCAGTCTTTCATTGTTTGGCATCCCCAAAAGCAATGGAACATACTCCCTTTCTGATTACAGCCATACCAGCATAGTTCTGAGTACTCCTTATTTATTTTGGCAGTTTGATTATGGGTAATATATGCTATGTTGTTAATTTTGTTTTCAGTAGTTTCATTTTTTGCCAATACAAACATTTTATTAGACAAACATCCAAGATTATACTACTGCTGGTTAGTTAACGTGACTCAAGCCTCCATGTTCCATTTTTTATTTGCTTTTTTGTTACTTCTTTGTTTCTTGAACTTATTATATTATAAAATCTGGCTAACAACTTTATTGGTCCTTTAGTGATTTCTCTTTAGTGCGGAATAATAATATTGTGCATACTCGTACCTATTCCACCAAATACATTTTTACACTTATGAAATTTCTTCTTCAGAATAATATAGTACCAATTACTCCAACTATTTATACCCAAGATAGTCAGAATTTGTTGATATGTGGGAAATCTATTCTCCACCATAAGAGCTTTCCATTTATATTTATTGTTTTTTGGGAAAATATAAAAATCTATGGTCACTCTATCCCCCAAATATATTTCTTATCATAATATCCAAAACGGACCAAGGAAATGAAAAATAATTGGGCATCTTAATATATTTAAAGATGGTATTAAACCATTGCGGTAAAAATTCGATTCTATTCTGAACACAGATGGATCTAACCATATGTCTCTTAGGTCTACTATACCCTTTTCTGCTGAAAAAAAAATTCTTGATATAACTTTTCATCTCTATATGGAAAGAAAAGCCATGGATATGTTATGGCCAATATATGAGACTGCATATATGCATCAGGATTGGGACATCCCAAGCCACCATGTTTCCGGGGTAATGTTAATATACTTCAAGCTATTCTTGGTTTTCCTCCTCTCCAAAGAAACTTAACAAATATCCTTTTTAATTCTTTGAACTATTTTTCTGAGGGAACGTCCCGTACATTTTGGATGATATAAATTAAGTGAGGCTTAGCCATTATCTTTATAGTATCTATTCTCCCCCTGTGCTGACCTCCAAGAGGAATTTAACCAGCTGTAGAACCAGCTTCTCTTCAAAAAACTTCTTTTCAATGCTAAAAACCAAAAGCAATGTTTTTCTCACCCCATAGCCACATAGTGAACCCAGCCAGCACTGGAGCATTACCCCAGATCACCACAATCCTCTGAGAGAACCTGGAGTTTGTCACAAAGTTTAAATACTTAGGAGTGTGGTTGGACCATAATCTCTCATTCACTGAGCACATTGAGGACTTGCTAAAGAAACTAAGGCAGAAGCTGGGTCTTTTCTTTAGAATTAGCCAGTTCCTTACTAGAGATGCAAAAAAGCGTCTGGTCCAAACATCTTTTCTCTCTCTCTGGTCAATTATGCAGACTTCCTGGTTCTCTCAAATGGAGATGAAGAGAGGATCACAGATGTAGAAGTGGGTAGCCATCTGGGAACTAGCGACCATTGAACAGTATGGTTCACAATAAACACAGCAATAGAGTCAAGCCATACAAAGGCAAAAGTACTGGACTTTAGGAGGGCTGACTTTGCCAAAATGGGTGAGTGCCTAAGGAATGCACTAGCAAATGGGCAGGAAGGAGGGGTGGAAGAACAATGGGGAATAATAAAAACTACCATCACAGAGGTAACAAGCCTTTGTGTGAAGCAAATTAACAAAACGAAATGATTTAAGAAACCACTATGGTTCTCAAAGGAAGTGGCAGTGAAGGTACAAGAGAAAAAGAAAGCATTCGGGAAGTACAAGGAATCACAGAAGGAGCAGGACAGGGAACTGTATCAGTTAAAGCAAAGGAAGCTGGAAGGCAGTCAGAACAGCAAAGGCCCAAACCGAGGAAAAGATAGTCAACCCAGTTAAGAAGGGGATAAAACCTTTTATAGGTACATCAGGGAGCAAGGAAGACCAAGGAGGGATAGTGAGGCTTAATAAAGAGGAGGGAGGGTGGGCAGAGGGTGACTGTGAAAGGCAGAGATACTAAACAAATATTTTTGCTCAGTATTTACAAAGGAAGTGGGGAGGTACTTAAAACAAACAGTAGAAACACTCTGGATACAGAAGTTGATACCAGCCCATTTACAGAAGAAAGGGTTCTGAAAGAACTCTTAAAACTGAAGGTGGACAAAGCAATGGGGCCTGATGGGATTCATCCCAGAATTCTAAAAGAACTAAGGTAGAACTAGTGACACCACTGACTACCCTCTTTAACAAATCATGGGAGGATGGGGTGGTATCCGAGGACTGGAGAAGGCAGATGTGATTCCCTTCACAAAAGTGGGAGCAAGGCAGAAGCAGAAAACTACAGACCTGTTAGTTTAACCTCAGTGGTAGGGAAGATGATGGAATCACTTCTGAAGGAAAGAATTGTTGAGTATCTAGAGGCCAGAGGGGCTCAGGACCCAAGGCAGCATGGATTCACAGTGGGAAGGTCATGCCAGACAAATCTGATAGATTTCTTTGACTGGGTGACCAAAGTAGTAGATCAGGGAGGGACTGTGGACATGGCCTACCTAGACTTTAGCAAGGCATTTGACACAGTCCCACACAAAAGATTAATATACAAGTTAGCCAGCCTGGGAGTGGGTCCCAAGATGACAGCCTGGGTAAAGAATTGGCTGGAGAATAGGACACAGAGAGTAATAGTAAATGAAGTCCACTCTGAAGAAAGGGGGTTACTAGTGGGATACCGCAGGGTTCAGTATTAGGACCAGTCCTCTCAATGTCTTTATGTTTGGCATTGCAGAGGGACTGAAAGGAAAGTATGTCTCTTTGCAGATGACACAAAGATCTGCAATAGAGTTGATGCACAAGGTGGGGTGGAAAGGATGAGAAGGGACTTGGCAAGGTTAAAGGAATGGTCAAATGTATATGCTTAGATTCAATGCTAAGAAGTGCAAGGTAATGCACCTTGGAAACAAAAACCCAGGGAAGAGTACACAATGGGGGTGAGATACTAACAACAACAAAATGGAAAGGGACCTGGGGTAGTCATATCAGATGACCTAAAGGTGGGCAAGCAAAGGAGAGGGCAGCAAGGAGGGTTGGGGGATACTGGGATGCATAGAGAGAGGCATCACCAGTAGAAAACAGGAAGTTATTATCCTCTGTACAGACAGTTGGTGAGACCCCATCTGGAGTACTGCGGCAGTTCTGGAGACCCAATTTCCATGAGGACATAGACAGGATGGAGGCTGTCCAGAGGAGGGTAATTAAAATGGTGCAGGGTCTGCACCAGAAGACATATGAAGAGAGACTTAAGGAGCTGAATATGTATAGCCTCGAGGAAAGGAGTGAGAGGGGGACATGATAGAAACTTTCAAGTATCTCAAGGGAATCAACAAAGTCCAAGAGGGTAGCATCTTTCAAAAAAAGAGGTGTGCAAGAACAAGGGGGCACAATTTGAAGATAGAAGGGGCGGCTCAGAGGTAATTTAAGGAAGTATTTTTTCACAGAGAGGGTTGTGGATGCATGGAACGGCCTTCCGGAGGAGGTTGTGGAGTTAAAAACAGTGGTGGAATTCAAGCATGCATGGGACAGTCATAAGGCAATTCTAGGGGTTGGGGGTAGGAAGAAGTAGGCTGCTGGTTAACTAGGATCTGCAGCTTATCCAATAGGTAGGGAAATGGGCAGACTGGGTGGGCCAAGCGGTCCTTATCTGCCATCAAAATCTATGTTTATGTTTCTATGTTTCTATGTCCTATATAGTCAATGCCCCAAAGCCTCTCTTGCTAAATTGGATACGCTCTACCACAGGTTTAATACAGGTCTTCCCCTCTCCTTACACCATTGTTCCTTGTATGCAGCCATAGGGTGGTCCTCCCTCATGTTTAGGCATAATAGAAATGTGGCTATTTGGACCTATAGAGATGTCACAAAAAAGCTTCCTCAATATATTTCTGACTGTCTCCCATTAAGCACGCCAGGTATATATGCCTTAAAAAGTTCCTCATTCATCACATTATGTATTCCCAAGGTTTTCTCCTGTTTTGGCAGAGTGGCAATTAGCTTCATGCTGCCATCCCTGTGGAATAAATTGCAAAAATGATTGAAACTGAGCATTCCTACCAGTTTGGATTCCTTCAAAACCTTGCATGCTCAGACCATGAGTGAACCCTGTAATTGCTTCCATCATACCTAACCTGCCCTGAATCTTAGGCCCTCTGCTCTCAGCCCTCAGCAGAACATTATATGGCAACTGCTGTCTCTGGCATCCCCAGTACTGTGGAGCCACTCATGACCTTAAATTATCACTCCGTGAAGGAACTCTATAATCGCTTCTCCACTCCCCTAGGCTGCCTCTGACTCCTAAGCACCCTGCACTCTATCTGTCTGTATATCTTATCCTGGCCACCAGTTTCCTCACCCTGTACCTTGGTTCGACTACCATGCCCTTCTCCCCCACTGTACCTCCTCCACTCTATTCATCTGCCCCAGTCTTCTGGGAATTCTATACATTCCCTCAGCTTAGCCGTATCTCCAAGGCCAGGATGATGCATTATACCAGCCACATTTCCTTGTCATTCTTTCTTTTAGTTGCTTATCCAACAACCATGTCAAGTTTCACCTAAGATATCTAATGTTTCATTGATATATACTATAGTTGCCCTCTGAGCTGTTGTATGCTGCCCCTGTATATGTCTGTTGTTACATTGTACACATTATTTATTAGTTGTCTGGTTGTTGTTATTTGTTTCTATTGACTGTAATAATCTTCTCTTGTAATGTATTTTCTGACCCAGTATTAACCAGGTCCATCTTGTAAATGAGCTTTGCTCAATGATGTTCGCCTGGATAAATAAAGATTTGATTTGATTTGAACATTTGAAAGGATGTGAGTTATTTTAGAGATTTTCATTATAATGGACTTAGATTTATTTGCCCTGATAATTCTGAATATGTCTTTATTATGTTCAGAAAATTTGGTAAAGATAGTTCCATATTCCTTATAATTAATAGCATATCATCTGCAAATATGCTCAATTTCAAATGTTCCCCTGGGATATCCATTCCTTGTATAAAGGTATTTGCTCTTATTAAATTTAATAAGGATTCTAGTGTTAATACAAATAAGGTAGGTGATAATGGGCACCCTTGCCTTACACCATTGTACACGTCCATTGAGTTCGTTAACATACTATTTATCTGTATTTTTATTTTAGATACTTTCTAGAGTGTACTGATTAGTATTAATAGTTCTTTCTGTATTGCCCAAGCTTCAAGAACCTTCATCATAAATTGCCTATTAATCAAGTCAAATGCTTTTGTAGCATCTAATGCTGCTGCATAATATACATCTTTAGTATATTTGTTGTTCCTATTAATTAAATTAATCACTGCTTTTAGTTTATAATTAGCTTGTGATATAGTTCTTCCCGGTATAAACTCATATTGATGCATATGAATATTTTCATGAATATATTTTTGGATCCTACTATTTATGATTTTTGCTGTGCTTTTATAATCAGAATTGATATGAGTCTATAACTTTCTGATTGATAAGCTGATTTATCTGGCTTAAGTATCAGAATTCATTTAGCAAGCTACATGGATTCTGGAATTTCTTGTATCCCTAAATTTATCGTATCATATATTATTAATTCTAGCCAAGGTGTTATTTTGTTTGCAAATGCTTGATATAATTTGTTTGTTAACACGACCATACTGGAAGTTTTATTATAGGATAGAGCCTTAATATTCTGTTTTATTTCATCTTGAGTAATTGATTCATATTTAAAAGAGATTTTTTTAAGCTGGACCTCTTCAATAAAGTCGTTCATTTTTTCCTACATTAGGTCTAGAATTATTATTATATATTTCTTTACAGTATTCTATAAAAAAATTCTGCTATTTGTTTATCAAAATTAACTATCTCACGTTGTTGATTATACATAGTTGTCAAATTTCTTTAGTGTTCTTGTTTTAATAATGTGGCCAAAATTTTCTCTGACTTATCTGCGTGGTAGTATTTTGTATTTTGAATTGCTTTCATTGTTTTTAACTGTTCTTGATAGATTAAACTTTGTTTTTGCCTTTTATATAGTTCCCATTCATCTTTATATTTATTATAATCTTCTAAGATTAATTTATCCAATTGTTTTAATTTGGAATCAATTGAAGACTCATCCTTTTTTTATTCTATTTTCTTAATTTGGTATGATATTATTGCTCCCCTGATTGTTGCTTTAAAGATTGATAATTGACCATCATAATTGAAAAACCAATACTCCTTAATTGTATTTTTCATTAAAATACAAAATTCCTCATCCTTTAATGAGTCATTATTAAGCCTCCATTGTTTTGAATATTGTCTGTTTTTGTCAGGTATTAACAATTCTATATACATCACTGCATTATCTGACAGGTAGATTGACTCTATCCCAACATTAATTACCTTGTCAATTGAACTTTTAGATGTTAATATATTATCTGTTCTTGTGAATATTTTAGTTTTTAAATCACGATGGGTATAACTTCTTTCATTTGGGGTTTTCAGTCTCCTTGGGTCTTCAAGAGATTCCAATAACATAAACTCAGTTAATTTTTTTGGAATCGTTCAAGTTTACCTTATTGGGATGAATAGATTTATTGATATATGGGTTCAACATGTTGTTAAGTTCTCCAGCCAATACTATGTTCTCTGATTCGAGTGTTTGAAATCACTCAACTAATTTTGCAAAAAAAAATGCATAATGAGTAAATGGAGCATATACCAAATCACAAATTAAGTCAGTATTATTAATTAATAATTTGGCCAATATTATTCTACTTCAGAGTCATTAAACGTATCAATAATTGTAACCTCCAACCCTTTTTTTATTAATAATGCCATCCCTCTACTTCTTTTTGTACCTACACTAAACAGTACATGACTTAACCACTTAGTTTTTTATTTATTTATCTCTTTTTCTTCCAAATGGGTTTACCGTAAACAAATAATGTTGACATTTGATTTTTTTAATAACATTTAATCATCTAGACCTAATGCATCATTTAGGGTTAAAATACACAAAGTAAGGAAATGAAACTTTTAGGGTTGACCCCTCCCCCTTTGGACCTGCCCATCATTCTGAGATTGACAGCTGACGGGAAGTGTCCTTGGGGTTGTGAGGCCTAAATCTCACCCCATTCCATGTGTAATCATATTCACAAGCCACAGAAAAGAAGAATGGGGTGAGATTTAGGCCCCACAACCTCAAGGACACACCACATCAGCTGTTAATCTTGGGATGATGGGCAGGTCCAAGGGGGAGGGGTCAACCCTAAAAGTTTCATTTGCTTACTTTTTGTGTTTTAACCCTAAATGATGCATTAACAAAGTTTTTTGCATAAAATGTCCTTACTTTTTGAGAAAGAATATAAAAGTAAAATGTTGCAGAAGTTGGTGGGAGCATGGGCCCTTCAGGCCCCGCACTCCCACCAATTTATAAATTTCTGCGTAAGATAAGACTACAAGCACTGAATATCATATGTATTGCTGGGAGCGTATATGGGTGGAAGCATGGGGCCCACAAGCTCCCACCACATTGAAAGAAAGCAAAGTGTCAGTCATCACAGTGGCACAATTCAACACCTGTTTACATATCAGACACATAACCACTGGAAATTACCTCCATGGCAGTAACACTAGGTACCCTATAAATGTGAACCCAGTACCACAAAACAAAATGCCATATGCAAAACATACAGTGTGTCACGCAATATGTCCACAGCAAATTAATTTTCCAACCACTAAAAACACCATAATTCACATGAACAGGACATCTCCCAAAGATCCTCCAAATTTCAATATAAAAGACAAAACCGTTTCCAAGATACAACATGAGAAAGTTTGAGATTTTCATTCATTAGAGTGGCAGACTTCCGCACCTGTTAAGATTTTAGGCACCTAATGACTGAAAAGTACATCCATGGCAGTAAGGCTAGGCACCATATAAATTTCAAGCCAGTATGAGAATGGAAAACGATGTCCGCCAAACGTAAACTGCACCACGCAATATGTCCACAGAAAATATGTTGTCTAACATGTAAACACTGTAATTCACAGCTACAGGACATGCCATCAACACCCTCCAAATTTCAAGTAAAAAGACCAAAGCATTTTCGAGATATTTAAAGTTAAAGACCATTTTGGACAAAACCAATGGCATGGCTCGATAGAGCGAAGCCCCCTGAGAAAAACCCATCTAAGTTTTGCTTCAGGAGTCACTCCTGAACTGAGATATTTGAGTTTTTCCAACTGGAACCTTAAAACAAGATGGCAACCATCGTGATCAAAGAATTCTCAGGGTCAAAGATTCTTTGACCACGAGCTGCAAATTCTTTGATTGTGAGGAGGAACCAGATGTCCAAAACCCCATTCTTTGTTCACAAAACAATCACATAAATGTTCCCATTGACTTATAATAGGAACTTAAAACTGCAATAACTTTAGAATGGATTAATATTTTTTCATGAAATGAAAAGCAGTATGTTCATTGACCAAAGCTCTTTCAGACAAGCTCACTTGCAGAGTAGCAGGCCACATGACGGCCACACAGCGCCATGGACAAAATCCCCCAAACTGCCCACATAACTGGCAAAAAGTGCATTTTTCAGTGTTTTGGTGCACAAAGATCGTAAGTCCGACTGAAACAAAATGTGGCAAATCAAGAGAGCTATCATACCACACCACGCATACCAAATTTCATGCAAATCCATTGAACAAGTCCAAAGTTATTAATGCACAACATTTTGAGTTTAACATAGAAGTGGCTTCATAACCCTAAATATAGGGTCGCGACCATGCCCCAATAAAATATATATATATATCCTTTTTCCTCAATAATTTATATTTTTTCCTTTGTTGTACTATTTCTGGTGGGTAGTCATTATAGATTGAGATGGAAGCACCCATCAACTTAATTCTCTTTTTTTTTATAGACTGCTGACGTAAGTAGATCTTTAACTTGAGATTTTAAAAACTTCATCATAATGGGCCTAGGTGGTTTGGAGTCCCCTGGTTTTGTTCTCAATGATCTATGTATTCTGTTCACTTCAAGATTAATGTTAATTGACTCTGCATCCAATAATTCTGCTGTAATTTGTTTAAATGTATCTGCAAGGCTTCTCTGGGTGTCCTATGCCTCTGGTACTCCCAAAATGTGTATATTCTTTCTTCTTGCTCTCCGTTCAAAGTCTGCAAGCTTATTTTTACAGTCCATATTAAGTTGCGCAATTTCTTTTACTTTTTTCTGGACTAGAATAGGTTCTTCTTGTAGGGTATATAAAGAATCTTTAATTGAAGCTATTTCAGTTTTTTAATTCCATATTTTCTTTTAACAGATTCTGAGTTAGAGAGAAATAGTTATCTATAGGTTCTTTTAGATATTTAGCATTTTTTCCATTTTGTCAGAAATTAAAGACATCTGTGTAAATAAGTTTCTGGCCCATGTTGGTTAGTAATCAGGATGTGCCCCTTCATTTTCTTCTGGGTCATTTGAGCAATACTCCCGTTCAGAGCTTAAATCTTCTTCATTAATCAGTTGATTTTTAGGATTTGCAGGATTTTGTATCTTTTTTCCTGCAGTTGACCCAGAAACAGCATTAGGGATAATTAAAGGCTGAGTTTCTTTAGGGCTGGCCAATTCATACTGAATAGTTTGCCTTAGTTTGTTTATACCACATTTTTGCAAATGAACTTCATAAGAAGCTTTTATCTTTGTTCCAGCAGTGTTGCTATCCTGCTCAGTCATTGTAATCACTGGGCTGTCGAAAGTATCAGAATTCAGGACATCATTAACATTCCCATTAGCATTTGCATCTTCAGCATTTTTTACATTATCTGTGAACTTCTCTCTATGTATATCAAAGTCAAGGTTTCTTATCCACACCAATTCCTCATTCTCCTCCTCTTGCCTGCTTTGTTCCCGTTCTTCTAACTCCTGGTCAGTACCTCGGTTCTGACTGTTTAGTGCTTTGTCAGTTGATCTCTCTTCTCTTTCTTGGATATGAGTTTTATTTGCAGTCAGCCAGGGCATTCCAGCGCTTTGTTCAAGTTCAGGGCTTTTAAGCTGGCCCCCAGTTGCAGTCAACTCATTTGCCACCATTTCCTGTAACGTCAATAACTTATTTTCTTTTTCAGTTGGTTGAAATAAAGGGAAGAGAGGAGGTGTGGGTTTTACTTATTTGATGGTAACTTCATCTACTGGTGGGCGATTCCTTTTTTCAACAAATTACCTTGTACTTTCCAAGTGTTCATGGAGTAGGTTTTTGGGCATGCTCCACGTGGATTAGGTAAAGTTTCATTCATTGTCAGGAGGCAGTCAGTAAAATTTTCAGTCCAAGCAACATCATCTAAATGGCAAAATACTTATATAGTTATATTTGACTTGCCAACAATGTTCGCTTTCACCTGTAAAAAACTTAAACACAAAAAGCAGGTTTGTAGCCATTTTGATCTGTCTCTCAGTGAATGCTAGAAACACGTACACATTTTAACTACCATTCACCCATTCAGTACTAAATATCCACAGAGAACAAAATCTATACCGCATTGAGTGACTACCAGTAGGCAATTCTTTTATCCATTTGCAAGCAGTGCATGGTTTTTATGTCACATTCAGACTCGTCTAGCTGGAGCACATGAGGAGTTGAGTCAGCAGCATCTCAGCCCACATGAGCATGCATTACTAACATTATGCTACTTCTCTCCTCCTCCCATGGGTGGAGCTCCCCCCCTTTGAACTCTTATATGGATTTAGGGAGTGTGGGCCCCTAGACTTGATCTGGGAAGACTGGGAAGGCAAACACACCACCCAGGGAGCTTCCATAATGGGGTATCCAGTGACATGCACTACTCATGAGTGGGCACCTACCAAAATGGTGACCCACTTGCTGTGCATGTCGACAGGGTGAGGGGGGGATGACCAGATGGGGGATTCATGAATAGCAACAGGATGTCGCTATATGTACATGCACATGGGGGGAGTGAGCATGCTGAGTGAGGGGTGGGAAGAGAGGGAGAGTTTTTGAGGGGTGGTGCCACGGTGAGCTGCAGAGCTGGCTCCGTGGCATGGTGGGTGGCTGCTGAGTTGAGGTAGCCAGGATGCTGGGTTTGGGTCGAGGTGCAGGTATGTTTTGTTGCGCCCGAGTAGTTTTTTTTACAATTTTGCACCCCCCAACATGTACCCCCCCTTGGAGTTGAGAATCTATAGTATGGGGTGCAGGGGGTGCAGCCCCCCACATAACATTAAAAATTAGAGTCCTTGGCACCCTTTTGTTTTTTGCCGGGGGTGTACATCATCAAAATTGATTTTCAGTGGTGTACACTCGCCATAACGTTGATTGCCATTCTGCGATCTCCATCATGACATGGAACCCCCATAGTGGAGTATGTCCTTAAGTTTAGGGAGACACTGAAGGAGCTTATGGGGTGGCCCAAAGCAACCTGTCAGTTGCCCAGCAGAAGCAAATGGTCTGGTACACTTTCGGAGCCAGAGCTCACTCGTACAGTGCTGACCAGGAAGTAATGGTCCTAGTTCCAGTCCAGAAGGACAAGCTGATGGCCGAGTAGGTGAGACCATACAAGATAATCTGACAGGTCAATGACATGAACTATATTGTGGAATTGCCTGACAGGAGACATACCCATAGGATGTACCATGTCAATATGATGAAGCCATATGTAAATAGGGCTGACATGGTGTTTGCAGTGTGTAGCCCTGGGGAGGGTATGGATGAGGAAGACCCCCTCCTGGACTTGCTAGAGGAAAGCAAGTGGGAGACATCTGTGGAGATAATCAAGCTGTCACCCTAGCTGGCCCCAGAACAGACCCAGGAAGTGAGAGAGGTTTTAGAGGACGTTGTCCTTTTATGTATGGCCAAGCCCAGACAAACCCCTTAGTGACCCATGATGTAGATACAGGGATGTAAGAGCCCATCTGAAGAACAGCCTACAGGGTTTCTGAGACCATCCTTAACTACATTAGGGAGGTGGAAGAAAAGCTTGCCTTAGGGGTAATCCAGAAAACTCACATTCCCTGGGCCTCACCCATAGTCCTTGTCCCCAAGCTGGGTGGATGTATTTGCTTCTGTGTGGACTATCATGGACTCAGTGCAGTCACAAAGTCTGACACCCACCCAATGCCATGGATGGATGGATGAGCTACTAGACAAGCTGGGAGGGGTGACATACCTTACCACAACTGACTTAACAAAAGGGTACTGGCAGGTGGAGTTACCTGCCAGAGCTAGAGAATGGTCAGCCTTCATCACTCCAATAGGATTATTCGAATTCTTGGTAATGCCTTTTGGAATGAAGAATGCCCCTGCCACATTCCAAAGGTTGGCCAACCAGCTGTTACGAGGTACTGAAGAGTATACAGTGGCTTATCTGGATGATATTGCCATCTTCAGTACCAGCTGGAAAGAACACCTGTCCCATCTGAAGGAAGTGTTGGGCAGGATACAGGCAGCAGATCACTGTAATGGCTAAAAAGTGCCAGGTGACTATGGTGGAGGTGGCATGACTAGGCCATGTAGTGGGGTGAGGGCAACTCCATCCCAACCAAAGCAAAGATTGAGGCAGTAGAGGTGTGGCCCATGTCTGAAATCCCATAGCAAGTTAGGAGCTTCCAAGGGATCACAGGGTACTACCAAAAGTTTATGTCCAATTACAGTACCCTGGTGGTTCCCCTATCTGGCTTGCTAAAGAAAAGAAAGCCCAAAAAGGTAAACTGGGATCCAGCCTGTGAAAGGGCATTCACACAGCTAAAAGCAGCATTGTGCAGTGCCCCTGTGCTGGCCAGTCCAGATTACACTAGGAAGTTTGTGGTACAGATGGATGCCTCAGATGTGGGGATTGGAGCAGTCCTCAGCCAGACATCCAGTCAGGGAAGAGACCACAAAATAGTGTACCTGAGCAAGAAGCTACTTCCCTGAGAGCAGGTATACTCCAGGGTATGAAAGGAATGCCTTGCACTGGTATGGGCCCTGAAGAAATTAAGAGCGCCGTAGCTTCATGGGAGGTGCTTCAAGGTACAGATTGACCACAGCCCTCTGGTATGGTTAAATCAGATGGGCAAAAGAAAGGGATTGCTCCTCAGATGGAGTATTGCCCTACAGGCCTATGACATGACCATTACGCACAGGACAGGGTCTGCCAGCGCAAACGCAGATGGTCTATTTTGCCAATTAGAACAGTGACCGAATTGTGGAAATCCTTCCATACAATAGTAGTGTGTTCCCACAGATTTAGTCTTAGGAGGGATGGATGTGGTGATTTGGCCACCATCATCATATTTCTCTACAGTTTCATTACGTTTAATTTCCCAAAAGGCCAGGACATTAAGGTTTGTCATAAAAGAGGTAACTTTTCTGAAAATGTACATGGGAAGAGCTGATGTTTATTCCAATGCCTGACACCTCCCTTTGACTGGGATAAAGTCTTGCCTAGAAGTGGACAAGAGTTACATTTCAAAGGGATGGAAATTTCCTGATGGCTTATTTTAGGGGAAAGATTCCATTGTGATGGGAGATGGAGAAAGCCATCTTCTCTGTTATAACACTCTGAATTCCAAAAGTAAGATTGTTTTAGAAAAAGGTTATGCAGACACCCAGTCTAGAAAACCTGTTGTGAAATTTCCTAACCACTGCCCCAGTCTATTTATATTTTAATAAGGTCAGGAAGTCAACCATGATCAAAGCAAGCTAGGAAGTTGGGGTTGTGAGGATATCAAAATACTGATAAATTGGGTTCACTTGCAACTTTGGAGATGCAAGAGAGACCCCTGCTGGCCTAGAGATGAAAAGTTGGACTTGGAAATATTAAGGATTAGCCAGTCAGAAGGCCAGTTTTTCAGACTGCAGAAATTGCTATACAAACCCTTTTCAACAGAGATTCTGGACATTTTAACCAAATTTCCTGACACAGACAAGTTCAAGTTCAAGTTTATTAAGCAGTAAAACTCCAAGCCAGTCCACTAGCACAGAGGCAGGGTATCTGTTTGTGCTACCAATAACCCAGGTTTGGAAACAGACTCAGAACGGAGGGCCAGCCAGGGAGAGAAGGATTATGCATTCTAGAGACTGCTCTCCTTCTCTGGGGAGAGGGGGTAGAATGTCCAGCACACCACAGACCTCTGGTGGAGGCTGGGGGATCCACTGGTGCTGGCGCCATCACCTGAGGGGGGGCGGGGTGGATACGGGTCATCACTGCAAGTCCCCACCCCCAGGTACTGCCACACTCACAAACATTCTGGCCTCCAAGCATGATGCCCTGTTCTGCTGCTGCCCCCCTGCCAACAGTGTCTGCTGGGGTGGTCCCACTCCCGTGGCCCCACTCTGGGTGGTAAGCTAGGGCACACTTCGACAGACCATGGGGAGGGGGTGCCTGCCCAGCAGCTCTGCCCAGAGGGGTAAGCCTGGGTATGGGGGGGCAGTGCATGGTTGGGGCTCAGCTCCCTTTGGGGAGGGAAGGGGGGCCAGACTACAAAAAATGAAAAAAAAGGCAGGGAAAGTCCATTGAGCAAGCTCATTTGCAAGGAGGTCCTGAGAGGGAGACTTAAGGTACAATACAGCATATAGTGGTACAACAATAACATAAAGGGCTATACAGTGCAATGAGGGATAATGATGATATAACAAACAAAGGAAAAACCATAGGCAGCACATATATTGCGACAAATGAGGTGCAAGGAGTGAGATGATACAATACTCAAATGCGGTCATTGGAAATATACCACCAAGAGACCTTGTAAGCATATATACAATATATACAATTCCATTACACAGGTACAAAGTGCATAACCATAAGTTTAGGCAGTAAGACTTAAATAACATTTTTAAAAATTGCATAATCAAACATTTTGGAAGCATTTCATCAATAATTTATACTTCCAGAAGTGGAGCATGGAACAGTCAGGGGATGAGTGTTGAACAGACAGGAGACTGAGGGGAAGCAAGTGTGGGGCACAGATGGAAAGGGATGGAGAGAAGGCAAGGGTGAGAGCTCAGAAGGAATGAGGTGGAGGTGGGGGTAGGGGCCCATAATCCTGATAGATGGTTACTACAGCACACGAGGAGAGGAGATAGTAATATGTCAGGACTAGGTCATTAATGGGGTGGCATTTACAGGTGTCATGCACATTACTGGCAGCCACTTTTTTTAAATATTTAGGGATACCAAGTTTGGCAGTTTGTGAATAGGTTGCACTTTGTTCCAAGCATCAGGGAGTGCATGGCTAATGGCCATTTTGCCAAAGCGGGAGCAAGAGTTATGTACATCCATCATGATGTAAGAGCTACTCGGAGGCAGATGGGGCATACAGAGCAATGGAAAAGACACAATATATATGATAGATGTTTTAGCACAAGAGCTTTGTGAAGCCATATGAGACAGTGTAAAAGCAATCTAGTGGAAAGAGAAGTGTATAAATTGCAATGATGAGTGCAAGGGTTGGTTTTTGTGATGAAGTGTATTGCTCTATAGTAGAATATGATGAGCGAATGCAGCAGGGTATCTGAGCAATGGCCATAAATCACATCTGTGTAGTCCAGAGAAAACTGCCTGAGCATCTAAAGACCACTGCAAAAGAAACTCAAACCCACTCCTGGGGGCCACTGAGCTCACAGTGCCCTCCCCTAAGTGCAACCCCTGACACTACCCACCCCTGAAATTCTAGGGCACCCTGGTGGTTTATCTAGAATTTATGAACTTTTGGGAGAACATATGTGCCCTAAGTGGAAAATCTGTACTCAGAAACTGTCTCCCTTTCTCATGAATGAGTGCCTGACCACAAGCCACTTGTTTAAGGTGGGGGTGTGGGATCTGAACACACCAGGCTATAAAATATTCTATTAGCCAGCTAGCAGTGTACTTCTTCTACATAGTCTGTAGTGTTCATGATCACCACACTCTCACCGTTATCTGCTGGCTTGTTATGTTCTTGTTGTTACATAAGAACAAAGTCCAAGAGGGTAGCATCTTTCAGAAAAAGAGACATGCAAGAACAAGGGGACACAATTTACAGATGGGGGGGTGGTTCTGGGGCAATGTGAGGAAGTATTTTTTCACAGAGAGGGTAGTGGATGCATGGAACAGCCTTCCTGAGGAGGTTATGGGGTCTAAAACAGTGGGAGAATTCAAGAATACATGGGACAGACATAAGGCAATTCTTGTGGGGGGTAGGAAGAAATAGGCTGTTGGTTAACTAGGATCTGCGGCTTAACCTGTAGGTAGGGAAATGGACAGACTAGGTGGGCCAAGTGGTCCTTATCTGCCATCAAAGTCTATGTTTCTATTTACCAGCTTTTCTTCCCTGGTGATGTTACAAAACTTAGGCACAAAATCCTCTTGCCTTAAACTTTCCAGTTCTGCTTCACAAAGTTTCTGAAGCTAATTGGGGAGTCAACTAGAATTAACATGAAAGATCCTAATTCCTCATCAATGCTGGATTTGATATTTACCAATTTTCCATCGAATTATGATAGGTGAAGTATCCTTCCAGAGTCTTTCTCAGCTCACCAAGTGATTTGGTGCATTGGGAATAGGATACAAAGCTTAGGTGGGGATAGATCCACTAGATGGAGATGTTATAACAATTTTGACTATGTGAGTTTCGTGCTAGATTTGGAAAAGGTTTCTTGGGATAGAACAGACCTAATACCATTTGTAACTGATGCCCGGTCCTTTTTGCTAGTGATTTTTTAAGAGTTTGTGTTAAGCACGCCCAAATAAAAGTAAAGAAAAAAAATAATGAGCCTTGGTACACCCCCAGATTATTGAAACTTAGGAAGAAAAGGGATGCTAGTTGGCATAAATCTAAGAAAAAAGATGCTGTACAAGACTGGAATAGATAAAGACAATTACACAATAAATATGTGAAAGAAATTAAAATGGCAAAACAAAAATATTACTTACAAAAATTAGATAATAACAGTTCTCACAACTCCAGAGAGTTTTGGAAATTGATGACAGGTCTATTACATGTTAATAGACAAATAACTACTAGCAGTTTTCAGACAGGTGGCCAGACAGTTCCACTATCACAAGACGTAGCGGACAGATTAAATAGATTTTTTGTTAATCTGGGCAGTGATGATTCTAATGGAGTTAGAGACAACTATCCAACAGCACAACCAAAACAACCATTTTTGCCATCTCAATTTTCTTTTGATGAAATTATAGTTGAAAAAGTGAGGACAGAACTTTTAAAGTTAGATGTAACAAAAGCTATAGGTTTAGATAATATTCCAACAAAATTATTGAAATATGCATCACCAGTAATAGCATTTCCTTTAGCTCACATTTTTAATCAGTCATTGGGTTTGGCAGAATTCCCAGATGTATGGAAGAACTCCAAAGCAGTTCCAATTTTTAAATCAGGGATGAAAACAGAATTGGGAAACCATAGTCCAATTTCTCTTCTTTCACAGATATCAAAGATCTTTGAAAAATTTGTTTCGGAACAATTAAAAGACTGTTTAGAATCACATAACAGGATAAATGGTTTTCCTTCAGGATTTAGGCAGAAACACGTAACTCTCTCAGCCCTCGTAAAGTTTGTGAGTGATTAGCAGTTTGCCCTGGACAGGAAGACACCGGTGGGTGCCATTTTTGTGGACTTGTTCAAGGCTTTTGACACCTTGGACCACAGTGTCCTCCTATCCAGGCTAAACCTAATAGGCATAATTGGAAACAGTAATAAATGGTTTCAGTTATATCTTAGTGTAAGGCAACAGATGGTAACAGTAGGGAATTTTTCATCTACATTTTTGCCAATAAAAACTGGAGTCCCCAGGGCTCAGTTTTGAGCCCATTACTATTTACAGTAATTTGTATGTGAATGGGTTAAGTTGTTTAGATCCCTTAATATAATTTCATGTATACACAGATGACACTGAAATTTATACATCAGATACATCAATAGAACCAATTCAAAACAGGTTGCAGACTGCGTTTAATGAATTACAAACATTTTTCAGAGACCATAAATTGGTTTTAAATTCTAAAAAAGCTCAACTTGTTTTATTTAATAGGAACACCAAAAATGATGAAGAGAACATGAACATCAAAACATCTGAAGAAGTGGTAATACAGCAGGTACAGTCATATTGTTATTTAGGAATGTGGCTGGATAATAAATTGAATTGGGACGTCCATATAGAACAAACACTTAAAAATATTGGTAAATAATTGTGAGCCCTTTATCGGACTAGGTGGTGCATGACTAAAGAAATTAGGGAAAGGGTGGTTAATACTATGATTATACCAATACTTAACTACTGGGATATCTTGTTTGCTTCTGCAAATAAGAAGGAATTATCGAGACTGGATACCTGTTACAATAGACTTGCTCAATACATACCAGGAACACCTAGGTTAATGCATAGTTGTTATATGTATGCGTCATTGGGTGGCAAAGTTGGTGGAAAGGTGACATAGCCATATTCTAGCATTTATGAATAAGGCCATAAGAGGGCAAGTACCAAACTATATATTGGATAATATTGTAATTAGCAAAAGCATGGTTCACTATGATCTGCTTCGGGAACAGACATGGTGATACCAAAATTTAACCTGGAGATAGGGAGAGCATCTGTTTTTTATAATAGAGCAATGGCATGGAATAGCTTACCTCCTAACCTAAGAATTACAGGGGAGAAGAATGGGTGGAAAGGGATAAAAGGATGGTGGGACAAAAGGTGTAAACAATTACATGTGTGCTGTCAAGCTAATTAACTACCGCTGTATTTTCTATGTATATGTATATGTTTATGTATTTGTATATGTATAAGGTAGTCTTACATTTATGTATAGTTTAAGTCTAGCTGTTACTGTAACCTGTAATGTTTTTTTATTGGAAAGTGTGCAATAGGACCTCATTGTAAATGAGCCTTGGCTCAATCGAGCTTATCCTCGCTTATGAACTCATGAATAAAATATTTTACTACTTACTACTACTGCTAAGCATGCTTACTGCTGGTGGCTGTGGGGGGCAAAAGGTACTGGGCTTTCTCCTAATAGGATTATTGGAGCTCTCAGCACATTACCACCTCCCCCGTCAGTAGTCACCTGATTGCTAATAACCACAGGATTTTTTAATTTATCAAGTGCTTCTTGGACAGCTTGTGTAGGAATGTTAACAGGCATTTCCATTGCACTAACATTTAAGTTATTTCCATACTGTGCATGTACAATGCCAATTTAGTCTTTCTATCCATGTTATTTTCATTATAATAGAAGCACCCTATGCTTAGAACTCAACACAGCCTGTAAATGTCAAAGGTTGTTTGAAAGAAATCAAAGTCAGTGGTGGGGACAAATGACAGTACCTTGTTTAACACTGAAATTTCACTACCAGACAATTCATAGCTAGACAATTAATTATGTTGTACCCACCATTTACTTGACCATTCAATTCTTCTGGTATTGCCTCTTCGGCTGGTGTCCTCCGCCATACCCTCCTCTTCCCCCGTTGGACTCACCTCTCTCTCCAGTTGGTAACACAGCTTCTTCTTGCCTCACCTGGGGGGGGTAGGGGTCCTTGTTCTCTTAAAAAACATCTGATTGCTCTGAGTCATTTGTTTTACTTGTGTCTGATGTATTCCCACTGCTGGAAGTCCTGGCAGTGTCAGTAGAGCTTTTAGATGTAGTATAAACATGTTAGGGAATAAATAAGCCTGGTTGCACTGTTTTTAAATTTTGTGTCCTTTCTAATTTTGTATAAGGGTATTTATAGAAGTGTATATGGTGATGGTTTTGATAAATTGTAATGTCACTTAAAATTTTTAATTAGCACACTTGTTACCTGCTATAAAAGGGACTTTGTTCCTACTGGACATTACTTTTGAAAAAGCATGTGAATGTGAAATGTCAGGGGAATTTTTGTCTCATTATGCTGTGCTGCTGTGTCCTTTTGTGTCTGCAATATATATCTGAGACATTTTGCACTTAACTTGAGAGTGGACTCCCTTATTTTAAGAACTGGAGTAGTGAGTGCCGTGACTTTTGCTTGCCTCACTGACTTTTTGTCACAGAGCACCCGTTCCCCCGGTGCAGCTCTTATGTTCCACAGCTGTATCCTACTTGAGCTATGAACAGGGGATTCTCCCATTTGAACTGCAAGAAAGCAGCTAAGTACAGATTGTGTGCTGTAAATAGTGCAAGTTGTAAAGTATGAATGTTACAACAGAACCTGCAAATACAAGTACAAGCACGGTTAACAATCAAGTGGCACAAGGCGGCAGAGTGGGAGCAGTCAGCTTTACAGAGAGTATATTTTCTGCATTATCAGAGAGTGACCCATTTTGGGGAATAAAGGGCAAGCAATGCCAAACATAACTGCAGAAACAGAGGCAGGCATTGTACGAGCAGGCTTTTACTCGTATGAGAGGGTCGCCTTAAGGGCAAGAAAGTTATATTGGCAGGCAAAAAGCACTGAGGCATATTTACAAGCTAAACATATTCCGAGAGGCCTCAAAATAAAAAAAAAGCCAACTTTTGGACTTGATGAGGAGGATTTTATTGGTTACACAGTCACAAAGTGTGCACATGGGTGGTGGTGCTCTCGAAAGTAGTAGAAACAATCACAGCAGAGTTTGAGCACTCACCAGCCACATATCGATGGACTCCAACTACTTCTCATTGCATTTAATTAATTTTATTGCAAACATAAGAAAGACAGACCACACTCTGTCTAGGTGTATGCTTGATGCATTTCAGATCTCAATGGACCCTTTATCGAAAGCTTTTGATTACGGGTCCATTGCGATCCGAAAAGCATCAAGATCAATAAAAGCAACAAGAAGTGGTTGGAGTCCATCCATATATGGCAGGTGAGTGCCTGAACTCAGCTGTGATGGATTTTATTGGTCCATGGAGGGAAATTGCCCATGAGATGTCAACTAAATGGATGCAACTTATTCTAAGTGATTTGTGGAAAAAGCAGCTGGAGATCAACTGGGAGCTTGAGCAGAAGGAACAGAGTTTAAATGCTTTTGTGAATGATAGTAACTAAAACAAGTTTAAGGAAGAACAGCAAGAAAAAATTAGATTCCAAGATAAAAATATTTGTGCTACCAAGAAAAAGAAGTTAATTCGGGATGAAAATGACTACCTGCAAGGGAACATCTTTAGTTGGCCAAAGAAGAGCAATGAAAGCAAGAAGTTGAAAGTCAGATTTGAACCAAAGTCCATACTGAAACGAACAATGTCTACAAGCTCTACTAACACTGCTGGGACTTCTAGCACTGGAAATACATCTGATGCCAGTGCAACAAGTGACTCAGAGCAATCGGATGTTTTTTTAGAGAACGAGGACTCCTACCTACCCCCCAGGCGAGGCAATAGGAAGCTGCATTACCAACTGGACAGAGGTGAGTCCGACAGGGAAAGAGGAGGGCATGGCGGAGGACACCAGCCAAAGAGGCAATATCAGAAGAACTGAATGGTCAGGTAAATAGTGGGACAACATAATTTGTCTAGCTATGAATTATCTATTACTGAAATTTCAGTGTTAAACAAGGGACTGTCACTTGTCCCCACCACTGACCTTGATTTCTTTCAAACTACCACTAGCATTTACAGACTGTTTCAAGTTCCTGAAATATGACTACCTTTCTGCACCAAATGATGACTTCAGAACCATGAGTACACAGACTGAGTTCTGCAAAACTAGAGAGGACTGTAAATAGTTATTTCAAGTTCAGCCAAGTTTAGTATCAAGGCCCAAGCACTAAAGTAAGGGAGCTAACTGTTTTGACAGTTGATTTAAAGATAATTAAAAGAAAGGATGCTAATCTGATTTTCTTTTAAGGGCCCCAATGCCGGCCAAATCAGCTGCAACTTTACGAGGCCTGCCACTTACATTTAGTACTGGGTACCCAGTTTTAAGGTATAGAACTGCAGGGTTCTATAATGGACTCGGAACTGGTACCAGTGTGGCACCCAATATGTATCTGCCATCTATGCAGCTAAATAGCTAGATAGTATCTAAAACCTGAATCCATCAGAAGGTTTGTGGGTGGCCAAATATGCTATAGGGATTTGAATTTAAAATGAGAAATGATTATATTGATTGCAATGCCAAGAATGCCAATCTGAGATGCCAATCAAAAACTGTTTGCTTAATCTCTATTTCCAGTTACCCATTCTTAACCCTTTCCCTATTGTAATATATGTTGGTTAGCCATTTTTTATAAATTTTGTGTGTGAGCATATTATTGGAGTGAGCCTTTAATTAAAAAAATGTTGCAATGTGGGGTTTTGGTTATTAATCCATGTGTGGGGTGGCAATATGGTATAGTGGGTGGGTACAGCATCCCAGGGGGTTGTTTCAGGTGAGTATTCTGACCCATTTCAAAATTATACTCTCGGTGGAGGCACTGTGCAATAATATTATCTTGTGGCCAATAAATTGGTCCTCAATGCAAAAAAGACCAAAGCAATTTTGTTTGGCCCCAGAAATTTGGATTTCACCAGACAACACCTATTTCCTCTCTTTACTTCTTCCGGAGGTCTTATAGAAGTAGTGGAGTCCATCAAAAACCTTGGAGTTTACCTGGACCAGGAACTTTCATTTATAACCTTTTTGATCACACCTTTCTCAAGTGGGAGAGGAGGGGGCTTTATTTCCTTTATCAGTTTCTTGGGGAGGACCCTCTAGTCTTTTGCAGAAATAAGGAATCAGTATGGATTTAAGCATCAAGATTTCTACAGATACCTTCAACAACACAATTTATTAAACCCTTACTGGACACCTGGCCCAGAGCAATGGACATGAAACTTTTGTAATACCTCATTCAGGCAATTCTCAGTAGGATGAGCCAATTGCCCATTTAATTTCTCTACTTAATACAGTGCGCACTCAATTGGTTAGATTGTCCACACTGAGCATATACAACTGAAGTGGGAACAAGACTTAGGAATACCAATATCAGAAGACCAATGTTGAACATATTTGGAAAATATTGATATGGTCACCTCCTCTAATTCCTGGAAAGAATTTGCTTGGAAAATGACAGTTCTGTTCTTTAGAACCTCAGACAAACAGGCAAAATTTGATCCCCTAAACAGAAAAGCATGCTAGAGGAAATGTGGTACTCCGCAAGCCTCCCTTGCACATATATTTCTGAACTGCCCTCTCCTGCACCTCTTTTTGGATGAACTGCAAGTGGAGTTTCAGGAATTATTTGAGGCTCAGGTGACTCTTACTGACTGAATGTCTCTCTCCCTTGATCTTCCCCAAGGACAGGAAACCCTTAACACTTGTAAACTAGCATATTATTTTTTTTATTCTTTTGTAACTGGGTAAGGCCCACTGGGAACAATGCCTAGTTTTAGGGGCAACCAGGCAGCACTGGGAAGGTCATGTCAACATGTTACATACTATATATCATCACCACAGAAAAAAAAATTAGTAAGAATTGGCTATCGGCATGGCAACCCCACCTGTTAGGTCTCTTTTACATTCCTTAATGATAAGAGATATACTGTACAGCATAGAAAAGATAACTGCTTACTGGAACCATGTATACCCCAAGTTTTGAGATCTGATGGCATAAGTGGATACTTTACATTATGACACATACCTATAGGCTAGCTAGTCTTTACTCCCTGAAGGGGACAATTAGAGTAACCCCCCAATAAAGCTGATAACATTGCCTAACTATTCCCTTTTTCTTTCATGCTTCTGGACTAGATATAATATAAATCATTGATCTTGACCTGGGACTTTCATATTTTATTTCTGATGATCACTCTGTGATATGTAATACACTGATAACTGTATGGCAGCTAAATGTTGTGCACTGTTTCTCTGTTTTTTCTTTGAAATGTTGAATAAACAGAAATAAAAAAAGCAGAGCTTTTTACGACCAAAATCTGTATAGTGGGCGATTACTCCCAAGTGCCTGTTAAAGAAAGAAGATTCAATTTGGCCCTTATTTCGTACTCAGTTAAAAAACTGGTACTGAAGCACTGGAAGGATTCCTTAATAATTACCTACACTGAATGGTTAAATGAGCTACTGTTTAATCTTCAGATAGAAAAGATGATTGCATCCCTAAGGCATACCCCTAAAAGTTTTGATAAAAAATGTGGGAAATTATATACATTGTATTCATCTACATAGTGGTTTTTCCTTTTTGTCACATTTTAAATGGATATAATATAATTTATTATCCATACACCCCTCTGTTGGTGTGCACCG
Organism: Neoceratodus forsteri; assembly: GCA_016271365.2. NCBI lineage: Eukaryota > Metazoa > Chordata > Ceratodontiformes > Ceratodontidae > Neoceratodus > Neoceratodus forsteri. The sequence continues at coordinate 1,334,883,850 of CM057449.1, forward strand.
TAACTTGTTTGATCTATGTCCTGGCCTGGTCTATTTCTATAGGATACTGATTATTATTTCTCTTTGGAGCCCTCTTTTATTTATTTATTTATTTATTTGTATCATCTCATTAGCTATGTTCTTGAATGGTGGTAGGTGATACCACTCTATTCCAAGGTTTAGTTAGAGGAGTGGGGGCAGGAGGGGTGGGAGGGGGTAGAGGTGGTTAACAATGGGGGGAGGGGCTGTAAGAAAAAATTACTCACCTTAGTAATTGCTTTTCTTCTCATGGAGTCTTGCTATATTAGGACTTATTGCAGTCAGCCTCAGCCTCTGAACTGCCCCGGAGATGAAAAGGTTAACTCCAGAGTAATCTGGAGTTCCACAGCTCGAGGGCACTATTCAAAGCTCTATCTGGGTTGTTTGAACCCAAACTGTCAGGTTCTTTATGAAGCTAAACTAATATAGCAAGTCTGTGTGGAAAAAGCCCTACACTAGCCATTGGCTACCTACTAGTAGTAGAACAACAGAACACAACAACAAACGCATAATAAGAACAAAATTACCTATTATTGTTAGAATAACCCTTGACAATCACTACTAGGCCCCCTCTCCCCAAAAGACTCAAGTCCAGAGAGGGGCCCATCTACCACAAAAAAAAAAAAAACAGAAATTATCTAGTTCCTAAACCAAAAAAGAAAAGGGGGACTAGAAAGCTAAAATGGCATGACACAGTGCTTGCACCAATTGTCAACCCCATACCCAAGTAGGGATTCTGAGAGGGGTAGGAGGGAGGGTTGTCCTAATATAGCAAGACTCCATGAGAAGAAAAGCAATTACTAAGGTGAGTAATTTTTTCTTCAAACACCATGAAGTCTTGCTTATATTAGGACTTATTGCAGATTATACAGCAGTACCTCCATGGAGGAGGGTCAGAACCTACTTAGGGAATAGGCTCTGAAGCACAGCTGTGCCAAAACGAGCATCTCTCCTGGACTGGACGTCCAGAGAATAATGCTTAGTGAAAGTGTGGACTGTTTTCCAGGTAGCAGCTTGACAGATCTCCAAGATAGGAATATCTCTAGCAGCCGCTAGAGATGCAGCTATACCCTGGTGGAATGAGCCCTCAAGCCTGAGGGAGGTTCCTTACCAGTTTTGGTAACAGAACTGGATACAAGAGACGATCCACCTAGCAATTGTCCTCCTAGTAGCAGGTCTTCAACCCACATCTCCATAGGTAAGGAAGAGCTGGAGGATTCGAACCTGTGACCCTGGTACATTCCAAATAGTAGCTAAGAGTTCTTTAACGTCCAAACTGTGCAGCCTTCTCTCACCAGAGGAAGAGTGCTCAGTAAAAAATACTGAAGAGAGATGGATTGGTTAAGATGAAAATCTGAAACCACTTTAGGTAAAACTTTCTGTTAGTCCTGAGGACCACTTTATCCCTGTGGAAAGAAATAAAATCCTTTTCCACTGACAAAGCTTGTAATTCACTTATACGCCTAGCAGAAGTGATAGCCACTAGAAAAACAGTTTTCCAAGTTAAAAACTTGAGGTCTGCTGAAACCAGGGGCTCAAAGGGGGGTTGCATTAGCTGGGCAATGCAAGCATTCAGGTCCCATGCAGGAGTTGGTTCCCAAAAGGGAGGGTTAGTATGAAGTAACCCTTTGAAAAACTTGGAGAACACAGGGTGAGAAGAAAGGGAAACTGGTTTCCCTGCGGAAATAAAAACAGAAACAGCTGCCAAATGAACCTTCAAGGTAGCTGGTTTGAGGCCTAAAGAATTTAAGTGGACCAAATAGTCCAACAAAATAGGCAGGTCAGCAGATTCTGGAATAATCTGCCTCTCAGAACACCAAAATGAGAATCTCTTCCATTTAGAATTATAAGTGGCTCTAGTGGAAGGCTTCCTAGAAGCCTTCAAAATATCCAGGACACCTTGAGAAGGTGTAAATCAGCAAATTCTAGCTCCTCAAGAACCAGGCCTTGAGGTGGAGGGAATTGAGGTCCGGATACCACACTCTCCCCTGTGCACAGGTCAGCAGGTCGTGGGTCCTGGGCAAGGTCAGGGGAGGGTGAAAAGAGAGGGACAGGAGAAGAGGGTACCAAGGCTGCCTGGCCCAGTCTGGAGCAATCAGAATCACTCTGCAAGGCTGAGTTCTGATTTTCACCAATACCCTGAAGAGGAGGGGGAACGGAGGGAAAGCATAGAGGAACTTTCCTTCCCAATTCAGTTGAAAAGCATCCAGAGGAACTGATCCCAGAACTGGAGGCCTGCAGCAAAACAGAGGAAGTTGGTGGTTGTCTGGGGCTGCAAAGAGATCTATCTGAGGGGTGCCCCAACTGGCAAAGACCGACCCCAGTACTTGAGGGTTCAGAGCCCATTCGTGATGGCCCTGAGAAATCCTGCTGAGGGCGTCCGCTAGGACATTGTCCTTCCCTGGGAGGTGAACCGCTATCAGAGAGGTGTTCAGGGAGTAGGCCAGAGACCACAACTTCATTGCTTCGGTGCACAAGGCTGAAGAGCGAGTGCCCCTTGTTGTTGATGTACCACATTGTTGTGGTATTGTCTGTCCTGACTTGAACTACCGTTCTGGACAGCCTCCGAAAAAACCTGGAGAGCTAGGAAGACAGCTCTGAGCTCCAGTAGATTGATGTGAAGCAGAGATTCCTGAGGGGACCAGACTCCCTGAGTGGAAAGGTTGCCCAGGTGAGCCCCCCAACCCAGCAGGGAAGCGTCCGTGGTGAGGGTGAGGGAATGAAGAACAGGTAGGAATGGGACCCCTGTGGACAGGTTGCTTTGATCCAGCCACCATTGTAGAGCTAGGATCAAGGTCTTGGTCACTGGGACCAGTTTGGTAAGGGGGTCCCTCCTTTGAGACTAATAGGACCTCAAGTGGAACTGAATGTCCCTCATCTGAAATCTGGCTCCTGGCACGACAGCTGTAGAAGCAGCCATGTGCCCTAGGAGTTGTAGAAAGTGCCTTGCTGGTCGAGAGACCTGCAGGGTGAAGGAAGATGCCAGGGCAATGATTTTGTCCACTCTTTCGGAGGGGAGGAATGCCCTGGCTAACTTTGTGTTCAGCTCTGCACCTATAAAAGTTAGTACCTGAACTGGTTCGAGAACTGACTTTGGAACATTCAACAGGAACCCCAGAAAGGTGAGAAGATCCTGGGTGATTTAGCAGAGTGGGATTTTACCTGCTCTGGTGACTGACCCGCAATGAGCCAGTCGTCCAAGTAGGGAAACACAGCTACCCCTTGTCTTCTTAGGTGGGCCACTACTACAGCTAGACATTTTGTGAACACTCTTGGTGCAGAAGTGAGTCCGAAGGGCATTGCCCTGAACTGGTAGTGGCCAGAGGGCAGTTCAAACCTGAGGTACTTTCGGTGAGAGGCCCTGATTAGATATGAAATAGCGCCCTTGAGGTCCAGGGAAGCTAACCAGTCCCCTGGCCTCAAGGATGGCAAAACATTGCCAAAGTTAGCATTTTGAACTTGGTTTTACAAGATGCTTGTTCAGAAATCTTAAATCCAAGATGGGCCGCCAGTCTCCTGTCTTTTTGGGGTCAGGAAATACCTTGAGTACAGACCCTTGCCCTGGTGGCAGGGGGACCTTTCTACTGTGCAGTCTAAAAGAGAAGAAACTCCACTTCTAGTGCAAGGGTTTCTAAAAGACTTGAAGGGGAAAGTGTCTGGCTCTCATCTTGGGAAATTGTTTGAAGCTGAGAACCAGGCCTTGGTTTACACCTCCAGAACCCATTTGTCGAGGTTAGGGACAACCAGTTCTGGCAGAAATAAGCCAGTCTGCCCCCCACTGGTACAGGAGAGTCGGCCCCAGACACCCCGTCAGGGTGCCTGCTTGGCAGGAGCAGCTTTAGGCTGGGGAGAGGGAGAGGGCCTGCCTGTGCCCCGTCTGCCTCTGCCTCTGAAAAATCCCCTCTGCGCAAAAGCAGAGGATGCCTGAAATTGATAAAAAGGCCTATGGAAAAGCCTGCCCCTACCTCTGGGGGCATGCCTTTGTGGAGTGGCATGCCTCTCCTTAGCTTAGGCACTTTTGTAAGTAGTTCTGTATTCATCCATCTTTTTCATGTAATTTTCTGTTTGTTCCCCACACAGAGAATTTCCTATGACAGGAAAATCTATAGCCTTTGACTGGGTATCTTGGGACAGATTAGTGCATCTGAGCCATGCCAACCTACGGAGAGCTACAGAAGTGGCCATGACCCTAGAGGAAACATCATTAACATCAACAGCAGCATGAAATTGAACTTTAGAGGCTTCAATGCCATCAGCAGCCACCTGTTCCAACTCACCAGCCAGCTGGCCCTGAGCCTGTTTGGCCAACTGCAATATAGTGTCCCATCTAGATTTCTGATATCTAGCCACATAAGCCATATAATTAGCTTGTCTGAGTCCCAAAGAAGCTGCCACATACTGTTTTTTCGCCATGGCATCAATCTTCCTGGAATCTTTATCAGGAGGATGTGAGGCCAGGGAATATTAGCCTTGTCACAGGCTGCAGCTTGAACAACACCTACGTGACTACACTGCTCAGTAAGGAAGTCTATATTAGGGCCTGACAAAGTATACCTTCTGTCCATTTTTTTATCTACAGGAGGGACAGAAAAAGGATTTTTTAAAATCTTAGTGGTTTGCCTCCTAAATGACTTATGCAAAGGAATAGACTACCTTCTAGACTCTGGAATATCCATCATTTCCACATAATCAGGCTCCTCTTGCTCATCCACAGCCTCTTCTAAGGGGAGCTGGAGAGTTTCTGCTACCTTCTTATAAAATCTGAAATGTGAGGGAGACTCAGACAACAAAGGGGGAGACTCAAAGGGTCTGTCTGGAGAAATGTCCGGTTCTATGGGCACTTCCAGACCTTCCCAATCACAATCATCCAAATCCTCCTCCCCCTCCTGTGGTTCATAAAAATCCTCAACATCATAATTCTGAACCACTGGACCTGAACGAGACCCCCTTCTTCCAACCATAGAGGGTTCGACAAGTCCCTGAGACAAAGACTGGACAATCTGTATGGCTTTAGCTATTTCTGCAGCAGAAGGAGAGACAAAACTGGACTCCACACTAGCTGATTTCTTTGTCTTTTTTACTTTGACTGGCTCAGGACCAGCCTTTCTTTTGCCCGAGGAAGTCTCGCCCTGGTCAGAGGGCACTCCTCTGGTCCAGCCGAGCTGGACCGGCTGGCCATCCGGTCAGCGGACTTTTGCCTCTCGCTCCTGAGCCGCCCAATCTCTTTCCAGGGTGGCTGCAGGGAAATTTACACACCTGGCAGTCTGACAGGAGGTGGTCAGCCTCAGACAATAGACACAGTGGTGTGTGGGTCAGCCTTGGCAAAGGCTTCCCACAGACATCACAGTGTTGAAACCCAGTGGGCCCGGATTTTCTTTTGGGTTTCTCAGACATAATGCCAGCCTATCCAAACTTGCCCTTTTTTTCCGCCTTGCCTAGGACAAGACACTTTATCGTCCCTAATCAGAAAATACGGTATTGAAAACCCAATAAAATAATAGGTTTTTAGGGACCGATAAGAACCAGGTACCTCACTCTAAATGCAAAGAAAATGAGTTTTAAAACAAACCGATCGGTTCAGAGGAACCGATAATGAGTTTCACACAGACTTAATTTCTTTTACTTAAGGTTACCAGATAGAGCTTCAACCAAAACCGCGGTAATTTTAACACTTTGCCGGTTCAAAGAACCGATAAAATACAATAAACCGCAAAACGAATCCGAGGTGAAGGAGCTGGTCTCCGGAGCGACTGTTCAGTGAAAGCGGAGTAAAGAATCAGACAGTTTGGGTTCAAACAACCCAGATAGAGCTTTGAATAGTGCCCTCGAGCTGTGGAACTCCAGATTACTCTGGAGTTAACCTTTTCATCTCCGGGGCAGTTCAGAGGCTGAGGCTGACTGCAATAAGTCCTAATATAAGCAAGACTTCATGGTGTTTGAATGGGCTTATTTGAGCTGATGTAACCTAAAGGCTCTAAATTTTCTGTTTACAGTACATGTATCTCAGAATAGCCTGTGTTGTCCTATGTACCTTATTGTAACTTGTTTAAAATGCTTAATAAAATATATTGAATAAAAAAAAAGAAATAAAAAAAACAGCTGGTGACACAAGTTTTCATTCAAATTTAATAAGCTGCTGTACTACAAAAGGGTACAAAAGCATTCTATAACCTTTAAATTATGGTACAGCAGTCTTTTAGTTGGGATGGAAATACATGCAAAATAAAGGGTTACCACATACCATAACACTTTTAGGGATCCCCAACCCCCCAGATCTTGCAGTTCTAGATAATTGGCTGTCATATCTTTTTTCTAGCTGTAATCAAATTGTGGAAAGTTTTTAATTGCATTTTCAGTTGTAATGTTTTACTTCAAATCTATAAATAAAAAGTAAAAAATTTGTATATTTACAGGACTTAGATTGACTTCCTTGAGTCATCTGTAAACCACACCAAGGGTGAGACAAAATGTTTAAAAGCCTGAATCCATAAAGATTGCTCCTTTCATGATCTCCAGTTTCTATACATCTGGTGCTGCCTCATTAGCTGTAAGCCTAATACATGCAAAATTCAACATCGTTAAACACCTAATCCATCTTCAATGCAGTTATATACACATTGCAGAGAAAAATGGCCAGTAAGATTTGTAAAAAACATTTAACTTTGTAAACTCTATAAATGTAACTAAAACTGTGATTATTGTACTGTCTCTGAATGAGCCAAAATATATGGGTTAAGTTCAAACCACCCACTGAGGGTTCATGTCATTCTCACGTCAGCAAATGGAACATATGCCTTTGCTTGGGAAAGTCTAACATAACTATGCCTATCATACCAATTTCCATAATGTAGAAGATATACCTCATTTATATTGCCTAGACATATAGTTTTGTAATAATGTATTTCCTTCCGGACTCATTGTGATAATACATTTCAAATAAATTAATAACTAAAACTCAAAGAGAAGACAGGGTCCTGCAGATCCCGTCTTGGACTTCTGGGGCCTGATATTCAAAGAGGCACAAAGCGCAGCTCCAAAATCTTTGCTGCACTTTGCACTTGCCCGGGTGCCTAAAGATGCTATATTCAGTGGAACAGTACACCAGCACTATTTGACTGAATATAGGATCAAGTCAGCCCAGTGCTAAGCCACTTAGTGCTGGGTAGACATGGCTTCTGAAATAAGGCACCACAATGGCTTGCACCCGCACAAAATTTCCGATGTTCAAATAAACCCATGAAAATGAGCCCATTGGGCATGCAAGGTGCTAAGGGGCCTTTTGCATGCCCATTATGGTCTCATTTGCATGGGGGGGTGAGGCCGGACTGTGCAGCGCTGCCCCCCAACTGCCCGGTCCCAGAGAGGTATCCCTGGTGCTAATGGTCTCTCGCCCTCACACACATTCGCCAGACTGATGTGAAGCATAAAACTTTCCATGGTGTCCAGTGGTCCCTGCCCCCCACCCAATCCCCATCCAATATTAAACTGACCTTTCCCTGGTGTCCAGTGGTCCCTCCCACTACCCAATCCCCATGTGATATTAAATTGAACTTTTCCTGGTGTCCAGTGATCATCTCCTACCCGATCCCTGTCCGATATTAACTTTAACTTTCCTTGGTGTCCATTCATCTCTCACCACCCCCCGATTCCCATCCCATATTAAACTGAACTTTCCCTAGTGTCCAGTGGTCCCTCCCCCCATGCGATGCAATGCCACATATTATATATCCATGTCCCTGGTGTCCAGTGGTCCCCAATCATGATCCCCTGTGTAATACTGTAAACCTGTTCCCTGGTGTCTAGCAGATCCCCCACCTTGGCAGGTAGTGTCCCACCACCCCGCTGCCCCCCATCCCTGAGCTGGCAACTGGCACAGCCCTCTGCTGTCCACCACTACCAGCTGCTGACCGAACTGTCAATTAGCGCATACTGTCACAGCTGATTGTACAGTAAACAGTCATTGACAGCTCAGTCAGTGGTGAGCCATGGTTAAGAGTGGAGGGCTGTGCTGGTGGCTGGCTCGGGGTTGGGATGGGGGACGGGGTGGTGGACACTACTTGCCAGGATGGGCAGGTGGGGGGGGTCCACTGGACACCAAGGAACTGCGCTACTTTACTATACAGAGGATAAGAAGGGGGTCCGGTAGGCACCAGGGAATGGGTTTACAGTATTATACAGGGGATTGGGATGGGGGGACCACTGGACACCAGGGAAAGTTCAATTTAATGTTGGACAGGGACCGAGTTGGGGGAGGGACCACTGGACACCAGGGATTACTGTGTTGGGGGTCAGGGGTGCTGTCACACTTCCTCCATCAACAGCTAGGGTTGCTCGGGAGTAAGTCATGGCCTGAGTCAGTGGTATTTGCACCATGAAAGGGGACCCCACAAAATGCCCTTGTGTGGAACAAATACTCTGAATATTGGACTGCACCAATATTGACATCCTCACCCCTTCGTTTGCATTGCACCCCCCCCCCGAATATCACCCAGGCTTAACCCTGTTTGCTCGCCCTAACCAGGCTTTTGAATATGGGACATCCGCACAAAATTGGGTTTGCATGAGCAAACTAGACTTTGTAGCCAGGCAAAGTTTTTAATATCTGGCCCCTGACATTTTGTTTGCTGCTGATTTCCAAAAGTGAACAATTTTACGGACTCCTCATGACAATGAATTTCAAATAAATAGACAAGACTTGGAGTGAAGACAGCCTCCTGCAGATCCTATCTCTGACTTATGATACTTTGTTTGCTGCAGCTTTATAAAGATTAACCATTTTATACTTAAAGTTTGCCCAGTATAACAAGGTCTCGGATGGGGATGGGGGAGAGGGGGGATCTCTCGGGGTGTCAAGCTAAGGTTTCTTGTACCTTGCCAAAATCTAGATCAAAAATATGGACAGTTTCATTTTCATAACTTGTCCCCAGCTAAAGTTCAGTCATTCCAGAAGTAGCTCCTAGTGTGCTCTACTGAATGATACAGATGCACAACAGCAGCTGGCAGAGCAGGACGCCTGTGTGCATCATTTATTATCTATTTATTTATTTTAGCTTTTGTTAACTGGGTGGGTACGCTAAGCATTCATGTGCCTATTTTCAGGTATGACCTGGGAGAGTACACTACAACATATTGAAATTTACAGAGCAACATGTAAAGTAACAAGAGCAATACATTACATATAAGCTATGGCAATCATAAAAGCAAGCAGTAGGGAGACGTTGTCAAGAATAAGTACGTGCACAGGTCAGGACAATACATTGTTACATGGATATACCATTATCAGTATAGAAGTAGCGATCCGGAAGAGAAAGGCAGAGGCTGAGGACTAGGAGGAGAGAGTGGTAACAGTGCTTTGACGGGGCAGAGGAGAGTACAGAGGGTGAGTTAGTGGAGAAGAGGGGTAGGAAGGAGTAGAGTGGGGATAAGTGCAACGTGTTGAAATGATTAGGGACATGTGCATATTGGGCGCTGCAACAGGAAGGGGCGGAGCTGCCTTTTGAAGGTGTTAGGTTCTAAGCAAGAGCATACAGCAGCTGGGAGGTTATTTCACTCTGTAGGAGCTGCAGAGGAGAAGGCCATGGTGCCATATTTGGTTCTTAATCTAGGGAATAATAGTTGTCCAACTCCAGAGGACCTAAGGGTGTAGTGGTTTGAGTTGGCTGCCAGTAGGATGGCTAGGGAAGGTGGCTTCTGTGTGGAAAGGATGTGTACTAATTTCTTGAGAGAGGAGTCAAGCAGGACAGTCAGAGAGGGCCAGCCTAATTTGCTATAAAGCAGGCAGTGATGAGTGAGGCGATAGCAGGATAAGGCAAATCTGCAGATGATGTTGCTGTAGCATACTGCCCATTTGCATCTGAGAAGACTAGATGAGTGGGCAAACGTGGGTAGTCAATAAGAGCTTAGGGAGAATGAGGCAGCAAGCAACTGTGATGCGTGCAGAAGGTGACAGATTACTTCTGGCACGGTATACAATACCAAGGCTGGAGTTGACAGCTTTACACACAGATAGAATGTGACCAGTGTTGGGTAAGTTACTTTTTCTATTACTTTCTATTGCTTTTGGGAAACTTTCTCCAGAAAGCTCTGTGCAGTCACTAGCAAGGATGGAGAAGTACTGGAATACGTAATACACCTTACAGTTACAATTACTTATGTCTTTTTATACAAAAGAAATACATAACTGTAACTGATTATATTTATTTGAAAGTAACTAGTAACTAATATATTACTTTCAAAAAATGTAATATTTTATAGTTATTTATTATTTTTGTATTGTTTTTGTATAACAAGAAATAAGTAATTCTAATTGTAAGGTGTATTACTTTTTCTAGTACTTATCCATCCTTGCTAGTGACTGCACAGAGCTTCCTGGAACAAGTTTCCAAACATAATAGAAAGTAATAGAAAAAGTAACTTACCCAACACTGAATGTGACTGTAGAAGTCCAGGGAGGGGTCACGTGTGATACCGAGGTACTTGAATTTGGTTACAGTATCGAGGGGGCTGCCATCCTCAGTAGTCACGGTTAGGGGGGTGAGCATAGTTTTTAGTCTATGAGGGGTTCCAAAAAGCATGGCTTGTGACTTAGAGTAGTTCATGAGAAGTTTATTGTCCTTGAATCAGGACTTAACAGAAGCTAAGTCAGATGTCAGGTCTCTGTTGATGTCAGTTGTGTTGGAGGCATGACAGATGAATACCAAGTCATCTGTGTATAGTAGGGGAGTAGTGTTCTTAAAACAGTGCGTAATGGTATTTATGTGAAGAGATAGCAGCAATGTGCCAAGGATTGAACCCTGAGGGACACCGTTGGGGGGGGGAGGTAATCAGAGTGGGTAGGGCCAATTCTAATTCACTGCTGTCTACTGGAGAGGTAGCTGGTGAACCAGGGGATGGCGTGTTCTGAGACTCCAATGGTACTAAGCTTGCTTAGTAGTATGGGGTGGTTGACTGTATCGAAGGCCTTTGTTAGGTCTATGAATACTGCTCCAGTGAGGTTGCCTTGGTTGAATGCAAAATAAATTGCATTCGATAGGGTGAATAGTGCCGTGGTGGTGCTGTGGTTCTTGCAAAAAACATGTTGGGCCACACACAGGAGATTGTGTTTTTCAAGATATGCTGTTGTAACCCCCAGTCGGCGCTAAACTGAGAGGGCTACTACCCATGCCTGTGTAGCTAGTGAACAGGTTAAGGGGACTGGGTCCTATGACGCGGCACCTCCATTTTTATAAGTTGAAACTTGGGGAGAAAGGTGTCACTCGGCATGTTGGCTAGGTTTGGCTACTCTGCACAGTGGCCCCCAAATAACTCCGGACACAGAAAGCAATAACTGTAATGTCCAATACCAGAAGTTGGGATTCTAAAGTGTGGCTTTTATTCACATCCAACAGAATAACAAAGCATAGATGGACTTCACTGGGGCTACATTCCTGGTAATGCAGATTTATGGAGATCAGAACATATCCTCTTTACACTGAAACCTCTGTGTTTAAACACTCTGGGCATTCGGCCCTAACTCAACTCTTTTTTGGTTTCCCTGGCTCGGCTCCCTTGCCAGCCCTCTGGACTACCTTTCTTCCATGGCTCGGCTCTCATGCCAGCTCTTGGACACTTTCCATATAGCATGGAACATTTCTTGGTGGCTCCCTAAACCACCTCTGAGCACTTCTGGCTCCATCAGAGAATCTCCATCATCAATCCCACATCTGGGTACTTTCCTCAGGCACTGGCCAAGTACCTGAGAGAAAGCAACAGGAGTCCCAAAGCAAACCCATAAAGGTGAATTTGGTTACTACTGATGGGGGGGTCTCCCACCTCTCACTCCCATAATTCATACCCGGCCATTTCTCTGGACTTTAACACCTCATTATCTGAAAACACTTTACTGTGTAGATTCTCTATAAATGTATGTCACATTTAATCTACTGTTCTTCCATCCCACATGTGCTGAACTTGAAACATACTTAATGAGTGACTGTGTCCATTTCTCTAGACCCCCACAGAGTTAAGCAGTCCAATTCCCACAAATTTTAATTGTACTTGGCTGTCTTTTCCTGAGCCCACAGTAACAGTCACTTAACTTCATCTTGTCTCAGGTGAAAACACATTGGCCCTTTATCAGAGCAGACTCACCCCTTGGTTGCAGGTGCCCCACAGGCTTTTTCTCTTTAAAGAAATCTCATCCAAAACTTCTGGTGCCTCAGCACGAACCAAAAAAGTAGGCAGCTTCTTCTTCCCCTAGCCAGACCAGGGGATTGCCCCTGGAAGTAGGCTGAATCCTTCCCCCCATCCCTGCAGGGATGGGGCTCTGAACCCCTGGAAGCGGTCTCTACCACTTCACTTGGCTCTTCTTGTGTTCCTCTTCAGCTGAGAACACACACCTCTAACAAAAAAATAACTCTTTGGCAGAGCTAAGGGCTCTGAGGGCCTGCAGCAGCTGCACACCTCTTCCCTTTTCTGAGCCAACTACTGAAATACTTCAGATTCCTCAACATTCTATCCTAACTTCCCTAGCTGCAACATTCTAGTGTGGCTTATGCAGCTGCGACAGTTCTAAATGATATCATAGCTCCAGCTCAACAGAGACTGAAAACAGAGCAAGACATAGTGAAATCCATTTAACTGGAGTTTCACTAGCTGCCTGTCCTTGCCTGCCACTAGGTCTTACTGGGATTCTAGTAACCCCAGGTAACAGGGGGGTTACACTGTTAATTGAGTAGCTACGATTTTTTCAAGCAGTTTACTGAGGGTAGATAATATAGTGATAGGCCAATAATTTGATAGCAATTTAGGGTTTCCTTTTTTATGAATGAGCACGACATTGACATTATTCCAGGTTGATGGAACAACACCAGTGGATAGTGACAAACTGAAGATACGGGTTGGGGGGGATGGTGCAAGCTCCCGGGATGCTAGTTTCAGTAGTTTGGGGTCAAGACCATCAAGGCCTGCAGACTTGGACTCAGGGATAGACAGGATTTTGGGATAGACAGAAGGAGTTTGTGGACCTCTGCAGCAGTGACTAGTTTAAAGTGGAAGGGGGGTTGTGAGGTGGGTGGTGGTACAGGGGGATGGGCATCATGGCTGGAGTGAGAGTTAAGGGCTTCAGTAACTGCAGAGAGGTCAGACAATTGATGGTCAAAAGCATTAGATACAGGGATTGAGCTCCTGCAGTTTATTTATTTATTTTATTTAAGTTTCACCCAGAAAGACATACTGAGCTACACAGCTCATTTCCAGATGCGTCCTGGGGGAAAGGGGAAGGGGATAAAATATGAATGCCGAATCAAGTTTTATTTATTTATTTATTTGAAAAGGTTTCACCAGGAAAGACTACATGAGCTGTAAACAGCTCGTTTCCAGAAGCATCCTGGGGTAGGGGTTACAAAATGGGGAGATCAAGCAAAGGCATAACAGTAGAATACATACAGTGCAAGTCAAATGCGTAAATTATAGCAATAATAATACAATGCAATACAATTCAGTAAGAAACAACAGAAGGTATCGTAAAAAGGAAGTGGTATAAAACAAAGTACAGTCACAGACCTTGGGTGAGAGATAGGGGGTTAAAAGAACAATGTGCAGATACAGCACAGATAGCAGTATGTAGGAATAGGATGTCATTAGGTATGGGCCTGAAGGACAACAAGAAGTAGCAGCTGCGCACAAGGCTACTAAGTGCAGATCCAACTCAGAAAGGACAGACCTGAAAGGCTACCAAGTGCTCAAATGGATTTAGAGGAAAGGGAGTTATAGCACGAGTGGCAGAGTGGGTGGGGAAGAAAGGGTGGGTAGGAGAGAGGCGGGAAAGCAAGAATGATCCCCTTCAGGATGCTGAAAACCCTGCAAGGGGTAATGATCTGACAGAAAAGGGGTGGGGGGGCTTAGTGGGAGAGAGGAGAGGCAAACCGGTATCAGTTCCCACTCAGGATGCAGAGAACCCTGCAAGGGGATGGGGCCCGGTAGGAAAAGAGAAGAGAAGGGAAGGGGAAGGGAGTAGTGGAGGGTTGGTGTAGAGGGGAGGTAGGATATCAGGATGCTGAAAAACCCTGCGAGGGGGCAGGACCTGGCAGAAAAGGAGTAGAGGTAGGGGAGGGAGGCCCATCAGGATTCTGAGAACCCTGCAAGGAGATAGGACCCAGTGGAAAGGGAGAAGCGAAGGCGGGAAGGGAGTAGAGGGGGGAGGTGTAGTGTGGAGCAGAAGGTGGATTAATGGGTTGCAGAAGGCATCAGCTAGTGGTAAAACAAAGAGGCATGGGGAGGAGCGGGTGGAGAGGGGAGGTAGAGAGGATAGTGGGTGGAGGCAGTGGGAGGTTAATAGGGGACAGGTAGGTATTACGTGCAGTCACAGTAATGAACAGAGTGCTTATGGAGGAGGAAGGAGAGTGAGTGTCAGGATTGTGCAGAGCGAATTTCTAGAGGGAGGGAGTTCCAGATTTCAGGGAAATTGTAAGAGAAGGTGGCGTTGGCAAGATGATGTGTACCGTGATGGGAGGGTGAGAGTTCTGTGGGTGGAGGTGTAGAGGAAATAGCAGGATGAGATATGTCCCATGTGTGGTGACACCAACACAGTGAACTACAGCCCTGTTGGCAAAATCAACTTTGCCAACAGGTCACTATGTTAGTGTGCCTAAGACAGGGGCACACTGTCTCCCGGTCCTGCACCCCCACCCCAAATCAACTCCGACTGGAGTTGATAATTCTAAAGATGGAGGGGGAGCAAAAAGAATGGTCCAGGAGACACACAGGAATCATGTTAATCGCAACTTGTGGACAACATGATTCCTGCTAGCGAGATGACGGTCGACAAAAGGGTTGTCGAACCGGCATCGTAGATCCGCAGGATGGGAAGAGGGGTAACTAGAAGGGAGGACAAATAGGGCAGCAAAGAACCAAGCCAGACCTTCCCAACTAGATTTATGATGTGTGAGAGGCACCTGGCATGGAGAAAGGGAAAGGATAGCGAAGAATAAAGGTCACAGTGATGAGTACGTGGGAAGCATCCAAGAATGTAGCGGCAGAAGGAATTGAAAAGAGAGCCGAGTCTGGCTAGGGGTGGTTTTCAGGGCTGAGCTGTAGACTATATCCCCGTAAGTAAAAATATGCATAGAGCAAGTAAGTGTATAAAACATTTAAAGCAAAATAATAATCTTTAGTACTCAAATATATATATAAACATAAACAAACCCATAAACACTTTAACACAGAAATAATTGATTTGTAACACTTGGGGAAAGAAAGTGAGGACTATGACCTACTAGGGGGATAGGAGAGAGGGTTGGATTGCAATTTTCCTGCACCCTTCTGGGATGTAGACACTGCAAGGGGATAGGCAGAGGGGAGTGGGGATAAGGGGCACCCCTGTCGGGCACCCCATCCAAAAGGAAAGGGGATCAGAGGGTGCTATTTATGAGTACCCTAGCCATAGGTGTTGTGTATAGTGTTTGTATACACTGAAGGAAGAAAGGGCCGATTCTCTGTTGGCACAATACCACAAAGAGGTATTCCCACTCAACGGAGTTGAAGGCCTTCTCAAAATCGACTATGAGTGCCGTCACCGGTGTATCTAGTGACTTAGCTATTTGACTAAGGTTCAAATAAATTCTAAGACAGTCTGAGCTTAGCCTGCCTTTCATGAAGCCCATCTGAGAAGGGTGGACTATATTAGGGAGTACTGATTCTAGTCTGAGGGCTAGTATTTTCACTAATACCTTGGCATCTGCATTTATTAGTGATATGGGCCGATAGCTGGTGGGGAGCAGTGGGTCCTTGCCCTTTTTTGGGAGAATGGTGATTATTGCTTCCCTCATCGTTGGAGGTTGTATGTGGGAGGCTATAGCATGGGTGCATACTCTCTGGCACAGCAGGGCTAGTTCCTCATGGAATGCATGATAGAAATCCACCGGGAACCCATCCCCATGAAGGAATTTGTTTTTATTCAAGCTTAATATTGCTGTTTGGATTTCTTACACTGTGACTGGTCCATCCAAGGTTTGAGTTTGTGCTTGCATGAGTTGAGGGAGGTTTAGGCTCTTCAGTATTTGAGGAGTGGCCCAAATATTGGGAGGGTTTGTGGAGGCATATAATTTTGAATAGAATTCTGACATGATGGAGAAGATATCCAGTGGGGAGGGTGGTTGTGGGGGGAGAGTTATCTGGCACCAGAGAGGTAACCAGTGGGGTCCCATAGGGCTCGATGCTGGGGTTCGTGTTGTTCAATGTCTTCATCAATAATACTGGGGATGCCATTAAGAGCAAAATGTGCCTATTTGTGGATGACACCAAGCTCCGTGGGAGAGTGGACACAACTGAAGGGCTACAGGACCTACAGGAAGATCTGGAAATGCTGGGCAGGTGGTCCAGGATCTGACAGCTTGACTTCAATGACAAGAAATGCAAAATTATGCACATTGGAGCCAAGAATCCCAGGACAGAGTACTACCTGGGTGAAGTCCGAGAATCTGCATCAGAGGAGAAGGACCTAGGAGTGATGATCACTAGTGACCTGAAGCACTCCACGCAGTATAAGAAAGCAGCAGCAAAGGCAAACAAGATGCTGGGATGCATATCTAGGGGGATCGGTAGTAGGAAAGAAAAAATTACTCACCTTAGTAATGTTGTTTCTTCTAAAGGAGTCTTGCTGTATTCTGACATATTGAAGTGATGTCCAACCTTTGAACTGCCCCGGAGATGAAAACGTTAACTTTCCATGCCAGGCATGGAACGCTGAGCTCGAGCTCGGTTGAGACTCTGTCTGTTGCTGTTTGAACTCAAACCGTCAGATCTTTACGAGCTATACTCACTGGGTGTCCTGTGTGGAAACTGTAAACTTACACTAGCCAACTGACTACTTAATATAATAGAAAGATTTTTTGGTCCCAAAACAAAGACTCAAGTGAGGAAACCCAAAAAATAAAACAAAACACAACACCCACACACCCAAACTAAAGGGGTGAGAAAATAAGGGGTGGGGGCACCCCCCCGAGTGCCAACACTGCTACTGCCCACCCACATCCCAAAAACCAGGTTCTGAGAGAGGAGGCGGGGGGAGGAGGTCAGAATACAGCAAGACTCCATTAGAAGAAACAACATTACTAAGGTGAGTAATTTTTTCTTCAAACAACATGAAGTCTTGCTGTATTCTGACATATTGCAGACTACCAAGCAGTGCCTCCATGGAGTAGGGACATAACCTACTTATGAAATAGGCTCTGAAGCACTGCTGTGCCAAACCGAGCATTACTCCTAACCTGGATATCCAGAGAGTAATGCTTGGTAAAAGTGTGTACTGTTTTCCAGGTGGTGGTTACTTGACAAATCTCTAAGATAGGAATATCCCTGGCAGCAGCCAGGGAAGCAGCTGTACCTCTGGTAGAGTGAGCCCTCAGGCCTGAGGGTGGGATCCTACCTAGTTTTTCGTAGCAAAATTGAATGCAAGAGATAATCCACCTGGCAATAGATCTCTTAGTGGCAGGTTTTCCCTTACCAACCTCACCATAACTGAGGAACAGTTGGAGGGAGTCAAACCTGTGACCCTTGGTGCGCTCTATGTAGTAGCTAAGGGCCCTTTTTACATCCAAACTGTGCAGCCTCCTCTCCCCAGAGGAGGAATGGTCAGTGAAGAAAACAGGAAGAGACATAGGCTGGTTAAGGTGGAAATCTGAAACCGCCTTAGGCAAAAACTTCCTATTAGTCCTGAGGACCACCTTATCTCTATGGAAAGAGATAAAATCAGGCTCCACTGACAGGGCCTGTGACTCACTTATGTGTCTGGCAGAAGTGATGGCCATCAAGAAAACAGTTTTCCAAGTCAAGTACTTAAGCTCTGCTAAGGACAAAGGCTCAAAAGGGGGTTGCATAAGCTGAGCAATGCAAACATTAAGGTCCCAGGCAGGGGCAGGGTCCCTGAAGGGAGGATTGGTATGAAGCAATCCCTTGAAAAATTTAGAAAATACAGGATGAGCTGAAAGGGAAGAGTGCTTGCCTGCTGAGAGGAAAGCAGAGACAGCTGCCAGATGCACTCTAAGTGTAGCTGGTCTGAGTCCCAAGCTATTAAGATGAACCATATAGTCAAGGACTGTGGGCAGGCCAGCAGACTGTGGAGAAATATGCTTCTCAGAGCACCATATAGTAAATCTTTTCCACTTGAAATTGTAAGTGTTTCTGGTGGAAGGCTTTTGAGAAGCCTTTAAGATATCCAGAACACCATGAGAGATGTGCAAATCAGCAAACTCTAACTCTTCAAGATCCAGGCCTTGAGATTGAGATATTTGAGATTCAGATACCAAACCCTCCCCTGAGCACATGTTACCAGGTTGTAATTCCTGGGAAGAGACAGGGGAAGGTGGACTGCTAAGGACAACAAGAGAGGGTACCAGGGCTGTCTGGCCCAGTCTGGAGCAATCAGAATCACCTTGCAGGGTTGAGACCTGATTTTGACTAGCACCTTGAACAGGAGAGGGAAGGGGGGAAAGCATACAGGAACTTCTCTTCCCAATTGAGAACTAGGGCATCCGGGGGGACTAAGCCCAACACTGGGGGCCTGCAGCAAAAGAGAGAAAGTTGGTGATTGTCTGGGGCTGCAAAAAGATCTATCTGTGGGGTGCCCCATCTGGAGGAGATCACCTTCAAAACCAGGGGATCCAGGGACCATTCGTGATGGCCCTGAGATATCCTGCTTAGAGAATCTGCCAGGACATTGTACTTGCCTTAGAGGTGTACTGCTGTAAGAGAGGCATTCAGGGAATAGGCCAGAGACCACAACTTCATTGTCTCTGTGCACAAGGCCGTAGACTGAGTGCCCCCTTGCTTGTTGATATACCACATTGTGGTTGTATTGTCTGTCCTGATCTGAACTACTTTGTTCTGAACAGACTTGGAAAAAGCTTGAAGTGCTAGAAACACTGCTCTGAGTTCTAATAGATTGATGTGAAGCAGAGGTTCCTGAGGAGACCACAACCCTTGGGTGGCCAAGTCTCCCAAGTGGGCTTCCCACCCCAAGAGGGAGGCATCTGTAGTAAGCATTAGAGAATGAGACTGAGTGACAAAAGGAACTACCTGTCTTAGATTGTCCTGATCCTGCCACCACTGTAACACCTGGATCAGGGTTCGAGTCACTGGGATTAGTTTGGTCAGAGGATCCTTGTTCTGAGACCAGAAGACTCTCAAGTGGAACTGAATGTCCCTCATTTGAAATCTTGCTCCCTGAACCACTGCTGTAGAGGCAGCCATGTGTCCCAGGAGCTGCAGAAAATGCCTTGCTGGTCGAGACACCTGGAGGGTGAATGAAGAGGCCAGTGAGATAAGGGTCCTTGCCCTGTCCAGGGGAAGGAAGGCTCTTGCCTTTACTGTATCCAGCTCTGCCCCTATGAAGGTGAGGAGCTGCACAGGCTCTAGAACTGACTTTGAAAGATTCAGAAGGAAACCTAGAGAAGCGAGCAGTTGCTGAGTTATCTGTAGGTGTGACTTGACTTGGTCTGGAGACTGGCCTACTATGAGCCAGTCGTCCAGATATGGAAAGATGGAGATCCTTTTTCTCCTTAGGAAGGCAACCACTACTGCCAGGCATTTTGTGAACACCCTTGGAGCAGAAGTTAGGCCAAAGGGCATTGCTCTGAATTAGTAATGGCCTGAGGGCAGCTCGAACCTGAAGTACTTTCGGTGGGAGCTTCTGATGAGAATAGGGAAATAGGCATCCTGAGGTCCAGGGAAACCAGCCAGTCCCCTGGCCTTAGAGAGGGTAGAATTATTCCCAGAGTCACCATTTTGAACTTTGGCTTTAAAAGGTGCTTGTTTAAATATCTGAGATCCAGGATGGGCTGCCATTCTCTTGTCTTTTGGGGGTTAGGAAGTACCTGAGTACAATCCTTTTCCCTTGTGTAGGGGTGGAACCCTCTCTATGGCTCTCAGAGCCAAGAGGGAAGAGACCTTTGCCTCTAGGGCAAGTGCCTCTGAAGGATTTGCAGGTGGAAAGGATCTGGTTCCCATCTTTGGAAATTTTTTGAAGCTGAGAACCAGTCCCTGGCTTACTACTTCCAGGACCCATTTGTCTGATGTTAAAGACATCCAGTCCTGGACAAAGTAAGCCAGCCTGCCCCCTACAGGTGGTGGAGAATTGGCCCTGGCAAACCCATCAGGGTGCTTGTTTGGCAGGGCTTTAGGCTGAGGGGTGGAAGCAGGTCTGCTTGTACCCGTCTGCCTCTCCCTCTGAAGAACCCCTATGAGCATAAGCAGAAGAGAGGCCTGGGTTGGTAGAAAGGCCTATGAAAAGGCCTGCCCTGCCCCTGGAATGCTGCCTCTGGGAGTGGCTTGCCTTTCCTTGGCCTGAGCACTCCTATAGGTGGTCCTGTATTCATCCATTTTCTTCATGTAATTCTCTGTTTGCTCCCAAACAGAGAATTACTCTCAACAGGAAAATCCATGGCCTTAGTCTGGGTATCCTGAGACAGGCTAGTACATCTGAGCCAAGCCATCCTACGAAGGGCCACAGAGGTTGCCATGACTCTAGATGAAACATCATTGGAGTCCACTGCAGCATGGAATTACACCTTGGATGCCTCAATACCATCCACAGCCACTTGCTCCAGCTCCTTGGCAAGCTGGCCAGGGACCTGTTTAACTAAAGCCATTACAGTGTCCCATCTAGATTTCTGATATCTAGCTGTATAGGCCATATAATTAGCCTGCCTGAGTTCCAAGGATGCTGCCATGTACTGTTTCTTTGCCATGGCAAAAGTCCTCCTGGAGTCCTTATCTGGGGGGTGTGAAGCCAAGGGTATATTTGCCTTATCACAGGCAGCAGCCTGCACTACTCCAACATGGCTGCATTGCTGGGTAAGGAACTCCATATCTGAGCCTGAGAGAGTATACCTCTTGTCCATTCTCTTGTCCACAGGAGGTATAGAATTAGGAGTCTTTAAAATTTTTATCGTCTGTTTCCCAAAGGACTTATGAAGGGGAATAGACAGCCTCCTGGACTCTGGGATATCCATCATTTCAACATAGCCAGGCTCCTCCTGGTCGTCTACAGCTTCTTCCATAGGAAGCTGAAGAGTTTCAGCCACTTTTTTGAAGAACATAAAATAGGAAGGGTACTCAGAAAGCCTAGGAGGAGAAACCCCTGAAGGTCTGTCTGGGGAGATGTCCGGGTCAATAGGCACATCCCGACTTTACGTAATCACCATCACTATCCTCATACTCTCCTTCCTCCTCCTCGGTTCATAAAATCTTCTAAATTATAATCTGGAACCGGGAAACCGACCGAACAGGCCCTTCCTGATGGTGCTGGTTTGGTGGAACCGGGTTAGCGACTGAACAATCCATAATCGTTGGCTATTTCATCAGCGGTCGGAGAAACAAGTTGTGGATCCGCACCGCTGATTCATCCTTCTTTTCTTTAACTGGAACCGACTCCTCAGAGTCGGTTCTCCTTACCCGAAGAAGTTTTGCCCTGGTCAGAGGGCACTCCTTCTGGTTCGGTTGGAACCGAATCGGGCTGGCCATCCGGGTCAGCGGACTTCTTGGCCTCCCTTTCCCTGAGCCTACCGACTCTCTTTTCCAGGGTAGCTGCAGGAAAATTCTTGCAAATCTGGCAGTCTGAATCGAGGTGGTCAAACCCCAGACAATAAACACAGGTGGTGTAGGGATCAGCCTTAGCAAAGGCTTCCCCACACACACTACAGGGCTGAAACCCAGTGGGCCCGGTTTTTCTTTTGGGTTTCTCAGACATGGCCAGTCCTAACAAAATGTACCCTTTTTTTGGCAATCTGCCAGGCAAGACACCCTTATGGTTCCTGACCGTGTTACGGGTCGTGGAAGAAAACGTAATGAAATCCATTTTTTTTAGAACCGATAAGGACCGGTTACCACACTCTAAAAGTAGAATAAACTTTTTTGAACAAACCTGATCGGTTCAAACCGAACCGATCCCACGTTTACAAGTTCCACACAGAAGAACAAGAAAATAAACCTATCTAGTACTCACGATACCACAGACAGAGACTGAACCCACAGGTTAACAGATTAAATTCGGTCAAAAACCGAGAAAAACGGCACTTTAACTGACAAACTTGAACCGAGCAAAGGAGAAATCTCCGGAGCGACTGTTCAGTGAGGCGGAGTAAAGAATCTGATGGTTTGAGTTCAAACAGCAACAGACAGAGTCTCAACCGAGCTCGAGCTCAGCGTTCCATGCCTGGCATGGAAAGTTAACTCTTTCATCTCATCACATCACTGCAATATATCGGAATACAGCAAGACTTCATGTTGTTTGAAGAGGAGGTTATACTGCCCTTGTACGGGTCACTGGTAAGGCCTCTTCTAGAGTATGGAGTTCAGTACTGGTGCCCACACCTCAAAAAGGACATTAACCTGCTGGAGAAGGTCCAGAGGAGGGTTACAAAGATCATAGCCAGTCAGTAGGGTAAGGCATTTGAGGAGAGACTGAGGGCACTGAACATGTACTCCCTGGAAGACAGGAGGAAGGGGGACATGATTGGGACCTTCCAGTACCTGAAAGGAATAAATAAGGTTGATAAGGAGAGTCTCTTTAAACTGAGTGGCAACCATAACATGACACGGCACAGTCTTAAGCTGGAGGGTGGGAGGTTTAGGAGGGATGTCTGGAAGCACTTCTTCACAGAGAGGGTGGTGGACACTTGGAATGTGCTGCTGGAAGAGGTCATCTCATTAAAGACAGAGGGCAGCTTGAAGAGAGGCTGGGATAGGCATGGGGAAGGTAAGGATCATGGGTAGGGAGGATGGGAGAGTAGGGAGGGAGGGAGGGCAGGGACATTAGCTCAAGCTGTGGACCCTGCAATACGAGCAGACTTGATAGACCAAATGGTCTTCTTCTGCTGACTTCTTCATATGTTCATATGTATGTTTGTATGTACTCATTTATGATGGTCTGTTAAACCTGGAATATGTCTTTCCACCCTTTGTTTTGTAAGTCTATATGCTAAAATCTTACTGGATTTCTACCCCCCCCCCAAGAAGGTGTGCTTAAGCTGTAGTAAGGCATGTTCAGCTTTCCTGACATTCACTGTATTTAGTTTAGCCCGAGTATCGAGCATCTCCATAGGATCTGCCTTAGGGTTGGCCTTTTGCTTGCTTTCCAATTGCATAAGCATTTCCTCTAAATTAGCCAATTCCAGTTCTCTGGTACGCCTTCTGTGTGAGGCATAACTTATGATCCTCCCTCTCAAACATGCTTTAAGTGTTTCTCAAAGTGTGTCATCCATGACACTGTGGTCATTGTTGTGGGTTATAAATTCAGCCATTTCATGTTGTATCCAGGGGGGGAATTTAGGGTTCTTCAATAGCAAGAGGTCTGGTCTCTAGTTCACTGATCTAGCGTGAAGTGGTCCTCAGTTCAGCGCGATGGTGATTGGGGCATGGTCCAATATAACTATGGGGTTTATTTGTGCATCACTTATCAGTGGTGTGGTCTGGGGATTGCAGAGCCAGTAGTCTAGTTTGCTGTGTGTCAGATGCACCCCGGACTGGAAGGTATAGTCACTGACTCTGGGGTGCATTATCCACCACACATCCATGACAGCATGCTCCGCTATTAGGTTTCCCACTGTGGCCCCTGCTTTTGTGTTCATCTCTTTGGCCTTATGGGCACTATCCATGGATGGGTCTTGTGTCAAGTTGAAATCTCCCCCTACCGTTATCGGGGTATGTTGGGTTGTATGTTCTGCTAGTGCTTCGGAGATTTGCGTATACAATTTGGGGTCATCTGCATTGGGGCCATATGGGTTGAGCAGTATCAGAGGGCCGTTGGGAGTCTCCACTTTAACCATGACCCACCTGCCTTCTTTGTTAATACACATGTTGGTCAGGACCCCATTGACTTGTGCACCAATATTGACCCCCCCCTTTTGCAGAGGTGTGAGTGCTATGCAAGGGTGTAGACAGGTATACTCACTGTACACATTTGTGTACAGTTTTGTTGACTACCTGTCACAAACCATAAGCCACTCTGTTAACATTATCATTCTAATCTGTAATATTTGGGTTAGTGTTGGCCACTGAGGAGTATCCAATACATGTATAACCTCTTTAGAGAGTAGAGGAGTCATCTGACAACAATCTGATTTGTTTGGAAGGGGTGCCATTTGGAAAGGACGTGTACATTTTTTAATTGGAGGAGTGTAACTGTTGGAGATTGTGTACAAAATGGAAATTTCTGGCTTCCCATCTCACCCAGTCCCTTTTAAGTTTCCCCACTTCCAAATGAGAGAGTTTTGTCTCCTGGAGGAATGCCACTTTTGTTCGCAGCTTTTTTAGGTGGGTTAATACCTGCTTGCACTTTATGGGGGAGTTAAACCCCTGCACATTCCAGGGGTACATACTATGTCTGCCATTTTTGGTTTGGATGGGTATAAAATATCTGATACATATTCTGGTAAATTCCCTGACTCCTCCAAATGTTGTTCTCCCCCATTTATAAAAGACATCTATTGTTCAGGTCTGAATCCAACACCACAAACTTTCTTTGTACTCTCATGAACACCAGATAATAAGCCCAACTGGGGCAACTATTTACAAACATAAGGCTACAGTGGTATTGTTGATATCTTGGATGCACAAGTGCATGCTTTTTGGACTCAGGTTCCATATGGCACAGCACTCCGTGGGGGCACAAAGTGCTAGGTACCTGTTCAGTTGTGGTTACCCTCTGCCCTACCTGCCTTGTAGAAAACTGTACTGGTCCTGGGCCTACACTTTGCCCAGTATGATCTATGTCATCCCCCCCCATTTGCATAAGGGGCACTTCACCATTTATCATTTGCATCTACTCTTATGTGAATCTGAACTTAACATGAGGAGGAAGGGCACCTTGTATAGTGTGTATTTATTTGTATGGCAACCAGAGCTTTCCGGATTGGGGGCTTTGAAAAATAAACCTTGCCTTGCCTTGTATACATTTGATGCTACCAGTCTCTTAAATCCACAGGGCTGAGTCTTAAAAGATCATCTCCACCCCATATTTCCCCTGTCCAGGGAGTACCCCTCCTCTTTATCCTTGCTTATAGGGAGAATTATAATCATTTTTTCTCCCATGCACTTTAGGCCCTTACTGGCTGATTGTAGGACAAAGTTCTGCCCTCCCCTTGGGGGAGAGGATGGGCCTTATATCTTAAAGAGGCTATTATGCTTTCTAAGAGGTTCCTTCCCTTCCCCTTGCAGGGATGGGATATTGCTGGAGGAGAGGGAGAGAGGTTCACCCCCCAAAGCTTTGCCAGTGCTTCTTTTTGGGCTGAAGTCCAGCAGTGGGGCTGTTGCCAGCACTAGCTATGGTGGGGGGGGGTGCCCTGGAGGGTATATCCCTGACACTCAGCAGTTAGAGTGTGAAACTGGGTGACCTAGTGACTTTTGTGTCCCCCGTCCATTGTATTGCCTGCTACGGTACTCTGGGGGAAGAGAGGGGATGAGAAGTGAG
The DNA here is from genome assembly GCA_016271365.2 of Neoceratodus forsteri. Taxonomy (NCBI): domain Eukaryota; kingdom Metazoa; phylum Chordata; order Ceratodontiformes; family Ceratodontidae; genus Neoceratodus; species Neoceratodus forsteri. The sequence continues at coordinate 1,334,909,312 of CM057449.1, forward strand.
ACTCTTCTGTCCACCTTGCAGCAGTTTGTGGCTTATGAGTCCGGCTCTTCTTATGCTCCTTTTACCCCAGAGCTAAGCGTTGAAACGTGAGGTGGGAAGAGGGCATTTGCCACAGAATCAGGAGGGGGGTGCAGGTCATGCACTGTACCTCACCCTCCACTGTGGGGGGGGCAAGGTGATGTATCATGTGTTATGCCTGACATGTACATTCATGCCGTGCAGCCTCCTTTTAACCCCCCCCTTGCTTAAACCATTAGCCCGTGTCTTTATTTTACATCCCTCTTAATTTCTGAAGCTAGAGAAACAAACTGGATAGTAACCGTAACATAAAACACAACCTTCCTGCGGTCGACACCGAGGTCTATTGTTAACATATTTTTAGCAACTGTACTTCATTCATATTTATTGAATTTTGGTGACCGGGTAAGTCCACTGAGACAATTGTGGTCCCTTTTTCAGGGACAACTTGGGAGAGGTAGAAAACAAGGCAGAAAGAATAGAGATAAGTTATACAAGGTATAGAAGTTAAGGTTGCAGTTAAGATATGCAGTTCTAGGTACATAAACAAATGATACAAAGCAGAGGTAAGACAATATCAAATGAGGAGACATTATATACAACAGCCTCAAAACCTATCAGGCAGTATAGCACAGAGTAAAAGTAATAGCATGCTGAGGCAAGCTAGCAGGAGAGTTAAGCATTAAGACACAAAACATTTTATATAAACATTTTATATCCTAACTGCACTTGCATTGTTTCCCATACATGGAGAATACAGGCAAAACTATAAAGTATGGCTTATTTTGTGCCATTGCCCCTTTAAGAAAAATTGGGGGGGGGCTAGCTCCTTCTCGGAGGGAAATACAGGCCTGATTACATTCTGTCTGGAAAAGGGCCTGCGTAACAGTTTCATGATTCAACCTCCGAGTGCTGTGGACACCTCAGCCATCACCACAGGTTGGGGATCTCTCCTAAACTGAGGCCTCCGTTGCTACCACTGATGCGTAGGATGCCTGGAGTCATCTTCGGCCTGCCCACCGGGGGCTGTACTCCACAAGCAGTGTGCCTTCCCCAGCACCCAAAGCCTTTTCTTGCAGGTTAGTAATGCATTGTCTTTGTGGCTTCAGCTGCTGAGGAGACGGATCTTCGTTCGGCAAAAGGGGAGCATAATGATTTGCTTTAGTGTCCCCCTCCGAACTCCCATAGGATGACTTTCTGTTCCTGCTGCAGCTCCTTCAGCAGGCTACTGTTGGTTTTGTGAGCTTTTCTTCTTTGGGGTGTTGTTTGGAGCTCCCTCTGCTTTTTTTATTTGTTGGTGGAATCCAGGGACCCTCTGTGGAAAGCTGTAAGGGCGCTGCCTCTGCGGTCTGGGGATGGTATCCATCGGGGTATATTCTTGCCATTTGTATAGTGCCTGGATTTTTATATGTGGGCCACAATCATAAGATAAAAGTATCTGGTTCCTCTGGTTCATTGAAGGAATGGGGGACACCATTTGTTATTATACATAATGTAGCTGGGTAAGAGAGAGAGACTATATTGAATCTGCAAGGCCATTAAGGCATGCCTTGCGGGTGTGAACTCCTTGTGGCATTCTGATAGCACTGGAAAATAATCAGGAAAGATATCAAGTCTGTGCCCCTGCCCATTGTAAGGGACCGTATTCTCAGGCCAGTGAAAGTATTTTTTCCTTATCCTGGAACTGGAGCATTTTTACTATTATAGGCCTCGGTCTTTGTCCCAGTTTGGGGGGGGGCAGTGACCTGTGAGCCCTTTCACATTCTAGGACTGTGTGCCAGTTGGGCATTAAAATGCTTGGTAGTGCTTGTTGAAGGAAGCAGATAGTGTCCCAGCCCTCTGCCCCCTCTGGGATCCCCACAGACCTGAGATTGTTTCATCTCCCCCAATTATCCAAGTCCTCCACTTTGTCTATGAGCTGTCTGAGTATGCGATCCTGTTCCCTCATGTGAGCCTGCATACAGTTGATTGTGTCCCCTTGCTTGGAGGTCTGTCCTTCATTTACTCTTTCTGTTACAGATATGATGTCCTGTTTGATTTGATAATTTTGAGTTTTTAGGTCTGCAATTTCTGTTAGTAATTGAGTAAACATGCCTCTTATTTCTTGCAGCTCCCCTGGTCCTGTGCTGCCTGAGGGATCCACACTGGCTGCCATGCTGTACCGCAGCTTCAGCCCTCTTTGATGCCAAGGACCTCAGATCTGTTCCCCCTGGAATAATGAGTAATCCTTGGTTTATCCACAAAATGTTTAGTTCTTTAGGTGCCTTGAGCTGTCAGGTTTCTTTTGTTATATTTTTATCATAGATCCATTAGCACCAGTAGGATGTTGTAGGATTTATAGGTAAGTAGAGAGCTAGAGATTTACATAGCTTCCATCTTGGCTTCCAAGCCACGCCTTCCAGGTTTAACACTTTTTTTTATGAAGGGATGAACCCCCAAGAATGATTTTAGGGGGGAATGTGGTATTACGCAGTGGTAACTTTGAGAAATACGGATGCTTTTCCAAGTCATGTCAAACTGCCTTCATGAATTTCTTGAGAAAGTCAAAATAATGACTCTCCTTTAACATGTGTATAATTTTACAGTGTTTTCATCCTATATTGATTTCATTATGGCAAATTTACTTTGAATAAGTTCTCTGCTTGTTGTGTTTCTATGGGACAGATATTCAAAGGGGTTGCACCAGGGCAAGCCCAGAAATGCACCCTGGGGCAATATTCAAAGAGGGTATTGAACAGTGCAATCCCCGGTGCACGGGGGTGCAAAGATAATGTATGCAGCACATCTCCAGGGAGTGTGCCCATGCATATGCCACACATCCCAAGATTCAGCCTGGGATGTGTGGCACATATGCTGTCACAACCCTGAGATACGCCGCATACTGGTGCACAAAGTTGAGCCCAGAAAAGAAGGCTCAAATTATAGACACCCACAGGTGAGCTGCCGTAATGCAAGGCACATCACAGCCGCCACCAGCCATGGGTGGCTGCCCCCCCCACACTATGCAGAAAGAAAGGGAGGGGGTGCCAATAGACTACCAGGGAATTTTAATATATGTATTTCTTGGTGATCAGGCTACGGGAAGGGGGGTGCCACTCAACTACCAGGGAATTTTAATATATGTATTTCTTGGTAATCAGGCTATGGGAAGGGGGGGTGCCACTCGACTAGCATGGAATTTTAATACATGTATTTCTCGTTGATCAGGCTATGTGGAGGGAGGGAGGGGGATGCCACTAGACTACCAGTGAATTTTAATATATATATTTCTTGGTGATCAGACTACGGGGAGGGAGGGGGGTACCACTAGATCCCCTCTGGCAGCACCACATGATGTGCAGGGCACCATGAAAATTTAGCTGCCCTGCCTTGCACAACTCATGCAAATGGGGCCATAATGACATGCAAATGGTCCCATTTGTGCCTTGCATACATTATGGCCCCATTTGCATACTGCCAGATGAATATCAGGAATTTGCACACAGCATAATTCTGCTGCGCTGGTGCAGTTGCCATTCCTGGCATTCAGCCCTGTCTGGGGGGGATGCACCAGCACATCATATTTGCACAGTGCACATTACCTGATATAGTCAGAGGAGATGCACCATGGCTCATCTCTTTTGAATATATCCTTGAGTTGCACCAGTGCAACACAGTTGTGCTGTGCCACCACATGTGCCATTGCTGGGTGTAATTCTGAATATCGGGATCAATATGTATAATTTATGAACTGCTTACACAATATAATTTATAAAAAAAGTGTATTTCAACATCATGTTTCACAGCTATAAAACATGAACAAAGGGCGTTTTCTTTTTATACTTTTATAAGATGAATAATATACCAATGAAAATATTTCTAATAGCAATTCTCTTTTTTTTCAGGTAACAACAACAACTGAGAGGCAACAAAATGGCTGAAGACCTTGCTGAGACTTTGACCCTCCTCACCAAAAAAACCTACCTAACTAGTGACTGGTCCAAATGTATCATCTGCCAAATAACAACACAGGAACACCTGAGGACTGCAACCCCTGGAGGGCTAAAGACATTTTATAATTTATACCTTGTTAGAAAAGACCATGTTTATCAGCGATTGCAGCCATTAGACACTGTTAACGCATTATTAGCTTTGCCTGCAGTACATTATCATGCACAATGTCATCAGTCCTATACCAGCAAAACAAACCTGAAGCATGCTGAAGGCCAAGGAAGAAGCTCAAGTCCTGACTTTTCTACTGATACTGGTCAGTGTTCAAGCTCACAGAGTAGGCAATCAACTTGCCAGCCTGTTAACTGGAATTTGTGTATAATATGCCAGAGGGTAGATCACAAAAAAGACAAAAATCTATCACAGATTGTAACCTTCAGAGGGCAAGAAACTCTGCTTTCCGTGGCTGAAGCCAGAGAAGACAACACAGTCTTAAAGCCAATAGCTGGACTGGACTTAATTGCATTTGAAGCAAAGTACCACACAGACTGCCATAGTACTTTCACCAGCAAAAGGAACATACATAAAAACTTTTCACTATCCAGTGACAAGGAAGATGAATCTGTGTATAAAGCATGTTTCAGTGAACTGATTTCTGAAATTGAGAATGATCTTGTTATCAGTAGAAAAGCCTTGCCCATGTTTTACCTGTTATAGAGATACAGTATCAGGATATTCTGAAAGCAAAGTTCCTAGCAGTGAAAGTTACAGACGTGAGAAGCTGGAGAAGAGACTAACAAACTATTTTGGTGACCAAATTATTTTTTAAACCCATATGACCCAAATAAACCAGAGCCTGTGTATAGCAGTGCTGTGTCTTTGGAAGATGTCATAAATAAATAAAGAAAACAAAACTGAGTAAAAAAAACACTATGGTTCTCAAAAGAGGTGGCAGGGAAGGTTAGGGAGAAAAAGATAGCATTCAAGAAGTATAAGGAATCACAGAAGGAGCAGGACAGGGAACTGTATTAGTTAAAGCAGAAGGAAGAGGGGAAGGCAGTCAGAATAGTGAAGGCCCAAACCAAGGAAAAGATAGCCAACTCAGTTAGGAAGCAGGATAAAACCTTTTATAGGTGCATTAGGGAGCAAAGAAAGGTTAAGGGAGGGACAGTGAAGATTAACAAAGGGAAGGGGAGGTGGGCAGAAGGAGACAGCGAAAAGGCAGAGATACTGAATGAATACTTTTGCTCAGTATTCACAAAAGAAGAAGAAGAAGAAGAGGAGTTACCTAAACCAAATAATAGAAGCACTTTGGGCAGAAGGGTTGACACCAGTCCATTTACAGAAGAAAGAGTCCTGAAAGAACTCTTAAAACTCAAGGTGGACAAAGCAATGGGGCCTGACGAGATTCACCCCAGAATCCTAAAAGAACTAAGGGGGGACCTAGTGACACCACCACTGACCACCTTTTTTAACAAATCATGGGAGGACAGGGTGGTACCCGAGGACTGGAGGAGGGCAGTTGTGATGCTCTTTCACAAAAGTGGGAGCAAGGCAGAAGCAGAAAACTACAGACCTGTTAGTTTGACCTCAGTAATAGGGAAAATTATGGAATCACTTCTGAAAGAAAGACTTGTTGAGTACCTCGAGGGCAGCGGGGCACAGGACCCACGGCATCATGGATTCACAGCAGAAAGGTCATGTCAGATGAATCTAATTGATTTATTTGACTAGGTAACCAAAGTAATAGACCAGGGAGGGGCTGTGGATATGGCCTACCTAGACTTTAGCAAGGCATTTGACACAATCCTGCACCAAAGATTAATAATCAAGTTGGCCAGCCTGGGTAGTAAATTGGCTGCACAACAGGACACAGAGGGTAATAGTAAATGGAACTCACTCCAAAGAAAGGGGGGTTACCAGTGGGGTACCTCAGGGTTCAGTAGTGGGTCCAGTCCACTTTAATGTCTTAATAGGTGACATTGCAGAGGATCTGGAAGGAAAAGTATGCCTCTTTGCAGATGACACAAATATCTGTAACAAAGATGATACACAAGGGGGGGTGGAAAGAATGAGAAGGCACTTGACAAGATTGGAGGAATGGTCAGATTTATGGCAACTTAGATTCAATGCAAAGAAGTGCAAAGTAATACACATTGGAAACAACAACACAGGTGAAAAGTACACAATTGCAGGGGAGGTACTAACAACAACAAAAATGGAAAAGGACTTGAGGGTAGTCATATCAGATGACCTAAAGGTGGGCAAGCAATGTGAGAAGGCAGTAAGGAGAGCTGGGGGGATACTGGGATGCATAAGGAGAGGCATCACAAGTAGAAAAAGGGAAGTGGTTATCCCTCTGTACAGACAGTTGGTGAGACCCCATCTGGAGTACTGCATGCAGTTTTGGAGATCCCATCTCTGCTAGGACATAGACAGGATGGAGGCAGTCCAGAGGCGGAAAACTAAAATGGTGCAGGGTCTGCATCAGAAACCGTATGAAGAGAGACTAAGAGGGAGCTTAATATGTATACCCTTGAGGAAAGGAGGGATGGGGGAACATCATAGAAACTTTCAAGTACCTCAAGGGAATCAACAAAGTCCAGGAGGTTAGCATCTTTCAGAAAAGGAGATGTGCAAGAACAAGGGGGCACAATTCAAAGATAGAGGAGGGACAGCTAAGGGGCAATGTGAGGAAATATTTTTTTCATAGAGAGAGAGAGAGAGAGAGGTGGATGCGAACTGCCTTCCTGAGGAGATTGTGGGGTCCAAAACAGTGGGGGGATTCAAGAATGCATGGGACAGACATAAGGCAATTATAGTGGGGTTAGGAGGAAGTAGGCTATTGGTAAACTTGAATCTTCAGCTTACCCAATAGGTAGGGAAATGGGCAGACTGGGTTGGCCAAGTGGTCCTTATCTGCCATCAAAGTCAAAGTCATCAACATAGCTTACCAGTTCCATTCAAAGCAACAGTATGAAGAGGAAAACCCTCACCCTACTTCTGAAAATAAAGATAAATATTCAACTGCATCTATGCTGTTTCATGAAGCACAGGTCCTCCATAGTGAACTCAAAATGTGTGAGGGACTGGCTATCAATCCAATAGATAATTCCACTATTAATTTAGAACAAGCATTAGACATGATTCTTGACAATGTGTATAGGTTCCTGAAATGGATATACCAAGGGGGTGTTGGTGATAAGCCTATTGAAGATGGCAGTCCTTTAGTAATAGCCACTAATAAGACCCTCCACAGACAGATATTATCAGTTGGTCAGGACTTCATTCATATAGAAACCGAAGGTGCAAAGCATACACCTAAACATGTTGAGCTTGCAATGTACATACACCATATGACAGGCTCTAAACAGGTAGTAACAATGGTACACAGCTAGCACACTGTGTCAGTTATGAAGCTCTAGTGAGAATTGAGACAGGTATTGCAATGGATCAGCATGAAAAACTGCCAGGGACAATATCATAATACCATCAAACATACAGCATGGGGAGTTTGTTCAGTCTGATGCTGACAATAACAATATAAATGAGGAAACATTAGATGGAAAGTACATAACCTGTGCCATAGCTATAGTAGTATGTCAGCGTCAGACTCCCGCAACTCCAGAAGGCAGCTTCGGCACAGTGGCAGCTCAGGCTCAAACAAAGAAAATAGCACTGCGAATACGATCACTTGAAACTCCTGTAATGTGCCAAGCCATTCTGGAGTACAATCCTCATGGCAGATGCCCTACACCAAATCTTATGGGAAAAGTAAAAAAGTAACTGGTATACTGATGCTGAGGCTTGTCGACAAGTTGCCAACCCTGATGTGCAATGGCTAATTCTAAGATGCTGCCCAACCAAGCTTTTTGAGGTTGAGTTTGAAAAGGTGAATGCTCAGCAAGTACCAGGATGGACAGCTTTTAATGTGATGATTTCATCTACCATATCAACAGTAACATCTATTGGGTACTGTCCACTGCTGCCAGCATCATCTACTGAATGGAATATAGTTTTTACTGAGATGAAAAACATCTGCAAGATGTGTAGGACACTTGGCCAAGATTACAGCGTCTTGACATTTGATGAGGCTATATATTGTAAGGCCAAAGAGATTCAGTGGAGGTGTCCTGAGGAATTCAGAAAACAGTCTCCAGAATGGGTGGTTTTCAAATAGCACAGACATTTCTGGCTGTAATTGGTAAGAAGTCTTAAAGGCAAATCCTACAACTGTGGTATGAGGGCCCACAAGCTTGTAATGGAGGCTCTGTCCAGACTGAGGTGGCAGACATTTTGTAACTGGGTACAAGACAATGAGATTGATTGTGATGTAGACCCCAACAACAGCAAGCTCTAGGAATGTTAAAATGTGGTATCAAACAATGATGCAACGAGTCTAACAGCAATACTTTCCCAGCTCAGTGATGCCCTCAAGAATGTACAGGATGCATTGCACGGATTCCACAATTTTAGAAAAGCAACTTCCCAAACATTTACATTCTGGGATGATTACATTGAAATGGTTAACATCCTAATGTGGTTCATTAGAGCAGAACATGAAAGCAACTGGGACCTGCATCATGCAGTGGTTGTAGAGATGCTACCACTATTTTTTGCTTTTGACCACACCAACTATGCCTGCTGGGTATTTCTGTATATCAGTGATATGAAGCTTGTGCCAGATTGTGCCCCTGAAGTACATGATCAGTTTGTCCAAGGAAATCATGCTGTAGCTCAGTCTAGAAATAAATTCAGCAAAGTATGGACAGAAATGGCACTTCAAACAGTAAACTGTGACAGTAAAGTAAAAGGGGGTATAGTGGGTTTCACTTTGAAACCAGGAACCTTGGCTAGATGGTTCATCACAGCTCATGAGTGCTCAGCTATCGCAACTTCCATGAAGGTAATGTGTGATATGGTAGACTCAGACGTTTCACAAGGAAATCACAAGGAGGCTGCACCACTTCACATGCAGCTAGATGAAAGAGATGTAAATAAGATTGTTAACACAATCACCGACTCCATGACAAACCCATTTGATTTGAATGCTGATTTGATAGCACTTACCAACATTGCAACTGGCATTGTTGTATCCACAGAGGTTGCCACCAAGTTTGTTACTACTAATGATACAGGAATCCAAGCAATGAAACAGTTTGTGGAAGATAGACTAAATTCAAATACTACTGGATTCTTTGAACCACTGCACAAGTTCAACATCAAGACATTTACATCTTTAAGCAAGAAGATCAAATCAAAAGTTAGTGGTGATAAGACAGTGACTATTAATGCAGACAGGGAGTTGTTTAGCCATCTGTAGTAGCTGCACAATCAAGAGAGATTGTTCTGAAGGAAGTTTTCACTCATGAGCATTCCACGGTTCCATATGTTCTAGCACACTCTGATGGTACTCTGAACAAAACTGCAAAGAGTAAGCTATTGACTGAATTAGAAAAAGAAGCAGAGTCAATGCATCAACTCCCAGCATCCAACATGCCCACAGCTTGGATCGTGGATGGCATGGCTGTTGCACAAATGATTGAGCAAGGAGGTGCAACTAGCTTTGGAGAACTTGCTGAACTGGTCTTCGGAACTGGTCTTTAAATCTACCCTAAAAACGTATTTATTTTCCCTAACATTTGCTGATATTAGTATTGGATAGCCTACCATCATTTTTTATCTGTTATCTTAAGATCAAATATTTTAAAATTTTTGTATTTGTTGTTCTATGGACTTTTACTGTTGTGATTTGTAAAGCGCTATGATCTTTGGATAAGCACTTATGAAGTAAAGATTTGCTTGCTTGCAGAATAGTATGCCAGCCTCTATAGAGTTACGAGAGCTGCAAAAGAGTAGATATCATCTTTGATCAATATGATGTCAAAGATTCAATTAAAGCTTTTGAGCATGCATGAAGGCAATCCTCACAAAGCAATGAAGATAAAATCCATGGTCCTAAAACACCCATCCCAAATGCAGGGGAGTAAGTTCATTGGAAATTCGAAGAATAAAGAACATCTGGTAAAATTCCTGTCAGAATCATTGTGTGATATGGCAGAAACTTTACTTGGCCCAGATCAGAAAATGATTATTCAAGGTGGATTCAAGGATGGCCTCATTGTTTGCATGGTCACTTCAGATGGAGTTGTAGACCAAGAAGATCTATTCTCATTGCACAAAGAACCAGCTACTCAGCTTCTACTTCATGTTGCACATGCTTCACAAGAATACCCTTGTGTAGTTGTGAGGCCTCCAGACACTGACGCTGCAGTTCTGTGTACATTTTATTCACAAGTTGGAATCAACTCAAGAGCTTTGGTTTCATATTGGTGTGAAGGATAAAGCCACCATAGCAGCTGAACTTACATAGATACATACATAGATACATAGACAGTGTCGGCAGATAAGGGCCTATGGCCCACCTAGTCTGCCCATTTGAGCTTGTAAGTTCAGTTTGTTTTCCTAGAAGTCTATTTCCCCTTACCCCTGACCTCTAGAATTCCTTTATGTCTATCCCAAGCATTCTTAAATCCCGTGATTGTTTCAGCCCCCACCACTTCCTCTGGCAGGGTGTTCCACTTGTCCACCACCCGTTCTGTGAAGAAATTCTTTCTCATGTTTCCTCTGAATCGTCCTCTCCAACTTCATCCCATGCCCCTAGTCCTGAAACATCTTTTTCGCTTAAAATAGTGTTTTCCTGCACCCTGTTCCTCCTGTAAGATACTTGTATGTCTCTATCATATCCCTCTCTCCTTCTCTCCTCCAGGGAGTACATGTTCAGTTCCTTCAACCTGTCTTCATAGGACTTGTGATGCAACCCATGCACCATCTTTGTTGCCCTCCTCTGAACCTTCTCTACCCTGTCTATGTCCTTACATGGGTATGGTCTCCAGAACTGTGCACTGTACTCAGGTGGGGCCTCACTAGTGTCTTGTATAGCGTAAATTATGACCTCCTTTTCCTGCTGGTGATGCCCTGCCTATACATCCCAGCATCCTATTTGCTTTACCTGATGCCTTGTCACACTGTTTCCTACCTTGAGGTCATCAGAGATGACAACCCAAGATCCCTTTCCTGCTTGGTGCATGCTATATCCTCACCCCCAACTGATATATTGTGCCAGGGTTTTGTGCCCCATATGCATTATCTTGCACTTCTTTGCATTGAATTTCAACTGCCAAACCCTTGACCATTCTTCAAGTTTCTGCAGGTCCCTTCTCATTCTGTCTACACCCTCTGGTGTGTCTACTCTTTACAGAGCTTTGTGTCATCAGCGAACAGTGAAATTCTGCCTTCTAGATCCTGTGCAATGTCGCTGATGAAGATGTTGAATAGGACCAGTCCCAGCACTGATCCCTGTGGTACCCCACTGGTCACTCTTCCCTCTGTGGAGTGACAGCCATTTACCACCACCCTCTGTGTCCTGCCACCCAGCCAGTTACCTACCCACCACACTACTGTCCTGCCCACACCCATATTCCCCAGTTTGTGTAATAGTCTTTTATGTGGCACAGTGTCAAAGGCCTTGCTGAAGTCCAGATAGGCCATGTCCACTGCCCTCCCCTGATCCACCTCCCTAGTCACCCAGTCAAAAATTCAATGAGGTTGGTCTGACATGACCTCCCCTGGTGAAACTATGCTGCCTTGGGTCCTGTAGTCCATTGACAACCAGATGTTCCACCAATCTCCTTCAGTAGTGCTTCCATGATCTTTCCCACTACCGAGGAGGCTGACTGGTCTGTAGTTCCCCTTCCTCTTTGTTCCCACTTTTGTATAAGGGACTACATCTGCTGTCCTCCAGTCTTTGGGTACTCCCTGTTTCCAGTGATTGGCTGAACAGGATAGCCAGAGGTTCAGCCACCACTCTCTTAGTTCTTTAAGGACCCTGGGTGCACCCCATCTGGCCCCATTGCTTTATCAGCTCTTATTACTTCAGTTCCTTCAGGACCCTTTCTCTGTAAAGGACTTGTGTCCATTTCTGCACCATTCTCACCCCTTGTACCCTTCAGACCCATTACCCCCCTCTTCCTTAGTAAAGACTGAGCAGAAATACCTGTTCAATATGTCAGCTTTACTGTTGTCATCCTCCACGCGGCTCCCATCCTCCCCCTTCAGTCTCACTATCCCTCTCTTTGTCTTTCTTTTTTCACTTATGTACCTGTAAAAGGTTTTGTCCCCTTTACCCACTGATTTTGCAATGTGTTCTTCTGTCTGAGCTTTGGCTTCCCTTACTGACTTCCCTGCCTCCCTTTGTTTCTCCTGGTACTTCTCCCTATCCCCTTCTGCCTGTGTCTTGGCTAACAACTATGCAGAATGTTGCCAACAGTATACATACTGACTGGATGTGATTCAACCAGCAGTCTTGCAAGGGTTGGCAAACTAAAGCCATAGAAACTTGTCAGGAAGAATCCACACAAATTTAGGAGCCTTACCAAGTTTGGCACTACGGTGGTTATACCTCCTTCACAGTTGAAATCAGTAGAACTTCTGATAATCCTACTCTATGACCCAACAGCTAACTCAGCGGATGTAAATGCTGTGCGATATAAGCTTTTCTGTCACAAACGGACCCAGAATGAAGCCCTCCCCCCAACTTCTGATAGTCTTCTGGAACATACCAAGCGCGCAAGTTACCAGACCTTTATCTGGAACCATACCCTCGAGGCTCAGCCTGACATCCCATCCCTAACTGGATATGGCTGGCATTGTGACAAGGATGGACACATTTCTCCAACACTAATGACACAGGCACCTGCTCCTGAAGCACTCCTGGAACTTATTACATCTGAGTGTAAAAAAAACAAGTGTGAGCGCAACTGCAGTTGTTCCAAGCAGAGCATGGCATGCACACAGGCTTGCTTGTGTACTGGTGGTAAGGACTACTATAATCCTCATAAAGTTGCCAGTGTGGATCCAGATGAGTGATACTACAGATGATTCAGACTTAGACATGCAACGTTTGACAAATATATTGAAAGAGACTACACACACATATATATACTGTCATAGTGCCCATCGCTGAGAGGGAATCCATTGGATATTAGTGTTTTGCTAGCACCATGGTGTGCAATAGTATATCTGGCTTCTATTATAATGAATACGGTATTTAAAACTGTTGTGTCAATGAATAATCTGTGCATTTATCAATGCAAACCACAAGGCCAACATTCTTTAAGTAATGAGCCTTATTAATAATTTGTGCCAAAGAAACCTTTTGTATTACTAAAATTTGTTTTTATTTTCTAAAATAAATTAGTAATAGTTTGTGTCAAAGAAACCTTTTGCATGACTAAAATTAGTTTCTTTTAAAATAAATTGTTTAAATCCCATTTTATTGGTCATTTTTACTTTCAAACTTGTCTTGACAACTTTAGTGGCCTTTTTACTTGCGCAAAATGTTGTTTTTACATGGGTACAAAAATCTTGCATTTGCATACCTTGATACCACTTTACAAGACCACATCCATCCTAGTTAAGTACCTAAGGGACACTTCTATCAACATAACATAGTTGCTGCTTTCTGTACGGTGGGGGCAGGTGCTACATCACCAAAAGTTTCAGGCCTTGGCCCCCAGACTATTATAACGAAAATAACATGGGTAGAAACAGTGAATTGGACATTGTACATGCACAGTATAGGAATAACCTAAATGTTAGTGCAAAGGAAATGCCTGTTAACATCCCAACATAAGTTGTTCAAGAAGCACTTGAAGATTTCGAAAATCCTGTGAGTATTAGCAATTAGGTGACAATGTGCTGCACAACGTCAATAATCCTATTAGGAGAAAGCCCAGTAGCTTTTGCCCCCCACAGCCACCAGCAGTAAGCATGCTTCAGAAACTTTGTGAAACAGAACTGGAAAGCTTAAGGCAGGAGGAATTTGTGCTTAAGTTTTGTAACATCACCAGGAAAGAAAAGCTGGCAATTGAGTCCTTACGTAACAACAAGAACATAACGATTAAGCCAGCAGATAAAGGTTGGAGTATGGTGATCATGAACACTACCTACTATGTAGAGGAAGTACACTGCCAGCTGGTTAATAGAATATTTTATAGACCTGTGTGTTCATATTCCACACCCCCACATTAAACAACAAGTGGATGATTTCATACAATGGGCTTGTAGTCAGGGGCTCATTTATGAGAAAGAGAGACAGTCTCCGAGTACAGATTTTCCACTTAGGGCGCATATGCATATTCTCCCAAAAGTTCATAAAATGCTAGATGAACCACCAGGCCACCCTATAATTTCAGAAGTGGGTACAGTGACCGAGCCACTGGTTAGGTTTGCCAATGATAACATCAAGCTATTGGTTGAATGGCTGCCCTCTTATATTCAGTATACAGGGGACATTTTAAAAGTGCTGAAAGGTTTGGATGTGCTTAGGGACTCCATACTAGTTACATTAGATGTGGAGTCCCTGTACACAAACATACTCCATGAAGGGGGCTTAATAACCTTGAGATATTTTTTGAATCAGAGGGTTGGGGGAGCTAGACCTGAAACTAAATTTTTAATAGAAATGGCTAGAATAGTGTTGAAGGGAATTTTTTTCATGTTCATGGGGAAACATTTCCATCAACAGAAAGGTATTGCAATGAGGGCAAGTTTTCCCTCAGTTATGCAAATGTATACTTTAGTTTTTGGGAGGAGTCCTACATATGGGATGTGAATGTAAATCTGTTTTATGACAAAACTGGAGCATGGAAACACTTTAGTTATTGATGACATTCTGATGGTTTGGTGGGGGGGGGGGCATAGCAGATTTGGAGGAATTTGTCAAATATCTTCATAACAGCAACCCAAATTTACATTTTACATGCAGTGGTGGTAGTAGTACTGAAGTATCCTTTTTGAATTGAAAAATTCAAAAACAAGAGAAAGGGAATATTTCAACAGCCTTCTATAGAAAGGCTACAGATCGCAATACTATTTCGCTAGCTAGCAGTTGCCACCCCCGCCATATCATCCAGAATGTACCAAAAAGCCAGTTCTTAAGGATAAAACGCAATTGCAGTCAACAAGAAGTGCACGAAAAAGAATCTGGTGTTATGAAACAGCATTTTAAAGAGAGGGGATATGCTTGCTTCACTGTTTTGGCAGCTAAAGAAAACAGTGATGAAGTCAGTATGGAAACATTACTGTCTAGGGATGTGCATGCTGAGGATGCCAGCTCCACATCTGATCAAAGAAACTTTGTGAGTACATATAGTATGCAGTCTTGGAAAGTGCAAGATATAATATATAGAAACTGGCATGTTCTGGTAAAGACCCATGGCTGACAGAAACAGCTCAAGTGCCACCTAGGATGGCATACAGAAGGGCAAAAAATCTAAGGGACATATTGATCCATTCTGTGCAGCCTGTACCATATCCAAGGAATTGTTTACCTGTTTTGCCTAGAGGCTGTTAAAAGTGTGGACACTGTAAATACTACTCCTATGTGAATGAATGCACTATGTTCAGAAACCCATATACAGTAATAATGAGAGTTTGGAAATAATGCAGTTTATAAATTGTGATACAATGTTCATAGTCCATAGTCCATAGTTCAAAGTCTGCAGCCCTACCACTACTCCAAAGTGGCAGTCACCCTCTTAGAAGCACAGCCGAGACCCTTATACAATCCACCACTGTTATAAATATAGGCATCATGCATACACATCCCCTTCTACAGCACCTCACTATTTTAGCCATCCTGGTGCTCGCCTTTCTCCAGCCAGATCACAATCCTAGCCCTCAGA
This sequence comes from Neoceratodus forsteri, assembly GCA_016271365.2. NCBI lineage: Eukaryota > Metazoa > Chordata > Ceratodontiformes > Ceratodontidae > Neoceratodus > Neoceratodus forsteri. The sequence continues at coordinate 1,334,925,007 of CM057449.1, forward strand.
GTGTAGCACTCCTAGACCACCCTATCTTATTTTGACCCCCCCACTCTTGCCTCATGCCGTAGACCCTAGCACCCACCTTCTGGCACCCTCCCAACCCATCTACCTACCCGGGCCCTCCCTGGACCCACCTCCTCACTGCCATTCCTACCCTTCGTGCCCTACCCATTCCCTGTACCCCTACATCCTCACCCTTATCTTGATGTCCAGCTAAGGATGCATGTGGCTACCACCCCTGGTTAGAATTATTACTCTGCCACTGCTACTGTCTGGAAATGTCCACCCCAACCCAGGCCCTACTCCCACCAGCCCACCCAAGACATTGTCCTCAGGACTCCGCAATGCCTCCCTGAATATCTGCAGCTTGCAGAAAAAATCTGCTGCACACCAGTGCTGGGTCATTCTACAGCAGCCTGACACCAATGCCCTTGTGGAGACCTGGCTTTCCAAATCCAGCCCTGACTCCTTTGCCTCACTTCCTGGGTACACCCGCTACCAGGAGGATCGAGTAGGCAAACATGGGGGAGGCTCTGCTATTTTCATACATGGCACTATTGTTGATCATGCACTCCCTGCCCCCAGGCTCGATAATGGTACCCAGGCCCTCACCCTCAAAGTCATTCCAGATCCCTCTAGGGGACCACTCTACCTCACAGTCTCCTATGTTCCCACAAGGAACCAGAACCTGGCAATCTCATTTCTTACAGATCATCTCACTACCCTCCCGCACAAAGTTGAATAAGTCCTTGTTGGGGACCTCAGTGTCAACTGGCTTAGTCTCTCCGCCTCCCAAACAAGTGACACCTTCGCTGCCCCTGACCTGACCCAACTAGTCTCCCAGCCCACTAGACTCAATCCCTCCAGTGGAAACAGCACCCTCCTGGATGTCATAGTCACCAACCACCCCAGCAAACTCCAGGACATACAAATCCTTCCTGACTCTTTAAGTGACCACTCCCCTATCCTATTCCTCTGGTCCACCTCTACCCCCAAACCAGTAGCCCAAACCACCCTCTGCAGGTGCCTCCACCCGGGTAGTCTGAATAAACTCAAGCAATTTCTCGCCCAGATCAACTGGTCCCCCATCAACCAGGCACCCAGCATTGACTCTGCCCTCAACCTTTTCACACATGCTTTTAACAAGGCCTGTGATCTCTATGCACTGCTTACCAGACTCCGCACCAAAAAGCAAAATGCACCATGGGTCACCCCCTCCCTACTCCAAAAACTCAGGGAAAGGGATAACCTTGGCACCTAGCCACTGAGACTGGCAGGACAGCAGATAGACAAGCCTACAATGCTGCATGGAATAGGTGCACGTGTACCATCCACAAGTCCAAGGCTGCTCACTACCAGGCCACCTTCACCTCCTCATGGGGGTCTGCCTGGACCTTTTCGGATAATATTAAAGAACTGAATGGGAGATCTCGGTCCCCTCCCCCATCCCAGCTTACTATTGATGGTTCTGTTACCACTGACCCCCTTAACATAGCTAACTGCCTTAACACCTCCTTCATGGGCCTTAGCTCTGTCCTTCCCAGTAATTTCTTCAACCCAACTTCCAATTCACAGCCCCCTGTCCTTCAACGTCCTAGGTTCTACTTGTGCAAAATATCTACCCATGAAGCCAGACCATTCCTTCTAAAATCATTAGGCAGCAACAGCCCAAGCAATGACTCCTTGGATCCCAAAATACTACATCTGGTCCTGAATTACATCCTAGTCCCACTTATGAGCTTACTAAACCAATCCCTCTGTCTGGGTCAATTTCCCAGTGTTTGAAAAATGGCTGTTGTTACACCTATTCATAAAGGTGGGGACAGGTCCACTCCCAGCAACTATCAGCCAATTTCCATCCTGCCCCCACTCTCCAAAGCCATAGAAAAAGTGGTGGCTACACAGCTCACCAAGTATCTCACTAAATATGCTGTTCTGTGCCCAGAGCAGCATGGTTTCCGTGCAGGCCATAGCACTGGAACAGCCTTACTGGAATTCTCCAACTTTCTGCACTCCTCTCTTGACCTTGCTGGAACAGTGTTCATTGACCTCTCAAAGGCCTTTGACACTGTCTGCCATCCCCTCCTACTTGGCACCCTCTACCATACTGGTTTCTCTACTGGTCCCCTCGCCTGGTGCTCTAGCTACCTATCAGCCCATTCCCAGTGCATCAAAATCAATGGAACACTGTCAGAAACTAGCCCTGTCCACTCCAGGGTCCCCCAGGGCTCCATTCTGGGCCCCCTACTTTTTAGTCTCTACCTAAACACCCTGCCAATGCCTGCTTTCTGCAAAATTCTTCTGTACACAGATGATGCCGTTCTTTATGCCTCTCATCAAAATTCTGCCTCCCTCCAGGACTCTCTCCAACATACCTTCAACCAAGCAGAAAGCTGGTTCAAGCAGCACTGACTTATCATTAATCTCAAAAAGACCAAGTCAATGCTCTTCTCCCCCTATCAAAACAAAGCAAGAAATAACCCCTTCCTTATCCTCCCAAGCACTCAACACCCACTAGAGCAAAGGCTTACCTACAAATATCTTGAAATTACTTTCGACACCGCCCTCACTTTTCATGCCCACATTAATGCCCTCTGGTCTGCCACCGACACCCGGATTGGCCTGCTATTCTGCTGTAGGGACTGCCTTCCACCCGATGCTCTCTGACTGGCCATCACATCCTCAGTACTGTCCCTACTGGATTGGAGCCACTGATTACATGGCTCTCAGTAAGATCCAAGTCACTTTGAACAAGGCCTGTAGACAACTGACCAGTGCCCCCAGGCTCACCCACACCTGTCATCTCTATTACACTGCTAATCTTCTCAACCTGGAAGAACGTCTCCACTACCAAACCTGCCTCCTAGCCAAGAAAATTCTGCTTGGGCTCTCACCCCCCCACCGGAGTATCTGCCTTCCTCCAACATACCTCCCCCACAGTCCCCACATGCAGCTCAGACAAGGCAAGGCTACTGGTACCCAGAACTAGGACCTCCCTAGCTCAGAGATCCTTTTGCTACAGGGCCCCTTCCTAGTTTAACACTCTCCCTGTAACCATCACTAACACTCCCAAAATTGCCTCCTTCAAAACTGCTCTTCAGAATCACCTGTTCCACACCCGCTGCTATTCCTGTCACCAACAGGCTGCTCGCATATCATTAAGTGCACTTTGACAAAGTCCTCCAGATTGCCTCCTCTGTCCCCTCCTCCCACCTGGTTTCCTTCATTCCACCCTGCCAGATATCTGTATTTATGTAACTACTGTTTTATGAAATGTACAAAATATATGTAATAATGTCTGTATACTACTGTGTAAAATCTGTGTAAATCTGTATGTCAACCTACTGTAATATTGTAACACTGTTGTCCTCTCTCTGTGACGAGGTACCTTTGTAAACAAGCCTCTGGCTCAAAGTTTGCAAATCTGATTGTACAAATAAATAAATAAAATAAATAAATAGTGTACTTGTCAACTTGCACTTGTGGTGCCTATTATGTGGGGAGGACAAAAAGGAAATGGAAAGAAAGAATAGGAGAGCACATTAGAGCCATAAAAATGGTAATCTTTCTTATGTGTGGGCTACCCATATGAGCATAGTGGAAAACAAAGTGGAACATGAAATCAAGTTTAGTGGGCTTGAGTAAGTTTGCATAGGACCTAGAGGAGGGGACAGAGAGCTAGCCTTATGTAAAAGGGAATTTTATTGAATCCATAGGTTGGCAGCATGCACTGATGTTGGAGGATTTAATGACAAATTGAGTTGGAGCCCTTTTAAAAGATAGAACTTATATGTGCTGTGCCAATACAATTTTATTAATGTTGGTGTAGATTGTCTTTTTAGGGAAATATATACCTTAGTGAAGATGCAGCTGATCATCTCTCTGTTGTAATGTGCATATCATTGAAATTGTAGGCATATATACTGTAGATAGATATATATGTAATAGATAATCCACTCTAGGGTGTGCGGTCGCGCTCTGATATACGCATGCCTTGATGTGCGTTCAACCACCCAAGGTGTGCGTATATCAGAGCACGATTGCACACCCTAGAGTGCATTATCTATCTTATAATGGACATAAATATTTTGGGGGGAGAACAAAAAAGTAGTCCCTGTCTGGCATGAATAAATGAGTTGCTTTCAAAAGTTTAAAGTAAGACTGACTGTGTTGAAGAATTTAAAAAAAAGTTGTTTATTTCTCTATTTATTTGCTTTACTTTTCTAAGAAAAAAGTCATCATCTTTACAGAGAGGAGAATGAGTGGGGAGCACTTTCACTTTTATCAGTGACATGTACCGTGACCAAGCGTGGTCAATAATGGTAAGTAATATGCAGGTAGACACTGAAAGTAAGTCCCTCGCTGTTAAAAAAACAAAGTAACTGTGTATTTTATATAATTTTTATTTAGAATCCTCTAAAAGAAGATGCCAGCTGAAGCGAGTGAATAGCGAGTAGGCAGCACTTTCACTTTTATTAGTGACATGTAGCGTGACCGAGCGTGGTCAAAAATGATAAATAATATACAGGCAAACACTGAAACTAAGTCACTCTCTGCTAGAAAAGCAAACAAACTGTGCACTTTATGTTATTTTAATTTAGAATCCTCTAAAAAGCTGCCGGCGCTGGCAGCGGAGAGCTAGAATGAGGAGTGTCGGCAGCTTCATAAAGGTAATGCAAAACAGAGGGAGTGTTGTTAAAGCAACAGTTGCTAAAGCAACACTCGCGCTGCCTTGCATTACCTTTCTGAAGCTGCCGACACCCTCACGCTACGCTAGCTCTCCACTTGCTTGAGGCAACAGCTTTTTTTAGAGGATTCTAAATTAAAATAACATAAAGTGCACAGTTTGTTTGCTTTTCTAGCAGAGAGTGACTTAGTTTCAGTGTTTGCCTGTATATTATTTATCATTTTTGACCACGCCCGGTCACGCTACATGTCACTAATAAAAGTGCAAGTGCTGCCTACTCGCTATTCACTCGCTTCAGCTGGCATCTTCTTTTAGAGGATTCTAAATAAAAATAACATAAAATGCACAGTTACTTTGTTTTTTTTAACAGCGAGGGACTTACTTTCAGTGTCTACCTGCATATTACTTACCATTATTGACCACACCCGGTCACGGTACATGTCATTGATTAAAGTGAAAGTACTCCCCACTCGTTCTCCTCCCTGTAAAGATGACAACTTTATTCTAGGAATAGCAAAGGAAAATAAATAGAAAAATAAACCATTTTTTTAATTCTTCAACACAGTCAGTCTTACTTTAAACCTTTGGCAGCAATTCATTTACCAGGGGCCGTTGTAATTAATTTTGGTAGCAGTCTGACTGTACCACTTGTATGTATGTGGCTGCCTATCTGTGGCAGGTGTGGAATGATCTCACTACTGGTGAGAAGGTTTTGAAGGCTAAAAAGTAGTTCAGGTGTGCGGTCGTACTGGGAGGCGTGCGGTCATTGTGGAATAATGTACTGTCATGAAACATGATTCATCCAATCAGCACACTGGATTTTCAGTGATCTTACTTACCCATTTTATAAACACACACACACATATATATATATATATATATATATATAAGTCCTCTTTTTTGTCCTCTCTTTCTTTTATTTTTGTTCTTGGTGTAAGCTTTGGTGGTAGGTAATGTTCTTTTACTATTTATTGTTCTCCTTTCATGTTTTGACATTTTGAATTCTGTATCTAGCTTTTCTCCTCCCACCCACCCCACCCCTTGGTCTCAGTGTTAGCTTGGCCTCATATGTGTTACTATTAAGTTGCTGATTAATTCTAATTTTCCTCTTGCTATCAGGTCTATTGGTTGGATCTATTATAAATTAGGGCCTTTTACATTTAGTTTTACAGTTCTGCATAGTCTCTCTGTGAATCAGTACCTATCTTTTTTCCCTATATTTGTATTTAGAAATAGTATCTCAAATCAAATGAAAGTATAAATATTTTAGAGAATAAATAAGCTTGGTTTGCACTGTTTTTAAATTTTGTGTCCTTTCTAATTTTGTGTAAGGTTATTTATGGAAGCGTATACGGTGATGATTTTGATAACTTGCAATGTCACTTGTTACCTGCTATATTGTTCCTACTGGACATTACCTTTGAAAAGGCATGTGAATGTGCAACGTCAGGGGAATTTTTGTCCCACTGTGCTGTGCTACTGTGTCCTTTTGTGCCTGTAATAAATATCTGGAAGGTTTTGAGCTGAACCTGAGAGTGGACTTCCTTATTTTAAGAATTGGAGTGATGAGTGCCATGACTTTCACTTGCCTCAGATTATATGATGGGTAGGTTACTCTTGCCTGTATGTATTCCCCCCCCCCAACTCTCCTAAAATAATCTATAGCGGGTTTCTAGGCCAGCAATTAGAACTCATGAAGGGGCAACTGATTTTGGTGGGGATTTTAATATTCCTTTATCTATAGATCTTGACAACCCTAATCCGAGGAGATACAGGGCCTCATCTGGTTGTCAGTCCAAAAATATCTTAAAACCAACTTGGACCACCTGGGCTTCGTGGATGTGCTGCGTAAATTCTTCCAGATGGGATGTGCATATATACATTACTCTTCTCAACATGGCAGCTACTCAAGACGGGACTATTTTTTCACATCATGTGAGCACTTTTCCATGGTTTGTGACCTTACAAATGGCCCTCAATTTCTGTCAGATCATAATTTGCTCACTCTTAAACTGAATCTGAGTAAGAAGCATTAAATGACATTCTGGAGGCTGAACATCGCCCTGTTTCATGATCAGACTTTCTGCAGGTTAATAAAGGACCAGATCCTGCAAATCATCCTGAACTTCTCTGATGACATCTCAGCACTCCCATATTGTGGGACACACTTCAAAGCGGTTATCCAGGGGATTTTGTTTCCTATGCGATGGCTAAGGGCTGGATGAATTTTGAGCATCAGGAATCAAATCAAATCAAATCTTTATTTATCCAGGCGATCACCGTTGAGCAAGTTCATTTACAAAGTGGACCTGCTGTTGTCAAGGACAGTTATACATACATAGACTAACGGTACAGAATACAAAATGAACAAAGAGATACAAGCAATAATTACAGGAAAATGGTAGGCGTAAGGTATACATTCCAAGTGTTCATGAAGAACATATATGCATCACACAACATTACTGTGGTATTTACAACATCCATGGATACCGAAATTGAAGTAACATATTTATTCAAGCCTTTTAAGAAAGGTACAGTTGTTTACATTTCAGCCCTCAGTGGCCATTTAAAAGCTTGGGTGAGGATCCTAGGCTATGGAGGGGCCCATAATGATGCCTGTATCTCCTGCTTGAGTGGCGGGAAGGGGTAGTATGGGGTAATGTGGTACAAAGGGTGCTGAGGGCCAGTATGGCAGCTGACTAGTGACCTAGATAAATAGGGAAGGAAGAAACTAGGGTACTGGCTGGATGTGGTAAGGATAGAGAGGGAACCAGCAGCAGGACTGCTAGGAACTATGGAAACACTTGCAGATTTCAGCAAACATTTTGTCATAAATGGTCCTAAACAGGGCAATACTGACAGGGGTGCTGAGTCTCAACGCTCTTTGTATCCTATTCCAAAGTGTGGGCAAAGCTCTGTTACTTGAGCTGAGCATGCTACAGGATTTATACACCCCCCCCGGACAGCAGGCAGTAGCTGACTGGATACAAGCCATCAAAGAAGACCTTCACGCCATTTCTGACCTCCAGGTATGGTACAATCACAGCCAAAGACATGTTCAGATATTTCCTGAAATTTCTGAGATATTTCTATAGAAATCTCCTGCTTTCTGCATTTCCACAGTAGGGGCAGCAGAGAGAAGCTCTTTAGAAATTTTGCAAAATATCTGGAAATATCTGACCATGTCTGTGGCTACTACTGTACTTGCTAACTTGTCTGAGACATTCCCAGTATAAGGGTGGTGCTCGAGGACCTGCCAGCTAGCTTGTAAGCTCCTCGTAAGCTCCAGGCTTGAAAATGAACAGCACGTGATCTCCATCTTCATGACCCTGGTTTTGGCCAACTGCATCATGAATCAACACAGATTCAGAGGATCTTTCGCAAATACTACAGTGTTCATTATGTGGACTCTTCTCCTCCTGACCCCCTCCCTAGCCTTTCCGTCTATCTGTCAAGCCTCATGCTCCCCACACTTACTGATGCACAGAGGGAACAGCTTACTACCATAATCCACAACAAAGAAATTCAGGTGATACTGTCTGCTGCAAAAATGTCCAGGCCCGGATGGGCTTCCTGTGGAGTGGTATAAGGCTTTCTCCTCCTTGCTTCTTCCCTCTTTGCATTGGACTTTTCAGGCAGTTGCCTCCAGACTCCTTCCTCCTTCATCCTGGAAGTATGCTTCTCTTTCGGCCCTTCTTAAACCTAAAAAAGACCCTACTTGCCCTACCTGTTACCATCCCATATCCATCCCGAATATGGATTACAAGATTTATATGGGTGTCTGGGTGTCCTGTCTGGAAAACATTCTCCCAACCATAATTCATGATGATCAGGTTGGGTTTATCCACCGTTGCCAAACTAGGGACAACATTTGATGCACACCAACTCTGATCGAATGTGTTTCCCAATGATCAATTCCAACTGCCCTGCTTAGCTTGGATGCTGAAAGGGCTTTTCACAGGATGTCCTGGGAATTTCTCTGGGGCACCCTCTCAGCCTTTGGGTTCCTGTATGCCTTTAACACCTAGTTTCAAAATGTATACATGGACCCCCAGGCCTATGTTAGGGTCAGTGGATCTCATGACACCCCCATCCCTCTGCAAAGGGGTACAAGGCAGGGCTCCTCCTTGTCCTCACTATGGTCTGTTCTTTATATGGAGCTGCTTGCCATAGCTTTGCAGCAGTGTAGAAGCTGAGGGCATACCACTTGGGGGGATGGAATATAAAGTCACACTATATACAGATGATGTCCTGCTAACTCTCCTAAATTCAGACTCCTTGACACTGATGGCCCAGCCAATCTTGTCTTCTTTTGCTCTCTATCAGGGTTTTCTCTTAATCTTCAAAAAACAGGCATTCTGCCCTCTGAAGACAATACCCTCTTAAGTGGAAAGGTACTAAGTTGAAATACCTTGATATCCAAATACTGAAAGACTGAGGCAAACTGGGACTCCTGAATTTTGAGCCCTCATGGTTACACTTATCAGTGATCTCTCCAAATGTATTCACTTACTACCTTCTCTAGTTTCCAGAGCAGACACTATCCAGATGAATGTTTTGCCCTGCCTGTTATATCTGTTGCAGACTCCCCCACTGTTTCTGGCCTTGTAGTATTTTTCATTTTGGAAAAAAAAAATTCTAATTTTATTTGGAATGGCTATCCTCCCAGAATTCAATGGTCTATTCTACAGCTCCCTAAGGAACGCGGAGGAGTGCACCTCCTGGACATTTGTATTTACACCAGAGCGTGTCATCTTTGAACCATTTGCATCTGGTTAAATGACTAGCTTCATCCACCATGGAAAACCATTGCATTTGTCCTTAACTATCTTTTTGATGTTAAGCATTTACTGTTCTCTGATCCCAGAGGATATATCCAGTTAAAGTACAATACAAATGGAATGGCTCAGACTTTAAAACCTGGTTTAAAAAAGTGACTACAGTAGCTTGAACCAATTTCTTTAAGATGTTATTGGCAGATATGGACTTCCTGCTAGCCCACATAGACCATGCTTTCCAGAGGTGGCGGCAGCTGGATCCCACCTACATTTACCAGTTTCTGACACTTCAGGGGGTCATCTTTTTTGAGGAATTACAACAGTGGTACATCCTGACAAGTCAAGAGCATTTTTGGTACCTTCTGGTATACACTCTTGAAAAAATAGTAGCAAAGAAGCACACATCAGCCCCTCAAAGGTGCACCAGCCCACAACAACAGTAGAGAAAAACAATAAAGCTGGGCACAGATCAAGCTGAGAATAATAAAGGGATATTTATTTATCTATTATACAAAGCATGGCAGACACACCAAGATAACACCCCTACTGTATGTATTGACCCAGTCACATGGGTCTTCCCCTGAAGAAGACCCATGTGACTGGGTTGATACGTAGGGATGATATTCCTTTATTATTTTCAGCCTGGTGTGTGCCCAGGTATACACACTTGTTGCATAAATCACCTGACCAAATCCAGCTACATGACCCAGCTCCATTACTCCTGCAACTGTTCATTGGAGCAGTACAGGGATCTATGTGGCCTCACCTAATTGGAAATTTCTACTGAGGTTTGCCGGACTACTTTGGTGATTCCACTCAGTCGATACTTGATGCCTGGAACTGAGAACTGGATTTGGTGATCATCAACACATCCTGGCTCAGATTTACACCTCCTGCTTTAATAATAATGGCATTGACTCAGCAGAGGGAATTTACCTGGAAATGCTGCTATTGCTATTTTTGTTCACTGGCAATACAGTCCAAATTCCTACCAGCTGTTTATCGTCAATATTGGAGTACACCGAGGGTACCCTCTTGTTGATCAAGCACATACTTCTGGGCACTTCCCTGTCCTCTCCTCTTTCTGCAGGAGCGGGCTGCCCAATGTGAAGAGGTACCTGACCCTGGGGACCTACCAAATCCCACATTGGTACTTCTTTACATTCCTTCTCCCAGTACCTGCCTTTGTACTGCAGCCACAGTGTTTCTTTATATCTTGGCAGCAAAAGGCGATAACTGGCTTGTGGATGCAAACCAGAGCCTCAACTATTCAGGAATGGCAAACCACTGTCATGGACATATATCACATGCAGCAAATTATAGCCACTCTTCAAAACTAGCTACCACAATTTACAGCTCATTGGCAAAGGTGGCAGTTATATGCTACATCATTTGACTCCATTTTGCTATGCTAGCAGACTGTAGTGTTAAGGAGTATACCGGGTGTACTTAGGTTCTGGGACGACCAATGACTTAGTCTATTTCACCACTGCTCCATCATTTTTATTTTATGCATTTATTTAAATTTCATTAACCAGGTAATAGCACTGGACAAAACCCCTTTTTCAGGCCCGACCCGACAATTTTAGACAACCAGGGAAAACAATACATCAACAGGTATTTCATACATGACACAGAAGACAATGAAAAGTATTACATCATGAGAAACAATTACAAACATCATTGGACAATAAATATTCTTTAAGATTAGACTTAAACATACTTAAGGACATAGCCATTCGTAACCTAACAGGTAATGCATTTCATAAAAGTGAGGCTGCGATTAAAAAGGAATGTGAGCTTGATTTAGTTTTATGATTTGGAACACTAAGTATAATTCCAGATGAAGAACACAAATTTGGAACAGAAGCTCGAAGAGTAATCAAGTCATGAAGAGGATAATGCAATTTACCATGAACGGCTTGAAGAATTTGACATCACAAATAATAAGCAAATTTACAACCCAGGGACAACCAACCTAGTTGGGCATATAACAGACAATGATGCGTACGAGGAGGGAAACCCAAAACAAAATTACAGATATTATTATTATATGCAACTGATAAGACGTGACTTTCTTTGACTCCTAGGTTATAATAAAGACTGGAATTATAATCCAGATGGTGTAACAAAGATCCTATTTGCTATGGATCAACGAGTTTCAAGGGAAAAAAAATCTCCTAAACTTATAAAGAATACCAAGTTTGCTATTAATAATTTGACCTATTGCTCTAACTTGAGAGGATTTTTTTTACAATAGTCATAGGGTTACTCCCCCCGACTGCAGAATCCACCCATTCCTGGCACATATCAGTACTCAAAGCAATATGTTTTGTTTCTGTTTCCTGTTTCTAAGTGGATAAGACAGCCAATTGCTTATCTATTATGCCTCCCTTCAGTCCATTACTGTACACTGCTCTGTATGGGACCCAGCATAACCTGTTCTGCTCTGTTAATGATGATAATGATGTCTCTGAATGCTAATTCTATAACTTTTTTTTAATTCAATGTTTTATTCAAAAACAGTTTTTCAGTTTTACATAACATATAGGACAGCAACACACAGAAGCAGAGGTACAGAGATAGAACTATTCATTACCCATTAACTTCAGGTCACAATGACTTTACAGTGATAAGCATTTACTGTTCTAAGTTACATTAATATCCTCCTAACTCTTGCCTTTCCACCAGTTTAGAACAGGATCACAAGGTCCCTCTCCCTTTATTGTTACAATTCAATCTCAACAATATAATTCAATACAAAAAAAAAAAAAAGACGAAGATACAGGACCTTGAAGTACGGGACAAAATTACTAGTTGGATGGGAAAACTGGCTAAGTTACAGGACCCACAGTGTGGTAATAAAAGGGGAGTTCTTGGGGGGCAGGGGGTCACTAGAATGGCGCCACAGTGATCAGTCTTGGCTCTGGTCCTCTACAAAATCGTTATCAGGTGGAGAAATGCCATTCTGCAGAGGACACAAAGATTTGCGGTTGGGTGGATAGTAATGAGTGTGCCAAAAGTATGAAAGAGGACCTGGGTAGATTGGAAAGTTGGCCAACCATCTACGAATTCAAATTTAACCCCAAGAAGGGCAATATGATGCACATAGGGACAAAGAATCCTCATGCTGCATACTGAAAGGAGGAGGTAGTAGTAGAAAACACTACAAAGGAAAAGGACTTCCTGTAGGAATAATGATTTCAGACACTCCAAAGGCACCAGCACAATGCAACAGGACAGTGGACAGGCAAATGCGATGTTGGTGCATAGGGAGGGGGATTGCCAGCAGAAGAAGGGAGGTACTGCTATCACTGTACAAGTCACTGGTTCAACCTCATGTGTCATACTGTGTGCAGTTTGGGAGCCTGCTTCAAAAGGAGGACAATGGAGAGTAGATGCAGTGCAGAGGAGGGTAACCAAGATGCACCAGGGACAGCAGGAAAGGACGTATGAGGAGTAGTTGGCAGATCTTAACATGTACATGCTTAAGGCAAGAAGGGAGAGAGGGGACATAACTGAAACTGGCAAATACTTCCACAGAGTAGATAAGGTGGATAGCAGGGAACTGTTCAGACAGAGTGGGAAGACAAACACCAGGGCAACTCCATGAAGCTGGTGGGGGGGCAAGTTTAAGAGAGACACCAGGAAGTACTTTTTTCACAGAGAGGGTGGTAAAGAGTGGAATAAGCCACTGGAAGTGGTGGTCTGTGTGAAATCAATAGTGGGGGAATCAAATGAGGCTGGGACAGATACAAGGGCTTAGTGAAGACCACAACAGAAAGGAAGGAGGAAGAGAGGGGAAGGAGCCTTAAGAAGACTCTCATTTAACATTAGTTAGGGAGGAATGGGCAGACATGATGGGCTAACAGGCCTTTTTCTATTGAGAGATTCTTTATTTCTGTGTGGGAGCTGGGTGGATTATGCCAATGGGGACCACAGCCGGTTTGTATTGTTTCCTGAAGGGGTAGTACTAGCCCATTACCTAGCCCCTTTAATTTTTCCATGGGTGGAGGCAGCATGCAACTTATTTAATCTACAACATGGCTGTGAAATGAATTCCTACAGGAGTTAACAACCCAGGCTTCTCAACCTTATTAGAGCCCAAAAGGCAGGGATATTGTGCCGTCATCCACAGTGACCCAGTGCATACGGTATAACAGGACTCTGATAGCTTCTGTGAGTAGTCTCATTAAAAAAGTAAACTAGAGAAACAGTACACTGGCGATATTGGACAAAAAGAAAACCCTGGCAAAATGTAACAACCTTGCAAGTATGCAGAAAGATATCCAGACAGGTACAGTATATCTCTCCAAGAAGCTACTCCTTCCAATAATTTAGCAGCAGTGACTAAGAGTGATACCTGAACTGCTACAGTAGAAGATAAAGGTGTCATCTGAGTGCAGCATCAGACCCTTAAAAAATGAAAAAGCAGTGTAGTTATTAGCAATGGCTACTTCATTGCTGTTTTTCCCCGTTTGACATCCAGAAGACTGGAGCAATTCCTCACAGATGGCTTAAGTGGTCAGCTAGGTTTAAAAATACACTGCTTACTTTGGAAGTGACTGACCCAAAGAAACAGAAAGCACTGTCACTGCATTATGTGCTGGGAACAAATAAATTATGTTTTTGACACACTGGCTGATACAGTCTCAGAGACAGTAGTAACTGTGGCTCCACAGGGTCCTACAAGAGCTCGCTAAGCTCAAGGTGGACAAGGCAATGGGACCTGATGGCATACATTCCAGGGTACTAAAAGAGCTAAGAGTGGAACTAGCAGAGCCATTATCAGAACTGTTTAGTGAGTCTCTGAGCACAGGAGAGGTCCCAGAAGAAGGGAGAAGGGCTCATGTGATCCTGCTCCTCAAGAGTAGTAGCAGGGAGGAGGCAGGGAACTACAGACCAGTCAGTCTTACCTCAGTAGTGGGCAAGATTGTGGAGGCACTCCTTAAGGAAAGGATAGTGCAACATCTGGAATCTATAGGAGCACATGATCCAAGACAGCATGGGTTTACAAAAGGAAGGTCCTGTCAAACTAATCTCATAGATTTCTTTGACTGGGTAACCAGACTGGTGGACCAAGGGGGAGCAGCTGATGTCCCCTACCTTGACTTCAACAAAGCTTTCGATACTGTTCCACATAGAAGATTGATTAATAAGCTGGGTAAGCTCGGGGTGGGTCAGAAGTTGGTCAACTTGGTGGAAAACTGGCTGATGGGCAGAAAACAGAGAGTGGTGGTAAACAGTACACAGTCAGAAGAGAAGCAAGTCACAAGTGGGGTACCTCAGGGATCAGTCCTGGGGTCAGTCCTCTTCAATATCTTCATCAGTGACATTGCAGATGGACTGGATGGTAAGGTTTGTCTGTTTGCAGATGCCACCAAGATCTGCAACAGAGTAGATGATCCAGATGAGGTGGGCAGAATGAGCAGAGATCTGGATAAACTGGCAAAATGGTCAGAAGAATGACAACTGGGGTTTAACACAAAGAAGTGCAAGATCATGCACATAGGGAAGAGAAATCTTGAAGCCACCTATAGGTTGGGATGAGAGTTGCTGGCAATCACAAGGGAAGAAAGAGACTTGGGCATCATCATCACAGATTACCTGAAATCATCAAAGCAGACCACTAAAGCAGTAGATACGGCTAGGGGGGTGTTGGGGTGTATTATTAGGGGTATCACAAGTCATAAGAGGGAGGTAATAATCCCTCTTTACAAGACACTGGTTAGGCCCCATCTGGAGTACTATGTGCAGTACTGGAGGCTGCACCTTCACATGGACATTAACAAAATTGAGGCAGTCCAGAGAAGGGTAATCAAAATGCTGCAGGGACTGCGTCAGAAAACATATGAGGACAGAGTAACAGAGCTCAATATGTATACCCTAGAGCAAAGGAGGGAGAGAGGTGATATGATTGAAACATTCAAACACCTTAAGGGCATTAACAAGGTGAAAGAGTCTAATGTTTCAATATAAGAAAAATAGCAGGACAAGAGGACACAGCATGAGATTTGAGAGAGAGACCAATTAAGGGGTAATGTGAGGAAATTCTTTTTCACAGAAAGGGCGGTGAATGCATGGAACGGCCTACCTCAGGAAGTGGTGCATATGAATACAGTGCAGGGCTTCAAACAGGCATTGGACAGGCATAAGGGAGCAATACAGATGAGTATGAATAGATAGGCCATTGACAGAGAAAAGGTCCATGGCACATTCATAAGGAAGAAAAAAAAATGGGTAGATGGATGGGACTTACGATCCTTATCTGCCGTCAACTTTTGTGTTTCTATCTTTCTCGGTTTCCACTCTATACACTCATGCCTGGTTTACAAAAAATGTAGAAAACAGCAGGAAAAAACAGCACTGAGTTAATGGGTAAAACATCCACATTTATTGATATAAATAGTTGAAAAGTACTTACAATGAGTACATCAGGCATGTGAAACAAAACAGGGAGTGCAGAGCCCTCCGTGTCCCAACCGGTTTCACACAAGGCTTTCTCAAGAGTCCCCCCCCCCCTCCGTTTACACAGAAATGCTTTTCAGAATTCTGCACAAATTCTGTCTGTGGAATTTCACATTTCAGACAGCCCCA
Source organism: Neoceratodus forsteri (assembly GCA_016271365.2). Taxonomy (NCBI): domain Eukaryota; kingdom Metazoa; phylum Chordata; order Ceratodontiformes; family Ceratodontidae; genus Neoceratodus; species Neoceratodus forsteri. Next base: position 1,334,941,063 of record CM057449.1, read on the forward strand.
GTTATGACAGCTGGCCACTTACATGCAGTTCTTGATCATGAGGTTAAGACCCAAACTGTGTTTCAAGTAAATTAGGAAGAAAGGCCCTATATGATGGTATTCTAATACTGGACATAGGAAAACCTATGCAAATAGATGAAACACAGGTGGTGGGCATGCAACAATGTTCTCAGTCTGTGTGCAAGTTAGCGAACGTGTTTTCCCAATGCAGAAAGCTAAAGCAGATCACAGAATGATGCAGGGTCCTAAAGAGCAGGAGGTGTGGCACTGTAGTACCACACCCTAGTGGGAAAAATGCATGCACTGCATTTTGAGAAGAGTGCCACAAGCACAATCAATTAAATCACGTTACTGTATAATGTGTGTTAAAGCCCAAATCTGACATGAAAAAAACTGATCATTTGGAACTATGATGGACGCCATGGCAGGAAGCATGAAATCTGTGTTGGTAAATCCTCTGTGGACCTTGAAGATCAGGAACAAGTATTACTGATTACTATTTGCAAGTCAAAAAGGTCACTGCAGAAAACTCCTCTCCATTTCGGAGGAAATATACTCCATTTAGGTACCTGGACCCTCAAAAGTCTACTAAACAAACTACCAACCTGTATCTCCTCAATTGATAATATTTCCCATTGCTCCTACTCCCTTGGGAAATCTGCCTACAACCTCCTCGATGTACCCAGGATGAGCACTTCCCTCGGCAAGGGTGCCATTAGCTACATCATCCCATCGGTGTGGAATCCCATCCAGACATCACTCAGGCTCAGTAGCGTTGTCTCATTAAATTTCTTCAGAGCCCTGACCTACAAATTCTTCCCAGTAGTCTGTCACTGCCATAGGTCCTAGCATATCATGCCAGTCTCATGCCACTGCTATCAAGTGAGTACCCTCTGACTTCTTGTATCCTTCTCCCTAGTCTCCCTATCCACCTTGGCCCTTGTCCTTCCTAGTCCATCCCCACCCTTACACCCAGAAGAAAAAATTACTCACCTTAGTAATGTTGTTTTTTCTAATGGAGTCTTGCTATATTATGACCTATGCAGTGATTCCCAACCTTCGAACTGCTCCGGAGGTGAAAGAGTTAACTTTCCATACCAGGCATGGAACGCTGAGCTCGAGCTCGGTTGAAACTCTGTCTGTTGTTCTTCAAACTCAAACCGCCAGATCTTTATGAGCTAAACTCACTGAGGTCCTGTGTGGAAGCTGTAAACCTACACTAGCCAACTGGCTACTAAACATAAGAACACATTTTTTGGTCCCAAAACAAAGACTCAAGTCAGGAGACCCAAAAAATGAAAACACAACACCAAGTCACCCCAAGAAAGGAGGGGTGAAAAACAACAAGGTGGGCACCTACTAAGTGCCAACACTGCACTGCCCACCCACATCCCAAAAACAGAGGCTCTGAGAGGGGCAGGTGGAGGTCATAATATAGCAAGACTCCATTAGAAGAAACATTACTAAGGTGAGTAATTTTTCTTCAAACAACATGAAGTCTTGCCATATTATGACATATGCAGACTATAAAGCAGTACCTCCATGGAGGAGGGACAGAACCTACTTAGGAAATAGGCTCTGAAGCACAGCTGTGTAAAACCGAGCATCACTCCTAGCCTGAATGTCCAGGAGTAATGCTTGGCAAAAGTGTGAACTATTTTCCAGTGGCTAGCTTGACATATCTCTAGAATAGAGATGTCCTGTAGCAACCAGAGAAGCAACTGTACCTCTGTAAATAAGCCCTCAGGCCTGAGGAGGAACCTTACCCAGTTTTTCATAGCAAAATTGGATACAAGAGACAATCCACCTGGCAATGGATCTTTTAGTGGCAGGTTTCCTTTACCAACCTCACCATAAGTGAGGAACAGTTGGAGGGAGTCAAACCTGTGACCCTTGGTACGCTCTATGTAGTAACTAAGGGCTCTCTTCACATCTAAGCTGTGCAGCCTCCTCTCACCAGAGAAGGAATGGTCAGTGAAGTACACTGGATGAGATATAGATTGATTAAGGTGGAAATCTGAAACCACCTTAGGCAAGAACTTCCTGTTAGTCCTGAGGACCACCTTATCTCTATGAAAGGAGATAAAATCAGGCTCCACTGACAAAGCTTGTAACTCACTTATGCGTCTGGCAGAAGTGACGGCTACCAGAAAGACAGTCTTCCAAGTCAAGTACTTAAGCTCTGCTGAAGACAAAGGCTCAAAGGAGGGTTGCATAAGCTGAGCAATGCAAACATTAAGATCCCAGGCAGGGACAGGGGCCTTGAATGGAGGATTGGTGTGAAGCAATCCCTTAAAAAACTTGGAGAATACAGGATGAGCTGAAAGAGAAGAGGGCTTACCTGCTGAAATAAAAGCAGGCACAGCTGCCAGATGCACTTTTAGGGCAGCTGGTCTCAGCCCCAAGGTATTTAAGTGGACCATATAATCCAGGACTGTGGGTAAATCAGCAGATTCTGGGGAAATATGCTTTCCAGAGCACCATATGGAAAACCTCTTCCATTTGGAATTATAAGTAGCCCTGGTGAAAGGTTTCCTAGAAGCCTTCAGGATATCCATTACACCTTGGGAGAGGTGTAGATCAGCAAACTCTAACTCTTCAAGAGCCAGGCCTTGAGATTGAGAGATTTGAGGTTCGGGTACCAAACCCTCCCCTGAGCACAGGTTAACAGGTTGTGATTCCTGGGAAGACAAAGGGGAAGATGGACTGCTAAGGACAGTAGGAGTGGATACCAGGGTTGTCTGGCCCAATCTGGAGCAATCAGGATCATCTTGCAGGGTTGAGATTTGATTTTGACTAGCACTTTGAACAGGAGAGGGAAGGGGAAAGCATAGAGAAACTTCCCTTCCCAATTAAGAACTAAGGCATCCAGAGGGACTGAGCCCAACACTGGGGGCCTGCAGCAAAAAAGGGGAAGTTGGTGATTGTCTGGGTCTGCAAAAAGATCTATCTGTGGGGTGCCCCATCTGGCAAATATCACCTCAAAGACCAGGGGGTCCAGTGGCCATTCGTGATGGCCCTGGGAAATCCTGCTGAGAGCATCTGCCAGGACATTGTCCTTGCCTGGGAGGTGAACTGTCGTAAGGGAGGTGTTCAGGGAGTAAGCCAGAGACCACAATTTCATTGTTTCGGTGCACAAGGCCGTAGACCGAGTGCCCCCTTGCTTGTTGATGTACCACATTGTGGTGGTGTTATCTGTTCTGACCTGTACAACTTTGTTTTGAACAGATCTGGAAAAAGCTTGAAGTGCTAGAAAAACTGCCCTGAGTTCCAACAGATTGATGTGGAGCAGAGATTCCTGAGGGGACCACAACCCCTAGGTAGTGAGGTTGCCCATGTGAGCTCCCCACCCCAAGAGGGATGCATCTGTAGTAAGGATTAAGGACTGAGAATGAGTGACAAAAGGAACCCCTTGTCTCAGATTGCTCTGATCCTGCCACCACTGTAGGGCCTGGATCAGGATTCGAGTCACTGGGATCAATTTGGTTAGAGGGTCTTTCCTTTGAGACCAAAAGGCTCTCAAATGGAACTGGATGTCCCTCATCTGAAATCTTGCTCCCTGCACTACTGCTGTAGAAGCAGCCATGTGCCCCAGGAGCTGTAGAAAATGCCTTGCTGGTCGAGAGACCTGCAGGGTGAATGAGGAGGCCAGAGAGACCAGGGTCCTTGCCCTGTCCAAAGGAAGGAAGGCTCTGGCTTTCTCTGTGTTCAGCTCTGTGCCTATGAAGGTGAGGAGCTGGACAGGCTCTAGAACTGACTTTGAAAGATTCAGAAGGAAACCTGGAGAGGTGAGCAGTTGCTGAGTTATCTGTAGGTGTAACTTGACTTGGTCTGGGGACTGGCCTACTATGAGCCAGTTGTCCAGGTAAGGGAAGATGGCAATTTTTTGCCTTCTTAGGGAAGCAATTGCTACTGCCAGGCATTTTGTGAATACCCTTGGAGCAGAGGTAAGGCCAAAGGGCATTGCTCTGAACTGGTAATGGCCTGAGGGCAGCTGGAACCTGAGGTACTTTCGATGGGAGTTTCTGATGAGAATATGGAAGTAGGCATCCTTGAGGTCCAGGGACACTAGCCAGTCCCCTGGCCTTAGAGATGGTAGAATAATTCCCAGAGTCACCATTTTGAATTTTGGTTTTAGAAGGTGCTTGTTTAAGTAACTGAGATCCAGGATGGGCCGCCATTCTCCTGTCTTTTTGGGGGTAAGGAAGTACCTGGGTACAACCTTTGCCTGTGTAGGGGTGGAACCCTTTCCACAGCTCTGAGAGCCAGGAGAGAAGAGACCTCTGCCTCTAGGGCAAGTCCCTCTGGTGGATTTGCAGGTGGAAAGGATCTGGTTCTCATCTTTGGAAACTTTTTGAAGCTGAGAACCAGTCCCTGGCTTACTACTTCCAGGACCCACTTGTCTGATGTCAGAGACTCCCAGTCCTGGACAAAGTAAGCCAGCCTGCCCCCTACAGGTAGCTGAGAATTGGCCCTGGCAACCCCATCAGGGTGCCTGCTTGGCAGGGGCTTTGGGCTAAGGGGTGGAAGCAGACCTGCTTGTACCCCGTCTGCCTCTCCCTCTAAAGAACCCCCTCTGGGCATAAGGAGAACAGGAGGCCTGGGCTTGGTAAAAAGGCCTATGAAAAGGCCTGCCCCTGCCCTGGGAAGCTGCCTTTGAAGAGTGGCCTGACTTTCTTTGGCCTGTGCACTCCTATAGGTGGTCCTATACTCATCCATTTTCTTCATGTAATTCTCTGTCTGCTCCCCAAACAGAGAATTACCCACAACAGGAAAATCCATGGCCTTAGTCTGGGTATCCTGAGACAGGCTAGTACATCTGAGCCAAGCCATTCTGTGAAGTGCCACAGATGTAGCCATGACTCTTGATGACACATCATTTGAGTCCACTGCAGCATGGAATTGCACCTTGGATGCCTCAATACCATCAGCAGCCACCTGCTCCAGCTCCTTGGCAAGCTGGCCAGGGACCTGTTTTGCTAGAGCCATAACAGTATCCCATCTGGATTTCTGATATCTAGCAACATAAGCCATATAATTTGCCTGTCTGAGTCCCAAGGATGCTGCCATGTACTGTTTCTTTGCCATGGCATCAATCCTCCTGGAGTCCTTGTCCGGGGGGTGTGAAGCCAAGGGAATATTTGCATTGTCACAGGCTGCAGCCTGCACTACCCCAACATGGCTGCATTGTTGTGTAATGAACTCCATATCAGAGCCTGACAATGTGTACCTCTTGTCCATTCTCTTATCCACAGGAGGTATAGTGTGAGGAGTTTTTAAAATTTTAAATGTCTGTTTCCCAAAAGATTTATGCAAGGGAATAGACAGTCTCCTAGACTCTGGGATATCCATCATTTCCACATAGGCTCCTTTTGATCATCCACAGCTTCCTCCATAGGGAGCTGGAGGGTTTCAGCCACTTTTTTATAAAACATAAAATGTGAAGGGGACTCAGAAAGCCTAGGAGGAGACACTCCTGAAGGTCTGTCTGGGGAGATGTCCGGGTCAGTGGGCACATCCAGACTTTCAAATCCAAATTCACTCTCCTCATACTCCTCTTCCCCCTCCTCCGGTTCATAATATTCCTCTAAATCATACTCTTGAACTGGTGGAACCGGCCAAACCGAGCGCTTACCTAAAGGTGCCGGTTCGGTCGGAACCGGGGAAAGTGACTGGAAAATTTTTATCGCTTTAGCTATTTCTTCAGCAGTTGGAGAGGAAAGTTTTGGCTCCACACCAGCTGATTTCCTAGTCCTTTTTGCTGGAACCGACTCCTCAGAGTCAGATATCCTTTTGCCCAAAGAAGTCTCGCCCTGGTCAGAGGGCACTCCCTCTGGTACAGTTGGAACCAAACCGGGCTGGCCATCCGGTTCAGCTGACTTTTTGGCCTCCCTTTCCCTGAGCCTACCAACTCTTTCCAGGGTAGCTGCAGGAAAATTTTTACAAATCTGGCAGTCTGCATTGAGGTGGTGAACCCCAGACAATAAACACAGGTGATGTGGGGGTCAGCCTTGGCAAAGACTTCCCACACACACTGCAGTGTTGAAACCCAGTGGGCCCGGTTTTTCTTTAGGGTTTCTCAGACATAGTGCCAGTCCTAACCAAACTTACCCATTTATGGCAATCCGCCAGGTAAGACCCTCTTATCGGTTCCCAACCGTGTCACGGGTCGTGGAAAAAAACGTAATAACATCCGTCTTTTTTAGAACCGATAAGAACCAGTAACCACACTCTAAATCACAGATTAAGATATTTTAAACAACCTGATCAGTTCAAACCGAACCGATAAACTGTTTACAAGTTCCACACAGAAGAAATTAATGTAAAACCTATCTAGTACTCACAAATACCACAGACAGAGCCTGAACCGACCGGTTGCGGTTTAAATTCGGTCGAAAACTGAGAAAAACAATACTTTAACCGACAGAATGAACCGAGCAGAAGGAGAAATCTCCGGAGCGACTGTTCAGTGAGGCGGAGTAAAGAATCTGACGGTTTGAGTTTGAAGAACAACAGACAGAGTTTCAACCGAGCTCGAGCTCAGCGTTCCATGCCTGGTATGGAAAGTTAACTCTTTCACCTCCGGAGCAGTTCGAAGGTTGGGACTCACTGCATAGGTCATAATATAGCAAGACTTCATGTTGTTTGAACTTCTTCTATACCCGCCATCCCTCATCCCTGCCCAACTCTCTCCCTTGCTCTTTCGTCCTCTTGCAACTTCTTGCACTTATCCGTTGCCCACTCAGTCAGACTCCTTCCTCGTCAGAAGTAGTTATGTATTTCTCCTTACCCCCTTCCTTCCTTCTTGCACTCTTAGCCATCTTGGGAAGCTAACAGCAATCACATAAGTTCTTACCGATACTATTTTTTGTTTCTCCCTCTCAGTATGAATTGGTTCCTGTATGCTTCACTGTTGGTTTTCTTTTCACTGACCCTGTATGTATTTCCTACCAATTATTGTTACCTTATGGTATGTCACTGCTGCTTACCAGGGCACCGGATTCTGATCTGTTTTATTATTGTTTTTACTGACCATATATGCACTTTTTCCTACCAATTATTGTACCTGTATGCTATGTCATCACTTTTATCGTACACTGTTGTTTAACATTGTCCTTATAGGACCTCCTTGAAAAGGAGCATGCTCAGTGGAGTCTTCCTGCCAATAAACTTAACTTAAATATCAATGGGCATGAAAGGACTGCCCTGCCAGATTCGGGGTGCTACTGTAAATGGGGTGGATGAAAAGAACTGTATTCTTATGAAATCTAAGCCTCTGTTCCAAAAAGCACATACATTTTTTCCTTAGATCTAACAAGCATCTGAACATGATAGGAAAGCTGAGGGTATGAGCTGAAGTTGCCAGACATAAAGAAAATGAAAATTACGTACCTACCGTAATTCTTGATCTTCTCTTGTATCTTCACCATTCATTACTTCCTGGGTGTAAGCCGGAGGCGCGCACCCGTCACGGGAGCTTTTTTTTTTTTTTTTAAAGTTTGCACTAACGGCACCGCCCTCGAGAGTGACGTCATCCGCGAGGGGCGGCCGTTAGTAGCGACCGACTCCTCCTCCAACTCAGTTCTGTGAGCCGGAGAGGCAAAAAGTGAAAGCACAGAGATAGAGATAGCGAGGCAAGATAGCCAAGGGATAGCAAAGTAAGGAAGAATGAACTGAAAAAGAAATAAGCCAATGGAGGAAGGACAGAGGAGATAAGAGTATCCCTAACCTAGGGACCGCAGGGCCTCCTTACCTGGGCGACTCTAGGAGGAGAGAGAAGAAAGATAATAAGGAAGAAAGAAGAAGAAGAAGAAGAAGAAGAAGAGAAGAGAAGAGAAAGATGGGATGTTGAAGGGACCAGAATGCCTAACGAGCATAGTTAGCTGATAGCTTAAGGCTCGATTAACAGGGAAGCAAGAATCCCCGGTGATAGAGCTGAAGAGAAGGTTCACCGAACCCGCTAGACAGACTCAGGAGGGCATAGTCCTCATCTTCAACATGCCATGGTCCTTGATCCCCACTTCGGCCCTGGCCGAGGAAAGGCCTTAACTGGAGGACACCCGAGGAGGGAAGATAAATCCCAGGCAGCATGTGAGAGCTGCTCAAGGGTTTAGAAATGGAAAATCTAGGCCTTTCAGGCGGTTTATAGGTATAGAAATGGAACTCAGCGGACTTGCAAAGGCAGGCCAGAGGCTAGAGCTGCTGAAAATTGGTCATGGTCAGCACTGCTGCTCTGTAAAACTGTCCAGGAGGAACTAGAAGGAAAAACCAATCATCAAAATATTACAAGAAGGATTTTCTTAGCCTTGTTTTTCCATTTTTTTTTTTTTACAGAGCATAGCCTGTCGGCTTAGGAGCATGACCTTAAATTAGAGATTGCCTTATAGCAGTCGGAGAGAGTTCCCTCAGTTTCTTTTTTTTTTTTTTTTTTAAAGAAAAATAGTCGTACCCGTTCCTCTGCTCTGCAAGGCAAGAATAAAGGGGGGGTTTGAGATTCTAGGGCTTAACAGCTGGTAGCAGGGAATTGCAGGATCAAAACTGTATAGCCAGAGTCAGGCTAAAACCCCAGAAGTATCTGCCAGAAGGTATGGCAAGAGATAGTTGTGCAGCCTGATCACCATATCGCAATTCCAGGAAAAAGGCCCAAGAATCTTAGAGTAAATAATTTTTCTGGAGAAATAAGGATCCCCCTTTAAGGATATAGATATAAAAAATTTTTTTTGGGGGGAAAAACTGGAGTAATTTTCCTCCTCTTTTTTTTTATATTATTTTATTTATTTATTTATTTTTTAGCAGAGAGAGGAAGGAGACGGGAGGAGGAGAAGCCACAGGAGGAGGCCACTGAGGGGATGGTGGGTGGGTGTAAGTAATGAATGGTGAAGATACAAGAGAAGATCAAGAATTACGGTAGGTACGTAATTTTCATATCTTCCTTGTCAATCTTCACCATTCATTACTCCTGGTGAGTGTTAAGCTCCTCTTCCCGGAAAGAGGCAAAATACCCTGAGGGACAAGACCCCCAGCCTCCTGTTGGTGAGAAACAGGAGGAGAAGACCTGGCTTATTCAGAAAGCCTAAGTGGGAGAAGAGCTAGGAGGTGCCTCCCGAGGGCGAGGAGACGGAGGAAGCCCTGCAAAAGTCTCCTAGCTCTAGAGGAGAAAAGACGGTCCCCGGAAGGCGGAGCGAATCACCCCACGCCCGGGCCAGGGGTGACAACCTAGAGAGACGGCCATGCCATCCGCCTGATGCAGATCGCTGTCCCCGCAAGCCTGGAAGCCACCTCATTGGCGCCGTAGGATGCCCTTGCTTGGTGTCTTGCCAGCTCCAGGCCTACCGCCGGAGAGGGCAACAGCTTGTCTGGTTTGTTCGTGTCAGGCATTGATGCCAACAGCTGGGACATCATCGACCACAAATGCCAGTTGTAGGCAGCGTGGTGAGCCTGATGAGATGCAATACAGGCAACCGCACGAGAAGAAGAGAACACTCTTCGCCCCCAACGGTCGAACTGGAGAGAGTCCAGATCCAGTGGGCAGTCGTGCGCCAGGCAGCGGCACCCGGAAGGAGTGTCTAGGTAGACCAAACCAGAGGGGGTTGGGAAGGGTACCTAGAGACTCTGAGGGTGCACAATACCTACGCTGACAGTCAGCTGGGGCTGGAGAAGAAGCGGCTGGGGACTGCCAGGACCGGATAGACGCCTCCTGGAAGGGGATAGGCCAGGAAGGTACCACCAAATGCTGGGCACTGAATTCACCAAGGAATTCTCGCGTCTCCCGTTGGTATTGTCTCTCCGAACATAGGAAATCCGAAGATCCCTCACCATCCTCGAAAGGAAACGCTGATATTCCGTGAAATCAGCATCGGAGGAAAGATGAGCAGGGGGTTCCTCTCCCTCAGAGGAGGGAGACGAGGATGATGGGGAGCTGGAATGTCCAGAGGACTCTTGCAGCGGTGGGGAGAGTCGAAAGACCCGCTCATGCATGTATCTAACATATGAGGGGAAGGCCGCCACAGAACCCCTGAACTGCTCCCAGGATAACGGACCCGTAGGACCGACATGGCCTGGGAGCGGGGGTGGTGAAGGCAGAGAGATAGGAGAGGGGCACCTCCGAGGATGCAACAGCTCTCTGCCAGGGCTCTGGAATCCGGGGAACGGAGCCCTAGCTGGAGGGATCCCGGACAACAGACCAGGCCGCAGGGACGGAACTCTGGGGAAGCGGAGCCTGGAAGAGCCCAGGGGAGACCTCCCCAGACGACGCTCGGACTGCATGGATCCAGAAGGGCAGTCCGAAGAACGCCGCCGAGGGCACCCTAGAGCCTCGGAGGAGGGCGGGTTCTGCACTACTGGCTCCTGGCCACCACCCCGAGGTGGCCAAAGAAGACCAGAGCCAGACCTCTGCCCCTCAACCCCTCAGATTCTGAGAGGCCCCTCCTCGACAGCAGCATTCCCCCATCCCAGAGGGCAACAGCACCCTGGGGGTAGCTGTCACCGGCCCTCAGAGGAGCCCCCTCCGTCGCCCCGCCTGCCCCTGGTACCCCAGGCCACCCCAGCTGGGGAGCCCCAGGAGACGACGGAAGGGGGACAGAGGAGGGGCCCACTGCGCCGCCTGGTACCTCTAGCCACAGGGGACCCAGACCCCGAAGAGTGGGGTGCCAGGATGGGTCCACGTCTGAGTCATCGTCCTCCGAGGAAGATGAGACCAGCAGGACCTCAATGCTGGCCACCCAGGGGTCCCAGGAGCCACTGCCAGCGCTGCAGACGGCCCGGTACCAGCGGTGGCTGCTCGCCCCCAACGCCCGGCAGCAGCCAGGCGACTCCCAACCCCTCACGCGCTGGAAGGACAACGGCACCGCCTCCCGTGCTGGAAACCCACCTGGCGCTGCGAGGAGGTGATGAAGCACTGGCGCCGCCAGCGCGCCGAGGCGTAGGCGGCACCGCTGATGGCGCCGCCATGACCATCGGCACTGCCAACGGCGCCGAAGCCGCAGCGTACCGCCAACGGCGCCGCTTTATCACCGAAAGCCGCGAACGGGCGCTGGATCCAACGCGCACTATTGTTGATTACCGTGCCACAACGGGCGCCGATCCAAAATGGCCGCCCGATCACCGCACCGATCCTATGCAGCCCGAAAGGCGGCGTCGAGGTCCACCTGCTAGGCCCAAGAGCCGAGGGCCTCGACACGGGGAGCCCACCCGAGGAGGTGACTGCCGGCGGTGTTTGTGTCGCCCGAAGCGCGACTACGACGCTCCCGACACCGCAGAGGGCTCCTCCTCGGCAAGAAAACAGAGACCCCTCCTCCTCGGACCATATAGGCCCGGAGGGACCGCGGGAAGGGCCTAGAGACCTTACCTGAGAGTCCCTTGAGCTACGTCGCCCCGCCAAGGTCGGGCGGGGCTTTACGAGCTTGAACGCCGGACTTCGAGGACAAGGCGGTCCATGGAGAAACAGGCTTATCTAATCCATGTCATGGTTGGGTCCAGGCAACGAAGACAAACGCCATGCCGTCCGAGACGGAGAAATGCCGCCATGAGCACCGATACAGGGGCGTCTGTTTTCAAAAGCGCTTAGCTCCAGAACCGACATCACGCTAAACTATTAAGGAAAACACAGTAGGAAAACACACCCGACGCCGTATGATAGAAAAAGGAACAGTCTTACCCGAATGGCGCCGTAGTGCGATAAGTAGAGGAGTCGGCCCAAACTACGCAGTAGTAAAAGATGCTCCGCGTTAAGCAGGTGCTGCCTCGACGGCGGAGAAACAGAACTGAGTTGGAGGAGGATCGGTCGCATTACACGGGCCGCCTCATGATGCACGATGATGTCACTCTCGAGGGCGGTGCCGTTAGTGCAAACTTTAAAAAAAAAAAAAAAAAGCTTCCGTGACGGGTGCGTGCCTCCGGCTTACACCCAGGAAGTAATGAATGGTGAAGATTGACAAGGGAAGATCTGATATTTTCCATACTGTTGAAGAAGCAGGGGGTTGCTGCTGAGTTGGGAAATGTCACAGACATTAGGCCTCAATAGGGTGGTGCAAACTGTGAGAATGAATCAAAATCGGAAACCACATATGGAAAATCTGCTGGGAGCATATGACTTTTTTCATGGACTGGGAATTATAAAGGGGTTTCAAGTGAAACTAAATACTGCTGGTTCCCTTTCACCTGTCATGCAGCCTCAAGGAAGAGTTCCTTTTTGTCTTCACAAGTTAGATCAGCTGTAACAAGAAGCCCCAGGAGTGATGGAGAAAGTGGATGGCCCTACATCATTTGGGTAGGCCTACCTCAAAGCCAGCAAGGCTCCTAGTTGCCCCTGTTGGGGTCTCCGTAGCACTCCCCACAACTCCTTGGACCTCACCAGCCTACCTCGAAGCCAGCAAGGCTCCTAGGGGTCCTCTTGGGGTCACCGCGGCACTCCCCGTGGCTCCTTAGATCTCACCAGCCTACCTCAAAGCCAGTAAGGAACTGTAACCAGCAGGTTCCATTTCAAGTCCTCAGGCAGCCTAGCTTTGAATTCTGGCACCTTTTCTAAGTGGCTCCCTCCCTTCCAAGCTGTGGCTGAATTTCTACCTCAACTTACCTCTGCACTGTTGCAGACTAGAGGAGACCACAAAAAGCCCTGTGAAGAGTGACTTAAATGTGCCTCTGTCCAGCCGAGCTGTAAAATGAATTTGTGCCTTGCATTGCAGTTCCCTGGTGTGTATGGCATTTCTGTGTGCACTGCAATCTCAGAGTTTATGGTGCTGTTTCTGATTTAATTGTATGTTCCTAGCCTGTTTTTCTGTGAGAAACACTGTAGTCAAATTTTCTCCCTCCTCCACATCTTATTAAATGCTTGTTCCTTGTGGGTGGATGTTCTTTTTTCCTTCAGTGATTGGACCATTTCTTCTGGTGTGAGAATCTCAAGGCAGCTAGCTTGTGAATTTCATTGTTGGATTGCTCCAGGAAGCTAGTGAATATCTCCACACTTTGGCTAAAGCCTTAATAAGGTTTCTAGTTGCAGCTCTACATCTCTACATGCTGGATAGTTTCATCCTTGGACTTAGTTACTGTCTCACTCCTGCAGTCAACTGCACATTTGCTTCAGTCCCATCTCCAGTCCTGAATTCGCTTTCTCTCTTTTTCCCTAGTTCTACGTTCCCTTCTTTCCCTTACTAGTGTACACTATGAAAGCGATCTCACTTCACTGCAGCTTTGTAGGAGTATTTTCCCTTCTGCTAGCCCTCCAACTCTCAGTAGATCTTCTCTGCCAGACATCTACTGCCTCTGGCTACCCAAATAAAGCCGAGGACTGGAGCCATCTTTATTCAAACCTAATTATCAGGGCTAATACCTCGATCCCTGAAACCTGGCTCCTGAAGCTTATCCCATTTGCTAGTATAGCAGACTACCTAAGCCATTCCCCTTTTTATATGCCACTGGAGGGCAAACTCCAAACCTCTCTCAGTGAGAGTTGGGTACCCCATGTCATCCCTCTCTCTCTCTCCGGTGATATTGAACCTAACCCAAGTTCTCCTAATGGCATCGCTCTCAAGAACCCATCTTATTTGTTCACAGAAAAGGGGCTTAGGCTTGCACATATGAACATTAGAAGTCTGTCAGCTAATTTTACGCAGCTTGAAGCCAGGATTGCTCACAACTCCCCTGATGTGTTAGGTCTAACCGAGACTTGGTTAAAACCCCATATACCAGATTCATTATTTATTTATTTATTTAGCTTTTGTTTACGGGTAAGTACACTAGACAAGTAGATTGCCTATTTTCAGGAATGACCCGGGAGAGCACAAAACATACAGTATACATACATGGCAACATTGGAGAAACAGCATGATACAGTAAAAAACAGCTATAACAACGCTTGTGTAAGGGCACAGATACTGCCACACATAGTACAAATTGTTACAGGACATAGATAGACATTAGAATCACTTAACACATATTTCATAGACCATCATGGACCATTATGTAGGATCAATGGATATAAACTTCACAGACGTCATCGTCCAAATGCTAAAAAGGGTGGTGGTGTTTTGTTTTATACCAGACAGGACCTTGACATTACAGTCCTCCCAGTCAACACTACCTGTCTATGTGAAACTATTCATATAGTTATTACCTTAGGTCTCACTAAGAAGCTAAATGTAATGTGCATCTATAAACCTCCTAAAAATGGACTAACAGGCCTAACTAAGGTAACTGACCATCTTTCCTCGCTAAAGGGTAGACAACAGCTCATTGTTATGGGGGACCTCAACCTGGATTGGCTAGGGAAAAACTCTAATCTCTATGCTGCTGAACTCAGCAGGTTACACCTGTCTCAGTTGGTCACTCTCCCAACCAGACAGGCTAGTAACAGCAGACTCCAGTCTCTTCTAGACTGGGTCATCTCCAACAGGCCTGAGAGGATCAGTGCTGTTGGAGTTTTACCAGACTCAATCAATGACCACTCCCCAGTTTACTGTGTTTGGAAGGCTAGGGCCCCTAAATCACTCCCCAGAGAAATTCTTTTCAGAGATTTTTCAAAAATGGACAAAAGAGCCCTAATCTTGGAGCTACAGAACACGGACTGGGCACCTCTATATAATACTTATAATATGGAACGTGCTGCTCAATACCTCCTTACTACGCTTTTGAACCTTCAAGACAAATAGATCCCAGTAAAAAGGTGATGTATCCGCTGGTTAAATTCTTCACTCCTGTCCTCTCTCAAAAAGAGGGATAAAGCCTGGAACAAAACCAAGCTAACCCAGTTCCCATTGGATTGGGCGGAGTACAAAAGACTCCGAAACCTATGTAAGGTTTCCATCAGATCTGCTAAGGCAATTACTACCGTCAGCTCCTTAGTACCTCTGTTGGAGACTCTCATGGTTTTTGGAGCCATGTTAACACCATCATGGGGAAAATCAAGTGCAATACCATCTCTGCTATGGTCGTGGATGGTTGTAATTACAATAACCTGCTCACTATCACCGAGGCTCTTAACTCCAGATTCACTGACCTCTCCTCCTATATTGCACTTCCTGGGCCTTTACCTGTCACTACACAGGATAACCTTAAACGTTCCAACCCATCTTTCACCTTTCGCCCAGTCTCTGAGAGTGAAATCTTATGCTTACTTAAGTCCATCTCTCCTGCTGGATTGGCAGGGGCAGATGGACTCTTACCAAAATTCCTAAGAACCGTTGCACCCTCTATAGTCTCTCCTGTGACTAGACTTTTCAACCTGTCTCTTCTTAAAGGACATGTTCCTTCCCTCTGGAAGATTGCTTGAGTTATACCGGTCTACAAAAAGGGGGACACCACTAACCTGGATAACTACCGCCCTATTGCCTTCTTCTCCACCCTCTCTAAAATACTGAAGAAAATTGTTGCTGCCCAGGTCCTGGATTACCTCTACTCCTTCAAACTCCTCACCCCTGACCAACATGGTTTCCGACATGGGCACAGTACATCCACTGCTCTCATACAGTTTACAAATGATGTCAGACGCACTGTGGACAAAGGCTCACTCACTGGGGCTACTTTTGTTGATCTTACAAAAGTGTTTGATTTAGTTGACCACCTGCTGCTCCTATCAAGGTTATCATCCCTAGGCTTCTCTACCTCTGTCACCGCCTGGTTACAAAATTATCTTCCGAAGCATCAACAATTTTTCCAGATCGGAGATCCTAAGTCCCCTCTTGCTCCTGCTTGGATTGGAGTGCCCCAGGGTTTGATTCTTGGTCCTCTCCTGTTTACAGTCTTTATAAACGACATCCCACCACTCACTGGTGCTTGCTCAGGTCTGCTATAGGCCGACAATCTTATTCTTTACTCATCATCCTCAAACCTCTCAGATATCAACCTGAATCTCAATAGTAACTTCAATACCTTTCAGAGCTGGCTACTGCAAAATAAGTTTGTCTTAAATAAAAATAAAACAGCGAATATGCTCTTTGGTTCAGGTTCAAAAGTTCAGTCCTGCACCCAACCACTAAGCATCAGAGCGCTTGATGGCTCTCCCCTTAACACAGTTACCTCTTTTAAATACCTAGAAGTAACCCTTGATCCCACCTTGGATTTTGACCTGCTCCTAGCCTCAGTCATTAAATCCATCAATATTCAACTTGGGCTGGCATATAAGGTGAGACATAGCCTAACATCCACAGCGAGGATGGCCATTGCACAGGGGATCCTGAGACCCAAATTGGTGTATGGATTAATAGCCTTTCTGGCAACTACTGGAGGGCTCCTCCAAAAGTGGGATGTCTGCTACAACAGCATTTGCCATTTTGCTCTGTCTTTACCCAGACTTACTCATTGATGCATACTATACTCTAGTCTGGGATAATTCACCCCCTCAGCCTTCCGACAGTTTACTTCCTACTGTTTTATAAAGAATATAATCTCCTCCCAGATACCTGATAAATTGGCTCTACTGCTCAAACCTGTGACCTTTGCCTACCCACTGAGATCAGCTGAGAAATCCCTTCTTGTCCAACCGAGATGTAAAACCAAAATGGGGGAGAATGCTTTCTCTAGCTGGGCCCCTAAATTATGGAACTCCCTTTCACTGAGTCTAAGAATCTCCCCTTCTCCACACAGCTTCAAACAGGAACTTCATATGCTTCTTTTAAGCTCTGAACTGTGCTCCTGTTCTCTATCCACCTAGTTGCCTACTGGCTCCAACCTTTACTACTCTGAAACCTGCCTGGAAATCTTGCTATTTCCTCTCTTCTAGCACTTACTTACTAGTTGTATGACTTACGACTGTTAGTTATTTGCACTTATATTTCTGTTTTGTTACTATATATAGATTCCTGCAAATGTACTGTCATTGCTGAAAATGTTGTGTAAGTGTACTATGTCTGACTTCTACTTGTTCCCATGATGTTTTCTTGTATCTACTATTGTCTGCATACCCTTTGTTGTAATCTCCCGGGTCGTACCTGAAAATAGGCAGCAATGCTGTCTTGTGTACCTACCCAGTTAACAAAAACTAAATAAATAAATAGGTCAGTTCATCTTCATTTCAGTCAGCTATACAGACATGTTATTTTTGCACAACTGGGGAGGGGAGTGAATCGTACTGCACATTTTTATGTACTGTATATTGTGTAATGTATTATGCTAATGTTCAATATTATGCATATGTTTATTTCCTTTTTGTTAATGTATTTTTTTGTATGTGTTGTAAAGGCTTTTAAAACTGATCAGTAAGCATCTATCTGTCCAGTTTTACACACTTAAAAAATGTCTGTCCCACCAGTCCAAGAAAGTTCGGGCACAATTTCAAGAGCAAAATGGATGCTGGCACCTGCCACACCTTAGTTGAAAATTACTACTTCATGTACAGACTCTGTATAATGGCTGTCATGGGCTTCCTCCTATACTGGCAGTAAAATAGGAGGAGAGCATACCTGGGTTTTCCCAACACAAGGTGCTTAATTTTATTCAATTGTGCAAATGAGCAAGCAACATGTACATAAAAAGCAGCTTGAATCCTCTACCTCTTGTCCCCTCCCTCAAGCAGAAGCTGGTATCCACATGACCTGATGCATTTCACGCTCTAACAGCGTTTTGTCAAAGGTATGTACTTTGTTTGGAACCTCCTGGCACAGTCTCTACTTTTGCCCTTGCTGGACTATGGCCTCCTAGTACATGTCACCACAAACAAAACTGCTCTGCAGAGAGTTAAGTGAGCAATAACCCACGACAGTGTATGGAGTAATTGGGGATTAATCCTCACCCCGAGTGCATTGTGAGGCACAAGGCCACAGGCCAGCTATAACATGGGTTGGTAACAGGAATACACTCAACTGGTCAAAGAGCATCACCTGACCATGGGTTAAGAGTGCTACTTAATCAGCTGTTGGTACAAGTCTCCCAGAAGAAATATCCCTGGGCAGAGCAGCACTTGTTATGTGGTGGAAAAAGCAAACAGAAAGGCAGTCATTGAAAAACAGTGAAGTGAGAGACAGCTGCAGCACGGTTATCGGATTGACAGGTACTGCAGCAATAAATAAACCTTCCACCACAGACAGTCACCCACTAGTTCCCGATCCACTCCTGTCTGAAGGGTGAGCTCCTCTCCCATCTTCCACTGTGATGCTAATGCCTCCCTCCCCCACTCCTATTGGTGAAACCCACAGTCGCATTTCATTTGTCTTCTTTGTAGCTGGTAGCACAAAGCAGATTTTACAACAGGTGCACCACCAGAAACAACCTGAAAAAGTGACAGAACGAGCAGTACACAGTGCTGCAGAGACAGAGATACCGAACGCGACCTCCTGCAAAATAAACTTCCCACTACAGTCACCCACTAGTTCCCAATGCACTCCCGGTTAAATGGTTAGCTCCACTCCCATCTTTTACAGTGATACTCGTGCCTTGCCTCCCCCCAACGACCCCCCTTCCCTGCAGTGGGTGAGATCTGCTGTCATATTCCATTTGTCTTCTTTGTAGCTAACAGCACAGAGCAGATTTAACAACAGTTGCGCCACCAGAAACAACCTGAAAAAGTGACAGAATGAGCAGTGTACAATGTTGCAGAGACAGAGATACCAAATGCGACCTCCTGCAAAAGTCATTGGGACAGAAAGTGAGTGAGTGGCCAATGCATATGTTAAGAACCACAAATGGCAGAAATTAATTCAGGATCTATGTCTGCCATTTGTATGTTCATCACATAACTCACATCTGCCTTATTTGTCTACACTACTTTTCAAAGTAGCAGCACACACCAGAATTGTCTCCATTTAAAGTACCCAGAACAGCTTTCTGGCATTTTTTTTTTTTTAAACATTACACATGTTATAAGTGCAATAACCAACTCCAGGGTATGGGGTTATTGGGGATTAATCCACACCCCAGGTGCTGTGAGGACACTCGGCCTGTGGCCTTGTGCCTCACAACACACCCAGGGTGAGGATTAATCCCCATTAACCCCATACCCTGTTGTGGGTTATTGCTTACATATACGTTCTCGGTTTTTTTTTGTATGTCTCGGGATCAATGAAGTTTCATTTACAAGGCAATAATGTTCTGGAATAATCTACCTTCTTCACTGCAAAAGATTAATGTTTACAATACATCCAAATTGGTGTTAAAAATATTGTTTCAGTATGTATTTGTGTAAGAGCTATGCTATGTAATTTGTATTCTTTAGTGTTGCATTACATGTGTAATCTCCCTACATATTGGGGTTTACTAAAATGTCTTCCTGGGCTGCCTAATGCCCACTGTGAGAATGGTGTCCTGTGTCTGCAGTAGCTGTATGTGTCTGCATGATAGTACTATAGAATCCTCCATGTCATTATGCTGTGTTAGAAATTAGTCTGGGCTGGGTCTGAGTAGTTTAGGGCTCATGACCGGCCAGGCGAGTGGTATTTCTGCTCCATTCTGCAGCTGCTATATGCACAGAGGGAGCTCTGTTAGGAACTGTGTTCATTTACTGTTTATCTGCCTTATTAATAATAGTGTAGAAGTTTATTTAACCTGCCTTCTCTTGCAGCTTGGACTTTTTGCATAAGAGCCACCTTTTTGGTTCTGGACTGCCAGAGTTGGATCAATTAAATCTCAGGGGACCTAAAATGGAGACTATCCCCAGAGGACTTGTGGGATTGAATTTCTGTAAGAATTGTAGCCATTAAGGTTTGGCACCTAAATCAGGGTCGGACTGGCCCACTTGGATACCTGGAAATTTCCAGGTGGGCCCCCTCAGTTGGGTAAGTGGTTACCTTCTGAACTCCGAAAACTTTTGCATTTATCATCTTTTTTTCTAATTAAATGCGGTATCAGGGACACTGTTGATAAATGTAAGATGCAAAGACTGAGCTAGTGTATTAGATTGAAGTGGAATATTGATACGACTGTGTCACCCTGGGCCCTCCTCTATTGATTTTCCTGGTGGGCCCTTGTATCCTCTTTCCAGGTGGGCCCTCTGTACCCCAGTCTGATCCTGACCTAAATGGACCTGGAGGGGGAGCCCTTGCTGTGACAGAGAGTTCCCTCAGCCAACCAAACCTTTTGGATCTCAGAGAAAATCCCCTGAACTGTCTGCGGCAGAGTCCGTCGTGAGACGGAGTTTGGAGAGTGAACAGCTCGAGCCATTGAGCAGCTGCACCTGTGTAGGAGCACTGGAGAATCAGTGGGAAGACTACACTGGCCTGCCTGTCACATCTTCCAGTTAGAAATCCTGTGAATGTAAAAGTTGGAATTAAATCTAATTATTTTGTCTGACAGCTGAAGCCTGAAGAGAAAGAGAGTGATCCTTGCCTGAATTTGGGACCAAAGACTTGCTCCAGAAGCAATCGACCTGCCAGGTGCCAAAGTGAGTCACGGATTGAGAGGTCTGCGCAGAACTTCTGCTAAACTGCAACTGGACTTTACCCGAATTGTGACTATGAGTTGTGTTTCTTTTAAGTGAGCTGAATGTGCTGTGTGGGTTGTGATTTGGTTCCCCACCTTCAAGTGTGTTATGCTAGCTAGAAGTTGCTCCAGCACTTACATGGACTAAACACGAACTGCCTGCTCTGGTCTGGGCCCTGCCATCTTGGCCTGGACTGCCGCTCCCATCACAGAGGCATTTTCTGACGAAAGACCAGCTCGGGGATTTGGCACCCTGTTCAACACCATCAAACAGGTAGCGAACACCTCGGTGAGTCATGTGGACCCTGCTTCCCCCTGGCAAACCAGAACACCATCCAGAGGTCTTCATCTCGTCAGTCCAGCCTCCTGGTCTGGGTAGCCTGAGTACCAAACAGGGTAGCTCCCTGCAGCAAAGCTGCAATCTTTATGTGTCATCTGATTTATTTGTTTGGGTTTATTATGGTGAACTGAGCCATCTGGCTCTGGATTACAAATTCTGGGTTGATGTGCATGCTGTTTTCTTTCCAAAGGGCCTCAACAACAGCTGCAATGCTGGCCTATCCTGGGCATCCCTTCAGGCTAGCCTGCTTACAACTGGGTACCCAGGGTTGTGTGACTGTATACAAGGGACTATTTGTGCATGCATTTTCAGCCTGAAAAAATCAGATCTATAAGTCATCTGCCAGATTCATGCCCCACCCCTGTTCACATTCACCTGAATAAATCAGATTGTGTTGTTTTTGCATTTAATCTGGCTAGTGTGTACCTTTTTGGTGGGGGTTATTGTACTGCCATTGAACTGTTGCATTACATGTCTTATTTTACAGGGGATCTTCAGGGCAGCTGCAGACGATCCAGCCCTAGTGGTAAGTGCAAGGGGCGTGAGCAAGTCATTACTGCCATATGGTA
This sequence comes from Neoceratodus forsteri, assembly GCA_016271365.2. Taxonomy (NCBI): domain Eukaryota; kingdom Metazoa; phylum Chordata; order Ceratodontiformes; family Ceratodontidae; genus Neoceratodus; species Neoceratodus forsteri. Next base: position 1,334,962,315 of record CM057449.1, read on the forward strand.
TATGTGAAAGTTTTGCTGCTATACTGTTTAGGCTACTAGATGGGTTGGTGGGGAGTTATAGCATCCTGGAGGGCTATACCAACAGCAGTTACACTACCCCAGAACCATTCCTCCAGGTGGAGGCACCCGTTCAACGAGCTCACGCCTCTCAACCTGCACATAGTCAAGTGGGCAGGGGTTACACATGTATTACCTTGTACTGTTGCATCTGTTTCCATCTCCAGGATCCCCCTTAAAATGGTAATGTAATGCTCTTGGAGTTTACCTGGTAAACCAATTTTAAGTAAAATGAAAAATTATCAGTTGTAATAGTGCCACAACGTAAGACTCCTGGAAAAATTAGAGTGTGTGTGTGGATATGAGGCAGCCCAATAACGCTATTAAAAGAGAGCGCCATTCACACCCACCATCAAGGGGATCATAAATGGTGGCCAGGGTATTCAGAAAACTGACTGAAAATCAAGGGTACAACCAGTTAGAATTGCCTCCTGAATCATGCTACCTAACCTTTTCTACATGTCACAGGTTATTTACTATTTCCTGGAAGGGGGAGGTAATAGCCTTGTGTGTCAGCATCCAGGTACTCCATATTTCTACTTCAGGAGGAAGCACTGCTTCACGTTTAGGCCTGGGTACCCAGTGTAGCACAAATATCGGCAACCCTGGCAGGCCCCTTAGAAGGCTGGGAGAGATGGACTACAAGGTCCTCAGCCAGTTGCTGCATATTTTTTTTTTTTTTTTTTTTTATTGTAATATTCAGAAAAGACCTTTGAGTCAGATACTCATTTACAAAGGTTCCACGTCATACATAAATGGTACAGGGACAGGACTTGAAATACAGATTACAGCACATTACAAATAACATTCAAAAGAGGTTACATAGCTGTTTAGTAGATGGCTAACAGAAATTTAGGTATTTTAGCACAGCCAGAAAAAATAACAGAAAGATTCTGTAGGAGGCTGATAGTCCTGTAGTTTCATATGCGCATTTAGGTACGGTAACCTGCTAATAGTTTGTTTGAAAGGAGGCAAGGCAGATCAGGTGTCAAGAGCAGTCACATTGGTTTGAGGCCTGAAGGCATTCCCTTAGCTTGGATTTATAAGGGCCCAGCCTTATTTCATCAGCTATATGGCTAGGGAGGGAGTTTGTCCAGGAAGGGGCTCTGAAACTGAAGGTGTGTTGGTATTGGGAGGTCTGGCCATGGGGTACCCATAGTAGCTGCTTACTTGTGCTACGGGTTGTTTTGCCTGATGGTGTTGGGAGGATGATTTGGTCTAGGGAGGGTGGGGTGAGGCCTAGTAATACCTGTTTGGTCATAAGGCAGGTGTGGTACCTGATTCTGCTGTCCAGGTTTAGCCAGTTTGTGCTGCTGTAAAGGGAGCAGGAGTATGTGAAACAATCACATACAAGGATGAGATGGCAGGCTTTGTTAAGTAAGAGTCGGAGACTGTTTAGGGTTGTGGGGGGCGCGGCACTGTATATTAGGATGCCGTAGTCTAGCAGGGAGAGGATCGAGGAGTTTATGGTAAGTTGTAATGCTTCAGAGGTGAGACAGTGTTTGTACCGGTAGAGCACGCCTAGTCTGGAGCTAAGGGCTGTTGATAGGTGTAGGATATGTTGATTAAAGCTGAGGCCGGAGTCTAATGTGATCACTAAGTACTGTAGAACTAGAAATATTCGCGCAAAGTTTATATCGCGCTCCTGAGACCAATCAGCTGATCGCACCAATATAACATCGCGCGGCAAGGTCTTTGAAACCATTGATTGTCAACGTTGAAGGATGTCTTTAGCGAAGTGGTTAAACTCACCTCGGAGACCTGCTAGTAAGCGCGGTTTCTCAACCCTACAGACTGACAATTTGGATGCCGATGTTCTATCTGTCATTGCTGGCATCTCAAATCTAATGGCAGAGGCTGTTACCACAGAGCTAGCTGCTGCATCTCCACCTGCCAAGAAACGTAGATCACATTATGTTGTTTATCCTCCAGAAGTCCGATTTGAAATTGGGAAGTATTCCACAGAACAAGGTGTCATGAATGCAGTCAGGTACTATGAAAGCAAGTATCATCAGAAAATCAACGAAAGCACAGTGCATTACATTTAAGCGGATTACAAACTAAAGTTGACAGATACACCAGACCCTGACAAACTGTGCAAGGAGCTCCCAATAAAACCCAGAGGGCGTCCCCATCTACTCATGGCAGACATTGAAGGTGAATTAAAAAGTCTTGTAAAGACTTTGCGAGCCGAAGGTGCTGTGATTAATGGCAGACTCTTGATTGCCATTGCTACTGGCATTGTAAAAGCCAAAAGCCCTGAATTACTGCTAGAGAATGGTGGTACTTTGACATTTTCTAGACAGTGGTCGTGGTTGTTTCTGAACAGAATGGGCTTCAGTAAGAGGAAAGGTACCAAGGCTGCCCGGAAAACACCAACTGATTTTGATGCCCTGAAAAAGGCTTTCTTAGGCAGAATTGCCACTGCAGCACGGCAAGCGCTAATTCCACCAGAACTAGTTTTAAATCTTGACGAAACTGGTGTTAACTTGGTGCCATGCTCCGAGTGGACTATGGAGAAGGTTGGGAAAAAGCAAATCGAAGTGGCAGGATTGGGTGATAAGCGTCAGATTACTGTAGTCCTGTGCTGTACTTTGTCTGGCCACTACCTGCCCCCTCAGATCATCTACCCTGGCAAAACTGACCAGTGCCACCCTTCATACAAATTCCCAACTGACTGGCAGGTGACTCATAGTGAAAACCACTGGGCCAACTCACAAACTACAGTGCAATACATCGACGGTGTCATTGTTCCTTATGTGCAAGCGATAGAAACAAAATTTCAGCTACCGACTGTGCAGAGGACACTGCTAATACTGGATTTATTCCGTGGTCACACTACACCTGATGTCATCGAGGCTTTTGACAAACACAACATTGTTTCAGTGTTTGTACCTGCATCCTGCACCGACCTTCTTCAACCACTCGATATTTCAGTAAACAAGATTCTGAAAGACGCGTTAAAACTAAGTTTTACAGACTGGTATGCGGGTGAGGTGGCGCCAAAATGACACAATCTGAGCCAGAAACAAAATTTAACATTGACCTCTGTACAACGAGTATAAAAAATAGGCATGCACAATGGTTGGTGGCAAGCATTATGAAACTCACAGCTCGGTCTGAGGACTGCAAGAGGGGGTTCGAGCAAGCAGGAATCCTACATGCACACTCCGAATGTCTAAATGGTCAGGCTTTTATACCAAAAGCAAAACTAAGTCTTGAATCACACTGAATTTTACCTAAAATGTACTTTCTTTTTTTTTCAGATCCTGCCACAGAGGACGAATAACTGAGAGAGACGAGGCATGAGAGAAGCAGCACGAGCCTCATATGTGGGACTGTGTCTGACTGATCGAGAATCACTTTTCAGAATTTTTACTTTCTGCACACAATAGTTTACAATAAAGAGTTTGCTCACATTACCATTTGCTTTCTCTGTTGTATTTCCAACGAAACACGACAGACACGCCAAACGTTTTTCGCCGGTAACGCGGAAGTGAAACTGACTGAACACGTGGTTCTCGGTAATGAATCCAGTAAACGGGCACCTCCATCCTTCCATTGGCAACTACTGTGCATTCAAAGTATAATACAGCAAATGGTGGTGACATCCTTCCTAGCATGTTTTTGATAAGCTGATGGCTGGTGATGTTATATGCCATTACAAAGCAATTAAACTTTGCTGTAAAAATTATTTCACTGAAAAAGAGTCTCCAGCGAATATAGTGAACATTTTTTTACAGTGAAGATTTCGAGTTCTACAGTATTTAAAGCTGTTTACTTGTTCTAGAGGGGTCTGATTGGCAGTGAGTAATTGGGGGCAGAGACTCTTGTGTGGGTTCTGAGGGTGGGCGAATATCATGACTTTAGTCTTATTATAGTTGATAAGCCAGTCTTTGATTTCACGGAAAGATTGCTGGACAGATTGGTGGAGTTTGAGGGGAGCCGAGTCGGAGGTGAACAAGACTGCATTATCCGCATAAAGGAGCAGATTTCCAGGGCATGAGGATGGGAGGAGTTGAGGTATAGGCTGAAAAGTAGGGGGCCAAGTATGGAGCCCTGTGGGACACCGGAGCGGATTGGGAGGTGGGGTGACAGGACAGGGCCTACCTTGACTATCTGCGTTCTATCGGAGAGATAGCTGGTGAACCAGTTTAGGGTGTCATTGGAGAAACCCGTGTAGGCCAGGGTGTTCAGTAAGAGGGCATGGTTTACTACGTCGATGCCTTAGATAGGTCCACGAAGATGGCGCCAGTGAGGTGGCCATGGTCCAGGGCTGAGTGGACATGGGAGGTAAATTCAAGGAGGGCGGCAGTGGTGCTATGGCCCTTTCGAAAACTGTGTTTCTACCAGCAGGAGTGCCTTGCAATTCTTTTTAATTATCAAATTAGCAATATAAGTTGTTTTAAAAATACTGTATCTGAGGAAATTAAAAATACACTGATCAATCCAAGGATGTCAGAAATTCATTATGTAAGCAATACCACACGACACAGCATGTGGTCAATGGGTAATTACCGCATGCCCCTCCCCAACTCTGTGGGTTGCAAGCACAAGGTGTTAGCTGAATGCCCTTCAACCATGGGCTGGGGTGGTAATTACCCAATAACGGCAAGCCATGAAGTGTGTTACTGCTTTTATAAAATGGCACCAAAATAATAAGAAAACACAAGACTACATAAATCTTTCAATTAAGAATAAATACATTTTCATTATTGGCAAATTGGTTCTCACACCAAACAGCTAGGCTTGCCCCCTGAAAGAGATCAGATTGACTGGAAGGAAATTCACTTTTGTTGTTAGTAGAAGCTTGTTTTGTTTTTCCCAGCTGTCACAGTTACTGAGAATTCTTGAAGTATCGTAGTGCAAAGAATTGCAAGGCACTCCTGCTGGGTAGAAACACAGAAACATAGAAATCGATGGCTGTTAAGGACTGCCAGGCCCATCTAGTTTGCCCTCTTTTACCCTACCTTAAATTAGCTGCCACTGACCCTACTTGGTCATCGGCTGCAGTCTCTCCCCCACCCCCCACACCTAGGTTCCCTTAAGCCTATCCCATGCATGCTTAAATCCCCCCCACTGTACTTGCTCCCACCACCTGCTGGGGCAGGCCATTCCAAGCATCCACCACCCTTTCTGTGAAAAAGTGCTTTTTCACATTGCCCCTTAGTCTACCCCTTCCAGTCTCATGTCATGCCCTCTTGTTGATTTAGAGCATTTTCTCTTCTGAAAGATGCTGCCCTCCTGTACCTTACTGATCCCCTTGAGATACTTGAAGGTCTCTATCATGTCTCCTCTCTCTGTCTCCTCCATGGTATACATGTTGAGTTCCTCCAATCTCTCCTCATATGACCTTTGGTGCAGGCCCTGTACCATTTTTCTTGCCCTTCTTTGAATCGCCTCCACCCTATGTCTTTCTAAAGATGCGGCGTCCAGAACTTGGTGCAGTATTCCAAATGAGGTCTCATCAATAACCTGTACAGTGACATTATGACATCTTTTCTTCTGCTGGTAATATCCCTCCCTATGCACCCCAACATCCTACTGTCTCTCCCCACTGCCTTGGCACATTGTCAGGCCACCTTTAGGCCATCAGATATGATGAGCATCAAATCTCTTTCCTGTTTTATGGTCACTAATATCTCTCCCCTCATCATGTAATCCTCTCCTGGGTTCCTGCACCTCAAGTGCATGATTTTGCACTTCTTTACATTGAATGCTAGCTGCCACATTCTGGACCATTCTTCCATTTTAGCTAGGTCCCTCCTCATTTTCTCCACCCTTCCCGGACTGTCGACCCTATTGCAGATCTTTGTGTCAACTGCAAAGAGGCAGACTTTGCCCTCCAGCCCCTCTGCAATGCCGCTGATGTAGATATTAAACAGCACTGGCTCAAGACCTGAACCCTGTGGCACCCTGCTGGTCACCCTCCCTACCTTAGATTTAGCCCTGTTTACCACCACCCTCTGTGTTCTATCCTTCGACCAATTTCTTACCCAGTTCACCACCTTGTGTCCCAATCCCAGGCTGCCCAGCTTGTTCACAAGCCTCCTACACTGAATGGTGTTGAACGCCTTGCTGAAGTCAAGGTAGGCCACATCCACCACTCCCCTCTGATCCACTTCCCTACTGACCCAGTCAAAGAAATCAAGATTAGTTTAACATGACTTTCCTGCCGTGAATCTGTGCTGTCTTGGATCGTATGTTCCACTTGATTCAAGGTGCTTTACTATCTTTTCCTTTAGCAGAGATTCCATAATTTTACCCACTACCGAGGTCAAGATGACAGGTCTATAGTTTCCTGCCTCCTCCCTGCTCCCACTTTTGTGGAGGGGGACCATATCAGCCCTTCTCCAGTCCTCCAGAGCCACTCCTGTCTCCACTGACTCATTGAATAGGGCTGCCAGTGGTGCTGCCAGCACCTCCTCCAACTCCTTTAATATTCTAGGGTGTATCCCGTCTGGTCCCATTGCCTTACCCACCTTTAGTTTTGTAAGTTTTTTTAGGACTCTCCTCTTTGAACAGACTGCTGTCCACCTCCCTTCCCATCCTGATTCTTAGTTGTGGTACCTCCCCTTTCTCTGTGAAAACTGAACAGAAATATTTGTTCAGGACTGATGCTTTATCCTGGTCCCCTTCCACTTCTACTCCTTCTTCCCTTTTCAGCTTTACAACCCCCCCCCCCCAGTCCTTCTCTTCTCACTAATGCATCTATAGATTGTCTTGTCCCCTTTTTTAACTTCTTTTGCTATACTGTCTTTGCCTTAGCATCCCTGACTGCCTTCCCTGCCTCCCTCAGCTTTCTAGATACACTGCCCTATCCTCCTCCTTTTGTGTCTCCTTATATTTCCAGAAAGCGAACTATTTTGTTCTTACTTTCCTTGCCACCTCCTGTGAGAACCATAGTGGTTTTCTTTTCCTTTTGCCTTTGTCTATTTGCCAAATACAAAGGTTTGTTGCCTCCACTGTGGCTCCTTTTAGATGGACTCATTGTGCCTCGACTCCCCCCCCTTTTCTCGACCCCTTCTAGGGCCTCCCCGAGACATACTCCATCCTAATGAAGTCCGCCCTCCTGAATTCCAGAACCCTCGCCTTTGTGTGGCATGTCCCTGTTGTAGTTCTCACACTGATCCTCACTGTGCAATGGTCACTGGACCCCAGGTGTTCACCTGCCCTAATATCCGTAATTCTGTCCCCGTTGGTTAGTGCCAGTTCCAAAATCACTTCCTTCAGGGTTGGCTCAAGCACCAGCTGCTTGAGGCATGCCCCTTGCAGGGAGTCCAGGATGTCCCTGCCCCTGGCTGTTGCAGCCACTTGGGTGCCCCAATCAACTTCTGGCAGACTGAAGTCGCCATCAGTAATACCTCTCCTTTGGCTGCCATGACATGGATGGCTTCCAGTAAATCCCTGTCCATTTCCTCATCTTGTGCTGGGGGTCTGTATATTACTCCTGTGCGAATGGCTATGCCATTGCCCGTCTCCAGGGTGTCCCACAGTGCCTTTGCCTTCCCCTGCATTTCTTGCACCTTTGTCGCCTTTATACCCTCCTTGACATATACAGCCATCCCTCCTCCCGTCTTACTTTCCCTGTCCCTCCTGAATAAAGTATACCCTGGTATAGATATGTCCCAGTCACGATTCCCATTGTACCATGTCTCTGTAACAATTACAATATCCAGGTCAGCTTCCAATATCATGGCTGTCAGATCAGGGATTTTGTTACTCAGGCTGTGGGCATTCGCACACATGGCCCTCCATATACTGCAAACACTCCTCCTGACCTCTTTCCTATTTTCCTTGCTTCTCCTGCACCCCTGCATCTGCTGACATCAGTGTTTACTGGCAATGTGGTGTTCCTACTGTCCTCGATGTTAGCTACATTATCCTGTGGGGGTGAGTATTTAGCTTTCTCCTGCTTGCTTCCTCCACCCCCCTTGGCTAGTTTAAATGCTTGCCAATAAAGCATTTAAACTGTTCACTGAGGACATCAATCCCCCTCCTGGAAGGATGCAGACCATCACCACTGTACAGTCCTGCATTCCCCCAGGTGGGCCCCAAGTCCCAATGAAGCTGAACCCTTGCTCTACGCATCAGCTCTCAAACCAAGCACTGAAGCCTCTGGTGTGGAGATCTATAGCCTCCCCCTTGCCCTGAACAGGCTGCACCTCCGAGAAGATCATGGATCTTGCCAACTGTGCCAGGTTCCTCCCCAGTTCCCTGAACTCCTCCTGCACTCCTCCTATCTCTGCCTTGTCAGCTATGTCATTGGTTCCCATATGGATAATGACATCCAGCTCCCCCTCTCCACAATTGCCCTAGTGATCCTCTGGACTTGCTTTCCATCCCTCTGAGCAGTGTCTCCTGGTAGACACTTTACTTCCCTCTCCTCCTCTCTGCCTGTTCCCAGCTCCACTCCCCAGACAAAGGAGTCCCCCACCAGGAGTGACTTCCTCTTCCTCTGGGGTCCTCTTCCACCCACCCTTGGGGCTCCACTGTGGAGGTCCCACTCAACCTCCTGGGGTACAACTTTGGGGTGGCCCTGAGGGGCCTTCCCATTCCTCCAACACAGTGTAGGAGTTCCTCAGTTGCACCGGCTGAGTGATGTGCCTCTCACCCACCTCCCTTATCCTGCCCAAGCCCACAATAGTCTAACCATTCCTGTTGCTGGGCATCCTTTGAGGTAGTAGGTGAGGATATGGTGGCCTCTGGGTGGGGGAGGAGGTCCCCGGAATCCTAGCCAAGTCAGCCCGGAGATTGGCAACCTCCGCCCTCAGCCCAGAGTGGTGCCTGCAGATTGTCTGTTTGTTGCTACCCTATCTGCTCTAAGGGTACCTTTTGCAAACTACTGTGCCTAATAACTTTAGTGTCACCTGACATATTTACCTCTTATTGGTCAATTAAAGTAAGTAAAAGTAAGTAAAGTAAAACTTTATTTCTAAGTGCTTTTCAAGACTTCCGGTTCCGTCACGGCATTGAAAGACAGCTGAACGATCGGCTCTCTGCCTCGCCTGTCTAAATAACCTCAACAAAATCCAGAACAGAAACTTAAAATACCTTAAAAATGTCGGGAGGAGGTCCACGAAGAGACCGAGGAGTGAGATCAAAAACGCTGCAGTCCAGATTCGAACGGGACGGTGAAGACTCGAGACTAAGTTCCCCCACACGCACTTCAAGCCAATCTAGAGCCGCCTTGGCTGCCAAAAACTACGAGACTGATGATGAAGCGGCGCATCTATCCAGGAACCGCTACGAATCTCTAATGAAAGAATTAAAAGAAATGCGAGCGGAAAATAAAGCGGAATTCAAACAGCTTAACCAGAAACTCTCGATGGTGGAAGGACGGGTACAGGAAGCAGAGGACCGAATTTCCAACGCAGAGGATGGGCTGCAATATCTAGGCCGCGTAGTATTTGCCCTTTGTAGCCATGCCATCTATACAGAACAGAAATGTGTAGATTTGGAAAGCCGATCCAGACGAGACAACCTACGTCTTTATGGTCTGAAGGAAGGTGCAGAGGAAGGGGACATGGTAGAGTTCCTGACTGACATGTTAAAAGATGTACTTGATTTACCACTTGGCTACAAGTTGAAAATTGAGCATGCCCACCGTGCCCTACTCCCCGAGCCCAAAGACCCGTCTGCCAGACCCAGATCAATAATTATTAAATTCCGTAGCTATCGTACCAAGGAAGATGTACTTCGCCGAGCATGGGCAAAGAAAGAGGTCAAATATCTTGACTCACGTTTATTTTTCGATCAAGATTACCCACCCACTATACAGAAACAACGCATGGAGTACATCCCACTCATCAAAATCCTCAGAAATAAACAAACTGCGGATTCGAACACCTTATCCGGCGAAATTGAGGGTTTTTTGGAAGGAAGGAGCTGAATTACATGAGTCACCGCAGAAGGCCTGTGAAGCGTTGCAAAAGAGGGGAGTTGTGGCTCCAGCACTTACAAAGGCCACCCAGTCCAAGAGAAAGGAGCCTACAGAGGAATGGCATGTTGTCCCCCCGAGGAAAGATAGGGCAGGGAGCAGCAATATTACTTCTCCGGCTCTACACGAGCTTAAAGAATTAATGAAGAAACTGCCAGGAATTTCAGAAAGGGATCTTGAGTCTGCTGATGGGTGAGAGTATACCTTTAAGTACTGTTTCTTCTGGCACTTGGACTGTTTAGAAGAGAATCGACGACATAGCTGGTTTGCTATAAATATCCTCGGAGTAAAATGCCCAGTCTTTTGATGCCCCCAGTGGAGTTTGTATAGCGCCCGGTTCCAGGGCCCAGACTTTGGATGCCGTTTTGGGAGTGATTCTGCCCCCCGCTTTCATTTTTCTGATGTCTGGTATATGATTACGGACCGGAGACAGCGAGAAAATTTCATGTTCATCTACATTTACCCCCTGTAAAGTATACAGCTATTTTTTGACCAAGAACCTATTTAGAAATTTAGTTCATAGCGATTTCTCAAGGCCCGGGTCCAGAGACTCTCCTAATTTTATTTTTTTGTTCAGGGGAGTTCGTGCTTGGAATAAGAGGCGGAGCTACCATGCTGCGGAGGATCTCTCGACTGATTGGCGCGAAATGTACTTTGCAGATCGCACAGCCGCACCTAAAATATGGACATGATAATATTTTAGAAGTACATATGTTGTTGGGGTGCAGAATTCGAGTACTGGCTTAGGGGAGGCTTAGGATCTGCCAAATGGGACGGGTATTGGTTCAGTTGGGTCGGTCCATATGATTTTGTATTTAAATGCAGAGGGATAGTGAACAGGGGCTTGGATGCATCCGGGGATAGACCCTTTTTCTATTTAGTTTTCTGGCCCGGCTTTATAGGTAATTAGTCTACCCCTCTAAGACTTGGTCCCCGTACTGTGGGATGGGTATTGTGTTTTTCTTTTACTTCAGGGGCGATAATCTCATTATTGAAATCTCTAATGATTTATAAAAAACAAACAAAATTGCTATCTTTTGTTTCCCACGCCCCGGGTAATTCTAGTGGTGTGCCTCCCAAAGGTGCGGCTGAGGTATACAACACCATGGGGATGGGTCCAGGAGAGGGGTGGTCCAGGGGCATAATGCTCTCTTCCTTCCCTTCTGGGGAGGTGAGGAGAAGGGATTGGGAATTTAGCGGGCATAAGCAGGGTGAGTTTTCTACACCATCATATCAGTCGCGGGCGAGGCAGTACAGCTATGATGGCCGTATACATGGCGAACACCATAATTCAGGTGCCCTATAAAACAAGGGCCCAGGAAGAGTTCCCCTCTTGTTTGAGGGATTCTGTAGCACTCTTCCCCCCACCAGTAACATCTGATAGGTGGGATAAGAGGTCACCACATTTGATTGACCTCCTACCTTGGAAGCCAGTTAGGAATGACTATGTTAGTGCACTGTTTGCACAAACAATTACGATTTGTTGCCTAGATCAATTATGCATATTAAGTTGTTGTTGTTATAACTTCATTTTTGGGTCAGCTGTATTAGTTTAATGATTTACCCTAAACCGGGAGAAAGGGTCTCTGCCGAAGGGACTGAACAATTATTACTTGGTCACAATGGGTTTTACTATATGCTCATATAATGTTCATGGCCTGTCTGGGCCGATTAAGCGTTCTAAGGTAATATCTTATTTGAAGCGTTCTGGAACCGATGTTTCTTTACTTCAGGAAACCCATTTATCACATTAGGAACATGAGAAGATTAAACGTTTGGGTTATTCTCAGGTCTACTCATCATCCTTTAAGGGAGGGCGTAGGAGAGGAACAGCCATATTAATCCCCCGCAGAGTCCCATTTGAATGTCTAGACCAACTGAGTGATAGGGAAGGGAGATATGTTATGATCAAAGGGAAACTAAATGGTAAACTCACCACCTTCGCCTCAGTATACTTTCCCCCAGCCACTGAGTTTAAGACCTACCGAGCTTTTTTTCTCCTCATGTCTCAATGGGCTGAAGGTATGATGGTATGTGGCGGAGACTTTAATTTGGACCTTTCAGCGGATGGGAAAGGGGGCAAGTCAGTGGGGAAAAAAACAAGAGAGTTAATAAAACTCCTGAGGGAACTGGGGTTCGTGGACACATGGAAATATTTAAATGGATCAGCTAAACATGCTACCTTTTTCTCTCAGGCCCACTCTAGCTATACCACAATTGACTATATCTTGATCTCCCAAGAGCAATTAGGGTCGGCAGGTAGGACATGGATGGGTGACTTCATCTTGTCAGATCACGCTCCAGTCTTTTTTAGACTAGACTTGGATAATTTCAGGAAAAATACCATGTGGAGGCTTAAACTCCCCCTGCTTCACAGCAAAGGCAATATTCATACCTTGGAGAAACATAGAAACATAGAAACATAGAAGTTGACGGCAGATAAGGACCGCAAGGCCCATCAAGTCTGCACATTTCTTTTTCTACCTTATAAATGTGCCATCGGCCTTTGCTCTGTCAGTGACCTATCTATTCATAGTCATTTGTATTGCTCCCTTATGCCTATCCCATGCCTGTTTGAAGCCCTGCACTGTATTCATAGCCACCACTTCTTGTGGTAAGCCATTCCATGCATCTACCACCCTTTCTGTGAAAAAATTTCCTCACATTCCTCCTTAATCGGCCTCCTCTAATCTCATGCTGTGTCCTCTTGTCCTGCTATTTTTCTTATATTTAAACATGTTAGACTCTTTCACCTTGTTTATGCCCTTAAGGTGTTTAAATGTCTCGATCATATCACCTCTCTCCCTCCTTTGCTCAGGGTATACATATTGAGCTCCGTTAATCTGTCCTCATATGTCTTCTGATGCAGTCCCTGCACCATTTTGGTTGCCCTTCTCTGGACTGCCTCAATTTGGTTAATGTCCTTGTGAAGGTGTGGCCTCCAATACTGCACGCAGTACTCCAGATGGGGCCTAACCAATGTCTTGTACAGAGGGATTATTACTTCCCTCTTACGACTTGTGATACCCCTACTAATACACCCTAACACCCCCCTAGCCTTACCTACTGCTTTAGAGGTCTGCTTGGATGATTTTAGGTCATCAGTGATGATGATGCCCAAGTCTCTTTCTTCCTTTGTGACTGCTAGCAACTCCCTCCCAGCCTATAAGTGGCTTCAGGGTTTCTCTTCCCTATGTGCATGATTTTGCACTCTTTGCAATAAATCCCAGTTGCCACTCTTCTGACCATTCTGCTAGTTTATCCAGATCTCTTCTCATTCTGCCCCCCATCTGGATCATCTACTCTGTTGCAGATCTTGGTGTCATCTGCAAACAGACAAGCCTTACCCTCTAGTCCATCTCGGGTCACTAATGAAGATGTTGAATAGGACTGGCCCCAGGACTGATCCTGAGGTACCCCACTTGTGACTTGCATCTCTTCTGACTGTATACCATTTACCACCACTCTCTGTTTTCTGCCAGTCAACCAGTTTGCCACCCAGTTGACCAACTTCTGACCCACCCCGAGCCTACCTAGCTTATTTATCAATCTTCTATGTGGAGCAGTGTCAAAAGCTTTGCTGAAGTCAAGGTAGGCGACATCAACTGCTCCCCCTTGGTCCACCACTCTGGTTACCCAGTCAAAGAAATCTATGAGATTAGTTTGACAGGACCTTGACAGGAGGGGGTTATCAAACAAGCTGTGGTGGAAAACGATGGTCCTGAGACTGATATTTCAATTTTATGGGACACCATTAAGGCTATTTGCAGGGGTAAATTCATCGAACTATCAGCTCGAAATAAACGAGAGAGGGAAAAAAAACAATACGCCTTGACGGCCCAGATACAAAAATTAGAGCTCCAACAGATCTCCCAGACTAACCCTAAAACTTCAAAAGAAATTAAAAAGCTTAAGCAAGAGCTGAATGCTATATTAGATTATAAAATCGAGCAGAAGTTATTGTTTCTAAAACAGAAGTACTATGATGGAGGCCCTCGCTCCTTGAAATTGCTGGCTGGTCGTCTCAGACAACAAAGGGCCAAGGCACTAATATCCACTCTCAGGCCATCCCCCAACAACCACCGTGTCATACGGTGCAGAAGATATCAGAAATCTTCGTCCAGTACTACACACAGTTATATACAGCCCCTCCCCGAACCAGGAGAAAGGAGAACAACTAACATCTTTGGCAACCCTTCAGTTGCCAAAACTGTCTAAACATTTGGGTCAGGGCCTGCTCGCCCCTATAACAACCAAGGAAATAGAAGCAGAGATAGGGAGATTGAAAACATCTAAGTGTCCAGGGACGGATGGCCTACCTGGAGAATTCTATAAACCACTCAAAGGGGTAATTATCCCCTTACTTTCCAGACTGTTTACCAATATCCCAAGACCCGAAGGGAAAATCCCCCCATCCTGGGATCAAGCAATTATATCAGTCATTCCAAAGGCTGGCAGGGACCCCACCATACCCAGTTCCTATCGCCCCATCTCGGTATTAAACACAGATTATAAAATATTTACATCCGTATTGTCACAGAGACTAAAGCAACTGGTCCCCACTTTGATCCACCAGGACCAGTGTGGGTTTATCCCAGGCCGTCAGGCTTCGGACAACATCCGACGCACCATTTATTTAATTGAACATGTACAAAACTACAAAATTCCGATGACCCTTATAAGTTTAGATGCTGAAAAAGCATTTGACAGAGTGTCTTGGCAATTTTTAAGGGGGTCCTTGCTGCCTTTGATTTCCCCAGGAATTCATCGACCTTATCTTCAAATTCTACTCGAACCCGCAGGCATATATACGCTCAAATGGTCATATCTCCCATAATTTCTCCCTTCATCAAGGGACCAGACAGGGCTGTCCAGTCTCTCCCCTGTTATTTGCCCTATACATAGAACCTTTGGCCCAATATATCAGGCAGGCGGAGGACGTGGAGGGGATCAACCTGGGGGGTAAAGAACACAAGCTGGCCCTTTTTGCTGACGGTGTACTGGTTTATCTTACAAATCTAAACAAGACCCTTCCAGCCCTTTTTCATAAACTTGAAAGGTTCTCTACCTTATCAGACTACTCTCTGAACACGACTAAAACTGAAGTGCTCCCATTTAATTATTCAGTTCCTACGTTTATATGCGGACAATTTCTATTTAAATGGGATCTCCCCTCACTTAAATACCTTGGAATCCAAATACCAGTGGATCTTGGCCTATTATTTAAAAATAATTACATTCCACTGATTAATAATATTAAAACAGATATTAAAAGGTGGAATATAATTCCAATGTCCTTTTATGCCCGGACCCAGGCAATAAAATTGAATGTTCTGCCACGCTTGCTATACCTTTTCCAATCTATACCATGTGTGGTTCCTATACGTGATCTTAAGACCTGGCAACAAGTGGCTACAGCCTTTATTTGGCAAGGCAGAAAACCATGATTTAAGCTCCAGGCTTTACATCTTCCTAAGTCCCAGGGTGGGATTGCATTCCCTAACTTCTCTACATACTGGAACGTGGCACAAATGAGATGCGCATTGCTGTGGGGCAACAAGTATTATGATGCTCATTGGAAACAAATTGACTTGGCTAGGGATTTGGGGTATCCATTACCCGCCACTATATTTTCAAAAACATTATTAAAACAGGCCCTACTTGCTACGCGGGGGAGTGTTTGCTCCATCCTGGAGGGATGGAGGAGGGGACACCCCTGGAAGAAATTTAAGGAACACGCATGGAAGTATAAGTGGTTTATCACAAATCCAGACTTTCCTCCAGCCAAGGATTCAACCTGGTATACAACCCAAGTTAAAAGGGGACTCTTCACCCCCTGGCAGCTTATTAGGCAAAATGCCATAATATCATTTGAGGAAGCTGGATTCAATTTTAGTTGGGGTGAGGGAGAAAGATTACGTTACTTTCAAATTAAAGATTTTGTAAATTCCCAGTACAGGCGTACTCAATCTCGGTCCCAGATACTAGACGACATATCCCCTTATATTCAAATTTCTAAGGCTATGGGGGGTGACCATGCAATATCCCATATATATAAATATCTGGTGTCCTTGCAGGAGCACATGCTGGAGCCTCTCAAAGTTAAATGGGAGCAGGACCTTCGTTTTTCACTACTACAACCGCAATGGGCCAAGATCTGGCAGATTACCTGGTCCACCACCTCATCCCCGAATTGGCGTGAATACGCCTGGAAAGTTCAGACAAGGTTTTTTTTAACACCCCACCTACTTGCCGAAAGAAACCCTAGCCATCCCGCAGATTGCTGGAGGGCATGTGGGACAGAGGTGGCAACCCACGCGCATATTTTTTATAGTTGTTCAAAGCTTCAGCCTTTCTGGTCATCTGTAACCCAGCACATTTCTAATGTCTTAAATCTTGATGTACTGTTAATGCCTCAGAATTTAATCCTGGGTATTCCCCCGGAGTCTCTTAAACAAAAGGATATGAAATACATGTGGTCAATACTACTGGTTGCGGCCTACAAGACTATAACCAGGAGATGGTTGCAAGAGGAACCCCCCTCCATATCAGAATGGAAGAGCATTGTAGACCAAATCAGAATACTTGAGAATATCTCCCACAATTTGCAGGATAAGTTTGTAGGCTATGTGAACAGATGAACCAGATGGGCTGTCTATGGCCTGGGTGCTGGAGAAGGATAGCTTGAGTGCTTTTAAAATGGTACTCTATGGTCTCTAGGTAAGGAGTTTTTTACCTGCCCGCACCTTACAAATAAGGATTGAAGTATGGAAGATTAGGCCCCAATCTATATAAGAAACTCTCTAGGGCAGGGGTTTCACACCTTATTTATCCCGGTTATAAGAGAAGAAATATCTATATGATGATAAATAAATATGACAATAGATTTTTTCTTTGAAGCAACTTAAATGACTACCAAGCTGACCAACCAAACTTTTAATTTTCTTCTTTTTCACTGTTAGAATGTGATTCTTAAAGAGATATAATTTTTTCTTTTATATTCAAATAACTGCACTGTATCCCTTGTTTGTCTTTTTCTAATCAAATCCTAGATTAAATCTGTATTTAGGTAGTAGTGGTAAAATGTACAATTTAAACCTTTATAGTGATAGATTTCTCTGCTACACCTGAAAGTGGTATATGGTGCTGTTAACAAATAGTAATATTGATTTTTTCTGTAATCCGTTGAAATGTCTAGAAACCAACAGAAATGATCATATTTTATGAATGGACAAGTGATGTAATGTATTAACCAGTGCTTAATAAAAATGAAGTATAAAAAAAAAAAAAAAAGTGCTTTTCAAAACCAAAGCACTGTACAAACAAGTTAAAACCAGACAATTAAATAAACATTCATAAACATTTTAAAATCCTTCAGAATAAGCTTTAGAAAACAAATAAGTTTTGAGCACTGATTTAAAACTCGAGACAGTCAGGCAGTCTCTTATCCGACGAGGTAGAGAATTTCACAGGGAAGGGGCAGCATAAGAAAATGCATGTGCCCCAGATGTCTTTAACTGAACCCTGGGAATATCTAGCAGTCCCTCTTCAGTGGATCGGAGTAAGCGGGAGGAGCAGTAGGGAGTAAGAAGATCTTGCAAGTACTGGGGTCCCTGTCCATGTAGGGCTTTATAGGTCAGCAACCCGACCTTAAAGGTGATCCGCCACTGAACCGGCAGTCAGTGCAGTTCGCGCAGCACAGGTGTAATATGACTAGAACTAGGCGTACCAGTCAAGAGCCTGGCTGCCGCGTTCTGCACTAGCTGCAAGCGGCGGATATCAACCCCCGGTAGCCCTAGGTAAAGGGGATTGCAGTAATCAAGGTGGGTGGTCACAAAGGCGTGGACCAATATAGGAAGGTCAGCCGGAGGAACCAGGTGTTTCACCCGGGCGATATTCCTAAGATGATAAAATGAAGATTTGACAACAGCAGACACCTGTGATTTCAGGGTCAAACCTTACATCTTCTGAAGCAGAGTAGTTCTAAGACATGCATGGGGCTTTCTAGACCCCTGTAGTTATTGGTCAATTAGCACAGGTCTTCTGAAGCAGGGTAATTCTAAGACTTGCAAGGCACTTTCTAGATCTGTGTTGTTATTGATCAATGACTGCACAGGTCTGGACAGCTGCTGACCAATCAGATCATTGGATTTGTGTTGGTCATTTTAGAATGCTAAATTACTATATGATGAAATGTATTACCATGCCGATTAACAAATACTTAAGCAATAAGGCACGGCAGGGTGTGGGTTGTGCTGGGATAACCTCATGGCTGGGTGGTTGGGCATGAGGCCGCAGGCCGAGTGCATCCAATGTCCCAGAAGTGAGGTTATCCCAGCACAACCCACACCCTAGAGTGCATTATCGTTATTATACAATGGCTCATTGTTATACAAAATAAAAATTAAATGTTTTTATTAGATTTTTAGCGAGGCACTGTATCTCTGTTTATTAAGAGAAGAGCAAAGAAAAGGTCAAGCTCATCTATGACAGCAGCCAAAAAAGCTCATACTCATCAACGACAGTGAGGTTGTGCTGGGATAACCTCACTGTGCCAGGGACACACTGACCAATCAGAGTTCATGATATTTTCTTGCCATTGTATAATTATAATTAATGTTTCAACTCAAGAATCATGCTGTTCACACGCTACACAGTATTATACAATGACAAAGAAAAATCCTGAGCTCCCATTGGTCACTTTGGCACTGGACCCGTGATGTTATCCCAGCACAACATCACGGCTCTAGTCCCAGCACACAGATGACCGCATGAACATAATTTAAATCACTACACACTGCCCACAATGAGTGATCCCTCTTTCTTTAGGCAACCCGTTTCCCCCACTCGCAACCTGCCTGCCTTACTCCCGGCGCCTTCATTATAAAACTAAAAATCTTCAAAACAGAAAAAGATCTACAATCCCGAAATGTACCATTTTATATTGGTACAGCTGTTTCCTGACCAGCTTTAAGTGCTGTCCAAATTCTGCCTTCACATCAACGGTCTTCCGCTCACAGCGCATACAGCCTCGCGCAGTAACTGCGAGACCTCAGCTTCACTGCAACCAGTTTTTCCGCAGGAATCTGTGGCTCCCGTACACAAATTACAACACTTACAGAAGCCTTCAGTTCAATCTGCTACCCCCCCCCCGTCTAACCGCACCTCACGGCATTCCTCGCTGACAACCATACACACACGTACAGTAATGGCAAGTGTAAGACCGTGCCTTAGTGTGTCTTACCTGATAATTGCCACTTCTTGTTTTTAACATCGCAGGACCGACAGATAGGGAAAGACTTAAAATAAAAAATGAAAACTGAAAAAAACAAAACACTGGACTTAACAGTACACCTCACCAAAGCAATGACACCAAAGAAACAAACAACACATAAGGATTGATGTGCAGGCTTGGGACTGCAGAGCCACAGATAAACAGGGCAGCTCCACCTACTGGCAAGAAATCAGCACTATTTTTTTAAACAGTACACCTCCTCATAAAAAACCAAAAAAAAAACAAACAGCAAACAAACTAGTTTTAAACATATTTCTTCATCTATTTTTTTTTTTTGACTCATGAGCCATTGTATAATAGCAATAATGCACTCCAGGGTGTGTGTTGTGCTGGGATAACGTCACTTCTGGGGTGATTAGTCGCACTCGGCCTGCGGCCTCGTGCCTAATCACCCCAGGCGTGAGGTTATCCCAGCACAACACACACCCTGTAGTGCATTATTGCTTAAACAGTAATCCTCCATACGCATGCAACGTTGTTGGCAGCGGCGCACATTAAACTACCGTACGGGGGTATCACTTTCACTGAAATAACCTAGAGAAGGACATCCATACTGCAAAACCTTCAAGGAGTATACTATTTTGTCTTAATCAGGCATTAAAAAAACGGAGTGACTTTATTCCTTACAGTGCAGTTGACATTTCTTAATAAGCCGCCCATCACAGTTCTTGCAGGGAAGGAGGGAACAGAAACTTTTTTCTCCCCATAAGTTTACGAAATCATGTAGACAGACCACAGATGAACCATATTTGGGTAAGAATGCCCCACCCATTCAGAGGCCAAGCCAGGGTAGCCAACTAAGCAGATTCACTTGTCATGAACGTCCGTATATGCTACCTACTGTAGCAGCTTGCCATTTCTCTACATCCCTGACTTAGTATTTTTCTAAGTTGGTTCGCTTTAAATCGCTACGCTGTAGACATCACTGTGACTTCGCGGCCGCAGCATGTACAAACGACAGGAGGCAAGGCACATGGGCAGGAGGAGGGCTGCTAGGCGCTGTAAACCGGTGCCGCTACTGCTGCTGCTGCTCGGCTGGCTCTCCGTGACCGTTGGCGGCGCCGACTTCGAACTCGCCCTGCTGCACACCAATGATGTGCACGCGCGCGTGGAGCAGACGAGCCGCGACTCGGGCAAGTGTACCACACCGGGCGCCTGCTATGCTGGCGTCGCCCGGAGGCACACCAAAATCCAGGAGATCAGGAGACGGGAGCAGAACGTGCTGCTCCTGGACGCCGGGGACCAGTACCAAGGGACCATGTGGTTTAACGTCTTCAAGGGGAAGGAAGCCGCCTATTTTATGAACCGACTGAAATACGATGCAATGGTAAGAGATCGATATTAATTTGTGGTGAGGTGAGAAACTTTTGATAGCACCGGCATTTTCATTTCTGCTGTACAAGCACTCCAGACATGAAACTGCCGGAGTCGGACGGATGTCAGCCTAGGAGTCAAGTGCATCGATCCCTCTATATTTTCAGTCATATAATCAAATGATTCGTAATGCAGTTCAAATGGGGCAGTTAGTTGAAATATCTTTGTGCTAATTTCATGTGCTGACCTTCGTAACTGCTGTGGAATGCATTTTCCTGAATATTGTTTTGTTTTAAATACCCTTTTCAAAAGCCCCTCCTTCCCAGCAGTTGAATGTTTACATATGTACGCAAAAAAAATATTTTTGGTGATGAAAAATGAACGTACACTCATGTTCTGCATGGCTTTCCATGCCAGATGAAACTTGTACCACAATGCAAAGGTAATGGAAGAGGTCCTTAGTTGTACACTTCTGTAGTAACAGCAAGGTTCCAGCTGATTGAAGTCCTGGAGGCAGCTGGTGGGTATCACAGGGCTGTTGACTGCAGTCGATCACTTCAAGTTCTGAAGGGAAACCGTCTGTGAAAATGTTATTTTTTAAAATAACTAAAAAAATATTATACACTATAAGAAATACTAATTGGGTGACCACATACACTCCAGCCTGAGCTGTCTGGGCAGCTTCTGATTACATTGGATTCTTGTGTAATCAGCAGCCCTCTGTGGCAGCACAGACTGGTTGTGACTGGATACGCAACCAGTATTCTATATTTTTCTATATTCTCTTTATCTCCCAGTTCTCCCTAGTGGTCCCCATCTGTTTGACCCTCCCCCTCTGTCACTCGGCTCGTCCAGAACTTACCTTGACCATCATCCTCTGCCACCGGACTATGGTTGTGCCTGTCCACTAGTGTGGAGCCTGTGGGGGGAGGATTGTCATCCTTCCACCTAGGGTGTTTTCCCCCCATTGCTGGGGCGTGACACATTAGTGTGCACACGTGGAGGTGTACGCATGCTACAGAGTCCCGCAGCACCCTTCATTGGTGTCCCCAACCCGTTCTACCCTCAGACCTACACCTGGGTACATTTGGCGGGACTATCAAGCCACCTCCCCGGGAGAGGAGAGCTGTCCTCCAGATGCTCGATCCTCTCCCTCCCCGGCTGACAATCCATGCTCGCCACCGAACACAGGTCACGAATGTGGCAGGAGGTAAGACGTGATGCCTCAGTGCGCCATACCACTGGGCCGACTACCAGCGTCTGCTTTATACACCAAAGTCATTGGTGATAAAAATATTGAGTGTTGTAGGACCAACACCATGGCTCAGTGATTTATTATAGTGAAGTGACATGGTGTCAGCCAATCAGAATGTCCATTTACTTGGCACTGTGTGGTGACGATACCCTGTAAATAAGTAGAAAAGCCAAAAAGGCACTCCAAGCGTGCAAATGAGTGCAAAAAGGTATTTGGAATATGATAATTCGCAAAAGCACTCAGAATATGTAAATGAGTGTACAAAGCCACTCGCGCATGCAAATCTGTTTCTGATCAAACCTTTACATTGTGAATATTTTGTCAGAAACTGAATTACAGAAAGAAATGGCTTCATTTTAGTGGTTACTTGTGCTGTCAGAAATGAACAAGCTGTTGTTACTTAAAGCAGCAGTGTAATGTAAAAACAATCAGTACTTTTTCAACAGTTTATTTCCTGTGCTCTGCTGAGCATTTACCTGGGAATCGTTCTTGCTGGCATTGTACTGTTGCCCCGTAATTTGCGCAGTCCTTTGTTTTTGTTTATATTTATTCCACCCGCCATATTGAAAGCAGCAATAAAAGATAGGCAGCAGCCATATTTTCTGTAGTGCTACAACAACTGGAAACTGATCACTTCCTGGTTCGGTAGTACTGCTGCTTTAATCAAAAAATACAGTTTAAAAGAATTGTGCAGTCTCTGCCTCTACTACTTGCACCTCGATACATATATAGAGCAAGACATGGAGTGATGTGTATTACAAGAATATAGTGCATAGTCAGGGCTTGTTCTGTATCGATTTTTATGCCAGCTGAAAATTTGTACCACGGTTCAACGATCATGGAATGTGGTTGTACCCTTTTGTGGTACAATAACATTCCATCTGACTTAGAAATCTAAAAGCACCTGTTTTCCCTTGCAGCATTGTCATGCACACATAAAACAGTTAAAAGTGAAAGTTAACTGTCATAATGGTGACAATGGTGTTTTCAAAAGTCAGTGGTAAGTGTAAAAAGTTCATTGAGCAGCCCCTGAAACCACCTATAGGCTGGGAGGGGAGTTGCTGGCAGTCACAAGGGAAGAAAGAGACTTGGGTATCATCATAACCGATGACCTGAAATCATCCAAGCAGACCACCAAAGCAGTAGGTAAGGCTAGGGGATGTTGGGGTGTATTAGGGATATCACAAGTCGGAAGAGGGAGGTAATAATCCCTCTTTACAAGACACTGGTTAGGCCCCATCTGGAGTACTGTGTGCAGTACTAGAGGCCACACCTTCACAAGGACATTAACCAAATTGAGGCAGTCCAGAGAAGGGCAACCAAAATGGTGCAGGGACTGCATCAGAAAACATGAGGACAGATTAACGGAGCTCAATATGTATACTCTAGAGCAAAGGAGGGAGAGAGGTGATATGATCGAAACATTCAAACACCTTAAGTGCATTAACAAGGTAAAAGAGTCTAAGAGTTTCAATATAAGAAAAATAGCAGGACAAGAGAACACAGCATGAGATTAGAGGGAGGCTGATTAAGGGGTAATGTGACGAAGTTCTTTTTCACAGAAAGGGTGGTGGATGCATGGAACAGCCTACCTCAGGAAGTGGTGGCTATGAATACAGTGCAGGACTTCAAACAGGCATGGGATAGGCATAAGGGAGCAATACAGAAGAGTATGAATAGATAGCCCATTGACTGAACAAAGGCCGATGGCACATTCATAAGGTAGAAAAAGAAATGGGCAGACTGGATGGGCCTTGTGGTCCTTACCTGCCGTCAACTTCTATGTTTCTGTGTTTCTATGTTTCTATGAGCATAAAGAAGAATTCAAACCTCTGATTCCTCCTTGTACTCTGAATAAGGTAACGGAACTGGTAAAACTCATGATGCTGCTCATTCGGCACTTACGCGTCTCGATGGGGGGGGTTCAAATGGCGTTAATTTAATTTAACATTATTTTTTGGGAGTACCATACATTTAAAAAAATAGTGGATTGGCACCCTCATGCCCAACCAGTCTGTGCTGCCGCCTTGGGGTTCTGATTACATTAGACCGCGCAAGCTTCACTCTTGAGGCCTGATGTAATCAGAACCTCTCTGTGGAAGCACAGGCTGGTTGTACATGGTTGCCTATCCGGTACCCTTATGATTTGCTGATACTCACTAGCCCAACACTGACCTACCTGTGCAGTATTGCCCGACAGGTTCAGTATCCAGATAGTGAGAATCCCGGCAGTAGGAAACCTGACGGACACTTACAGGGGTAAAGTCGCGGATGTGACAGCTTACTACCTTACTCCTGTTGATGGGCTTGAAATACTGAGGAATCGGGAGGCTGGCCAAGCTGCCACAGTGGTGTTGAGGGCTAAACTACTGGCAGCTCGGCCAGTGTGCTCTGGGAGGCCCAGGTTGTATCCAGCACTGCGTCCAGTTAAATTTTATACCCCATAACTAATTGTTTGTAACTCCGAGGTCTGCTCCCCCTCAGAGTTAGTTATTTGAGTTACAGGTAGTGTGGGGGGGGTTCGAGGGCAAAACCCCCCGAATTGCTGTACACGTCTCAATGGAGGGAGGGGTTTCAAATGACGTTAATTTAATTTAACATTATTTTTTGGGGGTACTATACACTATAAAAAATAGTGGATTGGCACCCTCATGCCCAACCAGCCTGTGCTGCCGCCTCGGGGTTCTGATTACATTAGACCTCTCAAGCTTCACTCTTGAGGCCTGATGTAATCAGAACCTCTCTGTGGAAGCACAGGCTGGTTGTACATGGTTGCCTATCCGGTACCCTTATGATCTGCCGATACTCACTAGCCCGATACTGACCTGCCAGTGCAGTATTGCCTGACAGATTCAGTATCTAGATAGTGAGAATCCTGGCAGTAGGAAACCCAACGGACACTTACAGGGGTAAGGTCGTGGATGTGACAGCTTACTACCTTACTTCTGTTGATGGGCTTGAAATACTGGAGGAATGGGAGGCTGGCCAAGCTGCCCCAGTGGTGTTGAGGGCTAAACTACTGGCAGCTCGGCCAGTGTGCTCTGGGAGGCCCAGGTTGTATCCAGCACTGCGTCCAGTTAAATTTTATGCCCCTTAACTAATTGTTTGTAACTCCGAGGTCCACTCCCCCCCTCAGAGTTAATTATTTTAGTTACGGGTGGTGTGGGGGGTTCGAGGGCAAACCCCCCCCCCAGATTGCCTTTTGTATTTTTCAGTCAGATGCCCAACATGGGATAGAAGGAGAGATTGGTGGAACATCTGGTTGTCAATGGACTACAGGACCCAAGGCAGCATGGTTTCACCAGGGGGAGGTCATGTCAGACCAACCTCGTTGAATTTTTTGACTGGGTGACTAGGGAGGTGGATCAGGGGAGGGCAGTGGACATGGCCTATCTGGACTTCAGCAAGGCCTTTGACACTGTTCCACATAGAAGACTATTACACAAACTGGGAATATGGGTGTGGGCAGGACAGTAGTGTGGTGGGTAGGTAACTGGCTGGGTGGCAGGACACAGAGGGTGGTGGTAAATGGCTGTCACTCCACAGAGGGAAGAGTGACCAGTGGGGTACCACAGGGATCAGTGCTGGGACCGGTCCTATTCAACATCTTCATCAGTGACATTGCTAGGATCTAGAGGCAAAATTTCACTGTTCGCTGATGACACAAAGCTCTGTAACAGAGTAGACACACCAGAGGTGTAGACAGAATGAGAAGCGACCTGCAGAAACTTGAAGAATGGTCAGAGGTTTGGCAGTTGAAATTCAATGCAAAGAAGTGCAAGATAATGCATATGGGGCACAAAACCCTGGCACAATATATCAGTTGGGGTGAGGATATAGCATGCACCAAGCAGGAAAGGATCTTGGGGTTGTCATCTCTGATGACCTCAAGGTAGGAAACAGTGTGACAAGGCAGCAGGTAAAGCAAATAGGATGCTGGGATGTATAGGCAGGGCATCACCAGCAGGAAAGGGAGGTCATAATTCCGCTATACAAGACACTAGTGAGGCCCCACCTGGAGTATAGTGTACAGTTCTGGAGACCATAGCTACGTAAGGACATAGACAGGGTAGAGAAGGTTCAGAGGAGGGCAACAAAGATGGTGCATGGATTGCATCACAAGTCCTATGAAGACAGGTTGAAGGAACTGAACATGTACTCCCTGGAGGAGAGGAGGAGAGAGGGATATGATAGAGACATACAAGTATCTTACAGGGAGGAACAGGGTGCAGGAAAACACTATTTTTACGGAAAAAGATGTTCCAGGACTAGAGGGCATGGGATGAAGTTGGAGGGAGGGACGATTCAGAGGAAACATGAGAAAGAATTTCTTCACAGAACGGGTGGTGGACAAGTGGAACACCCTGCCAGAGGAAGTGGTGGGGGCTGAAACAATCACGGGATTTAAGAATGCATGGGATAGACATAAAGGAATTCTAGAGGTCAGGGGTAAGGGGAAACAGACTTCTAGGAAAACAAACTGAACTTACAAGCTCAAATGGGCAGACTGGGTGGGCCATAGGCCCTTATCTGCCGACACTGTCTATGTATTTATGTATCGTATTGTCAAGCATCTGATTGATTCGGGGAGCATGGATTTCGGGCCAGTGGGCTCGGTATCCCAAGACTCAGGATACTGAGTTTAGGGATACCATAGTATATCCGCCTATCCACTGTTCTCTATTTAATATGCATCTGAGGTGTGTGATGCTATATAAACCCCAAGAACGAAGCTCAGGGGTTTAACATCATCACACACCAAAGGTGTGTATTAAATTCGAGTATGCACACCATTCCGTGTTTATTTTTTTTATAATTTTGTGGCATCAATCTTTGTCTATATTGTACCAGATTCAGTTGTTTTTGACTTTTTCAGGCAATTACTGGAATTTCGTATCTAATGGTGTGCTTTCCCCATTTCTTTATCCTCTCTTTTTTTCTTTTCTTTTTCTTTCCCAGTCCCTAAATGCTTTTCACCCATCACGTGCCACCTGCCAACTAATGTGAGCGTGTATAGAAATGGTGGTACAGGGCTGCCGGGAGCACTTCCGCTCTCGCTGAACGCAGCCTGCTTGTAACTGCAGTAGCAGTTCTCTCTCTCACTCCTGCAGCACGAACTGAAAAGAGATTTCAAAATGTTTTTAAAAAAGATAGTGCTACTTTGTTATAAGCAGGTTTCTTTACTAGGAGGTAGCGCAAACTCTCCATCGAAAAGTGCTTCACGAGTGAGAAAGTGACTCATGCTAAATGTAATCGAAATGTTCAAGTATTTGCAAATAAATAATTGGTCATCAGCACTGAAAAAATTGATGATGCATTTGGCGTAAGTCCTTGCAATACTGCAAATTTAAACTCCTTCAAAGTTTGTTATTTTTCTAGTACTTCAAGACCTTTGTTGTTAAATTAATAAGTTAGAGACCAGTTCGTTCAGCTTGGGTTCTTGATCAAATTATTACAATTGTCATGAAATAAATAATCCTGCCTATTTTATAGTGTATAAGATGTGTTACTTAAGGAATTCTACTTATTCTGCATTGTATAAGATGTGTTGCTTAATTGTGTTGATTAGTGGATGATGACTGTCTATATAACTAGTCCTATTCCTCGTGTAAGTTTTCTGGGCAGTTGGAAAAGTGTCCTCATATATTTTCGAACTGTTGTATCAAATTTTATTTTAACATTGACAATGCTGCATAAAGCAGTGTTCAGTACGTGGAAGGTGCACAATAGACTCTTATAGAACATATTATGAAAATGGTCAGTGGTCTGCTGCAATGGCCTTTTATAGGATTAATGTTTGACTTACTAGGCACTACCGAACATGTTGCAAGTCCCTCACTGTTGGTAACAGTGGACGAAGAGTTAACTGTAATGCTTGTTTGTAAGATGATGTTTCTTGCCGTATCCTGATACTTGGAACCAAGTGTAATTTTCATGTACTTGATACAAAGGAACTTCATAAACATAAATTAAAAAAACAAAAAAATTGACAACCACTTGATGTGTTGGAGGGTCAGTTCTCGGGCATAATGGCACTGGGCACTGTAGATACAGTTTTTGGTCTCACTCTCTATTTACAGTGCCAATGCCATTACCTCCTACAACCTCCAATACCTCACGTTATTGCCTTAGTAAAAGCAAGTGCAAGACTGCAATTATGTCTTTTTTTTAATGCTTTTTAGCCCTCACATGAGCGTGCAGTAAAATACTAATGATGTATGGTTAGAAACCGGTTCCCATTATGAAGACTGGAAAACCTCATTACCTACAGTGAGCCATTTTATAAGTGCAATAACCCACTCCGGGGGTGTGCATTAAAGGATTGACAGTGTACTTCCCATGAATGTCAGGACACTCAGCCTTTGGCGATGTGCCTTACTACACCCCTGGGGTGTGCATCATTAATCTTTTAATGCACACACCATCATGGCTTATTGCTTACTTAAAGTGATTTCGGGAACTGAAGGTACCACTTCCAGAATATGCGATAGTCACTCAGTATAAGTTTTAATATTTCTTTGACAGGCATTTGTAAATGGTAAGGGATTGTATTTTGGCCCCAACAAGGGGGCTAGCTGATCCCTTCGACTTCCCGATTCCTGAATACGCCTCCGTGCTATTACGTTTAGCAAAGGAGAGCACGGGGCAAGACATAAAAACATAGAATTTGACGGCAGATAAGGACCGCTTGGCCCACCTAGTCTGCCCATTTCCCTACCTGATGAATAAGCTGCAGATTCTAGTTAATCAACAGCTTACTTCCTTAAGACACATTGAAATGAATGGGACTGCTTTGTACGTGCTGTTTAATACAATATGATGGTGACTTGGCGATTAAGAAGGGCCACTGATCGACTAACAAGGCCCTTTTTAGTTGATTGGTGGCCCTTATTAATCTCCAGGTTGCCACTATATTGCATTAAACAGCAAGTGGGGGCAAGCCCCATTAAAGTGAATGGGACTGATTTTTACATGCTGTTTAATACAATTTGATGGCAACTTGTAGATTAAGAAGGGCCACCGATTGACTAACAAGACCCTTATTAGTCGATCGGTGGCCCTTATTCATCTCCAAGTCACCATCATATTGTATTAAACAGCACATAAAAATCAGTCCCATTTATTTCAATGGTGCTCACCCCCGTGGTCTCCCTTACTGGATGTAATAGCGGGGGGGCATGTTCAGGAATTGGGAAGTAGAAGGGATCAACTGGCCACCTTGTCAAGGCCAAAAAATGAGCCCTTACCACTTAAAAACGCCTGGCAAAGAAATATTAAAACCTGCACTGAGGGACTATCGTGGACTTAAGAAACCATATCCCAGAGTTATACCACAAAGTGTACTAAACCACTTAAAAAGGTGGTTTCAGTGAAAAAAAGATTATAGAGGAAAGGAGACATGGCCTTGGTGATGTAACAATTTGAGCTACTTTAATAAGAAATGGACAGTGTCTCAAAAAATCTTTGTAATTGCTGGTGACCCCCTTTATCACACGGACCAGAGCCGTGTTTCAACTGGTAGAACCAGTTATTATGGCGCGTTCGGAAAGCAACTCACTTGCACTGTCCTCGACTGCCTCTTTCACTTTCTTGGAAGGGTAGTGTGATCGAGCGGTGTTGGGGGAAAAAAACAAAATTGTAGACAAACTGGAATGCTGTTGTAAAAACCCTGTCCCTTGCAGCAGTTAACCTACTTTTAGTTTTTTTTTTTGTGTGTGTGTTAAAGCCGCTGAGTGTAGACTGAGGAGAGCGAGTGACTTGGCGGTTTCAGAGTAGGAGATTCAAGCGTAAGCGAGTGTTGCTATAGAAACACTTGCTTACGCTTGAATCTTGTTTTCCGGAGCCGCTGAGTCACTTGCTCTCCTCAGTCTATACTCGGCGGCTTTAACAGCAAAAAAATAACTAAAAGTAGGTTAACTGCTGCGAGGGACAGAGTTTTTACAACAGCGTTCCAGTTTGTCTAGATTTTTGTGTTTTTTTTTCCTGAACAAACACCGCTTGATCACACTACCTTGCGCCAGGTATTATAAAAAATACAGGTCATGCAACTGTTGTGTTACTGGAATTCTTTTACACACCCAGGGGGTGTGATGACCTCATAAACCTCTCAAGCATTGCTCTCAAGTTTATGGGTCATCACACCCCTTGGGTGTGTAAAAAAGTTCCATAACACACAGTTGCATAACCATTATTCTCTATTTAATAACTGGGGGACGTTTTTTCTCATAGGAGAAGCTAGTTATAATTCATGCTCCAGCTTCTCCTCAGCCCTGCTCTCGCCGACTCACTCACTGCAGTGCTCCACTTGCCATCAAACGGCAGTCCCAGAAACAGTACTCAGAAACATCATAAAGGCTGAAAAATAACTCAAAGAAGTAAATATACAACTCTGACCCTGACTAACCTTTGGGAGGACTATTGGGCACCTTAGAATCTGACACACTGTGTCTTTTTCGTCTTCGCACGAACAACTGTAAACTCTGACCTCTTCTCCTAATTAGCGTATTGCCATGACAACTACTATCGGGATTAAATAAAAATAATTGTAATTCAAAACTGATATCACAAAGTACAACTTTAAAAAAATATGTTTCCTACCATGTAAAATTATAGTCCTACTGAAAGTGTATTCTTTACCGCTAATTTAAGAAGCTGCCGTTTTCAGAGTAGGAAGAAAGCTTTTGCCATTCTCAAACTCTTTTAACTTAAAGCAACCTCATCATGCCTATGTTAAAAAAGTTGCTTGTGCAAACAAATGTACACGTTGAAACACTATGACACTATTTATTCAGTTTTTTCTTTTCAATCGTCATAAATGAAAACAAGACAAAAGACTGTTTTTAAAGACAATGCTTTATTCAGTGAAATCTGGTTGAAAAAAAAACGTCCCCCAGCAATTACGTAAAACATGGGGGAGAGTGCAAAACTCAAATTTAATGCACACCTTTGGTGTGGGATGCTTTGATAAACGCCGAGGGTGAAGCCTGAGGGGTTTATGTAGCGTCCCACGCCTCAGATGTGCATTCAATTCTCATTATACACTCCCCCATGTATTATTCTGTATTTTAGACTTATATTTTATTGAGTCATGCAATAATCTATTACATAAAAAATCCATCAGGCAGGAAGTGGAATGCACCAGGAACCAGAACACAAGAATACAGCAGGCCAGTTTTGCAACTGGAATGCATCCAGAACCTGGGTTCCAGAACCAGAATGCTCTGTAATCACATGGAATGCAGTGGTTCTGGGTGCATGAATTCTGGTTATAAAACATTTCCTATTCTGGATGCCAGAATCATCAATGCAGTCCAGATCCAGGCGATTCCAGTTCTGGATCGATTCTGTATTTCACTAAATCCACAAAGGGCCCACAACATTCCACACTGAAAATGTTTGCTGTGGTGAGTGGCAAAACTCTTGAAAATGAAGCCGTCAAAACAAAAAAACACTAATCATCTGATTTTTAGGGTGCATTTCTCTGGAGAGCATCTGAAATGCTTTAATACCCCCATTAGATCTGTTAGTCTTAATAAAAGCAAATTCTAAGCAATATTGGAAATGGAAAGCATTCACTGGGGGAACCCTCCACCTTTGATATAGGGATTAAGGACATGTTTCTTTATTATAAATTGTATTTTTACACTTTATTTAGTCGCTTATATGCCTTTTTTTGGGTATAGGTGCAGTCCATCCCCATTTTGCTCCTGGAACTCAATCATCTGATTTCACTCCAGAACTTATTTCCTCCCTCAAACAGCCATTTCTAGGGCCAATGATTTTCCATTTTCAACCGAAAACACTGGTAAAAAATGAAAAATACCGTTTTTATATTTGCTTGCGTGTGCAGCACACAAGAAACATATTGAGGTAGTAGAGCATTGCAGAGGTGTGGCATTGTTGTGGCCAATCCAGCAAAACGCTTTCAGGGGCGTGTCCCTCAGCCACCAATCAACAGGGAAGCTGCCGATGATGGCAGTTTCAGAGCGAGCGCCGCACATGAAAGAAATCTGCCGCTCTAGTCAGGGACAGTTTCGTCATTGCAGCAGAAGATTTCGTCCCCGTTCCCCTTCCCAACAACCAGGCACATTACAGTGCACAGTAATGCACATGGCTGGACTTATGAGCATTTCATTTGCTCAGTGTGCCTTTCCCGGTGAAACATATTAATAAATAAATGAGCCACACCGTGGCTTTGCATAATTGGTGGCTCCTGCCACCCACCACACACTTGCCCCCCAAGCCAACATCGGGGTGCCCAATCCCCTTGTCGGCATGTATTCCCCCTACCCCCATTAATGTGGCACACTGGAAGCCCACCCCAGTGTGCCAAACTAATTATATTTCCAACTCCGGGATGCCCACACCTCCCCCAGCCCGAACATATCTTTTGCCAACAATGGGGTGCCCAATCCCTGTGTCAGCATACCCCCAACCCCCACTATTGTGTCACACTGAGGCCACCCCAGTGTGCCAAATATTCTTTATCTTTTTCGCACTGGGTTGCCCACTTCCGGTGTCGGATGCATCCCCCATGCCCCCTTTTTTCAGCTGACCTCGGGGTGCCCAATCCCTGGGTTGGCATTGATTTCCCTCCCTCCAATAGTCTGGCACAATGGAATTTTTTTTTTTCGTACTATTTCACCTCTAAAAAAGAAAAACGTCCCTCGAGGTCTTTTTTTTTTTTTTAACCTAAAGAAAAAGAAAACGGTCCCTCATCATCCTTGCCACCCCTTCCCCATCCTGACCCTCCCTCTGCACACCCGACCTCCCCGTACCCCCTCACCCCATATATACCTCTGGAGGTCCGGTACTGTGATCTTCTGTGGACTGGGAACACGTTTGCACTCTTCAAAAGCTAACTACAAACTGAAGAAAATCATGGTGAGCCCTGTAATGGCAGTCACTGGCGGGTTTCAACTTAGGTTGATATCTCAGCCATTTTTGGGAGTTTGAGTCCCAAATTTTCAACATGGGGTTCTTGGGACCCCACCTCATGAACACTAGCACTGTTATTTCGTTAGTCCCGAAAGGTGATTTCACAGTCGTTGCGCAGAATCATCTTTTGGGACAGAGTAATGAAACAACAGTGCCGCTGTTCATGAGATGGGGTCCCAAAAAGCCCATGTTGCAAGTTTGGTGAAAAAAATCCAAAACATTACTGCATTATGAGTGTGCGTCGCGCAGTTTGTACACACACTTGTAATTTTGCCAGTTTTTAGTATTTTCACTACAGATTTCCATCATTGCCATTTTTTTACACCTCCTTATGAACAGTACAGCGGTCATTTTTTGCATTGTGTCCGAAATGTGTTTTTGCACCTGTGGCGCAGAATGACGCAGTCGCTGTGCGAAATCAACTTTTGGGACAGATTAATGAAATCACAGTGCCACTGTTCATGAGGGGAGGTCCCAAAAAGTCCATGTTGAAAATTTGGTGAAAGAATTCCAAATAATGACTGCGTTATGAGTGTGCGTTACACAGTTTCTATGCATATCGTAACTTCGCCCAATTTATCATATTTTCACTCCAGATTTTCAACATTGCCATTTTTCACACCTCCTCATGAACAGTACAGATGACATTTTTCACATCCTGCCCAAAATGTCTTTCACTCCTGTTGCGCCGAATGGCACATTAGATGTGCGAAATCACCTTTTGGGATTGAGTAACAAAATAATAGTGCCACTGTTCATGAGGTGGGGTCACAAAAAGCCCATGTTGAAAATTTGGAACAAAAATACCAACAAACGCTGGTGGCATTAGGGTTTCCAACCATAACACCCCACCCTGTACAGACTGATAGGCGTCGGGCGGCATGGGGTTGTCGGCCATAATGCTCATGCCATTCCACCCCCCACCCTGCAGCCATTGATAGGCATCGAGGTGTGCCTTGGGGGTCATCGGCCCTAACATTCACCCCATTCTTCTATACTGCACCCATCTCAGCTTATTTCCTTATGGAATGGGGTGAGAGTAAGGGCCGAAGACCCCAAGGCACACCATGACACCTGTCAGTGTCTGCAGGGTGGGGTGAGGTGGAATGGTGTGAGCATTATGGCTGACGACCCAAAGGCACACCCCAGCACCTGTCAGTCTCTGCAGGGTGAGAGTGGGGTTTGGCGTTAGTTCAGTACTTCACTGCCATTCCTATTATGCATCTCTCTAACTCCTGCAATACCAATGCCAATATCAGCAAGCAAACATTCGGCATTGACAAATGCTTGTTAAATCAGCACTTGGTAGTCAGTTTTTCTTGAAAAAAACTCTTTTTGCATCATGTTTTCATGCAAAAAAATTAATCCACTTTGCACCCACGTTTTGGGCAAACCCGACTGCAGGTGTCACCTCCTTTGTGAAGAGGGAAGGGTAGCCTGTTTCCAGCATTGGGGAACTGGATGGCTCAGTGGATTGGTAGTGGGTTACAGAGCTGTTCACCTCTAGGTCACTGGTTCAGATCAAGCACAGGGCAGTAGTTTCCAGAAGCCATTATCACCTGGGGGCTGTTCAGTGGCTTATGTAAAATGAGCTGTGGTTGGTCTCAGTCCAGTTCCCAGTCAACAGATGTCCACATCACAAAAAAACGCCAACATATTTGACACTGATTGGCGCCTTTGTTGGCAGTCTCATGTGGGAGGCCAAGGATTGAATGCGCATGGAGTCTGAACTACCCTCTTTCCTATGTGGTGGTCCCTGCATGGCAGGGTTAAGGCACATTGGTGGGGCAGTGTGGGGAAGCTTGCACTGTGATCACCTGTGCGGAACGTGTCATGTGGCTCAGCAGAGGAATTCAGGTTCCAGTGCTGTCAATCCAGCACCTTTCACGAATACTACATTCACAGAAAGGGGGGGGCACTGAGGAACTGAACCAAGCCAAAAGGAGAGGTTAAGAAGCAGTGAGAGGGGAGCAGCTATAGCAGGGGTGGAAAGATGAAGAAGTGTGGAGTCGAAGCTGTCAGGGCTGTGGCCTTTGGAGGGGCTGAGGGAAGCAGATCAAACAGGACCTCTGTGGCTATAACCAGAGATAAAAAGAAAGTAGTGGCTAGTGTGGATGGGGGGTGGGCGTAGGGAATTAGAGAAGCAACAGGGAGAAGAACCACAAGTAATAAAGTAAGTGTGTGTGTGTGTGTGTGTGTGTGTGTGTTAAAAGGGACAGTCCCCTCAGCAGGGCTGGAATAGACTACTGGGGGTTGCCAAGCTTGAGAATGGTGGCTGATACCTGGGAGGGGGATTAAAAACTGAGTGGATACCCCTCTAAAACTTACTTGGGAAATGAATATTATTCTGAAGGCTGGAGGCAAAGTAATTTGTTTTTGCCTCAAAGACGGCCAGCATTCAAGCATTCAGTAGTTGTTTGCACCTCGACCAGTCCTTTGAGGAACCAGAGGACTTTTGGTGGAACCAGTCTGAGTCACGAGTCCAGAAATGAGGTGAGTTCAGAGGCTACCCAGGGGAGGTGAGCACCTTATACTCAAGACTTCTTTAGGGGGTGTGCTTGCTTATCCCAGACAGAAGAGAAGTCAGACTGGAAGAGAGGGCAACATTTATGTCTGAGCAGTGGACAAGGGAGCCCAGTTGTAGGATCTTGGGGAATGCAGTGCATTCATATTGAAGGAGCTGAATGACATGCCCAGATATAATGTGAGGGGATTTGTGGACAGTGGATTTTCCAAACCCAGTAGATCACACAGTGGTCACTAATAGAATCCAGGATGATATCAGCAGCACGAATCCTATGAGGGTGAGGTGAGAGGACCCAGTCAAATAAGGGAATGGTTGGATGAACAAGGTTTGTGATGGGCAGTGTCCGACAGTAGTTGCATGAGCATAAGTGCCTCAGCCTTTTTAGTGAGAAGTTTGCGGGTATGAGAGAATCAGTTCCATTTGAAATCCCCCAGGATAATAAGTTCACTTCCAAATGAACGTTATCTAGAGGCTAGATATATCATAATGACAATTCACAACCTAAGAACCAGTCGGAAAAGTTTTCTCAAAACTGGTGACATCACAATAACCATGTCCCACCCAGAAATTTAAAAGAAACAAATATTCACAGAAACAGCTCATTTAAAAGTTATAACTTTACTTCCGGTGGCACTATGGAGCGTTGAGCACCACAGTAAAAGATCTCTCCCCAGATATCAAACTTTGTCATTTTTATCGCCTTAAAGAAAATAATTTAAAATACTAAAACAGATAAATCGGAACCACTTACTAGGAGGGCTGACATGGTCTGCATGTCATTAGCGACATCTAATCACTTTGCAATTCTCGCGCCCACTGACGGCCTAGACGACAGATCAACCAGGGGAAATAGTACAGATGGCCTCCGGGGAGGAGCACAAATGATGCAGGACACAGCAACAACATAAAAATGCCAGCAACAAAAACTTCAACTTAACACCAACGAACTGATTTTACTGGCAATACAGGAGTTCAGATTGGAGATGAAAGAGGCAATATCAGACCTCCGATCTGATTTGGGAACCATGCAAACATGCCTCGATGCTGCAGATATACAAATTTCAGCCAACACTAGCCACCTCGAGATCCTAGAGATGACTGTACAGGAAGTTGCTTTAAACCAATTAAAAATAATTAAACGGCAGGAGGATGCCGAAAATAGAGGCAGGTGGAAAAACTTGTGAATATACGGGATTCCAGAGGATGAAGAGGGCCGATATGCATGCTTTCCTGGATCACTTTCTATGCACAACCCTTGACTTGGGCCCAGATTTCCCTATCGATATAGAATGGGCCCATCGAACTCTTGGACCTAAACCTCATCCTGAGGCTTGACCCTCCTCAGTTATTGCCCGGTTTTTAAATTTCTCAGTTAAGGAGAATCTGCTACAGAAAGCCTAGCCTCACAAATCTTTAATGTTTAATAATAAAAGGATCCTCTTTGACAACTATTATGCCCCCACCACACAGATACCGAGGAGGGAATATATACCGCTGTTTCCGTGCCTCCGCTCAAACAAACTGAAATTTAAAACTCCCTACCCTGCTAAACTGGTGGTGGTTTTTCCATCAGGCACTCGAACGTTTACATCAGCAGAGGAAGCAAGACTGGAGCTGCAAACGAGGGGGCCTACTGAGTGACTGAGATATCCAGCAGGCAGTGGGAAGGAACAGACCTCCTAGGAGAGACTTTGGCCAGCCTACAACAGCCGAAAATCTGGCTACACACTTGACCACTCCATCCCTGGGGGAGATATTGAAGGAGATCCAGCAGCTTAATCCTCAGACTGGTCTGAAATGAAAAGAGAATTGCAATCTGGGCTAGACAACTGACGAGGGAATTTTACGTTCTGTTCTGGGCCGCCATGAGGTGAGTACCTGGGGGGGTGCTGTCACGGGGATAGAGAGGCTTATGAGGATAGTTGTGATTGCTGCTCATGCCCCCAGGTTAAACTTAAAAAATCAAGGGCGAGAGCTTGATTAAAATACAGAAGTTTGTAACTTATAAGCTTATATTCTCTCCTCTTAGAATTGGCTTCTCCACGGACTCTCAATGATGAGTCTAATGGGATCAGGCTGAGAGCCCTGATCTAAAATAAAGATGAACCTTGGGGAGCTGTGAGCTGGTAAAGCACACGGTCCCAGGCTCCAAACCTGTGTGGCCCCTGCCCTTAATTCCTCCTGCGGTGCTCCTGAATGGCTTGGCCCTGTCTTCCCATGTGTTTTTTCCCTCTGCAAACAACAGTATGAAGACCATCTGGCCTGCTGGGGTCAGACTCCTAGGTTGAATAGGACTGAGATCCTCTGTATAAGGGAAATTAAAAGATAGAAACAGGATAAGTCTCGTGGGGTGGATATAAAGGAAATGATGGGACCGGAAATGTATACTAAAATCCGGGAGGGGTGGATTGGGGAGAGGATATACATAGGGAAAGGTATATGGCAAATTATCTAGATAGACAGGGAGGGGAGGTACAACTATGGAGAACTCAGTGGCAGATGCCAGACAGGAGCTACAATCAAGAGGCCTTTTAAAGGAATGGGACATTCAACAGACATTAGGAAGGGGTAAACCTCCTCAGAGAGAGACTTTGGCCAGCCTGGAGCATCGACTGAGCACTCCGCTGTCCCGTTGCCCACTCCATCTTTAGAGGAGATTTTAAAGGAGATCCAACAGCTTCACTCTCAATCTGGATTGAAATAAAAGGAGCAATGAATGCGACATGATGGTGAATGAGGGACTTGTGTGGGTGGTCCTGAGGTATGTGCTGGGGGGGGAGATGCTGCGAGGGACGCAGGGAGGCATATGTGTACTATTGCAACAGCTATTTATGCTCCATAGGAGATATGCAACAAAGATAGGAGAGAGGTTGAATAAAATAAAATAGAAATATGCTGATGCTTTGCTAGTTTATAATCTCTCCTTTCAGAATCGGCCTCTTCAGGGACTTTTCGATGGTTAAACAGACCAGGCCAAGAGCCTTGGGTTAAATTTTCTGATCTACCTGGAGAAATCTTTAGCTGCTATGTATACGGTCCTGGCCCCTGCACCTTGGCGGCCCCCCCTGCCCTTAATGCCCCCCTTTGGCGTCTTCTAAGGCTGTGTCCTTAAATGCCTTCACATTTTCCCCGAACTAACGATATTTCTTAATATTGAGGGAAGAACGATCCCCCATTTATGTCTAAACGGACTGAAATCTGTCGTACAGAGGAACTTCAATAGACAGAGAAACGAGGACAAGTAAATAAACAAATAAATAAACACACTTATGGACATGTGAAATAAATATTATGGTTTGGGAGGCTTGGTGTGGAAAGGGGGTACAAGTGGGAAAAGACAAAGGAATGGATATCTGAAATAAATAAGTAATATGGTTTGAGAGAGTTGGGACGAAGAGAGGGAAAGTGTGGTGAGAGAGAGATAATGATGGAATATGGGAAGACCCATGGAAATAGCTGAGGTGTGTAGGGGGGAGAAAGGAAGGGACATAGGGAGATACAGGTAAACGACAGGGCGATTCAGTAAGGTACAACATGCATACTAAAGGGGGGAGCTCACCCCCCTCTAGGTTTTTTTTTTACCGAATGAAATCTATAGTGGAAACATAGCTTGCTAGTATGACCACCACATTTCAAGGGGACCTAGGTCCTCTGGGGCACTTCCTCCCCAAGGGATATGGAGAGGAAAAACCCAACTCCCCTGAGATGTGTAACTCAGAGTCTCAGGAGAGCAAACAGAGAGAAGTAACCGATACTATCTCTAAAGTGGAAGCACAGTTAACTGTAAATGGTTTAGACTCCTCAGTTCAAGGGAGTCTTCAGGAAGATAAAGGGAAAGGGAAATTAAGCGATTTAAAACCCAGACTGTGTTTGCTGCACCTAATCTGGGTAGTGAGTTGACTAGATCTCTATAAATTCTACTATCAGAAGGGAAGGAAAGAGGGAGGGGGGAATCTTGAAGTTGGGGTAAACTCATTTGCACCATTCAGGTTTTGGGGCACAATAATTTTAATTTTGTTCTGTACTATTTAGTAAAAAATAAGAGACAAGGAAATGTTACACTTGATGTATTATATTATTCTGCTATTGCAGGGCTCGAAATAACCGAATGTCCACCCGTCCCAGACAGCTGTTTTCCACCCGGGACAGCCGTTTTGTGAAGTCCGTCTGTCCCGGGGATGGGCGGTTTTCACAGCCAGTAAATTTGCAGCCAGAGTATTAAGCTTGGCACTAGGACCCAGTGGCAGACGGGAGGTTTCCGGACGACGTCGACGTCATGATGCGTAGCTCCGCCCGCTGAAAAGTGCAGCTCCGCTCACCTATTCAGTCTTCCCACTGACTGAGGGTCAAGTGACTGCAGCTACTAGCGTCACCTGACCTCTCAGCAAGCGGGAAAAACTGACTGGCGCTGACTCGCGCTCCTCACTCTCTCACTAGTCTGGCCATAGGGTGAGGCGCGAGAGTGAGGAAGCGGCGAGCAGTGGAAAAAAATTGCAAATTCTAAACAGCCCTTCTCGGGCTCTAGCATTTGGGGCTCAGTTTGGTGAATCAGTCCTGCTGGTACTTGCAGGAGGAGAGGGAGGTGAACAAGGATTTATTTAGTTAGTCTCAAAAGTGAAAAAAGACTTCGCAATTCTAAACAGCCCTTCTCAGGGCTCTAGCATTTGGGGTCTCAGTTTGTGTGAATCAGTCCTGCTGGTACTTGGAGGAGGAGAGGGGAGGTGAACAAGGGGGATTTATTTAGTTTAAGTCTCAAAAGTGAAAAAAAAGACTTATGCAAATTCTCAACAGCCCTTCTCAGGGCTCTAGCATTTGGGGGCTCAGTTTGTGTGAATCAGTCCTGCTGGTACTTGGAGGAGGAGAGGGGAGGTGAACAAGGGGGATTCTTTAGTGTAAGTCAAGTCTCAAAGCAGTCAGGCACTGTACCTGTACACCTAAAACTCTCTCAAAGCCAAAAGAGACCTTGTGATCTGCAAGTCTCATCATCTCTGACTCTGAATAAAAAAATATATCTTGAGTGTGCAGAGAGGTGAAGGCAAGGCTGTATTAAAGCTTATTGTTCACTCAGCCTGTGTAAAGCCCTCCAGAGCTTGAACCTTGAAGATAGATACTGACGGATTTACTGTACTACTACTAATTTAAACTAGCCCCTGTCAGCCTGCTGTTGTGCTCTGCCACTGGACTAACTGAATAAAAGTAAAATTGAGTGACTGTGACAAGAAGGCACTGTCAAAGGGAGAGGAGGGGATTACATTACAAAACAGGTTGACAGCAGGATACCCAGGGCCGGTGTTAGGACTTTGGGGGCCTCCAGCAAACTCCATCTCTGGGGCCTCTCGATGGGCCCCCGGATCCTCTCCCGCCCCCTTCTGCTCCTCCACAAACCCCCAGTAATCTTTGTACATCAATCCAACTACTGCATGATTTTTCAGACACAATCTGACCTGGAGACACTAGAAGTATTACGCTTCTAACAGATAGTTAATAGAATAAATTGCAAAAAATTGCTCCTCTCCAGCAGCTGCAATATTTGTTTTACCTCTGCTGTTCTGCTCTCTACCTTTCCAGACTCCCATCTTCCTGTACTTATGCTGCAGACACGACCTGTGGGGAACAGAAATTTTCAAGTTGAGTTGGAGGAGGCGATAAATAGCCACGGACCTATTGGAGCCCTGTGATTGGTTCCAGCACAGGACCTCCTCCCACGCCAGCACATTCTGTGCAGCACAACAGAGGACCATGGGGAACATGAAACCTCCCTGGGGAAAGAACTGAAGGCAGGATGGTGGCGTGACTGCGGAGGGTCTGGCGTCCTTCGGGAAATCGGGCCTGATTTTCTTGCCAGGTACTAATAATGCTGCTCAGTTATGGGATGCTGTGGTGATCCAGGCAGGAAGTGGGGTGGGACAGACAAAAAAAAAGTATGCTGCTGGTGCCGGCCGCCAGACCCGCTAAATATGCCGCCTGCGGCCCGCTACATTTGGGGGCCCC
The DNA here is from genome assembly GCA_016271365.2 of Neoceratodus forsteri. Lineage (NCBI taxonomy): Eukaryota > Metazoa > Chordata > Ceratodontiformes > Ceratodontidae > Neoceratodus > Neoceratodus forsteri. The sequence goes on from CM057449.1 coordinate 1,335,003,632, forward strand.
ACGCGGCCGCGGGGTTCGCGGGTGCCTAACCCCGGCCCTGAGGATACCCCTCAGGTTTTAGTTGTGAAATCTGAGCGAGAGGAAAATATAAATATTAAACTCCTTTGTCCGGGGTTTTACAGGGAGGGAAAGAAAACTAAACAGACTGTTCACGTCTTCTAATATCACTGATCATCACTTCACTGTAGTGTACACTGTCTTCAGAGTGCTTACTGTACTTTAAATTCGTACTAGCTAAGTAAACCAAAAGGGGAAAAATGACTTTGTTAAAGTTTGGCTTTAAAAATTACAGGAAAGCCTTCAGTTTCAAGCCAAGAGGGAGGAGAAAGCTTGGGTTCTTCTATGTACTGCTTCTCCATTACTAATAGACTCAGTAGCACCAACTACTCACCCCACCATTGTGGCCACAGATGTGCAACTTGTAGTGCCAGTGCTGATATGCCAGCAACTCTGACTACTGTTGAAAGTGGCGGAGTCCCGGGCAAAAGAAAAGGGGTTCCAGGAGACCTGGAAGAAAATAGAGAGTGGCTACTATATGAGCCTGATGTGGGCATGACCTGCTCATATTGAGTAAAAATACTTAAGGGAGACAAACACTTTCATGAGTGGCTGTAAGAGCATGAGACTTGAAAATGTACGAGCTCATGAACTCTCCAAACCTCATAAATTAGCCAATGAAAAAAATACTGTGTCTAACACAGACCCTTCCAACTTAGCAATAGAACGAGGAATAATACAAATGGAAAAAAATAAGGCGACACAGGTGGAACATTTGTTTAGAACAACTCTTTATTTGATTAATTCAGAACGCCCATTCACAGATTTCCCTGGCATCTTAGAATTACAACATGCAAATGGTGCAAATGTCGGAGTCAGTTATAGAAGTGACAAACAGGCAGCAACGTTCATACATTTTATTTCAGAATCAATAAGGATAAAAGATGCAAAATTGGTTAACAGTAACACTTTAATCTCTGTCTTATGTGACTCGAGCACTGATGCCTCAGTAATAGAAGAGGAGGCAGTCTATATTAGGACAATGGAAAATTTCTGTCCAGTTAACAAATTTGTTTCCCTTCAGCCAGTCTCTATTCCAAATGGTGAAAGCATTTATAACTCAATAGGTGATGCCTTAGACTTCACCTTGGACTGTAAAGAAAAAATTGTTGCTTTTGGATCTGATGGGGCACCCGTCATGTTGGGCAAAGTGACTGGGGTGTTTGGCAGGATTTTGAAAGCACATCCTCATTTGTTAGGGATTTAGTGCAGTGCCCACAAGTTGGAGCTAGCTATAAAGCAATCAGCAACATCTATTCCATACATGAAAACAACAGATGAAGTCTTAATGGGTATCTATAAATATACCATAAGTCTCCCAAAAACTGGGCCGGTCTCAGAGAGTTAGCCAGTAATATGAGGTACACCATTCACAAACCAGTTAACGTGTCAGGGACCCGGTGGGTTGCACACAGAGAAAGGGCTCTGTCTGTTATTCTGTCCAGCTACAAGACCTTAGTTGTACATTTACAGCACATTGCTTCCACACCAGGGCAAACAAAAGATCAGGCCAGTGGGTTGTTCAAAACAATAAGTACTGTGACATTTGTCCTCTTTTCTCAGTTTCTGGCTGAATACCTTTCTGTCATGATGGCCTTCAGTCTAACTCTACAGAGAGAGACAGCTCAACAGTGGAAACAATAGTCAGCAAGGTTGAAAGCACAGTGCTCTGGCTAGAGAACTACCCTGCGCAGGATAAACTTGACAGTCTATAACGAATTGCTGTTGCTCCCTGACTCTGACACAGCTGACAGTGACACTAGCACAAGTCGACTGACAGGCTCAGCCACTACTCAGGTTCAGTTCCATGGATCTGATATCTTCCTTAACTTAGAAAGGGGGATATTCTGTAGATAGAACCAAACAGGCAGTGTTGCATGATGTTACAAGCCTTCTTTCATCAACAATTGAAAGTATTAACTCACGATTTTCCAGTTTTAAAACAGACAAAGTCCTACGGTCATTCAGTATATTTAACCCATTACAGTTACCAGATAGTGACCAACTAGCCCTTTATGGCAATGAGGAAGTCAGAACCCTCATAGAGCACTACAGTGACCTACTGAAGAAACACAATAATAATATAAACTTGATTGAAGCGCAGTGGTTAGAGCTTAAACCACTTATGAAAAAATCACTGAATGAGCTGTCTCTAAAATTTCACTATTTGGATTTCTGGCAAAAAATTCTCCATAATGATGCACATGAACAGCGATTCCCTGATATTCTGGTCTTAGTCACAATAGCTCTACTGATCCCAACCCAAACTGCAGTAGTTGAGAGAGGATTCAGCTTGATGGGCAGAGTGAAGTCTGACTGGCAGTCCTGTCTGTTTCCTATGATTACATCTAATGCGTGTCAAGCTGTCAGATGCTAGCGTTGCTACATTTGACCTGCAGGATGCCATAACACTATGGTTCAAATCTGGAAAACAAAAGAGAAGACCTCATGTGAGACCATATGGCTGCAGACTAGATTCAAGTTCTGATTCAGAAATAGACTAGACTCAATCAGTGTTTTACCTTGAAAAATAACCCCCAAAAAGCAACAGTTTTCTTTCTTTCCACTTTACAGTCCATTTTATGTTTTAAGTTTAAAATTCACCTCACAAAAATGTGGATAGGTAAAACTTTGTCCGGACAGGCAACATTTACATTCCACCTGTCCCTCGGATAGGCATCTGAAAAAAATTATTTCTAGCCCAGTGCTATTGACAAATAGCTCAGAGGGGGCCCGGAGACTCAGAATTGCCCGTCTACTAAGGCTGTAGGGTGGTGGTTTCTCCAGGACCCCCTCCATCTTTTTCATTTCTCTTTATTTCTTTTTTGGCTTAACAAATGGCAGTAAATCCTGCAAAGATTTATTCAGTTAATATAAGCGGATTACACAGTCCAATTAAGCTACACAGTCCAATTAAGATACAACATTTAAACAGGCAGGTGGCTGATTTGTACTTCCTTCAAGAAACACATCTGTCTGATTCGGAACACCAGAAGCTTAAATGGGGAAATCGTTATGAGGTTTTTGCCTCATCCCACTCGAATGGCAGGCGGAGGGGGATGGTGACTTTGATCTCTGCTTCTACCCCCTTTGAACTTCAGGACAGATATAGCGACCCTCAGGGCAGATATTTCATTGTAACGAGGACCCTCTTTTCTCAGAGGGTGAAGTTGGTAAACATATATATTTGTCTCCCCAGACCTCTCTTCTTGTAATTCGAACTTTTAGAAATAGGGTCATGAACACTGTCCAGAGCACCTTAATTACGGGGGGTGATTTCAATGTGGCAATGACCCCACAGGTTGACTCCTCCCCTCTAGGGAATTATAGGTCCTCCAATGCACTTAAATATCTTAAAGCAACCTTCGCACACTTGGGAGTGGAGGATATCTGGCGGAAACTCTTTTAAATCTGATCCTGGCTTTACCTTTTTTCTCCTCGATACCACGCATACTTCTGTTTAGGCTATTTTTTTCACCATTTGTGAACATTTTTCTCTTATTCAGGATCTAAACCTAGGACTCCAAATCCTCTCCGACCATCACCCCCTAACTTTAAAAATCTCGCTGGGTAAGGCTATGCAAACAAAAGTGTGGTTCTGAATATGTCTCTATTAAGAGACCCCGGAATAGACAGAGTTTATTACAGATAGGATACTTCAATTCCTATGGGAAAATAATACAGGAGAAATAGGAGACCCGATCATCTGGGACACTCTTAAGGCAGTAATTAGAGGCGAAACTATAGAATACTCTTCTAGAAAGAGGAGAAAATTAGAGGCATCTTATAATTTTTTCCTAGAGCAATTACAAACTTACTAGCTTTTGTTACAGAGAGAGAGAGATAGGGTCATACAAAGAAAAATTAGACAAATTAAACAAGAAATCTAAAAAACAATGGATGCTAGAGTGCTACAAGCCCTTAACTACTTAAGACAATCCAACTATGAGGGGAGAAGCCAGAGGTTGCACATACTAGCTTGCAAACTCCATGCTCCGAGACAGGCGGCAACGATTCTGAAGGTCAAAAATCCGGTGACCCAGAGAATATCACATTTGAATGCTCATCTCTGCTCTTCCTTTTTTTCTTACTATCAGTCCCTGAGTCTATACTCCTCCCTCAGACCTAGCATCCGCAGAAGGCAGGAATACTTTTCTTCTGGGCCTTTCTCTTCCAAAACTAACAGAACCCCACAGATCTGCTCTAGAGGCCCCTATTGACCCAGCAGAAATTTTAGTCCACATAAAAACTCTTAGGACAAATAAATGCTCAGGGGTAGATGGCTTTACTGCAGAGTGTTATCAGAAATTCTGTGGACTTCTTTTACCCCTCCCCCTTCTTTTGGCTTATAGGGCAGTTCAGGAGGGAGAGCTTCCTCCCCCTTCGTGGGGATATGCAACCATAACTCCAATTCTTAAACAGGATAAGGACCTGATCAATGTTTCCTCTTATCGCCCGATTTCTCTGCTGAATGTCGACTGTAACATTTTTATGGCCATGTGGGCTACCAGATTGGTGAATATTCTTCCCGATCTTATTCGCCCAGATCAGTCTGGCTTCATCAAGGCTAGAAGCACATCAGATAATATCAGATGCAATATGCTTCTACTTGAACAAATCCAGTCTAGACAGATACCCACGGCACTACTCAGCTTGGATACCGAGAAGGTGTTTGACAGGGTATCGTGAAGAGTCCTTTGGGATGTCCTCGGTGCCCTGTCATTTCCCCTTCCCTTTATCCTTCTGCTTCGACGCCTGTATGATCACTCTAAAGCCTATATTAGAATTAATGGAGCCCTATCTTCCCCCCATCTCTTTGTGTCAAGGTACCAAACAAGGGTGTCCTCTTTCCTCAATTCTCTTTGCTATCTATATAGAGCCTTTAGTGATAGCTCTGCATTCTGACCCAGGGATCGAGGGTATCCCTTTAGGCCAAACTCGCTATAAAGTAGCTCTTTTTGCAGACAATGTCCTCCTTACTTTACTCTTCCCAGAAACTTCAATACCTGCTGCATGGGATCTCCTTCAGAGATATAAACAAAAAAATAGCTAATTTCAAACTAAATGTCACTAAAACAGAAGCCCTAAGGTTTAATTTTTAACCCTCTTCTAATTTGAAGAACACCCTCTCTCTGAAGTGGAGAGGTACTAAAATTAAATACCTGGGTATATACATTCCTCTCAATTTTCTCCATTTAGAATTAGTAAATTATGAACCAGTCTCAGTCCAGATACAAGAGGACTTGAAGGGCTGGGGACCACTTTGTCTAACTTTCTTTCAGCGGATAGAGAAGATTTGTTTGAATGTTCTCCCCATATTGCTTTACTTCTTTCAGAACATACCAATCTTCCCAGCTAGATATTATTTTAAGTCTTGGGATAATATCATCTCTGACTTTATCTGGGAAGGGCCGAAACCAAGGATAAGGTTTTCTTTGCTCTGCACTTCATTAGAGCAGGGTGGCGTTAACCTCTCAAACTTACATTTTTATGCAATAGCAGCCTTTCTCAAAATTATATTTCTGTGTCTCTCACTACTACTACTTGTGTTTGGAAAGATACTGAATTTGTCATTAATGATCTACATGATATTGAGAGGGTACTTTTTGCTTCAAGAGATATCCCCCACCGAGAGATTGTACAAAATTCACGGCACAGGTCTTGAAAATATGGTATATGATCAGACACCACAAAACACTAAAACAAACCTCTTTTTTTTTATACCTTAATATTGGCTTATGAAAACTTCCTTCCTGACAGACTTGATACTACTTTTCGGTCATGGCGAAGAAGGGGCCTTAATTATTTTTACCCATATTTGGATACCAAAGGGATTTGTCCATTCTCTGACCTTCAAAAGACCTTTTCTTTACCAGATAGGGACCTATTTAGATATACACAGGTGAGAAACTATATTTTAAGACAGAGAGGGGTCTCACCGAGTCCCCCCTTCCTTCATCATATACACCAAACCTTTGGAAGATGCTGAGGGATGCCCTGGAGAGCGCTGTATGGGGAAGATTAATTGGACATCTTTATAAAATACTTAGGGCCTCATGGGGAGATTCCTCATTGTCGATCTTGGAAGCTTGGAATAGAGATCTGGAGAATCAGCTCCCTTCTGAAGAATGGCAACAGGCTACTTTGAAAGCCATAAAGATAACTTCTTCTAGTATTTAGAGGAAGTTCGCTTGGAAAGCTCGATCATGCTACTTTTGATCTCCGGCTGCAATGACGAAATATCTCCCGGAGACTTATGGTAGTTGTTGGCGGAAATGTGGATGCTCTTTGGCTGATCTGGGACATATCTTTTGGTATTGTCCCAGGCTGACTCCATTCTGGTGTTCATTACAACTTGAGTGGAGTGCCTGCTTGGGAGACAATGTTGAATTGACTCCAGAAATAGTAATTCTCTCTGCCTATCCCTCCCACAGACCAAGATGGGATTGCACGCTCCTCCCGATTTGTATACTTGTAGCCAAAAAAGCAATAACCCGTAGATGGATGATGCCTCTTGTTCCTTCTTTGAGGGACTGGAGGATGATTATGGTTGAGATCTACAGATCAGAACAATTAACTGCCAAACTACATGACAAATTGCCTTCGTTTGAACTAAAGTGGTGCAGATGGGTACTATATATGTCCTCTGAAGACTTAGAATTTGCTTCATGAGGGGGACGGTTGGGGGGAGGTGTTCGGGCACCTGCCTTGAACTGCAAAAGATTTGATTAAGCCTGGACTGAATTAAATTGATGCTGCCAGCTCTTTTTATATAGAAAGTGATTAAGATTACAGTATATAAGTCTGCAATCACAATTATGATACATTTTATTTGTATACAATACCTGCTCAAAAAATGTGATAGAATGTATTTATCATATGTCATGTTCTGTTTCTGACAATAAAAGGAAAAAAAACAGTTATAATTTTAAACTGATGTTGTATAAACTGAATGCACAATGGTTTGACTCAAAATACACAATTTATCTCCACATGTGAGGGGTCAGGACTTTCAAAACATACTTGTGGCTTAAACCCTTGTGAGTTGTGGCCTTGCCATCTCACCCTTGGAGATAATTTGCATGTTTTAAATTATGTCATCGTGTATCGCCTTTATCCCCTTTCAATTAAAAATACAGTAATTTTAATAGCCTGAGAAGGACATGCTTGTTTATTTTGTTTGAAGAACTTTCTGACATCATAAGGGAAGGGGGGTAACACAACTGACTCTAATAGTTGCAAAGTTGTGTTCCCCCAGCACACAAACACACACAAAAAATAATTTTAACCCTCTGGACCCAAAGTCTTCATAAATTGGTCTATAGCCTACTGTCTTCATACATGCCTCCAGTTAGCAGACTTTCCTGAGAACAGGAATCAGGATGTTTTGCTTCAAGATTACACATATAGAATATTGCCTATGCAGGGTTACTGTTAACTCTGCAACATTACACAAAGCCTTTTCTCTAAGGCCCTACATAAGGATGTATAAGAAACAAATACCCAATTGCAGTCCCAAGTACCACAAGGCTTAACAAACTCAGACACACATACATATACACTTAGTTTTGAGGCAAACATTCAGTATAAACAAAGCAGTGCAGCGTGAAACCAATTCTCACTGGGGCAGCAAAGCAAACACAACCACAGACTTTCATCTGGGATGAGTGAGCAGTCCTCATGCCAAAATCTGGAGCTTTCAAACAAACTAATACCACATCTACATGCCATCGCCAGCTGATAAATTGCCATCATTTCAACTTTTGATCTCCCAGGTAAGTTAAGTGATCAGAGCACCGTGTTTTCATATGGGTGCCAAGGTGGTATCTAATGGACGCACATACATTTGTATTCTTACATGGATTTGCACAACACAAATTGTAATTGCAATATACAGGTTAATATAAGGCAATATTACAACAGTACACTCGGAACAATATTTATACAGGGTTAGTGCACTGTGAGTTGGTGACCATTACGGAATGAGAGAAGATTCTGTCCCTAGCAATTACGCGGTAGGAGGATTCTTTGAAGGATAACTCCTGCGGTTCTAGAGCCTTCCCCCGCTGATGGCCTTGATTAATGTGTTGAGGCTGAAAAATGTTTCGCCTGTACCTTAAAATATATTTATTTATCTTGTAAATAGTGCTCTGTGACTTCCTCTTGGAAAGGTTTCTAATTGCCACCTTGCAGGCAGCTGCCTGCTTCCCCCGCCTACTGTATGATAATGTGTCCCGCTGACCAGTCTCTGAGTCAGCTGTGCACACTGGCATAGAGTGAGTGAGTGAGGGAAGCATGCAACTGCCTGCAGGACTGCAGCAGGCAGTCTCTTCAAGGTGATACTATAGATTTACAAGATAAAAATATTTTCAAGTACAGAAACAAAATATGTACATTGTTTTGACATCAACATGATAATTGGGGCTTACTGTCAGGAAGGAAGGGCTCTTGAATATCAGGATTATTCCTTTTAAAGTATGTCAGGAGCAGCTTTTTAAAGGCACTGACAGTGGGTGCCTACTTTAGGCAGTCATGTAGCTTTTTCCTTGACTCAGTTGTGGAAAAAGCAAAAGCATGTCATCTCTGTACCCTTTTTCTCCCCAAGTAAAGTAAAAGAGCAGTGTTTGGAGCAGCAAGGTATGACTTAAGGCAGTTTGAAGTTTCTTCTTTTTGCTCAGTAGATGAAACCCATGTAGACTTTTGCTTTCTTTTGGGACCTAGCCATTGCAGGTGGTAGTAGATCACCATGTGGTGCGTCCCGTAACCAGAGAGAAACCTGCATGGCTTGTTGTACAGTCTCCAGTTTGCTCTAGGAGGTGTCCATGATAGTGTAGTACACATCACCAGAGTCAAGTATAGGTAACAAGTTCTTCTTTGACCGTGTTGGTTGGTTTGGATTCCCAGCAAGGCTTCAGTGTTAACTGCCCATGTGAAAAGACAGACCTAACAATGTGGTCAGATGTGTTTGGCACTTATTCATTTGCTGAAAAGATGGCATATTAAGTCTGGAGATTTGTTTACAACGTAGTCATGCTCAAGATTTTTAACATTTACATTAGAGGTGACTGGATTCCAGTTTGTGACTGGAATCCAATTCACAGTTCATACACCTTGTGTTCTGAGTTTTTTTCCGGATTGGGATTTTCAGCATTGAAAGCCAAAAATCCTAATTCTGAAAAAAGGTCCTAATCAGAATCCAGTTCCAGTTCCGCATCAGATTACATGTTAAAACCTCTCCCACCAAGTACACAGTAAAAATGGACCCTGAAGCTGAAAGAAAGAGCTCCCCCTTCCCCCACCTTTGTGCTTCACTTCCTAGGCTCCCTTACCTTAAAGCTGCTGCTGCTAAAAGCAGGGGTCCCCTACCTTTGTCTAGGTGTGCCTGTGGATTGTGTATGATAGAGGTAGGAGAGGAAATGGTGCTATTGGTGACAGTGGCACCGGTAGAAGCACTAAGTTCCTGACACTGGCATCCAAAGAAGTAAGGAGTTCATCACCACAGTCTAAAGAGACCCACTTCACCAGCAACCTACCACTGACCATAGAAACATAGAATCTGTCATTAGAAAAGGACTGCCTGCAGGCCCATCGGAGCAGCAGTAGTGCTACCACTTTCAACGCCAGTGACCCGAGTTTGGGGACGGACTCGGTCGCTGGGGCCAGCCGGGGAGGATGGAGCGCTCCAGGATTGGCTCTCCTCCTCCTCTGGGGTGGGTGGGCTGCTGTCCCCGCTGCAGTACTGTCACCTGGGTGACCATGGGTGGAGATGCAGCCTGGGGACACCGTGGGTGGGGAGGAAGCAGGCAGAGTTCCAGAGCGGCTGCACGCTCTGCATGCTTATGCTCCTTGGTCCTCCCAGTGAGCTAGCTTCCTCGGGGACAGGAAGTAACCACAGAGGAAAACCCCACAGCCAAGCCCGACGACGGCCTCTGGTACCTTGCACTCCCAGATGACCAAAAACCTGGATGATCCTTTGGCTGCCTGACGAAGACTTAATAGCAAGTAGAGGGGAATGGTTTGAGGCGCTGCTCTCTCCTTCCCTGCTGGGGGACAAACTTAGGCAGCATGGAGGTAAGGCCGAAGGAAGAAGTCCAGAGAAGTAGGCATAGCCCAGCACCTGGATACCTAGGAGAGCCCTGAGGGAGAGGTGAGACTGTGGAGGTCAGGGGTCAAAAACAGAGAATAAAAAAAAAAAGAAAAGGACCACCTGGACTACTGAGTCTAGCCAGATCCTGCCCCTGGTGGGCCAACCAGCTTTTTTCTGCCAACAAATTCTATGTTCTCTGCCTTATCCTGTTCACCCCCATGAGATACCTGTATGTCTGTATCATGCCACCTGTCACTTTCCTTTCTTCCTGGGCATACATGTTGAGATCCCTCAGGCTGTCCTTGTAGGGCTTCTCGTGCAACCTTTTCACCATTTTAGTTGCCCTCATCTGAACTGCCACCATCCTGTCTATGTTCTTCTGAGATGCAGCCTCTAGAACTGTACACAGTACTCCCGGTGGCAATCCACCAGTGAATGATACAGTGGCAACATGACCTCCTTCCTCGTGCTAGAGATACCTCTCTTTATGCACCCCAGCATCCCACTTGCTCCACCCAATGGTTTGCCACACTGCCCTGCTACCTCGAGGTCCTCAGATATGATAACTCCAAGGTCCCTTACTTGTTTAGTAACTGTCGGTACCTCTCCCCATCCTATACTCATCTCCTGGGTTCCTATGCTCTGTGTCCATGATTTTGCACTTTTTGGCATTGAACCCCCCCCTACTGACATGCTTTTGATCACTCCCTGAGTTTCGCAAGATCTCTGTGCATTGTCTCCACCTCCTCCTGAGTGCCACCGTATTACAGACTTTGCCATATGCTAAGTTGCTTCCAAGTAGCCAGCCACTGCCCCATCCTGGTCCTGGATTGAGCAGACAATACCAAACCATCTCAACTGAGGGACCTCCATGACCATCCAGCTCTGCCAGGAGATAAAAAAATCAAACCGCAGCCCTGCCATCACCTGAAGTAAAGTCCATCCCCTCCTGGAGTAACCTGGAAAAAAATAACTGAAGAGGGAATCGACCTGAACAAAACCCTGGGTTTCAGCCACTGTGCCAGATGTTGTACTGAAGAAGGTGGCTGGTAGTAACCCAGGGTTTTGTTCAGGTCAACCTCCTCTTTAGCTTCTCAGTTCTTTTTAACCAGGTCACTTAGGTTAGGGGTGGACTTTACTTTAGACGCTGGCCAGACCAGGGTTCATTTTATTTTTACCTCCTGAAAGAATCAGATGATCAGGAGGGTTTAGCAACCATTTGATCTGTTCAGAATCAGGATGTGGCAGTAGATTGTTAATTGGGGCAACTTGGTGGGCATATATTCAGAGGGCATGTTGCTTACGAGGGGTTGTCTTTGGACTGTGGTGATGAACTCCTTCTTTGGATGCCAGAGATGGTCCCTCAGTGCCTCCACCCTTGTCACTGGCACCATCAACACCAGGTTTTCTCTCTGACCTAAGTGGCACCTGCCCCTACTGTGTTTACGCTCCATGGCACACCTAGTCGAATGGAGGGAGGTCCCCAGCTTTCAGCAGTAGTAGCAGCTTTAAGGTAAAGAGGCCTGGGAGGGGAGACACAAGGGTAGGGGAAAGGAGGAGGTCTTTCCTTCTTGGCTACAAAGGGCCTCTGTTTTTACAGTATATCAAGTGGGAGAGGCTTTGAAGGGAAGATCTCAAGAACCATTTTTTTCTTTAAAACTGGACAGGTTGTAGGCTTGAACAGTGATTGTCTGTACTGCATCCTCCTCATTTCATCCAGATATAAAGTTAAATAAACTATGTTCTGTCCTGTTTTAAAAATCTGCTTGACTCCATTACAGAGGTCATGACCCTACTTTTGCAATGCACCATGGGCCTTGATGATATGTTGGTGCACGAGCTGCTGTAGTCCTGCTTTCTTTCTGATTACATTTTGTAATTGTCTGATGTTGGCTAATAAATCTCATGGCAAAAGCACTGCTGTTTTTGAAAGGAGTATATTGTCTAGGAGGTGTTAATGGTCCTCTGACATCATAATTGGATTATGTGCTGAAAGCATGTCACATTGTTTGTGACTGTAGTTTACCTGCAGGGCATTGGGTCAATAACGTGTGGGCAAAAAAAAAGCTGCCCGGTCACTAGAAAACGGTGTGGATGAAAGCGCGCTAGATTAAATAAACTCCAAAACCATTCACACTGTTATGCCTGTGTGGTTTTTGACTGCATGTATGTGCTGTCACTCTTTTGACTGGACATGTACCTGCAATACTACTGCATTTACAGTACGATAATGTTCTTCAGTGTAATGTAGTGTTTAACACACTTGTACCCCAGAAAAAATAGTAGTGTAATTTTCATAAAGTTCGTTAGCCAACGTGAGTGGAGAACAAAGCAAAGAGACTGCAGTTACTCAAGTAATGAGAGGCAAAGCAGGAATGCAGTGGCTTGAGTGCCAACACATCATCAAGTCCCATGATGCATTGCAAGAGTAGGGTTATAACCCTCTCCAATGGAGTCAAGCAGGTTTTCACAGTAGTACAGACCATAGTTTATTTAACTTGGTGTAACCCCCCTACAAATGGGGGTTCCTGAAAAGTTTTCCTTGGGCTTGCCTAAATGCCCATGGCCAGGCTGGTATCCTGTGTCTTAGCATTTAAAAGTGTTTGTGTGAGAGTGCCTTAATGACTCTGCGCTATGTCTCTTTACGAGTGCTTATTTAATCTGAGAGGGGGCTGAGTGTTTCTATGCTCGAGTCCCGCCGGGGCTGCCAGATAAATGCTCCGTTCTGCCATCGCTATTTGCGCAGAGGGAGCTCTGTTAGAAGCTGTACTTATTTGCTGATTATCTATTAGAATAATAAAAATGGAAGTTTGTCTAACCTGCCTTTTTGCAGCATGGACATTTCGATATTGCACCACCATCTTGGTTCTGGACTGCTACTGTGGACCAATCAATACCTTTGGGGACCCTAACATTGTATCTATCCCCAGGGGTCTTGTGGGAGCAAAATTCTGTAGGAATTGTAGTTTTGGGACTTTGGTGCCCAAGCGGACCTGGAGGGGGAGCCCTTGTATTGACTGACAGATGGATCAGTCAACCAAACCTTTTTGGATCCTGGGGAAAGTCCCAGACTGCTTGCAGCAGAGAGTCAGTCTGAGTTGGGAATCGAAAGAGTGAACAGCTCGAGAGATTCGAGCAGCAGCTGCTGCGTAGTTCGCGCGGGAGAACTGTGGAAAGGCTGAGTTTGGCCTGCCTTCTGCTGTCCCTTGTGAGGGAGCTCTCCAAAGAATCAGACTGCATCCGGAGTTGTGAGAGAGACTTAAGTCACTGAATTGGTGACCAGGCTTGAAACCTGAAGAAGACTGAAGATTTGCTGAACTCAATCGGCCTGTCAGGACCTGCATTTACCACTGAACTCCCGGTTTTGCGCAGAGACTCTGTGATTGCTACCGGATTGCTATCTGCCTGGTATAGTGGTGATTACTTTACTACAAATGTGCTGTGTGATGCTAGTGGGTTGTGACTGGGTTCCCCACTGTGTGTGTAACTGTGCCTTTCTTGCTGGAGGCTGCATCAAGCTTTCTCGGACTCAGATTCGAACTGTTGCTCAGTCTGGGCCTTGTCGTACTGGCCTAGCCAGATTACTCACGCCACAGAGAAAACCATCAACAAGAGACCTTCCTGGGGATCAACCCCCTGCTCAACGCTTTGAACAGCAATGACGCCTCAGCGATTCATGTGTGCCCTGCTTCTCCTGGCACTCCAGCTCATCAACCTGCAGTCTCAATTTCGTCCCTCCCTTGTCCTGTATTGGGTATTGTGTGTAAATGTCAGGGTAGCTCCCTGCAACATCAGCTAAATCAAAAGTGTTGTCATGTAATTCACTTGTTTTCTTGTCTCGAACTGAGCCATCTGGCTCCGGATTACAAATTGTGTGTGGTTGTGCATTTTTCTTTCTTCCATCACAGGGCCTCAACCAGCTGCGATGCCGGCCTACCCCGGGCAACGTTCTAGGCTAGCCCACCTTACTCCCACCTGGGTACCCAGAGTGTGTGACTGTGTAGGGACTCTGAAGTGCATGTATGACTGCCTGATTAATTTGGCCTTTAAGCCAATCAACCTGATTATGCCCCTCCCTGTTCAAGTCCCTTAAATAAATCAGATCTAACTTTTTTTAGATTTAACCTGACTATGGTTTCAGTTTATGTCAAAAGTACTGTATTGTTGCTATTTGCTGTGCATAACCTTATTTTACAGGGGGTCTCCAGGGTCGAGCCAGAGGAACCAGCCCTGGTGGTAAGTGCAGACAGAGTGGGGATTTGTATGGTGAACAAGGGTTATTGTGAAAGTGTCTACTGTACATTGTCCAGGCCACTAGAAGGGAAAGAGGGGAGTTACAGTGTCCCAGAGGGCTGTACCCAGGTTAGCCTTGCTACCAGCAACCCTGTCCTCCAGGTGGAGGCACCCATTTCAGTACCCAGGCCTCTTAACCTGCAACTAGCCAAGCAGGCAGGGGTGGTAGCCCTTGGGATAGCGCCACTTAGGGGTTACATTTATATCTGGATGAAATGAGGAGGGTGCAGTAGAGAAAATCATCCTTCAAGACTACAGTCTGCCCAGTTTTAAAGAAAAAATGGTTCCTGAGACCTTCCCTTTAACAAGTTTTTGGATATGGAGTTGAAAATTTGGATTCTAGATCCAGTGCTAATGCCGTAATAAGTATTGGAATAGAGTAAGACTTGGAATCAATTTCCAATAATCTGACAAATTTTCAACATAATATAATCAGGTGATTCTAATCACAACTAATTAACACAGTTACAGATTTCAAAACAGAGAACAAAGTTAGTTCTCATGCAGAGCTTCTTGCTATCAGTATCAGAATGTTTTATGAGCGTTCTGTTACAAGTAACAGGGACGGAAGTTGTTCCAGTGTTGCTGGGGAGTGAATTGTACTGAGTAAAACCAGCATATACAAAACATGCTTTACCATAATTTGTTCTGATACTTGGGATGAATACATTTCCGTTTATGCTGCTTCTTGTTGGAGTGGGGAAGCTCTGGTGCACTGCACCATTTAAACTTTGGTTTAGCATCACGGTTCCTAAATGTGTATTACTTCATGTTTTTAGGTTGTACCAGTATACAGTAATTGCACAAAAATATTCTTAAGACAGTAGGCCCCATTGCTGCCCCCTCCACCCATCTCGACATATATCTATATATGTATACATATATATATATCTATATTTGTCTGTCTGTCTATCTATCTATCTATCTATCTATCTATCTATCTATCTATCTATCTTTAACATTAAACAGGCTACTCAACCCTAACTATAGGGACATGGCCATGCCTCTATAAAATAATATATCTATGTTTGTATGTATATGTGTATATGTGTGTGTGTGTGTGTGTGTGTGTGTGTGTGTATATATACATACATATATATATATATATATATATATATATATATATATATATATATATGTATATTGTGTGTGTGTGTGTGTGTGTGTGTATGTATGTGTATATATATATATATATATATATATGTGTGTACACACACACACATACACACACTGAGTAGTGGGCAATGGCTGTTACTGGGCAACATTCACCGTCACTTCGTTTCCCCTTTGATCAGTTTTTGATCCACCCAGCTTTATGGCCAGTCTGACAGATGATATTGTGGGCCCAGTGGGGTGGCCAGGAGAATGGGGGCAAATACCAGTCCTGTCAGGGGCCTTTATAGTTACTGCTTGATGACAGAGCAGACCCCAAGTCCTATTCCTAATTTGCTACCCCAGGTCTCCACGCTGCCTCATTCAGTGGATTTACTCCCGACTCTGACACTGTCTTGTATCTTCACCACTTTATATTATTCTTTGGAGAAAAAAAAAATATTTCCTAACTATATGTTACTAACTTTGATTATGATAAAAAGCTGATCATTTTTCAGGGATGAAATTAACTTAGTGAAGCTGTTTTCAATTAGTTAATTAAATGCTGTCACACTTAACAGTTGTTTGTATAAATAAGATTCTTTTTTATATTTTATTTATAATTTCAGATTACTTTCTACTTTTTTGACAACATTTAGTAAAATGTAAAAAATCAGAAAAGTAAGTAACAACCGAAAATTAAATATATAGAAATATATGTGTATATTATTTTGAAACAACTTTTCAGTGGATAATGTCATTAATTATGTGTATACAGTATAAGGCAGCCACCTGGTCCAGGTACCTGTCCCCTGACGAAGCCTTACTTGGCTAAACTCCGGGGCACCTGGTCTAATGGAGATATCTCTGCTTTGTTTAAAAAAAAAAAACAGTATGATGAATTCAGCCTTTAAATAAAACTGCATTTTTTTTCTAACCCATTTGTTCCCATAGATGTCATATGACGTTGGAACCATCCATTGCTAGAATGGACTCAAAATGGGCAACAAAGCATCTATACATTTTACGTTCAGTGGAGCTACCAAGCTCATGGCTGTGGAGTGCGAGTACTTTACTGTCTTTGTCTGGATCTATTGAAGGCTTGGGGAGCGGCTAAGTAACTTGAGTGTTGTGTCACCCCTACATTGGCCTAGAGGGCTTAGCCAACAGGTAATTGAACCCCTGGTTAGCTCCTGTGAGCTGCTCAGGCAATGGTGAGCTAAAACCTTTTCGACATTTTAAGGCTTGGTAAGGATGCTTCTCTTACCCTGCAGTATTTCCTGGTAAAGTATCCAGCAGGCTGGTTACCATATCCGCATGATGCTCACTGATCCAGTGCTGCCTTGTGGTAGCAGCATTCCACAGCAAGTACACATGTGCCTTAAAACACTTCAAGACAGTGTGGCAGTCCCTGGGAGCTAAAACCATTTGCAATGACTGTTGAGTTAAAATGTGCTTGGAGGAAATTCAAGTTACTCTGTATCATGACTTAAAAGGCTTTCAGATGTTGTTATATCCTTATTTACACATACTTTACTGTTGTATGACAGTGTGGTCTATATGTGAATAGACTTTAGCATAGCCATAGACAAACATTTCTTAGTTCACAGGCTGCCAGCAGAAATGGTTGCAGTGAAAAAGTTGGGGGGCTACAAGCATGTGTGGGATAGATGTGGAGGAATATTAATAAACTGACAGAGAGGAGGAGGAAAGGTCATTGGAGACCAGTTAGGGTCTGCGGAGACAGACTAGGCAGGGACCATCTGGGCAGACTAGGTGAGCCAAGCAGTCCTAGTCTGCTGACAAATTCTGTGTTTCTGTGTTTTTAGTAATGTAGCAGATTGATCCTAGGACAACCCCCCTGGGACATGCCTATATTAATTATACTTGCATCAGACAAAGACCTATTTACATATACACTTTGCAGCATTTATGTCTGATAAAAACTGAATCCCTCTCTATATGTGCATCCACCGTTCTGCAAGTACCATTGAGAAGTTTCCTCATAGGTTTCCATAGAGGGGAGGAACATACTTTTGAAGCTGCAGCATAAGACCACCCACTTCCTCCTTAAGCTCCAGTCTTTAGGCCTCAGTGGAGTCCTGTACCACTGGGAACAGCTCATGTTGTATGCCCTGCTGGCAGTGCATAGGAAATCGAGTATTTGTGTTTCCATCATTTTGACATGGATCCTTAGAGGGGCATGTTTAAGGGCATGGGTTCCTCTTCAGCTGTCATGGTCCTTCTGCTGTTGACATGATACCTCTTCAGTTTACATTTTGTGTTTTAGGCATTGGTGCAAGTTTCTTCCTTGGTTTGGACATGATTACATGTCTCAGTCCCACATCTTCATTCCATGCTACTTTGTTTCCAGCACTCTGTTTCATCACAAGTCTGGGCACCAGCACTGTAGGAGTTATAGTTTCTGATCTTAGCCCTTCCTTCTAGAAGAGCCAGGCAGAGCCTCAGCCTCCAACTTCATGTGAATCTCTTCTGTAGCCCACTAGCAGTATCAGTCCCACTTTAGCATCATCAAGCATGATTTTGCCTCTCACATCTCTTCAGAGCTTCATTTGACCCGCCTTCCACTGTTCCACTATTACATCTACCTCTCATAGTAGTCCTCTACTTGTCTAGATTTGTGTAGGGACTCAGTACTACATATGGTATGACACCCGAATGGGCTTTGTAGCAAGGCTTCTGCGTTAATTACAAGGTTGCCGGGGGTGATTATACCTTCCTTCTGTTTTGGATTATAGCACCTCACAGTGTGTTTACAACATGCTTCATCCATACAGCACCAGATCACGTACTACCTCTAGCACATGGAGTGACTGTACTACGCTTCCCTATGGAGATATGGACATGTTGCACCTGGAACATCGAATGTTGACAGGATCCTTTCCTCTCAGAGTTCTCGTGGTGGGAGACCATTACTGCCCTTCAGAACCTTGTGGCTTTTTATAACACCTGGATATAACTGCTTTTGCAGCCATCTCTTGGCTACTATATTCCTATGCAGTTATGTCACCTTGACCTTTAATTTTCTCTTAGCCACCCTTTGTCCTTGTATATCACTGCTTTTGTGTCTTTCAGTAGTGCTCAGAGATTCATGGCTGTGCAGGGAGAGAGAAGTAGAAATCTCATTCCCTGCAAAATCTTTTTCTCTGTTTAAGCAACCATCAGACCCAGTCCCACCCTAATTATGTATTGGTTTTCATACCTGTTTGAATGTTTTTCCATGCTTCAATCAACTGGCAGCACCTCTGATTAAGTTCTGCTTTACAATGATCAGGAGTATAGGGAAAAGGTAGATGGCCTTAGGCTGCTGTTTCAAAAGTCTGTTCCTGTCTATAGGAAGAAGATCATAGAAACATAGAAATGTCAGCAGAAAAAACATCACTGGTCCATCTAGTCTGCCATGTTTTGCCCTATCCTATCTGGGACCTATTGTCTACTTGGGGTTATTCCCTTCACCTCCCTCCCCTTTCCCCTTGTCTTACTGCTTCCCTCTGTGTAACTGTTAAGCAGTTTTACTCAGTCCCAGCCATGCTTGACACCAACAGTGGTTCTTGCACCCTCCACCTCTGCCATTAGGCTGTTCCATGATTTAACTATTCTCTCTATGCAAAATGAAACCGTCTCTCATCCATCCTGGATCTCCCCCCACCAGCTTCCACTTGTTCCTGTATTCTTGATTTGCCATTCCTGCTGAATACTATATATATTTTAATTCTTTGGTAACTGGTTAAGGCCCACTAGACACACATGCCTGTTTTCAGGGGCAACCCTTGAGCACTGGGGTGGTTAAGTGACTTGCTCAGAGTCACACAGTATGCAAGTGGAGGTTATGGGACTCAAACCCAGGGCGGCGAAAATTGTATCGGCGGGTGGAGGAGGACGTCATGGATGGATTTTTAACCCCCATGCCCTCGAAGAGCCAACAGGCGATGGGGAAAACCCGGAAAGAAGGGTCGCCCGGTCTCGTGAAGTCACAGGCCTTGTCTCGCTTCGGCTGCGGAGTTATGGCGCTCGGAAAGGAGCTAACGGGGCAAGTGATTACAGCCCTAGAGCCGCGATTAATAAAGCTGGAGGATAAGTTGGATGGTAGGCTGCAGAAGATTTTGGAGCAGCAAGTGCAGCATGGAGCCAGGTTAGCGGAGGCGGAGGAAAGAATCTCGAGACTGGAGAATGAGGTGCTAATGGTCCCTGGTTAAGTACGCGCCCTCCAGAAGGAGCTGGAGGAATTCAAGGATGCATTTGATTACCAGGAAAATTATCACAGGCGACTGAATTTGCGCTTGAGAGGACTGCCAGAAGGGATGGAAGGGAAGGATGTCCGGGATTTCTGTAGCAGGGTGCTGCCAGTGTTGCTAGGCATTAATGCAAAGAATGGCCGAGTGAAAATGGAAAGAGCACACAGGGCGGTTATGCCACGGCCACCAGCGGATCAGCCTCCCCGCCAGATCATCATGCGCTTTCATAATTTTCAGGATCGGGAGGCTTTCTTGAAAGAATATCGGATGAAGGGGTCCCTGAGTTTTGAAGGTCACCAGCTGTATCTTTCACAAGACTACTCAGCGTGTTTATTAAAGAAGAAAAAGGCATTTAATGGACTTATGGCCCAGCTGAGGAATCTAAAGGTGGAAAACTTCCTCGTGTACCCTGCCACATTAAAAATCAAGCATGAAGGGGTGACATACTCTTTTTGGGAGCTTGAAAAAGCGGAGGAATTTGTGAAGGCCCTAAGGAGAAGAGTGAGTTGAAGGACTGCCGGTGAGCTGGGAGGAATCTGGTGTTCGAACTGGTTGAAGTTTGCTTCTGGTTGGATTATATTAATGTATGTTTAAAGTTGCCTGGGGAGAGAGCCTGGGGTGGATTTGGGGTGGGGAGGAAGCTGGATGGGTTGGGTGCTGGGGGTGGGGTGTTTGCACTGTGAGGCGGACGACATGGCCTGGTCTGCGGGTTTTGGTGCAGGCGCGAGCTCTGTCATTATCTAGGCGGGGGCGAGGGGCTGGCGTTGGAGTGATTGAGGTGCAGACTAACCTGCCTGCGGCATGAACTGGAAGTATAGTGCCCATATTAGAAGGAGACAACGGGGGGGAGGGAAGAACAGATGGTGTACCCTCGCATGTGGGTAGAGTGGGGGAGCAGGAGATAGAGTTAAGGTGTGGCAGCAAGATAGGAGACAAAATAGTCTGCAGAGTGGGAAGTTGCCTGTGCCTCTTTAGAGTGGGACGCTGCCCTCGCCTTTCTAGAGGAGAGAGAGAACAAAAGTAGTAGAACTATCCGGGGTGCCAGAGGGATAGTGAGCACATTAGAGGGAGAGGGGGGTGGGGATAATTGTGGTAGTGGGGGGAGGATAGACGGGTGGCTTGGGTCTGAGAGCCACTTCGGTGGGGCCGCATGGGGGGAGGACTCTAGAACAAAGGGAACATGGCTGATGGGAGGAGTGGCGGGACGCGCATCTCAGTTGTGGAGAAGTATATTTGTTATCTGTTTCTTATGAATAAACACTTGTGCTATGTTAGCAATTAGTGTAACTAGTGGGGGGAATGCTGAGGGAAGGTTGAGGGGGTTGGTAAGAGGAAAGACTAAGGAGGGAGGGGAGGGTGGCGGAAGGGGGGAGATACGCCAGAGATGTAAAGTTAAAAATGTTTTTCTTAATAGGGTTATTACTGTTGCTGTTGTTATAGTAGATGTGTGTTTATGTTTTTTTTTGGATGCAGTCGACTGTGTGGAAACCAAGCCTGTGCTTAAGTACCATGAGAGGAAGGAAGTGTGCAGGGACACATTAAATGGAAATTGGGTGGAGCCTGGAAAGACGCCTGCGAAGGGATGGGGGCTGCAGTGAACCTTAACGTCATCTCTTGGAATGTAAAAGGTATAGCGAGCCCAGTAAAGAGGACAGCGCTTTTGACTGCACTGAGGCAGAGAGGGGCACAGGTGGCGATGTTGCAAGAGACTCACCGGACGGATGCTGAGCACGCCAAGTTGATACGAAATTGGGTGGGAAAATGTGTTGTGGCCTCTTACTCCTCCCATAAGCGGGGAGTAGCGATACTTTTACACAAGGGCCTGATGTTTGAAGTGAGGAGGGTGGTGAGGGATCCAAAGGAGGGCAGATATATCTTTGTCACGGGAACGTGGCAGGGGGAGACACTCACGCTTGGCTGTGTGTATGCGCCGGAGGTGCATGACCCGCAGTTCTATACCTCTTTGCTGGGCCTGCTAGTCAGGGAGCAATTCCCTGGACTTATCTTAGAAGGGGATTTCAATTGGACCATGGATGCATGCATGGATCACTCCGCTGGGAAGGGGCGGGTATCAGAGGCCATGAGTCAGTGGCTGGTGGGGATGGCAGACCTAGACATGGTGGATAGCTGGAGAGCGGTTAATCCCAGTGCGAGAGAGTATACATTTTATTCTAACCCCCATAAGACTTGGTCCAGTTTGGACTATGTTTTCCTACCTAGAGGATGGGTGGGTAGGATTGAGGAGATAACCCACAGCCCCATTTCCATTTTAGACTACGCTATGGTTGTTCTGAAGATATCCGGGAGGGAGGTGTAGAGCAGACCAGTTACTTGGAAGTTCCCTAAATACTTGATCAAGGACCAGACATTTAAGGAATATATAGCAGAACAGTGGAAGCTATATGCGGAGACGAACTCCACAAATGAGATTTCTAGTATTACCTTTTGGGAGGCAGGGAAAGCTTTCATGAGGGGAGCTATAATAGCCTATGTGGCCAAAATTAAGAAGCAGAGTAGGAGTAAGAGGGAGGAGCTGGAGAGTGAAAGAATCTGGAGAAGCGGGTAGGTGGGGGAGAAGGGGGAGGAGCTACTAGATCTTTGGTAACAGCGAGGGAGGCTCTTAATGCCTTGCTAAGGGAGGAGGCGGGGAAGACATGGTTTTACTGCCAAAGAAGGGTGTTCAAATGGGGGAATAAACCAGGGCCTATGTTAGTAAGGCTAATGAAAGGGGGTAGGTGCCCTACAAGGATATTGGTTAAGGGAGTGGCAGGACAGGTCTTCACTAGCTCGAGGGACATAGCAGATTGTTTTAGGAGCTTCTATGAAGGACTATATAGGGCGGAATATAGTGGGAAGGAAGAATGCATACGGGAGTTTCTAGATGAAGTACCTCTGTAAAGGGTCACAGACGAACAGAGGGAGCTGTTAGCTCAACCCATCTCAAGAGCGGAAATCTTAAGAGCTATACAGAAATTGCAGGAGGGCAAGGCCAGTGGGCCGGATGGTTTTCCTGTCGAGTACTACAGGATTTTGGGGGGTCAGCTGGCAGACACTTTGTGCAAGGTATTTAGGGAGACAGAGGAGGGCGGAGTCCTGGAGTTACCTGATTCCTGTTATGAGGCAAATATCTGTTTGATACATAAGGGGGGGGACAGAATGAGCTGGACTGTACGGCGCACCGGCCTATTTCCCTCCTTAATGTGGATATGAAAATCCTGGCCAAGGTTTTGGCCACTAGATTAGAAAATATCCTACCGGAGGTGGTTCACCCAGACCAGACCAGGTTCATCAAGGGGCGTCAGTCTTATCATGATGTGAGGAGGCTGCTGAACGTTATATGGCGAGCCGGTCAGAACGGCGGAAGGATGGGGGTGATCTCCTTGGACGCTGAAAAAGCATTTGATAGGGTGGAATGGGAGTACCTCTTTGAAGTGATGGCCCGGTTTGGTCTGGGGGAATTGTTCATAGGCTGGGTTAAGGCTATGTACCTCAGACCGAGTACGCGAGTTACAGTTAATGGATGCCTGTCTGAGAGATTTGCCTTGGGGAGGGGTATGAGACAGTGGTGCCCGTTGTCCCCCTTATTGTTCGCTTTAGCAATTGAGCCCTTAGCAGCGGCTATACGCCAGCATACAGGTGTAGTAGGGCTAAGGGATGTGGAGGGGAGAGAACATAAGGTGGCGCTATACGCGGATGATATGCTGCTATTTCTGGGAGATCTGCATAGTTCCTTGGGGCACATGATGAACATTATCGAGAGATTTGCTGTTTTTTCCGGGTATAAGATCAATATCAGGAAATCTGAAATAATGGGGTTCCCAGGTATGAGCCAAGAGGTGCAGTGAATGGGATTCAAGGTAGCTCAGAATGACTTTAAATATCTGGGGGTCTGAATAGGGCGAAGATGGGGGGAGCTGTATAAGCTGAACTACTATCCCCTTGCAGATCTCAAGCGCTGGACGCCGCTTCCTGTGTCCTGGATAGGGAGGATTAAACTCATAAAAATGAATATTATGCCCCGCATTATATATCCCATGCAAATGCTCCAGCTGAGATTGACAATGGGGGATGTGAAACGGTTAGAAAGGGGGTTCTCGAATTTTATTTGGCAAAGCAAGAAGCCTAGAATTAGCTTGAAAAGGCTCAAGGCAGATAGGTCTAAGGGAGGTTTGAATTTCCCAGATTTAGGTACTTACTACAGGGCGGTGCAGCTTAGAGGGATAGCCGACTGGGTCCGTAGACCAGGAGTGGCTAGCTGGGTAGGTCTGGAACAGGGAGGGACTCCAGGGAGGCTTACAGCTTACCTTCATAGCAGGAGGTTACGGGCATACAGTGCCCTGGGGGATGGGAACCCGTTAGTTAGGGAAATGTTAGAGGCTTGGGACCGCCTCTGGAAGCGGGGAGGGTTGGCTTGGAGGAAGACTGTGCTGCTCCCTATAGCGCGGAACCCTTTTTTTGTGCCAGGGATGGAAGACAAGGGGTTCTTAGAATGGGAAAAGGGAGGAGTAACATATATAGGGGGTCTGCTGGAGAAAGGAGAGCTAAGCGAGTTTGATAGGATCAAGCGGGATTTGAGGTTGGAGACATCCCAATTGTTTCGGTACCTGCAGGTGAAAGCATTTGTAGGAAGGATGGGAATGGGAGACAGGGGAGGATTGCACCCCAGTAGGATAGAGCAGATCGTATGCCAAACCAAGAAAGATCCCAAAGGATTTATTGGAAAAGTGGCTAAACAGGATAAACAGAATTTACCAGACCTGACGGCGACCACAAGGGTTCTTTGGGAGAGGGATTTGGGGCAACAGATTTTGGAACAGAACTGGAAGATAGTCCTAGGGATGCGGAGGATCATGTGTGTAATAAGTTTAAAGAGGCTTTCTATAAATTTTGCATAGAATATATTATTCTCAAGGCGAGTGTCTATAGAGTGCATCCTGCAGTTTCAGCTCTGTGCCGGAGGTGTAACGGGATTGGGCACCTTCTACCACTGCTTCTGGACATGCCCGGTCTTGATCAAATTTTGGGGGGGGGGGGGTAGTGCAGGAGGTGAATAAGGTGGCAGGGGGATGGCTGATTCGGGACCCACTGGTCTGTCTGTTTGGTGTAGAGACAGTGGAAGGGGAGGAGGAGTGGTTGCCATTGCTGAGATGGATAAGAGTTCAGTTAGTATTGGCAAGGCACTGTATACAGAATACTTGGGTCATGCGGAACGGACCTACGGTAACGGAGTGGAGGAGAATGGTTATCCGCTCTCTGGCACTAGAGAGGCTCACATGGGCCGTGAGAGATAAAGAGGAGTTGTTCCTGAGAGAATGGACCACCTTTCTAGCATCCCTGAGTATGACCGAAAATTTGATGCTCCGTTCAGGGCTCAATATTTAGGCCCCAAAATGGGTTTTCTCTTTCTTTTACAGGATGGTTTCTTTTACAGGATATGGGCTGGCTGTTTCTTGAGACGTGTTCTTTGACACTTGTACTATGTATAAAATAAGAGGGTTCCCCTGGGTATTTTTTTATTGTGTAGGTGAAAGCGAATACTTGACTGTATAAGGCAGTATAGACTGTAATACACACTCGATTGCATCCAAATGAGTTAATTTAAATGAGTTAAATGGTAATATATGAAAATATGTGTCGTGTTAATATAGGATATGTATTTTTAGTGTATTTAGGATATATGTCTATCTGTTTACTTTATTGTCTGTAGCTATATGTTGTGTATGTGCTGTTTGTAAGAGAAAATTTCCAATAAACAGAGTATACAAAAAAAAACACTGGAGAATCCCAAAAGATTTTTTTTTTTTTTCAGTAAAGTAGAAGAAAACAGTGTAAACATTAGAAAACAGTAGAAAGCAATGACCTTATTTACAATATACATATTTGGGGGATGGAGTGCCCTAAAAGTCCCATCTAGTGACCACAGTGCCCGAAGGCTAGTCCATTAAAGAGTCTCTCCTGGGCTGGAGCCCAGTGAAGCACAGTTCTAGCAGGCCAAGGTCCCGAAGGGGAGAGTCTTTGAGGACAGTTCAAACATCTGGAGTCTGCTAGTGTAGGGTGTGTACTGCAATGTCATAAGAATTGAAAAATCTTGACTTACCAGTACCTTGTAGAATGAAAACAGCACCGACCTGGTCCTCAGCCGAAGACTCTCCCTGGCAGCATTCTTCCCATACAGCTGGGTGGACATCTGGGAACGACAGGAGGGCACATCTGGAAACTGCTGGGATGATGTCATTTCTGGAGATGGAACCTTGGAACAGGAACAAAAAGGAAAACAGCTGGTCTGACGTCATCCGGTTAACAGGCGATGAATCAGGATACAGCTGGGCTGGCGTCCTCTCTGGATCTGAAGTCATCTGGTGGGCCAGTCAATGGATTCTGGAAAGCCAGTACACTGTAGAACTGATGAATGGGGGGCACCTGAGTCCTGGACATCCATACTGGCGGAACAACAAAGGCACTGTGTCACAGAGTGACTCTGTGATGGATTAGGGGCCCTGGAACTTTTGGGCTTGGTGCTTTACTTAAAGCCTTTTGATACTATAACTATGTAAAATCAGAAATTAAATAAATGTAAGCTTTAAAAGTTGAGACTAAGTTAAAAGATAGTGTAGTGGAGACTAGCAAGGTAGAAAAAAATAAAGCAAAGGGGAGGACAGAAGTAAGAGTGAGTCATTTAGTAACCCCCCCCCCCCCACAGGTAATTCAGTTAAAGAGAGAGGGAGAACTGAATCCCTTGTGTAAAGGTAGTTGGGATTCTTTACATGGTAATTGAGTTAATTTGGAGCTTAAATGAGCAGCACCAGCAATCTGTTTCTACTTGGGTTGAAAGAACTCTTTTAGTCCTTCTTTTTAGAGGTGTTTGGTAGCACACCAGAATACAGGCACTGCTTGACTAAGAGGAAGAATGGGTTGCAAGTGAGGGGTAATAAAATAAAGTCCTTTAAGTCACTGCTCTGTTTAAGTTTCAGTCTTTAAGGGACAATATTATTTGGAAGTCATTCATTCTCCAGTGGTTGTAAATATTAACAGTAACAAAAGTATTGAAATGCAACATGTGCTTATTGCACATTTAACTTCCCCTGGCAGAAGGTCAGTGTAATGTTAATTCATACACATGTCCTTTCCTATCTTTTGATAAAATAAAGACTAGGGACAAGGTACTTGTAGTGGGCTGTAAAACCATTTGTAAAAGGCTGGTTAGTTTGAATTACTTCCTGCTCAAAGCTCCCTGTTTGAAACGACCAGTTAAGGCACATGTTGGTAACAGCCTGGCAGTTGTGTTTAAGTAAGCAGGTTATGAAACTATATGGGGATTGTACACCTCAGAGAATAACTATATAAATTGTGTGGTTCAGTTCTCACTTACAGAAAGGGCACCTGTTCGTGTGTCCTTGGAATTTCAGCTTCTGCTTCTGCCTCTCCTTGTACCACTCCCTTCCAGGACAGCTATAGAAACATAGAAACATAGACTTTGACGGCAGATAAGGACCACTTGGCCCACCCAGTCTGCCCATTTCACTACCTATTAGATAAGCTGCAGATTCTAGTTAACCAAGAGCTTACTTCCTGCAACCCCCCACTATAATTGCCTTATGTCTGTCCCATGCATGTTTGAATTCCCCCACTGTTTTAGACCCCACAACCTCTCCAGGAAGGCGGTTCCATGCGTCCACCACTCTCTCCGTGAAAAGATTTCCTCACATTACCCCTGAGCCATCCCCCTCTAACTTTAAATTGTGTCCCTTGTTCTTACATCTCTTTTCTGAAAGATGCTACCCTCCTGGACTTTGTTGATTCCCTTGAGGTACTTAAAGTTTCTATCATGCCCCCTGTCCCTCCTTTCATCAAGGGTATACATATTAAGCTCTCTCAGTCTCTCTTCATATGGTTTCTGATGTAGACCCTGCACCATTTTAGTTGCCCTCCTCTGGACTGCTTCCATCCTGTCTATGTCCTTGCATAGATGAGGTCTCCAAACTGCACGCAGTACTCCAGATGGGGTCTCACCAACTGTCTGTATAGAGGGATAACCACTTCCCTTTTCTACTTGTGATGCCTCTCCCTATGCATCCCAGTATCCCCTGGCTCTTCTTACTGACTTCTCACATTGCTTACCCACCTTTAGGTCATCTGATATGACTACCTGGGTCCCTTTCCATTTCTGTTGCTAACACTCCCCTGCTGTTGTGTACTCTTCTCCTGGTTTTGTTTCCTAGGTGCATTACTTTGCACTTCTTTGCATTGAATCTAAGTTGCCATATGTCTGACCATTCCTCCAACCTTGCCAAGTCCCTTCTCATCCTTTCTACCCCTCTTGTGTATCAACTCTGTTACAGATCTTTGTGTCATCGCAAAGAGGCATACCTTTCCTTCCAGACCCTCTGCAATGTCACCTATAAAGACGTTAAAGAGGACTGGACCCAGTACTGAGCCCTGAGGTACTCCACTAGTAACCCCCCTTTCTTCAGAATGTTTTCCATTCACTATTACCTTCTGTGTCCTGTTGTGCAGCCAGTTTGCTACCCAGGCTACCACCCTGGGACCCACTCCTAGGCTGGCTAACTTGATTATTGATCTTTTGTGCGGGACTGTGTCAAATGCCTTGCTAAAGTCTAGGTAGGCCATATCCACAGCCCCTCCCTGGTCAATTACTTTGGTCACCCAGTCAAAGAAATTGATTAGATTTGTCTGACATGACCTTCCTGCTGTGAATCCATGCTGCTTTGGGTCCTGTGCCTCGTTGGCCTCTAGGTACTCAACAGTTCTTTCTTTCAGAAGTGATTCCATCATTTTCCCCACCACTGAGGTCAAACTAACAGGTCTGTAGTTTCCTGCTTCTGCCTTGCTCCCACTTTTGTGAAGGGAATCACATCTGCCCTCCTCCAGTCCTCAGGTACCACCCCATCTTCCCATGATTTGTTAAAAGTGTGGTTAGTGGTGTCACTAGGTCCTCCCTTAGCTCTTTTAGGATTCTAGGGTGAATCCCGTCAGGCCCATTGCTTTTCCACCTTGAGTTTTAGGAGTTCTTTCAGTACTCTTTCTTCTGTAAATGGACTGGCGTCAACCCCACTATCCAGAGTGCTTCTACTGTTTGTTTTAGGTAACTCATCCTCTTCTTCTTTTGTGAATACTGAGCAAAAGTATTCATTCAGTATCTCTGCCTTTTCACTGTCTCCCTCTGCCCACCTCCCCTCTCCTTTAATAATCTTCACTATCCCTCCCTTAACCTTTCTATGCTCCCTAATGTACCTGTAAAAGGTTTTATCCCCCTTCTTAACTGAGTTGGCTATCTTTTCCTCAGTTTGGGCCTTTGCTTTTCTGACTGCCTTCCCCACTTCTTTCTGCTTTAATTGATACAATTCCCTGTCGTGCTCTGTCTGTGATTCCTTATACTTCTTGAATGCAGCCTTTTTCTCCTTAACCTTCCCTGACACCTCTTTTGAGAACCATAGTGTTTTTTTTATTCCGCTTTGTTTTCTTTATTTGTTTCACACAAAGGCTTGTTGCCTCCATGATGGCAGTTTTGATTTTTCTCCATTGTTCTTCCACTCCTCCTTTCTGGCCATTTGCTAATGCATTCCTCAGGTAGTCACCTATTATGCCAAAGTCAGCCCTTCTAAAGTCCAGTATCCTTGTCTTTGTATGGCTTGTCTCCATGGTTGTGTTTATTGTGAAGCACACTGTGCAGTGGTCACTTGTTCCCAGATGTCTACTGACTTCTAAATTTGTGATCCTCTCTCCATTTGAGAGTACCTGGTCTAATATTGCTCCCTCCTGAGTGGGTTCCACCACTAGCTGTCTAAGGCATGCCCCCTGTAGGGCATCGAGAATGACCCTGCTCTTGGATGTGGCTGCAGTCCATGTCGCCCAGTTAACATCTGGCATATTCAGGTCCCCCATCAACAGTATCTCCCCTTTTTCAGCCATTTTGAGAATACCCTCTATCATTTTCTTGTCCATTTCCTCCCCTTGAGACGGGGGTCTGTATACAACCCCTTTGCGGATTGTGATGCCATTCCCTGTCTCCAAGGTGACCCAGAGTTCCTCTTGTCCTCCCCCTTTACTTTTTAGTTCTGTAGCTTTGATCCCTTCCCTTATGTAGAGAGCTACTCTACCTCCTCTTTTACCCTCCCTTCTGTAGATTGTGTACCCTGGTATGTTGACATCCCAGTCATGGTTCTCTGTGTACCATGTTTCTGCGACTGCCACAATATCCAAAGTGTTCCTCTTCCATCGGGGCTACTAGCTCTGGAAGTATGTTTCCCAGACTACGGGCATTGGTACACATTGCCCTCCATTTAATGTTGGCTTTATCCTTTTTTACCCCATCCCTGCTCTTATTGCCCTTGTTCATTTGTCCATTTACCCCTGTCCAGCCCTCTGTCACGCTCTGTACCTCAGTGTTTACCATACTACCTGCCATGTTTTGTGGGGGGAGGCTTGAACTTTCCTGTTTCCTATCAGCACCTCCCCCCTTAGCTAGTTTAAAAGCTTGCCAAGGAAGCCTTTAAACCTGTCACCTAGGAGCATGTTTCCCTTCTTGGACAGATGCAGACCATCATGCCAGTATAGACCTTCATCTCTCCAGGTGGACCCCCCAGTCCCCAATGAAGCCAAAGCCCTGTGCTCTGCACCAGTTTTGCAACCATTCATTAAACTGCATGGTGTGCAGTACCCTAGCCTCACCCCTGCCATAGACTGGCAGCATCTCTGAGAAGGTTACCGTGCTTGCTACCTGTCTGAGGCCCCTCCCCAACTCCACAAATTCATCCTGCACTGCACTGATCTCATGCCTAGCTAGGTCATTTGTCCCGAGGTGGACAATGATATCTAGTTTCCTCTCTTGTGATGATGCTTCTGCAATCCTGAGGATTTGCTTCATGTCCCTCCAAGCCATGGCACCAGGCAGGCACTTTACTTCCCTCTCCTCTCCCTTCCCCAGGTCTACACCCCTAACAATTTAGTCTCCTATCAGAAGCTGTTTCTTTCCCCTGTGGTGTCCCTTGCCACCCTTTTGTGGGTCTCCCTTGTGGATGTCCCCAGCATTCTTCTTGGTCTGCAATGAGGGTGCCATCATAGAGGAACCTTGATTTGCCAGACTGTCATATGATTTGTGTAGAGGTGCAACCCGGGGGCTACGCCTCTGTTCCACCACCCTCACCCTCCCAGAACCTACTGTGGTCCATCTGCTCTTCACACATGGCAACCTCTGAGGCAGTGGTTGTGGAACTGGTGCTCTTTGGGTGAAGGAGGCCTCCTTAGTCCTTGCCAGTTCAGCCTGGAGGTGGGCAACCTCCTCCTTCAGAGCTGACAGTTGCCTGCAAATAGGGCAGCAACGCAGGTTCCAGAATGTCTCCTGGAAAATTGCTGCCCCACAGCTAGTGCATTGCACCACTCCCCACATGTCCCTCTTCCTTGTAATATACAATGAGTAATATATAAATTTTTTTGTGTACTTACCTTTTATGCACTCTGCTGGGTAATTAAGAATATGACAGTTCTGCCCCAAGACCTGTTGAGGAAGTGATGTCAGAACCTTGGCTATAAAGGAAATGCCACACCTGGGGTGGGCGGGGGTGAGGGAAGGGTGGGTGGGTAGCCACAACCACTGGTGACTGTTAGAAACAATCAAATACACCACTGCTCCACCACCCTGGTGAGTACTGCCCTTTATAGTAAGTCAACCAACACCACAATTTATTAGACCACTGCTCCTACACAAACCACTCTACTGAGTCCAGGGTTATAAACAAACTCACTGTTCAGCCAGCAGAACACTTCTAAAATATTGCACAAATATCCTTCTAAATCCTATGTGTCTAGCATAGAAATCAAGCAACTTCAGTTGTATTACACCCCCTCTGGTTATAAAATTACTACACTTTAATGGAATCCTGCAATTCTTAATGCCAATAAGAAAATAATGAAACTTTCTGTAGAAAGCGTAGCTTACCTTTCTCACTAGTCCCCTACAGTATTATGTTTTACCAGGTTCCCAGTTCCTCAGATGCATTCTAGTTTGTACTCTGCAGTATAGCAAGTTTCTCAGCTTCCAACAGGAGCAGGCAAGTCTTTTCTGACTGGCTTTTCTCTGTGTAGTTTGCCTAAGACAGCAGTGATAAAAGCCCCACCGAGAATCAATTGATTGACTAGTGACACCTGTGATGTAAGCAGGCCTTTCAGTGAAGACAATTTGCTATGTCTGCTTCTAATACACACACAAACCCTTTATTTGAAACCAGGGATAAACTCACTGCTTAGCCAGCAGGACACTTCTAAAATATTGCACAAATATCCTTCCAGATCCTATGTGTCTAGCACAGAAATCAAGCAACTTCAGTTGTATTACACCCCTTCCGGTTATAAAATTACTACACTTTAATGGAATCCTGCAATTCTTAATGCCAATAAGAAAATAATGAAACTTTCTGTAGAAAGCGTAGCTTACCTTTCTCACTAGTCCCCTACAGTATTATGTTTTACCAGGTTCCCAGTTCCTCAAATGCGTTCTAGTTTGTACTCTGCAGTATAGCAAGTTTCTCAGCTTCCAACAGGAGCAGGCAAGTCTTTTCTGACCAGCCCTTTGTTCCTTTGTTTTATGCTGTCTCTTGTTGGGGGCGATGCCTGATGGTCAGAGCTGTTTGTAAAAGAGCTAGGAATTGAAATAAAATAGACTGAATATGTGTATAAATGTATGTGAATTATAAACTGTTTAGTTAGATAGTTAAAACAAAATAATTATGTTTAAATAAGAAGTTTTATTTTAGCTTTAATGATGTGGGTGGAGTTAGGGAGAACACATGATCATTTCCCTGTATAAAAGGACTGTCATTTGAGATTGTTAGTTTAGATTGTGCTCCTGGGTTTGGAGGTGAACTCCAGGGAGCTCTGTGAATTGTTCCAGCAGGTGTTAGGAGAAGAACACCTTTCAAGCCATGTAAAAGTCATGGGATAAAGTTTATTTGCCATTCTGATTATTTTATTTTGTTGTCGTACCAGTCCGCTGATGTTATATTTGTCCTGCTATGAAGAAATTTTGAGATAGAACTGAATAAATTTCATTCATTTACAACTGCAACTGTGTCACGCTACCAATTAGTCCACAAAGAGACCTGGCGCCTGCTCACACACTGCAATGGCTGGAGTGGCAGCACTGGCTACCACTGCTCTGCTTTCCATTTGGTAGGCATGGGCACATTTGCAGGGAGGTCTTTGCCTTGTGGCCAATAGCACAATGGGTCAGGTGCTTGAATTATTACCCCATCTGGGCGCACATAATTCACACTATGAAAGGTTTCATGCCCCTCTCCATCCACTATTCGAACAGTGTCCGTTAACAGTGTCCTGCCTCTTTTCCACTGGCTGTATTTTTTCATGAAACATTCTGTTCCTGACATGCTTGTTTGCAGCAGGATGCACAC
This sequence comes from Neoceratodus forsteri, assembly GCA_016271365.2. Lineage (NCBI taxonomy): Eukaryota > Metazoa > Chordata > Ceratodontiformes > Ceratodontidae > Neoceratodus > Neoceratodus forsteri. The sequence continues at coordinate 1,335,036,841 of CM057449.1, forward strand.
ATTTCATTGCTTCTGCCCAAATCCAGGACTTCCTGTTTTGTTCAATCTCCTCCTCCCAGACTCTCCGAGGAAAGGTAGGAAAGGACATCCCATAGATTTCATTCGCCTTCCTACGAACCAGTCTTTCCTCTTTACTAGCTTTGGTTAACCTGAGACCTCTGGCCTGGCTTGGGAGCGGCCAGTCCTGGTTCTGCCAGCTACGCATTCTCAACGAGACAAAAAATGGATCCCTGGCTTCTTCTTGCACAGCCAGGGCAGTGGCATCACCACTCTCTTCCATGCATTTCTCTGAGGCAAGAGCTTGAGGCTGTGTACCAGTTCCTTTTTCACAAGGCCACATAGGTTCCCCCTCTTCTTCTTCTTCCTCTCTGAGAATCTGTGCTCAGGAGTGAGCAGTCGTCCTGACTCCTGAGACTATCCACTCTTCGCTGGGCGCGGAGGTCGAAACCTCCCATTCAAAGGCCTCCCTCATCTCGTCTTCTCCTATGAGATCTGGGCTAGCCCCCCCCCTCTCCAGGGGTCTACTGATGCTCTTCCTGAATTGTCTCTCTGCGATCCAGAATCCGAAACATCAGCACATTGTTCTGTCTGTAAATCTGCACCCTCTAGCTTTGTGCCACACTCCCCCGAGGGGCCTTCTCCCACAGGCTCCGCCTGTTGCTGTGTGCTGCCAACTGCAGATTCTTGAACTTTTGTCCATGTGGGAGCCAAACGAATCTTGGGTGCTTTAAATAAACCGTATTTCTCTAGGCACCCAGAACAGTGAGGTACCATGAAGACGTCCCTTCCAGCATTTAAGCACATCAAACATACTTGCACTGGATATCCAGGAATCACCACATGAGGAGGCAGTCGTCCTCTGTAGTAACATCTCTCAATGTCCCTTAACTTGTTAACTTCTACTGCTACCAAAGCCCGGGCATGATCCGGGTAGCGGGCTGGTCCTGAGGCCATGACTGCAGAGAAAAACAAACAAACGCTCACTGTTATTTCAAGTCCCATATCACTGAACACTTTCTTTCTCCATCAAAATAGCTCCTCTGCTGCTGTATTTACATTACTACCCCATCCCTGTAATGGCGGAGGCAGCACTCCTACGCATCAACATTCTGAAATTGGGTCAAGCCACTGTGCATCTGATTTACACACTCTACTGATAACTTTGCTCAAATTGCAAAAACTTGCACTGTTCTTTTTCCTAGCACATTTATATGATTTACCACAGACTTTTCACTTGCTGAAGACACTGCTCTAACTCACAGTCCCTTAAAGCCTCAGTATTTCAAGCACAGGATTGCCTGTAACTCTTGCTGCATATCTTGATACAACTCACAGTCTCTCTCATGGCTTTGAAGCTTACACTGATGCTGAACCCATAACTCTGCTCACAGTCGATAGCTTAAAAGGCTTGCTTTTGCTGGTAAACTTAACACAGTCTTTGAATGCAAAGCGACTACACTGCTGCACACAGATTCAGCTGGCTTTTGGCAAAAATCACTTGTTTAAGCAATTATTTCTGTTGGTACTCATTGTTATCAGTAGCTGTTTGCCGTGATGGAAAACGGCCTGCAGCCAGTCTTGGAGGCCTCTGAACAGAAGCGGTTTGGCAGTCCTGCCGATTGTCTCTCCGAACACCACACTCACAGTCCAGTCGATCGAGGTGCGGGTTGAGCCCAAATTTAAACAAAAAATCAGTTTTTTACTCTTTACAGCGCTTTCAGTCACCGCGATGTTCCTCCTGTAAGCCAGTATGCACACTCCACTCACATTCCCTCTCGAATGCTGGGCAGTCGCTGTAGAGCTGGCTTGTCACAACAGTTTTAAAAAGCTGGCAAACGCTGTAAATTTTGATGCAGGACAAGGGCATACTCTCTCAGGCTTTACTGCTCCTTGGTAAACAGTTGGCATTTTAACAGCAGCACATGGACAACAGCACACAGTTAACCTTGCTTCAGATTTTTGGGCTACCCACTGCCAGATAACCAAAATGCTAGCCCTTTGCCCAAGCACCTTTCTTGCATTTCTCCCTAGGTTCCAAACCCAAATCCTCAGCGGTGCCTCCATTTTTGTAACCCAGGGCCGGTATGCCGTTTGTATCTGACAGCAATACCAGGTGGGCTGGGTTTGGGAAGGAATAGGTCACTCGGCACAAAGGCTAGGTTTGGCTACTCTGCACAGGGGCACCCAAGTAACTCCGAACACAGGAAGCAATAACTGTAATGTCCAGTACCAGAAGTGGGATTCTAAAGAGTGGCTTTTTATTCACATTAAAACAGAATAAACAAAGCATAGATGGACCCCCACAGGGTTACACTCCTGGTAATGCAGATTAAAAGAACAAGAATGCTTCCTCAACACTTTAGCCCTCAGGCTCTGAACCCACTGGGCACACAGCCCGGACTTGCACGCTGCTTTGGGTTACACAGCCCGAACTTGTACACTGTTCTGAGTTTTCCCTGGCTCGGCTCCCTTGCTAGCCACTTGGACACCTTCCATACTTCATGGAAACATTTTGTGGTGGCTCCCTAAACCACCTAAGAGCACCACGGCTCCATTAGGGAATTCTTCCTTTCAATCCCACATCTGGGTACTTTCCTCAGGCACTGGCCAAGTACCTGAGAGAAAGTAAAAGGTGTCTCAGAGCAAATCAGTAGAGGTGAGTTTGGTTACTACTGATGGGGGTCTCCCATCTCTCACTCCCACAATTCATACCCGGCCATTTCTCTGGACAGTAAACACCTCATCCTGTAAAGCCTTGCAATGTAGATTCTTGCTAAATGTATTTCACATTCCATCTACTTGTCTTGCTTCCCATTTGTGCTGGACTTGAACATACTTTTAAGTGGCATTGTCCATTACTCTAGACCCCCCACTGAGTTAAACAGTCCAATCCCCAATTTCCTTTACTCTTTGTGCTGGACTTGAACATGCTTGAATTAAGTGGCAATGTCCATTACTCTAGACCTCCCACAGATTAAGCAGTCCAGTCCCCACTTTCCAACTGTACTTGGCTGTCTTCTCCTGACCCCACAGTAACAGTCTGTTTAGTTTCTTTCTGTTCAGGTGAAAAACACTTGGCCCTTTTTCAGAGCAGACTCACCCTTTGGTTGCAGGTGCCCCACAGCTGATTCCTCCACAAGAAATTTCTCTCTCAGAGCTTCTGGTGCTTCAGCACAACGTGAATAGGCAGCTTCTTTCCCTTAGCCGGACCCAGGAGGGTTGCCCCTGGAAAACAGGAAAAAAAACGTCCCCCCATCCCCTCAGGGATGGGGCTGGTGAACCACTGAAAGCGGTCTCCACCACGTCAATTACCAGTTCCTTGTTCCTCTTCAAGTGGAAACACACACCTCCAAAAGTAGCTCTAAAACAGAGCTTAAAGCTCTGAGAGCCTGCACACCCTCAGCTGTACTACTGTCTCTCTCTCAGACTGCACACAGACTGAAGTCAAAATCCCCAACGTACTACACTAACCTCCAACTCCAACATTCCAGTGTGGCTTATGCAGCTGCGAAAGTTCTATAATGATGTCATCCCTCAGTCTCAGCTGAGACTGAGAACAGAGTGAGACAGTGTGAAATCCATTTAACTGGAGTTTCACAAGCTGCCTTCCCTGCCCACCACCAGGTCTTACTGGGATTCTAGTAACCCCGAGTAATGGGGGGTTACACATGCTGCTTACTGTACTGGAGCCCATTTCTCTGCAGGTAGTCCACAGTGTTCCAGAGGTACCCAGAGACTGACTGCTTCTTACCTGGAGAAAAAAACACTTACAAGTAATTAATTTGGTTTTTTTTATTTTTTTAATCCCATGTTCTATATATTGGATGGTGTATGGGTAACCATACACTACAAGGCTATTCTTCCACCGAGTGGATACAATGCTGACTGATGACCTCGAGAGCGAAGCTCGAGAGGTCTCCAAGTCGGCATTGTATCTACTAGGTGAAAGAATAGCCGAGTAGTGTATGGGTAACCATACACTGTTCTATATAGTGTATGGTGCCCAAAAAAAAGACAAAAAGACACTCACTTTTTATATTTTCACTCGGTTCTGCCGATGCCCTCGGTTCACAACTGACACTGCCCAGCACACTCGCACGCCCCTCTCACACAGCAAGGGACGAATCACGACGTCTGCTGTAGTCCCTTGTATTATGACGTCCTCACTAACGCAGAACGAAAAGTCGTTCTGCATTAATGAGGACGTCACTACTGCAACAGAACAACTTTTTGCAGTGTATGGATTTCCATACACAACCGCATTCCACCATTCACTATAACATTCTACAAAGGATATCATGATTACAGCAGCTTTTTTTTTTAACTCAAGAAATATTTCTCAGTATGTACTGTATATAGGGTGTCTGAAACTGGCATGGCACGTAGGCCAAACACTGATAGATTTTGCAGTGAACCAGTAAAAGTTTCCTTTAGCTCTGCTGAACTTCACTGGAGGAGGTCACATTTCTATATGTATACCTGCGGGACTTGTAGAATGTCTCTGGGGTCAGGGGATTTTCTCAGTCACTAATCCCGCTTGCTAGAAGCTGCAAGGCTGCAAATGTTTTTTCCCCCTCTATTTAAAATGTGAACACTTCAGGATAGCCCTATTCAGGAGATGCAGCTAATCTACAGGCATGTTCTTGGGGAACATGGCAGCAGTTGAGTGGGAAAACAATGGTACAGATTAAATTATCTACAACTGGTAGGTCTAATTACAGTAAGTATTCAAATGCATACTGTACACACACATAAAATAGAAGACATTCACAAAGTCATTAATAAAAAAAACAAAAAGTTAGGCAGAGGCTGGCATCCAGAAAGGCAGAAGCTAGAGTAGGCAGGGGGTGTCAGCAGGGTGGGGGCAGAAGAATGGGGCAGAGTGGTAGGACAGGAAGTAGTGTAAGGTTTTTGAAAGATTAGAAACATCAACAGGTGGTGTGGAGGTTAGCAACCATGGCCTTTTTGAAGAGTGTTTAATTCCTCGCCTAATTGACACTGTCCATAATCAGATTTCAGCAGGTAAGGGCAGGGAGTAAGACTGCCATGTCACCAGTTGTTTTGCAGGCCATAGTTGGTAGATGATGAGTGACCTGGTCAACAGATTCATGAGGTCAGCATCCTGTGCCAGAAGTCGGGATCCTGGATGCGATGCAGGAAGGGTTCCCGACCTAGACATGGCGAACATAAAAATACACTGGTTTGATTTACAAACTGTGCATGCTCGTAGTCTAGGGTTGGAATCAAAATTTGTTTTGCCACAAGTATTCTAGCTTTGCTAGTCAATGAGATGGTGTTTCTGTGGTATCCTATCTTTTCCCCTACAGTCTCAATATGTGGTATCATGCTAAAGATATAATTCAAATGTACGTCCAAATATTAAAAGGTAGAAACCACCAATAACTTATTCCCATTTCTCCCAACAATTTGTAAATTGACCTTAACCCAGGCCAACCTCTCCTATGTACCAGAAAGCATTACTTTAGTTTTGCTTTCATTCACTTTCAATTTGTTCATTAACAACCATGATACTAAATTGTCATAATTTGTTTGTCAAGAAGCCTGCAACTCAAGTAAAGAGGGGGCCAGCGTCAAGGACAACTGTATCATCTGGGTGCAATAAACTTTTTCCACTAGAAAAGATTCCAGGTAAATAATTTATAAAAAATAGAAAATAACAAAGGACCCAAATGAGTATTGTGTTACAGCCTTTACTTCCCTAGGCTCAGTCAAAACTCCCCCATTTCTAATCCTCTCAGTGTGGTGACTCAAATAATTTGCAGACCATAATAAATCCAAACCCTTTATACCAATCCCTTCTGATTTATTTCTTGGCTTCCTGTGGTGCACCATCATGAAAGGCCCTGTTTAGATCAGTGAACACTGCACCCATTATAAACCTCTCATATGCACCGAGTACAGTGGTTGCCAACACAACCATAGCCATTGCTGCGGCCTGCCCCTTCCTAAATCCATACTGCTGTTTGTTTAAACTACTGTTAACCTCTACATACCCATTAACTGACAAAAATTGCATTTTTCCAACACTGTTGCCAAAATAGTTAGCAAAGATATTGGCCTGTAATTTACTGCATTTAATCTATCCCCTGTCTTAAAAAGTGGAATGATTGTTGAATCTTTCCATAGGGGAGGAACAGTGAGTGTCGCCAAGAAAAGATTAAACAATCTTGCCACTTGCTTACAAATAGTATTAGCTGCCACCTTCCATAATCTGGGATACAAATTATCTGGACTACAACCCTTACCCTTGTTGTGACCTTGTAAACGTTTAAGCACTTCTTTTTTTTCAATTGCTGCAAATATAAAATGCAAAAACCGTGTAATGTGTGGTAGTTTCCATGGTATGTGGGAAATCTATAGAATTCAAAGGATGCTGGGTGGACTGTAGATTGAGGCATGATCATTGAGTTGATATGGCAGCCTGGAGCTGTTCCTGGAAGGTGGATCATGGATTTGGCAAGAACCTGGCACCAAGTGAGAGAAGGGTCATAGTAATCCTGAAAATAATTGGTCAGAGAATGCTGCAGTGGTCTATGTACAACCCTGGGGTGAGTTAGCTTTGACTGAGGCCCAGATTTCTCAAAAAGTACATTAATCTTCCTTCTGCCTCAGAGGCCATGGATTGATAGTGATGAAAATATATAATTTCAAAGTGGTTGTAGTATATAGTACAAAATGATTGTAAACAACAACAAAAAAAGCTGTGGCCCTATTATATTCAGTTGACATGGGTGTCATGTCTTATTGGGTAAAGGAGTCTTGGGACAATATAGTTATGGAAAGTGAAATATTTATGATGTGAGAGACAGTAGCACATAGGGCCACTGGCTGCTTTTTGTAGCCTGGCATCAGCATCATTATTTCCTGTTGCTTTATTTGTAGACTCTGTTTGCAGTCCGCATTGCCTAAATTCTGGAGTGACTGTAGAAAAACTGAATTTTGAAAAAGTGGCAACTTGTACTTTAAGAAATGCAGAGCACTAAATTTTTTTTTCGCCTTGTACAGCAATAAAGAAGAGAGTAAAAAATGCAATGTAAGCCAGTGACTTGCATACATACAGTACATATTTTTGGGATAGAAAGAAGCACAGTGGTCATTGACTTCCTTCTAACTGCTCAGTGGGAATAGCCAGGAGCCCCTTATTCTTTAAAGTACTTGTCAACTCTAACTTTGAATTTTTTTTACAGTATTGGCTAATGCCTCATGCTCTGGCAGTCTGTTCCAAGTGCTCACCGCTCCTTCTGTGAAGTAGTTCTTCCTGATGTTTCCCCTTAAATCTTCCTCCTTTTAATTACATTGAGTCACCACTTGCAATTTCATCCTTGTGCATCATGAAGAGCTACACTTGTTTTGATGGCATTATCCATTTGAGATACTTGAAAACTGCAACCATGTCTCCCGAGTCTTTTCTTTTCCACAGAGAACAGCCTCAGTACAGCCAGTCGATCCTCCTGTTTTCCAAGTCAGTAACCACCTTAGTCATTCTTTTCTGTACTTTTTCATTTATACCAATATTTTTCCTCAGATTTAGGGACCAGAACAGCACACTATATTTGGGTTGGTGTCTGACCAAGGATCTGTATACAGGTATTATAATGTCTCTTGACTGGATTACAAAATTTATTTTAACCATGCCATGATTTTGTGTACCTTACTAGCTGTTGCTCCACATTTTTGTTCCCAGATTTTGTGCATCTTACTAGCTGTTGCTCCACATTCTTGCTCCCAGATTTTGTGCACCTTACTAGCTGTTGCTCCATATTCTTGCTTCCATTAAAAATGGCTGTTGATCAGTTCTCTCTGGTCTTTTTTTCTGTTTGTTTTTTGTAATCTCTGTGCCATTTAAGTAGTAGCTTTTCTTTGTTTTCTAAATATATCACCTTGCATTTCTCAAAATTGAAGTTCATCCGCCAGTTTGCTGCCCATATCCCGAACCTATCCAGATCTTTCTGCGTGTCATTTATCATCTGTTTTAAGTTAACAGCTCGTCTTATATTGCTCTCATCCACAGACTTGGTAACTTATAAATATATTAAACAATATAGATTTCAGAATTAACACTTGCAGAACCCCACTGGTTACTTCTGTTCATGCTGACAGGTTACCATGTACTGAATTTAAGCTTCCTGTTCTGTATCTAGTCCTGAACGTATTACATCACACTGTACTGTAGCCTTCTGTATACAGAATCAATATATCTACTAGATTTTCCACATCTAGTTTCTTGGTATCATTTAAAAAGGTGAGAATTTTTGTTTGACATTATCTGCCTTTATAGATTCACCAAGCTGTTTTTTAATCTAATGTATTTTATTGTATTTTTTTTAAAAGACACATACATATAGTATACTGTATTACTCCACAACTCACAATACATTACATAGACACATACTTACAATACAGACTCCCTTAATAGATTACACAAGTTGGGGGACAGAAAGATTACACTATCTATTTTTGGACAATATACTACTAAGCTTCAGGTGTATAGCAATTGAAGCATATGAACATACATACACACATACAAACATATGAAGAAGCCAGCAGAAGAAGGATCAGAAACTTGGACTTTTGGAGGGCAGAAGGAATGGATCTGTTTTTTGCTTTGATTTCATTCCACAGTGGTTGTGCTTTGAGCAATCCCACAGGATGTGTTTTTAGGTTCCTATGTGTTCCTGACACCTTGAACATCGATCAGGTTCCAGTGTTCTCATTTTTTTGTCAGCTTTTTGGGAATGTAGTACTGTATATATTATGCAGGACTTTGAACTGCGTGAGTCTATAATTATCCATTCTGGTATATTTATATAAATTCTCTCAAACTTATGGCCATGACCACTGTGCCTTGCTTTCAGGAAATCCTTGTACCCAGTAGTATCATATTTCTGCTCCTTCCTTAGAGGTCAGTACTCGGATAGCTGAGAATATTGTAGATAGTGAGTTAGGGCTGTTTGATAGGCTTCCCAGGGGAACTACTGTGGTGTCATGAGTGCTGTTCCAAGGAATGGTACCTAAATGGTGAGCAGTAGTATGCACCATTTGCAAATATTGAAAGGCAGAGCAACTAGCATCCCCATGTCTTGCTCTGAATGCTTCATAAGGTGTGGGTGTTCTACCCAGTGTAATATATTCAGTAATAGGGATTCTAATTGACTTCCTGGTTCTTTTTTTTTTTTTCCAATTCTTTTTATTCTCCTATCTCACTGATCCCTTAGGTCTATCTCAGGTGTGATCACTTGGATCAGTCTTTTTCCCATTCAAACGAAGTTCTCTCCATCTCAGTCCTCCGGTGGTCTACACCTACCTCCACATCTACTGACCCCTCCAAGCCCCCCCGAGGTGGGGCTGCCTTCTCCTCTGGTGCTCTATCTATAATCTGGACAGGGCTGTCTGAGTGTGGAGGAGGGCCAGAGACTGGCTGGGAGTAACCCGGTGATGAGCGTGGGGACCGTCCACTGGACCCACCATCACCTACCCGGGTGCCAGGACAATTTTCCGTGGTCTGTTGCCCCCCAGAGTGCAGGCGTGACATCCAACGCAATGCGGGCATGCTCCTGCACCCACTTGGAGGACGTCCGCCGTCACTTCCATACCCCAGTGCATGCTCCACATCTTGCTGCAGTCTGCCAGCCTCTGCCAGGAGCCACGAGAGTAGCAAGGAGCACCAACTAACCACCCCAGGAGAGGAGAGCAGTCCTCCGGATGCTCAGTCCTCTCCACCCCCTGCTGACCCCCAGCATCTGAGTCCATTCCCAAACCTGGGTCACCGGTGAGGCACGAGGTATTGCGTCCAGTGCCTCAACCCTCAGCACCACCGGGCCGACTGACTTCCATGGTTCTGAGTTGATTACTCTTCCCTCTGTTTTAAAGTGTGGATTTTATAGGAGGGACTAAGGTCTCCATGTGGGTCAGTACCTAATAATCAGCAAAGTTGGATATGTACCTGGGTAGAGACCAGGGTGTCTTTTAGAGCCTGTGGTAGTTTATTCCAAATGTAGTGAAACAATGTGACTGTATTGATATTTTGTTTTATACATGAAGTTCTTTCTGTAGCTAGCCACTGAGGTTAATAACCAAGTATTTGCACTTGGTTCGATTGTAAATTTGTTGCACTTTCTACTGCCAAATGATAATGTAGAAAATTTGGAAGTTTCAGACCTCTGTTTTTGGGATCTGTTAGTATGTGATATGCTCACCTGGCAACAACCCTATCCCAGATGAATTTGGAAATTAGGGAATGCAGTTTTCTAGGGACATGGATATGTTGTTCATCCACACTCATTGGCAGGTATCCTTGCCGCTTTAAATCTTGCCGGAAGGTCTTCAAGCTTGCTCCTCCCACCCACCCGGGTGGTATAACTCTCGGCTCCGCCCCATGACGCCAGATCTTCCTTACCGCTTGGAAGCTCAGGTTCCCTCCTTAACGCTCTGCGTTTGCGACTGGTTCCTATTTCTCCGTTTGCGGATTTAAAAATAAAAATTTGCAAAAGACTTCAGTCTTCGATCCCTCGCGCTGCGATGGACAAATCGACTCCAGTTTGGAGATGCCCATGCGGGCAGAAGATGTCTCGGGCGGATCCACACTCCACGTGTGTCTACTGCCTGGGCTTGAGCACGACCGCAGGCTGCGACCTGTGCTCATCTTTCTCGACCTCGTCCTCGAAGACCGTGCTGCCCGATTGCAACTGGGCCGTCGAAGCGTTTCCCTCGGTGAAGTCCAAGGAGGCCGGTTGGCGGTGTCGGCGCGGTGTCGGCGGATCAGCTCGGCGGATGATCGCCTCGAGAGGAGGGCGGTGACGATCGCTTCTCGGCGCGCATTTATCCCGCCTCTCTGGGTTCTTCCTACACGGCTTTTAAGGAGCTTTGTCTGTCCCTCTCCACTAAAGGAGAAGGCCTGCGTCTGCTGGACCTTATTCTCGGTCCAAAAGAGGGACGGGGTAAAGTCCTCCGTCGGCGCTCTTGGGAGCGGAAAGGTCCTCTCCCGGGCCGTGGACCGACTGGCCCGGTCGAGCCTCGGCTTGGCCACTGGCCTCACGGTGTCCCGTCAGGTCAGTTGACGAGACTCCCACCGATGAAGTAAGTTTTCTCGACCCATTGACGATGAACTGTCGCCGCGGCCGAGATTCCCCTCCCCGGTTCCCCGGGAGGAGTTGAGGATCCGTGGCTCGCCTGTGCCTCCGGTTCGGAGCCCTCGGATGGACCATCCGAGCTGAAGGAGTGCCGTTCCGCCGACACCTCCCGCACCGACCTCGGAAATTCCGGGACTCTCGGTCTCGGACCTCTTGGGGTCCAGCCGATCCCACCGCCATAGGCGGTCTCGGTCTCGGCATCAGCAGTAAGCGGCGTAGCGCGGTGCGTCCCTCGTCCTCCTCCTCGGATGAGGGGAGGCGTCAGAATGGTCGGCGATGACGAGAGGACCTTATGTTGCAACAGCTCCTCCTGGCGCGGAATAAGCCAACCCCGCCTTCCGGCCATTAAGTGGCTGTCACGGAGCGGCCGACAAACCCCTCGACTCATCCGGGCCTCATACCCAGGCGGTTGTTCGGCCAAAACCAGCTGCTCCACCCGATTCCGTGGAACCTCCGCCTCCACAGCCACCATTGGGGCTCCGACCAAGGATTCTCGGTCGGCTATGGTCCCCCCATCGGCTGTCAGTTACCCTCACTCCCGACCGACCTCGGCAGGTGAAGGGGTGGCTCAGGCCAGAGGCAGCACTGAGGACTCTTCCGGTCCGAAGATGATTCCTCCTTTTTCTCCAAGCGACTGGACTTGGAGTCTTCAGGAGGTCAGTCAATGGGCGATAGCCTCGTTGTCCTTCCTAGGACTGCTTGCTCATCTCGGAGTCTACGGGATGGAGCTCGAACCCGTTCAAACGGGCTGGTATCCCCTCACGGAGATTCTGGACCGAGGGATTCTCGACGGAGGCCTTTCCGTGGCCGAGGCCATAGTGGGTCCGGCACTGGAGCTTTGGGCGCCTGCTTCCTGCCCTGGCTCGGCCAGGATGGCCAGGAAGTATCGCAGTTCCCTACCGGTTCCTTGTCAGTTTTTGAACACCCTCCACTGAGGGTTGGTTACCGACAGCGTTTGCTAGCGCGCCGACAGCGCTTGTGGATGTACAAACCTCCTGACAAGGAGTCCAAGAAATTGGACTATGTCGGGCGAAAAGTCTACGCTGCGTCCCTTCGGCCTTCGCCAGGCCAGTTCGGCCGTCCTCATGGCACATTTTTCTCATGCCCTGTTGGGCTCCTGGATGAGGTCATCCCTCATCTTCCCGCCGATCTGCAGACTACGGTTAAGCAGGTGCGGGACCAGGGCAGGGCAGTGGCCAAACAGCAGCTCCAGACTGCTTTGGATATAGGGGACTCATGTGCCAGATCGGTGGTGGCCGCAGTGGCTATGCGACCGGCGAGCTTGGCTGAGGATATCCACCTTTCTCCGGATACCCAGCACAAGTTGGCGGATGTTCCTTTTGGGGACTGACCTCTTGACCCTGGGGTGGAAGGTCACCTGCAGAGGATCGAGAAGTCCAATGCCACCTGGACTCGGTCTCTTCCGCTCAGAAGGACAAAGGCGCAAACCACAGCCTAAGCCCTTTCGTCCTTCTGTGCCCCAGTGGCCTTGCCCAGCACGTCAGGGCCAGCAGGCTCGGCCTTGGCATCCCAAACCCAAGCCGGCTTCCTCTAACAGGAGGCAGGGAGGAAAGGGCCAGGAGGTCCCTCGGCCGGTCCCTCCTCCAGCCTGCCCAGTGGCGGGCTGAGGGTGCTCGCCCCCATCCCGTCACTTACCCTGGTCCCCGTGAGGGAGGCGGCTCCGGCACTTCCGTTCCGCCTGGTCCGCTGTTACCACGGACAGGTGGGTCTTGGAGGTGGTGGGAAGAGGCCTGCCTCTGGAATTCGAGCAGGCACCACCCTTCAGAGCCGTCGCCCCTGGGGCTTCGGGATCCCCAGCCTCACTGGCGGCTCGCCGAGCCGAGACGCTCTCCTCCTCCAGAAGGAGGTGGTAAGAGAGGTGGTGGACCCTCCTTCAGACCCAGGGTTTGTGTCCAGGTACTTCCTGGTTCCGAACGGACGGGGCTGGCGCCCATTTCGACCTACACGACCCTAAACAAGTTCTTAGGGTCTCGAACCTTCAGGATGGTCACCTGGCTCAGATAATACCATCCTTGGAGCGGCGTGTGGTTCTGCTCTCTGGACTTGCAGGACGCGTTTTTTCACGTCCCTATCCGTCCGTCTCACCAGAGATTCCTTCGCTTCCGAGCGGAAGGATCCCTCTTCGAGTTCCAAGCCATGCCCTTCGGCTTGTCTCCAGCTCCCAGGGTCTTCACCAAATGCATGGCAGTGGTGACAGCATTCCTGCGGCGCCGAGGGGTCCGGGTGTACCCTTACCTGGACGACTGGCTGATAGCAGCTCCCTCCAGGAAGGGGGCGGAGTGGTCCAGAGATCTGGCCCTCAGGTCTGCTCTCAACTGGGCCTCCTTATCAGCAGGCAGAGTCAGACTCGAGCCGAGCAGGTGATTCTATTCATCGGGCGCAGCTCGACTCTCTTCGAGCCAGGCGCGACTCCCGGCGGACAGGGCCGAGGTTCTTTCCTCCTTTGCCCGATCATTTCTGGTTGGGCAATTCGCTTCTGCCGGGGACTTCCTGCGCCTCCTGGGTCTCATGGCGGCCTGCACCAGCGTGGTCCGTTGGGCCCGCTGGAACATGCGTCCCTTCAGTGGGGACTGGCCAGCCAGTGGTCTCGCGCTGCGATCCCTTGGACCAGCTTGTAGCGGTGACACAGGGGATGTGGGGCAGCTCTCCAGTGGTGGACCGTTCCAGATCATTTGCAGGAGGGCATCCGTTCAAATCCCCCGGTGACGGTCTCTCTATCGACCGATGCCTCTCTGATGGGTTGGGGTGCCCATCTGGGGAACACGGGCTCATGGCCTCTGGTCCCAGCGAAGTCCCGATGCCACATCAACCTGCTGGAGCTCGAGCGGTCCGCCTAGCTCTCACCGCCTTTGCTCCGTTCCTCCGGGTCAATGGTCCGAGTCCAGACGGACAATACCACGACCATGTACTATCTAAACCGCCAGGGCGGGACGCTCCCATGCTTCTATGCAAGAAGCTCTCCGCATTTGGTCACTCGTGCGCAGCCTGGAGGCGGATCTCCTAGCCATTCACGTGGCAGGAGCCTCCAACACCCTGGCCGATGCCCTGAGCCGGATAGGGGCTGCATCCACGAGTGGTCTCCTGCCGGAGGTAGTACATCTGTTCTCCCTTGGGGCACACCTCAGGTGGACCTGTTTGCCTCCATGGAGACGCGCTTGAGTCTGTTCCATGCCCGCCCTCAGCAGGGCTCGCTGCAGGGGATGCCTTCTCGAGGCAATGGACCCCGGCCTCTTTACGCCTTTCCCCATTTCCTTTGATCCACAAGGTGCTTCTCAAGGCGAGGAGGGACAAGGCGCAGGTGATTCTGATAGCCCCAGACTGGCCTCGCCAGTTCTGGTACCAGATCTCCTCAGTCTCAGCTCCAGGACTCGCGGCAGCTTCCAGCTCGCCCGGACCTGCTCTCAGTCAATCAGGGAAGGTGTTCCATCCGGACCTTCAATCCCTGCACCTGACGGCCTGGTTCCTGAGCTGCTAGAGTTCCAGGCCTTGGGTCTTTCCGACGAGGTCCTCAATGTAGTTGAGGCGTCCCGTGGAGTCGACCAGAAAATGCTATGCCTTCAAATGGAAAAGGTTTTCCATTTGGTGTCAGGCAAGGCTTGGACCCTTCCTCCTGTTCCTTGGCAAGCATCTTGGACTATTTATGGTCCCTTTCTGGTCAAGGGCTTAGGTCGACGACCTAAAGTGTGCACCTGGCGGCCATCTCTGCTTTACAGGCGCGGGCCGGGAAGCAGTCGATGGCGCAGGAGAAGGTGGTCTGGCGCTTTTCAAAGCCCTTGATCACATTTCCTCCAGTGCGGGAACCCCCACCTCCGTGGGATCTACTGCTGGTACTGGCAAAGCTCATGGGCAAGCCATTCGAACCTATGCACAGGGTGTGCTCTCTCTCACCTGTCGTGGAAGACCGCCTTCTTGGTGGCTATCATCAGCCAGAAGGATGGGAGAGCTCCAGGTGCTTTCCATCGAGTCTCCTTACCTGGTCTTCCACAGGGACAAGGTTGTCCTCGCCCCCACCGAAATTCCTTCGAAGGTGGTGTCGGAGTTTCACCTTAACCAGGTGTTGACTCTGCGGTGTTCTACCCCAATCACACCTCCCGGAGGCTCGAATATAGGCTCCATACTCTGGACTCCTAGAAGGGCGCCGCTATTATAAGGAGCGCACGCTGAAATTGGGAGAGGTTGCCAGCTGTTTGTCACCCACGCTGAAGCCGCAGATTCGGCAGACCTGCAGCCAAGCGGACGATAAGCAGGTGGGTAACCTCCTGCATAGATCTCTGCTATAAGTTGGCGGGCATGGAGCCTCCCAGAGGATAAGAGCTCATTCTACCCGCCATACTGCTGCAACGGTGGCTGCTTCCAGGACGTCCCTATCCAGGAAATCTGCAGGGCTGCTACTGGAAGTCAGCAAACACCTTCATTACCCACTACCACATCGACCTTGAGTCACGCCGGGATGCTGGTTTTGGGGCCTCGGTTCTCCAGTCTCTCTTTCCCAAGTAAGTATTGGGGTGTGCGTCTTGCCTCCTCCTCCCGGAGAACTGCTAGGAGTCTGCCAATGAGTGTGGATGAACAACATATCCATGTCCCTAGAAATACAGGTTACTCACCTGTAACAGGAGTTCTAGGAATGGTATATGTTGTTCATCACACACCCACCACCGACCGCTCGACGCACAACCTGAGCTTCCAGCGGCCAGATCTGGCGCCATGGGGCGGAGCCGAGAGTTATACCACCCGGGTGGGTGGGAGGAGCAAGCTTGAAGACCTTCCGGCAAGATTTAAAGCGGCAAGGATACCTGCCAATGAGTGTGGATGAACAACATATACCATTCCTAGAACTCCTGTTACAGGTGAGTAACCTGTATTTCTAGATCGCGTCAGTGCCATAACCAGGTTTGTCATGACCAGTGGATATAATACCCCTGTAGGACATTGATTTTTACCGTACTTATACGGCCAATTAAATCTGGTGATTATTTAGCCCAATGTTCCAAATCAACTTAATGATATTTTACCAGTGTTTCTAAATTATTGCGTTTCATTACTGGTATGTGTCTGGAAATATCAATACCAAAGTATTTCAGTATTTGGGGCCCATGTTCAAGTCAACTAATGTCCCTTTTCCTAACTGCAGGATTTAGCTGAATCACAACTGTCTCTGTAACATTTAGCTTGTATGCTGAAATCTCCCCAAATTCCATTATAATGTTGAGTATTACAGGCAGTGATGTTCTCGGATTCTGAATGTGCAAAGTCATCTATGTGCATGGAAAACTTGTATTGTACATCTCCAGTGGGTGTTGTAGTCCCTCTGCCAGATTGGCCTCTTGTAGTTAATATGCTAGGGGGGTGAGAAATAAGTTAAACAATAAGGGGGATAGAGGACATCGCTGTCTCATTCCCTGTTGCAATTTGAAGCTCTGAGAACAAACTCCATTACAAAATATGCAGGCTGATGGTTCAGTATACAGGAGCCGTATCCAGGTTCTGAAATTATCTGAGAAGTCATATCTACAAAAAATATTTAACAGAAAGGGCCATGAGACCCTGTCGAAAGCTTTTTTCGCATCCAAGGAGACCAGCGCAGCTGGTGTGTCTGGCTGGCCCAGATTTGGAAATGAGATGGCCCTGCTTACGGATATGGTCCGAGGAGTTCCCACCTTTCATAAACCATTTCTGTTCACATCCAATTAGGTCTTCCCACACATTCACCAATCATTCTTCCATAACTTTGGCCAAAATCTTGGCATCCAGACTTATCAAAAAAATAGGAAGATAGTTAATGACTTGGGAGATATCTTTTCCCAACTTTGATAGGAGGTTTATCATAGTCTCTATAAGTGATGTTTCTACCAGGCCTTTGCTATGAATATGCTGATACATTTTAGTTAAGTGGGGCCCTGTTGCAGACCAGATTTTTTTATAGAAGTTGGGAGTAAACCCATCTGAACCAGAGGCCTTGTCTAGAGTCAGATTTTTGATAGTATCCAGGATCTTGCCTTAGGAATTCTTGGAAGTCCAAGCTGTTTGATGTGACAGGATGTTATTGTTTGCTGATGACACCATGATTTGCAGCATAGTAGACAGAGGAAGCATCAGGAAACTGAAGGGGGATCTTGCCAAGTTAGAGGAATGGCACTGGGTCTGTCAGCTAAGATTCAATGCAAAAAAGTGCATGTGCACTTGGGAAGAAAAAAACAAGCACAGAATATTGGTTGGTAGGCATACACCTGGATTGTACAACTTAAGAGACAGATTTGGGAGTCATAAACTGCAACAACCTGATGACCTCAGCACATTGCAGTAAGGCATACAGTAAGGCAAACAGGATGCTTGAATGCATAGTGAGGGCATTTTCAAGCAGAAGAAAGGAAGTGATTCTGCCAGTGTACTGATCGCTGGTCAAGCACTACCTGAAGTACCGTGCCCAGTCCCGGAGCCCACATCTGAAAAAAGTATTGGGACCACCTGGAGGCCATTAAGAGGAGGGTGACAAAGATGATCCCTGGCCAGCAGAGGAAGTTCAACAAAGAAAGTCAGGAGATCTCCATAGGTATCCTCTGGAGACTAGATGAGAATGAGGGGACATGACTAAAACTTTCAAGTATCTATGGGGTATCAACTGAGTTAACTGCCAAAGGTTGTTCAGGCTCAAGGACAGCAACAGTGAAAGGTGGCTCAACCTGAAGCTAAAAGGGAACACGTTCAGAAGGGACATAAGGATATACTTTTTCATGAAAAGGGTGGACAGATGGCACTGGCTGCTGCAGGGTCTGGTTGGTGTGAAGATGGTGAGCATGCTGAAGCATGGCTGTGAAAGACTCATGGGCTGGGGTGGGGATTGGGAGCTGACCTTTGGATGTAGGGAGAGAGACAAGGGATCAGTTGGAAAAGAGTTTATCTAAGCAGAATGATTGCACCAGTCCTAGATTGGCATCCAGACTGAGGTAGAGACCAAGTACACTGGATGGGCCAGTGGTTTTTATCTGCCCGTATTGTCTGTTTAGGTGCTGAACAGTTTTGTTTCTTATGACTGTGTCCAGCAGCTTCCCTGGTATTGATGTCAAGCTGACTCACCTGTGCTTTAGTTCCCTAGTTCTACCCTGGAGCCTTTATTGAACATTGGCACCACATGGGCCACTTTGCAGTCATCATGCCCAGATGTGTTGCAGAATGGCCATTGAACATGATTACCAGTGGTACTGATAGTTCCTAAGTTAGCTGCTTCAGGAGTTTTGGAGGCATTTCATCAGGCTCCATTGCCTTGTTAGCATTTCCCATTTCTTACCTTTACATCTGCGCAGTCTGCATGTACTTGACCTGCCTTTGTTGTATGGCGGGTGAGGAATTATCTGCCTCCACCAGGGCTGGTTAATTCCTCTGTACCTTCCATAGCAGCGGTGCACTTACCCTTCATTTATGGTGATCCTGTATGCATGGTTTGTCTCAATATTTATTTTTATCTGTATTGGAATTCCCTGTATTTTGTTCCTCTGTTATTCCCCATCCCCCTCCCTCGGTCGCAGCTGGAAACCAGCCCTCTGGGCTCTGCTTAGTTACCTGATAAAATATGTTACAAATGAATAAACATTCATAGATTCTGTATATGTCCTGTATTGTATCCTTCTGCTCTTTCTTGACTTACATTTCACTACCTGATATCGCTCCATTCCTTTCATTAGTGAAAATCAATGTAAAATATACATTTAGTCTCTACGCATCATTTGTAATTATGCCGCTTTTTCCCTGATCTTTTAATGGACTGACAGCCCTTTGTGCTCCTCTCATTTATGTATCTGAAAAAGTGTTTTGTTATTAGATTTGGCCTCAAGTGCTATCATTTTTCTTTCTTATTGTTTTGTCTGATTTTGCATTTGCTCCTGTGTCTCTCTAGTTCTGTCCATTTTCACAGTTTTCTTGCAATCTGATTTTCTTGTGAGCTTCTTTTTCTCTTTTAGTGTTTCAAGACCTTCATTTACCATACGCATTTGTTTGTATCTCTTACCATTATAATTTTGTCTTTGAGGGATGCTTGTGCCGCTTTCTCTAGGAGTTTTGTTTGCAGTAGTGTCTGAATGGCATGCTGAAGTCCAGCTATACTAAATATACAGCTCAGGTCCATTTCCATTCTCTAGTTACCTCCTCCCAGAAGACAATCGGGTTACTTTGGGAGGATCTATCTTTTTTGATTGCCTCCTTTTTACTTAGAACACCAGGTGGCAAACAGGTGACAAAAAAAATATTAACAAGTGGTACGGATACAAATTAGAACATAGTAACAAGCAGTATCGATTAGGCCCAACAGCTGTTATACAAGCTATGCATGGAAGAAGCAGGGAATACAAAACCACACAAGCTTAAACTACAGTGTGTGATTTGAAACTGAGGGGGGTGGAGGAGCAATCGGGAAAAACAAGGATGTTGGAAGAGGGGGATGCAAGTGAGTAAAAAGAGACAGTGGGACTGAATAAGCAGGTGGGATGGGGGATAGAGGTAAGGGATGAGGGAGACGGGGAGTAGAGTAGGTGGGTGGAGGAAAGCAAATCCATTTTATAATCCATTATCTTCATATAAAGCGCATACTCAATTAAACTACTTAAATTGTTCTATACACGCATACACACCTGCATTAATACAACATTTCTACTTATGAAAAAAACATACGTCCATAGCAAATAAACATGTGGAAATAACAGGAAGATTGCTAACATCTTTATCTCTATGTATCTATATTCACAGTACCTTTAAAGTCTCTTTGCAGTCATTCAGTTATCAAACAGGTACTGTTATATACACCTTTTTTTCTAAAAAATGTATAAAACAGAAAAATATAAGACTGTTAGTAAACATCATTTATGCATAACAATGCCACTCTTTTTTAAATTTGTTTTGTGAGGTGTGTACGACCCTGGTAAGCAATTTGAAATGCTGTTTATTACCTGAGCCCATGTACTGTAGAACCTTCACACTGTCTTATTATAACACATAGCACACTTTAACTGAAAAGGAATACTGCTGTAACCAAGTATTCAATTGCATTTCATGGAAAAAGCTCCTCATGTTCTAAATCAATCCTTTAAGACATTCTCAAACAGGTTTCCGTAGGATCCTGAAGTGCTAGTAAAGTCAGAAGATGAGGTATTTTATACAGTATTCTCGTATTGATACTGTTCCTTTAAATCTAAAATTCATGCTATTTCCTGCAAAATTCTAGTGGTTTGCAAACCTTCACCAGTGTACACCCATTTACTTTTCAAAGTTTATAGACTAGTAAACACTCTTCACAGAAATGTTAGCAAATGAATAATAACAATGTCCAAGTGTACAAAACCACTCTGCTGTGTTTGCTTAATTTGTTCAACTTATGACAGAGCAGAAGTAAAACTGGGTCACTCACTGATCAAGAGGCACCCTCCTGCATGGTGTCCTACAGGCTAAATGCTTCAGGAGCATCTGCACACTCTACGGTGCCATTTAAGCACTTCCAGGCAGCCCTCACAAGCCAGGAGTGGGCTGACATGATGCGGTGATATCACTGCATTAAAGATGTCACCAACATGCTAATCTGATGGTGAAAGATCTGCCTGTGCCTGTCTGACTTGCTCTGTAGTTAATCAGGCCCATACTTAGACATGTGGTGTAGGGGGACTAACAAAACCTATTGCTATCAGTTATTGACTCACTCACATTTAAGTGATGTCTCTCTCCATTATAAGAAAAAAACAGACGACGCTTACAGTGTCATCACTATGTACAGGAAATAATTTATACCAGTTCTAATAAATCCTCCCGTTCAAACAGTGACATCATAGTTATGCAACGCAGCATATAATGCTCTTATTATCGCTAGACAAAGACTCACGTAGGAGGGATATAAACAGAGGACAATAAATGCATGTGAAACCCTTCCATGTATAACAAGTAAAACAAAAAAGGGGATGTAGCAGGGAAACAGAGGACCAGACTCAGACACATGATGTGGGTGATGTAATGGCACAGAAAATGACATGTTATAAAAAGATATATGAAACCATTAAACATGAATGGTTGGATGGTGACAAAAATGATAATCTCTGATGGCAGTGGAATGGTGTACGGAATGGCTTATGGTATCGCACAGAATGATGGACATATTCAAACGTGTAAGACAATTGTGAAACACAGAGACATAGTGTGGACCCTGGAAAGACAAGAAAATAACATGTCATACCATATCTTAGTGTTGTGAAAGTAAAACAGTGTTAGGATACTATAAACAAAACTTATTCTGTTAAAAAACAATAACCAGTTTTATATGTATATATAGATATAGATATAGATATAGATATATCTATATATATATATATATATATATATATATATATATATATATATATAGCGGAGCCAGCCACGAAGCAATGCAGTAACTTACAGTAAATAACATAAATACTGCTTGACAAAAGAGCTTAATTGTCATTAAATTACAGTGTTCCCTGCAGTACACTGCAGCATTACTGTGATACACTGCGGCATTACTACAAAGCATCCTGGCTGGCGCCACTGTATATAACCCAAATCATTCAGTTCATATTAAAATAACGAGACCCAATGTGTTTCTTCATTCAACCCATATTTGGGATTTATAGCCTGCATCCTATGTGTCCAATAGGCTTCTCAATAATGTAGCATACACCAGTACTTATTTGATAGGCAGGGGGTCAAAGTCCTGTCTGACATGGTGAAATAAAAGGGAAAATAGATTAGTATGGGGACATTTAGATACATAGACACTGTCAGCAGATAAGAGCCTATGGCCCACCCAGTCTGCCCATTTGAGCTTGTAAGTTCACTTTGCTTTTCTAGAAGTCTGTTGCACCTTACCCGTGACCTCCAGAATTCCCTTATGTCTGTCCTATGCATTCTTAAATCCTGTGATTGTTTCAGCCCCCACCACTTCTCTGGCAGGGTGTTCCACTTGTCTACCACCCTTTCTGTGAATAAATTCTTCCTCATGTGTCCTCTGAATTGCTCTCCCTCCAACTTCATCACATGCCCTCTAGTCCTGGAATATCTTTTTCACTGGAAAATAGTGTATTCCTGCACCCTGTTCTTCCATGTAAGGTACTTGTATCTCTCTCTCTATCATATCCCCCCCCTCCCTCCTCTCCTCCAGGGAGTACATATTCTAGTCCTTCAGCCTGTCCTCATAGGATTTGTGATGCAATCCCTGTACCATCTTTGTTGCCCTCCTCTGAACCTTCTCTACCCTATGTCCTTACGTAGGTAAGGTCTCCAGAACTGTACACTGTCCTCCAGGTGGGGCCTCACTAGTGTCTTGTATAGTGGAATTATGACCTCCCTTTTCCTGCTGGTGATGCCCCTGCCTGTGCATTCCAGCATCCTATTTACTTTATCTGTGGCCTTGTCGCACTTTTTCCCTACCTTGAGGTCATCAGAGATGATAACCCCAAGGTCCCTTTCCTGCCTGGTGCATACTGTATCCTCACCTCCCATGTGTTGTTCCAGGGTTTTTGTGCCCCATATGCATTATTTAGCAGCAATAGCAGGAACCGAGGAACGGTACTAACGTTACAGGAGGAGGATAGTTTAAAGGTAAAGGTACAAGTCACTATCAGCATTGAATGAGGGTTGAAGTTAAGTAAAAGGTAGTTTAGAAGTAAAGTTACAGGTGAAAATGAGAGTAAAAGTAAAACTAGTGAAAGATCAGAAGTTGGGTTACCACCTCTGGATGAGGTAAAAACCGGATCCGAAACCACACCCCAAACTCCACCTCTGGCTCCACCCCTTTTTTATGACTGGCGAGTATATCACTCCTCCTCCAAAGCCATTTGTAATGTTGGAATAGACATTACTAGTGATGGGAAATTATTTTTATACTGTTATTTATTTGATTTATTTATTCAGTTATTTATTTTTATTCTTTGGCAACCAAGTTACCTCCCATAGGCCACATAGCCCATTTTACTGGCGTACAGAAAGGTTAAGTGACTTGCTCAGGGTCACACAGTATTTAAGTGGGGGTTGTGGGAATCAAACTCGGGTCTGCTGGATGTGCCAAGCTCAGCCACAGCTTATTGCTCAGCCCTCTGTTAAACACTCTCCCATTTTCCTTTCCATGTCAGCCATGTATTCTGATTCTTTGACAATTTTTGATAACTTAATTATCAGTGCTTGTGGTAACCCTTAATACTGCACTGGGTTCCCCTTTACCTCAGCAGCTACTGCCGTTTCTTTTCATATTTCTAAGACATTCAGCAATTTCAGACACACCATTCCATGCTGTTTATCTGAATGACCTGTCAAAGTGTAGCTAATATCATGGAATGTTCAGGTAATACAAAAAATTAGAGCAAGTGTAGTGATAAAAGCAATAAAAGTTAGATTATTAATTTATAATGGGTCTAAAACTTACCGTAATATAGAACAAATAAAAAGAAACACATGAGAGCACATAAAGGTGTAAAAACTGTTTCCTGTCATAGCAGTAAAAGAATATACTTAAAATTCAGAGTGGAAAAGAATAGGTTAATTTGCTGCTAATGATCTTAATGGCCATACTTTACACCTCTCAGACAGTCTGGTTTTACAAAGTCGGGTCTGAATGACTGTGACAGCAGAACTTCTTTGTAACCTGGACATGTAATGCAGCCAAAACAGTCAATGATTTGATACATCAGTTTTAAGAGTATATGAGCACTCAAAATAGCCCAAAAACTGGACTGCCTGTAACCAAAACCGGATGACCGGATAAAGACCCTAAAAAACGGATTATCCAGTCCAAAACCGGATAGGTGGCAACCCTAATCAGAAGAGAAAAACAGAAGATAGCCATCACATACTCCCACTCATTCAGATGGTGGCTGGCTGAGGTGGTAGTAGGAGGAAGGTACAGGTAGGTCACCATCTCTCTGTTTCCGTAATACAAGTGCTAGTATCCTTATTTTTTGTGGATGGCAAAGGAAGAGGGTGGGTGAGTTGAGTGGTAAACAGGTGGTGGGAGGGGATGTCTTGTCTTTTTTGACTGGAACTGGGGGAGGAGAGTGGGAATAAATTAGGTGCTGTTGAATGTGCGGGAGGAAGGAGTTTTATTGAATTTTTTTTTGGCCAGGGCTACAAATGGTGTGAGCTAAATATCAATGGCAATCATTTTCAGGGCTCTTGGTAGGATTTTTTTGTTAAGGAGTCCCGGACTTTCTTGAAAAAAAATGGGGGTCTGGGCTGAAAATCTGGGAGTCCTTGTGAAATTTTTGGGGGTCCCTATTGAAATGAATGGAATGAGTCTGGAAAGTGCATTTCAGTGTTGTTTATCAATATACCCATGTATTTTTTATATTCCTGAGTCATTATTTTGCAGATATAATATCAAAAGTTTCTTTTATTTCAGCGGTGTTGTTTTGCATTCCTTTTACAATGGTACCAGATGGCTAAAAAACACAGCAGCGAATGATCACATAATTACAAATAAAGAATTCACCTGTGATGTGACCATCTGTTGTTCATTCATTTGTTCACAATTTAACAATTATGAGAAAAATGTACTTACAGTTTTGCAGTCAATTCTGGTACATTGATTGAACTGGGAATTCTGCTGCTGCAGTTGAGTGCAGTGGCCCGATTTATTTGCCAAACTGCTACAAAGTTTGCCATTGGATTGGGTGCATTAGATGTAAACTTTTTTTTTATGACTAACAGTCATTGCTGACAGTCACCTATGTCTCCCAGTCACCTCCTGCCCCAAATATTTCTCCTTCGTTCTCTCCAGCACATGACATTTTTAGTTGCAATTACTTATAATCTAAAACACCCCTCTCCCCCGTTTCAGACTCCCAGTGCCCACCCACCACCCAACTCTAATAAAACATTGCAGAAACCTCCTCCCTCCCAGCTCCCACCCACCAATGATGACTCAGGCTTAGAAAGATGACACAATCTAACATGATTGTGTGGTTGTGCCATAGTGCAATTTTCTTAAGTTGTCTTTTTAACCTGGCTAAACCAAACTGGCTCCTTACATCACCTCCTGCCCAAACTTAAGTTACATCCATTCCTAGCACAATCTGGTGGAGGTGCCATCTGTGTGGCAAATAATTGCTGTTTTGTGTCTTGACCTGGCATAAAAGTGATTATTTCTTCTTCTACACCCTCCTGCCCACAATATCTCCAAACACCCTTCTGCCCAAAATTTCTCCCTGCTACTCTTCTGCACAAAATCGTCTTAAATGGACACCGTCAACCTGTTGTTCATCATATTATTTCTAGTTAAAAACCTACATTTTATGACTGCTTACCTTCTCTAAAATTCATTGATGTTGCTGTTTGTTTTGTCTGTCTCCTTGTTTAGTAGAACTGAAATGCATGGCAATGTAAATTTATAAACAATCTTGTTTTGTTTACAATCCTGGATCTGTTCTCGCTGCATACTTCCTGAGCATTAGAAACACACCCAAACAGTGCAGTCACTCATGAGGCAGTAGCCTCCTAAACTCCCACTGCAGGATGAGTGGCTAGACTGTGTTATGGGTGTTCCCAAGTCCAGGAATGATGCAGTTGAGGTTGATCAAGGAATGTAAACAAACAAGTTTTGGTTTGGTAACACCAGGATGTTGGGCAGTGTGTTTTTCATTTTTTTAAAGAAAAAAGAATCAGAATCAAACTACCAGTTACATCAGCAATCTTTACAGAATGTTTGCAATCTTAAAATGTGTTTTTCAAGCTAGGGACACTTTGAGCCTTAAAGGAGATTGGCAGTGTCCCTTTAAATTGTGTAAGAATACCTGGCTGTACCAGAGACATGGATTTGACTGGGGTAACTAAAAAGCCCCCCACTGTCCAACCCACCCACACCCTTTTTAGGCTTGATAGCTGTCACAATCTGCTGTCAAGACAGTGGCACAATCTGGCTGATATGGAACAACTCAGTCTGCAGTGTGTCTGCTTTCTGTGTGTACTTCTTTTCATGGCATACTTCTATGCTGGCAATGTCTCCTAACACCCCCTCCTGCCCATAACTTCTCCTAACATGACTCTCCTGTCCATAACTTCTCTGTCTCTCCTTCTGCACATTTCTTACCCACTCCACCCACAACCCACCTTGGCTCAGCAGGTCTCTCAAATCTGTCCGGTTTAAGACAGTGGCACAATCTAATCTGGTTGGTGGCATGAAATCTGCATAGTCTGCTTGTCTCTGAACTTCTTTTTTCATGGTATTGCCATTTTTGTGTGGCAATTTGCTAATAGTCTCCTGCCCAAACTTCTCCTAACACCCTCCTGCCCATAACTTCTCCTTACCCTCCTGCACGTTTCTTAATTGTGTGTGTGTGGTAGCTAAAAGAGAACTAGTGCCAGTGTTCATGACTGTATAGCACAATGGGGTGACTAAAAAGCCACCCATCCCCACCAACCCCACCCACAACTTACCTTGGCTCAGCAGGTCTCCCAAATCTGTCTGGTGTGTGTGACACAATCTGGGGGTGCCTCGGCATGAACTCTGTACCACTCTGTGTTTTCTGTTTGAACTTCTTTTTTCATGGCATGCCATTTTTAGGGCTGTGGGCAGAGCCTACAGCCCTTCTGGGATCAATTGGGTTGTAGCTCTAAAATGGCTGATCATGGAATTCCCTTTTTGGACTTTTGAAAGTATTCCTCCACAGCTGCAAAATAGTGCACTCCCCCTCTGATTTTTGCTTTTTGCTGCTTTATGTTAAAGGTGTCTGAAGGGAGGGGGGATGCTACTGTATTGCACTGCAGACCTTCTCAGGATATTAAGAAAAAAAACTTTTTAAACTGCTGTTTCTATTATCTGTCCAGCTCAGTCTAATAGATTTATTCTATTTCTTTCAGCAACCTAGGGGTTAACTTATTATATGTTGTCTGGAATTTACTGAAACTGAAAGATTACAGTGTCAGATTACAACTACAGCTGTTAGCTATCTCATTCCTATGGGCAGGACAGGTTGCATGCAGGCACACACACAGGCACAGCAGCAGCATGTACTCTTGACTAAATAAATTCAAAAGGACTGAATTAACAGCATGCCAGTTTTTGGTGATTGTGACTAAACAGCACTATATGGCACCAACAAGAAAATAACGTTGGTCATTTGGTAGCTCTTCACAGCCCTATTGGCTCTGGCTAGGGTTTGTTTCTGTGGCAATATCTTCTCCTAACACCCTCCTGCCCATAACGTCTCCTAACACCCTCCTGCCCATAACTTCTCCTAGCACACTCCTGCACACAACTTCTCCCATAACTTAATCTCCACGCTCTCCCTCCTGCACATTTCTTAATTGTTTTGTGTGTGTACTGTTGATGACAACAGAAGCCATTGTTGCAGACTGTGGAAAGAGCAGACTAGGTTAGGTAACTACATTGACAATAATCTCGACTGTCCCCCTACTAAAAAACAAACACCAAACTGCATTGGGCCATATTTATAGTTTACGCACTCCCCTACCCAATCATCTGAACTTGTTAGACTGTGGTCCACCCCTACTAAAAACAAAACATATTAAATTTAGCAGAATGGTGATCTTAATGGCCAGCCACCACCCCCAACCCCTGGGAAATTTAAATCTTGATCTGTTCCCGGATGGGACTCCACCAAAAGTAGCATTGGCCTCGGGGCTGAAAATTGTATTGCCCCCACCCCACCCTCATTGGAACAAAACATTTTGATACTTATCTTATTCTACTCCTGTGCCCAAGTTCCTTTATCGTCCTGTCTTTGGGTGATGTCAGACATCTGAGTTGTCTGAAACTAAAAAAAAACACTAGACAATTATTAAAACATTTTAAAATTTTAAATAATTATTTTTTCGCAGTCTTGTGGCCTTAAATTTCTTAAGTGCTGGATGAGGGTCATAGTCTTCAAGTTCAGCTCCTTCTTGGGCAATCTGCATCAGTTTGCTCACAGTGTCAGCCTTTAGGGAACATCTACCATTTGTTTTTATTTTGTTTTGTACAGAAAACCCTCTTTCACATGCCACTGATGTAACAGGTGACACAAGTAAAATATTGGCCATAGTGACAAAATTTGGGAATACATCTGAATAGTTCTCAATTAAGTCCTGGCAGACACTACTGAGCAAAGTCATTCATTTTCTAGATTTTAGAACAAGTTTGAATTGTCCGTAATCTTTCTCAGCCCTGTCTTGGTCAGTAAGTGCTGGCAGTGTTTCTTCTTTGAAGGTTGTCTCTTGGAAACAAGTGCAAACATCCTTGAGTTCCTGCAATCCATGGTCCATTATGTTGGAGTCATCTGGGAGACACTTTGAATTTAGAAGAACATTTAAGTTATGCAGCAGCTGCATTGAAGTTGTCCCAAATCTTGTATGAATGTTTTCAGTAAGTTGCATCAGGTATACCTGAGATGCCGTCTGGAACTGCATTTGCAGTGCTAGGTTGTAATTCACTTTTGATCCTGCCACATGCCAGGATGTTGGTCAAGTTCCTGAAATGTCTTTTGTAGCTCTACCCCATTCTTGCCTTTAAACTGTTGCAGTCTAGTAACTGTGGCTTCTGTGATGCTACTGGACACGGAAATGTCAACACTGTTCAGTTGTGTGACTGAAGAGAGTTTATTCACCACATCTAAGACATCCATGAAAAAAGAAGTACATAAGAATAAGCAGACTGATTTCAGTTTTGTGTGAAGGCCCTTTGCTTCTGCCACACCTTTTGCTGCAGTATCATGCTCTAGGGCTTGTAAAAGTGCAGGGTATGATCTGTGAATTTCTTGAACCGCAGTATGCATTGACAGCCACCGAACATTTGCAGGTTCTTTTAGGGACAGATATCTGATATTGCCATCATTGAGAGTTTCCTGGATGAAACGCAAGGCATTGTACCGTACTGCAGAGTTGCTATAGTAGCTGTACACACTTTTGATGGTTACTTGATATTCACCGAATACAGGGTTGTCCCGACATGCTTGACCTGCTACCAGTGCCAGTCTGTGGGCAACACAATGGATCTGAATCAGCCTTGGGTTAACTTGCAGTCTTAACTTTGCACCCACCCTATTGTGCATTCCAGTCATGACTCTGGCACCGTCACTTGCTAGTGTGATTATTTTCATAGGATCAACTGCATTAACAGAACACACATTTAACAGTTCTCCCACATTTGTGTCTGCACTCCCATCAGGTATTGCAATACAGTCAATGAAATTAATTTTGGCCTGTGCCTTGTATATGCACTTCACATAAATGTTCAGCTTTTTGTGAATGGTTACATCAGCAGTTTCATCCGCTATTACCCCAAGAAACTGAGAACCAGCTAAGTGAGCTTTGGTTTCTTCCTGTAGGACTTCGTTTATGGAGTTGAGCATGTCGTATCTTGCATCCCAACCAGAGTAGATTGTGCCACTGTCTTGCAAGGCAGGACAGCCATTTTGTTTCTGTGGATGTAAAACACCACCATTAGTGTCATTCCACAAGCAGCTGCCACCCTGTGCCCCGGCCCAAAAGATTCCATTCCTCACCTGTAAAGCTATCAGTGTTTCAAACTGGTTCAGTGATTGCCCTTGTTTGGTAAGGTAGTATATTGTCATTAACTAAGCAACTTTATTGTCATCCTTTGCTTCAGGACCCGAAATCTGCTTCTCAGATGCCAGTGGCAGAGATAGACAGTTTTCTGCTGTTTTCTTTCCAGTGTGCACCAGCAAATGTTCTCTGTTTCTTTCATGTCTGTAGAAAGCAGACACTTCAAGATTGGTTGTGCCAGTTGTGGCAAATGGGTTGTTTTTGCCACGTTTTTTACACCAACTGCACTTCTCAACAATATTCCCCTCTAATTCCTCCTTTACAAGTCATGGAAATAAATTTGTCCAGCTGTTGCTCCACAACCTTAATTTCTTGTTGCTTTTAGTAGATGCAGTCTGTTCAGACTGCTTATCATTTTCAGTTTCAGCATTCCACAATGTCAACAGTCTCCTGAGATGTGCTTAAGTCACGCTCTGAGGGTGATGTTGTTTGTTCCTTGTCCTTTGCTGTGGAGGATTCTCCTCCACCAAAATAATCAGTAAGGCTTTGTTGAGACATGCTGTGTGCCACTCACAAGGCTTCCCCCACCCAGATTCTTCACTCTTCTCCTCCTCCTCCTGCTGCAGTGCACTCCTGACTTGGCCCTGCACAAAAAGACACAGTATAAACCCTAAGTTCACTAAACCATCAACCAGAAATAGTCGCGATGCCCTAACTGCCTAAAATAATTGTAAATTGAAAAATTACCCTTTCCTTGTTAAGAAAACACACTGGTGCCTCCAGCGAATGTGTGCAGCCTGCTGGCCACACAAATACACCTGCGCATCTCCTCCTTCTCAGGTGACTGGGGTGGACTGTCCGACCATGTGTTTGTTTGTTTTTTTAAATTTAAACACTTTTTCTTTTGTTTGCTCTTTCTCTCCCTGCCACATTTGTCCATTGCTGGCAAAATGGCTCCTGAGAGCCTGTTGGTCCTCCAGCTCTCGTCCCCTGGATGAACCAAAGTGACGGCTCCAAGGGGGGAACTGATCGCCCCCTCCCCACAAATACTGCTGCTGGCAGCCCTTCTTCCTCAGTCCCCCCTGCCCACCTGGTGGTGTGCACCACTCTCCAAGGTACCAAAACCACCAGGCGGCAAAGGGGAAGGATGGGAGGGAAATAAAATCATGCATTTCGCGCATGCACAGTGCACGGGCCACTCAGGACTCCCGGGCCTGTACTGTGGAGAGTCTCTGGGACTCTCAGAGCTGGAGGGCGAGCGTCAGGGAGCACAAAATGTGCGTGAAGGACGTGGGCGCCCGCATTCCTGAGAGCCCTGCATTTTACACATTGCCCCCCAAAAAAATGAATTAAAGTCCCTGTGTCATGAGTAGTGTTTCCTGAAAATGTCATGCTATTTGGTTTTGTGATTTCCTTTAAATCGGCATTTGTTAACTTGTTTTGCACTAACTGGAAACAGGGTGTTTCTGTCCCTTTGACTGAGCCTTGGAGAGTCATGACATCATATTATCAACCTTAAAACCAACCTATTACCACTACCTCCCAACCTCCTAGACAAAGCCACTTCTTTTGGCCGCCCACTCTCTCCTGCCCCAGTCTCCCCTCCCCCTCACCTTGACTCCTCCTTGGACTCTCACACTAGGTGTCACACCTCTTTATCTCCTTCGCTACATATAAACACTGTCCTTTACCCTAGTTGAATGCTCTTGACGCTGTACTAGCACCATTGGTACTATGATTGACATTGTAATCTTATTGTGTACTAGCTACTTACTATTCGAGTATTGTATATTAACTGTTTGTTATTGTTGTCATTGTCACTGTTTGACGTGGAACCTTTGTAAAAGAGCTCTGAGCTCAAAAGTATGATCCGAATCCCTAAATAAATAAAATAAAATAAAATATTGGCATTAGCTATTGCTTCAGCAGTGCAAGTCCCTGCTTGACTTGATGAGCTAAAAAGCTGTTTAACTTCCTAACTAGAGCAGTTTGTTGAGTTAATTGTTTGCTGTCCAGGGTTTTTACTAACTCAGTCTCTGGTTTGTATTCAGATGAATTAGCTGAAAATTTATCATTCTGTTTTTATAAAAAGC
This sequence comes from Neoceratodus forsteri, assembly GCA_016271365.2. Classification (NCBI taxonomy): domain Eukaryota; kingdom Metazoa; phylum Chordata; order Ceratodontiformes; family Ceratodontidae; genus Neoceratodus; species Neoceratodus forsteri. The sequence goes on from CM057449.1 coordinate 1,335,068,585, forward strand.
TTATCATTTTAGTTTTAGTGCTGAATTGAAGTGGTATGTATTTTGAGAAATCAGCTTGTCTGTATCACAGCTGTGAGTTCGGTCCTATCAAAACTGTTTTTTTTTTTCTAGCTATATAACACTGGGTTGTTTATTTAATAGATATAAAATAAATCTAAAGTGTAGTAATTCATACAAGTAGTTTTTCTTTGATGTAGATTCAATAAATCAGTTCATGTAAGAACAGCTGTTTTCCTCTCAGATTGAAAAACAGTTGCCTGTCACACTTGGCTATATCCGACACATGTGCTATATAAACTCACAAATTTCAGTTCTTTGATGGTTTCTGTGTGAAAATACATCATGTATATGTATAACTAGAAACACTGTATCACATCCTAATGCTCCCATCTCCTGCCTACAGTTGAAGCAGCTGCACTCCGCTGCCCCCGCCACCTGCCTCACAAGCCCCCTGTCTCCTGCCCCACATTTGAGGCTGCTGCACCCTGTTGCCCCCTTCTCCTGCCTGAACAATCAGGGCCATTGCACCCTGCTGCCCAAGCCTGAACAGCTGTGGTTGCTGTACCCTGCTGCCCATTGCCCCCCCCCCCCATCAGAGCTGCTGCACCATGTTGCTCCCAGTTTCTGTCACCACAGTCGGGGCTGCTGTGCTCTGCTATGCCCTAGAGTCCCATGTTCCTTGCCTCCACATTTAGGGTTGCTGCACCATGCCACCAGAGGTGGGGCTTTTTATTGCACCCTGCTACCTACTTCCATTTTCCCAAATGGGCAGGGCTGCTGCAACATGCACATCCTGTCCCACAGTCAGGGTTGCTGCGATGCCCCCCCGTGTCCTGCCCCAACAATCGAGGCTTCTGCACCATGTTGTAGTTTGTCCCCTGCCACCATAGTCGGAGCTGCTGTATCCTGTTCCTGTCTACGCAGTTAGAGCTGCTGTGCCCTGCTGCACCCTACAGCCCCATGCCTCCACTGCCCCATGACTCCACAGTTAGCATTGCTGCACCATGCTGCCAAATGCCATCAAAGTCATATTTTTTGCTGCACTGCCCAAAAGAACAAAACAGAAAAATACTTTCATCTTGTGTTATGGGGGTGAAGGAAAGAAGGCAGTAAGGTGCAGACATCTTGACTGTTCAGCCAGGAGACAAGGGCGGCATTAAGGTACAGCAGCCCAAACTGTGGGACAGGGTGTGGCAGCCACACCTTGGTGTAACTGACACAACTTTGGGGGCAGAGGACAGGGTGCAGCAAATGCCATAACTCTTGTGGCAAGTGGCAGCATGGTGCAGCAGCCCTGACTGTGGAGGCAAGGGGCCCCTAGGGCACAGCAGACCACAGCAGCCCTGCCTGAGTAGGCAGCAGCAGGGTGCATCAGCTCTGGCTGTGGTAGCAGGGGACTGTGGACAGGATGTTGCACAAACCTTTGGGCTAGAACACAGGAGACCATCAGGGTACAGCATCCCTGACTGTGGGATGGGGTATGCATGGTGCAGCAGCTGTAACTGTTCAGGTAGATGATAGGGGCAACAGGGTGCAGCAACCTCAACTGTGTGGGAGAAGACAGTGGGCAGCAGGGTGCAGCAGCCTCGAATGTAGGGCAAGAGACAGGGGGCTTTTGTGGCAGGGGACAGGGCAGCAGAGTGCAGCTGCCTCAACTATGGCACAGGAGAGAGTGGGCATCAGTAGGCTCTATACTGTTCAAGATCCAGAAGAAAAAAGCACTCCAGCCTGATAACGGCAAAAATGTAGGTCCAAACGAAAGTTAAATGCTGAAAAATGTAGTTTTAATGCAAGATGCAAAAAGACCTTCTGGCTACCAAACACACAGCACACCAAACCCAGCGCTCCGACTCAAACAAGAGTCTTCATGAGGGGTAACACATAACTGGTGATACAGAACCTTAAATGTGGAGACTAATTAAATCCAAACAACAATCAAATAATTAAGTCTAAATGAAAAACACGATATGTATTAGAAAAATAATCGTCCCAAAGTACAAATAACAATGCAGTTCTCCATTTCAATCACTAGATGGAGCATCTTATAAAGTGCAGAAAGCACATCTCAACACTTTTTGATATAGAAATGTGACTGATTTATCACAATAAACAAATAATACTATAGGATCATAATAACATAAAATAGCAAAACCTCTGGCATAGCAAGGCAACAGATAAAAAATAAGCTGCAAGGCAACATTCATTAAATGGACCTCCTTGTAAATGAGGACCAAAATAGCCAGAGGGCAGCGAAAATGAAAAAAGCACATATGATATTCATAAGAAAAACAAACATCCCAAAACAGTCATAACAATTAATGCAGTTCTACATTTGAATCACAAGACGGAGCAGCTATTTAAAGTGCAATAAACACATCTAAATACTTATTGATATAGAAATGCAGCTAATTTGTAAATGAATGTACATACAATGAAATGATAACATGAATAGGCCAAACCTCCAGCATAGCAAGGCAACAGGCAGAAGATAAACTGCAAGGCAACTTTTTACTTGTAGGACCTCCTGGTAAGTGAGGACCAAAAAGCCAGAGGGCAGCCAGATGAAATTAAATGAGAATGGACCTAGGGAAAATGCAAAAAAGAGGGTATTTAACAATAAAAAATAATATAAATACTAAATCTCATTCCTTTCTCATAGATAGCACCAACTGCAAATGTACAAAACAGCAAATAATAATACTAATCATCATTTCTTTATCAAAAATGGCTTCAGGTCCCATTTGTCATTCAGTCCTTGTAGTTTAACACTACGTAAAGTGTAACTCCACATACTTTCACGCTGTAAAAGCAAATTCGATCTGTCTCCTCCATTTTTCATAGGTGGAACATGTTCTAATCCCACAAATTTCAAATCATCTGGTTTAGATCTATGAACATCTAAAAAATGAATTCCTACCGGGGTATCTCCCCTACCATTCATAGTGGAACTAACATGTTCCTGCAGTCTCTATTTCAAGGGCCTAATGGTTTTACCAACTAAAGTAAATTACAAGTACACCACAGAACATATACTACATAAGAGGTATCACAAGTTATCAGTTCTCTGATATCAATTGTAATATCAGACAAGTTAGGATGTACAAACTTTTTGGAGGGGACACCAAATTTGCAAATATTGCAGTGATTACATCTGTAATAACCACAAGGACGTGGAGGCAACCAGGTAGATGTATTTCTTAAGGGAATAGCCATTCTACTGTGAACCAATTTGTCTCTAAGATTCTCACTTTTATTAAAGGTTATTCTGGGTTTCTTACCAAAAGAAGCAGCTAAATCACTGTCACCCAATGAAATGTGCCAATTCCTATGTATAATGTTGCCTATATGTCCTGCCACATAGAGGATAATGCCTAGGAAGTGGTTGTTAACCACGCTGTAATCACCTAGAGCGGTTGCCAGGACAATTAAGTAAACCTCGAGAGCGCAGCTCGAGAGGTTTACAGTTGTCCTGGCAACCACGAGGTGATTACCTCCGTGGTTAACAACCACTTCCTAGGCATTTTTCTTTATAGTGTATGGAGTGAAAAAACATCATCCCAGAAAAAACACAGCGTTGAACCTGACAGAATGTAAAACTTACCATTACATTTATTCAAAACACTATGAACATGCAACTCATGGCAACGGATGACATTGCGACGTTTGGTTTTATTTAAAAAATCACTAAAGGGTTACTAAAAGAGTCCGTTACATGCAGCACATTTGAGGTTGGTCAGTTCTTGTCATGTGATGTGCGGCTGACGAGTCGCTCGCGACTTCACCTCTGATGTGCGTGGGCAGACATGGAGATTGTGGGAACAGCAGGAGGTAGGCCTGGGGAGATAAAATAAGCAGAAAATTGAGCTTTTAAACTGGGTACACATTTAATATATTAACTAAGAAGGTTCTTTTGGTGTCGATGTGCCTGATACTTACAAAGATTCGTCGGAGGATTGTGGGGCTGTGCTGGTAGCCATCGCGACGTATGCTGCGGTGCTTTACGGACTGAATGAGTGGGTTTGTTAACTTTTTGAATGTTAACTGATTGGCGTTCCATTTTTGGAATCATGTCAGCTGCTTTGTTCTCTTTTGTAATCCCATCGATGTGACGTCTCTATGCAAGGTTTACAGCATGTGATGTCACATTGATGGTATTATCAGATTGTAATACTGCAGAAAACACAGGTTAATTGACTGTCTCTATACATTATATGATTATAATCTGTCACAAAGGTGCAAGGTATCATATCCTTATTTCTAACTTCCTTAGCCGTATTTTTAAGGAGATCCTCTCTGTTCATGTCAAAAACTTTTTCTTTTGTGTGTTTTAACTGTTCTTTATTATAGCCTCTATGTTCAGATCTTTTAATAAGTTCATCAGTTTGATCTAAAAAATCTTTATCACAACTGCAATTCCTTCTAAGTCTGAGCATCTGGCTAAAAGGAATTGAACTCTTTAAACTGTAAGGATGGGCGCTGCTAGCTAATAATAACGAATTAGTGGCAGTATCTTTTCTAAAACATTTAGTTTCAATTCTGTTGTGTTTAACTGTCAAGTTCAAATCTAAAAAAGAAATGGTTGTAGGATCCACGGTGTATGTAAACATCAAATTATATTTGTTTATGTTTAACCACCTCATAAAATCAGGTATGAATTGTTCCGATCCTTCCCAAATACATAGTATGTCATCAATAAAACAATGCCAATGAACTATGTATTTGACAAATGGATTGAAGTCAGAGAAGACAGCTGTCTTTTCCCAATAGCCTAAAAATAAGTTGGCATAACTAGGAGCTAAAGAAGAGCCCATCGCTGTACCACACTTCCGTAAATAAAATTCCCCCTGAAATTAAAAATAATTGTGTGTGAACAAAAATTCCGTGGCTTCCAAAATAAATTCATGTGGAATGTTGTTACTAGTCCTTGACAACTCCTCTAACCAGAATTTCACTGCACTCAGTCCCATGTGGTGTTGAATAGATGTATACAAAGATTCAACATCTATGCTAATCCATTTGTAATCAGATTTCCAATTTAGATTCTTAACAATGTTTAAAATTTCCTTACTATCTTTGATATAAGACGGAAGAGCCACAACCTGAAATTGCAGAAAGAAATCAATGAATTTTTCCCAAGTTCTGTGTTAAAGAATTACATCCTGACACTATGGGCCTTCCCGGAGGGTTCACTAAATTTTTATGGATTTTAGGGAGAATGTAAAAACTAGGAACTGCAGGAGATTCCTGCCAAATGAATTTATATTCATCACTAGTAATCAGACCACTATCCACTGTGTGCTTTAACAGCTGAAATAATTCTTTTTTAAAAGCTAATGTGGGGTCAGAAGGCAATTTATAGTAATTGTCAGCATTTTCCAACAAGGCAAGTACTATATTACAATAGTGATTTCTTTTCCTAGAATTACAATATTACCCCCTTTATCTGCTGGTTTTACCACTATAGATTCATTTTTACACAAACTCTCTAGGCCGGGCAGTGTTTTCATCTTGTGTTATGTTATAAAACTTAGGAATTGTTTTATTAACAAAAATGTCCTGAACTTGTTGACACACTGTCATTTCAAAGACCTGTATATGAGTATTAAAAGTATTAGGGCAAAAAGTAGATGTCCTTGTAAACTTGCCTTTCCTTAAAGTTAAAATGTGCTGATTAGCATTCAGTATAGTGTTACTTGAAGTTTGAAGCTGAGGGGTTACAGGATCATTTGCACTTTGTTCCTGTAAAATCAGTTCTTCTATTATGTCTAAATTCAAGTCCATGTCCCGTAACTCCAAATCTTCATATGAAGTAATATCCTCAGTCCCAACAGTTTGTACTCCTTCATTATTAATAGCACTAATCAACAGTTCCAGATCTTCAGAATTTCTGGTATCTTCTAATGCCCCCCATTGTTGTTATTCTTTCTTTGTGCTGAAAAAAAGATCTAAGTTTTATTTTGCAAAATAATTTCTGTAAATCCACAAAGATTTTAAATTCATTGACAGAAGGAGTGGGAACAAAATTGAATCCTCTTCGAAGAACTGATATTTCAATAGAAGTAAGAATATGGTCAGATAGATTTATGACCTGTAGCTGATTTCCTTGTTCCTGATTCTCAAAGATCTCTCTATTTTTGATGACGTGTCTACCTCCTCTTCTCCCTCTTCTGGTCTTCCTTTTTACGTTCGCTTGCACGCATGCGCAAGGAACGTTTTGGGAGAGTAGCACACTTAGAGGTGTGCCTCTCCCACCCAATGCACTGCTCCCTTGAGCAGGCATGGCGGTCCTGCACCTATGGGTGCAGCAGCTCAGTATGACAGCGGTGTTCCTCTGCTTCAAAGAAAAACACCGCTGCCATACTAAGCGCCACCCCCCCCTCGCATCACGTGCTACCTCCCCCCCCGTGCACGTCCATCACGCCGCCCAAAGCTTCTGTGCCACACTGGGAGCCACCCCAGCATGGCAAACATTGTTTGCCGGCCAGGTGCCCAATCCCCGTCGGCTCCACGGCCCCTCCAAAGCCATCCTGCTGCCACGCTGGGAGCCCACTCCAGCGTGGCAAACGCTTGTTTTATTTTTGCCGACGGGTGCCCAATCCCCGTCGGCTCCTCGGCGCCCCAGCATAGTTTGCCGACGGGGTGCCCAACCCCGTCGGCTCCTCAGCCCCCAGCCATCTTCTGCCACGCTGGGAGCCCACCCAGCATGGCAAGCGTCCCACGTCGTCTTTTTTTTTTTTTCAAACCTGTAAAACAAAAACTGTCCCTGGCCCGTCTCCCAACCCCACAACCCGCACCCACCACTGCGCACCTAGCCTCCCACACACCCCTCACCCCATACTTACCTCTGGACTCCGGCGCGGCGATCTTCAGTGGACCGGGAACACGTCTGCACTCTTCAAGGTGACCGCGAACTGAGAAATGCCAGTAAGCTGTATAATGGGCTAGATGGGGGTTTCAACTTTATTGCATACTCAGTCATTTTGAATTTTGACCAATTTTCAACATAGGGTTTTGCTTCTCATGAATGATGTGTCACTGTCACGGTGGTATTGGTTGGCGGTGATTTCGCAGGCACTGCGCGAAATCACCCTTCAGCCTTGAATAATGTTATTACAGTCACATCATTCATGAAAAGGGGTCCCAAAAACCCCATGTTGAAAATCTGGTGCAAAAATTCCAAAAAATGACTGTTTTACAGTGTGCGTTGCGCAGTTCCTACGCAGGCTCGTAAGTTCGCGAATTTTCAATATTTTCACTCCAGATCTTCAACATTGCCATTTTATCACACCTTCTTATGAGTTGTACAGCTGTCATTTTTCACATCTCACCCAAAACGTGTTTCAGCCCATGTAGCGCATAATGGCGCAGTCGGTGTGCGAAATCAATGTATGGAACACATTAAGAAAATCACAGTGACACTGTTCATGAGCAGAGGTCTTAAAATGGCTGTGTTGAAAATTGGTTAAAAATTCCAAAAATGACTGTTTTACGTCGTCGTGCAGTAAGTTCCTATGCACGCTCGTATGTTTGCGAATTTTCAATATTTGCACTCCAGATTTTCAACATTGCCATTTTACCACACCTCCTCATGAGCAGTACAGCTGTCATTTGTCACATCCTGCCCAAAATGTGTTTCTGCCCATGTAGCGCACAATGGCGCAGTCGGTGTGCGAACTCAATGTATGGGACACATTAAGAAAATCACAGTGACACTGATCATGAGCAGGGGTCTTAAAATGGCTGTGCTGAAAATTTGGTGAAAAAATTCCTAAATATGACTGTTTTATGAGTCTGCGTTGCGCAGTTCCTACGCACGCTCGTAAGTTTGCGAATTTTCAATATTTTTACTCCAGATTTTCAACATTGCCATTTTACCACACCTCCTTATGAGCACTGCAGCTGTCATTTTTCACATCTTGCTCAAAATGTGTTTCCGCCCATGTAGCGCACAATGGCAGTCGGTGTGCGAACTCAGCGTATGGGACACATTAAGAAAATCACAGTGTCACTGTTCATTAGCAGAGGTTTTAAACTGCCAATGTTGACAATTTGGTGAAAAAATTCCTAACAATCACTGTTTTACCAGCGTGCATTGCACAGTTCCCACGCATGCTCCTAGGTTTGCGAATTTTCAATATTTCCAGTCCAGATTTTCAACATTGCCATTTTACCACACTTCCTTATGAGCAGTACAGCTGTCATTTTTCACATCCTGCCCAAAACATGTTTCCGCCTATGTAGCACACAATGGGGGTAACAAAAAGGTCATGCTGACAATTTATTGTGCAAATACCAGCAATCGCACAGGGCATTAGGGTAAAGCACCATACATGCCAAACACCACTGCAAACGCCTGCAAGCGAACGTTCGGCATTGACAAATGCTTGTTCTTTTTGCTGATGTTCTAAAACTACCTGTTGATCTTTGTCTAAAAAAGACTAGTTGCAGAGTGATTATCTTTGGAATTATTTTGATTGCCGTTTCCTCGTTTACAACGTCTAGTGTTAGATTCAAAGCGGACCCTCGATCGACCTCTGCTGACAGAGCGCTTCCTAGCCCATGCTGTAATATGCCCTTTCTCGTAGTAAACTTTGTCCCTTAACAACTTCGTAGTTTTTTTCTTGATAACTTCCAATTCATGTTTCTGTATTTTGTTTTTAAGTTTAACTTCAAGCTCCTTATAATCGGGATGGCGAATAAATGTAGCTAGGAGCGTTTTAGCCTCACACAATTCTTTTACCAGATCATCGTATTTCAATTTGTCAAACTTGATTAAAAGTTCCAAAAATATTTTTGAACACTCACAGGCCGCTCAAATCCATTCCTCATTAAGGGGAAAATCATCTATGCCACTCGATGGGGATATCTGAATTCGCAAACCCCTCGGTGCTAGACCTCTTTCAATATATTCCTCTAGAGTGGAGATATCATAGGTAATGTCAGTTTCTTTAAGTAAGAGCTTTTCCAATTTGTTAAATGCAGACCTGATATTGATATAGCTGTTTCCTTTATCTGTCGTTGTACTTCTTGTCGATGCTTCTCCTTCTTCTCTCCCTAGCCCTTCTCCGTCTCACATCCGGATCAACAAATTCATTCCAGGTGTAACCAACGGCTCCATCATCATTATTTTCTGCTTGCTGCATAATATAGAACAAAGTCCTACTTGCAGGCACACAAGGCAGTTATTTATTAAATGAGCCATAAGTACAACTAAAAGCGTGAACTAGTGTTTGGTAAATAATTCCAAATCCACCTTCTGTCGTCTGCAGTCGCTAAAGGCGAATACGTGAACCCAAAAACAAATGTGCTGCGATCGGCATACAGAACATAGGAAGGTGCTTAATTAAGGGTTGCCAACCCACAAACGAACCAGATCCAGAAGAAAAAAGCACTCCAGCCTGATAACGGCAAAAATGCAGGTCCAAACGAAAGTTAAATGCTGAAAAATGTAATTTTAATGCAAGATGCAAAAAGACCTTCAGGCTACCAAACACACAGAACACCAAACCCAGCGCTTTGACTCAAACAAGAGTCTTCATGAGGGGGTAACACGTAATTGGTGATACAGAACCTTAAATGTGGAGACTAATTAAATCCAAACAATAAAATAATTAAATAATTGTCTAAATGAAAAACACATGATATATATTAGAAAAATAATCATCCCAAAGTACAAATAACAATTAATGCAGTTCTACATTTCAATCACTAGATCTATACTGTTTCTAGTTATACATTATGGCCCAGATATTCAATGCAGTTTCACGTGGTGCAACTGAGTTGCGCCGGCGTAAGTGCAGACATGCGCCAAGGAGCGATATTCAGCAGGAGCCAGTGTGCAGCATAAATCCCATTGCGCCAGTGCGCCACTATAATGAATGCAGGTGCAAGTGCAGGGAGGGGGGGGCGTGCCCATGAATATCCAGCTCGGTGCGACATTCAACCATTGAACCATAGCGCAAGTGCGGAGCAAAGCAGAGATGCGTGAAGCAGACTTGTTCCTGTAAATACAGGAGCGCAAGCACACAGAAAGCACTTGGTGCCAGGCGAGAGAGAGCAAGAGAGAGAAAGAGAAAGGCAGACAGAAAGACAGAAAGAAAGAGAGTGAGAGACAGACAGACAGACGTACAGACCAAGGCAGACACAGAGGGAGAGGGACAGAGGTGGCAGTGGAAAAGGAGACGGGCAGAGAGAGCGTGACAGACAGGTAGACACACTGCCAGGCAGTGCACCAGGGTGGCACAGAGCCCGCAACAGCCAACTGCCCAGGGGGATATAGGACAGCAAGGGCCATGTATAGTGCACCCTTCGTGATGGAGGCCGTACTGCGGGGTGTTAGGGGGCAGCAGGAACAGTGACGTGGCTGTGGAAGGGCCCGTCAGCAGTATGCCTGACACAGGTGGTACCGCGCCTGCATCACCTTCGAGCAGTACAGTGACGTGGAGATTATGGGCTGGTACCACCTGAACAGGGCCATTCTGAGGCAGCTCTGTGAGCTGTGCAGTGAGGAGATGCAGGCACCCATCAGACAGAGTCACGCCATGTCCATGGAGACGAAGGTGATAGCCATCATGTGCTTGCTCGCCACGGGCACCTTCCAGAGACCAACAGGGGACACCACAGGCATAACCCAGTTGGCCACATGCCGCCTCCTCACACGGTTCCTCAACACTCTGCTGCCACGTGCATCGGAATACATCCGTTTCCCCAGCACATAGGCGGAGCGTACAGCAACCATGCAGGACTTCCACAGGGTAGCATGTATGCCTGGCGTGATTGGGGCCATTGTCTGCACCCATGTGGATATCCGCATGCCACCTGGCCCTGAGGGTTTGGCGTACATCAATAGAAAGGGGAGCCCGAGTGTCAACTGCCAGGTGGTGTGCGATGCCACAGTGCGCATAACCAATGTCTCCGCCACACACCCTGGGAGTGCACATGATGCGTTCATCTGGCACAGCTGTGTGCTGTGCCACAGGTTCAAACGTGGGGATATCCCCCACAGGCCATCTAGTGGGTGAGTCTGGCACGGGCAAGGGGCGATGGGCAGAGCATACCATAGGATGGGGAAGGGCAGGGTGTGCATGTTGGCGTGGACGGCAGGGACAGGCAAGGGGTGCAACCTAGCATAGCAGGGGCTAACCATGTCATTATCCACACAGGGGACAGCGCCTATTCACTGCGGCCCTGGCTGCTCACCTCCTACCGGTGCCTGTCATCCCCAGCAGAAGAACGCTACAATGAGGCACACGCCAGCACATGCAACATCATCGAGAGAGTCTTTGGCATGCTGAAAGCATGGTTCCATTGCCTAGACAGGTCAGGCGGTGCCATACAGTACAGCCCCTCGAAAGCCTGTGGACTATTCCTGGCCTGCTGCATACTGCACAACATGGCCATTGACCGTGGGATTGCTGTCGAGGCTGATGAGGGTGACAGTAGTGGGGACGATGGAGGCAATGGGCCGGAGGGAGGTGGACAGCCACCCCCTGGGCGGAGGGATCCCTGGCTGATCCAGCAGGCAAGACGGCACAGGGACACCATAGCACGGGAGCACTTTGGTGCATGCAGGTAGGTGGTATGAAACACTAGGCCACACAAACAGGTACAGCACACATGTAGGGGCATGCATGACAATGAGCATGCACACACTGAGGCGGGAAGCAGGGGTAAGGGTGACAGGGGCACACATTCACACACAGCACCCCGCACAGCCCCCCACACACACACCCACACACACAGGTGTGGGTATGTGGCATGGATCAGATGCGTTGCACCAGTGCACAGGCACAACTGGTGCAGGACTGCTGTCATCACGCCCACGCCACATGGCCCAGCAGCCGGCAAGCATGCACACAGGCAGCGTGTGGAGTGACACACAGGCACCACACCTGCGCCAGGCGTACCCACATTGCCTATGTGCGAACTGGGCAGCAGCTGCAGTCTGCAGGCGGGGTGGGCTGCACATCAGGGCTGCTGTGCGGAACCTTGGCCACCACGGCCATGAAGGCAGCTGCGCCTGGGCTGATCGGCAGCCACAGGCTGCACATCAGCCATGGGGGGGTGTGCAACAGCCCTCCAGGGGTGGAACCGCGGGACTGTGACCGCATGGGTATGTTGAGGTGCCTAAACAGCCCAGCCCCGGGTGTGCCTGGGATGCTGACATCTGAGCCTGGCGTCAACTGCGCAGGGGTCGCTCGACGCCTGGTACACGGGGTGGATTGCACACTGCGGGGGGGGGGTCATCTGTGCCTGGCCATGCCCTGTGGCAGCCAGCAGCGTAAAGCCATCCGAGGTCGCGGTGGCAGTGTGGTCCAGGGAGGTGGTCGTGGCCTCCTGCATGCGCTGCATCCCTGCCAGGATCTGCGCAGTACCCCTCTCCTGCTGATCGGCTAACTGGCGCACTTCCGCACGCAGTGCGCGCACCCCAGTGGTGAGCAGCACCTGTTGCTGAACGAACTCCCACAGCAAACGGGTGTGCCCATTCAGCAGCTCGGTGTCCTGGAGCTCCCGGGCCAGACGCCAATCTCCATGTGGTAACTGGCCACACTGCACAGCCCCCCTCTTCGGTGGACGCTGCACAGTGGGGCCTGCAGGGGGATTGGGTACAGCAGGCGCACTGGCGGCAGACCCTATGACTGGCTGCCTGGTGGCACCTGCAGCCCGCTGCTGTTGCCCGTACAGCCGCTGCACACCACCCAGCGCCTGCATGGCAGCACCAACTCCACCACAGGGCACAGCCTGGGCAGCACACACCGCTGCTCCCGCAGTGGTGGCGGGCAGCTGTTCCGCCGCCGGCAGGGAGCTGGCATGCTGCCTGTGTCAGTGGCCAGCAGGGGCTTCTCCCCCACAACAGTGGTCATGCTGTTCTAGATGAGCGTTACATCATCATTGGTGTAGGACCCCACCCCGATCTGTGTCTCTGTGCACCGGACCTCAAGGCTGGCATCCTGCAGGAAAACATCCAGGGCCTCATCCGAACCCAGGTCCAGGACATCCGCCTGCACAGCTGTGGTGAGCTGCAGCCAGTCAGGCCCCTGGATCCCCATGGAGGTGGAAGGCTGGTCCTCCGGGGCTGGTCCAGTGGCCACGGCTGCTACCGCTGCCCCATCATCCGCACAGAGGCATGCTGGTGCTGCAAGAGAAAGAGAGGCGTGTTAGTGATGCATTACCCACATGTGCTCCCTCCTCCCCTGCCACTGCCTATGCCCCGCAGCCTGGCATGCACGCGGTGCACATCGCATGACAGGCATGTTGCCAAAGATGTGACGCCAGCATGGCCATGTCCGCACTCTTCCATGCCCACAGCTGTGTGTGGCTGACATACTTACCATGTAGTGATGGGCTGCCACCCATCTGGAATCTGCTGCCAGGCACACCCTCCACTGTGCTGCGGCGCATGGTGGCTGCCACCAACTCCTCCTGCGCCGTGAGCAGTGGTGCAGCTGCAGGCCCCCCTCCGGTGGCATTCTGGGAGGCACGGATGGCCCCCACCCTCTCCTTGATGTGTCTCTTGCCCGTGCCCACCTTCTTCCTGCACTTAGCACTGGTGGCTGCCCTGCTGGTTCACATATGCTGCCACCTCCACCCAGGCCCCAGCCCTGGCCTGTGGTGTGCCCGTGGCACCACTTAACAGGGGCTCCCTATCAAGGTAGGCCTCGAATAGAGCCTCTGTCTCTGTCTTAGTGAAATTGGGCCAGCGCTTGCAGGCAGGCCCACGCTCCTCACCCTCCTCATGTTCCAACTTGTTGTTTCCTGTGGACATGGACAGCACAGTGTGTCAGTGGCAGCAGCACCCTGTTCCGTCTCCCCTGCTGTGCTGGCTGCTCCCAGTGTGCTACAGCAGCATGTGCAACTTGCCTCGAAAGGATGCAATACCGGTCCATGGCCTGTGCTGATCCGTGGCACTTTTATAGCACATCGCATGCAAATGAGCTTTGGTGCAACAGTAATGACGTGCTAACTCCCCCAGTGCGCCACGCATTGGCTGATGAGCTCATTTGCATGTGGCAGCTGAATATCGTGATTTTACTCCGTGCGCAATAAGTTTGCTCCAGAGCAAGTCGCAGTGCAATGCGCAAACATGTGCAGCGCACAGGACTGCAGTGCGCATGTGTTGGATGGTTTAATGTCACCAGTCGCGCACTGTGCGCCGACTGTGAGATGGGGCCATGGCGCATGGTGCGCCAGGCTTGCTATTGCACACTGTGCGGTGACCGAACCCTGACCCCTGCTGTGACCTCTACCCCTGGGTGACCCCGCCTAGCCATGCCCCTGCCACACATTTCTGAGACTGTGCGATGGGCGGACACAACGCATGTCCCTTCAGCCCGCGCATCTGGCACATGCTGTGGCCACGTGCACTTACTGCCGCCATTTTGCTCATCGGCTACGACTTGCAGCATGGCACAGCAGAGAGCACCACAGGCAGCAAACTGGACACAGGTGGAACTGGTCAACCTAATCACTTGCGTCCAGCCCCACACACCCCAACTATTTGGCCAGGCGCCCCTGCAGCAGCCCCTGGTAGCGGTGTGGCAGGGCATTGCTGCCACACTGCAGCAGCAAAAAGGGATGGCCAGGACGGGGGAGCAGTGTCGCCACTGCTATGCGACCTGGCAAAGAGGGACCCAGAGTGCCTCAGGAGGATGGAGGCGCATGTCAGGTGTGGGTCTGTGCTACAGCCAGGTGAGTAGGCCCATATTGCATGTGTGCCCTGGTGCTGTACTGTGGTGTTGGCTAGACTGCCTAGTATGCCTTGCAGGGCAGTGCACTGCCATTGCGCGCATCACCTGCTGCTGCTTGTGTTGCGATGCCGCTGTGTGGGATGTGTTGGGCAGGGGCTCACTCTGTGCACAGGGGTGGGGTGGTGGGCAGCTGCTGTGGTTGGTTACTGATGTGTACCTGTCTATGTTCCATTCCCAGGGCCTGAAAATAGGAGGAGAGCAACAGCAGTGGCAGGATGGCAGGCCACAGCGGGCCAGGGTGCTGGTGCAGGAGTGACTCCGGCACCAGTAGGGCCACAGAGAGCAGGTAGGCACTGACATGGTCCTTCGCACCATATATGGGGGTTGGCGTGGGTGCAGGCATGGTCACCTGTGCCATGTACCATGGCAGCTGTGTGTGTCGCACTGTGCATGGTGCCCACCACTGTGGCGCATCCATTGGACACGTGTGCCAGCTGTTGGTGGGGTGGGTGTGCACCTGGCTGCCACTGACATTGCTGTGGTGCTGCCGGAAAACTGTGCCATGTGACTGCCATAGCACAGTCGGGTGGCCACTGTGCGGCGGGGACCACCGCTGTGCACTATCGTGGTGTGCCGTGTTGCTGGCAGGCATTGGCCCAGCCCCCTGCTGGTGGTCTGTATGGGCCCTCAAGGGAGGGTGATCCTGCTGCCCATTGTGCACTGTGGATGGGCATGTTCCTTGGGACATTACACTGATCACCTGTCCTGTCCCTTGTCCTAGGTGTCCAGTGGTGCAGGAGGCCCCTTTACTGCTGGCTGCTCTGCCAGCTTATTTTGATTACCTCGATGACCATGGAGGCAGTGCTGCAGGTCCGCAGGATGCTACTGGCAGGCAGAAGGCAGCAAAGACTGCAAGGGGTGGCAGGCTGTGGCCACCACTAGTCAGGACCCTGAATTCCCTTGTTTCCCCAGCTGTACCTCCCCCTCCAGTCCCCCTTCCCACTGTACAGTAAGTCCCTGTTCCCTATCCCCTTCCCTCACTTTCCTACCCTCCCCCACACCCTTCTATTGTACATAGTTGCGTTGTTCAATATATATATATCTTTTGACATACCTGCCTGTGTCTGTGTCTGCTTTGCAGGTGGCATGAGGAGCCATGCTGCAGTGGCCCAGTGCCTGTCCGTGTGGTGTGCGTGTGTCGGGGCACATGTTGTGCTTCTGTGGATCACTGCTGTGTGCTGTGGTGTTTCCCACTGTGGTGGTCCCTCCCCTCAGTCGGTGGCTGCGCCTTGGGGTGCCCATGGGGCAGCTGTCAGGGGAGTGTGGCGGGTGTGTTTGCTCGGCTGCGTGGCCCTGGGTGTAGCCTTCTCTGGTGTGGGTGTGTAGGGGGGGCACGGCCTGCAGCCTGCGGCGGGGCCCCCTTGGTGGCCCTCCATTCACGATTGGCACCTCCTGTTGCCTACTGTCTGTGCCACTGTTGTGTTCTGGGGTGGGAGTCTGGGTGCCTGTGTGCACCCTGCTGTGCCCAGCTGGTGGTGGCCTCCTGTGGCCTGTCACTGTGCTTCCCTGGCTCTGTCCCTGGGTCATCTCTCTGTGCCGTGCCCCCCTCTGTTGCTGTGCTCCCACGGTTGCTCTGGGGCTCCTATTTCTGCTCCATGGTGCACCTCTGGTTGTGCCGTGGTGCAACCACGGTTACGCCATGGTGCAACTGTGCCATATCCAGCTGGGTTGTGCTGGCGCAGTGCGGCCAGCACAACCTCTGAATATGACTCCTGTTGCACCATGGTGCTTCGGATTTGCGGTGCTCCAGACTTGCACCAGCCTTTGGCGCATTTCTGAATATCTGGGCCTATCTATTTTCACACAGAAATCTTCAAAGAGCTGAAATTTGTGAGTTCATATAGTATTTGTGCCTGAAATAGCAGAGTGTGGCAGACACCTGTTTGTCAATCCGAGAGGGAAAGAATTGTTCTTACATGGACATATTTATTGAGGCTACATCAAAGAAAAACTACTTGTATGAATTAACACACTTTAGATTTATTTTATATTCACCCAGTGTTATATAGCTAGGAAAAAAACAGAATTTTGATGGGACAGAACTCACAGCTGTGATACAGACAAGCTGATTTCTCAAATGTATACCACTTCAATTCAGCACTGAAACTCAAATGATTAGCTTTTTAGAAGAATAAAATGATAGGTTTTAAGTTAATTCATCTAAACACATACCAGAGCCTTAGTTAATAAAAACCCTGCCCAGCAAACAATTAACTCTACAGATTGCTCTAATTAGGAAGTTTACAGCTCTTCAGTCATGCAGGGACTTACACTGCTGAAGCAGTAGCTTACTCCAGTATGATGTCATCACTCTCCAAGGCTCAGTCAGAGGGACAGAAACAGGCTGTTTCCAGTCAGTGCAGAACAAGTTAACAAATGCTGATTTAAAGAAAACTACAAAACCAAATAACATGACATTTTCAGGAAACACTATTCATAAAACAGGGACTTGAATTCAGTTGTTTTTTAACAATATGTAAAATGGTTACCATCAATCTTTATGGATGGGAGATTAATGATACAGGGTATGGCAGTGTGTAGGGGTTAGGCGGGTAGGCTAGTTCCCAAGTTGTTCCACCACAATGCCTAGGTAGGCTGGCATCCTATTTGTTTTCAGCAGACAATGTAGTAATTCACATAGTGCTGCCAACAGCAACTTACAGCCTAAAGAATATAGTAGAATAAGCAGAACTTGACATGTCTGGTCTCCTACAAGCCAAGACCGTTATCTTAAGTTTCACACATACCGTAGATATCATGTACACTGTAAATTACATCGCTGCTTGTTACTGTATACCTTGTTTGCTGTTTGCTCCCAGTGTCCTAGTTTTGCTTTTTTGTACCAACTTCATATTATGCTGTTTAGTTTGTCTTTCATTAAATGTGTAATTTGGGAAAATTTCAATAAAAAGGTTTATGTTTAAAAAAAAAAAAAATTTATTCCAAATTCATTCACATATTTGGGACTGTCTAGTACAGTATGCCCTGAAAGCCCATTGGCCCACACTGGGGACCAATGGGCTTACAGGCCATACTGTACCTGTCATTCGGCGGGCAGCCGGGTGATATGTGGCGGGTTGTTGCTGCCAGCTGACGATGGGGGGCACGGGGGGTAAGGGTTCTGTGTGGGGGTGCCACTGGATCACCAGGGATATTTCTGATGGTGCTGTACCGCGATCATGGTGACAGGCCGGGGGACCACTAGACTACCATGGACGGTCTTTTTACTTTATCAGGGACTTGGGAGGAGGGGGACCACTAGACCATCAGGAACGGGCCTTTTACTTTATCGGGGTTCTGGGGACCACTTGACCACCAGGGACGGTCTGCAATAACATTTATTGGGGAATTTGGGACTTGGGAGGAGGGGGACATCTTGACCACCAGGGAAGGTCTGCAATAACATTTTTCGGGGAATCGGGGACTCGGGAGGAGGGAGGGACCACTAGACCACCAGGGTGATGTGTGGGCTTGAGGACAGTGTTCTTGGGTGGCCACCCATGACTGGCAGCTGCTGTGTTGCACCCTGCAATACAGCAGCCCACTTGTGGGTGGCCGGGAGATGTTCCACTGTTTCACGGGCTCAACTTTGAGCCCCCCAGTGCGGCCCAATGCAGAGGTGCGCTGGCATATGTGCAGCACATCCCGGTCTGAATATCGGGATGTGCCGCATATGCATGGGCACGCCCCCTGCATCTGCGCCGCATATAATTACATTGCACCGTGGCGCATTGGGATTTGCGCTGCGCCAGGCAGCCTTCTCAATATCCCGCCGGGGTGCAATGCAGGGTTGTGCCGGCGCAACTCTGATGCACCAGGTGCAATCCCTTTGAATATCCCGGCCTATGTGTAAAACATGGTATATGCAGAAACACACCATCCTTTAAAGGAACAATGTTAAACCACCTTAGGCCTCAAAGTGTCCCTAGTTTAAAAAACACATTTTATGATTGTTCACATTCTATAGAGACTGTTGATATAGCTGCTAGTTTGATTCAGATTCTTTTTTTTCTTTTTTGATGAAGAACTGACTGCCCACCATACTGGTGTTACCACACCAAAACATGTTTGTTTACAGTTCTTCACCAACTCCCACTGCATCTTTCCTGAACTCGGCAACATCCCCAACACAATCTAGCCACTCATTATGTAGTGGGAGTAGAAGAGACTTATGTATCATGAGTGACTGCACTGTTTGAGGGTGTTTCTAATGTTCAGGAAGTGTGCACTAAGAGTAGTTCAGTGATTTGAAGCAAAACAAAGCTGGGTATAGCTATACATTATCATGCATTTCAGTTCTAATAAGCAAGGAGGAAGAAAAAACAACTAGCAACATTAATTTTAGAGAAGGTAAGCAACCATAAAATGTGGGGTTTTACCTAAAAATAATATGATGCAAAAAAAGTTGACAGTGTCCCTTTACTTCTTTCACAATGTTACATCCAGTGTCTGAAGCCACAAATAAAGAGGAAAAGCTATTGGGGAAAGTAATTCTGAGAACCATTTCTTTAGCTCCAGTAAGATGTTCACACCGCTGTGATTTTCTTTCTCAAAGTTTACAATAACAGAGGGAAGCATATTTTTGAGGACTCTTTTGTTTGCTGGTGGTGGCAGAGGCTGTAAATGACACCCAGTGGAAGGAGACAGTCATGTACTGTAGTCTGCTGTTTGACCACATGTCTGCATATCTGTTGTATATATTTCTTTAATAGCCAATGACTGCAAGGCACTGGTTACTTTCTGGTGCAGTTGTCTATGAAGAACTGGCATGGCCTGTCCTGAGAACTAGTTCCGTGATGGCAGCAGTTTTCATCACCTCCTGAAAGTCGACTATGCCATGAACCACACATTGAAATGACTGACTGCCTAGTTACAAGGCTTGAGCATTGAACACGAGAGACTGGATTGGAAGGACGCATGAACTACGTGCTTCGGAGCCTGTGGAGAAGACTTCAAAAGCAGGATTACACAGCATGTTTTATCTTATAACAGGTATATGCTGTTGTCAGAGCGTGTAATCTTTCCGGTAGACCTTATTGTCAAGGCCACTGATTTACGGTGATTAAAACAATTAAATTCCGTTTTCAAGACTTAAGATTCCGGAATTTCACCGGTGATTGTTACTCTAATTTCCGGATTTTACCGGGATTCTGTTATCATTCTTTTAGTATGTACATAAGTAATCAGAATTAAAGAAGGCTTAATATACAGAGCATTAAATAAAGCAAACTAAAAACAGTACAGGAAGGAATTAAGAGAAAAACAGACTTTTTTGTAGATTTACTGATCTGATAGAAAATGCCAGATTCCATGAAATCTTCGTTTTTACCGGTTTTCAGGCAGCCCTAATTCCAGAATTTTACCGGATTTTCCAGTAAAAACCGAAAAACAGTGGCCTTGCTTATTGTTTATCCGTCCTGGTCGGTAGGCTCCCCTCTTTCTCTGTTTCGCCTGCGGGTTTTTATCTTGAAGCGAGTGGTGTAAAGGTGCTCTAACCCCTTAAATCTCCACTACATCTACATAACAGACACATCAGTCGGATGATGATCGAGGAATAAGCATTGTGCTTACTGACTCATAAAGGAAAGTTTTTCCAGTCACAGAATTCTTATTTTATTATTTTTACTTTTAAAATGCATTTTTTTTACTCTCGAGTTTTTATTTTTATTTTGAGTTTGTATATCATATTGTTGTTATACATATATTGTTTTAGTTTATTTTAATCTTTTTTATTTTATAGGGTTTGAATTTTTCTTTTAAATAATAAAAAATGTTTTTCTCAGTTTCGCGTGCTTTAGTCACGTGATATGTTAATATAAAGAGACACACGCCAGCCAGGTGAACAGATCGCTTTCCTGCTTCTGAGACAACAGCATTCCTGTTCGCACGGCTGCTTTTTTGGATACTTTATTTTGGATACTCCAGCGCTTAGATTTACTAAACTAGCTCTTTTTGGACACTAAAAGTAAGTTAATAAGCGTCTGATATTTATAATGAACTGTGCTATTTTTATAACATACAGTTAGGTGATTTCAGCCAACGTTTTTAGCGTTTTAGCTTTTTAGCGAAATGACAATTTTTGTAAGACTTACACCTTTAACTGCGGTTTAAATAACATTAGTGTTTTTTGTTTTACATAGTGTCTTTTATTAAAAGAACTCTGCAAGTGCTTATACTGAGGCTGAACCAGAGTGGGAATAATAGAAGCAAATCTATCAACAGGCTGAACCATCTCTGCTTCTGGTGCTTAAACTTTACTTGGGCATTGTTCTTGATGCTTTACTTCTTAACGCGAACAAAGATTAGATCGCTGGAGCATCAGCTCTAGCTTGTGATTTATTGCTACGTAACAATGCAACTCATGAGCGTTTGAAGACGCCATTTAGCGGACTTTTCTTTGGCATTTTGAATCCATGTCAGTTATTGCACAAACTGAGCATTTGAAAGACGCCATCTAACCGACTTTTGTCTGGTATCCTGCTCGAGTGTTTGAAAAAGCCATTTAGTGAATTATTTTTGGTATTCTGATTCCGTGTCAATTATTGCACAAACTAAGCATTTGAAAGATGCCATTTAACGGACTCTCATCTGGTATCTTGTTTTTACTGCCAATTAATGCCAAACTCGTTCGATGGGAGTATTTCACACGGCTGGTGAAGTGACCATTGAAACTGAGATTCTGGAGACTTGCTATTGGACTACTTGTATATCTATAGGTTAGGTGTTTTTGAACTGCAGACAATTACGAGATACTGCATAATACTGTAAAAAGCAGGTGCTCAAGTTTGTGTATGTAAAAAATCTTAATTGCTGTATTGAATATAGTATTAGTAATATTATGGTACATACCAGGAAACAGATTTTAAAAATGGGGGGGGGGGATTTAATGGTTATGGACCAAAATGAAAGTAGCAACTTGGTTATGAGTTCACAAAAGGGCAAAACAGAAATAGAGTTCAATCAAGACAGCTTTAGGATTGATTTAATGCACATGTCATCTAATTTGCAGTCAACCCCGGTTATAATTTGTTCTAATTCTGAGCATTCTGAGAAAAGAAATAAAAAAAGCATAAGTAAATACAAAGGTGGAAGTTCAAAGAAAAAACCTTTTAAACGTAAAAACTATAAGGGAAAGGAAAGTAACAATAAAAATGATGAATCTATAAAATCTTGCCTAAATAGTACTTCTAAAATAAAAGGGAGAGGAAATCAATTAAAGCAATCTAACAGAAAATATCATTATAGTCCCATAACCAAAGCTAAGTTATGCAATTCATGCAATACACATAAGGAATTACTTCATTTGGGAAGAATTAGTTTAAATGATGACCCAAAATGAGCATACTGAAGTGCAAGTCATGGAATCTATAGGGGCTAGGAACGATACTCATAAGTTTACAGAAGATTTAAATTCAGGAGTGTATATTAATTTGGACGCTTCTAAAAGTATAAATGAGTTTTCTGTACATACTACCAATTACCTGGAGGAAACTCTAGAGTTTTCGCCAGAATACTTCAAGGAATCTAACCCAGAACCAGTTTCTACTGGCAAAATGATTTAAAAAATGTAGCCGGAGATTTACAGGAGACCATAAATGGATTAAAACAGTTTACTGGTTTGAACTCTTACAAACAACTTGATAATGGTAGAACAGTACATTTTACTACTGCTATGAGTAAAGAATATTGCACAGCTGCATCTAACACACATACTGCGCAGTTGATGATTCTGGATCATTTAGTTGATCTGAAACATGAAATAGATCTTTTAAAAGAAAATATAGCAATAAATGGTTCCAGATTAGATGATAGTTTACTCAGACTTGATAAATTACCTTGTTTTGAGAGTACATGCTCTTTATCTGTTATTGAACCAGATTGTTCCCAGTACTTACCTTGCCCAGATCTTCTAGGGACGGATCCTACTGATATGCCTGACATATTTCCCGAATCTTTAGATCTTCCACCAATAACTAAGAATGCTCTAAGTAGCAAAAGTCACAGTACAAGTAAAAGCAAAAAGAAATCTGATAAAAATAGGGGTAATACTAAGAGATTGAGTAAGGAAAGGATAAGCTGTCACCAAGAAGGAAAGAAGACCCTGGGAACATTAGATATGCACAATATAAGTATGGAAGAGATGTTTACAAATATAGTTGGGCCAACTGCAAAGGAAGGGGGAATTTTGGAGAGGAACAGGTTTTGGACAAGTCTATACAAAAAAAATAAAACCAAATGCATACAAAGATCCTGTTTCTAAAAATGATCATGATTTGATGTCAGGGGAGACTGTCATAAATACAGTAGGGTCAATTATAGATGAAGGGGAGAAGTTAGAAGGGAATTTAGTTCTGGATAAGCCTATCTATATACAAAATACAAAGACAGATGTACAAAAAGATTCTGTTTCCAAAAATGGTCATGATCCGGTGTCTAGGTAGAACATTGTTTTAGATCCAGTTTGTAAAAACTTGCGTGGTCAAAACACAAGTAGAGTACTGAAACAGGATCTGGAGCCAGTTAAAGAATTGGAGGAAACATGTATGGAAAATGTTACAGACCTCAATAGTTGTGCTATTTTGACATTATATGGTTTTAAGATCTTACACAATTGGTCATATGAAGACTTAAGGGATAAGATTGTGAACCTCATAAAGGCAGCAACTGGTGCTGATCTAATTGCATCTGATATTTTACAAATATGGAATGATAAAGATTTTATGGGTATAAATTGTTTATTTATATTTTGCACAGTTCCTCGAATAGCAAATCAAATCTGGATTAATGAAGTAGGTCTGAGAAAATTTGGCTGTAGCTTAGACTATGTTAACAGGGAACTCTTGAATGAGAAATTTCAAATTCTAAATAATGAGTCTTGTCAACTAAGTATTTTTGGTGTTAAATCACCTTTTAGTAGAAATACAAGAAAACTCAAGAGTACCCTGATGAACATATTCGGACATGTGCTGAAAATCCCAGACTTAGAATTCTAATAGAAAAAGTTTACAGTTGGAACAAAGGTACAAGTTTGGGACAGGTATAGAAGAAGTATACTAGGTAAGGCAACATTACTAGATGAAGTGGGATTACATGTAATGGATAGGAAAACACTAAATGAAGGAAGTAAATACAATAGACAGGAAGCAAGTGTGTCAAATCAGGAAAATCTGGCTGGTAAAGAGTCTAAGATATTGTATTTTTATGGTCTGGAAAGAACTAAAAATGAGAATAACAACAATTTAAAGGATCTTTTAGTAGACATACTAGAACAACTTTTGAATGCTTCTATAGAAAATCCTAATGCATTAACTATCACAAGGCAGGGATGTGATCCAGAGTGCAATTTAATCATTGTTAAAACAGGCTTTTTTAAGCTTATACAACAAGATAATTGATAATAGGAGTCTATTGGATGCCTTAGGCATATATATAGTTAATATTAATGACTTCTCTCACCAGAATATTCCTATATGCAAATCATCAAAAAGGATAAACCAGGACAAAATATTATTTAATCTTTCTACTTGTAATATATATGAGTTGCTGGAAACACAATTAGATTGACTCACAGAAGAAAAAGAACTACATATTGGAACAAAGCTCAATGCCCTTCTTTTAATTTCTTGGAACATTGCAGGTTTCTTTTCTAAATTAATGGATCAAGAATGGTTAGATTTTATACTTAAGTTTAATATTTGTCTACAGCAGACTTGGCACAACAAAGATCAAGACATTTTATTTGAATGGTTATCAAACTTTTCAGATCCCAGGAGAAAAAGTTGCTAAAATGGGAAGAACTGTAGGGGGTTTAAGTACCTTAATTAAAATAAATGCTGATATTACTGCAGATATTTTATATACCAATAAAAACATAATGGTCATTTACATTAAGGCTAAAAAAGGTAAACATTTTTGCCTAATTAATACATATATACCTCCATCTAATTCGAATTCATATTATCCAGCACTTTGGGATCAATTGGAGGATTTTATTCATAGGAGTTGGGCAGTAACGTCTTGTGATAATATATTACTTTGCGGGGACTTTAATGCAAGGATTGGACCATATGATGGTTACTCTGATAGTAATTTCCATAATTGGTGTCATCTAGAAGCCTCTAATTGGTCCAGGTGTACAAAGGATAAGAAATTAAATAAAATGGGTCTTAAACTAATAGAATTATTAGCCTTATATAATTTAGCACCAATAAATGGTAGGTTACACGGTGATAAATTGGGAAGTTTTACTCACTTTTGTGCAAAGGGACCTTCAATTATAGATTATGTGTTTTGGAATGGAAACATGACAGATTGGGAATCTTTGGAAATTCCAATTAGGGGCGAAAGTGATCATCTCCCTCTTGTTTTAAAAGCAAAAAATATAAAGTGGGCTCTAGATGTGCCAAGTAAACCTATACAATTTGTAATCTGTAATAACAAAATTCAGTGGCAGGATATGTTCTCTCCCCTTATTAAACATCTTTTGCAGGACTTATCCAACAAGTTAAATATTGAAAATATGGGGTATGGGCGTCTACATCATCTATTATTCTCAAATCTAGAGGAAATAAAAAAATTACTTAAATCCTCAAAGATTACGAAAGGTACAAAAAATAAAAACACATGGTTTGATGTGGAATGTCATAAAGAAAAAAGAGAACTAAATAAAAAATTAGTAGGGTAAGGCAAAATAAGACTTCACAAAATATTACAGAACTAAATAGATGCCGAGAAAAATACAAGATGTTTCTCTTACTAAAACAAGGACAATACCAACAAAGAAATTGGGATCGTATGCTTGAAGCTATTTATAATAAAGATTTTCAGACATACTGGTTATTAGTTGCTGAGGGAACTAATAATATTAAATATGAATTGGATACCTACATTACGTTGGAAACTTGGGTTTCTTACTACTTTTTAAAAATGTTTTCCTCGAATGTTGAAAACGTGGAAATATTTTTGGATATTAATATGCAGGATTTTCGACCCTTTCTAATTACAGAAGTGTATTTTGTTATTGCAGCTTTAAAGAAAAGAAAAGTGCCAGGCCCAGATATGATCCCTTCTGAAGTTTATTTGAGTGCCCCTACTTTATGGTCTAAAATTCTTACTAAATATTTTAATTTTTGGGCCCAGAAACTGATTTTCCCGAACTCCTGGAAGGAAGCTATAATATTCTCTATCTATAAAAAGGGTGATAAAACAGATCCTAAAATGTACCGGCCTATTTCATTATTAGACAATTTAGGGAAATTGTTTTCTAAGTTAGTTTTAAATAGACTAAATGAAGAATTAATAGTCTTAGGGGGACTTTCTGAAGCACAAGCAGGATTTAGGGCTGGTTATAGCACAACTGATAACTTTCATAATTAGACATTTCTACGAAAAATATGTTATAATCAGGAAACAGTCTTTATTTGCTGCCTTTATAGATTTTAGTACTGCATTCGACTCAGTATTAAGGAATGTTCTTTGGCTTATAATGAAGGAAAAAGGATTCAACATGGAATTGATAGCAATTATAAGAGAATTATATACTTCAACATGGGTCCAAGTAAGGTCAGGTACTAAGGGACAATTCTCCTCAACTTTCTCTACAAATATGGGAGTAAGACAAGGCTGCGTAATTGCTCCTCTTCTTTTTTCTATATATATTGACAAGTTATTATGTGATTTAAATCTTAGTAATTCCGACTCTCCTAAGATTAGGGATAAATGTTGTGGCGTATTGGCCTACGCTGATGACTTAGTTTTATTTTCTCTTACTGAATCCAGACTTCAAGCTAAATTAAACATGCTTGCAATAACTGCAAATGAGCTTAACTTGTCAATAAATATTCAAAAAAGTCAGATTCTTCCGTTTGCTACAAAAGTTAAAAAAAAAGAAGAAGAAATTTGGGATGTTAGGTTCTGACAAATTAGAGACTGTAGATAGTTATACATATTTGGGCCTACACCTGACTAGGGACAGGAAATGGAATGTACAGCTGGATACAATTTTAGCAAAATTGAAAAGGACAGCAAATTCTCTACTGATATTTAACAAAGAATATGGTGGAAATACAATTATGCCTATTTTAAAGGCAGTTCAAGCCAAATATTATGCTCAAGCTTTATTTAATGTTGAAATTTGGCATCATAATAAAATGAATATGCTAGATACTCCTGTTAATAAATTGCTCTGAGAAACCTTAGGTTTACCCAACTTTGCTCCTGCTGCAATACTGAGGGCCGAGACAGGTTATTATTCTTTGCAGGCAGCAGCTGATGCCAGAAAGGTTAATTTTTGGGTTAGAATACTTCTACATGATCAAAATAGATTAACGGCTTTATGTTTACATGGAAAATACTGGTGGTCCTCCTTAGGGCACTTAAAATCAGAATGGCTATCCCTGATATTCAATTTATTACAGAAAGTGAGGCTAACCTACTTATATCAGTATAGGGCAAGAGGAATTACTATTAGTTTAAAATATCAATCCCTCATTACAAAGGCATTTAGAAAATACTATAAGACTCTAGATTTAAATATTATTAAAAAGCTTAAAATGTCTCCATTCTTGAGGATAAATGATCCCTATCATTACTACAGATATTACTTAGATATTCTTACAGAATTAGAAGATATAAAACAATATACTAGATACAGGCTAGAAGTATTTTCAAATAACATTTTGGAAGCAGTTTATATGAAAAATTCCACTCCCTAATTCTGGTTTTTGTTCTTGTACCTGCTCCACATTGGAAAACTTGGAACATGTCATGTTTGTTTGTAAATGGTATACTATACCAAGGAAAAAATGGTTATGGCCTTTATACCAATCCATTCAAACAACAGATCAGAACACCTTACTTATTATTTTTTTTACCACTAATGATGAAATTATAATTAAGGCTGTAGCCAAATATTTAGTAAATCTCTCTAGAATACGTCTTGGTATAAAACTGAAAAAAAAGAGGAACTAGTATTTATATTATACATTGTCAAAAAAGATAATTATCTGTATTTTTGACAAGCTTAAGCATTATGCCTATAGGTAATTGCACTTAGTTGATTGCTGCCTCTGTTTTTGCATTATGCACTTTAAAGGGTTGTAAGAAACTTTTTTTTGTTTATTTATCTACTTATTTATTTATAAAGAGCATATCTCATGGTATAATTCTTTGTATACTGTAGCTTATATTTTATGTAATAACTTGTCTTGTTGTCATGGTCTGTGACCGCTCAATAAACTTGAACTTGACTTGACTTGACTCCTGAAAGCCAGTAGAGTCATCAGTAGTGAAGGGATACTTGTCCTATGCAATCATTGCAGATGGTGCTTTTTTTAACTACTGAGCAGTGGGATGGCTTTGGTCATATTTACAACAGTTTTCTATTCAAAAGCCTGATGCTTCATTAACTGTTCCTGAGGTGTGACTTGCACACTTAAAAAGGCTGGATGAGACAGAGAAGAACTAATTTTTTTTTTAGTTGAGCATTCTGATTCTGATAAAGATCTAGCAGATAGAGGAGTAATGATATGGTGGGTACTTTCAAAGTCCTGCTTTGTTTCTTAGTGGTTTTGCACTGGATATGGAAACATTTGCCGTACTACCACCAGTGTGTGTGTGTGTGTGCACCACTGTCAGCCTCTGCCACATCTTCTGCCTTGTCACCTTGTGACTTATTCCTGGCCCACTGAAGTTGATGGATTCACTGTAAGTGTAAACTTTCAATAAAAACTTTCATGTTTGAAAAATTAAAAAACTTCCAAATCTGGTGAATTAGCATTCTTGAAATCTGCAGAATTTGCAAATGAATTTGCAAAGAAGATTTCATTCACTTTGCCCATCACTCATCCGCAGTAGACTGAGTGTATGTGCAAAACATGGTATAGACCTACCGATCTGTACTTGAAGGGAAAGTCCCTGCAGCATGGAAAGTTGCCATTGTGACTCCTATCAGTAAAGGAGGGTCACAAGAGCTATGGAATGGTCCAGGAACTGGCAGTTGAGATTCAGCGCCAAAAAATGTAAAGTCCTGCACTTGAATAGAAGGAACCCATGTATGAAGTATGTCCTGGAGTGGCAGGTACTAGAAGAAACAATGCTGGAATGGGATCTTGGTGTCATGATCTCAAACAGTTTAAAGGTAGGGAAGCAATGTGAAAATGCGACACTAAAGGCAAGCAGCATCCTCAGATGTTTTGGTTGGGATATTGCCAGTAGGAAGCGTGCTGTAATCCTCCTGCTATACAGGTCCCTGGTGAGACCTCACTTGGAGTACTGTGTGCAGTTCTGGAGACCTCACCTGAAAAAGGACATAGACCATCTGGAAATTGTGGAGAGACATGCCACCAAAATGGTCTAGTGACTGCACCATGAAACGTATGAAGCTAGTCTCAGCCAGCTATATTTATTCTCCCATCGAGCAGAGGAGAAACAGAGGAGACATGATTGAGACATTTACATTTGATAAAGAGATCAACATAGTGTAAACCAGGAACCTCTTCTGGAAAACAGGGCTGCACATACTAGAGGACACAGTATGTGCTTGATTGAAGGTAAAGTCAAAACAAATGTTAGGAAGTACTTTTCTACAGAGAGGGTGGTGGACCCTTGGGATAGCCTGCCACCAGAGGTAGTGGCAGCCAAGATGGTCAGTGAATTCAAACATGCATGAGATAGACAGAATAGTCACCTTAGCAGGACAAATTGATAGTGGGGGGTAGAAAACCTGAGCAGACTAGATGGACCACATGGTGTCCTTCTGCTAGCAAATTCTTTATGTTCTAAGTGTCTTGTTAAGGTTGATAAGCAAAGGTTGCTTGCCTGACTTCCTGTGCTAAAAGAGAAATTGCTTAAACAGCATATGGCTTGCACACTATTCTTTGGGTCAAGGTGAAGAGAAAAAAAAAACTCCAAATGAAAGAGAATGCCTTTTTCAGTTTTCTTCCTGCCATTGCAACTTCTGAATCATCATCCAGTAGTATGTCTCTGTTAAAGTCTATATTATTTTCCTCAGTGTCCACAGTGGTTGACTGAGTGTGAGGCTGTCCCTCAGCAAAGGAGACAAGCATACTGTAGCTTACTTCACACTTACAGTACATTTTTAGTGGCCCCTAATGATCTTTTCTCTGAACATGAGAGTGCCCTGTTGATTCTCCCCGAACTCCCATCTTCCACTTCAGGCTAGTGACCAGAAACAAGGTACAGTACTTAAACTACTAAGGCACATGAAAGTGACTGAATCTGCAGGGCACAATAAACTTGACCCTAGGCTCTTAAATATTGCATTCCCGGTTATCGACTTCCCCTTAATTGGCTTTACAACTGATCCCTACTCGAAGGGAAAGTCCTGCAGCATGCAAAGTTGCCATTGTGACTTCTGTCCATAAGGGAGTGTCACAAGAGCTAGCTGAGAACTATCGTCCTATATCACTTGTTTTCATCCTCAGCAAAGTCTTGGAGAGGATTGTCTATAACTCAGTTCAGGAGTACATCAATCAACATGGCCTACTCACTGTCCATCAGCATGGTTTCAGGAAAAACCTCTAGTCCGGTTCACTACAGATGTCCTGTCAGCCCTTGATTCTGGGCTTTTGACTGATGCAGTCTTTGTAAACCTCACCAAGGCATTCGATTTGGTGAACCACTAACTCCTTATTGTAACAGGGTTGAAGAGAGCTCTGTCCCAGTTGTTCTGGAAAAATAATTTAAATGCAAGGATCTCCCCTTTTCTGTCTCTTCTCTGTCTGGTTGCGCAACCAGATTTACTCGTGAGACCTAGCACTTGATCACCCTGATGGTCTTGCAGTTCTCTGCCTTTTGCTATCTCTCTACCATCTCTTGCTGTTCTGTCTTTCCTCTCCCCTTGCTTATCTGCTGGCATAAAAATATATGTGAATTATTATGTGGAAATATAACTGATACTGGGATCCTTTTGTTTAGAAATGTATATAGTTTTACTGTTCAAATATATATAGTTATACTGTTGAAATGATTGCAAAAAGCTGTTTGGCACTCAAGGGGTTAACCAGTTTGCAAACTCTCTGAGAAGCTGTAAGCAAGAGGTCAGTTCTGGGTCACAATGTTCTTTTTGCTGCACTTGTTGAAACTTATAAGAACACTGCGTGAGAAGCATGCTGTTTTCTTAATGAGTGGGGGTTACAAAGACCTTTAAAAACAGAGCTGCAATTTCTTGCAAGAGAGAGATAGAGACTGACAGAGACTGAGGTTGGAAATTGAGAAGAAACCCAGACGGACTTTCTCTGTTTATACTGCCTTTGTAAATAGTTATACTGAACAATTTTATTTTTTTATTTTACTGTTAATAATAAATCACTTGTGAATTTTACAACTGCTTCTGGTTTTCCTATGCTTCCTGACCTGTGCTTTGATGACAGATGGTGTCAGCCTAAGTGGGATTTATGCCGTGCATACTCTACGCTAGGAGTTTTGTGTGGGTACTTGATCTGGTACCAAGGAAGCATAGAAGAAAGGTATGGATTCTGCAGCAGCAAGCCCAGGAGTGGTTACCAGGAGAATGGTGTCCAAACTAGCAGTGACAGAAGTCCAAGCTGAGACTGTACCGCTAGCACCAGTTATAGAAAAAGAACAGGCAGTAACAGAACCTGAAAACCTGACTGCCCTTTTCAAATGGTGGGCTATACAACAAAAAGAGACAGAGAAACAGAGAAGAGAGGAAATGCAGCAGTAGCATAGCAAATTCCCAGAGGGCCTGGGTGCAAGGTGATGTTACAGGGCCCCTCTCTAGTTTTGAATAAACATCAAAATTATGATTTGGGACCCCCAAACCTCATGGACCCGGGAGCCATTGCACCCCCTGCACCCTTGTAGCTATGCCCCTGAGCAGCAGAGAGAACAAGAAATTCAGAGTTTAGAAGCACAGAGTAAAGGAATGCAACAACTGGAGCAACAGAGGAGAGAAGAGATGCAGCGACAGGAGCAGCGGTAGCTGGATGCCTTGCAGGCTATCAAAGGCAGAGGACCTGGCACAGTTCCAGATGAGCAGCAGGACACAGGCAACGTGAAATACATTAAACTTATAAAGTTGTGCCCTCCTATGATATCGAAGCATACCTGACAACTTTTGAAAGGGTTGCTGCAGCCTGCCAGTAGCCAAAGCAACAGTGGACAATCGGACTGGTACCTTACCTGACAGGTAAAGCCCAACTTGCCTACAGCAATATGGACATTGCACAGTCAGAAAACTATGACCTGGTGAAAAGCAAAATCCTGAAAAGGTATGACATCTC
This sequence comes from Neoceratodus forsteri, assembly GCA_016271365.2. NCBI lineage: Eukaryota > Metazoa > Chordata > Ceratodontiformes > Ceratodontidae > Neoceratodus > Neoceratodus forsteri. The sequence goes on from CM057449.1 coordinate 1,335,100,596, forward strand.
AGGAGAGACCTACAGGCAGAGATTTCGGTCTCTGAAGTATAACTCAGTCAACAATCCTCAAGAAGCCTTCACCCGACTCGGAGAACTGCTGATGAAATGCTCTGACTAGAGGGCAAAACAGTCCCAGAGATCATCGATACATTTGCAAAGGAGCAATTCATCAACATCCTGCCTAGAGATGCACAGCTTTGGGAAAAAAGAACACCGACCAGAAAGTGGGAAAAAGGCTTTTTCTTTGGCTGAAGACTAACAAATGGCTAGACAGATGCCACAGCAGCGAGGTAACTGCCAAGCGCCGGTAAGACATTATTTTTCTTCATTTAAACTCCAAGTCTCATAAGAACTCTGGTGGGGGTAACAAATCTGCATCTGAAGATTTGATTTGCTATAACTCCTTTAGTCTGCTCTCCCTACCATGACCCAAGCTCTTGTCATAATTCTAAACAACTTAGCACTTCTGTTAACCCTAATACCTCCCACTTCCCCACTCCCTCCCTACCTCTCTCCCTCCCTCCCTCTCTCCCTCCCTTTCCATTATCCTCTCCTCCTCCTCCTCCTCCTGCCTTACTCTGTGTACCCTGATAATGCCTCTGGCTGCTATTGACCTGACTGCTTAACATGTTATTGAAACTCTGTGTAGCCTGACAATGCCTCTAGCTGCTATTGACCTGACTGCTTAACATGTTCTTGAAACTCTGTGTAGCCTGACAATGCCTCTAGCTGAAACTGACCTAAATGTATCATTCATGTTCATGTAACTGACTGATTACCATTATCCTGGCTTTTTTACTTAAACAATACAAACAGAATGATTATCTACTGATGTGGAACCTTTGTAAAAGAGCTTTTACCTCAGAGGTACTTGTAATCCTATTTATTGTGTTTTATTTTATTTTTTTATTTATTGAGTTCTAGGATTACAAATACCTTTGAGCCTAGGCTCTTTTGCAAAGGTTCCACGTCATGAGGTACAGTTAGACAAAGCGTTACAGGCAACACAGTAAATCGATGTACAAACAAAATTGCATACGAGAAACATAAATTGAGGCATCATTAGTGATGGAAAGAGGAAAGAAAAGAAAAGGAATAGAGGGAGTGGGGCAGGGAAAGGGTGTGGGAACAGCAAAGGGAGATTAGGTGGGGGTAGAGGGAGGAAATGGAGGGGTGGTGGTGGAGGAGGGGGATGCAGCCTGGGGGCATTGTCAGAGAACACTAGAAGTGCAGGAGTTGGGCAGCGTGGTGTCTACAAGTGCTAGGAGGCTGAGGCTTTTGTGGATGTAGCCAGAACAAGGGGAGACACAGTGTAGGGATCTGCTCATAATCCAGGAGGCCACACTGTGGGGCTTACGTTAGACATTACAGTCACGGGTGCTGCCAGCAATAAGAGAGTGGCAGAGCCTGGTTTTGAAGGCACCGAGCATGGGGTGGTGGTGATATCACTAGAGAGTCCATTTAGCCAGCTTGCGGCTTGGTAGGTAAAAGCTCTTTGACCTTGGGTTGTGTGGCAGTAGGGGATTTGGAACTGCTGCGATTTGGTCCCCCGGGTGCACCAGCTGCTTTTTTAGGTTGTAGGAGAGTAGCAACACTGGGTGGGGTGAGGCCCATCTGAATTTTCTTAGCCACTGTGCAGGTTTGGTATTTAATACGCTTGTCAAGTTGCAGCCAGCTGGTTTGGGAGTAGAGGTCACAGTTGTCTGTATGCCGTTGAGCGTCAGTGATGAGCCGACAAGCCTTGTTGAGTGAGGTGGTTACCCGTTTGAGCGCAGTAACAGTAGCTGAGCCATAGATGATGAGGCCATAGTCAATGGTGGCAACGACAGAGCACTGGACAGCAACATCCAGGGTTGCAGGGGGAAGGTGTCTTCTGTGGCGGAACAGCAGGCCTAGTGTGGAGTAGGCAGCTCTGGCAACATTGTTGATGTGGTCTATGTAGGAGAGGTACGGGTCTAGGGTGATTCCAAGGTATTTAAAAGTTTGGACCTGTTCTAGTAGGCTGCCATGGCTGGTATATACGGAGAGGTGATGGAGTTTATGTTTATTATGGGAGCTACCGAAAATCATGGTCTTAGTTTTTTTCTGATTGAGGATCAGTTTGTGTTGTGAACCAGTTCTCAGTAGTGGAGAAGCAATGCTGGAGGTTGCTTTGCAGCTGGTTTGGATCCTGGTTTGACGCTAGGAGTACCGCATCATCGGCGTAGAGTACGATTTGCTGGGAGCAGGAGGCTGGCAGTGTATTTAGGAACAGGCTGAAGAGAAGTGGTCCCAGGATGGATCTCTGAGCGACACCGGATCAAACAGGTTTGGCTTCAGAGAGCTCATCCACAATTTTTACACATTGTGACCTGTTTGCAAGGTAGCTTTTGAACCAAGATATAGAATTGGGGGAGAGCCCAGCCTTTTGAAGCTGGACAAGAAGAAAGCGGTGGTGGACAGTATCAAATGCCTTGGTTAGGTCAATAAAGATAGCGCCAATGAGTTGTCCTTTGTCCAGGGAGCTGTGGATTGCCCCAGTGACTTCAAGTAATGCGGAAGAAGTGCTATGACTTTTCCGGAAACCATGTTGTTGCCTACAGAGGATGTCATGCTTGTCCAGATATTCGATAAGCTGGTTTGATACTATGTGTTCCAGGGCTTTTGAGAGGGGTGGCAAGATTGAGATCTGGCGGTAGTTCCCATCGTCAGTCTTGTCACCACTTTTGTGGATTGGGGTGACAGTGGCTGACTTCCATTTTTCTGGGAATTGATTGAGTGTAAGAGAGAGAGGTTAAAAATCTTGGTAAGAGGCCCCAGCACCTGTTCTAGGGTGAGGGCCAGGAACTTGAGGTCGAGTGGATCATTGCTAGATCTGGATTTGCTGATGGCTTTGGTGATGTACTTACGAACAATGTTCTTATGAACTACATTAAAGTAGAAGGCAGGGTGACTGCCGAGAGTTGTGGAGTTGGGGGTTTTGGGAGCGTCATCATCATTAAAGAAGTTTGTATTTTTATTTTGTATTTATTTAGAGATTCGGATCAAGTTAGGGGAAGGACACTGCTAAGATCAGTGAAAGCGGTGTTGAAAGTATCAGCGATCACTTTTGGGTCAAGTGTGGTATTCCCATTTACCTTTGGCATGGTCAGCATGGATTTGGATTTCTTCCCAGTGATTTCATTTAGATTGCTTCCCTGAAGTCAGAGAGTACTTTCTTGTAGTAGTCAGATTTCTGTGACAGGATGGTTTTTGTGCAGTCGTTACGTGCTCGTTTATAATTTTGGATGTCACCTTGTTTCTCGGTGGATCTAGCCAGTTCCAAAAGGTGGTCCCTAGATTTTAGCTTTTTTAGGAGGTATTCAGTTAACCAAGGGTTGCAGAGGGTTTTAACTTTGCGCTTCTTTAGGGGTGCAGATAGGTTACAGGCTTTATTTATTGAAGATGTGAATGAAGTGGTCCAGAGCCAGGTTTGTATCTGACACCAGGAAGATAGGAGTCCAGTCTTGTTGGAGGAGGTGGGCTTTGAGATGAGTTAACTGGCCAGGGGGGAGGACTCTGCTGTAGATGATTTTAGGTGGGGTTTGTGGAATTTGTTAGACCAGGTACAGCTGATGGGAGAGTGATCACTGAGTGAGTCCAGAAGGATGGCAGACTAGACTTCAATAAATAAATAAATAAAAATAAATAAATAACTGTAATAAGCCAGGTCATATTGCAAGAAATTGCTGTAAGAAGAGTGACACTGGAGCAGATTTGTCCTTAGCAAATTGGGGCAAGTACTTAACAGATGTGAAGGTGGGAGACAAGACTGTAAAGGGACTTAGATTTGGAAAGCAGATTGACGCTAGTACATACTGAAGTGCTGGGAAAACATTGTCCAAAAAGACCAAGTGCTGGTGTCATCTACATCCACGGGGACACTCGATACTATCTCACCAGCCAAGTGATTCTGACTACTAATGGGGTGTCACACCAAATGAAAGTGGGGATAGTACCCAAGTTACCTGTACCTGTGATTACTGGAAATGACTATCCAGGATTTACTGAGTTAATCAAAGAGGGAGTAAATCCTGATGTTTCAGCAGCTGTGGTGACAAGAGCTCAGGCAAAGAAAATCTCAGATGGTGGGGACTCTTTTCCTTTCGCTGATTTTGATTTGAACTTGTCTGAGCACAGCTCCAAGATCCAGAAATCCAGGAAAGAAAGACGACGCGTGAAGAAACAGTGGCAACAAAGGACTGATGGACATAAGGGGTTAACATATGAAAATGCTGAAACTAAACTTGTAACTGATTATGACTTTGTTTTAGAACAAGCTAACGATGTTTCTCTTCAAGGTTAATTTTAGCAGCTGGGGGTGAAACCAAAACAGGGTGAACCTATTTTTAAAAGTGTAATGGGCTACTGTACAGAGTTTGGGCTAAACCTCAGACACAGGACCTTTTAGAACAATTGGTTATACCACAAAAGTATAGAACAGAGTTGTTACAGATAACACATGATAATCCTGTGTCTGGTCACTCACATATATCTCAGTCCCATCTGCATTTCTTTGCTGATGATACTGTACTGTATACATCAGGCCCTACGCTGGCTGAAGTGAGAGATGTACTCCAAGCCGACTTTGCACAACTAGAAATCAGCCTAATCAATGTCAAACTACTTCTCAATACCAAGAAAACTAAGGTCATGATCTTTGCCCCAAACACCACTTCCGCTTCCCTTGCAAACACGCACAAAGAATTCATCACTACCTCCCTAGGTGAACCCCTTGAAAATCACCTCCAAATTCAAATATCTTGGTATGTGACTAGACAACAAGCTTTCCTTTCACAACCACCTCAATGATCTGGCAAAGAGGCTAAAAATTAGGCTAGGTTTCTTCTTCTGTAACAAGTCCCTCTTTCCATTGGATACCAGAACTAGGCTGGTCCAGGCTACTTTCTTGCCGCTGCTCGACTGTGGAGATCTAATCTGTTCCTCTGCAGCGGCTTCAGGACTCAACAAACTAGATGTCCTCTACCACTGCACCATGCGGTTCATGACAAACCTACCCTACCGAATCCACCATTGCGATTTGTATCTAGCCGCTGGCTGGACATCACTCTCAACTAGACACATGCTTCATGCTGGTATCTGTACTCTTAAGCTACTCCTTAACAAGCTCCCGAACTATCTCACAACCCTTTTCTGTGTTTCCCATAGCGCCTACTCTCTTAGGAAAAATGACCTCCTTCTCCTTGATGTACCGAGAACTCGCACCTCACTTGGCAAGCAGGCCATATTGAGCGTACTCCCAACTATCTGGAACCAGCTCCAAAGTGTACTGAACTTCCCGGTACTGTCCCTGTCAGCCTATATAAAAGGATGGCTGCAGCAAAAATAAAAGATACGTGCAGCTGTTTCTAAATCCCAGCTCACTTCTCTAACTCTAGCCTACTGCTTCCTCTTACTTACCTAGAAATTAGCTGCCTTGATACTCCGAAACAAGCACTTTGTACCTTTTTTCTGTACTTGTATTTTTCTGTGTCTTTGTCATTTTTATGCAACATGTCAATGCTTGCCAATAATTCTGTACTTGAATTTGTACTGGGTTTTTTTTATTATGCAATCTGTAACTACCTGTTTGTGTCAAAGGACCTCCTTGTGAATGAGCTTGCTCAATTGAGTTTTCTTACAATAAACTTGAACTTGAACTCAGGGAGGGATCGCACCCTTGCCAGATTGCTATATAGATTTTACTGGCCTGGAATTCATGAAGATGTTGCTACCTGTTGCATTTCCTGTACCGAGTGTCAGAAAGTAGCCCCAGTGACTAAAAAACACAAGGTGCCCCTGGTGCCCCTACCCTTGATAGATGTGCCTTTTGAGAGAATTGCAATGGATGTGGTTAGCCCCTTAGACAAAAGCAAAAAGGGTAATAGATTCATTTTGGTGGTATGTGACTATGCTAATCGATATCCAGAGGCTGTTCCTATGTGTACTGTCACAGCCTCAAAAGTTGCAGCAGAGCTTGCAAAAATTTTCAGCAGGGTGGGCATACTGAAAGAAATCATAACTGATCAGGGTAGTAATTTTGGTGCTTCATTACTTAAGGAACTGTACAGACTACTAGGTATCACTGCCATAAGAACCTCCCCTTATCACCTTCAGACAGACAGTCTTATTAGGCATTTTAATCAAACCCTAAAATGCATGTTAAAAAGGTTTGTAAAAGGGGAAGGGAAGGATTGGGACCAATATTTACCTTACGTTCTGTTTTCTTACAGAGAAGTGCCACAGGCATCAACAGTTTTTTCACCATTTGAAATGCTATATGGTAGACAACCTAGAGGGCCACTAGATGTATAAAAGAAATATGGAAAGATAACCCCAATCAGAAACAATCTATTACATCTTATATGTGTGCCCTGAGAAAGAAACTGTCAAAATATATTGAAATCCCCCATAATAATCAGGAAGCGGCCCAAAACCAGTAGAAGGTGTATTATGACCATGGGGTAAAAGAAACAATTTTTGAGCCAGGTGAAAAGGTCTTGTTACTGTTACCCACTACAGGAACTAAATTGTTAATGAAGTGACTAGGGCCTTATAAAGTGCTTAGATGTACTGGCACAGTTAACTAAAAGACTGAGACCCCGATAGGAAAAATCCTACTAAGATATATCATGCTGACTTCCTCAAGAAATGGGTTGAAGAAACACTGAAAGCTGTTTTGCTAGTTTTACCAGAAACTGATAAAGAAGATCTTGATGTAGCTTATTTTTTTTTATTTTTACCAATTATTTTACCAGGTAAGACACACTAAGCTGAAAGCTTGTTTGCAGGTGCAACCTGGGAGCACGAGGAAGTTAAGTGACTTGCTCAGGGTCACACAGTATGCACCTAGGGGGCTATGGGATTCAAACCCAGGTCTCCAGATTTGCAGCTCAGAGCCTTAACCCACTGCGCCATACTGCCTCTTCCCTAGGTGATAGACTGGAACAAACTGTTACTGCTGATGCTGTAAAGGTGAATGTTTCCTTAACCTCCGAACAAACCGTAGAAATTTGTAACCTGCTAAAGAAATTTAACAGTACTTTTACCACAGCTCCAGGCCGAGCAAAAGGGGTCGAGCACGTTATAGTGACAAGGAATGCTCACCCTATTAGGCAAAAGACATAGAGATTACCAGAGCGGTTAAGAGCAGACATGGTTAAGGAAATACAAAAAATGAAAGAATTGGGTATCATAGAAGAGTTGAGAAGGGCTTGGTCATCACTAATGATGATTGTAAACAAAAAAAGAAGGGGGTGTAAGAATCTGCCTTGATTTTAGGAAACTTAATCAAGTGTCAGAATTTGACAGTTATCCTATGCCCAGAATAGATGATTTGGTGGACAGACTGGGAAGTGCCAAGTATATCAGTACCCTTGATCTCACCAAGGGTTACTGGCACATCTCCCTAGCTAAAGAATCCAGAGACAAAACTGCATTTGCCACTCCTATGGGATTCTATCAGTTCAACACCCTGCCCTTTGGTTTATATGGCGCTCCTGCTACATTCCAGTGGTACATGGATGTAATTTTGTCCCCTCACACTGGTTATTGTGCTGCGTATCTGGATGATGTCATGTTGTATAGTCAAGACTGGAAAAGCCACCTGAAACACCTAAGAGCAGTTATCCAATTGATTAAAAAGACAGGTCTGACAATTAATCCTACTAAGTGTGCATTGGGCATGCAAGAAACCAGATATTTGGGCTATGTTTTGGGAAATGGAGAAGACAAGCCACAGGTTTCCAAGATAGAAGCTGTAGCTAACAGCCCTGTTCCCAAAACCAAGAAATATGTCAGGTCATTTTTAGGGCTGGCTGGTTATTATTAGAGATGTGGTCCCAACTTTGCAGAGTTAGCTATTCCCCTCACAGAATTCATGAAAAAACAGTACTCTAATAATGTAAAATGGATCCCAGAGTGTGACAAAACTTTTGGAGCTATTAAGGCTACATTATGTTCAGCCCCTGTTTTAAGAAGCCCAGACTTTGAGAAACCATTTTTGTTACAGATGCAACAGAGGTAGGCCTAGGTAGATGGAAAAGAACATCCTATTCTCTATATATCAGTAGAAAGTTGCATGACAGAGAAAAAAGGTACTCCACCATTGAAAAGGAATGTCTTGTAGCAAAGTGGGCAATGGAGTCCCTTAAGTTTTACCTTCTAGGAGCTGACTTTGTACTTGTAATAGATCACAATCCTCTCTGTTGGCTTAACAAGCTGAAGGATAAAAATTCTAGAATCACACGGTGGTACCTGGCACTATAGCCATTTAAATTTAAAGTGATGCACACATCTGGGAAAGAGAATATCAGTGATGATTTTCTGTCTAGATATGAATCCTGGACCTGAGAGTTCTGAAGGTTGAAAAAACGAATGTGCGAGTTTAAACTTCACTAGTTGCTGTACTGTTGTTATGAAAAAAAAGGATACCGCATATGTGCAAACTGTAAAGGTTATATGCTTATGTTTGATGAGAATTACTAGAAAGGTTTAGAAACCTGTTTTTTGTAAAACAGGTTCCTTCTTAAGGAGGGAGGTATGTGATAGGATTGAATAAGGCTCTGTCCCAGTTGTTCTGGAGAAAGAATTTAAATGCAAGGATCTGTTCTGTTCTCCCATTTTCTGTCTCTTCTCTGTCTGGTTGCACAACCAGATTTTCTTGTGAGACCTAGGACTTGATCACCTCGATGGTCTTGCAGTTCTCTACCTCTCACTATCTCTCTACCTTCACTTGCTGTTCTGTCTTTTCTCTCCCCTTGCTTATCTGCTGGCATAAAAATATATGTGAATTGTTACGTGGAAATGTAATTGATACTGGGATCCCTTTGTTTAGAAATGTATTTAGTTTTACTATTGAAATGTATATAATTATAATGTTGAACTGATTGCAAAAAGCTGTTTGTAACTCAAAGTGTTAACCTGTTTGCAAACTCTCTGAGAAGCTGTAAGCAAGAGGTCAGTTCTGGGTCACAATGTTCTTTTTGCTGCATTTGTTGAAACTTACAAGAACACCATGTGAGAAGCATGCTGTTTACTTAATGAGCGGGGTTTGCAAAGACTTATAAAAACAGAGCTGCAGTTTCTTGCAAGAGACTGACAGAGACTGAGGTTGGAAATTGAGAAGAAACCCAGATGGACTTTCTCTGTTTATACTGCCTTTGTAAATAGTTATACTGAACAATTTTATTTTTTTTATTTTACTGTTATTAATAATAAATCACTTGTGAATTTTACAACTAACATACTAATATACTAACATACTAAAATGCCAGCAGAGTAGGCCTAACGATCTTTCGTGTCTGCTTGTTTGGTCAGCCCCCACCCTGGGAGCTGATCTTGCTGCCCCCCTCACCCTCTCTGGCTTCTCCCTTCCCAGTCCTGGATATTCTCGCTGCACTGGACTTTGCTTCCAGAACCCTTCCCCTGTACTTGTCCCACCCCTCTTAAACCCTCCACCGTTTCTGCCTCTACCAGCCCCCGGCCAGCACATTCAATGGCTCCACCACCCTCTCAGTGAAGTAGCACCTCCTCCTTTCTCCCTGAATCCCCCCTCCAGCTTCCACCCATGCCCTCTAGTTGCCCCCCGTCCTTCCTTCGGAGCACCCTGACAGCTCCTCCCCTATTTACCCCTTCATGTACCTGAAGACCTCTATCATGTTCCCCCGGTCCCTTCTCTCTTCCAATGTGTACATATTTAGCTCTTCAAGCCTCTCCCCATAGGTCCTGTTTCCCCAAGCCCCAGATCATTTTGGTTGCCCTCCTCTGGACCCAACTGCTACTGGTTTTCCTGTGCTTCCTGACCTGTGCCTCGTCGACACTTATAACTAAATGGAAATCCCTCAGTCTAGATTGTCTCTACATTCACTGACTATCTGTAATAGGTCACAAATTGTAAAATGGAAAGGTGCACTTTCAGATAAATGTCCTATCTTGGATGGTGTCCCTCAAGGCTCAATACTGGGATCCCTACTTTTCACCCTGTATGTGAATGATATACCCAAGAATTGTGATTGTGCTAATCTGCTCCTTTATGTAGATGATGCTGTACTGTACAGGAGTTCTCATGATGCTTTCCACTTGAACAACCTGCTTTGAAGTGAAGTTATTAGAGACTTTGTTCCACACCAGCACATTGGTCCTTAATGCCAAAAAGATAAAGGCCATCCTTTTTGGCCCCAAAAGCCTAGGTCCTAATAGGCAACGTATTCTAACCCCTACTCTATCTGATGGGTCTGCGATTGAGGTAGTCAGATCCATTAAGTATCTCGGGGTTTACCTAGACCAAGACAGGTGTTCTACGTGTACTTTGAAAGTGCTGTCTAAATACCTGAATCAAAAGATTGGTCTTTTGTATTGCCTAGTCCCATTTCTTACTACAAAATCATGGCTTTGCATTGGCAATAGCATTCTTCTCCCTACTCTGCTCTATGGGTATTTAATTTCATATTCTATCAGAAGCATGGAGATGCAGATGCTTAAAACTCTGTACCATAGAATCGGTCACTTTGCAGCTGCTGGTTCACCTAGGGAGCACCACTGTAATGTTTTACAGTCATTAAAATGGGCATCACTTGAATGAAAGCTAGCCTACTCTTCCTGTGCCTTGCCTACAAACATAGGCTCAATAATGCTCCCCCAAGTCTAAAAGACCTGCTAACAGCTAAACTGAGCAGGCAACTCTTCAGGTCCTCTGACCAATTACTCTACCAGGTCCCCAGAGTTAGGATTACTGCGGGTTATAGGTCGTTTGCCACTTCCATTCTTACCCTGTGGAATACCCTCCATAACAGCCGGCAAGAATACTTATCACTTAGTGGTATTAGTATTAGGAAGGTTTTAAAGACTCATTTGCTGGACCCTAGTATTTGCAACTGTAATCACTAATGTGTTTCCATTTGTGCAACTCTCCCAGTGTTTTGCTTATATATTACTTTACGACAGACATCCTTCCAGAATGCTAATTTTAATTTCTTTTTTTTTTTCAAATTCTATTTATTGGCCGGTTCCCCAAGGCATCCCTCAGAGGTGCCCACACAATCCTGCCCCTTCTGTTCCCCACCGTGGCTGACCACACCAGATAACCCTTCCCTCAAGGGACATCCCAGACCCCTGGATCACCCCACGGAGCAGGGCCCCCCACCCTCCCTCAGTGGCGTCTTTCTGTGATTAGAGGGTCCATCCCTCTTGGGAAGTCGGCTGTGGATCCCCGGTGTGGCCTGGGGGACACTGGGGATGTGAGGGAGATCCCTGAGGCCCTCATCGTCTTCTCGTCAAGCCGGGGTTTTTATCTTTTGGTGTCTGTCCCCTGCGGAACCAGGCCAGCAAGGCAACGTAGTACCGTGGCTCTGCCCCCAGGCATACGCCACGTCGCTACATTCGGCTACCTTCAGCCACCACCGGAGGTTGCTTCTAGAGTGAACGCTACCCCAAGCCCTCCCCGGGAAGAGAGAGCAGTCCTCCAGATGCTCAGCCTCTTCCCTCCCCTATTGACCCCCGGAAACCCGAGCTTACTTCCAGACCCGGGTCGCCGGTGTGGTGCGAGGTGTGGCGTCCAGCACCTCAACCCTCAGCACCACTGGACTGACTCTAATTTTAATTTCTGACGGGCATGTTTTCAGGAACTTATGTTTGATCTCTGATGTTGCAATATGTAACTATTGTAATCTTAGCTATTATATATTGTGATCTATATATGTCAATGTCTCTGTTGTTTCAATGCTTAGTCTATGTACCTGTTTTAACTCACAATTTTGTTATTGTCATTGTCAGAATTTCTCATGTAATTAACTCCAGGTTGCCCCTGAAAAGGGCCTCCAACAGTGTCAGTGGGCCTACCTTGTTAACAAAATTAATTAACTAATTAATTAAAAAAAAACTTCCCCCAGGATTTTTGCTCTGATGTGACGCAACAGGAAGTTCCTCTGAGTCCTCCATCAGTTTCGCTATCATGTACTGCCTCTTGTTTCGAAATGTACTCACTGCCACTGCTCTCCACATGGTCTGAAGAGTTCACAGAGGAATGAGAAATGGTAGAATCTTGAGAAAGTGGCACATTGTATGCATGTGTGTGTTATTCTTTCCTTTCCACTACATCTAGTGCCCTTATCACTCATCTTTTAACAAATCTCTTGCCAGGGGTTGTCCCCATGAGTGGAAAGTCACACGTCGTCCCACTTTTCAAATCTGGAGACCCAAGTGACCTGCACAATTACAGGCCCATATGCCTCTTACCAACCCTCTCCAAACTTCTTGAAAAAATTGTTAATTCCCAAATCAGAGATTATCTAGAAACTCAGAATATGCTGAACCCCTTACAGTCTGGATTCAGACCTCACCATAGCATCATATCCACACTAGCCAAGGTCACTAATGACTGGCAATCAGTGCTCGATGCTAAGAACCATATTTGTGCTTTATTCTTAGTCATAAATAAAGCATTCGATATGGTTGACCATGATCTCCTTCTCCATATATTGCAGAACATTGGACTAAATGATACTTCCTTAAATGGTTTACTTCTTTATCTAGTAGGCAGACGGCAACAAGTTAAAGCTCAGTGTGAACTCTCCCCACTTAAGACTCTAATGAGAGGAGCTCCCCAGGATTCCATCCTTGGGCCCTTATTGTTTGCTGTCTGTATCAACGATACTGACCTTTACATCTCCTTAGCTAATATTTACCTCTTTGCGGATGATACCATCCTTTATATCACTGAATCTTCTCTAGAATTGGCCTGCACAGGTCTACAACAAGAATTCTGCCTGCTGCAACATGATCTGCTGCTCAGTGCTAAAAAAAACTAAAGTCATGTTTCTCTACCCCCAGGCAAATTCCATAGTCACGCAATCCTAAGGAGCCGGGCCTCAAAGCACAGCCCTCCTTGGGGAACCCTTAGAGCCAGTAGATAAATTCAAATACCTAGGCTTCTGGATCAACAGTAGACCTTCCTTCTCTTCTCACGTTGATGAACTGGCCAAGAAACTTGGACAACGTTTAGGTATTTTCTACCGCATTAAGCACCTTCTCACATTCGAAGCTAAAACAAGACTTGTGCAAACAACCTTTCTTACGCTTCTAGATTATATCGACCTGTCTACAGTCATTGCCCTGTCACTTCACTATCCAAGCTGGACACCTTATACCATAGAGCTCTTAGATTCATCAGTAACATGCCTTAACAGTATACATTATTACTCCCTCTACGCTCAACTTGGATGGCAATCTCTAAAAATGAGGAGGTTGAAAAATGCAGTAACTTGGACCTACAGAGCCATTACAGGCAGGCTCCCCTAGTATTTATCCAAACTCCTTGTCTGCTCCACGGTATCCTACTCCCTTAGAAAATATTCCTGCATTATTTTTGATATTCCTAGGCAGGGTACGAAATTCCTATACCTTAGGTGCCCAAGGGCATGTACTAGTGCATCAGGACACCTACTGTTGTGTAGTACATGCCCACTTGGGCACCTAAGGTAATTGTGTGGAGCTCCGTTTTTTTTTTTTCTTCATTTTTTTGCTTCACTTCAGTTTTTTTTTTTTTTTTTTCTCTGTCAGGGTTCATCACTGTCCAGGTGGGGAGCCATCAGGGCCGGAGAAGCAGCCTGGAGAAAGCGCAGAAGCAGCAAAAAAGCATCAAACCGCTGATGCCAAGAAGAGCCGATCACATCGTGCTCTTCATGGCATCAGCTGACTTGCTGAGAGTCCGACACCTGGGGAAGAGGGTCGCAAAAGCACGCCAATGCCATTCTGTCTCTTGGAAGTGCAGAGACAGGTCGACTCGTCGTGGACTCGTGTGGTAGCGTTGTTGCTGCCTATAGTATAGTAGTAGTTCGAACTTCCAGTTCCACTTTCTTGTTGAAAAAAAAAACAACAAAAGCTCTTTTAAGAGCTGCCCAGCCTGCCTGTGTTTTTTGAACCTGAGAGCTCTGAGTCGGGAGTTAAGCGGGGGAGGGGAGTGATTGCAATCAGGATCAATGACAGTCTAAATTATACTAAATGAACCAAAAGCTCTTTTAAGAGCTGTGTATTTACTTTTTTTTTTTATTGAACCTGAGTGCACTGTGCAGGACTTAATTGGGGGAGAGGAGCAAGCGAGTTTTTGAGACTGTGACTCGCCGTGTAGTAGTTGCTGCCTTCCTACCCCATTGCAATCGGGATCGACGATCAGTCTAACAAACTAAAATAACCAAAAGCTCTTTTAAGGGGCAGAAATTTGAAACAACACGGAGGAGACAGGAGAGCATTAAGTTTGGCATTTGAAAGTTGGGGGGGGGGCGAAATCAGTGGTGACACGTGGAGGGCTGGGGTATCTCAGTGAGACATATTACCTCTGGAAGCGCTTTTCTGCACTGCAGACAGTGAAGCAAGCTGAATTTAGCAGTCTAATTGCATAAGATAGACAATAGCTTGCTAGTAGCTACTGCTACCTTGTTGTACATAATATTTTGCTGAAATTACAGCAAGAGAGGCAGAAAGTGCAGAGCATATAGAAGTCAGTCAGGGACCATTAATTACAGACTTTGCAGGCTGCAACAGTCTGAATTTATCAATATATATTAATCTGAGTGCCTGCCTTCCTCAATACAGTAAAACATTTTGTTATTATTAGTATTACTAATGCTTGCCCTGCCTATACCTAACCAAACCTTACCCAACTGAAGCTATCTGGCCATCAAATCAAAAAGCTATTTATACCTTGCGTAGAGGAAATTAACATTCTATTTTGGGAAGTTCAAGTCATTAAAAAGTTGAGAAAGGGCTACTGTCTGTGAGGGTGCCTTTACTGCCTTTCTCTTAGTTTGAAGGCTGACCTTGAAGCACTGAAGCAGTAAGATAAGACTAAAAACGTTTAGTAGTCTCATCATTATATTTACAGTCTACAGACTCAGTCAAGTTACTGTCTGGTGTGGGGACTTTTGAAAAATCTGTACCAAGACTGCTAGAGCTGTTCAGCTGTTTTAACTAATTATTGCTAAGTAAGCTAAAGCTATCAAGCCACAGCTCTCTCTCTGATCTTATAACAGTTAAACTACTTGTAGCTGAGGTGCCTGGAGTCAATTTTAAACAGGTCTTTTTTTTCTGTGAAGGGTGTTTGCTACAGCTTGCTATACTTGCTGTGTGAACTAAATCACAGAAAAGTAATTAAAGAGCTACTGGTAGCCCAGGTAGCTCAAAGCTAGTTAAAAAGTCAGTTCTATGAGCTACTACAACTTGTAACTTTTTGACCTACCAATCTACTCTGTGGATTGTGGAGTGTTGCTTGCTTCACTAAAATTTAAGAAGGATCTCAAAAAAAAAAATCTATAATCTGTTTTTTTACAAGCTACTCTAAAATCGGAATACTTTATAAAAAAAATCTGTCTATAGTATAAGCTTTTTACAAGCTATGCTGTTATTCACCATCTAAAATCTGAGTACTGTTAAAAAATAATCTGACTATTAAGCTTTTTAAAAGCTATGCTGTCTAGACTGTGGACTATCTAAAATCTTTATAAAAAATAATCAGACGAGACAGTTAGGTTTTCTTGTTAAGTTTATTATTAAAAAAAAAAACAAGACACACTTTTCCTTGCTGCATTTATTAATACTGAGTAACACAAAAATTCTCAAAGTCAGTAAAGTATTCACAAGTTCAGACAGACACCATGAGTCTTTTTAAATTTGGATTTAAGAGAAGGCGTCTTGAAGAGACCGTGGGAGCCGACTCGGATTCCCCAACACCAAGTACTGGTACTAGTACTAGCACTAGTACTACTACTACTACTACTACTACTACTACAGCTATAACCAAACCACCTCCTTGCCCAGAAACAGTGAAACTGCTGTAATGACCACTGAAGATTTCTCAAGCGCTACTGCTTGTACTGAAAGCCTAGCTAAAGCCCCGAAAGTTAGAAAATTTCAGGAATCGTGGAAAAAGGGCAGGCAGTGGCTTACGTATGACACAGATAAATGTGCCATGTTCTGTACATGGTGTCAGAGTTATGATAAAAGCCAAAGCAAAAATAATTTCAGAACTGGTTGCAGTACTTTAGAGTACACATTATCTCAGCACATGAAGTGTCCGTAGCACACAAAAATGCTGAGAGGGCATACATTGCAAATAAAACAAAAGTTGGAGAAAGACCAATTGAGAAATCCATACAATTAATGGAACAAAAAGAAATGGATCAAATTTGTAAATTGTTCTGTACCGCATATTACGTTGCTAAGACTGAAAGGCCTTTCAGGGATTTTCCTGGGTTGATAGATTTACAAAGAAGAAATCATGGGGATGATGCTATGGGTCACAGTTACAGTAGTGACAAGCAATGCCGTGTCTTCATTCACTATATTGCCCAAGATAGTCAAAGCACTACTGCTAGTCTACTACAAGACAATGACTTCTTTTCTTTTCAAACACCATGAAGTCTTGCTATATTATAACATTAGCAGTCAGCCACTGCAGCTGAACTGCCCCGGAGAGGAAGGAGTTAACTCCAGAGGATCTGGAGTTCTACAGCGCGAGGGCGCTGTGCCCAAAGCTCTATCTGGCAGTTTCAAATGAAACTGTCAGATTCTTTACTCCGCTTCACTGAACAGTCGCTCCGGAGATCAGCTCCTTCAGCTCGGTTCATTCTCGGTCAAGCGAGTATTTTTCGGTTCATTTGAACCGGCAAAAGTCATTATTTTTAAAGCTCTATCTGGTAACCGTAAGTACTAAATTTTAAGTCTGTGTGGAAAATTAATTATCGGTTCGGTTTTGAATCGATCGGTTTGTTATTTCTACATTTTAAAAGTGTACAGTGGGTTTTAGAGTGCGGTTCCCGGTTCTTATCGGTTCTAAAAAACCAGAATTATAACGTTTTTTCAAATACCGTGACACGGTTAGGAACCGATAAGGTGTCTTGCCTGGCACTGCCATCAAAGGGCAAGTTTTGGTTAGGCTGGCATTATGTCTGAAAACCCAAAGAAAACCGGGCCCACTGGGTTTCAACACTGTGATGTCTGTGGGGAGGCCTTTGCCAAGGCTGACCCACACACCACTGTGTTTATTGTCTGAGGGCTGACCACCTCCTGTCAGACTGCCAGGTGTGTAAAATTTCCCTGCAGCCACCCTGGAAAGAGATTGGGCCGGCTCAGGGAACGAGAGGCCAAAAAGTCCGCTGACCCGGATGGCCAGCCCGGTCCAGTACCCACTGGACCAGAGGGAGTGCCCTCTGACCAGGGCGAGACTTCCTTGGGCAAAAGGAAGGCTGGCTCAGAGGAACCAGTCCCGAGTAAAAAGACAAGGAAATCAGTAGGTTTGGGGTCCAAAATTGTGTCTCCAACTGCTGCAGAGATAGCTAAAGCCATTCAGATTGTCCAGTCACTGTCTCAGGGATCTGTAGAACCACCAACAGTTGGTAAAAGGTTGGTTCGTTCAGTCCCAGTGGTTCAGGATTTTGAAGTTGAGGATTTTATGAACCACAGGAGGAGGAGGAATTTGATCAATATATGTGTGGCTGGGGGTCTGGGCGTGCCCATTGAACGGACATTTCTCCAGACAGACCTTTAGAATCTCCTCCTATTCTGTCTGAGTCCCCTTCTTTCTTTATTTTTACAAAGGTTGCAGAAACCCTCCAGCTTCCTTTAGAGGAGGCTGTGGATGAACAAGAGGAGCCTGATTATGTGGAAATGATGGATATTCCAGAGTCTAGGAGGTTGTCTATTCCTTTGCATAAGTCATTTGGAAGCAAACAACAAAGATTTTAAAAATCCTCATTCTGTCCCTCCTGTGAGATAAAAAATGGACAGAAGGTATACTTTGTCAGGCTCGGATACAGACTTCCTTACTGAACAGTGTAGTCATGTAGGTGTGGTACAAGCTGCAGCCTGACAAGGCTAATATTCCTCTGGCCTCACATCCTCCTGATAAGGATTCCAGGAAGATTGATGCCATGGCTGAAGAAGCAGTATATGGCAGCTTCTTTGGGACTCAGGCAGGCAAATTATATGGCTTATGTGGCTAGATATCAGAAATCTAGGTGGGACACAGTATTGCAGTTAGCCAAGCAGGCCCATGGCCAGCTGGCTAGTGAGTTGGAACAGGTGGCTGCTGATGGCATTGAAGCCTCTAAAGTTCAATTTCATACTGCTGTTGATGTTAATGATGTTTCCTCTAGGGTCATGGCCACTTCTGTAGCTTTCCGTAGAGTTGGCATGGCTCAGATGCACTAATCTGTCCCAAGATCCAGTCAAAGGCTATGGATTTTCCTGTAGGAAATTCTCTGTTTGGGAGCAAACAGAAAACTATATGAAAAAGATGGATGAATACAGAACTACTACAAAAGTGCCCAGGCTAAGGAGAAGCATGCCATGCCACAAGGCATGCTCCCAGAGAAGAGGCAGGCCTTTTTACCAATTTCAAGCCTCCTCTGCTGTCTCGCATAGGGGTTTCTTCAGAGGCAGGGGTAGACGAGGCACAAGTAGACCGTCCCCCTCCCCTCAGCATAAGGCTGCTGCTAAGCAGGCACCCTGATGGGGTGCCCAGGGCCGGTCTCCTGTACCAGTGGGGGCAGGTTGGCTTATTTCAGCGGAACTGGCTGTCCCTAACTACGGACAGATGGGTTCTGGAGGTAATAAGGCCAGGGTCTGGTTCTCAGCTTCAAACACTTTCCAAAGATGAGAGCCAGACATTTCCACCTGCAAATCTCTTCAGAAGCCCTTGCTTTGGAAGCAGAGGTTTCTTCTCTTCTGGACTGCAAAGCAGTGGAAAGGGTTCCTCCTTGCCATCAGGGCAAGGGCTTTATTCAAGATACTTTCTTACCCCAAAAGACAGGAGAATGAGGCCCATTCTAGATTTAAGAGTACCTGAACAAGCATCTTTTGAAACCAAAGTTCAAAATGTTGACTCTGGCAATGATATTGCCTTCCCTAAAGCCAGGGGACTGGCTAGCTTCCCTGGACCTCAAGGATGCCTATTTTCATGTTCTGATCAGGCCTTCTCACCGAAAGTACCTCAGGTTGAACTGCCCTCAGGCCACTACCAGTTCAGGGCAATGCCCTTGAGCCTGACCTCTGCGCCAAGGGTATTCACAAAATGTCTGCTGTAGTAGTGGCTCACTTAAGAAGGCAAGGGGTTGCTGTGTTTCCCTACCTGGACGACTGGCTCATTGTGGGTCAGTCTCCAGGTCAGGTGAAAACCCATTTGCAAGTCACCCAGCAGCTTCTCACTTCCCTGGGATTCCTGCTAAACTTACCAAAGTCAGTTCTGGAACCGGTTCAGGTCCTAACTTTCATAGGCGCAGAATTGAACACAAGGTTAGCCAGGGCTTTTCTTCCCTCGGAAAGGGTGGACAGACTCATCGCCTGGCATCCTCCTTTACCCTCTGGGTCTCTCGACCAGCAAGGCATTTTCTGCAACTCCTTGGGCACATGGCTGCTTCCACAGCTGTCGTGCAGGAGCAAGATTCAGATGAGGGACATTCAGTTCCATTTGAGGGCCTATTGGTCTCAAGGAAGGACCCCTTGCAAGCTGGTTCCAGTTACTCAAACTCTGATCCTAGCCCTCCACTGGTGGCAGGTCCAGAGCAATTTAAGACAGGGGTTCCTTCATTCCATTTCTCACTCCCTCACCCTCACCACGGATGCCTCCCTGTTAGGGTGGGGGCTCACCTGGGCGATCTTGCCACCCAGGGGTGTGGTCTCCTCAGGAATCTCTGCTCCACATCAATCTGTTGGAACTCAGAGCTGTCTTTAGCTCTTGGTGTTTTCAGATTCTGTCCAGAACAAAGTGGTTCAAGTCAGGACAGACAATACCACCACAATGTGGTACATCAGCAAACAAGGGGCACTCCGGTCTTCAGCCTTGTGCACGAAGCAATGAAGTTGTGGTCTCTGGCCTACTCCTGAACACCTCCTGATAGCGGTTCACCTCCCAGGAAGGACAATGTCCTGGCGGATGCCCTCAGCAGAATTTCTCAGGGCCATCACGAATGGGCTCTGAATCCACAGGTGCTGGGTCCGTCTTTGCCAGATGGGGCACTCCTCAGATAGATCTTTTCGCAGCCCCAGACAACCATCAACTTCCTCTTTTCTGTTGCAGGCCTCAGTACTGGGCTCAGTCCCTCTGGGCGCCTTTCTGTTGGACTGGAAAGGGAAGTTCCTGTATGCCTTTCCTCCCTTTCCTCTTCTTTTCAGGGTACTAGTAAAATCAGATCTCAACCTTGCAGGTGATTCTGATTGCCCCAGATTGAGCCAGACAGCTCTGGTACCCTCTGCTTCTGTCCTTGGCAGTCCACCCTGCCCTGAGCCTACCCAGAGTCCACGACTTACTGGCCTGTGCACAGGGAGAGTGTGGTATCCGGACCTCAGATCCCTCCACCTCAAGGCTTGGCTCTTGAGGAGCTAGAATTGCTGACTTACACCTTTCTCAAGGTGTCATGGATATTTTAAAGGCTTCAAGGAAGCCTTCCACTAGGCCACTTATAATTCTAAGTGGAAGAGGTTTTCCATCTGGTGCTCTGAGAGGCAGATTATCCCAGAATCTGCTGATCTTCCCATTCTTCTGGAATATTTGGTCCATATGAATTCCTAGGCCTTAGACCAGCTACCCTGAAGGTTCATCTGGCAGCTGTCTCTGCTTTTGTGTCAGCAGGAAGCCTGCCTTTCTTCTCACCCTGTGTTCTCCAAGTTTTTAAAGGGTTACTTCATACTAACCTCTTTTGGGAACCAGCTCCGCCTGGGACCTGAATATTTGCATTGCTCAGTTAATGCAACCCCTTTGAGCCTCTGTCTTCAGCAGAGCTCAAGTATTTAACTTGGAAAACCGTTTTCCTAGTAGCTATCACCTCTGCCAGACGCATAAGTGAGTTACAGGCCCTGTCAGTGGAAGAAGATTTTATCTCTTTCCACAGAGATAAGGTAGTCCTTAGGACTAATAGAAAGTTTTTGCCTAAGGTGGTTTCTGATTTCCACCTGAATCAATCTATCTCTCTCCCAGTATTTTCACTGAGAATTCTTCCTCAGGTGAGAGGAGACTGCACAGCTTGGATGTCAAAGAGCCTTAAGCTACTATTTAAGCGCACCAGAGGTCATAGGTTCGAATCCCTCCAACTGTTTCTTACCTATGGCGAGGTTGGCAAAGGAAACCTGCCACTAAGAGAACAATTGCAAGGTGGATTGTTTCTTGTATCCAATTCTGTTATCAGAAACTAGGTAGAGTACCCCCTCAGGATTGAGGGCCCTCCACCAGGGGTACAGCTGCGTCTCTAGCGGCTGCTAGGGACATTCCATTCTGGAGATTTGTCAAGCTGCTACCTGGAAGACAGTTCACACCTTTACCAAGCATTATTCCCTGGATGTCCAGTCCAGGAGAGATGCTCGGTTTGGCACAGCTGTGCTTCAGAGCCTATTTCTAAGTAGGTTCTGACCCTCCTCCATGGAGGTACTGCTGTGTAATCTGCTAATGTTATAATATAGCAAGACTTCATGGTGTTTGAAGAAAAAATTACTCACCTTAGTAATTGCTTTTCTTCTCATAGAGTCTTGCTATATCACCCCTCCTCTGCCCCTCTCAGAACCTCTACTTGGGTAGGGGTGGCGAATTGGTGCAAGCACTGTGTCATGCCATTGTAGTTATCCCTTTACCCTCTTTCCTTTGGGTTAGGGATCTGGTTGCTTTCATTTAGGTTATTTATATTGCCCCTTCCTGGACTTGAGTCTTGGGGAAGGGGGTTCATAATGTGCTTGTCAAGGGTGGTAAAGCAGAACCATAATACCATCAATTTTGTTATTATGGTTCTGGGTGTTTCTTTGTTGTTTATATTGTTGTTACTACTACTAGTAGGTAGCCATGGGCTAGTGTAGTTTTTCCACACAGACTTTCTGTTCTTTGATGTTAGCTTCGTAAAAGATCTGACAGTTTCATTTGAAACTGCCAGATGAGCTTTGGGCACGCCCACCGCTGTAGAACTCCAGATCCTCTGGAGTTAACTCCTTCCTCTCCGGGGCAGTTCAGCTGCAGTGGCTGACTGCTAATGTTATAATATAGCAAGACTCCATGAGAAGAAAAGCAATTACTAAGGTGAGTAATTTTTTCTTCTTGTTGATTCCTGCACAGATAAAAGTGTGACTGAGGAGGAGGAGGAGGGCATTTATGTACGTGTTTTTGAAAATGGCCTACCTGTAACAAGGTTTCTTGCACTAAAACCAGTCAGTGTCCCTAATTCAGAAAGCATTTTAAATACTGTGATTAATGCTTTAGAGGGTGAAGGTGGTTTAAAGGATGGTGGTTGGAAACATAAGCTGATAAGTGCGGCATCTGATGGTGCTGCTGTAATGTTGGGGAGCACTTCAGGTGTCCTTAGTCGAATAAAGCAAGATTTCCAGTGCCCACACCTCATTGACATACACTGCTGTGCACATCATTTAGAGCTTGCTGTAAAGGATTCTTTCAGAGACTGTCCCTTTTACAAGTCATTAGAACAACTTCAGCTGAACATTCACTTGTTTTACCACAGGTCACCAAGAAGTTGGAAAGGCCTACAGGAAACGGGATCCCTTTTAAATATTAATGTGGTCAAACCAGTTAACACTGGTGGCACTAGGTGGCTTGCACACAGAGAACGGGCCATTTCTGCCCTTGAAAGGAACTGGGCTGCTTTAGTGCCTCACCTCGAACATGTGTCACTGACAAACAAGCAGGATCATGGCCAAAAAGCACTAGGAATACTTAAAGTGCTTAAAACTTTAAAGTGTGTTATATACAT
Organism: Neoceratodus forsteri; assembly: GCA_016271365.2. Lineage (NCBI taxonomy): Eukaryota > Metazoa > Chordata > Ceratodontiformes > Ceratodontidae > Neoceratodus > Neoceratodus forsteri. The sequence continues at coordinate 1,335,123,338 of CM057449.1, forward strand.
GAACTTTCTGAAAGTGTTTTTTGGTTACTTATCTGCTCTTAGTCTGTGCTTTCAGCAAGAGGATGCCACTGTTGAAAAAGTTCACAGCAGAGTAGAAAGCACAATTCAGAAACTAAATGGTCTCTCGAATCAAGAAACTCTTCACTGCATAACCCTTACATATATAAATGAGAACTTAACTCAGTACAACAGTGTTGACTTAGCTAATGAAACTAGCAGGCACAGATCAGGTTCTCCTTCAGACATTGTAGAAGCCATAATTTCAGAGATCAAAAAAATTCTTCAGAAAACATCACAGCACATTGAATCTCACTTTCAGTCCTTCACGACCAATAAAGTGCTACTAGATGCAAGAGCTTTAAATTTTCAGTCCTGGCCAACATCCACAGAGGCACTTGAAACATATGGAGATCAAGCAATTCAAACAATTGTTGATCACTATAAAGTGGTCCTAGAGTCTCGTGGAGTTGGTGTTACTTTAGTACTGCTGGAGTGGCTAGACTTAAAAAAGCACGTACTCCACTTGCTGTCTGTTGAAAGTTGTAAGTCTCTGAAATTGTGGCAGAAAGTGATTCTTGCGGATGTGCAGGATCAACAATTTCGAAATGTGCTGGCCATTGTCAGAATCATTCTCCTGATTCCTGTTCACACTGCTGCTGCAGAACGAGGCTTCTCTCTGATGGGAAGAATAAAAAATGACTGGAGGGTTGGATTACGCCCAGACACCCTACACGACCTAATGTCTATATCTCTGAATGGACCCCAGCTTAGTGACTATAACCCTGAAGGTGCCATATCACTGTGGTGGAAAAATGGCAAAAGAAGGCCCACTACCAAAGCTTATGGCTCCAGAACACTGTCACTGCATGCTGCTTCTGCCAGCCCTAGTGGTGGTGATGAAAACGAAAGTGCTTGGTCCAGTGAAGATGACGTCTAAAATTATGTAAACTAAGGGACGGCATGTAAATAGTTTGTTGGGCATGTACATTTTCTTCTTACATGCCCAAGTGGGCATGTACTTTTTTTCACGAATTTCATGCCCTGTTCCTAGGGTCAGATCTCTGTATGGTACTTCTTCCCTAAACTATTCTCTCCCTTCCATTTGGAACACTAACCAAACATTCTTAAAATTATCGCATATTGTTACTGTGGGAGCCTTCAAAATGTTATTTTGTGACCTATTGACAGAAACCTGTAACTGTTTCCTCAAGTGCTAGAACTCCAGCTCATTCACTCACGCTTTCTCACTTACTCCATCTCAAAGATTAGACTTTAGCCACCTTCTACCCATGATTGTAGTGATTTCTGACCTTTGTGTGTATTATCCCACCTTATTCCTTCCTCGTTTCCTTCCTTTTACCCCCCTCGTCCCCTCCGCATCCCTTATACGCGTTGTGTACTCACCATTCGATTCCCTCTCTATATAACTGGATACTCCTCTATTATCCTTTTTTACCCCATGGTTTTCCTTCCCTCTGGACATGTATATATTGTATATAAGGTTTATATTATGTTTTCTTTTACCTGTGTGTCTAATGATCTCACTGTTTTATGTGTTCTTTTAACTATGTAGCTACTCAATGTTTTATTTTTGCACTATTTTTACTTTTGTGTGTACTCTGTATATTATTTTGTGCCTTGTCCATCCAGGACCACTTCATAAATAAGTTTTTTCAATGGTGTTTCGCCTGGTTAAATAAAGATTGATTGATTGATAGAGCTTGCAACTGCCTTTGTTTTTTTAATAACTGTACCTTTACCACATCTACTTTTCTTATCTGCTGGTTCATCAACCAAGCTTTGTTTGCTGCCTTCTGATAGGCCTGTATTTTCTAACTGGGCATCACCTGCAGCAGCAGGCAAACATGATGGGTTGTCAGAATACAGTAAGGACTCAGGGGTAAGAAAGCTTCAATAGGGAAAGAGGATGCCCCTCTTTACAGTGTAAGAAGCACTTTTTGTGACAGTTTTTCCCCTTCTGAACTGCTCTCCTTGTCTTGTTACTGATGCTGGAAGCATGTTTCACATATCCACTACCCTCCATCTTGATTTTGACTGTTTTGACTGTTGATGCCATCTTTAGTTTCGGCCAGTCCCTTGAAGATTGACCTCTGGAAACCTTTTAATGCTGCTGAATACCAACTTTGTTGGTTTTAATGAGGTTTTGTTATTTGTTTTAATTAACAGCTGTATGTTCTTATTTATGTTCAGTGCCCAGAGCCTCCAGGATTGGGCGCCTTATAAATAAAATTGCCTTGTCTTGATATCACTTAATAAGTTTTCAAATTCAAGCAACAGTTGCTGATTAACTAAGTCAGCTCCCTTCCAGTAAACCCTCGAGTGCCTTCCTCAAGTTACCTTGGGGAAATAGATGGCAAAACTGAGTGAATGTCTCAAGATGGGGTAACAAATGGCTAAAAATACCAAAGACTATAGGTTGATGCTACTCAGCTTCCAAGGGCCCCCCCTCCCCAAAAAAAAAAGACTATGCCACATTCAGTAAAATTGGTTTGTTGGGTTACAACAAAAGGAAGAAAACTTCCTGTTTTGCATACAGGCAGTTGGCTAGTGAAATTAAAACTTACGGACTGTTCAACAGCAAGAAGGAAATACCCTCTCTCTCTATACACAGAACATCTTTACATGTGATACAAGCCTGTGCCAGTTCTTGTCATGCACTTAATTTTTTATCGACGACAAAAGAAAAAATGTATTAGTGCTAGCATTGGAAATGGCTAGTGACATTGCAGACACGGGCCACACACACACACACACACACACACACACACACACTCTCTCTTACTTAGGGTTTTTAAACTTTTTGTAGTTATTTTAATTTGTCTTTTTCTCATTTAAAACTTTTATAGTTTTTTTCTCTAAATATTTTCTTGTTTAAAAATGTTTCTTTTATTATGCTAATGTAATTTCTTTGCAGTTGTGCACTGCTGTTGTGCATTGTCAGCCAATACTGTGCACAGACTGCAGAGCCTCTGCCCTGTAGTCTGAGCAGTCAATTCCCTTCCCCCCCGACACACACAGTTTCTAGATTGCTTTTTCTCGACCCTTCTTTTACTATTTTTAGTGTTCTTCTTTAATGTTTTTGCTTCTGAAGTTCCTTCTTTCTTGTTTTATTTCAGTGGAGTCTCTGCAAAGTGAGTGGTCCAAACACCAGCCCCAACCCCCACACACTCATGCACTGTCTTTTTATTTTCTGTTTTTCCTCTGTATTTTTCTTTTAGTTTTTATTTTACTCTTAATTTTTTTTTCTTTACGTCTTTCTTAATCTTTTTCATCTGTTTTCTCAAGCTATTAAGTTGTTTCATTTCTGCAGAGTGAGCTCTCGGCACACAGCCCCTCCTTCACCCCAACCCTCACACACAGAGTCTCCTCTCAAATACTTTTTCTTTTTCTCATTTTTTTCTTGTTCCTTTCTTGAGTCCATCCTACTATCCTGTCTGTCCCCGACTCTTCAGCCAGTCTTAGGGAAATAAAGCAGAAATTGGACAGGATAGCAACTGTAGGTTAAGTTTACTTACAGGGCGTACATTAAAAACTCCTAAGTACTGGCGTGCTGCATTGGGAGTGACGGACGAAGCAAAGGCGAAAGGCTGTACAGTGAAATATAAACAAAGACAGGATCCACATGAACTGTTACAATAATATTTACAAGCCAAACACGTGCAACCAGCTAGCATAAACACAGCTTTTTCTGCAGTCTGTTTACTATGTAAGCTGATCTGTGAGTGTGAAAGAATACAGTAAATTGCTGTAAGGCTCAGCTGGCAGGGGAAATGCAAAAATGAAAAGCTACGTAAAGAAGGCATTGAAATACACTGGCACATATAGCAGTGTATTGGATTTCTAATAGCCAGTGTGCACTAGCAGCACTTGCAAGTGCTGGCATTCTAGTAGGTACTGAGCACATAAATACCTCACAGCACACATTGCACCAGTACCAGGTAAAATATTGCTCCACACCAAAGCAGTGTTAGATTACCTTTTTCCCTTGCAATAACAATATGGGGTGTTGAGGAGAATTTACAAAGAACTTTGTAGCCATGCAACGAGCCAGTCAGTCCTCTCAAAACAAAAGTGGGGACCCATGCTTATTAGTCACATCACTTATCAGGACTGGGTCAAGTGTGGGACTTTATGGCATACACATTTCATAGATGCCTGCAGAAGGTTAATCCAGAACAAAATACTGCATTCCTGATATGGGACCTCTTCGGTGCTCCACAAGTTAAAGCTACTGCCCTCATATGCTTGCTGGAGATGTGGAGGGGGCACTCTACTGCACATTCTGTTGTCATGCCCTGCTTTTCAGCCTGTGTTGGACCAAATATGCAAACTAGGAAGCACAGTACTGAGAATCCCAGTCCCACTCTCAGCCTATCTTCTGCTATTAGGAATAACCTCAGTAGCCCACCAAAATACCTCTGCAGAACATAAGTGGCTGATCTTGCTTAGTATGTAGGCCAAAAGACTTCTGCTATGCGGGTTGCAGGGTGATACCGGAGAGATAAGAATCCCTCGTGCGCGAATTTTAAAATGAAGTATAGTATGGTAATCTCTAATTTCACCGTCATTTTGGCCACGCCCCCTTTCCGGACCCTGTTCGACACGGACAAGCCCTGCAGTTTTGGCTACGCCCCTTTTCCTGCTCCATGGACATGGACAAGCCCAGCCACGGCAGTTAAAAAAAAAATTATTAATTGCACTCTAGCCATACAATGGTTTATGGTGTAAACATAAAATGCATACTTTTCCGGCAGCACACTGTTCGACATGGACAAGCCCAGCCACATTTAAAAAAAAACAGTATTTTTTGCACTGTAGACATACAATAGTTACACCATCTGCCATCTGGTTGCTTGGCCATTAGATGCTATTAACACCTACTGCATGTGTTTCATTTGTTTTATTTCTTTGTAAACCCCCCCCCCCGGTATGTTTTATTATGCGTATCGTGGCTGTAAGACTATTTGTACTTGTAATTGGGGGACTCCGCCCCCCACAACCCCCATTCCATTTCAGATTTGTCTATGCCTTATGCTTACGTGTATTTCTATTTCAGAGTTGTGTGGTTTATTAGTTTAAAGATTGTGGCTGTAAGACTAGTTGTACTTGTAATTGGGGGGCTCTGCCCCCCACACCCCCTGTTCTATTTCAGATTTGTTTATGCCTTATGCTTACTTGTATTTCTATTTCAGAGTTGTGTGGTTTATTAGTTTTAAGATCGTGGCTGTAAGACTAGTTGTACTTGTAATTGTAACTGGGGGGCTCTGCCCCCCATACTCCTGTTCTATTTCAGACTTGGCTGTAAGAATATTTGTACTTTATTTGTATTTGTATCGTGGGTGGCTTTTTTTCTAATTTTCAGTATTTGTGCTATATTTCTATTTCTATTGTGGCCGGCCTTTTTTTCTAACTTTGGTGACGTCACGGCAGTAGGCGGTGCAACATGTATTTCGCGAAGCAAGCAAGCCACTGCTGTAATTATGCCTGTGCGCAGGAGGGATCCTTATCTCTCCAGTATCTCCGGTTGCAGACTCCAGACATACGATCCCAGCAGGAGCTGTTCTCAAGTTTAACAAATGTCGTAATGCTAGATGGGTTATCCCATGTTTCCACCAACAAAATCACAAACTACCAGGCCTGCTGGTCATCCTAGCTCAACTATCTGATGAATGCCCAGGACTGGAATAGGCTGAAATCCCCATAGCCCACAATATTGAAATTGGGCCTTATGTCAGCTTAGCACTCTCCGTGTCACTGCTGAACTGTTAACCAACCCCACCCGAGATGTGGGGTTTCATCACCAGGACTATGATGTACCATTTCTATTGTGCTTTGTTTACTCCTAGGAAAGCTGAACACCTGAATACACTATACATTCGTATTACAGCCGTATTCACTGAAGTCTCTATTTCTTTGTGTATCCTTTGCCACTGATTACCATACACCAACTCTGTGAAGCAGTTGTTTGTTACATTGTATGTATGTCCTTCTGCTGTTATTTACATGTGTGAAAATGAAATATGCCAATAAAAAGATTAATTACAAAAAATTAAAAAAATAGATAAAGCAAATTTTTGTTTAGAAAGTGATACTGTGCTGTTGCTTGGTCAGTCAGCTGCTTCTGCTCCCTGCTGTGTTCTTGCCAACTGTAAGTGTGCTCAGATCTCAGTCAGTGGCTGCAAGATTCTCAATGAAGATCTGCACCATGGAGATCATAGGGTCTCTCACCCTTATTTCTCTGTGGAGCAAGATGATTATCAGAGGCAATGGCTGTATTAGCAAGCCATGGGTAAATAAGTAGAGCAGCAGGCAGACTGGATGGGCCACCAGGCACTTTTCTGCAGTTAGTTTCAGTGTGTCTGTTTAAATAAGTATACGACTATAAACAGTCCCTCTTCTTAATTAGGTGCTGGTGCAGCATGCATGTCAATTTCAAGCACATACTAAGATGAACACCAAGGTATTAAGGAGCTAGGAGGGCAGTTAGCCCATTAGGAGCTCCATCTAACTATAGCAGTAACCCTGTAGGTTCCCCCTCTAAGGTGTAATTATCTAGTCTTGATTTGAAAGTAACATTATTCTTACTTATTACTATTGCAGTGGGTAATGGATAACCACAGATGATCACGGTCAGCTGGAATAATTCTCAAACTAGATTGTCCATGATCTGTCCCTGAGCCACTTACCATTAGTGGTTGTCCATGGGTAATAGCCATGACTAAAATCAGGTCCTAACTCTGACCATGGTCGCTGGCCATGTATCACCATGGTCTAACCAGGTGCAACCCTGGTCTATTCATGATCATAAGAGTGTGGGTGAGGTGCTGCTCATAGCAGCAGATGTAGTGGCAGCAATGAAGGCCCAGAACTAACCAAGATGCACAGAGAGAGCGGGTAAGCTTCACCATTCCAGAACAATGTGCACTGTGCCCTGGGACAAGTCAGACATGTGAAAATCAACTGCTGATTGTAGTAAACAACCAGTAATTCAACAACAACAAAATGAAAATGCCAAGAAGATGTGTGTGTGTGTGGGGGGGTTGCACAGTAGTTATGGTTTGACATTAGCTTGTTGAATGAGATAAGAGTTTAGTTTGGATAGTCTTGACAGCAGTTGATTTTGCATGTATTTTTGTTACAAGTGAAAATGTTCTCCATTGCTTCCATAACTGCAGTCAGAGGTTTTTTTTCAGCACATTATGGCTATCCAGAGATTAAAATGAACAAAATAAAGGGGTTGGGGGTGGATTTTCCCAAAGTCAAAAGTAGGGCTTATGTTTTTCACTCTTTAATCCCTACATCCACTTTCAACTCTTAGACACAGATTTGCCTCTGCACTTGAAAGCTTTGGTTGCAAGTCAGTCATATGTAAGAGTATGAGTACAGAAGCTGGCCCAGTGGCACAGTGGTACTGCTACCACCCACCACACCAGCGACCTGAGATTGGGAGCGGTCTCTCGGGATCAGCCAGGGGGTCGGATGAGTGTTCCAAGGACTGCTTTCCTCTCCCAGGGAGGGACGGCATGTTGGCATTGCTGCTATATTGCCACCAGGTGAAGGTCTGGTGGCAGTGTGAGTCAGAATTGGCATGATGGGAGAGGAGCTACGGGACTCTGCAGCATGCGCGTGCCTCCACAGACACGCACTGACATACATGCCCCAGCCCAGGGGCTCAAGGAGAAGAAAACACAGGTGGAAAATTGACGATGGGGTGGGCATGAATGGCGCACTGCATGCCTGCCTCCTGCCTGTGCCACCACCAGGAACCCCAGCTGGCAATCTGCATTCTGTTCTTGGGGGGGGGTGACTCTCCCCGCTGGCCCTGCTACAGGGGGTGATCCATGGGGGTATACAGCTGGCAGGTTAAGTCGTGGAAAAGTGGTACCCAGTGAAGGGGTGACAGGAACAGTTGCTGAAGGAAGCCTTGCCTGCTCTGGCCGTGAATGGAATGAAAACCTTTATGGAAAAAAAATAGAATGAATGCTAACCTTTCTAGGGCTTAAAATTGGTGGTGGGGTACATAATATATCATCTCTTGCAGTGGCACAATACTTACATATATCCATCAAACATATCTTACAGTGCTTTACCTATTGGTGATTCTCAGAGGGCATAGTTCCTGCAATGGCTTTTCTATTGAGGGCACTGATTGTATGTTAATGTTCACTTGCAGTTACAGGTACGTACTTCATCCTCTTGAATGTTACTGATTAGCTGCTTCTCTGCACTCATGGTTTAACTAACTGTAAATCAAATGTAACCAAGGCCCCCCTGTTCTCTGCGGCACAGTAGACCTATTTCTTCGGCAGGGACTATGAAGTTCTGCGGCACCATTAGGCCTACTTCTGCGGTGGTGGGCAAAGTTCTGTGGCACATAAATAAGGCGACTTGCTCATGTATGCAGTTCCAAAACTCATTTTCTTTTATTAATAAAATCACATGGTAAATGCCTGGCTAAGCACACCATAAATTAAGAGCAAGAAATCATGGTGCTTATTATATTATTTAAATATTTAGCTAGCATCCCTCCACTGTGCTAACGGTGTTTCAGAAGAATCATAGAACAAAATGTAGGATTTCAGATAAGTAAAAAAGAAAAAATAGGAACTATATAAAATGTGGTAGTGGTTTTTGTTAGATGGGGTGCTTAAACCAGGCATGTAGCATGTGATTTTATTAATAAAAGAAAATCAGTTTTGGATCTATACATCACATCTTATTTACATGTCACGTGCACACGGAGGTTTGATTGCTTTTCACATTTGCAATCATTACTTATGAAAAGCGCTATATTATTGCGTATGAAAAGTGCTATATAAATATTGATTATTTTTATCTTTTTGATGGCTGCACAGATAAAATGCAAGCTACATTGGTAAAATGGCTAATACATCAACTAGTCAGGGTATGATTAATGATGACAGCGGAATTCCAAAAAGCATTCTGCAGAATGTTTTATAAACTGTGGAATACTTTTCTTCAGTTTGTATTGAAGAGTCGATGTAAACTGCAGAATAATATTCCTCCGTTTATGTAAACAGCAAAACAGTATTCCTCAGTTATGTAAACTGTGAAAAAAATATTCCTCAATTTATGTAAACTGTGAAAAAAATATTCCTCAATTTATGTAAACTGCGGAACAGTAGTCCTCTGTTTATGTAAACTGCGGGACAGTATTCCTTAGATACATAAACTGCAGAACAATATTTCTCAGTTTATGTAAACTGTGGAACAGTATTCCTCAGTTACGGAACAATAGTCCTCAGTTTATGTAAACTGCAGAACAATATTCCTCAGTTTATGTAAACGGTGTGCTTCCCCATTTAGTTTGTGCAGGACTGAGGGATTCAGTTGCTGGTATGTTTGTGACTGTTTGTTTGTACTTAGCTGTGTCTGTACCTTAAGTGCAGGCATCATATTACAGGGATGAGTTTGGTTTGAAATTGAGGTCTTTTTCCTAACTGCCCTTCAGTGTGCTTCCCCATTTAGTTTGGGCACGATTGAGGGATTCAGTTGCTGATAGGTTTGTGACTGTTTGTTTTTACTTAGCTGTGTCTATACCTTCAGTGCAGGCATCATATTACAGGGATGAGTTTGGTTTGAAATTGAGGTCTTTTTCCTAACTGCCATTCAGTGTGCTTCCCCATTTAGTTTGAGCACAACTGAGGGATTCAGTTGCTGGTAGGTTTGTTGACCATGGTGAGATGAGTGAGGAGCCACTGCCAGAGGACTGCTTGGATGATTGTTTTTGGACATAGCCTGTGGTGGGCTCAGGGAGGGTGGGGGTTGAAAGCACATCTCCCAACTGTCCCACTTAGTAGCTCCTACACTGTTTTGGAGGAATGGGAAAGCTCCACTCATAAACCTGAGGCTGGGACTATGGAGGATGGATGGGTCCTCCAGGATGGAGCCGCAGGGGACCCTAGAGGAGGGGGAAGCTTCTCCTAGTGGGGGACTCTATTTTATGGGGAGTGGAGTTGAGGACACCTAGCAGGGTAAAGAGAGAGGTCTAGTGCCTCCCAGGAAGCGCTGCATGGAGGTATGGGAAGCGGATCCATAAGATCGCTAGGGCAGTAGCTAGGAGAGAGCAGATGGATATCATTGTCCACATGGAGACCAATGACCTGGCAAGGAAAAGGGTGGAGTTGACCAGAATTCAGGAGGATTTCAGGAAGCTGGGGGGAAACCTGAAACAGATAGCGTGCTCTGTTTCATTCTCGGAGGTGCTACCTGTCCAGGGCACAGGGGAGGCTACGGCACTCCACATCTGTACCTTCAACTCCTGGTTGAAGGATTGGTGTGGAAGGGAGGGTTTGGGCTTCATAGGGGACTGGAACCTGATTTGGGCAGATGCAAACTTATATAAGGAGGACAGCCTGCATTGTTCGAGAAGGGGACCTTGGTCCTTAATGAGAAGTTTAAATGCTTCAGCAGTGAGCATTTGAACTGGCCAAGGAGGGAGAGCCAGGAGAGTCAGGAGGCTTAGGAACACCCCCCATGGGAACATGCAAGAACATAAGTTGACAACAGGTGCAGTTGAAGCAGGCAGAGAGGGTCAGGCATGCGTAGAGTGCATAACGAGTGATACAGGGGGAGCGAGGGGACATAGGAAAGGAAACTGGAGCGGGGGAAGATGCTGGAGAGGGAGAACAAGAACAGAGGGAGGGCAGACTGTAAAACATGGAAGGTCATGTTAACAAATGCCTGTAGCCTAGGAAACAAGGTTCCAGACCTGGAGGCCTTGTTGACGGATGCAGACCTTGATACAGTACCAATAACAGAGATGTGGTACTCTGCTAATCATGGCTGAGAAGTCAAATGTACCAGGCTACACACTGTTCAGGAGGGACAAGGATGGTAAAAAAGGGTGGTGGATGGCCCTGTACATCAGAGATGTTATAAAGGCTGCTGAAGTTCAGGGAAGACAGGGGGAGGCTGAGGCAATGTGGGTCACCCTGGAGCCAGGAAATGGAACAGCAATATGCACAGGGATTATCTACAGATCTCCAACACAGAGGCAGGAAGTTGACGGGGAACTAGTGAAGGACATATATGACATGGCAGCTAAAGGTGAAATCCTGCTGCAGGGGGATTTCAATATGCCGGACGTGGATTGGATCACCCAGGTGGCTGCTTCAGCCAGAAGCACAGCCATCCTACAGTCCCAGCAAGGACTTGGACTGAGGCAGCTGGTGCATGAACCAACCAGGGACAAGACAATTCTGGACCTGATATGGACCAGAACAGAATCAAAGAAACACAGGTGGAAGGGCAGCTGGAGTCCAATGACCACTACATGGTATGGTTCAGCATGGTGACATGGACTCAGTTAAGCCACACAAAGGCAAAAGTATTAGATTTTAGGAGAGCGGATTTCACTGAAATGAATAGATGTATACAAGCAGTCCTGGGGATGGGAGAGGTAATAGAGGGGGTGGAGGAACAATGGGAGAAACTGAAAGGAGCCATAGTGGAGATAACAAACCAATGCATTAGGATAGTCGCCAAAGGGAAAAGAAGAAGGAAACCACTATGGTTCTCTAAAGAGGTGGGGGACAAAGTCAGGGCTAAAAGACTGAGTTTCAGGAAACATAAGGGGATCCAAACGGAGGAGGACAGGGAGGTGTACATTAAATGTCTAAGGGAAGCAGGGAAGGCTGTTAGGAGAGTGAAGGTACAGAAAGAGGAGGGTTTAGTACGGTCTGTGAAAAAAGGGGACAAGGCATTTTATAGGTACATCAGCAAAAGAAGAAAAATGGGGGGAGGATTGTGAGGCTCAAAGGGGAGGAGGGAGAGTGTAAGGAAGGGGATCTGGACAAGGCAGAAATACTGAACAAACACTTCTGCTCAGAGGGTCAAGGACCACAGTTGGGTTGCAAAGGCAATGGGGAGGAGTGGACACCAGTCTATTCACAGTGGAAAGAGTTCTGGAGAGAGTCCACAAAGCTGAGGGTGGATAAGGCCATGGGGCCAGACAGCATCCACCCAAGGATATTAAGGGAACTAGCAGCGCCTCTGATGGCCCTATATACAGAGTCACTCAACACAGGTGTTATTCTAGAGGACTGGAGGAGGGCACATGTCCCACTGCACAAAGGCAGCAGTAGGGAGGAGGCAGGGAACTACCAGCCAGTCAGCCTCATCTCAGTGATGGGGAAGAGCATGGAAACACTGCTGAAAGAAAGGACAGTGGCACACCTGTAATCCAGGGGTGCTGAGGATGTGAAGCAACATGGATTCACAGCAGGAAGATTGTGTCAAACTAATCTGATAGATGTTTTTGATTGGGTGACTAGGGAGGTAAATCAGAGAAGGGCAGTAGACGTTGCCTACCTAGATTTCAGCAAAGCCTTCAACACCGTCCCATATAGAAGGCTGGTTAACAAGATGGGTAGTCTGAGCATGGGAGACAAGGTGGTGAACTGGGTAGGAATTGGTTAACAGACAGGAGACAGAGGGTGGTGGTAAATGGGGTACAACCTGGGGAGAGGGGGTGACCAGCGGAGTACCACAGGGATCAGTACTAGGACCAGTCCTGTTCGATGTCTTCATTAGTGACAGTGCAGAGGGTCTGGAAGGAAAGGTCTGCTTGTTTACAGATGACACCAAGCTCTGCAACAGGGTGGATACTCCAGAAGGAGTGCAGAAAATGAAGAGGGACTTGGAGAAGCTTGAAAGATGGTCGGAGATGTGGCAACTGAGGTTCAGTGCAAAATAATGTACCTGGGTAGAGGGAACCCTGGGGAGAGCTACATGTTGGGGGGTGGGGAAGAGCTCACTGTCACCAAAGAGGAAAGGGACCTAGGGATTATCATCTCTGATGACCTTAAGGTGTCAAAGTAGTGTGCAAAGGCAGCGGGGAGGGCCAGTGGCATGCTGGGGTGCATAGGCAGGGGTATCACTAGCAGGAGGTGGTGATGCCATGCATTGTATAAAACATTGGTAAGGCCTCACCTGGAGTATTGCATGCAGTTCTGGAGGCCACACCAGCGCAAGGACATAAACAAGGTGGAGACTATCCAGAGAAGGGTGACAAAGATGGTGCAGGGATTGCACCAAAAAACATATGAGGCGAGACTAAGGGACCTCAATATGTACTCACTGGAGGAGAGAGCGGGGGAACATGATTGAAACTTTCAAGTACCTCAAGGGCATAAACAAGGTGCAGGTGGGGGACCTTTTGCAATGTAGAAAAAGTAGTAGAACAAGGGGGCACGATATGAAATTGGAGGGGGGTTGATTAAGAGGTAATGTGAGGATGTTTTTCTATACAGAAAGGGTAGTTGGTGCTTGGAATAGTCTGCCACAGGAGGTAGTGGGGGCAAGCACAGTGGAGGGGTTTAAGCATGCCTGGGACTGGTACTAGGGGACCTTGAGAGGGAAGGGAGTGATGAAAAGCCATTGATTATATAGAGTCAGTGGCCGCATACAATTTGTAGGGCCTACGGGCAGACTGGATGGGCCTAGTGGTCCTTATCTGCTGACAGTTTCTCTATTTCTGTGTTATGTAAATGACAGAACAATATTCTTCAGTTTATGTAAACCGTGGAACAGTATTCCTCAGTTATGTAAACTGTGGAACAATATTCCTCAGTTTATGTAACCTGCGGAACAATATTCCTCAGTTTATGTAAACTGCAAAACAATATTCCTCAGTTATGTAAACTGTGGAACAATATCCTTCAGTTTATGTAAACTGTGAAACAATATCCCTCAGTTTATGTAAACAGCGGAACACTATTCCTCAGGTTATGTAAACCGTGGAACAATATTCCTCGGTTTATGTGACCTGCGGAACAATATTCCTCCGTTTATGTAAACTGCAGAATAATATCCTTTAGTTTATGTAAACTGTGGAACAATATTCCTCAGTTTATGTAAACTGAGGAACAATAATCTTCAGTTTATGTAAACTACTAAATAATATTACTCAGTTCAAGTAAATTGCAGAATATTATCTCTCAGTTTATGTAAACTGCGGAACAATATTCCTCAGTTTATGTACACTGCAAAATAATATTCCTCAGTTCATGTAAACTGCAAAATAATATCTTTCAGTTTATGTAAACTGTGGAACAATATTCCTCAGTTTACTTAAACTGTGAAATAATATTCCCCAGTTTATGTAAACTGCAGAATAATATCCATCAGTTTATGTAAACTGCGGAACAATAGTCCTCAGTTTCTGCAAACTGCAGAATAATATCCCTCAGTTTATGTAAACTACAAAACAATATTACTCAGTTTATGTAAACTGCAAAACAGTATTACTATTCTGCAGTTTATGTAAACTGCAGAATAATATCCCTTTGTGTATGTAAACTGTGGAACAATATTCCTCAGCTTATGTACAGTAAACTGTGGAAAACTATTCTGCGGTTTATGTAAACCACGGAATAATTATTCTGCGGTTTACTTTAAATTCCATGGAAAACTCCGCCACCATGGAATCGTGGTAAAGAAGGGGCCTTGAATGTAGACACTGTGGCCTTCAGTGTCTGAAACTGATGTAGTGAACTGTACGTACATTTATAGGAGCTGCCTGTTTTTACGGCTGCAGTGGTCATAGCCCTGCAGACTTCTTGCTATGACAGTAGAGAAAGAGAGCTCTACAGGCACCCAATGGACTAGAAAAAATTAGATATTTTGTAGAATCACTGCACTAATTGAAGCAACAGTCTGCTGTGTTTATTTCAGCTAAGCAGTCTTCAAAGCACTATTTTGTTCAATGTGGGTAGAATTCTCTTTCAAGAAAAATTCATAACTAATTAACATGCCAACTTAAGCAGCCTTTCAACTGTAATTGAGATTGATATCTCCCCCCTTTCTAACTTTTTCCTTTTGCCTGTGTTACAATTAAATGCATAAAACAGGTGATTTCATAGCAGGCCTTCCTAGAAAAAAGAGTTTCATTCTATACATGAATGCAACAGTTTTAGAGAAATAATTATCTGAGAAGCATAGCACTACAGATAAGATATAGAAGTGTTAAGGTCAAAAGCCACAGAAGCAATACTATGCAGATATACAAGGTCATAAAATATCCAATGTTGAAGTCATACTAAAGACTAGAGGAAACTGAAAGACACGCTGCAATTGCATTTTCAATGCTGGCACTGTGTAAACATGTTTCTGTCTATAACTACATGCTCATTTGTCAATATTATTTATGATTATTCAAGATTGCGCTATTTAAACATGTTCTGTCTATAACTTTGTGTTGCACTGAAAATGTAATAGCTGATCTATATGGTTTTCTCTTTCCCATTAATACCATCTAACTGCAACTCTACTATGTAGTTCTTTCATGTTACCATCCAGATACAGTTTACACAAAACGTATTTTGTTATCACACGTGCATTGATCCTGCACTTCTTTGCATTGAGTCTCAGTTGCTACTCTTCAGACCATTTCTCCAGTTTTTTAAGGTCTTCCCTCATTCTTTCAACCCCCCCCCCCCGGCATGTCCACCCTATTGCATACCTTGGTATTGTCTGCAAATAGGCATACCTTCCCTTCCAGTCCTTCTGCAGTGTCCCTAATAAAGTCCAGATAGGCCATATCCACCGCACCTCCTTGCTCCTCCGTATGCCGTTAATGTGCAAACTGATTATTGCCGCAGTGATTTTGTTGATGGGATGTTGCCGCAGACTTTGTGGGCTATCTCGATTTGTTGTCGGATTGTGTTTTCAGATCCAGTGGTTTCAGAGTGATGAACTGCAGGGGTGCACCTAAGTGTTGCCCATAGTCCACTGTGCCAAGACCTGGAGTTTGATGTATTTACTGTGTGGACGGTGCTGGAGGAAGAGCTGCCCACAACATTGCACTGTGTTGTTTCTTGTTGTATGGCACTACAGGTCCAGGATGGCAGATTGTCAGGGTGCCGTAGTTGCTGTCAGCACATTGCTTGTGCCGTATCTTACATCATTCACTTCCATGTCGCTGCAACATGGGTGAACCCTGATCCTTTACCTTAGTTACCAAGTCATGCCGTAGATTAGTACAATGAGTTAGTGCAAAACACAGTGCTTATCATAAATACAGTAAAAGTGAGGGTTAGATGTATAAGTAAATAAATGCCATATAAGGCCATGTATGAGTGTTAGCGCGTGTGTGTGGCAATGCTCTGTGTGTATAGACAGTGCAGTGCTATGCTATACTGTAATAAATATGCATACATACGAACATACGAAATTTGCCAGCAGATAAAGGCCTAGAGGTCTATCAAGTCTGCTCGAATGTGCAGCTAGCACCCCTTATTCTGCAGCTGCCCCTCCCTTCCACCCTTCCCCTTCATTAACCCTCCCCCTTGTCCTGTCCCATCCTCGTTTGAAGCAGTCCACTGTTCTACTGCATACTACTTCAGCAGGTAATGCATTCCACCCAGCCACCACCCTCTCTGTAAAAGTGTCTCATCATCTCTCTCCTGAACCTTCCTCGCTCCAGTCTCATATCATGGCCCTGGTGGCCCTCCCCTCCCTTACTTTGAACAGCCCCTCTGTACCTGTCTTGTTTATTCCTTTCATGTATTTAAAGGTTTCAATCATGTAACCCCTGTCTCTCCTCTCCTCCAGTGAGTACATGTTCAACTTCTTCAACCTCCTCTCATATGATAAGTCCCGCAGCACCTTGATCATCTTTGTCGCTCTGCGCTGCACCCCCTCCAGTAACTAATGTCCCTCTTCAGATATGGACGCCAGTACTGCACAGTACTCCAGCTGTGGTCTAACTAATGACCTATACAGTGGCAGAATCACCTCCTCCCGAGGCTATACCCCTGCAATACAACCCAGCATTTGTTGGCCTTGCAGCTACCTTCCTACATTGCGCCAGTTGTTCATTGACCCTGTAATGAGCACATCCAGACCCTTCTCCTCCTGTGTCTGGGCTAGCTGCACCCCCTCAGCTGGTAACTCCTCTTGGGTTCTTCATCCCAAAATGCAGCACCTTGCACTTTTTGGCATTAAAGCCCAGTTGCCAGGTGTCTGACCAGGTTTCAAGCTTTACCAGATCATCCTGCAACCCCTGCCATCCCCCTAGGTCATCTACCACTGCGCCTACCTTGGTATCATCAGCAAACAGACTGATCTTGCTCTTGATGTCCCATGACATGTCTGCAATGAATATCCCAAACAACACTGGTCCCAACACTGAGCCCTGTGGAACACCGCTCGTCACTGCCCTTGGGTGTGAGAGCTCCCCACCCACCACCACCCTCTGTTGCCTTCCCTGCAGCCAGTTTCCTACCCATCTCACCAGCTTTGCTCCCGCTCCTGTGCCTACTAACTTCCTTCCCAGCCTTCCATGTGGCACTGAGTCGAATGCCTTACTGAAGTCTAGATACAGGACATCCACTGCATGGCCTCTGTCCAGTTGCCTAGTTACCCAGTCATAGAACTTGACCAGGTTGGTTTGGCAGGATCTGCCATGTATGAGGCCATGCTGTCTGCTGTCCTGTAGTCCTTTGGCCTCTAGAAGGGCCACTAGCCTCTCCTTCAGGATAGTCTCCATTAGCTTACCTACGATGGATGTGAGGCTCAGTGGTCTGTAGTTTCCAGGGTCATCCTTGGGGCCACTCTTGTGGAGGGGCACCACATGAGCCATCCTCCAGTCCTGAGGTACACACCCCAAATGTAGTGAGGCATTAAATAGGTCTGCCAAAGGTCCTGCAAGGACCTCTGCCAGCTCCTTCAGTACCCTGGGGTAGATGTCATCTGGGCCTGGCGCCTTGTCCACCCTCAGTGCCTTCAAACCCTCTCGAACTCTGCTCTCCATGATTTCCCCATCTGTCACCACTTCCCCCCCGCTTCTGCCATTTCTCCCACCTTGGGTATCACCTCCCTCTTCTCTTTAGTAAATACTGAGCAGAAGTACTCATTTAGTGCTTCCGCCTTATCGCACCCTGCTTCCACCCAACCCCTTCCTTCCTAATCCTTACTATGTGGTACTTACAGCTCCTTTTCTCCCTGATGTACTTAAAGAAGTCCTTCTCCCCCTTCTTAATGCCTTGTGCCAGCCTGAGTTCCGTAGATGCTTTGGCTCCCCTTACTGCCCTTTTCACCTCCTTCGATTCTGTCAAGTACTCCTCCCTGTCCTCCCCTTCCCTGTTTTCTTGTACTTCCTAAAGGCAGCTCTTTTCCTCCTTACCTTTTTCATGACCTCCTTGCTCAACCAGTGTGTATATGTATTAGTTAGAGTGTGTGTGTGTGTGTCACAACAATTAGAAAGTGCAGTTAGGTGGCTCAGTGGTTAGTGCAAAAATTGCTAGTCTACATTCCCCCACTATCTAGATCAGTTTCAGCCTTATGCATGTCATTGCTGATTTAAATGAGATGTCTAGTGGCAACCCCCCACCCTCTGATATCCCTCTGAGCCTGAAAAGAAGAAAACGGTCCCTCAGTGTCTTTTTTTTAATCTGTAAAAATGTGTGTAGGCAGTGCACCGCTGTGTTACACTGGAATATATATATATATATATATATATATATATATGCATATTCATTGCAAAAAACTACGTTAATGCATCAGTCAGGGTTGAAGATAAAGTGACAAATGTAGGGAAATATGATGTTAGGGTTTCCAACCCTAAAACACCTGCCCCACCCCTGAAGCGAATGAGGGGTGGAGTCTTCCTTGGGGTTATCAACTCTAATGCTCACCCCATTGCAGTAACAGAAAAGCTAAAATGTGATGGGGACAGATGTGTATGTTTCATGAGTGCATACCACGGGGTGAGTGTTAGGGTTGATAACCCCAAGGAAGACTCCACCCCTCATTCACTACAGGGGTGGGGCAAGTGTTTTAGGGTTGGAAACCCTAATGTCATATTTCCCTACATTTGTCACTTTATCTTCAACCCTAACTGATGCATTAACATAGTGTTTTCCAATGAATTTCCTTACTTTTTGTGATAGTGTAATCATAGCCTTATTTGCCTGTGGATAGGGCCCTGCTCTCCCACCCATGTATAGTTTTTGAGATAGAGTAACCGTATCCTTATTTGCCTGGGGCTCCCATCCCTCCATAGATTCATATAGGTATGTAGCTGTGGAAGGCCCTGCGCTTCCATTTATAGGTCAACAGTGACCAAATTGTCAGCATAGATATCTTATTACCCCACTTCATGTACCCGGTACAAAAAACTTTTTGAATCCCTGCCAAAACGTAATTCTGCACAACTGCAATGCCTTTCCGTGCCATAGATGCAAAAATTCATTTTGACCAGGATTTGAAAAATGACAGCTATGACATACATGTGATGGGGTAATAAGAAGTCTGTTGAAAATTTTGGGTCAAAATATTTAAAATGTCTGAAGTTAAGAGCATGCGTAGTGAAATTGCAATAAATGGTCATAACTGACATTTTTACAGATTTTGACCCCAAAGTTTCAACGTAGCCTTCTTATGACCCCGCCTCTTGAACAATATCAGGAAAACTTGTAAAATCCCACCTGAAAGGTGAAGTTGACAACCGACAGTGAAATCACCTTTTAGGTGGGAGTTGCGTAATAACAGTCATATTGTTCATGAGGTGGGGTCCCCAAAAGGCCATGTTGAAAATTTGGGGGTCAGAATGTCAACAAATGGCTGACGTTATGCATAAAAGTTGAAAACCCCATTGAAATGCATTGAACCGCCTTTACCTTAGTTTCTCATATTGCAGTTGCTGGTTCCAGCAGCAAGACATGTCTTCCATTGGAGAGTGGATCTCGAACCTGGGACCTGTGCAGGTGTGTGTGGGTGTACTGGTGGGTGTGGGGTGGTGGGTGCTGAGTGGAAGGTAGGGATGGGGGAGGCTGAATTCAAGTAACAAAGGAAAAAAAAACATCAAGGGATGGTTTTCTTTATTTCAGAGACCAACACCAATGGGTTGGGGGGGTCGCCACTAGACACCTGGGACATATACTGGCAGCAGGGGGATGGCAATCAGAGAACAGGGAGGGGGGAGGGATTACTAGAGTACCAGGGCATAATAATACCAGGGACAGCAATCGGAGAACAGGAGGAGGGAGGGACCACTAGACTACCAAGGCATGAAAAATAATACAAGGGCTGGCGATCGGAGAATGGGGGAGGGACCGTTAGACTACCAGGGCATAAAAAGTAAGACAAGGACTTCCGGTGACGTTAGTGGACCGAATGGCAGCCTAGTTCGGAGCGCGGTCTCCCAGGTGCACAATCGATAGTCATCAGTTGCTGAATTTGGTAGTAAACTTGTTTAATTGCAGCTAGATCAACAGTTCAGAACCTCTGCTAATGGGGCACACAAAAAAAAAATAGCATTGGCGGGTTCTCAGCCCCAGTCTACAGGCACACCATCTCAGCAGCCTACTGGTCTGAGCCCTACCCCATCAAGATCCTCCTTACTTACAAGGAAGGCAGACAATGGAGACGAATCAGGCTCGGACACTAGATCCGCAATATCCAGAGCAGGCACTCATAAAATCCTAAGGCTCCTTCAGAAAATAAATGGGAAGATGTCAGGGATTCAGAAAGATTAAAAAAAGTTGAAGGCCCGCACTTCCAACATCGAGACCCGCATGGAGACTGTACAAAGTGAACATATGGCCTATGGAAGATCCTTGGCATATCTGCACAAAAGACAAAGGGCACTCACTCTCTGTGCAGAAGATGCTGAAGCCAGAGCACACAAGAACAATATTTGGGTATTCAGAGTGCCGGAGGGAGCAGAGCAAGAGGACACAGCCCAATTCATGGACTGCTGGTTAAGAAAAGAGCTAGACCTGGGGCAAGATTTTGCACTAGATATTGAGCGAGTGCACAGGGTGGTAGCGCCAAAGCCCAAACCCGGTGCCCCAATCTATCCTAATCAAATTTTTGAAGTATCCGATCAAAGACCACATTTTAAGAATGGCCTGGAAGAAAAGAGATTTGAATGTGGTTGGCACCACATTTTATGTGGACCAAGACTATGCCCTGCTCTTGCTGGCCAAAAGGAAAAAGGTACTGTATGTAGTGAAACAACTATGAGAGAAAGGGATGAAAGCCCAATTAAGACACCCCACTAGGCTCTGAATGGAGAAAAAAGAGGGGATTAAGCAGTTCGTTGACCTACTGGCCACTGCACCTTTCTTGGAAGCTGCAGGGATATCTCTCCCAGACTTGAAAGCAGACATGGCAGAACACGATATTGAAGAGCTTCTGTGGTCTGTGGCGCCAGGAGAATGTAAGCCAGGGAAAACAAGGATGGATTCTTTAATCCCACTCCACTCTGACATAGCCCAGTGGATAACCCCTAAGAAACAACCCTGAACTAGCTTCCATCTTAGACAGGAACTGTTTCCTCATTTGTGGCGGGCAGCAGTCTGGCCCCTGTGGAAACCTTTTAGCAAAGGACTGAGTGCAGAACAGGGTAATGTGGAGGTCATACTTGCATCTATTCCGCCGTGACTCACTCTGACTGTCGTTTTCTTTTATAGTTCGGATTAATTTAACAGAACAAGATAGTGGGAGCAGGGGGAACTCTACATCCAGGGTGCTGGTTTCAGGGTCTGACTTCCGGCTGTGTGAGACCTGGATTGGCGCGTTGGTTAATTTGTTCCCCCATGTTATTTTTCAACCGTGCAACAAACAGCACGAGGAATAGGAAGTTTACAAGCTAGAGCAACCCACTCTGCTCACTTCTTATGCAGTGTTGGACAACAGTCTGGGACTACGCATAATTGTATCGATGCAAGTATGTAGCTCTGAGATGTTGATGTTTTGATTGTTAAATGGTTAACTTTATTGCGGATATGAACATTCCTTTCTTTCTATGGATAATGTGCACTCTGAACTTATCTGTGCCAAACTGTCCAACTGGACTATTTACTGCAAGAATTGGGAAAGTGTAATGTTATTTACTGGATACTTAAGTCTGCATAAAATGCTAATTAGTGTGTAACGGCTGTATTCAAGCTGTACATCTCTTTATTTTTTCATTACTTTACCAGATTGGTCATTTATATTTCTGAAGAGTGGGCTTATTACATTAGTTAGAGTGCGGGGCTACAGTAAGAATTAGCTTGGAATCAGAATTTTTTTTTTTTAGGTGTAAAAGCTTTGATCAGTTTAGCTTTTTTGTTGCTTTTTTTCACAGGAAAATAAGCTGTATAGATCGATAACAATGTTGGTGACCATTTTTACTTTTATAATTACAGGTTTTGCTCTGGAGAGTTGAGAGCTCTATAGAAACCCTAGATTTTCGGGGTTATTTTCTATTCTCCTTATATTTTATTCAGGCCTCTCTCTTCGGAAGCGTACCTTGTTACTCGATGGTGCACTGGGAATGCCTGATTACTGAGCTAGCAACTCCTGGAATTTGTTATTTAGAGGGAACTGGTTTAGGGATTTAGGCATAGGCCGAATTCACTGACCTTAGCCCCCGGATTCAGTGGCTTTTCTCTCTTGGGTTTAACCCCTCTACTAGGAGAAGCACACAGCTCTCACCTAGTATTTTGTAAGTGGTTGCTGGGAATCTCCCATATTCACTGCGGGTTCTCATATATGGTTGGCCCTGAAGTTTATAGGGGCCTAGTGTTATTGTTTAGTGAGTTAGGATGTTAATGAATGTTATGTTTATGTGTCTAAGCTTGTTATTTTTTGTCTGTTTCCTTTATATTCCTGACTGTGGTATGACTGTTGGGTGGGTTTGGGAAGGGGGTGGCCTGAGAAGTAGACTCAGAAATCCCTTTGCTTTAATTACAAATGGCGAATCTTAGGATATGCTCTATAAATGTAAAGGGAATAAATAATGTGGTCAAACACAGTAGAATTTTACAGGAAATGAAGAAGGAGTGGCGTGATATTGCCTGTTTACAGGAAACAAAACTTTCCCTCACAGAACATCTCAAATTAAGACATTCGTGGGTGGGGGCGGTGTATTCAGATGCACATCCGTAGACCAGAAAGTAGGTGTGGCTGTGCTGATTTGCAGTGGCTTACCCTTTCAGGTACAAAAAGTTGTATCGCCTGGCACAGGGCGGACGGTATTAATCTCAGGAATTTACAGTGGCCGACCCATATATTTGGTCTCGATTTATGCTCCTACATCCCCTACAGGCGAATTTTTTAGATCCCTCTTTCGCACCATATCAGGACTCCCAAAGGGTCAGATGTTATGTGTAGGGGACTGGAACTGTGTCGAGAATTTGACCCTTTATAAAAGTCCCTTGAATGTCAAAGGTTTAAGAACCTGTTCTAGACTCCTAAGAACTCTCTGCTCTGGGTCAGGGTTGGTCGACCCCTGGCATTTGCAAAATCCTAGAAAAGCTGACTTTACATTCTATTCAGCGGCGACCAATTCATACTCAAGACTAGACAGATTTTACACTCACAGAGGATTAGCATATACCTTTAATAAGATGCAGATTCACCCGGTAACTTTTTCAGACCATGCCATGATTTTGGTTCATATTTTTTTAGGAACCCCTGAAAGACTGGGCCACTGGAGATTTGACCCAGGTCTTGTGCTAGATAAGGGCTATGAGGATTCTACTAAAGAAGTAATTAAGCATTACTTAGAGGAAAATAAAGAAATAGATTCCCCTCTCAAGTACATCTGGGACAGGTTGAAGGCAGTGGTCTGGGGACATTTTTATTTTATTTATTATGCTCGATGAGAGGATCCATGTCAGATACATTAACACAAGAAGACACAATATAGTTACAGTAAATTATACATAGAGTACAAAAAATTCAACAGTACATGGGTTGCAGTGACAAGCAGTTCTCAAATTGTGCTAAGGCATTGTACATGGTATGCCAGCGTCCTGCAGAAGAGAGAGAGGCAAAGGCAGACTGTTAGGGTGAGGTAGGGAGGGACAGGGAGGGGCAGTGGGAGCTGGGATAGGGAAGGCAGAGGGAAAGAAAAGAGCCAAGCAGTAGGGGGTGGGCGACAAATGCTAGGGCAAAGGGGGTGGGAGGGAAGTGCTTGGACAAAGACTTAACCTGGTGGGCCAGGAATTGGAAGTTCTGAGACAGACAGAAGCTACGGGCACAGACTAGCGGGGTCACCTACAGGTACTATTGTCAATGAGGTGCTGACGGAGCTTGCGCTTAAAGGAACCAAGGGTCGAGGCTCCAGCGATGGCAGGTGGTAGACCATTTGTCCACAGAGAGGCCCGCTGAGAAAAGGATCGCTGGGCCATTGTTGTGTGGCACCTGGGCACATGGAATACTTGTGTAGTCGAGCTCCTGGTGTGCCTGACATGTACAGGTGGTGACAGAAGGCTCAGAACTCCTTGAGGAAATAAGTTTAGTGAAACCTTTTTTGTGAGTAGGCAGGTTTGATAAAGTATTCTGTCCTTCAGTTGAAGCCAGCCCAATCGTGCATAAAGCTCACAGGTGTGGGTGAGTTTTGGGGCATTAGTGAGCAGGTGGCAGGCTTTGTTTAAAGCTTTTGAGAGGCGTTGGAGCACTGTGTCAGTAGCGAAGCTGTAAACAGCTAGGCCATAGTCAATCAAGGTGATGCGTGAACTGTTAATTGCCAAGTTTAGAGCTTCATAAATCAGGCAATATCTGTGTTGTAGAGGATAACGATCCTTGTGTTAAAGGCTTTTGCTGTGATGTCAGTGTGCTGTGTGTAAGACAGGGCAGTGTCCAGTGTGATACCTGGGTACTTGAAATGGGGGGCTAGTTCCAGGGTGTTACCAGGGTCATTCTGAATTGCCAGGGGATAGCCTTTTAGCTTGTTTTGGGAAGTGGCAAAGAGCATGGTCTTGGTCTTCTTATAGTTCATGACCAGTTTTTGCTCTTTGAACCATTTTTCAGCCACTGCAAAGCTGCTCTGGAGGTCATATTCCAGAAGAGTAGGGTCGAGGTTGCTAGTAAAGATCTCAGCATCATCTGCATAGAGGAGCATGCGGCTATTGCAAGCAGCCGGGAGGTTGTTTAGGAGGACACTGAAGAGTAACGGACCTAGTATGGATCCTTGTGGTGCTCCTGATCTGACCGGTTGACTTTCTGATAGGATGTCCCTGATCTTCACTTGCTGTGACCGCAGACTAAGGTAGCTACAAAACCATGCTACAGTTTCTAGGGCTAGCCCTATGTCCGAGAGCTGTTCAAGGAGGAGGGCATGATAGACCATGTCAAATGCCTTTGATAGGCCAACAAAGGCCGCCCCTACAATGTGCCCTTTGTCAAGAGCAGTATGTATGAATCCAGTAAATACTAGGAGAGCCGTGATGGTGCTGTGGCTGGCTTGGAAACCATGCTGTTCTGGGCATAGGAGCCGATATTGATTGAAGCATTCCACCAGCTGGTCAGCCACAATCCTTTCAAGGTCCTTGGAAAGCGGGGGTAGTATAAAGATCAACCTGTAGTTGTTTTGAAGAGACCAGTCACCACTCATGTGTACTGAGGTGACCGTGGCAGCTTTCTAGATTTGGGGGAATTTGGAGTGGCAGAGGGATAGATTGATTATCTTTGTCAGTGGACCAAGTACTTTGTCTAGTGTTAGTCTAACAAATTTTAGGTCCAGAGAGTCCCCACTGTGCCTTGATTTACTGAGGGCTTTTTTAATGTATTTTCTAGCAGCAGCTTTGGAGACCAGTTTGAAATGGAAGAGTGGCCAGTTTGGTGATGCTGGGTCTTCTCACTAACCCCTGGAGCAGGGGTATTGAAGAAGTTCATTGGGAGCACACTACTGAGATCCGAGAAGGCAAGGTTCAGAGAGTTAACGATGAGCAGAGGGTCCAAGGTAGGGATGCTCTCAACATTTAGCATGGCTGGGGCTATTTTAGGGTCCCTCCCAGTGATATCGTTTAGATTTGCTCAGAACGATTTGCTGCTTTTCCAGGTGTTAGTGAGCGCTTCCTTGTAGAATTTGCTTTTTGCCTCACAAACTCATACCTTTGGATGTTAGTTGGTGTGCCATGTGCCCGCGCTGTTTGCCAGAGATGGTCTCTTGCGTTTAGCTGTGCAAGTAGTTCCAGGATAATCCAGGGATTTATAGGTCCTCTGGTTTTTCTCTCTGTGATGGGAGCATGTTTGTCACAGACAGCATTGAATTTTGAGATAAAGAGATCTAGTGCAGTGTCCACATCCGTGGTGGTTCCATACAGGTCCGACCAGACCTGCTGCTTTAGGTCGTCCTTTAGCTGCGGAAGGTGGTCCTTTAGGAGTAGGTGTTTTTTTACGGTTCTGGCAGGAGGTATGTGGTAGTTGTTCCAGAGGAAACTGATGGGAGTGGTCACTCAATGAGTCAGAGAGCACGGTGAGATCTGTGATGTGGGAAGGGAGGTTCGAGAGAACCCAGTCCAGAAGTGTGCTGGTGCCCATCTTGTAATTGGTTTGTTTGCTTCCCACAAGAATAAACAGCACCAAGCTCAGATTAAGAAAATGATGGAATTAATTGCTGCTCTTGAGGCAGAACATAAATGTTCCAGGTAGGCCTCTTTACTCCCACAACTTAAAAAAGCAAGGGAGGAGTATAACTCTTTAATGTTAAGACGTACGGAGAATATGTTAAAATATACTAAACAGCGCTATTATGGGTGGGGAGAAGAGCGGGCAGATTGCTGGCTCAATGTCTACGAAAACAAGAAGCAGATAGATATATTCCCCTTATTCAGTCGACAAGCCCCCAACCCCCCCAATTGACAAAACTCAACCCTCACAAATAGCAGACAAATTCCTCCAATTCTATAAACAATTCTACAGTGAAGAAAGGTGGCCAGACCACACTCGGAACATTCAGAAATTTCTACAAGAAGTTCAGCTGCCTGCACTGACCTTAGAGCAAAACAATGGACTGGAGGCTGCCATCTCAGAAGCCGAAGTTATGTCGGTGATTAAATCCTTTAAGACAGGTAAAGCACCAGGCCCAGATGGCTTCACAGATGATTTCTATAAATGTTTTGTGGGTGAGCTGGCTCCCACTTTAACAAAAATTTGTAATGTAGCACATGAGGAGGATGCAGCACCAAATACTTGGAGTGATGCCCTGATATCTGTCATCCCCAAACCAGGGAAAGATGCGAGAGTCTGCTAATTTTTGACCTATATCTCTTTTGAACCAAGATGCAAAAATATTTGCTAAAGTTATTGGAACCTGGTTACAGAAAGTAATAAACTCCCTGGTACGTCCTGATCAAATGGGATTCATTCCTAATAGACACATCCAGGACAATATTCGTCTCCTCCTAAATGCTTTATTTTCAGCCTGCGCCCCCTCTCTCCGAGAAAAGACTGTACAAGTGGTGGTCTTGTTGGATGCCGGAAAGGCGTTCGACTGCCTGGATTGGTTATATTTAGACAGTATCTTACAGAAGTTTGGTTTTGGAAATAAATTTCGTAACAGGATTGGAAATCTTCATAGAAACCCAAAAGCTCAAATTAAGGTAGATGGGGTCACATCATCTAGTTTTGAGATCAGGCGTGGGACAAGATACACTCTCTCCCCTCTTATTCACACTTAGTATAGAGCCCCTAGTGGCAATGATAAGGCAGTCCACTATTTTTCAAGGCATTAAGGTGGGGGATGTAGAGCTGAGAATCTCTTTATATACAGACGACACCCTTCTCTACATATCAGACCCATACCAGGCCATCCCCCGCATTATGGACCTTTTGAAACAGTTTGGGAAAGTTTCTGGATTTACAGTTAATGAATCCAAAACAGAGATGATTCCAGTAGGGAAGCATATAAGAAATGCTCTCGCAGATATTGGTCAACTTAGATGGGTTAAATCTGGATTTAGATATTTGGGGATCTGGATCCCTTGAGATCTAACACAGCTATACCAGATGAATCATTATAAACTGCTTCAAGAAATTCAAGCAGATTGTAACCATTGGAAAGAGCTGCCCTTATCCCTCTCTGGGAAGGTGGAATGCATCAGAATGAATGTGTTGCCGCGTTTTCTTTTTCTATTTATGTCCCTACCTCTGCAGCCCCTGAAGTCCTTTTGAAAAGCCCTCAAAAACACCCTTTCAAAATTTTTATGGGGGGGAAAGA
This sequence comes from Neoceratodus forsteri, assembly GCA_016271365.2. Taxonomy (NCBI): domain Eukaryota; kingdom Metazoa; phylum Chordata; order Ceratodontiformes; family Ceratodontidae; genus Neoceratodus; species Neoceratodus forsteri. Next base: position 1,335,151,320 of record CM057449.1, read on the forward strand.
CACCTCAGATAAGGTGTAAAGTACTCTACATCCAGAGATTGAGGGGGCTTGGGATTACCAGATTTCTGTTTCTATTTCTGGGCTTCTCAATTGCAGGCCCTTGTCCCATTCATGGCAAACAGTGAGCCTCCTTTGTTGGTGGAATTGGAGAATGACTCCATACCAATTCCAAATATGGGGAATATACTTTTAATGGATAGAGCTGGGTTCCAAAAGCTAATAACTGATAATTTATGGGCCTCAACCTTGCAGGCTACCTGGGGAGAAGTATTTCACATGTTCAACCTAACAATGAAAATGAGAGCCATAACTCCATTACAAGCTTGCTTAGACTTCCTCCCTTTAAAGTGGGATTTAGGATTCTGAAATTGGGCCAGGTTGGGACTTCAGTCTCTAGGCCAACTTTACGATGGTGAGACTTTAAAATCTTTCCAGCAGTTAAGGGAAGAGTTCACTGTACCCCACGAGGATTTCTTTTGTTTTTTGCAAATTAGACATTACTTGCTGGAGGAAGACAGGGGCTCACTACTCACCATGGACCCCAACCCCCTTCAGGAATGTGTATTGAATTTGGCACAGAACTCAAATATGAAGGGTAGAGTCTGTAAGATCATAGAGGTGCTAGCCACTTTAGAATCAGATCAGGGACTTCTGGTGATGTCATGAGACAGACAGCAGCCTAACACGAGAGGCTCCCGACAAGATCAAAAATATTGCCTCCTAAACACTATTATTTAGCAGCACAAAAGAGCAATTCAGCTACAGGAGGTTGAAGTAAGCCTAAAAAACGAGGAGACACCAAAAACAAGGCAGTGAGTCTACGGGATGAAAACAGATTACTCACGGAGGACTCAGAGAACGAGGGATCTAGGGCCTCCTTGGCGTCCCGCCACAGCTCAACTGTGGGCGATCAAGTCCCCAATATAATTTTACAGAGGCAGCTGGCACAGGTACTGAATGAGCTTCGCGAGTTCAGGAAAGAAATGCGATCCACAACCACCGCACCTCGGACGGATATAAATAAGCTTGAGAAACGGCAAGAGCCAAGCGAAGCCCAGGCCACTGCAACGGACCAGCATGTGGACGAAGCCGAGCGAGCTTTAGTGCAGCTTCACAGAGGCCTGAAGTCGCTGCAAGGCCGCGCCAAGGATGCTAAAAGTAGGAATCGCCAGAATAATATCCAGCTGTCGGGAGTCCCGGAGGGTATTGAAGGGGCTGAAATGATACCATTCCTGCAAAAGGCATTCCGGGAAATCCTGAAGCTACCAGACAGCATGTCACTTGAATTGGAGCATGCACACCGCACCTTAGGCCCCAAGCCTGTTCCGGGAGCCTGACCAAGAGTCATAATTATTAAATTCCTACGGCATCAGGAGAAAGAAACAATACTGCATACGGCATGGAAGAGCGACATTATTACAGTCCAAGGTCAGAGACTGTTTTTTGACAATGATTACGCCCCGGAGGTGATGGTGCGACAGAGAGCGTACATACCGATGATGAGGGCTCTGAAGTCAGCAGGGATACGGTTTAGAACCCCCTATCCAGCCAAGATGGTAATCTTCTTTCAGGAAGGGCAGCTTACATTTGATAATGCAACTGCAGCGGCTGCAGAACTGAAGTCCGGGAACATAGAAGTACCGCAACAGCGCACTGCTCCAGGCCCATCGATTGCAAATAAACTTTCCCAAAAGGCCTGGAACATCGGCCAGAAGGACTCTAGGCGCCAGCAGGGGGCCGAAGCCATCCAGAAGATTGTGAATGCACTAAAAACCAGACAGCAACCTGCCTTAAAAGACGGAACTGGCTGAAAAATGCAAGTATGGGGAGGGGGGAGGGAGAAGTGACACTTTTAATAAAATCTGAGCCCCCACAGAAAATCACCCTGAAACAAAATATGTTTTGGAAAATGCAGAGAGTATAAATATAAGGAGAATAATGTGGAGATGATTATCCCGGGGGAAAGGGGGGGGAATAAAGATCTAATGGAAGCATAACTATATACCCACTTGTGGGCTCCATGAGCCTAGATGTTTGACTTGGCTGGGAGGTGGGGGAATGGAGGCAATGGAAGGATAGGGAGCTGGGCAATTGTTAGAATCAGACCCACAGTAACTCTGGGGAAGGGTAGTTTAACTACTATGGTCATAAGACGGGGGAGGAGACGGGTAGAATAGGCCTCGGCCTTATGGAATCAAGGCCTGAACCCATAAGCAGTCCAAATAAGGTAACTCTTTGTTTGCCTGACTAGTAACGACGGGAACTGGTAAGGCAAGGAGGTCCATAGAGGGCCCATAAATATAATTACCAGCTTCTAAGGGGACTAACAGAGACAACCGGGGGAAGGGGGAAAGGAAGGGTTGAACGGACCCAAAAAGGGGGGAGCTGTTTATATCCTAAAGCTGAGCTCAAACTCTGACCTTGGGAGTAGCCAAATAATGAGAATCCAACATCTATCTGAGCAGTTGTACAGTAAATAGATAAAACAATAGATAGGAGGGGGGGATCACTGTGAGCCATGAATATAATAATGACTACGTTTGGGGGAAGGGAAGGTTTATAAATAATGTGATATCAGGAAGATGAGGAAAGAACAATCTAATAGAGAGGGATACGGTTAAATAGGTCTGAGGAAAGGGAAAAGCCATTCATACTTTGGAGTCAGGACCGTAACTAAATCTTTTAAACATCCAAATAAAGGGAGCCCCCAAGTATCTGATCAGGTGAAGCGAAAGTTGGTGAAGTGATTGAAGGAGGGGGGGACCATAGAGGAACCGTCGATTGAATAATGGCTGCTGTGGGAGCAGTAGGGGGGAAACAGTAGGGGTGGAGTAGTGACCAGAGAGTTGGGAAGGAGTGGTTTGGGGGAAAATGGGGGGGATAGGGGTAAATGGGCATAAGCTGAAAAAACCTTTATAACTTTGAATCTGAAAATACAGGATCAAACCTGAGTCTTAACCCTAATAGGATGAACCGCACACGGGAGAACATGTATAGCCCAGTAACTAGCCCTAAGGCAGTCTCTTCCAGTATAATGATGTGAATTACTGGTACCCCAACATTAGGTGTATCCTCAGAATTACACCGGATCTTGATCGGGGAGCTGGTGTTTGTTCATTGACGTTACCTATTCCACATTCCCTTTCCTAAGGGCATCGTGAGAGCCCAGAGCCCCTGACCATAGGGGACACAAAGTAAGGGTTATCTTTACGTGGAGATCTAGGATCTCTCAGATCTGTGGAAGTACCAGTTGACTGGGTAATTGGCAGTGTAGACACATTGTCGGCCTGTTAAAAATCCCTGAAGATGTTAATTGTTGTTTGTCAGATTAGATATTGTTATAACTGTTATATTAGAAAGTGTGTTAAAAAAGCCATCAGGTTAGTCTATATATGCACACAGTCAGCTAAGCTGAAGGAGACAAGAAAACTGTTTTGTGCTAAAGGTGAGGTAAGGAACAGTATGAAAGGCATAAAAATAATATCATGGAGTCCTTAGGAGTGAAGTTGTTATCCCCGAACATCAACGGTCTGACATCTCCGATTAAGAGATCGAGGACATTAGCATATATTCGGAGGTCAAAGTGTGACCTGATATATCTGCAAGAGACTCATCTGAATAACACTGAACATGAAAAACTAGCCAAGATAAGCAAGGGATCTGTTTTTTATTCGTCTAGTAAGGGGGTGGTCATAATAATTCCCCCGCATACTCCATTTAGTAAGGAAACAGTTTGGACAGATCCAGAGGGCCGGCTGATTATAGTGTAGGGGGTGCTTAATGGCAGGGCCGTCACTCTGGCGAATATTTACATTCCTCCTGGAATCTGTTACCCAACTAATAGCACTACTTGATAAAATAATACAGAAGACTAAAGGTACCCTAATGCTAGCTGGGGACTTTAACCTAACGGTAGACCCAACTATAGACACCTCCAACCAGCTACCTCCTAGACAAACAGCCACACAAAAATATTTTCGCAGATTCATAGCGGAAGTGGGCTGGAGTGATATATGGTGAACAATACACCCCTAAACCAGAAACTACACCTTTTTTCATCTGCCCACCACACCTATTCCAGAATAGATCATACATATACAGAAAAGGAGAGACTTGTAGAGGTGGAGGATATACAAATAGGAGACATCACTATCTCTGACCATGCCCCACTGATATCCATTTGGGACATGGGACTCCAACCCAAAAACACTAAATGGAGATTGAACCCATACTATCTCCAATCAAAGAACTTCCAGGAGTTTTTTTACAGATAAGATAATGGAAATTATAGTGGATAACCCACCCACAGATACCTCCCCAGAGATACATTGGGACACAATTAAAACAGTGCTATGGGGCCACATTATAAAATACACAACGGAGCTAGGCAGGCAACGTAAGGCAGAGAGACTTAAACTTGAGGAGAAATTACACTTTCTGCAGATGGCACATAAACAAGGGGACACCTCATTACTGCCACTGTTAAAACAAACCAAACAAGACTTAGATAGGCTAGCCTATACACAAACTGAAATCGCCTTGACTTTTTTAAGGCAAAGGTACTACGAAATGGGCCTCCGAGCCACTCGATTGTTAGCCTACCAAATAAGAAAACAGAGAAAAGCGGCCACAATAACTACTATACACCATCCAAATAGAGGGCAACCTTTAACTAAAGTACAGGACATAGCCGATGCGTTCGCAGCATATTACACCGCACTTTATACACCTGAGTACACCCCAGCAAAGCTGCAAATCTCAGAATACTTGCAGAAAGTTAAACTGCCACAGCTAACAGAATTACATAAAGAGAGCCTCACTGCCCTAATAGAAACTGCGGAAGTACTTCAAACCATCTTGAACGCCAAATCCTTAAAATCACCAGGGCCATATGGCTATGACTCAGAATTCTATAAGGAAATTAAGGCATGCATCACCCCCTGTGCTCCTCAAAGTGTGTAACTCAGTGTTGGAGGGCAATTCTCCCCCAACCCCGAATTGGTCATATGCGACTATATCAGTAAAACCCCAACCCAGGCAAAAATTTACAACTATGTGAATCATATAGGCCAGTATCGGTACTTAATCAAGATTACAAAATGTTTGTGAGTATCTTAGCACACCGAATTGATCTATTACTTCCTCAACTAATTCATAAATATCAAACAGGCTTTGTAAAATCCCGCTCCACTACAGATAATATAAGGCGCACCCTGCACATGATCCACCATATGCAGATTTCTAAGACCCCCTCAGTACTAATGAGCCTTGATGCCGAAAAGGCATTTGACAGGGTTACCTGGCCCTTTTTATATCAAGCTTTACAAAAATTTAGCTTCCCCCTGTCTCTTATAGCGGTTCTCTGGAATATTTACACTACCCCCCAGGCATGTGTGAAAGTAGACAGACACCATACAAACTACTTTTCTCTTCGAAGGGGCACCAGGCAGGGATGCCCATTATCCCCTCTGCTATTTGCAATCTTTATTGAGCCTCTAACGTAGCAAATTCGTCATGCCCAGAATTTGGTAGGTATTAACAAAGGGGGCGTAGAACACAGAATAGCACTGTATGCGGATGACATCCTGCTATACCTTCAGCAACCAGAAAGATCCCTCCTAACGATAGGAAAAATACTGGGAGATTTTAGCTTGGTAGTGGGGTATAAGCTAAATTTAAACAAAACAGAGAGTCTCTCATTTTATTAAGCCCCTTCCACCCAAATTCAGAGCATAATCCCAGGGAGATGGAACCTGCATAAATTAAAATATTTAGGGATGTGGCTATCACACAGTCATGCAAATAGCTACAGATATAATTATGCCCCTTTTACAGCACAATTAAAAACAGACTTAAATTCATGGGCCACCCTACCCTTGAGCATGACAAGGAGAATAGATTTGGTCAGGATGGTGATACTCCCTAGAACATTGTAGCTATTCCAAAATATTCCTGTTTGTGTCCCTTTGAAGATATTCCAAAGTTGGAACCGCATGATTTCCAGCTTTATATGGGTGAACTGGAGACCCCATGTGCGTCTAAAAATCCTGACCCTCCCTAGACAAGCAGGTGGGTTGGCACTCCTGGATCTACAGTGATATCACTAGGCAGCAACACTAACACATGTATGGCCCGGCAAAATATGAAATCTAACCCACACTGGCTGGAGATAGGAAGAACCCAGGTGGGTGATAATTCCTACTCTCGAAGCCTATATCACCAGGGGCTGGACCCAGCTACAGCTCAAAGTCTAGGCCCACTGCTGGCACTCCAAAATAAAAACTGGCATATCATTAAGAGAAATTACCAACTGACTCTTTATCAACCCTTTATCTGTCCCATCTCAGTTCTAGGAGACTTCTTACCAAATTAACTGGATCGGGGCTTCAGGAACTGGGAAAACTATGGCCTTCGATACATTACATAGGTAATGATGCAGGGGAAGATTTGGTCTTTCGCAGAAATACAGAGAAAATACCCCATACCACACCGAGATTTTTACTGCTACTTACAGCTTAGGCATTATATTGAAAGCTTACCAGGGGCGTTGTGAGAATCAGAACTATGCTCACCTTTGATGGAGGGCCAGATCCAACTTAACATTACACAAAAACAAGAACATTTGATTTCCTTCTACTACTGGCTGCTGAACTCCCAGGGGGAGCCCCGAACTAAACACATACATCAGCAATGGGACCAAGAAACAGGGGGCACCCTCACATGGGATGAGTGGCAGAAGGCATGTAGGTACGCCATGTGAGTAACAAGTTCAGATCAGTGGCGGTGAGTATGCCTGGAAGAACCTGATAAGATTCTTCAGAACCCCCCTCATCTCTAGTCATTATAACCCTACTAACTCTGCAAAATGCTGCGGGCATGTGGTGAGACTAGAGCAAACCATTCCCATATCCTATAAACATGCCCTTCCTTTAAGCCCTTTTTAGTGTACCTACAAAGGCAAATACAGGAGATAATCAATCCCCAATTTAGACTAACTATGGAAATGTTCCTTTTTAATGTGCCTAAGACACTAAGGGGCCCAGATACAAGGTACATCCTCCTGCTGCTCATAGCGGCTGCCAAAAAAGCGATTACGAAGCTTTGGCTTACTTCTGGTGTACCCACGATACAAAGCTGGTGGGATATTATTAGGCAGATTTATGATATGGAAAAAATTACACACAGGTTGAATGAACAGGAGGAGAAGTTTAATACAAGGTGGGCCAGATGGCAGATTTATTATATGCTAAAGGATGATACCTTTACACCTTGAATGTAGGGGATTCTCCCTACCAGGAGAGACCCTCTAATACTAATGCCCATCCAGACTGGACAGGAAAGATAGCTATAGGGTAAAAGTAAAGCAATGTTGTCTGAGGCGAGAGTTGTATGTGACGGGATATAAGTAAGCAGATCATCATACAATGATGCATAATGAACTAAGGGAAAATGTAAAATCTAGATAGAGTGACACTACCTAAAAACATGTATAAGGTAATACCTATGAAGTCTTCTGTAATGTATGAACTATGTGATGACCTGATGGCATGTATGTATTTGTGTATGTATGTTGGAAAAGGTTTTTATCAATAAAAAAGATATCTAAAAAAAAAAAAAAGTAGAATCAGATCAGCTTACCTGTGTTAAGGAGAATTGGGCAGCTGAGGCTGAAATAAGATTAGGCGGCTCAGACTGGGAGAAAAAATCTGGCAGGGTGTTAATTCTACCACAGCCTCCCCCCTTTTGGAGAGAGAATTCAGATGGCAAGTAGCACTTCGCTTTTTCCACACCCTGGTGGTCACCAAGTATTTTAGTAAACACAGTTCGGACCTGTGCTGGACCGGATGTTCAAACAAAGGCACCCATATACACATTTTCAGGGAATGCCCAGAGTTGGGAAATTTCTGGGTAGTGGTAGGTGACACAGTGGGTAAGATTTTTAATTCCGTACCTCCCAAAGATATACAGAACTGGCTCTTGGCCTCCCTTCTATTTCTTTAAAGTCCAACGCTCACAGATACTTATATAACGTTTTTGTAGCTAGAATAATGGAAATGGACCAAATTACTGCAAAGCTCCAATTTCAGTTAGACAAATTTAAGGGCAGGTGGTTGCCCTTTCTCCATTACAGGGCAACTAGAGAAGGCAGAGATATATTGGATATTTTAGCCGAACTGGCTTTACACGGTTGATTGGCTTGGGTGGTTTGGTGCCCCCCATAACATTTAAAATAATTAAGTGAAAGGTAATATGAGCTTGATTAGGTTTCATTTGGGATATTTCTTTTAGGTATTAATTCTTTTAATCATCCTTATTGTTAGAGTTACATATCTTTTTATGGTGATTTTATTTTAATTAGCTAATTAGCACAATTAACATATGGTTCATTATACAGTAATAATTGTATAGATTAATTAGTGAATGTAACCCTTTTTTCTTTTTGTTCTGTATCTAAATGTTCATCGTGTGTTTGTGTTCTGTATGTTATGTTCAACACAAACATTTTAATAAAAGTATGATTTCAGCAAAAAAAGTAAGACAAGGGACAGAGATTGGAGAACGGGAGGGAGTGCTGCAGTTGGGGAATCAAATGGATTTTTGAACCTAGGGCTTCAGTGGCAGCTGACAAGTTACTTTTTCCAGGGCTACCTGAGACTGCAGGGATAGGAAATGGTCCATGGTGCCCACAGGCTCATGTTTCTCTAGGGTTGTCATGTCGGAGGGGGAGGTAGTCAGCCGATTTCTTTAATCTTTTCTCCCTCCCTCTCTATCTCTCGTAATTACTAGGTTTATATACCACTGATTAGCTCTTAATAACTAAAAAAATAGCTTAGTCTGAAAGAAGTCTTGTATGAGAAGTACAGTATTACTAAAAAACTACTTGCTAAACATACTGTATACGTGGCCTGGATTATAGTCACTGGACTCGCCAGTGAGAGTCAAGAAGAAGTGTAAAACTGTAACAGTTCAGTACATGAACAATCTGCCACATGAAACTCCCGTAGCTTCCCAGCACACTGTCTATGAGTGCCATCTCCACGCTTTCTCTCTCGCCTGCTACAAGTCGTGTTCTGCATCACACAACACCTTGGCCTCTTTTGTGCTTCCAAACTCTCCGAGCTACATACTCCATGATATCGCTGTGCTGTGGGTTTACTCCGCATGCTCTTGTACACTTCATGTATACTCCTGTAATTCTTTCTGCTACTCTTCAGTTTACTGTTCCAGCATTTCCCTCTGTGCCTCTAAAGTCCAGCTCCTTGGTGCACAGGTTCGATACTTGACAGCTTCCTGAGAAAGGGGCAAAGAGAAATGCACTGTCTAAGCCCAGTAAGCTTGTTTTCCAATTTTCAGTCACTAAAGATAGAGAAACTGCATATAGGGTGATGATGGCATCCCTTTTGTAGGTATTTAAATAGCAAAATCACTCTGATCGTCATCTTTGTATCCTGGTCTGTCACCCGCATTTTGTCTTTTTTCTTTTAAGTTTATGAGCTGCATGTATTTTTAATTTATGAAACAACAAAATTTTGTTTGGTATGGGTACAGCGATTGGAGAATGAGAGAGAGGGGAGGAACCACTGGACTACCAGGGAAATTTTTTTGGGGGTATGGGGACATGGATCGGACTTCATTTTCCATTCAAACAGTAAAGTTCGAACTATTAGTAAGTGCATGTGGTTATTTATTGTTCAAACAGTAAACAAATTGAGCAGTAATTACTTAGCGAGTGATGGGGAGGACATGATTTTTTAGTGAAAAAACACATATCTCTGAGACCTAAATACAGGTGTTCTGCTGTCCTTACCACACAGTAGTTGTGTACAACACTACTTTGCAGATTGTTAGAAAAACAAGATGGCTGACATCATGAACAGTAATTTCTCTGAGCAGGACCAGTAAATTTACATTTCGAACAGCAAATTTACAGTTCAGACTGTTTTCATTTACTTACCTGTCTTGCGTCTATCACAAAAATCGTTAGAATTCAAAATGTAATTCTGTGTGGGCTGTAGATGACAGCAAAAAATCCCATGTTAATCTGTGGGAAAAAAAGTGTTTTTTCCCCTCTTTTTTTACCACATTATATCTCAAAAAACATACAGGATGCCGTCACAAAACTTTCCAAATCTTGAGACACCGGCAGAATGACTGAGCATGCCAAATTGTGGGCTATTTCACCCAAAAAATGCCAAAGTTATTAAGGTGCAAAAATTGGAATTTAACAATGAAGTGCTGTACTAAGCCTAACTATAGGGGTGCTACTGTGCCACTATAATATATGTATATGTATTAGTCAGTGTGTGTGAGTGTATCACAACAATTATAAAGTGCAGTTAGGTGGTTCAGTGGTTAGTGCAAAAATTGCTCGTTTACACATTTCTCACTCCCCACAATGCCATTATTTTTCAGCCATATTTTTTTATTTATTGAAATGTTTCACCAGGAAGGCACACTGAGCAACACGTTGCTTATCTCTTAGTGTGACCTGGGGGAAGGGGTACAATAGGAATGAGACATTTTACATTCAAGTTACAAAGATCAACATAGCATACAATTAATTAAGGCAGTTGTTACAAACAGTGTTGCATACATATGTAATTTGTGAGAATAATTAATAAGTGCAATGGTAATAAGTGAACAAGTGCTATCGTGAAATAAGGGAGGAAGGAGAGAGAGAATGAGCAGAGATTAGAGAGGAAAGAGAGAGAGAGAAGGAGTATGAGATATACTGCCAGACTAGCTAATCCAATGATAAGCCGATTCCCCAAACTGAGATGCATTTTTAAAAGTGACCCTGTGTATAAGCCGACTGTGAGAAATTCTTTATTCATTCAGCTGTTTGCAGGCTGTTTGATCCCAAAAGCTGTCTCTTTGCTGTTATTCTGTCCCTCCCCTAGTAAAACATTATAGCCTCTTGAGGCTTGCACATGCTGTGGTGCCTGAAGCAAACCCTCTCAGATCCTCATCCACTGCAATCAGCCAAAACCTCAGTACTCACCTCGTAAAGGGCACAAATCGTCCACATTCCCTCACGGCTTGCTGCCAGGCATGAACAAGCTTCATGCGGCATGCAGTGATCTCACTGCTACTGCCTCCTTGCTCAACTATTGCATATATCTCCACGCCAGGCTTTTACTTTGCCTGCAAGTGCAGCTGCCTTCACTGCCATCTCCTGCTGCCCTTCCCACTCCTCCCTCGCTCTCAACATCCTTACAGCTCTATTAATGCGTCTAAGCCCAATAGGACACAGACAGTTTTGTTACTGGAGCTGTTTGAAAGGGAGATCCATTTTCGTTTCTGGTTTGACTCTCGTATAAGCCGAAGTACTGAAAATTAGAATGCAAAAGTGGGTTAAAAAACTCTGCTTATACGCGAGTACATATGGTAAGTGTGTTTAACACCTAGGAGGGAAAATAAGGCCTGACCCAAAAAGAGAACCCTTCAGGATGCAATAAACCCTGCAAGGGGGCAGGGAAGTTCAGGCGATTGTAAACCCTCCTGCGGTTAGGCGTTGTAATTATAGAGGGATAGTGAGAGGCAGGGAATGAGAAATAACACCTGGGTGGGGATGAGGCCTGATCCACAGAACCCTCCAGGCTGCTGGGGACCCTGCAAGTGAACCTGGAAGGCCAAGCATAGGTAGAGGGGGGAAGAAAATAGGACCCCTTCAGGATGCTGAGAATCCTGCAAGGGGAGTGTGAAAGCTAGAGAAAAAGGGGGGGGGGGAGTAAGGGAAGGGAGAAAGATATGAGAACTAGCACCTAGGAGGGGCTAGGATCAGTAGAAGCAGTAGAATCAATAGAGGCATTGGGTAAATTCCGAAGAGGGACGAACTGTAAGGAGCAAGACAAAGGAAATTAAGGTGGGTCACGACAGGAACAGTTAGGTGCAAGATAGTTGGAGAGGGCAGTGTTGATGGAATAGAGGGAGGAGGAGTTTTGGATTTGGGGAGGTAGAGAGTTCCATATTTTAGGGAAATGGTGAGAGTACCCAGACTGGCCAGAGAAGGTGTAGCAGCAGGGGACAGTTAGTGTGTGAGTGTCAGTAAATCTGAGGGAGTGGGAAGGAGGAGGAAGGGGTGTTATAAATGAAGGAGAGAGCTAAGAAGGGTGTTCGCCCAGCCAGTGTTTAATGGTGAATTTAGGGCAATGTGAGAGGCATCTGTTTGTAAGGCAGTGAAAGGAAAGGACTTGATAGAGGTCACAGTGGTGGGTGCGAGAGGGAGCATCAAGGGTAAAGTGGCAGAAGGAGTTGAAGAGAGTGTCCACTCTGGTCAGGGAGGACTTAGGAGCAGCACCATAGACTACATCGCAGTAGTCAGAAATGGGGAGAATCATCTTCTGGACAAGCTCATGCCTAGCCACAGGAGGGATGCAACTGCAGTTCCTGAACAAGGCACTGATCTTGGGGCACAGTTTTTTCTGGATGGCAATAATGTATCCAGAGAAGCTGAGGTGTTGGTCTAACCAAACCCCAATGTATTTGAAGGACGAGGCATCCCCCAAGTAAAGTCCCGTCAAGAGTACGGAAAGTGGGCAGGGAGGGAAGCCTGGAGAGTCTCTGCCTTGTGCCAAAAGTTATGGAGATTGTCTTCTTGGCATTGAGGAATAATTGATGGTTTGCAAACCAGAGCGGGGCCTTGTTGAAGTTGTGGTGCAAGCTGGATGTAACCTCAGCTGGGCATGAGCCAGATGCATACAGAACAGTACCATTAGCATATATATGTATGGCGGAGGAGGGGGAGCAGACAGATGGCAGATTGTTAAGGAAGATGGAGAATAGAAGGGGACCAAACACAGAGCCCTGAGGGACAACAGTGCAGATCGGGAGGGATGGCGAGATGGCATCTGCAATCTTAAGTGATTGGGTTCTACCAGTAAGTTAGGCCTTAAACTAGTTAGTGGCAGAAGGGGTTAGACCAGCAGATGAGAGGAAACCAAGGAGAAGGTAGTGGGAGACAGTGTCAAAAGCCTTGGCAAGGTCGACAAATATGGCTGAGATGATTTGGCCATTGTCCATCCTGGAGAGGATGGAGTCAGTGAGCTGAAGTAGGGAGGTGGTGGTAGAGTGTTTTTTCCTGAAACCAGATTGGAATGGGGTGAAGAAGGAGGTATCAGAAAGGAGGTGAGCTGAGAGAGGACCAGATGTTCTTGTAGTTTGGCTAGGGTAGGGAGTAGCAAGATGGGGCGATAGTTGCCAGAGGATGAGGGGTCTAAACCTTTAGGTAGGGGGAGGACCACTGCGTGCTTCCATGTGGTAGAGGCATTGGAGGCTGAGAAGGAGAGAATTAAGATTAAGGAGAGGGGGCAGGCAATGGCCAGGGCTGAGAGAGAGAGAGAGAGAGAGAGAGGAGTTTAGGGTCAGGATCATCTGGGGAAGATTCTTTTGAGGAGTTGATGGTGAGGACGGCATTTAGAGTACCGTTGGGGGAGACTGAAGAGAATGAGAAAGAGGGAGGGATATTGGGAAAAAGGAAGTTAAGTGTTTGTTTTGGGTGGGGAGGATAGAGGGGCAGCTGTAACATTTGAGGGGGGAGGAGTAATTAGGGAGGGACTTCAGCAGTTCGGTTGCACTGGAGGTATAATAAGAGTTAAATTCTGCATCTATGGCATGGGAGTCGTCTACAAGATTGCCATTTACCTTTAGCACTGGGGAAGGGGCCGGGACTGAGGGGTAAAGAGGGCATGAACCACCTTCCAGAACTTGGTAGGGGAATTTATGTTAGTGAGGAAAGCATTTTTGAAGTAATTGGACTTGGCTAGCCTTGTTGCACTGGTACAGGCATTTCAGAGTTTACGGTATTCCGTGAGGTTGCTAGAAAGCTGGGTGGATTGTGGCACTTCCAGGCATGGTCTCTGGCTCTAAGACAGGCTAAGAGTTCTGGAGCAATCCACGGTAGGTGGTTGCCCCTAACCCTGGTTTGTTTGAGAGGGGCAAAGGTGTTCCAGTTTGCAAGGAACATTTCTTTGAAGTAGGCTAGTACCTTATCAGCTGTGAGGGAGGAGACTAAGGGAGACCAGTCGGAGAGAGATATAGGTTGTGCAGGAGAGATTCAAGGTCTAGGGATTTGAAGGAGTGAAGTTGCAAGGTTTTATGCGGAGATTTTGGTCTGTGGATTTTCCTGACAATGAATATTGGGTTGTGGTTACTGAGAGCATCTGGGAGGATGCCAGAGCTAATTACTCTGTGGAGGTGAGTGGTAAGTGCCCAGTCAATCAGGGAAATTATTTTGTGTCTTATGGTTAGGGTGGGTGGGTTCCAAGATCAACTGCGAGAGGTTCAGGGCTCCAAGATCATTACGTATTTTTGGATGTCTTGGAAGACAGCCAGTTTAAGTTAAGATCACCTAAGATGTGTTCACCAGAGCGTGAAAGGGCTGTGAAGGAGGTTATGAGGTCGAGAGCAATAGAGGGATGGACATTTGGGTTGGGTGACAGTAAATGCCTGCTATAAAGATGATGAGGGTGAATGGCAGAGTTAAATGAATAGCCAGTGCGTCATGCAACGCTGGGTTAGTGGATGAATAAATAATAGAATATTGGAGGGTGATAAGAATGTACATGGTGACGCCACCACCTCTACCTGCTCGGTCTTGCCTCAGGAGGAAGTGGCCAGGAATAGAGACCGAGAGATCCGGGATCGTGCTCTTTAGCCAAATTTCCATGATGATCAGTATGTCAGATTTTAGAGTGGCCACCATGGTTTGTAGAAGGTCAGTTTTTTGCAACATACTATGTATATTTAGATGAAGGATCTTGAAACCCTTCGGGAGGAGCGCGGGAACAATAGAAGGGGCTGCAGTAGATAATGAAACATTCAGGGCATGAGATGCAGACGGACCAAGGTTGGGGTGGATATCTCTGCTGGAGAGCAAGAGTAGAGCTAAGCTGAGGAAGTGAAGCTTGGGGCATTTAGAGTTAAATGTCGAGGAACCAATGGAACTGGCATAGTTGTGCGCATGAGAGTAGGGGAGCAGTCGATGGAGAGCAGCAAAGAAGGGTGGGACAGTTAGTAATGAAGCATGAGAGATAGAGGGAGAATATGACCATAGTTCAAAGGGTGGGGAGGGAGTGATAGCGAGGATGTAAGTAGGGAATTGGGGATAGGAGGATGTAGAAGGTGAGTTATTTGACATTTGCAAGTAGAGTCCAATCGGAGGAGTTAGGGAAAGTACTAGGAGTAGAGAAAAGGGGAGAGAGGAGAGAAGGAGTTTCATGTTGCAGGGCGTGATATGTGTAACAATATGATCTCTATATAAGAGCAGCAATTCTGCAAATAGGAGGTTAAAAAAAGAAAAAAGATGGGAGGAGCAAGGTGAAGGGTGCTAGGTCTAATTGTCTTTATTTAACAGATGCTTAACTAGAGCAAAGGAGAGGTATCTATATGAACAACAGGCAGAGATTGCTTTAGATAAACATTGGTTCCTCTAGTGGCAGTGCGGTATAACTTGCTAATGAGAAAAAAAAATGTGATCTATTGGCTCTTGCTAGAACTTGTTGTATAGTTGGCAGCTGTGTTTTGTTTAATAATTTTCTGTTATAGAACCCTAATCTACATCCAAACATAGGACACGCTGTTCCGCTTGCATCCACACAATGGGTTATAGACATTGCTCGCATTCAAAATGGAGTTCTAGAAATGAACACTTTTGATTGCAAGCTTCTTAGTCATAACCAGCAGACAATGAACTGTAGTGCAGCTCCCAAGAAGCATAGAAACATAGAAGTTGACGGCAGATAAGGACCACAAGGCCAGTCCAGTCTGCCCATTTTTTCTGCCTTATGAATGTGCCATAGACCTGTACTCTGTCGGTGGCCTATCTATTCATACTCATCTGTATTGCTCCCTTATTCCTATCCCATGCCTGTTTGAAGCCCTGCACTGTATTCATATCTACCACTTCCTGAGGTAGGCCGTTCCATGCATCCACCACCCTTCATATTCAGTCATGTCATCATCAAGACTAGTGACAGCCTCAGTGACATTTTCGTGTGAATCAGCAGAACTAGTAGTTGAACTAGCATGACCATGATGACCATGAATGTGGCGTGTGCCAGGACCAGATAGTAGCCAGTGGTTGATAGCTTGATCCGGATCAAAGCTGTCTAATGCAGGGCCTTCAACTGCTATACGCAGAAGTGACTGGAGTGTGTCATCGGCCAAACTTCTTGTTACTTTTGTTTTTATAAGATTTTGAATGGAGAATACTCTCTCACATTTGGCTGTAGACACACTCATAGCCAGTAACATTTTTATTAGGTCAAGGACGTGAGCAAGCTGGGCCGGTTTCTCTCGTAGTAGTCGTGAATACACTTGCAGATATGGCTTGTCAACTGCAGACTTAAGCATTGCTTTTAATGCAGAATACTCCCTTTTTATACTGGCTACGTGATCCTCAGGGAAAAAAGTTGTGAAAGTAGTCTAATAAATTACTTAAATCAGTTGTGCCAAATTGTGCAAGTTTTTTTCATGAAAGATCGAAATTTTTGAAATCTAAGCAACTGAACCATTTTAGAGGTTCCTCCGAGAAATTCCGAAAACGCTGATCAATGTAAGATACTGCTGCATCTATTAAACTGTGCAGCTATGTATCAGTCATAAAATTTACTTCTGGACAGTTCCCTTTGAAAGTAAAAGGAACAATCTTGTCCTCACTGCCACGTTTTGAAATAAGATAGTTCATGCATTTCTCTGCAGGATTATATTGGTTTAGAAATGATGTCATAAACTTTCCAGGTCTTGTTTTTAGCTCAGTCAACTGGAGTAACTATGTCTCGACGAGTTGGGGGACTTCTAATATTAGTAGGTCATCCTTTTGAAATTCAAGTGATGTATTTTTCAATATTAGCAGAAAATCTTGAAGAATAAACAGTGATTTTACAAACTGTACTGAGTGCGCATCTCTTAGAAGTGCCTTTGCTTTGGCCCCATCATCACCAGCAGAGTTTGAGACATGTTCAAGATTCTGAATTACTGTAGGCAGGTTGACTTGAACAGCATGAACTGAACGCATCTTACTTGCAAGCCAACGCACTTGCTTTATTGCTCTGAAATGAGCCAACTCGGTGTGTATGACATCTGCTTTTCCTGCAGTTCCCTAAGTTTATTGGGGCTGTAGTGGTAAAATTTGAAAATTCCTTCCAAGGTGTTTTCTACTTTTTGAACAAAGGGATTTTTTTTCATGACGTCGAGAACTGCTAACTCTAGTTTCTGGGCAACGCAATGCATGGGTATTACAGTGGGGACATGTTCTCGGATTTTTGCTATGGTGCCACCTGTATGGCCCATCATCACACTGGCACCATCAAAGTTGGCAGATACAAGAACTGGTTCAGGTCTGCTCACATCGTTAAGGTCCGCAAAACAAAGATCAGCAGACTCAAGTGCGGAGGTTATTGCTTTAAAAACTCCATCTGTATGAGAATGTTCAAGAGGTACAGCTTTAATTAACCCAGTTGTAACTTTTTTTTCTGCGCCATCAACTAAACAAAGGAAGACGTTTTCCCACTCTACAATGCTTGCATCTGTACTGCCATCTGCAAGAACGGTAACGAATTTTGTATTTTTGACAGTCTGGATCTGTGTTTTACACATGACAGCTGATATTGCGTTACAGAAATCTCTGGCCCGTTTGCCATTTGCATAATTGCTGCCGAGTTTAACCCCATTTTTTCCTTGCAATGTGCAAAGCCACTCCATATCTGAGAAAGGATGTAAATTTTTAGCCAAGGAATATGCGGTGTTAAATAAACACCTCATTTTATTTTTGGTGACTTCCTCCATCTGAGAAAATGCGTGACATATTGCAGTTTCAGATATGTTAAAATTGACTGCATGTTCACCAGTTTCGTGACTATGCTGGTTTGCACAAATTATGTGCAGATCTGATTTCTCGTGGGTTCTCACTGACTCAATTCTGAAATTATTTTAACCAGTGGCAAACACGTTAGGTTTTTTTGAATAAGCAGGAGTCGCAAGAGGGGGATATTTTTCACAGGCAGAGCAGTACATGACACATTTTTGGTCATCATACCTTAACCAGGTAAACTGATTTAGCCAGTGATGCTGAAATGTTCGAGCACTTTTTTCAACATCATATTTTTTTGTCTTTACTTCTTTTCTCATCAGACTTTAAGTTTGTTGTTTCATTTTCCTCATCTAAAATCAAAGGTCGCTTTCTGCTGCTGCTATAATTTTTCTCACTCATTTCAGAAATTGGTATGACCAAGTCAGATTGATCACCTGTTATGTCTACAAATACAGACCCATACTGAGAATCATTGTTTTGGTCGTTTTCCTGACTAGGGTGGTGAGGAGGGTGGGTCTGGTTGGGACTGGCTTGACTGTAAAGAAGCAGGCTCTGCATCTTTACTTTTTGTTCCTGAAGAAGATGAGATGGAAGATTGTTTCCCAGTCCAAAGAGAAAATAAAGTAATTTGCTTTGGCTTGTTTTTTTGCATTTTTTTAACTTCTAATGCAATTGTAAAAAATATTGAAATATTGTTGTACATAATAAAATTGTATTTTATGTTATATTTGTGTGTGTTGTGTTGTGTAATATTTTACCTGAAGCTGTTGTGCTTAGTGCTTATGCTTAGAACACTAGTACAAAAGGGCCTGTGGTAGGACAACAGAGTAGGTGGGAGTAGGAGTGAGCGGGAGGTAGAGGTGATGTTGGAGCCAAGTACTACTCCTCCGCAGTTGTTCACCCCAAGTTCCTATACCTTCAGGGCAGGTTAGGTCTCTCACAGCCACTAACGTACACCTCCGCCAAAAAAGAGTTTATTTTTGTTTACCACAACAAATGTTTTTCCCCTTAGTTTGTATTAATTGCTTATTTCTAAGAAGTCTGCAGTTGTTCCCCAAGTTCCTTCCTCTACCCTCTAGTGCAGCAGGTTTTATTTGTCTCACACACCTTCACCAAAGTAAGTAATAATAATATAGATAGGTAGCTACACTACTGTGTGGTTTATTTTTTTTCTGTGTTGCACAAAAAGGACCAAAAATATTTCTAAAAATTAAATTCCGCAGTTAGTTGTTGAAGTTCCTCGACCTCTACCCTCCCAGGGCAGCACACTCAGGTTGGTTAGGTCTCCCACACAGCCACACGATGTCTCACACACCGTCCTTCAGCAAAGTAGGTAATAGAGGTAGCTAGGCTAGGTTTATTTATTTTTTCTGTGTATCACAAAAAATGTTTTCCACTTCAGTATAGTTTATATCTGATAAGTCACTGAGAGGGGGAAAAGAGGAGGAGGTTTTTCACTGAGAGGGTGGTGGACCCTTGGAATGCACTGCCTGGTGAGCTAGTTCAGAGATCCACAGTGCAGGGCTTCAAGAGAGGATGGTACAGACACAGAAAGTGGATGTATCAGATGATGGCCTGTCCCAGGGGGGTGGGGATGGATGATATGTGTTTCTGGAGCACAAGGGATGGGAGGGTCTTGGCACCCAACTAAGGATCTAAAGTTCGAGCAGACTCGATAGACCGTAAGGGCTAATCTGCTGGCAAATACTATGTTAGTATGTTAGTAAGTCCGCAGGCGGGCGCAGTTCCCTAAGTTCCTCTACCTTTCAGCCTGGGGGCGCAGGGTATTAGGTCTCACAACCACACAGTGTCTCGCACACCTTCACCAAAGTAATAGTAATATAGGTAGGTAGCTACACTACTAGGTGGTTTATTGTTTTTTCTGTGTAGCACAAAATGAACCAAAAGTCCGCAGTTAGTTGTTGAAGTTCCTCAACCTCTACCCTCCCGGGGCAGCACTGAGGTTGGTTAGGTCTCACACACAGCCACACAATGTCTCACACACCGTCCTTCAGCAAAGTAGGTAATATAGGTAACTAGGCTATGTTTATTTATTTTTTCTGTGTATCACAAAAAAAAATTTCCCCTTCAGTATATACGCAGGCGCAGTTGTTCCCCAAGTTCTTCTACCTCTCAGCCTGGGGGCGCAGGGCATGAGGTCTCACAGCCACACAGTGTCTCACACACCTTCACCAAAGTAATAATAATAATACAGGTAGGTAACTACACTGGGTTTATTTTTTTGTGTAGCACAACAAATATTTTCTCCTCCTTCCTGTAGTTTGCTGCTGTTAAGTCTGTAGTTCTTCCCCAAGTCTCTCCTCTACCCTGGCTCTCAGGGCAGCAGGTTAGGTCTCACTCACAGCTGAGCCACCACACACCTTCACCAAAGTAAGTAGGAGGTAGGGGTATAGGTAGCAGATGCCAGACTAGCAGTAGCAGGCAGGCAGTTGGTTTTCTTTTTCTGTAGCTAGCGAAAAAAGTCCCCAAGTTCCTCTACCTCTCAGCCTGAGGGCAGGTTATTAGGTCTCACACAGGTCTCACACAGCCCCAGCTACATGCACATACACACCCGTCCCTCCACCAAAGTGGGGTAGCTAAATTTTTCTTTAGGTAGCTATAAGTGTAGTAGGTAGTTAGTCGAATTCAGCACCTCCCTGCAATCAGTAGTAGTAAGTTAAGTTTAGTAGTCCTTAGACACACAAAGTGTTACAAACATATACAGCCCTCTGATTCAGTCTGCACTACTGCAGTGCTGCTGTCTACTTGCCAAATAAAATGCCCGTTATTTTTATTTATCTTCCGCTCTCCACTGTTTCTTAATTTTCCCTTCTCTCAGCACTCCCTGAGTCTCCCTCCACATGGATCTCTTTCTTAAACGGCTTTGCTTCCCCTCCCCCAGCCCAGTCTTTTGACTGATCCGCTATCCCCTCAGTGCCCTTTCAAGTTTTATTTTTTTTTCATTCTGGAGGCAGGATAGTTGTTTAGCCAGGTAGCGAGTTATATTTTATTAGTTGTAGCCAAGTAGTATAGTAACAGTATGCGGCACCTTAGGCAGTGGTTTCTCTCTCTCCACCAGTTAGCAGCAAAAATACCTCTGCTTTCTGCAAGTGTCGGTAGCGAAGTGGCGCATTTTCCATCCCATGCCAGCTACCGACACTTCCAGCTCCTCCCCAAGATGCGTCCACATCCAGTAGCAAGGACGGCAAAGCCTATCAGTCTCCAATCTGCTCCGCCGCTCCCGTAGTCCCGCCCGACCTGACTTCACACTCCATCAGCGCTCCCCACTCCCGCTCTCCACCCCCGAGATAGAGACACTGCCCGCCAGCGCCTGTAACAGGGGCGCACATTCCAGACCAGTGCCACTGTGCCACATGACTACAGTTGTGGCAATCAGGTGACTGAGGGTTTGTTGTGCTGCTGAGAATGCCGCGGCGGCACTGCTGCCACCTAGTGGCTGGGAAAAAAGCTACAAAACCAAACAAAGCTGCAAAAAAAAAAAAAATGAAGGTTTGGTAGTCCATGGGACAGGCAGTACACAGCAGACGGCTTGTCCCTGGTTAAAAAATAGTTGTCTGGGACATCGGGCTATGGGATTTGTCAAGCCCTGCCACACAGGTACCAGTTGATCCCCAGGCAGGTCTCTCGCCGATGGCTTCTCTGTGCAGCGGGTAGTCTGGCTGGGCCAGTATGGCAAGACCCAGGCCAAATGGATACAAATTCGGATGCAGTCCATTTTGGGCTGGATACAGCTTCCAGCAAGCAGAACACAGTTCACACAGTGGGGAATCAAATCATGACCCACTTTCAATACACAGCATATTTACATATAAGGAAATTCTACTGTACCAGGCAAACCACTCTCCGGTCACGATCGCAAAGTCTTTGCACAAACCGGGGATTCAAAAGCAGCTGGAAATCCTGACAGGTCGATCGCATTCAGCAAATCTTCGGTCTTCTTCAGGTTAAAGCCTGGTCACAGTCCAGTGGCTTAAACAGTCCTCACAACTCAGATTCAGTCTGAATAAACTCTGTTTTCCCTCTCAGGGACAGCAGGCAGACAGGCAGGCCAAAACTCAGCCCTTTCATAGTTCTCCCATGCAAAACTACACAGAACTACTGCCAAAATCACTTGAGCTATTCTCATCTCACTTCCCAGCTCAGAACTGAAGACTAGCTGCAGCAGCCTGGGAAATTCCCCAAGATCCAAAAGGTTCGGTTGGCTGATCCTCCTGTCAGTCACAACAAAGGCTCCCCCTTCAGGTGCAAAAAGGCGCAAAAAGTCCCAAACTACAATTCCTACAGATTTTGACTCCAGACAGCTCCTGTAGTCCAGCTTCATTTTAGGTCCCACAAGTACTGATTGGTCCAGTTCGCAGTCCAGGACCAAGATAGTGGAGATAAACAAAACATTCCTTGTTGCAAAGAAGGCAGGTTAGACAAACTACATTATCATTATCACTCGAAATGATTTTCAGCAAATAGTTACATTTTTCGACAGAGCTCCCTCTCGACTTACTTATGACTGCAATCCAGGCAGCTCTTAAAGAGACAGTACACAGAGGCTATAAGGCACACTCTGGCAGTGAGCATTTAGGCAGGCTCGAGGAAGACATTTTGGGAACCCCCATTTGTAGGGGGATTACATGTAGCATCGTTCTTGGTACAGTTATACGCATGGACCAAGGCACTTACTTGCTGGCTTCACTTACTTTTGTCTTTTGGGTACAAGGTGCCCAACAACATGTGGAGAAGTGTTCTGTTGAATCACTGTGAATCACCTTGAGGATGATATGAGGTTATATGAGATTTGCTAATGCCCCATAGAGACAACAGTCCTTTTAGCAGGTGACTTCCGAAGTCCCTCCCCTAGTCAGAATGGATTCTTTGGCGGGCTCAGTAATGTACAGAAAACTTTTCTACAAGGACTTTGGCAACTATGGAGGCTTTTTGATCCTTTGTGGGATTGGCTTGTGCATACCTTGAAAAATGGTCTGCGACTACAAGAATATTTGCAGTGTTCACTGAGTTTGGTTCCAGACTAAGACAATCAATGCACATGAGCTTCATGGGTGCACTGGTTATTGTATTGACCAGAGGGGTGGCCCTCTGTGGTTCAGCTTTTGTCTGGACACATCTACTGCAGCTTTTGCAGTACTGTTCCACATCACATCATTCCCTATGTGATGGCAGTAAAAGTACACGCAAGCCAAGTCCAATGTGCAGTCACATTCCAAATGTCCCATATTATTGTGCAACACACAAAGTACAACTTTTGTGAATTTTGCAGGTAAGACTAGTTGCAGTCGAGGAAACCCATTTGGGCCTTGGATCTGTCTATACAGCATATTGTCTTTGATTGTGAGCTTTGACCATTCTCTTAATAGCAAATTCACATCAGGATCATTGATTACAACCTGGTTGACATTACTCCCTTTATGTAGGGTGAGTAGGACATCTTTAGTGGTTGAATTCATTCTTTGTTCCCCCTGTAAGTCTTGAGAAGTCAGTTGAGGTAGTGATCCCAAATCTAGAGCAGTTAAGTTGCAATAGTCAATTGGTAAACAGTCTCCAGATATACTAAGAGTGGCCACTAGATGATTAACATTTGCAGTGTATGGCTGCTCATTCATGTCAAACCTTTTACACAGTGCTTTAACAGTTTGCTCGGGTATGCATACCCACTCTCTCTTGGTTGAGTTAGTGGCAGCTGGGTGTTGAGACAGTGCATCTATATCTATATGGTTGAGTCCAGCTTGATATTCCATGCAATAGTCGTAGGTGGACAAGGCTGACGGTCACCTATGTCTGGCTGCATCGAGTTTTGGTGTTGTTTGGATGTGGTCAGGGGGTTGTTAACAGTAACAGTACTATGTGCTCCGTACAAATATTCATGGAATTGGTCCACGATGGCCGACTTCTTTTTTTTTTTCACAACTTTGTCAGCCTTACCTGCCTGAACTCCTTCCGGAGTGGTCTCTCGGTGTCTGTCTTGATCCTGCCCGCTTGAAGCCTCTCCTCCTGCTTCTCCGGGCAGAGCCTCTCCGCCATCTCCTGCTAGCCACCCAACCTCCAGCTCTGAGTCCCCCTAGGTGGGACTGCCAGATCATGCCTCCTGGTGCTCTATCTATAATCTAGTCGGGCTGCAAGGAGATGGAGAGCAGAGGAAGAACTAGATGGAGCCCGACATTGGGTGTGGTGGATCTGACACCCCTGGACCCTCCTTCATCTATCAGGAGGCAGGTTTCTTTTTTTTTTCTCAAGTTATGCCCACTTCCCCTCCCATCCCCATGCCAAGCCCGGATGTGCAAAGACACCAGGGACATCTGCTGTGGCTCAGCGTCCCTCTACTAGTGCATTAGGTGTTACAGTACTTCCGGTCTCCACCAGGAGCCACTGCAGAGCTGGGCAGAACCCTGGATACCCCCCCAAGAGTGGAGAGCTGTCCGGACGCTTGATCCTCTCTCTCCCATGCCAACTCCCGGCGGCCCAGGCTCGTTCCCGAACCCGGGTCTCCAGCATGGTGTGAGGTGTGGTGTCTAGCACCTCAACCCTCAGTGTCCCCAGGCTGGCCCACGATGGCTGACTAAAGTGCAACAAATTCAAGTTTTTATACTGGGTACTTTCATTCTGCACTGTTCAGGCTCCAGCTAGGAAAAGCTACTGGATGCAGTCCCTCTGGATAGTTTTGGTAGAGCACTGCCCCCAGACCATTAAAGTTGGCATAAGTATGGAGGCTGTAGGAGTTCTCAGTGTTGGCACAGGGCAGAACTGAAGTGTGAGTCAGTTTATAAATTATTTCTTTGAATGCTTTGTCACAGTCAGAAGCCCTACGAGCTCCAAATGGCTCGAAAGGTTATGGTTTGGTGTCAGTAGACTTAGTAGGGACTTTCTTGCCTTTGTTTGTTGGAGGGTACCTTTGAGTCAAATTCAGGAGCAGTCAAACTACTTTGATGTAGTCCTTGATGAAACATCTGTAGTACCCACAGAAGCCAGGGAATCTTTGTGGTTCTTTCAGGTTTATTGGTTTTGGCCAGGTGGTCAGCATTTCCACTTTACTTGGGTCTGTTTAGATGCCTTCAGATGACACAGTATGCCCAACATGTTTGACAGAACTGTGCAGGAACTGGCATTTGTTGATGGAGAGTTTGAGCCTGAACTCTTCCAGTCGATACAGAACTTTTAACAACCTTGCCTCATGCTCCTCCAGGGTCTTCCCAAATACTGTTATGTCATCAAGATAGACTAGGCACTGAAGCAAGTTAATATCATGACTGCCTTTTCCATTAGGCACTGGAAGGTTGCTGGGGCACCCAATATCCCCTGAAACATCTGGAGAAATTCATAAAATCCTAGTGGGCATTTAATGGTGTTTTTTCTCTGTCTTGAGGAGCCATGGGTGTTTGGTAATAGCCACTTCTAAGATCGAGCACGGAAAACCACTTGCTTCCATTAAGGCAGTCGAGTGAGTCTTGAATTCTGGGCATCGTGTATTGGTCAGGAATTGTCCATTCGAGGGTTCTATAGTCCACACACATGCACACAACTCCATTTTTCTTTCATGTTACCACAGGTGACGAAGTGTACCGGCATCATGATTCTTGGATAATACCAGCAGCCAATAACTCTTGTAGGTGTCTTCTCATGTCATCAGTGTCTGCGGGTGCCAGTCTGCAGCACCTTTCTCGGAAAAGACATTTATAGAAGCATAGACTTTGACGGCAGATAAGGACCGCTAGGCCCATCTAGTCTGCCCATTTCCCTACCTACAGGATAGGCTGCAGATCCTAGTTAACCAACAGCCTATTTCTTCCTACCCCCCACAAGAATTGCCTTATGTCTGTCCCACGCATTCTTGAATTCTCCCACAGTTTTAGACCCCACAATCTCCTCAGGAAGGCTGTTCCATGCATCCACTACCCTCTCTGTGAAATAATACTTCCTCACATTGCCCCTGAACCGCCCTCCTTCTTTAAATTGTGTCCTCTTGTTCTTGCAAGTCTCTTTTTCTGAAAGATGCTACCCTCTTGGACTTTGTTGATTCTACTGAGGTACTTAAAAGTTTCTATCATGTCCCCCCTCTCCCTTCTTTCCTCAAGGGTATACTTATTAAGCTCCTTTAGTCTCTCCTCATACGGCTTCTCTTGCAGACCCTGCACCATTTTAGTTGCCATCCTCTGGACTGCCTCTATCCTGTCTATGTCCTTGCGGAGATGGGGTCTCCAGAACTGGACACAATACTCCAGATGGGGTCTCACCAACTGTCTGTACAGAGGGATAACAACTTCCTGTTTTCTGCTGCTGATGCCTCTCCCTATACATCCCAGTATACCCCAGCCCTCCCTACTGCCTTCTACATTGCTTGCTAACCTTAAGTTCATCTGATATGATTACCCCAGGTCCTTCCCTTTTTGTTGTTATCTACCTCCCACCATTGTGTTTTCTTCCCTGGGTTCTTGTTTCCCAGGTGCATTATTTGCACTTCTTTGCATTGAATCCTAGCTGTCATACTTCGACCATTCCTCCAACCTTGCCAAGTCCCTTTTCATCCTTTCCACACCTCCTTGTGTATCAACCCTGTTGCAGATCTTTGTGTCATCTGCAAAAGGCATACTTTTCCTTCCAGTCCCTCTGCAATGTCACTGATGAAGACATTAAAAAGGACTGGACCCAATACGGAACCCTGCGGTACCCCACTAGTAACCCCCCTTTCTTCAGAGTGGACTCCATTTACAATCATCATGAAGCCTGCTGTGGTGCTCTTCCCCGGCTGCACATCCCATATCCCATTCTTGAAGAGAAAACACGTTCCTTCAGCTGGTTTTCTGTTGACACATGTCTTCCTCTTCTCGGGTATAGGAGAGTCCCCAGAATCAAAAAGTTCTGGTCCTTACCAGGCTGGGCACCATATTTGATTGGAGTTGGTTGCACTGCTGTATCCGAACAGTACACATGAGCCAAGTTTTGTCCTTTCCTAACAACAACGTTTCGATTGGTGACATTTTTATCTGGACGGTAACTCATTCGGCGTAAGCATGAGCTCTGACTGGCAACACACTGGACTTTATTAATAATCCTGCAGGCAGTCATTGTTCTTCAGGAGCATCAAGCATCAGTATTTGTATTTTTACATCCTTTCTCAAGGGTACCACACCACTGATATGGCACTCATCATTAGGGGCAGCACAAGCTCTTCAGCTTCGCAATGCCATATTATACCCGCAGGGTCATCTTGAACTTTAGCTATAGTTTTTGTCCGTTGCTGATAGGCCTTCTGCACCAGAGCATG
Organism: Neoceratodus forsteri; assembly: GCA_016271365.2. NCBI lineage: Eukaryota > Metazoa > Chordata > Ceratodontiformes > Ceratodontidae > Neoceratodus > Neoceratodus forsteri. The sequence continues at coordinate 1,335,178,421 of CM057449.1, forward strand.
CACACATAACACTTCTCCTTTCAGTTTGACTTCTCTCTTGTGACAAATCTGAGCCAGGTGACCAAACATATGAGCATTAGTGCCAGTAAGTATGGGTACTCCGTTGTACCTTCCAGACTTTGGACACACTAATTCTAAAGTTTCCACAGGGTCTCCCACTCCAGTTACCTTGGAGGGAAAAACAATCCATAAATTGAGGTAGCCCGGATATGGGTAGGACATGTCACTGAGTCCCCACACATTCAAACCTTCCAATGGCTGTAGTTTATGATGAGACAGGTGCTGGTCTTACCAATTTTTGAAACTGATTGTCACTTGGGAACCACTGTCCAACACAGCTCAAGCAGACACTTCCTCAGTAGTGAACTGTGGTTTCATCAGTCCAACAAGTTTGTCAAGGTCGGGTAGTGTAGTTTCAGGTCCTTTAACTGAAGACTTTGCTACAAATGAGGTGGAGCTGGACTTAGTCAGAGTCCTAGTGCAGTCCTTTTCTGGGCCCTGCTGAAGTTTCCCTGCTTCTGAAACTTTTCAAGTAGTTTGTCTTTGACTCTTACTGGGTCCTCTGGTAACCGGCACTCCCTCTTCATGTGTCCATCTTTTCCACAGTTGTAACAGAAAATGCCCTCTCAGTTCTGCTTGGATTGGGTGATACATCAGTGGGTGATCTCCAACCCTGACTAATTTATTTCATAGCATAAACATTAGAGGCCCTAGCAGGAGCTTTGATAATGGCTTGTTCTCGCTCTGGTTCTCTCTCTCCTTGCCCAGCCTGGGGCTGCATATTGCAGTTCTTCACTTCATTTACCATGCTAAACAATTCATCGATTCAAGTCTTGAGGTCAGCATTCAGAGGTGGTGCTTGAGCTTGCACTGCTACGCCCACGACAGACTCAAACTGGCTCTCAGCTCTGATTCGTTAAGTATCTCTTGTGAGTAGAATTATATTCCATTTTTCAGTGATGGGAGTTGCAGTTACACCCACAAACGGGTCACAAGCTTCTTCCTCATCTTCAGCCTCTCTTACTTCCTTCATGAGCATACTGTAGGAGGGAGGATTATCCCTGCATTCTTGTAGGTGCAATTTGAGTAACAGCAAATTAGAGTACCTGGCAGACTAAAATACTTGGTCAAGTCTTACCCGGTTCAATTCAGTCAAAACTACACCTCCTTTCCGGAAAGCTTTCTGTAGTGCCCTCTTGAGTCGAGTTAAGTACACAAACAAGGGCTGTCCCTTCCATTACTTGGTAGCTTTATATTTCCACATCAGGTCTTCCCCAGACTCAGTGCTTCCAAACACATTTTCTAAGGTGGTTGGATACTTTTGTGCGGTAGCATCTGGGTCTATGGCCCTCAGAGAACAAATAGTATCAAAGTGCAGGCCCTCTGAGGCTTTCTTGTAGGTGTTTTCTTTTTCTCTGCCTCAGAGCATTGCCAGTCCTGCACTAATGGAGCAGCACAGTCCATCCAAATCTAGATCATTTTCTCCTGCCGGGGTGGGCTTCACTTCCGAAAACATTCTTAGTCTCCGTTAGGAATCATTATCAGTGGATAGCACAAAAATGGGTTCTCCTCCTGCGACCTGGGATGGGGTACCCCCATTAGCATCCAACTTCTTGGCGAGCTTCCTCAATAGGCTTTCCTTCAGTCTGCAATAACTGCTTGAGCTTCTTTTTAAATCGTCACACTTTGGTGAGGCTTCCCTTTTTGGAACCACACTAGCATACATCACTGTAGTCCATCCATGCCACACTGGAACCTTCTGGGGTCAGCACATCAGGCACTCTAGTGGCATCTACCGCATTATGACACTCTACTAACATAGTTACGGTCTGGGTAGTAAGGTCCATCAGCCACCCTTGGATTGCAACTGGACCAAGGCATTTGATTACTGATAAGGCCTCTTCTGTCTTCCCCTTATCTGTCCCAGGTGGATCTCTTAGGAGCTTGATGGCTTTCCAAGGATTCAGGTCCTGACCTTCTCACCAGCCAGTTAACGTATTGCAAGCCATAGCATCGGCTACAGTTCAGGGTTTGGGGGAAGAGCACTGTCCTCGTGAGCAGAAACCTCCATGTGGGGCTTGACTGTTAAATGGGAGATCTCGGCGGTGCCTCCACGATGTAAGTAGGTTGCTGTGTAACTTATAGGTACAACCCCTGCGTTGAGGGCTCAGCAAGGTTGATAGGCTTGGGCTCTTTTTCTGGTGGAAAAAGGGGGTTCTTTCCAGTGGTTAAATTGGAAATGTTTGAGTGGGGGAACGTGGTGAAACTGTCATTTCTAGGTGGTGTAGCTCTCCTATAGTAGTCATAAGAACCTACGAAATTGCCAGCAGATAAAGGCCTTATGGTCTATCAAGTCTGCTCAATTGTGCAGCTAGCAGCCCTTATACTACAGCTGCCCTTCCCTCCCCTCCCCCTCTCCAGTGACCCTGCTGCTTACCCTGTCCCATCCCCTTTTGAAGCAGCCCATTGTTTTGCAGCATACCACTTCCTTTGGCAGTGTGTTCCACCCAGACACCATGCTCTCCAAAAAAAAAAAAAATCCTCATTTCCCTCCTGAACCTTCCCCCTTCCATTCTGAGATTGTGCCCACGAGTGTCCCTCCCCTCCTTAATTTGAAAAGCCCTTCTGTGCTAGTCTTATTTATTCGCTTCATGTACTTGAAGGTTTCAGTCATGACCCCCCTATCACTCCTTTCCTCCAGGGAGTACATGTTCAACTCCCTCAGCCTGCTTTCATAGGGTAAGTCCCCTAGACCTTGAATCATTTTTTTTGCCCTGCGCTGCACCCTATCTCATCTCGGCGATTCCTATTTCATAAGTGTAATGTAGCTATGGCACTTGCTCGTATGCGTATACTCTCCACTCCCTGTTTCTACTTTGTAATGCATGGGTATCAGAAGCAATCTGAGGATCCCTCTCCTCCTATTAACCAAACTACAATTTGCTTTTCAAATAGCTCCCACCTCCCACCTTCCGAACGGAGGAAGGGGGTGCAAAACTGTTGTACGCTTGATGTTTCCATTTCTGTTTTCCCCTGCTCTGTCAATGCTGCCTCGCCGTGACAGTTAAGACACAGGTTCTTGTATTCTCACTGTACGTTATCAGGGAAAGTGATCTAGGGCATGCTGCACTTCTCACACAGTCGCCCGCCGACACTTCCTTTTCTTCCTTACATTTAGTCTGTGCACATGAAAACTGCCTTCTCCATACTATCCAGAGCTCATCTTGCTCTACTGCCATTTCCCATTTTTTGGTTTCATTTGTGTCATTTAGCTGTGTACTACTGTATATAACTTGGAATGTTACTTCTGCTTCCAGGTGAGGAAGCCAGGGGCCTGGTGTTCCTCTGAGCAGCCACCTGCTGACTCTCCCACGTCCTTAGCATGCACTTCCATGGCAGCATAGGTGCCTTTGGCACCTGAGTGAAGACATCCACACTTCCCAGGTGGTTAATTGCACTCAGCTGCACCTTGTGCCTCACAACCCACCTGGGGCATGCAGTAATTTAACATTACCATGCACTCAGTTGTGTGTTATTGCTTACTTATAATTTACAGTGTGATCCTATGGGAATTTTTGTACCACAATTCCCAGGTGGTGAGCAAGTGTGCATGTGTATCCATGGCTACAGAAGCGCTGGTCAACAGTTGGCAGCTTCTGTTACAGATATCTAACTAATCTTAACTTAAAAAAAGGAGTTTATATACTTTTTTAACAGAGGATGGCTGATTTTAAACCTCTGGCAGCACGTCCTTTACTACCATTAATACCGCTCGGTTGCACTACACTACAACAACGGAACTCACTCACTTTCCTCTCTCTACAGTCTGTGACTTCCTTTACAGATATCTAAATAATCTTAAGTTAAAAAAGGTAGTCTGCATACTTTTTTTAACACAGGATGCCTTATTTTAACCCTCTGCAAGCACATCCTTTACCACCATTCACACTGCACAGTCACACAAAGCCTCTAGTACCCCAGGACCTCTACATCAGTGGCGAACATCTGGCATTGACAAATGCTTGTTTATCAAGTTACCAGACAGACAGGCAAGTCTTAGGCAGGACTGGATAGGGTTTCATTGCTGTCTGAACTTATAAACAAAACACAAAAGCAGAGGAGACAAACTGCGAGACAGACTGCAATTTATTTTTCATTTACAATATGCCTTCCCTTCAGATGGAAAGGAATTCCATTTGAAATTTTTGCTTCATTTGTTTCATAAATTACCTGAGTGACCCACACTTTTCTTTAAATAGACTACCTCTTCTGAACTCAGTGGGCCAGTTGACCCACTCAGTTTGATTTTTAGTATGCTGCTATTTTGCCCATTCTTCCTTCCTTTCTGCCCCCCCCCCCCACACACACACACACACTGGAAACAGGCACTTGCTCAGTGTGCCTTTTCTGGTCACCAGTTTTTTTCATTATTTTCCCCTCTATTATCCTGTTGATTCCCTTGGACACCAGAGCCACCCTCCACTGTCTTATCTGTCCTCATGGGTTCCATGGGGCATTCTGTCTGCTGGGGGATTTCTTTGAGAGGTTCGCAGTGATACTCCTCCCACGAATCCATAAAAGTATAGAAGTCAGTGAGTGGCCAGTCAGAGTTGTGGTGTCCAGGTGTGCTGCCGCTCTCCAGGGTTTTCCACTTCTGTTTCTCACATCTCACAGGCTGCAGCTGTTGAAAGCTCAATGGTGCAGTTGCACACATAATTGCATTGCCATGCTCCATGGCTGGACCGCATCCTCCCTCCCACAAGCATCTCCAGCTGCACCGCCATTGGTGGCTGCCTAACTGGCAGTATAACAGTGGAGAAAGCTGATATCTCTCTCTCTCTCTCTCCCCCCCTTGAAGATTGGAACATTCTGTGGGATGCTCAAAACTATTCCCACAAGCCAGCCAACAGTATCCTGTGCTCACTGCGAAACCCAGGTCACCAGTGTCACAAGGGGTTACACTGCTACTGTACCAGAGGGCTGACCTGGGTACCAGTTTACAGATAAAATAACCAAATAAATAAGGCCGGGAAAAAGTTAATATGTTGCTCTCAGATTTTTCTAGGCCTTTTTCTGGAGCAGCAAGCAGTGTTTTCTATCACAGATTTCGGTTTGACAAGTATAATAACAAAAAAATTAGGGATGGCTGGGTCGGCTGTGACCCAGTTCTGATTCTTACTCTGATTTATTTCCAAAAGATTCTGATTTACTCTGATTAATTGTACACCTATTTTTAGTTTATTTGAGTATGAGAAATGCATCAGTATTATCCTTTTAGATACCCCTGTTAAAAAAATAAAATGAAATACAATGTGACTTTTTTTTAAATTTTGTGTCTGTGTTTTCATGTTGTTTAAACATAGGAAACAGTAGGCTGGATTCACAAAACTCTTGAAAATCCTGCAGCTGCGGGGAAAAACTTGGCGCAGTATAGCCTAGAGATTGGAGTAATGAGCTGTGAATGAGCTTGGTACATCCAGCGGACCTGGGTTTGATTCAAACAACCTCCACTTGCATACTGTGTGACTCTGCGCAAGTCACTTAACCAACCAGTGCTCCCGGTCGCCCCTGAAAATAGGCACTTGTGCCTAGTGGGCCTAACCCGGTTACCAAAGAATAAAATAAAAATAAATAAAATTAAAGTGGGTTGCCACTTGCAGAACCGCAGTTTCTCCTGCAGCTGCAGTATTCTCAAAGTGGAGCCAGTTTACAACTGGCTCCATGATTTACAGCAGCCTGTGCATGTTATTGCCGTAGAAATCCCCACAGCTGCAGAAAAATTTTACGGCTGGTGGGAATAGCCATAACATCTTCCACAGCTGCTGCAGATGTGAATAGCAATCTCAGCCACGGAGATTTCGGTCTGAAGCTGGAGTTGCTTTGTGGGACTTAGTTCCCAAAAACATTTGTGAATCCAGCCCAGCATATGCGGCTTATTTGGGGCTTTACAGTGAAATGAGGCAGTGTTGTTCGATATATATATATATAGAGAGAGAGAGAGAGACCAGTGAATTCAGCAGCAGGAAGACAAAAGCAGAGTGCAGACCTTCACTGAGTCTGGCATGCTTTTTGGTGGGAGACAGGCAGCAAGAACAGGATATGTGATGGGGCCCCCTCCCTCCTTTTCTCCCACCCTTTTGACTTGAGATGTTGTTTTTTTACTTGGTTTACTTGGTTAATTTGAGAAAAAAGAAGGCCGGGGCCCATCTAGATTTTCTCCCCACATACAGTGGGAACATTTTGAATTATAATTTCATGGTTAACCATTTATCTACTCCCTTTTTAAATAATTCAATTTTATTTGTAATTATTTTGCTTGTCTACTTGGTGTTATATCAAGCATCATGGGCCCAAAACCATCCCACACACTCCTGCCTGATTGGCCAATTATTTTTTATCACTTGTGTTTTGTAACTTATCTTTTATCTGGTTGACTTGCCCCCTCCACCCCACCTAGTATCACAGTTTTTGGATATATCCTACAACCTTCTACAATTAATAATTGCAGTCAAGAAGTCCACCTGCCAGTTCCCATATCCATCGCATCTATCACCGCTACCCCCCATCATCAAGCCGACAAGGATCTGCCTGATGTGTGACACAAGAACCACAGGGGCTGGCACTCATGGCAGCCGTGCACATAGGTTTTTTGATTCTCTTGTGTTCCTCCTTGGTGCCACCCTCCACCCCAGATGTCCAGCAATTCACTACCTGTTGGTATTTTTAACTTCCTGGATAAACAAATTAAACTCCACCTGAGTTCCCAGATTGAATGTGAAAAAACACATGCAGCAATACATTAATATGCACCTTGACCTGACATAAAGGATTTTTTTACTTCTTTCTGTTATGGTTGCTGACTTTTGTCCTCTGAATTCAAAGAAATAAATCATTAAATTAAATATCATCACCATCTTCTTCAAACACCACCAAGGAAGCACCCTTATTATGAGACACCTGTTGCGGCAGTTCATCATTACCGCTTTTATGTTCCTGCCACTCTTCACTGAACTGGTAAGAGAATTTGTTGAGAATGATTTTTAGGAAGGTAAGGCACTGTACATTTTCTGGAATAACCCTTGTGCAGCTATCAGATACATTTACAGCTGTGCTAAATATATGCTCACAGTAAACACTAGTGGGAGGGCAACTAAAAGGCTGTATAGCAAAGGCAGATAGTGCAAGCCAGATGTTTTCCTTTTCCAGTCGGTACTCAAAAGGGTCATTAGTAATATTAATGAGTGGTTCTTGTAAATAGGCATCCACAACATCAGACAAAGATAAAGAAGACGGCTCCATGACACATACATCTGAATTGTCAGTGTCCATGAGTTTTGACGAAAAAGTGTGAGTCACCTGTCTGCTTTTCAGAATGATGGTCCTTTTCCAAGGGCCGTGAAAGAGGACTGTGTGCAGGACTGCTCAATGTTGATGAAGGAGTACATGGTGGCACTAACTGGAAATTATTGCTGTCACCACCAATACATATTACGTCATCAGATGCAGCATCCACATCACGTGATTCACTTGTATTGTCAAATACAGACCCGTCCTTTTCTGGTGCAGTTGCTGAAATCAGCGTGTTTTTGTATGCAAGTTCACCGAGATCTGAAGGAGGCAGCTGTTGCAACTTAAACCAAGGATCAAGAAGAGTTGAAAGAAGAAAATGTTTGTCTGTCGTGATATTGTTATGTTTTCTGCAATTTTGGAACTGTTGGAACTGCTGTATCAGTCGGTCCATAAGGGATACAACAGATTTGTCTCCTTTTTATTCAAAACCTGTATGCAGCCTCCTGAATTCCATGTTCAATAAATTTATGATGGAAATAACCTAGGTTAGAGTAGAATCATGTTTGCTAATCTGTCGAGTTGGTCCTCAAAGCAATGTAAGGTGCTTCATGAGGCCCCACTGGAATGAATTCAGCACAACACCGTCTGCTACACTGTACTCCATGGTATATTCATGGACTGCCTTCTTTTGTGCTTGAAATCTCTCACACATGTAAAACGTTAAGTTCCATCTTGTTGGAACATCTTGTTTTAGCTGCTGTATTGGCAAGCTGCTTTTTTCTGGAGGTCAGCCAAGATACCTTTCTGGAGGTCAGCCAAGATACCACTTGATTTTATAGAGTGACTAAAAGGGCCACAGATTTTCTTTGCAGCTCTCACTAGTGTTACTGTACTGTTGTCACTGGAAAGGAAAGCTTGTACTTACACATTTAATGAGTGTACAAAGCGTGGAATGTGAGAAAAACCACCACATTTTAATGCACTAACAATATTGGCACCAATGCCTGAAACCACAAATTCAGTATTGAGTCCCAGGGGCTCTAGCCACTCAAACATTTTGTCATGCAACTCATCTAAAATATTGTCAGCGATATGGTGCTTGTAACAAGCCCACTCTGGTGGGGCAGGATTCCCTGGGCTACAGGGAATCCCCTTCTGTTCTGGGTCAGGAATACTCCCCCGCCTGTCCTTTTTAGAGCGCTCGCTGTTTCACAACTGAACGTCTGCCAAGGAGGTCTTTGGGCTTCCTCTCTCCATGTAAGGGGTGCAGATACAGACTCAAGTCTGTTTTCCTGGGTGAGAACACTCTTGGCCACTGTACAGTGAACTAGAAAAGCCACAAGCATGTACAGGCCTTCAGGGATGCCCTGTATACCCTATACATGTCTTTCCCCAGAAACGCATAGGCTGGTTCAAACCCGCACAGATCCCTTTTGAGAGACCTGTAGTATCCCCTACTCCTTTTATTCAGAGTCCCTTCTTGGATTCTAATTTCAGTAGCCTCTGGCCCCAAAGTGTTAGACAGATGTAAATTAGTTTGAACAAAACCTTTCCCGAAACCAACACGCACAATAGACGCTGGCAAAATTAGTTTAAAGTAAGCCAAAAGCTTTGCTAGTTTGTAAATAAGTACTGTAAATAACATTCAAATAAAAATTATATACTTTTCTTAATATTGCTTACAGGATATAAAAAGAAAGTTGAAAAATATACAACAAAACCTATACTGTAAAATTCTGGTGTTAGCGTTCTACCTTACCAAGTCCTTGGTTGCTGAATTTGAAGCGCAAAGTATTCTTCAAAAGGTAGCTGAATTCTTACTTCTTGTGCTTGTGGAGCTCTTCAACAGGTCACTTGAGACAAGAAGGGTACCTAGGGATTGGCGAGCGGCACATGTGGTGTCAATCCATAAAGGGGGGTTGAGGGAAGTACCAGGTAACTATAGACCCATCAGTTTGACCTCGGTGGTGGGAAAATTAATGAGAGTATACTAAAGGGACGATTGGGGGTGTACTTGGAGGAGGTGGGAGGTCTGGATAGTCGGCAACAAGGGTTTGCCAGGTAGATCGTGTCAAACCAATCTTGTAGAGTTCTACGAATGGGTAACATCAGAACTGGACAGGGGAAAGCCTGTGGATGTATTATTCTTGGTCTTCAGCATGGCGTTCGACTCTGTCCCCCACAATGGTCTGGTGGAGAAACTGACGGGGTTGGGAGTAGGCCCTTTGATGGTCAGATGGATTGAAAACTGGCTAGCTGGACGCACTCAGAGAGTAGTGGTCGGTGGGGAGCTCTCAAACCCTAGAGAGGTCGGTAGTGGGGTACCGCAGGGCTCGGTCCGGGGTCCAATCCTGTTTAATGCATACATTTTGGACATCAGGGAGGGTATGGGGTGTGAAATGGGTCTCTTTTCGGATGTCTCCAAGATGGGAGCAGTAGTTGAGGGGGAAGAGGGGCCTGCAATGGGACCTGGGCACCATGGAAAGGTGGGCTCACACATGGAAATTAAATTTCAATATCACCAAGTGCAAGGTGTTATGTCTTGGGCGGGGAAACCCTAAACACAGGTACACCCTGAGAGGGGAGGCACTGGAGGCCTCAACAGGGGAAAAAGACCTAGGGGTCATGGTGGATGCATGTATGAATAACCCTGAGCAGTGCAGGAGAGCGGCTAGCAAAGCAAACAGGATGTTGGGATGCATCGCAGGGTTTTATTTAACTCTAAAAATTGATTAGCGTTTTGCTCATAAAAGTTCTAAAACATTGTAAAAATGCATGGCACTTGCCTCACTGTGGTTAACAAACATAACACTTCTAGAAAACCTATATAAATGCTTTCTGTAGAGTTAGTATTCTCCCAAGAAAAAAACTGCTAATCAATTATTTAAAACCCTACATCGTAAGGGGGATCACCTCTAGGAGCAGGGAAGTGATTCTGCTGCTGTACAATGGATTGGTTAGACCACACCCTGAGTACTGTGTACAGTACTGGAGACCACACTTGAAGAGGGACTACAGCTCCTGGAGAGGGTACAGAGGAGGGCAACTAAGATGATACGAGGACTAGGGGATTTGACGTATGAGGACAGACTTGAGGAGCTCTGCCTGTTTTCATTGGAGGAGAGGAGAGGCGGGGGGACATGATTGAGGTCTTCAAGTACCTCAAGGGAATAAATAGGGTAAACATGGAGGGGATCTTTAGACTAAAACAGGGAGGTATCACCAGAGGGCATGGTTTGAAGTTGGAAGATGGGAGGGTGAGGGGGGAAAGAGGAGGAGGATTTTCACTGAGAGGGTGGTGGATCCTTGGAACGTGCTGCCTGGCGAGCCGGTTCAGAGATCCACAGTGGAGAGCTTCAAGAGAGGGTGGGACAGACACAAAAAGCAGATGTATCAGATGATGGCCTGGCCCAAGGGGGTTGGGACGGATGATAGGGGTTTCTGGAACACAAAGGGGGGTGGGCCTCAGTACTCAACTAGGGATCTGAGGTTCGAGCAGACTCGATAGACCGTAAGGCCTAATCTGCTGGCAATTAGTATAGTATGTTAGTATGTTAGTTCTTGAAAAGAATGTCTCTGCTCTTTCAGCAGGACAGGTCCCAAGTGCAAAAGCAGTCGGGCTGGTTAGCAAGTTGTTGAAAATCTGCCCTTACAGTCTGTCTCTCCAGGGTTTTTATAGGATTTTCAAGACAGTATCCAGGTAGGATTTGGGGATTCTCCCCTGCATTTGGCTAGCTTTTGTTGCCGGGCTGTCATGGCCAATCAAGTTTTAATATTTCATTTTAAATTCCAACTGTCCAGCTCTGAGCTGGAGGAGTTTTTTTTTTCTCTCCAGAGACAAAACCAGTTTAAACCAGCCTTGGGGCCAGCACAGCCTCTCCTCACCTCCTTAATGGCTGGCTCCTTAGGCTGTAATCACCTAACTCAGTACAAACATTTAAAAGACAGTGGGGCATAGCTGGCTACATTTGGGAACCCAGACAGCCAGTCTCCATTCTACTGCTCCCTGGCTTTGGGGGCATTGATAAGCAAAGTGGTTTTCATGGCATCCCAGCTATACTTAATTGGCCTTTTGTTTCTCTTAAATGCTCTACTCAGACCCATTTCTGGGGAGTGCAGCAGCTGCATGAGTTCTGCCAAGTAACAGGGATCATCCTTCTAGTGGCCACATTTTCTTTTTACCCATGATCCCTAGCAAGTGAGACTGGCCCACATGGGCCTTCCTGATACATTACATACATAAAATGATATGAAATATAACTAGAACAAGAAGGTACAGCTTTATCCTGCTACAGTGCTTACATGCTAATGCAAAGAGCTGCCATTGTTTGTTTCCTTCCTATACACTGATGGTTGTGGTGGTGTTTGATGACAGTTGTGACACCCAGTGTGCTGTGATGCACATATAAGCAGTGGTTTGAGAATGCAACCACATGTCTGTGGTCAGGTGCACAGCACCATATTCACTCTAAGAGCCAGTTTTATTTTACTTTGCATACATTTGTATATTTGGGGAACCATGACAGTTGCAAAATATTTACAGCCTGGTATGTTGTAACATGGAGAAATTTATTTTAAAAGGGCTCTAATACCTTCATTCTCCACCCTGGAAAATGGTTGCAGGTCCTTGGCAATAAATTCAGCTAGTAACTGCTTAATTTTTAGTGTTACTCGATGTGGCCTACTACAGGCAGTTATTTTGTTCAAGCATCGCAGTAATGGTCTGCCATTTATTTGGGGGCCAGAAACCATGGGATTGCAGTGGCGAAGCTGTAGCTTGTCCAAATACTTTTGCCAGTGTGGTTGAGCATTTTTTTATCTGTGCTGTCTCTCAGTCTCTTCACTATCAGTATTGTCTGTAGGAGTATTTTCATCACAGATATTTTTCCTTTGCTCAGGAGTACTGCCCAGCTGAATGGTTGGATGTGCTCTCATTTATTTATTTATTACTAGGATTAAATACCTTTGAACCAGAGGTTCTGTTACAGAGGTTCCACATCAGATACAAATACAGAAGGTACATATACAGCATTTGGATTTACAATACAAGGCAGGAAGGTGAACAATAAATAAGGTGACAAGGGTGCATAAACACTCAGTTACGAAATATACAGGAAGCACGCTAGTCGGTGAACAAGGTGCAGTAGGGATATGGTCCATAGGCAGTTACAAGAGCGGCAGGATAAAGAGAAGAGAGTTGGAGGGTGCAGTCAGCTAATAATGGCTTTGTTAGCCACGGCTAAGAGAGGAAGGATAGGCAAAGGTGGGAGAGAAAAGAGAGGAATAAGGGTAGCAAAGAAGAGAGAGAGACAGAAAAAAGAAGGGGGGTGAAGCAGGCAGCAAGTGTCCTTGTCAAGTCTGATTGAGGTAGGAGTGAGTGAGTTAGGGAGGAGAGGATGGATGGGGAGTGGGTGACAGGTAGGTGGGAGAAGGTTGGTAGCTAGCTAGGTAGGGGCTAGGAGCGGGCCAAATCCTAGAGCTGAGGTCAAGGTGTTGGGGGGGGGGGCAGTCACACTCACTTTGTTGGGTGAGGTGCTGTCGCAGATTAAGTTTAAAGGGGCCAAGGGAGGGGATGTTAAGTATCTCTGGGGGTAGGTTAGTTACCTCTTTGCAAATACGTTTTTAAAGATGTTGTCCCGAACTGACCCCTCATTTTCCCCCTGCTAGATTCCCAATGAGAAAAGGTGCAGACAGCAACACATTCCTTTTTGGGACTTGTGTGAAAATATTTCCACACAACTGAGGTGGAATGTTTTGTCGTCCTGCCAGAAACTGCAGCAGTTTTGGTGGCTGGTTCTTCGGAACCTGATTCATGCACACTGTGGCTGTTCCCAGAGAGCTGCTATGATTGCTGTTGATTTTCCCACTACTGACTCTGGCTAGTGGTGGTGCTTGCTGTATGTGTTTTTTTTCTTTTTGGGTTCAGGAACCCAGGTGGCATCCTCTGCCTCATTGGTATCACATTCTGAGTCATCACCTTTGGAAGAGTGTAACTGTGATGCATCAATGATCATGATCTTGTACATTTACAACATCTTCATCAGAGGCAATGCTTTCTGATGAAGGAGCAGATATACATGAGTGGCATTCTCATGGAGTGCCATGTCTAGTGATACTAGATAGAGCCTTTTCCTTAATCATTGACTTTCTAGGTCTGATTGTTTTGGCTTCCTGTTTTTGTGTTTCATTTTTATTTGATTTCTCTGGCAATGCCGACGGTGCTGCACTACTTTGATCAGGGGATTCACCAACATTCTTTTCTTTTTCTGATTGTGTTCTGTTCAGAGGAAACGTGAGGAAGAATTTCTTCACAGAAAGGGTGGTGGACAAGAGGAACACCTTGCCTGAGGAGGTGGTGGGGCTGAAACAATCACAGGATTTAAGAATACATGGGATAGACATATGGAAATCCTGGAAGTCAGGGGTAAGGGGCAACAGACTTCTAGGAAAACTTAGTGATCTTACGAGCTCAAATGGGCAGACTGGATGGGCCATAGTCCCTTATCTGCCGACAGTATCTATGTTGCTTCATCTTTTTCCAGTTGTGTTTCTTCATTATCATTTGTGTTAATTGTATCTTCAGCACTGAATTTCCTTTTTTTTTTCTGAATTTCTTTCCAGGAAATATTTTTACGTGTACTGATTTCAGCCACACTGCTGGAGTTGGCCACGTGTTCCATTTCCATAACAGACTCTGATTCCAAATCCATTTTGGGGGGTCCAACTTAATCACCTAATTAGTAGTACTAGTTTGGATGCAGAGATGGGCAACTCAGAGTCTTACACGTGACACCCTCTCTCAAAATATATGAGGCATTATGACCTGGTAGTAGTTCAGTCACAGAGATAGGCAACACAGAGTCAGAGATGTGGCACCCCCCCCCTCTCAAAATACACGAGGCACTATGACCTTCAGATAGAGTCCTCCTGTCCTTTCTGCTCCCCTTATTAGTTCTTACTTTCTTAATATTTTTGTTTTGTTTTTATTTTTTTACAGAAATATATTTTTTAAAAAGAAAAAGAATTAAGTTGTTGGATGCTGTACACTAGTGATATTTTTTTTATACTTTTTTCAGATGTGTTGGTTTTGTAAGAAAAACAGACTGAAACTAATACCTAACCTAACCTACAGTGTCACATTCACTACAGTATTTCATGAGAACTGCACCTTCCTCATGGCACTGCAGGCCATGCTTTTTGTAGTACCTGTAATCCCTTTCCTGTTTCCTGTAGTTTTTCTAAAACTGAGAAAACATCTGCAGTATGCACTCTGCTGTTGTCTGGTGATGAATTTGTTGGTCTCACTATTTTCTCTTTCTTTCTTTCTGAATAAGGAAAGCGTTTCTTTTTTTGTTTTTTACTGTGAAGTACTCTGCAACGTCTGCACTCTGCTGTTGAACTCGTTGGGCTTTCTCTCTTTCTGAATAAGGAATAAAAACGTTTCTTGTTTGTTGGTTTTTACTGTGGCGTTAAGTGCTCACAGTGTCTGCAGCATTCTGTTTGCTGTTGAATTTGTTGGTCTCTCTCTGTCTCTCTACTCTCCCTTGCTCCCTCTCTCTTCCTGACTAAGGAAGAAAAATGTTTCATTTTTTTTTTTTGCTGGAGTTCAGTTAAGTAATCTGCAGCCTCTGCACTCTGCTGTTGAATTTGTTGGTCTTTCTCTACTCCCCTCTCTCTCTCCCGCTTTGGGACTCGAAGAAAAGCATTTCTTTTTTTTTTTTTTCCTACTGTGGAACCTCCACACACACACACACACACACACACACACACACCGGTCTTCTTTCAATGCAATGCCCCAAATGCACTAGATACACTGTTTCCTGTGGTATATCTTGTGGTGGCTGACACACAGGATTGGCTAGAAATTGAGTCAGTTATAGACAAAAGACCCAAATTGATTTGCTCCCTTCAGTGCCCCAATATCACGAGTGTTTGCCTTTGTTGGTTATGTGATGGTCCAGGGATTTGGGAGTATTTGATAGAGAATGAGAAAAAACATTTTTTTTTCTTATTTCTATACCCTGCCTTGCCATCCCTGGAACAGGCTTATGCCTGTAATTCACCGGGCCAGATCACACTTCCAAACTGTGCCAGCACAGCAACTCTGGTCAAGCCATGAAAGGATCGGTATTCCCAAATAGAGCCAAGTCGGCCTGGTCCGGGGAGGTTCGAAAGTGCGGCAGAGCTAGTTCGCCCATCCCTACAAAAAATGGCTCGTATATGTTGATTGGGGGCAATTGGGGTCATAAACTTCATGTTTCCGTCCTGTGACATGGTAATCTGGTAAATATTCTTTCATAACGGAGTCAAAATAAAAATAGATGTTTTTAAAGATAAGAAAAGGTGAATTCAGAGAATCAACTTATTTTTTTTATCATGGCTTGAATAAATACTGATTCCCTTAAATCATAAGCATACATCACATTCTGCTCTAACTTGTTGTTCGCTAGACCCGATTCAGAATTCTAGTTCTTTAAAAATGTCAGGCCTAAACCAGCAAAGGGTTCTACTATGTATTTGATTCATGACTCCAGTTTTATGGCCATACATTGACATATATATATTTTTAACCAGGAGAGATACACTTAGCTAAAGCTTGTTTACAGGTGCGACCTGGGAGCACAAGGAAGTTAAGTGACTTGTTCAGGGTCACACAGTATGTAAGTGGGGGCTGTGGGATTCAAACCCAGGTCTACAGGTTTGCAGCTCAGAGCCTTAAACTACTGCATTATACTGCCTCCTATTTGATATCTATTTGTTACAGAGCAGCAGGACACAGCCATTTTCTGCTGCCAAAGAAAGAGTTCTCTCCTAAGCCAAAAATACAGTGCATGGCATGTGCAACACTCACTTGAGGAATGCAGATTTAAATATGTAAAATGACCCAGTGCTCAGACTGAAAGCAGTGTGGTTTAGTAAGTAGTGTATAAGTAGAATTTATTTATATGGTGCCCAATCCCGGAGGCTCTGGGCGCCTTAGAGGTAATCAGCAACAGTGGAAAAAAAAAAAAAAGAAAACATTTTTCTTCCAGTAGAGTGGTTAAAGCAATGAGTTTTGTTTTGAAACAGGAAGTTACAGGTTCCAATCCCATCTCACTCACACTCATAGGTGCTGGAATGGGGGGGGCACACTGTGGCCATGGCCTTACCACTTTCATAAGTGGTAGGACCTGATCTTCTCAGTTTTTGCAATCATCGTAATGTATTACTGTGAAGAACTGCACCTTTAAAATACAGCATGTGCTGTAAGCTGTTTTCTTACTAATCACTCTCTTTGTTGCTTGCACGGTGTCAGCAGAATGTCAAAAAGTGAAGGCCTGAGTAGTGTTGATGGGGGATTGGATGGGTCATGGCCTACTGAATTAAGGCACAGTTGTCAAGCTTTAGAAATGAAAATGAAGGGCCATGCCTTCGGGGGTAGGGGGCATCAAGGTGCAAGGCAAAGGGAGATTCTGTCAGCTGGTGAGGGGCAGTTACACCACATATTACAAATTTTGTGGAGGAAAAAGGCTGTGGGTGAACCCACGCCACGGGGCGGGGGGGAGTTTACCTCTTTACATCCTTGGCAGTGCCACATCTCAGACCCTTCTGCCACCTATGCTGACACCCATTGACTCTCACTTATACTCACACACATTCACTCACTTACATCCACTCACTCAATCACATGCATGTTCACTCACTCACACCACTCAGCCACTGACTCACTCATTCACACACTCTCTCACTCTCATTCACACTCACTCACTCACGCCATACATGCACTTAGTTTTATTCGTTCACTTAACTTCACCAAGTCACTTGATGTCCTCGTGTTTCTGTCCTCCAAGCTGTAAAATGGAGTATAAGCAGGATAAACTGAAAATGAGATATTGTATCTCAGACTGGCTGTCCTGGGTAAACAAAAACAAATTGTAATATACCATATATTTGTATGGAGTTTGGGCAAGGGACAAACAAAGTGAAGCCGAGCTGTTCTGCCCCCCATGGCACAAGATAACACTTTTGTCCAGTAAGGGACATGAAGTCCCCATAAACATGCCCTAAACTACTGGAGTTCATAACAGATTTTCACTCCTCGTCCTCTGGCTCAGTATATGATTGTAGTAGTGACAGAGAGTTCAGTACATTCCTCTACCAAACGATAAAGAATCTAAATCTAGTGATGGCAGTAAGGAACACATTGTAGAGCCTGTATTGAAAAAGATTATTAGTGTTTAAAGCCCCTGTAAGACATGTGTCTTTCCAATTGTCTTAGGGGTAGGGGTGCCAGCCAGTATCTTTCACTGCTACCGGATTGCTATAGAAGTTTGTGGGGGCTCTAGGTTTCTCTTTATCCTTCTCTGGTGAGAGGGGTTTGTATCCTCAGAAGAGAAATAGCGTAGTGCCTCCACTGTGAGAAGGATTTAAATGGGTCTGGTGACTGATCAGTACAGCCTTCTGGGATACTGTACCTGCCCACCAGTGGTTAAATTGGAAACATTTAGGTGGGGGAACTCATATCTAGATTTGTTTTCTAGGTGGCAGAACTGTTCTGTAGTAGTAAGTGGAGAAAGATGACAGATGTTGTGGAACTGTCATACAGTTTTTTAAGAGGTGGTGGTGGAACTCTGTTCCTGTGGGCTTCTGCCCAATTCCGCCCCTGTTGCCCACTTCCCCACTGTTGTCACCCCTCACACAGATCCCACACAAGTGCAGACAATTCCCCCACTTAGTATGCACGGGTAAATGTTGGAGACAGCATTGAGATGTGGCTTTTATTAGAACACAACCTTATTTTAGTGAACACACCCTAAAAGGGAAAGGTGGATTAGTGCATATTGAACAACATATGACCAGTCTTCCTGTGCCCTATGCAGGTTCAGTCTAAAAAAGTGACTCTCTTAGGTGCCATGTGCAGGCACGGTCAAATAAATAACTTTTCAGGTCTACCAATGAAAACCCCCTTTAATTTCTAGCACTCAGCTTGCTCTTAATACCGCAAATCACAGTACAGCTTAGAATTTAATACCTCATCGCTACTGGAGGTCACTACCCGCTTCTGCCTGGTACTGATCATTTTCCTTTTAAAATTTATAAGAGTTCTCCCATAAAAGTTCCTGGGTACCCCCCCTGCCCCCACTTATGTAACCCCCCTCTGGGGGTTTACCTGTAATTGCCCCATTTATCCCCATTTTGGTAGTGTTCTCTGGCCTTCCTCCATGTTTTTCTTCTGCCAGTAGACTGTTCTCTGCCCTTGTTGGACGTGACTCCTTCATCGCGAGCTGCTGGCATGCTGCATTCGGCCGGCACTCGCTTATGCGCATGAAGCACTTTGATGTTGCGACTGCCATTGCGGTCCAGTAGCGGGGGAATTGTCCGTGGTCCCAGTGCCTCTCCTATACTTTCCGGGAACCAGAGACCAAATGGGATCGGGCAGAAGCCAGTGACTGCAGTACAAGGGAGGTTTGAACAACGGGGCCGTTCAGGGACTTATGAATATTAATGAGTGGCCCAATGAATATGAATGATGATGCTGCCTGCCACCTGGGGGACTGAGTTGCTGTGGCACTAATAGAAAAACTGCAGGGAGCCATCCAAAAAGAGTAGGCTTATTTAACATAGGGCAGTTGGGGCTACATCCTGGTGGAATATTGGTGCACTGAGAGGGTTGTGTTGGGCTGCATTAGATGTTAAAAGGGGAAAGACTGCACTATGTTTTATGGGACTCCAGGTAAACAAATGGGAGTAGACATGTTGGTGACATTTAACCCCAGACTTGCAGCCAATCGGAGATCTAGGCCACCACACTGGACACAGAGGGACTTCTGGGAAAAGGAGGGGATTAATTCTGGTGTCTAGATCATGCCCCAATAAACAAGCAGGAAATGTTGATCACTATGGATATTGATTATTGAAGGGCTTCAACAGCCAATCAGGACGTAGGATTTTCAACTGAAACTGTGTGGCCTTTCTGGGACTGTGAGTCAGTGTGTTCCTGGGCTCTGTATGAGTCAGGACTGCACTTTGAGAGTGGACCTTAAACTCCAGGGGCTTACCCAGGCCTTCATCTGAGGATTGCTGCTGCCAGCCTTGGATCGAGAGGAAAGCGACTGAACTGTGATTCTGATTCCTGGGGTGCTTGTTGCGGGACTGACTTGAGAAGGGGAAAGAGAGAAAGAGACTGAACTGTGATCCTGTTTTCTCCAGGTAATGATAAGTTGCTTTGCTGTTGTTGGGAGAATACTAAACGTTAAAGAAACCCTGCACTGAGAAGCTAAATGGGATGAGAGGACTGAGCAGATTATCTGACTGCTACAATTATTGCTAAGAGGTCATTTGCTTGAGTGGGACCGTAATTGCAATTTCTGAAGAGGCAGAGCATCTCTGGTCATTGGGGTGCTAGCCAGGAACAGTGTGTTTCCTGAGTGAACTGGTAAAAGTGGCTGAGAGCTGAAGTCTTGCTGCAGCCAGAGAAAAGAGTGTGGACACTGTTAATCTGGAAAGTGTGGACTGGTGTTCAGGGGGTTGTTGTTGAGTTTCCCCCTGCTGAATTGCACTTGCCCTTATTGAGATAGAGGCTAGCACCCATTTAAACTGGCACTGGAATTTATTGGAGTGGCTACCTGAAAATCTTTCTTGCTGAGAACGCAGTGCAGGGACTGCAGCAGGACCCCCACCATTTGAGAGTCCTCACCCAGAGCCAGGGAGGGAACTTGCTAACCCCTTCCAAGTGGGACTTACTGTGGAGGTCACTGGTGCTTGCTGGGGTGCTAGGGCACCTGTGACCAATCGTTGGAGCAGGGCCCGGAGCCAGTCCCGGGTCTGGGCCTTCTGGGGTTGGTATTGTCCTACCACAGTGCTCTGCAATGGGCCAGAAGCAGCTGAAGGTGGCAAGCAGCCAGTACTACAACCAAGGTGACCAGCTGCAAGATCCTCGAGCAAGTACCATCCAGATGGAGGGATCTTGGCCAGCCTGTTAAGCTTTGCTGCACTGATTCAAGGAGCTCCATTTCCCCTGGTGCTGAGATTTGTAAACTGTGGGTACCCAGGACCTGGCTCCTGAGAGGGAAAAAGGGAATTGTTTGTTAATCATTCTACAAGTTTTCTAAAAATATTTCAGGGCCCCAGCAACCAGGCAACCCGTGGCACCAATCAGGCCTGTACCTAGTGGGTACCCCTAGAGACAGTTTGGGAACACTGGTACCAATGGGGAAGTGCTTGGCCTGCGGGCCCACATGCTGAAGTTGCATATTGCACTAACCTTACTTTTGCCTTCACAGCTACCTTATGTCTAGATAATCCCTTCCCTAGTCCTTACCACCTGAATAAAGCTGTGAATTTGTTTGTTGAAACTGCCGTGGTGGTGAACTTCATTGCATGCACTTATTGCTGAGATATATGGTTTATGGTGGAACAAGGTATTGGGGACACAGTGTGCAGAGTGATTGGTTGGGGAGGTGGGTAGGCGCAGTATCCCAGGGGGCTGTGCCAAGCAGATATCTGGCCCACTGATACTTTACTCTAGATAGAGGCAACATGCTATTTTCAGTATTTCTGGGAACGAACTTCCCAGTTGTCGCCGTAGCTGGGCCCAGGCCCCTTGCCCGGTAACTTAGACAGTTGGCAGGGGAGGGTAGCCCATTGGCATATGATGCTGGGGCTACACTCACCTTCTTTGTAACTTTGACCCTAGATCCCTCACCTTTCCTTACATGAATACTTCTGCTGGCCAAGCTGCTTTCTCCTTCTCGCTGGTCTTCCCTCCCTTCTGTTGTCCATTCTGCCTTCTTCCTATTCTTCCTCAAATCCCTCTTTGGTGACTTCTCTACACACTCCTGAATTTGCCCTTGTCTGCATCATAACCTGGCATCTTCACCCCTTCAGTCTGCCTTCTAGATACCATCTCATCTGGGTTATTCTGCATGGTCTGCGCCAAATCTAATCTAATACCTCTGTCAGTTTCATTATAGTAAATGTATATTTTTTTTCTATGTTTATGTTTGAATCATCTTTCCATCGCATGTTACTATTTTTGTAGTATTTTTTTATATTAGTTGTCTTATTCATTGCATATTGTACTTAAATGTACTGTACTCCACTTCCCCTACCCTTCCACGACGCAGCTGGAAATTTGCTGTTGTAAGTTCAGTACAGGAATGTCTTTTGAAATAAATTAATAAATAAAACAGGGCTTAAATTGTTGCAGGCTAGTAGATGTTGTCATGAGTTGTCTGGTGGTCGTGTACATGAAATTAACTGGTGAGCAGCTTCCTCATTTATAACCCGCAAACCCAAAGGCCATAAAGTTGCTTAAATGGCTGTGTTACCACCTCAGAGTGTGAGTTCCTGGGCCGATGACCAAATGCAAGAAACAAATTCACAAATAACAGTTCACTTAACTTGAGAAACAGCATGCCCTGATCTCATGTAACCAGTCAAGTGGATCCTCCCTCGGACTGCAGGGCCACTGGATTTCCAGTCTCTGCTCTCTACAGATGGACTGTTGCTTTGCTCTCTTCTCTGGCTTCAGGCAGTTACTGCACTGCCTCCATCTGGAGGTTTGACTCTCTCACTCTTTCTCCTGCATTCATTGAGTATCTTTACTGACCTACATGCCACAGCCTCTAAACAACGCTCGGGGCGGTCACGGTCTGATAACTGGCTGTGATGCTCGCTAACAGACTCGCAGCAGCCTTGCTGCAGCTCCTTCTCACGCTCCCACCTTGGCTATGTGCTGTGTCTTTCATTATCACCTTCCATGCTGGCTAGCATACGAATGTCACCAATTTCTCCTCACACTAAAATTACATTCTCACAGTTCTTCTCACACAGATGCATAGTTTATCGCAGCACAGCTTGAAGTCTCCCAGACAGCAGTCCTTCCTCACTGAAATCTCTTATAGCTCTGCCTGAGTGGCAGCACAGCCCCTGCACTTCTTCTCAGACTGTTCAGCTTCAAGTGGCTTACAGGGCGGTCTTTCAAGTCCTGGCAGCCCTGGCGGTCAAACCCACAGTTCTCCACTGACTGGCAAAAAGGCACCTGAATTAGCCCTCCAGCAGTCCAGAAGCCTCTGCATCTTGGTTTCTCAGTATAGTCTTCTGATTGGCTGGCAGCCAAGGTCAAGGAGCTCCAAGATGGTGACAGCTATGCACTTAAGGGGATCTGTCCTCACAAGTTCCTTTTTTGGAAGACTCCAGCCCTTAAACAGTTATAGTGCCCTTCGGTTTCAGTTTTGCCATCATGCTGCTGTCTGATGTCAAGGTGGCACTGGTTTTGATTGCCCTTGATCTCTCTGTCAGCAGTGGCTGGTGGTCCTTTGATTGTGTGGTTCTGAACTGTATTTTACAACAGCGCAGCCAGCACTGAAGAAATTCAAGTCCTGCAGCTCTCCTGCTAGTCCCAGAGTTTTAGTCCTTGGGGGCCAGAGAGAGTAGAATGGAGATATTGCATATACTACTGGCATATTCATACTGTAAGCCTTTTGGGGGGAAGAATAAAGCACATTTTGTACACTGAGGGCTAAGTGGGTAGTTAATGTGATCATGGAGAAAGGAAAAATCCTTGCAACAGAACTAAATAAAAGATCTGCAGTTGGGGGTTATGGGTGGACCCTTAAGACACTAACCACAAAAATATTGCCTATGAGGTGCAGTAGAGGCCAAATAAGGCTGGAGCTCCTCCTGAACTCCTCATTGGTTTGTAGGGAGCAAAGTCTAGGAGGAGTAGCTGTAGTCAAGGAAAGAGCTAAAAACTCAAGGGAACCCCCTTTTTCCATATTGCCTATTTCATGGGTGTTGTAGAGGGTCCTTATTCTGTGGAAGAGTGGTAGATGCGGGCAAGTGATCTGCATAAAACAAGAAAGAGCCCCACACCTTTTCATAAGTTGGCAAGGTGTTGCATGTATTCTGGGAACAATCGTGGTTCCAGACGACTGGAGGGGAGCAGAGTTGGTCCCAGTCAATAAGGGCAGTAGCAGGGAGGAGTCTAGCAACTGTAGGTCAGTCAGTCTCACATCAGTGTTGGGAAATTAATGGAAACCCTGTTAAAGGAAAGGTTGGAGTATTCTGAATCCAATGGGCTTCATGACTAAAAGCAGCATGGATGCATGGGGGTAGGTCATCCCAGACGAATCTGAATGACTTCTTTGACTGGGTGACTAAAGAAATATATCAGGAAAGAGTAGTGGACATGGCCTATCTAGACTTTAGCAAGGACTTTGACACTGTGCCACACAGAAGGCTGATAAAGAAATTGAGCAGTCTAGGAGTCGGATTCAGAGTGTTAAACTGGGTAAGAAACTGGTTAATGGATAGGTGACAGAGGGTGGTGGTTAACAGCACTCAGTCTAATAAGGGGAGAGTGACTAGTAGCGTGTCTCAGGGCTCAGTATTGATGTCCTCAGAATAGCAGGGTAGTGTGACAAAGTAGTGGGTAGGGCCAATGGGATGCTGGGATGCATAGGGAGAGGTATAACAAACAGGAGGAGAGAGGTGGTGTTACCACAGTATTGTCTGCAGATGAGACCACTTGGAGTACTGTGTCCAGTTCTGGAGGTCGCACCTCAGGAGGGAAATGGACACGGTGGAGGCGGTCCAGAAGAGAGCAGCTAAAATGATGCGTGGTTGCATCAAAATCCCTGCAAAGAGAGACTGATGGATCTCAGCATGTACACCCTAGAAGAGAGAAGAGTGAGAGGGGACATGATAGAGACATACAGGTACCTCAAAGGGGTGAAAAAGATATAGGAGGGTAACCTCTTTCAAAGGAGAAAGAGCACCAGGACCAGAGGGTACGCAATGAAGCTTGAAGGAGGGGAGAAGTTTAAGAGGGATGTGAGGAAGTGCTGATTCACTGAAAGAGTAGTGTACATCTGGAACAGACTGCAAGTGGAAGTGGTGGAGGTGAAAACAGTTGGGAGCTTCAAGCATGCATGGGATAGACATAAGGGAATATTAGTAATTAGGCAGGGAGGAGGGAGGGTTGCTGGAGACTAGTAAGGGTCTGCAGAGACAGAATAAGCAGGAACCATCTGGGCAGACTAGGTGGACGGGCCAGCCCGCTGGCGTAAGGGCTGGATTTTTGCCTGTGATGCCAACACCCCAGGTTCGAATCGGGACTCGGGATGTCGGAGGACTGGCTGGGGGGGGGGGGAATAAGCATCCCACAGACTGCTCTCCTCCTCCTCCTCCTGTGGGAAGGGGTGTGTGTGATCGGTGCATGATTAACTCCTGGTGGTGGCCAGGGGGAATACAGCTGCTGGTGACTGTCTGTGAGGATAGGCCAGACATCAGCATTTCTGCCCTGGATGTCATTGTACGTCTCTCCTCTTCGGGGTCTTGCAATGAAAAAATACTTTGGGTTCTGTCAGCAAAATGATGTCCACCCTGCCACTGGACGCCACATCATGATCAGCGACCGCTTACCCCTTGGTACCATATGTCAGTCTGCAGGAGAACCGGAGGCCCCGCCCAGGGGGGCAAGCCCAGGTGTCTTCTGGTACCACAGTAGGAGTCTGTCGAGGAACTGGTGGCCCTGCCCTGGGGAAGGGGGGGGGGCCAGGGTGCTTCTGAGGTGGAGGTGTGTCTCATGGTCGTGGTTATTGGGCTGAAGTTGTGGGGATTGCAGGTAAGGACCAATGGTGGCTGGTGGAGCCCCGACATAAAGCACAGTAAATAAGAAAAGGCTGTGGGCTAAGCGGTCCTCTGCTGCCGACAAATTCTTTGTTTCTATGCACAGTTTCTTGCCAGATGCCATGATGAGCTGAACCCACAGTGATTCTGTTACCTCATTCCCTCTCCTGATGTCTCCATCCTCTACCACCTCAGTGCCTTCCCTGACAGAGAGGGCTACCCTTCCTCCTTTGACTTTGCCCTATCTTACTTATACATTGCGTAATCTGGGACTGCCAGGTCCTAGTCATTATTTCCTGTGGCCCAAGTTTCCATAACGGCTACATGATCCAAACTCGCATCTGCCACCATTGCCTGTAGTTCACTAATTTTATTTCCCAGGTTCCTGTCATTAAGGTAGATTGCCCTTCATCTTGCACCAAAACTCTTCCCATCTTTTTGTAGATCCTCCCTCTTCTTCGCCCGCCAACCTCCTTAACTGCCTATTTGTCCTATTTTACGGCAGCTTATCTCTGTCTCCCTCCCTCCCTTACCTCATTTCTTAGCTTATAATGAACTCCTACCTTGCTGCTTCCCTCTTCTGTGTTTCTAGCCCCCATTGCTGGGGAAGCCCTAGCTAGGTTTCCCACTTGCTGTCTTTCCTTTGTGGTTCCCCAGCCTCAGCTTCCCCTGCAGTTTAAATGTCCACCAATGTAGACATCAAACTTCTGCCCCAGTGCACTGCTCCTCCGTCTTGTTAGATGAAACGCCTTCACCCTTGAAGAGGCTCAACCCCCAGCCATTTACTGACACCCAGCTGGTCCCAGCAATCACATCTGTGATCTACAACCCATCTGCTGACACACACTACCATATAATGCACACAACTCCTCCCTGCAGTCTGTTGAACTCCACCCAGTAGGCACATGCCATCTCCCATCAATCTGCAACCCTGCCCTATCCCACTATGTGCACCCCACTGCCCTCTTCTATTTACTGATACCCACCCCTGCCCCCAGTATGCATGCATGCACAGTTTTATCACTTCAATATACCGCTTGCATCAATATCTTGCATTATACACACACACACACACACACTCACCCCATCCCACCTGCTGGCACACACCCTAAGCCAAGTATACGCAACCTTGCCCGCCCCACCTGTCATCTGCTGATATCGACCCTGCCTCAGTCCACAGCTACAGAAACACCATATTCCTAACCCTGATCACCCCTGCACCACAACACCACACCGGCCCAAACCCTTACATAGCTGAGGCCACTCCCTCTGCCAGTATGGCTGTCCCGCACCTGATGATCTTGTATGAAAAAGTGCATTCAGCCAGCCCAGGCCATCCATTACTGGCATGTGTAAAAGCTGCCACTCCCACTGCAGTCAGCTGTTTGCTCCAGTGTGCCCTCTCACTGTCACAGCAACAGCACTGTATGCATGCCCTTGTAGCATTGTGACTTGCAAGAGGGGGTGGGAGTATTGTGAGTGGTGGCAGCAGAGCCAAGAAGATGTTAAATTGTATTTGTTTAGTATTTTGTACATTTTGTAGTGAAATGGCTGATTTGGCAGATGGAATTGGAAATGTGGGGGAATAAAAAAAAAACAGAAGCAAACTGGGTCATCAGTACCCAGATTTGGTTTGAACTTGGTATGTCTGGACCAAGCAGTGTTCCAGTGGGCTCACACTGTCACAAAATCCGAATTTCTCACCTCTAGTATAAATCGGATGGACATCCTCTGTGTATTTTCTACCTCTGAAACATCAGTGCTATTAGAATCCGTTTACCATGGATATATTTCTGTTGGTATTTTCACTCTTTGCGCTAGGTTGTTTACCCTCTGGACACCCGGTGCACCCCTGCACATCGACACCCAGACGGCAAAACACAAAAAAAGACCATTACGGTGACAGTTGCTGTAATGGTCCTTTTTTTGTGTTTCACTTTCCACCAGTGTTCCGTCCCCCTGGGCTAACTCCGACCTGGAGTTGATAATTCTAAAGTCTAGGGGGTGTGGAGGGCACAGCCCCTCACAGAAAACACTCGCTGCATGAGTGGCACAATACCGATGTTGGTATTGTTCCGTCGCTGTGGGGGAGGTCGGCATTTTCACTGTCGACCTTCCTTGGTGCTTCCCTGGACACCTAGCCCTGACCACCCCCTTGCCTAGTTTAAACACATCCCTGCATTCTGACTAGCCTATATGCCAAAACCACCACCTGTTTTGGTTCTGGTCACTCCTAAATAAGCTCCCCTTGTTCCAAAATGCTCCGTTCACCATACCCTTAGTCACAGATTTACCTGCCTAATGACGCTGTACTTGGTCATTCCTGTGC
This sequence comes from Neoceratodus forsteri, assembly GCA_016271365.2. Lineage (NCBI taxonomy): Eukaryota > Metazoa > Chordata > Ceratodontiformes > Ceratodontidae > Neoceratodus > Neoceratodus forsteri. Next base: position 1,335,205,653 of record CM057449.1, read on the forward strand.
GTGCATGACACAGATAGAATTTCTGAGAAGACTATGTGCGAGGTTCTGTTGTGTGACTTTCTACCAGCTCCCTAAATTTTGCCTTAAGGAACTCTGGCCTACATCTGCCTGTGTTGTCTTTGGCTGTGTGCACCACAACCACTGATTTCTTTCCCACCATCCCAAACAGCTGATTCACATGAGCCTCTGCCTCTGCTTGATAAGCCTCCTCCACACTGTATAGTGTACCTTTGTTAAAAATTGTTTTGGAGGGTCACCAGTGGTCTTTCCTTCTCTTGTATCTGAAAAGTTGTTACTGTATGTTGCAGCAGGACTTTGCATGGTTTCACAGGACTCCTGTTAGCTTTACATTCTACACAAGCCATTAATTGAGCAGTACATAATTTGTAACTTAGGACTGTGGAAGTAGGATACTGTAAAAGATCACTTGTGTTAATACTGATTTTTTTGTGAGTTTGATAAGAAGTGACAGGAAAGGGTGCTGTCATGCATCCATTATAGGGATATCCTGCTGAGTACTGGAAGAAATTAGATAAAAGTTAAAATAGATCTTTCGAGTAGTATAATGAAATCAATTGTTTGAAAGCCTGAATCCAATTGATATGTTTTAGGTTTTAGCTAAGACTGCAATTTCTGGAATAATTACTGTTTAAAGCAATAGTATGTTTCCCAAAAAAAAAAAACTTGGGCATGTAAAGTCAGATTACAATGCAGTTTTACTTTATGAAGTGTCTGGCATACAGATGAATTCTAAAATGCATGGCACAAGAGTATAGTTAAAAAAAAAATAATGTGAACAAACCAGTTGTTACAGTGATGCTCAGAGGAGGAGGAGGACACCGATGAGTTTGGGGGCTCTTAAATGACAGACAGTTTGGGATGCTTGGAGAAAGGTGGGTATTGAGGGCATGAGAACCGCAAATGGATGGCAAGTTGTTCTGATACCCTAAGGATGTAAGTGAGACCACTCTTTCAGAGAAACATAGAATTTGTCAGCAGACAAAGACACCTTTAATTCATCTAGTCTGCCCATTTTCCCTGCCTACTCTGCCACCACAGCCCTGACACAATTTGCGGTCTCCCCATCCCCTGTGTTACTTCCAATGTCCCCTTGTATCTGTCCCATTTGTGCTTGAATTCTGCGACTGTTTTGGCACCCACCACCTCCTCTGGTAGGCTGTTCCAGGCCGCTACCACCCTCTCTGTAAAGAAATACGTCCTCACATCCCTTCTGAGCCTTCCTCCCTCCAGTTTCATAGCGTGACTCCTTGTTGTCAAGTCTGGTTTTCTGAAGAAAATGCTAACTTCCTGTACCTTATTAACACCTGTTATGTACTTGAATGTTTCTCTCATATCTCCCCTTTCCCATCTTTCCTCCAGTGAGTACATATTCACTTCTCTTAATCACTTCTCATAGGGCTTCTGCTGCAGTCTCGGCACCATCCTGGTTGCCCTTCTCTGCCCTGCCTCCACCCTGACTGCATCCTTCCAGAGATGGGGTCTCCAGTACTGGACACAGTACTCGAGGTGTGGTCTTACCAGTGACCTGTACATGGGTAATATTACCTTCTTCTTCCTACTGGTGATACCCTCCTTATGCACTCCAGCATTCTACCAGCCTTTCCCACTGCCCTTTCACTGTGCTTGGCTACCTTTAGGTCATCAGAAGTGATTACCCTCAGGTCCCTTTCCTGCTTGGTGGTTGTCAGTACATAGCCCCCGGCTTTCTGTGCCCCAAATCCATGATTTTGCACTTTTTAGCATTGAATCCCTGCTGCCAGCCTCTTGACCATTCTTCTAAGTTCTGCAAATCATTCCTCATTTTTTTCCACCCACCCTGTTGCTGATTTATGTGTTGTCTGCAAACAGGCAGACCTTCCCCTATAGCTGTTCTGCAGTGTTGCTAATAAAGACAGCTGTGCCATAAGAGTGGTCTCAGTGGTGGTATTAATCTATTATTGATCAAGATCGATCAGTAATATATTAAAATTTTAACATCCCCAAAAGAAAATTGCCTAAAAGCCTGCAAATCATGTAAGTTAATTTCATTTAATTCCAGTGCCTGACCTATGAGAGGGTCATCTTGCCTTTGGTGGCGAGGCTAATCATGATTTGGCCGAATGATGAGATCAAGAGCCCCGTTAAAATGTTAAAATGATGGAATGAAGGCAAAAAGTAAGAGGATGGAATTACATAATGTGGAGGCTTTTAAGCAGGTTTTTTGGGGGTTGGGGAATTGGTACTGTAAGTGTTTGAGTCTGATTTTGGCCACACACCAGTAGCACTGCTAAAAAATATAAGAAAAGTAGTTAAAACTCAGTGAATTAGCCAGGACTGAGCTTGCAAAACCCTTAACAACACATTGCATCAAAGAACAAGAAAGGTGTAAGGCTTTCTCCTAATTAGCAAGTTCCCCATTGGCCACCTGTGAGCCTGCTATGGGCCAGAATACACCGTTTAATGGGTCCAGCCAAAGAGCAGTATCCGCACAAGAAATGGAGAGAAAGCAGTGGGACCACAGCTCATACTGACATGTTAAAATGTAAAGTGTCGGTACCTGACCAGTCACCTTAACACCAGTGGTGAGGCTACTCATGATTCACCAAATGATGAGACAAAGAACCCCGTTAAAATGTTGAAATGACAACAAAAAGTAAGAAAATGGAATTTAATTATTTACAGTATGTTAAGCAGCCTACTTTTTGGGTGGGGAGAATCACTGGTACTAAAACTGTGTGATTCTGATGTGGGCCTCACACCAGTTGCACCCCTACAAAAATGTAAGCAAAATGTATGCGAAAAGTGATTAAGTCTCGGTGAGCCAGGATTGAGCTTTAACCCTGCATCAAAAACTTTTCCCAAAAGTGCTGGTTTCCAAGGCAGCTGCACATGTGACACTCTTCACTGACTAAGAGTGTTTCATGCACAAAGGAAAGGAGTGCTCTGATTGGTCAGGAGTGCTCTCTTGATTTAATAAGAGATATGGAGAGAGGGAAATTCGATTTCAGACCTGGAGATGACAACTACTCTTCAAACATTACTTAAATAATAATGTACCTCACTTGCTTCCTGGCGTTATATACAGTATATCAGAAACTATTTATTTAACTGATTATTTGTTTATTAGTGTCATTCCTGACACTGGAAGAGTATAATGTGGCTGTATACTGTGCACTGCAGCTTTAGTAGAAGGCTTGCTGCTATAATTTATTTATGCCAAAGAGCTTCCCCAGCTTCGTGTTCCTGCAGAAGGGTCATGAGGGCAGCAGCAGCAGAGCTCTCCCCAGCGTCTTCCCCAGGTATGCATACGGACCCTGAACAGTTACAGTCGGCTTTCAGTGCCATCTTGGGACACAGCAACAGACCACGTGGTCCCCAGACAGCCCAACTTGAAAAAGCAGCTTACTTGAGTGCGGCACTGTTGTGCAGCACCGCACAATGTCTGCCACCCACCCTCCCGCCTAAGGTTGGTTGATCTTTATTCAGGTGTGAGACAATCAGCTCACGTTTGTCCCCCTTCATTATTGGTTTATCTCAGCCTGGCTTTTCCCCCTTCAGCCTGCTCCTCTTTGGTTCCACTCAGCATTGGTTTGTCCCACCCTGGGTTTTCCCCTGAGCCTGTTCCCATGTCGGTGACTCCCAGCCAACTCCACTCCCTAAAACCACTGATAAGATTCCAGGTACAATGGCATTTCTGGGTTTCTCATCTTAGTCAGCTCAACACTTTTCATTCCAAGGTTCACCCAACGCTTACCTCTATACTCCTCATGGACCCTGACTACCAGCCCACCCCATGATCCATAAATGTGTTCTATTTAGTACCTCCCCACAAAAAATGGCCTTATCAGGCTGCACACTGGGCATTGTGGTGTGCACTCTCTTTATCCTGGTAGACAGTTTTGTTTGAGGCAGCCTTTTTCACACAAATGAACGCTCACATGATTCTGTCTCTATTTTCAGACCCACAATTATTCTTAATATCTCAAGCAATGTCACCATCAGGTTAATTTGCAGCAAAAAATGCTTTTTGTTCTTTCATTCATTAAAATCTGCTCGGATTAATAGAAAGCATATTAGAAATTACTGTCCACTAGCCAGGTTACACATGATATTAATACTGTTATCGGGGGATATAGAATTCAACCCTGGCCCTGAAACCCATATAGGCAGTGATAAAAATTGCTAGACCAGTGACAAAGGTCTGCAAATGATACATCTAAACACATACAATCTTACCTTTAAAATGGCAGAACTGGAGTCACAAATAGCAATGCACAAGCTGGATATATGTGCCATCAGTGAGAGTTGGCCCAAACATACCGCCCTAGAACATGAAGTGGCATTGCAAAACTATGTTACCTTCAGAAAGGATAGACCACAAAAGAAGGGCAGGGGTGTCATGTTTTATGTGGATACAAATTTGAATGCTGAAATAGTTAACCTTGACAATTCAGCAAAGTCTGCCTGTAAATGGTTGGTCGTAAATTTAAAACCGGGCACAAGAAAACTTTACTTATGCTGCAGTAACAGTCCACCAACAGTTGGTGCGGAAGAGCTTAGAGATTTACTAGTTATGTTATCCTGGCTAGATACTGCAGAGATTAGTGTGCTCTGTGATCTAAACCTGCACTGGACTAGCAATACCACCATTTACAGGGATCTGCTGCACAGCTATGGATTTAGTCAAGTTATCTGTAATTACACCAGGCTACATAATAAATCATCCAAGCACTCACTCTTAGATTGGGTAATGGTGAACAGAACCAACAGAATCAGGGAAGCCGACTCTCTGCCGTATTCCATCAGCAACCATGCTACAGTTTTCTGTGTGTGGTCAAATGAGGCTATTCAGAGACCCAGACCTGCTGTCCAGTGATTTCACGATTGTCCAGAGCTGGTCCTTCCTGAATTTCTTGAAGATCTCTACAACATTGACTGGGCTTACTTAGTGTCAACGCTGGACATTAATCATACTCTAGATTTTTTTCGTTACTGAGTTCTCCATAGTGGTCTATAGACACATACCTTTAACAAGAAAGAGGTTTAAAGATTTAAAATATATATTTTTTATAAAGTTTTCATTGAGTTTACAGTTTCTGCATCATTCAACATATGCATACATTCCAGTTGATGTGACAGTACAAAACTTAAATTTCATACATCTTATAAATATAAGTATAAATAATAAGTATATTGATACAGTATCTGCAGTACCCTTTATTCCAGGGAAAAGTAAGTTCAAAGTCTTGATGTCTCTTTCATGTTTTTACTGGTTATTCTTGTAGTTGGGCTTCCGGTCAATTATTTTGTGTCAAAATCCTTGTAGATGTTCCTTCTTCTGTAGACTTATTGTATATACTTATTTTTGTTAACCAAGGCTCTGTTGTTTCTCCCAACATTCCTAATAAAAACATAAGTATACATTGTGTCCTTTATTTTGTTCATTTCCAACTTTCTGGAGAATTTTATACCTTATGTAAGGACTGACAGATTTAAATAAATATGAGAATTACTAATTAAACTTCTAATTCAAAAATTAAAAGAGGAAAGGAAAAATCATATTATATAACATTTGATTGCTTTTATCATTTTTTTGTATTTCTATATACTATATATTTAGTTCATCTAGTCTAAAAGATTAAGACTTCTAATCTATTTCTTGGAAATTTTGTCCAAGAGAGGTCAGCCCATTCAGCATTCCCAGCATACCCGAGAGAAAAGGAGGAAGGGAACCCCCGAGGTGGACTGTATCAGTTGTATGGCACTCTCTGAGTCCAGATCCCCCAGGGCATGGGTGGGGGCGACTGCTCCTTTTACCACCCAATCTACAGCCATTCCCACTCCCAATATTTTCAAGGAACAACGTCGGGATAGTGCTCTAATTGATACAGCGCCCATTTTCGCCATTTAATATCAAATTTCTCAACTCAATCTGTCAGTCTCACTGACAATCGATCCAATGCGTATATTTCTCTTGACAGCCCCCAACTCAGGCATCCTTGGTAGGGATTGTTGTGGTGCACCACAGTCGTGTGATGGTTTTATGGGCAGCCAGGAGGAGTGCAGTTACCTGCCTATAAGTTATTCTGTCAATCCGGACATCCTCTGGAACTGTAAAAGTCAGAATGTATATCAGGTATGATAGACTTGGACATTCATAAATGTCTGTCAGCTCTTTTATTACTCCTTGCCAGAATGTGTCTAGGAGCAGGCATCTCCATAAAACATGATCTGTTTGTCTGTTTCACACCCCCTCCAGCAATCACCCAACTTCTCCCCTGAATATTTAGCTAGTATTACCGGAGTGCGGAAGAATCTAGTCCGAAGCTTCTGTATATACTTCCTCTAATATGGTGAGGGGGGACCTTATAAGCAGGTAGCACATACTTCCTCCAACTCTGAGCTGGTAGGTCTGTCTGTAGCTCTTCAGACCATCTCCCCAGCACCGATTCAGTTGCGTCTCCTAGTCCCTCCTATAGTGCTTTGTATGCCTGGCTAATTAGGTGGTCTGTGGATGCCCCCCCTTGTAAATGTTTGGATTATTAAAACTAAGGGTGAGGGTTTTTCAACTATTAAGGATAGGGCAATCTTTAAATTGATGCAGCTGAGATTTTAGCTGCAAATAGCTATGAAAAAATTTGTGCGGTAACCTATAACTTGCCATCAGCAAGACAAACGGGAGAAGACCTGTAGCCCCTACAGGTTGGAAGACATAATTAACCCCAAATCTCTGCCATCTCAAGAAGGTGTTGCCCATCTGGCTAGGCAAAAAAGTATAATCATAACAAACACCTTTAAATGTAAGGTCTCTGCAGGTGTCAAATGCTTATTACAGATCCAAAACCACTGTTGGAGGGGTTCTCTGGTATATTTTGGGTACTTTGTAAGCGGAGTACATCTGAGGGGTTTGCCAAAGACAGACTCAAGGAAGTTGAACAGGTCTCCCCAAGTGAGTTCTAGGGTTTTCCAATGTGAGTCATATAAAAGGTTGATCCAACACAAAAACATTCTCAATTGTGCTGCCTCTGCGTATTTCTTGAGGTCTGGGGGGTTAAGACCTCCTTTCTCCCGTGGTGATTGTAATATAGTGCATCATATCCTGGGGGTTTACGCTTCCAGATAAATCAGGAAATTAGTCGATCCCATGCCTGAATATAATAATTTGCAGGTTTCATAGGAAGTGTCTGGAGAAAATATAGAATATGGAGAAAAATATTTTGTTTAATAGTGTCTATCCTATTCGGGGGAAACTTAAGGGAAGTTGCATCCAACAGAAGAGATCCTCCGTTAACTGTTGTGTAAGGAGTTCCAGATTAAGCAGTTCAGCATGTATGGGCTCTGTAGTTAAATTGATCCCAAGATATCGCATGGCCTGTTTGTGCCACTTGAAGGGAAATACCTTTTTTAAATCTCTTGTAGGGAGATAATTATGGAGGAGAACCTCCATTTTTCTGCTCATTTACTTTATAGCCTGCCATCTCTCCAAACACCTCAAGCTGTTTCCAAACTGCTGGGATTGAAGTCTCCCGGTGTGATCAGAGTTAACAAGCTATCGTCAGCGAACAATGAAATTTTATGTTGATGTCCCTCTAATGGAATTCCCTCCGCCCATTGGTTAGCCCTTATGGCAGCAGCTAAGGGTTCCAAATAGAGCACAAAAAGCAGTGGAGATAAGGGACATCCCTGCAGAATCCCTCTGGTAAGCGGGAATGGATCTTATAATGAACCACCCAGCTTCTGGTAGGCCTGGGGGGCAGCATATATATTATGGAGCTGTTTGATGAGTTTATCAGGTAAGCCAAAATGAGACAGTGCTACCCAAAGAAAGGGCCAGGCAACTGTGTCAGAGGCCTTCTGTGTGTCAAGTACCAGAAGGATCAATGGTATAGTACATGTGTGGGCATAATCCACCAACAAGTAGGTATGCCTGATTGCATCATGTGCTTGTCGTGTTTTAATAAAGCCTACCTGATCTGGGTTAATTATAGATGGGAGAAGATTTTCTAATCTGGATGCTAAAACTGACATATATGTTTTATAATCATAATTTAACATTGAAATTGGTTGATTGGATGTGGGGTGCTTTGGATCTTTCTGAGGTTTAGGTATAGCTGCCAGGACTGCATATTGCCGAGGGGGGGGGGGGTCTCCTTTCTGAACAGAGTGATATGCCGACAATAATGGGGGAGCAACAGATTTTTAAGTTTTTGTAAAATTCATAAGGATAAGCGTCTGGGCCTGGAGCTTTAAGATTTCTGGCTTTTCTGAAAACATGCTTGACCTCAGCTCGTGATATTGGCATCAGTAAGGTTTTCACCTGGACTGGGGATATTTTAGGTAGAGGTAAGCTTTGTAAATAAGAGTTGATGTGGTCTATGTAAGGTGTTCGGTCCGCAGTGTATAGTTCCCTATAATATGTGGCTAAGATATTCCTGATCTCCGGTGGTTTTGTGGCTAAGTGACTGGTCTTGGGATCATACATACTGGTTACACTTGCTCTGGCCTTGTGTTCCCATAACCTCCTTGCCAGATTCCTCGACCCCTTCAGTCCTCCTTCATGGTACGTGTGTTTGAGGTAGAATAGCTGCTGTTTTATCTTTTTGTCTAGTAAACGTTGTAATTTTTGTTTAACTATTTGGATGCTAGGTTGATGGGTCTGGTCTCCCTGCATCATTAATTGTTACAGTATTCGGAGCTTTTCTTGTAAGGTCCTAAAAGCAGTTTCCCTTTCCCTTTTTTCCTTAGTTGATATTGAATGATTCCACCCCGTATTACTACCTTCAAGGTGTCCCATATTATTGTGAGAGAGACCTCAGAATGAGAATTCTCCTCCAAAACCCATGTGCTAGCCTCCTGTATCTTTTGTTTAAATTTAGGATCCCTAAGGTGAATAAGGTTTAAACGTCAAGGAGTCTTCCAAACTCCTGCTTCCAGTTCCAGCCTCACATAGACAGGTGTATGATTGGATAGCAGCATCCCTCCATGCCAGATGTCACATAATGTATCTAGGTGTTCAGTTGTCATGAAAAAGGTAATCTAATCTGGAAGTCACTCCTGTGTGTGTTGCCTTCTGTGTGTACCCCTGGGCTGTGGGAAAGGAATGCCTCCAAGTGTCTACAAACCCCAGAGACAAGATTGTTTTCCCCTCCCATTTAAAGCTGGCCAAGGGGGAAGTATCAATCATCAGTCAATCTTTCTTTATATATAAAGCACCTTTCTTGAACCCAGGTGCCTGTACAGGTTACATAAAACAATAAATACTTAAAACAACATTAAAATAATCAACAATCATTAAAAGCTTTACTAAAAAGGTAGATTTTCAAGGCACCTTTAAAGCTTTGGACAGTCGGGCAGTTTCGCACCTGACGAGGTAGAGAATTCCACAGGGTCGGGGCCATAAAACTAAAAGATCTTGCCCCTGAAGTTTTTAAATGAACCCTGGGAATCTCTAGCAATCCCTCGTCAGTGGATCGGAGAGGGGGGACAGTAGGGACAAAGGAGACCTTTCAGGGAAGCAGGTCCCTGATCATGTAGGGCCTTATAGGTCAGCAAACCGACCATGAAGGTGATTCGCCAGCAAACTGGCAGCCAGTGCAGTCCTCAGAGTACAGGTGTTATATGACTGGACCTAGAAGAACCACTCAACAGCCTGGCTGCCGCATTCTGCACTAGCTGCAAGTGGCAAAGTTAAACCCCCGTGATCCCTAAGTATAGGGCATTGCAGTAGTCCAGGCGGGAGGTAACGAAGGCATGGACCAAAGTTGGAAGATCCTGTGGAGGAACCAGGTGCTTCACCTGGGCGATGTTCCTCAGATGATAAAAAGAGGTTTTGACAACCGCTGACACTGAGATTTCAAAGTCAGACAATCGTCAAATACAACACCCAGGTTCTGCACCCGATCTGAGGTAGTCAGCTGGACACCCCCAAGCCATAAGCCCCAAGGTGATCCAGCTAACAAACCCGCCTCACAGCGACCCTGGTCCACAACCAACACCTCAGTTTTTTCAGGGTTCAACCGCAGCCAACTCACATTCATCCAGTCTTGGATTTCGGCAAGACAGTTGTTAAAGACCGAAATGGCAGCATCCTGGCCGGGCACAAAGGACATGTACAGCTGGGTATCATCTGCATAGCAATGAAAGCCCAAGCTGTACCGCCTGATAATCACTCCTAATGGCAGCATATACACTGCAAACAACATGGGTGCCAAAATGGAACCCTGTGGTACCCCGCAGGATAGGGAGACTGATGTCAAGGAAAAAATTCCACACACCACCCTCTGAGTCCAACCCTCGAGGTAAGATCGAAACCACCTGAGGACTGTATCAGACAGTCCACAGATAGATCGCAAACATTCCAATAGCACACCATGGTCCACAGTGTCAAATGCTGCAGAAAGATCAAGAAGGACCAAGATGGAACAGGTCCTTCGTTCTCTCGCTATTAGGAGGTCATTTAGTACCCAACAAAGTGCTGTCTCGGTACTATGCCTTTTCCTAAATCCAGACTGGAGAGAATCATAGACATTGTTGTTGGTCAGATGATCATTCAACTGTGACGCAACTACCTTCTCAATAACTTTACCCACAAAGGGTAAGTTAGTGACAGGCCTGTAATTTGCCAGACAATTCAGGTCCAAGGAGGACTTCTTAAGAAGGGGCTTAACCACAGCCTTCTTAAGAGGATCTGGAAATATCTCCCTCTCCAAGGACCTCCAGACTATCTCAGCAAGGACTGGGCCGATTTTATCCACACAATCCACTAAGAGACGTGTGGGGCCCGGGTCCAAATTACAGTTGTTTGGATGCAGTGACTGGATGACCATCACAATGTCATTGATTGTGGGGAGGCTGAAGTCAGACCACACAAACTGGGTGTCTGACATCTCCTGTCGACCATCACAACTCCCATCTGAGAGGGTCAAACGGACATCCGATCTGATTTTGGCAACCTTATCTGCAAAGAAGAGAGCAAACTCCTCACACCGTTCTTGAGAAAAGGCTCTTCAAACAACATGAAGTCTTGCTATATTATGACAATTGCAGTTTGTCCCACCATTAGAACTGCTCCGGAGGTGAAAGAGTTAACTCCATTCTAAGAATGGAACTTAGAGCACGAGCTCGGTTAAAGAAGCTCTGTCTGGGTTATTTCAAACCCAAACTGTCAGATCTTTACGAGCAAAAACTCACTAAGGTCTGTGTGGAAGCTGTAACCTACATTAGCCAACTGGCTACCTAAATATTAACACCTATTGCTGGTCCCAACACAAAGACTCAAGTCAGGGGACCAGAAGTAATAATATAATATAAAATAAAAACACCACACCCCAAAAACCCCAAGAGGGGGTGGAAAACATCTAATGGGCATAACTAGTGCACACACTAGGCTGCCCATCCCATACCCAAGTAGAAGTTCTGAGAGGGGCAGGCTCGGGGAGGTCATAATATGCAAGACTCCATTAGAAGAAACAACATTACTAAGGTGAGTAATTTTTCTTCAAACAACATGAAGTCTTGCTATATTATGACAATTACAGACACAGCAATCGTCCATGGAGGAGGACAGAACCTACTTAGGAATAGGCTCTGAAGCACAGCTGTGCCAAACCGAGCATCTCTCTGGCCTGGACAACCAGGGAGTAATGCTTGAGTGAAAGTGTACCATTTTCCAGGTAGCAGCTTGACATATCTCTAAGATAGGGATGTCTCTGGCAGCAGCTAGAGCGGCTGTACCTCTGGTAGAATGAGCCCTCCGGCCAGAGGGGGGAACTCTCCCCAGTTTCTGATAACAAAATTGGATACAAGAGACAATCCACCTGGCAATTGATCTCTTAGTGGCAGGTCTCCCTTTCCCGATCTCACCATAAGTGAGAAAAAGTTGGAGGGATTCGAACCTGTGACCCTTGGTACGTTCTATATAGTAACTTAGGGCCCTCTTAACATCTAAACTGTGCAATCTCCTCTCACCAGAGGAAGAATGTTCAGTGAAAAACACTGGAAGGGAGACAGACTTCTCGTTCAGTCTTGCATCCCCCACGGTGACATCACCAGAAGTCCCTAAAGGTTTCAAATCTAGATGGCTAACAAAAGAAATATTTAAACATATGAAAGACAGAGACAGGGCCTAGACCAAATTCAAATGAACTAGCCTGAATTCTAACTGGGAGCATTACAGAATGCTGTGAAACGCATGTAAAAAATCAATAAAGAGTCACCGCAGGGAGCAGCAGACCTCTAACTTATCCAACCCTAACAGCTTTTGGAAATGCTTAAATAACTTACTAAATCCCACCAAACAGCAGCCTCAACTGAGCCTGGAACAAAACGGCAGTAATGTAACTGACCCACTGGAAGTAGCCAAAGACTACTTTTGTGACTTTGCCTAAACTGTAGCCCCTCACATGTGGCAGAATTCTTAGAACTACCCATTATTAACCAACCATTATTTTATTTTAAGGCAGTCACCAGCGCGCAGGTATACAAACTACTAAGGAGCATTAAAATAGACAAATCTGCTTGGGCTGATGGTCTACACCCTAAGTTCTTACGACTAGCTGACCCAGCCATAGCCTGTCCAGTAACAAAGTTAATCAACTTCTCTTTCGAATTCCAGCAAGTACCTGACCTCTGGAAGTGCGCACAGATTGTACCACTATTCGAAAAGGGTAATATGAAACTAGTAGAGAATTATAGACCCGCATCCATTCTGTTAGCGCTGCCAGGTATTATTATTCTTACCCAAATGACTGACTACCTCGAACAGTACCACTTAATAACCAAACAGCAGCACGTGTTTCTTTGTAATCATGGAACGGACTCTGCACTGGTGAGATTCACGGACACTGTGTATAGAGCTATGGATAAAGGTTTGATGACAAGAGCAGTGTTTGTGGACCTCACAAAGGTATTCGGCCTGGTAGACCATAATTTATTAGACACTAAACTAAAAAAATGGGTTTTGCACCTCCTGTAGCTAGCTAGTTCACTAACTACGTAGATAATAGGAGGCAGTGGGTCAAAATGGGATCAGCATTGTCAGATACAAGGCTGGTCACGTGCAGGAGGCCACAGGGGTCCATACTTGGACCTCTGCTTTTCTTGCTTTTCATAAATGATGCTCCCTCAGTCTGCACCAACACTAGTATGCTACTTTATGCAGACGATGCAGTACTATTCACTAAGGCAAAAGAGGTTGCAATCATCAATAACAATGTAAACATTGATTTTAAGCTCTCTACATTGGTGAATCAAGGCAAGTAGAGTAACAAAAATAATGCTTCTGGGGTCAGTCTCAAAAACTAGAACAAATGCCAATAAATTATTGGTATCAACTTACAAGGATGAACCCCTTGAGACTGTTAATGTTTTTAAATAACTTCAGTGTTCTTATAGACTCAAATCTGACTTTTGGCCCCCAAATTAAAAACCTAACATGCAAAGTCCATCAAAAACGTGGTCAGCTCTACTGTATAAACAAATTCCTAACATATGCCAGGCTTAATATCGCAAGATACCACTTGCTTTCCCTATTAGACTATGGCTCCTTGGTTGTTGACGCAGCACCTAAAGTCCATCTTGATGTTAAAAACGTCCTTTGCCATAAAATGTCAAAGTTTGTTGGTCATCATGGTAACAGGGTACATCACTGCTCCATTCTTGAAGGTTTAGGATGGGCTACATTTGAAATGAAATCCAAACTAGCTCTGGCAAACTGTAGTTTCAAACTATTAGACAAACAACAGCCTGCGAGCCTGTCATGCCTGCTTAAATTGGTTGCACCAAACTTCAACTCAGTATCAACCCCAAATCTTTGCTTATCGGTTCCAGGAATGTCTACAAGTAAGGGTCAAAAATCGTTCCGTTTTCATGCCCCCCTCTATATGGAACACTATCCCTGTCCCAATCAGAACACTGACCAACTTTGCCTCATTTTCTAAAGCACTGTAAACTCATGCCTCAACACTGAACAACTACATGTGTTCCGTCTCAGTTCCTTTGTATTTTACTACTGCTCCTTTTTCTGTGTGCTGAGAATTCTTATTTTAATTCGTCATTACACTGTGAATACCTATACCTTAACCCTGGCCTGTGGCACAACCACGCTCCAAATATGTATTTTACCTGTTCAGTGTTCCACATTGCCTGAAAATATAGAGCGGTGGTAATGGGGAGGAGCCACGGGGGCGGGGTCACCGGAGGCAGAGCTACTGTCGGTCAAAGTCAGTCACAGGATGCATTAAATGCATAAGAAGCAAGAAATAGGAGTAATATGATGATCTGGAGGCCTTGGGTAGTGTGCAGTAGCAAAAGAAATGTGTGGTAAGTTGTGGCATACTGGAGAACCTCTGCATTCTATTTGCAGGCCAGGCAGCAGTTTGTGAGAGTCTTGACATTTTGGTGCGGCCATACTACATCTCTTTACTAGTGCCTACAAGGCTAAGATCTAATCTTTGGTTTCGCAGTCCTGCCCAATGAGCTGCAGCTTCCAAATAAGGGAAATTTTCAACATCAGGGCCCTCAATTGAGATAAGCCTAAGTGCACCAATGGAAAATCATGTACACAAATGTTCGCAGTCTGGGAAACAAGATCCCAGACCTGCAGAAAATAATGACAGAGGGTAAACTGGACATTGTAGCCATTAGCGAGACGTGGTTTACTAGTAACCACACTTGGGAGACTTCAGTACCTGGCTATGTACTGTTCAGAAGAGGTGCAAAAAGGGGGGTGGAGTGGCCCTTTATGTTAATGAAAATATCAAAGCTACAGAAATTCAGAATACACATAAGGAGCCAAAAGAACGGTTGGTCACCCTGGAAACAGGAAATGGGACAGCCATACGAACTGGGGTTGTGTACAGGCCTCCAGACCAGGGGGAGGACATAGACACGTTACTGTTAGAAGATATGCAAAACATGACAGCTAAAGGGGAGGTTCTGATGATGGGAGACTTCAACATGCCAGATACAGATTGGTCAATACCAGCAGGGACATCTGCCAGAACTAGACCCATGGTGGATTCCCTGCAGGGGGAGGGCCTCAAACAACTGGTACAACAACCCACTACAGACACGGCTATCCTAGATCTAGTACTGACTAACAGGGAAAGGATCACAGATCTCCAGGTAGAAGGTCACCTGGGGGCCAGTGACCATCACATGTTACGGTTCAATTTGGCCACTAGAACAAAATCATCCCATTCCAAGGCAAAAATATGGTACTTCAGAGGAGCTGACTTTGATAAGATGGCCAACAGAGTTAAGCTAGCGCTGGCAAAAAGAAATACAGGTGAGGGGGTACAGGCAAAGTGGGCATGCATTAAAAATGCAATACTTGAAGCAACATCCCACTGTGTTAGAGAGAAAAGGAAGTGCAAAAGAAGAAGGAAACCACTTTGGTTCTCAAACACAGTAGCAGAAAAGGTCAGAGCCAAAAGGTTGACCTTCAGGAAATATAAGAGAACGCAGCAGGATGAAGATAGGGAGGCATACCAAACTCCCCTAAGGGAAGCAGGGAAGGCAGTAAGGCAGGCAAAGGCCCAAACTGAGGAAACACTAGCACCAACAGTAAAAGAAGGTGACAAAATTTCTATAGATACATTAGTGAAAGGAGAAAGTCCAGAGGGGGTATTGCTAAGATCAGAGGGGATAAGGGGGCATGTGAGGAGGAGGAGGGCCATGTAAAAACATCTATCCTAAATAGATACTTCTGCTCAGTATTTACTGAAGAGAAGGTAGGGCAGGCCCACAGCTCTGCACCATGGACACGGGGGGGGGGAGGTGTGCTCTAGTCCCTTCACAAAAGAAATGGTCCTACAAGAGCTCAATAAGCTCAGGGTGGACAAGGCAATGGGACCTGATGGCATGCATCCCAGGGTACTAAAGGAGCTAAGGGCGGAACTAGCAGAGCCATTATCAGACCTGTTTAGTGAGTCTCTGAGTACAGGAGAGGTCCCAGAAGACTGGAGGAGGGCTCATGTGATGCCGCTCCACAAGAGTGGTAGCAGAGAGGAGGCAGGTAACTACAGACCAGTCACTCTTACCTCAGTAGTGGGCAAGATTGTGGAGACACTCCTTAAGGAAAGGATAGTCAACACCCTGGAATCCATATAGAGCACAGGATCCAAGACAGCATGGTTTTACAAAGAAAGGTCCTGTCAAACTAATCTCATAGATTTCTTTGACTGGGTAACCAGAGTGTGGACCAAGGGGGCAGTTGATGTTGCCTACCTTGACTTCAGCAAAGCTTTCGATACTGTTCCACATAGAAGATTGATTAATAAGCTGGATAGGCTCGGGGTGGGTCAGACGTTGGTCAAATGGGTTGCAAACTGGTTGATGGGCAGAAAGCAGAGAGTGGTGGTAAACGGTATACAGTCAAAAGAGATGCAAGTCACAAGTGGGGTACCTGAGGCATCAGTTCTGGGGCCAGTCCTCTTCAATATCTTCATCAGTGACATTGCAGATGGTCTGGAGGGTAAGGTTTGTCTGTTTGCAGATGACACCAAGATCTGCAACAGAATAGATGATCCAGATGGTGTGGGAAGAATGAGAAGTGATCTAGATAAACTAGCAAAATGGCCGGAAGAGTGGCAACTGGGGTTTAACGCAAAGAAGTGCAAGATCATGCACAAAGGGAAGAGAAACCCTGAAGCCACCTACAGGCTGGGAGGGGAGTTGCTGGCAATTACAAGGGAAGAAGGACACTTGGGTGTCATCATCACCGATGACCTGAAATCATCCAAGCAGACCTCTAAAGCAGTAGGTAAGGCTAGAGGGATGTTGGGATGTATTAGCAGGGGTATCACAAGTCAGAAGAGGGAGGTAATAATCCATCTTTACAATACACTGGTTAGGCCCCATCTGAAGTACTGCGTGCAGTACTGGAGGCCACACCTTCACAAGGACATTAACCAAATTGAGGCAGTCCAGAGAAGGGCAACCAAAATGGTGCAGGGACTGCATCAGAAAACATATGAGCACAGATTAACTGAACTCAATATGTATACCCTAGAGCAAAGGAGAGAGAGAGGTGATATGATTGAAACATTCAAACACCTTAAGGGCATTAACAAGGTGAAAGAGTCTAACGTTTCAATGTAGGTAAAATAGCAGGACAAGAGGTCACAGCATGAGATTAGAGGGAGGCCAATTAAAGGGTAATGTGAGGAAGTTCTTTTTCACAGAAAGGGTGGTGGATGCATGGAACGGCCTACCTCAGGAAGTGGTGGATGTGAATACAGTGCAGGGCTTCAAACAGGCATAGGATAGGCATAAGGGAGCAATACAGATGAGTATGACTAGATAGGCCACTGACAGAGCAAAAGTCGATGGCACATTCATAAGGTAGAAAAAGAAATGGGCAGACTGGATGGGCCTTGCTGTCCTTATCTGCCGTCAACTTCTGTGTTTCTATGTTTCTGTGCATTTAGCACACTGGCACCTAATCTATTTTGTTCCTGCATTTTTATTTGATTCAGTGCAGAAAACCTCCTCTCATAATCTGTAGTCGACATTGGTATTATCATTGCCAGTTCTGCCAAAGTAGATATGTTTGGATACAGGTCTACATACTTAGTAGTTAGAGCGTGCAGCACATCAGAAATAGTCTTAAAGGCCATCTTTTCCGTGAACGTGAGAGTACGCAGAGAGGCCCATTCCAGTGCAGAAGCATCTACATCCACAACAGTAGCATGCTGACCAAGAATAATGTCAAGGCTATCACTACCATACCCTTCCACTCTTCAGTATCACCTTCCGGTATCATGCTGCGGTCAAAGATACTGAACGCATCCTAAAGTTCTGTGCTTGGAAACCTTTGCTCAGTTTGAGCAATTAGGGCCCTAATAAAGTTGTCATGCACAGAGGTTCTGAAATGATTTAACTATGCTTCGCTAAATGACAAGTTCAGGCCATTATCATTCAAGAGTACTAGTTCAGTCAAAACGGAGGAGAAGTACTGACCAGGTACCAGTCGGCGTGCCCTAGGAATCTCTAAAGTGGAATGTAAATGTCTATATCAGTAAAATTCAGAGCTGATGTCTGAAAACATTTAGACAAGATGCTAAGGTGTGGAAGTATGTCACATATCATACATAAAATAGAGAAAACTCCCAGTTTTCCACCATTTTTACTAGGCCCACAGCTTGGGGATCATGCCTTTCAGAGGCCTCTCTATGCAAGAACGTAACAACGGATGGGAAAATCTTCCTTAATGTGTCACATGCTGCATCATGGGACAACCACCTTAATGCTTTTGCTTGTTTAGGCTTTAAAACATGGTTCTCCATTGCCTGCTGAATTTCTTTCAGGGCAGCCATGCGAACAGCAGAATTTTCATAATATCTGTATAAGTGATCTAGTGTTTGATTAAACTTTTTAATGGCGTTCACTTCATTTGCTGCTGCCTTTAAAGCCAAGGCCTCCCGGTGAGCCATTCAGTGATTTTCAACAAGAATTGGGCTGACTTCTCTCAGCTTTTTAGCCACCCCGTTTTGCCTGCCCAGCATAATGGCTGTTCCATTACTGCCTAACCCTGCAAGGCGATCAACTGAGATTTGATTGTTATCAGAGAACTCCAGCATTTTTTTAACAATTGTGTCTGCCTTTCCATCAATTAGTTCCTCAACTCCCAGGAAAGAAACTCTGGGTTTCCCTTCTTTGCAGTACATACCATACAAAATGAGTTGCTTCATAACAGCAATACCAGTTGTTTTATTCACCAAATATGAAAAGCATTTGTCAGCCTTAAAATCTGAAAGAACTGATCTGACCACCGCACCCAGAGAGAGAACCATTTCTCTGACAGTTCAATTGGAATGATATTTAACAGCATCAGCAATATGTATATTGTCTAGGTATTTGCATCCCAATGACTTGGCGAGATCCAGCAGTGAGCCATATTTCGTTGTGTGAGGCAGCTCATTTTTTATTATCCAGTACATGCAACGAAGGGATGCCACAAAAGCTTCTTGTTCCAGGGTCAGGGCCTGCTGCATTGCCTGCTCTATTCCACCTTTTGAAGCTGAAATTCTACAGTTAGCTTCCAGTTCAGAAGCAACGACGTGAACTGAACTGTTCTGATGCCTTTTTATCGCATCTTCTATGAATGTCTTGCACCCACTGATTACCCAAACTGTTCCTGATTTGGGCATCTGTTTGTTTTATGCAAAATGCACAAAACAGGCCTCATTTTCTTTGTACTGTAAGCAACAGTATTTGTTAAGCCAGCCAGTATAAAAACCTGTTGCTCTATGCTTAGAGGTGTTTTTTTCTGTATTACAGGAGGAGGTGCAGGGAGTCTCTTGGACATCGATGGCGATATCAACTGGACCAACTGGCATTGTCCCAGCCATCGACTCAACGATTGTCATCTTGATCAGGATGTTTCTGTTTTTGAGTTAATTTGAAACCAGAGTTAGTTTCTGCATTGTGTATTATTCAGTAAAGCTTTTTTGTTTCCTAAGTGTTGTCGTGTGTTTATTTGTCAATACAGAATGAGAGTTTGGTAATGATGAGCCCCAAATTTTTTTTCTCACACAAAGATTTTTTTATTCCCTGAATGGGTTTAGAAACAAGTGACCACTGACGAAGCAAGGCTGCACAACATGACTGGTGGGACAGAGGCTGTAGACCCCCCTGGTGGCACAGTTAAGGAGCCCCCACATTTTTTTTCTCACACAAATATTTTTTCATTCCTTGAATGGGTTTAGAAACAAGTGACCACTGATGAAGCAAGGCTGCACAATCTGACTGATGGGACAGAGACTGTAGACCGGCCCCCTGGTGGCACAGCTAAGGAGCCCCAAATTTTTTTTTCTCACACAGATATTTTTTTGCTCCCTGAATCAGAGTTTAGAAATAAGTGACCACTGACGAAGCAAGGCTGCACAACGTGACTGGTGGGACAGAGACTATAGACCACCTGGTGGCACAGTTAAGGAGCCCTGAATTTTTTTTCTCACACAAGTATTTTTTTGTTCCCTTAGAGTTTAGAAACAAGTGACTCCACAGGACTGGCAGACCCCCTTGGAGGCACCGTTTGGAGCACTGATTTTATTTGGGGGTGGTCAAGTCAGGCTAGCGTCTATCCCCAATGTCTCCTCACAAACACAACTGGCTGTGTCGTACACCAGGTAGTAATGATCTGACTACTGTGCAGAGCACTGATGAATTATTTTGTTTCTTTACTGCCATCAATATCTATTTTTTTCTTTTTTATGCACTTTAGCCCTTCAAACACCCACTGTGGGAGACCACACAATGAGCCTCTCTCCCCTGCCCCCTTCACTTAACGACCCACTTAAATTTAATAAGATTTTTTTTTCCAGGACAAATAGTCTAGCCCCCTTGTACTGCTTACAGTATGCTTACTGGTCTGATGTTGTAGTTTACAGTCCAGAACCACCTAAGTCACACCACCTACAAGCAGTTACCTAAGCTATCAAAATGCAGGTCTGACCATTAATCCTAATCAAGTGTGCATCAGGTGAGCAAGAAACCAGATACTTGGGTTATTTGGGGAAATGGAGAGAACAATATTATTGCAACATCAGCAGCTACATTCAGTTCAGTGAATCTGACTCGCCATAGAAAATAAATCAGTGATTCCAGTGCATACTGGTGTTTTTTTTACTGCCAGTATTTTTTTTTCTTTGCTGCAGCTGCCCTTTGAGTGAAGGGCAGAAGAATGTTTTTATGCAGGTGTGAAATGCTGGAGACCACACGACAATCTCTCCCTTCCCTCGCCTCCCCCATCACTCAGTAAAACTTCAAATACTTGGACACTTTCTAAAATAAAATAAGCCTAAGGTTTCCAATCAATATTTAGGAAGAGGAAGCTGACTGCACTTATACAGTACTAGACTAGTACTTCTGGAGCTGACTGAACGATCGATCCGCTGTGATAAGGACAGAACCGCAGTGCCCTAAAGTGCCAGCAGACTGCTGACATGGGACTTACCCAACAGTTGTAACTGCTTCACTATAGGCTGCTGGACTGTCACTCCAAGAGGCTTCTTCTCTATTGGCTCCACGATTTGGCGCCTTCCAGACTCTTAGCCTGATCTACTGACTTACTAACGAGTTTACCCCGTGATCCCCGACCTACTCAGCTTTACTGCAGCTGCGCCAGAAATCCCGACCACGTTCGGTCACAATCGGCTCCTTGTCCATCTTGCCTCTCATGCCTGATCATGCGAGTGCACAAATTTAAAGGCACAACACACAAATTGCAGCCTGAAAGAGTGGCGGCTGCACAAGATGGGAGGTGGCTGCTTAGGATTGCATGGCAGCCCACCTCTCAGTAGTAATGAATGGGGATCACTGCTGTTCACATTGTAACTCATCTGTTTGGTATTATACTGTTGTATGCTGTACTATGGTACACCAGTCATGCCTGTAAAAGGTGCCTTTGGTGCCAGTGTATCTTACCTGGTCAACAAAATAAAAACAAACAAACATATAACTGAGAATATTAATAACAACGTACCACAGATATGTTAAAAGTTATTTAACTGCCCTTTGAGCTTGGTGCTTGTTAGATATTTACCCCTTATGTTTACTTTGGGGTTTCCCATTTCCTGGACACATGGAGCAGTGGTGGTGAATGAAGAATTATGTCTTTTTACCTCGAGACTCAGAGCCATCTCCTTTGCCCTCCAGAATGAGGGCTGCACTGAAACCTATATCTACCCCCAACCCCCTGCACCAAGGCTTGAATCTCCCCTGTAAGGGTGAAAGAAGTTGGTCATTGGTAACTTCAGTTTGGCTTTTAGTTGGGGCTTATAAATCTGGTTCAGGTTTTGAGAATTTGGCCATACCACTTTGGTTCCCAATGTAGAAACTGACATGGGGTAAAGCAAACTACAGTTAGGGGTTAAAGGGACACTGTCAACCCCCTTAGGCCTCACATTTTCCCAAGTTTAAAAAACACATTATGAAGGCTCAAATTCTGTAATGCTTCCTGATGTAGCTGGTTGTTTGATTCCTTTTTTTAAAGTGAAAAACAGACTGCCCACCGTACTAGTGTTACCAGACTAAAACATGTTTGTTTACATTTCGTAATCAACTTCAACTGCATCTTTCCTGGATGTGGGAACACACCCAACACAGTATAGTCACTCAAGATGTAGTGGAATAGGAGAATATTGCATCCAGAGTGAATGCATTGTTTGGGGGGTGATTGTTATGTTCAGAAAGTATGCAACAAGGGTGGATCAAGGATTTTAAACAAAGCAAGACTGGGTATAATTTCACCATTTGCATGCATTCCATTTCTACTAAGAAAGGAAGCAGATAAAACAACAGGCATCATCAGTGAATTTCAGAGAAGGTAAGCATTCATAAAATGTAGGTTTTCAACTTGAAATAATATGATGCCAAAAGGGTTGACACTGTCCCTTTAAAAATACTTGAAATCGGTAATAACTATTAATTATTGTGTAATAACTTATTTACAGTAGGTGCTGTTGGCATGCTTGTGCAACATATCACTATTTGTGGTATTGTGACAGAGTCTGCAAAACCCACTAAGACTGCCATAGCCCAGTGTGAGCTACTGTACAGTAACAGTTACTATGTAGATCCGAAGACGTACAGTATACCCTTCTGTAGTCTCTACTTTACCACTATGTTAAATATTATATTCCCTTTAGCCCAATTGATTTTCAAATGTTATAATAACCCTTCCACATACAAAAACAAGTTATGCATCAAAAGAAAAAAAAAATGAAATGCATTAAATGTAGGGCATTAGATTGCTGTGATGGGTCTTCTTTAACTGATACCAACCCTATGTTCTAAGTGGCACACCTGATCATATTGAGTTTGTTGCTGGTAACAATGTCAGAGTTGTTGTAGGTGTCATCAAGAGTATAAATTGTGCCACTGTTGCTGGGAGTGGTGAGCAGGACTGTGGTGCCAGTACCAATAGAGTCAGGGGGATTTGCCACCAGGCGATAGGGGTGACTCTATTAGCAGATGTCACTTGTTGGACGTGTGAATAATTGGATAAATAGTTAAAGATAATCTTTGGTAAGCTGAGTTTGAGAAAGGCTAAGAATTCAAAACTCTTAGGATCTAGCCTTTATGTAAAATCATTAGAGGAGGAGGAGGCAGAGTATATGTAATAACTCCTTCCTTGCAGGAGGGGGGTCACCAAGATGGGCTAGTTGGCAGCCGATGCTCTGGCATTGTTCTTGAGATGATAAGGCTAGGGGGAGATGTTTTGTAGAGTAGAAAAGTAGGGTGCCTCATGTTGCCAAGGGGTTGAAATAAGTGAAGTGGTTTGGGAAGGGCAGGAGGAGGAGCCAGAGAAGTGGAGAAAGAAAGAGGAGAGTCCAAGGTGCCCTCAGGGCTCCTTGGAATGCTGAGGTCCTGGACACCTCAATGGTGTGAGGGCGTCGGACATTGTTTCACTATGAAACCTGATAGCTTGCCAATGAGGGACCTCTGGCACTGGGGATAGAACTACTCTGGGACCTAGGATCAGTGGGCATTTTCTGTGTGCATTGCCCATAGAAGGGGAGTGGGGAGTGGGACCACCAGGTGGGTGCAGGAGTGCCATGGGAGTTTCCCCTCAAGGGAACAACCTGATGGCTGGCTAGCCTATGGAGGGTTCTGAAGATGTTGAAGGAGAGCATGGAAGGTGGGACGATCTCGGAGAAAGGCCTGTGCAGTAACAGTGTTCCTGAAGATGGCAGGTGAGGCTGTGGCAGAGAAGGAATTGACCAGATAAAGTAAAAGATACATCTCTGGATTACAATGGAGGGATGGTAGGAGCCAAGTCTATATCTTGGCAGTGGCGTTGTTGGTTTCACCCACAGGAGAAGGGTCAGATCAACCACACACAGCAGTAAGTGAATCTAATCATGTGGACCCTTGCTTATGTTGGAGAAGACAGAGAGTCATTGGTTGACCATGTGGCAGGGAAGGCTGTAGACCAAAAGAGGAGGGGGGCTTACTTAATAAAAAATGTATTATTGGTCAAAAGCAGTAGGCTAAACTAATGAAAACATCCAGATCTTCTTTGGGGATATCTCTCATCAGGTCACACCTATGGAACTTTGCCACAGAAGCTGTTCTGCAGCAGTCTAGTAAGAGCCACCCACGCCAATGTCAGGCTGCAATGTCACAGCCCTGTATAAGCGCGTGCGGCCCCTCTCCCATCTCAGTTCTTTCCTGCTGTCGACCATTTTTGCACAGACTCCATGGAAGCTTCATCTCTCAGTTTGACTGCCAAAACTACTTACCTTTTTCTTTGGTAACATCCTTTGAATCACTTTATTTTAAAATGATTCCTTTTGTGCTAGTATGTTGAGAACTACTCCTTCGTTGGCTCTTTTCCATCGCTGCCACTGTGGAAAAAAGATTTCTTCAACTGACGGCCATGATCTCTGTGTCTGCTATCTTGGGCCTGATCACAACGCTTTTGCCTGCAAGCTTTGCCTGAAGTTCAACCTCACTGCCTGGCACCAATGCAAGAAAGCACTGCAGAAGTTCCTCATGGAGCAGCAGGCTCTGCTCTGCTGCCCCTCCCTGCCTGTGTCCTCCCTCGCTTCCTGTCCACCTTGTAGCTTCCCCAACCCCCTGTACCCTCCTCTACGTTTTCTGCCCTCCCCTTCTGCCCACTCCTCCACTGTATCTCACTCCCTACTCCTCCTGCCTGTGCTCCCTACTTTCTGCCCCCAAACTCCCTCTCCCACTGTCATAATCTCTACTCCATCTGCCTGCTCCCTCCCCTGTACTGTTACTGCCTGCCCCCTCACCTTCCCTACTTTGCCATGACTGCCCTTGTGATCCTCCCTCCTACTACCCCATCACTCCCTTTCTCCTTGCCCCTTACCGTCTCTGCAGGTTTTTCTCCTCCTTCCATCCAGTGGGAGGAATCTATTCTGCCTACTAATTAACTGCTTTGCTGACTACTGCCTGCTAGACCTTGATATGCACTAGCTGCCTTATTTTAGAACCTAGACATGGGTGGCTGTATAGCTGCAACCCCTTCCTTCCCCATTAACTACTCATTAACTGCTTAGCTATCGACTAACATGCTTGCCCTAAAAATGCACTAGCTGCTTCTTTACTATGTTTCCTTCCAGCTAACATCAAAAATGGAAAGAGCAGCAGTCAAAGATCTGGAAAATGACAAAGGGATAGTTGTAAAACAGGCAGATAAAGGGGGAGGGAGTGGTAATGCTCAACAGGGAAGATTATGTGGCCGAATGTATGAGACAAGTTGACGTAACAACAGACCTCATTGTGAAAATAGAAAACACTGTCAAGAGAGGCTTGGGAGAGAGTGAAATACCAGACTGGGTGGCACAGCATTGGGTCAGAAAAAAACAATGAAATCAGTCTTTTACCATTTAGCAAACATCCACAAACCAACCAGACCTTCCTCGTGGAGACAAATAGTCTCCAGACTGGACTCATTCCTAGAACACCTTTCTTGTTATGTGGACCACTTTTTGAGAGACTTTGTGGTCAATGTGCCATTATTCTTGTAGGATACTAGAGAAGTGCTGAATTTACTAGAGGACATAAATGAAAGATCTAAGAGTATAAAAGTCTGTTTATTAGTCACCATGGATGTGGTTGACTTGGACATGTTTGTTCCGCAACAAGAAGGCTTAGAGGTTTTAAGCAGTGTCTTGAACCTCAAAAATGCAGAAGACAAACCAAGCATGACATTTCTAATAGAACTGGTTTCCCTAGTGTCACAGGAACACTACTTTCAAATGCAGAAGACAAGCCAAGCATGACATTTCTAATAGAACTGACTTCCCTAGTATTGCAGGAACGCTACTTTCGTTTTGACAGCGCATTCTATTTACAAATCACTGGCACATCAACTGGGTCAACCATGGCATCATCATTTGCTAATTTGTGTATGTTCTAGTATGAGTCAGATTAAACTGCAGTGTAAGCAACCCATACAGGGATAAGACAAAATTATACAGCAGACACATAGATGATTTACTGTTTTGGTGAACAGGGACGGTAAATGAGTTATGCTTATTTCATCAGTATCTCAGCAGTGTGAGAATATGAATATACAATTTACACTGCAATACAGTGACCAGACCATTTTTTATTTAGATTTGGGCATTCTCAAAGACAGCAATAAACGGGGAAGTAGACTACAGAAAATCATGGACAAAAACACTGCTCAGAAGTGATGGCCCCATCCCAAAAGTCTCTTAAGGAATATACCTTACAGGCAATTTCTTAGAATGAATGAGCAGCTAACAGTAATCTAAAAATGATGCCTGATGTTCCTCGCAGCATCCCGTCCCCCCAACTAGCTTAAGCCTAGCAATTCCAATCCAAAATAATATTTTGATATTGTGAAATTAATAAAGTGCAACCGGCGGTGCCGCTGAGGGCTGAGGCGCTGGGCGCCCACACCTCGCGCTGCGCCCAGCGGCCGGGTTGGGAGCGAACTTGGGTGGCAGGGGTTGGCAGGGAGGAGGATCGGCGTCCCAATGGATGCTCCTCCATCAGGGGGTGGGAACCAAGAGCGCATCGCGTTCTACATCTGTCGTAGCGGTGGAAGCACCGACAGTTGAAAGATGGGCGGCTCCATCGTCCGGGAGTCGGGAGAAGGGCGATCGACGGCGCATGAGAGGTCTGGCGTGCGTCAGCATGCCACCACCGCAGACGCACGGCCCCAGCTTCTATCGTCCCAGAGGGGGAAACCGGGGAAAAGGAAAACACCTCTCGGGTAGCCCTAGATGATAGCCTCGAACCATCCAGGACCACCAGAAGAGGGACAGACCCCACTGTGCAGGGGAGAGAAGGAGGCACTCTAGGGGCAGATCCCCCTGAGGTGGAAATGGAGGTTGAGGGGAAGGAAGGAGTGGGCTCCAAGAGCAGGAAGGCGGAGATAAAGAAATAAAGTAAAAAAAAAAAAAGAAATTAATAAAAATTGCAACGCACCATGACTGCACTTCAGCAGAGTCTATTAGTGCAGTGTCAGCAAGGCCTGAGTACACGGTGACATCAAGTAGGGAATGGCCGCTGGTACTGCCTGCAGCGATCCCTCAATGCACAGCATATGTGCTGATGTTTTCCACCAAACTGATAAGTGATCTGCCCTTGTGCTGTAACACAATTTGTCACCTGTTCTGCTATATACACTATTTAAAGAAAGCAAGGATCACAAGTAATGTACTCTCCTGCCATGTGACCCATTCTGAATTACATACACAAAAAATCCAAACTTTGTATGACTTGTTGCTAAAAACTGGTACCCTCCATGCTTGGCTTAATATTGCCCAAATGTTCTTCACGTATGAGCGTGTGAATAAATCTGGTTCATTGCTCCCTCCTGCTGTGAACAAGTACCCATTGTGCACATTCTATCATGTTACTGATTCCTTTGAACATTTAGCCAAGCATGAGTACAGAGCCACACGGTGTGCAGTATTTCAACAGATTTCCGTATTACTTCAAGATGTTTGAAGACAGGATTTGTAGTAAAAGCTGTAGAGATAACCAGATTACATACCTGTTTCCTAGTAGATTGTCAAAACTGATGAGAGGTTAAACCCAACTGTATAATTTTCTTATTGAACATGTGTTCAAAAGCGGTCACCATTTAGAGTAAGATTTGCTAAAGCAAACCACCATTATTTAAAAGCAATTGCTAGTAAGTGTCTTGTTCCTTATTTAGTGCAGGATTTATGTACAGTGAACTGCTACTGTTAATCTGACTTGCAAATAAAGTTTGGGGACTGGCAGCTGCTAAAGGGCAAAGTTGCTCTTACTCCGCTCCACTGTGTATAAAAAAGTTTTGGACTCCAGGGAATTCCGTGCAGTAAAAATCTTTATTAGACAATATTTAGTGTTAACCAACGCTGATAAAATCACACACTCTTGTTCCACATACATTGAAACTTTGCCTTTTAGCAGGTACCAGCCCCAAAACTTTTTAAAGGAAAATTGCATGTTAAAATCAGGAAAATATATTTTTTACCATCCATTGTGTGTTCTTAGTTCATCCCAGTGTTATTTTTCAGCTCAGGCTGTGTGAGGTGTTTTTTCTAACTTTCTCTTGCAAGTGCTGCCAGATGTTGCATGGTTTCTACTTGTGTTGGTGTGTGGTGGGGGAGGGGATAACGGGTTTGGTTCATCTGCAGACAACTTGTGTGAGATTTTCAGTCAACTGGTTTGAGACACTGCATAGCTGTTGCATTCCCCTGCCGGTCCAGTCTTCAGTATTTTGTGATTTTATTTAGGTCTCCTTCACTGGATTCTAGCCTTTGCTATTTTATGCTATGTCATTTTATATTGTACAGGATCCAGATGTTGAGGACTGGAATGCAGTGAGACAGGCTGTGATGTCAGTTTGGCCTCCCCCGTAAACAATAAACACACGCACACACACTCAATCCTATATCCCCAACACATGCTAAATAAGCTGCAGTCAAACTGCTGTACTGCATTTCTTACATTTGTGTGTGTCTGGTTCACAATGATAGCATGCATAGGTAGCACATCACTCAATTAATCATACTGCATACATTTAGAACTGCCAAAACATGGGCTAATGTTACTTCGAGGTACACGGACGTTTGACAACTGTACGCAGTGTGTACGGTCCTGTCCCACTGAGTTTGTACCCACCATGGCTCCACCTCAATTCCCTTGACATCTTCTTACCCCCCACCCCACATGCTATGATGGCACTATTATGCAACAGTTCAACAGTGAAGCACCCCCACCCATCACCAGTCATGGCAGAACATGCTTCAATACAGTACATGAAATATAGATCTTCCCTTTGTATCATTCGCCACACAGCAATAACCCTTACTGAATACTGTACAATATACCTGGCCCCCTATGCCAGGATAAGCACTGGTGACACCATAAAACCCTGGGCATCTAGTGGCCCATCACCACCAACTGGCATTTAGTGACCACCACCCTATTCCCCCACAATCCTGTACCATGATTTACTGGCACATCCCTCCTCACACCAACAAGGCAAACCACCAAGATAACGTACTGTATATATTTTAGATGGTGGCAGTTCCGTTGTGTGTCTTGCTATGGGAGTTACAGGAGTGCCTTGCCATTAACTCCATCTGTTCATGGGACTGTGGGTTAACAAGGGTAATGTCAACTACCTGCCTAGTGTTGGGTGCCACTATACCAGGCAGTGCTGGTGTCTTCAGAGCTTATTTGTACATAATGGGCATGTGTATGGGACCTTAGGTCACTGTGACAAACTGGTATATTGGGCTGCACTCTTAAGATGGTGATTGTTGGGTGGGCCGTCCAGTAATAGGATACCAGGGAATGGCATATACTAGACATTTATGTATACTGCAGACTGTGGCATACTGTTTATTGCTGTCCTATGTGGTAGTGGCGGTGTGCTGTCTGCCAGTGCTCTGCCAGTTTGTGTGAACGGCTAATGCCCCACCACCCTTCAGCCTATGTGGCACACCTCTTGGCTGAGCCAGTAGGGTCTGGACTTTGTCCTGTAGAAAATAGGCCAGAGCCCAGTATGTCACTTACTCATCTTTTAGCACGTGCTATTCTAATGTCATAACTACTTTAGTGGTATGACAGCTTCTATGTTCGAAATCAGCTTGTCTGTCCCACAGATGTCAATTCAATGTCCTATTAACACTGTTTGTAACCCGATGTATTAGACTGTGATGATCAACTAAACATGTGCCACATGCCCAAAAATAGACTCTGGCGACTGTCCCTGTGCCAACCTTTGTTCAATACTCCACCTCTTTTCTGACTGTTGCATTTTCTTACTTGCCATACTATTTCTGTCTCATCCCTCGGTGGTTGTACCTTGTTGTGCACAAACTGATCCTTGGTTACTGATAATGTGGTGTTAGCAGAGTGTTGTACTGGTACCTAATGGTACCCGACTGTTCAACGGGAACCTGCAACACACTACAGTGCCCACTATCAAGTTGAGTTCCCTAGGTTAAAAAAAGTGTAAGACATTCTGTGTTTATAACATGGTTTTCTCAACATGGGATATGAGATACCATGTCTGTCCATTGCTTGTGTGAGTGGCTGTGGTATGCGACATGCATTGTACTTTTTCTTCTTGATGACTGGTTAATGTTTTGTTTCTGTGTCTCTGTTGACATGCTGACTTGTAATGTGCTTCTATGAACTTTACACAGAATCACTGGGTCGTCCTTCAGCATGCCACACTGTCTTGCATTTGGTTGTGGGAC
The DNA here is from genome assembly GCA_016271365.2 of Neoceratodus forsteri. NCBI lineage: Eukaryota > Metazoa > Chordata > Ceratodontiformes > Ceratodontidae > Neoceratodus > Neoceratodus forsteri. The sequence continues at coordinate 1,335,235,865 of CM057449.1, forward strand.
ACACACTGGGAGACTACTGAAAGGAGTGTCCATGTATCTTTTCCCTAAAGATACAAAGTTGGCAGACATTTGGATGAGAAGATGTCGTACTGATGTGGGCAACATAAAAACGTTTGTCAGCAAGCAGCTGAAAGAGCACCGCAAGAAGTTCAGTAATTGCTCTCTTCACTTTGAAGACAGCATGTTTGAACACAACTTCCAACTTCAGCTATTACCACCAGAATTTCACCCTAGATGATTCACCCGTCAGCTCAAACCAGAAGCTGTGACTACCATTTTTGCGACCTCGAACCACAGTGAATGACAATCTTCATTGCATCGCATTGCTCGCCAGGACCGGAAAAGGGTATGTAAAACAATCATACATTCCGTGACGGTTGCCTCCGGTGATGTTATTTACAGTTCTATTTTGACAGTAGTTGCATCTTTACAGCTTGCAGAAGAGTTACTGCAGTGCGACTCAAGAAATGCAACACCAGGAAAGAGAATCATTGTTCGATCCGGTAAGCAGTCTTCTACATACCCTAGTTGACACCATCTAGCTTTTAGCAAATTTGGATGCACCATTTTATTCTGCGTATCTGCATCTGACTGACATTTTTCCTAGACCCTCCTCCCTGTAGGTTTGTGCATTTCTGTGCAATATTAGTGTCTTCTAGTGGCCTGTTCTCACATCAGTGTGCCACTTAATGCACAGTAGTACTGTATGCAGTATCTGTGGAGGAAGCATGTGTTATGTAAAACATGAGAAAACCCAGGAAAAAGGCATTATTCTGTTTAAACCTGAACAAAGCGATTGAATCCTGCCACTCTGTGTTATAGTCCCTTCAGACATGAACATGCCTGCTCTTGTGTACATTGAAATGTCACACATACACTACAGGCATGATCTGTACATTTCTTGTGCATAATATGGAGTGGTACTAAGGGTAGGATATTTTCCTCCCACTGAACCAACACATCTGTCACCCACTGTGGATGCTACTGCTGTGGGTCACAAAGCATGGGCCGTGGCATTTATCCTGTCAACCGTACAAAAATTGGATGCACCGATTGTTCATTGTGATTACTGTGCCACACAATCTCATTCTGTGCCAACAGCATCCTGTCTACGCGTAACCAGACTGCTGTTCATCAAGTCCGCTCACTGGCATTGTGGTGCATTGGTCATGTTGTGGCCATACATATTGGGGTGGTGGGTGCGCCTGGACATTCTACTGTCTTCAGAAAGTCTGATATAGATCAGCAAGGGGACATTAGACAGCAGGATCGTGACTGTGAAACAGCAGTTCTCTGGAAAGGAATGACAACAGAACAGCGTGCGCTCTGTGATAGGATGTCTACGTGGTGTACGAGTCGGGAGAGATTGCAGGACTGCTACATAAATGCTTGTGCCAGGCACTGGGAGGCTTCCCAGACAATAGTGCTGGGTTAGTTTAGAAGTCTTGAGGGGGGTGGAGAGAATAAAGAACATTAAATGCGATTGGGAGTGATTTGGTGCATAGAGAAAGAGTTTGGGGTGGTGAGGTCTTGTGGGGGGTGGGAAATGGAGCTTCAGGATGAAATGGCAGAGCTACAAAAATGGCAGACTCAAGATGGTTACCTTGGTAGGAGGGTGTGGGTGGGAACAATGAAGGATTAATTTGGGGCTGGGGGGGGAGAGTACTCCTGGTGGAATCCATGCTAAAAATGGATAAGATGGGGCAGTAAGGGGGAAAGGCACAGTTTTATATGGGTAGCGTCTATACCTGGGTTATTGGTGGGCTGGGCAAGGCAGTTACTTCAGAAGTGCGCGGAAAAGGGCAGGAAGAAAAAATTACTCACCTTAATAATTGTCTTTCTTCTAATGGAGTCTTGCTGTATTCTGACTAAATGCAGTTAGCCCCAGCACCTGAACTGCTCCAGAGAGGAAAGAGTTAACTCTATGCCAAGGCATAGAACATTGAGCTCAAGCTCTTTTTTCAAACCTCTGTCCCATGTACTCACCAGTGGCATCTATTGCCTCACTCATATTAAAAGCTTTACCCTAAAGAAATCTTATTCCCCTCTCACGCTTGCCTCGTCACTCCTTCCGTCTCCCAAGCCACTCTACCCTTTGCTCCGACTCTGATCACCAAGTGCCAACAACCCCACAGAGCTCCCAACGTAGTCGCCACAGGAACCGTGGTCATTGGCGGTCGGCGCCCCTGAAGCCGCCACCTGAGACCCCTCGATCAGATTATGCTCCCCGAGGAATGAGAACCCCCCTAGGGTCCCAGCTTTGACAATTTGGCAATTACTAAGGTGAGTAATTTTTTCTTCTGGACCTTTTCTGCACACTTCTGAAATGACTGCCTTGCTCAGCCCACCAATAACCCAGGTATGGATGCTACCCATATAAGACTGTGCCTTTCCCCCTTACTGCCCCATCTTATCCATTTATAGCATGGAATCCACCAGGAGTACTCCCTTCCCCCCAACCCCCAAATTAATCCTTCATTGTTCCCACCTACACCCTCCTACCAAGGTAACCATCTTGAGTCTGCCACCTTTTTAGATCTGCCATTTCACCCTGAAGCTCCATTTCCCACCCCCACAAGACCTCACCACCCCAAACTCTTTCTCTATGCACCACATCACTCCCAATCACATTTAATGTTCTTTCTTCTCTCCACCCCCCCCCCAAGACTTCTAAACTAACCCAGCACCATTGTCTGGGAAGCCTCCCAGTGTATGGCACAAGCATCTATGTAGCAGTCCTGTAGTCTCTCCCGACTCGTACACCACGTAGACATCCTGTCATAGAGTGCACGCTGTTCTGTTGTCATTCCTTTCCAGAGAACTACTGTTTCACAGTTACAATCCTGCTGTCTAATGTCCCCTTGCTGATCTATATCAGACTTTCCGAAGACAGTAAAATGTCCAGGCACACCCACCACCCCAATATGTATGACCACAACATGACCAGTGCACCACAATGCCAGTGAGCGGACTTGATGAACAGCAGTCTGGTTACGTGTGGACAGGATGCTGTTGGCACAGAATGATTGAGTGGCTTTGTAATCACAATGAACAATGATTGCATCCAATTTTTATGCAGGTTGACAGGATAAATGCCACGGCCTTGCACTGTGACCACAGCAGTAGCATCCACAGTGGGTGACAGATGTGTTGGTTCAGTGGGAGGAAAATATCCTACCCTTAGTACCACTCCATATTATGCACAAGAAATGTACAGATCATGCCTGTAGTGTATGTGTGACATTTCAATGTACACAAGAGCAGGCATGTTCATGTCTGAAGGGACTATAACACAGAGTGGCAGGATTCAATCGCTTTGTTCAGGTTTAAAAAGAATAATGCCTTTTTCCTGGGTTATCTCGTGTTTTACATAACACATGCTTCCTCCACAGATACTGCATACAGTACTACTGTGCATTAAGTGGCACATTGATGTGAGAACAGGCCACTAGAAGACATTAATATTGCACAGAAATGCACAAACCTACAGGGTGGAGGGTCTAGGAAAAATGTCAGTCAGAAGCAGATATGCAGAATAAAATGGTGCATCCAAATTTGCTAAAAGCTAGATGGTGTCAACTAGGGTATGTAGAAGACTGCTTACCGGGATCGAACAATGATTCTCTTTCCCTGGTGTTGCATTTCTTGGAGTTGTGCACTGCAGTAACTCCTCTGTAAGCTGTAAAGATGCAACTACTGTCAAAACAGAACTGAAAATAGCATCACCAGAGGCAAATCACACGGAAAGTATGATTGTTTTACATACACTTTTCCGTCCCGCATAGTCACATGCAATGAAGACTGTCATTCAATTTGCCCGGCGGCTCCAAAAGTGGTAGTCACAGCTTCTGGTTTGAGCCGATGTGTGAATCGTCTAGGGTGAAATTCTGGTGGTAACAGCTGAAGCTGAAAGTCGTGTTCAAACATGCTGTCTTCAAAGTGAAGAGAGCAAATACTGAACTTCTTGCGGTGTTCTTTCAGCTGCTTGCTGACAAACATTTTTATGTTGCCCACATCAGTATGACATCTTCTTACCCAAATTTCTGCCAACTTTGTATCTTTAGGGAAAAGATACACGGACACTCCTTTCGGTAGTCTCCCAGTGTGTGTCCCACAACAAATGCAAGACAGTGTGGCATGCTGAAGGATCTACCCAGTGATTCTGTGTAAAGTTCAAGAAGCACATTACAAGTCGGCATGTCAACAGAGACACAGAAACAAAACATTAACCAGTCATCAAGAAGAAAAAGTACAATGCATGTTGCATACCACAGCCACTCACACAAGCAATGGACAGACATGGTATCTCATATCCCATGTTAGAAAACCATGTTATAAACACAGAATATCTTACACTTTTTTAACCTAGGGAACTCAACTTGATAGTGGGCACTGTAGTGCGTTGCACGGTTCCCGTAGAACAGTCGGGTACCATTAGGTACCAGTACAACACTCTGCTAACACCACATTATCAGTAACCAAGGCTCAGTTTGTGCACAACAAGGTGCAACCACCGAGGGATAAGACAGAAATAGTACAGCAAGTAAGAAAAGGCAACAGTCAGAAGAGAGGTGGAGTATTGAGCAAAGGTTGGCACAGGGACAGTCACAGAGTCTATTTTTGGGCATGTGGCACATGTTTAGTTGATCATCACAGTCTAACATATCGGGTTGCAAACTGTTCATAGGACATTGAATTGACATCTGTGGGACAGGCAAGCTGATTTCGAACATAAAAGCTGTCATACCACTAAAGTAGTTATGACATTAGAATAACACATGCTAAAAGATGAGTAAGTGACATACTGGGCTCTGGCCTATTTTCTACAGGACAGAATCCAGACCCTACTGGCTCAGCCAAGAGGTGTGACACAAGGGTGGTGGGGCATTAGCCGTTCACACAAACTGGCAGAGCACTGGCAGACAGCACACTGCCACTACCACATAGGACAGCAATAAATAGTATGCCACAGTCTGCAGTATACATAAATGTCTAATATATGCCATTCCCTGGTATCCTACTACCGGATGGCCCACCCAACAATTACCATCTTAAGAGTGCAGCCCAATATACCAGTCTGTCACAGTGACCTAAGGTCCCATACACATGCCCATCATGTACAAATAATCTCTGAAGACATCAGCACTGCCTGGTATAGTGGCACCCAACACTAGGCAGGTAGTTGACATTACCCTTGTTAACCCACAGTCCCATGAACAGATGGAGTTAATGGCACAGCACTCCTGTAACTCCCATAGCAAGACGCACAATGGAACTGCCACCATCTAAAACATATACAGTACGTTATCTTGGTGGTTTGCCTTGTTGGTGTGAGGAGGGATGTGCCAGTAAATCATGGTACAGGACTGGAGGGGAATAAGGTGGTGGTCACTAAATGCCAGTTGGTGGTGATGGGCCACTAGATGCCCAGGGGTTTTATGGTGTCACCAGTGCTTATTCGGGCATAGGGGCCGGTTATATTGTACAGTGCGCAGTAAGGGTTATTGCTGTGTGGCGAATGATACAAAGGGAAGACCTATATTTCATGTACTGTATTGAAGCATGTTCTGCCATGACTGGTGATGGGTGGGGGTGCTTCACTGTTGAACTGTTGCATAATAGTGCCATCATAGCATGTGGGGTGGGGGGTAAGAAGATGTCAAGCGAATTGAGGTGGAGCCATGGTGGGTACAAACTCAGTGGGACAGGACCGTACACACTGCGTACAGTTGTCAAACGTCCGTGTACCTCGAAGTAACATTAGCCCATGTTTTGGCAGTTCTAAATGTATGCAGTATGATTAACTGAGTGGTGTGCTACCTATGCATGCTATCATTGTGAACCAGACACACACAAATTTAAGAAATGCAGTACAGCAGTTTGACTGCAGCTTATTTAGCATGTGTTGGGGATATAGGAGTGTGTGTGTGTGTGTGTGTGTGTTTATCGTTTGGGGGGGGGGGGAGGCCAAACTGACATCTCAGCCTGTCTCATTGCATTGCAGTCCTCAACATCTGGATCCTGTACAATATAAAATGACATGGCATAAAATAGCAAAGGCTAGAATCCAGTGAAGGAGACCTAAATAAAATCACAAAATAGTGAGGACTGGACTGGCAGGGGAATGCAACAGCTATGCAGTGTCTCAAACCAGTTGACTGAAAATCTCACACAGGTTGTCTGCAGATGAACCAAACCCCTGTTATCCCTTCCCCCACCACACACCAACACAAGTAGAAACCTTGCAGCATCTGGCAGCACTTGTACAAATGGGAAGAAGATGCCACTAGCAAGCAAGCTGCTCTTTAAATATTTAAAGTGGAAGGCAATGATATGAGCTGGTATTAAGAACAAAACAGGACAAAATCATGCAGAGGGCTTCTGGTGCAGATCACATGAACACAGACATACTGAAGGCTGCTTAGCCAGTGGATGACAACTGCTGCAAAAGGATTACATCGGTCTACAAGCATGAATCTTCTGCACAGGACACAAGCGACTGAATCAGAAGTACAGAATATGTCGAATAAAAGGGGGCGGGAGAGCACAAGTCTAAGCAAAGTAACAGTTTATATACAGGCTGCATGCAGCGGTGAGTGCTGCGGATATACACTCTCTCCTCTGCTATGCCCCCGGGGGTAAATTAGCATTGTTGGAGCAGGCAGACTTGTTAGTTGTGCTCCATGATGTCTGCAAACCATAGAAACCATTCCAATGCTCCATATATTCTTTCATCTTGTGGCTACTATAAACAATAATAAGGTGCGGTTCCATTTCTGCTACTTGCCACTGGTGCAAAACCAGAAAGGGACTAAGATAGCAAATCAGTGCAGACAAGTATTTCTAAAAAATGAACAGCTTATATACATACACGCACACACACACACACTCACACACACACACGAATCTATGCATCTATCTATCTATCTCTCTCTCTCTCTCTCTCTCTGTCCATCAAGCAGAAAACAGCTGGATAAGGTACTGATATTTAGGAAACGTGTACTTACACAATGGCAAGTGGCGTGAATCCTGGCTGTGGTGTTGCTTCTGTGCTGTGACTGAGAGACACTGTAGCAAGACACTGGTTAGATGCATGGACTATTAGACCTCAGAGCAGAGGGCACTCTGGGAAGACTATCTGGGACAAGAAGCAATAAAAGAAAGGTAAATGGCAGCCCCCAAGGGCCATAAAATAGCAAGAGAAAGTTATAAAAAACACCTCACACAGCCTGAGCTGAAAAATAACATTGGGATGAACTAAGAACACACAATGGATGGTAGAAAAATATATTTTCCTGATTTTAACATGCAGTTTTCCTTTAAGTGTATTTCTCAAATGCACAACCCATTGACAACACAAATGGCAACACAAATATTTACTGCTGAGGCACTTACTTCATTCTCACCTCTGTTTGTGTGTGTCCCGTAAATATGCACACCACACTCCTGTGGGATTGTTACAAGTAAACATTTGTGTTGTGAATTTCAGAAAGAGTAATGTGCTTGGGGACAGCTCAGGTTCCAGCTGTCTCAGTGGCGCAGCTGGTTAGCTCAATTGGAATGGTATTCCGGGCAGCCTGGGTCCAAGTCCCAGCTGAGGCACTTACTTCTTTCTCACTTCTGTTTGTATATACCCCTCCTCCTGATACCATCTCTTCTACCCCCATTAAACTCCTCAGTCTCTTCCTTCCTTGCTCTATCATTCCCATTCCCCTTTTTCCACGTAGGGAGAACCTTGGAAAAGGCCAGGAAAGCTGGGTGTACCTTCATTCTGTTCCCCAGTCTCTTAAAATTCTACTTCACTGCCTCCACAGGCTGGTTCGTCTGATCAGTGGTACCCAAATGTACAAGCACCTGCAGATCCCCTTCTCTGCCATTGCCCTTATCTTGTGTATTTCCTTTATGGCTGATGCTGCAGGAAGGCATCTGACCATTTCTTTCCCCTTCCCTTCTTGCCAACCACCCATTCAACTCTCCTAATGATTGAGTTCCCAAATAACTAAAACTCTCCTTATGCCAGCCCGGTGGCACAGTGGGCTGAGGCGCTGGCGCCTTACCTCACACCACGCTGGTGACCTGGGTTCAGGAATCGACTCGGGCACTAGAGGGTCGTCAGGGGAAGGAGTAGGATTGAAAGTCTGGAGGGCTGCTCTCCTCTCCTGGGGTAGGTTGGGGAATGGTGTCACTCTGTAGCGGCCCCCAGTGGAGACCAGGGGAACTTCAGTTGCAACGCTAGTAGGGAAATCAGAGGAAAAATTTGAAAATGGCATCTCCTCCTAGAGGACGGTTGTCTGGACCAGTGCCTCCCCGAGCTCCAGGACAGCCGACCTGGCTGCAGCAGCACCCAGAGCCAATGCCTAGGCTGTTAGGCCATTTCTCTTCGGAAGAGGAGGACCCACCTGATGAATGGTTACATTGGGTTACCCTGAGGTGGCTGCGATGTGGGCTCGAGATCGGCGGCCGTGATGGGAGAGGTGAGAGTCCTTGTGGCAGTTGGCCTGAAGGAGAGGTAGGTGAGGGTCACAGGGGAGATGGACAGATAAATAAAAAAAAATAACTCCTTGTTGACTTCCTTATGATCACCCCCCACCCCAGGTGCCACTGTCCTGCCCATTTTCCCCGACTGACTCAGAGCCTCCCCCAACAGAATCTGTTACCTGAGCCTCTTCCAGGGATGTAAAGCAATTTGCTGTCTGGATAGTGTGAGATTGATTGAACCCCTTGTAGCTGCCCCTACCATCCTTCCCACCCTTTCCCACTACTCTCCAGCCCTCTGGGCCAGTAGGTCTTTGGGGGAGGGGTTGTGTGGAAGGTGCACTCCGGTTAGACCAGTGCCACAACTGAGATATCTCATCTCTTGCTGCTACCAGCTGAGCATGGAGCTCCATAATGGTCCTGCAGATGGGGCAGTGTGCCTTTCTCCAGAGAAGAACAGTGCCCCACAGTCCTCATAAATGACTGCCTCCCCACTGTACCTCATCTCTATACTGATCCTATGATAACTCCTAGACCATTGTTAGTAACTTGCTTTCCTCTATCTGCCCAGTACCCTTAGATTAGAACCAAAAAGGCCTACCTTGTGTATGTAGTTCTGTTATACATAGAGTACTTCTACATGTCTTTTACTTACCCCCTTAACCTTCATTACTTCAAATGTTAAAACAAATTGTTTAATTTAAATATTAAAACAAATCACCCAGTACAGTGCAAAAGTTATACTGAATAACAGGCAAGGACTGAAGGTGCAAGCTGACAGCACAGTAAGCACTTCCAGCCACTGTGGAAGAGCAGGGAGAAACAACAAATGTCAGTGAAATGATTTTAAATATATGTTTGGAGCCCACCTTATAAATGTAATTGCACAGGACAAGCAGCAGCATCTTATACCACAGAAAACACACTCAAAAAAGGAACCTAAAACAGAACCACAGACTCGTAGTACCAAAGGCTGATTTGGAACTTTTAATTGCATAAAAAACTGCAGAAAGGTATTTAACACTCGCAGCTTGAGTCGGGTGTGGTTCTGTGGCACACTGTGTATACCTAAAAACAGTAGATTAAGAGAGATGGGCACAGCAGCAAAGGAACTAGCAGAACTTAAAGGATTTTTCAACATCCAAGGAAACCTTTAAAAATATGTTAGACCCAATACAGCTTATATTGATCTCCCTTATTCTTTATCCTGATAACATCTACATGAAAAAAGGATCCACGTTCCCACATATAATCTCATGCTCCTGCTTTTCCCTCATAATGCTTGGACACATCACAGTATGTTGTTGAGGAAATTATTATGATGTCACAAACCGAGTATTATGATGTAATATATGGATATGGTCAATAATACCATCAAAACTCATACGGAAAAACACTTTGTAATACTATCATGAAAATCCATTGACAGTATTACTAGATTATTACGAGATCTAGTAACACTATCGATGAACACTGAACAACAGTATTACAAGATCTTGTAATACTATCATTCAGAGATCTGAATGATGGCATTATGAGAAAGAACATTACTATGTGCTCCTTATAGTCCTTCAGCTGAGGGTGAGCCTCGTGCTTAGTCAGTCAAAGTCAAACATATGCGACCACCAATTGTGAGTGACAGGAGCAGGTGACGTTCTGTTTCAGTAGTACAGTGGGAGTGCTGATCACGAGTGCCGGAAGGGAGCATCTTTTGGCTTTCAACTTCCAAAGCTTGTGGTCACTGTGAGACGCCAACTGCCTTACCAACTTTACATACCAGCCTGCCATCAGCAATGAAAAGAAATAAGATATTGCACAGTTATACTTTTATAAAGTGAAGCAAACACTGTGTGTTGAATGAAAACCTATCTGCTGTTAGTCACCTGGAGTGTACGTGTGGGGGTGGGATGCCAGCATTTTTTAAACTCCTTGGATCCATATATTACAAACAATAAAACAACAGAGCACTGCGTATCACTCAGGTAAAAATGCCAGCTTAAGGCTCTAGGGACATGTTGGAACCTCTTGAGCTTCACTCTCGAGGTTTACATGTCACTAGAACCTTTTGGTGGTATTATAGCCTTGTAATGCACAATCCCCTGTCTATTATTCTGTTTGCAAAAGGAGGAAGATGAGATTAATCTAAGGGACTTGGATGCTCTTTTTATTCAGTTGTCCACAGTAATAAAGTATGAGGAAGATAAATACAGGAAATTGATTAAATAAGTTGTACTGTTTCTAAATATTGTATTTAGAAAAGTTTTCCAGGATTTTGGAAAATCACTCTAAATTGTGGGTGACGGGGGGCCTTAAAATTATTTTTTGTGTTTCTGCACATAACACAGAAACATAGAACGTGGAAACATATAATGTTGTGGCACATAAGGACTGCTTGGCCCACCCAGTCAGCCATTTTTTCCCTGCCCGTACTGTCACTGCAGACCCTACCTGATCTCCAGCTCCCTTCGCCCCTTGCTTTCCACTAAGATTTCCAGATGCCTATCTGATGCATTCCTTAATGCCACCACTGTTTTCACCCCCACCACCTCAGCTGGAAGACAGTTCCAGGCATCCAGAACTTTTCAAGTGAAGAAGTACTTCTTCACATCTCTCTTAAATTTGCCCCTTCCAGCTTCATTGCATGTCTCCTCCTTCTGCTGCATCTTTTCCTCTGAAAAATAGAAACAGAATTTGACCACTTGGCCAATCCAGTCTGCTATCCTTCCCTACCTAACACTACAACCATAGACCATACCCGATCTTCAGCTTCCTTCCCCATTCCTTTCCACTGTGATTCTCCTGTGCTTATGCCATGCATTCTTGAACCCCACCACTATGTTTTCTCCCACCACCTCTGCTGGAAGGCTGTTCCAGGAATCCACTACTCTTTTTGTGAATAAGTAATTCCTTACATCTTTACTGAATCTACCCCCTTCCAGTTTCATAGCATCCCCTGGTTCCTGAGCCCCTTTTCTTCTTAAAAATACTTCCCTTGTGTATCTTGTTTACCCCTGTGAGGTATTTATAGGTCTCTATCATATCTTTCCTCTCCCCCTTCACTTCCAGGTTGTACTATACATATTGAGGTCCTTCAGTCTTTTCTCATATGGCTTCTGATGTATGTCAATGAGAATATCAAAGCTACAGAAATTCAGAATACACATAAGGAGCCAGAAGAACTGTGGGTCACCCTGGAAACAGGAAATGGAACAGCCATAAGAACTGGAGTTGTCTACATGCCCCCAGACCAGGGGGAGGACATAGACACATTACTGTTAGAAGATATACAAAACATGACAGCTAAACGGGAGGTTCTGATAATGGGAGACTTCAACATGGCAGATACAGATTGGTCAATACCAGCAGGAACATCTGCCAGAACTAGACACATAGTGGATTCCCTGCAGGGGGAGGGCCTCAAACAACTGGTACAACAACCCACAAGAGACAGGGCTATGCTAGATCTAGTACTGACTAACAGGGAAAGGATCACAGATCTCCAGGTAGAAGGTCACCTGGGGGCCAGTGACCATCACATGGTATGGTTCAATTTGGCCACTAGAACAAACTCATCCCATTCCAAGGCAAAAATATGGTACTTCAGAGGAACTGACTTTGATAAGATGGCCAACAGAGTTAAGCTAGCCCTGGCAAAAAGAAATACAGGTGAGGGGGTACAGGCAAAGTGGACAAGCATTAACGATGCTGTACTTGAAGCAACATTCCCACTGTGTTAAAGAGAAAAGGAAGTGCAAAAGAAGAAAGAAACCACTTTGGTTCTCAAAAACAGCAGAAAAGGTCACAGCCAAAAGGCTGGCCTTCAGGAAATATAAGGGAACACAGTGGGATAAAGAAAGGTAGGCATACCAAACTTCCCTAAGGGAAGCAGGGAAGGCAGTAAGGCAGGCAAAGTTCCAAACTGAGGAAACACTAGCATAAACAGCAAAAGAAGGTGACAAGACTTTCTATAGATACATAAGTGAAAGGAGAAAGTCCAGAGGGGGTATTGCTAAGATCAAAGGAGATAAGGGGGCATGTGAGGAGGAGGAGGAGGACCATGTAAAAACATCTATCCTAAATAGATACTTCTGCTCAGTATTTATTGAAGAGAAGGTAGGGCAGGACCCACAGCTCAGCACCATGGACATGGGGGGGAGGGGGGGAGGTGAGCACTAGTCCCTTCGCAAAAGAAAGGGTCCTACAACAGCTCAGTAACCTCAGGGTGGATGTGGCAATGGGACCCGCTGGCATACATCCCAGGGTACTAAGGAGCTAAGGGTGGAACTAGCAGAGCCATTATCAGAACTGTTTAGTGAGTCTCTGAGCACAGCAGAGGTCCCAGAAGACTGGAGAAGGGCTCATGTGATCCCGCTCCACAAGAGTGGTAGCAGGGAGGAGGCAGGGAGCTACAGACCAGACAGTCTTACCTCAGTACTGGGCAAGATTATGGAGGCACTCCTTAAGGAAAGGATAGTTTAACACCTGGAATCCATAGGAGCACAGGATCCAAGACAGCATGGGTTTACAAAAGGAAGGTCCTGTCAAACGAATCTCATAGATTTCTTTGACTGGGTAACCAGAGTGGTGGACCAAGGGATAGCAGCTGATGTCGCATACCTTGACTTCAACAAAGCATTCGATACTGTTCCACATAGAAGTTTGATTAATAAGCTAGATAGACTCGGAGTGGGTCAGAAGTTTGTCAACTGGGTGGCAAACTGGTTGATGGGCAAAAAAAGAGAGAGAGTGGTGGTAAACGATATATAGTCAAAAGAGATGCAAGTCACAAGTGGGATACCTCAGGGATCATTCTTGGGGCCAGTCCGCTTCAATATCTTCATCAGTGACATTGAAGATGGACTGGAGGGTAAGATTTGTCTGTTTGCAGATGACACCAAGATCTGCAACAGAGTAGATGATTCAGATGGGGTGGGCAGAATAAAGAGAGATCTGGATAAACTAGCAAAATGGTCGGAAGAGTGGCAACTGGGGTTTATTGCAAAGAAGTGCAAGATCATGCACATAGGGAAGAGAAACCCTGAAGCCACCTATAGGCCGGGAGGGAAGTTGCTTTCAGTCACAAGGGAAGAAAGAGACTTGGGTAGCTTCATCGCCGATGATCTGCAATCATCCAAGCAGACCACTAAAGCAGTAGGTAAGGCTAGGGAGATGTTGGAGTGTATTAGTAGGGGTATCACAAGTCAGAAGAGGGAGGTAATAATCCTTCTTTACAAGACACTGGTTAGGCCCCATCTGGAGTACTGTGTGCAGTACTGGAGCCCACACCTTCACAGGACATTAACCAAATTGAGGCAGTCCAGAGAAGGGCAACCAAAATGGTGCAGGGACTGCATCAGAAAACATATGAGGACAGATTAACGGAGCTCAACATGTATACCCCAGAGCAAAGGAGGCAGAGAGGTGATATGATTGAAACATTCAAACACCTTAAGGGCATTAGAAGGTGAAAGAGTCTAACATGTTTCAATATAAGAAAAAGAGGACACAACATGAGATTAGAGGGAGGCTGATTAAGGGGTAATGTAAGGAAGTCCTTTTTCACAGAAAGGGTGGTGGATGCGTGGAACGGCCTACCTCAGTAAGTCGTGGATGTGAATACAGTGCAGGGCTTCAAACAGGCATGGGGTAGGCATAAGGGAGCAATACAGATGAGTATGAATAGATAGGCCATTGACAGAGCAAAGGCCGATGGCACATTTATAAGGTAGAAAAAGAAATGGGCAGACTGGATGGGCCTTGCAGTCCTTATCTGCCATCAACTTCTATGTTTCTACCCTGCATCATTATACTGTAGCTGCCTTACTCTGGACAGCCTCTACTCTATGTCCTTCCTGAGATGTGGTCTCCAAAACTGGACACAGTACTCCAGGTGGTGTTTCACCAGTGATCTATACAGTGGCAACACAACTTCCCTCCTACTGCTGGTGATACCCCTCCTTATGCATTCCAGCATCCCACTGGCACTACCAACTGCCTTGTCACACTGCCTTACCACCCTGAGGTGAACAGATATGATTACTCTCAGGTCATTTTCTGTTTAGTAACTGTCAATACCTCTTCTCCATTTTGTACTCTGTTTCTGGGTTTCTATGCCCTAAGTGCATGATTTTGCATCTTTTTTGCACTGAAACCCAGATGCTATGCCCTTGACCATTCCTGTTCTTGAGTTTTCCCAGGTCTAGTGTTAAAGCACAGTTAGTTGTGTTGATGCCTTTATTAAAATGTGCATTGATGCAGTAATTTAGCAGACTATTGGTGCCTCTTTTTCATGAATAGTCCCACATTGTAAATGGATTTTGCTCTCCTGGTTAGTCTCTTTTTGAGAAAGAGAGTGTGTGTGTGTGTGTGCGTGTGTGTGTGTGTTTGTACACATGCGTGCGCATTTCCAGGCATTTGTGCATGTTCATCAGCCATGGGCAGTCCTGTCCATCAACCATGGAAAAACTATGGATGGAGTTATCATGGACAAAGATCAGTGACAGAGTAGGGATGACCATGGGTGTGTATTGGATGTCCATAGACAGTCTTGTTTGTCAGTGAACACATGGACAGCCGGAGAAACATAGAAACATAGAATTTGACGACAGATAAGGACCGCTTGGCCCACCCAGTCTGCCCATTTCCCTACCAGATGGATAAGCTGCAGATCCTAGTTAACCAGCAGCCTACTTCTTCCTAGCCCCACCCCCTAGAATTGCCTTATGACTGTCCCATGCATGCTTGAATTCCACCACTGTTTTTGACTCCACAACCTCCTCTGGAAGGCCGTTCCATACATCCACAACCCTCTCTGTGAAAAATACTTCTTAAATTACCTCTGAGCCACCCCTTCTATCTTCAAATTGTGCCCCTTGTTCTTGCACCCCTTTTTTGAAAGATGCTACCCTCTTGGACTTTGTTGATTCCCTTGAGGTACTTGAAAGTTTCTATCATGTCCCCCTCCCTCCTTTCCTCGAGGCTATACATATTAAGCTCCTAAGTCTCTCTTCATATGTCTTCCAGTGCAGACCCTGCACCATTTTAGTTGCCCTCCTCTGGACAGCTTCCATCCTGTCTATGTCTTTGTGGAGATTGGGTCTCCAGAACTGCACGCAGTACTCCAGATGGGGTCTCACCAGCTGTCTGTACAGAGGGATAATAACTTCCTGTTTTCTACTGGTGATGCCTCTCCCTATGCATCCCAGTATCCCCCCAGCCCTCCTTGCTGCCCTCTTACATTGCTTGCCCACCTTTAGGTCATGTGATATGACTACCCCCAGGTCCCTTTCCATTTTTGTTGTTGTTAGTATCTCATCCCCCATTGTGTACTCTTCCCCTGGGTTTTTGTTTCCCAGGTGCATTACCTTGCACTTCTTAGCGTTGAATCTAAGCTGCCATACATTTGACCATTCCTCTAACCTTGCCAAGTCCCTTCTCATCCTTTCCACTCCACCTTGTGCATCAGCTCTGTTGCAGATCTTTGTGTCATCTGCAAAGAGACATACTTTTCCTTCAGTCCTCTGCAATGTCGCTATAAAGACATTGAAGAGGACCAGTCCCATATACTGAACACCGCGTACCCTACCACTAACCCCCCTTTTTCAGAGTGGACCCATTTACTGTTACTCTCTGTGTCCTATTCTCCAGCCAATTCTTTACCCAGGCTGTCATCTTGGGACCCTCCCAGGTTGGCTAACTTGTATATTAATCTTTTGTGTGGGACTGTGTCAAATGCCTTGCTAAAGTCTAGGTAGGCCATGTCTACAGCCCCTCCCTGATCAACTACTTTGGTCACCCAGTCAAAGAAATCTATCAGATTTGTCTGGCATGACCTTCCCGCTGTGAATCCATGCTGCCTTGGCTTCTGTGCCCCTCTGGCCTCTAGATACTCAACAATTATTTCCTTCAGAAGTGATTCCATCATTTTCCCTTCCACTGAGGTTAAACTAACAGGTCTGTAGTTTCCTGCTTCTGCCTTGCTCCCACTTTTGTGAAGGGGAATCACATCTGCCCTCCTCCAGTCCTCGGGTACCACCCCATCCTCCCATGATTTGTTAAAGAGGGTAGTCAGTGGTGTCACTAGTTCTACCCTTAGTTCTTTTAGAATTCTGGGATGAATCCATCAGGCCCCATTACTTTGTCCACCTTCAGTTTTAAGAGTTCTTTCAGAACCCATTCTTCTGTAAATGGGCTGGTATCAATTTCTGTATCCAGAGTGTTTCTACTGTTTGTTTTAGGTACCTCCCCCTCTTCCTTTGTAAATACTGAGCAAAAATATTTGTTTAGTATCTCTGCCTTTTCACAGTCACCCTCTGCCCACCCTCCCTCCCTTTATTAAGCCTCACTATCCCTCCCTTGATCTTCCTTCGCTCCCTGATGTACCTATAAAAGGTTTTATCTCCCTTCTAAACTGAGTTGGCTATCTTTTCCTCAGTTTGGGCCTTTGCTGTTCTGACTGCCTTCCCAGCTTCCTTTTGCTTTAACTGATACAGTTCTCTGTCCTGTTCCTTCTGTGATTCCTTGTACTTCCTGAATGCTTTCTTTTTCTCTTGAACCTTCACTGCCACTTCCTTTGAGAACCATAATGGTTTCTTACCTCGTTTCGTTTTATTTTTATTATTGACACATATTTTTGAAATAGCCTTCAGGGCCTTTGGCAGGGATAACAGGAGGGAAGGGAAAAGAGATGAGAAAGATCAAAGCACATGTAAAGGAAGGGAGACAAAGAAGGGAGTTTGGAATGCGGTCTGCCTGAATGCCAGGTGAGCTCCAGGTAATGGTGGCAGATGCTGAGTTAGACTTGGTGGCCACAACAGAGACACAGGCAATTCGACTGTACAGTTGCATAGAAGGAATAGGGGTAAAGGTAAGGAGGAAGGAGTAGCCCACTACATTAAAGATACCATAGAGGTTTCTAAGGATGGTACTATAAAAAGGTGAGGGGAATTAGGAGAGGGGTGGCAAAAGGGGAAATAGCGGTTGAGGGTTACCTGAACCTGTTGGACAATGACTGGGCTAGTGTAGGAGCCAGGAGCACCAGAAGTTAGGCACTGCTTGATATGATGATGACTTTTTACTGGTACAGTTAGGCAAGGAACACACGAGACAGGAAGCCATTCTGCATTTGTACTGACCAAGTTAGAGATTGTGGAAGTGGTAATGGCAAGAGAACTGCTGGGGTTCGGTGACCATAATACCACAATACCATGTGGTTTGAAGAAATGGTCCTAGGTGACTGCAGATCCCCCCTTCAATGCTGTGGCCCTGGACCTTAGAAGGGCACATTTTGGAAAATGAGGGAAAGGGTAGGTGAAAAACTGGAGGGGGTAGAGGGAGTCAAAAGGGTAGAAGAAAATGGAAAGTAATTAAGGGAGCCATACTGGAGGTGACTGGCTCTTGATAAAGGAATGTATGGTAAACTTTGGTGGGAGCTGTAAATTTGCCTGGCTAAAGAAAATCGGGAAGGGCCAATGTAATGGCGGCTTGGAGCATCAAGTTTAACTCTCTAAGAAAGAGGCGTGACTGGTGGAGTCTTTGGGGCCTGTTGTTTATAATCCTAAAAAAGAATGCTTTAATTGAACCACTAAACAGTAGAGGTGGATAGTTTGAACAGGATTTTGACAAGAAGAATTGAATATCGTAAATGTATAGCTTAATGGTGAAATGCTGCAGTGTTTTTTCTAGAGTACAGCAGGACACGAATGCTAAAAGTTAGAAACATGGAATTTCATGACAGATAAAGACCTCTTGGCCCACTGGGTCTGCCCATTTTTTCCCCCTGCCTGTAGTGTAGCCATAGACACGGCTTAATCTTCGACTTCCCCCTCCCTTGCTTTCCAGTAAGTTTCCCTTATGCCTATACCATGCATACTTGAACCCCAGCACTGTTTTCATTCTCACTGCCTATGCTGGAAAACTATTCCAAGTATCTTCCACTCTTTTCATGAAGAAGTACTTCCTCACATCTCTCCTGGATTTAACCCCCTCTGGCTTCATTGCAAGTCCCCTTGTTCTTGTGCATCTTTTCTTCTGAAATACACTACTCTTCTGTACTTTAATACCCCCATGACATATTTATAGGTCTCTATCATATCCCCTTCTCCCTCCACTCTTTCAAGGTGTACATATTGAGGTCCTTTAGTTTTTCCTCGCAGGGCTTCTGATGCAGACACTGCACCATTTTAACTGCTCTCCTCTGGACAGTCTCTACTCTGTCTCTGCCCTTCCCGAGATGTCCCTAGAACTGGACACAGTACTCCATGTGGGGTATCACCAACAGTCTATACAGTGGCAACACCGCGTCCTTCCTTCTCCTGTTGATAGTCCTCCCTATGCACCCCAATCATCCCACTGGCCCTACTAACTGTCTTGTCACACTGTCTAGCCTCCTTTCGGTCACCAGATATGATTACCTCAGGTCCCTTTCCTGTTTGGTGACAGTCAATACTTCTTCATCCATTATGTACTCCTCCTCTGGGTTTCTGTGCCCCAAGTGCATAATTCTGTACTTTTTCAATTGAAACATAGCTGCCATGCCCCTGACCACTCCTCAAGTTTGTTAGGTCTCTGCACATTCTTTCCAACCCATTGGAGTGTCCACCCTATAGCATAGTTTGCTGTTATCCACAAAGAGGTGAACCTTTACTTGTAGCTCATCTGCAATGTCATTTATAAAGATATTAAAGAGTACCGGTTCCTGTACTGAGCCCTGTGGCACACTGCTGGTCACCCTCCCTTCTCCAGGGTGGATTTCATTTATCACCACCCTCTGTCACTTGTCCCTCAACCAATTTCTTACCCAGTTTTCCACCTTAGGACCCACCGCAAGGCAGCCCAGTTTCCTTATGAGTCTCCTATGTGAAAACGTGTTGAAAGCCTTACTGAAATCTAGGTAGGCCACATCAGTGCCCCATCCTGATGTATTTCCAAGCCAAAGAAATCTAACACATTTGTTTGACATACCTCCCCATGGAGAATCTGTGCTACCTCAGGTCTTGTAACCCACTGGATTCAAGATACTCCACAATCCTTTCCTTTATCAGTATCTCCGTTAACTTCCCCACCACTGACATCAGGCTGACTGGCCTATAGGTGCCAAAGTCCTCCCTGCTACTGCTTTTGTGAAGTGGGACTACACTGTTTCTAGTGAGCTGTTAAATAGGATTGTCAGAGGTGCAACCTGTACCTCCCTGAGCTCCCTCAGTATCATTGGATGTACCCCATCTGGCCCCATATTTTTGTCCACTTTCAGATTTGAGAGTCCCTTCAGGACTCTCTCTTCTGAAAAAGGACTAGTATCTACTGTACCTTCCTCTCTCCAGTTGCTTTTATGTGGCCCTTCCCCTTCCTCTATGAACACCAAACGTATTTGTTCAGGATGTCTGCATTTTCCTGATCATCCTGTTCACAATCCCTTCTCTCCTTAACCTTACATTTCCTCCCCTGTTGTCTTTCTCTCTTAATTTATGTCCCTGAAATTATCTTGTCCCATGTCTTCCCCCCCAGTCTATTCCTTCCTTTGTTTGTGAATTTGCAGTCCTTACCACTTTCCCTGCCTCTCTCTATTTCTCCTGATATTCCTGCCTTTCCTTTTCCCTGTGCATCTCTGTATACCCCCTGAATGCTACCCATTTAGCCTTTACCTTTCTGCCACTTGTTTTGAGAACCTTAGTGGTCTCTTTTTCTTGCTGCTTCTGCTCACTTTATTTGTGCGCAGGTTTGTTACCTTCATTATGCCCTCCCTTGTCTTCACCCCCTGTTCTTCCACCCCACCCAGGTCACCCCCCCACTAGATAATCCCTGTGGTAAAATCTGCCCTCCTGAAGTCCAGGACTCTCACACTGTGTGGTTCTGTTCCACTGCTGCCCTTATGTTGAACCACACTGTATGGTGTTTGTTGGTCCCCATGTGGTCTCCTACTTTGATGCCTGCAATGCTGTCCCTGTTAGTAAGCACCAGGTACAGTATTGCCCCATCATGAGTAGGTTCCCTGAGCAATTGCTTGTGAAACGACCCCTGCAGGGAGTCCAGGATATCCTGACACTGTAGCTGGGAGACGTTCCTTGAGTGTTCCCTTCTCCCTGCTTCAGTCTGTTGGGGGGGCAGTTTATGCTTCCCTGATTTCTTCCTTCACCCCCCCTTTGGCTAGTTTAAATGTTAATGAAAGTAACATTTAAATGATCCACTAAGGACTGTGAATCCCTTCCTAGACAGAGCAGGCCATCTCCTCTATATAACCTCTTATCCCCACAGGTGGGTCACCAGTCCCCATTGCAGCTGAAATGCTCCTTTCTACACCACTCCTTCAACCATCAGTTGAAGCTCCTGGTCCAGAGATCCCTATCTTCCACCCACTATAGACAGGCAGCATCTCAGCAAAAGCCACTGAGCGTGCTACCTATGACCCCTCCCCAGCTCCCTAAACTCCTGTTGCACAATCCCAATCCTCCCCTTAACCAGGTCATTTGTCCCCAGCTGGACAATGACATCCAGCTTCCCTTTGCTTTCCATCCCTCCGAGCCAAGACGCCAGGTAGCCACCTCACCTCCCTAACTCTCTCCCTTCCTTTTCCCAAATCTACCCCTGACAGTTGAATCCCCCACCAGAAGTTGCTACTCCTTGGTTGGAGTGGAGCAAAAGAAAGACTGAGAGCAGGTGTAGTTGCTGGAAGTCCTGTTTTCTAGGAACTCCACACTAGAAAGGTTGGAGTTGATTAACCTGTCAGTGACCTACGAGATCGTTGAGTTCGTCCATATGAGTTGTGACTGGCAGAAGTTTGATTGGAATAGTTTCAACTGGTTTGTTTTGTAGGGCAGCTGAATAAAGGGAAAACAGAACCTTCTTAGCTAAGGCCAAGAATGGTATGAGCAGGGCTACAGTAAGCTTGACTGCCATCCAGTCTTTATATCATAGTTCATATTTTAAGGAGACCTTTTTGGGAGAATGCACTGACTGAAGAGATTCTCGTTCATCTTAGCTAAAATGCTGATCATTGTGGAGGAAAATGAACGCAATGCTTCAAAGAGTGAGAAGGAGACACCGATTGTAACAAGGGATAAAGAAGTGTGTCCCCATGTTTCAGGCTAACCTCATTTTGGTCTAAAACATAATGTGTTTGTGTAACAAATGATGGCCTATATAATTGAATCATATCAAAACTTGTAAAGCTACAAGTTTAACTAAGCCACAAGCTGCAATATTAAAGTGCCTTTTAATATTTGTACTGACCATTTGAGTAATAGAAAACGGGTGTCTTAAGTGTCTGCACAAACAGAAATACAGGGAGAGAGTTCAAATTATCCTTTGACTATCTTTAGTGTTTATTATTAGGACAGGCCAGAATAAATGCCTGTGTGCACATTCCTAAGTGCAAACCTATTTCTTCCTCCTAAGATCTTGGTAACTGGTAATGACAATTATTACTATCCTTATATAGTAATATAATTTACACTATCAATACATTTGTGCTGACTAAAAGATTAGCTAAAAAGAGAATTGCCTTTTAAGTTGATGTTTGTACTTGTTTTGTACCAATCATAGAACTCCATAGGAAACTGATAGTACTGTCTTCCACTATATAAGCAAGTCACCATACACTGTTAGTTTGAAGAATGAAGGATGTACCACTTGTAATGTCTCGCTGTGATTATTGTTATAATCATTAAATTCTTCCGACTCCAGCCTCATCTCCGTTCGTCTCCTTTCTAAGTATTTATAATAGATCATTTACTAACTGTAATTTTTTCCAACACTACAATTGGTGCCGTGACTCGGATCGCTGGTGCTGCATGCTGAGGAGGCTGCCTAACTGCTGGTTGGTTAGTCTGCAAGCCCTAATAAGAAGGTGAGGACGTTCGGAGACATGGTGCTGCTGGCTTTAAGCAAAAGAAGAGGGTACACACAGACAGTCACAGCCACTTGACAATCAGGTGATGTATGCTTAGTATGCTTCTCAAATTGTTTTAAATATAAAGTAATGCTTAACTCTGTAGGAACTCTAGGGGCAGAGTAGGTAAGTATGAAAGGTGCTGGGACTTGCAAGCTGGACCTCACAAGGGAGCCATAAGACATAGCTAGACAGACCAGGGCACCAGTGCATGGGTGCACCCAGCTGTAAAGGTTAGGCAGGCAAGAAAAAGATAAGAAAAAATGAGTATGGAAACAATAATAGGTAGTTTTCAGGAAAACAACCTAAAGGGAAGCTATATGAACCAGTTCCTGACGATCAACAGGCACAATTGTATTTTACTCAGCAAGTGTCCTTCGTAATGAGGAGTAAAATGAAAGGAAATCTTTGCAAATGCATTGCAAGGGCTGTGGCAGTATAATCAGACTATTGTGTATGCCAGAATAAAGAAGTAGCTCAGATGAGGGATGAAAGGGATCAAATGCTAAACAACTAGAAGAATTAACATTGATGTATAAAGATAGCATCCCAATAGATCAACACCAAGAGTTAGAGCAGCAGTGTATTAATTTTAGGACACAGCTAATAAAAGCACAAAGGGATTTGTGTCTGTTAAATAGGGATCATGCCCTTCTACAGATTAAGCTAGACCAACAGTCACAAGAGCATGCTAGTGAAACCAGACAACTGTATACAGAACTACAGGATGCAATGGAGAAGATTCAAGAGTTAAGTAATATAGGAGAAGGGGTGGTAAAAGGTTAAAATGGCACCCGATGCAAACCACAGGGAATAGCTGCCACCGGCGGACCTGTCTGCTGCCACAAGGTATCAAAAGAACAATATGCGTTAGAGCTGCAAAACAAGTGTGCAAAACATATGGATTAAAAGGAATATGCTGAAAAATGGGAACAAGGAAGTGGCAGAAAGACATAAAAAGCAAGAAGATAGCTATGATAAAAAGTATGCAAAAGTAAGAGATACTTTGAGAGAGGATGATGAGGCCGTCAGGCTATGAGCAGAGAAGTGATGAAGAAGGGCCCACTACCCCCCCCACACCAGAAGCTAAAAAAGAATGGGTACAAGGGAGGAAACACAGGAAATGGAGAAGGATGGAGAAGGCGGAAGGCAGTGGGAGGAAAAGTGGTAAGACAAGAAAGGTGGTATGAGAGCCCCCGCGAGTCACAATAACCATTAAAAGGAAGATAAAAGCCCTATAGTCAAGGATCTGACTATAGAAATAATGACCAATTTGGGCCAAATACTGGGTCCATTGATCACAAAACCAGCCTACCTCAATTGCGGCAGAAATTAAAGCAGTTAACAACCACCCTCCTAACCAACAGATGTATGTAGGTTGGTTATGTTTAAGTGTCCCCCGCCCTAGCAGAAGCTATGCCCGAGGAGGTCCAGGGGACACACAAAGGGGCCATGCAAAACATAAATTCATGGGCAGACTATAATGAAGTAGTTGAGGCTATCAGAAAAGCAAGAGGGGAATGACTGGGACAGAATACTGCAAATAAAGCCACAGTCGGGAGAGGGACCACAGGTCTTTATCCCTTGGCTTTTTGAGGTCTGTCAGAGGTACGGAGGGCAGGATTGCCCTTCGGAAGATGATACTACCTTCCGAGACTTATGGATTAGGACATATGATTTAGACCCCACGCTACAGACAGTTATAAAACTGGCTCCAACCCAGGAGGAGCGAATCACCCTCCTAGAGACTTATCTTAATGAAAAACAGTGAAAGGCAGAAGTTGCCGCTGTGACATGGACAAATAAAGGACCACAAAAAGAAACTAGAACGTGCTTTAATTGTAAAAAGCCTGGGCATATAATAAGTGATTGCTGGGCAAAGGGGGGAGGTAAGGAAGGACAAGGACCTCGGCAAATGGGATGGGGTCGAGGGCAAAAAAGGCAAGATGCAAGAGATAAACCAGGACGAGGGGGTGATAGCACACAGGATTTGTTGGATCGGTTAAAAACAATATTAAATGCAGTGGAACGAAAAAAAACAACTGCGCCGCTTCAAGAATTTGATGATGAAGACATCATCAAGTGGCTGGCAGCGATCAAACAGTTGGCTGAAGAATAGGGATGCGGAGGCCCCGGGGCCCCTGACTCACGATGGGTATGTGCGCTAACATTTGATAACCAGGGGTGACCAACCGTGCCACTTAAAATGGGAAAAAAACGGGTGATGGCTTTAGTTGATACCGGGGCAGCCATCTCACTTACTACTATGCACATACCACTGGATCCAGAAAAACCTCCCTTACAAATAGAGGGCTGCACAGGACACATAGCACAAGGGTATGTGACTTACCTACAAATAGTTGCTTTAGGAACCAAGGTAGTTGAGGAGGTAAGATTCATAGTAATGGAGGGAAGCCTCACAAAGCAAAATATAATAGGAAGTGACTTTTTAAAGAAACACCGCCTAATTATTGATTTAGTCAACAAGTTCTACGGACAAGTAACAGTTAAAGGGTATAGTATTACAACAGTACCTGAGAGTTATATTTGGGCTTCAGTTAAATCCAATAAAGCATATAGCCGGCCGAGGTAAGCCAAACAGAGTTGCAACAAATAATAGACAAATACCCCAGTGACTGGGCAGTGTCTGGCACTGATTGTGGGACAGTCAGTGACACAGAAATAGCAGTGGAAGGCCCCGACCCTGGACATACTAAACAGTACCCCATCCCACAGGAGGCAGTAACAGGAACAGAACCAGTAATTAATGATTTATTGTCCCAAGGGGTATTGCGACCTATTTGCTTAACAGCAAATAGCCCTATAAGGCCCATTAAAAAACCTAATGGAAAGTATCGACTAACTATAGATTACTTGGTACCTTTGTAAATGAGCCTCTGGCTTAAAGGTTTCTAAACTGATGTTTAACTAAATAAACTATAGATTACAGAAAATTAAATAAAGTAACTCCACAAGTTAGCCCCTTTATAAGTATGGCAATTGAAATGTTTAACAAACTTAAACCCACAAGTAAAGTTTTTTCGGTCCTCGACCTGGCAAACGGATTTTGGTCCCTACCCCTCAGCCGACAAGATCAGTATAAGTTTGCTTTTACTTTTAAAAATCAACGATACACCTTTACTCGTTTGCCCCGGGTTCCTCCTCCCCAATGTTATTTCATCACTATGTGAAACAAGTACTCAGAGGAGGGTTGGAACATGAGGTAATTCAATACGTGATGATTTGTTATTGCAAAGCAGAAATATGGCGCGACGCCCAATTATTAGAACCGAAAGCTTAAAGCCCTAACTAAAAGAGGTCTTAAAATTAATCCAGAGAGGTACAAATTGCTAGGCCAGAAGTGACATTTTTAGGAACCATAGTGTCAGAGAAGGGTAGGCGTGTAGACCCTGCCAGGGCTACCCTTATACAAAAGTCACCTTTACCAACGACTGTAACAGGGCTTAGGAAACTGTTAGGAATGACCAATTTTGGCAGAGATTATATTGAAGGGTATTCTGAGATCACTAAGCCGTTGTATGCGTTACTTCGAGACAACACACAAAAAGAGGACAAGCTAATATGGGAAGGGGAAGAGTTGCAGTGTTTTAAAAAATTAAAGCAAGCATTAATGCAAGCTCCAGCGTTAGCCATCCCAGATCATGCAAAGCCATTTATTATACAAGCTGTAGCAACAGATGACACTACAATAGCAGTACTGTTACAAAATCGTTGGGATAATTTGGTCCCAAAAACATACTTAAATCGACAGTTGTCTAAAGTGGAACAAGGTTTTAGCCAGTGTGAAAAAACATTATTGGCAATAGCGTGGGCAGTACAAGCCTGCGAAGAAATAGTTGGATTTAGCCCTATAATTATCCAAACAACTCACACGCCCATTAAATTGTTAGTGGAAGGAAAGGCAAAGGAGTCAGCCATAGCAGGCAGGCTAAGTGGCTGCTAGCACTAAGGATAAACAAGTTACAATACAAAAACTCAATAAGCCCCACATGATGCAGTACTTGGACTACCAAGGAGAACCCCACGATTGTAGGGAACTCATGCAACAGGAGGCATATTTGTTCCTTTGTGAAAACATGGAGATGACAAAGGTCATACAATGTTGTGTGTTGATGGATCACGATTGGGAAAGAAAAATGCCTATACTAGAGCGGCTGTGTATTTTAATACTGGGATGATGATGGAATGAGGCCCTTAGATTAGCAGCGGTTGCTCATTAAATTGTCACCAGGAGATTCGTCTCAATCACGAGAACTGGTAGCCATATATGAGGCAATAAAGGCAGGCGTCCATAAGGCATCACAATTTGTACTGCTCACAGTTTGCTATAGGCTAAGATTAACCACATGGTTGCCCATATGGGCTAGAAGGGATATGAAAACAGCTACAGGGGAGCATGTGCGACATAGACAGCTTTTAAAAGCAATTTTAAAGGAAGGGGAGAAGCTCCCAGGGAGAATAGCTTTAGTTAAAGTAAAAGCTCATACTAACAGTAAGTACGGAACCTTCGAGGAATGGGGAAATGAGAAAGCAGACAAATGGGCTAAAATCGCTGCCAAGGAAGGGGACCCTTGGAAGGGCATCAGACCATAGGCAGGCAAGGCTCAAGTAGTGTTAGTGAGGTTAAAAGGGTGGATACTCCACCTAACTTACAGGAGCTCAAAAACAGGACCAGTGGATACAAGAAAATAAAACAAGTGCAAATGGATCCGAAGGTCCATGGGGCCTTCACAATAATAGATAATGTTTTATATCAAAGGGGGGAAGACAAAATCCCAAAGTGGGTAGTGCCCGACTCTTTACAAAAGGACATTGTATTAGAAAACCATCGGTCGGGACACCCAGGACATGACAAAACCTGCCAAATTATCAAAGGTAAATATTACTGGCCCGACATATCTAAAACTGTCCGCTCTGTACTACAGACATGCTTAATATGCCTCCAGCAGGACCCCAAGTGAGAAAAAATACCCCCTACAGCGATTACCTTTAGCAGAAGGACCATGAGATGCATTACAAATTGATTACGTTGGGCCGTTGCCCACCGCAAAGGGGGATATAAGTATATGTTGGTAGTGATAGATATGTTCTCAAAATGGGTAGAAGCATTTCCAGTTAAGAGTGCCAATGCTATAACAACAGCTCAAATTTTATATCACAAGTTTGTGCTAGGTGGGATTTCCTAATATCATAGAATCTGATAGAGGAACTCATTTTGTAAATCAAGTGATGCAGGAAATGTGTAAGATAATGGGAGTTCAACAGCGACTACATTTGCCATATAGGCCTCAGGCCTCAGGGATGGGAAAGATTAATCGGACCTTGAAAATGCCCTTAAAAAGGCAGTGTTGGATGAAGGAAAGGACTGGGTTACACACCTCCGGGGATTTTGATGGCCATTAGAGGGACAGTCAAGCTAGTACAGGATTAACCCTTATGAATTGATGACAGGAAGAAAAATGAGGTTGGTTCACCCACAGGATGTACCCCACCAGGCTCAGCTACCCAAGATAAGGTTAAACATGAGCAGTTTTTAAAGGCAATACAGTATCAACTAGACAAATATTTTACCTTTGCAGCCAGGAACATGGCTGTGGCACATCAACAAAATAAGCAAAGTAGACAGCGGTAGCAGGATGGGGTTACCTATAGAGGAGGGAGATGTAGTGATGGTGCGAAATTGGGAACAGAAAAATCCTTGGAAGGATGCAATTGGTTAGGACCGTACCAAGTGTGCAAACGGTTAGGTGAGTCACGGTATATGTGGTTAAAGTAAGTGGCAAGAAAGAGGCTGGAGGAAGGAAACAAGAATTCGGGTACATGTTGATCAGTGTAAAGTGTCAAACAAAGCTGGTTGAAAATTAAAATACTACACTTGATATTTATAGCCATGAAGGCGCAAGGCATCGTTATCATCGGCTTGGTGACAGCCATAAGATTTTCTATAATCCCCAGCCTAAACATTAATGTGGAACAGACTAATGTCACGTGTGAGTATGAACAGTTCATTACACTGTTAATCAGTTGGAACTGGGACCCTGTTGATACCAAAACCTACACGACACGAGCATGGAAAGCCACCTGGACTAAAAATAACCGTACTTTCATATCTACAAACTGGTGTGTGGACATTTTTAACAGCTGGTCCAGCTGTGCATCAGAGCTCAAGACTGGATCACCTCAAAGCTACATGGACTGGGAACAAAAAAAATGGGTCTCGTTATAAACAGAGCCACACCAAAGGACAATGGTGTTTATGTGTTAACTTTGTCCTACTGTCTTTGGGGTGATAATAGTGTTTGTAACTATGCTGGTGTAAACAACTCATTACGTTTTGTAGTCTCAGATGCCATATATTTAACTGTAACACCAACCAAATGTCCAAATGTGACAAAAGGGCCAAAGAGTGGACTTACATCAACGCCTATTGATCAAATACTTGTAAATAATGTAAAGTACAGTAGAGTGCATATAAACTTAGATTTTTCTGCTTGGAATATAAATATTAACAGTAGTAGTGCTGACACTGGAGTGTCAAAGTTTTATGCCACCATGTTAATTGACATGTTAAGTGCCTTCCATGCCAAAACAGGGAGCATAATGGCCCCTCTTATTAGTAAAGAAAGGGTTAGTAATACTAGAAAGAAATGAGATCTGTGGGGAGACCTGGCTGGACTTTTTGGATCAGGAATGAGCATATGGAATAGGGCAGCCCTTGAGGCCATTAAGGGATACCAAGACCAGTTTAATACTAATACAGGAGAAAGGGTCTTGCTACCATTTACATTAGGCCAGCAAGGTTGAGCAATGGAAGAGCGTTTATCTGCATACAATATACATGAGGTAGGTCGATTGTTTAAAGAGGTAGAGCACAAAATTAACGAAGTTGTGGTTGAACATAATGAAGAAGTTTTTAATAATAGCATAAATACAGCTATCGTGTGTAGTGCTTATGGATCTTATGTTTTAACTCAAGTTAGTCAATTGTTAGAGGAGATTAATCATAATCAATTGCCTAATCAAATTTCTGACACACAGTTAAGATTGTGGTATTGTCCAGATTGCGTTAATGTTAATGATAGTAAGTGTATAACTTTTTGTATTAAAGCTCGAGCCCCACCTATGTGGTGGATTCGTAAGGTAACCAAAGTATATGTTAAACCACAAGTGTTTAGACCTAACAGTACACTTAGTAGCACCATGAGGGTGTCCCTCGTGGTAAGACTACCTCAAGTTGAGTATAACAAGGAGGTGTACTCCCAAATAGTAAAAGTACATTCCGTAGGGTGTTTACAAGGCCAGTATTATGCATATCGAATTTTGCCCCCAGAGATCCTAGTATGCAGTAATGATGGGTCCTGGGTAGCGCCAAACTTACATTGCTGTGAAGGAATAAATAGTCAATGGATATGCCAGTGTAACGTCATGTCACAAACATAACCCATCTGTGGGGAAATTCCCATGGGTCAAGCTGAAAATAATACTGCCTGGTGCCCTATCCAGTTAAAACGATGGTATACCCCACAAATAGTTGTAACCTATAATAGTATTAACCAATACTGTGTTGTTACAAATATACCTATCTTATTTTATGAAGGACAAATGTGTACTATTCACAACCCAAACTTTTGTATTATTCCCAAACATAACATTATATATTGGTGACAAGGTGTTTACCCTATTACCAACCTGGAGGATGAAAATTATAATGTGACATTTGATACCCCACACCAAGCATATGATATTAACAAGTATGCGCCATCATTTGGAGCTGTGATACTTCTCCTGTCTCTTAACGTGCAGTCACTTTTAAATCGGAAAGATACTCATTTGATACAAATCCAAAATACTGCCCATAAGGCACAAGCAGTTGTAAATGAATTGCTCAGTGAGAGTGATAATGAGCACTTAATTTATAGCTATGCAGGGGGACCCTTAGGAGTCCTGTCTTTTAAAGTTTTACTTGTGTTGCCAGTGGTCTTAGTGTTCTTGGTAATTATAGGCCTGTGTCGATTAAGACTTACTATTAAGTAAAAGTACGTAATAAGATGTACATGCTCGGGGAGTACCACTGTTTACAAATAATAATTAAGAAACATAGGGCCAAGGGGCTTGTAACAAGGGATAAAGAAGTGTGTCCCCATGTTTCAGGCTAACCTCATTTTGGTCTAAAACATAATGTGTTTGTGCAACAAATGATGGCCTATATAACTGAATCATATCAAAACTTGTAAAGCTACAAGTTTAACTAAGCCACAAGCTGCAATATTAAAGTGCCTTTTAATATTTGTACTGACCATTTGAGTAATAGAAAACAGGTGTCTTAAGTGTCTGCACAAACAGAAATACAGGGAGAGAGTTCAAATTATCCTTTGACTATCTTTAGTGTTTATTATTAGGACAGGCCAGAATAAATGCCTGTGTGCACATTCCTAAGTGCAAACCTATTTCTTCCTCCTAAGATCTTGGTAACTAGTAATGACAATTATTTTACTATCCTTATATAGTAATATAATTTACACTATCAATACATTTGTGCTGACTAAAAGATTAGCTAAAAAGAGAATTGCCTTTTAAGTTGATGTTTGTACTTGTTTTGTACCAATCATAGAACTCCATAGGAAACTGATAGTACTGTCTTCCACTATATAAGCAAGTCACCATGCACTGTTAGTTTGAAGAATGAAGAATGAAGGATGTACCACTTGTAATGTCTCGCTGTGATTATTGTTATAATCATTAAATTCTTCCTCCTCCAGCCTCATCTCCGTTCGTCTCCTTTCTAAGTATTTGTAATAGATAATTTACTAACTGTAATTTTTTCCAACGCTACACCAATGAATGGTCAGTCCTGGTAGCATGCTGTCAGTAAGGGACCACAGCATCCAGAGAGCAGAGCCCAAGAAAATATGTTAGACTGCTATTGGCAGGGCTGCAAAAACAGATAACTGGCTTGCACTGGGATGGTTTTATGGCCTCTTGAGGTGCCACTATGGGCGATGTGACCTCTAGTGATACTGTACTGAGCAGAGCAGTAGCAGGCCAAAAGGGAGTAAAACTGACTCTGATTACTGATATGTAAACGGCACTGAGTGGAAGGACCATGATCAGAGGTCAGAATGGGGAGACAGTACTGGGTGGAAGGATCATGGCCAGAGATAAGGAGAAGGAGATCAGGGAGGTTGTGAACAGCAATCGATGAGAAGGTAATACTAGGCTAGGTAATTTGAGGCAGGGGTATCTTATATGGAGCCTGAGTGGGGGGCTTAGTAGTGATAAGGAAGGAAGAAATAGAGGCAAAGTACTGATAGAAGCAGTGGCACTGGGACAGGAGTTGATGCTGGAGCTTGGTAGATGCTTGATTGCATCTCTACTGAACCTGTATGGTGCTGTAGCACAGATTGAACACCAAAAGAAGCTGAAGGGCTTCTAGGAACTGCAACAGTGAAGGATGGACGCCTGTGAGCCATAGAGGAGATGTATTGGAATCTGGAAGTAACAGGGTTTATTGAGCTGCACTGAATGGAACATAGAGCAGGGAGTACTATCCCCAAGTCCTCAAAGGGCTAAGAGTGTTACCAGTGGTAAAAAGAAAATGGCAGCCAATGGCCCCAACTGAGAAGGCAGGAGGGCTAGCAAGTGGTGAAGCCAAACTGCTGCAGCATTTGACAGGGAAGAACACTCTCAAGCCCAGAAGACACAAACCAAGGATGGGTAGAAGTCAGCAGCACACAAGGAGGCAGCACAAGCAGTAAAATACAGCAGGGGTGTAGTAGCAAGACGAGTGGTGGCAGAGGACAGGAGGCAAGAGCAAGGTAGGGCTGGGAGCACTATGAGAGTCAAAAAACAATAAACAAAATGCACAGCCGCAGAAAATTGACTAGAGCCGTGAGGGGCAAATTCAGCCTGCTTAGGTAGTGACTGAAAAAGTGGTCAAATCGGCTGACGCCTGAACCCCAGCAAGCTTGCAAATAACACAAGCCTCAGGACTGATCCCTACGGCACCCACTTCGTGACTTCTCTGACCCCAGAGAATTTGCCAATATCTGCCTCCAAAACAGTTCACAACTCATCTGTGGAGTTTGTCCCCCACTCCGTTCCTCTAGTTTTTTAACCAGCCTTCTGTGTGCTACAGAATCAAAGGCCTTACTGAAGTCTAGATACAAAACATTTATTACCTCACCCCAATTGGTATGCCAACAGAAGGGCAAAACCCCATCAGCGAAATCCCCACAGTGACATTTTTGACAAGTTTCAAAAATGTCACCCCCCTTAGAGTTAACTCCCGACTCAGAGTTAACAATTAATAGAGGGAGGGCACAGCCCCCTGCTGCGCCACCTGCATGGGGGGTTCGGGGGCACAACCCCCCCTATAGAAACACAGACCGATATCTGACAGGTGAAATTTCGGGGATGTCGCTATGCCGAACGTCGACAACATTGTTGTTGTGTCGGCAGAGGCAAACCGCCTCAATCCACCACCTTTGTAGCCCAGTCAAAACAGTCAATCAGGTTAGTCTGGCATGATCTGCCTGCCATGAATCTATGTTGCCTCTTGTCCTGTAGAAATACAAAATCACACATGCCCCCACAATCGTAAGCATCATGGGCTGCATATGCAAATCACCACAAAATATTATGCTGGTTCAACTTTAAGCAGAACTGCATGGTGCCGAAAGGCCTCTCACACAGTTTGCAAAGGGTGGCAACAGAAGACATAGATACGTATTTCGTCCTACCAGGACTCATCAGTATGCCTCGTCTGTTTGACACCCCAGTGGAATGAACCAGCTACCCTAAGATGGTCTATCTGGGTTATGTTGTGGTGAACCCAATTAAAACAAAAAACAATTTAAAAGACAAAGAACCTCTATGTGCAAGCACTGAGGCAATGGTTACCTGTTTTCCTGTAGCCTGTTTGCTTCCTGGTATTCTGCTAGGTGCCCCTTTATTTTTTTATATATGTTTATTAATTTTTTACATAAACAGACAATCAGTAGTCAGATACTTGTACAGCGTGTACAGCTGATGTAGCAACAGAGCTTCAGGTAAAATTGGTATACAAACATATAAAACCCCTGTATTCTAGAACAAAAGGCATTTCCTGAATTGCTGTGATTTTAGCTATGTTTTATTGATTTATTTGTGAATTTGTGAAGCGCCTTGATACTGTGAAAGGCGCTCAATTATATAAAGTTATTAAATTAGTTAATTATTAAAATTAAATGAAAAGGAGGGGACCTGAACAAGAACGTCCTTATAACTAAATCTAAGCAAACTTGCCAGCCTCTTCAGTGGTAAAGGCATGTCCATTTGGGAGAATCAGAAAAGGAGAATAACACAGCCGGAAAACTGATGTTTAAACCTGTTGCATGGCTAGGTAGAATACAAATAAAACAATTGACCCCCATCCACTAGTAGTGTTTTAGAACATGAAACCTAGCACAAAATAAAGTGCAGCTCTAACAGAACCTTTAACAACAGGTCCGACTGCTGCAGTGTCCCGAGACATGGGAGGTTATATGAAGGGACAATCATAATGGTGGGATTTCCCACATTTCAAGTTCAAGTTCAGGTTTATTGGCAGGAAAAAACTCTGTTGAACAGGCTCATTTACAAGGAGGTCCTAATTAACAACAGGGACATTATACAAGCACATACAAAGTAATATGCATTAAACACATGAATAATCCATGAGAAGAAAATAGGACAATAATATTTACATCATCTATACATAGGCGCAGTAAAGCTAGGAGTTAAATAAATGGTTAGTTATGCGTAACAAGATAGTACCTCATGAGGGAAGTAGAAACTACAAGGCCAGCAAGGAAAGTAAAGATAGTGGCACAGGCGGGGTGGGATTAGGTCAGAGGGAAGGGGGGCAGGATGGTAAAACGGAGGTAGGAGGGGGCAGACAAGGTGGAGGGAGTGGGAAAAATGAATATAACAGGGTGGGTCCATTGGCTGGGGCAAGGGTACTATGGAAGAGGCAGGGAGAGGAGGTAGAGATAGAAGGTAAAGACAGGATAGTTGTAGATAAGGGCAGGGACTGTTGAGCGACGATAGTGTGGGATACAGACTAGGGGTCGATTGTGTGATGATGGTAGTCATAATGATGACAAATAGCATAGCCCCAAAAAGAAGCAAAGCATAGGGAAACAAATAATATGACCCCATCTGTGCTACAACACTTGCAAATTGAGTGACAGTAACAACTGTCTCCCAGAAAACATAGGGGACAGCCAGAAAATGGGTATCACTGCCTCATAGTCCAGACCTACGTTGGCTAGGGAAAATGGAACTCACAGCTCAAGTGTCCTCAAAGTCAGAGCCATGTAGATCTGAAGGCTCTTTGCAGACCGCAAATTCCGGCTAAGTTTTCTCTGTCCACTAGCCCATATCCTGGGAATAAGAAAATTGCCACATTTTTCCATCATGCACCACCCAGAGCCAAGCAGGAAGCAGAAAAGAGTGGATGATCCCCAGGGCTCACAAGCAATGCATCACAGCATCAAAACCCTTTCTTGGCCCGAGTCTGGAATGAAGATCTGGATACAGTTTAACGTCTGCACCATTGATCTCCGGGGGTTAGGAGGCTGTAGCTGCTTGAAGGACGGCATCACACGTCTCCGAACCTGTAGACCTCAATAAGATGGTGCATGACTGGTTCATAGCTGCTGGATGAACTCTCAGTTAACATGGTAGGATTTTGTAAGGGATGACCAGAGAAACCCATCTTGCAGCATTAGGGACCCTCCGCAGGCTGCAGCTGGTGCACAATGCGGCAGTCCGGTTACTGGCGAGACTATCCCGGTCATGCCATGTGACTCTGGTTCTGCATGTCCTGCTGGTCAGGTGAAGGGTCCTTTTCAAGGTGGGCTTGGTCACCTACAAGGCCCTATACAGGCTGGGTTCTGGCTACCTGTCTAAGCTCCTGTTGCCTGCGACCTCTGCCTGCTCCCTCTGCTCCATTTCGAGGGGCTTCCTAGATGTTCCCAGATTTCAGCTCAAGACCTCTGGTGATCGAGCATTTAGTATCTCTGGGCTGACCCTGTGGAACACGCTGCCAGCTGCAGTCCTGGAGGCCCCCTCGATTGGTGTCTTTAAGCAGAGGCTTAAGGCCCATCTCTTCTGCCAGGCTTTTGGGGACTAAGCCATCTCCCCCTTACCTTATCTTCAGCTATTTTATATTTTATATTTATGCTTTTAAGAATATTGTTTTAGAGATTTATTTACTGCTATTGTACAAATGTTATTTCTGAATTTTGTATTCTGTTTTTATTGTGTATGGCGCCCAGAGCCTCCGGGATTGGGTGCATTAGAAATAAATTTGCCTTGCCTTGCCCCTGCAGCCAGCCCAGTAAGGAAGGTAACAGTGCTGTCCCTTTGACTCCTTCGAGGACCCCAATAATGCAGAGATTTCCTGCACAAATTTCATTTTGTAGAGTGTCCATGCAGCCAGAAGCTGGTCGTGTTCCTTAAGGGAAGCTGCAGCAGCTAGGGTTGTCACCATTCTTATGTCCGTGTCTTCTGTGGACCCAGTTAACTTCTGAACAGCCACATCATGAGATTCCAGTTTCTGCAATGATTTCTCTTAATTTAGAATCCATGGTCTGCATGGATTCAAGCATTTGTTGCCATGGCAGTTGTGTTGTAGTTGTTGAAGTTCAGGCTGCAGTACCGCCCGAGGCTCCTGTGGCCTTGCTAGTACTTGAAAGTGGATCTTTAGGCTGTCCCTGCTGCTGCGTTGTAGATTGGCCCATACCAAATCTGGTATCTGTCAATGCAGGAAAGCATTCTGGAGTGTAAGCTAAGCTTAGTTTTCAGATAAATTGCCTGAGATTTATGTTGGCATCTCGTGGGAGAGAGTTCTGATGGAGTGCTTCCAACTAGGAAGATGCCTTTCTAGCACCACCTATGGGGGATCCCTTTATGATGGTCTCAAGCAGTTTGCCTGCAATCGAGGGCAGACTGACTGGCCTGTAGTTATCAAGATCGTCTCTGTCTCTGCTTTTGAGGAGTGGCAATACATTGGCCACCTTCCAATCCGCTGGCACCACCCCTTTTGCTAGGGAGCAATAAAATAGATAAAATGTTTATTTTTATACAGGAGTACATGCCATAAGGGAAAATCCTGTTTACAAGACAGCCCGGTATCTGATGTTACATAAGTAAGACAATTGAACATCATATCACAATTTACATTGTGCATACATATCAGACATCAGGGATGGTATAGGGTGTGAAATGAGTCTCTTCGCGGATGACTCCAAGATGGGAGCAGTAGTTGAGGGAGAAGAGGGGAGGTTGGCCCTGCAAGGGGACCTGGACACCCTGGAAAGCTGGGCTCACACATGGAAATTAAATTTCAATATCACCAAGTGCAAGGTGTTGCATCTTGGTCGGGGAAACCCTAAACACAGGTACACCCTGGGAGGGGAGGTGCTGGAAGCCTCAACAGGGAAAAAGACCTAGGGTCATGGTGGATACATGTATGAATAACACTGAGCAGTGCAGGAGAGCAGCTAGCAAGGCAAACAGGATGTTGGGATGCATCGCAAGGGGATCACCTCTAGGAGCAAGGAAGTGATTCTGCCACTGTACAATGGACTGGTTAGACCACACCTTGAGTACTGTGTACAGTACTGGAGACCACACTTGAAGAGGGACATACAGCTCCTGGAGAGGGTACAGAGGAGGGCAACAAAGATGATACGAGGGTTAGGGGATTTGACTTACGAGGACAGACTTGAGGAGCTCTGCCTGTTTTCATTGGAGGAGAGGAGAGACAGGGGGGACATGATTGAGGTCTTCAAGTACCTCAAGGGAATAAATAGGGTAAACATGGAGGGGATCTTTAGACTAAAGCAGGGAGGCATCACCAGAGGGCATGGTTTGAAGTTGGAAGGTGGAAGGGTGAGGGGGGAAAAGAGGAGGTTTTTCACTGAGAGGTGGTGGACCCTTGGAATGCTCTGCCTGGTGAGCTGGTTCAGAGATCCACAGTGGAGAGCTTTAAGAGAGGTGGGACAGACACAGAAAGTGGATGTATCAGATGATGGCCTATCCCGGGGGGGTGGGGATGGATGATAGGGGTTTCTGGAGCACAAGGGATGGGAGGGTCTCGGCACCCAACTAAGGATCTAGGTTCGAGCAGACTTGATAGACCATAAGGCCTAATCTGCTGGCAAATAGTATGTTAGTATGTTAGTACATTGTCCGACATACAAATTCATAAACACATCACATACATTTACACAAAATTACAAAACTCATGTTAAGTCATAAAGGATCAACAGTTATAAACTATGGGGAACATGTGTTTTAATTTATTTTTAGAATTTAAGAATGAAGTTGTTGTTCTCGTTGAATGGGGAAGTTTATTCCAAAGCTTGGCAACTTGATAATTTAAAGTTTTCTCTCCTTGTTTAGTTCTGCAAACATTCACTTTTATCTTGTTTTCATGCACAGATCTTGTCAAGATTCGGGTTTACTCCTCGCTCTTTACCTTACTAGTAACTATAATATAATGTGCAGGATACTTGATAAAAAATGTATATATTAATCTTAGCAGTCTTACATTATTCCTAGGTTCCATAGTTTGCCAACCTACTTCTTTCAACATAACACAATGGTGTGTGTTAAAATTACAGCCCAGTATGAATTGAGCAATTCTAAACTGGACTTTGTCTATTTTCTCCAACATACATTTTGATGCAACCCTATAGATAATACTTCCATATTCCATGGTGGTAGAACCATCTGTTCGACTGTTTTTTCCCCAG
This sequence comes from Neoceratodus forsteri, assembly GCA_016271365.2. Classification (NCBI taxonomy): domain Eukaryota; kingdom Metazoa; phylum Chordata; order Ceratodontiformes; family Ceratodontidae; genus Neoceratodus; species Neoceratodus forsteri. Next base: position 1,335,274,028 of record CM057449.1, read on the forward strand.
TATTTCTAATGAGGCACTTTGAGGTTGTTAGTGCACCTATTTTCTTGCCCATACCCCCTAAGAGTCTCTGATATATGTTTAACAAAATTTAACTCTACATCTAATATTACTTCTAAATAGCGATAGTCAGTCACCTGTTCGATAGTTATATTATTTAAATATACTATGTTCATTTTAGGTTTATTTTTTGATCCGAAATAAAGTACTTTAGTTTTCCCTGTGTTCATGACAAGCCTGGACCTGGTGAACCACTCCCCAACACTAGTGAAATCCCTTTGAATTTTAGTTTCTAAGTCCAAGGTGTCCACTCCAGTAGTAACCAGTGCCGTATCGTCGGCATAAAGTCTTAGGTTTGAAAAATTAACTACTTGGGGTAAGTCATTATTGAACTTCAGGAGCAACAGGGGTCCCAATATGGACCCCTGTGGGACCCCTTGTTTTGTCCACTTGCTGCCAGACAGGGTCTGGGACACCGACACCCTCTGTGATCGTTCTGTCAAATAAACTTTGATTCAATCAGCCGGCCTGTCGGCACAGCGGTTGGATTTCCTCCTGTGACGCTGGCGACCCAGGTTTGGAAACGACCTGGGTCATCGGAGGGCCAGCCACGGGGAGAAGGATCGAGCATCCCACATACTGCTCTCTTTCTCCAGGGGGAGGGTGCAGTGTGTGACTGGCGCTTGAGGGACCCCTGGCAGAGGCCGGGGGCACCACAGCGACCGGCACCGGCAAGGATCCGGGGGAGCAGGATGGAGCTGGCTTATTGCACATTCCCACCCGCCTACAGGGGAAAAAGCCTGCCTACCCGCCTTGTAATGACACCCGCCCCGGCTGCATTCTGCTTCCAGGCAACCCCACTCTATCCTCATTTTGCAGCACCTGGCCAGAGGACTGGTGCCACGACCCCACCCGGTGGGGTAAGCCAGGGGGTACTGGGAGGGTGGCTAATGTGGGAAGCTGCAGTAACGAGGGGTCTGTGACCGGGCAGAAGTGCTGGCAGTGGGAGGCACCAAAAAGAGGTAAAATAAAAAAAGATTTGAGCCAATCCCAAGGGCTATCAGTAATACCCATTTGCTGAATCTTTTGCAATAGTAAGGAGTGGTCCACCAGGTCAGAGGCCTTCAATAAGTCCACAAAAAGCACCGTAGTTTCTAGACCTGCCTCTAACGAGGTTGCCACCAAGTCATTAAGCTCTATTCATTCATTTCATTTTATATTTTATTCATACAAGTTATATGCATACACAATAATGTGATGATACAAAATTATGTGAAGTAGGATTAACTCGATTGAGCTTTCGCTCATTTACAACAAGATCCCAAAGATTAAAACAGTAATTAATCACAAATGCAAGAAATGACATATAAACAGTAAATGGATACTTACAGTCAATCTGTAGATATAAAATAAACCACTCAATCAGGATTTCAGGCAAAAATAAAAAGAGGGAGGACATACAAATTAAATTTCAGGAATTACAATTAGAACAACATGGTCTAGTACTAATGGCAATTTTCTTATGCCAAGTCTTAATCCCTGTCCACAGATTCCTGCCCATTAAACTTTTAATGTTTACTGGTAGTTTTTTCCACTCTAGGGACCCCCTATAAATAACTGATTAACATTTGCTGATCTTAATGAGTTCAATTTATTCCGTTTTGTCACCCCTGCAGCTAGGGTTGTCACAATATGATGGTGTCACGGTATACCATGGTATCAGAAGTCACGGTATTGATACTGTGGACAATTTCTGATACCTCAATAACTATGATTCACGGTATACCACGTATTGAGACCTTTCAACTATTTTTTTTTTTTTTCATTGTCAGGGACAACTGTCCCTTACACGCCAGTTCTCCCTGATGTAAGAGTTCGAGGAGGCTTTTTTCATGCATAAATTTTTTGTGGATGTGACGTCTGCTGCAGTGCTATACAGATTGGTAAGGTAAGGTGTAGGTGTCCTCACCTGTCCAATCCATAATTGGACTGATGATGTCAGTTGAGAGACCTTCAATTAAATGTAAGTCAGTCGTTTGACTTCTTCCTTACTTTTTTGAATTTTCAGTGTTCAGTTTCAGTAACAGGACAACTTTTTTTAGTCATCTTGTAATTTGCATGCATCACGCAGAGTGCCACACAAGGCAAACAGAGGCCAAGTGAGTATTAAGCCACCAGTGATATATAAGTAATAACTGCTTCCTTAGTGGTAAATGGTGAGAAGAGACCATGAGCAACAGCATACAAAAGTCAGTGCACTGTGCGAGTGCGACAGCATCACTCACACAGTGCACACTGACTGTGCAGTACATACTAAGTGCAGCACACTGCTTGTACAAAAAGCCACACTATAAATGCACAATGCACATCATTATTGTCCTCTCGGAACAGAAGCAGAAAATGATGTACTGGTTTCAGAATGAGTGATATCCCTCCAGAAAAGTTAAACTACAACAACAAAACACATGTTTGTTGATTGGGCTTGAGCAGTGGGCATGGAATGGGGATGAGGGAGGGATCGGCAGCAGCACCCAGGCCCAGCACCAAAATCTGTTATGTTATTTTGTCAACAGTAACACTGTGTAACACAATGTCATGTCCTTTAATGATCATGTTAAGTTTTCTTATCTTTATGGATAACAGTTTTAATAAACTGTCTTTGGTTGGCTGTCACTGTGTGTGCAGACTCAGACTACAGACTGGTCAGCCATCTTATTCACGGGACCAGTGAGTGACAGATGACACCGCAGTGATCCTTCATTCACATTACTGTTAATTGTTGTGCTGCTGGTACTCTGTCTCGAGTAGTCATGCGTGTTCATGTTCATTTATTACAAGTCTGAACTGTAGAGAGTAGACAGTCCTGTCAGTCTGTCAGAGGAACAAAACTGTAAAGGTTAGTCAGAGGATGAGATACACATGGAGAACTTTTTCAGGTTCATTTTTTTGTTGTTTGATAATAACACAAAAATTGTCATAATGCCAATGCCATTTGCATTTGCAAATTGCAATTTTACATTACACTTACACCCCACATTTTTTGGTTTCAGTGATAAGAATTGACACTAGTCTGTGTGTTCCTGCAATTTTCATCCCCAGTTGTTCCCCAATCCCCTCCCTCTATCTGATTTTGCAACACTAAGTTACTGCTGCCCAGCACCCCTGCAGTGCAGATAATGAATTTGACGCCCACCAACACATGCCATATCCGGAGTGCACTCTGCTTGCTAATCAAAATTCTCTCTGACATCTGCTGCTGTTGCTTCCTGACTCCGAGTCCGAGTCCACCCTACCAGTCCTCCTTTTGTGATTTGTGATGACTGTTTCGCACTTGGCATTGCCTATTCTACCGAGCTAGCATATTCAGTGAAGTTGCTGTCTTGTCTCATCTGTCTGCTTGATGCACCCTCAAGTCCCTCGAGTCCATTAACACTGTGGAGCACTTCCTATCTCTCTCTGTTTGCTTGCCTGATGCCCCCACTAAAGTGGTCCCTAGGACAGAGTGAGTCCTACTCCTGACTCTGGGCGAGTCCTCTCTGACTGACTCATGTTATCTGTGTCACAAAACTTTGGTTGGCTGGTTCAGCTGAGCTCTTGGCTGACTATGGCTGGGGGCTACCCAACACAAAACCAATAAGAGAAATTACTTAAATTGCATAATTACCCTTAGCCTAGCTGCTAGCTTAAAAATTACAGTCCCTTGACTCAGCAGCCACCAACCACGGCGCTGAGGATATATAGGCTAATTCCTTTAATGGCACGCAGGACTCCAGTCCTCCTGAGTCACTCACCATATCATGAGACTTGCCTCACGAGTTCCGAGTCTGAGGTGGCGACAAGATGACTCGAGTCACTTGGGGGGGGGGGGGCTGCTACCTAAAACAAAGCCTAATGGAAAAAGTAATTTAAACTCATAAATTCCTTAAATAGCTAGTAGCTTAAAAAAAATAAAAGCAGAAACATGAGTGTTTGCCACCGCCATGGTATTGAAGATATGTAAGCGGATTCCTTTAATGCCAGACTGGACTCATGTCACAGTCACATGATTCGACTCACAATAGCACGACTCACGCAACCAAAGCAAGTCAAGTAAGCAACTCACATTGGCTCACTGCCTCAGCTGGAGGCTACTGTAGCTAAATACCTATTACCTACTTTAGAAAAGGAAAAAAGCAGCCAGCCAGACAGCCACCATGGCATTTGGGATATATAGGCTAATTCCTTGAAATTCTGCCATCTCTCACAGTTGGCTCAGCTCAGCTGATTGACTCATGACTGTTGGCTTGGCTTGGACTCAGAATCTCGGACTCAGTGAGTGGCGAATGCAGGCAGGTGTTGTATTGTGGTTGTGGTGGTAGGATACTACATTGAGAAAGTGAATATGGCCAGCCCAGTGGCACTGAGGGTTGAGGCGCTGGACACCACACCTCGCACCACGCCGTCAGCCGGGGTTGGAGAACAGACTCGGGCCACCGGGGGTTGGCAGGGGAGGAGAGGGATTGATCGTCCAAGTGACTGCTGTCCCTCTCTGGGGTGGTGGGTTTCCAGTTGTCGGTACACTTTCGGCCCCTAGCGGAGGCTGGGGGTGGTGCACTGGCAATATTCAGTGGGGATGAGTTGGGGCATGGTGCCAGGAGAGAGCACGTGCAGATGTGTGTGTACTCCTCCTTGGCACCATTGCACGCCCCACTCACACAGGGATAGAACAAGGGGAAAAACATGGCAACTGGTCACGGCAGCTTGATGGCCATCCTACGGGGCGCCCGGCTCAGGGGACATCACCAAACACTGGATTCTAACCAGGCAGAGATAGAGAGGGGGTCTCCACCACCCCACCATGGGGGGTAAGCCATGGGGGTAATAGGTGAGGGTCTCCAAGGAGTTGGGAGGTATGAATGGTGGCCGCAGGTTCAGGATGCACAGAAGACCCAGGCAGACCGGGAGCCAGATAGGGAAAAAAGGATTGGCAAAAAAAAAAAGAGAAAGTGAATATGAACACAGATCCCGCCAGATTTAATTGCACTACTTACTATTACTTTTACTAACTTCAACTGGGGGACTTGAGGGCAGGTTCTTGGAGGGAGCCCTAGGCTGTGAGATGAGGGTGGAGGAGGGACACTCAGCCTAGCCATAGCCAGACAGTGAGCTTTGATTTTCCATCAAAACTTTTCTGATTCTAAGTAGTGTTCTTCCTGTAACTGCTTCTAAATGTAGTAGCACACTACTTCAGTATAGTGCAACTCTTTCTGCATCTACAACTCTTGTCTGCACCACCACGAGGAATGGAGTGAGCAGACATTCTTTTCATATTCATCAACTGTCATCTTTAAGTTATTGACAATTTAACATAACAAAAATGTAAATCAAACAACTTACTACTCATACTCACTGTGCTGTTTTTGTATGGTCCTTTCGGTATTGATAGCATTTTGTGCTGTAAGCTAAGAGTATACTAAAAAACTTTACTTATAATGGTATGTCACTCATGTGTTAGACTGCAATGAAATGAAACTTTTTTTTTTATATAAATCTTCTTATAGTGCTCAAAGTTCCATGCTCATCATCAGGTCAGGAGGAATCTGACTTAGTCAATAAAAAATATATATGTCTTGCACATACTTGATTCATTATCTTTATTTTCTCTCATTAAATTCATAATGTGTAATTTACTAGTATATTAACTGCTTTTACACATCACATTTGGTTAAAATTGCATTATTTTTGAATATTGTAGGTTTTCCTATTGGAATGCATCATACCGTGGTATCACAATAACCACAGTATCACACACCGCGGTTCATCAGGTCACAAAATTTCACAATCGTGGACAACCCTACCTGTGGCTATGTATGGAGGTATGGCAGCCAGCCAACATTTGTACATAAATGCAAGTAAGTGTTCCTGTCTGTATTCAAAGTTTCAACCAATCTAGTTGATTAAACAAAAACACTTATGTGTAGTACGTGGAACAGTCAAAATAAATCTAGCCAATCTATCATGACACACCTCCAGTCTCTATAGATCACTCTTTTTGCCACTAGCATATGCAAAATATGCATAGAAAAACATAGGCATAATCATACAGTTAACCACCCTCCTTCTTAGTTCTGGTCCCATACAATGTCTCTAAGCTTTTTCTCCACACTTTTAATTAAATTATCTATATGAGTTCCCCAATTGAGGGACTCATCTAGCCATAAGCCTAAATATTTGTAGGACTGAGCCTGCTGGATCGGGGATCCCTCTAGGGTATCCACCCTCAGGGTCAGACTCTCCTGGGCATTCTGTAACTGGTGAAATAATAACAACTGTGTTTTTTTTTTGCAGTTTAAAACTAAACAACTATCTCTGAGAAAAACTTGCAGCTTATTAAAAGCCTTTTGTAACTTATCTTGAATTTAGTTTACTATGAGATCTGAAATGTAAATAGTAGTATCATCTGTATACAAATGAAAAAGAATAGATGGATCTGTAAAACTTAACCCATTAACATAAATATTAAACAGTAAAGGTCCCAGGATGGAACCCTGAGGGACTCCTGATCCAACAGGAACAAATCCCAACATCCAACCCCTCAAGGACACCATTTGAACTCTGCCAGCTAAATATGAGGAGAGCTAACGGAAGACTAGGCCCCACCTAACCCCAGACGCACCACCCTGGATAGGAGGACACCATAATCCAAGGTATCGAAAGCCTCAGATAAATCAATAAAGATTGCACTCTCATTCAGGGTCATCTGAATATCACCAGTGACCTTGACTAAAGTGGAATTAGTACTGTAAGATTTTGTAAATCCTGATTGCATGTTTTTCAGTAAACTTTGGGACTCCAGGTACCCAACAATCTGAGTAGCCACAAGTTTTTCAAAGATTCTTGAAACCTGGGACAAGAGAGAGATAGGACAGTAATTGCCCATCTCTGACTTGCTTCCCACTTTGAAAAAGGGCACTATTTTCGACTGTTTCCAGGCACTAGGGAATTGTTCTATGTCAAGGGAAAGATTAAATAGATAGGCCTAACGTTAGGCTACCACCGGAGATGCATACTTTAATAATTTAGATGGAACCCCATCCAGACCCATAGCCTTAGCAGTATTTAGATTTAACAATTTCTGCAGAACTGTATCCACAGAACTCCTTAAAAAGAAAAACTTATTGATTGGACCTCCAGCTGTACTCTGCTGTGCTGAGTCTATTCCTTGTTTATTTTTTAAACCAACATTGCTGAAGAGTTCATTAAATCTGTCTACCACCAGTTGAGACAGTAGTATCATTTGACCATCAATTGTAAACTCATTAGAGACTTCCATCCCTCGGCCTTTTAAGAGAAAATTAACTGTCTGCCAGAAACCTTTTGGCTGTTGAAGACATTTATCATCTACATATTTTGTATAAAATCTTGGTTTTGTGCTGAGTCAGTTTAATATCCACGCCTGAGTCCAGCTTGATAAGGTGTTAGTAAGTTATATTTATCTAAATATTCCATTATCTGCCTATGTACATGTTTTTCCAAACATTTTGAGAGTATTGAAAGTAGCGCTATTGGGCGATAATTACCAGGCTTATGATATTCTCCCCCTTTATAAATTGGAATGACTTTGCTCTGCTTCCACATATTTGGAAACATTCCTGAACTTAAACTCCAATTAAATAAGTAAATTACTTTTGGTGCAATGTAATCAGCTGCAGTTTTCAGAAATGTTCCCTCTATTTCATCAAGACCTGGAGATTTGTGTACTTTTATCTGTTTTAGATTCTTTTTCACCTCAAATACACTTAGTTTTTTAAACCGAAAAGGTGGATTTTTGTTTTATGTATTGGTTCCTCCTGTACTTTAATAGTTAGTAAGGTTTTGGTTTCTATCCCTGGTAGATTAATGAAATAGTCATTGAATATGTTTGCAATTTCCTTTGGTTCCTTCTTTAGTCCATTCATGAGTTATCTGCTTTATATATTATTTTCCCTTTTCCTGGACTAATAATATCATTTACTGTCTGCCAACAATTTTGAGGTCTTTATTTCCTTCTACCTTGCTCCTAAAATAGTTACACTTTGCTTTTTAACCTGATTTCTACAATAGTTGCTTTTAATCTTAAACTTATCACAATCCCTACTTTGTTTTGTTTTCTTAGCTACTTTCCATAGCCTATTCTTTATTCTTCTGACCTTTAACAATTTATCACTGATCCATGGTGCTTTAGCACTTCTCTTTTATGCCTCACATTTTGGTGCATGTTTATTGCATAACTCCAAGAATCTATTGCAAAGTACTCAGTAGCTGGATCCAGATCAGGGATTAAAAGACTTCTCTCCCAGTTTTCCTTCTGAATGTCCATATTAAATCTATCTACATAGAAGCTTCTCATATCTGACCCATCCCTACTGTTTTCGCACTGTGCTTGCTGAAAACAGTTTGTTATAGCCATATTAAATTATGGTCCCTAAGATAAGGTGGCAAAATCCTATAGATTGCATATCAATCTGTGGGGAGGCAAATATAAGGTCCAGCACTGTTCCTTCTGATCAGTCAGTGTTGCCAGCAGTCTGACTCACCTCCCTCAGCACCCTAGAATGCATGCCATTAGGGCCTGGTGGTTTATTCACTTTCAGAGTCTCAGTTCCCTTGAGCACCTCTCTCCTGATTCCAGCCCCACCTCTAGCCTTTGTCCCTTCACTCCTAGAGCTTGAACCCCACAGTCTGGGAATAGCCCACTTTCCTTTACTGTAAAGATTTAACAACAATCTTCATTCAGCATATTTGCTTTTTATTGTTCTGTTCTACCCATTCCTTCCACTTCTCAGTCTGACTATTGCCTCGTTTGTTTTCCTTTTCTCGTAATATAAGGAAAGAAGGCTTTTTCTCCTTCTTGACTCCTTTCCAGATTTCCTAGCCTTCTTGCCTTAGCACTCCTGACTATCCTATTAGCCTCTTTTAGCTTTTCTGGATGTCTTTCCCTTTTGATCCCATTCTGCTCCCCCATGTACTTCAAAATGCAGCTCATTTTGCTGTAGCTGACACTCCTACCCACTGGAGAACCATATCATTTTAATATTCCCTGTTCTTTCCTACCTTTGTCAGACATGTATTGGTCATGTATATCATCCCTCTTAATGATTTCCCATTTGGCATCTATCCATTCCACCCTCCTAATTCTGCTAATCCTTCCCTGATCAACTCTCTCATCATCCCGTAGTCTGCCCTTTTGAAGTCTAGGACTCATGTTTTAGAGTTTAAATGGTGGGCTTTCTGAGCTACAGTATGTGAAAGCACTGTTTGTAGTCACTGGAAACCAGAGGTTCCATCACCCTGTCATCCCCCACGGGATCTCTGTTGGAGAGTACCATATCCAAGATAGCCCTCTGTCTGGTAGGTTGCTTACTACACAAGAAAACAGTCCTGTAGTGCCTTTACTGACTTGTAACACTCTTGGCTGCCGGAATCTTCTAGCTCACATCCGGTAGTTAAGGTCTCTCATTAACACACTGTCACCCTTTCCTGATGCCATTCTCATTTCATCCCCCAATTGGGGTGTGTGCATGATGAATAGTATTTCCTGAATACTACAAATAATGCAATATTCATTGTTCGCATACAAATAATGAACAGTGGCACTGTTATTTGTATTCAGGAAATACTTAAAGAAACTTTGTAAGATTGTGTAGAGGGCTTGCTTCTTAGCCTGGTACACTAATGATATGATAGTCTCTTTGTGTCAAAATTATAATTTTTAGTAATGTCCTGTAAGGGAGGGAAGGGATTGTAACTCTGGCCGAACTGCTGGCCAGCCAATCCCTTCCACTTCCCAGTCTGCTGACCATGCCCCCACACTCAGACATTTGTGATGTCTTACCACAGGGGCACAGGGTGCACCCTATTGAATACTGCATTGGAGGGTTTCAGAACATTACTGTGCATGTTTAAGTTGCCTTTGATACAAATGAAAGCCAGCACACCACCAAATGGGCTCTTATTAATTCAGTGGTGGCTTTCATTTGTATAAAAGGTAGCGAGAACATGCACAGTAACATTTTGAAAACATCCCCCAAAGCATTCAATGGAGTACACCACTGTGCTGTCCCTGGTAAGACATCACAAAACATCTGAGTGCCGGGGTATGGTCTATTTTATTACTCAATGAAGCCATTTAAAAAAAAGAAATGAACTGTGAATGTAACTTGACCTTTTGCACTTCCATTTGACCTCCCTAACTTCTGCCTCTATTTTTTCATCACTTAAAGGAGAAGCCCTTTTGTTTGCCCTGCGTCTCTGCACGGTTTCTCTCTAACAGAAGTGTGGTTTGTAGATCTCCTGTGATATGCTACTGAGTGACTTATTTCCAGAAAGGGTGATCACAGTGTCGCTTTGCTTTTCTTCTGTTTTGATGAGTGTAGCTCAAAACATTCTTGTGATTGAGTACTTTTACACAAGAGATATAGTTTAACATTTGTATATTACTTTAAATTGTGGTAACTAGTATCAGCACAAGCTTGTACTTCTTTGATTATTTTGCTATTTGTGAATTAAGACACTGGCTTTTATCAACATACACCATAAATGGACTTTCAAAGTTATACTGAGAAATTTAGAAATGTATGGTTATTATTAATTGGTAGAATTGACCCTTTAGCTATATGTCAGTTCAGTTCAGAGCACAGTGAGTGTGAGTCAGCAGCAGAGGGCAGTGCTGTGAGGAAGGTGTCTGCCAGACAGCCCTGAGGCTGGGTGAAGGACCTTTGGTCATTTTTCTCACCCTAGTGAGTGAGACATCAGCAGTACTACAGGAAGTGGTGGAGATCGTTGCTAGCAAGACTCCAGTGGGTCACTGTTGCGAGAAGTGAATGGGATTGTGAGATCCAGTGGGTCCAAAGGGCAGTCCCCCAAGGGACCGGAAGATTTCCAGCTGCCCAGCTCAAAGATGGAGAAAGTCTCAGTAAAAGCTAACAGAAAAGGGAAGAAGTGTGTTTCTTCCAAGGTCCATGTCTGTAACAAAGGGACAAACAAACTGTGAGTACAGTAACATGGAAGTGTTCTTTTATGGAGTCGTCTGGTGCTGTATGTGCCCAAAGACAAAGCTAGATTACACCACCCTGGACCCCAGTTCTCACCACAAAAATGTGCTGAATGTTAAATTGTAACTGTGTGGAGGCCTGTAGCAATCTGAGGGGGTTGGAGGATCTGATTTGTGTAACCCGGATGGAATGGCAGAGGCTGGCTGGGGCCAGGATGGGCAGAACCTCATCTAAAACTCCAGTCAGGGCTGACTGGTTCGCGGAAGGGCACAAGGTTACACTGGGGATATTAACTTAGCCCATTGCATCAGGAAGAAATATATTTTAAGTGTGTGGCAACCCCCTCGTAATAGAAACTTGTGGAAAAATAATGTCCTTTAGGTCCCTAGTACAGAGGGAAAGGGCTGTTTGAGGTTCTGTGACAGAAATGTTCTGTGACAGAAATGTACAAAAACCCAAACTGTCTATTCTGGAAAAGAAAGTGATAGTTGTGAAGTCTGCATTTACAATTGTCAAACCTGGGGGACCACCCCATTCTGTGTCCATCTGTATCCGAATAAAGCCAAAGTGTACAATCCCATTTCCAGTAGTGGACATTACACCTGTGCTTCCCAGTATGAAATTGTTTGTGGACCCCCTCAGAAGATGGACATAGCATAGCCCTAGCACCTCTATCCAAGAACTTGGTGTAAATATAAATGCTATTTTGCACCTAACCTCCCGACCTCTAGATGCTGAGCCAGGTATTCACCCTAAAGCCAGGGATGCTGCCTATTTTTATACAAACTTGTGGTTTGTTGCCTTGTCTGGGTACAAGTTTGGGGGGGTCCTGGTTACAAAATGCTGCTCTTGGCCGGGGTAAGGGTTGCACTTAAAGTAAATTACAAGCAGCACTTTTATTTCCAGAATAGAAACATAGTGAATGCAGTAAAGACCAACAGTCCATCCTATCTGCCTGAATTCCATATTTAACCCTGGAACCTTCTGTACTGTTCCTCCAGCATCTTACCCTCCCCATCCTTCCTCTAGTTCCCCTCCTGGCTTCTGTCACTCCAAGCAACCACTATGCCCTTCATTCTATCCCAGCCGTGCTTGAAACCACTAATGGTTTTAGCACCCACCACTTAGGCAGGCAGACTGTTCCACGGCTCCACAACCCTATCTGTAAAATAATACTCCCTCCTGAGTCTCCTGCCTGTTAGTTTCCACTCTTGTCCTCGTGACCATGAACTAGTAATCAAGCTAAGTAGTTCCCTGCAGTTCACCTTGTTAATTCATTATAAGAATTTGAAGGTCTCTTATCATATCTCCCCTCTCCTTTCTGGTCTCCAGTGAGTATATGTTAAGTGCTTGAGGTGCTCCTCATAGGACCTGCCCTTTTGACCCTGAATATTTTCTTACCCTGTGCTGCACTGTCTCCAGCCTATCCCTATGTTTCCTGAAGTGAGGACTCCAGAATTGGACACAGTACTCCAGGTGTGGTCTCACTAAGGATCTACACAGGGGAAGTATTACATCTTCCAGTCTGCTGTCAATACCCCTCCTGATACATCCCAGCATCCTACTCGCTTTGCTATATGCCTTGTTGCACGGACTCAATTGTTTGAGGGAGTCACTGATGATAACTCCATGGTCCCATTCCTCAGCTGTAGTGCTGTCACCCCCTATCCAGTACCTTGTCCTGGGGTTCTTTTTCCCTCAGTGCAGTACCTTGCACTTTTTGGCATTGAGTTTCAACTGTCAAACCTTGACGCCTCTCTAGCTTTCATACATCACTTTGCATTTCCTTGACTCCTTCTCACTGTCCACCTCCCACAGAGCTTAGTGTCATCTGCGAAGAGACACAGCTGCCCAGATTCCCTCACTAATATTGGTTGACGGACATGAAGAGGGTGGGTCCCAGGGCAGATCCCTGTGGTAAGTTGCCTGACTTGACCTCATTGACCACAACCTCTGCTACCTCCCTAGGGGTCGGGTTACTATCCCATTTACTGTGGCCTTAGCTCCACCCAGATCCTCCATCTGCTTCAGCAAGTGTCTGTGAAGCACAGAGTCAAAAGCCTTGTTGAAGTAGAGCAAATCCACAGCATGGCCCCTATCCAGTTCTCTCATCACCCAGTCAAAGAAAACTATTAAGTCAGTCTGACAGGACCTCCTTACCACAAATCCGTGCTGTTTATTGTCCTGGAGTCTGTTGCTGTCCAGGTAGTCCACAAGGTCATCTTTGACCACTGACTCCATCAGCTTCCCTATAATAGTGGTAAGGCTGACAGGTCTCGTAGTTCCTGCATATTCTTGCCCCCTGTGCTTTATAAGGGGTGGAACTACATGTGCCTCTCTCAATTGTAACTAACCCTATCCTTACAGAGCTGTTGGATAGACCTATCAGGGGTTCAACCAGTTCTGCTGTCAGCCCCTGAGTAACCTCAGATGCAACCCATCTGGTCCCAGAGCATGGTCTATTTTTAGTGCTGCTAGCCCTTTCTGGGCTGTTTCACTTGTAAATATTGTCTGCCACATCTCTGGGACCACCTTGGTGGTCACTTTAATGCCTCTCTCTCTGGCAAAAGCCCACCATCATCCTTAGTGAAAACTGAGCTAAAGTAATCCTTAAAGAGCTACTGACACCTCAAAGAAAACTTTAAAAAGCATAATAATTGTGTACAATTCTGCCTGCATTCAGTTTATGTTTTATATATTTCTCTTCCCCATTATTTATTACTACAGATATTTGTGTGTATATATGATCTTTATCCCTTAGAGTTCCTTTAGAGTCCTTCTGCCTCTGTAGGTTACTCTCTACTTCAAGTCATAATCCTCTGTTGTGACATCTCGGTCTGTTGCCATGGAGTAACTGTGATGTCACAAGCAATACTCTGTGACTTCAGGTAGGGAGAAAGCTGCAGGAATGACAAACTCACACGAGCAAAGATCCTGTTTTCATACAGATGACTGAGGAATACATCACTAATGGGAAATACAAGCTGGACTGTGTCTAAATATTAGGGTTTTTTAAAGTTGTCATGAACATGTCACCAGCTCTTTAAGGACAACAGCCTTTTGCCTGTCTTCCTCTATCACCCTCCCCCCCCCACTAGCCTTAAGATTCTCCCTTCTTTCTTTCTTTTTTCCCCTATATATCAGAAGAACTGAAAGCATTTTTACAAATCTTTTTTTTTTTTATACTTTCTTTTTCTCCCTCCTGGTTTTTCCTACCCTCTTGGTCCTTCTTCTTCAGGCCTTTCAGTGCTCTAAGCCGTCCCTGGATCTGCCCCTAGAGTGCCTCCTCTCCTTCCGTGCACAGTGGGGTCTTGTCAGGAGTGGTGGTCTGAGCGGAGAGGCCATCATCCAGGACTGCAAGGGTGATTTTTCCCCCTTATCTGTTCCATCCCCTGGGGATGCCAGCGCTTGGGACTAAGTCCTGAGAGGTGACATGCTGACGCACGTCTAGCCACTCATGCACCGTGCGGCCCCCCTCCCGACCCTAAGTTGGAACCGCCCGTCCCTGTCAGGAATCGGTGCTTCCACCGAATCCTTTATAGAATGATGGGCGCTTAGCGTCCGGGTATCCACACCCTGAAGTGGAGGAGAGCATCCCGACGCCTGATCCTCCTCCCTCAGTTAGCTCCCCTCGGCTCCCCCAGGTCCACACCAACCCGGTCACGGGCGTATATCAAGGTATGGCATCCAGCGCTCAACCCTCAGCGCCACGGGCCGGCTCATTTTACAAATCTTAAAGGACATGACCCATTTGCTGGAGGAACACACTTGGGAGCTGTTGGGAGTATGGAGTGAACCGGAAGAGACAGAGAGATGCCAACTGTAGAGAATATTAGAGGAACTTTTTCTCCTTTGAGCGAATTGCGCTAAAATCCAGAAGGAACCACTGGTAGACTAAAAGCATTGAAGCATATATGAATGTCGGAAGAGCTCCTTGAGGTCTTAAAATTATTAAAGATCCCTCCTTTGGTCTTGATGACGAGGACTTTGTAAGTAAATGGCATGCAATATCAACTGAAGCTACTATTAAATGGATGGATCTGATAGAAGAAAAGTCCAAAAAAGATCAGGAACAAATAGATGCTGACTTGAAAATAAAGGAAGTAGACTTACAGAGATTCTCAGGGAGAGAAACTTTGTTAGATTTAAAACAGAGACAAAGAGAGAGAGAGAGAGAGAGATGGATTGAGAGAGAGAGAGAGATTGAGAGAGTTTCAGTTCCAGGAAAATAAACTGTGTGCTACTATAAAATGTGTTAATTTGAGATGAGAATGACTTCCAGAAGCTTACATATTTTCAATTGGCCAAAACAACAGAACTATAAAAAGCAAGGCAGAAAACAAAAAGTGCAATTTAAGCCAATATCTATCCTTAAAACTAATATAGTGAGAAAGGATGATGCACAAAGTGGAGCGAGTGATTTAAGTCATAACAGTGGAACGAGTGGTACGAGTGCATTTGAGACCAGTGACTCAGAGAGCCCAAGGTTTTTTTTATGACTTCCCATAAAGAGACTGTCGAGGAGAGGCAAACGCAAAGGGAAGTATCAGGCAGTAGAAAGTGAACAAGGAGAGAAAGGAGGAACATCGGAGGTCAAGGCGTCAAGCCCAGAAGAGGTGCTCTCAGCATTGAACACTGAAAGGGAGACTGTTGACCAGAGGACAATATAATGCTCTTAACCTCTTCATCACTAAATTTCTTATGGTTCAATGTAAACATGCCCAGAGATCACCCAGAGAATTGAGGGTAAACAAACAAGATGGCTAAACAAAGACTTGCTCAAAAGTGTGCATCTTACAGATAAACTCTGGAAGCGCTACAAAACATCAGGCCAGCAAACAGATTTCAACACTTACCATACGCTACAGAATTCGTGTAAAAACAAGTCAGAGCTGCTAAGAGCAAGTACTGTGAAAACCTACTGATTAACTCTGCCAATGATCCCTGAAAATTCTGGTCACACATCAAATCCTTCCTAGGATCCTCACAGTCAACTACCCCTCGTGATATGCTGACAAATGATGTGCATTGCAATGACTCACAAACCATAGCTAATTCTTTCAACCTGCATTTCTCTGATCTCTCCCAATATACCTCTTCCTTCAATCTCACTGCAGTGTCCTCCACTCCTCATCAGGAACCTGTCTGGATAAGTTGGAAATGTTGTCCCCCGTGCCTCCTTATACTCCTCCATTCTATTTTAAGGCTGTGTCTAGAAAGGAAGTCCTGAAGCTCCTGAGGTCCGTTTCTGATCATACGAGCTCTGGCTCAGACTCCCTTGAACCCCGCCTCTTGAAACTTGCAGCTCCCCTTATTGCATTACCGCTGGCCAAAATGTATACATTATCACTTTCAGGTGGAGTGGTCCCTGACCTCTGGAAAACTGCTCGGATCACACCTGTACTTAAAAAAGGGGATCCTAAGGTTGTCATGAACTACAGACCAACTGCTATACTCTCGGTACTGAGCAAAATCCTGGAGAAAATTGTCGCAACTCAGACAGCTGATTATCTACTTAAGTACAGCCTGCTCTCGGATACCCAACATGGCTTCAGGAAAGGACATAGCACAGCAACTGCACTCCTTAAATTCACTACAGACACTCTTTCAAAAATGGATACTAGCAATCTGACTGGGGATGTCTTTATTGACCTCACAAAGGCTTTTGACCTTGTTGATCACACTTTGCTTCTCTCCTCGCTTCAACACCTGCATTTCTCCTCCTCTGTTGTTGACTGGTATGAAAGCTACCTGACAAATAGAACTCAAGTGGTGAAATTTAATTCCTCTCTATCAAACAGTACCACCATTAACACTGGTGTACCTCAGGGCTCCATCCTGGGGCCCCTCCTATTCTCTCTTTATATAAATAACATTGGAGCTGCTCTAAAATCCTGCTCTGCTATTCTATATGCTGATGATCTTGTCATCTATACAAGTTCTACTAATATAGACACTATCAACACAACCCTTTCCTCTGACTTTAACAGTATCCAAAACTGGCTATATGACCACAAACTGGCTGTCAACGCTAGCAAAACTAAAGCCATGCTGCTTGGATTGGCCCCAAAGCTCCGGGCTTGCACAACAGCACTGACGGTGCAGGACTTAGAAGGTCAGTTACTGGAATGTGTGACTTCTTTCAAGTACCTGGGCATCCTGCTACATCAATCTCTTGATCTTAATCTTCATGTACAGTTTGTTTGCAGAGCTGTCAACTCCAAACTGGGTGTTGCATATAAGACTAGTTATATACTCATGCCATTGGCTAAAATGGCCATTGCGAAGGGATTCTGCTCCCACCCTAACCTATGGGGCTCCTTATTTGGGGCTGCTCATAAAACTGACCTACTCAGATGGGATATTCATTATAACAAACACATGCTTTAAGAAAACTGCGCTCGAATCTGCTGATTGCTGATACCTGTTCCTGCTTTCACCCTACCTAATGACTGATGTCTCTAGCCATACAGTAGTATTTCCTCACCTCTATATAACCCTCTTACTGCCTCAGCCTGTCCCAGCTCCCTTTCCCTGCCCATATACAATCTTGCACTGCAGGCACCTCCCTTACACTTACATGCACTCATATAATCACATTTCGTGGCTTGCTCCCCTCTTCCTCACTTATCAACCTTTTCCTTAATGACACCCCCTGCTCTCAATGGTTATTTCTTCCTTTTGTATTACCTGTTTTTGTTTTTGTGTGCTTTGTTCTGTTCATATGATATGTCACATGATAATTTATTGTCCAAGGTCCTCTCGTCATTGCATAGGTAGGCATCTATGAACTTATGAATGGTCTACTCTATATGTCTCTGATATATTGTATCCACTTTAACTCATTGTATGTAAAGCGCTTTACTTTGTATGTTCTGATATATTGTATCCTCATTAACTCATTGTATGTAAAGCACTTATAAATTGTTATCCTGTTAAGTTTCTGCATGTCTGTACTCTCCTGGGTCGTGCCTGAAAATAGTCATTTTATGGCTAGTGCACTTATCCGGTTAACAAAAGCTAAATAAATAAATAATCAATCTGTCAAATCACGTACTAACAGACAGTGAAGTAAGTGTACTTAGTAAGGGACTCTTTTATTCCTACCACGGATATTAATTTTTTGAAACTTATATAGATTTGAATAGGTTATGTAGATCACTAAATTTGAAATGTTTCTACTATAAGGGCAAAGACATGGATGGAACAGCTAATTTGAATGTGGAATTGAGGCGATGAGGTTAATATATGCCTACATGAGGAGATGCTAGAAGCATTAGAAATATATGAAAGTGGTAATGCAAATTTGGAAGTTGGTAAAACCAGTCAGAGGACCAATAATGGTGGAGAAAAATTAAATGTGTCAAGAGAGAAAGACGTAGCACATTCTGCCCAGTGCAGCCCTTGTGGTCACTACCTTCCAGAAATTATGTAAGAAGGAACTAGATCAGCTGAGGTTTGATGATTATGTATCCAAGTACAACAATGTCACCCTTTCAAGAAAAAAAAGCTATTGGAGCATTAAAAAATAATGTTACTATAGTTATAAAATCAGTAGATAAGGGTGGCAGTGTAGTTGTACAAACTGGCACTGACTATGTTAAAGAGGCTAAGAGACAACTGGCAATAATGAATACTACACACTGGTGACACCGGAACGTTTAAACTTCTGTAAGAAAGAGATTGATAACTTTTTGACATGGTCCTCCTGTGAAGGGTTAGTAAATGAGAAAGAAAGAAAATATTTGATGGTTGATCACCCTCAGAAGCTCAATTTCACATTCTGCCAAGGTTCATAAATCTCTTGGCAATCCTCTGGGCTGTCCAATAATTTCAAGTGTGGGGTCAGTTACAGAACCCTGTAGTGTATGGTGGATGACCACATAAAAGACTTTGTGGTCACCCTACTGTCATATTTGAAAGACACTGGGGATGTTTTGAGAGTTCTAAATGGGGTTCAGTTGGATGAAAATAGTGTACAAGTGACCCTTGATATAGAGTCACTTTACACTAATATACCCATGGGGATGGCCTGAAGGCGTTAAGGTATTACCTGATTAAGAGTGAACTGGGTTCTAGACCAGACATCGATTTTCTGATTGAACTATCAAAACTAACACTTGAAGGCAACTATTTTAAATTTCAAGATAAGACATACCATCAAAGAAAAGGTACAGCAATGGGGGCAAGTTTTGCCCCCAAGTATGCAAATCCGTACCTAGGTTTCTGGGAGGAGGATGTAATATGGGACGGCCTTACAAACCCTTTTCTGTCTAAAATACCGTTATGGAAGTGCTTTATTGATGATGTTCTCCTTGTATGGCTGGGGGACATGGGAGAGCTGGTGGAGTTTGTTGCTTTTCTGCAATGCCAACCTTAGGTTCACCTATGAAGCAAGTAGAGAAGAGGTGAACTATTTGGTTTTGAAAATGAAACATAATGAAATGGGAGGAATAGAAACGTCCCTCTTTAGAAAAGTAACAAATAGAAACACTATCTTGATGTCAAGCAGCTGCTACCCTTGCTAAACAGTGGAGAACATCCCTAAGAGCCAGTATTATAGAATTAAAAGGAACTGTAGTACAGAACAAGAGCTTAATAAAGAACTACAGTAGTAATTCAAGAAAAGCATTTTCTGGAAAGGGACTATTCTAGTAAGACCCTCTATAGAGCCAAAGAATCATGTAATGCTATAGATAGAACTAGCCTGCTTACAGAAAATGCAGAAGGGAAAGAGAGTAACCCCAACCAGCTGAATTTTGTGACAACGTATAGTATAAGATCATGGCAGGTGAAAAATACTATAAGTAAACACTGGCATGTTTTAGCAGCTGACCATAGATTGAGGGAGGTTTCTAAGGTTGTACCAAGAATGTCCTATAGGAGACCACGCAATTTGAAAGATATGTTGGTTAGCTCCACCCAGAAACCGGAACAACTGAGAAATTGGTTGCCGCCATTGCCACATGGGTGTAAAAAGTATGGTAATTGCTTGTTTTGTAAAAATATACATGAATGTAGTATGTTCAGAAATCCATACAGTGGGTACGTGCATGAAATTAACCATTTTATCAACTGTAATACAACTTATGTGATGTATATGTCTATATGTGCCTGCAGAGTACATTATGTAGGGAAAATGGAAGGAAAGAATAGGGGAACATCTAAGGGCAGTAAGGAATGAGAATCTAGAAAATGCTTGGGCATGTCATATCAAGAGTGTAGAGAATAAGATGGAATATTCATTGGATTGGAAAATGTTAAATTAGGGCCTAGAGGTGGTAGTAGAGATGACCTGTTAAGCCAAAGAGAGAACTACTGGATATATATAATGGAGACCTATACGGGATCTGGTCTAAATGGCCCTATAGAGTTAAAGCCTTTTTTAAAAGCAAGGCGCTAAATGAACAAATGTAGACCATCTCAGTGTCTATAATCTAGTCATTAAGCTTTTGTTGAAGTAATCTATTTATTCCCTCCACAGGTATCCCTTTCTGGAATGGATGCCTCAGGAATTCAAACTATAAATGAAGAGTACCGCCTCTTTGTTGCTCATTTGTTTTGCTATGTTTTGTTCTCCCTAATTCCTGTCCCTTCTCTGTACGAAAATGTGCCAGAATCATGGACCTTGTAATGTAGGCTTCTCGCCCCTTTTTTTCTTCTTTTTGACTATAGAAATGCAGTTATTTAGCATTAAATTATTGAAGCCCTTTCACACTCTGTCGCTGAAGAGTATGTGTATGTACCACGGATTCCACTGTTTAAGGTTTTTTAGTCCTTGCTCCTGTTTCTGACTTAAACAGTATAGTTTTTTTCTCTGTTATGAACTAATTTTGTTTTCCTTCCCCCCTCCCGCTATCCACCTTTGCTCCCTGACCTATGTGTGTATATATTGTAATGTAATTTGTTAGACTGTAAGGATGAACTGTGTGTCCACTAAAAGTAAACAAGGGTTAATGTGTAATATTTTGAGGACCTTTTTTGATCTCTTTTGAAATAAGCAAAAGAAATACCCCAACAACACTTATTTTTGCTTAAAAAAACTTTTATGTTCTGATATGATAAATGCTCTCGTGACTCACTGCCTCTTTGCTTTTAGTTTGATGTTTCTGTGATGCTCCCTGAAAATGAACCATACATTTTTGAGTAAATGAATTACTAGCTAAGATGGTATATACCAGATTGTTTTGTGTAAGTAAGCACCAGAATACAGGCAAGATAAGTAAATGACAGAAAGTGTTTTTAATTGGTGTTTGTTTATACTCTTGATAGATTGTTATGCACTTTAAGATGCACCATTAAATGTATATACTTGTATCATGTAAAGCACTGTCACTTTAAGTAATGGTCATGTGACAACAGCCATTGGGCTTTAAAAAGGGTGTATACACTGATTAATTTCATTTTCGTAAAAGCCAATGATTTGGTGAAACGTTAGATGCTTGTTACTTTGAGCTTTCAGGTCCTGACAACCATTGATGTGCACCATGCAGTGAGAAAATAAAGTAATTTTGTATTTTTCTGTAAATGATTTGTGGACAGACCCTTTTTTTAGTGTGCATGGTGTGCCGTGACTGTTCAGTTATCAGTTTTTTTATGTCACAGAGCACCTGGTGGTTTTTGTGTGGCTCTGTTCTTGTCTGCATGTCAGAACTTGCTTTTCTCCACCTGGACCCCATCTGCAACATGCAGCTCTGTGTCTCGTTTGCCTCCTAACCACCCTTTGGCTCCCTATTTTTCAGTGTGTGTTCTCCCGTTCTTCCTCGCCCTGCCTTTCTTTAAACTTGCAGAAGGCCTTTTGCTTTGCCCTCACTGCTTCCCTGACTCTTGCTGAGAACCATAATGGTCTCTTGAACCTGTTCTGTTTGGTTATCATTCTCATGTAGAATAACTTAGCTGCCTTGAGAAAGGCTTCTTTAATTGCCACCATCTGACTTCCAGCCCCACATGTTATCCATCCAACTAACTTTTCCTGACCAGCTCCCTCAGCCTGTTAAAAACTGCCATTTTGAAATCAGGACCAGATTTTCATTGGGGTTTTCGGACCCAAGGGCAGTTCAAACCAAATGGAGTTATGGCCACTGTTCCCCAGTGGCTCCCTTATTCTCACAAATCTCCAATCACCTTCAAGTTGGTGAGCACCACATTGAGAATCGCTGCCTGCTTAGTGGGTCTGCTAACTAGCTGTGCCAGCAGACAGTCCTGGAAGGTGTCCAGCAAGGCCTGACGTCTGGAGCTCCTGGCCACTGGAACATCCCAGTCAATGTCTAGAAGGACCCACCACCAGTATTTACCCCTCTGCCACCCCTCTTTCAAGTTCTTCCCTGAGCTGTCTGTCCCTCCCTTTCCCTTGCCTTGGAGACCCTTAGATCATCCCCAAGTTTAGTTTCTTGCCTGAGGCTGTCATGAGTTGCACCTAGCGCCTCAGTCTCTAAATACTATCCTTGATGCACCCATCTTCCAGCATCTCAGTGCCCTCCTTGACAAAAAGGCTACTCCGCCCCTCTACCTGATCCTCTATCCCTACTAAATGAGTGAGTACCCAGGGACTGTCAGGCCCCATTCGTTATTTTCCGAAGCCCATGTTTCTATGATGGTCACCAGGTCCACCTCAGTGTCTGCGATCAATGCCTAGAGCTTGCTGATTTTGTTACTCAGGCTCCTGGTGTTAAGGTATACTCCCTGCCATCTGACACCTGATCCTAAATTGCTGCTACCCTTGTGCTTTCCTGGTACTCTCATTTTTTTAATTTTTTGGTGTTGCCACACTTTGCAATCCCCCTCTCTTATGTCCCCATACTTAGTCCAGTTGCGGCCACAACCTCCTTTGCACCCACTGTGCTGCTACATGCCCCCAGATATTTATTTATTAATTTATTTTTGATAACCGGGTAGGTGCACTAGACACAAAAGTGACTATTTTCAGGCACGACCCGTGAGGTCACAACATAGAGATATACCGGTACGGAGCATACAGTGTCAGAAATGTACAACACAGCACAAATCGGAAGTGGACCAAGTTAAGACAAAAATAGTACCAGGGCACAGAAGTAGTACCAGGGCACACAAAGTGTATTATACAAATATAAGGTAAGTGCCACCAAAATGCATTTATAGTAATATCACATTAAAGTGCGAAATGCCAAAGAGTGTCAAACAGTATTAGTATGTCATACAATCAGCTGGCTGAAAAACTGTTTGACAGAAGTTAGGGAGATTGGGAATGCAAAAATATAGCATAGCGAGACAGCGGAGGGAGAGGGAAAGGGATGGGAAAGGGGGGTAGGGTATGACATTTGATGGGGGAAGCAGTAGAAGCAAGGTGCAAGCTTGGGGTGTACTGAGTAGGATCCCCTTCCTGTAACCTGCCACCATGATTCGCCTAGCCCCAATCTCTCCCACAATCAATTTAAACACCTGATATAGACGTTGGACTTCAGCCCCAGTGCGCAGGCCCACTCTCTCTTGTCAGGTGAGATCCATCATCCTTGAAGAATCTCCTGTCTCAGAAGTCCCCCAATCCCCCAAAAAATGGTGCTCCTTCTCCTGACACCATCACTTAAGACACCCATTAAACTCCTCTATTACATCACTCCTTATCCTGTTCTGCTTCCCCTCCCTGCCCAACAAAGGGAAGACTTTGGAAAAGGCCAGGGAGGCTGAGTGTGCCACAAGTCTGTCCCCCAGTCAACGTGAGTTCTGCTTCACCATCTCTATCGAGTGGTTCATCAGATCATTGATACCCAGGTGTACCAGTACTGCCAGCAACCCCTGCTCCTTCTGTACCATCCTCCCTATCTTGTCTAAATCCCTGATGGCCAATGCCCCAGGAAGACACCAGACCATCCCCCATCATCCCAATCTCATCCAACCTCCACCACCACCTTCTCTACCCCCCCCCCACCAATCATTGAGTCCCCAACCACTAAGACTCTCCTGGTAGACATGCTCCCCCTGGGTGCCATCACATTGTCCTGTTCATTCCCATTGACTGACCTAGAGCCCCCAGCAAAGCCAGTGCCTGAGCCGCACTCTAGAGTGTAAAGTGGTTCACCATCTACACAATGCTGCACTGGCTAACCTCCTTATGAATACAACTGCCCCCGCGCTTCCCGACTCTCAGCCCCTATGGACCAGTGGGTCCCTGGGGAGTGGGCGTGTGCTCTGGCTGAGCTGGTGACATAGTTGAGATATTTCCATCCATGCTGAAATTAGCTGAGCCTGGAGCTCTGCCATGGTGCTGCAGGTGAGGCAGTGCTTCCTCCTCCAAGGCATATCCCTAGAGAAGAGTGCCACACAGCCGTCACAACTGACTGCCTTCCTTCTGAACCCTATCCCCGTACAGGCCTATGAATATGGCTAAACCTAGCTGATTTCCAATAACAGGTGTACAGTTACCAAAACACTAAACTAATTCGTAGTGATCACACAGATAGCATACAGCTGTTGGACTTACTATAGCACAGGAAACAGGGATAAAAATCACCTTGTAGTGCTCACCCAGACAGGGTGTAACTTTAAGACTTTTTACAATGACACAAGTACTAAATTAATTTGTAGTGCTCACCCTGATAGGATACGTTTGTAAGACTCAGCTATAGCACAGAAACAGGAACAAAAACTACAGTACCTTATAGTACTCACTCAGTTAGGGTGCAGCTGAAGGCTGAGCTATAGCACAAGAAACAGGAATAAAGGCTGGCCCACCAGCACAGCTGTAGTGTTCAAAAAACATGAACTCTTGCTGTATTTTGACTATTGCATTTAGGTCCTGCCTTTCAACTGCCCCAGAGAACAAAGAGTTAACTTTCCATGGCCAGTATGGAACGTTCAGTGCGAGCTCGATTGAAGCCCCTGTCTGCTGTTGTTCAAACTCCAACCGTCAGATTCTTTACTCCGCCTCACTGAACAGTTGCTCTGGAGATTTCTCCTTTGCTCGGTTCAAAAAAGTCAGTTAAAGTGTCGTTTTTCGGTCGGTTTCTACCGAATTTCTGCTACCGAATCTGTCAGTTTAAGTCTCTGTCTGTGGTACCTTGAGTACTAGATAGGTTTTACATTTAGTTTCTGTGTGGAACTTGTAAATTTCGGGATCAGTTTAGTTTAAAGAAGTTTGTGAATTTACTAGAGTGTGGTACGTTTTTTTCCAAGACCTGTAACACGGTCAGGAACCGATAGGGGAGTCTTGCCTGGCGGATTGCCGAAAAAAGGGTAAGTTTTGGATAGGATTGGCCATGTCTGAGAAACCCAAGAAAAAAACCGGGCCCACTGGGTTTCAACACTGCAGTGTGTGTGGGGAAGCCCTTGCTAAGGCCGATCCCCACACCAGCTGTGTTTATTGTCTGGGGTTTTGACCACCTCAATTCAGACTGCCAAATTTGTAAGAATTTTCCCAAAGCTACCCTGGATAAGAGAGTAGGTAGGCTAAGGGAAAGGGAGGCTGAGAAGTCCGCTGACCGGATGGCCAGCCAGGTTCAGTTCCGACCGAACCAGAAAGGTGCCCTCTGACCAGGCGAAACTTCTTTGGGCAAAGGAGTGCTGATTCTGAGAGTCGGTTCGGTTAAAAGGAAGAGAAGAGATAAATCATCCGGTTTGGATCCAGAAATTCATACTCCGACCGCTGATGAGATAGCCAAAGCGATAAGAATAGTGCAATCGCTAACTCTGGTTCCAGCCGAACCGGCACCATCTGGCAGGGGCTCGGTTTGGTCAGTTCCCCCGGGTTCCGGATTACACTTCAGAAGAATTTTATGAACCGGAGGAGGAGGGAGAGTATGAGGATGAAGATGGTGATTATGAAAGTCTGGATGTGCCTATTGACTCGGACATCTCCCCAGACAGACCTTCAGGCGTTTCTCCTCCTAGGCTTTCTGAGTCCCCTTCCCACTTTATGTTTTACAAAAAAGTGGCTGAAACCTTCCAGCTTCCAATGGAAGAAGCAGTAGAGGATCAGGAGGAGACTGATTTTGTTGAAATGATGGACAACCCAGAGTTCAGGGAGACTGTCTATTCCCTCCATAAATCTTTTGGGAAACAGACAATTACAATTCTAAAGACTCCTAACTCCATACCTCCTGTGGACAGGCGAATGGACAAGAGGTATACCCTTTCAGGCTCGGACACGGAGTTCCTTTCTCAGCAATGCAGCCATGTTGGGTAGTGTAGGCTGCTGCCTGTGATAAGGCAAATATTCCCTTGGCTTCACACCCCCCAGATAAGGACTCCAGGAGGATTGATGCCATGGCAGAAGCAGTACATGTCAGCATCTTTGGGACTCAGGCAGGCTAACTATATGGCCTACACAGTTAGATACCAGAAGTCCAGATGGGACACTGTGCTGGCTCTGGCTAAACAGACCCCAGACCAGCTTGCCAGGAGTTGGAGCAGGTGGCTGCAGATGGGATTGAGGTATCCAAGGTGCAATTTCATGCTGCTGTGGACTCCAATGATGTTTCATCTAGAGTCATGGCTACATCTGTGGCCCTTTGGAGGATGGCTTGTCTCAGATGTACTAGCCTATCGCAGGATACCCAGGCTAAGGCCATGGATTTCCCTGTCATTGGTAATTCTCTGTTTGAGGAGCAGACAGAGAACTACATGAAAAAGATGGACGAGTACAGGACCACCTACAGGTGTGCTCAGGCCAAAGAAAGGCAAGCCACTCCTCAAAGGCAGCAGTCCAGGGGCAGGGGCAGGCCTTTTCAAAGGCCTTTTTACCAAGCCCAGGCCTCTTCTTCCTATGCTCAGAGGGGGTTCTTCAGAGGGAGAGGCAGATGGGGAATGAGCAGGCCTGCTTCCACCCCTTAGCCTAAAGACCCTGCCAAGCAGACACACTGATGGGTCTGCCCGGGCCGATTCTCCAATACCTGTAGGGGGCAGGCTGGCTTACTTTGTGCAGGACTGGAAGTCTCTGACATCAGACAAGTGGGTCCTGGAAGTAGTAAGCCAGGGACTGGTTCTCAGCTTCAAAAAATTTCCCAAGATGAGAACCAGATCCTTTCCACCTGCAAATCCATCAGAGACCCTTGCCCTAGAGGCAGAGGTTTCTTCCCTCCTGGCTCTCAGAGTCATAGAAAGGGTTCCAACCCTACACAAGGGCAAAGGATTGTACTCCAGGTACTTCCTAACCCCCCAAAAACAGGAGAATAACGGCCCATCCTGGATCTAAGATATCTGAACAAGCACCTTTTAAAACCAAAGTTCAAAATGGTGACTTTGGGAATAATTCTACCCTCTCTAAGGCCAAGGGACTGGTTAGCCTCCCTGGACCTCAAAGATGCCTATTTTCACATTCCCATCAGGTACTCCCACATAAAGTACCTCAGGTTCGAGTTGCCCTCAGGCCACTATCAGTTCAGAGCAATGCCCTTTGGCCTAACATCAGCCCCAAAGGTGTTCACAAAGTGCCTGGCAGTAGTGGTTACTTTCCTAAGGAGAAAAAAAGATCTCCATCTTTCCATACTTGGACGACTGGCTCATAGTGGGTCAGTCTCCAGACCAAGTCAAGTCGCATCTGCAAATAACTCAGCAAGTGCTCACTTCCTTAGGATTCCTCCTCAACCTTCCAAAGTCAGTTCTCGAGCCAGTACAGCTCCTCACCTTCATAGGGGCGGAGCTAGATACAATAAGGGCAAGAGCCTTCCTTCCCCCTGGACAGGGTAAGGACCCTTATGGAACTGGCCTCTTCATTCACCCTTCAGGTGTCTCGACCAGCAAGGCATTTCCTGCAGCTTCTGGGCCACATGGCAGCCTCTACAGCAGTGGTCCAGGGAGCAGGATTTCAGATGAGGGACATTCAGTTCCACTTAAGAGACTTCTGGTCCCAAAGAAAGGATTGCCTTACCAAACTAGTCCCAGTGACTCAAACCCTGATCCAGGCTTTGCAAGGGTGGCAGGATCAGGACAATTTGAGATGAGGAGTTCCTTTTGTCACTCAGTCTCATTCAGTGATACTCACCACAGATGCCTCCCTGCTGGGCTGGGGAGCCCACCTGGGGGATCTTACCACCCAAGGGCTATGGTCACCTCAAGAATCTCTGCTTCACATCAGTCTCTTGGAACTCAGAGCAGTGTTTCTGGCACTGCAAGCCTTTTCTAAATCTGTACAGAACAAGGTGGTCCGGATCAGAACAGGCAATACCACCACAATGTGGTACATCAACAAGCAAGGAGGCACTCGGTCTCGCCTTGTGCACAGAAGCAATGAAGTTGTGGTCCCTGGCCTATTCCCTGTAAACCTGTCTGATAGCAGTTCACCCTCCAGGGAAGGACAATGTCCTAGCAGATGCTCTCAGCAGGATATCCCAGGGCCATCACAAATGGACCCTAGATCCCTAGTTTTGAAAGCGATTTTCTAGATGGGGCACTCCACAGATGGATCTTTGCAGCCCCAGACAATCACCAACTTCCTCTTTTGTTGCAGACCCTAGTCTTGGGCTCAAGTCCCCCTGGATGCTCTGATTCTGAATTGGGAAGGGACATTTCTGTATGCTTTTCCCCCCTTCCATCTCCTGTTCAAAGTGTTAGTCAAGATCAGGTCACAACCATGCAAAGTGATTCTGATTGCTCCAGACTGGGCCAGACAGCCCTGCTACCCCCTGTTGCTGTCCTTAGCAGTCCACCTTCCCCTGTCTCTTCCCAGGAATTACAACCTGTTTACATCCTCTCAGGGGAGGATTTGGTATCCGAACCTCAAGTCTCTCAATCTCAAGGCATGGCTAGAGTTAGAGTTTGCTGATCTGCACTTTTCTCAAGGGGTTCTAGATATCCTTAAGGCTTCTCGAAAGCCTTCCACCAGAAAGACTTACAACTCCAAATGGAAAAGGTTCACTATTTGGTGCTCTAATAAGCATATTTCTCCAGAATCTGCTGGGTTGCCTACAGTTCTGGACTATATGGTCCATCTTAATGGCTTAGGACTTGAGCCAGCTACAATTAAGTGCATTTGGTAGCTGTTTCTGCCTTCTTGTCAGTAGGCAAGCCCTCTCCTCTGTCAGCCCATCCTGTGTTTTGTAAGTTCTTCAAGGGATTGCTGCACACCAGTCCCCCCTGTAGGGACTCTGCTCCTGCTTGGGACCTTAATGTTTGCATTGCTCAACTTATGCAACCACCCTTTGAGCCTTTGTCCTCTGCATAGCTTAAGTACTTGACTTGGAAAACTGTGTTTTTGGTAGCTATTACCTCTGCCAGGTGTATCAGTGAATTTGAAGCCCTGTCAGTGGAGCCTGATTTCATCTATTTCCATAGAGATAAAGTGGTCCTAAGAACTAACAGGAAGTTTTTGCCTAGGGTGGTTTCAGATTTCCACCTTAATCAATCTGTGTCTCTCCCTGTTTTCTTCACTGACCATTCCTCCTCTAGAGAGGGAGGCTGCAGCTGGATGTTAAAGGGCCCTCAGCTACTAATAGAGGCGCACCAAGGGTCACAGGTTTGAGTCCCTCGGTTGTTCCTCACTTATGGAGAGGTCGGTGAGGCAAACCTGCCACTAAGAGATCTATTGCCAGATGGATTGTCTCTTGTATACAATTCTGCTATGAAAAACTGGGTAGAACCCCACCCTTAGGCCTGAGGGCTCACTCTACTAGAGGTACAGCTGCTTCCTGGCTGCTGCCAGGGATATTCTATCTTAGAAATTTGTCAAGCAGCCACCTGGAAAACAATCCATGCATTCACAAGCATTACTCTCTGGATATCCAGGCTAGGAGTGATGCTCAGTTTAACACAGCAGTGCTTCAGAGCCTATTCCCAAAGTAGACTCTGTCCCTCCTCCGTGGAGGTACTGCCTAGTAGTCTGCTATAGTCAGAATACAGCAAGACTTCATGTTGTTTGAAGAAAAAATTACTCACCTTAGTAATGTTGTTTCTTCTAATGGAGTCTTGCTGTATTCTGACCTCCCCGCCTCCCTCTCAGAACCTGTTTTTTTGGGATGTGGGTGGGCAGGAGCAGTGTTGGCACCTAGGGGTGCCCCTTTCTCACCCTCCTTTACTTTGGGTGTGTGTTGTGTTTTGTTTTTTGGGTTTCCTGACTTGAGTCTTTGCTTTGAAACCAAAACCCCCTTTTTTCTTATAAATTTAGTTGCCTGTTGGCTAGTGTAGGTTCTACAGTTCCACACAGAACTTCTAGTAGTATTGCTAGTAAAGATCTGAGGTTGGAGTTTAAACAACAGCAGACAGGGGCTTCAACGAGCTTGCACTGAGCGTTCCATGCTGGCCATGGAAAGTTAACTCTTTGTTTTCGGGGCAGTTGAAAGGCAGGACCTAACTGCAATAGTCAGAATACAGCAAGACTCCATTAGAAGAAACAACATTACTAAGGTGAGTAATTTTTACTTCTCTTTGCTGTATCTCAGGAGCAGACAACAGGTACTCAGACTAGAAAGCACCTGTCCATCCTTCTGAGTCTCTCAACCTGACACAGCCACCTTTTCGCTCTGGCTCACACAGATATCACCTACACACTCACAGTCCAGTTTCTCACCTTGCAGGTACAGTACTTAGCATTTCTCTGGCTCAAAGAGGCTTGCTCTTCCTTTTCTCTTTCTCAGCACATTTATATTCATTTGCTCATCATTCTCTGAATTCCCATCTTTTCCCAGGCTTAGATGCAACCTTCGTTCATTTTCCAGGCTCAGAATGCAACCTTGGTCTTTTCCCTGGCTTAGACCCAACCTTTGTCCTTTTGTTCAGGCTTGGGACACAACGTCTTCTCTCTTCTGCTTTCTCTCACCAATGTGGTGCAATCTCAAAGCAGCACAGAACTTTCAGCATCCTGCAGCTTTTAACACCTTAAGGGCATTAACAAGGTGAAAGAGTCTAACATATTTCAATGTAAGAAAAATAGCAGGACAAGAGGACACAGCACAATTTCCGAACACTAATAAAAAAAAAAAAAAAAAAGGTTAGAGGGAGGCCGATTAAGGGGTAATGTGAGGAAGTTCTTTTTCACAGATACATGGATCAGCCTACCTCAGGAATTGGTGGCTATGAATACATGGGACAGGCATAAGGGAGCAATACAGATGAGTATGAATAGATAGGCCACTGACAGCAAAGGACGATGGCACATTCATAAGGTAGAAAAAGAAATGGGCAGACTGTATGGGCCTTGCGGTCCTTATCTGCCATCAACTTCTGTGTTTCCCTTTTCTCTTCCAAGCTGCTGCTTTCTTTTCCTAATGGAGTCCTTGGCAAAAATCATTGCTTGGTGGTTGGCTGACTGGTGTCACATGGCTGCGTAAACTTGGTGGCTAGAGTAAATATTGTTCACTCATTTATTAGTGCCCAGAGTCTTAAGCATCCCTGCAGCCAAACAGTAATCTTTTATTATTTTCCCACACAGCTGTAGCCACCGCTGTGCCCTGCATACAACTACATCATTTAATACATTTAATTAGCTGTTTCCCAGTCACTGCTGCAGTTCTACATATCCCCAGGCAGCTCAGACACAGTCCCATTTGCAGTTCAACTGTGTCCCATCTTTAAGCACTGGCTGCAGTCTGTGGGACCTTTTATATTTTAATACCCCACAGACAGGCCGCTTTCCTCTTTTCCTGGCACACCTCTTTATATTTATTTAATTTATGTCTGTTCCAGCCTGTCGCTAGTGCTACCTTATGCCCCAGCGTTAAACAGGCTTATGGCTCAGTAATATTCATGAGCTACCGTTGAATACTACAGTGTGATTGGCACTTACAAAATGGCTCCTTTGCTTCTCCACTACCTCTCCAGTCTTTTCGTGTCTCGGTCCTGCTCTTACGTTACTCTGGGACCGGACCACTGGAGAGGCACACTGAAAGGCCGCTGAAATGGCCATATTAATTTGCACTACTGCACTTGCGCAGAGCTGGTCAACACCACAGCATCTTTTCAAAAACCGGTGACTCCATGCCACAGCTTCTCCAGCCCTGCTTTCTCTCTGAAACCATCGTGGGGGCTGGCAGGAGAAGGCAGAAACACAGGGGCAAGCCAGGAAATGGGACCTGGGCACAAACAAGATGGGGGGGATGGAAGCAAACCCCAGGAAAAATGAGCCTTTTTCAGGGGCTCACAGGTAAGTCCCTGACAGGGGGTTATACACGTACACACACACACACGCTTTAATCAGTGGAGCAGTATTAACCTAAAGAATTGAGGCTGGTGGAAATTCTCTGAGGACAGCAGGAAGGCTGTTTGAAAACGTTCTTGTTTTTAATATGCATTGATAATCTAGTACACAAAAGATCATTTTGAAAAACACTTTATGTTACAATTTGTTTTATTATTGTGTGGGAGGCACACAACACATTAGGGTTTTCTTTTTTTCCTCTCAAAACTCTTCAAAGGCTGTACACCCTAATCCTGTTCTGCTTTTATAATCACAAATAATACCTACATTTCTCTGTAAAAACAAAGGTTATTGTTAAAAATGTGTGAGCTGTTCAGGATTATACATAGCCAGGAAGGTCAACCGAAGTATATTGAAGAAGGCAGTTGTTTAGGTGCCCTGGACTGAGGTGCTGCATGACTCTGCCTCCTGGCCTATGCCATACTGACCACCAGTTTTTTAGTGTGTTTCTCCACCACTGGCCCACATGATAGTTCATCCTTTTAAGCCAATAGTCAGGTAAACTGTTGGTGTGGCATGATGCTTTACCTATGGTTTAACAGAATGAAGCCTGTGGCGTCATGTGACCAAATTAGTTGTGGCAAGCTCACGTCCAAGTTTTAGCCTGTTACCACATTTCATATGCCAGTGTGTGATTCTATTGTAGCACTGCAAACACATTTCCACTTTTTGTTTTCCTAAACTTTTGTTCCCCGTTTCATTTCTTTCCTCCAGGCTCTGGGGAACCATGAGTTTGATAATGGTGTGAGCGGTTTGCTGGACCCATTTCTGCAAGATGTTAATTTTCCTGTATTAAGTGCTAACATCAAATCAGATAAGCAACTGGCACCAAACATCACTGGCTATTATGAAGCATATAAAATATTAGATGTCCATTCTGAAAAGTGGAGTCATTGGGTACACTACACCTGAGACACCTGTCCTCTCAAATTCAGGTATGTTCATTTAAATACATTCTTCTGGCCTCTGTCAAAGTGGAAAATATTTTAAATAAATGTGATGGATAAGTTAAACTATTTGATAAACATTTTTATCTGCACTAGCTTTCTCTCCTTAGCAGAACCCAGCCAGGACTTCCTTTACCCTTCTTCCCACATTTGTTTGTAGCATGTGGGACTCAGAAACTCATCCGTTGATTTGTCTGAATAATGTTTTACTTACTCAGGAAAAGAAGGTTGCCAATACATGTAATTTCTCTGCAATGATCTTCAGTTGTAGTCATAGTAATATTCAAGCTTTCTATCAGTTCCCTTCTCCAGTTATGCAGACATCAAAGACAAACAAGGCATACATTGCAAGGTAGTGAGGAGAGAGCCTGCACTCCGATCTTGTAGGAGCTTCTACTGTGGTGCCAACATCCTTCCTTTTTTCAGTACTTGTTACTTTCTCTTGCAGTTTAAAGAGGATAGTGGATAAGTGGCCTAACCTATACTGTGCAGTAGTCATTGTAAAACCATCGCTGAATTTAAAAAGGGCTGACATGGCTACAAAAGATTATTAACCGGGGAAGGGGGAAGAGGTATGATGGGGGGCAGGAAGGGGTAGGGAGCACTGCGAGAAGCCCTCTCAAAGTAGTTTCAGGTGGGTATCAAGGGCAGAATGGATGGGCTTCATGTCATTTTCTGTCCTTACCTTCTTATGTTTTTATGTGTGTGTGGAGAAGGAGGAAATGAAAAGGTGAAGGGCAGAAGATGACTGGGGAAAGGGAGGAGTGGCCATGGGACTGGCCCAGACCTCCTAGGGATGGCTAAAGATTTTAAATGTTTCTGTTTTCATTCTTTTTGTTCAAATACCAAGTACAGTAGCAACTAACAAATAGTGAAATCTCTGGCATACCCAGTATGAATACTTGCTTAGTGTTGTGTTTATTAATTTATAATTGTTTCACCAGGAGAGACCTACTGAACTGGGGATAGTTTGTTTCCAAAGGCATCCCAGAGGGAGGGGGCAGGCATAAATCCCAGCCTCTGGACTCTGAAATGAGGGACACCAACCCTTGAAATGAGGGACGTCACACCCTGAAATGAGGGACAGCACGAGGGACATCACAGTTTTGGCACTCATAATGATTTAGTACATCATTTTATTATTAAAAGAGCATAACAATAGCCTGAAACTCAATAGAATAGCACCAAAGAATAATCATGTGCATGAAAGTACTCATTTTATGTGAAAAGACAATTTGTAATAAAAATAAAAAGTCCCTTTGTCCTAACGATCGTTGCTGTATTTTGTAGTTGCTTTCCTTCCAGACTCTAAGATTTCTTTTGGCTGCTGTGCCTCAAAGCAGTTTCGATCTTCTTTCTTTTTTATGGAACTCAATGTGCTTT
Organism: Neoceratodus forsteri; assembly: GCA_016271365.2. Taxonomy (NCBI): domain Eukaryota; kingdom Metazoa; phylum Chordata; order Ceratodontiformes; family Ceratodontidae; genus Neoceratodus; species Neoceratodus forsteri. The sequence goes on from CM057449.1 coordinate 1,335,308,467, forward strand.
TATGTTTAGACTGTGCCTCGACTCAGTTTTTACTTTCTTTACCATTCTGAAAGCATATTGAGGCTCAGCATTCGAGTGCAGCAAACCCAAGACTGTCATCGCAAGCCTTTCAAGCAGGTTTATTTCTTCATAGGCTGCATTCATTCTTGTGAGCCCAGAGCCCCAGTACGTGGATGCCTGTGGAGGCGCTGGAATTAGCTCATCGGTATCTTGGAACTGGTACATGGTGAACTGGTCAATCAGCTGGCTGGCTTTTCAGCACTGTTTATTATTCCTAAAGTAGTAACAAGATCAGCTATTTCTTTGGCTAACAACCGAGCTTTGAAGCAGGATCTAGAAACAAGGCAGCATTTTTCAATAGCTGATCTCTTAAGGGAATTTTGTCATCATTTTCCTCAGCACAGTGCCATAGAATAATGCAGCCTTTTTATGAATATTTATTTCTGCTGATGTTGCACTTATGCTGTCATCATCCTCGACAGGCACCCTACTGGACCGGGTGCTCACAAACAGGGACAGTGTGATGGGGATCACAGTGGGGGAGCACCTGGGAAACAGTGACCATTGGTCTGTGTGGTTTAGCATAACTGAAGGGGCAGCACCCAGCTACACAGAAATGTGAATCTTTGACTTTAAGAAGACAGATTTTGGGAAAATGGGGAAATGATTGAAAGAGGCACTAACTGGAGTAGGACACAGATTAGGGGTGGAGGAACAATGGGTAGTATTCAAAACAGGGATAACAAGGGCCACACAATGATGGTAAAGCATTTTAGCAAGTGGAAAAATAAGAGGAGACCATTGTGGTATTCCAAGGAGGTAGCAGAGAAAGTGAAAGCCAAAACAATCTCATTCAAGCAATACAAAAAGACACAGGCAGAAGGGGATAGGGAGAGGTACCAGGAGAAACAGAGGGAGGCAGGGAGGGCAGTAAGGAAGCCAAAGCACAAACAGAGAGTGCATTGCAAAACCAGTGTTTAGAGGGAACATGACCTTTTACAGGTATATAAGTGAAAAAAGGAAGGCTAAGGGAGGGATAGTGAGGCTGAAATGGGAGGACAGGGTAGAGTGGAGGAAGACCACAGCAAAGAAGACATACTAAACAGATATTTTTGCTCAGTCTTTACAGAGGAGGGGGTGGGTAATGGTCCAGAAGGGAGTAGAATGGGTAGGGCATGGAAATGGATACAAAACCATTTCCACAGGAAACGGTCCTAAAGGAACTTGAATGAATAAGAGTCGATAAGGCTATGGGGCCAGATGGGGTATACCCCAGGGTGCTGAGGGAGCTAACAGAGATGGTGGCTGAAACACTGGCACCCTGTTTAGTCGGTCACTGGAAACAGGAGAGGTACCCAAAGACAGCATGACAGCTGCCGTAGGCCCCCTATACAAAAGCAGGAACAGAGAGGAAGCAGGAAACTACAGACCAGTCAGCCTGACCTTACTAGTGGGAAAAATCCTGGAAACACTACTGAAGGGGAGAATAGTGGAACACCTGGTTGCCAACAGTCTACAGGAACCCAGGCAACATGGATTTACTGAGGGAAGGCCATGCCAGATTAACCTCATTTAATTTTTTGTCTGGGTGACAAGGGAGGTGGATGGGGGGGGGGGCAGTGGATGTGGCCTACCTGGATTTCAGCAAGGCCTTTGACACTGTGTCACATAGAAGGTTGTTAAACAAGCTGGGGAGGATGGGAGTGGGAAGGACGGTGATGCGGTATGTGGGAAACTGGCTGGATGGCAGGACACAGAGGGTGGTGGTAAATGACTGTCACTTCACAGAGGAAGGGGTGACCAGTAGGGTACCACAGAGATCAGTGCTAAGTCAGTCCTCTTCAACATCTTTATCAGTGACATTACAGAAGACCTAGAGGAGAATTTGCCTGTTAGCTGATGACACAAAGCTCTGCAACAGAGTAGACACACCAGAGGTGTGACTAGAATGAAAAGAGATCTGCAGAAGCTTGAGGACTGGTCAAGGAAGTGGCAGTTAAGATTTAACACAAAGAAATGCAAAATACAGTAATGCACATGGGGCACAAAACCCAGGAACAACATATCAGCTGGGGTGGGGGCTGTAGAATGCTCGAAGCAGGAAGGGACCTAAGGGTTATCATCTCTGATGACCTCAAGATAGGAGTCAGTGCAACAAGGCAGTAGGAAAAGCAAACAGGATGCTTGGTTGCATAGGCAGAGGTATCACTAGTAGAAAAGGAGGTCATAATTCCACTATGCAAGACACTAGTGAGGCCACATCTCAAGTACAATGTCCAGTGCTGGAGGCCTTACCTATGTAAGGACATAGACAGGGTGGAGGCAGTTCAGAGGAGGGCAACCAAGATGGTGCAAGGATTACATCATAAATCTTATGAGGACAGGCTGAAAGACTTGAATATGTACTCCCGAGGGGGGGGGAGATATGATTGAGACATATATTTCTCACGGGGAGGAACAAGGTGCAGAAAAACAGTCTTTCATAGAAAAAATTGTTCCAGGACTAGGGGACATGGGATGAAACTGGTGGGAGGGAGGTTCATAAGGAACATGAGGAAGAATTTCTTCATGGAGAGGGTGGTGAACAAATGGAACTCACTGCCAGAGGAGACGGTGGGGGCTGAAACGATTACAGGATTTAAGAATGCATGGGATAGACATCAGGGGATCCTGGTAGTCGGAGGAAGGGGACAACCTAGTTCTAGAGAAGCTTGAAAAAGCTAAGTACGTGCACACATGGGCAGACTAGATGGGCCATAGGCTAGGGTTGTCAGAACTAGTTCTAGAAAGATTCGAACCCTGCTCGAACTCTGGTGTTGAGTTCTAAATCAGAACTTCGAACACCAGAGACCTTTATAAAGTTCGAGTCTTTTATCTTTGCTTACCTCCATCCTCCATTCATATTTGTACAGCAGTCCTAGTCCAACCCATTACTATTGACTCACCTAGTAGCCTTACGCTGATGTTATGCAACCGATGCGCTAGTTAAATCCCATGAAATGCCCCAGTGAAGAGAAAAAGACACTGTTCTGTGCCTGATGAGTGCTGCCTGTTTCTGCTTCCACTCTCTTCTCACACACTCATAGTTCTAGTATTGACAAAGTGCTGGAGTGGCCATGGCGGTGAGCAAAGCGGCATTGGTAGTTTATTCACTCTATACTTTAACACAGGCCAGTTAGGCTTTGCATTTCACTTTGTCAGCGGATGGAATCTGGACTTCATATACAATCTCTGAATTTCAGCACACAAAGCAATTGCAACAACCAGCTACAGCTAAGTCCTTGTGTTTTTTTGCCAGTGCTGTAGTCATTCTTATAATACATACTTCAGTTACTCAATTCAGAATATCTGATTTTACAAAGAATTCAAATTTAAACGGAGTCATGGTTGTTTCTGTGAAACATATTTGAACAGTTTTTGTGAGGTAATTGGAAATGTGATTTGTTGAGATGCCTAAGATTTGATATGATATAAGACATTATAACAGTTCTTATCTATTTTTAAGGGGTGACAGCTGCCATTAGGGAAAAACAGTGTGGCAACTTTTGGTCACAAAACGACATATGACTTGAGTTAGCAGTTTGCCACAGAAAGTAATAGAATGTAACAGCCTTATCAAATCTTACAAGGATCTGTGGAGGACTTGAGCATTCAAAGACAGCCAGTGGGGCACAGTAGGTTGGTGCATAAAGATGCACATGTTTGAGGAGGCATACCACCCTACTTAATGAAGTTGGTTATTGGTTGCATATAATCCCTTTCTCATCCATTTGGTAGGAGGTACCTTCTAATGTACCCCCAGCTGAGAAGAACTGATTTGGATCCTGCATTTTACTGATTTCATAGTGAATTTCTGATGCTGGATGTATCATTTGCTTTCATCTTTGAACATAATTCATGATGTGATTCTGGCACCAAGCATCTTCTGGTACATGATTTATGGATTTTATGAGATGTGAAAGCCCTATAGAATACTGGATACTCAACTGAGTTACATATGTATTTCAGTAATTTAATGATTGAATTGTTTTATACACCATGAGCTGAGTGAATCTGTCTGTATACAACTTTATATTGCTTGTGAGCCATCAAGCAAAAATGTAAGAAATGAGGCAGGGAGCGAACATTTACAGTATGTGAAAACAGGTGGGGGGGCAGATATGTGAGAGCTGGGGCTTGAAGGGGCAGAAATGTGAGATCTTCTGGGGCACAGAGGCAGCACAGATGTGAGAACTAGGAGCACGTGGGGTGGCAACAGATTGTTGAATCAGATAATGTCATACCATACCAGGACAGGTGAGACAAATCCTTCATTTTAAAATATCTGTGTGGTATTCTTCTTGTCATATTTGATGTGGTGTCTGGAACTTCACAGACTATACCCAGTGTGTGTGTGTGTGTGTCGCTGATTAGTAAGGGTGTGGTATTTTGCAAATAAAATAAAGCCTAGGAAGTGTTTAGGTGACTGGAGAGAAAGAAATCCGATATTCATTTAAAAATATCTGTGACTGCTGCATGGTGTATTTTGCATCTGTGCTACTGTGATCCATTTGACTGCACTGTACCTAGTGTGTGATCATGTGCCACCTGGCACTAGGTACATGGTATCTCATACAGGTGGGTGGGTTGGCGGTCCTGTAAGCACCTGTAAGTGGCTATTTTTTCCTATTAGCAAAGGAGAAGAAACCACAGGTAACCCTAGCTAGTGTAACCCCCCTGCAAATGGGGGTTCCCAAAAGACTTCCAGGAGCTTGCTTGAATGCTCCCAAGCCTGAATGGTGTTTGGCATTTAAGCCATTTATCAGTGAGTGTTTTAGAACCTCTGGTACTGTCTCTTTAAGAGCTGTCTGCTTGCAGACATAATTAGTTTGTATGGGGGACTGTGTGTTTCTTTGATTGAGTACCACTCAAGCTGCTGCCAATTCACTTATTTTGCAGTCACTAGGAGTGCAAAGGAAACCTATCTGAAAGATGTAACTGTTTGCCAGAAATTATTTAGAGTAATAAAAATTACAGTTTGTCTAACCTGCTTTCTTTGCAGTCAGAACTGTGTCTGCTAGTTCCCCATTCTAGTTTTGAACTGCTGAACTGGACCAATCAGTGTGGGTAACTAGCTCTAAATGGTGCCTTGGACGAATCAGAACTTGACTCATAATCTGGAGCCAGCCACAAGAGGATTGTATGAGCAGTGACTCTGGGAGATGTAGTTTAGACTTCAGCACCTTTTTGGACCAACAGCAGCAGTCTATTGTGAGTGACAGCCAATCCAGTCAAGAACTGGGAGGAATGAAAGGAAGTGCCCGGTTTTGTCGGTTGGAGTTTCAGTTGAGCTTTGGCAGTGAAGAAGGAAGGAGCCCTGTGCTTTTTCAGTGTGCAGTTTTAGTCAAAAAAGCGTGTGTAAGGCCCAGAGTTCGGTCTGCAGCTTGTGTAACAGCTTGTTAGGACTGAATCCGTCCTGTGAAAAGAATCAAAGGATCTCTGAAGAGTAGAAACCAGGCTCACCCTGTAGAAGACTGGAAGAATTGCTGAAATTGCACTCGGTCTGTCAGGAACTGAATCTGCTGTGTGTTCTCCGGGTATTGTGCAGTAATTGCGATCGGAATACAGATGCAGCCTGCCTGGTATAGTGCTTTCTTATATGGATGTGTGAAGAGGTTTGTGTACCTCAAGTGAGCCCTGCTGACATTGAAGGACCCTATCTTATTTGGAGATCGTGAGTACTAATTCAGGGTTGCTCCTGTTGAATTGCCACATTAAATCCAAATGGAATTACTGTACTGCTGACTGTTTAATTCTCCTTTTCTCTGTGTGAAAGGGCCCTACCAGCTGCTGCAGTTTGGACTAGCCACTAGGGCTTGGGTACCCAGGGACAGTAACTGATAGGATAGGCCTGTGCACAGAGCCATAATGAGATATTAGAGTGATCGCTGATTAACCTGATTTCCCCTGTCCTTGTTATATCCCCTAAATAAATCAGAGCTGCTTGTTTCAGCAAAGTTATACTGCCTGAGGTATTTGTCTATGTTAAAAGTACTGTACTGTGATTGTTGCACTGTATCTCATTTCACAGGAGGTCCCAGTGCGGAACCAGACCTGGGGGTAAGTGTATACTGTGAAGGTAATTCTGATATATTGTGTGGGCCACTAGTGGGAAGAAAGGGGGGTTGCAGTGTCCCAGAGGGCTGTGACCAAGTTAGTTTAACTATTGCAAACCCTGACCTCTGGGTGGAGGCACCCGCCATTGGATCAGGCCCCTCAACCTGTTGGTGGCAAATCAGACGGGGTAGTAGCCCTGGGATGGCGCCATCTAGGGGTTACATCTTGGAGGCTCACCGCTGGGATTGTGTGTCCTCTAGTGGCCATATTCTGAACCACTGTTAAGAAAAAATGGGTACCCCGACAGAAGTGGCTGTGCACGGCTGGTGGAGTGGTGTACTGAGGAGGAGATCGACCCCAAAATGCTATGCTTATCCTGGACATCCCCTGGTATCAATACGGACACTGTGCAGGAGTACTTTCCAAGGTGGAAGGTTTACAAAACCCTGTGGTGGTGGGTGGCATGCTAATCTGCTCACCCACACTTTCCTGGTCCTAGTAGAGTTTAAGGATCCCATAGATAGCTCCAAAGTGCCACAGACCATTACCCCAGAGGGAGCCCTCACTGCTTGGAGAGTGATAACTAAGGACAGTAAAGACCCGGGGGGGAATCAGCCCCCACCACTATCTGAAACTTTTGAGGACAAATTTGCTGAATGGTTGCTGGGAGAGGGGAAAACTGTGGAGGACTTGAAGAAACTATTCTTGCCACCTGGGGGTGTTCCTCCCCCAACACCCTCTCCTGCTCCAGTGCCCGTAATGGTGGCTGAACCAATGCAGACTCTGATTTCTGCACCTGCCATTAGTCACGACTCTTACCGAAGGTTGAGGATCTTCTCTGGCACCCTCCCAACCCCCCAAGGGGAGGATGACTGGGAGACCTGGATGAACTATGTGCCCCAAAGTGCTAGAATGGCAATGCTCGGGAAGGTGGCGAAGAGGTTAGTGAGAGCCTCCGAGGTCCTGCCCTGGCTACCATCCGTGCTAAGCGGGCCAGTAACCCTGAGCGACTGCACAGGCCTATCTTGAGGCCTTGGAGAATGTGTATAGAGCCCAGATTCTGATGAGGATCTATGGTGGAGAGTAAGAGATGCAACAGTACCAAGGGGAGTTGTTGTCTGTGTATGTATCTCGGCTGGAAAATTGTTGCAAGAATGCCTCAGAAAAGGTAGTTGCCAGCGATTGAACTGGACGAACCAGGCTGGACAGGATCCTTAAGTCTGCCCCCTTCTCAGAACTGCTGTTGCTTCAGTTACGCCTGGCAGATCGACTGGAATCCCCACCCTCCTATGATGAGTTAATGAGAGAAATTAGGAGTTGAGAAAGGCGACCTCGGGAGGGACCTGCACCAATAGCTGCGGCTATGACCAGTGACTGAGGGTGACCCATCAAGTGAAGTTCAGGGGCAGAGGTTGGCAGTCAATGACAGTGCTCTGACAAGAAAAAGATATGTCACAATGGGGCGAACTGTTGGAGAGATCCGGAATTCAAAACAGTCCCTTTATGAAGCCACGCCTGCAAGTGCAGACCCTGACCTATATCCGACTGCATCTGCTATGGGGGTGGGGTACCCACCCATGTATCTCCTGCTGATAACAGCTCGAACTCGATTCCTTGACCATGGAAGTGGAGAAACTGCGAGATGTCTCCAAATGCTTATCACGCCGCCAGACAGAGATGGCACCAAGGTTTCAGTTAGTAATACCCCGCCCTGGCTCCCAGTGTGGCGCCTCGGCCAGCTCAAACTCCAGAAAGTATGTTTTGCTATAATTGTGGGAAAGATGGGCACATGAAAGGGAATGCCAGTCCCAAAGACACTGACAAAGTTGCATAGAGGCTACAAGGAGAGCTTGGGAGAAGAAATCAGTGGTTAGAGGTGCGACATGATCCCAGTGAGGGCACCAAAATGCTAATTCACGTCCTTTTGTGGCAAGGTCAGTTGCCCAGGCCCCCACTACCGCCTCTCCAGACTGGTCCAGAATAGTGGGTCCCTCCATGGAGACCACTGTAAAGGTGAACGGAGTGTCTACAAGACTATATTAGACAGTGGCTCCCAAGTGACAATTATGTTCCAAGATTGGTATCAGAAGCATTTGTCAGACGTACCCTTACAACCATTAGAAGGACTGCATGTATGGGGTTAAGTGAAGGCCTACCCCTATTCGGGTATATCCGAATTTGGCTGTCTTTCCCCACCTCCGTGGCTGGAGTAGCGAACAAGTAGAGACCCTAGCCTTAGTGTGTCCCCCACTGGACTGTATGATGGTGTCCCTTTGTTGATTGGAACAAATGCTCATATGTTGGAAGGCTGGCACAGTTGTGTTATGAAAAACAGAGGTCAAAGACTAGTAGAGCTTTAAGAGTTCCGGCTTTAATTAAGAAGGCCTATGAGGCACAGAGATGCTGAAAAAACAGAACCAGAGGAACCGGTCGGAATTGTATGGAAGAAGGATCCTGAGTCTCTGATCCTGCGCCAAATGCCCAGTGTACCTTCAGGGAGAGGTCCGTATCAGAAAGGATGTTAAGAATAAAATATTAATGTTGGATGCACCAGGCGATGGAAAATTGCCAGAGGGACTGCTGGTCAAGCCTAGTATTTTGCCCGCTAGAGCCCATGCTTATGCCAGAAGGGTAATGGTCCAAGTTCATAATGTGTCTGAAAGAGACATTCGAGGTAAACAGAGGTTGCATCCTGGCTAATGTGCATTGTGCAGACACTGCAGTGCTACCCAGCAGCAAGAGTTCAAGGAAGAATGACAGAGTAACTCCTGACTTGTTTGATTTAGTGACTCCCGCTGCCAGCTGAATGGAAAGTGAAGATCAGTGAGAAGCTTGCCCAGAGACCAGGTGTTTTCTTTAAAGGAATGGGATGTAGGATGCGTGCAAGGAGCTGAGCACAATATCGGCTGCATGACGAAAGACCATTTCGTGAGAGGTCTCGACGCCTGGCACCTGCTGACATAGATGATGTGAGGCGGCATCTGCAAGAGATGTTAGCTGCTGGTGTAATACAAGAATCCAGAAGCCCTTATGCTTCCCCATTGTGGTAGTGAGGAAAAGAATGGAACAGTAAGGATGTGTGTGGATTATCGCACCTTAAACCGGCGGACTATCCTGATCAGTACACAATGCCCGCATTCAGGATGCTTTGGACTGCCTAAGCGAGAGCAAGTGGTTCTCTGTGCTGGATCTCCGCAGTGGGTACTATCAGATCCCGATGGCCCAGAGGACCGTGAAAGACAGCCTTTATCTGTCACGCTTGCCTATGAATTCATGAGGGATGCCTCAAGGGTTTCAGGTGCCCCAGCCACTTTTCAGCGATTGATGGAGCGTGCAGTGGGGGCGTGAACTTACTAAAGTGCCTGGTATACCTAGATGATGTTATTGTGTTTGGCAGCTCACTGGAGGAACATGAGGCAGATTATTTAAGGTATTGGACCGACTGGAGGACTTTGGCCTTAAACTGTCCATTGATAAGTGTCAATTCTTTCAAACATCAGTAAAGTATGGGACACATAGTATCCACCGAGGAATAGAGACCGACCCAAGTAAAGTTGAGGCCTTGACCACCTGGCCACAGCCAAAAATCTAAAGAACTGCAAAGATTCCTGGGATTCTGTGGTTATTATCGGCGCTTCATCAAGGACTATTCAAGAGTGATCCGCCCTTTACTTAACCTTACTCAAGGTATCCCCAACCCACAAAAATACCAAAGTCAGCGTCCTCAAGACTGAAAGAGTGTATTTTCATCCGAGTGAAGTATTTGGGGCCGCTGGACTCCTGATTATGAGACTGCTTTTCATGAGATCATATATCAACTTACCCATGCTCCAGTGCTGGCCTATGCCGATCCAAGAAAACCTTCGTCCTGCACACTGATGCTAGCTTGCAAGGGTTGGGGCTGTGTTGTACCAAGACAAGAATGGCCTGAGACCAGTGGCCTTTGCCATAGAAGCCTGACCCCATCCGAAAAGAACTATCCTGTACATAAGTTAGAGTTCCTAGCTTTGAAGTGGGCTATTGTTGACCAATTCCATGAGTACTTGTATGGGGCTAAAATACTAGTAAAAACTGACAATAATCCTTTGACCTATGTGCAGACTTCAGCTAAGTTGGATGCCACTGGCCATAGGTGGCTTTCTGCATTATCTACATATGACTATGCTCTCGAATACCGAGCAGGTCTGAACCACATAGATGCTGATGCTCTCTCCCGGAGGCCTGTTCCCCAGAATGATTGGGTCCGATTGGCAGAACCTGACATTTGGGCACTCTGCCGGAAGTTTGACAGGGAGGAACAAATGTCCACGGACGCAGTGGACTGCATGGTGGATTGCTTGGGAGCCTCTGAGAATTGCATACCTGCTGCTTATTGCCACTTTTCTGCAATAGACATTGGTACACTGCCTCAGCTGGACAATGACAGTATTCGTCGGGCTCAATCCCGCGATCCCATGATCAAAGCAGCTTTAGAAGCCCTCTATGCAGGAAAAGATGTGTCCAAATTCGCTCCACTGATTTGAGAACTGCACTGTTATACAAAGAAGGTCCTAAGTTGAAACTGATCAATAGACTGTTATACAGAGAAACAGTAGACAGAGGGGACAAGTAGACAAACAACAACTAGTGCTGCCCACTGCCTTCGAGACTCAGTACTGAGGTCCTTGCACAACCACATGGGGCACCTTGGTATAGACAGAACACTTGACTTGGTGAGATCCAGATTCTATTGGCCTAAGATGGGGCTGATGTGGAGCAACACATTCGAACTTATGATAGCTGCTTACAGAGAAAGCTTTGCCCCAGAGGCTGCCCCCTTGTTAACATCACCACCAGTGCACCCATGGAGCTGGTCTGTATTGATTTTCTAAGTTTGGAGTCAGATCAAAGAAATATCAGTAATGTGCTGGTGGTCACTGACCATTTCACGAGATATGCCCAAGCTTTCCCACCAAGACCAGAAAGCATCCACTGTGGCCAAAGTACTTGTAGAAAACTTTTTGTTCACTATGGGGCTCCACAAAGAATCCATTCTGATCAAGGAGAGACTTTGAGAGTCGTCTGATCAAAGAGATGCTTTCTCTGTGGGAGTCACGAAGTCCAGAACCACTCCTTACCACCCCCAGGGGACCCACAGCCTGAGCGTTTCAACCGCACTTTGCTAGATATGCTAGGCACCCTGCACCCAAAGGACAAGCCTAGATGGAGCCAACAAATTAGCACCCTGGTACATGCTTATAACTGCACCAAAGTGATGCCACGATTCTCCCCCTACCGCCTGATGTTTGGAAGAAGCTCGACTACCAGTAGATGTGTGTTTTGGGGTCTCTCCTGATGGGGTTCAAGCTGACAACTATTTACAGTATGTGCAAAGTTAAAGGCCCAGCTAACTCATGCGTACCAACTGGCTCAAACCATGGCTGCCAAAAGAAATCTGGCCAACAAAGAAAGGTATGATAAAAGGTGAAAGCACAGGAACTCCAGGCAGGAGATCGGGTATTGCTAAGAAATCTGGGACTGCATGCAAGCACAAGATTGCTGACAGATGGCACCATCTCCCTCACATTGTAGTGGGCAAACTAGATGATCTGCCAGTGTACAAAGTAAGGCCTGAGAATAATTCAAAAGATGTAAAACAATGCATAGAAATCATTTACTGCCCATTGGACAAATCTTAATTGAGTCTGAGCCCTAGAGATGCCCCTCTGGACCAGTGACTAGAGCTGCTGCTAAGAAAAGATCAAGAAAGTCTGCACCTACAGAAGCAAAGTTAAAGTGTTCCCTCCACAAGTCCCAGTTGAGCATGACTGTCAGTCCATATCGGAAGAAAGTGAGAGTGACTTTGAATACTATCCTTCTTACGAACTGAGTCAATTGTTTGGGGCAATCCCTAGTCAATACTGGAGACAAAGCTGGGCCTTCTGGACTGTCTAAGCCCCAGCTTCATCCCTGGAACCAATGCTCCCAGAAAGTGAAGTGCAAAGCATCAGATCAGATGAAATGGAATCATTGTGCATGGTTGAACTGTTTGAGCTTTCAGGAGGAAAATGATAGATTGGGGAAGACTGGTGATACACCGAACAAGAAGAGTATTTTGAGTGCCCTGACAGTCCACTGCCAGTGTCAGCTCTCCATGCGAGCCAAATGTTGTGGACTCAGAAACTGTAACTCCTGGAGCTGAAAGTGCCCCAAGTTCTAGCCTCTCTACCCCCATGGAGACTCCCCTGACAAGTGTGGACAATGCTGAAAATGAGGCTCAGAGTGCAGAGACTGTAACAGTTCCCCCTAGAAAGACTGGTCGAGCTGTAAAGCCTGTGGTGCACCTCAGTTATGATTCCCTTGGGAGGCCTGTGGATTTGCCTCTCAATGTTGTCCATAAAGGAGTGTATGTCCCGAGCTCATTGCCCAAACTGAGCGTCAGTGCTAACTCAAGTTACTTGTGTTGCCCTCTAAGTATGGTGCCCTTGCCCGTCCAGCCCCAAGGTAACTGATAGGAAGGGCCCCTCTCTTCAGGTTTCATGTACAAGAGGTAATAACTTGAGTTATGGTACAATGTGTATGTAATACTGTGTAAAGTGACGTGACTGCAATGTTTCAAATGTGTTCTTGGTAAAATGATATATTGACTGATGATTACATATGCGAGCCTAATGCAAATGTATGTGGTTGCAGTTGAAACTTATGGGTACTCTTGGCCGGACGTCAAGCTTTCCCAAACCAGGAAGGTGTAATCCCCTGCAAATGGGGGTTCCCAAAAGACTTCCAGGAGCTTGCTTGAATGCTCCAAGCCTGAATGGTGTTTGGCATTTAAGCCATTTATCAGTAGTGTTTTAGAACCTCTGGTACTGTCTCTTTAAGAGCTGTCTGCTTGCAGACATAATTAGTTGTATGGGGGACTGTGTGTTTCTTTGATTGAGTACCACTCAAGCTGCTGCCAATTCACTTCATTTTGCAGTCACTAGGGTGCAAAGGAACCTATCTGAAAGATGTAACTGTTTGCCAGAAATTATTTAGAGTAATAATGAAATTACAGTTTGTCTAACCTGCTTTCTTTGCAGTCAGAACTGTGTCTGCTAGTTCCCCATTCTAGTTTTGAACTGCTGAACTGGACCAATCAGTGTGGGGTAAGCTAGCTCTAAAATGGTGCCTTGGACGAATCAGAACTTGGACTCATAATCTGAGCCAGCCACAAGAGGATTGTATGAGCAGTGACTCTGGGAGATGTAGTTTAGACTTCAGCACCTTTTTGGACCAACAGCAGCAGTCTATTGTGGTGACAGCCAATCCAGTCAAGAACTGGGAGGAACTCAAAGGAAGTGCCAGTTTTGTCGGTTGGAGTTTCAGTTGAGCTTTGGCAGTGAAGAAGGAAGGAGCCCTGTGCTTTTCAGTGTGCAGTTTTAGTCAAACGTGTGAGGCCCAGAGTTCCGGTCTGCAGCTTGTGTAACAGCTTGTTAGGACTGAATCCGGCCTGTGAAAAGAATCAAAGGATCTCTGAAGAGTAGAAACCAGGCTCACCCTGTAGAAGACTGGAAGAATTGCTGCAAATTGCACTTTCGGTCTGTCAGGAACTGAATCTGCTGTGTGTTCTCCGGTATTGTGCAGTAATTGCGATCGGAATACAGATGCAGCCTGCCTGGTATAGTGCTTTCTTTTATATGGATGTGTGAAGAGGTTTGTGTACCTCAAGTGAGCCCTGCTGACATTGAAGGACCCTATCTTATTTGGAGGTCGTGAGTACTAATTCAGGGTTGCTCCCTGTTGAATTGCCACATTAAATCCAAATGGAATTACTGTACTGCTGACTGTTTAATTCTCCTTTCTCTGTGTGAAAGGGCCCTACCAGCTGCCACGGTTTGGACTAGCCACTAGGGCTTGGGTACCCAGGGACAGTAACTGATAGGGATAGGCCTGTGCACAGAGCCATAAATAGATTATTAGAGTGATCGCTGATTAACCTGATTTCCCCTGTCCTTGTTATATCCCCCTAAATAAATCAGAGCTGCTTGTTTCAGCAAAGTTATACTGCCTGAGGTATTTGTCTATGTTAAAGTACTGTACTGTGATTGTTGCACTGTATCTCATTTCACAGGAGGTCCCAGTGCGGAACCAGACCTGGGGTAAGTGTATACTGTGAAGGTAATTCTGATATATTGTGTGGGCCACTAGTGGGAAGAAAGGGGGGTTGCAGTGTCCCAGAGGGCTGTGACCAAGTTAGTTTAACTATTGCAAACCCTGACCTCTGGGTGGAGGCACCCGTCATTGGATCCAGGCCCCTCAACCTGTTAGTGGCAAATCAGACAGGGGTAGTAGCCCCTGGGATAGCGCCATCTAGGGGTTACACTAGTACTGTCAAAGTCACCTATGATCATCTCTCTCTCTCTCTCTCTCTGTTTCTCATGAACAGATCTATTTTTTTTTGCCCACAGTTTCATGATGTATTTCACTATTACCTTCATTTTGACAGCACAATTAAAAAAATAGGGTTCGAGTTCTAAAATGTTCTAAAAAAGATTAGAACCCTAGAACTTTTTCAAATGTTCTAGACTAGAACTAGAACCCAGAACTTCAGAGGTTCTGACAACCCTACCATAGGCCCCTGTCTGCCGTCAACTTCTATGCATCATGTTGGTGAAGGTAGTCCTCAACTTCTTGACCAACATGAATGATAGAATGTGCCAGAAAATTAGCTTGGCTGTCCAGTACCTTGCAGTCATTTTGCTTTAAGAGTTTGACTGCAGCCTCTGGTTTTAGAAGTCAAGCAAATGACTGAACAATCCTGCAGAGATCCTTATATAGGGTCAGCATTTGATGTTCTTGTGCTTGCATCCTAACATGAAATTGACAAAGAGACTCCAGTGCAAGTTTAGAAAAAAGGCTCTAATGTCATGATCTTGTAGGCGCTGACAGATAAGTTCGACCTTGGCAGTTGAGATTCCACTGACAAAAATATGACTCAGTGCATCCTACATGTCAGTCATCTGCTTTATCACCTTGTGCAGGTAAGCCACCTTGTAGGGACATGCTTTATTATTTTTCATGGGTTCCACAGGGCAAACTCTTTGAGTAGCTGCTGTTTTTGCGAGCAAGACAGAAAGTGGCAATACACATCTGAAATAAGCTCCTCGACAGGTACCTTTATAGCCTTAATAGCAGATGTACTACAGATATCTAACAAATGACAGAGACAACCCATATTAACAAGGTTTGGGTTGATTTGTTTCAGTCTGGATAGCATAGAGTTATTTCTCCCAGTCATTGATGTTTGGCTACTGTGTGTCCCTGAGTCAGTTCCTACAGAGCTTTTAAGACTGGGACTTGGCCAGTTCTCAGTGTCTACGCTTGTCACAGAGAGGCATCTGATTTTTCTTCTTAATCTTTTTCAGTTGCCTGAGGAGAGGCTCCCTAGGCAATATCTGGAAGAAGAAATTGAATATCTGAGGCAAGGTTTCAATAGTCCAATGATTAAAACTATTATAACGTATTTCCATTGGGTTTGGGACATTTATTATATGAAATTTATTACAGACCAGATTTGGAAGTTATTTCTCAAATAAAGAAAATGGTTAGAGATGCAGCTATTTCCATGGACTTTCTCTGGGTTTCTTCTCTTCAAAATTTCAAACTGTACTGTATAAGCAGCTTAAAACTGTACACTATCTTGAACCTTACTTAACCTGCCTATCTAGTCCTTTAGATGGAAACTTCTTACTAGGTACAGAATGGAACTTTATGATGCAGATTATATACATGTCAAGAGAGCGACCTGGTATTAAAACTCTCCACTGTAACTGTGTGATGAAGGTTGAAGATGACCATAAGTATATCATGTTGATATGCCCGATGTAATCAAAGAAAAGAGGTGATTGGTGAGGCCCTGTACTTGCTGACCTCAGTCTTCCCTTGGATCAGTTAGTCCCAGTGTTGTACAGTACTCGAAATGTGTCAATTTTACACAGGTTATGTGGATTTTTGTCATCTCTGGAACTGTAAATAATAGTAATTTAGACAACTATATTCTATAGGGGACACAGGAGACTTGCTTCTTTTTACCACAAATTGGCTTTTTTCCAATATTCAATAGTTTTTGATTTTGTAATTTTGAGGTTACAAGCATGATGCTTGGATGGAGGTGTACGTAACCACACTCGAACCCACACAAGGCCTGTTTACTATTGTTTCAGAATTGCTAAAGATTGTTGCCTCCTCTGTCCCCTTATTTCCTACTTCTTTTTCTAAATACTACATTGATATACTTAGATCATTTGTGGCATTTATGGATAAATGCTTAAATATTCAGATGTTGTTGTATACGACTGAGATTTGCCTTTTAATGTGAATTTTATGTCTAGTTGATTAGTCACATATTGTGGCAAACTGTTGTGTTACCCTACCTTTACGTCACCATCATATATACCTTTAAAATAATCTAAAATTCCATTTACCTATACCCTGGTTGTAATTTTGCCAGCCTTTCTGCATATTCAAATTATTTGATGTTATAGTTTAATTGGTACTGAACATGAGAGTATGCATATTTGAGAGTGGTCCTTAGAGATGATCTGTTATATAAACAGAACCTATTGCCGATTCTGTGATGTCTTGTAACATGATATTACATGTATTTAAAACTTATTAAAACTGTACATCTCCTTAACTGTGCAAGGTATTTCTTCTTGGTCAGAATTGATCCTCCTACCTCTGTACAATACGTATATCAGGCCACATGCTGACTATTGCTCCCAAATGTGGAGCCCCCATCTTAAACAAATTCTGGCTAGAGCTGATAGGGCTGCAGGTAAAGAATGTGGGGTAAAATACTGAAAATATCAGAGTTCTGAGCCTGCATTCGCAAAATGTAATGTAATCTCCTAAATGTGTTGTTTTTTAAATTTTGACACCAAATGTTCAACATAGCCTTGTTATGACCCTGTCTCATGAAGAAGGACAGAGAAAATGTTCAACTCCTGGCTTAAAGGTGATTTCATGCAGGGACTGCTAAATCAACATCCAGGACCCAAAACACATTTTGGGCAGGAATTGAAAAATGACAGCAGTCACAGTCATGAGGTGATGTAAACAAATGGCTATGTTGAAACTTTAGGTTAAAATATTGAATATTACCAAAGTTATGAGCCTGCATTTGCAGAATTTAATGTAGGCTCATAACTTTATCGCTTTTAATAGTTTTACAGATTTTCAACATAGCCTTCTTATGACCCCACCTCATGAACAAGGGCAGAAAATTTTCAGTTATTGCTCAAAAGAGATTTTGTGCAGGGACCACAAAATCACCTTTCAGGTGTAAAAACATTTCTAGGGACATGGATATGTTGTTCATCCACACTGTCTGGCAGGTTCCTTGCCGCTTTAAATCTTGCCAGAAGGTTTTCAAGCTGGCTCCTCCCACCCACCCGGGTGGTAAAACTCTCGGCTCCGCTCCATGACGCCAGATCTTCCTTACCGCTTGGAAGCTCAGGTTCCCTCCTTTACGCTCTGCGTGTAGACTGGATCCTAATTCTTCGGTTCACCTGAAACTTATTCTCAAATTTTCAAGACTTCAGTCAAATTACTCCCTTGCGGCTGCGATGGACAAATCGACTCCTGGATTTCGGCGGTGCCCATGTGGGCAGAAAATATCCAGGACGGATCCGCACTCCACGTGCGTCTACTGCCTCGGCCTAGACCATGACCCGCAGGCCTGCGAGTTATGCCGTTCATTTTCGGCCAACGTTCTGGAAGATCGTGTTGCTCGGTTACATCTTGGGTGCCCGGAGAAGCGCTACCCGCCGGTGAAGTCGAAGGAGGCCCATTGGGCGGTTACCACGGCGGCAGGCTCAGCTGAGCAACTCGAGCAGATGATCGCCCTCGAGGAGGAGGTGGCACAGGCCGCATCATCCTCTTCCTCGGTCGCAGCATTTATCCCGCTCTCTCTGGGTACCTCCTACTGAGCTTCTTTTAAGGAGCTTTGCCAATCCCTTTCCACGAAGGGAGAGGGGTCATTGGGGCATTCTTCTCAGTCCAAAAAGAAGGACTCGAAAATTAAGTCCCACCATCGGCGTTCATGGGAGCAGGAAAGTCCCCTTTCCCAGACGGTCGACACTCGACTTTGGTCGAGGTTGAGGCTAAGGCCACTGGCTTCACGGTGTCCCCATCAGGTCAGCCGGCCAAGACACCCGTCGACGCGGTCGAGATTTTTCTCGACCCATCGGACGGGCTGTCGACTGGTGAAGCCGACAGCCCTTCTTCACTGGTTCCCCCGGTGGAGACTGAGGACTTGCCTGCGCCTCTGGTGCCGGAGTCCCTGGTCAAGGCTTCCGAGCCAAGGGAAGAGCGGGTGTCCCCCGCCCCTTCCCAGACCCATCCTTGGAAACACCAGGGATCTCGGTCTCGGACATCGTCTCGGTCTCGGCACCGAAGTAAGCAGTGCCGCCACTCGTCCTCGTCTTCCTCCTCGGAAGAGGAGAGACTTTGGTGCAAATTGCGTCGACGCTATGAGTACCTGATGTGGCAGCAGTTACTTCTGTCCGGGAACAAGCCGACGCTGTTGCCTTCCCCGGCCATCAAGTGGCTGTCACCTGAATGGCCGAAACAATCCCTTGCCGTAGTCGAGGTGCCCAAGCCTGGGCCAGTTGTTCAGCGAAACCGGCTGCCCCACCGATTGTGGTGGAACCTCCGCCTCCACAACCGAAATCGGGGGCGCTGACTAAGGACTCTCGGTCGGGTCAGGGCCTGCCCACAGGTTGTCGGTCACCCTCACTCCCAACTGTCCTCGTCAGGTGGAGGGTGGCTCAGGCCCCAGGCAGCTCTTCGCGGACTCCCTCGAGTCCGACGACGACTTCTCCCGTTCTCAAGGCCCATTGACCTGGAGTCCTCCGGGGGCCAGTCGATGGACGAAAGCCCTCGCCCTTTATGGGTCTGCTTCAGCTCATCTCAGAATCCACCAGGATGCAGTCAAGCCTGTATCCAGTTGGGCCAAGTATCCCCTAATGGAGATACTGGACTGAGGATGATTCACCACGAGTCCTTTCCGTGGCTGAAGCCATTGTTGGCCCAGCCTTGGAGCTCTGGCAGCGGCCTGCTTCCTGTCCTGCGCCTTCGGCCAGGATGGCCAGGAAGTATCTTGATTTACTGACTCTTTGTCCGGTTTTCAGAATACCCTTCTGCCGAGGGGTTGGTCACCGATAGAGTTTTACTGCGCCCGGGAATGCTAGGGATGTGGATAAGCCCCCAAGGAGTCCAAAAGCTGGACTATGCGGTTGCAAAGTATCACTGCGTCCTCCCTTGGCCTCCGCCAGGCCAGCTCGGCCGTGCTGATGGCACACTCTCCCACACCCTCATGAGCTCCCTGAATAAGGCGATCCCTCATCTCCCGGCTGACCTGCAGACCACGGTCAGGCAGGTACAGGACCAGGGAAGGGCAGTGGCAAAACAGCAGCTCCAAATGGCTCTGGACATTGGAGACTCCTGTGCCAGATCAGTTGCGGCCACAGTGGCCATGCGCCGCAGAGTATGGCTGAGGATATCCACCTTCACGGCGGATACCCAGCATAAACTGGTGGATGTCCCCTTCCTGGGGACCGACCTCTTTGGCCCTGGAGTGGAAGATCACCTCCAGCAGATCAAAAAGTCCAATGCCACTCTGAACTCGGTCGCCTTCGCCCAGAAGGACAAGGGCCATCAACAACAACAACATAAGTCCTTTCACCCTTCTGCACCTGCGGCATGTCCGGCCCAACAGCACCAACACCAGGGACAGCAGGCTTGCGCTTGGCACCCCAAAGCAGGGATTAATTTAACTCCAAAAATTGATTAGCGTTTTGCTCATAAAAGTGCTAAAACATTGTGAAAATGCATACCACTTGCCTCACTGTGTTTAACAAACATAACACTTCTAGAAAACCTATATAAATACTTTCTGTACAGTTGGCATTGTCCCAAGAAAAAAACTGCTAATCAATTATTTAAAACCCTGCCAAAGCCAAGCCTGCGGCTTCCTCTAATAGGAAGCAGGGAGGAAAAGGCCCAGGAGGTCCCTCGGCCGGTCCCCCCTCCAAGCCTGCCCAGTGATGGGTTGAGGGGTGTCGCCTCCAGCCTCGTCACTCCCCCCTGGGATCCCCCCATGGGGGGACGGCTCCGCCACTTCCTTTCCGCCTGATCTGCTATCACCACGGACCACTGGGTGTTGGAGGTGGTGTTCGAGCAAGCCCTGCCCTTCGAGCCATCACCCTCGGGGCTACGGGTCCAGCCTCTCTGTCAGCTCACCGAGCCGATATTGCCCTGCTCCTTGAAAAGAGGTGATCAGGAAGGTGGGATCCTCCTCCAGACCCAGGGTTTGTGTCCAGGTACTTCCTGGTCCCAAAACGGATGGGGGGCTGGTGCCCCATTCTCGACCTGCATGACCTGAACAGGTTCCTAAGGTCTCAGACCTTCAGGATGGTCACTCTGGCTCAGACAATCCCATCCTTGGAATGAGGCATGTGGTTCTGTTCTCTGGACCTCAGGATGCGTTCTTTCATGTCCCAATCCGTCCGTCCCACCAGAAATTCCTCCACTTCAGGGCAGAGGGATCCCTCTACGAGTTCCGGGCCATGCCCTTGGCCTATCCCTAGCTCCCAGGGTCTTCACCAAATGGATGGCAGTGGTGACAGCATTCCTGCGGTGCTGAAGGGTCCGGGTGTACCCCTACCTGGATGACTGGCTGATTGCAGCCCCCTCCAGAACAGAGGTGGAGCGGTCCAGAGATCTGGCCCTCCAGGTTTGCTCATCAATGAGGCCAAGTTGGAACTCGTGCCAAAGCAGGTGATCCAATTCATCAGGGCAGAGCTCGACTCTCTGAGCCAGAGCACGGCTCCCGGCGGACAGGGCGAGAGTTCTTTCCTCCTTTGCCCAATCATTTCAGATTGGGCAATCGGCATCTGCCAGGACTTCCTGCGCCTCCTGGGCCTCATGGCGGCCTGCACCAGCGTGGTCCGTTGGTTCATGTGTCCCCTTCAATGGGGGCTGGCCAGCCAATGGGCACAGCATGATCCACTGGATCAGCTAGTGACAGTGACCCAGGGATGTGGAATGCTCTCCAGTGGTGGACCGTTCCAGCACATCTGCAGGAGGGCATCCGTTCGTCCGCCCGAGCCGGCGGTCTCTCTGTCGACCGATGCCTCTCTGATGGGTTGGGGTGCCCATCTGGGGAACACGGGCTCATGGCCTCTGGTCCCCGGGGTCCGATGCCACATCAACCTGCTGGAGCTCAGGCGGTCCGCCTAGCTCTCACCGCCTTTGCTCCGTTCCTATGGGGTCAAGTGGTTCAGGTCCAGACGAACAATACCACGACCATGTATTACCTAAACTTCCAGGGCGGGACGCGGTCCGTGCCTCTGTGCAGGGAAGCTGTACGCATTTGGTCACTCGTGCGCAGCCTAGAGGCGGATCTTCTTGCCATCCATGTGGCAGGAGCCTCCAACACCCTGGCCAATGCCCTAAGCCAGATAGGGGCTGCGTCCCACGAGTGGTCTCTCCTGCCGGAGGTAGTACAGCATCTGTTCTCCCTTTGGGGCACACCTCAGGTGGACCTGTTTGCCTCCATGGAGAACACGAAGCTGAGTCTGTTCCATGCCCGCCCCCCTCAGCAGGGCTCGCTGCAGGGGGATGCCTTCTCAAGGCAATGGACCCCGGGCCTCTTTTACGCCTTTCCCCCATTTCCCTTGATCCACAAGGTGCTTCTCAAGGCGAGGAGGGACAAGGCGCAGGTGATTCTGATAGCCCCAGACTGGCCTCGCCAGTTCTGGTACCCAGATCTCCTCAGTTTCAGCTCCAGGACTCCGCGGCAGCTTCCAGCTCGCCCGGACCTGCTCTCAGTCAATCAGGGGAAGGTGTTCCATCCGGACCTTCAATCCCTACCCTGACGGCCTGGTTCCTGGCGCTAGAGTTCCAGGCTTTGGTCTTTCGTGAGGTCCTCAATGTAGTTGAGGCGTCCCGTAAGAGTCGACCAGAAAATGCTATGCCTTCAAATGGAAAAGGTTTTCCATTTGGTGTCAGAGCAAGGGCTTGGACCCTTCCTCCTGTTCCTTGGCAAGCATCTTGGACTATTTATGGTCCCTTTCTAGTCAAGGGCTTAGTCGGCGACCCTAAGGGTGCACCTGGCAGCCATCTCTGCTTACGGCGTGGGCAGGAAGTAGTCGGTGGCACAGGAGAAGGTGGTTGGGTGCTTTTCAAGGCCTTGATCACATATCCCCTCGATGTAGAGAACCTTCACCTCTGTGGGATCTACTGCTGGTACTGGCAAGCTCATGGGCAAGCCATTCGAACCTATGCACAGGTGTGCTCTCTCTCACCTGTCGTGGAAGACCGCCTTCTTGGTGGCTATCCGTCAGCCAGAAGGATGGGAGAGCTCCAGGCGCTTTCCATTGAGTCTCCTTACCTGGTCTTCCACAGGGACAAGGTTGTCCTCGCCCCACCGAAATTCCTTCCGAAGGTGGTGTGGAGTTTCACCTTAACCAAGTGTTGACTCTGCCCGGTGTTCTACCCCAATCACACCTCGGAGGCCGAATATAGGCTCCATACTCTGGATCCTGAAGAGGGCTAACATTATAGGAGCACGGCTGAAATTGGGAGAGGTTCGCCAGCTGTTTGCTCACCCACGCTGAAGTCAAGATCTGGCAGACCTGCAGCCAAGCGGACGATAAGCAGGTGGGTAACCTCCTGCATAGATCTCTGCTATAAGTTAGCGGGCATGGAGCCTCCCAGAGGATAAGAGCTCATTCTACCCGCCATACTGCTGCAACGTGGCTGCTTCCAGGGACGCCCTATCCAGGAAATCTGCAGGGCTGCTACCTGGAAGTCAGCAAACACCTTCATTACCCACTACCATCATCGACCTTGAGTCGCCGGGATGCTGGTTTTGGGGCCTCGTTCTCCAGTCTCTCTTTCCCAAGTAAGTATATAGGGGTGTGCGTCTTGCCTCCCTCCTCCCGGAGAACTGCTAGAGTCTGCCAATGAGTGTGGATGAACAACATATCCATGTCCCTAGAAATACAGGTTACTCACTGCAACAGGAGTTCTAGGAATGGTATATGTTGTTCATCCACACAACCCACCCAACCTCCCCGGCTTCGACGCACAACCTGAGCTTCCAGCGGGCCAGATCTGGCGTCATGGGCCGGAGCCGAGAGTTATACCACCCGGGTGGGTGGGAGGAGCAAGCTTGAAGACCTTCCGGCAAGATTTAAAGCGGCAAGGATACTGCCAATGAGTGTGGATGAACAACATATACCATTCCTAGAACTCCTGTTACAGGTGAGTAACCTGTATTTATTGGTGTTCTTTGGATGTTAGTAGTACAAAAAAGTGTGTTCCTCAGTAAACCTTTTCAGTCACGGGGCCATGTTGATTGTGTTAAAAAACAATATTTAATTACCTTACTGGTATATGATTACTGGTTTCAGAGCATTTATTTCAAAGTAAAATGGAAAAATATGATTTAAAACTTTTCAAAAATGCAGACAAGAGTTTGTTTAAAATAGCAGTAAGTTCTTTTGGAATATGCATATGTTTTTCTTTAAAAAAAAAAAATTGCATTGGCTACATTTTAACTTGGCCGTAGTCATTATTTATGTCCGCTTTGGATTTTACTGATGATATTCAGTACTGATTCCTCCATTGCAGGGTGGGAATCCGTGCACACAAAAAGGTTGAAAACCTCTGTGCCATTGCATAGTCACATCTGTGCAGGGATGTGTGTGACACAATCCTCAGAAGAAAGATCTTGGTACCAGTTGTTTTGTTTTTATCCACAAGGATTGACATCATCAGTACCAGTCTTTGGAGAGTGAATGTATATTATGAGAGCCTTACAGTTCTCCAGAAATTAGATTTTTTAAAACTTGGATCTAAATCTAATAGTAAATTAAGCCCATACTGGTTAAATGATATACCCTGAATATGGCGTGGGAACAAGGGCATGGTAATGTGAGCTCACCGAATGTGGGTGTCCAAGACTTGTGGGCGACCTGCTATGACTGTCACTTTTCCTCCCACTCCCTGATGTGCCCCACCGCGGAGTTGGTTATATTAATTTGGGGGAGGGTGCGGGGGTGGGCAGAGCCCCCCACAGCAACAGTACAGCACGGAATTCTGTATGGTGCTGTACTTTGCGGGGTCAACTTTTCTGGAGGCATTGGGTGATATCACCCTTTTTAGCCATCGCCTTTTTGATGGGTGGTCTTTGGTTATGCCTTTTCACCCACAGTCTTTTTGTTTTTGCCCACATGTGGTAGAACAGAGTTAAACTATCCTGACTTTTACTTAATGGCACTGTACAGAGTATTGTATTATTTATATAACTTTGTATCTGGATGATGTGCATTAAGTTTATGCATAAAGTCGATAAACACAAAGTTAAAAACGTTTTTTGGCTAATGACTACAATGTGTAGATCAAAAAGTCAAACTAATTTAACTTTGCTATGTACCAGTATGTTTTTATATTTTACTAGAATTCTACATAAACTGATCTAGCAACAAAAAAAAATTGCCAGAGGGCTTTTTTTTTTTTTTATGAGCAAACTGTGTCAGGTATCGAACTGTATTGATTCCTTTTATGAACAAGAAACTGCAAGAGACATTTCTGCCCAGGTTTTCCAGCTTAATACATTACTTAAATTGCATAATTACCCTTAGCCTAGCTGCTAGCTTAAAAATTACAGTCCTTGACTCAGCAGCCACCAACCACGGCGCTGAGGATATATAGGCTAATTCCTTTAATGGCACGCAGGACTCCAGTCCTCCTGAGTCACTCACCATATCATGAGACTTGCCTCACGAGTTCCGAGTCTGAGGTGGCTGACAAGATGACTGAGTCACTTGGGGGCTGCTACCTAAAACAAAGCCTAATGGAAAAGTAATTTAAACTCATAAATTCCTTAAATAGCTAGTAGCTTAAAAAATAAAAGCAGAAACATGAGTGTTTGCCACCGCCATGGTATTGAAGATATGTAAGGATTCCTTTAATGCCAGACTGGACTCATGTCACAGTCACATGATCGACTCACAATAGCACGACTCCACAACCAAAGCAAGTCAAGTAAGCAACTCACATTGGCTCAGTCCTCAGCTGGAGGCTACTGTAGCTAAATACCTATTACCTACTTTAGAAAAGGAAAAGCAGCCAGCCAGACAGCCACCATGGCATTTGGGATATATAGGCTAATTCCTTGAAATTCTGCCATCTCTCACAGTTGGCTCAGCTCAGCTGATTGACTCATGACTGTTGGCTTGGCTTGGACTCAGAATCTCGGACTCAGTGAGTGGCAATGCAGGCAGGTGTTGTATTGTGGTTGTGGTGGTAGGATACTACATTGAGAAAGTGAATATGGCCAGCCCAGTGGCACTGAGGGTTGAGGCGCTGGACACCACCTCGCACCACGCCGTCAGCGGGGTTGGAGAACAGACCTGGCCACCGGGGTTGGCAGGGGAGGAGAGGGATTGATCGTCCAAGTGACTGCTGTCCCTCTCTGGGGTGGTGGGTTTCAGTTGTCGGTACATTCTTCGGCCTAGCGGAGGCTGGGGTGGTGCACTGGCAATATTCAGTGGGGATGAGTTGGGGCATGGTGCCAGGAGAGAGCACGTGCAGATGTGTGTGTACTCCTCCTTGGCACCATTGCACGCCCCACTCACACAGGGATAGAACAAGGGGAAAAACATGGCAACTGGTCACGGCAGCTTGATGGCCATCCTACGGGCGCCCGGCTCAGGGACATCACCAAACACTGGATTCTAACCAGGCAGAGATAGAGAGGGGTCTCCACCACCCCACCATGGGGGTAAGCCATGGGGTAATAGGTGAGGGTCTCCAAGGAGTTGGGAGGTGAATGGTGGCCGCAGGTTCAGGATGCACAGAAGACCCAGGCAGACCGGGAGCCAGATAGGGAAAAAAGGATTGGCAAAAAAAAAAAGAGAAAGTGAATATGAACACAGATCCCGCCAGATTTAATTGCACTACTTACTATTACTTTTACTAACTTCAACTGAGGGGACTTGAGGGGGGGGCAGGTTCTTGGAGGGAGCCCTAGGCTGTGAGATGAGGGTGGAGGAGGGACACTCAGCCTAGCCATAGCCAGACAGTGAGCTTTGATTTTTCCATCAAAACTTTTCTGATTCTAAGTAGTGTTCTTCCTGTAACTGCTTCTAAATGTAGTAGCACACTACTTCAGTATAGTGCAACTCTTTCTGCATCTACAACTCTTGTCTGCACCACCACGAGGAATGGAGTGAGCAGACATTCTTTTCATATT
Organism: Neoceratodus forsteri; assembly: GCA_016271365.2. NCBI lineage: Eukaryota > Metazoa > Chordata > Ceratodontiformes > Ceratodontidae > Neoceratodus > Neoceratodus forsteri. The sequence goes on from CM057449.1 coordinate 1,335,334,847, forward strand.
CATCAACTGTCATCTTTAAGTTATTGACAATTTAACATAACAAAAATGTAAATCAAACAACTTACTACTCATACTCACTGTGCTGTTTTTGTATGGTCCTTTCGGTATTGATAGCATTTTGTGCTGTAAGCTAAGAGTATACTAAAAACTTTACTTATAATGGTATGTCACTCATGTGTTAGACTGCAATGAAATGAAATTTTTTTTATATAAATCTTCTTATAGTGCTCAAAGTTCCATGCTCATCATCAGGTCAGGAGGAATCTGACTTAGTCAATAAAAAATATATATGTCTTGCACATACTTGATTCATTATCTTTATTTTCTCTCATTAAATTCATAATGTGTAATTTACTAGTATATTAACTGCTTTTACACATCACATTTGGTTAAAATTGCATTATTTTTGAATATTGTAGGTTTTCCTATTGGAATGCATCATACCGTGGTATCACAATAACCACAGTATCACACACCGCGGTTATCATACCGTCAAAATTTCACACCGTGACAACCCTACCTGTGGCTATGTATGGAGGTATGGCAGCCAGCCAACATTTGTACATAAATGCAAGTAAGTGTTCCTGTCTGTATTCCGAAAGTTTCAACCAATCTAGTTGATTAAACAAAAAACACTTATGTGTAGTACGTGGAACAGTCAAAATAAATCTAGCCAATCTATCATGACACACCTCCAGTCTCTATAGATCACTCTTTTTGCCACTAGCATATGCAAAATATGCATAGAAAAACATAGGCATAATCATACAGTTAACCACCCTCCTTCTTAGTTCTGGTCCCATACAATGTCTCTAAGCTTTTTCTCCACACTTTTAATTAAATTATCTATATGAGTTCCCAATTGAGGGACTCATCTAGCCATAAGCCTAAATATTTGTAGGACTGAGCCTGCTGGATCGGGATCCTCTAGGTATCCACCCTCAGGGTCAGACTCTCCTGGGCATTCTGTAACTGGTGAAATAATAACAACTGTGTTTTTTTTTTGCAGTTTAAAACTAAACAACTATCTCTGAGAAAAACTTGCAGCTTATTAAAAGCCTTTTGTAACTTATCTTGAATTTAGTTTACTATGAGATCTGAAATGTAAATAGTAGTATCATCTGTATACAAATGAAAAAGAATAGATGGATCTGTAAAACTTAACCCATTAACATAAATATTAAACAGTAAAGGTCCCAGGATGGAACCCTGAGGGACTCCTGATCCAACAGGAACAAATCCCAACATCCAACCCCTCAAGGACACCATTTGAACTCTGCCAGCTAAATATGAGGAGAGCTAACGAAGACTAGGCCCCACCAACCCCAGACGCGCCACCCTGGATAGGAGGACACCATAATCCAAGGTATCGAAAGCCTCAGATAAATCAATAAAGATTGCACCTCTCATTCAGGGTCATCTGAATATCACCAGTGACCTTGACTAAAGTGGAATTAGTACTGTAAGATTTTGTAAATCCTGATTGCATGTTTTTCAGTAAACTTTGGGACTCCAGGTACCCAACAATCTGAGTAGCCACAAGTTTTTCAAAGATTCTTGAAACCTGGGACAAGAGAGAGATAGGACAGTAATTGCCCATCTCTGACTTGCTTCCCACTTTGAAAAAGGGCACTATTTTCGACTGTTTCCAGGCACTAGGAATTGTTCTATGTCAAGGAAAGATTAAATAGATAGGCCTAATGCTAGGCTACCACCGGAGATGCATACTTTAATAATTTAGATGGAACCCCATCCAGACCCATAGCCTTAGCAGTATTTAGATTTAACAATTTCTGCAGAACTGTATCCACAGAACTCCTTAAAAGAAAACTTATTGATTGGACCTCCAGCTGTACTCTGCTGTGTGAGTCTATTCCTTGTTTATTTTTTAAACCAACATTGCTGAAGAGTTCATTAAATCTGTCTACCACCAGTTGAGACAGTAGTATCATTTGACCATCAATTGTAAACTCATTAGAGACTTCCATCCCTCGGCCTTTTAAGAGAAAATTAACTGTCTGCCAGAAACCTTTTGGCTGTTGAAGACATTTATCATCTACATATTTTGTATAAAATCTTGGTTTTGTGCTGAGTCAGTTTAATATCCACGCTGAGTCCAGCTTGATAAGGTGTTAGTAAGTTATATTTATCTAAATATTCCATTATCTGCCTATGTACATGTTTTTCCAAACATTTTGAGAGTATTTAGTAGCTATTGGGCGATAATTACCAGGCTTATGATATTCTCCCCTTTATAAATTGGAATGACTTTGCTCTGCTTCCACATATTTGGAAACATTCCTGAACTTAAACTCCAATTAAATAAGTAAATTACTTTTGGTGCAATGTAATCAGCTGCAGTTTTCAGAAATGTTCCCTCTATTTCATCAAGACCTGGAGATTTGTGTACTTTTATCTGTTTTAGATTCTTTTTCACCTCAAATACACTTAGTTTTTTAAACCGAAAAGGTGGATTTTTGTTTTTATGTATTGGTTCCTCCTGTACTTTAATAGTTAGTAAGGTTTTGGTTTCTATCCCTGGTAGATTAATGAAATAGTCATTGAATATGTTTGCAATTTCCTTTGGTTCCGCTTCTTTAGTCCATTCATGAGTTATCTGCTTTATATATTATTTTTCCCTTTTCCCTGGACTAATAATATCATTTACTGTCTGCCAACAATTTTTGAGGTCTTTATTTCCTTCTACCTTGCTCCTAAAATAGTTACACTTTGCTTTTTTAACCTGATTTCTACAATAGTTGCTTTTAATCTTAAACTTATCACAATCCCTACTTTGTTTTGTTTTCTTAGCTACTTTCCATAGCCTATTCTTTATTCTTACGGCCTTTAACAATTTATCACTGATCCATGGTGCTTTAGCACTTCTCTTTTGTGCCTCACATTTTGGTGCATGTTTATTGCATAACTCCAAGAATCTATTAGCAAAGTACTCAGTAGCTGGATCCAGATCAGGGATTAAAAGACTTCTCTCCCAGTTTTCCTTCTGAATGTCCATATTAAATCTATCTACATAGAAGCTTCTCATATCTCTGACCCATCCCCTACTGTTTTCGTACTGTGCTTGCTGAAAACAGTTTGTTATAGCCCATATTAAATTATGGTCCCTAAGATAAGGTGGCAAAATCCCTATAGATTGCATATCAATCTGTGGGGAGGCAAATATAAGGTCCAGCACTGTTCCTTCTGATCAGTCAGTGTTGCCAGCAGTCTGACTCACCTCCCTCAGCACCCTAGAATGCATGCCATTAGGGCCTGGTGGTTTATTCACTTTCAGAGTCTCAGTTCCCTTGAGCACCCTCTCCTCTGATTCCAGCCCCACCTCTAGCCTTTGTCCCTTCACTCCTAGAGCTTGAACCCCACAGTCTGGGAATAGCCCACTTTCCTTTACTGTAAAGATTTAACAACAATCTTCATTCAGCATATTTGCTTTTTTATTGTTCTGTTCTACCCATTCCTTCCCACTTCTCAGTCTGACTATTGCCTCGTTTGTTTTCCTTTTTTCTACGTAATATAAGGAAAGAAGGCTTTTTCTCCTTCTTGACTCCTTTCCAGATTTCCTTAGCCTTCTTGCCTTAGCACTCCTGACTATCCTATTAGCCTCTTTTAGCTTTTCTGGATGTCTTTCCCTTTTGATCCCATTCTGCTCCCCCATGTACTTCCAAAATGCAGCTCATTTTGCTGTAGCTGACACTCCTACCCACTGGAGAACCATATCATTTTTTAATATTCCCTGTTCTTTCCTACCTTTGTCAGACATGTATTGGTCATGTATATCATCCCACTCTTAATGATTTCCCATTTGGCATCTATCCATTCCACCCTCCCTAATTCTGCTAATCCTTCCCTGATCAACTCTCTCATCATCCCGTAGTCTGCCCTTTTGAAGTCTAGGACTCATGTTTTAGAGTTTAAATGGTGGGCTTTCTGAGCTACAGTATGTGAAAGCACTGTTTGTAGTCACTGGAAACCAGAGGTTCCATCACCCTGTCATCCCCCACGGGATCTCTGTTGGAGAGTACCATATCCAAGATAGCCCTCTGTCTGGTAGGTTGCTTACTACACAAGAAAACAGTCCTGTAGTGCCTTTACTGACTTGTAACACTCTTGGCTGCCGGAATCTTCTAGCTCACATCCGGTAGTTAAGGTCTCTCATTAACACACTGTCACCCTTTCCTGATGCCATTCTCATTTCATCCCCCAATTGGGGTGTGTGCATGATGAATAGTATTTCCTGAATACTACAAATAATGCAATATTCATTGTTCGCATACAAATAATGAACAGTGGCACTGTTATTTGTATTCAGGAAATACTTAAAGAAACTTTGTAAGATTGTGTAGAGGGCTTGCTTCTTAGCCTGGTACACTAATGATATGATAGTCTCTTTGTGTCAAAATTATAATTTTTAGTAATGTCCTGTAAGGGAGGGAAGGGATTGTAACTCTGGCCGAACTGCTGGCCAGCCAATCCCTTCCACTTCCCAGTCTGCTGACCATGCCCCCACACTCAGACATTTTGTGATGTCTTACCACAGGGAGCACAGGGGTGCACCCTATTGAATGCTATGGTGGAGGGTTTCAGAACATTACTGTGCATGTTTAAGTTGCCTTTGATACAAATGAAAGCCAGCACACCACCAAATGGGCTCTTATTAATTCAGTGGTGGCTTTCATTTGTATAAAAGGTAGCGTGAACATGCACAGTAACATTTTGAAAACATCCCCCAAAGCATTCAATGGAGTACACCACTGTGCTGTCCCTGTAAGACATCACAAAACATCTGAGTGCCGGGTATGGTCTATTTTATTACTCAATGAAGCCATATTTAAAAAGAAATGAACTGTGAATGTAATCTGACCTTTGCACTTCCATTTGACCTCCCTAACTTCTGCCTCTATTTTTTCATCACTTAAAGGAGAAGCCCTTTTGTTTGCCCTGCGTCTCTGCACGGTTTCTCTCTAACAGAAGTGTGGTTTGTAGATCTCCTGTGATATGCTACTGAGTGACTTATTTCCAGAAAGGGTGATCACAGTGTCGCTTTGCTTTTCTTCTGTTTTGATGAGTGTAGCTCAAAACATTCTTGTGATTGAGTACTTTTACACAAGAGATATAGTTTAACATTTGTATATTACTTTAAATTGTGGTAACTAGTATCAGCACAAGCTTGTACTTCTTTGATTATTTTGCTATTTGTGAATTAAGACACTGGCTTTTATCAACATACACCATAAATGGACTTTCAAAGTTATACTGAGAAATTTAGAAATGTATGGTTATTATTAATTGGTAGAATTGACCCTTTAGCTATATGTCAGTTCAGTTCAGAGCACAGTGAGTGTGAGTCAGCAGCAGAGGGCAGTGCTGTGAGGGAAAGGTGTCTGCCAGACAGCCCTGAGGCTGGGTGAAGGACCTTTGGTCATTTTTCTCACCCTAGTGAGTGAGACATCAGCAGTACTACAGGAAGTGGTGGAGATCGTTGCTAGCAAGACTCCAGTGGGTCACTGTTGCGAGAAGTGAATGGGATTGTGAGATCCAGTGGGTCCAAAGGGCAGTCCCCCAAGGGACCGGAAGATTTCCAGCTGCCCAGCTCAAAGATGGAGAAAGTCTCAGTAAAAGCTAACAGAAAAGGAAGAAGTGTGTTCTTCCAAGGTCCATGTCTGTAACAAAGGGACAAACAAACTGTGAGTACAGTAACATGGAAGTGTTCTTTTATGGAGTCGTCTGGTGCTGTATGTGCCCAAAGACAAAGCTAGATTACACCACCCTGGACCCCAGTTCTCACCACAAAAATGTGCTGAATGTTAAATTGTAACTGTGTGGAGGCCTGTAGCAATCTGAGGGGGTTGGAGGATCTGATTTGTGTAACCCGGATGGAATGGCAGAGGCTGGCTGGGGCCAGGATGGGCAGAACCTCATCTAAAACTCCAGTCAGGGCTGACTGGTTCATGGAAGGGCACAAGGTTACACTGGGATATTAACTTAGCCCATTGCATCAGGAAGAAATATATTTTAAGGTGGCAACCCCTCGTAATAGAAACTTGTGGAAAAATAATGTCTTTAGGTCCTTAGTACAGAGGGAAAGGGCTGTTTGAGGTTCTGTGACAGAAATGTTCTGTGACAGAAATGTACAAAACCCAAACTGTCTATTCTGGAAAAGAAAGTGATAGTTGTGAAGTCTGCATTTACAATTGTCAAACCTGGGGACCACCCCATTCTGTGTCCATCTGTATCCGAATAAAGCCAAAGTGTACAATCCATTTCCAGTAGTGGACATTACACCTGTGCTTCCCAGTATGAAATTGTTTGTGGACCCCTCAGAAGATGGACATAGCATAGCCCTAGCACCTCTATCCAAGAACTTGGTGTAAATATAAATGCTATTTTGCACCTAACCTCCCGACCTCTAGATGCTGAGCCAGGTATTCACCCTAAAGCCAGGATGCTGCCTATTTTATACAAACTTGTGGTTTGTTGCCTTGTCTGGGTACAAGTTTGGGGGGTCCTGGTTACAAAATGCTGCTCTTGGTCGGGTAAGGGTTGCACTTAAAGTAAATTACAAGCAGCACTTTTATTTCCAGAATAGAAACATAGTGAATGCAGTAAAGACCAACAGTCCATCCTATCTGCCTGAATTCCATATTTAACCCTGGAACCTTCTGTACTGTTCCTCCAGCATCTTACCCTCCCCATCCTTCCTCTAGTTCCCCTCCTGGCTTCTGTCACTCCAAGCAACCACTATGCCCTTCATTCTATCCCAGCCGTGCTTGAAACCACTAATGGTTTTAGCACCCACCACTTAGGCAGGCAGACTGTTCCACGTGCCCACAACCCTATCTGTAAATAATACTCCCTCCTGAGTCTCCTGCCTGTTAGTTTCCACTCTTGTCCTCGTGACCATGAACTAGTAATCAAGCTAAGTAGTTCCTGCAGTTCACCTTGTTAATTCATTATAAGAATTTGAAGGTCTCTTATCATATCTCCTCTCCTTTCTGGTCTCCAGTGAGTATATGTTAAGTGCTTGAGGTGCTCCTCATAGGACCTGCCCTTTGACCCTGAATATTTTCTTACCCTGTGCTGCACTGTCTCCAGCCTATCCCTATGTTTCCTGAAGTGAGGACTCCAGAATTGGACACAGTACTCCAGGTGTGGTCTCACTAAGGATCTACACAGGAAGTATTACATCTTCCAGTCTGCTGTCAATACCCTCCTGATACATCCCAGCATCCTCACTTTGTTATATGCCTTGTTGCACGGATCAATTGTTTGAGGGAGTCACTGATGATAACTCCATGGTCCCATTCCTCAGCTGTAGTGCTGTCACCCCCTATCCAGTACCTTGTCCTGGGGTTCTTTTTCCCTCAGTGCAGTACCTTGCACTTTTTGGCATTGGATTTCAACTGTCAAACCTTTGACGCCTCTCTAGCTTTCATACATCACTTTGCATTTCCTTGACTCCCTTCTCACTGTCCACCCTCCCACAGAGCTTAGTGTCATCTGCGAAGAGACACAGCTTGCCCAGATTCCCTCACTAATATTGCTGACGGACATGAAGAGGGTGGGTCCCAGGGCAGATCCCTGTGGTAAGTTGCCTGACTTGACCTCATTGACCACAAACCTCTGCTACCTCCCCTTTAGTCGGTTACTTATCCCATTTACTGTGGCCTTAGCTCCACCCAGATCCTCCATCTGCTTCAGCAAGTGTCTGTGAAGCACAGAGTCAAAAGCCTTGTTGAAGTAGAGCAAATCCACAGCATGGCCCCTATCCAGTTCTCTCATCACCCAGTCAAAGAAAACTATTAAGTCAGTCTGACAGGACCTCCTTACCACAAATCCGTGCTGTTTATTGTCCTGGAGTCTGTTGCTGTCCAGGTAGTCCACAAGGTCATCTTTGACCACTGACTCCATCAGCTTCCCTATAATAGTGGTAAGGCTGACAGGTCTGTAGTTCCCTGCATATTCTTGCCCCCCCTGTGCTTTATAGAGTGGAACTACATGTGCCACTCTCCAATTCTTTGTAACTAACCCTATCCTTACAGAGCTGTTGGATAGACCTATCAGGGGTTCAACCAGTTCTGCTGTCAGCTCCCTGAGTAACCTCAGATGCAACCCATCTGGTCCCAGAGCATGGTCTATTTTTAGTGCTGCTAGCCCTTTCTGGGCTGTTTCACTTGTAAATATTGTCTGCCACATCTCTGGGACCACCTTGGTGGTCACTTTAATGCCTCTCTCTCTGGCAAAAGCCCACCATCATCCTTAGTGAAAACTGAGCTAAAGTAATCCTTAAAGAGCTACTGACACCTCAAAGAAAACTTTAAAAAGCATAATAATTGTGTACAATTCTGCCTGCATTCAGTTTATGTTTTATATATTTCTCTTCCCATTATTTATTACTACAGATATTTGTGTGTATATATGATCTTTATCCCTTAGAGTTCCTTTAGAGTCCTTCTGCCTCTGTAGGTTACTCTCTACTTCAAGTCATAATCCTCTGTTGTGACATCTCGGTCTGTTGCCATGGAGTAACTGTGATGTCACAAGCAATACTCTGTGACTTCAGGTAGGGAGAAAGCTGCAGGAATGACAAACTCTACACGAGCAAAGATCCTGTTTTCATACAGATGACTGAGGAATACATCACTAATGGGAAATACAAGCTGGACTGTGTCTAAATATTAGGGTTTTTTAAAGTTGTCATGAACATGTCACCAGCTCTTTAAGGACAACAGCCTTTTGCCTGTCTTCCTCTATCACCCTCCCCCCCCCACTAGCCTTAAGATTCTCCCTTCTTTCTTTCTTTTTCCCTATATATCAGAAGAACTGGAAAGCATTTTACAAATCTTTTTTTTATACTTTCTTTTCTCCCTCCTGGTTTTTCCTACCCTCTTGGTCCTTCTTCTTCAGGCCTTTCAGTGCTCTAAGCCGTCCCTGGATCTGCCCCTAGAGTGCCTCCTCTCCTTCCGTGCACAGTGGGGTCTTGTCAGGAGTGGTGGTCTGAGCGGAGAGGCCATCATCCAGGACTGCAAGGGTGATTTTTCCCCCTTATCTGTTCCATCCCCTGGGGATGCCAGCGCTTGGGACTAAGTCCTGAGAGGTGACATGCTGGCCCTGCCGTCTAGCCACTGTGTGCACCGTGCGGCCCCCCTCCCGACCCTAAGTTGGAACCGCCCGTCCCTGTCAGGAATCGGTTGCTTCCACCGAATCCTTTATAGAATGATGGGCGCTTAGCGTCCGGGTATCCACACCCTGAAGTGGAGGAGAGCATCCGTGGGCTTTCAGTCCTCCTCCCTCAGTTAGCTCCCCTCGGCTCCCCCAGGTCCACACCAACCCGGTCACGGGCGTATCACAAGGTATGGCATCCAGCGCCTCAACCCTCAGCGCCACCGGGCCGGCTCATTTTTACAAATCTTAAAGGACATGACCCATTTGCTGGAGGAACACACTTGGGAGCTGTTGGGAGTATGGAGGTGAACCCGGAAGAGACAGAGAGGATGCCAACTGTAGAGAATATTAGAGGAACTTTTTTCTCCTTTGAGCGAATTGCGTTAAAATCCAGAAGGAACCACTGGTAGACTAAAAGCATTGAAGCATATATGAATGTCGGAAGAGCTCCTTGAGGTCTTAAAATTATTAAAGATCCCTCCTTTGGTCTTGATGACGAGGACTTTGTAAGTAAATGGCATGCAATATCAACTGAAGCTACTATTAAATGGATGGATCTGATAGAAGAAAAGTCCAAAAAAGATCAGGAACAAATAGATGCTGACTTGAAAATAAAGGAAGTAGACTTACAGAGATTCTCAGGGGAGAGAAACTTTGTTAGATTTAAAACAGAGACAAAGAGAGAGAGAGAGAGAGAGATGGATTGAGAGAGAGAGAGAGATTGAGAGAGTTTCAGTTCCAGGAAAATAAACTGTGTGCTACTATAAAATGTACGTTAATTTGAGATGAGAATGACTTCCAGAAGCGACATATTTTCAATTGGCCAAAACAACAGAACTATAAAAAGCAAGGCAGAAAACAAAAAGTGCAATTTAAGCCAATATCTATCCTTAAAACTAATATAGTGAGAAAGGATGATGCACAAAGTGGAGCGAGTGATTTAAGTCATAACAGTGGAACGAGTGGTACGAGTGCATTTGAGACCAGTGACTCAGAGAGCCCAAGGTTTTTTTTATGACTTCCCATAAAGAGACTGTCGAGGAGAGGCAAACGCAAAGGGAAGTATCAGGCAGTAGAAAGTGAACAAGGAGAGAAAGGAGGAACATCGGGAGGTCAAGACGATCAAGCCCAGAAGAGGTGCTCTCAGCATTGAACACTGAAAGGGAGACTGTTGACCAGAGGGACAATATAATGCTCTTAACCTCTTCATCACTAAATTTCTTATGGTTCAATGTAAACATGCCCCAGAGATCACCCAGAGAGTGAGGGGTAAACAAACAAGATGGCTAAACAAAGACTTGCTCAAAAGTGTGCATCTTACAGATAAACTCTGGAAGCGCTACAAAACATCAGGCCAGCAAACAGATTTCAACACTTACCATACGCTACAGAATTCGTGTAAAAACAAGTCAGAGCTGCTAAGAGCAAGTACTGTGAAAACCTACTGATTAACTCTGCCAATGATCCCTGAAAATTCTGGTCACACATCAAATCCTTCCTAGGATCCTCACAGTCAACTACCCCTCGTGATATGCTGACAAATGATGTGCATTGCAATGACTCACAAACCATAGCTAATTCTTTCAACCTGCATTTCTCTGATCTCTCCCAATATACCTCTTCCTTCAATCTCACTGCAGTGTCCTCCCACTCCTCATCAGGAACCTGTCTGGATAAGTTGGAAATGTTGTCCCCCGTGCCTCCTTATACTCCTCCATTCTATTTTAAGGCTGTGTCTAGAAAGGAAGTCCTGAAGCTCCTGAGGTCCGTTTCTGATCATACGAGCTCTGGCTCAGACTCCCTTGAACCCCGCCTCTTGAAACTTGCAGCTCCCCTTATTGCATTACCGCTGGCCAAAATGTATACATTATCACTTTCAGGTGGAGTGGTCCCTGACCTCTGGAAAACTGCTCGGATCACACCTGTACTTAAAAAGGGATCCTAAGGTTGTCATGAACTACAGACCAACTGCTATACTCTCGGTACTGAGCAAAATCCTGGAGAAAATTATGCAACTCAGACAGCTGATTATCTACTTAAGTACAGCTCCTGCTCTCGGATACCCAACATGGCTTCAGGAAAGGACATAGCACAGCAACTGCACTCCTTAAATTCACTACAGACACTCTTTCAAAAAATGGATACTAGCAATCTGACTGGGGATGTCTTTATTGACCTCACAAAGGCTTTTGACCTTAGTTGATCACACTTTGCTTCTCTCCTCGCTTCAACACCTGCATTTCTCCTCCTCTGTTGTTGACTGGTATGAAAGCTACCTGACAAATAGAACTCAAGTGGTGAAATTTAATTCCTCTCTATCAAACAGTACCACCATTAACACTGGTGTACCTCAGGGCTCCATCCTGGGGCCTCCTATTCTCTCTTTATATAAATAACATTGGAGCTGCTCTAAAATCCTGCTCTGCTATTCTATATGCTGATGATCTTGTCATCTATACAAGTTCTACTAATATAGACACTATCAACACAACCCTTTCCTCTGACTTTAACAGTATCCAAAACTGGCTATATGACCACAAACTGGCTGTCAACGCTAGCAAACTAAAGCCATGCTGCTTGGATTGGCCCAAAGCTCCGGCTTGCACAACAGCACTGACGGTGCAGGACTTAGAAGGTCAGTTACTGGAATGTGTGACTTCTTTCAAGTACCTGGGCATCCTGCTACATCAATCTCTTGATCTTAATCTTCATGTACAGTTTGTTTGCAGAGCTGTCAACTCCAAACTGGGTGTTGCATATAAGACTAGTTATATACTCATGCCATTGGCTAAAATGGCCATTGCGAAGGGGATTCTGCTCCCCACCCTAACCTATGGGGCTCCCTTATTTGGGGCTGCTCATAAAACTGACCTACTCAGATGGGATATTACGTATAACAAACACATGCTTTAAGAGAAAACTGCGCTCGAATCTGCTGATTGCTGATACCTGTTCCTGCTTTCACCCTACCTAATGACTGATGTCTCTAGCCATACAGTAGTATTTCCTCACCTCTATATAACCCTCTTACTGCCTCAGCCTGTCCCAGCTCCCTTTCCCTGCCCATATACAATCTTGCACTGCAGGCACCTCCCTTACACTTACATGCACTCATATAATCACATTTCGTGGCTTGCTCCCCTCTTCCTCACTTATCAACCTTTTTCCTTAATGACACCCCCTGCTCTCAATGGTTATTTCTTCCTTTTGTATTACCTGTTTTGTTTTTGTGTGCTTTGTTCTGTTCATATGATATGTCACATGATAATTTATTGTCCAAGGTCCTCTCAATCATTGCATAGGTAGGCATCTATGAACTTATGAATGGTCTACTCTATATGTCTCTGATATATTGTATCCACTTTAACTCATTGTATGTAAAGCGCTTTACTTTGTATGTTCTGATATATTGTATCCTCATTAACTCATTGTATGTAAAGCACTTATAAATTGTTATCCTGTTAAGTTTCTGCATGTCTGTACTCTCCTGGGTCGTGCCTGAAAATAGTCATTTTATGGCTAGTGCACTTATCCGGTTAACAAAAGCTAAATAAATAAATAATCAATCTGTCAAATCACGTGCTAACAGACAGTGAAGTAAGTGTACTTAGTAAGGGACTCTCTTTTATTCCTACCACGGATATTAATTTTTTTGAAACTTATATAGATTTGAATAGGTTATGTAGATCACTAAATTTGAAATGTTTCTACTATAAGGGCAAAGACATGGATGGAACAGCTAATTTGAATGTGGAATTGGAGGCGTATGAGGTTAATATGCCCACGCAGGAGATGCTAGAAGCATTAGAAATATATGAAAGTGGTAATGCAAATTTGGAAGTTGGTAAAACCAGTCAGAGGACCAATAATGGTGCAGAAAAAAATTAAATGTGTCAGAGAGAAGAAAACGTAGCACATTCTGCCCAGTGCAGCCCTTTGTGGTCACTACCTTCCAGAAATTATGTAAGAAGGAACTAGATCAGCTGAGGTTTGATGATTATGTATCCAAGTACAACAATGTCACCCTTTCAAGAAAAAAAAGCTATTGGAGCATTAAAAAATAATGTTACTATAGTTATAAAATCAGTAGATAAGGGTGGCAGTGTAGTTGTACAAACTGGCACTGACTATGTTAAAGAGGCTAAGAGACAACTGGCAATAATGAATACTACACACTGGTGACACCGGAACGTTTAAACTTCTGTAAGAAAGAGATTGATAACTTTTTTGACATGGTCCTCCTGTGAAGGGTTAGTAAATGAGAAAGAAAGAAAATATTTGATGGTTGATCACCCTCAGAAAGCTCAATTTCACATTCTGCCCAAGGTTCATAAATCTCTTGGCAATCCTCTGGGCTGTCCAATAATTTCAAGTGTGGGGTCAGTTACAGAACCCCTGTCGTGTATGGTGGATGACCACATAAAAGACTTTGTGGTCACCCTACTGTCATATTTGAAAGACACTGGGGATGTTTTGAGAGTTCTAAATGGGGTTCAGTTGGATGAAAATAGTGTACAAGTGACCCTTGATATAGAGTCACTTTACACTAATATACCCCATGGGGATGGCCTGAAGGCGTTAAGGTATTACCTGATTAAGAGTGAACTGGGTTCTAGACCAGACATCGATTTTCTGATTGAACTATCAAAACTAACACTTGAAGGCAACTATTTTAAATTTCAAGATAAGACATACCATCAAAGAAAAGGTACAGCAATGGGGCAAGTTTTGCCCCAAGTATGCAAATCCATGTACCTAGGTTTCTGGGAGGAGGATGTAATATGGGACGGACCTTACAAACCCTTTTCTGTCTAAAATACCAGTTATGGAAGTGCTTTATTGATGATGTTCTCCTTGTATGGCTGGGGACATGGGAGAGCTGGTGGAGTTTGTTGCTTTTCTGCAATGCCAACCTTAGGTTCACCTATGAAGCAAGTAGAGAAGAGGTGAACTATTTGGTTTTGAAAATGAAACATAATGAAATGGGAGGAATAGAAACGTCCCTCTTTAGAAAAGTACACTATCTTGATGTCAAGCAGCTGCTACCCTGCTAAACAGTGGAGAACATCCCTAAGAGCCAGTATTATAGAATTAAAAGGAACTGTAGTCAGAACAAGAGCTTAATAAAGAACTACAGTAGTAATTCAAGAAAAGCATTTTCGAAAGGACTATTCTAGTAAGACCCTCTATAGAGCCAAAGAATCATGTAATGCTATAGATAGAACTAGCCTGCTTACAGAAAATGCAGAAGGAAAGAGAGTAACCCCAACCAGCTGAATTTTGTGACAACGTATAGTATAAGATCATGGCAGGTGAAAAATACTATAAGTAAACACTGGCATGTTTTAGCAGCTGACCATAGATTGAGGGAGGTTTCTAAGGTTGTACCAAGAATGTCCTATAGGAGACCACGCAATTTGAAAGATATGTTGGTTAGCTCCACCCAGAAACTGAAACAACTGAGAAATTGGTTGCTGCTACTGCACATGGTGTAAAAAGTATGGTAATTGCTTGTTTTGTAAAAATATACATGAATGTAGTATGTTCAGAAATCCATACAGTGGGTACGTGCATGAAATTAACCATTTTATCAACTGTAATACAACTTATGTGATGTATATGTCTATATGTGCCTGCAGAGTACATTATGTAGGGAAAATGGAAGGAAAGAATAGGGGAACATCTAAGGGCAGTAAGGAATGAGAATCTAGAAAATGCTTGGGCATGTCATATCAAGAGTGTAGAGAATAAGATGGAATATTCATTGGATTGGAAAATGTTAAATTAGGGCCTAGAGGTGGTAGTAGAGATGACCTGTTAAGCCAAAGAGAGAACTACTGGATATATATAATGGAGACCTATACGGGATCTGGTCTAAATGCCCTAATAGAGTTAAAGCCTTTTTTAAAAGCAAGGCTTAATGAACAAATGTAGACCATCTCAGTGTCTATAATCTAGTCATTAAGCTTTTGTTGAAGTAATCTATTTATTCCCTCCACAGGTATCCCTTTCTGGAATGGATGCCTCAGGAATTCAAACTATAAATGAAGAGTACCGTCTCTTTGTTGCTCATTTGTTTTGCTATGTTTTGTTCTCCCTAATTCCTGTCCCTTCTCTGTACGAAAATGTGCCAGAATCATGGACCTTGTAATGTAGGCTTCTCGCCCCTTTTTTTCTTCTTTTTGACTATAGAAATGCAGTTATTTAGCATTAAATTATTGAAGCCCTTTCACACTCTGTCGCTGAAGAGTATGTGTATGTACCACGGATTCCACTGTTTAAGGTTTTTTAGTCCTTGCTCCTGTTTCTGACTTAAACAGTATAGTTTTTTTCTCTGTTATGAACTAATTTTGTTTTCCTTCCCCTCCGCTATCCACCTTTGCTCCCTGACCTATGTGTGTATATATTGTAATGTAATTTGTTAGACTGTAAGGATGAACTGTGTGTCCACTAAAAGTAAACAAGGGTTAATGTGTAATATTTTGAGGACCTTTTTTGATCTCTTTTGAAATAAGCAAAAGAAATACCCCAACAACACTTATTTTTGCTTAAAAAAACTTTTATGTTCTGATATGATAAATGCTCTCGTGCTCACTGCCTCTTTGCTTTTAGTTTGATGTTTCTGTGATGCTCCCTGAAAATGAACCATACATTTTTCGAGTAAATGAATTACTAGCTAAGATGGTATATACCAGATTGTTTTGTGTAAGTAAGCACCAGAATACAGGCAAGATAAGTAAATGACAGAAAGTGTTTTTAATTGGTGTTTGTTTATACTCTTGATAGATTGTTATGCACTTTAAGATGCACCATTAAATGTATATACTTGTATCATGTAAAGCACTGTCACTTTAAGTAATGGTCATGTGACAACAGCCATTGGGCTTTAAAAGGGTGTATACACTGATTAATTTCATTTTCAGTAAAGCCAATGATTTGGTGAAACGTTAGATGCTTGTTACTTTGAGCTTTCAGGTCCTGACAACCATTGATGTGCACCATGCAGTGAGAAAATAAAGTAATTTTGTATTTTTCTGTAAATGATTTGTGGACAGACCCTTTTTTTAGTGTGCATGGTGTGCCGTGACTGTTCAGTTAT
The DNA here is from genome assembly GCA_016271365.2 of Neoceratodus forsteri. Classification (NCBI taxonomy): domain Eukaryota; kingdom Metazoa; phylum Chordata; order Ceratodontiformes; family Ceratodontidae; genus Neoceratodus; species Neoceratodus forsteri. The sequence goes on from CM057449.1 coordinate 1,335,351,126, forward strand.
CAGTTTTTTTATGTCACAGAGCACCTGGTGGTTTTTGTGTGGCTCTGTTCTTGTCTGCATGTCAGAACTGCTTTTCTCCACCCTGGACCCCATCTGCAACATGCAGCTCTGTGTCTGCGTTTGCCTCCCTAACCACCCCTTTGGCTCCCTATTTTTCAGTGTGTGTTCTCCCCGTTCTTCCTCGCCCTGCCTTTCTTTAAACTTGCAGAAGGCCTTTTGCTTTGCCCTCACTGCTTCCCTGACTCTTGCTGAGAACCATAATGGTCTCTTGAACCTGTTCTTTTTGGTTATCATTCTCATGTAGAATAACTTAGCTGCCTTGAGAAAGGCTTCTTTAATTGCCACCATCTGACTTCCAGCCCCACATGTTATCCATCCAACTAACTTTTCCTGACCAGCTCCCTCAGCCTGTTAAAAACTGCCATTTTGAAATCAAGGACCAGATTTTCATTGGGGTTTTCCGGACCCAAGGGCCAGTTCAAACCAAATGGAGTTATGGCCACTGTTCCCCAGTGGCTCCCTTATTCTCACAAATCTCCAATCACCTTCAAGTTGGTGAGCACCACATTGAGAATCGCTGCCCTGTAGTGGGTCTGCTAACTAGCTGTGCCAGCAGACAGTCCTGGAAGGTGTCCAGCAAGGCCTGACGTCTGGAGCTCCTGGCCACTGGAACATCCCAGTCAATGTCTAGAAGGACCCACCACCAGTATTTACCCCTCTGCCACCCCTCTTTCAAGTTCTTCCCTGAGCTGTCTGTCCCTCCCTTTCCCTTGCCTTGGAGACCCTTAGATCATCCCCAAGTTTAGTTTCTTGCCTGAGGCTGTCATGAGTTGCACACCTAGCGCCTCAGTCTCTAAATTACTATCCTTGATGCACCCATCTTCCAGCATCTCAGTGCCCTCCTTGACAAAAAAGGCTACTCCGCCCCTCTACCTGATCCTCTATCCCTACTAAATGATGAGTACCCAGGGACTGTCAGGCCCCATTCGTTATTTTCCGAAGCCCATGTTTCTATGATGGTCACCAGGTCCACCTCAGTGTCTGCGATCAATGCCTAGAGCTTGCTGATTTTGTTACTCAGGCTCCTGGTGTTAAGGTATACTCCCTGCCATCTGACACCTGATCCTAAATTGCTGCTACCCTTGTGCTTTCCTGGTACTCTCATTTTTTAATTTTTTTGGTGTTGCCACTTTTGCAATCCCCTCTCTTATGTCCCCATACTTAGTCCAGTTAAGCCCACAACCTCCTTTGCACCCACTGTGCTGCTACATGCCCCCAGATATTTATTTATTAATTTATTTTTGATAACCGGGTAGGTCACTAGACACAAAAGTGACTATTTTCCAGGCACGACCCGTGAGGTCACAACATAGAGAGATACCGGTACGGAGCATACAGTGTCAGAAATGTACAACACAGCACAAATCGGAAGTGGACCAAGTTAAGACAAAAATAGTACCAGGGCACAGAAGTAGTACCAGGGCACACAAAGTGTATTATACAAATATAAGGTAAGTGCCCGTAAAATGCATTTATAGTAATATCACATTAAAGTGCAGAAATGCCAAAGAGTGTCAAACAGTATTAGTATGTCATACAATCAGCTGGCTGAAAAACTGTTTCGGCAGAAGTTAGGGAGATTGGGAATGCAAAAATATAGCATAGCGAGACAGCGGAGGGGGGAGAGGGAAAGGGATGGGAAAGGGGGGTAGGGTATGACATTTGATGGGGGAAGCAGTAGAAGCAAGGTGCAAGCTTGGGGTGTACTGAGTAGGATCCCTTCCTGTAACCTGCCACCATGATTCACCTAGCCCCAATCTCTCCCACAATCAATTTAAACACCTGATATAGACGTTGGACTTCAGCCCCAGTGCGCAGGCCCACTCTCTCTTGTCAGGTGAGATCCATCATCCTTGAAGAATCTCCTGTCTCAGAAGTCCCCCAATCCCCCAAAAAATGGTGCTCCTTCTCCTGACACCATCACTTAAGACACCCATTAAACTCCTCTATTACATCACTCCTTATCCTGTTCTGCTTCCCCTCCCTGCCCAACAAAGGGAAGACTTTGGAAAAGGCCAGGGAGGCTGAGTGTGCCACAAGTCTGTCCCCCAGTCAACGTGAGTTCTGCTTCACCATCTCTATCGAGTGGTTCATCAGATCATTGATACCCAGGTGTACCAGTACTGCCAGCAACCCCTGCTCCTTCTGTACCATCCTCCCTATCTTGTCTAAATCCCTGATGGCCAATGCCCCAGGAAGACACCAGACCATCCCCCATCATCCCAATCTCATCCAACCTCCACCACCACCTTCTCTACCCCCCACCAATCATTGAGTCCCAACCACTAAGACTCTCCTGTAGACATGCTCCCCTGGGTGCCATCACATTGTCCTGCTCATTCCCATTGACTGACCTAGAGCCCCCAGCAAAGTCAAGTGCCTGAGCCGCACTCTAGAGTGTAAAGTGGTTCACCATCTACATAATGCTGCACTGGCTAACCTCCTTATGAATACAACTGCCCCCCCCCCCCGCTTCCCACGACTCTCCAGCCCTATGGACCAGTGGGTCCCTGGGGGAGTGGGCGTGTGCTCTGGCTGAGCTGGTGACATAGTTGAGATATTTCCATCCATGCTGAAATTAGCTGAGCCTGGAGCTCTGCCATGGTGCTGCAGGTGAGGCAGTGCTTCCTCCTCCAAGGCATATCCCTAGAGAAGAGTGCCACACAGCCGTCACAACTGACTGCCTTCCTTCTGAACCCTATCCCCGTACAGGCCTATGAATATGGCTAAACCTAGCTGATTTCCAATAACAGGTGTACAGTTACCAAAACACTAAACTAATTCGTAGTGATCACACAGATAGCATACAGCTGTTGGACTTCGCTATAGCACAGGAAACAGGGATAAAAACTACCTTGTAGTGCTCACCCAGACAGGGTGTAACTTTAAGACTTTTTTACAATGACACAAGTACTAAATTAATTTGTAGTGCTCACCCTGATAGGATACGTTTGTAAGACTCAGCTATAGCACCAGAAACAGGAACAAAAACTACAGTACCTTATAGTACTCACTCAGTTAGGGTGCAGCTGAAGGCTGAGCTATAGCACAAGAAACAGGAATAAAGGCTGGCCCACCAGCACAGCTGTAGTGTTCAAAAACATGAACTCTTGCTGTATTTTGACTATTGCATTTAGGTCCTGCCTTTCAACTGTCCTAGAGAACAAAGAGTTAACTTTCCATGGCCAGTATGGAACGTTCAGTGCGAGCTCGATTGAAGCCCCTGTCTGTTGTTGTTCAAACTCCAACCGTCAGATTCTTTATCCGCCTCACTGAACAGTTGCTCTGGAGATTTCTCCTTTGCTCGGTTCAAAAAAGTCAGTTAAAGTGTCGTTTTGTCGTGTTTCTACCGAATTTCTGCTACCTAATCTGTCAGTTTAAGTCTCTGTCTGTGGTACCTTGAGTACTAGATAGGTTTTACATTTAGTTTCTGTGTGGAACTTGTAAATTCGGGATCAGTTTAGTTTAAAGTAGTTGTGAATTTACTAGAGTGTAGGTACTTTTTCAAGACCTGTAACACGGTCAGGAACCGATAGAGGGAGTCTTGCCTCACGGATTGCCGAAAAAGGGTAAGTTTTGGATAGGATTGGCCATGTCTGAGAAACCCAAGAAAAAACGGGCCCACTGGGTTTCAACACTGCAGTGTGTGTGGGGAAGCCCTTGCTAAGGCCGATCCCCACACCAGCTGTGTTTATTGTCTGGGGTTTTGACCACCTCAATTCAGACTGCCAAATTTGTAAGAATTTTCCCAAAGCTACCCTGGATAAGAGAGTAGGTAGGCTAAGGGAAAGGGAGGCTGAGAAGTCCGCTGACCCGGATGGCCAGCCCGGTTCAGTTCCGACCGAACCAGAAGGAGTGCCCTCTGACCAGGGCGAAACTTCTTTGGGCAAAAGGAGTGCTGATTCTGAGGAGTCGGTTCCGGTTAAAAGGAAGAGAAGAGATAAATCATCCGGTTTGGATCCAGAAATTCATACTCCGACCGCTGATGAGATAGCCAAAGCGATAAGAATAGTGCAATCGCTAACTCTGGTTCCAGCCGAACCGGCACCATCTGGCAGGGGCTCGGTTTGGTCAGTTCCCCCGGGTTCCGGATTACACTTCAGAAGAATTTTATGAACCGGAGGAGGAGGGAGAGTATGAGGATGAAGATGGTGATTATGAAAGTCTGGATGTGCCTATTGACTCGGACATCTCCCCAGACAGACCTTCAGGCGTTTCTCCTCCTAGGCTTTCTGAGTCCCCTTCCCACTTTATGTTTTACAAAAAAGTGGCTGAAACCTTCCAGCTTCCAATGGAAGAAGCAGTAGAGGATCAGGAGGAGACTGATTTTGTTGAAATGATGGACAACCCAGAGTCCAGGAGACTGTCTATTCCCCTCCATAAATCTTTTGGGAAACAGACAATTACAATTCTAAAGACTCCTAACTCCATACCTCCTGTGGACAGACGAATGGACAAGAGGTATACCCTTTCAGGCTCGGACACGGAGTTCCTTTCTCAGCAATGCAGCCATGTTGGGGTAGTGTAGGCTGCTGCCTGTGATAAGGCAAATATTCCCTTGGCTTCACACCCCCCAGATAAGGACTCCAGGAGGATTGATGCCATGGCAAAGAAGCAGTACATGTCAGCATCTTTGGGACTCAGGCAGGCTAACTATATGGCCTACACAGTTAGATACCAGAAGTCCAGATGGGACACTGTGCTGGCTCTGGCTAAACAGACCCCAGACCAGCTTGCCAAGGAGTTGGAGCAGGTGGCTGCAGATGGGATTGAGGTATCCAAGGTGCAATTTCATGCTGCTGTGGACTCCAATGATGTTTCATCTAGAGTCATGGCTACATCTGTGGCCCTTTGGAGGATGGCTTGTCTCAGATGTACTAGCCTATCGCAGGATACCCAGGCTAAGGCCATGGATTTCCCTGTCATTGGTAATTCTCTGTTTGAGGAGCAGACAGAGAACTACATGAAAAAGATGGACGAGTACAGGACCACCTACAGGTGTGCTCAGGCCAAAGAAAGGCAAGCCCTCCTCAAAGGCAGCAGTCCAGGGCAGGGCAGGCCTTTTCAAAGGCCTTTACCAAGCCCAGGCCTCTTCTTCCTATGCTCAGAGGGGTTCTTCAGAGGGAGAGGCAGATGGGAATGAGCAGGCCTGCTTCCACCCCTTAGCCTAAAGACCCTGCCAAGCAGACACACTGATGGGTCTGCCGGGCCGATTCTCCAATACCTGTAGGGGCAGGCTGGCTTACTTTGTGCAGGACTGGAAGTCTCTGACATCAGACAAGTGGGTCCTGGAAGTAGTAAGCCGGGACTGGTTCTCAGCTTCAAAAAATTTCCCAAGATGAGAACCAGATCCTTTCCACCTGCAAATCCATCAGAGACCCTTGCCCTAGAGGCAGAGGTTTCTTCCCTCCTGGCTCTCAGAGTCATAGAAAGGGTTCCAACCCTACACAAGGGCAAAGGATTGTACTCCAGGTACTTCCTAACCCCCCAAAAACAGGAGAATAACGGCCCATCCTGGATCTAAGATATCTGAACAAGCACCTTTTAAAACCAAAGTTCAAAATGGTGACTTTGGGAATAATTCTACCCTCTCTAAGGCCAAGGGACTGGTTAGCCTCCCTGGACCTCAAAGATGCCTATTTTCACATTCCCATCAGGTACTCCCACATAAAGTACCTCAGGTTCGAGTTGCCCTCAGGCCACTATCAGTTCAGAGCAATGCCCTTTGGCCTAACATCAGCCCCAAAGGTGTTCACAAAGTGCCTGGCAGTAGTGGTTACTTTCCTAAGGAGAAAAAAGATCTCCATCTTTCCATACTTGGACGACTGGCTCATAGTGGGTCAGTCTCCAGACCAAGTCAAGTCGCATCTGCAAATAACTCAGCAAGTGCTCACTTCCTTAGGATTCCTCCTCAACCTTCCAAAGTCAGTTCTCGAGCCAGTACAGCTCCTCACCTTCATAGGGGCGGAGCTAGATACAATAAGGGCAGAGCCTTCCTTCCCTGGACAGGGTAAGGACCCTTATGGAACTGGCCTCTCTTCACCCTTCAGGTGTCTCGACCAGCAAGGCATTTCCTGCAGCTTCTGGGCCACATGGCAGCCTCTACAGCAGTGGTCCAGGGAGCAGGATTTCAGATGAGGGACATTCAGTTCCACTTAAGAGACTTCTGGTCCCAAAGAAAGGATTCCCTTACCAAACTAGTCCCAGTGACTCAAACCCTGATCCAGGCTTTGCAAGGGTGGCAGGATCAGGACAATTTGAGATGAGGAGTTCCTTTTGTCACTCAGTCTCATTCAGTGATACTCACCACAGATGCCTCCCTGCTGGGCTGGGGAGCCCACCTGGGGGATCTTACCACCCAAGGGCTATGGTCACCTCAAGAATCTCTGCTTCACATCAGTCTCTTGGAACTCAGAGCAGTGTTTCTGGCACTGCAAGCCTTTTCTAAATCTGTACAGAACAAGGTGGTCCGGATCAGAACAGGCAATACCACCACAATGTGGTACATCAACAAGCAAGGAGGCACTCGGTCTACGGCCTTGTGCACAGAAGCAATGAAGTTGTGGTCCCTGGCCTATTCCCTGTAAACCTGTCTGATAGCAGTTCACCCTCCAGGGAAGGACAATGTCCTAGCAGATGCTCTCAGCAGGATATCCCAGGGCCATCACAAATGGACCCTAGATCCCCTAGTTTTGAAAGCGATTTTCTCGAGATGGGGCACTCCACAGATGGATCTTTTTGCAGCCCCAGACAATCACCAACTTCCTCTCTTTTGTTGCAGACCCCTAGTCTTGGGCTCAAGTCTTTCTGGATGCTCTGATTCTGAATTGGGAAGGGACATTTCTGTATGCTTTCCCCCCTTCCCTCTCCTGTTCAAAGTGTTAGTCAAGATCAGGTCACAACCATGCAAAGTGATTCTGACTGCTCCAGACTGGGCCAGACAGCCCTGCTACCCCCTGTTGCTGTCCTTAGCAGTCCACCTTCCCCTGTCTCTTCCCAGGAATTACAACCTGTTTACATCCTCTCAGGGAGGATTTGGTATCCAACCTCAAGTCTCTCAATCTCAAGGCATGGCTAGAGTTAGAGTTTGCTGATCTGCACTTTTCTCAAGGGGTTCTAGATATCCTTAAGGCTTCTCGAAAGCCTTCCACCAGAAAGACTTACAACTCCAAATGGAAAAGGTTCACTATTTGGTGCTCTAATAAGCATATTTCTCCAGAATCTGCTGGGTTGCCTACAGTTCTGGACTATATGGTCCATCTTAATGGCTTAGGACTTAGGCCAGCTACAATTAAAGTGCATTTGGTAGCTGTTTCTGCCTTCTTGTCAGTAGGCAAGCCCTCTCCTCTGTCAGCCCATCCTGTGTTTTGTAAGTTCTTCAAGGGATTGCTGCACACCAGTCCCCCCTGTAGGGACTCTGCTCCTGCTTGGGACCTTAATGTTTGCATTGCTCAACTTATGCAACCACCCTTTGAGCCTTTGTCCTCTGCATAGCTTAAGTACTTGACTTGGAAAACTGTGTTTTTGGTAGCTATTACCTCTGCCAGGTGTATCAGTGAATTTGAAGCCCTGTCAGTGGAGCCTGATTTCATCTATTTCCATAGAGATAAAGTGGTCCTAAGAACTAACAGGAAGTTTTTGCCTAGGGTGGTTTCAGATTTCCACCTTAATCAATCTGTGTCTCTCCCTGTTTTCTTCACTGACCATTCCTCCTCTAGAGAGAGGAGGCTGCACAGCTTGGATGTTAAAAGGGCCCTCAGCTACTAATAGAGCGCACCAAGGGTCACAGGTTTGAGTCCCTCCGGTTGTTCCTCACTTATGGAGAGGTCGGTAAGGGCAAACCTGCCACTAAGAGATCTATTGCCAGATGGATTGTCTCTTGTATACAATTCTGCTATGAAAAACTGGGTAGAACCCCACCCTTAGGCCTGAGGGCTCACTCTACTAGAGGTACAGCTGCTTCCCTGGCTGCTGCCAGGGATATTCCTATCTTAGAAATTTGTCAAGCAGCCACCTGGAAAACAATCCATGCATTCACAAGCATTACTCTCTGGATATCCAGGCTAGGAGTGATGCTCAGTTTGGCACAGCAGTACTTCAGAGCCTATTCCCAAAGTAGACTCTGTCCCTCCTCCGTGGAGGTACTGCTTGGTAGTCTGCTATAGTCAGAATACATCAAGACTTCATGTTGTTTGAAGAAAAAATTACTCACCTTAGTAATGTTGTTTCTTCTAATGGAGTCTTGCCGTATTCTGACCTCCCCCCCCGCCTCCCCTCTCAGAACCTGTTTTTTTGGGATGTGGGTGGGCAGGAGCAGTGTTGGCACCCTAGGGGTGCCCCTTTTTCACCCTCCTTTACTTTGGGTGTGTGTTGTGTTTTGTTTTTTGGGTTTCCTGACTTGAGTCTTTGCTTTGAAACCAAAACCCCCCCCTTTTTTTTCTTATAAATTTAGTTGCCTGTTGGCTAGTGTGAGTTTTACAGTTTCCACACAGAACTTCTAGTGAGTATTGCTCGTAAAGATCTGACGGTTGGAGTTTAAACAACAGCAGACAGGGGCTTCAACCGAGCTTGCACTGAACGTTCCATGCTGGCCATGGAAAGTTAACTCTTTGTTTTCCGGGGCAGTTGAAAGGCAGGACCTAACTGCAATAGTCAGAATACAGCAAGACTCCATTAGAAGAAACAACATTACTAAGGTGAGTAATTTTTACTTCTCTTTGCTGTATCTCAGGAGCAGACAACAGGTACTCAGACTAGAAAGCACCTGTCCATCCTTCTGAGTCTCTCAACCTGACACAGCCACCTTTTCGCTCTGGCTCACACAGATATCACCTACACACTCACAGTCCAGTTTCTCACCTTGCAGGTACAGTACTTAGCATTTCTCTGGCTCAAAGAGGCTTGCTCTTCCTTTTCTCTTTCTCAGCACATTTATATTCATTTGCTCATCATTCTCTGAATTCCCATCTTTTCCCAGGCTTAGATGCAACCTTCGTTCATTTTCCAGGCTCAGAATGCAACCTTGGTCTTTTCCCTGGCTTAGACCCAACCTTTGTCCTTTTGTTCAGGCTTGGGACACAACGTCTTCTCTCTTCTGCTTTCTCTCACCAATGTGGTGCAATCTCAAAGCAGCACAGAACTTTCAGCATCCTGCAGCTTTTAACACCTTAAGGGCATTAACAAGGTGAAAGAGTCTAACATATTTCAATGTAAGAAAAATAGCAGGACAAGAGGACACAGCACAATTTCCGAACACTAAATAAAAAAAAAAGGTTAGAGGGAGGCCGATTAAGGGGTAATGTGAGGAAGTTCTTTTCACAGATACATGGATCAGCCTACCTCAGGAATTGGTGGCTATGAATACATGGGACAGGCATAAGGGAGCAATACAGATGAGTATGAATAGATAGGCCACTGACAGCAAAGGACGATGGCACATTCATAAGGTAGAAAAAGAAATGGGCAGACTGTATGGGCCTTGCGGTCCTTATCTGCCATCAACTTCTGTGTTTCCCTTTTCTCTTCCAAGCTGCTGCTTTCTTTTCCTAATGGAGTCCTTGGCAAAAATCATTGCTTGGTGGTTGGCTGACTGGTGTCACATGGCTGCGTAAACTTGGTGGCTAGAGTAAATATTGTTCACTCATTTATTAGTGCCCAGAGTCTTAAGCATCCCTGCAGCCAAACAGTAATCTTTTATTATTTTCCCACACAGCTGTAGCCACCGCTGTGCCCTGCATAGCAACTACATCATTTAATACATTTAATTAGCTGTTTCCCAGTCACTGCTGCAGTTCTACATATCCCCCAGGCAGCTCAGACACAGTCCCATTTGCAGTTCAACTGTGTCCCATCTTTAAGCACTGGCTGCAGTCTGTGGGACCTTTTATATTTTAATACCCCCACAGACAGGCCGCTTTCCTCTTTTTCCTGGCACACCTCTTTATATTTATTTAATTTATGTCTGTTCCAGCCTGTCGCTAGTGCTACCTTATGCCCCAGCGTTAAACAGGCTTATGGCTCATTAATATTCATGAGCTACCGTTGAATACTACAGTGTGATTGGCACTTACAAAAATGGCTCCTTTTGCTTCTCCACTACCTCTCCAGTCTTGCTCGTGTCTCCGGTCCTGCTCTTACGTTACTCTGGGACCGGGACCACTGGAGAGGCACACTGAAAGGCCGCTGAAATGGCCATATTAATTTGCACTACTGCACTTGCGCAGAGCTGGTCAACACCACAGCATCTTTTCAAAAACCGGTGACTCCATGCCACAGCTTCTCCAGCCCTGCTTTCTCTCTGAAACCATCGTGGGGGCTGGCAGGAGAAGGCAGAAACACAGGGGCAAGCCAGGAAATGGGACCTGGGCACAAACAAGATGGGGGGGATGGAAGCAAACCCCAGGAAAAATGAGCCTTTTTCAGGGGCTCACAGGTAAGTCCCTGACAGGTTATACACGCAACACACACACACGCTTTAATCAGTGGAGCAGTATTAACTCAAAGAATTGAGGCTGTGTGAAATTCTCTGAGGACAGCAGGAAGGCTGTTTGAAAACGTTCTTGTTTTAATATGCATTGATAATCTAGTACACAAAAGATCATTTTGAAAAACACTTTATGTTACAATTTGTTTTATTATTGTGTGGGAGGCACACAACACATTAGGGTTTTCTTTTTTTCCTCTCAAAACTCTTCAAAGGCTGTACACCCTAATCCTGTTCTGCTTTTATAATCACAAATAATACCTACATTTCTCTGTAAAAACAAGGATTATTGTTAAAAATGTGTGAGCTGTTCAGGATTATACATAGCCAGGAAGGTCAACCGAAGTATATTGAAGAAGGCAGTTGTTTAGGTGCCCTGGACTGAGGTGCTGCATGACTCTGCCTCCTGGCCTATGCCATACTGACCACCAGTTTTTTAGTGTGTTTCTCCACCACTGGCCCACATGATAGTTCATCCTTTTAAGCCAATAGTCAGGTAAACTGTTGGTGTGGCATGATGCTTTACCTATGGTTTAACAGAATGAAGCCTGTGGTCATGTGACCAAATTAGTTGTGCAAGCTCACGTCCAAGTTTTAGCCTGTTACCACATTTCATATGCCAGTGTGTGATTCTATTGTAGCACTGCAAACACATTTCCACTTTTTGTTTTCCTAAACTTTTGTTCCCCGTTTCATTTCTTTCCTCCAGGCTCTGGGGAACCATGAGTTTGATAATGGTGTGAGCGGTTTGCTGGACCCATTTCTGCAAGATGTTAATTTTCCTGTATTAAGTGCTAACATCAAATCAGATAAGCAACTGGCACCAAACATCACTGGCTATTATGAAGCATATAAAATATTAGATGTCCATTCTGAAAAAGTGGGAGTCATTGGGTACACTACACCTGAGACACCTGTCCTCTCAAATTCAGGTATGTTCATTTAAATACATTCTTCTGGCCTCTGTCAAAGTGGAAAATATTTTTAAATAAATGTGATGGATAAGTTAAACTATTTGATAAACATTTTTATCTGCACTAGCTTTCTCTCCCTTAGCAGAACCCAGCCAGGACTTCCTTTACCCTTCTTCCCACATTTGTTTGTAGCATGTGGGACTCAGAAACTCATCCGTTGATTTGTCTGAATAATGTTTTACTTACTCAGGAAAAGAAGGTTGCCAATACATGTAATTTCTCTGCAATGATCTTCAGTTGTAGTCATAGTAATATTCAAGCTTTCTATCAGTTCCCTTCTCCAGTTATGCAGACATCAAAGACAAACAAGGCATACATTGCAAGGTAGTGAGGAGAGAGCCTGCACTCGATCTTGTAGGAGCTTCTACTGTGGTGCCAACATCCTTCCTTTTTCAGTACTTGTTACTTTCTCTTGCAGTTTAAAGAGGATAGTGGATAAGTGGCCTAACCTATACTGTGCAGTAGTCATTGTAAAACCATCGCTGAATTTAAAAGGGCTGACATGGCTACAAAGATTATTAACCGGGAGGGAAGAGGTATGATGGGGGCAGGAGGGTAGGGAGCACTGCGAGAAGCCCTCTCAAAGTAGTTTCAGGTGGGTATCAAGGGCAGAATGGATGGGCTTCATGTCATTTTCTGTCCTTACCTTCTTATGTTTTTATGTGTGTGTGGAGAAGGAGGAAATGAAAAGGTGAAGGGCAGAAGATGACTGGGGAAAGGGAGGAGTGGCCATGGGACTGGCCCAGACCTCCTAGGGATGGCTAAAGATTTTAAATGTTTCTGTTTTCATTCTTTTTGTTCAAATACCAAGTACAGTAGCAACTAACAAATAGTGAAATCTCTGGCATACCCAGTATGAATACTTGCTTAGTGTTGTGTTTATTAATTTATAATTGTTTCACCAGGAGAGACCTACTGAACTGGGGATAGTTTGTTTCCAAAGGCATCCCAGAGGGAAGGGGCAGGCATAAATCCCAGCCTCTGGACTCTGAAATGAGGACACCAACCCTTGAAATGAGGGACGTCACACCCTGAAATGAGGGACAGCACGAGGACATCACAGTTTTGCACTCATAATGATTTAGTACATCATTTTATTATTAAAAGAGCATAACAATAGCCTGAAACTCAATAGAATAGCACCAAAGAATAATCATGTGCATGAAAGTACTCATTTTATGTGAAAAGACAATTTGTAATAAAAATAAAAAGTCCCTTTGTCCTAACGATCGTTGCTGTATTTTGTAGTTGCTTTCCTTCCAGACTCTAAGATTTCTTTTGGCTGCTGTGCCTCAAAGCAGTTTCGATCTTCTTTCTTTTTTTATGGAACTCAATGTGCTTTTATGTTTAGACTGTGCCTCGACTCAGTTTTTACTTTCTTTACCATTCTGAAAGCATATTGAGGCTCAGCATTCGAGTGCAGCAAACCCAAGACTGTCATCGCAAGCCTTTCAAGCAGGTTTATTTCTTCATAGGCTGCATTCATTCTTGTGAGCCCAGAGCAGCCCCAGTACGTGGATGCCTGTGGAGGCGCTGGAATTAGCTCATCGGTATCTTGGAACTGGTACATGGTGAACTGGTCAATCAGCTGGCTGGCTTTTCAGCACTGTTTATTATTCCTAAAGTAGTAACAAGATCAGCTATTTCTTTGGCTAACAACCGGAGCTTTGAAGCAGGATCTAGAAACAAGGCAGCATTTTTCAATAGCTGATCTCTTAAGGGAATTTTGTCATCATTTTCCTCAGCACAGTGCCATAGAATAATGCAGCCTTTTATGAATATTTATTTCTGCTGATGTTGCACTTATGCTGTCATCATCCTCGACAGGCACCCTACTGGACCGGTGCTCACAAACAGGGACAGTGTGATGGGGATCACAGTGGGGGAGCACCTGGGAAACAGTGACCATTGGTCTGTGTGGTTTAGCATAACTGAAGGGGCAGCACCCAGCTACACAGAAATGTGAATCTTTGACTTTAAGAAGACAGATTTTGGGAAAATGGGGAAATGATTGAAAGAGGCACTAACTGGAGTAGGACACAGATTAGGGGTGGAGGAACAATGGGTAGTATTCAAAACAGGGATAACAAGGGCCACACAATGATGGTAAAGCATTTTAGCAAGTGGAAAAATAAGAGGAGACCATTGTGGTATTCCAAGGAGGTAGCAGAGAAAGTGAAAGCCAAAACAATCTCATTCAAGCAATACAAAAAGACACAGGCAGAAGGGGATAGGGAGAGGTACCAGGAGAAACAGAGGGAGGCAGGGAGGGCAGTAAGGGAAGCCAAAGCACAAACAGAGGAGTGCATTGCAAAACCAGTGTTTAGAGGGAACATGACCTTTTACAGGTATATAAGTGAAAAAAGGAAGGCTAAGGGAGGGATAGTGAGGCTGAAATGGGAGGACAGGGTAGAGTGGAGGAAGACCACAGCAAAAAGACATACTAAACAGATATTTTGCTCAGTCTTTACAGAGGAGGGTGGGTAATGGTCCAGAAGGGAGTAGAATGGGTAGGGCATGGAAATGGATACAAACCATTTCCACAGGAAAGCAGTCCTAAAGGAACTTGAATGAATAAGAGTCGATAAGGCTATGGGGCCAGATGGGGTATACCCCAGGGTGCTGAGGGAGCTAACAGAGATGGTGGCTGAAACACTGGCACCCTGTTTGAGTCGATCACTGGAAACAGGAGAGGTACCCAAAGACAGCATGACATGCGCGTGAGGCCCTATACAAAAGCAGGAACAGAGAGAAGCAGGAAACTACAGACCAGTCAGCCTGACCTTACTAGTGGGAAAAATCTGGAAACATCTACTGAAGGGAGAATAGTGGAACACCTGGTTGCCAACAGTCTACAGGAACCCAGGCAACATGGATTTACTGAGGGAGCCATGCCAGATTAACCTCATTTATTTTTTGTCTGGGTGACAAGGGAGGTGGATGGGGGCAGTGGATGTGGCCTACCTGGATTTCAGCAAGGCCTTTGACACTGTGTCACATAGAAGGTTGTTAAACAAGCTGGGGAGGATGGGAGTGGGAAGGACGGTGATGCGGTATGTGGGAAACTGGCTGGATGGCAGGACACAGAGGGTGGTGGTAAATGACTGTCACTTCACAGAGGGAAGGGTGACCAGTAGGGTACCACAGAGATCAGTGCTAAGTCCAGTCCTCTTCAACATCTTTATCAGTGACATTACAGAAGACCTAGAAGGGAGAATTTGCCTGTTCGCTGATGACACAAAGCTCTGCAACAGAGTAGACACACCAGAGGGTGTGACTAGAATGAAAAGAGATCTGCAGAAGCTTGAGGACTGGTCAAGGAAGTGGCAGTTAAGATTTAACACAAAGAAATGCAAAATACAGTAATGCACATGGGGCACAAAAACCCAGGAACAACATATCAGCTGGGGTGGGGGGGGGGCTGTAGAATGCTCGAGGCAGGAAAGGGACCTAAGGGTTATCATCTCTGATGACCTCAAGATAGGGAGTCAGTGCAACAAGGCAGTAGGAAAAGCAAACAGGATGCTTGGTTGCATAGGCAGAGGTATCACTAGTAGAAAAAGGGAGGTCATAATTCCACTATGCAAGACACTAGTGAGGCCACATCTCAAGTACAATGTCCAGTGCTGGAGGCCTTACCTATGTAAGGACATAGACAGGGTGGAGGCAGTTCAGAGGAGGGCAACCAAGATGGTGCAAGGATTACATCATAAATCTTATGAGGACAGGCTGAAAGACTTGAATATGTACTCCCGAGGGGGGGGAGATATGATTGAGACATATATTTCTCACGGGGAGGAACAAGGTGCAGAAAAACAGTCTTTCATAGAAAAAATTTGTTCAGGACTAGGGACATGGGATGAAACTGGTGGGAGGGAGGTTCATAAGGAACATGAGGAAGAATTTCTTCATGGAGAGGTGGTGAACAAATGGAACTCACTGCCAGAGGAGGCGATTGGGGGCTGAAAGCGATTCAGGATTTAGAATGCATGGGATAGACATCAGGGATCCTGGTAGTCGGGAGGAAGGGGACAACCTAGTTCTAGAGAAGCTTGAAAAAGCTAATGCACGTGCACACATGGGCAGACTAGATGGGCCATAGGCTGGGGTTGTCAGAACTAGTTCTAGAAAGATTGAACCCTGCTCGAACTCTGGTGTTGAGTTCTAAATCAGAACTTCGAACACCAGAGAACCTTTATAAAGTTGAGTCTTTTATCTTTGCTTACCTCCATCCTCCATTCATATTTGTACACAGTCCTAGTCCAACCCATTACTATTGACTCACCTAGTGCCTTCACGCTGATGTTATGCAACCGATGCGCTAGTTAAATCGCAGAAATGCCCCAGTGAAGAGAAAAGACACTGTTCTGTGCCTGATGAGTGCTGCCTGTTTCTGCTTCCACTCTCTTCTCACACACTCATAGTTCTAGTATTGACAAAGTGCTGGAGTGGCCATGGCGGTGAGCAAACGGCATTGGTAGTTTATTCACTCTATACTTTAACACAGGCCAGTTAGGCTTTGCATTTCACTTTAAGTCACGGATGGAATCGGACTTCATATACAATCTCTGAATTTCAGCACACACAAGCAATTGCAACAACCAGCTACAGCTAAGTCCTTGTGTTTTTTGCCAGTGCTGTAGTCATTCTTATAATACATACTTCAGTTACTCAATTCAGAATATACGATTTTTACAAAAGGAATTCAAATTTAAACGGAGTCATGGTTGTTTCTGTGGAAACATATTTGAACAGTTTTTTTGTGAGGTAATTGGAAATGTGATTTGTTGAGATGCCTAAGATTTGATATGATATAAGACATTATAACAGTTCTTATCTATTTTTAAGGGGTGACAGCTGCCATTAGGGAAAAACAGTGTGGCAACTTTTGGTCACAAAACGACATATGACTTGAGTTAGCAGTTTGCCACAGAAAGTAATAGAATGTAACAGCCTTATCAAATCTTACAAGGATCTGTGGAGGACTTGAGCATTCAAAGACAGCCAGTGGGGCACAGTAGGTTGGTGCATAAAGATGCACATGTTTGAGAGCATACCACCCTACTTAATGAAGTTGGTTATTGGTTGCATATAATCCCTTTCTCATCCATTTGGTAGGAGGTACCTTCTAATGTACCCCCAGCTGAGAAGAACTGATTTGGATCCTGCATTTTACTGATTTCCATAGTGAATTTCTGATGCTGGATGTATCATTTTGCTTTCATCTTTGAACATAATTCATGATGTGATTCTGGCACCAAGCATCTTCTGGTACATGATTTATGGATTTTATGAGATGTGAAAGCCCTATAGAATACTGGATACTCAACTGAGTTACATATGTATTTCAGTAATTTAATGATTGAATTGTTTTATACACCATGAGCTGAGTGAATCTGTCTGTATACAACTTTATATTGCTTGTGAGCCATCAAGCAAAATGTAAGAAATGAGGCAGGGGCGAACATTTACAGTATGTGAAAACAGGTGGGGGGGCAGATATGTGAGAGCTGGGGCTTGAAGGGGCAGAAATGTGAGATCTTCTGGGGCACAGAGACGGCACAGATGTGAGAACTAGGGCACGTAGGGTGGCAACAGATTGTTGAATCAGATAATGGTCATACCATACCAGGACAGGGTGAGACAAATCCTTCATTTTAAAATATCTGTGTGGTATTCTTCTTGTCATATTTGATGTGGTGTCTGGAACTTCACAGACTATACCCAGTGTGTGTGTGTGTGTCGCTGATTAGTAAGGGTGTGGTATTTTGCAAATAAAATAAAGCCTAGGAAGTGTTTAGGTGACTGGAGAGAAAAGAGAAATCCGATATTCATTTAAAAATATCTGTGACTGCTGCATGGTGTATTTTGCATCTGTGCTACTGTGATCCATTTGACTGCACTGTACCTAGTGTGTGATCATGTGCCACCTGGCACTAGGTACATGTATCTCACAGTGGGTGGGTTGGCGGTCCTGTAAGCACCTGTAAGTGGCTATTTTTTCCTATTAGCAAAGGAGAAGAAACCACAGGTAACCCTAGCTAGTGTAACCCCCCTGCAAATGGGGGTTCCCAAAAGACTTCCAGGAGCTTGCTTGAATGCTCCAAGCCTGAATGGTGTTTGGCATTTAAGCCATTTATCAGTGAGTGTTTTTAGAACCTCTGGTACTGTCTCTTTAAGAGCTGTCTGCTTGCAGACATAATTAGTTTGTATGGGGGACTGTGTGTTTCTTTGATTGAGTACCACTCAAGCTGCTGCCAATTCACTTCATTTTTGCAGTCACTAGGAGTGCAAAGGGAACCTATCTGAAAGATGTAACTGTTTGCCAGAAATTATTTAGAGTAATAATGAAATTACAGTTTGTCTAACCTGCTTTCTTTGCAGTCAGAACTGTGTCTGCTAGTTCCCCATTCTAGTTTTGAACTGCTGAACTGGACCAATCAGTGTGGGGTAAGCTAGCTCTAAAATGGTGCCTTGGACGAATCAGAACTTGACTCATAATCTGGAGCCAGCCACAAGAGGATTGTATGAGCAGTGACTTGGGAGATGTAGTTTAGACTTCAGCACCTTTTTTGGACCAACAGCAGCAGTCTATTGTGAGTGACAGCCAATCCAGTCAAGAACTGGGAGGAATGCAAAGGAAGTGCCCGGTTTTGTCGGTTGGAGTTTCAGTTGAGCTTTGGCAGTGAAGAAGGAAGGAGCCCTGTGCTTTTTCAGTGTGCAGTTTTAGTCAAAAAGCGTAAGGCCCAGAGTTCGGTCTGCAGCTTGTGTAACAGCTTGTTAGGACTGAATCCGTCCTGTGAAAAGAATCAAAGGATCTCTGAAGAGTAGAAACCAGGCTCACCCTGTAGAAGACTGGAAGAATTGCTGAAAATTGCACTCGGTCTGTCAGGAACTGAATCTGCTGTGTGTTCTCCCGGTATTGTGCAGTAATTGCGATCGGAATACAGATGCAGCCTGCCTGGTATAGTGCTTTCTTTTATGGATGTGTGAAGAGGTTTGTGTACCTCAAGTGAGCCCTGCTGACATTGAAGGACCCTATCTTATTTGGAGGTCGTGAGTACTAATTCAGGGTTGCTCCTGTTGAATTGCCACATTAAATCCAAATGGAATTACTGTACTGCTGACTGTTTAATTCTCCTTTTCTCTGTGTGAAAGGGCCCCTACCAGCTGCTACGGTTTGGACTAGCCACTAGGGCTTGGGTACCCAGGACAGTAACTGATAGGGATAGGCCTGTGCACAGAGCCATAGGTAGATTATTAGAGTGATGCTGATTAACCTGATTTCCTGTCCTTGTTATATCCCCTAAATAAATCAGAGCTGCTTGTTTCAGCAAAGTTATACTGCCTGAGGTATTTGTCTATGTTAAAAGTACTGTACTGTGATTGTTGCACTGATCTCATTTCACAGGAGGTCCCAGTGCGGAACCAGACCTGGGGTAAGTGTATACTGTGAAGGTAATTCTGATATATTGTGTGGCCACTAGTGGGAAGAAAGGGGTTGCAGTGTCCCAGAGGGCTGTGACCAAGTTAGTTTAACTATTGCAAACCCTGACCTCTGGGTGGAGGCACCCGTCATTGGATCCAGGCCCCTCAACCTGTTAGTGGCAAATCAGACAGGGGTAGTAGCCCCTGGGATAGCGCCATCTAGGGGTTACATCTTGGAGGCTCACCGCTGGGATTGTGTGTCCTCTAGTGGCCATATTCTGAACCACTGTTAAGAAAAAATGGGTACCCCGACAGAAGTGGCTGTGCGGCTGGTGGAGTGGTGTACTGGGGAGGAGATCGACCCCAAAATGCTATGCTTATCCTGGACATCCCCTGGTATCAATACGGACACTGTGCAGGAGTACTTTCCAAGGTGGAAGGTTTACAAAACCCTGTGGTGGTGGGTCGCATGCTAATCTGCTCACCCACACTTTCCTGGTCCTAGTAGAGTTTAAGGATCCCATAGATAGCTCCAAAGTGCCACAGACCATTACCCCAGAGGGAGCCCTCACTGCTTGGAGAGTGATAACTAAGGACAGTAAAGACCCGGGGGGGAATCAGCCCCCACCACTATCTGAAACTTTTGAGGACAAATTTGCTGAATGGTTGCTGGGAGAGGGGAAAACTGTGGAGGACTTGAAGAAACTATTCTTGCCACCTGGGGGTGTTCCTCCCCCAACACCCTCTCCTGCTCCAGTGCCCGTAATGGTGGCTGAACCAATGCAGACTCTGATTTCTGCACCTGCCATTAGTCACGACTCTTCGAAGGTTGAGGATCTTCTCTGGCACCCCCCACCCCCCAAGGGAGGATGACTGGGAGACCTGGATGAACTATGTTGCCCCGAAGTGCTAGAATGGCAATGCTCGGGAAGGTGGCGAAGAGGTTAGTGAGAGCCTCCCGAGGTCCTGCCCTGGCTGCCATCCGTGCTAAGCGGGCCAGTAACCCTGGGCGACTGCACAGGCCTATCTTGAGCCTTGGAGAATGTGTATGAGCCCAGATTCTGATGAGGATCTATGGTGGAGAGTAAGAGATGCACAACAGTACCAAGGGGAGTTGTTGTCTGTGTATGTATCTCGGCTGGAAAAATTGTTGCAAGAATGCCTCCAGAAAAGGTAGTTTCTAGCGATTGAACTGGACCGAACCAGGCTGGACAGGATCCTTAAGTCTGCCCCTTCTCAGAACTGCTGTTGCTTCAGTTACGCCTGGCAGATCGACTGGAATCCCCACCCTCCTATGATGAGTTAATGAGAGAAATTGAGGAGTTGAAAAAGCGACCTCGGGAGGGACCTGCACCAATAGCTGCGCTATGACCCGAGTGACTGAGGGTGACCCATCAAGTGAAGTTCAGGGGCAGAGGTTGGCAGTCAATGAGTGCTCTGACAAGAAAAAGATATGTCACAATGGGGCGAACTGTTGAGAGAGATCCGAGAATTCAAAAACAGTCCCTTTATGAAGGCCACGCCTGCTGCAAATGCGGCCTGACCTATATCCGACTGCATCTGCTATGGGGTGGGGGTACCCACCCATGTATCTCCTGCTGATAACAGCTCCGAACTCGATTCCTTGACCATGGAAGTGGAGAAACTGACGAGATGTCTCCAAATGCTTATCACGCCGCAGACAGAGATGGCACCAAGGTTTCCAGTTAGTAATACCCCCGCCCTGGCTCCCAGTGTGGCGCCTCGGCCAGCTCAAACTCCAGAAAGTATGTTTTGCTATAATTGTGGGAAGATGGGCACATGAAAGGGAATGCCAGTCCCCAAAAGACACTGACAAAGTTGCATAGAGGCTACAAGGAGAGCTTGGAGAAGAAATCAGTGGTTAAGAGGTGCAGACATGATCCCAGTGAGGGCACCAAAATGCTAATTCACGTCCTTTTGTGGCAAGGTCAGTTGCCCAGGCCCCACTACCGCCTCTCCAGACTGGTCCAGAATAGTGGGTCCCTCCATGGAGACCACTGTAAAGGTGAACGGAGTGTCTACAAGAGCTATATTAGACAGTGGCTCCCGAAGTGACAATTATGTTCCAAGATTGGTATCAGAAGCATTTGTCAGACGCACCTTACAACCATTAGAAGGACTGCATGTATGGGGGTTAAGTGAGAAGGCCTACCCTATTCCGGGTATATCCGAATTTGGCTGTCTTTCCCCACCTCCGTGGCTGGAGTAGCCGACAAGTAGAGACCCTAGCCTTAGTGTGTCCCCACTGGACTGTATGATGGTGTCCCTTTGTTGATTGGAACAAATGCTCATATGTTCGGAAGGCTGGCACAGTTGTGTTATGAAAAACAGAGGTCAAAGACTAGTAGAGCTTTAAGAGTTCCGGCTTTAATTAAGAAGGCCTATGAGGCAGAGAGATGCTGAAAAACAGAACCAGAGGAACCGGTCGGAATTGTATGGAAGAAGGATCCTGAGTCTCTGATCCTGGCGCCAAATGCCCAGTGTACCTAGGGAGAGGTCCGTATCAGAAAGGATGTTAAGAATAAAATATTAATGTTGGATGCACCAGGCGATGGAAAATTGCCAGAGGGACTGCTGGTCAAGCCTAGTATTTTGCCCGCTAGAGCCCATGCTTATGCCAGAAGGGTAATGGTCCAAGTTCATAATGTGTCTGAAAGAGACATTCGAGTAAACAGAGGTTGCATCCTGGCTAATGTGCATTGTGCAGACACTGCAGTGCTACCCAGCAGCAAGAGTTCAAGGAAGAATGACAGAGTAACTCCTGACTTGTTTGATTTGTGACTCCCGCTGCCAGCTGAATGGAAAGTGAAGATCAGTGAGAAGCTTGCCCAGAGACCAGGTGTTTTCTTTAAAGGAATGGGATGTAGGATGCGTGCAAGGAGCTGAGCACAATATCTGGCTGCATGACGAAAGACCATTTCGTGAGAGGTCTCGACGCCTGGCACCTGCTGACATAGATGATGTGAGGCGGCATCTGCAAGAGATGTTAGCTGCTGGTGTAATACAAGAATCCAGAAGCCCTTATGCTTCCCCATTGTGGTAGTGAGGAAAAGAATGGAACAGTAAGGATGTGTGGGATTATCGCACTTAAACCGCGGACTATCCCTGATCAGTACACAATGCCCGCATTCAGGATGCTTGGACTGCCTAAGCGGAGCAAGTGGTTCTCTGTGCTGGATCTCCGCGAGTGGGTACTATCAGATCCCGATGGCCCCAGAGGACCGTGAAAGACAGCCTTTATCTGTCCGCTTGCTTATGAATTCATGAGGATGCCTCAAGGGTTCAGGTGCCCCAGCCACTTTTCAGCGATTGATGGAAGCGTGCAGTGGGGGCGTGAACTTACTAGAGTGCCTGGTATACCTAGATGATGTTATTGTGTTTGGCAGCTCACTGGAGGAACATGAGAGCAGATTATTTAAGGTATTGGACCGACTGGAGGACTTTGGCCTAAACTGTCCATTGATAAGTGTCAATTCTTTCAAACATCAGTAAAGTATGTGGGACACATAGTATCCACCGAGGAATAGAGACCGACCCAAGTAAAGTTGAGGCCTTGACCACCTGGCCACAGCCAAAAATCTAAAGAACTGCAAAGATTCCTGGGATTCTGTGGTTATCGGCGCTTCATCAAGGACTATTCAAGAGTGATCCGCCCTTTACTTAACCTTACTCAAGGTATCCCCAACCCACAAAAATACCAAAGTCAGCGTCCCTCAAGACTGAAAGAGTGTATTTTCATCCGAGTGAAGTATTTGGGGCCCGCTGGACTCCTGATTGTGAGACTGCTTTTCATGAGATCATATATCAACTTACCCATGCTCCAGTGCTGGCCTATGCCGATCCAAGAAAACCTTCGTCCTGCACACTGATGCTAGCTTGCAAGGGTTGGGGCTGTGTTGTACCAAGAGCACGAATGGCCTGAGACCAGTGGCCTTTGCCAGTAGAAGCCTGACTCCATCCGAAAAGAACTATCCTGTACATAAGTTAGAGTTCCTAGCTTTGAAGTGGGCTATTGTTGACCAATTCCATGAGTACTTGTATGGGGCTAAAATACTAGTAAAAACTGACAATAATCCTTTGACCTATGTGCAGACTTCAGCTAAGTTGGATGCCACTGGCCATAGGTGGCTTTCTGCATTATCTACATATGACTATGCTCTCGAATACCGAGCAGGTCTGAACCACATAGATGCTGATGCTCTCTCCCGGAGGCCTGTTCCCCAGAATGATTGGGTCCGATTGGCAGAACCTGACATTTGGGCACTCTGCCGGAAGTTTGACAGGGAGGAACAAATGTCCACGGACGCAGTGGACTGCATGGTGGATTGCTTGGGAGCCTCTGAGAATTGCATACCTGCTGTATTGCCACTTTTCTGCAATAGACATTGGTACACTGCCTCAGCTGGACAATGACAGTATTCGGGCTCAATCCCGCGATCCCATGATCAAAGCAGCTTTAGAAGCCCTCTATGCAGGAAAAGATGTGTCCAAATTACGCTCCACTGATTTGAGAACTGCACTGTTATACAAAGAAGGTCCTAAGTTGAAACTGATCAATAGACTGTTATACAGAGAAACAGTAGACAGAGGGGGACAAGTAGACAAACAACAACTAGTGCTGCCCACTGCCTTCGAGACTCAGTACTGAGGTCCTTGCACAACCACATGGGGCACCTTGGTATAGACAGAACACTTGACTTGGTGAGATCCAGATTCTATTGGCCTAAGATGGGGCTGATGTGGAGCAACACATTCGAACTTGTAGTCGCTGCTTACAGAGAAAGCTTTGCCCCAGAGGCTGCCCCCTTGTTAACATCACCACCAGTGCACCCATGGAGCTGGTCTGTATTGATTTTCTAAGTTTGGAGTCAGATCAAAGAAATATCAGTAATGTGCTGGTGGTCACTGACCATTTCACGAGATATGCCCAAGCTTTCCCACCAAAGACCAGAAAGCATCCACTGTGGCCAAAGTACTTGTAGAAAACTTTTTTGTTCACTATGGGGCTCCACAAAGAATCCATTCTGATCAAGGGAGAGACTTTGAGAGTCGTCTGATCAAAGAGATGCTTTCTCTGTGGGGAGTGCGAAAGTCCAGAACCACTCCTTACCACCCCCAGGGGGACCCACAGCCTGAACGTTTCAACCGCACTTTGCTAGATATGCTAGGCACCCTGCACCCAAAGGACAAGCCTAGATGGAGCCAACAAATTAGCACCCTGGTACATGCTTATAACTGCACCAAAAGTGATGCCACTGGATTCTCCCCCTACCGCCTGATGTTTGGAAGAGAAGCTCGACTACCAGTAGATGTGTGTTTTGGGGTCTCTCCTGATGGGGTTCAAGCTGACAACTATTTACAGTATGTGCAAAGTTAAAGGCCCAGCTAACTCATGCGTATCCAACTGGCTCAAACCATGGCTGCCAAAAGAAATCTGGCCAACAAAGAAAGGTATGATAAAAGGTGAAAGCACAGGAACTCCAGGCAGGAGATCGGGTATTGCTAAGAAATCTGGGACTGCATGGCAAGCACAAGATTGCTGACAGATGGCACCATCTCCCTCACATTGTAGTGGGCAAACTAGATGATCTGCCAGTGTACAAAGTAAGGCCTGAGAATAATTCAAAAGATGTAAAACAATGCATAGAAATCATTTACTGCCCATTGGACAAATCTTAATTGAGTCTGAGCCCCTAGAAGATGCCCCTCTGGACCAGTGACTAGAGCTGCTGCTAAGAAAAGATCAAGAAAGTCTGCACCTACAGAAGCAAAGTTAAGTGTTCCCCTCCACAAGTCCCAGTTGAGCATGACTGTCAGTCCATATCGGAAGAAAGTGAGAGTGACTTTGAATACTATCCTTCTTACGAACTGAGTCAATTGTTTGGGCAATCCCTAGTCAATACTGGAGACAAAGCTGGGCCTTCTGGACTGTCTAAGCCCCAGCTTCATCCCTGGAGCCAATGCTCCCAGAAAGTGAAGTGCAAAGCATCAGATCAGATGAAATGGAATCATTGTGCATGGTTGAACTGTTTGAGCTTTCAGGAGGAAAATGATAGATTGGGGCAGACTGGTGATACACCGAACAAGAAGAGTATTTTGAGTGCCCTGACAGTCCACTGCCAGTGTCCAAAGCTCTCCATGCGAGCCAAATGTTGTGGACTCAGAAACTGTAACTCCTGGAGCTGAAAGTGCCCCAAGTTCTAGCCTCTCTACCCCCATGGAGACTCCCTGACAAGTGTGGACAATGCTGAAAATGAGGCTCAGAGTGCAGAGACTGTAACAGTTCCCCCTAGAAAGACTGGTCGAGCTGTAAAGCCTGTGGTGCACCTCAGTTATGATTCCTTGGGAGGCCTGTGGATTTGCCTCTCAATGTTGTCCATAAAGGGTGTATGTCCCCGAGCTCATTGCCCAAACTGAGCGTCAGTGCTAACTCAAGTTACTTGTGTTGCCCTCTAAGTATGGTGCCCTTGCCCGTCCAGCCCCAAGGTAACTGATAGGAAGGGCCCCTCTCTTCAGGTTTCATGTACAAGAGGTAATAACTTGAGTTATGGTACAATGTGTATGTAATACTGTGTAAAGAGTGACGTACTGCAATGTTTCAGAAATGTGTTCTTGGTAAAATGATATATTGACTGATGATTACATGTGCGAGCCTAATGCAAATGTATGTGGTTGCAGTTGAAACTTATGGGGGTACTTGCTTGACGCGGACGTCAAGCTTTCCCAGGCCAGGAAGGGTGTAATCCCCTGCAAATGGGGGTTCCCAAAAGACTTCCAGGAGCTTGCTTGAATGCTCCAAGCCTGAATGGTGTTTGGCATTTAAGCCATTTATCAGTGAGTGTTTTTAGAACCTCTGGTACTGTCTCTTTAAGAGCTGTCTGCTTGCAGACATAATTAGTTTGTATGGGGGACTGTGTGTTTCTTTGATTGAGTACCACTCAAGCTGCTGCCAATTCACTTCATTTTGCAGTCACTAGGAGTGCAAAGGGAACCTATCTGAAAGATGTAACTGTTTGCCAGAAATTATTTAGAGTAATAATGAAATTACAGTTTGTCTAACCTGCTTTCTTTGCAGTCAGAACTGTGTCTGCTAGTTCCCATTCTAGTTTTGAACTGCTGAACTGGACCAATCAGTGTGGGTAAGCTAGCTCTAAAATGGTGCCTTGGACGAATCAGAACTTGGACTCATAATCTGAGCCAGCCACAAGAGGATTGTATGAGCAGTGACTCTGGGAGATGTAGTTTAGACTTCAGCACCTTTTTGGACCAACAGCAGCAGTCTATTGTGGTGACAGCCAATCCAGTCAAGAACTGGAGGAACTCAAAGGAAGTGCCGGTTTTGTCGGTTGGAGTTTCAGTTGAGCTTTGGCAGTGAAGAAGGAAGGAGCCCTGTGCTTTTTCAGTGTGCAGTTTTAGTCAAAACGTGTGTAAGGCCCAGAGTTCCGGTCTGCAGCTTGTGTAACAGCTTGTTAGGACTGAATCCGGCCTGTAAAAGAATCAAAGGATCTCTGAAGAGTAGAAACCAGGCTCACCCTGTAGAAGACTGGAAGAATTGCTGCAATTACTTCTCGGTCTGTCAGGAACTGAATCTGCTATGTGTTCTCCCGGGTATTGTGCAGTAATTGCGATCGGAATACAGATGCAGCCTGCCTGGTATAGTGCTTTCTTTATATGGATGTGTGAAGAGGTTTGTGTACCTCAAGTGAGCCCTGCTGACATTGAAGGACCCTATCTTATTTGGAGGTCGTGAGTACTAATTCAGGGTTGCTCCCTGTTGAATTGCCACATTAAATCCAAATGGAATTACTGTACTGCTGACTGTTTAATTCTCCTTTTTCTCTGTGAAAGGGCCCCTACCAGCTGCCACGGTTTGGACTAGCCACTAGGGCTTGGGTACCCAGGGACAGTAACTGATAGGGATAGGCCTGTGCACAGAGCCATAGAATAGATTATTAGAGTGATCCTGATTAACCTGATTTCCCCTGTCCTTGTTATATCCCTAAATAAATCAGAGCTGCTTGTTTCAGCAAAGTTATACTGCCTGAGGTATTTGTCTATGTTAAAAGTACTGTACTGTGATTGTTGCACTGTATCTCATTTCACAGGAGGTCCCAGTGCGGAACCAGACCTGGGGGTAAGTGTATACTGTGAAGGTAATTCTGATATATTGTGTGGGCCACTAGTGGGAAGAAAGGGGGGTTGCAGTGTCCCAGAGGGCTGTGACCAAGTTAGTTTAACTATTGCAAACCCTGACCTCTGGGTGGAGGCACCCGTCATTGGATCCAGGCCCCTCAACCTGTTAGTGGCAAATCAGACAGGGGTAGTAGCCCCTGGGATAGCGCCATCTAGGGGTTACACTAGTACTGTCAAAGTCACCTATGATCATCTCTCTCTCTCTCTCTCTCTGTTTCTCATGAACAGATCTATTTTTTTTTGCCCACAGTTTCATGATGTATTTCACTATTACCTTCATTTTGACAGCACAATTAAAAAAATAGGGTTCGAGTTCTAAAATGTTCTAAAAAAGATTAGAACCCTAGAACTTTTTCAAATGTTCTAGACTAGAACTAGAACCCAGAACTTCAGAGGGTTCTGACAACCCTACCATAGGCCCCTGTCTGCCGTCAACTTCTATGCATCATGTTGGTGAAGGTAGTCCTCAACTTCTTGACCAACATGAATGATAGAATGTGCCAGAAAATTAGCTTGGCTGTCCAGTACCTTGCAGTCATTTTGCTTTAAGAGTTTGACTGCAGCCTCTGGTTTTAGAAGTCAAGCAAATGACTGAACAATCCTGCAGAGATCCTTATATAGGGTCAGCATTTGATGTTCTTGTGCTTGCATCCTAACATGAAATTGACAAAGAGACTCCAGTGCAAGTTTAGAAAAAAGGCTCTAATGTCATGATCTTGTAGGCGCTGACAGATAAGTTCGACCTTGGCAGTTCGAGATTCCACTGACAAGAAATATGACTGCAGTGCATCCTACATGTCAGTCATCTGCTTTATCACCTTGTGCAGGTAAGCCACCTTGTAGGGACATGCTTTATTATTTTCATGGGTTCCACAGGGCAAACTCTTTGAGTAGCTGCTGTTTTTGCGAGCAAGACAGAAAGTGGCAATACACATCTGAAATAAGCTCCTCGACAGGTACCTTTATAGCCTTAATAGCAGATGTACTACAGATATCTAACAAATGACAGAGACAACCCATATTAACAAGGTTTGGGTTGATTTGTTTCAGTCTGGATAGCATAGAGTTATTTCTCCCAGTCATTGATGTTTGGCTACTGTGTGTCCCTGAGTCAGTTCCTACAGAGCTTTTAAGACTGGGACTTGGCCAGTTCTCAGTGTCTACGCTTGTCACAGAGAGGCATCTGATTTTTCTTCTTAATCTTTTTCAGTTGCCTGAGGAGAGGCTCCCTAGGCAATATCTGGAAGAAGAAATTGAATATCTGAGGCAAGGTTTCAATAGTCCAATGATTAAAACTATTATAACGTATTTCCATTGGGTTTGGGACATTTATTATATGAAATTTATTACAGACCAGATTTGGAAGTTATTTCTCAAATAAAGAAAATGGTTAGAGATGCAGCTATTTCCATGGACTTTCTCTGGGTTTCTTCTCTTCAAAATTTCAAACTGTACTGTATAAGCAGCTTAAAACTGTACACTATCTTGAACCTTACTTAACCTGCCTATCTAGTCCTTTAGATCGGAAACTTCTTACTAGGTACAGAATGGAACTTTATGATGCAGATTATATACATGTCAAAGAGAGACGACCTGGTATTAAAACTCTCCACTGTAACTGTGTGATGAAGGTTGAAGATGACCATAAGTATATCATGTTGATATGCCCGATGTAATCAAAGAAAAGAGGTGATTGGTGAGGCCCTGTACTTGCTGACCTCAGTCTTCCCTTGGATCAGTTAGTCCCAGTGTTGTACAGTACTCGAAATGTGTCAATTTTACACAGGTTATGTGGATTTTTGTCATCTCTGGAACTGTAAATAATAGTAATTTAGACAACTATATTCTATAGGGGACACAGGAGACTTGCTTCTTTTTTACCACAAATTGGCTTTTTTTCCAATATTCAATAGTTTTTTGATTTTGTAATTTTGAGGTTACAAGCATGATGCTTGGATGGAGGTGTACGTAACCACACTCGAACCCACACAAGGCCTGTTTACTATTGTTTCAGAATTGCTAAAGATTGTTGCCTCCTCTGTCCCCTTATTTCCTACTTCTTTTTCTAAATACTACATTGATATACTTAGATCATTTGTGGCATTTATGGATAAATGCTTAAATATTCAGATGTTGTTGTATACGACTGAGATTTGCCTTTTAATGTGAATTTTATGTCTAGTTGATTAGTCACATATTGTGGCAAACTGTTGTGTTACCCTACCTTTACGTCACCATCATATATACCTTTAAAATAATCTAAAATTCCATTTACCTATACCCTGGTTGTAATTTTGCCAGCCTTTCTGCATATTCAAATTATTTGATGTTATAGTTTAATTGGTACTGAACATGAGAGTATGCATATTTGAGAGTGGTCCTTAGAGATGATCTGTTATATAAACAGAACCTATTGCCGATTCTGTGATGTCTTGTAACATGATATTACATGTATTTAAAACTTATTAAAACTGTACATCTCCTTAACTGTGCAAGGTATTTCTTCTTCGGGTCAGAATTGATCCTCCTACCTCTGTACAATACGTATATCAGGCCACATGCTGACTATTGCTCCCAAATGTGGAGCCCCCATCTTAAACAAATTCTGGCTAGAGCTGATAGGGCTGCAGGTAAAGAATGTGGGGTAAAAATACTGAAAAATATCAGAGTTCTGAGCCTGCATTCGCAAAATGTAATGTAATCTCCTAAATGTGTTGTTTTTTTTAAATTTTGACACCAAATGTTCAACATAGCCTTGTTATGACCCTGTCTCATGAAGAAGGACAGAGAAAATGTTCAACTCCTGGCTTAAAGGTGATTTCATGCAGGGACTGCTAAATCAACATCCAGGACCCAAAAACACATTTTGGGCAGGAATTGAAAAATGACAGCAGTCACAGTCATGAGGTGATGTAAACAAATGGCTATGTTGAAACTTTAGGGTTAAAATATTGAATATTACCAAAGTTATGAGCCTGCATTTGCAGAATTTAATGTAGGCTCATAACTTTGTCGCTTTTTTAATAGTTTTACACCAGATTTTCAACATAGCCTTCTTATGACCCCACCTCATGAACAAGGGCAGAGAAAATTTTCAGTTATTGCTCAAAAAGAGATTTTGTGCAGGGACCACAAAATCACCTTTCAGGTGTAAAAACATTTCTAGGGACATGGATATGTTGTTCATCCACACTGTCTGGCAGGTTCCTTGCCGCTTTAAATCTTGCCAGAAGGTTTTCAAGCTGGCTCCTCCCACCCACCCGGGTGGTAAAACTCTCGGCTCCGCTCCATGACGCCAGATCTTCCTTACCGCTTGGAAGCTCAGGTTCCCTCCTTTACGCTCTGCGTGTAGACTGGATCCTAATTCTTCGGTTCACCTGAAACTTATTCTCAAATTTTCAAGACTTCAGTCAAATTACTCCCTGCGGCTGCGATGGACAAATCGACTCCTGGATTTCGGCGGTGCCCATGTGGGCAGAAAATATCCAGGACGGATCCGCACTCCACGTGCGTCTACTGCCTCGGCCTAGACCATGACCCGCAGGCCTGCGAGTTATGCCGTTCATTTTCGGCCAACGTTCTGGAAGATCGTGTTGCTCGGTTACATCTTGGGTGCCCCGAGGAGCGCTACCCGGCGGTGAAGTCGAAGGAGGCCCATTGGGCGGTTACCACGGCGGCAGGCTCAGCTGAGCAACTCGAGCAGATGATCGCCCTCGAGGAGGAGTGGCACAGGCGCATCATCCTCTTCCTCGATGCGCAGCATTTATCCCGCTCTCTCTGGGTACCTCCACCGGAGCTTCTTTAAGAGCTTTGCCAATCCCTTTCCACGAGAGGAGAGGGGTCATTGAGCATTCTTCTCAGTCCAAAAGAAGGACTCGAAAATTAGTCCCACCATGGCGTTCATGGGAGCAGGAAGTCCCCTTTCCCAGACGGTCGACACTCGACTTTGGTCGAGGTTGAGGCTAAGGCCACTGGCTTCACGGTGTCCCCATCAGGTCAGCCGGCCAAGACACCCGTCGACGCGGTCGAGATTTTTCTCGACCCATCGGACGGGCTGTCGACTGGTGAAGCCGACAGCCCTTCTTCACTGGTTCCCCCGGTGGAGACTGAGGACTTGCCTGCGCCTCTGGTGCCGGAGTCCCTGGTCAAGGCTTCCGAGCCAAGGGAAGAGCGGGTGTCCCCCGGCCCTTCCCAGACCCATCCTTGGAAACACCAGGGATCTCGGTCTCGGACATCGTCTCGGTCTCGGCACCGAAGTAAGCAGTGCCGCCACTCGTCCTCGTCTTCCTCCTCGGAAGAGGAGAGACTTTGGTGCAAATTGCGTCGACGCTATGAGTACCTGATGTGGCAGCAGTTACTTCTGTCCGGGAACAAGCCGACGCTGTTGCCTTCCCCGGCCATCAAGTGGCTGTCACCTGAATGGCCGAAACAATCCCTTGCCGTAGTCGAGGTGCCCAAGCCTGGGCCAGTTGTTCAGCCGAAACCGGCTGCCCCACCGATTGTGGTGGAACCTCCGCCTCCACAACCGAAATCGGGGGCGCTGACTAAGGACTCTCGGTCGGGTCAGGGCCTGCCCCACAGGTTGTCGGTCACCCTCACTCCCAACTGTCCTCGTCAGGTGGAGGGTGGCTCAGGCCCCAGGCAGCTCTTCGCGGACTCCTCGGAGTCCGACGACGACTTCTCCCTGTTCTCAAGGCCCATTGACCTGGAGTCCTCCGGGGGCCAGTCGATGGACGAAAGCCCCTCGTCCTTTATGGGTCTGCTTCAGCTCATCTCAGAATCCACCAGGATGCAGTCCAAGCCTGTATCCAGTTGGGCCAAGTATCCCCTAATGGAGATACTGGACTGAGGGGATTCACCCACGGAGTCCTTTCCGGTGGCTGAAGCCATTGTTGGCCCAGCCTTGGAGCTCTGGCAGCGGCCTGCTTCCTGTCCTGCGCCTTCGGCCAGGATGGCCAGGAAGTATGCGGTCCCTACCGGCTCTTTGTCCGGTTTTTCAGAATACCCTTCTGCCGAGGGGTTGGTCACCGATAGAGTTTTACGGCGTTCCGGGAATGCTAGGGATGTGGATAAGCCCCCCCAAGGAGTCCAAAAAGCTGGACTATGCCGGTTGCAAAGTATACGCTGCGTCCTCCCTTGGCCTCCGCCAGGCCAGCTCGGCCGTGCTGATGGCACACTTCTCCCACACCCTCATGAGCTCCCTGAATAAGGCGATCCCTCATCTCCCGGCTGACCTGCAGACCACGGTCAGGCAGGTACAGGACCAGGGAAGGGCAGTGGCAAAACAGCAGCTCCAAATGGCTCTGGACATTGGAGACTCCTGTGCCAGATCAGTTGCGGCCACAGTGGCCATGCGCCGCAGAGTATGGCTGAGGATATCCACCTTCACGGCGGATACCCAGCATAAACTGGTGGATGTCCCCTTCCTGGGGACCGACCTCTTTGGCCCTGGAGTGGAAGATCACCTCCAGCAGATCAAAAAGTCCAATGCCACTCTGAACTCGGTCGCCTTCGCCCAGAAGGACAAGGGCCATCAACAACAACAACATAAGTCCTTTCACCCTTCTGCACCTGCGGCATGTCCGGCCCAACAGCACCAACACCAGGGACAGCAGGCTTGCGCTTGGCACCCCAAAGCAGGGATTAATTTAACTCCAAAATTGATTAGCGTTTTGCTCATAAAAGTGCTAAAACATTGTGAAAATGCATACCACTTGCCTCACTGTGTTTAACAAACATAACACTTCTAGAAACCTATATAAATACTTTCTGTACAGTTGGCATTGTCCCAAGAAAAAACTGCTAATCAATTATTTAAACCCTGCCAAAGCCAGGCCTGAAACTTCCTCTAAAGGAGCAGGAGGAAAAGGCCCAGGAGGTCCCTCGGCGGTCCCCCTCCAAGCCTGCCCAGTGATGGGTTGAGGGGTGTCGCCTCCAGCCTCGTCACTCCCCCCTGGGATCCCCCCATGGGGGGACGGCTCCGCCACTTCCTTTCCGCCTGATCTGCTATCACCACGGACCACTGGGTGTTGGAGGTGGTGTTCGAGCAGGCCCTGCCCTTCCGAGCCATCACCCCTCGGGGGGCTACGGGGTCCGCAGCCTCTCTGTCAGCTCACCGAGCCGATATTGCCCTGCTCCTTGAAAAAGAGGTGATCAGGAAGGTGGCGGATCCTCCTCCAGACCCAGGGTTTGTGTCCAGGTACTTCCTGGTCCCAAAACGGATGGGGGGCTGGTGCCCCATTCTCGACCTGCATGACCTGAACAGGTTCCTAAGGTCTCAGACCTTCAGGATGGTCACTCTGGCTCAGACAATCCCATCCTTGGAATGAGGCATGTGGTTCTGTTCTCTGGACCTCCAGGATGCATTCTTTCATGTCCCAATCCGTCCGTCCCACCAGAAATTCCTCCACTTCAGGGCAGAGGGATCCCTCTACGAGTTCCGGGCCATGCCCTTCGGCCTATCCCTAGCTCCCAGGGTCTTCACCAAATGGATGGCAGTGGTGACAGCATTCCTGCGGTGCTGAAGGGTCCGGGTGTACCCCTACCTGGATGACTGGCTGATTGCAGCCCCCTCCAGAACAGAGGTGGAGCGGTCCAGAGATCTGGCCCTCCAGGTTTGCTCATCAATGAGGCCAAGTTGGAACTCGTGCCAAAGCAGGTGATCCAATTCATCAGGGCAGAGCTCGACTCTCTACGAGCCAGAGCACGGCTCCCGGCGGACAGGGCCGAGGTTCTTTCCTCCTTTGCCCAATCATTTCAGATTGGGCAATCGCGCCCTGCCCAGGACTTCCTGCGCCTCCTGGGCCTCATGGCGGCCTGCACCAGCGTGGTCCGTTGGTTCATGTGTCCCCTTCAATGGGGGCTGGCCAGCCAATGGGCACAGCACTTCGATCCACTGGATCAGCTAGTGACAGTGACCCAGGGGATGTGGAATGCTCTCCAGTGGTGGACCGTTCCAGCACATCTGCAGGAGGGCATTCCATTTGTCCGCCCCAAGCCGACGGTCTCTCTATCGACCGATGCCTCTCTGATGGATTGGGGTGCCCATCTGGGGGAGCACAGAGCGCATGGCCTCTGATCCCCTTGGGTGTCCCGATGCCACATCAACCTGCTGGAGCTTCGGGCGGTTCGTCTAGCCCGCACCACCTTCGCTCCTTTTCTATGGGGTCAAGTGGTTCAGGTCCAGACGAACAATACCACGACCATGTATTACCTAAACTTCCAGGGCGGGACGCGGTCCGTGCCTCTGTGCAGGGAAGCTGTACGCATTTGGTCACTCGTGCGCAGCCTAGAGGCGGATCTTCTTGCCATCCATGTGGCAGGAGCCTCCAACACCCTGGCCAATGCCCTAAGCCAGATAGGGGCTGCGTCCCACGAGTGGTCTCTCCTGCCGGAGGTAGTACAAGATCTGTTCTCCCACTGGGGCACGCCTCAGGTGGACCTGTTTGCCTCCAGGGAGAATGTGAAGCTGAGACTGTTTCATGCCCGCCCCTCAGCAGGGCTCGCTGCAGGGGGATGCCTTCTCGAGGCCGTGGACCCTGGGCCTCTTCTACGCCTTTCCCCCATTTCCCTTGATCCACAAGGTGCTTTTCAAGGTGAGGAGGGACAAGGTGCAGGTGATTCTGGTAGCCCCAGACTGGGCCCGCCAGTTCTGGAATCCAGATCTCTTCAGTCTCAGCTCCAGGCTCCCGAGGCGGCTTCCAGCCTGCCGGACCTGATCTTAGTCAATCACGGGAAGGTATTCCATCCGGATCTTCAATCCCTGCACCTGACGGCCTGGTTCCTGAGTGTCTAGAGTTCCAGACCTTGGGTCTTTCCGACGAAGTCCTCAACGTCGTTGAGGCATCCCGTAAGGAGTCGACCAGAAAATGCTACGCCTTCAAATGGAAGAGATTCTCCATTTGGTGTCAGGGCAAGAGCCTGGACCCTTCCTCCTGTTCCTTGGCAAGCATTCTGGACTACTTGTGGTCCCTTTCTCAGCAAGGGCTTTGGTCGACGACCCTTAAGGTGCACCTGGCAGCCATCTCAGGCCCCCGGGCGTGGGCCAGGAAGTAGTCGGTGGCACAGGAGAAGGTGGTTGGGTGCTTTTTCAAAGGCCTTGATCACATATCCCCTCCGGTGCGAGAACCTTCACCTCTGTGGATCTATTGCTGGTATTGGCTAAGCTCATGGGCAAGCCATTCGAACCGATGCACAGGTGTGACATCTCTCACCTATCGTGGAAGACCGCCTTCTTGGTGGTTATCACGCCAGCCAGAAGGATGGGAGAGCTCCAGGTGCTTTCCATTGAGTCTCCTTATTTGATCTTCCACAGGGACAAGGTTGTCCTGCGCCCCCACTCGAAATTCCTTCCGAAGGTGGTGTCGGAGTTTCACCTTAACCAGGTGTTGACTCTCCCGGTGTTCTACCCCAGTCACACCTCGGAGGCCGAATATAGGCTGCATACTTTGGACCCTAGAAGAGCGCTCGCTTATTATAAGGAGCGGATGGCTGAAGTTCGGGGAGAGGTTCGCCAGCTGTTTGTCACCTACGCTGAAGCCGCACCTGGCAGACGATAGGCAGGTGGGTCACCTCCTGCATAGATCTCTGCTATAGGTTGGCGGGCATGGAGCCTCCCAGAGGGATAAGAGCTCGTTCTACCCGCCATACTGCTGCATCGGTGGCTGCTTTCAGGGACGTCCCTATCCATGAAATCTGCAGGGCTGCTACCTGGAAGTCAGCACACACCTTCATCTCCCACTCCCACATCGACCTTGAGTCACGCCGGGATGCTGGTTTTGGGGCCGGTTCTCCAGTCTTTATTCCCTAAGTAGGGTGTGTGTGCCTTGCCTCCCTCCTCCTGGAGAACTGCTAGGAGTCTGCCAGACAGTGTGGATGAACAACATATCCATGTCCCTAGAAATACAGGTTACTCACCTGTAACAGGAGTTCTAGAATGGTATATGTTGTTCATCCTACATTCAAACCTCCCGGCTTTGGCGCACAACCTGGCTTCCAGCCCGGAGCTATATCAGGCATCATGGGGCAGAGCCGAGAGTTTTACCACCTGGGTGGGTCGGAGGAGCCAGCTTGAAGACCTTCTGGCAAGATTTAAAGCGGCAAGGAACCTGCCAGACAGTGTGGATGAACAACATATACCATTCCTAGAACTTCTGTTACAGGTGAGTAACCTGTATATTTTGGCCAGGGTTTGAAAAATGACAGCTGTCACACTCATGAGTTGCTGTAAAGATATGGCTGTGTGGTGAATTTGGGGAAAAAATATGGGAAATTACCAAAGTTACAAAGCTGCATTTGCAAAATTGCATTTAGGCTCATAGTTTTGTTGTTTTTAAAATTTCTATGGCAAATTTGCAACATAGCTTTTTTTTTTTTTTTATTTATTTTGCTTCAGTCACGGCTCGTGGGACCATCATTTGGGCATTCAGTCCGTATCCTGCTTCC
This sequence comes from Neoceratodus forsteri, assembly GCA_016271365.2. NCBI lineage: Eukaryota > Metazoa > Chordata > Ceratodontiformes > Ceratodontidae > Neoceratodus > Neoceratodus forsteri. The sequence goes on from CM057449.1 coordinate 1,335,387,729, forward strand.
TGCTCTTCTGTGGATCCCTCGGTCTGTGCCTTCTCTCTCCCCTCCCTGCAGTCACCCGCCCGGGAGGGTAGCCCTCGCCTCTTTGAGCTCTCTTGCAAGTCAGACTCTGGCTGCAGGTGGGCCCAGAGGGAAGAACTGGAAGGCCAGTCGAGGAGAACCCAGCGGAGGGAATGGGGGACAGGTGCCGTCGCCTGTCCCACGAGCTGATCTTTTCCTTGTTCTGCGCTAGTTCCCGTACCTCTGCATGGGCACGCCCTGATGCACTGGCACATCGCAACCCTGCCAGCGTCAGCCACACTGATCTCATGCTGCCTGGCTTGCTGCGATGTCCACTGGTCTCCACTAGGGATCACCGGCACACCAAGCCAACCCAACCCGCACTCCTGGGGAGGAGAGCACCACTAGGGCACTCCATCCTCAACTCACTCCTGCCGACCCAGTAGCGCCCAAGCCCATTTCCGAACACTGGTCGTCGACGTAGCGCTAGGTGTGGTGTCCAGCACCGCAATCCTCAGTGCCACCAGGCTGGCCCAACATAGCCTTCTTATAACTCCACGTCATCAACAGGGGCAAAGAAAAGTTTTAACTCCTACCTAAAAGGTGATTTTGTATAGGGACAACAAAATTGCCTTTTGGAACTGATCTGCCTAATGACGTTTCAGAATTCAGATTTGCAATTCTCCACTCACCCCAACTCTAGCAAAAACAACTGCTCACAAATATGTAAAGATGCTCCATTTTATTAAAGTGCCATTGTGCACACAGACCTGACGTGTTTCGGAATACAATTCCTTCTTCAAAGGATCTGATTTTATGTTTGAAACACACCATTTATATAATGATGACATCATCAGGAGGCGCCAAGCAAACTTATTTAAAGTGAACCATACAGTGCAAAAAGTGACTAATATTACCTAAAAAGATATGCAAAATGTGTTAAAAAAGGCATTTTAATCTTATTTCTTATATAAATAAAATACAGCCTACCCTATTATAAATAAAATAAAATATTAAATATACACTTTATACACGTTACACAAAATGCATAAAACACATGGTCCATTTAACCAAATTGAAGGGGAAATCCACTTGATTATTCCATCTTAATTGTATTTTGATTCCATCTAGAAAGACATCAAAAGAGAGGGAGAACTGTAATTATCAACTATGGTCATAACAGTATGTAATGACCTATACCGTTCTCAACCTTTCATACATCAAATTCATACATGTACATTAATGCTAGAAAGCATGTATCTCAATATTCAGAGACACTTCCAATATTCAGCTCTATTATACTGATCAGTTACTTTTTTTTCTTCGAATATGGGGTAACATCGAACCTTTCATTAAGGCCTGGAAATTTGTATACACCTAACATATATACCCAAAAGCCCTATCTTTCTAAAATGAAATTATTAAAATCTCCCCCTCTTGGATTTTTATAGACTTTCTCTATACCCATAAATAGAAAGGTATATTCCTCCTTATTGGCATACTGCAGCATGTGGAGTGCAGTGGCATATGTAGGGTTCCCCTAATGAGTTGCCCTACAATGAAATACAAAATCACACATACCCCCATAATGCAAAGCATTGTGGGCTGTATATGCAAATCACCACAGAATATTATGCTGGTTCAACTTTAAGCAGAAATGCATGGTGCCGAAAGGCCTTTCACATAGTAGCCCTACAATGTTCCCCACCCTGCTTTTAAAATTTCTTTGCGTTTTGCCACAGTAAAAAGCTCCACAACTGCATTTCACTAAATAAATGACACCAATGGTGTCACAAGTGATCACTTCTCTGATCTGATACCTCTTAGTATTCCCTGGGCTATTGAATTCTTTGCCAGTAGCTATAAATGGGCAAAATTACACCTATGTCACTTATAGCAACCTGGGTTTGGCTTGAGCCATGTTTGCACAGCAGGAAGGAGCTGGCTATTGTGGACCAATTGATCTTTCAATGTTTCAGCTTGTCTGTAAGACATCCTGGGTGGGTGGGTATAGTAAACTTGTAGATGTTTATCACCCTGTAAAATATTCCAATTCTTTCTAACTATGCCAGCTACATTTGAGGCATGAATAGAGTAACTTGTTACAAAATTTAAATTTTTATTGACTGCCTCTCTCTGTTGGCTTCTCTACATAGCGACCACACGAGGTGTCTCTCGCACCTCCTGATATGCTTTGCTCACTTGTTCAGCATTGTATCCTCTCTCAATGGACCTCACTTTCAAATCCTGCTCTGCCTTTTCAAAACTCTTTGTGTTACTACAATTCCTCCTGAGGCGGAGGAATTGTCCCTTAGGGATGTTACATGTCACATGCCTAGGGTGGCAACTAGATGAGAGTAATAAGTTATTTCTTTCACAGGGTTTTCTGTAAATGTCAGTGCATACATCACCCCCTTCCCTTTACTAATGCAGAGATCCAAAAAATGAACACTAGTCTTAGTTGCACAGTATGTAAATCGTAGGTTGGAGTTTGATGTATGTAGATATGATACAAAGCTTTCAGACTCCACAATGTCACCATTCCATACAATAATAGAAGACTATTACACAAACTGGGGAATATGGATGTGGGCAGGACAGTAGTGTGGTGGGTAGGTAACTGGCTGGGTGGCAGGACACAGAGGGTGGTGGTAAATGGCTGTCACTCCACAGAGGGAAGAGTGACCAGTGGGGTACCACAGGGATCAGTGCTGGGACAAGTCCTATTCAACATCTTCATCAGTGACATTGCACAGGACCTAGAAGACAGAATTTCACTGTTCGCTGATGACACAAAGCTCTGTAACAGAGTAGACACACCAGAGGGTGTAGACAGAATGAGAAGCGACCTGCAGAAACTTGAAGAATGATCAGGGGTTTGGCAGTTGAAATTCAATACAAAGAAGTGCAAGATAATGCATATGGGGCACAAAAACTCTGGCACAATATATCAGTTGGGGGGTGAGGATATAGCATGCACCAAGCAGGAAAGGGATCTTGGGGTTGTTATCTCTGATGACCTCAAGGTAGGGAAACAGTGTGACAAGGCAGCAGGTAAAGCAAATAGGATGCTGGGATGTATAGGCAAGGGCATCACCAGCAGGAAAAGGGAGGTCATAATTCCGCTATACATGACACTAGTGAGGCCCCACCTGGAGTACAGTGTACAGTTCTGGAGACCATACCTACGTAAGGACATAGACAGGGTAAAGACGGTTCAGAGGAGGGCAACAAAGATGTTGCATGGATTGCATCACAAGTCCTATGAAGACAGGTTGAAGGAACTGAACATGTACTCCCTGGAGGAGAGGAGGGAGAGAGGGGATATGATAGAGACATACAAGTATCTTACAGGGAGGAACAGGGTGCAGGAAAACACTATTTTTAAGCGAAAAAGATGTTCCAGGACTAGAGGGCATAGGATGAAGTTGGAGGGAGGACGATTCAGAGGAAACATGAGAAAGAATTTCTTCACAGAACGGGTGGTGGACAAGTGGAACACCCTGCCAGAGGAAGTGGTGGGGGCTGAAACAATCATGGGATTTAAGAATGCATGGGATAGACATAAAGGAATTCTGGAGGTCAGGGGGTAAGGGGCAACAGACTTCTAGGAAAACAAACTGAACTTACAAGCTCAAATGGGCAGACTGAGTGGGCCATAGGCCCTTATCTGCCGACACTGTCTATGTATGTATCTATGTATCTATGTAATAAATAAAGCGGTGATAAACCGACTATATAAGTCCGTTTTCCAAAAGAATGGATTGGTGTCAGGATCTCTTATATACATGTCCTCCCATTTGCCCATATATAAATTGGCCACACTGGGTAAAAATATGGCACCAATAAAAATGAAACTTTACATTTCAAGACAAATTCACAGAGATTTACTAATACTTCGGTGCAACGTTCCATACCATTTACCCTTGAGTTTAGATAAAAAGCCCAACAATCAAGTGCTTCTTCTTGATGGTCCCCTTCTTCTTGCACTGAAGTATTAGTAAAGCTCTCTGAATTTGTCTTGAAATTTAATGTTTTCTCATTTTTAGGGAAGTATTACTTGCAAACAAAAGGCACTGCTATGGGTGCCATATTTGCAACCAGTGCGGCCAATTTATATATGGGCAAATGGGAGGACATGTATATAAGAGATCCTGACACCAATCCATTCTTTAGGAAAATTGACTTATATTGCAGGTTTATCGATGCTTTATTTATTGCATGGAATGGTGACATTGTGGTGTTTGAAAGCTTTGTATTTGGACAAGGCTGTGGCCTTCTTTCAGATGACATTTAATAAGGCAGCTAACCTCCTTGTCCCTATGAAAAAACTTTGTGCCAAGGGCGGATACTACAAATGGATAAACCCTCCACTAAAGGCCCTCATGACTCACCGAGGCAAGGCTTGGAAAAAGTTTAAGCACTCCTCCCTACAGGTAGACCTCGTGGCATACAAAACCCTCAGGAACAAATGCAAATTGGCCATAGAAAAGGCAAAAAAAGAGTACGTTATGCGCCTTCAGAAAAATAACCTAGGTAACCCTAGACGTTTCTGGGTCCACATCAACGAACTGGTGAAGGGGAATGACAAGTCTAAACCTGGCTCCATCAAGGTCAGCGGACAACTAATTCAAAAGGGCCCTTTAATCGTCTCCTCCCTAAACCACCACTTCACTAACCTAGTCCCCTTCAAGGCTGGCTTACCCCCCCATCATAGACCCCAGCACAAGGGTTCCCCCTGATCTCAACTGCCCATCCTTTCATCTACAGATAGTCAAGCCTAAAGAGGTCCTATTATAACTTAAAACTCTAAAAACCTCGGGTTCGGGGGGGACCTGATAGTATTCACCCCAAGCTACTGAAGGATGGGGCCCTGGCCCTGGCCAAAGCCCTACCCTGGCTCATCAACCACTCTGTGAGGGAGGGCGTTGTCCCTACACAGTGGAAACAGGTCCACATGGTACCGATCCACAAGGGCAGCTGCTGAGAGTCTATTGGCAACTATAGACCAATCTCCCTACTCTGCATCCTGTCAAAAATCCAGGAAAAGCTGATCTATGGACAACTGTGCAACTACCTGGAGGCCCATAAAATCCTGGCACCCTCCCAACATGGCTTCAGAACTGGGCATGTGACAGACACAACACTGACCAAATTTGCAACAGATGTACTCTGAGACCTAGACAAGGGTACCCCTACTGGTGCAGTCTTCATAGACCTTTCCAAGGCCTTCGACCTTAGTCCACCACAATCTCCTTCTCACTAAGCTGAGCAACATAGGCCTAGATTACCTTGCTCTAAAGTGGTTAGAGAGTTACTTGACCAGCCGCACGCAGAGGGTAAAGTGGAAGGACGCCATATCTGGGCCACTCCCACTAAAAGAGGGGTACCTCAAGGGTCGCTACTCAGACCCCTCTTCTTCTCCCTGTTCATTAATGAACTATCTGACCACTGTGGCGGGAGCTCTGTCATCCAGTATGTAGATGACGCAGTCATCTACCAATCCACCGCCAACCTGGAGGACCTTAGCCCCCTACTCCAAGATGACCTCCAGTCACTGGAGCACTGGTTCACCGAGAACAGAATGGCCCTCAACACGTCCAAAACTAAAGCAATGCTGTTTGGCCCTAGATCACTTGGTCAGGCCAGAGCACAGCACCTGCAACTCGCCACTGCGTCTGACAACTGCCTAGAAGTTGTGCCCTTCGTGAAATACCTCGGCCTAACTCTGGACTAGGGCTTCACCTTGAAGAACCATGTGGACTCAGTTACCAAAACCTTACATGGGAAACTAGGCATCCTTTACTGGCTGAAAGACCAGCTTGTACCCGAAGCCAGAACCTCAATCTCCACCAGCGTCCTCCTGCTGACACTCTTATATGCCACCCCTGTCGTGCAAGGTTTGGGAAAACTGGAGAGGAACAGACTACAGGTGCTATACAACAAGGGGGCTCACTTTGCCTCCCAGGCCAATCCTAGGGATCACCACTGTGACTCCCTATCATTCCTAAACTGGCCCTCATTAGAGGCGTGCCTCCAGTACCCACTGCTCTGCCTAGTGTACAAGCTAGTCGGCCCGACTCACCCCAGTCTCTCTGGCCTCGTGGCTCTAAAGGCCAATCACCGACAACTCCACACAACTGGTCGAGCTCTCCTAGACGTCCCCAGGGTCAGAACCAAGGTGGGCGGCATGTCATTTGCCCTCACCACTCCAACACTGGAACCAGCTCCCTCCTGGGGTGCAGGAAGCCCCCACTATCAAAAACTCTACACTAGGCTTAAGGCCCACCTAGCGGTGGCCAGTTACTGCCATTGTACCGGCCCCTGATAGGAACCCAGAGTTAAATTACTAATCAGGTCCTAGCCTCCTCCACTGATTACACTCCATGTCAAACTGCTAACATTCGCACAGTGTTGTCACTGTTGATCAACCTATTCTATTCCTTGTGTACTGTTATGCTTCTGCTTTGCCATCTTAACTGTGTTGCTATGATTCCTGTAACACAAACTAATGCTATATTTGTCTCTTGTGTTATGTAACACCCGGGTCGCCTCTGAAAAAGGGACCTCCGGGGCTCAGTGGGCTTACTTGGTCATCAAAATTTAATAAATAAATAAATAATATCTGCAGACATCAAACTCCAACCTACGATTTACATACTGTGCAACTAAGACTAGTGTTCATTTTTTGGATCTCTGCATCAGTAAAGGGGAAGGGGTGATGTATGCACTGACATTTACAGAAAACCCTGTGAAAGAAATAACTTATTACTCTCATCTAGTTGCCGCCCTAGGCATGTGCCATGTAACATCCCTAAGGGACAATTCCTCCATCTTAGGAAGAAGTGTAGCGACACAAAAAACTTTGAAAAGGCAGAGCAGGATTTGAAAGTGAGGTTCATTGAGAGAGTATACAATGCTGAACAAGTGAGCAAGGCATATCAGGAGGTGCGAGAGACACCTCGTGTGGTCACTATGCAGAGTAGCCAACAGAGAGAGGCAGTCGATAAAAATTTAAATTTTGTGACAAGTTACTCTATTCATGCCTCAAAAGTAGCTGACATAGTCAGAAAGAATTGGAATATTTTACAGGGTGATAAACATCCACTGGTTTACTATACCCACCCACCCAGGATGTCCTACAGATGAGCTGAAACATTAAAAGATCAATTGGGTTCACAGTAGACAGCCCCTTCCTGCTGCGCAAAACCTGGGTTGCTGTAAGTGTCATAGGTGTATTTTTTGCCCATTTATAGCTACTGGCAAAGAATTCAGTAGCCCAGAGAATACTAAAGAGGTATCAGATCAGAGAAGTGATCACTTGTGACACCATTGGTGTCATTTATTTAGTGAAATGCAGTTGTTGAGCTCTTTACTGTGGCAAAACTAAAAGAAATTTTAAAAGCAGGGTGGGGGAACATTGTAGGGCTACTATGTGAGAGGCCTTTCGGCACCATGCATTTCTGCTTAAAGTTGAACCAGCATAATATTCTGTGGTGATTTGCATATGCAGCACATGATGCTTTGCATTATGGGGGTATGTGTGATTTTGTATTTATTTGAACCTTGGCTTCCTGGCCAGTGCCCTTTGGGGTAACCATTGCCTCATTGCTTATGCACTGAGGTTCTTTGTCTTTTAACTTGTTTTTTGGTTTTATTGGGCTTACCACAACATAACCCAGATAGACCATCTTAGGGTAGCTGGTTAATTTCACTGGGGTGTCATACAGACAAGGCACACTAATGAGTCCTGGTATGACAAAACATGTGTCTGTGTCGTTCTGTTGGCACCCTTTGCAAACTGTGTGAGAAGCCTTTCGGCACCATGCATTTCTGCTTAAAATTGAACCAGCATAATATTCTGTGGTGATTTGCATATACCACCCACAGTGCTTTGCATTATGGGGGTATGTGTGATTTTGTATTTCATTGTAGGGCTATTCGTCAGGGGAACCCTACATGTGCCACTGCACTCCACATGCTGCAGTATGCCAATGAGGAACATACCTTTCTGTTTATGGGTATAGAGAAAGTATATAAAAATCCAAGGGGGGAGATTTTGATAATTTCATTTTAGAAAGAGAGGGCTTTTGGTATATATGCATTAGGTGCATACAAGTTTCCAGGCCTTAATGAAAGGTTCCATGTTACCCCATATTCGAATTAAAAAAAGTAACTGATCAGTATTGTAGAGCTGAATATGGGAAGTGTTTTTGAATATTGAGATACATGATTACTAGCATTAATGTACATGTATGAATTTGATGTATGAAAGGTTGAGAACGGTATTGGTCATTACATACTGTTATGACCATAGTTGAGAATTACAGTTCTCCCTCTCTTTTGATGTATTTCTAGATGGAATCAAAATACAATTAAGATGGAATAATCAAGTGGATTTCCCCTTCAATTTGGCTAAATGGACCATGTGTTTTATGCATTCTGTGTAAAGTCTATATTTAATATTTTATTTATAATTGGGTAGGCTGTATTTTATTTATATAAGAAATAAGGTTAAAATGCCTTTTTCTTTTTAACTAATTTTGCATTTATTAGGTAATATTAGTCACTTTTTGCACTGTGAGGTTCACTTTAAATAAGTTTGCTTGGTGCCTCCTGATGATGTCATCATTAGGGGTATAAAAATGATGTATTTCAAATGTCAAATCAGATCATTTGAAGAAGGACTTGTATTCCAAAACACATCAGATCCGTGTGCACAATGGCACTTTAATAAAATGGAGCACCTTTACATTTTTGTGAGCAGCCGTTTTTACTGGAGTTGGGGTGAGTGTGGAATTGCAAAGTCTGAATTCTGTTCCTTTTTTCCTGCACCCCTTCCCCATGTGCAACCTCTGCTTGTGACTGTGTCTAATGACACTGCAGTTGATCATGAGGTGGGGTCCTAAAGAAAGCATGTTGAAAGTTTTGGGCAAAAATATGCCAAACTGGCCAAGTTATCTACGACAGGCTGGAAGTTTGATTCTGTCTCATTTTAAAAAAGAAAAACAGACTGCCCACCGTACTGGTATTACCACCAAAAAACATGTTCGTTTACCTTCCTTGATCATCATCCACTGCATCTGTCCTGCACTTGGGAACACCTCCAAAACGGACTGTCCAGTCATTATGTATTTGGAAGAGAGAAGACTGTTGCATGTAAGTTGCTGCACAGTTTGGTGGTGTTCCTAATATTTGGAAGTATGTAAGAAGAGTAGATCAAGGAACTGAAACAAAAAAAGTCTGGGAATAATTACGCTGTTATCATGCATTTCAGTTTTAATTTGTAATAAAGCTGATAAAACAACAGTGATTATCAATGAATTTTAGAGAATCATAAAATGTGGATTTTAAACAAACAATTTGATGCAGAGAGGGTTGACAGTGTCCCTGTAAGGGTCTCAATGAGAAATGGAAGATCCATCCTGGTTTGTGTTAGATTGTCCTCTCACATCACACAACCCATGATTGAACTATCTATTTGATTTTTCCATGAAAAATAGCTTTGCAAATGACATTTCCTAAAGTTCACATACTGTAGGTACACACTGACATCATATGAATTAAAAATTGGAGTAGGGACAAAGGATAAGCCTTTTCCCAAAATGTTTCCTGTGCTTTAGTTAATAACATGAGGACAAGTTAAGCAGTTCTTGAGCTTGCCTTTCTTCCCTCTCAGTATCCAGCTTGAGAAGTATGGGTCTTCTGACCCTTCTTCCTCCTCTGTTGTCCGGTCTTGTCTGTTTTGTACTTTTTTTTTTGTATGTCATATTTGTTTCTTTTGATCATTCCCACAGGTTGTTGTTGTTTTCTCTTAAAAAATTGAATATTTCTGTTAAAGGGATTCTGCTATCATTACCCCTCTCCCCAACACACACACACCAAATTCTTCACAGTGAAGACTATGCAAATTCTACATAGGTTTTTACTTCATTATATAAACTATGTGTAACAACTCTCTCCTGCCAGTAGGGAGTGAGAGCTTGTTTACCTGCGCTCCAGACCATGGAGTTTACTGATTAGTGGCATCTCTGACTGCCAGTAGTTGGATATAGACTGCCAGTTATTATACAGTTATTAAAGCAGGTGTAACCCTTTGGAAGGTGATCTCACTAATGCTCCTGTTTTTCAGAGAAACAAACTGCCAGCAGTTCTGAAGATGGTGAGTGTTACTGGGTGCTGGCAGATGTGTATCAGAATGGCATAGGGAAAGGAGGGTACAGGTGTGCCTCCTGGGCACTCTTGCCTCAGGTTGCTTGCTATTAGGGGTGGGCGAAAGTTGCGAATTCCGCTTTCATGGAACTTCCGTGAAATTCTGTGGAAATTGTGGAACTTTTGCCATTGGCGAAAGTAGGATTTTTCACGGATTTTTGCTGAGTTCTGCGAACTTTTTTTGTGAACTGCAGAAAAATGCATATAAACTGCAGAATTTATTCTTTCCACAGTTTAATGAACTGTCAGTGAATGAGCGTCTGCTTGTACAACCATGGGGTTATTCACTGACAATTCAGTGGGCCATTGATAGTGGAGGAGAGAGGAGTGCTGCACTGGTGGCCTGCTCAAGGGCAGGGTAGGGAGGGGAGTTGGGTGGTGGTAGATGAACTGTCAGGGTGGTGTTTGTGGGGGTCCAATAGACACCAGGGAATTGAAATTATTTTTCTTTACAAGGGATATGGGATGGGGAGGTCCACTACACAGCAGGGAATACTGGGACTAGAGGGGGGATGAGTTGGTGGACTGCCAGCTGTTTATTTGTGGACTAAGGAATCCAGGATAGGGAAGGGGTCTGCTAGACATCAGGGAAATAAAATGTTTTGGGAGCCATGATTGGTGGGTGGTGGGGGGGCCACTAGAAACCATTAGGGTCCAAGGAAGGGATTGGAGGTCTTTACTGGGACCTCTGATCATTGGGGGATGGATTAATGAGTTAAATTGCAGTTTAAGAAAAGCCTCAGAAATGACCACTGGCAGTGATCCTTTCTGTGGATTTTTTTTCCGCAGTTTAATAAATGATCCCACAGTTTTTTTATATTTTTTCCGCAGTTTGAAGGCAGAACTTCCACAGAAGTTCGGAAAATGATTTCCAGACTTTCACGGAAGAGAAATTCGCACTTTCGCCAAAATTCCGCCTGCGGAAATTAATTTCCACACATCCCTACTTGCCATGCCACATGAGTATGCAGGGATCCCTCACTAGTAGCAGCTCTCTGTGGATCCAGTGTACATGAGACTAACAGAACTCTTTGTCTGGTCATCCAGTAGCTTCCAGGAACAGACACCATGACAGCGGAGAAGACTCTGGGATTCTGGAGTTTGAGGTCTTTTGGTGTACATCACTATTAATTGTGTGGGAGTGTAAGGAATCATATGGAGGCAGTGAGTATCCTAAGGAGCGTCCCCTCGAGGGACATTCTTGGCTTCCTTGCAGCACATGACAGATCTCACCAAAGCAGGTGTAACCCTTTGGAAGGTGATATCAGTAATGCTCCTGTTTTTAAGAGAAACAAACTGCCAGCAGTTCTGAAGATGGTGAGTGTTCAGGTGACGGATGTACAGCTGCTGATTCAGGCAGGAGATATGCTTTCTTTTAATTTGGGAATTCCCATGCTTGAATGAGGATCAGTGAAGGTGCTGCTGGCATAGAATCTGGGGAGATTGCCAACTGCTATCAGAAAGCAGGCTGAGGTGGGCACTGTCTTGCTGCTGTCCAGGACACTGCCTAGTGGGAGTGATAGTCTGGCAAAGGTGGTGCACACAGAGATGTGGTGGCCCTTAACCAGTCAATTCTGAGGGAGAGTCCCTACAGTAATGCTGCCTTCTGCACACCAGTTAACTTGATGCCAACAAGTCAGTGTATGTGTGAAAATGTGTGTAACTCAAAGTGATTAGCAAGACTGGAGATCCATTCAGAGTGCAGGGTAGGGCTCTGCTCCCCAACCCACAATATAGGAAATGGGCAAGGGGATCTAGATGAGGGGCTAGTTAGGATTTTTTTATTTTGTAAAGTAAGCCTGAAATTTGGCTTTGGATTCCCACACCAGTGTGACCTTTTCTTTTTGTGTATTTATTTCTGCTCTTTGGGGAGTGCATTGCAGAAAAGAATGATGTTGCTGTCCCTGTATGCTGCAACACACACACACACACAGAAACACACGCACATAAATGGAGCACTGCATGGTGCAGAAATCCAGAGGCCAGTTCCAGACTCGGTCTACCAAAATAAAAAAAAACAGAATAGTCCTAGTCACTCAACCTAGTGGCTGTGCATTGCAGTTTGGGGCAGTACTAGGCAAAATGGGGTCCCTTTTACAATCAGGACCCTTAAGGTCCGGCCAAAAAAAAAATAACACAGATAAAAGTAAAATTCACATATATCTTATTAAAATGTTTTCCTAAATTAACATAAAACCTGCAATGTCAGTTGTTCACTGAAAAAACAGTTCATGTATCTCACATACACACTCCTGGTGTGTGTGATATGTATTTGTTACTCAGACACGCCAGGAGTGGGGGATAAAAATGACAAGATGCCTCTCTCCTATCCTCCCGTGCCTTGGTGAACACCTGCACTGCCAACCGACAGGTGTAGTCCATCCCGAGGGTTAGAACCTTCTTATCCCAAAGGTCATTCCCACACAGGGCCCCAGCCTGGTACAATGAACTCCCCTCTGATGTCTCCTCCATCTCCAAATTAGGACCTTTCAAGTCGGCTCTCAAAAAGCACATTCTCGCTTCACGGCGCTGCCAATGTACCAGCTAGTGCTAGGTCATCTATCATCTTATGGGACCACCTCGCCACTGAGCTCCTTCCGATAGGGCTTCCAAACATTACCCATTAACAATGCCTCCTTTGGCTGCACTCACAAGGTATCTGCCTAATTCTCTACTTCGCTGTATGTAAATATCAAACCTGTTACTCCCTCCCTCTGTCAGCAAACTTATTGTTCTCTTGCAAACTGTAAAATACAGCTCTCGGTAACACGTTCAAAGCAATGTATAGCTGATCTTGATTCTGCAATATTGTATAACTAAAAAAAAATGTAACCTTTAGCTGCCATTCTATGTCTATATGTATTAAGTGTTTATGTTTGTTTTTCTGACACAGAGCCTTTGTGAATGAGTCCCTAACTCAAATGTTGTAATTCTAAAGTCCGTTAAATAAATAAATAAAAGAGATATCTTAGCTAGTGATATCTGTATCAACAACATAAGAAAAAAATATTGTTAATGTCATCACTGTGGAATACTGAAGCAGAGAGCAGCTTTCACAATTCTGATGACAGCACAATGCCTAATGTTGCAGTGAACCCAGCTGTTAAAATTGAGAAACAGTAAAATGTTCAAAAAACGACACATTTAAAAGTTATGACTTGTAATCTACTGTTGTACTGTATACACTGAATATATAACAGCCTGACTCAAAATAGGCAACTTACCATCACTTGTGAGTGGGCAGGACTTTCATAAGTCACAGAAACAAAAATGTGGCACTCAGACCAGTAAATCCCACTAGATACAATGGCACAAAATTGAGGTGCACTAGTGGAGCCTTTTAAATGAATTTATTTGAATAACAAAAGGCACAAATAATCCAAGTAACACTCCGTTTAGCCACCCAGCACTTCGACTCCTTGCTAGTCTTCCTCAAGGGTGTGGCCAGCAGATTAGAAAACAAACCTAAATACAATTAAGTATATGACGTCACTCAAATGGCTTACATCAGTACCAAGAACAATATTCTTATAAATGTAACAAATAAAATTATAAATATTTTATGTAATAAACAATCCCTATACCCATGAAACATTGTGTACAAAAAAGAGAATTTAACATTTTTTAGTGAAAGTAGAAGTATTCCATCTGTAAGAATATCTCTAAGTATCAACAGGTTCAGCTAGTAAAGTGCTCTCTGTTAAATTCCTTTCATATTATAACTGTAAAAATCTATCTGGATATCCACAGGTTCAGCTAATGAAATGATCTCTGTTAAATTCCATTTATATTATAACTTCAAGTGAAACACTATACAAACTTCACTAAAGTGGGATTCCGTTTCTGGAAAGATGCATTTTGCTTATACAGAATAATGGTGGCACCTACAGAATCCAACCATATTTTTTTACCAGCCTATTAAGTCTGGATCCAGAAAACAATGTGTTCCATGTATGACTTTGAGTGAATCTAAATAAATAAGTAAAAAAAATGAAAATTAATGAATCAAATACATATTACTATTAGAAAAGTGCAAAAGACACATAACAAATATCAAAATCACATAGTCAGACAATCCTAAACAGGGTTCAAGGTATTATGGATAACCAGGGGGTGTAAAAAATGCCAAATTATCTGAATGTTAGAATTATAAAACAAATCCTCTAAATAATCATTTTACAAGAAATGGTTTTAAATCCCATCTTTCATTTAAACCTCCAGGTTTCACACTTTTAAGATGAAAAATCCATTTTCTTTCTTTCTCCAAGAGTAGGTTCGCCCTGTCACCCCCAAATTCAAGCGGTGGTATCCACTCAATACTCATAAATTTCAAACAGTCCGCTTTAGAGTTATGCATCTGGCTAAAGTGTATTCCTACTGGTGTATCTTGTCTATTATTCTATATTGACTGAACATGTTCTTGGATCCTCTGTTTTAGAAGCCTTATGGTCTTTCCGACATAAACAAAATTACAGGTATACCATAACACATAAACTGTATAACTGGTATCACAATTTGTAAGTTCCCTAATTTCAATTTTAATTTCTTGATGTTTAGGGTGCTGGAATTCTTTGCCTGACATACAGAATTTACAAATATTACATCTTGCACATATAAAACATCCATTTGTCCTTCTAGGTAGCCAGATATTACTGGGAATTTTTGGAGTTGTAAATCTACTGAGTACTAGAATATCTTTAAAATTCTTTGCCCTACTAAAAGATACCCTGGGTCGATTTCCCATTGCCTCTGCTACTGTCTGATCACTTAACAAAATGGGCAAGTTGTTAAAAATTGTATTACCTATCTTGCCTGCCTTGTAGTTGTATTGCGTTGTGAAAATGCCGGGTTGTGTATTTGGTACCATGTGTTGTGTATTCAAGAGTGATTCTGTGTCTAAATTCAGTGCTTTTTCTTGCAACGCCCGTAATAGATCTGGAGCATAGCCCCTCTGTATAAACTGGTTTATTAGTTCATCTGTTTGTTGTTTAAAAAGATCCTCAGTACTGCAGTTCCTACATATTCAAACCATCTGGCTGTAGGGAATAGAGTCTTTTCAGTTGTTTCGGATGTGCACTTGTGGCATGCAATACTGAATTCGTGGCTGTTGGTTTTCGATAACATTTAGTATTAATAATTATCAAATCTTTGTTTACAAAAAGATTCAGATCCAGGAAGTTTATACTATGCTTATTCGCCTCATGAGTAAACCTTAATTTCAGGTTATTGACATTCAGCCACTTGATGAAATCATATGCCTCAGAGTCACTGCCTTGCCATACGCATATTACATCATCAATAAAGCGGTACCAATGTTTAATGCACGTTCTAAATGGATTAATGTTGTCTTTAAAGATGATGGTCTCTTCCCAAAATCCCCCAAATAAGTTTGCATAACTAGGGGCCATTGCTGCTCCCATTGCTGTACCGCATTTTTGTAAATAAAACTGTGTCAGACTTGAAGTAGTTGTGTTCCAAAATGAGTCTTAAAGCTTGTAAAACAGAATCTTTTGGTATGTTCTCAGGTCCCGATATCTTATCCAAAAAATATTTTAGTGCTGAAATACCTTGATCATGTTTTATGGCTGTATATAAAGATTCGACATCTATTCCAAGAAAACAAAAATCATCCTCCCATTTAATATTCTGAATCTTTTGTAACAGATGTTTTGTATCACAAATATATGAACCCAAATTTAATACACCATGTTGCAGAAAAAAGTCTATGAATTGCCTAAATTTTTTGTTATGCTACCTACACCAGAAACAATAGGTCTACCCGGTGGATTTACCAGGTTTTTATGTACCTTAGGTAATATGTAAAAACCCGGTACAACAGGGAACTCATTCCAAATATATTGGAATTCTGACTCTGAAATTTCTCCAGTTTGGACTGCTTGAGTTAATAAAGCAAAAAGTTATTTTTTGTATGACAACGTTGGATCTAAGTGCAATTTCTGATAATTATCCAAATTATCTAATAAAGTCATAATCAAAGTTAAATAATGTTCTTAATCTAAAATAACAATATTCCCTCCCTTGTCAGCAGGTTTGATGACAATAGAGGGCTCTTTTGCTAGATCACTAATCATGTCATTTTCTGCTTTAGTCAAATTGAAGCTTGGTTTAAAATTCTCACTCAAAACTTTCTTCACTTGTTTACAAACAACATTTTCATATGTATGAATAACATTATTGAATACATTAGGGCAAAAGGTTGATATAGATTTAAACTTATTTGCCGTGTTATAGGACCCCCTGCAGACAAAATAGCAATACCTTGTTCGGTGGTGGGACATGAACCAGACATACTAAATTTATCATCCTGGAGAAGTGTTTCAAGGTGATCTGAATCCAATAAGAAGCTGTCAGGTGATGAAACATCTACTCCTTCAGTTAGTTCCTTATCCTCGAGATGGTCCATTAAATCACAAAATTGTGTCTCTTGGTTTCTTGGTTCCTGATTTTCAGACGGTATAGCAGAAATTGCTCTTAACACAAAGTCAGTATCTTCGTCCTGAGATGCATTAAATTCAAAGCCACCCATATTATCTTCTGAACTTGGGTTTTTTTAATGAAAGAAGATTTTTAATTTTAGTTTTCTAAAGAATTTAAATAAATCCACGAAAATATGAAAGTCATTAATAGGTGGAGTGGGTATGAAGCTAAGTCCCTTACCTAATATTCTTTTCTGTGTCTCTGTTAATACTTTAGATGAAAGATTAATTATTTGCCGTTCTTTTTGCTCTTGCCTCTTAAATACAGTATCTGTTGTTTTTTTCCGCCACGCTTGCCCCTCCTTGTCTTCCTTTTTCTAATCCGTCTTTGACGGTGCAGGTGTACTCGATAAGTCTCTTTCTATCGCATCACCAGTTCCATGTGTCTCAACTTGCTCGTAAGAAGCTGTAACTCTGCTATAACTGCGTGTACTTTTATATGTAAATCGTACCTTCGAACGACTTCTACTTTGAGACCTGTTATTCTGTATCTTGGGCCAGCTCACAATATTGCCTTTCTCATAGTCCGAGAGGTCTCTCTGTAGTTTTTTTGCTTTATGCTCTATAACAACTGCTTCATGTTTAATTAGTTTTTCTTGTAATGCTAAATTTAGCTTGTTATGGTTTGCTTCAGATTTTAATTTTAGCACTCTTTAGTTTACATTAGTTCTTTTAACAGATTTTCATATTTAGCAGTATCACTTTTAATAAGTAATTGAATGAAGGAAGACTCGTGAGGAATCGAAGCTCTGGGTGGCTAGACGGCGTGTTACTTGGATTATTTGTGCCTTTTGTTATTCGAATAAATTCATTTAAAGGGCTCCATTAGTTCACCTCAATTTTGTGCCATTGTATCTAGTGGGATTTACTGATCCGAGTGCCACATATTTGTTTCTGTTTACACTGTTACGAGCTGGCTGCTCTGTTGTGTGCACCGGACTGACCTGACTGATTCGCAGCTTTTCCCTTTGTCTGTTCTTTCATAAGTCACTAATGCTCTACCACTCATGAGTTATGGCCCTGCCCTCTTACAGTTGAAGATGTTGCATATTTTTAGTCTGCCCAATGCATATTCCATAAATATATATATTTTATATAATCACTTTCTTGTGACAAGGATGACCTAGGCCAACATGTCACTTTACCCCTGTCCTTATGGAAAATCAGGGTTAAACCCAGGCCACAAAACAAAAAACAAATAATTACAATTTATAAAATGGGGTATAAACAACTGACCAAATCAAATAACTTGCTGAACCACACGGCGGAGACCTGACCATTGATTATTTACTTAGAAGCTGCACAGTTAACAACATTCAACATTCTGAAATTGCAGGTGAAGGAATGGCAACTCCACTCATGTGACTACAGTCCATTTGAAGATGGGAACAACCACCATGAGCATGGTGACCCAGAACTGAAGTTTTGCCCGAGGCATGGGGCTTTCTCCTCAGAGTTGCTGGTAACAAGTTAGTTGGCTGTTTAAATATTCCATCTAATTAGGGAGTCACCCAGTACACATTAATATTTAAAGTGCTAGTACATGTTTTAAACTGTTCATGTGACAGCGCCTATACAGTGTACATATTATCTGATAAAAAATGTTCCCCATATCCACTGAAAACATTCTGTTTATACAGTACCAGAGCTGCTTTTTCCATTTGCTAGTTAACAGCTGATTAAAAGGCAAGTGGCAGAAATTACCACGTTTCAGATGAGTGCGTCCAAATGCTAGCAGTTTGTATCTGTGTGGTATGTAGTGCCTCGGATTAGTGGGGTACTGGGTGCATCTGTTCTCTCTGGTTTTTGCCTATTGAACCACATTTAAAGTCATAGTGAACACTTATTAAAGAGCAGATATTCACTTGTTTGTTGCTGCTGCCTTTAATGTTTTGTCTGCTGCTGTTAATAAAAGCACAGTGGTCTCGGTTATCCAACTGGCTGTGTCTCAGTAGGCACAGGGTACTTGTTGCCTACCGGTCAGAATGACAATCCTAGCAGACTCCAAAAAAGTTTGTTCTCCTAGACAGTTTGCAAGCCTGAGTCTGTGTGATGTCAGATTCAGAAAACCGACTTGAGCGGCACAAGGCGTCTCCGTTTGTGGCCATGCTGCTTAGTAGGAGCACTGAGAATGCGTGCATTCCCCCTGTGTGAAAGAGTGATTGACAGGCACCACTCACACATGCACTGCAAGGCAGTGTGAATCGTTTAGAGGAAGAATTACTGTGTGGCTGCCTCACAAAACATAGCTTTTTCTGAGTTGCCACTTTCTGACCCTGTACGTCATGGTTAAAAAGGCAGGGGAATGAAAATTATTATCTGTGTGTGTGTGTTTTTGTTTTTAAAGTTGTACTGTGGGATGATAGGCTTATGTGACAGGATATTACAACCGCTAGTGATGCTCAGTTTGGCAGGCTGTCAGTTTAATAGTTGGAGCTGTGTTGTACCACAGCAGTGTGCTCCAGTAATACAAATTATTAGCTTGCCAGTCCTGCTTTTCAAAATGCTTATGATTATAATCATATGTAAAGATGCAGACAGTCAGTCAGGGCACTCTCTCCAAACTGGCATATTGTGATATAATGAAATAAAATGCAATCCTCTCCAATCCTACCAACAGTATAGCTGCATTAATTGCATCATGTAGTTTCTTTGATTTAAAGTTTAATACTCTGGATGCAAACTGATCACTTTCCAGAGTCTGTAATAGTATATTTCTAAATTCATCCACAAGTATAGTTTATAAAACCCTTTGCTTGTTAGCTGTCGATTGGATAATCCCTCACAAACCATACACCCATGAAATTGTTCTGTAGATACAAAAAAATTACCCCTAGTTTTAGAACCCAGCCTTTACGGTCATGTATGGAAAACACACAGGCCTCCCAGTGGACAGAAAAGCCAGAAAGCCTGCTAGGTCAGTGCTGACAGCAAGCATCTATACATTTTCCCAAAGCTCTGAAAGTTGGAATTCTCCATAGCTTGGGGAGCTGTTCGCATTGAACAAAACTGGATTGTGGTAAAGCCTGTGTGGTTGATGTGCTTGCGGGAAGGGTAGGGAGCCGGGGTTAAGGGGTCATAGAGCTTTTGGCCCCTGCACACTGATCTACATAATGACCACAAATTCAGAAAGCATGTGCTGATCACACATTCCTTCTTAAAAATTATTTTTTACAGCAGGAGATTGTTCTCTACATTCAGAAGCAATATTTTCTGAGGCAAACACATGCACTGTTGGTTTCATTGTGATGATAATAGTTATCACACTTGATAAAAAAAAAATCAAGTTAAATCTGCTTTCGTTCCACATGCAGTTTTCTAATTTTATTATCTGCACTGACATGACATATCTATAAGGATGTAGTCTATACTATGCCTGGCAGCTAAGCTTGTTTTTCAAACATGAAGTCTTGCTATATTATGACTATTGCAGTTTGTCCCACCATTAGAACTGCTCCGGAGGTGAAAGAGTTAACTTCCATGCCAGGCATGGAACTTGGAGCGCGAGCTCAGTTAGAAAAGCTCTGTCTGGAAGATTTCAAACTGAAACTGTCAGATTCTTTACTCCGCCTCACTGAAGAGTTGCTCCGGAAATTCCTCCTATTGCTCGGTTCATTTCTCGGTTTAAAACAGTTTTTCTCGATTAAATTCAACCGCGATTATTATTATTTTAACCGCAAACCGATCGGTTCAAGCTTTGTCTGTGGTATTGTAAGTAATAGACAGGTTTATTTCTGTGTGGAACTTGTAAATGTTTATCGGTTCGGTTCGAACCGATCAGGTTGTTTTAAAACTTTATTCTCAAGCATTTAAAAGCTTTTAGAGAGCGGTTCCCGGTTCTTATCGGTTCTAAAAAAACGGATTTCATTACGTTTTTTTCCATGACCCGTGACACGGTTGGGAACCGATAAGGGTGTCTTGCCTGGCACTGCCGGAAAAAGGGCATTATGTCTGAGAAACCCAAAAGAAAAACCGGGCCCACTGGGTTTCAGCACTGTAGTGTCTGTGGGGAAGCCTTTGCCAAGGCTGACCCACACACCACATGTGTTTATTGTCTGGGGTTTGACCACCTCAATTCAGACTGCCAGATTTGTAAGAATTTCCCTGCAGCTACCTTAGATAAGCGAGTTGGTATGCTCAGGGAACGAGAGGCCAAAAAGTCCGCTGACCCGGATGGC
The DNA here is from genome assembly GCA_016271365.2 of Neoceratodus forsteri. Taxonomy (NCBI): domain Eukaryota; kingdom Metazoa; phylum Chordata; order Ceratodontiformes; family Ceratodontidae; genus Neoceratodus; species Neoceratodus forsteri. The sequence goes on from CM057449.1 coordinate 1,335,408,613, forward strand.
CAGCCCGGTTCGGTGCCAACCAACCGAGGAGTGCCCTCTGACCAGGGCGAGACTTCCTCGGGCCAACGTAAAGCTGACTCTGAGGAGCCAGTTCCAGCAAAGAAAACTAGAAAATCAGCAGGTGTGGAGTCAAAAATTCCTTCTCCAACTGCTGCAGAGATAGCTAAAGAAATCCAAATTGTCCAGTCACTTTCTCCGGTTCTGTCCGAACCGCCACTATCTGGCAAAAGGTCGGTTCGGCCGGTTCCACCGGTTCAAGAATATGATATAGAGGAGTTTTATGAACCAGAGGAGGGGGAGAATGATTATGAACAGTGTGAATGTGACTTTGAGAGTCTGGATGTGCCCATTGAACTGGACATCTCCCCAGACAGACCTTTAGAATCTCCCCCTAGGCTTTCTGAGTCCCCTTCTCATTTTCTGTTTTATAAAAAAGTTGCTGAAACCCTCCAGCTCCCATTGGAGGAAGCTGTGGATGAGCAAGAGGAACCTGACTTTGTGGAAATGATGGACATCCCAGAGTTCAGGGGATTGTCTATTCCTTTACATAAATCATCTAGGAAGCAAACAATACAAATTTTAAAAGCTCCTAATTCTGTGCCTCCTGTGGACAAAAAGATGGACAGGAGGTACACTTTGTCAGGTCCTGATACAGAATTTCTTTCACAGCAATGCAGCCATGTTGGGGTAATTCAGGCTGCAGCCTGTGATAGGGCTAATATTCCCCTGGCTTCACATCCTCCTGACAAGGACTCCAGGAGGATTGATGCAATGGCTAAAAAACAATACATGGCAGTGTCCTTGGGACTCAGACAAGCAAATTATATGGCTTATGTGGCAAGATACCAAAAATCTAGATGGGATACTGTCATGGCTTTAGCTCAAACAGGCCCCTGGCCAGCTTGCCAAGGAGCTGGAGCAGGTGGCTGCTGATGGTATTGAGGCATCCAAGGTGCAATTCCATGCTGCAGTGGATTCTAATGATGTATCCTCTAGGGTTATGGCTACATCTGTGGCCTTTCGTAGATTGGCTTGGCTCAGGTGTACTAGTTTATCACAGGATACCCAGGCTAAGGCTATGGATTTTCCTGTGGTGGGAAATTCTCTGTTTGGGGAGCAGACAGAGAATTATATGAAGAAAATGGATGAATATAGAACTACTTATAGGAGTGCACAAGCCAAAGAGCGGCAAGCCACTCCTCAGAGGCAGCCCCCCAGGGGTAGAGGCAGGCCTTTTCACAGGCCTTTTTACCAAACCCAGGCCTCCACTTCGGCTTATGCTCAGAGGGGGTTCTTCAGAGGGAGAGGCAGACGGGGTACAAGCAGGCCTGCTCCCACCCCTCAGCCTAAAGCCCCTGCCAAACAGGCACCCTGATGGGGTGCCCAGGGTCGGTTCTCCATTACCTGTAGGGGGCAGGCTGGCTTACTTTGTTCAGGACTGGGAGTTTTTAACATCAGACAAGTGGGTCCTGGAAGTAGTAAGCCAGGGTCTGGTTCTCAGCTTCAAAAAATTTCCAAAGATGAGAATCAGATCTTTTCCACCTGCAAATCCTCTAGAGACTTTTGCTTTGGAAACAGAAGTCTCAACCCTCCTGGCTCTCAGAGCTGTAGAAAGGGTTTCAAACAACATGAAGTCTTGCTATATTATAGACATTAGCAGTTTGATCCAGCTCTAGAACTGTCCCGGAGTGAAATGGTTAAAACCATTCCAAAACAGAATTTTGGCACGAGAGCAGCTCTATCTGTGTCATTTCAAACTTGAACTGTCAGATTCTTTACTCCGCTCAGTGAACAGTCGCCTCCGGAGATTTCTCCTTCTGCTCGGTTCATTTCTCGGTTTAAAGAGTGTTTTCTCGGTTGGATTTAACCGAGAATAGTTTTATTTTAACCGCAAAACCGTTCGGTTCAAGCTCTATCTGTGGTAACCGTAAGTAAATGAAGGTTTTGTCTGTGTGGAACTTGTAAGTTATCGGTTCGGTTTTGAACCGATCAGAGGGTTTAAAACTCATTTAAAACTAAAAGTTACTATTTTAGAGTGCGGTTCCCGGTTCTTATCGGTTCTAAAAAAACCGGATTTATTACGGTTTTTTCCAATACCCGTGACACGGTTAGGAACCAATAAGGGTGTCTTGCCTGGCACTGCCGTTAAAAGGGCAAGTTTTTGGTTAGGCTGGCATTATGTCTGAGAAACCCAAAAGAAAAACCGGGTCCACTGGGTTTCAACACTGTGATGTTTGTGGGGAAGTCTTTGCAGAGGCTGACCCACACACCACATGTGTTTATTGTCTGTGGTTTGACCACCTCCAGTCAGACTGCCAGGTATGTAAGAATTTCCCTGCAGCCACCCTGGAAAAAGATTGGGCAGGCTCAGGGGGAAGAGGCCAAAAGTCCGCTGACCCGATGGCCAGCCCGGTTCGGTGCCAACCGAACCAGAGGGAGTGCCTTCTGACCAGGGCCAGACTTCTCAGGCAAAGAAAAGCTGGTTCTGAGGAACCAATTCCAGTAAAGAAAACAAGAAAATCAGCAGGTCTGGAGTCCAAAATTCCTTCTCCAACTGCTGCAGAGAGCAAAAGCCATACAAATTGTCCAGTCACTGTCTCAGGGTCCGTCCAAACCACCACTATCTGGTAAAAGGTCGGTTCGTCCGTCCCAGTGGTTCAGGATTGTGATATTGAGGAATTTTATGAACCAGAGGAGGGAGGAGGATTATGAACAGTGTGAATGTGGCTGGGAAGGTCTGGTGTGCCCATTGAACCGACATCTCCCCAGACAGACCTTTAGAACCTCCCCCTATGCTGTCTGAGTCCCCATCTCATTTTATGTTTTATAAAAGTTGCTGAAACCCTCCAGCTTCCTTTAGAAGAGGCTGTGGATGAGCAAGAGGAGCCTGATTTTGTAGAAATGATGGATATTCCAGAGTCTAGGAGATTGTCTGTTCGTTACATAAGTCTTTTAGAAACAAACAATTAAAATTTTAAAAGCTCCTAATTCTGTGCCTCCTGTAGATAAAAGATGGACAGAAGGTATACATTGTCAGGCCCTGATACGAATTCCTTTCTCAGCAATGCAGTCATGTTAGTAGTTCAGGCTGCTGCCTGTGATAAAGCTAATATTCCTTGGCTTCACATCCTCCTGACAAGGATTCCAGGAAGATTGATGCCATGGCAAAAACAGTATATGGCAGCCTCTCTGGGACTCAGGCAAGCAAATTATATGGCTTATGTAGCTAGGTATCAGAAATCTAGATGGGATACTGTTATGCAATTAGCCAAGCAGGCCCATGGCCAGCTGGCTAGTGAACTAGAACAGGTGGCTGCTGATGGCATTGAAGCCTCTAAGGTTCAGTTTCATGCTGCTGTGGATGTTAATGATGTTTCCTCTAGGGTCATGGCCACATCTGTAGCTTTTCGTAGGTTGGCCTGGCTCAGGTATACTAGTTTGTCACAGGATACTCAGACTAAGGCTATGGATTTTCCTGTGGTGGGAAATTCTCTGTTTGGAGAGCAGACAGAGAATTACATGAAGAAGATGGATGAATATAGGACTACTTACAAGAGTGCCCAGGCTAAGGAGCGGCAAGCCACTCCTTAAAGACATGCCCCCAGGGGTAGGGGTAGGCCTTTTCACAGGCCTTTCTACCAGACTCAGGCCTCCTCTGCCTATGCTCAGAGGGGCTACTTCAGAGGCAGGGGCAGATGAGGGGTGGGCAGACCTGCTCCCACCCCCCAGCCTAAAGCTCCTGCGAAACAGGCACCCTGATGGGGTGCCCAGGGCCAATTCTCCTGTACCAGTGGGGGGCAGGCTGGCTTACTTCAGTCAGAATTGGGCTTCTTTAACCTCAGACAAGTGGGTTCTGGAAGTAGTAAGCCAGGGTCTGGTTCTCAGCTTCAAAAAGTTTCCCAAGTTGAGAAGTAGACTTTTTCTACCTGCAAGTGCTTCAGAGACCCTCGCTCTGGAAACAGAGGTCTCATCCCTGTTAGCTCTCAGAGCAGTAGAAAGGGTTCCTCCCCTGCATCAGGGCAGGGGTCTGTATTCCAGATACTTCCTTACCCCAAAAAAGACAGGAGAATGGCGGCCCATTTTAGATCTCAGATATCTGAACAAGCATCTTTTGAAACCAAAGTTCAAAATGGTAACTCTGGCAATGATTTTACCTTCCCTAAGGCCAGGGGGACTGGCTAGCCTCCCTGGACCTCAAGGATGCCTATTTCCATGTCCTAATCAGAAGATCCCATCGAAAGTACCTCAGATTCGAACTGCCCTCAGGTCATTACCAGTTCAGAGCAATGCCCTTCGGTCTTACCTCTGCTCCAAGGGTATTCACAAAGTGTCTAGCAGTGGCAGTGGCCCACTTAAGGAAGCAGAGGATTGCTGTTTTTCCCTATCTAGACGACTGGCTCATTGTAGGCCAGTCCCCAGAACAGGTAAAATCTCACCTGCAGGTTACCAGCAGCTTCTCACCTCCCTGGGTTTTCTGCTAAACCTACCAAAGTCAGTTCTGGAACCAGTCCAGGTACTCACCTTTATAGGGGCAGAATTGGACACAAGCTAGCCAGAGCCTTTCTTCCCCAGAAGGGGTAAGGAATTTAGTGGCTCTGGCCTCTTCCTTCACTCTGCAGGTCTCGACCAGCAAGACACTTTCTGCAGCTCCTGGGGCACATGGCTGCATCCACAGCTGTTGTGCAGGGAGCCAGATTTCAGATGAGAGACATTCAGTTTCACTTGAGAACCTTTGGTCTCAGAGAAGAGACCCCTTCCAAGTTGGTCCAGTGACCCGAACCTTGATCCTAGCTCTCCAGTGGTGGCAGGATCAGAGCAATTTAAGAGCGGGGTCCCTTCATTTCCCCTTCTCACGACTTGACTCTCACTACAGATGCTTCCCTTCTGGGTTGGGAGCCCACATGGGCGACCTTTCCACTCAGGAGTTTGGTCCCCAGGAATCTCTGCTCCACATCAATTTGCTGGAACTCAGAGCTGTCTTTTAGCTCTTCAAGCTTTTTCTGCATCTGTCCACGACAAGGTGATACAAGTCAGAACAGACAACACCACAACAATGTGGTACATCAACAAACAGGGGCACTCGGTCTTGGCCTTGTGCACCGAGGCAATGCAGTTGTGGTCTCTGGCCTATTCCTGAACACTTCCTCATAGCAGTTCATCTTCCAGGAAGGACAATGTCCTAGCGGATGCCCCAGCAGGATTTCCCAGGCCATCACGAATGGTCCCTGGATCCTCAAGTGCTGGGATAGTTTTTGCCAGGTGGGGATCCCTCAGATAGATCTTTTGCAGCCCCAGACAATCACAAAGTTCCTCTTTTCTGTTGCAGGCCTCCAGTGCTGAGCTCAGTTCCCTGGATGCCCTTCTTCTGGATTGGGAGGAAGTTCCTCTATGCTTTCCCCACTTTCCTCTCCTATTCAAGTACTAGTCAAAATCAGATCTCAGCCTTGCAGGGTGATTCTGATTGCCCGGATTGGGCCAGGCAGCCCTGGTACCCACCCTTCTGTCTCTGACAGTCCATCTTCCCTGTGCCTCCCCAGGAATCACAATCTGTTGACTTGTGCCCAGGGAAAGGTTTGGTATCCGGACCTCAAATCCTCAACCTCAAGGCCTGGCTCTTGAGGAGTTAGAGTTTGCTGATTTACACCTCTCTCAGGGTGTTCTTGAGATCCTAAAGGCTTCTAGAAAGCCTTCCACTAGAGCTACTTATAGTTCTAAATGGAAAAGGTTTTCCATTTGGTGTGCTGGGAAAAATATTTCACAGAATCTGCTGAATTGCCCATTTTGTTAGATTACATGGTACATCTTAATTCCTTGGGTCTCAGACCAGCTACCCTAAGAGTTCATTTGGCAGCTGTATCTGCTTTTGTGTCAGCAGGAAAGTCATCCCCTCTTTCCTCTCATCCTGTGTTTTCCAAGTTTTTTAATGGATTACTCCATACTAATCCTCCCTTCGGGAACCAGCCCCTGCTTGGGACCTTAATGTTTGCATTGCCCACTTAATACAACCCCTTTGAACTCTCTGTCTTTCATGGAGCATAAGTACCTAACTTGGAAAACTGTTTTTCTAGTGGCTATCACTTCTGCCAGACGCATAAGTGAATTGCAAGCCTTGCCAGTGGAGACTGACTTTATTTCTTTCCACAGGGATAAGGTAGTCCTTAGGACTAATAGGAAGTTTTTGCCTAAGGTGGTTTCAGATTTCCATCTTAATCAATCTATCTCCCTTCCAATATTTTTCACTGATCAATCCTCTTCTGGTGAGAGGAGGTTGCACAGCCTGGATGTTAAGAGAGCTCTTAGTTATTATATAGAGCGTACCAGAGGTCACAGGTTCGAATCCCTCCAACTTTTCCTTACCTATGGTGAAGTTGGGAAAGGCAAACCTGCCACTAAGAGATCAGTAGCCAGATGGATTGTCTCTTGTATCCAATTTTGTTATCAGAGTGGGCAGAGCCCCCGGGTTTGGAGGGCTCATTCTACCAGGGGTATAGCTGTCTCTAGCTGCTGCCAGAGACATTCCTTTATTAGAGATTTGCCAGGCTGCTACTTGGAAAACGGTACATACTTTTACCAAGCATTACTCCCTGGATGTCCAGGCCAGGAGATGCCTTGCTTTAGCACAGCTGTTCTTCAGAGCCTATTCCTAAGTAGGTTCTGCCTCCTCCATGGAGGTACTGCTGTGTATTTCTGTTAATGTTATAATATAGCAAGACTTCATGTTGTTTGAAGAAAAATTACTCACCTTAGTAATGTTGTTTCTTCTAATGGAGTCTTTGTTATTATAGACCTCCCCCAACCTGCCCCTCTCAGAACCTCTACTTGGTGGGGTGCGGCAACTTAGTGTGGGCACTACTTATGTCCTGTTAGCATTTTGTCCCTTGGGACTTTGGGGGTGTGTATGTGTAGTGCTGTGTGTGTTTTATTATACTTATGTTCCATTTTCATATTATTAGAATGGTGTTAGTATTTCTGGTCCCCTGACTTGAGTCTGGTTATTGGGACCATCAATGGTTGTTATTATTTAGGTAGCCATTTGGCTAGTGTAGGTTACAGCTTCCACACAGACCTTAGTGAGTTTGGCTCGAAAAGATCTGACCATTCAAGTTTGAAATGACACAGATAGAGCTGCTCTCGTGCCAAAATTCTATTTTGGAATGGTTTTAACCATTTCACTCCGGGGCAGTTCTAGAGCTGGATCAAACTGCTAATGTCTATAATATAGCAAGACTCCATTAGAAGAAACAACATTACTAAGGTGAGTAATTTTTTCTTCTCCCCTACACCAGGGCAAGGATCTGTACTCCAGGTACTTCCTTACCCCAAAAAAGACAGGAGAATGGCTACCCATTCTGGACCTAAGATATCTGAACAAGCACCTTTTAAAACCAAAATTCAAAATGGTGACTCTGGCAATGATTTTACCCTCTCTAAGGCCAGGGGACTGGTTAACTTCCCTGGACCTCAAGGATGCCTACTTCCATGTTCTTATCAGAAGCTCCCACCGAAAGTACCTCAGATTCGAACTGCCCTCAGGCCGTTACCAGTTCAGAGCAATGCCCTTCGGCCTTACCTCTGCCCCAAGGGTATTCACAAAATGCCTGGCAGTAGCAGTTGCTCATTTAAGAAGGCAAAAGATTGCCATCTTTCCCTACCTAGATGACTGGCTCATTGTTGGTCAGTCTCCAGACCAGGTCAAATCACACCTGCAAGTTACCCAGCAGCTGCTTACCTCTCTGGGCTTTCTTCTCAATCTTCCAAAGTCAGTTCTGGAACCTGTCCAGGTACTCACCTTTATGGGTGCAGAACTGGACACAAAGCAGGTCAGAGCCTTCCTTCCCCTAGAAAGGGTAAGGAACCTGATGGCCCTGGCCTCCTCCTTCACTCTGTAGGTCTCTTGACCAGCAAGGCATTTTCTACAGCTCCTAGGACACATGGCTGCTTCCACAGGTGTAGTGCAAGGAGCAAGATTTCAGATGAGGGACATTCAGTTCCATTTGAGAGCCTTTTGGTCTCAAAGAAAAGATCCCCTATCCAAGTTGATCCCAGTGACTCGAACCCTGATCCAGGCCCTTCAGTGGTGGCAGGATCAGAGCAATCTCAGACAAGGGGTCCCCTTCATCCCTCTATCTCACTCTTTGACCCTCACTACAGATGCGTCCCTTATGGGATGGGGAGCTCACATGGGCGACCTCTCCTCCCAGGGATTGTGGTCCCCTCAGGAGTCTCTGCTCCACATTAATCTGTTGGAACTCAGACCTGTTTTTCTAGCACGTCAGGTTTTTTCTGCATCTGTTCAGAACAAAGTGGTACAGGTCAGAACAGGCAACACCACTACAATGTGGTACATCAACAAACAAGGGGGCAGTCGGTCTTCGGCCTTGTGCACCGAGGCAATGAAGTTGTGGTCTCTGGCCTATTCCCTGAACACTTCCCTCATAGCAGTTCACCTCCCAGGCAAGGACAATGTCCTGGCAGATGCTCTCAACAGGATTTCCCAGGGCCATCACGAATGGTCACTGGATCCCCAAGTACTGGGGATAGTTTTTGCCAGATGCGGCACCCCTCAGATAGATCTTTTTGCAGCCCCAGACAATCATCAACTTCCACTGTTTTGTTGCAGGCCCCCAGTGCTGGGCTCAGTCCCGCTGGATGCCTTTCTCCTCGATTGGGAAGGGAAGTTTCTATATGCCTTTTCCCCCCTTCCCTCTCCTGTTCAAAGTGCTAGTCAAAATCAGATCTCAGCCCTGCAAGATGATTCTGATTGCTCCAGATTGGGCCAGGCAGCCCTGGTACCCACTCCTTCTGTCCTTAGCAGTCCATCTTCCCCTGTGTCTTCCCAGGAACCACAACCTGTTAACTTGTGCCCAGGGGAGAGTTTGGTATCCGAATCTCAAATCCCTCAACCTCAAGGCCTGGCTCCTGAGGAGTTAGAATTTGCTGACCTACACCTTTCTCAAGGTGTTCTCGAAATCCTGAAAGCTTCTAGGAAGCCTTCCACTAGGGCTACTTATAACTCTAAATGGAAAAGGTTTTCCATATGGTGTTCTGGGAAGCATATTTCCCCGGAATCTGCTGATTTGCCCATTGTTTTGGACTATATGGTTCATCTTAATTCTTTGGGGTTGAGACCAGCTACCCTGAAAGTGCATTTGGCAGCTGTCTCTGCTTTTATTTCAGCAGGAAAGCCCTCTTCTCTTTCCGCTCACCCTGTATTTTCCAAGTTTTTCAAAGGATTACTTCATACTAATCCACCTTTCAGGGACCCTGCTCCTGCCTGGGATCTTAATGTTTGCATTGCTCAGCTGATGCAACCCCCCTTTGAACCTCTGTCTTCGGCAGAGCTTAAGTACTTGACTTGGAAAACTGTTTTTCTAGTAGCCATCACTTCTGCTGGGCGCATAAGTGAGTTACAAGCTTTGTCAGTGGAGACTGACTTTATTTCCTTTCACAGGGATAAGGTAGTCAGTCCTCAGGACTAACAGGAAGTTTTTGCCTAAGGTGGTTTCAGATTTCCATCTTAACCAATCTATCTCCCTTCCAGTGTTCTTCACTGACCATTCCTCCTCTGGTGAGAGGAGGTTGCACAGCTTAGATGTTAAGCGGGCACTAAGTTACTACATAGAGCTTACCAAGGGTCACAGGTTCGAATCCCTCCAACTATTTCTCACTTATGGTGAGGTTGGAAAAGGGAAACCTGCCACTAAGAGATCCATTGCCAGGTGGATTGTCTCTTGTATCCAATTTTGCTATCAGAAACTGGGTAAGGTTCCCCCTTCAGGCCTGAGGGCTCACTCTACCAGAGGTACAGCTGCGTCTCTAGCTGCTGCCAGAGACATCCCTATCTTAGAGATATGTCAAGCAGCTACTTGGAAACGGTACACACTTTCACCAAGCATTACCCCTGGATATCCAGGCCAGGAGGGATGCTCGGTTTGGCACAGCTCGCTTCAGAGCCTGTTCCTCAAGTAGGTTCTGTCCCTCCTCCATGGAGGTACTGCTGTATTCTGTAATAGTCATAATATAGCAAGACTTCATGTTGTTTGAAGAAAAAATTACTCTCCTTAGTAATGTTGTTTCTTCTAATGGAGTCTTGCTATATTATGACCTCCCCCCCCAGCCTGCCCCTTTCACAACTTCTACTTGGGGTATGGGGTGGGCATTCCAGTGTTGGCACTTTTTTGATGCCCATTTTTTGTTTTCCACCCCTTCTTTTTGGGGTGTTTGGGTGTTGTGTTTTATCTTATCTTATCTTATCTTATCTTATCTTAACTTATTTTCTGGTCCCCTGACTTGAGTCTTAGTGTTGGGACCAGGAAAATGTGTTAATATTTAAGTAGCCAGTTGGCTAGTGTAGGTTACAGCTTCCACACAGAACCTTAGTGAGTTTTGCTCGTAAAGATCTGACAGTTTCAGTTTGAAATCTTCCAGACAGAGCTTTTCTAACCGAGCTTGCGCTCCAAGTTCCATGCCTGGCATGGAAGTTAACTCTTTCACCTCCGGAGCAGTTCTAATGGTGGGACAAACTACAATAGTCATAATATAGCAAGACTCCATTAGAAGAAATAACATTACTAAAGAGAGTAATTTTTTCTTATGGTTGCATGACTAAAATGATAAAATGTATTTCTACATAGGTGTTTGTTGCAATTTTCTGATATATTTTTATCTAGCATCATAATTTGCAGTTTGCCATGATTTCAGTGATTTCACCATGCCACAAGTCTTTAAAAACAAAATAGCCTGTTTGCCAAGACAAATCGTAAGCACTGAAAGAGATTGGCTCAGCTATCATTTTTCAGAATTGTGTCCGAGCACAAGCTGCACAAATAGTTGAAGAAATTAATGGCATTCGCACATCAATAAAGCACATTTCTGCGGTATGTTAAATAAATACAAAACACAACAGTAACTGATTTCAGTGGTGTTTGTGTAAAATTCCAGGTACAACTCGTTTAACATGGTTACTCCACTTGGTAATAAAAAATGTTTCTGCAACAACAGGATGCAATAAATTATGCTAATTGATTTGAGTGGATGTAGCAGTTTTTACCTTTCTTTTTCTTTCTCCTTCTGGTGGGGGAAGGGGAAACCCTGGGGTTGGATCACATGATATTGTCTTCATGTCACTTTCTTAAAACCTTTTTTGTTCTTTATTCCAGCTTTTGCACTAGATAAAGGTAACGTGCTTATCTTCCTGACCAGTATTTTTGAAAAACTCGATCAAAGGACTGGTGTCTATTCCAGTTGTTCTAGATACACAATATTAAGGGGCACTTCAGTGTGATCTTTGCAGAAAGGCTATAACAGAATTTGTATTGCATAGCTTAGTATTAGGTAGTTTATAAAACAAGTGAATGCTAGCAGTGTATGTGAAAGCACATCTTTTATACACAAAGAGATATTGAAAATCCACCTGTAGGAGTTGACTGAATACGGCTCTACGATGCCGGTTCAACAAATAATTTGTCGACCGACATTATAGCAATGGATTTATGTTGACCACAGTTTGTGGTTGACATGAATCCATCTGGAGAAAGAGTTGCTGTTCATCTGTGTGTTGCTATTCTGCAGAGGGCTCTGCCCCCCACACCCCCTAGACTTGGGGATTATCAACTCCAAGTTGGAGTTGATTCAGGGAAGGAGTGTAGGACCAGGGGAAAGAGTGCTGGGTTCCCGGGTGGACTTTTATAGCGAACTGTCAATGTTGTCGACATCGACGTGTTCGCTGTAAAAGTTTCACTGTGCAGAGGGTATACCACTGAATGCCATGTAAATAATAGTTTAAATCATGACATGACATGACAGTGAACTATGTGACAGAAAAAAGCAAGTCTCTTGTCATAATGTCACCAAATGAATAAATACAATAAAACAAAACAGCCCGAAACACATTAATTGTGCTGACAGTATTGCAGAGAGCTTCACACAGATTTAGCCATCCTTTCACAACATCTGCTCCAGATTGCAGTCAGTGCATGGCTCACAGTGCAGCTGAAATCACAGCAACAGACCCATCAACAACATGATGTTGCTATTTTGTATTGGGGGGGGGCTGTTCCCCCCATTTGTGCTTTTGATCAGAGGACTCTCCATGCTTAACATTATACTTCTATAACTTGCACCGTATAAACATTATATTCTGAGGAACCAGTCTGAGTTTGTGTTAAATTTTATTTAGAACTTTGGCCAGATGAAGTCTGTATACATTTTTTTGTTGACTGTGTGACCCATAATTAGATGCAGCCGAGGGAGCACTACCACAAGTAAGCAATGCTGGAAATGCGCACAGTATAACCTTTAATGACAAAAAAACGATGTTCATCACAGTTTCATCTTTTATATACAGTATAAGACAGACTTGTCACATAAAGGACTCCAGACCTAACAACATGAAAAACAGACCCTGATACACTAGCTCTTTAACAGTACATCAGAGCTGGACTGGTAGGATAGTAACACAACACCAATGCCCCTCCCCCACACCCACACCCACCCCTGTCCCTCCACCTGGGTAGTCATTGGCATGTCTGTGGCTGACAGAGGAAGTCCAGCATACACCACCTCTCCCATACTCAGACACCTAGTATCAATCACATATATGTCCGTAAACACCTTTTGATGTGCCCGACCCCAGTCCTTTTATGACACAAACTTGATGAGCTCACCCCCTCCCTCCCTCCCTCCTTGCTTGCAGCCAGCTTCCCACTGAGAATCACTGCTGGAATAAAAATGACAGGAAACGCAGATGTTTATTAGCCAGGAGGGCTTTCAGCCTGGCTGGATCCCCTGCAGTGTGCTAACTTTCAGTTGTGGTCCCGAACTTAACACTACAGTTTCTGAAGTTTTCAGCGTGTCTTGTCAGCACGAAAATAAGTAGCCATGCGACTCTTTATGTGGAGCAAATGACCAGACTGTAGTTTCTTACAAAGAATAATAAATACAAAATGGAGTATCATTTATTTAGTGTTGATGAATGTGCCTATGAAGATAGTGTGATTTCTTTAATAATTTGTATGTCCAGAAATATATAGCTCATTGCTCCAATATGGTGTGAAGAGCAGACCCAACATGTCTTCATCAAGGTAGGGTTCTGTAAGAGTGTGTGTGTGTGTGTGTGTGTGTGTGTGTGTGTACTAAGCTGCGGGTAGCAAAAAATCTGTATCTCACATTGTTTCCGAGATACGGGCACCGAAAGTCACTGGAAGCACTGTAGTGTTATCCTATGGGATAAATCTCAGCTTCATGATGGTGTATCTTTACAACTGACTAACTTTTTACACCTAAACAGCATAATTCACATCTCTGGGACACCCCCTTTATACCCTGCAAATTTAAAGCCAAAAGACCAAACCATTTATTTATAGTGCACTGGCAAAATTTTTAAAATCCTAGTACATGAGGTGCTAAAATCCCCGTTCGCGAGGTCAGTCCCCATTCACGAGCTGTCAAAATTCCCGTTCACGAGGAATCCTTGATCGTCAGATTCAAACAACATGAAGTCTTGATGTATTCTGGCTATTGCAGTGATCTCCAACTTTTGAACTGCCCCGGAGAACAAAGAGTTAACTTTCCATTCAAGGCATGGAACACTGAGCTCGAGCTCGGTTGAAGCCTTTGTCTGCTGTTGTTTGAACCCCAACCACCAGATTCTTTACTCCGCCTCACTGAACAGTCGCTCCGGAGATTTCTCCTTCGCTCGGTTCAAAAAAGTCAGTTAGTCGTTTTTTCGCTCAGTTTTTACTGAATTTCTGCTTCTAACCTGTCAGTTTAAGTCTCTGTTTGTGGTACCGTGAGTACTAGATAGGTTTTCTATATTAGTTTTCTGTGTGGAACTTGTAAACATTGAATCGGTTCGGTTTGAAACGATCAGGTTTGTGTATAAAAACTTTTGTCTTTATTAGAGTGTGGTAACCGGTCCGTATCAGTTCTAAAAAAAACGGATTTCATTACGTTTTTTTTCCAAGACCCGTAACACAGTCAGGAACTGGTAGGGGTGTCTTGCTGGCGGATTGCCGAAAAAAGGTTAAGTTTTGGTTAGGATTGGCTATGTCTGAGAAACCCAAGGAAAAAAACCGGGCCCACTGGGTTTCAACACTGTAGTGTGTGTGTGGGGAAGCCTTTGCTAAGGCTGACCCCCACACCACCTGTGTTTATTGTCTGGAGTTTGACCACCTCAATTCAGACTGCCAAATTTGTAAAAGTTTTCCCAAAGCTAGCCTGGATAAGAGAGTAGGTAGGCTGAGGGAAAGGGAGGCCGAGAAGTCTGCTGACCCGGATGGCCAGCCCGGTTTGGTTCCGACCGAACCAGAAGGAGTACCCTCTGACCAGGGCGAAACTTCTTCAGGCAAAAGGAGAACCGATTCTGAGGAGTCGGTTCTGGTTAAAAGAAAAAGAAAGGATAAATCATCCGGTTTGGATCCACAAGTTTTTTTTCCGACCACTGATGAGATAGCCAAAGCGATAAGGATAGTTCAGTCACTAACTTCGGTTCTGGCCGAACCGGCACCATCGGTCAGGGGCTCGGTTCGGTCGGTTCCCCCAGTTCCGGATTATACTTTAGAAGAATTTTATGAACTGGAGGAGGAGGAGAGAGAGTATGAGGATAATGATGATGATGGTGATTATGAAAGTCTGGATGTGCCTATTGACCCGGACATCTCCCCAGACAGACCTTCAGGCGTTTCTCCTCCTGGGCTTTCTGAGTCCCCTTCCCACTTTATGTTTTACAAGAAAGTGGCTGAAACCCTCCAGCTTCCTATGGAAGAAGCAGTAGAGGATCAGGAGGAGCCTGATTTTGTTGAGATGATGGACATCCCAGAGTCCAGGAGATTGTCTATTCCCTCCAAATCTTTTGGGAAACAGACATTTAAAATTCTTAAATCTCCTAATTCCATATTTCCTGTGGACAAAATAATGGACAAGAAGTATACTCTTTCAGGCTCAGACACAGAGTTTCTTTCCCAGCAATGCAGCCATGTTGGGGTAGTGCAGCCTGCTGCCTATGATAAGGCAAATATTCCCTTGGCTTCACACACCCCCAGATAAGGACTCCAGGAGGATTGATGCCATGGCAAAAAAACAGTACATGGCAGCATCTTTGGTACTCAGGCAGGCGAACTATATGGCCTACACAGCTAGATACCAGAAGTCCGGGTGGGACACTGTAATGCCTCTAGCTGAACAGGCCCCTGACCAGCTTGCCAAGGAGCTGGAGCGGGTGGCTGTGGATGGGATTGAGGCATCCAAGGTGCAATTTCATGCTGCTGTGGACTGCAGTGATGTTTCATCTAGAGTCATGGCTACATCTGTGGCCCTTCAGAGGATGGCTTGGCTCAGATGTACTAGCCTGTCACAGAATACCCAGGCTAAGGCCATGGATTTTCCTGTCATTGATAATTCTCTGTTTGGGGAGCAGACAGAGAATTACATGAAGAAAATGGACGCGTACAGGACCACCTACAGGAGTGCTCAGGCCAAAGAAAGGCAAGCCACTCCTCAGAGGCAGCATTCCAGGGGCAGGGGCAGGCCTTTTCATAGACCTTTTTACCAAGCTAAGGCCCCCTCTTCTGCTTTTGCTCAGAGGGGGTTCTTTAGAGGGAGAGGCAGACAGGGTATGAGCAGGCCTGCTTCTACCCCTCAGTCTAAAGCCCCTGCCAAGCAGACACCCTGATGGGTCTGCCCGGGCCGATTCTTCACTACCTGTCGGGGGCAGGCTGGCTTACTTTGTCCAGGACTGGAAGTCTTTAACATCAGACAAGTGGGTCCTGGAAGTAGTAAGCCAGGGACTGGTTCTCAGCTTCAAAAAATTCCCCAAGATGAGAACCAGATCCTTTCCACCTGCAAATCCTTCAGAGGCCCTTGCCCTAGAAGCAGAGGTTTCTTCCCCTCTTGGCTCTCAGAGCCATAGAAAGGGTTCCTGCCATACACAGGGGCAAAGGATTGTACTCCAGGTACTTCCTAGCTCCCAAAAAGACAGGAGTATGGTGGCCCATCCTGGATCTGAGATACCTAAACAAGCACCTTTTAAAGCCAAAATTCAAAATGGTGACTCTGGGAATAATTTTGCCCTCTCTAAGGCCAGGGGACTGGCTAGCCTCCCTGGACCTCAAGGATGCCTATTTTCACATTCCCATCAGGTGCTCCCACAGAAAGTACCTCAGGTTCGAGTTGCCCTCAGGCCACTATCAATTCAGAGCAATGCCCTTTGATCTAACATCAGCCCCAAGGGTGTTCACAAAGTGCCTGGCAATAGTGGTTGCTTTCCTAAGGAGAAAAAAAGATCTCCATCTTTCCATACCTGGACGACTGGCTCATAGTAGGTCAGTCTCCAGACCAAGTCAAGTCACATCTTCAGATAACTCAGCAAGTGCTCACTTCCTTAGGGTTCCTCCTAAACCTTCCAGAGTCAGTTCTAGAGCCAGTGCAGCTCCACCCCTTTATGGGGTGGAGCTGGATACAATAAGAGCAAAGGCCTTCCTTCCCCTGGACAGGGCAAGGACACTAGTGGAACTGTCCTCTTCTTTCACCCTTCAGGTGTCTCAAACAGCAAGGCACTTCTTGCAGCTTCTGGACCACATGGCAGCCTCTACAGCAGTGGTCCAGGGGGCAAGATTTCAGATGAGAGACATTCAGTTCCACTTGAGAACCTTCTGGTCCCAGAGAAAGGATTCCCTTACCAAACTAGTCCCAGTGACTCGAACCCTGATCCAGGCTTTGCAATGGTGGCAGGATCAGGACAATTTAAGGCAAGGAGTTCCTTTTGTCACTCAGTCTCATTCTGTAATCCTCACCACAGACGCCTCCCTCTTGGGCTGGGGAGCCCACTTGGGGGATCTTACCACCCAAGGGCTGTGGTCATCTCAGGAATCTCTGCTTCACATCAGTCTCTTGGAACTCAGAGCAGTGTTTCTGGCACTACAAGCTTTTTCCAAGTCTGTTCAGAACAGAGTAGTCCAGATCAGAGCAGACAATACCACCATAATGTGGTACATCAACAAGCAAGAGGGCACTCGGTCTACGGCCTTGTGCACAGAAGCAATGAAGTTGTGGTCTCTGGCCTATTCCCTGCAAACTTCTCTCACAGCAATTCACCTCCCAGGGAAGGACAATGTCCTGGCAGATGCTCTCAGCAGGATATCTCAGGGCCACCATGAATGGTCCCTAGATCCCCTAGTTTTGAAAGTGATTTTCTCCAGATGGGGCACTCCTCAGATAGATCTTTTTGCAGCCCCAGACAATCACCAACTTCCTCTCTTTTGCTGCAGACCCCCAGTATTGGGCTCAGTCCCCCTGGATGCTCTGGTACTCAATTGGGAAGGGAAGTTCCTGTATGCTTTCCCCCTTCCCTCTCCTGTTCAAGGTACTAGTCAAGATCAGGTCTCAACCCTGCAAAGTGATTCTGATTGCTCCAGACTGGGCCAGACAGCCCTGGTACCCACTGTTGCTGTTCTTAGCATTTCACCTTCCCCTGTCTCTTCCCAGTAATTACAACCTGTTGACATCCTCTCAGGGGAGGGTTTGGTATCCGAATCTCAAATCTCTCAATCTCAAGGCTTGGCTCTTAAAGAGTTAGAGTTTGCTGATCTGCACCTCTCTCAAGGTGTCCTGGATATTCTAAAGGCTTTTCGAAAGCCTTCCACCAGAAAGATTTACAACTCCAAATGCAAAAGGTTCACTATTTGGTGCTCTGGTAAGCATATTTCTCCAGAACCTGCTGGGTTGCCTACAGTCCTGGACTATATGGTTCATCTCAGCGACTTGGGACTCAGACCAGCTACACTCAAAGTACATTTAGCAGCTGTTTCTGCTTTTTTGTCAGTAGGCAAGCCCTCTTCTCTTTCAGCCCATCCTGTATTTTGCAGATTCTTCAAGGGATTGTTGCACACCAATCCTCCCTTCAGGGACCCTGCTCCTGCTTGGGACTTTAATGTTTGCATTGCTCAGCTTATGCAACCCCCTTTTGAGCCTTTGTCCTCTACAGAGCTTAAGTACTTGACTTGGAAAACTGTCTTTTTGGTAGCCATTACCTCTGCCAGGTGCATCAGTGAATTGAGAGCCCTGTTAGTTGAGCCTGATTTCATTTCTTTCCATAGAGATAAAGTGGTCCTAAGAACGAACAGGAAGTTTTTGCCTAAGGTGGTTTCAGATTTCCACCTTAATCAGTCTATGTCTCTTCCTGTTTTCTTCACTGACCATTCCTTCTCTGGAGAGAGGAGGCTGCACAGCCTGGATGTAAGAAGGGCCCTTAGCTACTACATAGAGCGCACCGAGGGTCACAGGTTTGACTCCCTCCAGTTGTTCCTCACTTATGGATAGGTCGGTAAGGGAAAACCTGCCACTAAAAGATCTATTGCCAGGTGGATTGTCTCTTGTATACAATTCTGCTACTAAAATTGTAGAATCCCACCCTCAGGCCTGAGGGCTCACTCTACTAGAGGTTAGCTGCTTCCCTGGCTGCTGCCAGGGATATTCCTATCTTAGAAATTTGTCAAGCAGCCACCTGGAACAGTCCATACTTTCACCAAGCATTACTCTCTGGATATCCGGGCTAGGGTGATGCTACATTTGGCACAACAGTATTTCAAAGCCTATTCCCAAAGTAGGTTCTGTCTCTCCTCCATGGAGGTACTGCTTGTAGTTCAGTATAGTCAGAATACAGCAAGACTTCATGTTGTTTGAAGAAAAAATTACTCACCTTAGTAATGTTGTTTCTTCTAATGGAGTCTTGCTGTATTCTGACCTCCCCGCCTCCCCTCTCAGAACCTGGTTTTTGGGATGTGGGTGGGCAGAAGCAGTGTTGGCACCTAGAGGTGCCCCTTTCTCACCCTCCTTTATTTTGGGTGTGTGTTGTGTTTTTTTTTTGGGTTTCCTGACTTGAGTCTTTGCTTTGAAACCGAAAAAACCCTTTTTTATCAAATTTAGTTGCCAGTTGGCTAGTGTGAGTTTACAGTTTCCACACACAACTCCCAGTGAGTATAGCTCGTAAAGATCTGATGGTTGGGATTCAAACAACAACAGACAGAGGCTTCAACCGAGCTCGAGCTCAGCGTTCCATGCCTTGCATGGAAAGTTAACTCTTTGTTCTCCGGGGCAGTTCAAAGGTTGGAGATCACTGCAATAGTCAGAATACATCAAGACTCCATTAGAAGAAACAACATTACTAAGGTGAGTATTTTTTTCTTTTGGCCTTCTGGTCTGGAAGTCGAGAAAGGGGATTTTGTCAGCTCGGAAAAGGGGATTGGCTCACGAAATGGATTTTGTTAGCTCACGAATGAGGAGTTAAAAAAAAGTCCCATTTTGTGAGCTGACAAAATCCCCTTTTGCGAGTCAGTCCCCTTTCGCAAGTTGTCAAAATCCCCATTCATGAGCCAATCTTCATTTGTGAGAAGGGATATCTGGTCATGAAATGACAATCAAGGGCTTTATCAGCTCACAAAAGAGGATTTTGACACCTTGCGAAAGGGGATTTTGTCAGCTCATTAAAGGGGATTCAAAACCCAATCCCTTTTCGCAAACTGACAAAATCCCCTTTTGCGAGCCAGTCCTCTTTCACGAGCTGTCAGAATACCTGTTTGCGAGCTGATCCTTGTTCGCGAGATAGGGCCATCTGGTCCCTAAGTTGTGAGCAAGGATTTTGTTTGCTTGCGAAAGGGAATCAACTTGAGAATGGGGATTTTGTCATCTCTCGAACAAGGAAGTGAGTCGCGAACGAAGAATTTTTAAATCTAAAATGGACATTTTTGTCCAAACAAAGGAAACCAAAGGCATGGGTTTGTAGATGGCATCACCCTGAACAAAACCCATGCCTCATTTGTAAAAGAAGTCAGCCGTGGGGCCAGCTACAACATTTTGTGTGTGGGGAAAAAATGAAAACATGATAACGGCTCGTAAACAAAGAATTTTTCCTCATGAACGGGGATTTTATAAATCCCTTTTGTGAGGTGACAAAATCCTTGATCGCGAGCCCAATCCCCTTTCGCAAAACATACATACAAATCATGGACTGAACTGAGCATGCTCAGAACCGAAAATCCAAAATGAAATACCTTTTGAACGGATTAATAGTTTTTCACCAAACTAATGCTGGATTGTTTTTTGATCAAGTCTCTTTCTACCCTGAAAATTTCAGACCGAAATACCAAACGGTGTACCTGCAGCGTGATGGGTACAAATGAGCAAAAAAGTGCCAAAAAAAACCAAAAACAAATTTTTTGGCACTGCACTGTATGGAAACCGCAAGTCCAATCAAAATGCAAATTGACGGATCAAGAGATCTACCTTACAAAACCACGTACTCCATATTTCATGAAAATCTGTGGAACTGTTGCAAAGTTATTAAGGTGCAAAATTGGGGGTTTAACATTACACTCCATACTCAACCTTTATTATACTAGCTCAACTGCTCCAGTATATATGTATGTGTGTGTGTATGTGTGTGTATATATATATATATATATATATATATATATATAAATATGTCTAGACATATAGATAAAAAATAATTGGACAACTAAACATCTAAATCAGCTAAATTATATACACACTAACCCCTTCTTTTACCAAAACAAAACAAGCAGAAGGCACCAAGATGGTTGACAGTTTACTGTGTTCCAAAGCATACAACATGTTCAACAGCTTGCTACTTACTCCATGGAGAGACGGACAGACAGAGCTGTAATTCTAACAGAGCAGACAAGTAATCACTAAAAGTCATGTACTAATGTCTCCCTGGAACTGGCAGCCTGAGAACTGAAAGTTGCAACTTAACACCTTAAATGTATGTATTGCCGGCCTGGTGATGCTGAGGACTAAGGCACTGGACCCCTTACCTCGTGCTATGCCAGCAACCTGTGTTTGAGATCATCAGGGAAGGAGAAGGATCGCACATCCAAGGGACCTTCTCCTTCTATGGGGGGGGTAAGCACTTGGCATATGACTGACCCTTAGCGGAGGCTGGGGGTCAGCATGCCGACCCTGCAGCTAGGGGGTGGAGATGGGGCAGATTCCTGGAGGAGTGTGGGTGTGCGCGCACTCCTTCTGCTGGCATCATTACATGACTCCTTGCCACAAGGGGAGAAATTCAAAAAATGGCCCTGGTTACGTGGCTTCATGGCCATCCATTGGAATGCACGCCGCCTCCAGAGGGCATCTTTGCCAATGCTGGATCTAGTCTTTGCAGGGAGGATGAGGAGCTCCCCACCACCTCACCATAGAGGGTAAGCCATGGGAGTGAAAGCAGTGATGGCCCAAAGTGTAGAGGTGCTGGGACGGTTGGCAGCCAGAAGACAGGTAGCCTGGTAGGTACAGCCAACTAAGGGCCAGGGAAGGGAAACAACAAAAACTAAAAAAAAAAAAACGTGTTTATTATTTGGGAACAGGCATCACTGGGCTCTCTGCAATGCAGATGTCCTTTACAGGGTAGCAGAAGGATTGCTGTTAGGACGGAGATGTCAAAAAGTTTAACAAGGTGGTAATAAGGGCTGAGAGCACAGCAGTGCTTATTTCTTATGCAGACAGGTCCAGGGAGTGTTGAACTCAGGAAATTTTTCTATGTTCACTGAACTGTAGATTGTTCGAGACTGATTTCTTTTTGTAGTGGAGCAGAGAGGGCGCTTTCATTGAGATAAAATAACGAGAAGGTGGATGCCTCGGTACAAGCAGCATGGCAGAAGTAACAGTGCGAGTGCAGAGTGTTTCCAAGTGGAGTCTTATTTTTTTCACACTCCAGCATGTTGTTGGTTCAGAAGGAATGCAGAGTCCTTTTTCTCTGTGCTCGTAAAAGGACTACAGGGCTCCGCCCACTGCAGCCCTAAAAAGATATACACACTGTTGAAAGAACCCAAAGGAAATTCACCAAGCTTATATCTAGTTGTAGGAATAAACCATACAATGTGAGATTAGAGGACTTAGGCCTATTGCCACTATCCCTGAGAAGAATAAGGGGGAACATGCTGTTTCTGTACCAAGTACTGGATGACCCAATATTAGTGGGAAAACTTGGTCTGACGTACAAAGTAATCAAATATGATATTAGAGGGCACAGACATCAGTTACAGGACACCATACCCAGAACTGAATTTAGAAAGCATGCATTCATATCACATGCTATAAGGGTATGGAGCCAAAGGGCAATCAACCATAAGAAGGCAGAGTTCCTGACCAGGGAGATTGCTGCAGAGAGGAACAGACCAGCTCGGCTCTTTCGAATTGTGGACAGACTATGTCATCCAGTCTATCTACAGCCGAAAAGGGCATTTTCAACTGTACAATGCGAGGAGTTTGCTCTGTTCTTCTCTGACAGGGTGTCTTCTATTAGGTCTGGGATCTCCCCAGTGGGGCATAATCTGCCTCATGGTGGGGGGCCTGATAGGAGCGAGGGCACTTCTATTGTCTGGGAGGAGTTTCAGCCAGTAGAGGTGACTGAGGTTGTCAAGGTGACTTTGAGGCTGCGGCCCACCTTTTGTGAACTGGACCCTGGCCTGACGCATCTTCTAGTAGGATGCGCCAAGGCTATTGGTCCAGCGTTCACCAGGATAGTCTGGTGTTCGCTTTCAGAGGGATTATTCCCTGATGCCTTAAAGGAGGTATTGGTGAGGCCCCTCCTGAAAAAACAATCACTAGACTCTGATGTCCTGGCGAATTATAGATCGATCTCCAACTTCCCATTTTTAGGGAAGGTTGTTGAGAAAAGGTGGCACTGCAGCTCGAGGCACACCTTGTGGCCTTTGACATCTATGAGCCATTCCAGTCTGGGTTCAGAGCTAGGCATAGAACTGAGACAGCCTTGACTGGGGTGCAAAATGACCTCCTCAGGGCAAGGGATAGAGGAGGTCAGTCAGTTCTCATTTTCCTCAATCTCTCATTAGCATTTGACACCGTGGACCACACTGTGCTGTTGGATCACCTTAGAGAGTATTGTGGACTTGCTGGATCTGTCATCAACTGGTCTGAGTCCTATTTCTCAGACAGGAGGTGTCAGGTGGTAATGGGGAATTTCTCCTCCTCCCCCGGAAGCCCCTGTCATGTGGAGTTCCTCAGGGTTCGATCTTATCGCTGATGTTGTTTGCAGTGTACATGCTGCCCCTAGGAGAGCTCATTAGATGTTACAATCTGGGTTTTCAATGTTATGCAGATGAAACCCAGCTGTATATGTCATTTGCCCCAGCATGAATAGCAGTGTTGAAGTGCTGAACAAGTGCCTGGCCAAGATCCAAGGCTAGATGTCCTCTAACTGGCTGAGGCTGAACCCTGACAAGACAGAGGTGCTGCTGATTGAGCCTGGTCATGGGTGTGATGGTGGTGCTTCTGGGGTTGTAACAGGGTTGGTCCTGGGATCCACCCCATTGATGGCATCCTCTAGGGTGAGAAATCTGGGCATCATCCTTGACAACAGGCTGACACCTGATGCTCAGCTGTCATCTGTTGTCAAAAGTGTTTCTTTACCACTTAAGGAATGTCGGCGGGATTAACCACCAAATTCCACCCGGAGACCTCCTGTCACTGGTGTATGCCTTTGTGACATCAAGGCTGGACTGCTGTAACGCTCTATACTTCGGGGTCATGGAGGGATCCTCTGCCAGCTGTAGCTGGGGCAGAATGCAGTGCCAGATTGATAACCGACCTGCCCAGGTCTTGTCTTGTGACCTCAATCTTGTGAGGTCTGCATTGGCTGCCTGTCAGGTGGAGGATCATCATCAAGGTGGACTTGCTCACCTATAAGGCCCTATACATTTCGGGCCCTGGATATCTGTCTGACCTCCTCACTCCTGCCATCCCTGTATGCTCCCTCTGTTCCTCCACTGAGGGCTTCCTAGCAGTTCTGAGGGCCAGGCTGAAAACCTCTGGTGACCGCTCATTTGAGGTGGCCAACCTGGTCCTCTGGAATTCTCTTCCCATATCACTGAGGGAGGCCTCATCATTGGAGACATTTAAGAGGGGTCTGAAAACTCATGTGTTAAAGAAAGCATATCCTGAAAATTGATGGTGAGTTTAATTATGACATATTTATTATTTTAGTTATTAATTTATTGTACTTTTATACCCTGTGTGTCTGTTTTTAATCCTGCTTACTCAGTGCATTTTTTGTAAGGCACTCAGCCCCTGGGATTGGGGGCTATGTAAATAAATACCTACTTACTTACTTTTACATTGAAAAGTGCTAGTGCAAGATGATCCAATACGCAACCCAGCTCATAAGGGAATAAATAAAATCTGCTATTTTCCCCAGAAGCACCTGGCAGACCTAGTGCTTTACACAGCACAGGAATTTGATTCTGGTACCACATGGACACTTAGAATACAGTAGAGTTTAGTTTGAAATCATGACTTTCAATACTTTCGATATCCTAAAGTGTTTTACAAGGCACTGGAGTTACATACTGGGAGCACAGGAAATGTAGAATAGAATGAAATTTCCAATGCTCAGCCTGGCCCTACAGGGAATAAATGAAAATATGACCATCTCCACCAACTATGATGGGTCCGGTGCACAAACTGGCATGCCAGGAATTAAAAAAAATCTGTCCCCCCCTTTCCTCTAACTATTTAACAGGTCCGGGGATCCTAACAAGTCTGAGGATTAACCTGTCCCATCAGGAAATAAACAAAAATCTGTCCACCTCCCACCAACAACCTGACTAGTGCCTGATCCATCAGGAAATTAAAAAAAAATCTGTCCATCTCTCACAAACAACCTGACTGATCTAGTGCCTGATCCGTCAGGGAATTAAAACAAAAATCTGTCCACCTCTCACCAACAACCTGACTGATCTAGCGCCTGATCTGTCAGGGAATTAAAACAAAAATCTGTCCGCCTCCCGCCAACAACCTAACTGATCTAGCGCCTGATCCATCAGGGAATTAAAACAAAAATATGTCCGCCTCCCGCCAACAACCTAACTGATCTAGCGCCTGATTCGTCAGGGAATTAAAACAAAAATCTGTCCCTCTCCCGCAAACTATTTGATGGGACTGGTACCCAATCCAGCCTGTCAGGGGAATAAAACATACTGTATGTACCTTTCTGCTGCCATACTGCTGCTGCTACCAATGAGTCTTGGCCTCCCCATCACTTCCAGCCTGCAGCACAGTAACATGGGAGACCGGACAGAAGGGACTGACAACGTGCACACATCCAGGACTGTAATCCCAACTGCACCTGATCCTGGCTTTGCTGTCTGACTCTACCACTCTCACTGTCATTCCTTCTCTGGTACTCGGTCTCAGCTGTGCATTCTTCCTGACACATACACAGAGTTCACATTGCCGTGCACACTTCAACCCAACATGCTGAGTAGCAGAGCACCTGGCCCTGGGCCACCACCATTGGCTGACGGAACCCATCAGAAGTGAAGTCTTTTGGAAAAAAACAGCAGATATGGGCAATATCAACTTACCATCCTTCCATCCCAGGCAATGAAGAGAATCTGTCCCCCCTCCCCAATTATACTAAGGTTTGGGAGGAAAGCTAGAGAGCTGTGATGCCCATATGTGCTTCCTTAAATTAGTAGCAACTAAGAAAAACATCAGATAGTATTAGTTTATCCAGACGAGATTTAAATAATTGCTTGGTACTGCTACAGATAATTTCCACGGGGAAAGCATGCCAAGGTTTTATTATTTGTAGTGTGTGTAAAAGTATTTCCTTGGCAATAAATTAAATTAAGTTTTAATTGAAGTGGATGACCTCTAAGGTTAAAAACGTCATCTTTGAACAGTAATTCAAGGTTTGTAGGTAAATATGGATCTTTCATGATGTCGAACATTAAGAGGAGATCCCCTCTCAGCCTTCTTATAGTTAGAGGTATCAAATTTAATGTAGCAAGTCTTAATTCATATGGGACATGTTGTAACCCCTTAACAAATTTGGTGTAGCGTCTTTGAACTTTTTCAAGACAAAGGATGTCATTTTTTTTTTTTTTTATAAGGACACCATAAAGGAGAGGAAAAGTCCAAATGTGGCCGCACATATGCTCTATAAAGTGGCAATAACACATTGGCCCAGATATTCAAAAGGGTTGCGCATGCGCAAGTCCTACATTGCGCCATTCTGCGATATTCAGCAGGAGGCAGTTACGCCACTGACAACAGGTTGCGAATCCACAGAATGCAAATGAATGCATGCTCAACAGGAGGGGAGGAACCATGCATAAACCAAGCAACCCGATATTCAGTCGGTTGTGCAGAGCTTGTGCATGCTAACCCCAACCCGCGCTTTGCAGGCCAACCTTGAGCCAAAACAAAAGGATCAAGTTGAGGGCCACCCACAGGTGAGCTGCTGTAGTCAGGCGCAACACGGCAGCTGCCACCCCCCTGGCTGACTAACTCGATCCTGTGCCCCCCCCAACCCGATCACGGGCAGAACATAAAACAACCCCCACATCTCCCAATGCCCGATCGCGGGCAGAACGTATACAACCCCGTGCCCGATGCAGGCAGCAGAGATAAAAAGCCCCCCACCAGCCGAATATCTCCTGGTGGTCCAGTGGACCGTAATGCCCGATCGCGGGCAGAATGTCAAGTTACAAGCCCCCAAACATCTCCCTGGTGTCTAGTGTCCCCCCACCACCACCGGCCCTCACCCACTCCCCCGGCCAAGCGGTGACAGCATCCACCTCGCCCCACCGCCCGCCCGGGCTGACTGTCGGTGAGGGCTGCCGCCAGTGGTGCAGAGCTACAGCCAAATACACAGATACTGCCCGCGATCGGTTGCAGGATGCGCCGGTCTCGACGGCTGCTGCTCGGCAGGGGCGGCCAGGCGCAGTCCTCGATCAGCGCATCTACATACGCTAATGAGCATGCAAATGGGGCTAGCAATAGATGCAAATGGCCCCTGCGCCTTGCATAAATTATGGCCCCATTTGCATGTCACCTTTTGAATATCGGAAATTTGCGCATGGCGCAATGGTACTTGCGCCACCGCAAGTTTAATGCACAACTCTGGCAACTTGCGGTGGCGCAAGTTCCACTGCGCAACTGGGGTTGATATTCAAGGGTTGCTCAATAAGCGCAACTCCTTTGAATATCGCCAAGGCCACACCCTTGCGCAACTATTTTGAGCAGCGCAGGGGCTCGCGCCTCAGAATGGCGCAGTTTGAATATCTGGGCCATTATCTCTAGATCTAATATTTCTTAAGAATGGCCCAGATAACTATTTGCTTTTAATATGACAGCATTTATCTGAGAGTCAGGCCTGAAATCATCAGTGACTAATACTCCCAAGTCTTTTTCTGTGCAAGTGTTTTTTAGCACCTTATTATCCAATATATATTGATGTGAAGTGTTAGTTAACCCAAAATGAATGACCTTACACTTGTTGTGATTTAGTTTCATGCCCTAACGATTAATCCAATTTGAGATAAAATCCAGATCTGTTTGAATAATAGCAATCTGCTCGGGTGTGGAACATTGGCTAGCCCACCAATTTTAATGTCATCTGCATATTTGACAGTATTTGATGAGCAACTAACTGTGATATCAGATATGAACATTTGAAAAAGAATAGGCCCCAGAACTGAGCCCTGATGTATGCCACTGGTGACATTTCCCAAACTTAATAGCTGTCCATTAATCATTACTTTTTGGGTTCTGCCAGTCAAGCAATTAGATATCCATTGGACTATAGTTGGGTCCATATTTGTGGAGGCTAGTTTTTGCGATAATGCCCAATGGGGGAGGAGAGTAAATGCCTTACTAAAGTCGATGTAAATGACGTCATATGGTACATGATTATCGAGCTGTAGGCTAACATCCTCATAAAAGCAAAGTAAATTTATTAAACAGATACGCCCCTTTTTAAAACCGTGTTGTTCAGCATCTTGAGATGTTAAAGTGGAAAAAATTATGTATTTTATCAGGCTTTCCAAAACTTTGCATGGGGGGGGGGGCAGTCAGACTGATAGGTCTATAGTTTTCCCAGCTATTTTGGGGTCCTTGTTTATAGATAAGGATGATATAAGCTCTTTTCCATGAATGGGGCACAAAATTGTGATTTATACAATACTCAAAAAGCAATTTAAGGGGAAGTGCTTAACTATCTGCCAATAAGTACAATAGGTGACCTGGTATATCATCAGGCGATATACTCAACTTCCCTTTAAGAGTAATTAATTTAGCATGTTCCTCAGCTATAGGAATGGTAATGTTACCTCCCACAGAAATAATAATTACTGACAGATTTGGTGCCCAACCCAAAAAAGTTGTCCCTCTCACCCCAATTATGACAGCTTTCGTGCTTTACAAAACACATGCGTTAGATTCTGGTAGAGCAAAGACTGTAGAATATAATAGAATTAGGTTTTGAATAATGGCTTTTATACACATTGTATCCCAAAGTGCTTTACAAGGCACAGCGGTTCCATAATGGTTATGTGGGGAATGTAGAACAGAAAATAATTTCTAATGCATAACCTGGCCTGATAGGCAATTTAAAAAAAATCTGGTTCCCTCTCCCAACTACTTGATGATCCCAATAACCAGTCTGGCGCATCAAGGAATACAAAAATCTGCCCGCCTTTTCCAGCTAACTGATGTGTCCAATGCCCAACCCAACTCATAAAAAAAAAAACACGTCTGTCCCACTCCCCCAACAACCTAACGGATCCTGTGCCCAATCTGACCCATCAGGGAATAAAACCAAATCTCTGTCCCTCTCGCCCCTCCAGCTACCTGACTGCTCTGATACCCAAGTCGGCCCAGCAGGACATTAAAAAAATATATATATATCCCTCTTACCCAAACTTCCTGGTGGTATGCAACCCAGCCTGCCAGGGAATAAAAATATGTCCCTCCTCGCCCCAGAAACTGACAGATCCAGTGCCTATTGTGAACCATCAAGGAATACAAAAAAATCATCCAGTGCGTATTGTGACCAATCAAGAAATTAAAAAAATCTTCCCCCCTCCCCAACAATCTAGCAATTCCAGTGCCCAACCAGGCCTGTATTGGAATAAAAAGAATATATCAATAACCAACAACTTTATAGGCCTGGTGTTTAACCCAGCCCATTATGGAATACCTGCCCGGTGCCCAGGGTGGCCCATCAGGAAATAAAAATAATCTGACTTCTCCCTTGAATTACCTGATGGGTCCCATGGCCCACCTGGCCTGTATATTAAGCCAAATGGAGATAAGGAGGAGCAGCAACAAAGGAATGAGTGGAAGGTGGAATAGGCAGAGTAGTAAAATACTGCTCTCCGTATACCGATTCACTCGGGTCACAGTGAGGGGCTCAAACACTGCACAGGAAATTTGGGGCAGCTAACCCACTGATGCTGCTACCAGCTGTTCAGTCGTCTCTGTCTCCTCTGGCCTGCAGTGCACTAAGCATAGGAGACTGGACTGAAGGAAATTGATGGCATACACTTCCAAGGCTTTAACTCTAAGTGCCCGTGATCCCAGCTCTACTACACAACTCTAACTCTCACATTGTTTCTCCCTCTTGGTGTTCAATCTTATCCCTGCACTCTTACCAACCCACGTAGGGATCACACTGCCACGCACCCTCCAACCCAGTCTGCTGCACTGCAGAATGATCTGTGCCCAACCTGATCCATCTGGGAATTAAAAATCTGCTCCTCCACAAAACTACCTGATGAGTCTAGTGGCCAGTGTGGCTTATCAGGGAATAAGAGGAGCCTGGCCTCTCTCTCTCCCCTAACTACCTTACAGGTCCAATGCCCAACACAATCTGTTAGAGATTAAAAGAAACCTGTCCCTCCTCCTCCATCCAACTACCTGATCAGTCCAGGTCCAAACGTAGACCATCAGGGAATAGTAATAAATTCCCCCTCCCTCCTGACAACCTGTTGAATCCGAAGCTTAACCCAGCCTGTCAGGGAATGAAACAAATCTGCCTTCTTTCTCCAGACTACCTGACAGGTCTTATGCCCAACCTAGCCTATCAGGGAATAAATTATATCTTGCCCTCTCTCCCACTACCTGATGGGCCCGGTGTCCAACCTGGACCATCAGACAATAAAAGAAAAAGGTGATATGGAGGGGGCTATAAGTGAGTTTGGTGCCGGGGGATTAAACTAATTGCCTGGTGTTTGGTGGACTTGAACCACTGTGTACAGTGTAGGGAGCATTATTAAAAAAGTATGGCACTATATCAAAGTCTTCCCTGTGGGTACTGTATACAGTACACAAACAGTCTGTAAAATTGACGTTGAATGAGGTCCTCTTATAATTTATTTATTTAATTAAAAGTTTCACCAGGAAAGGCATACTGAGCAAAAATGCTCATTTCCAGATGCGTCCTGATGAAGAGGGAATTGGGGTACACAGTAAGTACAGCAGCAAATGTCAAAACCGTGAATATTGAAATAGTATACAAACATCAAACAGGATGACAGAATAGGTAACATTATATTGCAATGATCATTTAGCAACATCAAACAAAAAAGTGCCAGGAGACTGTAAAACAATCAAAAACATCAGTAGCATGAACTAGTACAGGATAAGTGCTAACCTACAAGTGAGTGCAGAGGCAAAAATGAAGAGGACAGAATTAAACACATCTACAGGAAGGGGGAAAAGGTCCTTGAGGAAGGAGTTTAGGATCTGAGTTGAGGATGTTCCAGATTTTTGGGAAACAGTGAGAGACTGCTGCCTGGCCAACAAATGTAGTCATGGGTGGGAAGGTTAAGGTGCGATGGTCATGGTTTCTAAGTGAGTGAGAAGGAGAGATAGGGAGGGAGAGAGTGAAACCAGAATTTCCCAAGAAAGTTGGCACAGTGGATATGTCGCCTGTCGACTAGGGAAGGAAGTGAGAGAGACTGGTACAAGGTGCAGTGATGGGTACGGGGAAGACAGTCGAGCGAAACGGCAGAAAGAGTCGAAAAGAGAGTCCAGCCTGGTTAGAGAAATTTTGGTAGCAGCACTGTAGACTACATCACCATAGTCAAAAATAGATCGAATCCTTTCTGGACCAGTGCACAGTGAGCCGGCAGAGGAATGTAATCATGATTTCTGTATAAGGCACCCAGTTTGGGGTGCAGCTTTTTGTGGATAGTGTCAAAGTGATCAAAACAATTGAGGTTCAGTCCAGCCCAGTGGCATGGAGAGCTAAGACATCTGTACCTTACCTCCTGTCATGCCGGTGATCTGTGTTTGCGGAGCGAGTGGGCCGCCAGGGGTAGGCCGGGGAGGGAGAGGATCGAGCATCTGGAGGACAGCTCTCCTGTCCTGGGGAGGGGTGGGGATGGAGTCCGCTGCTTGCTTGGCCCCTAGCAGTGACTGGGAATTGGCGCAATGGACCCAAGCAAGCAGAAGGTTCAACACGGAACCTGAGGCACACCAGTGTTTATGGGACGGGAAGGGGATTTTATATCACTGATCTGAACGGATTGTTTTCTTCCCACTAGATAAGAATGAAACCAGCTGGTGGCAGCATTTGAGAGCCCCGCAGCAGAGAGTTTGGCAACCAGAAGGGGGTGGGAGACTGTATCAAATGCCTTGGCTTGGTCAATAAAGATAGCAGAGGTGATGAGGCTCTGATCCGTACCAGTGAGTATGGAATCAGAGAGCCTCAGGTGGGAGGAGGTGGTGGTGGAGTGATGCTTGCAGAAACCAGACTGATAAGGCATAAAGAAAGAGGGGGAATGAAGGTAGGAGGAGTGTTGGGATAATACCAGGCATTCCTGTGGTTTGGCAAGAATGGGAAGCACAGAGATAGGTCAGTAGTTACCAGGGGAGGAGGGATCACCTCCTTTAGCGAGGGGCATGACAGTGGCATGTTTCCAGAGAGATGGGACAGGTGCTAGAGTGAAAGCGTGAGTTAGTAAGGAAGCAAGGGGAGTAACAACAGCAGGAGTAGAGAGGTAGAGGATTTTAGAGTTGAGACCAGAGGGGCACCTACCCTTGGTGGGGTTTAGGGCCAGAAGAGCATTTAGGACATCTGATTGTGGGAAGGGATAGAAGGAGAAAGAGGAGGATGAGGGGGAAACTGAAAGAGAAGGCATAAGAGGGAAGGGAAAAGCTGAGAAGGAAGGGAGAGTGGAAAGAAGGGAGGAGGCACGTTAGGTAAAGAATGTGTTAAACTGTGGCCACAGGAAGAGGATCAGCTAGAGAGGTGTCACCCACTTTGAGAACAGGTGACGGGGGTTGGGAAGCAGGGGAAAACAAGGAGTGAACCACCATCCAAAATTTGGACGGGGTGGTTGATGTTAGAATTGAACATGGCAGAGAAGTATTCAGCCTTGGCCAGTCTAATTGCCCTAGTGCAAGCATTTCTAAGAGTGCGGTACTTTTATAGGGCTATTGAAGAGCTGGTTTGATTATGCAACTTATGCCTGATCCCTAGCACATAGACAGGCGAACAGCTCAGCTGAGACCCAGGGGAGGTGTGCACCGCACACATGGGTGCATCTTAGGCAGGCATAGTGAACCCAGATAACAAGTAACTTAGCACTGAAATAATCCAGGGTGGAGTCGATTGAGGAAGCCAGGGAGATGGGGGACCAGACAGTGTTAGAAGGTAATATAGAACAGGAGCCAGATCCATTGATACTAGCGCATCAGTAAGATTTTAGGAGGGGCTTTTGGGCCATGGCTTTTATGAACAGTGTATATCAAGTGGTGGTCACTTAGGGTATCAGGTAATATACCAGCTGTAATAATATGATGTGGGTGGGAAGTGAGAGCCCAGTCAATTAAGGAGTGATTTAGGGATTTGGAGTGTTGTCAGGTGGGTTCCCTTATTAACTGGGTTAGGTTTAGCGATGCTACTTCATTACGAGTTTTATTTTGAGTAGGCAACAGCCAGTTCCCATTAAAGTTGCCCAGTATATATAGTTCACCTGAAGAGGAGAAAGACTGAAGGTTAGTCAGTAGAGTTGTGAAAGAGGAGAGAAGGATTTGGGCAACAGTAGGTCCTAGCTACAAAAAAGGGAGGGAGACCTTTATCAGAAGTAATTCGTAGGCCTCCAGGATAGATGTGAGAATAGGGACAAATTTGATAGTGGAAGCGGTATACATGGCAATAACGCTTCCTCTGGTGCTGTGGTCCTGCTGGATAAGGGAGTAGCCAGGAATTGAGACACTCGCATCAGTAATATTAGATTTTAGCCATGATTCAATAATGATTAGAATGTCAGAGGAGAGGTCTAATGCTTGTGGCTGCAGCAAAGATAGTTTAGGGGGAGGCGGCTCCTGATGTTTAGATGGGCTGTTTTCAGCCCATGAGGAATTTGGGAGTAGAGGGAGGAGACTGGGCCAGGGTTACATTCGACATCACCTCACCTGATAACAGGAGGAACAAGGCAATGAGGAGCTTGAAAGAAGGGGAATAATACTTCCGGGGCAGAGAAGAGGGAAGATGTGGGAGGCTAGAATGGAAGGAGGAGGGTGACAGCTTGAGAGCAGGCAAGCTAGCATGAAAACAGGGGGGCAAGATAGGCCAAGAGGCCAGGGGTTGTGGGTCCAGGGGAGGGAAATCGGGGGGAGGTAAGGGAGGAAGTGAGCAATAGTAATGTCTCAGAGATGAGGGGGAGTGAAAAGAGAGAGAATAGAGAGGAAAATAAGGGGGGATGCTAAAGTGAAGAGGAGGAGGAGCAGCCAAAAAGATTTAAGGAGCATGATTTAGGTGGGAATAAGGCAAGACACGGAGGAGGAGGAAGAGAGCTAATTACTTGTATTGAATTGTATAGAACAGGAGTGAAAACGATTATTTCACTATTTCTTAAAATGTTTGCATTATACCATTTGTACTGAAACAAATGTGAATTAGCCAGTAAATAGAATGACAGAAGGGGAGTGATTAGAAGAGCTGCTGTAAGTACACCAATATGGAAAGAATAAGGAAGAGAGAGGTTTAGTACAGGAATGGGAGAGACCAAGAAGTAGGGGGAGGAGGGGCCAAAGTAGGAAGATATATCACTTCATAAGGCAGAAACTAGGGGCGCAAAAGTGAGATGGCTGATTTCTGTAGCAGCAGCACACTATATAAAAAAAAAACGAGCTTAGGGTGGAGGGTGGCTATGAAGGTGGAGTGGATTACTCTCAAGCGGTGCTGCGCAAAGCGCGACTCCACAAGTGTGCAAACTAGAGAGTTGGAGCAGCTGAATATGTTACCTGCTGCTCGAGTAGGCAGCTGTGGAGCTGAACGTAGCTCCCTTGTTCAGTGTTTACTAGGAAGGGAGGGCAGAAAATCAGAGCCCTACATGCTGGTTGCCTGCAAGGTAAGCAATAGAGAACAATTAATGGATGCTAGAACACTAGGGCCTGAAACGATCAGGGTGGGAAATGGGGTTGGCCACACTAAAGGAGATGGGAGGGAAGGGGTGGGAGAGAACGAAAGTCATGGGACGTTCTAAATTACACAATGGCTGAGCTAAACAGTACCACAGGCTACCCTTGAGAGAATACTACAGTCCCTGCATTAGCATGGAGCTAAATTCTGGTCAGCACATGGGGCACTGGGCATAAACAGTGTCAGGACCTAGGGCACTTTAGAAACAGGCGACATCAGCACATTTAAATAGTATAATTGCAAACAACAACTCTATCAGAACTACTCCGACGATGGAAATAAGTTTGCAGATTGGCGAGCTGAAGCAGCTGAATATGTTATCTGCTCCTTGAGGATGCGGCTGTAAAGCCAAACAGAGCTCCCTTGCTCAGTGTTTGCTGGGGAGGAAGGGTAGAAAATCTGAGCCCTACATGCTGGATGCCTGCTGCTCGAGTAGGCTGCCATGGAGCCGAATGGAGTTCCCTTGTTCAGTGTCTGCTGGGCAGGGAGGGCAGAAAATTGGAGCTCTATGTGCTGGATGCCTGCTGCTGGAGTAGGCTGCCATGGAGCTGAACGGAGCTCCCTTGTTCAGTGTTTGCTGGGGAGGGAGGGCAGAAAATCTGAACCGTACATGCTGGACGCCTGCTGCTCGAGTAGGCTGCTATGGAGCCAAACGGAGCACCCTTTTTCAGTGTTTGCTGGGGAGGTGAGGCAGAAATTCAGAACTCTACATGCTGGATGCCTGCTGCTCAAGTTGGCTGCCATGGAAAGAGCTCCCTTGTTCAGTGATTGCTGTGAAAGGGAGGGCAGAAAATCAGAGCCCTATATGCTGGAGGCCTGCTGCTTGAGAAGGCTGCCATGGAGCTGAATTGAGCTCCCTTGTTCAGTGTTTGCTGGGGAGGGTGGGCAGAAAATCAGAGCCCTACATGCTGGACGCCTGCTGATCGAGTAGGCTGCTGTGGAGCTGAATGGAGCACTCTTGTTCAGTGTTTGTTGTGGAGGGAGGGCAGAAAATTGGAACCCTACGTGCTGGATGCCTACTACTCTAGTAGGCTGCTGTGGAGCCAAACAGAGCTCACTTGTTCAGTGTTTTCTGAGGAGGGAAGGACAGAAAATTGGAACCCTACATGCTGGATGCCTGCTGCTCGAGTAGGTTGACGTGGAGCCGAAGGGAACTCCCTTGTTAAGTGTTTGGTGTAGAGGGAGAGTAGGAATGTGGAGTCCTACATGCTGGATGCCTGCTGCTTGAGTAGGCTGCTGTGGAGTCAAATGGAGCTCCCTTGTTCAGTGTTTTCTGGGGAGAGAGGGAGGGCAGAAAAGCTGAGCCCTACATGCTGGATGCCTGCTGCTCGAGTAGGCTGCCATGGAGCGGAACGGAACTCCCTTGGTCAGTGTTTGCTAGAGAGGGAGGGTAGAAAATCTGGGCCCTACATGCTGGATGCCTGCTGCTTGAGTAGGCTGCCATGGAGCCGAACAGAGCTCCCTTGTTCAGTGTTTGCTGGAGAGGAAGGGTAGAAAATCGGAGACCTACATGCTGGATGCCTGCTGCTCAAATAGGCTGCCATGGAGCCGAACAGAGCTCCCTTATTCAACAGTTGCTGGAGAGGGAGGGCAGAAAATCAGAGCCCTACATTCTATATGCCTGCTGCTTGAGTAGGCTGCCATGCCTAATTAAAATTATTACAAAAGATTCAGAAAAAAAGAGATGATTTGATACCTTTTATTGGACTGACAGATCTGCTACAATAGATGTTCTTCTGTAACATCTATGTTGGTCCAATAAAAGGTACCAAATCATCTATTTTTTTCTGGAACTTTTGTCACAAGGACAAATACAGCAACATAACTCATTTTCTGTAAAATTATTACAATGAGACTGGTGAAACAATATGGCCTACTTCAAAAATAAAGATAACATAAAAAAGCAAGACCAGCTCTTTTAACACCAGTCAACCCATATAAAAAGAAATATATTTTGTTAATATGTAAACTATTAAACTGTATCTGAATATACTGATGTAACTCCTAGGTGGCGCTGTCCCATGAGCTACTACCCCTGCTTACTTGGCTAGTAGCAGGTTAAGGGGCCTAGGTTCTGCAATGGGTGTCTCCATCCGGAGGTCAGGGTTGGTAGTGGTCAAACTAACCTGGGCACAGCCCTCCGGAACACTGTAACCCCCATCATTCCCTTCTAGTGGCCTGAGCAATATACGATAATCACTTTTACAGTACTCCTTGTACACCATGCAAGTACCTACACTGTTTACACTTACCACCAGGGCTGGTTCCTTTGGCTCGACCCTGGGGACCCGTGTAAAACAAGGTTATGCACAGCAAATAGCAATAGTACGGTACTCTTGGCACAAACTGGAACCACAGTCAGGTGAAATACAGAAAAAGTCAGATCTGATTTATTCAGGGGACTTGAAC
This sequence comes from Neoceratodus forsteri, assembly GCA_016271365.2. Taxonomy (NCBI): domain Eukaryota; kingdom Metazoa; phylum Chordata; order Ceratodontiformes; family Ceratodontidae; genus Neoceratodus; species Neoceratodus forsteri. The sequence continues at coordinate 1,335,445,271 of CM057449.1, forward strand.
GAGGAAGGGGCATAATCAGGTTGATTGGCTTAAAGGCTATATTAGTCAAACAGTTATGCATGCACTTTAAGTCCCCACATAGTCACACCTCTGGGTAACCAGGTAGGGAGAGGATGGGCTAGCCAGGAACATTGTAGCTGGTTGGGACCCTGTGATGGAAGAAAGCAACATGCACAACACACACACTATTTGTAATCCGGAGTCGGAGGGCTCAGTTCATGAAAGAAAAAAACAACCAGACAATCAGATGACAACACTTTAGAGTTAACTGTTGTTGCAGGGAGCTACCCTGATGTTTACTCACGATACCCAATGCTGGACACAGGTAGGACAAAATCGAGACTGCAGGTTGTTGACCTGGAGTGCCCGGAGAAGCGGGGCCCACACGAATCACTGAGGCATCTTCCCTGTTCAAGTATTGAGCAGGGGGCTGATCCCCAGGCAGGTCTCTCGTTGATGGCTTTCTCTGTGCAACGGGTAGTCTGGCTGGGCCAGTGTGGCAAGGCCCAGGCTCAATGGAGATGATTTTGGATTCAGTCTGTGGGGGCTGGATGCAGCTTCCAGCAAGCAGTATACAGTTCAAACCACAGTGGGGAACCAAACTGAGACCCACTAGCAGCACACAGCAAATTTACACATAAGGAAATTCTAATGTAGTTTCCAGCAAGCAGAACACAATTCAAACCACAATGGGGAACCAAATCTCAACCCACTATAAGCACACAACACATTCACATGTAAGGAAATTCCACTGTACCAGGCAAAAGGCTCTCCGGTTGCAATTACAGAGTCTCTGCACAATCTGGGTTCAGAGGTGACTGGAAGTCCAGGCAGGTCAATCCCATTCAGCAAATCTTTGGTCTTCTTCAGGTAGGAGCCTGGTCACAATTCAGTGGCTTACTTCACTCTCCAAGTCCGGATTCAGTCCGAAAAAGGCACAGGTTCCCTCTCAGGGACAGCAGGCAGGCATGCAGGCCAAAACTCAGGCCTTTCCACAGTTCTCCTGCTCGAATCTATGCCGGGGCTGCAGCTTGAATCATTCAAGCTGTTATCTCTTCACTTTCCAACTCAGAACTGAAACTAGCTGCAAGCAGCTTGGGAATTTCCCCAAGATCCAAACGGTTCGGTTGGCTGATCTGTCTGTCAGTCACAACAAGGGCTCCCCCTCCAGGTTATTTTAGGTGCCAAAAGCCCAAAACTAAAATTCCTACAAGTTTTGGCCCCACCAAGCCCCTGTAGGCAGGCTCCATTTTAGAGTCCCAAATGTACTGATTGGCCCATTCTAACAGTCCCGGGCCAAGTTGGTAGAGATAAACAGAATAGTCCTTGCTGCAAAGAAGGCAGGTTAGAACAAACTGCAATATTATTACTACTTTAATAAATTATCAGCAAACAAGCACATCTTCTAACAGAACTCCCTTTTAGGTTAATTAAGACTGCAATTCCAGGCAGCTCTTAAAGAGACAGTACACAGAGGCTATACAGGCACTCTCTGGCAATACATTTAAACTGCTAAAACACAGAACACAAGCCTGGCAGTGAGCATTTAGGCAAGCTCAAGGAAGACTTTTTGGGGATCCACCATTTGTAGGGGGGTTACACTTAAATATCAGAAACGTATTTCAGATACATATACATTTTTCCAGATATATTTTACATACTTGCAGAATTCAATGAGCTATGTCTTATACTTGGCACATATATATTAAATATTCTCTGCAAAACAACTGCACCAGTTAGGGGTAACTTAATGCCACAAAAGTAGGGAAATGCAGTGTTAGGGTTTCCAACCCTAACTCCCAACTTCCTCCCACCCCCAGCAGAAAAAGGAAAAATATTAGGGTTTTTGCAGAGAACAGACAGAACACCAGGAGGAAGGAGCTACTGGTATAACTAAAACTTCTCTACTGGGACTAAGAACTTGAAATCTTGTACTAGGACTTTCAATTTAAGGTAAAGAAAAGTGTGTTTGTCAGAGGTAGTTGAAGTAAATTGTTTTCTGTTATCTATGTTATCTGTGTACTTATCTAGGTGCTTGTCACAGGTGTCATAAGGGAATTGTTATCTGTGAAATTAAGTAAGTGTAGAAAGATTTGCAAAGTAGGGGGAGTGGCTTAGCTAGAAGGAGCCAGGTTAAAACCAGATTTAAGCACTGCCCTAGATAGCTTCTGCCAGAGAACAGACAGAACACCAGGAGGAAGGAGCTTCTGGTATAACTAAAACTTCTCTACTGGGACTAAGAACTAGACATCTTGTACTAGGACCTTCAATTTAGGGTTAAAAAAAGAGTTAGTGTTTGTCAGAGTAGTTGAAGTAAAGTGTTATCTGTTATCTGTGTACTTATCTAGGTGCTTGTTACAGGTGTCATAAGGGAATTATTATCTGTGAAATTAACTAAGTGTAGAAAGATTTGCAAAGTAGGGGGAGTGGCTTAGCTAGAAGGAGCCAGGTTAAAACCAGATTTAAGCACTGCCCTAGATAGCTTCTGCCAGAGAACAGACAGAACACCAGGAGGAAGGAGCTACTGGTATAACTAAAACTTCTCTACTGGGACTATATTGCCCTCCTTCCCTCCCCTCCCTTCCGCCCAAACCAGTTCTACTTTTATAGGCACAGGATTTAACTGACAACAGGAACTTCCTGTTTGGGAGCAGGAAGTGAGTGATCACAGAGCCACCAAAGACTCACCATCCTAGAAGGGCAAGAGTAGCTCTCCGTCCCCCCAGCTGCTGGAGGTCTGACTCTGAGCAAGTAAGGAGGCTACTGAGAAATATAGGAACTTCTTGTCTTAGAACAGGAAGATCAGTAGCTAAAAGGGCACAGAGGCAGTAAGTAAGTAGGGGAAGAAAAAAAGGAAAACAAAAGAAAATAAACAAACAGAGGAACGAGTAAGTATTCCAAACAACAGTTAGGGGGCCAGAAAAAAGACATGATGGGTGTGGTGCAGTGCAGTGCAGTGGCTGTGGAGCAGCAGTCTTGCGGGAGATGTTCTGGAGGATTCAGTGTTGTCCCATCTGCAGACACCTCTCTGGGCTGAGGGAGGAGGTTGCTCATCTCCAGGCTGAGCTGGCCAGGATTTGTAGGACCTCCTGTCCCACCCAGGGACCACCAGGGTCACTGCCGTTGTCTCAGAGGTTGCCAAGAAAGAGGAGCGGTTGGACCACAGTGGGCTCAGGGAGGGTGAGGATGGTGGAATAGAGGTGCATCCCTCCAGTTGTACCTCTCCACAATTTCTATGCTGTTCTGGAAAAGTGTGATTCCTCTATGGAGGCATCCACAGTGGAGACCAAGGAGGGTGCTGGGAACCTCCACAAAGGAGACCCACAGGAGGGTGGCATGGGACCCCACAGGGGAAGGAAACAACTCTTGGTGGGGGACTCCATTGTTAGGAAGGTAGAACTGGGGAAGGAAGGAGAAAGGGAGGTAAGGTGCCTGCCTGGTGCCATGGCTTGGAGGGACAGGGAGCGAATCCTCAGGATCACAGGAGCAACTACACAGTGGAGGGAGCTGGATGTCATTGTCCACCTAGGGACAAATGACCTGGCTAAGAAAGGGATCAGAGCAGTGTAAGAAGCATTTGTGGAGATGGGAAGGGGCCTTAGACAAATAGCACACACGGTAACCTTCTTGGAGGTGCTGCCTGTCTATGGCACGGATGAGGCTAGGGTGCTGCACACCATGGAATTCAATCAGTGGTTGAAAAAGTGGTGCAGAGCTCAGGGATTTGGCTTCATTGGGGACTGGGGGTCCACCTGGACGGATGCAGGCCTATACTTGCGTGATTGTCTGCATCTGTCCAGGAGGGGAACCAGGATCCTAGGTGATAGGTTTAAATACTTCATTGGCAAGCATTTAAACTAGCCAAGGGGGGAGGCACCGGAGAGGAGCAGGGAAATCCTACCCCCCCAAAAAAAATCAGGGTACTAAGTGAGGTAGACACCAACATAGAGATGTCAATAGGGAGAAGCGCAGGGGTAAATGGAGAAAGTGACAAACGCAATAAGCACAGGGATGGGGTAAAAAGGGGTAAGGTCATCAAGAAATGGAGGGTAATGAGTACCAATGCCCGTAGTCTGGGCAACGAGCTCCCTGAACTGGTGGCCTTGATAGAAGAGGGATGCCTGGATATTGTAGCAGTCACCGAAACATGGTACACATAAAACCATGACTGGGATGTTAACATACCACGGCACACAACCTACAGGAGAGACAGGGAGGGCAGAAGAGGTGGGGAGTAACTCTCTATGTAAGGAAAGGGATAAAAGCAACTGAACAAAAGAGTAAACAGGGAGGAGAGGAGGCACTATGGGTCACCTTAGAGACTGGAAATGGCACAACAATCCGCACAGGGGTTGTATACAGACCCCCATGTCAGAGGGAGGGAATGGACAAGAATATGATAGAAGGCATACTAGGATGGCAGAGAAAGGGGAGATACTGTTGATGGGGGACCTTAATATGCCAGATGTTAACTGAAGCATCTTTGCTGCAGCCACATCCAAAAACAGGGCCATTCTTGATGCCCTTCAGATGGCATGCCTCAGACAGCTAGTTTTGGAACCTACTAGGAGGAAGCAATCTTAGACCTCGTACTCTCAAGTGGGACAGTGAGAAGATCTCAGATCTAGAAGTGGGTAGCCATTTGGGAACAAGTGACTGCCCAAACAGTGTGGTTCACGTATAAACTCAGCTGCAGAGTCAGCCATACAAAAGTGAGGGTTCTGGACTTCAGGAGGGCTGACTTTGGCAAGATGGCAGAGTGCTCAAAAGCACTAGCAAACAGGCTAGAAGGAGGGTGGAGCAACAATGGGAAATATCAGAACTGCCATCACAGAGGCAACAAGCCTTTGTGTGAAGCAAATAAACAAATCAAAATGAAAGAAAAAGCCACTATGGTTCTCAAAAGAAGTGGCAGTGAAGGTTAGGGAGAAAAAGATAGCATTTAGGAAGTATAAGGAAACACAGAAGGAGCAGGACAGAGAACTGTACCAGTTAAGGCAGAAGGAAGCAGGGAGGGCAGTCAGAATAGCAAAGGCACAAATTGAGGAACAGATAGCCAACTCGGTTAAGAAGGGGGATAAAGCCTTTTATAGGTATATCAGGGAGCATAGAAAGACAAAGGGAGAGATAGTGAGGCTGAATAGAATGGATGGTGGGTGGGCAGAGAGTGACAGTGAAAAAGCAGGGATACTGAATAAATACTTCTGTTCAGTGTTCACAAAAGAGGAAGTGGGGGAGGTGCCTAATCCAATTAACAGAAGCACTCTGGAGAGGGGGGTCGATCCCAGTCCTTTCACAAAAGAAAGGATTCTGAAAGAACTCCTAAAACTGAAGGTGGACAAAGCAATGGGGCCAGATGGAATTAACGCCAGAATTCTAAAAGAATTAAGCAGAGAACTAGTGACACCACTGACTACCCTTTATAACAAATCATGGGAGGATGGTGTGGTACCTGAGGACTGCAAGAAGATTGATGTGATTCCCCTTCATAAAAATGGGAGCAAGACAGAGGCAGGAAACTACAGACCTGTCAGTTTGACCTCTGCGGTAGGGAAAGTGATGGAATCACTTCCGAAGGAAAGAATTGTTGAGTACCTAGAGGCCAGTGGGGCAGAGGACCCAAGGCAGCGGGGGTTCACAGCAGGAAGGTCATGTCAGACGAATCTAATTGAGTTCTTTGACTAGGTGACCAAAATAGTAGACCAGGGAGGGGCTGTGGACTTGGCTAGCTAGACTTTAGCAAGGCATTTGACACAGTCCCACATAAAAGATTAGTAGTCAAATTAACCAGCCTTGGAGTGGGTCCCAGGATGGTAGCCTGGGTAAAACATTGGCTGAACAACTGGACACAGAAGGTAATTGTAAATGGAGTCCACTCTGAAGAAAATGGGGTTACTAGTGGGGTATCGCAGGGTTCAGTACTGGGTCCAGTTCTTTTTAATGTCTTTATAAGTGACATTGCAGAGGGACTGGAAGGAAAAGTATGCCTCTTTGCAGATGACACAAAGATCTGCAACAGGGTTGATACACAAGGAGGCGAGGAAAGGATGAGAAGGGACTTGGCAAGATTGGAAGAATGGTCAGAAGTATGGCAGCTTGGATTCAGTGCAAAGTAATGCACTTGGGAAACAAAATCCCAGGGGAAGATTACACAATAAGGGGGAAGTAGTAACAACGACAAAAATGGAAAGGGACCTGGGGGTAATCATATCAGATTACCTTAAGGTTGGCAAGAAATGTGAGAAGGCGGTAGGGAGGGCTGGGGGGATACTGGGATGTATAGGGAGAGGCATCACCAGCAGAAAACAGGAAGTTGTTATCCCCCTGTACAGACAGTTGGTGAGACCCCATCTGGAGTACTACGTCCAGTTCTGGAGACCCCATCTCCGCAAGAACATAGACAGGATGGAGGCAGTTCACAGAAGGGAAACTAAAATGGTGCAGGGTCTGCAAGAGAAGCCATACGAGGAGAGGCTAAACAAGCTTAATATGTATACCCTTGAGGAAAGGAGGGAGAGGGTGGACATGATAGAAACATTTAAGTACCTCAGTGGACTCAGCAAAGTCCAAGAGGGTAGCATCTTTCAGAAAAAGAGATGAGCAAGAACAAAGGGACACAATTTGAAGATAGAGGGGGGACAGCTCAAGGGCAATGTGAGGAAGTATTTTTTCACAGAGAGGGTGGTGGCACATGGAACAGCCTTCCTGAGGAGGTTGTGGGGTCTAAAACTGTGGGAGAATTCAAGAATGCATGGGACAGACATAAGGCAATTTTTGTGGGGGGGGGTAGGAAGAAGTAAGCTGTTGGTTAAATAGGATCTGCAGCTTTTCCTCTAGGTAGGGAAATGGACAGACTAGGTGGGCCAAGCGGTCCTTATCTGCCGTCAAAGTCTAAGTTTCTATGTTTGAGCCTTGAAAGTCTTGGTGAATCAGTGGTGGGATCTTCCTTGGAGTTAGCAACCCTAATGCTCACCCTTCCCCTCCAGTCCAAAGCACAAGGTACAGTTCCAAGACAGTGCCTCGTAGTGATACACTCTGAAAGGTAGAGAAGTATGTCTTGTTACATTTTGCCAACACAGTTTTTCTGGCTTCTCCATGCAGGGCCCGCAAAGAAGATCACATGTGACATTTGCTCAGGGAATGGTGTGAGCTTTAAGGTTGATAACCTCAAGGAAGACCCCACCACTGATTTGCCAAAACTCCAGAGACCCCAAACCCTAATATTTGTTCCTTCTGCTGCTTGGGGGGGGGTGGTTTTGAGTTAGGGCTGGAAACTCTAACACCACATTTCCTTACTTTTGTGGCATTAAATTACCCTAACTGGTACATTAACACTGTTTTACAAAGAATTTCTTGTCTTTTTGCCATAGTGGAATCGTATCCTCATTAAGGGACCTGTGTGAACAGGTGCAGATGTGCACTGCTTCAGGCAGTGCGGTATGAGAAGACTCTCTCTTTCTACAGAAGTGCAGAGCCTGGCACATTTTTTTTTTCTTTTTTCTTTCTTTCTTTATCCCCCAGGGGCCACTGATCTGCCTTACCTTCACGTCATGGCTTCACCCTCAGGTCTGTCCGGCTGCCATCCCCTCGGACTACCTCCCGACGGCCTCATTCAGGCCTCGCGGTTACCCCCACGGCTTGCCCCCCGCGGCGGGGAGGTGGGGAGCACTCTCTCCGGAGCTCAACCCACCCACACAGGATCCAGTACTGCTGCGCACCCAGGCGTCGGGAGAGTCCGCTGCGGATACAGCCATCATGCCGCCGCGACCAGTGCCCTACATTTTCCACTTTTTCCTGCCCCCTAAGCCGGCTGGCGTGCAATGACGCCAAAGGCCACGAACGTGCGCACATCCTCCCACGTTCTGGCCAGGTGTCAGCCCCCGACTGCTGTACTTGTGCTCCCGGCAACAGTGGTACCTCCGGTCTCCACGAGGGTCGCCGCTGCCAGGATCCCTGGACCCAGGGAAAGGAGAGCTGCCTATCGGGCGCTCGATCCTATTCCCTCCCCGCCGACCCCCAGCACCCGGGCTCGTTCCCAAACCCGGGTCGCTGGCGTGATGCGAGGTGTAGCGTCCAGCGCCTCAACCCTCAGCACCACCGGGCCGGCTGAGCCTTGCACATTTACTCTTTACACATTCAGTCTTCACACATTCAGTACACATTCACTCTTTACACATTCAGTACACATTCACTCTTTATACATCTATTCTTTACACATCCATTCTTCACACATTCAGTCTTCATTCATTCACTCTTCACACATTCACTCTTTTTTTTTTATTTTGATCCCAAATTTTGAAGATAACCATTTTATGAGTGCCCTTATAAACATGACAAGCATCATTTGTAGTATATTAGCGGAAATTTCATTTCGCACCACAAGTGCAAAAATACGTCTTGGCCAGGATTTGGAAAATGATGCATGTCACGTTTTGGAGGTGGTGTGAAAAAATGGGTACGCTGAAAGTTTTGAGTCAAAATATTAAAAATTAGCAAACTTATGAGTGAACATTGAAATACTGCAACATTAAGTCATAACCTTGGAATTTACCATATTTGTACACCACATTTCCAGTATAGCCTTCTTATTAACCCACCTGATTAACCTGATAAGTGAAAATGTTTAAATACTCAACCAAGCGTCATTCTGCACCACCAAAACATCATCCCACACCACAGGTGCAAAAACACATTTTGGCCAGGATTTGAAAAATGACAGCTGTCACATTCATAAAGTGGTGTGAAAAAATGGCTGTGTTGAAAATCTGGGGCCAAAATATTTAAAATTACCAAATTTATGAGTGAGCCTAGAAACATTTCAACATACGCTCATAACTGCTATTTTTACATATTTTGAACCCACATTTTTAACAGGGCCTTCTTATGACCCCACATTATAAACAAGGGCAGTTAAAATTTTCAAATCCAGCCTAAAAGGTAATTTTTGCAGCATGGCCAGGAAATCACCTTTTGGGCCTGATTTGCATAATTTCACAACAGTTGTTCATGTGGTGGGATCCCACAAAGGCCATATTGAAAATGTGGGGCCAAAATATACAAAATGACAAAGTTATGCATCAAAGTTCAAACCCCCATTGAAATACATAGAACCATACTTGCCTTAGTTTCTCGTATAGCAGTCGCCAGTTCCAGCAGTAAGACGTGTCTTTGATCAGAGAGTGGATACACGTCATGGGACCTGTTCAGGTGAGTAAGGATGTGTGGGGTGTACTGGGAGTGCGGGATGGTGACTGCTGACTGGAAGGTTGGGATGGAAGGGGTCAGATGGAAGGGACCATTTTTTTACAGTTTTAAAGAAAAGAAGAAACATCAAGGGACAGGTTTCTTTATTACAGATCAGATTTGTAGAACTAGTAGGGGTATGGCAATTAGAGAGCAAGGGGTGCCACTAGACACCAGGGAAACACTACAGCAATATGGTATGGCGATCGGAGGGTGGAGGGTGCCATTACACACCAGGGAAACATTATACAAACACAAGGATGATGATTGGAAGGTGAGGGTGCCACTACACACCAGGGAAATGGTGGCTTCCTGCTCTCAGTGCAGCCTGCAGCACAAGTTCCAGCTGCAGCTTCAGAACTCAAGAAAGTCCCACTGTTCTCATACAGAGAACATGGGTTAACTGCTCCTCTCATTAAGCTGGGCACCCTGGACTTTGGGGCGCCCAATAAAATGTATTTCTGGCAAGTTTAAAAAAAAATGGCAGAATGTAGTTAAATGGATCCAATATAGGTTCAGGTGTTTGTTTTTTTTAAAAATACATTATCTTATGCATTTCAGTGTTTATGAGTTTAAAAAGAGATATAAAGTGATAGCTGACACAGTTATTATTTTTTCAGCATGAGAGGTAAATCAAGAAAATAAGCAGTCACTTATCATTTTTCATTTTTTTTTTGTTTGTGTCAGGACATTAACTCTAAAATCATTATAACTTTGGAACATATATTTTTTTCACAAAACCTTCCAAAGGCACACTGTTGGCATGCGCCCCTTCAACGCTGAAAATTTCATGAAAAAAATACCACACCATCTATTCCGTGGGTGACAGCAGAAAATATATGCCTTTAGGCACTAGGGAAACATAGAAATACAGGGACGGTGATCGGCAGGTGGGAGTGTCACTAGACACCAGGGAAATGGTGGCTTACTGCTCTCAGTGCAGCCTGCATGGAGAGCTGTTTTTTTTTTTCAGTTTAAATTTGTTATTGGGATAGTTAGTACTGTGAGGGAAAAAGGTGGTAGGGAAGTTATTCGGGGAACTAGCAGGAACCATCTTTGCTAACAGAATCACTGGGGAGCAGCCTACCAAGGAAGCAGCAGCAGGGAAGTGCTGTTTTTTGGGTTTAATGTTGCTATTGGGATCATTAGTACTGTGAGGGGAAAAGGTGGTGGGGAAGTTAATCATTGCTGTGGGTTACAGCGGTTACTGAGTGAAATTCTGGGCTGGGAAATTTAATCTGTGCTGTTTGAAATTTTGGAGCTGTTACTATGTGAGATTCTCTCGGGTATGGAGCTGGGACAGGAAGCTACAGATCTTGTTTGCCTTGTGAGTGGGGAGGGGAAACCTGCAGGAATCATCTTTGCTAACAGACTCACTGGGGAGCAGCAGACCAAGGGAGCAGTAACACGGAAGTGCTGTTTTTTTTCTGTTTAAAGCAGTGGTCACTGAGAGCTGCAGAACAGAATTCTTAATTTTTAAATGAGGCATGTTGTTTTGGTGGTTTTTACAAGAGGCAGTCAATTGTTTTTCAGAGGTACCTGCAGCAGATTACATTTCCACCTCCTCGACCCACCCCGGGCTCATCTTACTTTTATAGAGGGGGGGTCCCTTGTTGCACTACACCTTCCTACCACCATACAGAAAGTGCCTAACAGTCCAAAGGGACAGCAGAGAGGTGACTATAGAAGCTGGAGCTAGAGCTTGTCAAAAGGGAAAGCAGTAGGACAGTTTAAATAGTATTGTATTAGGAAGCGATCACCAAATTGAGTGGAGGAGCAGAACATCAGGGACAGTTAAGTTCTTAAAAATCACTGGGCTGCTGATGTGAGAGAGGTTCTGTACTGTATGGGGCGTTGGGGAATGCAGTGATTGTTGTTTGGGGGCCATGGGAAGGTGGGAAGACATCAACAGTGGGAGGCTGAGGGAGATACTGTGCGTGGAGTCGGAGGCCGAGACCACATGACCCAGCTGGGCCAATAGGGTGGCTGATATCCATATTAATACACAGAGAGCCTAGTGACCCCTCACATGAGTGACCCTGATGTGAGAGTGCCAAGACGCAGGAGTGTGGCATCTCACATGGCATCTGCAGGGCCTCAGTGGGGAGGAAAGCAGGTAGCAGGCCTTGCTGAATAAGGACAGGTACAGGGAAGGGTAAGAGTTGCAAGGAATCTACAGAGAGGAATAAGCCAGACTAAGTAATGGGGGCTAGTAGTGCCTAAGAGTTACTGAGGAGATGTGGAGGGCAGGGCAAGGAAGCAGGTGGAGGAATGGGGGGGAGTGAAGGGGCAGGGATGACAGGGGTTGGGGGCACAGGGATGCTGGAAGGGCAGTGAGCCGCAATGGATATGGAGTAGGACTGTTCCTTGGAACCTAGTGAAAGGTATGGGTGGTGTCCAGTGTGCAGGAAGTTCAGACAGCTTACATTGGAAACAGAGAGCTTAAAATGGGAAATGGGGGCAGTTGTGAGTGGGAGAAGAGATGGGGCAAGGGGGCAGGGAGGACTCCATTGCAGGATAGAACTGGCTACCATAGAGCAAAAGAAGGTGCTCGGCAAGGGAAGCTAGGGGACCAAGTCCACAGGAATCAGGGAGCACAGAAAGGGGGAACTGACAGGTGGTAGGGAATGCAATTACAGAGAAAGGAAGTAGGGAAGTGATTCAGGATAAGCGGTGACAGGGAGGGAGAGAGTTCAGGGGATGGCATGGGGTTGGAGACAACAAACAGGTACGTGGTACTGGTTGATGAAACAGGGCAGGAGGATGGGGAAGGCAAAATAGAGTAGGGGACGGGGACCATGAAGGAAAGGAGAAATACAGGGCGCAAGGAGAGAGGGAAGACAGTGGGTAGAAGCTGGTAGGGGAGCAGGTGGAGTTGGCATGAACACACTATCTAAAGGAGTAAGGAGGCCAAAACATGTAGGGGGGGAGAGGAGGGCACAATGATGGGGGCGGTGAGAGGAAGTACAATTACTGTTGGGGGGGGTAGTTGTGCAAAGGAAGGAGCACAGAAAGGACAGAGGAGGAGGAGGAGGAGGAGGAGGAGAAAGAGAGCAGGTGGAGATGCAACTGGTGGAGAAGCTTGGGGGAAAGGACGGGACACTGAGTAAAAGGGGCTTGCTGGAGGGAACACCATAGAAGAAGTGCAGGAGATGGAGGATTGAGTACTTGTACTGGGGGATTCTTTGCTCGGGGGTGAGTTGGGGAGGTAAGGGAGCAAGGAAGATCTGAACCTGGGTGGAGTGTATGCCACGATGACAGCGGGGGGGGGGTACGGCAGTTCATTCAAAAATGTGTGAAGAAGGTGGGAGGGAAGTCTCATTCATACTGCATTTAGGTACAAATGACCTAGAGGGCAGTACAGTGGATGAAGTGCAAGGGAGGTTCAGGGAGGTGGGGAGTATCTGCAATCTGGTAGGAAGTTCAGTGACATTCTCTGAGATGCTTCTGGTACCTAGGGCAAGCACCACTAGGAAGCTAACAATACAGGAGTTTAATAGGTGGCTGATGGGGTGGTGTACAGAAATGGGGTATGGGGTAGTATTGGTGTGGGGAGAGACATGGAATAATAAGTGGCTTTATGCCAAGGATAGGCAACATCTCAGCATCTTGGGTACACAGATGTTGAAATGGGCTGGAGAATTACATTAAAAACAAAATATATTTAAATTGAGGAGGGGGGGGTGAGTCAGACAGCAAGAGGGAGTCACCTTCCAAGGAGACTAGAAGGCCTCACCTCCCAAGAGAGGGAGGAAGAGAATGAGGGGAAGTTACCATGGCGGAAGTATAGGAGGGAAGCATGGGGAGCGGAAGGGCAGGACACAAGGTGGACTGTTGCATCCTTGAATGCAAGGAGCTTGGCAAACAAGGTGGCAGAGTTCCAGGCATTGATGGTGGAAGAGGAGTTAGATATTTCCGCCATCTCAGAAACCTGGGCCACCCAATACCATGATTGGGATCTAACGATCCCTTGATACAAGGTGTACCACAGGGATAGGGGTGGAGAGCGGGAGGGGTGGCTTTTCATGTTAGGGAGGAGATACTGTGTAGCAGGGCGGAGGGGAAGAGGAAAGGCCAGAAGCCATATGGGTATTGCTCCAAAGCCCCAAAGGAGAGAAGCTTAGGATGGGGGTGGTGTACAGGCTATCCTCACAAAGCAAGGAGGTGGATAGGGAGCTGGGGGAGCAAATCAGGAAGGTCAGTGACAAAGGGAGTGCAGTTATAGTGGGAGACTTCAACTTACCTGGGGTTGACTGGCGGATGGTAACTACAGCACACGCCAGGGAACAGATACTGCTGGAGGCTATTCAGGACAGCTTCCTAGTGCAAGGAGTGATGGAGCCTACCAGGGAGGGAAATATACTGGACATTGTGCTAACAAATGGTGACCAAGTTCAGGTTGTGGTAGTACAGGACCCTCTAGCAGGAAGCAACCACTGGGCAGTGTGGTTCGTCCTCAGTACAGGGAGGACATCGGCTAAGACCAGGACAAGAGTGTAAGATTTCAGGAAGGCAGATTTTACCAGAATGGGCAGCATCCTGGAGGAGTATTTAGCTGGTATTAGCCCAGGGATGGATGCTGAACAGAAGTGGGCAGTCATTAGGAAGGGACTGAATGAGGCCACAAACACGTGTGCCAATTCTCAGAGTATGCAGTCCATGTCAAAAAAAAAACTAGCTGGTTCAGCAAGGTGAGGGGAAAAAAATTGGTTTTCATTAAGTTCAAAAAATCTGTTTGTGAGGAGGGCAGGGAGGTGTTCACAAAGGCATCTAGGTAAGTGAGCAGGACAGTCAGGGCAGCCAAGGCAACAAAGGAGCTGAAACTGGCTCAGGGGATCAAAGAAGGGGAAAGGGGGTTCTTTAAATACATAAGGGAGAAGAGGAATTGTAAGGATAACACAAAAGGGAGGAGGGATGGGCAGAAAAAGGGGAAGACCGGGCAGAGGCACTCAACAAGTACTCCTTGCTCGGTGTTTACAGAAGAAAGGGATGGCCTAATACCACAAGGGAAAGGGGCAAGGTGGAAGGTGGGCAGAGATAACAGATGGGGTCATCCAAGAGGATGCTGCTGCCCGCCGGCTGACGGGAGTGGGTGGTGGGGCTTCGTGGGTGGGTGGGTGGGGGACACTAGATCACCAGGGATATGTTCTTGGGGGGTGTTGCAACATTTTGCAGCCTGCGGTCGGATATGTCCTTGGGGGTTGACTCTGTGCTACCCGCGATCGGGCTGGCGGGGGTATTTTACAATTATCCCCTGCGATCGGGCTAGTTGAAGGGGGTTATTTGCTTTATGCCCGCGATCGGGCTAGTGGGAGGGGTTTGAACCTTATGCCCGCGATCGGGCCAGTCAGGGGTGGGGGATTTTACACTTTTGCCCGCGATCAGCTGCAGGCGTCGGTCCCGACGCTGCTGCCCTGGCAGGCGCCAGGCACAGTCAGCAGGGATTGGCGCACCTGCATGCTAATTGGCATGCAAATGGGAGATATAAATAGATGCAAATGCCCCCCGCCCCTGCATGAATTATGGCTCCATTTGCATGTCACCTTTTGAATATGGGAAATTTGCGCTGAATGGCAATGGTACTAAGCCACCGCAACTGATGCTCCACTCTGGCCACTTGCGGTGGTGCAAGTTCCTACGCCATGCACAGTGGCTGTGGCGAGGGTGATATTCAAAGGGTTGCTCAATAGCGCAACTCCTTTGAATATCGCCCCGGCCACACCCCTGCTCAACTTTTTTGTGCAGCGCAAGGGCTTGCGCCACAAAATAGCGCAGTTTGAATATCCAGCCCAGTATGTCTAAAATATATGTAGAATATATTTTGTTTATATATGTTAAATATACTTTTTGTAAATGGCTAACATCAGTACTGTGTGCGTATCTGCATAACTAATTTGCATATTTTAAAAGCACAGTTTATGAACCAAGATCATGGTGATTTAAATTTTTAAAATAATTTGAATTGACAACATTAGCTTACAGACCTGGGCAGCGTAAAAGAGTATAAACCAAGTACATATAGGAACCCACCTGACCTAAAAGGGAACCAAATAAGGGTGGTATAAATACCAATCTGAGCTTTTATTAAGCATGAGATTGATAGTCATGTCCTATGTGTAAATATAAATGTCTGAGTTAAAGGCACGTTGTAAAATGATAATTCCAGTATAGATATCTAAGTGGTTGCTAACAAAATGAATTCAAAATGTACAGACAAAGCTACATTACATCAAGATTAATCTTTTTTTTTTTTTTGTACTCCTACCCTGCCTTCCAACTGCCTCCTCTTCGGGCCACACATTGTTAGCCTCCTTTGCCCGCCAGCCTATTCCCTGCTGCCATCTTGCTGTTCCCTTTTTGGCACTTGTCCCTTCTCATCCACCCCCTTATTCTCCCCTTCTACCTTCCCCCTCCTCCTCCTCTTACTTGCACTTTCCACTTGCACTTCCTGTGTGTTTTGACAATTGCCTCTGGCAGCATCTTCTTCTCGTGTCTCACCAAGTTCTCGTTATCAATGTTATCCCTTTTATGTGCATGCCCCTATTATCGCCTAATCTGTATGTACTCATGTGACGATAAACAACTGTAACCTGTTGTCCTGTAATAATTAATGTGCTGCTTGTTTGTTCTCATCCTGACATGGAACCTTTGTAAAAGAGCCTTGGCTCAAAGGTAATTGTAATCCTAGACTCTAATAAATAATAAATAAAAATAAAATCTTCTTCTGTCCCCATTTCCTGTGCCTTGGTAGACTTAGAGTATCCTGCCAGGGGAGCAAGGGAGAGGAGAAACGTTTCCTGCCTTGACCCAGGAACACGGGGCTAAAATTGGCATCTGTCATCCAGTCAGCTGGGCAGGTGTATTTCCTTTTTCTAGGGCCCTCCTGCAATCATGTTGCAGCAGTGGCATTCTTGGGTGCAGGGAATTTGGCAGTGTGTGTCACCCACACCACCATGAATACATCTGCTGAGCCACCTGCAGGAGCTGCTACCGAGTGGACCAACATGACCTTCACCCCACCCAGAAGGGATGCATCAGAAGGACACTCTGATTCCCTCCCTGCCAGTCTCTGTTCCTGACGTCCAGGCTTGGGGCACGAACCTGGTTTGCCAGCATACCAGAGCAGTGCCCCACTACTCTGCATTATGGAGCGGCTCCATTCATCATCTTTTTGTGTGGGTATTTTAAGGTTTTTTTCACAATGCATATAAATACAGTGTATATGTTCTGGCTTGGCTCCCTTCCATCCTAATTCAGTGCCCTCCTTTCCACCCCTCTTACCCCCACCTACTCCATCTGCAACTACCCCTACAGGACCCTTACCCTCCCTGCCCGTACTTCCACTTCAGGGAGAGCTGTCTTCTCCTAACACTTTCTAAACATTTGGAACTTCCTCACCTTAGATATCCATTCTGTCCAGTCTACTCGTTTGTTGTCCTATCTTCTTGGGCAATACATTTCCTCACCCTGCAATTCCATCTGACCCACATTTCCTTCACTACCCTACCTCCCCTTCTACCCCTCCCTAGGCATGCTTAAAGCCTAAAGCACAAGCTGGGTTTACTTTGAGTAATGTTCATACCCTTGGGTTTCCGTGCCTTAGGGGAAGGCTTGCCTCCCCCCCCACTTCACTCATCTTCTATTCCTAATCAATCCCCTTGCAGGGTGTATATCCCAGAGGGGTGAAGATTCTCCTAATTCTCACCTGTGTTGAAGTATTTTGGGTGTATGTATATGAGCTTATAAGTATGAGTGTGTGTGTATGTATATATATATATATATATATATATATATACACATATATACTGTATATATAATATATACCTCTCCCTCCCTCCCTCTCTCCCAGCAACAGTCATAGCTTTGCCTCTCTCACTTCACACAGCAGATACAGTCTGAAGGACCTCTACAGGGCTGCTAGGGTTGCAAAAGTCCTCATTTACGATCAGAGGATAGGGACTGATTGTCATTTATGTGCAGTGTTTCACCCGACTGCTTCGTGGGTTGTGATCTGCTGCAAGGGGTATTTTAAGACCACTGTTACATCATGGCGACTGTGTTTGTTTCTAATTGGTATCTTAAGGGCTGGGTGGCTAGATTTGATGTTTTTCAGGCAGTGTGCATAGTGTGTATGGTTAGGCTGTATCATATTACATGCTGTGGATCGGTGTCAGCTTAGCACCATTTTCTGAGGCTTAGAGCTTGGATGATGCCAGGACTCTGCTGACCCCCGAGGCATGCAGGTAGTCTCCATTAGCCCCCCCCATCTTTGTCCTCCTTTCCGCCCTGACCCTTCTTGTTTTGTTCTCTACACATCAGGCAACAGCAGAACAATGCTCCCTAGACACTGTCTTCTACCTACCTACCTCTCTCCCTCCCAGCAGCAAGTGGAGATTTGCATCTCTTGCTCCACATAGCAGGTACGGATTGAAGGACCTCTGCAGGGCTTCCAGGGCTGGCCTACTGCTGCTACGCGGTGGCTGCCCCACCCATGTCCCACATCCCACCCTGGGCGGGCATTTCATTTATAGGTGCACATCTTGGTCATATGACTGCATCACATGACCGTCATCCATTCTCAATCTCTCAAAACCCCCATTAGCAGTTTATACTGCCTTACTACTAGGGGACACTGTCCTCTATCTCCACTCCATTTATAACTTTGAATATTTGTGGTGCCTGCTCCCTTTACTGTCCCTCCACTGACACCTCCTCTTTCCCCCACCTGCCCACTTTGTTCTTGTTAACCTCAAACCCCTTCCCCCAGTATCTCTACTACCTCCCTTTATCTTTTTGTCCACTTCTCCCCTCATGGGTTTTGACCTTAGACTGTGAGCCCAGCATTCTTGGAAGACTGCAACCTTATCCACTGGGCCACTTGTGCATTCCTTTAGCATCCCCCCCCTTTTTTTTTACACTAAATTGGTATGTTCCTTTGTCTAAATCCTTCACTACCTGAATTGAATCAATCCATTACCACACCCCCATTTATCCACGCACTTGATTTATTCCATTGTTGTAACTCTGCGCACAGTATGCAAGTTGTGCATTCCTGGCTGCTTGCATTAGCCATTTTCTCCCCCTCCTTCTTCTTCCCTCGCCCTCACCTCCCCTTTACACCTCCCATCCCCCAATCTCCCACTTACAATAACCTCTTCAGACTATCTCCCATAACCAATACTCCCCCTCCCTGCAACACCCTCTCCACACCCACAGCCTTCAAATCCCTGTACCAGACTTTCTGTGATTACTCTCCCTCAACTTAATGCTCATCCACAAACTCCACTTCACCCTTACTACTACTCACAAACAAGCCCACCATAACAGGCCCCACCTCCCCACCTCCTCCCTGCATCATCATCCCACCTACCCCCTACTATTTCCCCCTTACTCTCATCCTCCTCCATACCCTACCTGCCACTGTCTCTACCCTTCTCTCCACCCATCCCTCCTACTGCCATCTCCTTCCACACCCCTGTCACCACCCCCCTCCACCCCTTCACTACCCTCCCCTGCCTCCATGTCTTACCTTCTCCCCAGTCACCCACCCCTTAACCAGACTAGGTCAACTCTGACTGATTCTCAACTGCTTGAAATGATGTAATAATGTACCAGTGCTGCTCACTTCATTTGACTCTGTGCACCAGTTTATCTGATGTTCTCTTGTATTTTTTGAAACCAGACAAGGTCAACTTGGACTGATTTATTTCTGCCAGCATACACAGCAAAATATGCCTATGATATATTTTTTGATTCTCTTATTTGTGCTGTTTGTCTGATTGTTGTAGTTGTGATGTGGAACCTTTGTAAATGAGCTATCCGTTCAAAGGTATTACAATACAAGAATTAAATAAATAAATTATATATATATATATATATATATATATATATATATATATATAATGCTGTATGTACATAGACAATATCTGGATGACTAGTACAAAAATGTATCTCCTTTTCCCCTCTCCCCCAGAGCGTATCTGGAAATGAGCTATTGTAGCTCAGTATACCTTTCCTGGTGAAACTTTTTCAAACTAAATAAATAAAAAGAGCTAAGGAGTCCAAGTGGGGACCAATTAACTGGGCAAGAAAGCTGAAATGTGACAAAGGTGGGGGAAGGAGACAGGGACATCTGGAGAAAATGAAAATGGATATGCACACTTCTGGAATACCCACGTGAGTGTGCCCCCCACACACACTCTCTGAATGGAAGTGTGTGTAGGCATATCTACACACATAAACATACGTTGGGCACACGAAAGCAAGATGTGACGGGGGGAGGACACACTACAGTGGTGAACCATAAGGTGGCTGAAAGTTGTCAGTAGAAAATAAGTCTGTCATTTAAACCAGAGGGCTGCTAGGAGCTTATGCAGATGACAAGCTTGGTTTCTGTGTTTGTTTCTTTGGTCAGCATCCTGGAAACCCTGTTGAAGGAAACAAAGAGAGTGCATTGACTTTATTGGCCCTGGAGATAAAATGGAGTACAATGAGTTTACAAGTGTCACCATTCCTGACTGCCCTTTAATGTTCCCACAATTGGTAAGCCAGGCATCTGCCAGTTTCTGTGATGTAGACAGCCGCACATTTTCTGCAAAGAAGATAATATATCACATTGCTGGAAATGCAGAACTCCTTGGTGATGTGAAAAACACCTGTGGCACCTTAAATTTCAGTGGCATTAGAAACAAATTTGCAGGTATAATAGTGGGTTCTGTTACAAGCTTTAGTATCTCTTAGGAAGGAATTGGTAGGAGTATGAAAACTATGTACAAGGAGATTCCAAAGGTTGGGTGGTCCGCGGTTGGAGACATTTGGCAGCTCTGTAAAGGAAGCTTTGATATCAAGGTCAGTTTGCAGAATTGGAAAGTTCCTAGTCATGTTCCTGTGAAGAGAAGTGGTCTTAGAATGGAAGGGAAGCACAAGTGGAATGCATCATTGCTGCTGCATGAGAGCATCTCTTCTTTGAGGATCAAGATTATGGGGCATATTGCAGACTCAGGAGAGTACTGTGTCCACTATGCTATCTGTGTAACCCGTTATTAAAAAAAAAAAAGTGCATTATTTGAGCTGCTTAGCAAACTCATCATTTTCACTACGTAACCTGCAAAGTCTCCCATTCATAACACGTTTGGGGTGGAAAAAGCTGTGAAGGAGAAAGCTGTGTGAGTTAGTATGTTTGTAAAAAAAATGATGTCTTCAAAACAGTATTCTGCACCAACAGTGTGATATCTAGAAAAGGCAGTGTGGAGGAGGCTACTTTCGACAAGCTACTGAAGGGAAGGCTCAGCTGTGGTTAACCTGTCCAAGAACAGTTCCATACAAAAGTGTTTGTATCTTTGTCCTTATTGCTGCATTGAGTTGATTTAGTGCAGCATCTGTGCTCAGATGTTGTTGTTTTGAAGGTCATGCAAGAACTATAGTTTCACAGACGAATCCAAATAAAAAGTCTTAACTCAGAAAAGTGATGAAATGGGGGGGGAAACTGGAACCCAACTCCAACTTAGAAAAAAGTCTGTGTTTAAAATTAGTTTAAAATTGCTAGAAAATTATAAAAAGTAGTGGTGGTGTGGGGTGGTGGTGGTAGTAATGAAATTCCTACCAATATTATTCAGTTTAATGCTGTTGGCTTAGCAAAGGTTCATAAACCATCAATAAAGTGGTAGGCAAAAATCCCAAATCTCACCAGACCCAGTTACTCACTGGGTGACCCTGAGCAAGTCACTTCACCTCCTCATGCTTCAGGCCACCCAGATGTATAAATAGCAAAATGTAGGCCCTACCCCTACACCACACAGTTACCTGATACCACACACACACACACACACACACCATGTTCATACCCACCAAAACACAACAACATGCTATTACCTACCCAAACAGGTATGATACCTATACTCAAACTAGTACACATGCACCTTGCTCACACCCACCCAAATACAATGGCACCATGCTCTTATCCACCCAAATGCCACATCCCTAGCCACCCAAACTAATACTGCCATCAGCAACTAGCGGCATCCTTCCACTTACCCGTAATACCCGCACCATGGCATCACCTACCAATACAGACTAGTTCCATGTTATTACATCACCGTTTTACACCAGTACCTTCCAACTGCCAGGGCTGGATTTACCTTATCATGGGCCTATACACAGCAGTATCCAGGGGCTCCTTCTTGTATCACTGCACTCTCAAAGGTTGCATTGCAGTATGCTTGAACAGTGTAACAGGAAACAGGGCCATCATAATACAACCACTGTGTGATTCTAGCGCACCATGTGTATTCAAAAAGTACATTGTAATGAGACGGAACAGCACCGCCCTGTCAAGCCCCAGTAAAACTAGAACAAAGAGAGCCAATGTAAAAGAAAAGGTATCGTGAGCATTAGAAATTTATTTGCAGAAGGTACCTGGTAAGAAGAGCATATGGTCAAAACGTTGCAGTAATTTTTTGGGGGAAGATTGTAATTGTTCAAACTCAAACTTGCACTAAGAAGCATTTAAGCCAATACAAATACATTTGTTTATTGTCAGCAAACATTGAATTAACCCCAACACAAGCTAACCCCATTTTACTCAAACATATGTAGTAAGACAGATGTCCCCAACAGATATATAGCATTGTATTTTATCTGTCAAATCCCCTAACAGTCAGACAAAAAAAAAAAGCAGACTGGCTTTTAGTTGTAATAACAAAGCATACAAGTAGGTACATTTTAAACATTTTCAGCAAGACTACGTACCTTGTAGTTCTGGTATTGATACAGCAGCAGCTTCCATTATCTCACTATCAGATAGATCTTGTGAATCAGACCAGCTGTTCATGATCATAACATTTTCAAAACCCTGAATGTGTGGCCTTTGGGTCCATAGCTATATATAAGACCCCTGCCAGATGAACTCACGCTATGTGACCATCAGATGGGGTGAGCACAAGGTTTCTAGAAGGCAGCCCCCATTGATAAAGATTACTGATGTCCTGTCTTGTGATATGTACAAGAGAGTCCCCCATTGATCTTGTATGGTGATGTCATCTCTTATGACAAGCAGCACACTAACACACATGAGCATGTGTAGCAGGAGTCTATTAATACAGTTATGTCATCTCTTGTGATGCATAGAATGACTAGCATGTGATTTTCTCATACTGTAATGTTGGGCAGAGCATTTTTAATAGGAATTTTCTTAAGTTTCTCAGATAAAGTCTCCATGAAGCAGTCTAATGGTTTTTCAGTTTTACATAGGTACTGCAGGGCATTGTTTGTTGCTTTCTGGAGGTTAGAACCCTCGTAAATACTTTCACCAGTACCATAAGTATATATTAATAAAAATATGTGCTTTTGATAAACAGCAATCTTGTAAATGATCTTTTTTCAAAGGAAGTAGAAAAAATAGGTTTAGTTTCTGACATCAAAATACCAGATTTCTGATGTATTCATTTAAAAGAAAATGTATATAAAGAGTATGTCTGTTTTTAATCAGACTTTAGGATTTGAAGCAGTCTACTTTGAATAATCACTCCTGTAAAATCAGCTTCAATGTTGGACACACACACACACACACCATGAAAAAGGCAAGCCACTCTGTCCACTACTCATCAGGCTTGCACTAAAACACCTTGCACTGGTATTAGAGATACAGAAAGTTGATTCTGCTTTTAATGCATCATGCTTACTATGAAACTCTGTTAGGGAAGGAAGATTATTTATTTATTTGAAAAGTTTCACCAGAAAAGGCAGACTGTGCTGCAGTAGCTCATTTCCAGATGTGTCCTGGGGGAAAGGGGAAAAGGAGATACAATGTAGAATACAGATGCAAAATAAAAATACAAAAAACTTAGTCTAAAAATATACAAAAGGCTAAGTCTGTACATAAAACATAATACATTTAGGCTATACCAAACATTTTGAGTAATAGGCAGGCAGCACTTGCCATCAGATATAGTCCTATACATATATCCATTTTACACATACACGCACACACACACACACACACACATATATATATATATATATTCATATATCCCTATACACACGCACTTACTTTAATACATTCATGAAAATATATACATACACACAAAACACACAGAGAAATTTTACTTTTATAAAACTTGGAGGTTGGATGTGAGAACTTTGTGAGAATAGGGGGAGGCGGGAGTGGGGCTGGGGTTGAGAGAATGAACCTTCACCCCTTCAGGATGCACACTGTGCAAAGGGATTGGCAGGGTAAAGGGGGGATAGTTTGGTGGACTGAAATGCAGGTGGATGAAAGGTGGGAATACTAAGTTGAGGAAAGAGTGAAGGGAGTTTGGGAAGAGGGGGTAAGTGGGGGTGGTATGAAATTGTGAAAGGAAAAATGTGATAGGAAAAAAACTGAAGAGGAAAGAAGAGTTAGTGGGGAGGGGAGCAAGCCTTACCCACAGGAGCAGAACGAACAAGGTATGAACACTACTCGATTAAACCAGCTAGTGCTGTAGGCATGCCTAGGGAGGGTTAGAAGGGGATAAAGCAGTGGAAAATAGAACAGAGGAAAGGGCAGAGGGGAATAATGAAGGAGAGGTGGGTAGATTATAAGAAAGCAATGAAATTTAAAATAGTGTCTTTCATACACACAATGTTCCAAAGTGATTTACAGTCAGAGACGCAGAAGAGAATGTCGCTGCCATTTCACATTCACAGGGAGATTAAAGCAGTTTTGATCTGGGTTTCTCAAATGGTGAAGCCCCAACCTGTTCCAGGGGAGGCTCAAGTAAGTCTGAAAAAGTAGTGGATGTAACTTTTGAGTTACATATTTTTTGTGTGAAGAGATGAGGCAAACTAAAAGAGGGTAGTAGTAGGTGAATATGTGTATTTACTTACAAATCAGTGACCAGGATAGGTACACAGAGCCAAGACTCACTTTAGGAGTACCTGGGGAAGCGTAGGGAGTGACTACAATTCAAAAAGTTAATGCAAAACAGTCAAGCAATACAAAATGAGCAAAAGTGCAAAGAAATAGGAACAATGAACAAATAATGAGATGTACCACTGACCAGTTAGACCTGTGGCAGAACAGTTCAACTACAAGGGTTAAGCAGAGGGATACAGTACTTGGAGCAGTAGCAGGAGGGACCAGAAGGATACCTCAGAAGTTGCTTAAGACCAGAGTAAGAGAGGGAGAGACATATTTAGGTAGTAAGGTTATTTCAAATAGTGGGAATGGACAAAGAAAGTAGCCCAACCCAAGAAGGTGTTGCAGCAAGGAGTAACAATAGTTTGAAAGTCAAAATAGTGGGGCAACTAGGTTGACCGGGGGGGGGGGAGGGTAAAATAGGCTGAATAAAATGAGAGTGAACTACTCAAAATGAGTTTCTCTTTATTGTAAAGTATGCCATTTTTCTATGATAACTCCAAGATAATTTCAATATTTGGTGAAGGCTCAAGATAGTGTCCATCTCTTGGAGCAGGTTGACTGTGACAAAGTCTGAGAACTAATGGTTTAGATACAGAGCGAGTTTACAGAGACCTTAATCACAGGGAGGTCGTGTGACTTGCTCAGGGTTGTGCAAAGCAAAGTGGCAGGTGCGGGATTCAGACCTGGGTTTCCAGATTCAAAACACTGCCCCCTAACTACAGGACTGCTTTGTCTCCCGATTTTAATCAAAAACTGTGGTAATAGTGATGATTGAAAGTGTGCATTGATTTTTTTCTGTTCTTTTGGCTACTTTGTAAACTGCTCTGCTTACAAAAAGCTTTCATCTTTTATGGGCCCTGAAATTCTTCAAATATTTAACTTTTTACCTGCTACAAGAACAAAAAGGGTTTTTTAGTAAGTTGTTTCTTTGCTATCAAATAGTGTTCTAGGGATATCATTGAATGAGCTTAGATTTTTTTTTTTTTTTTTTTTAGTTGTTTAACCAGGAGTAGCACACTAAGCTTAAAGTTTTTTTACAGGAGCTACCTGGGAGCACAGGGAAGTTAAGTGACTTGCTCAGAGTCACACAGTATGCAAGTGGAAGCTGTTGGAATCAAACCCAGGTCCAGTCTGCTGGATGTCACCAGATTTGCAGCTCAGAGCCTTAAACCACTGCGCTATACTGCAGGGTTCAAAATTACGTTTTACAGCAACTGCCCAGCAGGGCTACCAATGTAGAAAATCCAACGGCCCAACTTCTGTACTTACTGAAATGTTTTCTCCTCCAGTACTAGGACACAGGGCTAATTAGAGGAACATTTTACTGGTCCAATACAGTCTTGGACTGCAGTTGGCCAGTGGACCACTGTTGTCAACTTATATCCTTGCAACAATGAAAAACGTGCAGAAAGATAGAGATAGGAAAGATGTAAAGAAAAGTTGCAAGATCAAAATCTGCACCAGGAAGTAGTGGGAGCCAGCACAGTGGAGGGATTCAGACATGCATGGAATAGGCACAAGGGAACCCTAAAGGTGAGTAGTAAGAGCTAAAGCCAATACCCAAGTAAGGTCAGTGACCACTGATGCAGGCAGGGAATAAGGGCAGACTGGGTGGGGCCTAGCAGTCCTTATCTGCCTTCAAATACTAGGTTACTGTGTCACCATGTTACCTCTGATCAGTGCCTTCCATAACTTAAGTGATCTCTCCTAAGACCCCCACATTTGACAACAGATGGGGGGCTAAACCATAAGACGGTAATACTGTTACAAAACTTATCATCTGTGAAGCACAAGAATATCACAACACATCAATGAACCACCAGCCTTTCCCACCTACTTGCCTAGGAATATAATGAATAAGCAACTCCAGAATAAAATGGGAACAATACTAAAAGTATCCATAGACTAATTAAAAAATGTTACTTTTCTATTTCACTTTATTGTTTGTAACTTTACAACTTCCACTAACAGACTATGATTCTTGGGGTGCTGAGCAAATCAGAAAATACATTATCACAGTCAAGTGCTCATTGGAGATGTACTCACATAATGCACATATGCGCATATGCAAGAGCACGCGCACACACACACACACACACACCAACATTTTCTCCAGATGCACAAATGCCAAGATGGAAACATGTAGAGGACAGGATATGCACCCCTAGCAAGCCTCACCTCCCCACCAAAACACAATCTCAAAATATGTACTGCAGTAAGCCCAATGACAGTAATAGGTTCATAACATCGTATTTCATCTAACAAGCACACTACAAATCAGACACAAGCTGACTGCCTTTTACAAGTTGCACTGAAAAGCATCCAAGTCAGTACATTTTGTGCATTTTAAACATTTTTGGCTGAAATAAGTATCTTGTGGTGATGGTAGTGTTACAACAGCTTCCAGCATGTCACTGTTAGTTAGATGACCCATCAAATCTTCAGAATCACTCCAGCTGGTCATAATAATATTAATAATGTTCTCAAAACATCTGTGAACCACTGGTCTTTGGGCTAACAGAATGAGCCTATGCTGTATGAACTCACACTATGTGACTATCACATGGGATGAGCTCATGCTTTGTAAAATAGGGTCCTATACTATCTTATGACACATAGAAGAAGGGTCCCATTCATTCAATGGCTGCGATTCTGTTTTATGATACATGGAATGACAAATGTGATTTTCTTATTCTGCAGTGTTGGGCAGTGCATTTTTTAGGTTTCTGAACGAGTATAAAAGAGTTCAGAAAGCAATTGAACTGTTTTTTGATTTTTAAATGGGTACTGCATGGCATGCTTCATTGCTTTCTGGAGGCTAGAAGCACCTTGAATACTATCATAAGTATATATTTAAGAAAAATATGTGCTTTTGATAAACAGTTATCGTGTAAATGATCTTTTTCAAAGGAAATAGAAAAATATATTTAGTTTCTGACATAAAAATACCAAAATTCTGATGCAATCTGTTTTAAGTTTAAAAGAAAAAAGTAAGTAGAGAAGTATGTCTGTTTTTTATTCAGACTTTGGGATTTGAAGAATTCTACTTAGACTAGGGAGCTTTGTGAAAGCAGCTGCAGCTCTGGACACATACAGACACACACACACACACACACAGTTTCTGTATCTGCTTTTAAAGTTAAAACTCATTTTCTTTTTCTAATTAAAAAAAACCTCTGCTTATCATAAATATTTAAAATGCATTCTTTTAACAGAAATTTTTAATATAGTAGAGATAAAATGTTCTTACAGGAAACGCATAGAGGATAAAACCCTCTTGAATACTTTTCACCAGTAACATTAGTATATATTTAATAGAAATATGTGCTTTTGATAAGATATCTTGTAAATTATCTTTTTCAAAGGAAATAGAAATATATATATAGAGAATAATGGATGGGGAAGGGTTTGATATGAGAATTTAATGCATACCTGAGTTGTGGGATGCTACATAAACCCCGAGGGCAAAGCCTGAGGAGTTTATCAAAGCATCCCACAATGAGGGTGTACATTAAATTCTCATATGAAACACCCTTCCCATCTTTTATTTTTTATAATAACAGACCAGCAATTTTTCTCCAGCAGTTTGCGAGACTGATTGGCCCTGCCCACATACAGAATGTTGGCCAATGAGGCAGCAGCATAGTTTGACTGGCATGGCTCATGAATGTCATAACAACCAGCTGGTTGTTATGGAAAATATCAACCTGGTCAGTACATTGAGAGAAATTGCTGACCAGTTATTATATTTAGTTTCTGATCTTAAAATATCAGAATACTATTCCATTATTTTTAAGCTTGAAAAAGGGAATGCAGAGGTTATGTGCAATATGTATGGTTTTAAATCAGACTTTAGCATTTCACGCAGTCTACTTCGACTATGAACCCTTGCAACATCAGCTTCAACACTGGACTCACGCATGCACACACGCGCACACACACACACACACATTGTTTCTGTCTCTGCTTTTAAAGTTAGAACTCATTTTCTTTTTCTAATTAAAAATAAACCTCTGCTTATCATAAATATTTAAAATACATTCTTGTAACAGAAATTTTTAATATAATAGAGATAAAATGTTCTTACAGGAAACGCATAGAGGATAAAACCCTCTTGAATACTTTTCACCAGTAACATTAGTATATATTTAATAGAAATATGTGCTTTTGATAACAAGATATCTTGTAAATTATCTTTTTCAAAGGAAATAGAAAAATATATTTAGTTTCTGATCTCAAAATATCAGAATACTATTCCATTATTTTTAAGCTTGAAAAAGGGAATGCAGAGGTTATGTGCAGTATATATGTTTTTAAATCAGACTTTAGCATTTGAAGCAGTCTACTCCAACTACAAACCCTTGCAACATCAGCTTCAACACTGGACTCTCTCTCTCTCTCTCTCTCGCACACACTGTTTCTGTTTCTGCTTTTAAAGTTAGAACTTATTTTCTTTTTCTAATTAAAAATAAACCTCTGCTTATCATAAATATTTAAAATACATTCTTCTAACAGCAATTTTTTACATAGTAAAAATACCATGTTCTTACAGGAAACGCATGAGGGTTAAAGCCCTCTTAAATACTTTCACTAGTGACATTAATATATATTTAAAATAAATATGTGCTTTTGATAAGCAGTGATCTTGCAAATAATCTTTTTCAAAGGAAATAGAAAAACATATTTAGTTTCTGACATCAAAATACCAGAATTCTAATGCATTGTGTTTTAAGCTTAAGAGTAAAAGTATGTAGAGTCTATGCCTGGTTTTTAATCAGACTTTAGAATTTGAAGCATTCTACCTAAAATGAGCACCCCTTGTAAAATGAGCTTCAGTGCTGGACACACACTTGCTCTGCTTTTAAAATTAGAACTCATTTTCTTTTTCTCATTAAAAAAGAAATCTGTTTTTTCATAAATACGTAAATGCATTGTATTAAAATAACTTTCTTACATAATAAAGATAAAATGTTGTCACAGTTCTCTGAGCTTCAAAGCATATTTCACAAAAATATCCCCCGAGTAAAAAGGCACCCTGCAGTTATCCCTCAGTCCAGTAAGGGGGAGGTTGAGGGAGTGTAAGGTAGGTGATGGAGCAAGGTAGGTGTTGGGATAAGGTGGAAAGAGGGGAGGGACTGGTGTTTGAGCTATGTCTCTGCTTTTCATAAATATTTACATGCATTATATTAAAATGACTTTCTTACATAATAAAGATAAAATGTTCTTACAGCACACTGTCCTCTGAACTTCAAAGCACATTTCACCAAAAAAAAAATAATTGTTGAGTAAAAAGGCACCCTGCAGTTATCCCATAGACCAACAGGGGGAGGTTGAGGGAGGGAAAGGTAGGTGATGGGTGCAAGGTAAGTGATGATGGGGCATGGTGAGAGGAGGGGAGAGAGACTCTGGTGTAAGCTAGGTAATGGGGTGCAAGATAGGTGCTGGGACAAAGTGGGAGAAGGTGAGAGACTTGGACTTGAGCTATGGCAGGGTGCTAGAGGTTCAAGTGGACAGACTCTGGTTCAAGCCAGTACGGTGTTGCACCAGTTCAAGGGGATGGAGGAGGGACTTGGTTTCAAACTAGGATGGAGTGGGAGAGATTCAAGTCAGGACAGTGTCACATGGGATTGAGTGAATGGAGGAGGGACTCTGGTTTGAGCTAGGATGGTATCACAGATGCTGTAGGGGATGGTGGGAGGAGGGACTCGGGTTCAAGCTAGGATGGTGTCACAGAGGTTCGAGGGGATGGAGGAGAGACTCTGGTTCAAGCTAGGATGAGGTGGTTGCGGTTCGAGTGGACCTAGAAGGAGGGACTTGGGTTCAAGCTGGATTGTGTCGCGGAGGTTCGAGGGGACTGGGGATGGAAGAGGAAGGACGAGCACATGTCATTTCCTGTGTTTTTTACATCACTTCCCTAGTTTAAGGTGGGGCTTCCTGTGCAGAGGGTGGGACTTCCAGTGACAGAAAGGGGCCGGGTGTTGCTATGGTAGCCACCTGTCAAATGATGTGGTGCATGCTGATTGGCTAAAATTTAACATTTGATTAGTTATATGAACCTGTACTACTTACATCTAATAATATGTGCACTATATCTAACATAGGACAAAATGTCCTCTACCTAGGGTCTAATATGAAAGTCTACAAAAATTGATAGAAGTTCTAAAAGAGAATTAACCCCCTGATACTATGGACCTTCTCTGAGGTTTATTCCTGGTTATGTGTACTTTCGGTAACGTAGAAAATAGGCAGATTACTTTTCATAAGAGATTCCCTTTCCCAGTCAGTAAGACAGCCTCCCCCCCCACCACCACCACCACATGAGACCTTCCTGTATCAAGTTCCTAATCCTGCCTGTTGGGTCAAGTTCTAATTTTAAATAATTATCTTTGTCCTGTAATAGTACCATACATTGTTCCTTATACTATACCTAATCTTGAACTATTATGCCCCCCCTTTATCAGCTTTTTAAAGTACAATAGATGTTCATTCTCTAATCTCTTCAAAGCAGGAAATTCAGTTGCTCAAAAAGAGCAGCTAACGCCGTTGGCAAAACTTTGAAACACCATATTTAGACACAATTCAGCTTGCATTTCATATATCTTCTATAGATTTCTTCTCTCCATTATTTATTACTGCAGAAATTCCCACAGAAAACAAGTATTTATCCCTTACAGTTCATATGCTTCTATAGCTTATTCCCTACTTGAAATTATAATGCTCTGTTGTGACATCACGCTCTGTTGCCATGGGAATAACAGTGATTTCACAAGTAGAGTATTATGACTTCAGGTTGGGAAGAAGCAATAGGAGCTGATGAACTCTCAAGGAAAAGCTACCTTGTTTTCTTGCATATGACCTGAGTAGTAGATAGCAGGGATAAGAAATACAGAGCTAATGAGAGATATAAGCTGCTTTGTGTCCAAATATTATGTTTTCCAAAGTTCTTCTTAAGGCTTCTGTGGCTCTTTGAATGTAATTCTCCTATCCATTTTGTTTTGTTATTTAAGTAAAAAAATCAATCTCCTAATTCACCAAATACATGTGTGTATCAGTATTAGATGGTATATCACACGGAGGTGTATATTGAGATTTTAACTTTAATCTTTGTGTCAAGATCTGATTCTTTTCCTGTGTAACCCCTAGATGGCGCTATCCCAGGGGCTACTACCCCTGCCTGATTTGCCACTAACAGGTTGAGGGGCCTGGATCCGATGGCAGGTGCCTCCACCCAGAGGTCAGGGTTTGCAATAGTTAAACTAACTTGGTCACAGCCCTCTGGGACACTGGGACCCCTTTCTTCCCACTAGTGGCCCACACAATATATCAGAATTACCTTCACAGTATACCTTACCCCCAGGACTGGTTCAGGCACTGGGACCTCCTGTAAAATAAGATACAGTGCAACAATCACAGTACAATACTTTAACATAGACAAATACCTCAGGCAGTATAACTTTTGCTGAAACAAGCAGCTCTGATTTATTAGGGGCTATAACAAGGACAGGGGGAAATCAGGTTAATTAGCTTATCACTTTACTCATCTACCTATGGCTCTGTGCACAGGCCTATCCCTACCAGTTACTGTCCCTGGGTACCCAAGCCCTAGTGGCTAGTCCAAACCGTGGCAGCTGGTAGGGGCCCTTTCACACAGAGAAAAGAAAAATTAGTTAAACAGTCAGCAGTACAGTAATTCCATTTGGATTCAATGCGGCAATTCAACAGGGAGCGACCCTGAATTAGTACTCACGACCTCCAAACAAGATAGGGTCCTTCAATGTCAGCAGGGCTACTCTTGAGCTCCACGAGACTCCTCACACATTTATATGGTAAACAGTCACAGGCAAAAGTCCTTTAATGGCAGCAGGATTCACTTGAGCTACACAAGCCTCCTCACATTTATATGGTAAAAGAAAGTACTATACAGGCAGGCTGCTTTTCTATCCCGATCGCAATTACTGCACAATACCCGGAGAACACACAGCAGATTCAGTTCCTGACAGACCGAGTGCAATTCAGCAATTTCTCCAGTCTTCTACAGGGTGAGCCTGGTTTCTACTCTTCAGATATCCTTTGATTCTCTTCACAGGATGGATTCAGTCCTAACAAGCAGTTACACAAGCTGCAGACCGAACTCTGGGCCTTACACGTTTCCGATTAAAACTGCACAAAAAGCACAGGGCTCCTTCCCTCTTCACTGCCAGAGCTCAACTGAAACTCCAGCAGACAAAACCGGGCACTTCCTTTGAGTTCCTCCCAGTTCTTGGCTGGATTGGCTGTCACTCACAATAGACTGCCCCTGTTGGTCAAAAAGGCGCAAGTCCAAACTACATCTCCCAGAGTCACTGCTCATACAATCCTCTTGTGGCTGGCTCAGATTACGAGTACAAGTTCTGAATCGTCCAAGGCACCATTTTAGAGCTACCTTAACCCACACTGATTGGTCCAGTTCAGCAGTTCAAAACTAGAATGGGAACTAGGCAAACACAGTTCTGACTGCAAAGAAGCAGGTTAGAAAACTGTATTTTCATTATTACTCTAAATGATTTCTGGCAAACAGTTACATCTTTCAGATAGGTTCCTTTGCACTCCTAGTGACTGCAAAATGGAGTGAATTGCAGCAGCTCGAGTGATACTCAAGCAGAGAAGCACACAGTCCCCCCATACAAACTAATTATGTCTGCAAGCAGACAGCTCTTAAAGAGACAGTACCAGAGGCTCTAAAAACACTCACTGATAAATGGCTTAAACGCCAAACACCATTCAGGCATGGAGCATTCAAGCAAGCTCCTGGAAGTCTTTTGGGAACCCCCATTTGCAGGGGGCTTACACCTGTAACACAGTATCTGTATAATTACAGTCTGGGTGGTTATGCAGAAAATATATTCGCCATAATTTCCTATAAAATCTATTTAAATTAAGTTTCAGTTCAAATTTTTTATTCTATCATAAGGACAAAATGTAAGGTCTCTACTCAGTAAACTTATTTCCTCTTTACTCAAAGGTCTATTAGACAGATTGAAAACTAAGTTTGTTTCCCTTGCAACCATGTCATCACATTGGCCCCTTAAACTTATTTTTGCCTTGAGTCCTTTTTCCCTCCTGCATTGTCTGTATCTCCTCCTGTTTCTCCTCATCCTTATGTACCCCCTCCTGGATCTACTGCCTCCTGGGACTGAAATTGTTTTGTATATTGATATCTTCTCCTGAACTCTTGGCAGAAAGGTTTTCTCCCTCTGAAATTGCCCCTTCCTAAACAAGCATTTGTCAATGCCGAATGTTTGCTTGGCATTGGTAGTGTAGGAGTTGGAGAAATGCAAAATAGGAATGGCAGTGAAGTATTGAACTGAAACCAACCCCATCACCACCCTGCAGAGACTGACAGGTATTGGGGTGTGCCTTTGGGTCGTCAGGCATAATGGCCATGCCATTTCACCACACCCTACCCTGCAGACACCAGCAAGTGTCATGGTGTCCCTTGGGGTCTTTGGGCCTTGTGCTCACCCCATTCCATAAGGAAATACGATGAGATGGGTGCAGTATGGGAGAATGGGGCAAACTTTGGGGTCGAAGAGTCCAAGGCACACCTCGATGCCTGTCACTGGCTGCAGGGTGTGAGTGGGGGTGGAATGGTATGAGCATTACAGGCGACAATCCCAAGTCACACCCCTGATGATTGTCAGTCTCTACAGGGTGGGGCGTTATGGCTGGAAACCCCAATGGCGCAGGCGTTCCTTGGTATTTTCACTCCAATTTTTCAACATGGGTTTTTTGTAAGCCCCACCTCATAAACAGTGGCAATATCAGTTCGTTAGCCGAAACCTGATTTTGCACAGCGACTATGCCATTTGGCAGCTCAGGTGCGAAAACACATTTTGAACAGGATGTGAAAAATGACAGCTGTACTGTTTATGAGGAGGTGTAAAAAATAGCAATGTTGAAAATCTGGAGTGAAAATATAAAAAAACTGGTGAAGTCACGAGCATGCGTAGAAACTGCACAATGCACACCCGTACTGTAATTAGTTTGGGGATTGTTTACAGCAGATTGTCAACACAGGCATTTTGGGACCTCCGCTCATGAACAGTGTCACTGTGATTTTCTTACTATGTCCCGAACACTGATTTCCCACAGCGACCACACATTATTGCGCCAGAAGTGCGAAAACACATTTCAGCCAGTGTGTGAAAAAAGACAGCTGTACTGTTCATAAGGAGGTATGAAAAAATGCCAGTGTAGAAAATCTGGACTGAAAATATTACAAATTTGTGAACTTACGATGGTGCGTGGAAACTGCGCAATGCTTGCTCGTAACACAGTCAGTTTATGGACTTTTGTCACCAAATTTTCAACATAGCCATTTTAAGACCTCTGCTCATGAACAGTGTCACTGTGATTTTCTTAATCTGTCCCAAACATTGATTTCGCACACTGACCGCGCCATTGTGCACTACTTGTGCAAAAACACATTTCGGCCAGGATGTGAACAATAACAGCTGTACTGTTCACAAGGAGGTGTGAAAAATGCAAATGTTGAAAATCTAGTCGTGAAAATATTGCAGATTCACGAGATTCTGACGTCGCGTAAGCAACTGCACAATGCACACTTGTAAAACAGTCATTTTTTGGATTTTTTCCACCAAATTTGCAACATAGGCTTTTTGAGAGCCCACCTCATGAACACTGACACTGTTGCTTGGTTAAACGGCCCCGAAAGGTGATTCTGCGCAGTGACCGCAAAATCACCTTTTGGGAGCTGATTAACGCCATGACAGTGCCAGAATTCATGAGGAGGGGTCCCAAAACCCCATGTTGAAAATTTGGTGCCAAAATTCCAAAAAATGACTGAGATATGCAGCAAAGTTGAAAAAATCCTATTTATTCCATTATACAGCTTACGGCATTTCCTAAGTTAAGTGATCGACTTTGAAGAGTGCAGACATGTTAAAGGTCCACGAGGATCATCACCGCCAGACTCGGAGGTAAGTATGGGGTGGGGTGTGTGGGGAGGCAGGGTGCACAGAGGCGTCATGCTGCATCAGAATGACTGTCACAGACAGCAGGACATTCATTGGTAGCGTGCCGTACTCAAAGGGAGAAGGGCATTGAAGTGGGGAGGCACACCTATGAAAACTCATATAGTGGCACTATGTTTCTTGCACATGCGTGCAAGCAAACATAAAAAGGTTGATCCTTGTTCTGCTGTTGTGACTTAGGAGCCTCACTATCACATGTATCAAGAGATAAGTCTGAGTCTCAATTAGAAACAAACCATGTATTCTAAGATGTCTTTTTGTCTTTAAACCAGCTAAAGACTTTATCTCAGTATTCATTAAGATGCCTTCTAATACAATTTAGTGGCTCTAATCTCTTCTTCAAAGTCATCCAAATTCTGATTGACCTTACCTAAGTCCACCGAGAGTTTATTCTTAACTTCTGTATGTACTAAAGTGATTTCTGTTTCTACCCTTTGTAACTCCTTTGGTATAGACTCTACTATAATAAGCATAAAGTGTCTGGAATTCACATTGCCCCATTCTATTTAGTCTCTAATTGCGTATCCACATAACCAGTATTAGGTTCCGCATGAGCCCAGAGGGCTCTTGGAATTCTCTTTTGTTTAAGATATTGTGTTAGTGTAAGAGCATGCTATCCTAATTCAATCTGTTTCTGCTTTAAGTATTCAAATTGATTTGTAACTGACCTAGTTGTTGAACCAGCAAATTGTCTCTTACTTTAAAGATTTCCAAAATTCTCTGTTCATCTGTATCTGAAATGTAGATAGGTAAAGATCTGTTGTCAGAAAGCTTATCCAATTATTCAAAGATACTCATTTGTATCCTGAAATGAATATTAAATAATCCAGGAAAATCACAAAATATGGATGAAAGTTATTAAATGAATAGCATAGGTCCAAAATAGTCTGCTCAGAAATATTCAGGAATCTCATA
Source organism: Neoceratodus forsteri (assembly GCA_016271365.2). Classification (NCBI taxonomy): domain Eukaryota; kingdom Metazoa; phylum Chordata; order Ceratodontiformes; family Ceratodontidae; genus Neoceratodus; species Neoceratodus forsteri. The sequence continues at coordinate 1,335,481,358 of CM057449.1, forward strand.
AGGGCAAGCCTCATCAAACCAGTTCCAGTCCTCTCCACGCGACCACAGAGAACTTCATATATTGAATCATAGCACTGTACCAAATCCACATCCCTTATGTGCTTCTCAGACCACTTCAGTCCTATGGGTGCCCTCTAGAACAAACACTGGCCTAGTGCTTGTTGAACATCAGTGAAGAGAGTTCTGGCTCAGCTCACCTCGGTATAAATGGAAATATATTATGAGAGAGGATCTGGATCCAGTCATGCCATCAAATTACACAAAACCAAACTGGATCAAAAAAGCCCACTCACCAAAGTAAGCATTAATTATTTCAAAATAGGTTTTCTTTATTTTTAATATTCAATCCAACCAGATAACACTCCAACCTTTTGGGGAAACCTTTCATTAGGGAAAACTGGCAGGTATATCTATAACAAAAAATACCTATTTTTTAGCTTAAAAAGTAACACTGTTTAACACAGTTTAATAAATAAGCCATGGTAGCAACCTGCACTCACTTTAAGAATAAACTGAGATGCATAGACACATTTAGTTCATTTTTATCTTCTGTTCCTTCTCTAAATCAATTATATCACTTAGTATATCTTCCTTCATTTATAGCAATACAAGCCCACTCACAATTTATTAACATGCTCAATATAAGTGTTCTTTTCTAGGGACATGGATATGTTGTTTATCCACACTGTCTGGCAGGTATCCTTGCCGCTTTAAATCTTGCCGGAAGGTCTTCAAGCTGGCTCCTCCCACCCACCCGGGTGGTAAAACTCTCGGCTCCGCCCCATGACGTCAGATCTTCCTTACTGCTTGGAAGCTCAGGTTCCCTCCTTAACGCTCTGCATATAAGACTGGTTCCTAATTCTTCGATTTTTCGAATTTAAAAGTTTTTTGCTTAAAAGACTTCGGTCTTCTCTCCCTCGCGGCTACGATGGACAAATCGACTCCCGGTTTCCGGAGATGCCCTTGCGGGCAGAAGATGTCTCGGATGGATCCGCACTCCACGTGTGTCTACTGCCTAGGCCTGGAGCACGACCCGCAGGCCTGCGACCTGTGCTCTTCCTTTTCGGCCAACATCCTCGAAGACCGTGCTGCCCGTTTACAACTGGGGCGTCCCGAGAAGCGTTTTCCTCTGGTGAAGTCAAAAGAGGCCCGGTCGGCCGGTTTCCGGGCGGCAGGCTCGGCGGATCAGCTCGAGCAGATGATCACCCTCGAAGAGGAGGCGGCGCGGGCCGCTTCTACCTCGGCTGCGGCATTTGTCCCGCTCTCTCTCGGTGCCTCTTATTCAGCTTCTTTTAAGGAGCTTTGTCTGACCCTCTCTACTAAAGGTGAGGGACCAACTTCTGCTGGACCGTTTTCTCGGTCCAAAAAGAGAGACAAGGGTAAGTCCCACCGTCGACGCTCTTGGGAGCTGGAAAGATCCCTCTCCTCGAGTTGTCGGCCATCGACTTCGGTCGACTGCTCGCCTTCGGCCACTGGTCTCACGGTGTCCCCGTCAGGCCAGTTGACCAAGACTCCCGTCGATGCGGTCGAGATTTTTCTCGACCCGTTGGACAGGTTGTCGGCAGGAGAAGCCAGAATCCCCTCTCCTGGTTCCCCGGTGAGGTTGAGGAACCCCGTTGGCTTGTCTATGCGTCCGGTTCCGGGCCTTCAGTTGAACCCTCCAAACCGGGGGAGTGCGGTTCCCGACACCTCGCACCGTCCTCGGAAAGTCGAGGTTCTCGGTCTCGGTCTCCGGACTTCTCGCGGTCCAGCCGATCCCACCATCATCGGCGGTCTCGGTCGGCACGCGTGCATGGCGCTGCCGCTCGTCCCTCCCTCCTCGGACAGGAGGCTTGCGACGTAAGTTGCGTCGACGATATGAAGACCTCATGTGTCAACAGCTCCTTCTGACCGGGAACAAGCTGACACTGTCGCCTTCTCCGGCCATTAAGTGGCTGTCACCGGAGCGGCCGAAACAACCCCTCGTTTTATCCGAGGAGCCTGTTCCCAGGCCGGTTGTTCAGCCAAAACCAGCTGCCCCACCAATTCCGGTGGAACCTCCGCCTCCACAGCCGTTATTTGGGGCTCCAACCAAGCATTCTCGGTCGGCTCAGGGACTGCCCCATAGGCTGTCTGTCACCCTCACTCCCGATCGACCTCGGCAGGTGGAGGGTGGCTCAGGCCCGAGGCAGCTCTTTGAGGACTCTTCCAAGTCCGAAGACGATTCCTCCCTTTTCTCCAAGCGAATGGACTTGGAGTCCTCAGGAGGACAGTCGGTGGACGATGGCCCTTCGTCCTTCCTGGGATTGCTTCGGCTCATCTCGGAGTCCACCGGGATGAAGCTCGAACCCGTTCTAAGCGGGCCAGGTATCCCCTCACGGAGATTCTGGACGAGGATTCCCCGGAGGCCTTTCGAGTGGCCGGGGCCATAGTGGGCCCGGCCTTGGAGCTCTGGCAGCGCCCTGCTTCCTGCCCTGCGCCCGGCCAGGATGGCCAGGAATGTCATGAGTCCCGGTTTCTTGTCCAGTTTTTGGAACACCCCTCGGCGAGGGGTTAGTTACCGACAGCGTTTTCCGGCGTGCCAGTAACGTTAGGGATGTGGACAAACCTCCCGACAAGGAGTCCAAGAAATTGGACTATGCCGGGCAAAAAGTCTATGCTGCGTCCTCCCTCGGCCTTCACCAGGCCAGTTCGGCCGTCCTCATGGCACATTTCTCTCACGCCCTGTTGGGCTCCCTGGACAAGGTCGTCCCTCATCTTCCCGCGGATCTGCAGACCACGGTTAGGCAGGTGTGGGACCAGGGCTGGGCAGTGGCCAAACAGCAGCTTCAGACTGCTTTGGACATTGGGGACTCATGTGCCAGGTCTGTGGCGGCCGCAGTGGCTATGCGTCGTCAGGCTTGGCTGAGGATATCCACCTTCACTTCGGATACCCAGCACAAGTTGGCAGATGTCCCCTTCTTGGGGACCGACCTCTTGACCCTGGGGTGGAAGGTCACCTGCAGAGGATCGGAAGTCGAATGCTACCTTGGACTCGGTCTCATCCGCTCAGAAGGACAAAGGCCGCAAACCACAGCCTAAGCCCTTTCATCCCTCTGCCCCCGCACACGTCCGGCCCAGCAACGTCAGGGCCAGCAGGCACGAGCTTGGCATCCCAAGCCCAAGCCGTCGGCTTCCTCCAACAGGAAGCAGGGAGGTAAAGGCCCAGGAGGTCCCTCGGCCGGTCCCTCCTCCAAGCCTGCCCAGTGACGGGTTGAGGGGTGTTGCCCCCAACCCCGTCACCTCACCCCAGGTTCCCTCCGTGGGGGTGGCGGCTCCGTCACTTCCTTTCCGCCTGGTCCGTTATTACCATGGACAGGTGGGTGTTGGAGGTGGTGGGAAAAGGCCTGCTCTTGGAATTCAAGCAGGCCCCGCCCTTCAGAGCCGTCGTACCTCGGGGGGCATTGGGATCCGCAGCCTCACTGTCGGCTCGCCGAGCCGACATCGCGCTCCTCCTCCAAAAGGAGGTAATCAGGGAGGTGGCGGACCTTCCTTCAGACCCGGGGTTTGTGTCCAGGTACTTCCTGGTTCCGAAACGGACGGGAACTGGCGCCCCATTCTCGACCTACACGACCTAAACAAGTTCCTAAGGTCTCGAACCTTCAGGATGGTCACTGTGGCTGAGATAATACCATCCCTGGAACCCGGTGTGTGGTTCTGCTCTCTGGACCTGCAGGACACGTTCTTTCACGTCCCTATCCGTCCGTCACATCAGAGATTCCTTCGCTTTCGAGCGGAGGGATCCCTTTTTGAGTTCCGAGCCATGCCCTTCGGCCTGTCTCCAGCTCCCAGGGTCTTCACCAAATGCTTAGTAGTGGTGACAGCTTTCCTGCGGCGCCGAGGGGTCCGGGTGTACCCTTACCTGGATGATTGGCTGATAGCAGCCCCCTCCAGACAGGAGGTGGAGCGGTCCAGAGATCTGGCCCTCCAGGTTTGCTCTCAAATCGGCCTTCTCATCAATGAGGCCAAGTCGGAACTCGAGCTGAAGCAGGTGATTCTTTTCATCGGGGCAGAGCTCGACTCTCTTCGAGCCAGAGCATGGCTCCTGGCGGACAGGGCCGAGGTTCTTTCCTCCTTTGCCCAATAATTTCTGGTTGGGCAATCGCGCTTGCCCGGGACTTCTTGCGCCTCCTGGGTCTCATGGCGGCCTGCACCAGCGTGGTCCGTTGGGCATGCTGGCACATGCACCCTCTTCAGTGGAAACTGGCCAGCCAGTGGTCACAACGCTGCGATCTATTGGACCAGCTAGTGACAGTGACCCAGGGGATGTGGAACGCTCTCCGGTGGTGGACCGTTCCAGTTCATCTGCAGGAGGGCATCCCGTTTGTCCGCCCCGAGCCGATGGTCTCTCTATCGACCGATGACTCTCTGATGGGTTGGGGTGCCCATCTGGGGGAACACTGGGCGCACGGCCTCTGGTCCCTGCAGGAGTCCCGATGCCACATCAACCTGCTGGAGCTCCGAGCGGTCCACCTAGATCTCACCGCCTTTGCTCCGTTTCTCCGGGGTCAAGTGGTCCGAGACCAGACAGACAATACCACGACCATGTACTATCTAAACCGCCAGGGCGGGAAGCGCTCCTTGCTTCTCTGCAAGGAAGCTCTCCGCATTTGGTCACTCGTACGCAGCCTGGAGGTGGATCTCCTAGCCATTCATGTGGCAGGAGCCTCCAACACCCTGGCCGATGCCCTAAGCCGGATAGGGGCTGCATCCCACAAGTGGTCTCTCCTGCCGGAGGTAGTACAAGATCTGTTCTCCCATTAAGGCATACCTCAGGAGGACCTGTTTGCCTCCAGGGAGAATGCGAAGCTGAGGCTGTTCCATGCCCGCCCCCCTCAGCAGGGCTCGCTGCAGGGGGATGCCTTCTCGAGGCCGTGGACCCCGGGCCTCTTCTACGCCTTCCCCCCATTTCCCTTGATACACAAGGTGCTTCTCAAAGCAAGGAGGGACAAGGTGCAGGTGATTCTGATAGCCCCAGACTGGCCCCGCCAGTTCTGGTACCCAGATCTCCTCAGCCTCAGCTCCAGGCTCCCGAGGCAGCTTCCAGCTCGCCCGGACCTGCTCTCAGTCAGTCAGGGGAAGGTGTTCCATCTGGACCTTCAATCCCTGCACCTGACGGCCTGGTTCCTGAGCGGCTAGAGTTCCAGGCCTTGGGCCTTTCCGACGAGGTCCTCAATGTAGTTGAGGCATCCCGTAAGGAATCGACCAGGAAATGCTATGCTTTCAAATGGAAGAGGTTTTCCATTTGGTGTCAGGGCAAGGGCTTGGACCCTTCCTCCTGTTCCTTGGCAAGCATCTTGGACTATTTATGGTCCCTTTCTCGTCAAGGGCTTAGGTCGATGACCCTAAGGGTGCACCTGGCACCCATCTCTGCTTACCGGGCGCGGGCCGGGGAGCAGTCGGTGGCTCAGGAGAAGGTGGTCTGGTGCTTTTTCAAAGGCCTTGATCACATTTCCCCTCCGGTGCGAGAACCTCCAGCTCCATGGGATTTACTGCTGGTACTGGCAAAGCTCATGGGCAAGCCATTCGAACCAGTGCACAGGTGTGAACTCTCTCACCTGTTGTGGAAGACCGCCTTCTTGGTGGCTATCACGTCAGCCAGAAGGATGGGAGAGCTCCAGGTGCTCTGCATCGAGTCTCCTTACCTGGTCTTCCATAGGGACAAGGTTGTCCTGCGCCCCCACCCGAAATTCCTTCCGAAGGTGGTGTCGGAGTTTCACCTTAACCAGGTGTTGACTGTGCCGGTGTTCTACCCCAATCACACCTCGGAGGCCGAATACAGGCTCCATACTTTGGACCTAGAAGGGTGCTCGCTTATTATAAGGAGCGCACGGCTGAAATTCGGGGAGAGGTTCGCCAGCTGTTTGTCACCTACGCTGAAGCTGCACCTGGCAGACCTGCAGCCAAGCGGATCTATAAGCAGGTGGGTCACCTCCTGCATAGATCTCTGCTATAAGTTGGCGGGCATGGAGCCTCCCAGAGGGATAAGAGCTCATTCTACGCTCATACTGCTGCATCGGTGGCTGCTTCCAGGGACGCCCCTATCCAGGAAATCTGCAGGGCTGCTACCTGGAAGTCAGCACACACCTTCATCACCCATTACCACATCAACCTTGAGTCATGCCGGGATGCTGGTTTTGGGGCCTCGGTTCTCCAGTCTTTATTCCCTAAGTAGGGGGTGTGTGCCTTGCCTCCCTCCTCCCGGAGAACTGCTAGGAGTCTGCCAGACAGTGTGGATGAACAACATATCCATGTCCCTAGAAATACAGGTTACTCGCCTGTAACAGAAGTTCTAGGAATGGTATATGTTGTTCATCCACACGACCCACCCAACCTCCCCGGCTTGGACGCACAACCTGAGTTCCAGCGGGCCAGATCTGGCGTCATGGGGCGGAGCCGAGAGTTTTACCACCCGGGTGGGTGGGAGGAGCCAGCTTGAAGACCTTCCGGCAAGATTTAAAGCGGCAAGGATACCTGCCAGACAGTGTGGATGAACAACATATACCATTCCTAGAACTCCTGTTACAGGTGAGTAACCTGTATTTCCACACTTCACTTTGTACTAAACAATGGTTACCTGATAGTTTAAATATTGGTTATTTCTTTTAATGAACTTAATATAACTACCACAAGCGTACCAAACATTCAGATCAGTTCAGAAAACCCATGTAGAAAAAGGGCTCCATATTTCCAATTACAGTATGCTCCCATGCTCAATCCAGCCATGCATATATATATCATAGTGTATGTGTTAAAAGCAGCCATCTATCACTGACTAAATCAAATGTTTTCTTGTATTAAATATCAAACTAGGACCCCATATAAACCTAAAGAAATGGAGAAACAATATTTTTAATTGTCTTCATGCTATATACAGCATTCTAACCACTGTACTATCTCTTTAATGCGCTTACCATTTCTTGGTGTGAAGTCCTGCCTGGCTCCTGCACCTGCCGCTTTTGCAGAGAGCAGGGAGCGGCGTGAAAGCTGCTGTGATTAGTTCTTAACATTATATAGCTTGCCATAACTAGGGATTTAATTATCATGGTCAGGGTTCTGATCTAGTTTGGCAAACGGGACACTTCATATCTGTATTTATTAGCTTCTAACATTGGTTCTTAGATCTCAACCGCAGGGAGCTGCAAACAAAGTTTAAGTCCCCAATGTGGGCTTATCTGTATGGAGTCCCGAGCTTCCGTTGCCTCCCCTCCCTCCCCCCTAGTGCTGGGTGTCTGTGGCTCCGGGTGGGAGTTGCACCTTGTGATCCCCGGAGTGTGGTTTGTGGCTGCAGCCATGTTTCTTCCACTGTCTTGGCCTTTTGCAGGTCAGACCAAGTTGTGGAGTGTTCTTCCATGCCTCTGGGTGGGGATGGTGGTCCTGGGTCCAGTTTTAGAGCAGCTGGGCTCTGGACTGCCCCATTTTGTAAATAAACAATTACTTTAACTAAGATGGCGGACCAGCACACAATGTGCATGTGCGGCAGCCTGGAGTGAGAAATTTAAAGGAGTGGCTGCTCCTTTAACGCAGGTAGTTTTGGTGCTGGCTGGCACTGCTTGGCACCCTTGTAAATAATGTAATTGGGACTACAAGTCCCGTAGGGCACCAGGGTATACAGTGAGTTTGACGCCTGTATGCATGGTCCCTGATTGGACCATAGTTTATGTGCCAAACTGATTTGTGGGGCATGAAAGGAAGTGCTAGAGGGAAATGAGGAGATTCATGAGGGAGAGAGCCGAGGAGGAGGTCAGAGCAGGGCATCCACCCGTTTGGCCATGTTGCCGGAGAGTTTGTTGTTTTAGAAAGTGTTGGTGCTGCAGTAAAGGGAAAACATGAAAGTGGTAGCTGCCTTTTCAGTGGAGCCCCAGTGCTTTGGGCTGGACTGCAGAGAATCCCTGAGGAGAGAAAAAGGGAAAAATGCTGTTGCTAAAACCAGAGACATGAGGTGAGGGGAGTCCTGGGTGTAGTGCCTAATCCTCGGAGGAGTGCTGCATAGAGCTAGCTGTGAGGCTTATGGCTGGGCCTGTTATGGCTGAGGGGATCCGGGTGCACAAGCTGGCGCTGGTATGCCCAGATTTTGCTAGCATCAAGGTGGCAGCCCATCCTCGGGTCATCTGGATGAGGTAGCTGCTGCATGCATAGGAGCTCCATGAGGTATGTGTCCAGAGGAGGCAGGAGGAGACCTGTGGGTTGGTCACTGGGGCAGGAGGCAGCGTGGCAGGCTGTATTTTGATTACTTGTGGTAATTCAACTGAGCCCCACAAAAGATGCTGTTCTGGGCTGGGATCACTGCATTAGGGATTTCTCCCCGGGTCTCTGGGATCATCATGGCAACAGACACCCTGGGATGCTCGTAGGGGGCATGGCATCAGTGATCAGGTGCGGGACTGTGTTTGAAGGGTCTTGCCCCTGCCCTTGTCATTTATGGTTTACCGCTCCGCTGATAAAATTGGAAACCCCATCAGCTCAAGGAGGCAGGAACCCGAAGTAAAACTATGCAGGAGGAGTGGAAGTTTAGCGGGGCCGTAAGTGTGCTGGGCACCCCTGTGAGGTCTGAGCTCCTGGTAAGAGAGTATGAAAATGGGAGACATGTTTAATGCTACCTGCTGTGTGGGGTTCTTATTCGACCTTGAGTTTACTGACTGTGTTTGGACTGTCTTGCTGTCTGGATATCTTGTGCAAATGTGACCCCTGGGTCCAGAGTATTGACTAACTGTTCATTGGGACCCCTCAGTCCAGAACACCGTTCAGCTTCTAATATGACCTCACGGTCCTGAGCAATCTGTTGTGAATTTCTGCTCCATGGAGTGACTGTTCTCTGTTCTGTTAACTGTTCATTAAATGGATTCAACGTTTTCTTCAACTTTGCTGTTTGCTTCTTGTGTTTGGAGAAACTGTTTTGCTGCTGCTAAAAGAAGCTGCTTCCACATCCATGTCTCTAGTGTGTTCCAGGGAGGCATACAGGACAGCGGGAATCAGAGAACCACCGATAAAGACATTGAGAGGCCTGCCTGGTGAAGACTCTCTACAAAGGCCTTCAGGTGAAGTGGGCAAGGCCATGCAGGTGCAGGTCAACATCTCTTCATCCCTCCTGTGTACCATCTCAGTGCCCTGAAGGTCTGAGGGCACCCCAGTGGAATCAATCCATCACCTGCAATACATGTGGAGAATTAGGTACTGTTTTTCCTGTCTTATTTCTGGACTGTTGTTTTCTGGGCTGTAATGCACGCCACCTTCCCCATGAACTTTAGCATCTCAATATACTCCTAGACAGGGAAGTCAGGGATGCTTACAACGTGGGGGCTCATCTGAAATTTGATTTTGGGGTGCCCGGTTGTTTGCGAACTCAAAATTTGTGGTGCTGGATAAGCTGTGGAAGTCCCCCAAATTGCTGGACTACTTATTGCACAAAAACAATAGCGCGTAAGACTGGAACATTTTTGTGCCTTTTCTGAGAGAGCTGCAAGTGCCTTGTTTCAGTCCGCGGCAGAGACTGACAAAAATATGGAGTTTTTGAGAGCAGCGACTGTACTGTGGGCATTGCCTCTTTTCACCCAGGGCTCGGGTAGGGGGTGGTTTGCCCTACGAATAATCAGCTCTCCATGTATTTGAGCTAAAAAGCAACTGATACAGACTTTTCAACTGTTTGTGGAAAATAGGTTTTTTGGGAGAAATTGTGCCTTGATGAAAAAAATGTGTGACTAAATGTCTATGCATTGTTGGTATAGAGTATGCTGATTGTTTTATTTTTAAAGTGCCATGTTAAGAATTAGTGGAACATGGTTTAAACAGTGTTAAGTGTTTTTAAGGGAAATAATGTTATTCTGGGCATGGTCAGTCAAACTGTTTTCTCTAGTTTAATGTTTTAGCATAAAATGTCAAGAATGAGCAAATAATACAGTAATGCTACTTTTGGGTGATTTAGTAACTATTGCTAGAATTTCTGTTTTTGCTAAAGTGTTCTCTATTTGAATGTCCGGGCAGTCCAACACAAGAACCTGGCAGCAGGTAAGGAGGTTTTAAGTGGTATGTTTGTTTGAATTTGGTAACTTGGTACACTACCATGTGAACTAAAAGCAATTTGTCTGTAGTTTTAGCGGTAAGTAGCCAGGAAAGGAAAACCTGAGATGCCGTCAGCCAGGCTAAGCTTCTGGTGTTCGTAGGCTTGGTTGGTGTGTGGCCAGGTAGAGATTAGTTGAAGGACTGGGGACGCTGTCAGTTGGGCCAAGCTTTGGGTCTTTCATGGGTCTGGTTGTGGGTGGCCCAGTAGGAATAGTGATTCCTGGGTGGTTTAGTGAGCCAGGTTAGGGTTAGGATAGGTAGTGATAATTTAGGTTTAGAGTAAGTGTAGTGTAAATAATAGTAGGGCAAGTCTTGGCTCACCGGGATGCCGAGCGTTTGGCAGGGGGAGTGTGTAAGCCCCCCAATGTTGGCTTACCTGTATGGAGCCCTGTGGCTCCGGTACTTCCCTTCATGGTACAGGCTGTCTGTGGCTCCGGGTGGGAGTCGCACCTTGCAACCCCCGGAGTGTGGCTTGTGGCTGCAGCTGTGTTCCTGACACTGTCTCGGCCTTTTGCAGGTCGGGCAGAGAGGCGGAGTGTTCTTCCATGCCTCCAGGCGGGGATGGTGGTCCTGGGTCTGGTTTTTTGGCTGCTGGGCTTGGGACTGCCCAATTTTTGTAAATAAATAATTAATTTTAACTAAGATGGCTGACCCGCTTGCAATGCACATGCGTCTCCGTCGGGAGTGAAAAGTTTAAAGGAGCAGCTGCTCCTTTTACCATGGGTAGTTCCGGTGCCGGCTGGCACCACTTGGCACCCTTGTAAATAGTGTAATCAGGACTACAAGTCCCACGGGGCACCAGGGTGTACAGTGAGTTTGGTGCCTGTATGCATGGTCCCAGATTGGTCCATAGTTTAGGCGCCAAACCAATCTGAGTGGTATAAAAGGAAGTTCTAGATGGAAATGAGATTCGTGAGGCAGAGAGCAAAGGAGGAGGAGGAGGTCGGAGCGAGGCATCCGCCCATGTGGCCGGGGTGTTTTTTGTTTTAAAAAGTGTTAGTGCTACATTAAAGGGAAAGCAAGAAGATGGAGGCTGCTTTTTTCAGTGGCGCCCCAGTACTTTGGGCTGGACTGCAGAGAATCCCTTAGGAGTGAAAGAAGGGAAAAATGCTGCTACTAAAACCAGAGACATGAGGTAAGGGGAGTCCTGGAGGTAGTGCCTAGTCCTTGGAGGAGTGCAGCATGGAGCCAGGTGTGAGGCTTGTGGCTGAGCCTGTTGTGACCGAGGGGATTTGGGTGCACAAGCTGGTGGTAGCATGCCCAGATAGTGCTGGGATTGAGGTGGCAGCCACTCTCAGGGTCACCTGGACGAGGTAGCTGCTGCATGCAGAGGAGCTCCATGAGGTATGCATCATGAGGCAGTAGGAGACATGTGGGTTTGTCATTGGGGCAGGAGGCAGCGTGGCAAGCTGTATCTTGATTACCCGTGGCATTTCAACTAAGCCCCACAGAAGAGGCCGTTCTATACTGGGATCACTGCATGAAAGATTTGCTCCAGGATCGCCAGGGCGACAGACTCCCTGGGATGCTCGTAGTGGGCATGGCATCAGTGATCGTGTGCTGGACAGTGTTTGAAGGGTCTCGCTTCTGCCTTTGTCATTTGTGGTTTACTGCTCCGTTGGAAATAAGGGAAACCCCATCAGCTCAAGGGGGCAGGAACTTGAAGTAAATCTGTGCAGGAGGAGTGGAAGTTTAGGGGGGCTGTAAGTGTGCTGGGCACCCCCATGAGGTCCGCGGTTCTGGTAAGAGAGTATGAAAATGGGAGACATGTTTAATGCTGCCTGCTGTGTGGGGGTCTTATTCGGCCTTGAGTTTACTGACTGTGTTTGGACTGACTGACCATCTGGATATCTTGTGCAAATGTGACCCCTGGGTTCAGAGTATTGTACAACCGCTCAGTGAGACCCCTTGGTCCAGAATACCGTTCAGCTTCTGATATGACCCCACGGTCCTGAGCAATCTGTTGTGAATTTGTGCTCCATGGAGTGACTGTTCTCTTTCCTAGTAACTGTTCATTAAATGGGATTCCCGTTTTCTGCAACTTTGCTGTTTGCCTCTTGTGTTTGGAGAAACTGTTTTGCTGCTGCTAAAAGAAGATGCCTCCACAGCCATGTCTCCAGTGTGTTCCATGGAGGCATCCAGGACAGCTGGAGCCAGAGAACTACTGAGGAAAATGTCAAGAGGACTGCCTGGTGAAGGCTCTGTACAAAAGCCTTCGAGTGAAGTGGACAAGGCCAGGCAGGTGAAGATCAGCATCTCTTCTTCCCTCCTGTGTACCATCTCAGTGTCCTGAAGGTCTGAGGGCACCCCGATGTAGCCAATCCATCACCTGCAATATCTGTGGATAATCAGGTGTAACCCCCCTGCAAATGGGGGTTCCCAAAAGTCTTCCAGGAGCTTGCTTGAATGCTCCGAGCCTGAGTGGTGTTTGGCATTTAAGCCATTTATCTGTGAGTGCTTTTAGAGCCTCTGGTACTGTCTCTTTAAGAGCTGTCTGCTTGCAGACACAATTAGTTTGTATGGGGGGACTGTGTGTTTCTCTGCTTGAGTCCCACTCGAGCTGCTGCCAATTCGCTCCGTTTTTGCAGTCGCTAAGAGTGCAAAGGGAGCCTATCTGAAAGATGTAACTGTTTGCCAGCAATCATTTAGAGTAATAACGAAAATACAGTTTGTCTAACTTGTTTTCCTTTGTAGTCTAAATTGTTTTGCCTAGCCCTCCATTCAAGTTTTGAACTGCTGAACTGGACCAATCAGCGTGGGGGATCTTTTAAAGTGGAGCCTGCTGCTGGCAAATCAGAAGTTGGACTCTTAAGCTGAGCCAGCCACAAGAGGATTGTATGGGCAGTGACTCTGGGAAATGTAGTTTTGACCTCGGCGCCTTTTTCCACCAACAGGGGGAGTTTATTGTGAGTGACAGCCAAACCAGCCAAGAACTGGGAGGAACTCAAAGGAAGTGCCCAGTTTTGTGTACTGGAATTTCAGTTTAGCTCTGGCAGTGAAGAGGGAAGGAGCCCTGTGCTCCTTTAGTGCGCAGTTTTAGTCGGGAAACGCGTGTAAGACCCCAAGTTTCAGTCTGCAGCTTGTGCAAGTGCTTGTTTGGAATGAATCCGACCTGTGAAGAGAATCAATGAGACCTGAAAAGTAGAAACCAGGCTCACCCTGTAGGAGACTGGAGAAATTGCTGAATCACGTTCGGTCAGTCAGGAACCGAATCTGCTGTGTGTTCTCCCGGGTATTGTGCAGTAATTGTGATCAGGATAGAGAAGCAGCCTGCCTGATATAGTACTTTCCTTTTACATATAAATGTGTATAGTGCTTGTATGGACTCGCGTTTCAAATCCCCTGTACAGTGAATTGAGTGCATGAAGCTGGAAGTAAACCCCAGTTTAGTCCAGACTACATCCATTTGCTCCAAACTGCATTGGGGTCCAGTCACAAAGACCTTGCCCACATGGTCTGTTCCTCCTGGCAATCCAGGACAACCTACCTCCCATTCACTTTTCAGTATTGGGCTGTGAGTGCAAGCAGGGTAGCTCCCTGCCATCGGTTTATCGAATTGCAAGTGTGTCATCTAATTGTTTGCTTTTTTTTCTTCTTCTTCACGATCTGAGCCAATCGGCTCCGGATTACAATTTGGGTATTGTGCGTCCATTTCCATCTTCAGGGCCCCAAATAGGCAAGCCTCTTATTGCCTGGGTACCCAGTAAGAGTGACATTTGGGACATTTGGGATTCTGAAATATGTGCACAGTACTGTGATTATTAATGCGTTTAAACTAATTAACCTGATTTCCCCCTGTCCTTGTTATATCCCCCTAAATAAATCAGATCTGTTTGTTTCAGCAAAGTTACACTGCCTGAGGTATTCGTTTATGTTAAAGTATTGTACTGTGGTGTTTGCACTGTATCATCTTGTTTTACAGGGAGTCCCCAGAGTCACGCTGACCAAACCAGTCCTGGGGGTAAGTGTATACTGTGAAGGTAATTCTGATATATTGTGTGGGTCACTAGTGGGAAGAAAGGGGGGTCACAGTGTCCCAGAGGGCTGTGACCAAGTTAGTTTAACTATTGCAAACCCTGACTTCTGGGTGGAGGCACTTGCCATTAGACCTAGGCCCCTCAACCTGTTAGTAGTTAGGCAGGCAGGGGTAGTAGCCCTTGGGATAGCGCCACCTAGAGGTTACATCTTGAAGGCACCGCTGGGATTAGCGTCCTCTAGTGGCCACATTTACGAATTACTGTTAGAAATAAATGGATATCCCAACAGAAGCGGCTGTACACCAGTTGGTGAAGTGGTGTACTGGGCAGGAGATCGACCCTCAAAATGCCATACTTGTCTTGGATATCCCACTGGGTACCAATCTGGACACTGTAGAGGGAGTACTCTTCAAGGTCGAATGTTTACGAGACCCTGTGGTGGGGGGGCGACAGGCTGATTTGCTCACCCAAACTTTCATGGCCCTAATAGAGTGTAAGGATCCTGTAGACAGTTCTAAAGTGCCACAGACTATTACCCCAGGGGAAACTCTCACTGCCTGGAGAGTGATACCCCCCCCCCCCCACTATCTGAAACTTTTGAGGAGAAATATGCTAAATTGTTGCTGGAGGAGGAAAAACTGTGGAGGATTTAAATAAACTATTATTGCCACCTGGGGCATTCCTCCCCAACACCCCTCCCTCCAGCACCCGTTATTGCTCCTCCTTCTGTGCCAGTGCTAGCCCCTGTGTTTGTACCTGCCATTAGTCATGACTCTTACATAGCTCAAAGTATTCTCTGGCAGCCCTACTCCAAATGGGGGTCGATCTGGAAACCTGGATAGACTCTGCTACCCTTGCAGTACAAGACTGGCAATGCTCCGAAGCAGAGAAAAGGGCCCGCATGGGGGAGAGCCTCCAGGGACCCGCCCGACGAGCTTTTTGCTCCCTGAGGGTCTCTGACCCTGACGCCAAAGCCAAAGAGTACCTAATTGCCCTTGAAAATGTGTTTGGGGACACCACTAGTGTTGAGGCCTTGAAATGGAAGCTCAGAGATGTTAGACAACAGCCGGGAGAGTTGTTATCTGCCTATATGGATCGATTAGAGGGAATCTTGCATACCATTTTTCGAAAGGGTGGTTGGACCTCTAGTGAAGTGGACTGGGTAAGACTGGATCATATACTGTGCTCTGCCTGGCACTCTAGCTGTGTGTTGCTCAAATTACAACTGCATCAGAGGAAAGCTAGTCCCTTGCCTTTCCATGTGTTGATGAAGGAGGTACGGGGAGTTGAGGAGGAGGAAGGTTTTTCAGATCCCTGTGCAGTTGTAGCTGCTACATCCCCTGCTTCAGGTGCAGGGTCGGACACTGATGGTCTGGAATCGCCAAAATCACATGATGGAACCCACGACCCAAAGGTCAGCCAAGGGGGGCCCAGTCAGAGAGGGATGGCTACCGAAGTTCTGCCATGGGATGAACTGCTAAGAGAGTGCAGGGAAATAAAAAACAGTCTCTTTATGAAGGCCACTCCTGCAAGTACAGGCTCCGACCCTCATCCGACTGCATCTGCTATGGGGTGGGAGTACCCACCCATGCATCTCCTACTGACAACAGCCCACAACTCGATGTCTTGACCATGGAAGTGCGGAATTTGATGAAATGTCTCCAAATGCTTATCACGCTGCAGACGGACATGGCACCAAGGTTTCCAGTTAGTAGTACCCCCACCCTGGCTCCCAGTGTGATGCCTCGGCCAGCTCAAAATCCAGAAATTATGTTTTGTTATAATTGTGGGAAGGATGGGCACTTGAAGAGAGAATGCTGGTCCCCAAAAGACACAAAGCTGTATATAGGCTACAAGTAGAGCTTCGGAGAACAAATCAGTGGTTAAGAGGTGCGCGAAATGATCCCAATGAGGGCCCCAAAAATGCTAACTCATGTCCTTTTGTGTCAAGGCCAGTTGCCCAGGCCCCCGCTACCGCCTCTCCAGAATGATCCAGAATAGTGGGTCCCTCCATAGAGACCACTGTAAAGGTGAATGGAGTGTCTACAAGAGCTTTATTAGACAGTGGCTCCCAAGTGACAAGTATGTTCCAGGATTGGTATCAGAAGCATTTGTCAGACATACCCTTACAACCATTAGAAGGACTGCATGTATGGGGGTTAAGTGAGAAGGCCTACCCTTATTCCGGGTATATCCGAATTTGGCTATCTTTCCCCACCTCTGTTGCTGGAGTGACCGAACAAGTAGAGACCCTAGCCTTAGTATGTCCCTCCACTGGAATGTATGGTGGTGTCCCTTTGTTGATGGAACAAATGCTCATATGTTTGGACGGCTGGCACAGTTGTGTTATGAAAAACAGGGGCCAAGGACTAGTAGAGCTTTAAGAATTCCGGCTTTAATTAAGAAGGCCTATGAGGCACAGAGAGATGCTGAAAAAGTTGAACCAGAGGAACTGGTCAGAATTGTCTGGAAGAAGGATCTTGAGTCTCTGATCCTGGTGCCAAATGCCCAGGGTACCTTACAGGGAGAGGTCCATATCAGAAAGGATGTTAAGAATAAAATATTAATGTTGGATGCACCAGGCGATAGAAAATTGCCGGAAGGACTGCTTGTCAAGCCTAGTATTTTGCCTGCTAGAGCCCATGCTTATGCCAGAAGGGTGATGGTTCAAGTTCATAATGTGTCTGACAGAGAGATTCGAGTAAATAGAGGTTGCACCCTGGCTAATGTGCATTGTGCAGACACTGCAGTGCTACTCAGCAGCAACAGTTTGGGGCAGCATGACAGAGTAACGCCTGACTTGTTTGATTTCGGTGACTCCCGTTGCCAGCTGAGTGGAAAGTGAGGATCAGTGAGAAGCTTGCCCAGAGAGACCAGGTGTTTTCTTTAAAGGAATGGGATGTAGGATGCGCGCAAGGAGCTGAGCACCATATCCGGCTGCATGATGAAAGACCATTTCATGAGAGGTCTTGACGCCTGGCACCTGCTGACATAGATGATGTGAGATGGCATCTGCAAGAGATGTCAGCTGCTGGTGTAATACAAGAATCCAGAAGCCCCTATGCTTCCCTCATTGTAGTAGTGAGAAAAAAGAATGGGACAGTAAGAATGTGCATGGATTATCGCACCTTGAACCAGTGGACTATCCCTAATCAGTATACAATGCCCCACATCCAGGATGCTTTGGACTGCCTGAATGGTAGCAAGTGGTTCTCTGTGCTAGATCTTCGCAGTGGGTACTGCCAGATCCCGATGGTCCCAGAGGACCGTGAGAAGACAGCCTTTATCTGTCCACTTGGTTTCTGTGAATTCATGAGGATGCCGCAAGGGATTTCAGGCACCCCAGCTACTTTTCAACAATTGATGGAGCGTGTAGTGGGGGACAGGAACTTACTAAAGTGCCTGGTATACCTAGATGATGTTATTGTGTTTGGCAGCTCACTGGAGGAACATGAGAGCAGATTATTCAAAGTATTAGACCGACTGGAAGACTTTGGCCTGAAACTGTCTATTGATAAGTGTCAATTCTTTCAAACATCAATAAAGTATGTGGGACACATAGTATCCACCAAGGGAATAGAGACCGACCCAAGTAAAGTTGAGGACTTGACCACCTGGCCACAGCCCAAAAATCTAAAAGAACTGCAAAGATTCCTGGGATTCTGTGGTTATTTACGTTCATCAAGGACCATTCAAGAGTGATCCGCCCTTTACTTAACCTTACTCAAGGGTATCCCCAACCCACAAAAAATACAAAAAGTCAGCATCCCTCAAGACTGAAAGAGTGTATTTTCATCCAAGTGAAGTATTTGGGGCCCGCTGGGCTCCTGATTGTGAGGCTGCTTTTC
Source organism: Neoceratodus forsteri (assembly GCA_016271365.2). Lineage (NCBI taxonomy): Eukaryota > Metazoa > Chordata > Ceratodontiformes > Ceratodontidae > Neoceratodus > Neoceratodus forsteri. The sequence continues at coordinate 1,335,499,260 of CM057449.1, forward strand.
ATGAGATCATGTATCAACTTACCCACGCTCCAGTGCTGGCCTATGCCGATCCAAAAAAACCTTATATCCTGCACACTGATGCTAACTTGCAAGGGTTGGGGGCTGTGTTGTACCAAGAGCACAAGAATGGCCTGAGACCAGTGGCCTTTGTCAGTAGAAGCCTGACCCAACCCGAAAAGAACCATCCTGTACATAAGTTAGAGTTCCTAACTTTGAAGTGGGCTATTGTTGACCAATTCCATGAGTACTTGTATGGGGCTAAGATTACTAGTAAAAATTGACAATAATCCTTTGACCTATGTGCAGACTTCAGCTAAGTTGGATGCCACTGGCCATAGGTGGCTTTCTGCATTATCTACATATGACTATGCTGTTGAATACAGAGCAGGCCTGAACCACATAGATGCTGATGCTCTCTCCTGGAGGCCTGTTCCCCAGAATGATTGGGTCAGACTGTCAGAACCTGATATTCGAGCACTCTGCCAGAAGTTTGACAGGAGGAACAAATGTCCCACGTGATGCAGTGGACTGTATGGTGGATTGTTTGGGACCCTCTGAGAATTGCATACCTGCTGCTTATTGCCACTTTTCTGCAATAGACATTGGTGCAGTGCCTCAGCTGGACAATGACAGTATTCGTCGGGCTCAATCATCGATCCCATGATCAAATCAGCTTTGAAGCCCTCTATGCAGGAAAGATGTGTCCAAATTACGCTCCACTGATTTGAGAACTGCATTGTTATACAAAGAAGGTCCTAAGTTGAAACTGATCAATAGACTGTTATACAGAGAAACAGTAGACAGAGGGGGACAAGTAGACAAACAACAACTAGTGCTGCCCACTGCCTTTTGAGACTCAGTACTGAGGTCCTTGCACAACCACATGGGGCACCTTGGTATAGACAGAACACTTGACTTGGTGAGATCCAGATTCTTTTGGCCTAAGATGGGGGCTGATGTGGAGCAACACATTCGAACTTGTGATCGCTGCTTACGGAGAAAGCTTTGCCCCAGAGGGCACCCCCCTTGTTAACATCACCACCAGTGCACCCATGGAGCTGGTCTGTATTGATTTTCTGAGTTTGGAATCAGATCAAAGAAATATTAATGTGCTGGTGGTCACTGACCATTTTATGAGATATGCCCAAGCTTTCCTCACCAAAGACCAGAAAGCATCCACTGTGGCCAAAGTACTTGTAGAAAACTTTTTTGTTCACTATGGGGCTCCACAAAGAATCCATTCTGATCAAGGGAGAGACTTTGAGAGTCGTCTGATCAAAGAGATGCTTTCTCTGTGGGGAGTGTGAAAGTCCAGAACCACTCCTTACCACCCCCAGGGGAACCCACAGCCTGAATGTTTCAACTGCACTCTGCTAGATATGCTAGGCACCCTACACCCAAAGGACAAGCCTAGATGGAGCCAACAAATTGGCACCCTGGTACATGCTTATAACTGCACCAAAACTGATGCCACTGGGTTCTCCCCCTACCGCCTGTTGCTTGGAAGAGAAGCTAGACTGCCGGTAGATGTGTGTTTTGGGGTCTCTCCTGATGGGGCTCAAGCTGACAACTATTTACAGTATGTGCAAAAGTTAAAGGCCCAGATCATGCGTATCAACTGGCTCAAACCATGGCTGCCAAAAGAAATCTGGCCAACAAAGAAAGGTATAAAAAAGCGAAAGCACAGGAACTCCAGGAGGGAGTTCGGGTATTGCTAAGAAATCTGGGACTGCATGGCAAACACAAGATTGCTGACAGATGGCGCCTTCTCCCTCACATTGTAGTGGGCAAACTAGATGATCTGCCAGTGTACAAACTAAGGCCTGAGAATAATTTAAAAGATGTGAAAACAATGCATAGAAATCATTTACTGCCCATTGGACAAATCTTGATTGAGTCTGAACCCTCAGAAGATGCCCCGTCTGGACCAGTGACTAGAGCTGCTGCTAAGAAAAAATCAAGAAAGTCTGCACCTACAGAAGCTGAGTTAAAGTGTTCCCCTCCACAAGTCCCAGTTGAGCATGACTGTCAGTCCATATCAGAAGAAAGTGAGTGTGACTTTGAATACCACCCTTCTTACGAACTGAGTCAATTGTTTCAGGGCAATCCCCTAGTCAGTACTGGAGATGAAGCTGGGCCTTCTGGACTGTCTAAGCCCCCAGCTTCGTCCCTGGAGCCAATGCTCCCAGGAAGTGAAGTGCAAAGTATCACGTCAGATGAAATGGAATCATTGTGTATGGTTGAACTGTTTGAGCTTTCAGGGGAGGAAAGTGATGGACTGGAACAGACTGGTGATATACCAGAACAAGAAGAGTATTTTGAGTGCCCTGACGGTCCACTGCCAGTGTCCGAAAGCTGTCCATGTGAGCCCAATGTTGAGGACTCAGAGATTGTAACTCCTGGAGCTGAAAGTGCCCCAAGTTCTAGCCTCTCTACCTCCATGGAGACTCCCCTGACAAGTGAGGACAATGCTGAAAATGAGGCTCAGAGTGCAGAGACTGTAACAGTTCCCCCTAGAAAGACAGGTCAAGCTGTAAAGCCTGTGGTGCACCTCAGTTATGATTCCCCTGGGAGGCCTGTGGACTTGCCTCTCAGTGTTGTCCATAAAGGAGTGTATGTGTCCCGCGCTCATTGCCCAAACTGACCATCAGTGCTAACTCCAAGTTACTTGTGTTGCCCTCTAGGTATGGTGCCCCTGCTCCATCCAGCCCCAATGTAGCTGATAGAGAAGGGCCCCCTCTCTTCAGGTTTTATGTACAAGAGGTAATAACATGAGTTATGGTACAATGTGTGTGTAATACTGTGTAAAGAGTGATGTACTGCAAAGTTTCAGAAATGTGTTTCTGTTAAAGTGATATACTGACTGATGATTACATGTATGAGCCTAATGTGATCTTGATGCAAATGTATATGGTTGCAATTGAAACTTATGGGGGTACTTGCTTGACGTGGACGTCAAGCTTTTTTCCAGGCCAGGAAGGGTGTAACCCCCCTGCAAATGAGGGTTCCCAAAAGTCTTCCAGGAGCTTGCTTGAATACTCCGAGCCTGAATGGTGTTTGGCATTTAAGCCATTTATCTGTGAGTGCCTTTTAGAGCCTCTGATACTGTCTCTATAAGAGCTGTCTGCTTGCAGACCTAATTAGTTTGTATGGGGGGACTGTGTGTTTCTCTGCTTGAGCCCCACTCGAGCTGCTGTCAATTTGCTCCGTTCTTGCAGTCGCTAAGAGTGCAAAGGGCAGCGTTCATTCTAGGAACCAAATTTGGTGGGTCAATGACCCACTGGCCACTGAAAAGGTGGGTAATTTCAGGAAAATGTGGGGTCATACATGACATTTCTTTAAAAAAATTGTATACAGAAAGAATTTTAACTAATGCGGCATCAGTATCATAAGCAAAGCTGATGAACTAGCAAGTGCAGATCAACTGGGAGGTGTAACTTGTGACTCAGAAAATAAATTGCATTTTATGATGTCAGAGATGGATAGCAGTTTACAAGAGAAGGCACTGATATCTCTGTCACTGCCGAGCATCGACGATCATAGGCCTCAGGCAACAGCCACAGTCTTGTGTGTTCATCCAGTAGTTGTGTCTGGAGTGTTCACAATGTGGTAAACTGTGAATTTTTGCCAGCAAAAAAAATAAAAAAGCACCAGATGAGACCCTTGCACTCTTATGAGAGAGAGAGAGATAAAAGATAAGAGATATTTGATCATTTTGGAAGAATACACAGGCATTAACAGCCCTAGGAGAGTCCTGATGGCAGTTTACAGTAACAGATCTAACATACAGCCTCCCTCAGCTAACTATAAGATCCCTATTAGTTTAATATAAGCCAGCCGCAGCATGATATCAAGAGGATAAATTAAAATATCAGTCACAGTTAGGTTATGTGTACTTATAAGTCAGTCAGTGCAGTCCCCATGTTGGAATAACCGCCTCTGTTTTTTTTCCCTCCAAATATTGATTGCAGAAAGAAAATCAAATTCAGCCTGGCAAGGTCCCTCAACTGCAACAGTCAGCAGATCATTGACTCTAGTAGCAGACAGTCTATTTCTTATGCTAGTTTTTACAATGTTCTGGGCACTGAAGCCCCTCTCACAGTCTGCTGTATGGACTGGGGCAGTTAATGCCAATGCAGCCAGTGTCAAAAGATTTGGGAAGTCTGACTTATGATATTTGATTATGAACCCCCAAAGAGTTTGCATGTTATCCCTCGGGTATCCCTCTCTCACAACAAGTGGCTTACGCAGTTCCCATTCTGCTTTGGTGCAGTCTGCATCCACAAGTGGCGGTGCCACTGTCTCAAACTGTTTGTGTTTCTGCTCTTGACCGTAATGATCAAGCAGCACGTGAATTTGTTCATTTCCCCAGGTTTCAAGATCGTCTTTAGAAAGGCTGCTGACAGGCCAAAGACCCAGTACTCCAGAAGCAGCCAACTTGTTTCTGTCATGCCCAGGGAATCTGTCTTTTAAATTTGCAACCAAATGGTCAATGAAATGGTCCTTGATTGAAATGTTTTTGCCTCCCCTTAGTATGTGATGCCCCTTGAACACCAGCCTTCCCTCCTCATCTTCCTGGATATCCTTCTCCACTTCATGTAGATACATTTTTTCCTTTGTTCCAGATTTTATTTTTTCTAAATCAGAGAAGCACTTCTCCAGATTGACATGGACCATTGAGATGTCCAGATCTCTTTTCTGAAACACTACACTAAGCTGGGTAATTACAGCAAGTACATCCATTAGCATGTAGGTTGACATTATGTCAGTGTCAGTGGCTCAGTAGGTAGCACACTCGCCTCTGAGGCCGGGAGATCAGAAGGCTGTGGGTTCAGTTCCCACATCTGGTACTTGGGTTAATATCCCAGTACTGACACTGTAATGCAGCATGTGAGGGGTGCTGCATTTCTGAGGTGCAGTCTTTCAGATGAGACGTTAAACCGAGGTCCCATCTGCCTGGACTGGTGGTAGTTCAGGTGGATGTTAAAGATCCCATGGCACTTATCGAAAAGAGTAGGGGAATTTTTTATTGCAAAATACACAACAATCGTAATGACACACTCCATTTCAGCAATTGCCAAACATACATATATACAAACATTTTCAAAAGAAAAAGTATAAAAGTACCCTCTTCAATATCTCCCTCCCAACCACACTCCAATACACCGTTTGAAAGACAATATAAAGGTAAGACACCCGAAAGCCCCTATTCACCATATTCAATTTTCCCCTTTTTCATCTCAACCATGCAATATGTTTCAAAATCCTGAAAAATATTTTTCCAGCATGCATTATTCATATTGTTTTTGTTTTCCACTGCTAATTCAATACGACTAAAAGAACATTATTGGGCAGAATAGTATGTTGTAAAAGAAAACTGACATCAAAGCCTGCCAAGGTGATACTTGATACAGGCAAATATCAAATTCAGTGTACTTGGGTGATATCTTGTAAAAACCTGAATAGTCCCCAGGACAAGACTCTGATAAGAAATATGAATCAAAAATCCCCATTCCCACCGCTTTGCCAACTCAAACCAAAAAGACTTAACATACACGGACAAAGTAATAAAAAATGTTCTAAGGTTTTCAATTTGATCTAAACATCCTGGTCTATACACATTGATCCTGAATCTGTTTATGTTTTAAGTACCCTGACTCCCAACCTCCCATGGCAACAAAGCCACAACACATCCCACATACTGGGGTATCCTATGATCCATCAAGAGACGTAATACTTGGGACAATTTTGTAGGGGTACACAAGGAAAATCCACTTGGGCGTAAAAAAATTGAACATAATTTCTGCATAAAATTCTTTCCTGGGAATGTCCTGCAGTTGGGCTTTTCCAATTTCCATTCCGCGTAGTTTTCTGACTCGGCATCCATAGGATGGGGCTAAACCATCTTTCCTCATAAGGGAACCCCCTCCTTCCCAAAATGACATAAAGGGTGAAAAAAAGTAATTGTGTCCAAGCCGACCAAGGATGATCCTGAGGTTTAACCCTAGTTTGAAAGGCAGCAATCATGAAAAAGGAATGAAAAAATACCACTGGATTTATCATCCCTACACCCCTTGATTCAGTTTTAAATCGTAAAAGGCTCTTTTAATTTGGATTCAACCACTACCCCAAACCATTTGAAAAAACACACTATACAATCTAGTTTCTAAAGCAACTGAACTGGGAAAATTGCAGCCACATGTAAAAAATAGGTAGTAAGAACTTTTTAATAATCAAACTACTTCTTTTGGAAAAACCCCAGGATTTCCATTGCTGTACTTTTTTTCTCTGCAATAACAAAGCTTTTTCCCAGTTTAAAAGGTTAAGTCCCTTTACCAAGTTTAGTCCCAAAACAGAAATTTTATCATTAACTATAATACCCCCAATATTCTGACAGACCATATTCTCCCAACCCCAGACAATTACATTTTCTAAGTTTAGTCTCATACGTTTAAATTTGCTAAACTTTCAATCACTTGGATAGCCTTAACCCCTGAGGTGACATCGCTACCAATAGACATATATCATCTGCATATGCAGAGATCTTCTCAGCTGGTAAAACACAGAGGCGATAACACCGTATTGACCTGTTGTGCTCAAATTCTCTCAATACTGGGTCTAATGCAAAGGCATATAGTAGCAGGCTAATTGGGCAACCCTGCCTAACCCCTGCTTCATCTGTATCTCAGAACCTACCACGTATTAATGCATACACAAAGAAATTGCATTGCAATATAAAGTGTGAACATATTGCACAAATATTTTTGGAAATCCATATTTCAATAACACCTGGAAAAGAAAATCATGAGACACTGAATCAAAGGCTCTCGCCTGATCTAATGCCATAATAAAACCAGACAGTTTTCCTTGACAGCCAAATTCACATATATCTCGTAATAATCTTAAATTCTGCTGAATTGATCTATATGGAATAGCACATGTTTGTGCCGGGTGAAGCACCCTCTTAGCCACCTCTTGCAATCTTTTACACAGGATCGAGGAAAGGATTTTATAATTCTGTATTCAGAAGACTAATTGGTCTCCAATTACCCAGTTCTGTAACATCCCCTGTCTTAAAAATAAATGTTAAATAGCTAGATTAAATTTTGAATCTCAAACCCATATTGTAAGATGTCATTGAAGACTTCTGTTAAAATACCACTCAGGTCATCTGCAAAGGTTTTATAAAATTCATTAGTCAACCCGTCTAACCCTGGTGATACCCCTACCTTCAAAGGCTCCTAGTTCCTGTTGTACCTCCTGAAAGTAATAGGTCTTTGCAGCATTTCTACTTCTACCTGAGAAATATATGGAATTGGGAAATTAAAAGCGTCTTCCACCCCAAGGTTGAAACAAAACTATTTCCAAATTGGGACACCACCTTCTCCTCCGCTATAACAAGCATTTCTGCCACGGAAGATCTTAATTCTCCAACAGAATTTCTGAGCCCTAACATCCTCTTTTCTCAGTCTTAGTCTTACATACCTTATCGGGTCTTGAAAAGGTTGTTGGTGAGTGCAATTTAAAACCAGCATGAATAGATGCAGCCCTATGATATTGATAAGTAAACATTTTTTTTCACCCTTTTAATCTGGGACTGAATCTCTGCATCCTTACTTCTAGAATGAGACCGTAATTTATAATATTGATTTGAAATTCTAAGTATTGTAAATACTCCTTGAACCTTTCTATTTCCATATGTTATAAAGAAATCCTATCGTCAATTTGGTATCTGACCACCAAGAAACCCAGTCTAAGAAAAATACTGCTACTGATTTACGGCAAACCATAAAGTTTTAAATCGAGCCAACAATCCTGCTTCTGTCAGCAACCGTGCATTCAACATCCACCTGGCCTGCAAAGCTGGGAAAAAGTTGGAATCTGATGTAGACCTACGACACTGCATAACACCTTATGATCAGAAAAATCATATGAAATTACTGAACATTCCACCGGAGTTAAATGATAAGATAGAAAAAAATAGTCTATTCTCGTCTGAAAAGATGCCCTTTTATAAGTAAAACCCCCTTTTTCATGTAATTCTCTAAAAGCGTCCTTTAACTTTGCAACCCCTATAGTTTGCGAAAGAGCATGTGAGTCACAATAAGTTTTTTGCTGGACCCCGTCTCTTAACCGAACATCTAGGCTGCAATTCATGTCTCCTCCCCAAACTATATGTTTTGAGGAAAACAAATAAGGTTTTACCAAATTAAACAATGCTATCCTTGCGGTTTGACTTGTGGAGCATAAGTATTAATTAATCTAAAACACAATCCTTTTAAAAACAATCCAACAACAATACCCTACCAGGCAGGACATCAATCAGCCTTGTTACCTGAACTGCTGTGTTGAAAATAATATCCTATTCCGTCTGCCACATCTTCTCCGAATGACCAGAAGGACGGGCCTTCCACCATAGCTTTGTAATCTGAGACACCTCTGACAAAGAAGAAAAGTGAGTCTCCTGTAAAAGGATCACATCTGCTTTCAATTCTCTGCAATACTGTAGGTAATAAGCCGCCTCTTATAACTCTTAAGGCTACAACAATGGGGATATAATCTTTAAACAGGCCATATTATGCTTTGGTCATTTATTCACGCCTTATCTTGTTTCCTCTTTCTGCTTCCTTTTTCTTCTTTCCTTCTAACACTTCCAGTCCCCTCTTCTTCAATTTCCATGTTTAAGCTCTCATCTGTTTTAACAAATCAGAAACTCCTTCCCTTCTAAGTCTGCTAGAGCTGTGAAGAATTCTGAATCAAACACCCCCTCCTGTACGACTACTTGCTCTCATTACCCTCCTTGGAGTCTGAAAGGGAATTTCCTTCTCAGGTTCCCTTGTCAGGTCATCCGTGTTTTCAGTTAAGGAATCTGCCCTAGAAATGGGGGGAGGGACTACATTCTGTTGCAAAACGACCCAGTGGATCTTATTTCACTAATAGGAGACTCTGATATTACGGGAGGCGTCCCTCTTTCAGTTTCCCTTCTTACTATGTTTTTTACACAGGATTGAGTAGGCTCCCCCCTACATTGGGCTTGCGAAATCAGCTCTTCTTTATTCAATCCCCTTGCCTATTCTGCTCCGCCCAAGGACACTGATAGTAGACATGTCCTAAATCGTCACATAAATTACATTTGAATTCATTCCTACACAATTCACTATCATGGTCCAATTCCCATAAACACATTTCACTCTACTCATGCACTGCTCAAATGCCTATGACTACCACATCTATACTACTTTTGGCTGGCCTGGGTAAACAAACCCACGATCTCTCCCCAAAAGAAGCTATTTGGGACATGTTGTATTTCATTATTCACCATAAACAATTTAACTTTAAATTTCCATGCCCCAGTCCAAATGTTTTCAGAGTCTAGGATAGGTTCCGGAGAGCCTAGCACCTCACATTTCTGTTTTAACCAAAAACAATATCCCCACATTCACTCCTCATTCCTAAACATTACATTCACAGTTTTAAAAACTGGTTTAAGTAATTAGAGCGCTAAAGGGTGTCCATAAAGGTAACATTTTACAACTATCATATTTATACCAAAATTTTTCAAGACTAGCCATTTGTTTAAAGCTTACATCAAAGTATCCTCCCCACGAATGTTAATTAAAGCATAGATATCGAAGGCAAAAGTTCATAGGAGTCCATCAATAATTTTCTGCCACATATACCCGGTCCGGTGTTCAGGTAGGCCTCCCATACTCATCTGTAGACAACGCTTTCTTCTTGGGGCTTGCTCCACCTTATTTCTTTTAAAGGTCCGCTTAAAAGTGGGCCCCTCCTTCTTCCTGCTCTTCTGGCCTCAGTCCATGCAAACTTTCAGCAGGAGAAACCTCCCTCCTCTGCTTAGCTGATGCCCCTGCCCGGCTTAATGCCTGGTCCTGAGAAACAAGTCCATTCAAAGCCAAAGACTCACCGCTCACCTGTAGGTTCTGTCCGATCCCTCCGTTGCCCCTGAAGAAAAAAGACAGCCACTCTGGGTCCGGTATCCATCTGCGCGTCTGCCTGCGAATCCAGCCCGCTTGAGATATGGCTGATTCAGCTGACCAACGGAGCTGGGCCCTGTTTCCTGGTCCGTTCCTCCAGTCCCACATGCAAAACCGGCCGACTGCTTTCCTTCCTCCATTGAGTTACCCCTTTCGCGATACCGAGACTTCCTCCTTTCCTTCAGTGAACTCGTTGATCCATGGCGCTTCCACCCTCGCTGTACGGGTAGTACCTCTGCTGTGCGCCGATCGCCGTCCGCCTCCTTCCTCCACAGCGTCTCCTGCCATGCTCGACCTCGGGCTGGCTCACGACTGGCCCTCCAGAGACTCTCCAGGCATTCCGGTCTCTACTGTAGCAGGATCCGACGCAGGCCTCGCCTGCACAATCTCCGTTAAGCATAGTTGTTGAGTAACAAGAACCTGTACTTCCTCTGATGCCTCCGTTTCCATTTCTCCAACCGAAGCCTCCATGCTCCACACAGAATCTGACCGCGCAGCCATCCTCTGGGTCAGCAGCGCCTCCGAGTAGGGGAATTTCCCCGGTGTCCTGGCCAAATTTCCCTCATTCACTAAAAATACCACCGACAGCTTGATCAAGGTCAGTTGGCATTCATCTGTATCCCCCCCTCCCCCGGGTCGTGCCTGAAAATAGGCAGGATTTGTCTAGTGCACTTACCCGGTCAACAAAAGCTAAATAAAATAAAAATTATAAAGTCATATTTGGACATTTTTAAGGCATAACCTTTTGCTCTAGCATCTATCTCACTGCAGAAAAAAGTGAGAAGGGAGTCTAGAGTGTGATGAACGGTCTCAACCCTTGTAAACTGCTATCCACCTCACATCATGGACCTCCTTCACTTTTAGAGTTGGTTCCTCCAGCATTTCTTGTATTTGTTTTAGTTTGTCAACTCTTTTGGCTGATCTTTTAAAATGGTAGAAAATACCAGTTAGCACCTCTTGGTACTCTTTTAGGTGAGGACAGAGTCTACAGCTTGTGAACTACATAGCGCCAACCCTATGAGCAACACAATGTATATTTACTAGCATTGGGTTTCACGCAACATGTGCCCAGTGACTCCCTCATCAGTCCCTGTCATGACTTTTGCTCCGTCACTTCCTAATCCATTACTTTTTCATGCTGATTTTTTCCTGGCTAGGAATTGCTTTTAATTCTTTAGCTATCCCTGCTCCAGTGGCATCAGAGATCTGTAAGTTCTCTAGAAAATGAGTAGATGGCACAAAACTTTCAGGATCAAGCACTCTTGCATACAATACTAGTTTTTTGCGACAGTGATGTCTGTGCTCTCATCACAAATTAATGTGATGTATGGGCTATTTCTAATTTTCTACTTGTTTCCTGCCTAATTACAAGGCTATGCATTCGAGGATGTCATTGGCTGTAAGATTCTGATGGGTATGAGGCATTATTGTACAGACAGTTTGTCAACAAAGGACAGTCTAAACTAGACAAAATTCCATTAAACTTGTATATTTATGAACTGGCAAGTTTTCTTTAGCCATCCAATAAACACTCTTCATGGCAACTAGAATAGCTTGTTCTTTTTCAGATATAGCTTTTCTGAATGTATGCTGCAAAGCCCCCTGCATATTTTCAGCTGCCATAGCATCTCTGTGATCTGCCGAGTCAGCATGCCTAGTCAAGGTGCTTGTCCTGAAATTGTCAGTGCCAGAAGTCAGAGTATTTTTTTCTTTCTACTGATGCACACAGCACAAGTCATCACATTTTTTCTGAATTATATCTCAACCACCTGTACATTGTGAGCCAGCGGCCCTGAAAATTACATTTAATACTGGCCACATGAGACCGGCTACTGAGTAGTTCACAAGCAGCAGACTCTGCGTCTAAATCAAGTTGGCTAGTACTGTCACCAGGTCCCAACTGTGTGTCTGCCACAGTGATGGACAACACAGTCTGCTTCTCAGAGGACAGAACTGGCACCACATTGCTCCCATTTGAATTTTTAGAAGACCCTGATCCTGATGCAGCAGTACATAGTCTCTTAGGTGCAGAAGACCTGAAAAATGTTTTAATGTTCACTTGTTTTTTTGCCATGACTGCTTTTTTTTACAAAATCTCAGCAGGCCTTGTTTTTTATATTCTTACGAGGAGGGTGACTGAGAAAGTAAGTAAGAATGCCCAATAATATGGTTGACGTGTCTGTGTCACTGACAAAATGTTTTAATAAAAAACAATTTGACAGATGTCTGTGTCTGACTCTTTTATTTTATTTTACACCATATGCAAACAAGGTAGTACAGTCAGAGGGAATTCAGAACTCTAGCAGTCACTGTCTGCTTGCAGCTCCTTTATTTTTCTGTCCCACCCACCCTGCTTTTTCCTAAAATTAAAGTTTCTGCGCTCTTATTTTTCCTTTCTTTTCTATAGCAATGTAATTGCAGATATGTATATTTTTTTAACCGTTCCTTGTAATAATGCAACTCTCCACTCCAAAAATGTGTAGACGCAAAGACAGAGCCCTGCCCCTTGCTTCTTTACTTCAAGCTCACTAACATCTCGCCTCTTATAAACTATTAAAGTTAACAAAAACACACTGCTTTCCTCTGCTTTATTTCTTTTTCTTGTTTTCTGTTCACTGTGACTTAACTGCCACCTTTTTAAGTGAAAAGGAAATTACTACAGTGACAGCCCCCTCCACTGCTCAAGTGTTATAATTGATCTATTTTTTTGTTTTTTTCTATTTTTTTTCCTTCAGTTTTATCAACAGTCTGAGACTGCTGTGGCTTTCCGTGACAAGAACCCCGACCAAGTTACTTCACACACTGCACAGCCACCGACTGATCTATTTTATTCAGTGAATTCCTTGCTGATATTTAGTTCTTTTAGTCACTTGACTTGTTGATGAAGTGACCCTTCCTACCCCTGTTGTCTCATATTCAAATAACCTCCCCTGTTCTCCTTAAGATTAAGCTGCAGTCATCACTGTCCACAGTTCTTAGACTCAATTCTCCAAAGTTTTCACACACACCCCCCCACACTGAACACACACACTGCCTCCACCCAACCACTGATTTTTAGGAGCTTGGTCTGCCTGGAGATCATTAAGGCAGAGACCCCCCAATCAGCCCTGGCTCCTACTAAAAGTACTTGCTGCTGCTTAAAGCCAAAATCTTTTGCCAAATAAAGTTATCGACTGGTGTGGCTGTTAATACAAGAAGCTGTAATAGCCTAAATGTTAACTGAAGATCAAGTTTGAAGTGAGAACTGTCGCTCGATGGGAATGTGCTGCCTGCTTACTCCACGTGTCTCCAACCAACTGCGCAAGCAACTGTAAACCGCGCGGTCTTGGTAGCTCAATCTGTACCATGTGATGCGTCTCTGTGCACATCACATGGTACAGATCGAAAGCGCCTGCCCATCAAACAATTTCAACCACTCCGTGGCTGATGAAGGCACTAACTCCTGCCCCAATCTGCCCATCTCGGGCTGGTGATGTGTCTTCTCCAACGGACCTAGGGGCACCAGTACTGTGAGAGAGAGACACTGAGAGACACGCCCCCCCAAAGTGCGTTCTTGCCTGGCACAGTCTGTCAGTGTGCCTCTCAAGCTCATGGAGGACGAACTCCTCCAATCTACAGCTGCTGAAGACTGCAACATGCCCCCAGCCCCAAGGGTATTCTTCATTCAGCAGCGCTCCATCCTCGTCTGTATTGCTTTAAGGGCTTGCGTTCGGTACCTCCCTAAAATGCCTCCGGGATAAAAATATACAGTCACAGACTCTGACTGTCGTGGCGCGCGTGCACTGAGCGCGAGTCCTTAAAGCAACACAGACGCGCCTAAAAGGCTCACAGAGCAGTTTAAATAGTGGCCAGTTTTGCCACCGGGCACGCCATTGGCACGACACCACGGCCTGTAATGAACACTGAAAGGGAGCCTATCTGAAAGATGTAACTGTTTGCCAGAAATCATTTAGAGTAATAATGAAAATACAGTTTGTCTAACTTGCTTTCCTTTATAGTCTGAATTGTTTTGCCTAGCCCTCCATTCTAGTTTTGAACTGCTGAACTGGACCAATCAGCATGGGGGATCTTTTAACGTGGAGCCTGCTGCTGGCAAATCAGAACTTGGACTCTTAAGCTGAGCCAGCCACAAGAGGATTGTATGGGCAGTGACTCTGGGAAATGTAGTTTTGACCTCGGCGCCTTATTCCACCAACAAAGGGAGTTTATTGTGAGTGACAGCCAAACCAGCCAAGAACTGTGAGGAATTCAAAGGAAGTGCCCAGTTTTGTCTACTGGAGTTTCAGTTTAGCTCTGGCAGTGAAGAGGGAAGGAGCCCTGTACTCCTTTAATGCGCAGTTTTAGTCGGGAAACACGTGTAAGGCCCCAGGTTTCAGTCTGCAGCTTGTGCAAGTGCTTGTTTGGACTGAATCCGACCTGTGAAGAGAATCAAGGAGATCTGAAGAGTAGAAACCAGGCTCACCCTGTAGAAGACTGGAGAAATTGCTGAATCACGCTCGGTCTGTCAGGAACTGAATCTGCTGTGTGTTCTCCCGGGTATTGTGCAGTAATTGCGATCGGGCTAGGGAAGCAGCCTGCCTGGTATAGTACTTTCCTTTTACATATAAATGTGTGTAGTGCTTGTGGGGACTCGCATTTCAAATCCCCTGTACAGTGAATTGAGTGCATGAAGCTGGAAGTAAACCCCAGCTTAATCCAGACTACATCCATTTGCTCCAAACTGCACTGGGGTCCAGTCACAAGGACCTTGCCCACATGGTCTGTTCCTCCTGGCAATCCAGGACAACGTATCTCCCATTCACTTTTCAGCATTGGGCTGTGAGTGCAAGCAGGGTAGATCCCTACCACTGGTTTATTGAATTGCAAGTGTGTCATCTAATTGTTTTTTTTTTTTTTTCTTCTTCATGAACTGAGCCAACCGGCTCCGGAGTACAATTTGGGTATTGTGCATGCATTTCCATCTTCAGAGCCCCAACCGGCTGCACCAAATAGGCTAGCCTCTTATTGCCTGGGTACCCAGTAAGAGTGTCATTTGGGACATTTGGGATTCTGAAATATGTGCACAGTACTGTGATTATTAATGCGTTTAAACTAATTAACCTGATTTCCCCCTGTTCTTGTTATATTCCCTTAAATAAATCAAATCTGTTTGTTTCAGCAAAGTTACACTGCCTGAGGTATTCGTTTATGTTAAAGTATTGTACTGTGGTTTTTGCACTGTATCATCTTGTTTTACAGGGAGTCCCCAGAGTCATGCTGACCGAACCAGTCCTGGGGGTAAGTGTATACTGTGAAGGTAATTCTGATATATTGTGTGGGCCACTAGTGGGAAGAAAGGGGGGTGGCAGTGTCCCAGAGGGCTGTGACCAAGTTAGTTTAACTATTGCAAACCCTGACCTCTGGGTTGAGGCACTCGCCATTAGACCTAGGCCCCTCAACCTGTTAGTAGTTAGGCAGGCAGGGGTAGTAGCCCTTGGGATAGTGCCATCTGGGAGTTACACAAGTACTGTTTTTCCTGTCTTATTTCTGGACTGTTGTTTTCTGGACTGTAATGCAGTCCCCTTTCCCTCGAACATTACCATCTCAATATACTCCTAGGCAGGGAAGTGGGGGGTGCTTACAAAAGTATAAAGTGTTCAGTGACACTTGCTTTTTTGTTTAAGTGCCTAGCAAGTGTCATTCCAGTTGTTATAGTTGTATTTATTAGCCTTTTATGTCAGGACTTATATTGCAACCGCCGGGAGCTGTAAACTAAGTACAGTACAACCTTGTTTAACCGACCCCTGGTTAACCGATTCTTCGGATTAACTGAACCTGGGTCATGTCCCCTACATTTCTCCATACATTCACCCGATTTGCTGTTTCACTGAGAAAACAAATGCAAACTATCAAAACAAATGTGGTCTTAGCCAGCCCATCGGCACAGCAGTTAGATTTCCGCTTGCAATGCTGGCGACCTGGGTTCGGGAGCAGACCCAGGTGCAGGAGGGATGGCCAGGGGGAGGTAGTCTGAGTGTCTGCCAAACTGCTCTGCTCCTCCAGGGAGAAGAGGGTTCCTTGGCTCGGGGGTGGCCTGGCCTCTGGCATTGGCCAGAGGTACTGCAGCTCCAACACCTGACCAATGGGAGAGTGGGACGGACGTCGGCGTAAGCTGTGGCATCATGTGACACGTCATGCTCAGGGGGGTGTACAACAAAAATCCCTCTCTATGGCGCAACACCAGCATGAGGACTTGATGGTGGGTCCTCGCCTACCAGCAGGCTGGAGTACCTCTCGGGGCACCGACGAAGACTCTTGATGCCTCGGGGGGGGGGTCATGGTAACCTCCCTCCCACCGTGCCTCACCTGGGGGGTAAGCCAGGGCTCCATGGAGTCCCAAAAGCAAAGTAGCAGCAGCAGGTGAGGTAGCTGGGTGACAGTGCTGAGGTTGGGGCAGGGGGAAAAACTGAAAGTAAAAAAAAAAAAAAAAAACTAATGTGGTCTTTGCTGTAATTAGAGTGCTAACCATGTTTAGCTGCCAGTACATAATTAGTGTTACTTAATAGGTACTTGAAGATACCCAAGATGTTAACACAGCATTCAGTTATATCTCAATTCTCAGGTGCTGAGCTTCAACCCCTTGACCAGGGAATCCTGGCTACTCTAAAATGAATTTATAAGGGGGAAACTACTGAGCAGTGTACTGTGCAAGGAGAACGAGAGTTTGCCACTTGCAGATGTCATAAAAAAGTTACAGTAAAGGACACTTGTTACCTCCTTTCCGAATCCTGGGCAGAGGTACAAGAGAACACCATGCAGAAATGCTGGAGCTGTTCACAGGTGCTTTCGCCTGCGTTCGAGCACATTGAAGTTGAACAGCAGAACGAAGCAATGGATGGGCTCATTCAGCTGGCGGACCAGCTACTGATTCCTGAGGGAAACATCGCAGAGTGGATAAAAGCAGACTTATACAGCGAGGGCTACGGGGAACTAACTGATGCAGACATCATCGCAATTGCATCTGAGGAGCAGTCCAAACATGAGCTGATAGAGGATGACTATCCAGATGACAATGCACCTGTTTGTCCTACAGCAACTGAAGCTGCTTCGGCTTTCAAAACTTGTACCCTTTGGCTCGAGAATCAACAAGAGTGTAACTACCTACACACACTCCTGCTATGCCAGTTGAAACAGAAGACTTTAAAAAATGAAACGAAGCCGCTAAACAGAAAGCGATCACTGACTTTTTTTTTTAATAAATGTAGGATTTTTATCTTTTTTAACTTATTTTCATTTCTGCTATTTTAATTAAAATTAATTAAAACAATTTTTTTTAAACAAATGAAAGTATTTTGCTTAAAATCTCTTTGGTTTGTTTTCACTATGTGACCGCAGTGCCCCAGTGTAATTTGTCCCTTGTAAATCAACGGAACCACGCTTATCCAAACAAATCCTTTGTCTCCCGTTTGGTTCGGATAATCGAGGTTCTACGGTATAAAGAATACTGTAACACTTGCTTTGTTGTTTAATTGCCTAGCGTCGTTGTAGTTTGTAGGTCGGGCATTTACTAGTATGTTGATTACTATGCCCCAATTAAGTTGTGCACATTGTTAAGGTGGAATACGAATGGAAAGCATTTTGGATACCCACGGGGTGTTAGTTCTACCACTACCATAAAAATAGCAAAATTCACACTGCTTCCTGCTCCCTGCTGTCTGCAAAAACAGCAGGAATGGGAGTCAGGCAGGACCTCTCACTGAGAAACGGTAAGTGCATTAAGAGATGAGTGCTTAGAATGCTGTTTATAGCATGGCAAAAATTAAAAATGCTGTTTCTCCATTTCCTTAAGTTAATATGGGGTCCTACTTGTCTGGTTCCCATACCCAAGGGCACCACCGATTGTGGTGGGCTGGTGGCTTGGACGGCCTGGGAGGTTCATCCAACTCGGGCGGTGTTGTGCTATACCAGGTCCACCAAGAACAAGACTGCAGTTATTGCAGATCTTGTTGAAACGGTGGATCTGGCATGCATCACCGAGACCTGGCTGGATGAGAATTCTGGCCCCATTTGGAGGCTTTAACTCCAGCCAGGTACTCAGTGATACACCACCTGAGACTGGATCGCGGGGGCTTGCAGTCTATTTCAAGACCAAACTGGCCCTCACGAATGTACTAGCTGAGGAGGCTGAGTCATTTGAGTGTATCGTAGTGGCAGGTATAGGTTATCAGATCACCCTCATCTGTCGTCCAGCCGGTGATGAGAAGCGATTCCTCCAGGAAGTGGCGGACTTCGTCATCGACATGGCATTTGAGTCACCCAGACTGATGGTTCTGGGTGATTTTAATGTCTGGGTCAATGATGAACTCTCGCAGTTTGGTCAGCACTTCCTCCAGTTGATGAAATCACTGAGTCTTATACAGGTGGTTACAACTGCCACTCATAAACATGGACACTCTGTTGACTTAGTCTTCCTCCTAGGGATTGAAACATTGGACTTGGGGGTGGAACCAGTTGGATGGTCTGATCACTACATCGTGGGATTCAGTTTTAGCACCCCCCTTCATAGGCAAACCCCAGTGGAGGTGGTTAGGTACCGTCCTTTACGAGATAGAAGTTCTCATAACCTGGCAGCGGCGCTTAGCCTATCGTCCCTCTCGCTTACAAGCAGTGATCCAGAGACCCTTGTGATGGCCTATAATTTGGCTGTCACGGCGGCTCTAGATTCCATTGCTCCAGTCCGTGTTTGTCCTCTCTCCCTTCGCCCTCTATCCCCTTGGTTTGATGGGACTCTGAGGGAGATGCGGAGACAAGAATGAAGGTTGGAGCGTTGCTGGCGGAAGTCCACGCTTGATACCGACTGCCTTTGATTGATGGACCATTATCAAGTCTATCAATCTGTAATCACCTGTAAGAAGGCAGAATTCCTGTCCTGGGAAATTGCGGCCACTCAGAGTCGACCAACTCAGCTTTTCCGTACTGTAGACAGGCTGTGCAACCCCGCCTGTCTACAAGTCCAGAAAGCTCTTTCGCAATTACAGTGTGAGGAACTTGCTCGATTCTTTGCTAATAAGTTGGCTGATATCAGGGCAGTACTCCAACCAGCACACTCTTGGGTGCTGCTTTTGATCAGTGCATGGTCTCTGTGCCTCGGCCTTCTTGGAGTACCTTCAGCCGACCGGAGTTCTTGGATGTCATGCGGATCATCCAGGGTGTGTGCCCTACGTGCTGTAGTTTGGATCCGGGACCAACTTCCCTAATTTTGGGTTGCATTGATGTCATCGGTCCAGTCCTTGCGTGGATAGTTTGATGCTCCTTGGAATCAGGAGAGTTTCCTAGTTCCCTGAAAGAAGCGGTGGTTACACTGCTTCTGAAAAAAGCTACCTTGGACCCAGACTGCCATGCAAACTACAGACCTATCTCTAACCTCCCCTTTTTAGGGAAGGTGATTGAGAAAGTAGTGGCAGAACAACTGGAGGACCACTTGACCATCCATGACATCTATGAACCACTCCAGTCCGGTTTTCGAAGGAGACATAGTACTGAGACAGCGCTGGTTCAGGTGCTGAATGATCTCCTGATGGCTAGAGATCAGAAGAACTGTTCCATCTTGGTTCTTCTAGATCTCTCTTCAGCATTTGACACCATGGACCATGGGGTGTTGCTTGATCACCTGAGGTACATCTAGGAACTGTCTGGTACGGTTCTCAGGTGGTTTACATCTTTTCTCATATGTAGAACTCAGAGAGTGATGTCTGGGATCTTTTCCTCAGACCACATTTCCCTGTCATGTGGGGTCCCTCAGGGGTCAGTGCTATCACCCATGTTGTTTGCGGTGTACATGCTGCCCCTTGGAGACATTGTAAGAAGGTACGGGCTGAAGTTTCACTGCTATGCTGATGATACCCAGCTCTACCTTTCTTTTGCACTTGACCAGGATGGAGCTCTCTCGGCCTTTAATAACTGTCTGAAAGAAATCCAGGAGTGGATGGATTCCAGCTGACTGAAGTTGAACTCTGAAAAGAATGAGGTGTTGGTTGTGGACCCAGGTCAGCGGATAGTGTGGGGTTGGGGGCTGGTTCACCTTCGGGATGATTTCTCAGTGGCGTTTCACTCCCGACTTCTGAACGGGTGCATAGCCTGGGAGTAATTTTTGACGAAGGGCTGACCCTGCACTTGCAGGTGTCAGCTGTCGTCAAATCTTCCTTTTACCATCTTAGGAATATCGCCAGGATTAGGCACCTGGTTCCATCTGGTGACTTGCCTACGTTGGTTCATGCCTTTGTGTCCTCGCACTTAGATTATTGCAACTTCCTTTTCCTAGGGCTTTCTGGGGTGGAAATCCACCACTTGCAGCTGGTGCAGAACGCAGCAGCTCAGCTTATGATGGGAATTGCTCGATCATGTCATTATTTCACCGGTGCTACGCAAACTGCACTGGCTCCCAATACAGTGGTGGATCACCTTTAGTTAGTTTGCTGACTTTTAAAGCCCTACACGGACTGGGTCTAGACTACTGAAAGAGCTCCTTCGTCCTTACTGCCCTGGACGATTACTCCGCTTGGCTGATGGGGGGGTTGCTAGAGATTCCAAGGGTAGTTTTGATGTCATCAGGGGCAAGAGCATTTATGTATGCAGCCCCTACCCTCTGGAATTCTCTACCCCGTTGGTTACGGGAGTGCACAACTGTGGAAGCATTTAAACAAGCTTTGAAAACTTTTTTGTGGCGCCAGGCTTTCAACGATTAATCTTCCTTTTGATAATATATATATATATATATATATATATATATATATATATATATATATACATACATATATATATATATATATATATTACTATTATTTTATTGATAATGTATTCTAGATTGATTCTGTTTTAAATTGTCAGGCACCTTGGTCTTGGATAAGGCGCCATATAAATAAAAATGTATTATTATTATTATTACTTTGATCTTTAATGCAAGAGAACATTTGATTTAGAAAGTGACAGATCGCTGCTTTTAACACATACACTATAGAAATGCATGGTAGGATTGTGCACTGGCACATACTGTAACGGAATATGAATGGAACATGTTTTCTATGTGGGTATTCAGAACTGATTTGAATGTTTGGTATACTTTTTGTAGTTATATAAAGTTCATTAAAAGAAATAACCAATATTTAAATTATCAGGTAACCATTCTTTAATACAAAGTGAAGTGTGGAAAAGAACACTTATATTGAATATGTTATGTGAGTGGGCTTGTACTGCTATAAATGAAGGAAGATATACTAAGTGTTACAATTGATTTACAGAAAGAACAGAAGCTGGCTATCATGCAGGGGGTTCTCAGACCTAAACTGGCCTATGAGTTGATTGCCTTTCCGGAAACCTCAAGAGGGCTCCTCTGCAAGTGGAGCATCTGCTATAATAACATCTGCCGCTTTGCGCTGTCAGTACCCAAGTACTCTCACCGCTGCTCACTCTACTCCAGCCTGGGGTGGCTAGCCCCCACAACCTTCCAGCAATACACTACCTCTTGCTTCATCAAAAACATCATCGCCTCCCAGATACCGGACAAGCTGGCCCTTCTATTAAAATCTGCCTACTCTGCCTACCCCCTGAGTTCAGCTGATAAGTCCTTCCTTGCCCAACCAAAGTGTAACACAAAAATGGGTGAAAACGCCTTCTCTGTCAGCACTCCGAAAATGTGGAATTCCCTTCCGCCAGCATTCCGAAACTCCGGAACTACTCCAGAATTTAAAGCAGAAATGCCATAAGGTCCTGGCCTGTTCTGAACCCCGCTCCTGTGGTGGGTGTACCCACTCACTTGCCTGTCCCTCTTAGCTACTTGTCCTGGCACTTGTTCCCTATCCTGATCTCCCAGAGCTTTGCCCCAACTGTTTATTTCTCTTGCACTTACCCCCTTATTAAGTATAATTGTTGTTAATGTTTATGTTTCAGGGACCTTGAACTGTCAAATATTTGCCCATTGCCACTGTGCTGCTTTACGTTCCAGGTCTGATCCTGGCTCAGTATGTTGTTACCTAACTTTATGCTTTTGGCCAATTGTACTGCTTGTTGTTAACTGATTTATTCCTTCGTGTTCACTGTTGTTTTTCCACCTATTGTATGTAACCTCCCAGTTTGTGCTTGAAAACAGGCAACTATGCTGTGTGGCGCACCTACCCAAGCAACAAAAACTAAAACTAAACTAAAAATAAACCAACGTGTTTATACACCTCAGCCTACTGTTAAAATGAGTGCAGGTTGCTATCATGGCTTTTTTATTAAACTGTGCTAAATATTGTTACATTTCAAGCTAAAAAATGTATATTTTTGTTATAAATATACTAGCCGGATTACCCTAATGAAGGGGTTTCCCCTGAAATGTTTGAGTGTTATCTGGTTGAATTAAATAGGAAAAATAAAACCTGTTTTGAAGTCATTACTGTTAACTTTGGGGAGTGGGTGCTTTTTTGATCCAGTCTGTTTTTTTTTGTAATTTGATGGCATAATTGGATCCAGCTCCTCCCTCATAAAATACATCCATTTATACTGAGGTGAGCTGAGCCAGAACTCTCTTCATACCAGTAAAACACAGAAAACACAGAGGAATGTCCTCTCCTTTAAGCTAGTTTAAAGAAGTAGATTTCATTCTGTCACAAGATGGAAAACAGACAAATGTTTTTTTTTTCCCAGTGGGGGCTGCAGGTGCAAAAGGTACAAAGTTCATCACACTCTACACAAAGTCCAAGTGTGTTCCTGAATTGTGGATCAGGCAGAATTCTCTTTGTCCATCCCTGGGAACAGAGCATGTCCTCACAGGATTTTAACAACATGGGGTCCACAAAGCACATTTGTCCTCACAGGCAGAAACACTTTAGGGACATCTGGTATCTTTACTTGCAAACACACTTGTCAGAAACAGAAAACTCTTTGTGGACAGCTGGTGTCCTTACTTTTAAATACACTTTACTTTCTTGTCAAAAGTTGCAACACAGCTGCAGCAGTAACACACACAAAGAAACGGTCTCTCACAGTTCAGGAAAGTTTTCCACATTTTAGTCACGGCTCCCATGACCAGATGTCTTAAAAGTCTTTTACCATGCACTGGGGTATGCCACAGAAGACCGCCACCATGGCTCAACACTCAACTACTCCAGGACCAAACTAGTGACTGGAAAAAAGACGGGAGTTCTAATCAGTCAAACTGAGAACTGCTCTGCTCATGGTGAGCAACTGACTCCCACTGCAACATTCCATTGTGCCTCATAGTGCTACGAGTTCCCTCCCACTTGGAATCTCTGTCCAGAAGACTGACAGGGGTTTCAGGGGGAACCTGAAGGTTAAACATTTGCTGACCAGAGTGACTGAAACAAAATAAAAATGATACTACATAGATTCTTGCACTCTTCAAAATACTTCTAAGACACTAAAGAAAATCATAAATAAATAATATAGATAAATAAAGAATAAGTTTACTTTAGTAATAAAAAGCAGTTGCTCAGTATATATCTAAACGTGTACAACAAAGGAGGTAAGGGAAATAAAGAAAAGAATGTTTTGCACTGATAGAGGGTGGAGAGGGGAGACTTGGGGGAGTGTTTGGTATCCTGCATCTGGAAGAGTGGGGGGTCGTTGTTGGGCAACGACAGCAATGGGTAGGGTGGTAGGCTGCAACAACTGCGATGCACCAATCTTTCTAAAAATTGCCTGGAGTGTGGGAGGATGTTTAGTGTGCAACCACATAGAAAAACTTAGAAAGGAGATTGAGGGTCTGCAGGAGGAACTAAACAGGCAAGGCAGATTGGGGGTGGGTTTAGCCCAATACTGGAGGGAGGAAGAAGGGAGATGAGGGAGGGCGATTTAAGCCAACAGTGGTAGAGAGGTCAGAAGAAGGGAAGCAGAGACAAAGGGGCCCAGGCCAGGAAGAACGATTGCGGGGAAACCAGGTCAGAGACAAAAGACAAATGAAGAAGGAGATAGGGACTTATGAGGAGGCGAGAAGAAGTGGCAAAAAGTCATGGAGGAAGGAGAGAACAGGTTACTGTGGCGAGAGAGGAGGCGGCATTTGTGAAGGGTCTTCAGAAAATAGTTTTGCACTGCTAGAGAGGAAGAAAGTGGAGGAGGAAATGATGAAATTAGAGGAGTAATTGATAAATGCCTGGACCAAACTGGAGCAGGGGAAATTCTGCTCAGAGAATTGCAATAGGGGTAAAAGGGGGAAATAATGTGCAGGAGGAAGAAGAGGAGCTGGAAATGAGAGAGGGAGATGAATGGAAGAAAGCAGGGAGTAAGAGGGGTGGAATCTTAGTGCTGGGGGACTCAATATTAAGAGGAGTCAGGTGGGGTAACAAGGGGGAGAGGCATAGTCGCATTTGGGTGGAGGCCATGCCAGGAATGAGAGCGGAAAGGGTGGGACAATCTGTTCTGAAATATGCTAGGAGGGATAGGGACAAGCCTCATTTAATTATACATCTTGGGACAAATGACCTGGCTGACAATACAGTAGATATAGTCCAGAGGAGGTTTGAGGAACTAGCACAATTATGTGAGGGGCAGGAAGATCAGTAACTTTTTCAGAGATACTTCCAGTGCCAAAAGCAAGCACAACAAGAAAGCTGAGAATAGAGGAATTTAACAGATGGCTAAGAACCTGGTGTTGTGCTAAAGGGTATGGGCTGTTGGGGGGTGGGGAGGGACCTGGGAGGACAGTAGTCTCTATGCCAAGGACAAACTACACTTGAATGAGGAGGGAAAGAAAGTGTTGAAATAGAGGATGGAGGAGTACACAGAGGAAGTTGGGAATTTAAACTAGGAGTGGGGGGTGGCAATTGGGGAAGAGATATGCAGAGACCACAGGTTGGGAAACCATATGAGCTTACCCCACATAACAGTGACAAAGGACAAATGGCAACTACTGTTGGTGGTGCTAGGAAAGGGGGGCAGGATGGGAGGGGAGGAAAAGAGTGGAAGGTGGTTACCCTTAATGCTAGGAGCCTTGGGAGGAAAACTGCAGAGTTACAGGTTCTCATGGCAGAGGGAGAGGTGAACATTGCAGCCATCACAGAAACATGGGCCACCCAATACAATGACTGGGACTTGTCTGTACCAGGGTACAGGTTATTTCGTAGGGACAGGGTGATTGGGAAAGGAGGGGGTGGCACTATATGTTAGGAAGGACTGAAGTGTGTAAGGGAGGAAGGGAGGAGGAGGAATGCAGGTCACTTTGGATGCAAATCCAGGATTCCAAGAACAGGATTCTTAGAATGGGAGTGGTGTACAGGCCACCATCTCAGACAGAGGGGTTAGACAGGGAACTAGCGGAACAGTTCAGCAGGACTTGCGAGAAGGGTAGTGTGGTGATTGTGGGGGACTTCAACATGCCAGGAGTTGACTGGAGTACCCCAACAACCAGGAACAGGAGGGAGCAGGTACTGCTGGATGCCTTCCAGGACAGCTTCCTGCTGCAAATGGTCAGTGAACCAACCAGGTTAGGGAATACCCTTGACCTTGTGCTGGCAAATGGGGACTTTGTGAGAGAACTTACAGTGGAGGAACCGCTGTCAGGGAGTGACCACCACTTAGTATGGCTCACATTGGATATGGGCAAGGAAGGAGTGGAATCTGGCACAAGAGTGCTGGACTTCAGGAGGGCCAACTTTGGGAGGATGGGGGAAGTGGTAAAAGGGTACCTGGCCAGAACTCAACCTAGTAGGGACACTAACCAGAGGTGGGAGCTCATAAAGCTGGGGATAGTGGAGGCAACCAAAACCTGCTGCAAAGCCCAGAGCAAGAAGGCTAGGGCTAAGAAATGAAGCTGGTTGAGCAAGGAGGTCATGGAAAAGGTAAGGAAGAAAAGAGCTGCCTTTAGGAAGTACAAGAAAACAGGAAGGGGGAGGAGTACTTGACAGAATCGAAGGAGGTGACAAGGGCAGTAAGGGGAGCCAAAGCATCTATGGAACTCAGACTGGCACAAGGCATTAAGAAGGGGGAGAAGGACTCTTAATGACATCAGGAGAAAAGGAGCTGTAAGGACCACATAGTAAGAATTAGGAAGGGGGTTGGGTGGAAGCAGGGTGCGATAAGGCAGAAGCACTAAATGAGTACTTCTGCTCCAGTATTTACTAAAGAGAAGAGGGGTGACACCCAAGGTGGAGAAATGGCAGAAATAGGGGAAGGGGTGACAGATGGGGAGATCATGGAGGGCAGAATTCAAGAGTGTTTGAAGGCACTGAGGGTGGACAAGGTGCCAGGCCCAGATGGCATCCACCCAGGGTACTGAAGGAGCTGGCAGAGGTCCTTGCAGGACCTTTGTGAACCTATTTAATGCCTCACTACATTCGGTGTGTACCTCAGGACTGGAGGATGGCTCATGTGGTGCCCCTTCACAAGAGTGGCCCAAGGATGAACCGGGAAATTACAGACCAGTGAGCCTCACATCCATCGTGGGTAAGCTAATGGAGACTATCCTGAAGGAGAGGCTGGTGGCCCTCCTAGAGGCCAAAGGACTACAGGACAGCAGACAACATGGCTTCATATGTGGCAGATCCTGCCAAACCAACCTGGTGGAGTTCTATGACTGGATAATTAGGCAACTGGACAGGGGCCATGCAGTGGATGTCCTGTATCTGGACTTCAGTAAGCCATTAGACTCTGTGCCGAATGGAAGGCTGGGAAGGAAGTTAGTAGGCACGGGGCGGGTGCAAAGCTGGTGAGATGGGTAGGAAACTGGCTTCAGGGAAGGCAACAGAGGGTGGTGGTGGGTGGGGAGCTTTCACACCCAAGGGCAGTGACGAGCGGTGTTCCACAGGGCCTCGTGTTGGGACCAGTGTTGTTTGGGATATTCATTGCAGACATATCATGGGACATCAAGAGCAAGATCACTCTGTTTGCTGATAATACCAAGGTAGGCGCGGTGGTGGATGACCTAAGGGAATGGCAGGGGTTGCAGGATGATCTGGCAAAGCTTGAAACCTGGTCAGACACCTGGCAACTGGGGTTTAATGCCGAAAAGTGCAAGGTGCTGCATTTTGGGATGAAGAACCCAAGGAGGAGTTACCAGCTGGGGGGAGTGCAGCTAGCCCAGACAGAGGAGGAGAAGGATCTGGGTGTGATCATTACAGGGTCAATGAACAACTCGGCACGATGTAGGAAGGCAGCTGCAAAGGCCAACAAAATGCTGGGTTGTATTGCAAGGGGTATATCCTCGAGGAGGGAGGAGGTGATTCTGCCACTGTATAGGTCATTAGTTAGACCACACCTGGAGTACTGCATGCAGTACTGGCACCTGTATCTGAAGAGGGACATTAAGTTACTGGAGGGGGTGCAGTGCAGGGCGACAAAGATGATCAAGGGGCTGGGGGACTTATCATACGAGAGGAGGTTGAAGGAGTTGAACATGTACTCACTGGAGGAGAGGAGGGACAGGGGTGACATGATTGAAACCTTTAAATACATGAAAGGAATAAACAAGACAGGTACAGAGGGGCTGTTCAAAGTATGGGAGTGGAGGGCCACCAGGGGCCATGGTATGAGACTGGAGGGAGGAAGGTTCAGGAGGGAGATGAGGAGACACTTTTTTACAGAGAGGGTGGTGGCTGAGTGGAATGCGTTACCTGCAGAAGTAGTATCCAGTAGAACAGTGGACTGCTTCAAAAGGGGATGGGACAGGACAAGGGGGAGGGTTAATGAAGGGGAAGGGTGGAAGAGAGGGGCAGCTGCAGAATAAGGGGTGCTAGCTGCACATTCGAGCAGACTCGATAGACCTCTAGGCCTTTATCTGCTGGCAAATTTCGTATGTTCATATGTAAACACTGCAGTAAACACTGTAGTAACCTATGGAGGGGATACTGAGGTTAAATATAGGCGTAAAATGCTGCTTCTGGCCTTCCTTTTTGTGTTTTAAATATCTAAAAAGAGTACAAGTATTACTTATATTTTGTACTTCCTCTTGTTTTAAAATGTTTTTATTCAGCCTCCATGTGCTTTACTCTTGCTATGCAGAGCGGTCATTTGCTACCTGAGAGAATGCCTCCATGGTGTGATGGGCTGCACGAGGGTCCTTCTCATGCTTTGAGATGTATTCAGACCTAGATATGCCAGGTTCACAGTTGGGAGGTTTATATTTGAATGCTCCTAAAAAGTGAAATCCATCTAGTCAAGCTATGCTTTGAGCTTTATAAGCCTTAATTGAAATTGCTTCAGGTGTTTTATAGCTTTAAACCTCCTCCTTAAGTTAGAGACCAATACTACCAGCACTGCATGGCAAGGAAAGAAGGAGGGGCCTGGGTGATGGAAGAGGAGATCCCTGTGCAGAGAGTGCTAGAGGGACTGAGGTCTCCATAGACAGATAACACACCAGGACTGGACAGGATACACCCGAGGTTCCTAAAGGAGCTATTAGGGGGTCCTGGTAGTGCCTCTGGCAGAGGTGTTCAACACATCATTTCTAACAGGATGTTTACCCGTGGATTGGAGGATGGTACATGTGGTGCCTATCCACAAGGGTGGCTCTTGGAAGGAAACGTGGAATTACAGGCCAGTCAGCTTCACGTCGATTGTGGGGAAATTTGTGGAGACTATCCTGAAGGAAAGAATAGTGTCATTTCTGGAGGAGGATTCCTTGATGATAGGCAGCATGGGTTCACCAAGGGAAAGTTTTGCCAGACCAACCTCATGTCCTTTTACAACTGGGTGACTAGAGCTCTGGATGAAGGCAAAGTGGTTGATGTCCTGTATGTAGACTTCAGCAAGGCCTTCATCTCCGTGCCACACGGGAGGCTGATAGACAAGCTGAGGGACCTGGGGTTGGGGGATAAGGTGGTCAGATGGATTAGGAGCCGACTAGAAAACCAACAACAGATGGTGGTGGTTAGGGGGGGAACTATCAAAGTCATGGGCAGTCATAAATGGGGTACCACAAGGCTCAGTGCTGGGACCAGTGTTATTGAACATTTATGTACTGTAGCAGACATGGCAGATGGGATTAGGAGCCAAATAAGCCTATTTGCTGATGACACCAAATTGAGAGCAGTGGTGGACGGGGCCGGGGGGGGGGACTACAGAAAGGCCTAGAGGCATTGGAGAGATGGTTATACACCTAGCAGTTGAGTTTCAATGCTAAGAAGTGCAGGATTACCCATTTTGGAAACAAGAATCCTAAATACAGTTACCAGCTGGGAGGGGTGCAGTTATCGATATCTGCCAAGGAAAAAGATCTGGGTGTGATGATCACAGGCCACATCAATCACTCTGCACAATGTAGGAAGGTGGTAGTGAAGGCCAATAAGATGATGGAGTGCACAGTGAGATGAATCACCTCAAGGAGTGAAGAGGTGATTCTGCCACTGTACAGGGCACTGGTGAGACTGCACTTGGAATACTTGTGTGCAGTTCTGCACCCCTTCTTCAAAAAGGGACATAAGGCTGCTGGAGGGGATGCAGAGAAGGGCAATCAGGATGCTAAGTGGTATGAGGGAAGGGCCCTATGAGGAGAGACTACGGAGGCTAAATATGTACTCCTTGGAGGACGGAAGGGACAAAGAAGACGTGATTGAGACCTTCAGATACTTGAAGGGCATAAATAGGGTTCACCAGGAGGGTCTGTTCATGTATGGAAAGGAAGGAATTACAAAAGGGCATACTCAGAAATTGGAGGGGGGGGTTTAGGAGGGAGATGAGGAGGCACTTTCTCAGAGAAGCGGTGGCACCATGGAATGCTTTGCCTGAGAAATTGATAATGCAAACATCAGTAGGAGGATTTAAGAGGGGGTGGGACAAGGTCACGGACAAAATCAGAATGGGGAAGGAGGGGGCGGGAGGAGGTAACACAGATGGGGTGGATGCTACCAGCACCTGTGCAAAGTAAGAGCAAATGCGTGAGGGCCCAAAACTCGTTGGTGTGGACCACAGGGAGGTCCAGAGGTGGTGCGGGGAAAGAAAGTGCCTATAAGAGATTCAAGTGCTCAAGGAGTGAAAGGGATCGAGGGAGTATGAGCTGTTGGCTAGAAGGGCCACTAGAGTGGTGAGGGCAGCTAAGGCAAGGAAGGAGCAGAACCTGGCCAGGGAAATTAGGAGAGGGAAAAGGGTTCTTTAGATACATTGGGAAAGACTGGGAGGTGAAGGGCAGATTAGCAGGATTAAATCAGGGGAGAGATGGGCACAAGACCCAGGAGGAGCAGGCTGAGGTACTAAATGAGTACTTCACCTCAGTTTTCACCAGGGAAAATGGGGATGCTGCATCATACATGGGAGGAGACAGAGATAATGAGGAGGGGCCCCTTACCAATCGGCAGGTCTGGGGGGGCATCACTGGCAGGTGGGGGGAGGGCTAAGCAGGGAGAAGAGGTACTGGAAGTGGAAATCACAGCAGAGAGAGTGAGGGAAGCCCTCAGCTCCCTTAAGACGGAGAAAGCACCGGGGCCGGATAAATTACATCCTAGAGTGCTGAAGGAACTTGCAGATGTCCTGGAGAAACCCCTGGCAGAGCTTTTCACCATCTCTCTGAGGACAGGGTGGGTGCCCCAAGACTGGAAGGTGGCGCATGTAGTGCCTATCCACAAGGGGGGATCAAGGGAGCTGGCAGGGAACTACAGGCCTGTCAGCCTGACATCAGTGGTGGGCAAGGTGATGGAGGGCATTGTCAAGGAGAGGCTAGGAGGGCCCTGGATAAGTCAGGGTGCCTGGACGATAGACAGCATGGATTCATCCCGGGGAAATCGTGTCAGACAAACCTGGTGGAGTTCTATGACTGGGTGACAAGTGCCTTGGACCTGGGTAGACCAGTGGATGTCCTCTTTCTGGACTTCAGCAAGGCATTTGACTCTGTTCCTCATGTGGGCCTGTTGGATAAACTAGGAGAAATGGGGGTGGGAAACCAGATGATCCGATGGATAGACAATTGGCTCCAGGACCGGACCCAGAGGGTCGTAGTTGGTGGGATAATCTCTTCCCCAAGGAGGGTCATTAGTGGGGTCCCACAGGGATCAGTCCTTGGGCCCTTCTGTTCAACGCCTACGTATCTGACATAAGGACAGGAATCAGGAGTGAGATGAGTCTCTTTGCAGATGACTCGAAACTGGGGGCGGTGGTGGATGGGGAGGAGGGGAGGGTGGCCCTGCAGGGGGACCTGGAGGCCCTGGAAAGATGGTCTAGAAAGTGGAAGCTGAGGTTTAATGCAGGGAAATGCAAGGTACTCCACCTGGGGGCCAGAAACCCAGGCCAAGTGTACACCCTGGGGGAAATACTACAAGTCTCAATGGCTGAGAGGGACCTGGGGGTGGTGGTGGATGTCAAGATGAACAACTCTGAGACTTGTAGGAGGGCAGCAGCCAAGGCCAACAGGATGCTGGGATGCATCGCTAGGGGGATCACCTCCAGAAGGAGGGAAGTGATACTCCTCTGTATAACTGCTTGGTGAGGCCGCACCTGGAGTACTGTGTGCAGTTTTGGAGGCCACACTTAAGAGGGACATTAACCTCCTGGAGAGGGTCCAGAGGAGGGCAACCAAAATGATTTGGGGCTTGGGGGACAGGACCTATGAGGAGAGGCTCGAAGAGCTAAATATGTACACTTTGGAAGAGAGAAGGGACCGGGGGGACATGATAGAGGTCTTCAGGTACATGAAGAGGGTAAATAGGGGAGGAACAGTGAGGGTGCTTCGAAGGAAGGAGGAAGGGGCCACTAGAGGGCATGGGTGGAAGCTGGAGGGGGGAAGATTCAGGGGAGAAAGGAGGAGGTGCTACTTCACTGAGAGGGTGGTAGAGCTATGGAATGCACTACCTAGGGGGCTGGTGGAGGCAGAGACAGTGGAGGGGTTCAAGAGGGGGTGGGACAGGTACAGGGGAAGGGTTCAGGAAGCAAAATCCAATGCAGCAAGAATATCCGGAACTGGGAAGGGAGAAGCCAGAGAAGGCGAGGGGGACAGCAAGGTCAGCACCCAGGGTGGGGGCTGACCAAACGAGCAGACACGAAAGACCATTAGGCCTATTCTGCTGGCATGTTAGTATGTTAGATGATGTACACTCAAGTGGAAAGATGGGGGCAGCAGGATCAATATTCAAAACTGAGAGCTGCACGCTGAAGCAGACTTGATAGACCGTGGGGCCTCTATCTGGTGGCATCTTCATATGTTCCTATGCACACCGCCACACCTGCTTATGTCTGACTGCTTCATAGAGATGCATTAAGCACACATTTATGTAATGGAAAAACTGACTGCCAACTTACATTATAAATTACCCAAATTCAAACTGCATATGCAATGACAGTGAAGCCTGACTATGTACCATGAAAGTACTGTGTTAATAGTATTTATCTGAATGGAGAGGTTTGAGGTGAGTTAAAAAGATTATCAGAAGGACTTTGACAATACCAGTAGCTACAGTGTGGAGAAGTGAGTTCTTACTTTATATCTTAGAGGCATAATAGTCTCAAGGTATATCCACCTCAATTCTTACATTTGGAAAAGCAGCTATGTTCTGTTTGTATGAACAGTATTTTGCTTTGTTCGCTGTTTGTCTGCTGTTCTTATTGATAGAAAAACAATAAAAAGAAAAATTTGAGGGAAAAAAAGAAATGCATTAAGCACTAAGGTGCATATTTGGCTACCCTGATGAAATGACGTTACTGACATCTTTCAGAGCACTTTGGGTCCTGGTTCACCTTATAAGGAAAACAATAATTTTAAAGAGCACCTTTTCTGGCGCTCACCCCAGCAGCTTAGTAGGACTGTTACCTGCTCCTGAGTTAAAATCTGCATTAAGTAGATATTTTTTTGCCTCTGATTAGGAAGAGAAGGGATTGTATTTTGGCTCCATGAAGTTGAGCCACCAATCTCTTCCACTTCCCGGTCATAAGTGCTGCCCCTGCGCTAACAAGTTTTGTGATGTAATAATATGGAGAGCACAGGGAGGCACTCAAAAGAAAGTAATGGGGACTTTTTAAAACTTGATATTTCAATTGCAGTGGCAGTGGCTCAGCAGGTTGCATGCTTGCGTCTGAGACCAGAATATCAAAAGGTTGTGGGTTCTTGCCTCACACCAGGCACTTCTGGTAAATTCCAATACTGACACTGTAGTGCATTATGAGGGGGGTGATGCACTCCTGAGGCACTGTCTTTCACATGAGACATTAAACGGAGGTCCCATCTGCCTGTTCTGGTGGTTGTTCAGGTGGACGTTAAAGATTCTGTGGCACTTCTTGAAAAGAGTAGTTTTTTTCATTGAGAAAAATTCAATACATGATATACACAGAAAATTAATATCCACACTAGGGAACGTGGAAAACCGAAGAAAACAACTAATAACTGTACATATAAATCCATAGGCAAAATCAGAGAACCCTACATTCCTTTGTATACAGTGAGAACCCCCCCCCCCCAAAAAAAAAAAAAACTAAAAAAGGAATTACTGTCCAAAAGGAAAAACAATAAAACAGTTTTTGGAATTTTACCAAAGCACATTAGCCCACTGATACTTCATGAGAGAAGTCCTCCATCCCTCCCTCTAAAAGTATAAAGTAGACCTCTTGAGTATTGTAGAACAGTACATATTATAAAAATGACAGGAATTAATTTAACTCCATGAAATTAGATCCTTCATTTAGGAAATGTCCAAAACATCTGTTAAGTCTTTCCACATAATCAGTGCTTTTTTTATAGGAAAAGGCAACAACGCCCTTCCTAAAAAATCTCTGTGCAGGCTGCTTCACATAACTTCCCCACTTTTAAATATGGCATTCTCTGTTGCTAAAACACATATTTACTCCTAGCCTGCCATAAATAGAATTTGAGTACTGCAAATAGGGCCTGTAAAGTCTGTCTGTGATAGTGCACTTGTCTTCCAGAAAAATCACCCAGAACCAATTGATTATAAGTTAGATGAGGAAGCCAGGGCAGTGACCACTTAAACACTAAGAAATCCCACGAATGAACAGTGCAAATACATTCAAATAAAAAATGAAGCATTGTCTCAACCGGATTACCACATTCTAGGTAAGGACACGTCCTCTCTTCTAGAGGTTTATGTTTCCAGTTCCCTCTAACATTAACCCTACCATAGGTACAGAGCCATACATTGTCCCACGTACGTAATGGAACCTGAGCATTATTAAGCTGATGGAGTGTAAAGTTAAAGTTTATCCGGAGAACATTCCTTAATATCTGGCTTTGCTGGTCCTATAAATCCCAGAATTCTGTTGTACAATAACTTCCGAGGCATAGTAGCAATGTGTGATCTTTTAAACTGCCAGTTCCTCATTTTAGTAATTGTTGGTTTAAGATATGTAGGGAAATATACTGACTGTACAATTTTTTGGGGCCTCCTGTTGCCATCTACTCATGAAAGGCTGTAAGGAACTTAAAATCCATTCTTTACATAAAGTTAGTTTGTCCTGAAGCAGGATAGTGAAAGTACCTGACCAAAAAAGTGTGTAGAAAAAAAAAAATGGGTGAATCATTCCCACCCCACCCTGCCGCTCCCCAAATATGTAAAGTCTCTCTTGATAGGGTTCAGGCGGCTGCCCCATAACATCTGAAAACAAACACTGCAGACTCGAGTCTCCAGCTTGTGTGGAATTGGAAAAACCCAGGCAACATATTGCATGATTGCTATCAAAAATTGTTTGATCATAAAGACCCTTCTAAATTTAGATAATTGCCACCCCTTCCACTTATCAACAAGGGCTTCACATTTAGTCAAAGACTTACTCCATTTAAGGGAAGCCATATCACCTTCCCCAATAAATATGCCCAAAATTTTCAGTGGCCCATTAGAAATACGGATTTGTGCAATGATATCCTCAGGTTTGTGGTCACCCAAGTGGAGTCCCCTGCTTTTCTCCATATTGGTCATAGCTCCTGCCAATCTGGAAAAAGTATTTAATTCATTTATCACCTGGGCCACACTCTCTTTATTTTTTACAAAACAAAATAAAATCATCAGCATGAGCAATAGATTTAAGTGGGTCATTCCCCAGGGGACCCTGTATGCCAGTAATCAAAGTGTTATGCCATATATGCCTTATACAGGGATCTAAATACAAGATATATAATGGGGGGCTAAGTGGGCACCCTTGACAGACCCCACAGTGCAGTATAATATTGTTACCTTACGTGCCCCCCATAATTGGCACTATTGAAGCTCCTTTATATAAAGTTTCTATCCACATTACAATCTAGGTGGGGATGCCATATGCTACCATTAATTGAAACAAAAAGGCATGGAACACCCTATCAAATGCTTTATTCTGGTCAAGCGATAATAAATATTCAGAATATGAATGCCGTTGACAATACTCGTAACAGTCTGACTAGAAATACATTCTCTTGAATTTCTTTTCCAGGAACTGCACAGGTTTGAGACGAGTGGACTAATTGGGCAACACTTTTTGCAACCTTTTGTTAAAGGCAGTAGTCAAAATTTTCCAGTCTATATTAAGCAAACAAATTGGTCACCAGTTATGTAATTTAGCTTTATTCCCTCCTTTAAATAAAAACCTTGTCAGTCCCTGAGCTAATTCAGAAGGAACAGTACCTTTGACAGTAATCTCCTCAAAAACTGCCAACAACCTAGGGGAGAGTTCTTTCAACAGGAGTCAATAGAACTCAACAGGTAGTCCATCCCACCCTGGAGAAATGTTTTCATATTTCTTATAATGGACTCAATTTCTTCAAGAGAAATGGGTGCTGCTAACACCCCTTGGTCTGTTTTAGCCAGTGTTATCCCTCCATCATTAAATAATCACTAAGGCTTTGCGGGAGCACAACATTTCACTCCTGGCATTTCCCTCCGTGTAATTATGCTCCCGACAGTTTGCGCCGGTTAATTTCACTCCCATGCAATCTCACTCCCCCGTCATTTCGCTCCTTCTTTACACTATATGAGGCATCTACATGAGGTCAGTAAATGAATACTGGTTCTCCAGTAAACAGTAACTTCACTCGCTATCTTAACATAAACAGCAACCTTAACAGTAAACAGCAACTTTACTCGCTACCTTAAAATAAACAGCAACCTTAACAGTAAACTGCAACTTCAGTCACTACCTTAAAATAATTATTCGCTCCTACATGAGGCATACAGGTAGTGTTAAAAAATACTGTCTTCAGCAAATGAATACGTGAAATTGTGGTGTCTTACCTTAGCTGTCTCCCAACCAGTCTCCAAACCAGTCATGTGTTGTGTTGCCTAGCATTGCCCACTGTTGCCATGGGAATGTAGTCATGTGATGGTCTGTTCCAGTAAACCAGGAAGTGATTGCAGTTTCAAAGGATTAAGACTGTTAAAAAGACTGTTAAAACTCTTTATTCAGGTACATAATTAGCTGTGGCCAATGGTAGTCAGTGGCTTCAGTAGCCTTGCTGTGGCCAATGGTAGTCAATGGCTTTAGTAGCCAATGGTATCAGATTGTATAACTAACTAATGAAGGAGCGAACCATGATAATTTATGATACGTTAGCGAGTGAAGTTAGTGAGAGAGAAATAAGTTAGGTATGCAGTGTGCAGTATCGGGAGTATCGAGAGTAAACATGACAGGAGTAAAGTTAGTGGGAGCTAATTGATGTCGGAGCGAGACGTCTGGAGCAAAATGTCGGGGAGTGAGAAAGTGGAAGCGAAGGGACATAGACCTAGGTTTTCCCTTCTCAGGTCAGTAGGAAAGGTTAGCCCATCAAAATACTATTTAATAATATTTTCCAAATCTTCAGGATCAGAACATAACTTCCCTGAGTCATCTTCCAGTTCTGTTAATGTAACTGAATCTAATTTTGTTTCGCATGCTGCACACAGATCGCTCTGGGGCATTTCTTGAGTCCCAAAACTCATCTCAGTTACCAATGTGGCTGCTCTATCATATTGGTAGAGTTTAATTTGTTGTTTGAGCTGCAAAACTTGTGTAGAATAATCTGCTCCAGCAAGGTTAGAATAAGAAAAAAGTGTTGTAACTGTTGTTTTATTTATTTAGCTTTTGTTAACCGGGTAGGTACACTAGACAAGTAGTATGCCTATTTTCAGGAACGACCCGGGAGAGTACAGAACATACAAGATACATACAAGGCAACTTAGGAGATACAGCTTATTACAGGAGGTGCTAACAATTGTAGTAAAACATATACACAGGCAGTATTTACATCATATAACAGTAATTGCATAGATTGACATTGGTGACAACTGAGATTCATCAAGAAAAAAAAAGCATCACCCTACAGAGGCTTGAAACAGTTACACACTGATGATAATTTTAAGTGCGACCACAGGGTGGAGCGAAATGTCCCATGGGAGGGGGCCAAGCGGACATGATCAGGTAGGGAGTTCCAGAGTCTAGGCACGTAGGCAGCAAAGTCTCGACCCCCCATGAGAGTCCGAGTGGGAGGAATTTTGAACAGTCCAGCAGACTGTGATCTAAGCTTGTAGGACAGAGCGTCCATATTTGGGAGGAGATCCGCCAGTCCCTGAGGGGAGCCAGTAGCGAGCACCTTCTTGGATAAGCATCCAACCCCAAAGTCCAGGTGTTCAGCTGGGGGCAACCAGTGAAGTCTATCATAGAGATCGCATCGATGGGTGAGTTTGGGGACAGCAAGTGCAAACCGACATATATTGTTATATGCCGTGTTCCACCGGGCAAGGTGGATTTGAGGGGACCGGGCAAATAGGTGGAGTCCGTAGCTGAGGGAGGGAGGGAAGAAGCACACCTCTGGCAAGCGCTAGTCTCGCCTCCTGGGGTCAGGTTATATTTGGCCCTATAGGCCATACCCAACTTACAGTGTGTACTTCTACAGATATTGAGGATATGACTCCCCATGTCAAGTTGGGGGTCGAGAGTAACTCCAAGATATTTGATGGAGTTTACCGATGGCAGCAGGGATCCCCCATCACAGGTTATGTGGAGCGAGGAAGATGAGGCTTTTATCTTGGCTGCGGAGCCAAAAAGCATGGCCTGCATTTTATTGGTGTTCAACACCAGCCTATGGTGAGTAACCCAGGCCAGGACTCTTCTGAAATCATCAGTCAGGCTCTGGTTTAGCGCAACGACATTAGGGGAATGGGCTACTAGTATTTTT
This sequence comes from Neoceratodus forsteri, assembly GCA_016271365.2. Classification (NCBI taxonomy): domain Eukaryota; kingdom Metazoa; phylum Chordata; order Ceratodontiformes; family Ceratodontidae; genus Neoceratodus; species Neoceratodus forsteri. The sequence goes on from CM057449.1 coordinate 1,335,537,279, forward strand.
ATTTTTTATTTTATTTATTTTTTATTTTATTTTATTACCAGATAGTACCAGATCATCTGCGTATAAAGTGGCTTGGCAGTGAGAGGTCACCAGTGGCAGTTGATTGATAAAGAGCGAGAAAAGGAGGGGACCCAGCACTGATCCCTGGGGGACTCCCAAAGTCATCGCCCTGGGCTCCGAGAGGACCTTGTTGAAGCAGGTACGCTGCTGTCTATCCTTCAGATAGTCCATGAACCAGTTCTGGGCATGGGAGGAGAGACCAACGGCCCTTAGTTGTTCTCCAAGAAGGTCATGATTAACAAGGTCAAACGCTTTCGATAGGTCTATAAATATTGCACCAGACAGTTTACCTTGGTCCATGGCAGATCTTATGCTGGAGGTTACAGTGATCAGTGCAGAAGTGGTGCTGTGACCCTTTCAAAAGCCGTGCTGTGCTCTGGAAAGCAGTTCATGGGAGTACAGATACTCCGAGAGTTGCTCGGCCACCACCTTTTCAAGAAGTTTGCTAAGGGATGGAAGGATTGCAATAGGGCGGTAGTTGTCAGGAAGCTTAGGATTGCCCTGCTTCAGAACTGGAACTATCCTTGCTTCCTTCCATATGACGGGAATAGTCCCTGAGCTAAGGGATAGATTAAAGATGTGGGCAACCGGAGAGGCAATGATGGGCGCTCCTAATTTGAGAAGTCGCGGTTCCAGGAAATCGAGACCAGGGCTGGAATACTGGGCCAGGGCAGCAAGAAGTTTCTGGACTTGGAGAACTGACACAGCCCTGAGATTAAACACACCCGGTGTTGATCCGCCCTGACTCGATGGGGATGGGATGTGGCAGCTCCCCGTTCGTTGAGAGTCGGGAGGGACGGGCCAGAGGTCCCAGAAGTGACGGTTAAGGGAGCCGCCATGGTCTGGGGATTGTTACAAGAGACGCCATTTAGGACCATATCCATGACACCCATGCTGGAGGATCCACTAACTAAGGATTTAATGTTACTCCAGAACCTCCTGGGGTCACTGGCAGAGCTGAGTAGCGCAGACTTGCAGAAGTCACTTTTTGCTACCCTAATAGCCTTCTTACACTGATTCCTGAGGTGCCGATATCTCTGGAATTTAGAGAGATCACTGGATCCCTGGCCTGAGCCCAGCATTGGTCTCTTTCGCGCAACTTGGCTAGCAGATTTCCATTCAGCCAGTAGGTGGCCGTTCCCCTCACCCTCCGGGTGATCATGGGTGCGTGCCTGTCCTGGATGTCACCAAAGGTATCGATGAAGCAGGAGGCTGCTACTGTGGTGTCAGTGGCCTCCAATACCCTGGTCCAGTCAGTAGATCTTAACTCGTCCATGAACCTCTCTGGGTCAAACCTGGAATAGTTTCTAACTCGAATAATTTTGTGAGGGATTTTAGAGGAGGAAATTTTTCAAACACAAAACACTGGGGAGTGATCAGAGATGGAGTCCGTTAGGGTACCTGAGGTAGATATTCTCTCCGGGCGGTTGGTAAGAATCCAATCCAACAGGGTACTCGAGGAACCACTAGCGGACTGCCTGGTCGGGTCCTTAATAAGTTGGGTGAGGGATAGGGTGGCAAGAAGAGATTTACATTTCTTAATATTGCCACTCTCCCAGTTAAGGTTGGTGTCACCCATTATAATAAGTTCGTTATCTCCTATACTGGACCTGACTGTGTCTAGGAGATAGGTAAGCCCTTCTAGGCCTCCTCTGGGAGGGATATAGGCACATACCAAATGCAGCTTCTTTGTATCCCCTAGCAACAGAAGCCCATGCAGGATCTCACAGGGAGGGTGAACGGCGGTACCATGCGTCACCAGGGAGATTTTCAGGTGGACTCTAAAGTAGATCAGGATGCCCCCGCCCCCTGGCCTGTCAAGGCGGATAAACTCGTACCCTGTTAAGGAACAGGCGGAGTCAGGGATAGAGGATTTAAGCCAGGTCTCAGTAATCCCTAGAACATCGGGTTTGTATAGGTCAACCCACACTCTCAGTTCGTCACGACTGGGTAGCAAGCTCCTGATATTCAGGTGAGCTATTCTAAGCCCCTTACTCACACTCCAGGTGGCGGGAGGGTTATTGGCCGTTATAGCAGGTCCAGGGTTAAGTTCTATGTCCCCTGCCCTGAGCAAGGCAAGGAGGGAGAGCCAGGGGAGGTACCACCTGTGGAGTGGATGCCTTCCCGGGCCCTTTACAGGTCTGATTCTCTTGACCCTAGCCACATACATAATGCATTTGATGTCAAGACTGGTGTGGTACTGTAGTGCATGACAAAGGAGGAGAGCAGGTTAGAAAGAAGAAGTCAGTGTCGTCAAGGGGAGGACAGCTTCCAGAGTCACCTCAGGGATAGGGAGGAGAGGTAGCCCAGAGTAGGGACCAACCCTAGTGCCACCACTACAAGTGAGGTGGCCATACGGACAGCGGACAGCAAGTCTCTGGGCACTAGAAGTAGACCGGTTGACCTCCACTGTACCCAGCCGAGGTCAAGAGGGCCAGGCAAGGCACGACAGGCCAGGTAATCCACTCCACCAGTGGGACGGGAGACGGTCACTTGGTCACTGGCAGGCATCCCCAGGCACTGTAGACAGCACAGTCAGGGCCCCCAAGGTTAAAGAAATAGCCCAAAACCAGTACTCCTCTCTGGTGGCATGGGCAGAGGGTACCATCAGAAAATAGGCTATCACAATATCTCTAGAATTGAATCTGTAAGGAGGCTATGAAGATCAACGATTCAGCAGTACTGTAAAATGCAAATCATCCCCTGGAAAGTACTAAGCAGCATACACAATGGTTTATGATTAATAGCATGAAGATGTAGCAGCAGCAGTCTAAGGGGCACAACAAAGAGATGGGACGGCTCAGTACACCAGGGTTAAAGCAGCACTCAAAGTGGGGGCAGTTCACCTAAGGGGTAGTTAGAAGCATAGACATATGAGACCGGGGATCGGTTACCACGGGGGATCAATACATCAAGGGCCCTAACACAAATAAGCGAATACAGTTGGTTGGCTGGAATATAAGGGAAAAAAATAAAAGAAACCACCCAGAGCACAAGTAGTCCACAAGGAATAATCTAGTCCTGGTCCGATTAGTCAGGCACAACAGCAACAGATGCTCCAGGGGTAGTCTTATTCTTATCATGCACACAGTCCTATTTAAGTGGAGAGGAACGCCCCTGAGGCACATGCCATGCCACTTCCAGAATCTAGTGAGGGAGGTTAGGACAGGAGTAACACCCTTCTTAACACGGGGAAGTACCTCCCCTTACAGTTGATAGGATAGGATGAAGTAGGCGAGGCCAGAGGCACGCATAAATGTTTCCCCTCACCACAGGGACGGTGGGTCGGCCATAAAAACAGATTGACTGTGCCCCTTCTCTCCTGCACTTGGGCAGGGACCACGCGCTTCTTCCCCCGCTGACTTGTCGCCGAGGATGCCCGCCGGAGCTCTCAGTAGTCTGTTGTCTTAGCATTATATATTTCATATATGTACCGTTTTGTTTGTACGCACCCTGGACTTGGAGCCATTTCTGAATGGCTTGTTTCGAATCCTCCCACCATACACCCACCGAGTCACACAAACAAAACACCGATTTCCTTGCCTGGCGTTCATATGTAAGGCCTTCTCTAATAGAAGCATTCTGTAATAACATGGTATTAGCCCTCCATCTACTCTTCAGCCGGGTCTTAAAGGCATTAAGGCCTGTTTCCACCTGTAATAAAAAATGACTGGAAAACTCAAAGGGCAGGGTTCCTAATATCAGAATAGAACTACGGGGATGTAAAAAGAAGGCATCAATTCTCGTAGACAGGGTTCCTCTGTAGTAGGTTTTCTCAGGGAGCAACCCTTAATCCTGTAAGTGTCTAGCAAGCCAGCTTGGGATAAACAGTGAAGCAAAGCATTAGGATCACAATATGCCTTTTTACCTGTCAATTCTCTATCCTTAATATCGATTGAAGAATAAAAATCTCCCCCAAAAATTAACATTTCAGTAGTCACTAGAAAGGGTTGAATTGATTTGCACAGTTCCACCATATCCGTTTTTACTTGAGTTGCATACACATTAATAAACCTGCAGGGGTAATCTTGCCACAGACCATCAAGAATTATAACCTGCCTTGGGCAAAGATCAATTAATTTATGTAATTTAAATGGCTCTCCACAGAAAATAATTCCCACCCCCATCGGCCCTGTCAAGTCCAAAGGACCAAAATGAAGGTCCCCTCACCCATGCATTTTTTGTCTGTTTCAAGTGATATTCGTTAGATATCCAAGTTTCTTACAGAAAAATAACATCCTTCTGTAATTATTCCAGGGTAGAAAACACTGCCGTCCATTTCAAGGAATTCTTAATACTGCAGGCATTAATAGATGCCACCTTAATGGTATTCATGCTTTAACAGAACTGCTTTCATAAGATGACAGCGAACACCCATCATCGTTGTTTCTCCTTGAGTCATACATGTATTTTCTTCTTTTTCTTTTTCCTCTCATATTGTTCCTGAGACAAGGGTAGCAACTTTATGGAAGCATCATATTCCATGTCATCCAGATCTGATAATCCCCAGTTTTTGGTTTTGGAGAGAGAAGAACATTTATTTTTAAGATGAATTGGGGAAACTCGTGCAGCTTATAGTCTGGCACTCTTCTGTGTTGTAGGTTTAGACCAATCCACTGGAGGGGGGATATCCGTAGGTTAGACCGTAGGCTGTGCAACATTAGCTACTGGCTCATGTGTTTGATCTGGTCGAGGGGCTGGGCCTTCCGAATCCACAGTGCCCCTTCCACATGGTTCAGTATGGTCCTTGGGGCGATTTGAAGAACAGTCCTCAGGGTTAGTGGGCCCAGTGTGCTGTCCCATAGTGGGAGCGTTTTGGGAAGGTGCAACTTTTTGTTGAGCAGTTTTGATTAAAGAATCTTCGTCAAGTCCATCAGTGCGATTGTGGGTGGCTTATGAACATTTTTGGAAGGCATGTCCCCTGGTATCACAAAGATTACATTTGGCAGTGTTCTTACAGGCTGTACTAATGTGATTATATTCCCCACATAAAATACATTTTAGCTTATCGCATGTGCTGGCCAAATGGGTGCGGTTGCCGCACTTATGGCAGGCCTTAGGCTGTCCTGCATAAAAGCATAACCCTCTGTCCTTGCCAATAAAAAAGCTGTTAGGACTATGTTGGATACCAGCATCATTTTGTTGTAGTTTAACACGGCAATGCCACCACCCAGTCCAGAATTGTTAGGAATCAGTAATGGGTTCAGGTGCACTTAAAACATCATATTTACTTTGTAACCAGTGATGGATATCTCCAAAACTGACTCTTTCATTTCAAAACATAACAGTGATTCATTTTATTAATGGCAAGGTCAATGGGATTACCATAAATAAAGTCCAAAGCAGAGAAAATTTGACCTGATTGTGTTTGTACCAGAATCTTTTCAGTCCTTGGGGGGGAATCAAAGCTAATATCAAAATTGTCTTCTCCTGAAATGTGAATCAGCATGCACTTCCCCAGGCTTGAAATGTAAGGACTCTTTTATCAAAGTTTTATCAACATATTCTCTATTGAAGGGGCACATCCAACCCACCCCTGTATCTAAGCCATACAGCATTTCTACATGATTTAGGTGTAGTTTTGTCAAATAAATCAGAAAATCTTGGAGCTCATGGGGGTAGGGGTTTCAAGGCCTATTATGAGTGTCCTCATCGCTAGTATTGCCCACACTATGGAACTGTTCTTCCCCACCTTGAGGTTTGCTATCAGTTTCACCATTTTGGTTTGGAACATCTGTTGGTTCATGAATCGGTCCAGAGGGTAGAAGCCCCTTACCATTTAGAGTTGTTGCAGGCTGGGCATTACCAGCCCATTCCTGGTGCAGATTATCTGTTAAAATATTGTTCCCAGTCATAGGTGTCCCTATAGAAATATCAAGTGTCACTGCCTCAACCGGGGAACTGCTGGCATCACCATTGGCGAGCGTAGTACTACCTGGCAGTATCCCTGGGCTCGTACCATCGCCAGTGAACATAAAGCGTCAATTAGGAAATAATGTATCAGAGACATTGGGCATATTGTGGTCAATCATAATATCGATATTTGTAGGGTAGTCACTTACCCTACTCATCTCCCGCTGCTCCTGTAGTACCGGTGGTATAGTGGTTCCTGTAATCAGGGTGTGTCCACCCTCCTGACCAGGCGAAACACCGCTCGCAACATCAAAATCTGGATCCGGAGTCCAGTTGCCAGTGTCCATTCATTTCCAGCCTGCATTAGAAAGTGCAGCCTCAGGGGACCAATCTGCCGCAGTATCCGTTGGAGCGCTCATGTGGAAAGCTTCTTTAATTCATTCTCTAATGGACTGCCCTCTCAATGTGCCAGTAGCCCCAGATGATGAGGGCTTCCATTCTGATTTTCCTTCCACCATATTCTCTAACCTACATCATTTAAACTCTTTTTTGCTTAGGTCCGGCTTCTTCCATAAGTGCAGTTCTTCTTCCTTGGCCATTTCTGTCACCAGTTGTTGCCACCATTCTTGAATATTCTTTTCTAGCAGTGTTTCCTCTGTTCTCGAATCCAACCCAGTGCAATCTATATCAGACATATGTTCTTCAATGCCATCAATGTCCATACAGGCAGAATGCTCTCTAACAAGAGCTGCCTCCATAGTACTTTCAAAGGTCTCAGTAGCTCCAACAACCATAGCTGAAGGGGAGACCACAACTCCCACTAGCTGCTTCTCCTCCCCAACCCCTGCAACGTCTGCGTCCTCCATGTTTGGGATAGGGCCAACAGTGCCCCCTTCCCAGAGTAGGGGAATTTCCTGGTGTCCTAGCCAAATTTCCCTCATTCATTAAAAATACCACCAACTGCTTAATCTGGTTCAATTTCCATTGGTTACCATATGTATCCCGCTCGGTCACCCCTGAAAAAGGATTTCTAATCTCAGTGGGTCTACCCAGTCAACAAAATTCAAGAAATAAGTAAATAAATGGTTAAAATGTCCAGTACAGCTGGCCTGGTGGAGTAGGGGGCTTAGGTGCTGTGAGTGCCTTACCTGTCACCATGACAGTGACCCTTGTTCAGGAATGAGCATGGTTACCGGGGTCGGCTGGGGTGGTAGAGGATCTAACGCCTGAAGGGCTGCTCTCCTCTCCCAGTGACGGAGGACTGCACATTCTACTGAATGATTGCTACCCAGTGGAGGCCAGATGGCAGTGTGGGTTGAAGAGGGCTGTAGAAGGGAGGTTCTGTAGGATACAGTAGCGTGTGCATGCCTCCACATGCGTACACTTATGAGCACACCCCAGCATGTGGAAAGGACACAAAATATGGAGGAAAAATGGGCATGAATGAAGCCTGCCCACCGCTCCCCTACCACCACACCACCGTACTCTGGAACCGAGGACTGGATTTGTGCTTTGGGGGGAGGACAGCCCTCCCGCTCTGGACCCTGCCATGGGGGGACTCTGTGGGGGTACTGAGGCTTGCAGATGAGTTCCGGGAAGGTGCAATACAGTGGAGTTGGTGGGACAGAACCCAGGGGAACCCAGCCTGTCCTGGCCACAGGAGGGATAAACAATGGATAGAAAAAATGGCCAATACAAACAAATCACCACCACCACTCAATTAACAAGGCCCTTGTCAGCTGAGTGGTGGCCTTGATTTGTTTGTACTGGCCATCTTAACTATTGATTTCTATTGACCGCACCCAGGACCGAGAAGTGGAAGGGATCAGCGGACTGGCTCCACGGAGCCCAAAAATAAGATCCCATCCCTTCCTAATTAGAGGCAGAAAAAAATTCGACATAATGTAGATTTTATCTTGGGAGCAGGCAAGGGTCCTTTTGTGTTTCTGGAGGCATCTGGCAAAAGAACAGAAAATATGCACTTTAGGAGTTGAATATATGGAATTTTAATGTTCAAAGTATAACATTTAACATTTATAAACATCGACATATCAATACTGTCAATATTTTAAAATTATAATTATGTACTCCTAATGCACATAATTGAGCCTTCCAATTTGATACTAAAAAAGCTTATATTTGATACACTAAGTAAAATAAGAGCTGACTATCATCCTCAATATCCGAGCTTTCTAATAAATGCTAATAAGCACTGCTTTGGACTGTGCTGTATGAACACCCAGCAATAGAGAACTGGAGACTGGAATACAAGAATGCCTGGGTATAACAAACAAAGTGAGGAAACCAAAAAAACAAACAAGAATTATTTAAAAAGTATATAAAACCTAACGAAAGGATCCACAAATCCGAGCTTTCAAGTAAGACCTCATAGAAGCAACTTTAGATTTTCAAACAGAATGTAGTGATAGGTGGTAATCTGCGCCATCAATAAATCTAGTGATTTTGTTGAACAGCAGTTTTTTTCTTCTTCAAAGTAATTTTAGACCCTATTTCATTAGTGAATGCCCACAATTTAAAACAGGCGATGATACCTCATGGGCAGTTATATTCATTGTATTCCTGCTCAGGCAGTCTTTTACTCTATTGTATATTACATGCCCAGTTTAGTGTTAAGAGTTTGCTTTTTTTACCACATCAATATGGTTTTGAAAATATAAATTAGCATCTAACCAGATCCCTAGGTACCTAAAGGAGGTAGCTTCCTCCAGTCATACCCCGTGTTTCTCAGTCATGGGAAGGCTATCCTGAGTTAGCTAACAAATCCTTTTGGTGCTGAATAACATGGATTTGAACTTTTATTTGTTCAACACCAATTTATTACATTCCAACCAGGTTTGCAGAAAATAAAAAAAGCTGTATTTATGCTATTATTAACCTCTACTATTGCTTTTGCACCCATATAAATTATGGCTTTGTCTGCATATAATAGGGTGTTTACTGAAGTAAAACTCTTAATGAGGTTATTAATAAAATTAGAAAGTAAAACTTACCCCAAAACAAAGCCTTGGGGACCACTACTTTTAATATCCAAAGTATTTAAATGGTTTGAGCCTCTCTAAGCCATTGATTTCTCTGGGTCAGATAGCTAGTAACCCATCTTACCTTGTGGGGAGCAGCACCCATTTTCTGTAGCTTTTTATGCAATAGGGCATGATTGATTCAGTCATAGGTCTTGATCAGGTCAAGGAAGACTGCTCCCACAACGTATTCTTCATCTGTGTAAACCCAAACATCATTCATGAACCTGACCACACCTAAAACCATGTTGAGTTGGTGTAAACAGACAGTTTTGCTCTAGTTATTGAACAAGTTGAGCTTATACTAATTTTTCTAGTAGTTTGTGCAAAACAGGCTAGCTTGAAATCCAGCAGTAATTTTCATCTAGTTTCCTGTCACCACTTTTGGACATTGGTGTGATGAGTAAACTTTTGCAACCCTTAGATACCACTCCAGATTGTATAGATAGGGTTTAGAATTCTAGTAAGGGGTCATACAATTGCAGGAGCAGCAATTCTAAGGATGTGTGAGATATATCATCACCACCAACACTGCTGATAGACTTCCCTTTAATAAGACAAGCCTGTACTTCATTTGGTCTGAGCAGTCTCAATCACACCCATTTCACCCTGCTTGTGAACATTTGGGAACATCATCATTATTATTTCTAGTTGAATCAGATTTTTCAAAATTTAGATCATACTTGGTAAAGGCTGAGAAACCCTCATTTAAGTGTGTGGCCAATACAGACTCGGCCCACACCTGATTCCCAGAATCTGCAAACAACAAGTTATGTGTTAAGTCAAACTTCAAACAGATGAGGACTCATTCCTGAAAACTATGGCTGCTTAGGTGAGTTTATTCCATTTAAAATTATTAGCGCAGGCCGGCCCAGTGGCACTGAGGGTTGAGGTGCTCGACGCCACACCTCGTGCCATGCCAGCGACCCGGGTTAGGGAGCGAGTTTGGGCCATCGGGGGTCAGCAAGGGAGAGATGAGATTGAGTGTCTGATGGACTGCTCTCTCGTCCCAGGGAGGGTTTCGGGGAGGTGTCCATTCACTAATGACGACTGGCGGTAGCTGGGGGCTGTGAATGCAGCGACACAACGTGTGCCTTGGGGGGGGTGGAGTCACGGCACTACGTTGCCATGCTAGCAATGATCCACAGGGGACAGTACCACACCAAGAAGTAGAAAAACCCCTGTCGTGCTTGTGGAGATGAAGGGGATGCCAGGGACACAGCCCATATCCCGACTGCCAGTCCTGTGTCTGGAGGACTCCACGGCCCACCCCCCACCCAGGTACAACCTTCCTAATTTCAGATAGGCCATCACGGGAGGATGGGCCTGCCCCGGGGGGGGATCCAGAGGGGGGATAGGTCTGCCGAGGTGGACGGGGGAGTCACTCCACTAACTAGGGTTCAGGTAAGGGAGTATAGGCTGGGGTCAAGTGCATACCCCAGAAGGATGCCCAAGTGAGCAGGAGCATAAAATAAAGTAAAAAAAAAAAAATTACTAGCGCAGCATAGCATATAGGAACACAGGGAGCTGGGGTGCCATCTCAATGTTTCGCAAGTGAACCTTGCTTTGTCAAGAGACTGCTGCCCCCGCCCAGCAGCAGCCTTTATATAGGATTGATTTTTTTTTTTTTTGGTATTGTTTCTACTCCTTGACCCCTGGCTGGCTGTATCTACGAGGCAACCTTGTCTTCCGGCCGCTGGCTGTCCTCACACCTCCACACTTCGAGCCATCACCGTCATTACCCCCATGACTTATCCCTCATGGCAGTGTGGGGGATATCCCCTTATCTTCCCCACCAGGACTGGATCCAGTATTGCGGTGATGCCCTCTGGAGGTGGCACGTGTTCTGATGGACGGCCATCAAGCCGCGCAACCAGGTCCATTTTTCCTCCTTTTTTTCCTCCCCCTTGTGGCGAGAAGGCGTGCAATGATGCCTGCGGAGGGAGCGCGTGTGCATCCGCTTGCATTCTTCCTGGTGTCTGCCCCATCTCCACCCCCTGTCTGCAGCATCTGCGTGTTGTCCCCAGCCTCTACTAGGGCCAGTCACCAAATGCTGACACACACCCCGGAGAAGGAGAGCAGTCCCTTAAATGCTCAATTCTTCTCCTCCCCTGCCTACCCTCGGCAACCCGTGCTCGTTCCCAAACACAGGTCGCCGGCATGGCACGAGACAAGGCGTCCAGCGCTCAACCCTCGGCACCACCGGGCCAGCTATATAGGATTGATTTTAAAGATACAGGTTCAACAGAGGCAAGAAAACATTTTACCATACAGTGCAAAAATACAATTGTGCAAAACAATACTCAGGACTTTAAATTTAGTTTTTGTGCCTATGGGGTGTATCCCTCCATGGTCTTTCAAATGGAGGGATCACTAACAGATGGGGGGATCACTAACATTTGGTGGAAATTCTTAAAAAATAGATTATTTTTGTGTCACTAACTGTCTTGATAAATAAAGGTGTTGGAGCCTTGGTTTGCTTTCTTTTTCCAAGTTCTTCTTTGTTGCTAGAGTTCTTTAGCTGCTTCCACACCTTGTTCAGTTGCCCACCCCACCTAAAATAGTAAAGGTATACATCAGCAGTTTATTTTTTTTTTCACTTACCTGGAATTTATTGAAGTCAGCATTTTTCTGTCTTGCACTGAAGCTGCTAAAGTGCTGTCTACATTGTGGCCCACTTAAGCGCTGTCTACAATATGATCTGTGCTGTCAGCTACTGTAACTAGGAGTTAGTAACTAAAAATCATAATGTTTCTTTTCAGCATTTTGTTTGCACCAGCTGAACTGCTATTTCTTGTAAAGATCGAGCTGTGCTGCCCCTCAGATCTTGGATGATAACTGACACACACTGCTTCAACTCCTCTTGATCTATGGAGATACATGATCGTGTGCTTAGAAGTTTTGCATGTTCTTTGGGGTGCAAAACTGGGCAAAGTATTCTGTGGAACTCTCCCACCTGGGGGTTACAAAACTTGCGTGAAGCCTCCAGTAATAGCACAAATTGCGCTATCCCACATGAACTTTAAGCTCTGATGCTGTGCAATATACGAGGAAATACACTTAAACGATTAGAAATAGCAGGCAGTCTTTATCAGTGAAAGGAGTCCATACTCAAATCATGTAAGATACAATTTGTGCCCTAGAATAATGGCACAAAAGGCAGTTTTGAATGTCTTCCAGACAGAGTTCTATGAAACAAAAAGGAAATTGCAGGTTAACATCTGATACTTAGATTCCTGCATAACATCATCTAATTCACATGGGAGCCCCCTGTATCAAACAATATCTGGTACCAAAATGGATGCTTCCAACCACATAATATTGGTATGCAGGTAAAGTCCCCCACAGAAGATAGTGTGGGGGATTCCCCAAACACCCAAAATGGGTGGCGGGGTGGGCGCTGGAGAGATTTGGCTTTAACATTGTGGCTCAGTATCACAGAAATAAAAAAAATCCTGCAACAACTCATTCACCAGGAGGTCTTATTAAAAGCAATGCTGTTTGTTAATGGGATCCAGTAACCAGCTATAAAAAGGGAGCCAGCTCAGTTGTGTCATTGGGGCTGGATGGAATGGTTGCCCTTGATTTAAAAATTCACTAGGATTCAGTCCTTACTAACAGGGCTTCCCCATTACCCCCTCCCCTTGGTCTGACTGAGACCCTCTCAATGTCAGTGAAAGACCAACCATGCATCGCTACACTGCTGGGGTAGTTCAACTGAGCAGCCAAAGCAGATTCCAGGATGCCATGCATAGTTACACACATATATTCCCCTACCTATTCTTTACGTTTTCTTTTTGTACGGCCCACGTAATAAGCCACACATTCCCAGGTGGAAAGAGTAACAAAGTGGATTGTGTAACACTTTCTGAATTGTGAAATTTTGATTGATTCACCAATGACAGGATTGGTGAAGCAGTCCACAGGCAATATTATCCCACAGTATTTGCAGTGTCCACAGTGGTGTGTACCCGTTGAATAAGGGTAGCAACCAAGTTTTGGGTTGTGGAGGAAATGGTTGCAAACTTCTGGTAGCATGATCACTAACATACTGTGGTCTTTTAAATACCATTCTAGGGATATCTTTAACAAAACATTTCAGCTTGGTCTCAGTTTTCAAAATACCCCAGTGCTTTCTAATTATGTCCTGTACTTCTGCGGCTTTAGTGCTAAATGTTGTGACAAAATTCATGTGCCCAGAATCTCTCTGTATTCCTAGTCTGGGTGTAAGCAGAAATTCCCTAGCAGTATTACTGGCTCGTAATCTACCACTACTGATGTACTGCACCCTGTAACCCCTTGGTGAAATCTCTCCTCTAGAATGTCAGCTTGTTGATGAAACACAATCCGAGTCACAGTTCCTTTGGATTCTTTGAAGAACTGGCCCACAGGGATCTTCTTGATGTTGTGACGGGAGTGACAGGAACCAGCCAAGAGAACAGTGCTCCTATCAGTTCATCTTCTGAAGATATTAGTGTTAACACCATCTTCCCGGTCTTTAAGAATCCTGATATCCAGAAAGGACATGGTTTCCAAACAGTGGGTTATTACAAATCTCAAATATGGATTTGTTCCTTCCACATATTTGACAGATTACAACAGCTGGCCCACTGTTCCCGTCGCAACATCAGGATAACATCAATAAAGTGCTTTCAGAGGGAGGTATAAATGAAAAAAGGATTAACATGGTCAAAAACAAAACCTTCCTCCCATCTGCCTTGATACTGGTTAGTGAAACTGGGGGTGAAAGTCGCACCCATGGCTGTTCCATCAACCTGTAGGAAAAATGTATATAAAAAGGTGAATGTATTCAGCTCAAACATGAACATTGACAGCTCCAACAAGAATTCTGTGGGTGGAGATGCTTCCTCTCTTTATAAATTGAGGTAGTGCCTGACAGCCTGAAGTCCCACCCCATGGGGAATATTGGTGTATGATGACTCCATATCAAGAGTAACAAGGACGTCTGTACTCTCAATGTGGATGTCCTTAAGAATATTCAAAGCCTCCAAGGAATCCCGCAAATATGATCTCAGGCCTTCCACAAGTGACTTGATAACAAAATCAACATACTATATTTATACAGTGGTTCAGGTAGACGGCTTATTCCGGAAAAATGATGAGACCTCCTACTGAATGATTTGTTATGGGATTTTTTTATTCCTGTGACACTGAGCCGCAATGTTAACCTTTCTAATGTCTTTGCTCAAATCTTCCCAGTGTCTACCCCACCCCACTCCCTCCCAACCACCCATTTCGGCTGTTTGGAGGATCCCCACATTATCTTCTGTGGGGGTCTGCACCTACACACTGATGTTATGTGGTTGGGAGCGTCCATTTTGCTACCAAATATTGTTTGATACATGAGACACCCATACGCGTGAGATAATGTTATGCAGAAATCTAAATATCAGATGTTATTAACCTGCAGTTTCCTTTTGTTTTATAGAATCTCTGTCTAATGGGCATTGCAAACTGCCTTTTGTGCCATTTACCTAAGGCACAAATTGCATCTTACATGATCTAAGGACTGTGCTATTTTTAATCTTTGAAATGCTTTTCCCTAACATGCTGCACAGCATTGTTTCACAGAATTGTATTTTGCATAGCACTTTTTGAACTGTATGGTAAAAATTAATCCTATATAAAGGCTGCCGGGGAGAGTGGATGCCACCATACTCTTGACAAAGCAAGGTTCACTTAAGAAGCATTGAGATGTATGCTATGCTGCGCTAATAATTTTAAATGGAGTAAACTCACCTAAGCAACCAAAGTTTTCAGGCATGAGTCCTCATCTGCTGAAGTGTGGCGAGTGCGCAGTTCTTTTCCTTTGCTTGTACTCTGCCACAGCAAGCACCGCCAGTCACTCAGAGGGGCCTTCTGTTTCTGTCTGTATCTTGAGTCTTAGACTTTGTCAGGTTGTTGGTGGGCCACCTACAGGTGGTGCAGAATGCCATGTCCTGGCTGATCTTGGGATCGTCCTACTCAGAACATATTACACTTGTGCTGTGGCAGCTGCTCTGACTTCCAGTTAAGTGGTGCATCACCTTCAGGGCTGCATTGCTAACTTACAAAGCCCTGCAAGGATTGGGGCTAGGCTACCTTAAAGATCTCTTTGCCTGGTATGTTCCCAGTTGCTTTTTCCTCTCCACCAAGGAGTTTTAGATGGCTGTCCCAAGGGTGTGTCTTCAGCTATCGGGTGGTAGGGCATTCTCAGTGACAGCCCAACTTATTTGGCGCTCCTTACCTGATCATCTTAGGAGTTTCCCCTTGGTGGAAGCATTTAAAAAGGTGTTGAAATATCATATATTTAAGTACAGTTTTAGCCTCCAGAACTGATTTGGAGGCTACTGTCTCAGTGTTTTGGTATGGCATTTATTGTTGTTTATTAATCTGTGTTAATTATATTGTGTTATGCTTGTAGTATATTTGCTTTGTTTGTTTTTTGTTTGTTTTTTCTCCCCGGTCACTTGCGTCATCCCAGGGATATACCCTAATCCTGGGTGTATGCCTTGTTCAGGCCCAAAACCACTGGCATCACCAGATCCTGCTAACCCACTGGTTACCCCCATGGCTTTCCCTCCATGGCAGGGGCTCTGGGGGAGGGCAGTCCCCACCCCAAGGCAGTCCACTATGTTAACTAGGATCCAGTTCTTACAGGCACTAGGACCCAGGGGAGTCCCAGAGGTCCAGATCCTCATATGGATGGAAGCGTTTTTATTTCCTGTCCCTTTTGGTCCCTTCCCCCTCCCCAAAGTGAGCACGGCCATCTGAGTTGGATTCTCAGACACATAGCAGATCCTGCGGCAGGAGTCAGCTCCCTGCCCTGGTCCCAGGGGTCCCTGTGGTGCTGGAGCTCTAAACCAGTGCCCCCGACCATGGCACACTGCAGCCTGGCAGCTGCCTTAGCCCAGCCTGCCTCCTCATACAGCAACCTGAGCTCACACACAGACTTGGATCGCCTGCACGTTTTGCAGTTGGGCCATCGGGATGGCCATATATTTACTTTTTTTTTTTTTTTTTTTTTTTTAGTTTATTTCAGTTTGGGATTAATACCTTTGAGTCAAGGACTCGTTTTCAAAGGTTCCACATCATTTTTGAACAGACATTACAAAGTACAATTTTAACAGTGAAGAACATTGAGGCATATACACAGGCAATAACAGTAAAGAAATTTGAAGTTATACACATCTATATAGTACATTTTAACACAGGCTTGATTAGATTAAGAGCGGGGTGGTGGGTCAGCCAATGATGGCATCGTCAGTGGTAGGAGTTGGGGGGGGGAGAAGTAATCAACCATGTGAGGCCAACATTAAGTACCAGGGGATAGGGGATTAGGACGAAAGGTGGTAATAACTGGAGAGGTATTGAGGGGGTAATTACTGGGAAACTGTAGGGCTAAAGTATTATCACATTAGCGCAGGCAGGTACAGTTCATTTTAGAGCCAAGGAAGGATCTGAGCCCAGTTTTGAACGTACCAATCTTGGATGTCTCAGAGAGGTCAGAGGGTAGTTCATTGTACTATTTAGGTCCTTGATACAGGATGGAGTTTTGGGCAGATTTCATCCTTTTGGAGGGAATCACCATCCTGTCAGTGGCCGCACTTCGGGTCAATGAGGTGCCGTCTTTCAGAAGAGATGTTAAACTGAGGTCCCATCTACCTGGATTGGTGGTAGTTCAGGTGAATGTTAAAGGTCCCATGGCACTTCTCGAAAAGAGTAGGGGAATTTTTTATTGCAGAGAAATAACATCATAAGAAATCACAGAAAAATACTTGAAGAAAGAAAATCAGCAACATAAATAACAGGAGAAATAGATATCCAACACCAATCAAGAAATGAAAAAAAATAATAAAAATAAATAATCCACATTTTTCCAAAATATAGCAAATGTTCTCCTATCCATCTTTAAAAAAATCAGAAGTTCTAACTTTTTGTATTACTTTTTCAATTTGTGAAATGATAACAGCGTTCAATAAAACAGTATGCTACAAATAATAATGACACCGAGCTTGCCAAAGATGATATTTTATGCAGGCAAAGATCACATTCAGTGTACTAGGATGATATCTCATTAAAAACCCTGTGTAATCCCCTAAAATTAAGGATTCATAAGTAATAGGCCTCCACTTCCATTTACTCTGTAAATCAAGCCCAAAAAGTACCATATATGAACAATTTATATAAAAATTTTCTAGGGTTTCTAACAACCCAACATACCCTGGTCTTAAACACTCCCTTTCCTCCACCGCCTTATGTTTCCAATTGCCACGGACCCCTAATCTCCCATAACAACAAAGCCAAGAAACATCCCGCATATGCACAGGAACTCTAGAGTCTCTTAAAAGTTTCAAAGCAAACTGCAGTCTAGATGGACAACATTTTGGAAAATCTACCTGAACCAAAAATTCATTTCCATAATCCTCGATAAATCTGTTTTTCTATTCAGTAAAATGCCTCTGCTTTTTACAATTGCCATGCTTTTATTTTTTCGGAAACCAGGGACTGCAAAATCAGGAAGATTCAAACCTTTGACCTTCTTATTTCCTTGATCCCCCCAATATTGAAAAAAAGAGCTAAACAGCTCATCTGTCCAATCCATCCATAAATCCTCAGTAGTGTTCAAATCATTATGCAAGATGGAACTAAAAAAGAAAGAATAGAAAAAAACCACCGGATTTAACATGCCAAGCCCCCTAGCCTGAATAGGCAGATAACTAAAATCTCTCTTGATGGGATTTAACCTGTTACCCCATAACATTTGAAAAACACAACTTAATAATCGAGTCTCAAATTGTAAAGGTAAGGGAAAAACATAACTACTATATAAAAAAATGGGAAGAAGAAATTTTTTAGTAATAGAAACCCGTTTTAATTTTGAGAGAGTCCAGGATTTCCACATCTGTACCTTTCTTTCTCCCAACACTAATTTCTCTTCCCAATTCAAAGAAGCCACATCACAAGATCCAAAATAAACCCCTAAAATTTTAATGTAAGAATGTACTATATTAACAGAACCAATCTTTTGTACCACATCCCCTAAACCTAATTGCAAACCAAAACATTTATCATAATTTAAATACACTCCTGAAAATCCAGAAAAATCCTCGAACTGTTGTAATGCGCTAATTCCTGAGACTGAATCTTGCAGTATAAGGCAAATATCATCTGCATAAGCAGAGATTTTTTGAGGGGAAACATCCATACTTGGGGAAACACCCATAATCAAATCATTACTTATTATCCCTCTGATCAAAGGATCTAATATAAAAGTGAAAAGTAAAGGGCTCAGTGGGCATCCGACGAACCCCCCGTTTTAAATCAATACTTGTCCCCACCAATCCATTAATTATGGGAGAAAAGGAAGCACCTTTATACAAGGATGCAATCCATGCCAACATTCGATCAGGTATTCCATAATATTTTAAAATAGTAAACAGAAAATCATGAGAAACAGTATCAAAAGCCTTCTTCTGATCCAGGGCCAAAAGAAACCCAGATAATCTATTTTGTTTACCAAATTCTGTTAATGCCCTTAATAATAGTAAATTTTGTTTAATGTTCCTCCCAGAAACAGAGCAAGTTTGTGCAGGATGTATCAGCACGGATGCCACCTTTTGTAATCTACTACAGAGAATAGAAGAAAATATTTTATAATCAGTATTGAGGAGACTAATAGGCCTCCAATTACTCAAATCACATCTATCTCCAGATTTAAAAATAAAAACTACCAATGCTGAGACAAAGTACCGCATAAATCTATCTTCTGTCTCAACCAAAGAATGGAATACATGTGGTAATATAACACTTAGTTCATCTATATACTGTTTATAGAACTCATGCAATAAACCATCTATCCCCGGAGAAACCCCTGGTTTTAATCTAGTAATTGCCTCCCTAACCTCTTGGGCAGAAATAGGCGTTTCTAGCTCAGTAATTAGAACAGAATCTGGCTGAGAAATAGAATAGAATAAGAAATGTCCTGCCCCCAAATACATGAAGAAACAGGTTCTGTACCCAAACATTAAAATAAATGAGAAAGTACAACTTCCAACATTTCCACATCTGAAGTTTTCAAACAGCCATTATTATCATACAGACCCGTCATTACTTTATGAAGCACAGTATCCTTACAGGCTACATACGGATCAGAAAAAGGTTGTGTGGTCGTACTATACCTAAATTCTGTATTCTGAACAGTTGCTTTAGTAGCATGATAAGAAAACATTTGTTTTTTAATCTCATCCAATTGAGTTTTAATTGTATAGTCTGATGTATTAGGTAAGGACATTTGTTTATAAAACTGATCCCTAAAATGCAAATATCGTAAATAATCCTTATTACCAGTAAATTTACCAAAATCAATAAACAGTTTTTTTTAAAATCCTCTTTTGTGTCCAACCACCTATGCAACCAATCCTCGTAAAATTCTGCCACAGATTTTCTATAAAAAACTAGATTTGCCAATTTTGATCTCATCACTGAGTGTTGTAAAAAACAAACATTCAGCTTCCATCTCCGAGTAATTGCAGGGAATCTAGCAGGAATATTTCTAAAAGATATATTACATAATAGCAAAAACATGATCAGTAAATTCAGAAAAAGAAAGTTGAAATTTTTGAGGTTATAAAAATTGAGATACAAAAAAGAACTCTATGCGTGTGGACAATGCACTTCTAAAATATGTGGCTCCTGTATCTTAGTGCAGAAATCTATAAGCGTCTTTGAGGCCTGTAAGCAATAAAGTATCTCTAAAAGCGTGAGTGTCACAATAAACCTTTTTTTGAATGTTATCTTTAAGTCGTAAATCTAACCCACAGTTCATATCCCTTCCCCAGAGCACATGCCACTCAGTAAAAAGAAAAGGCTTAATAGTATTAAATAAATCCACTCTAGCTGCTTTACTTTGTGGAGCATAAGTGTTAATCAGGCATATAGAAAACCTATACCAACAGCAATCAACCAAAAGGGCCCGTCCAGGGACAATATCTAGAAGTTGCTGAACTTTAACATGAAATGTATAGAACAAGATCCCTAAGCCATCCGCAGCATCCCCCCAAAAGTCCAAAATGAAATCCCCCCCAGGGCCACAGTCTCTTGGTGGAAGAAATATCATGCAGGGATTGAAGCCTAGTTTCTTGTAAAAAAAGGATATCAGTGTTTAAATCCTTACAGAAGGATAAAACGGCAGCTCTTTTCTTAATGTTCTGTATACTCCGAACATTAAGAGAAGCTATACGTAAGGAGGGCATAGAAAATAGAAAAAAGAAAAATTAATCCTTATCTTTCTTCCTTTTTTTTCCTAATTTCTTTTTAACTCCCCTACCAGACAAAACAGTGTCATCATCATACTCCATCTCTGAGACTACCTCAGACCTGGAAGAGACATCAGACTCAGAACCCATATCTCCATCTAGAAGTACCTGATAGGTATTTTGAAGTGGAATCTGTACAGGTTGGGCTTTACTTTTACTAACAGATCTAGTCACCCTTTTAGGGAGCTGAAAATCAGTTCCTGGGGGAGGCATAGGCTTCTGTAAATTGGGAATTATAGGAGAAGGCTGAGAGGGCACAAGTCCTTCAGGGGTATGAGGGAAGGAAGCACCAGTATCTTGGAAAGGGGCTTGTGCAGTATGAGTAGGGCTAGAGGGAGGAACATCAGTTTGGCTAGTTGGTCTAGCTTGGGGTTCTCCTTCAGTGGAAGGATACAGCCTCTGCGGCCTACATCTATCTTAGGCCTGGCTGATAAGGGAGTCCTTATCTGGGCCTCCAGGTCTATTCTGACCTGCCCAGGGACATTGATGGTATGCATGACCCTGTTCTTCACATAGGTTACAGCGAAAGACATTTCTACAAACAGCACTATCATAGTCATAGTCACCACACAGAGCACAACGCACCTGATCACAAGTACTGCTAAGGAGCCTACCACTACCACTCTTATAACATGCTTCCGGCTGACCAGGGTAGAACCAGACACTCCTATCTTTACCCAAAAAAAAGCTGTTAGGTATATGGCGAACCTCATTTTCTACCATTTGTAATTTAACTTTAAATCTCCAGTTCCCCGTCCAAATTCCCTCCGAATCCATGATGGCCTCTGGAGGGCCCAACACATCACATTTTTTTCCAGCCAAAAAAGAATATCCCTCACATTAACACCCTCATTCCTGAACATGATATTAACAGTTTTAAAGAGGGGTTTTGTTAATGGTATTGCCCAAAAAGGTGTCCATAATACAGTCATTTTAAGGGATTCATATTTCCTCCAAAAAGCATCTAACCCCATAAAATTTTAAAAGCTGACATCAAAATAATATTCCCCTCTAATATTAAGTAAGGCAAATATATCTTCAGCACGAAAATGTATAGAGTTAAGTAGTAAAGTCCTGGCAACATAAATCCTATCCGGATGCTCTTGTAAACTACTTCTATACCGTAAGCGGACAGCATTACAGTGAGGAGCTTGCTCAACTTTGTTATTCTTAAAGAGGTCTGAAAAAAAAGGCCCACACCGTCTTCTGTCTTCATTTGGGGAGGGGGGGAGAAATCCTAGGCGAAACGGTCTCAGAACCCAGGCCAGAAGGTCCCGGCGCCTCCGTTAATAGTTCTGCATCTGTAAACAACCCCTCTCCCCCCGATGCTACAGCAGTAGTAGATGATGCAGAAACACTAACAGAAACTGCCTCTAAAGGGGGAGAATCACTCACAGAAGTACCTGTCAGACCTGAAAAAGTTTCCCAAGTTGTATCCGGAAGCCATCAGACATCCGCTCCTTGAATCCATCCAGTTTTTTGCAAAGCTGACTCTTTCGTCCAGTCTTCATCCGTAAAGGGCACGTCTTGCCTTGATGTCCGCATTCCAATGGAGAAATCTCTTACTGCGTCTGGCACTGACGCACTATCCTCGTTGCTGTCAGCCGCTCGCTGACTCACCAAAAGCCCGTCGCTACTGCCAGGTCGACAATCAAGCCTGTCAAGCAGGGGAACCATCTCCAAAGGGTGTACTGCATCAGAAAACATAGTGAAATTCTTAGCTGAAGAAAACGCCGATTCTGCCACTTCAGATTCACAAGGTGCTTCAAACGGAATAACAGAAATCACAGTTGCAACATCCAAAGATATCTCAGAATCCCCATGCAAAGCTACAGCTGTGGTCGGGGATAAAACCACCGGCTGCTCCAAATCCACAACCTCCTCCTCAGCCATCCTGAGGCAGACTGCCGTCCTCTCCTAGAACAGCATCTCCCCCTACCACAGAGTAGGGGAATTTCCCCGGTGTCCTGGCCAAATTTCCCTCGTTCACTAAAAATACCACCAACAGCTAAATCTGGTTCAAGGTCAGTTGGCATTCATCTGTATCCCCCTCCCCTGGGTCGTGCCTGAAAATAGGCAGGATTTGTCTAGTGCACTTACCCGGTTAACAAAAACTAAATAAATAAATAAAATAAATAAATTTTGTAGGGGCGGCCAGCCTAAAGTGGCCACCTAGGGTGGGAGATGTCAGTCCAAGCAGCACTTTTTTTTAAAAGCAGGCAGGTTTGGTATTGCCCTCGAAGGTGGAGTGGGGCCCATCCAGTTTCGGTGTAGAGTGAGCAGGTGTGGGTGTCAAAGGCAGTCCCCAGAGTAAGATGGCAGGCCTTGTTGAGGAGTGTGCTGATCCTGTTTAGGGCATTTTTTTGTGCCAGCCCCATAAATAGGCAACCCGTAGTCAATGGTTGAAAGTATAGAACTACAGGTGGCTAGTCTGAGAGCATTAGGAATCATTGAATGTCTGTGACGGTAAAGTACACCAAGCTTTATATTTGCAGTTTTGATAGCAGTCTCTATGTGGCTTGAGAAGGTGAGGGTGTCATCAAAGGTGATGCCGAGATATCTGAGCTTAGTTACTTGGTCTAGAAGCTCACCCTTTTGGTTATTTATAAGCAGGGGCAGGTATTTCTTTTTGCTTTGGGAGGTGGTGAAGAGCATACTCTTTGTTTTTTGTTATTTAATAGTAGTTTGTTTTTGGTGAACCACGATTCAAGTTTAAGGAAGCTGCTTTGGAGTTCTATTGTGATAGAGTGGAGGTCTTTACCAGCAACTGATATTACTGCAGCATCAGCATAGAGAACTGCATTTACTGAGCAAGCTGTAGGGGTGGAGTTGATGAAAAGGCTGAAGAGCAGCGGACCGAGTATTGACCCCTTTGGGACTCCAAGGATTGACCCCTTTGGGACTCCAAGGAGCAACTCATTATCTGCAGATAGGGTATCACCAATTTTGACTCTTTGTGACCTGTCAAAAGGCAGCTGTCAAACCAACATACTGTAACGGGATAAACCTGTAGACAGAAGGCAACTTAGGAGAAGGTTGTGATTTACAGAGTCAAAGGCATTCGTAAGGTCGATGAAGACCGAACCAACTGCCTGTCCGCTGTCCAAGGTGTCATATAGTTGGAATAAGTAGTCAACAAGTGCGGTGAGTGTGGAGTGCTTTTTTTTTCGCAAGCCATGTTGCTGCGGACAGAGTAGATTATGGTTATGTAGATATTCAGTAAGTTGATCAGAGACCATTCTTTCGAGTACTTTCGATAGGGGAGGGAGAATAGAAATTGGTCTGTAGTTGGATGTTAGGGTCTTGTCCCCCACTTTAAAGACAGGCGTGACATTTGCTGACTTCCATAAATCTGGGAACACACCGGATTTTAGAGAGGCATTGAACACCAAGGTAAGAGGACCAGCAAGTTCATTTAGGAGAAGACCGATCAGCTTCATGTCAAGCAAAGTCCTCCCATCCTAGTCTTGGCAAGGGCCCCTTTAGTGTATTTAATGGTTTCGGCCTTGGTGACATGTTTAAGGTAAAAAGGAGGTACATCTTTGCTCAGCGGAACCTGAGAGGCAGTTTGGCATTGCTGGGTATGCACGTCCTTGAGATATTCACCAGAGAGTGCACTATAAAGGTCAGTGAAGGCATTGTTGAGCTCATTGGCAATATCCATGGGCTCCTGAAGGGGCCCCTTTGCGGTCACTAGTAGGCCAGGAGGAGCCTTGGGGGCCTTGTCCATCAAGGATTTCAGAAAACACCAAAAGTCTCTGCCAGAACCCCAAGTTTTGTTTAGTAGGTCCTTATAGTAGGAGGCTTTAGCCTGTCGAATGAGTTTTGATGCAGGCATTTCTGGCTGCTTTGTAGGTGTTTATTGCTGCAGGTGTACCAGCTGCCTTTGCTATACGCCAAAGATTGTCTCTGTTCTTCATGAGTCCAATAAGGCTGTTGGAAAGCCAGGGATTGGTGGTTCCCCTAATTGTTTTAATTCTATACGGTGCAAAAATATCACTTGTACCATGCTCTGAGCCATTGATGATAAGGCACTGTATAAAATGAAATGCCTTTCCTTGCCATGGACAGATTGCCAAGAAGTTTTAGAATTACACCTGTACGTAGATTTGATGTCAGTTTAGTCATATAGTATAGTACCTTTTGCTTGTTTAATCACTATTTTACATAGAGTTCTAGCACACATATGTGCATTCCAGTCACTTACCGAATTTATGTTCTTGTATCTATCCCATAATTAATTACAGTTTTTTATCTTATTCAAGACAGGGCTATCAAGTCAATCCCAAATCAGCACCCAAAATACTCCTTTTTACCAGAGGTGAAAAATATTACATACATTATTAAATTGCAATTCAAACAAATTTACATCTGAATAAAAATTAGGAATAATTTTTTTTTAAAGTCCAATGATTGTCCTTTAAATAAGTAATGAACCTGTTCTGGTAGTCTCAGAAAGTTAAAACCATAGGTGTCTATAAGGAGAAAAGTGCCAAAAAGTGTCCCCCTGGCTTAAAAGGGATTTAAGACAATCGATAATGAACAAAACGAGAGTGACGACTAGAAAAAGATACATTGCCTCCAGGCCATGGAGGAATACAGAATATCACTGAACAGCTACAGGGTTAAAATTAAGAAAGTCAAAGAGAGGTTGGAAACCAATATAGCAGTAGTTGCGGCTATCAGCAAGAAAGACTTCCAGTATTCCCCATTGCACAAAAATATAGAGTGATGGTAAATGGGGGTGGAGCCACTCTAGGGAGGTGGAGTCACCCACAGGATGCACAGAATGCATACATGCACAAAAAATAGAACTGTAATAAGACTGTTTGGGAGGCCTGGCTGTAACATTAACAAATGAAGTGTATCCTCTGGGAGAGATCTTCTTCCAGTCCCCACCACAACAGCAGCAATTAGCTTTTTTTTTTTTTTTAGATTAATCGCAGGATCCCATTCAGATATCTTTTATACCATGTAAACTTTATATATTTTTTTCTTTTTTTGCAGCCTCTGTAACTGCCTTTGGTCAGAGCTACCTTGGTGGCCTAACACAGCCTGCACAACCTGGAAGCAGACCTTCGAGTGGCAGCAGTCTATAGGAGATCATTTACCCAACACAGTAACTGCTGCACTTATAGGGCTGCTGAGCTGTGATTGTCCTCTCATGAGCACCCCATTCATTAGATCCGGTTTGACATCTGTCAGTCAGCCTACCCACCTCAGATCTCCTTCACATGATGCCCGAGGAACTGCGGGTACACAAACTTACTAGGACTCGCTGCTTCCCTGGTCATGTGATATGCTGGCCCCCTGGCAATGATGTATTTGTTATTTTTCCCTTCACAGTTATGCAGGCATGAACTCCAAGAATGTGATCCGGAGTCTACAGGCACGTGCAAACTCTGAGCTCGAGTCCTGTAACATTTAAGGAGACACTGCACTGTTAAACATGGTGGCAGCATTTAAAGGGGTAGCAGCCAAACAAAATGTGAGGCGGACAATAGCGTGGCGGCCTGCCACACCAGTTTAATGAATGAGGAACACTACCTTCCTCCAGCACATAAATGGAAGAAGGAAGGGGAAGGAATGGACTGGACCTCTGAAAATGGCAGGATGGTGGGAATAAGAGCAAGGGGCAATAGCTGGAATACTGAATGAATGCTTGCCTTTGGTGTTCACCACAAGGCCCCAGATGAGGGAGAATGCTCATGGGGAAGGCACTGAGGAAGACGTCACACTGACATTGAAGTGTTAGCAAATCAAGACTGCCTCTTGCATATTGTTTCTGACTGGCATGCCCAAGTTAGTAGGTTCACCCAGATTATTATTTTGGCAGTGAGGTCTTTAAAATTATTGTGAGAGGCTTATATGTTTCTTTAAGGAACATTGTTCAAGATATGCAATGTATTATTGTCTACCTATGCCCATTGGTACTCCTACCAAAAGTTTTTATAATGTTTTCTGTCCCCTGTCCCCAGCCAAAGCCATCAGTGTAAAACATCATACTTTTAACCATCTGGAGAAATGCATTGAAACTAAGTGTTTAATGAGTGCATTGCCATTCAGAAGAGTTCCAATTTAAAAATTCCTTTAAACTGAAGAGCTGGTAAGACTGTTCTTTTTATTCCACCTAGGCAGCGATGCTAACTTGATTCCAAAGTTAGCCACTTTGGAACCATGTGTAATATCACCCTGATCACCTTCTTAGAGGGTGTGATCAAGGCGGGGACAGGGACCGGAGACTATCAGTCTTATCTAGACTTCAGCAAGGCCTTTGACACTGTGGTACATGACAAGGTTCTGGTCAAAGTACACCAGTGTTGCATACATGAGGCATACACAAAGACAGATTGCTAACCGGCCTGGGTGCAGAAAGCAGAAGGTTGTGATAAACAGGCACTACTCCAAGGGGAGAGTGGTACTCAGTGGTGTTTCTCAGGGATCAGTGCTGGGGGTCACTGCTTTTCAACGTTTTCATCAATGATCTGGAAGCTGGAGTTTCCAGCAGGATGCTTATGTTTGTGGATGACAGTAAGCGGGCCAGGGTGGAGGACCTTAACAAGCTACTGACACTTATGGCCAGGCAATTCATAGCAAGGCATTACCTGACCCAAGGTCGTAAACCACCCCTGTTTAGAAGTTTTCAGTCTGGCATTAAGTAGATATTTAATTTACTGTACCAGTGATCCAGCTTCTGTATTGCTGAAAGCCACTTGGTGCCTGCCACAGCCACGCACTAATAACAGAGTTTTGATGATGCTATGTGGGGAATAGGCTATAGGGCTACCAATGGATATAGACTGTAATCAGGGGAAGCAGCACCATTTTAGTACATATAGTTTACTTTGTAGGCACTTACACATGTTAAGGGGGGGTAGTAATACATTTATATACCCCCTTAACATGTGTAAACGCATACACAGTAAACCATAAACTATATGCATTTACAGGGTGCCACTCGCCTGGATTAGAAGCTATAGCCATAAGTAGCCCTGAGCAGCTTTCAGCAATATGGAAATGGGATCATGGGAACAATTAATTAATACCTGACTGAAAAAATAGAAATCGAGGCAGTTTAGGTCTGTGGGCAGGCAGCTCCTTGCCATGAGTTGCCTGGCCCAAGGGAAGAATGTGTGACTGCTCTTTAAGAAGCTTAGTGATTGGTTGGACTTCTGGTGTGTCATTTTCAGTGTCGCCAAAGGCAGGGGGCTATACCTGGGGAAGAACAGCACATTGCGTTGGGTTCCTTATGCAACAACAGAGGAAGACCAGATTCTAGGTGTCATAATAGACAAGGGGATGAAGAATGACAAGCAGTGACTGGCCACTGTCAAGTGGGTTGGCAAAAAGTTGGGATGTATCAAAAAGGGGGGGTGATCAGCAGGGCAGGGGGAGGCTGTGATAACCCCCCAAGTATTGCATGCAGTGCTAGACTTCTCAATGCAAAAAGGAAATTGAGGCAGTAGAGAGGGTGCAGTATAGGGCCACCAAAATTATAAGAGGTATGGAAGACAAAAGCTATGGCAAAAGGATGGTGACTCTTACCATATCCACGTTGAACAAAAAACTGGTTGAGGGGGACATGATCTGTTTTTCTGCATACTGAAGGGTATAGACAAGATCGAACAGACAGAGATGTTTGATCTGATGTCCTCTAATTGAACACGAGGACACAACCTGAAGCTCATTGGGTGGTAAATTCGGGGGAAACAATAGGAAACACTTCTTTTCCCAGAGGGCTGTGAGCCTATGGAAGTGCCTACCAGTGGAGACAGTGGACATGAAGACAGTATTGGCAGGCCTGTATGGTAAGCCTTGAAAAATATTTGCTTACCAAGAGAATCGCTGGATACAGAAACCTGTTACATGTTTGTGCCGCATACTTATTCATACCTGCCTATGAAGCGGGTGGAGGGTGGATATTGTGACTCTGTTGTTTATATTTTAGTAACGTATTCAGCATACTTCCTTAAAGTACTGTAGTAGTGCTAATTTGTTGACAGAAAGTGCCATCTTACATTTTTTAAACAGCAACATATTCTTGATATTGTTAGATTTTTTGTTGGGGTATTTTATAGCCATTTAGCTATTTTTAAGACAGTGTTTAATTACAAATCTTGTAATTTGTGTGGCTATACAGTAAAGACAGCAGCCCCCATCATCTTTTAAAAATCTCCTCACACTTTGTTAAGGTTAGTTCATACTTTATTCTTAAAGTCCCCATTCAACCTGCATTATCGGTTTGGGGCTCAGTCGCTCAGATTATGCCATCACGTACTGACATAGCCACCATTTTAGGGAGCTACTGTGGCAGGGAGTTTAAACATGGGCAGGTGTTTTGTTTGCATGTCGGCAAAATGGTTTGGAATTAGCAACTGTGGATTAACACCATTTCAGAGCACAATGGAGCAGAGGATTATGTGAGTAAGCCCCTGACCTACGAACCTGTGTTTTTGGAGCAATTATCAGATGAGCTTGTTTATGAGTCCTTTAATCCCCTTCAGGTACTTAAAGGTCTCGCTCATATCTCCCCTATCCCTCCTTTCCTCCAGGGAATACGTGTTAAGCATGTTCAGCCTTTCCTTGTAGGCTTTCCCCTCCAAACCCTGGATCATCTAAGTCGCCGTGCACTGCACCCCCTCCAACAGTCTGATGTCCTTCTTCAGGAATGGGCACCAGTACTGCATGCAGTATTCTAGGTGTGGCCTGACCAGTGACCTGTACAGAGGAAGGATCACCTCACTACTTCTAGAGGAGATCCCACTTGCAGTGAAGGTTCAAGAGAAAAAGAAAGCATTCAGGAAGTACAAGGAATCGCAGCAGGAGCAGGACAGAGAACTGTATCAGTTAAAGCAAAAGGAGGCTGGGAAGGCAGTCAGAACAGCAAAGGCCCAAACCGAGGAAAAGATAGCCAACTCAGTTAAGAAGGGGGATAAAACCTTTTATAGGTACATAAGGGAGCAAAGGAAGACCAAGGGAGGGATAGTGAGGCTTAATAAAGGGGAGGGAGGGTGGGCAGAGGGAGACTGTGAAAAGGCAAAGATACTAAACAAAGATTTTTGCTCAGTATTTACAAAGGAAGAGGGGGAGGTACATAAAACAAACAGTAGTAACACTCTGGATACAGAAGTTGATACCAGCCCATTTACAGAAGAAAGGGTTCTGAAAGAACTCTTAAAACTGAAGGTGGACAAAGCAATGGGGCCTGATGGGATTCGTCCCAGAATTCTAAAAGAACTAAGGGTAGAACTAGTGACACCACTGACTACCCTCTTTAACAAATCATGGGAGGATGGGGTGGTACCCGAGGACTGGAGGAGGGCAGATGTGATTCCCCTTCACAAAAGTGGGAGCAAGGCAGAAGCAGGAAACTATAGACCTGTTAGTTTAACCTCAGTGATAGGAAAATGATGGAATCACTTCTAAAGGAAAGAATTGTCGAGTATCTAGAGGCCAGAGGGGCACTGCACCCTAGGCAACATGGATTCACAGCGGAAGGTCATGCCAGACGAATCTGATAGATTTCTTTGACTGGGTGACCAAAGTAGTAGATCAGGAGGGGCTGTGGACATGGCCTACCTAGACTTTAGAAGGCATTTGACACAGTCCCACACAAAGATTAATATACAAGTTAGCCAGCCTGGGAGTGGGTCCCAAGATGACAGCCTGGGTAAAAGAATTAGCTGGAGAATAGGACACAGAGAGTAAAGAAATGAAGTCCACTCAGAAGAAAGGAGGGTTACTAGCGGGTACCGTGAGGGTTCAATATTAGAACCAGTCCTCTTCAATGTCTTTTATAAGTGACATTGCAAAAGGACTGAAGGAAAAGTATGTCTCTTTGCAGATGACACTAAGATCTACAACAGAGTTGATGCACAGGGTGGGGTGGAAAGGATGAGAAGGGACTTGGCAAGGTTAGAGGAATGGTCAAATGTATGGCAGCTTAGATTCAATGCTAAGAAGTGCAGGTAATGCACCTGGGAAACAAAAACCCAGGGGAAGAGTACACAATGGGGGGTGAGATACTAACAACAACAAAAATGGAAAGGGACCTGGGGGTAGTCATATCAGATGACCTAAAGGTGGGCAAGCAATGTGAGAAGGCAGCAAGGAAGGCTGGGGGGATACTGGGATGCATAGGGAGAGGCATCACCAGTAGAAAACAGGAAGTTATTATCCCTCTGTACAGACAGCTGGTGAGACCCCATCTGGAGTACTGTGTGCAGTTCTGGAGACCCAGTCTCTGCAAAGACATAGACAGGATGGATGCTGTCCAGAGGAGGGCAACTAAAATGGTGCAGGGTCTGCACCGGAGTACATATGAAGAGAGACTTAAAGAGCTTAATATGTATAGCCTCGAGGAAAGGAGGGAGAGGGGGGACATGATAGAAACTTTCAAGTACCTCAAGGGAATCAACAAAGTCCAAGAGGGTAGCATCTTTCAAAAAAAGAGGTGTGCAAGAACAAGAGGGCACAATTGAAGAGGCGGCTCAGAGGTAATTTAAGGAAGTATTTTTTCACAGAGAGGGTTGTGGATGCATGGAACGGCCTTCCGGAGGAGGTTGTGGAGTCAAAATCAGTGGTGGAATTCAAGCATGCATGGGATAGTCATAAGGCAATTCTGGGGGGTGGGGGTAGGAAGAAGTAGGCTACTGGTTAACTATGATCTGCAGCTTATCCAGTAGGTAGGGAAATGGGCAGACTGGGTGGGCCAAGCGGTCCTTATCTGCCGTCAAATTCTATGTTTCTATGTTTCTATACAGCCCAGCATCTTGTTGGCTTTCACTGCTGCCTTCCTGCACTGAGCTGAGTTGTTCATATTCCCCATTATTATCACCCCCAGGTCCTTTTCCTCCTCTGTGCTCCCCAACCGTACCATCCCAGCTGATAGCTTCTCTCCCGTTTCTTAGCTCCGAAGAGCAGCACTTTGCACTTCTTGGCATTGAACCCCAACTGCCATGTTTCTGATCACTCGTGTAGTTTAGTCAGGTCTCCCTGCAGGCCCCTCCACCCCTTGATGTCATCCACCACAGTTCCCATCTTGGTATCATCTGTGAACAGACTGATCTTGCTCTGGGTCCCATGTGAGATATCTGCTATGAATATCCCAAACAGAACGGGTCCCAGTACCAATCCCTGTGGCACTCCACTTGTTACCGCTGCTGGTGATGAGAGTTTCCCCTCTACCACCACCCCCCTTTGCTGCCTGTCCTTCAGCCAGTTAGTGATCCATTTGACCATCCTAGTACCCACCACTACATATTCCAGCTTCCCTTCCAGCCTCCCATGCGGCATGGAATCAAAGGCCTTGCTGAAGTTCAAGTACAGGAGATCCACTGCATGGCCCTTTTCCAGTTCCCTGGTCAACCAATCATAGTACTCAATCAGGTGTGTCTGGCAGGACCTGCCTGAGACAGACCTGCGTTGTTGCCCGTCCTGGAGACCATTGTCCTCCAAAAATGTCACCAGCCTCTTTTTAAGGATTGCCTTCATGAGCTTTCTCACAATTGATGTGAGGCTCGCTGGTCTGTAGTTTTCAAACAACATGAAGTCTTGCTATATTATGACAATTGCAGTGAGTCCCCATCTTCGAACTGCTCCGGAGGTAAAATAGTTAACTTTCCATGCAGGCATGGAACTCTGAGCATGAGCTTGGTTGGAAACTCTGTCTGTTGTTCTTCAAACAGAAACTGTCAGATTCTTTACTCCGCCTCACTGAACAGTCGCGCTGGAGATTTCTCCTTCTGCTCGGTTCATTTTGTTGGTTAAAGTATTATTTTATCAGTTTTTTGACCGAAATTAAACCGCAACTGGTCGGTTCAAGCTCTGTCTGTGGTATTGTAAGTAATAGATAGGTTTTACATTCTTTTTTCTGTGTAGAACTTGTAAGCGGTTATCGGTTCGGTTTTGAACCGATCAGGTTGTCTTAAAAACTTACTAGTCCTTCTTTAGAGTGCAGTTCCCGGTTCTTATCGGTTCTAAAAAGACGGATTTCATTACGTTTTTTCCACGACCAGTGACACGGTTGGGAATCGATATGGGAGTCTTTCTAGCGGATTGCCATAAATGGGCAAGTTTGGTTGGGCTGGCACTATGTCTGAGAAACCCAAAAGAAAAACCGGGCCCACTGGGTTTCAACATTGTGATGTCTGTGGGGAAGCCTTTACTAAGGCTGACCCACACACACCACATGTGTTTATTGTCTGGGGTTTGACCACCTCAATGCAGACTGCCAGATTTGTAAAAATGTTCCTGCTGCCACCATAGAGAAGAGAGTTGGTAGGCTCAGGGAAAGGGAGACCAAAATGTCCGTTGACCGGGATGGCCAGCCCAGTTCGGTCCCAACTGAACCGGAGGGAGTGCCCTCTGACCAGGGCGATACTTCTTTGGGCAAACGAAGAGCCAGCTCCAACAAAAAGGACTAGGAAGTTAGCTAGTGTGGAGCCAAAAGTTATCTCTCCAACCGCTGAGGAAATAGCTAAAGCAATTCAAATTGTCCAGTCACTTTCCCCGGTTCCGACCGAACCGACACCATCAGGGAAGCACTCGGTTTGGCCGGTTCCACCGGTTCAAGATTATGATTTTGAGGATTTTTATGAACCGGAGGAGGGGGAAGAGGATTATGAGGAGAGTGAATGTGGATTTCAAGGTCTGGATGTGCCCATTGAACCGGACATCTCTCCAGACAGACCGTCAAGGGTTTCTCCTCCCAGGCTCTCTGAGTCCCCTTCTCATTTTATGTTCTATAAAAAAGTTGCTAAAACTCTCCAGCTCCCTGTTGAGGAAGCTGTTGGTGACCGAGAGGAGCCTGATTATGTAGAAATGATGGATATTCCAGAATCTAGGAGATTGTCTATTCCTTCGCATAAATCTTTTCAGAAACAGACAGTAAAGAGTTTAAAAACTCCTCACACTATACCTCTTGTTGATAAAAGGATGGACAAGAGGTATACATTATCAGGCTCTGATATGGAATTCCTCACACAACAATGCAGCCATGTGGGGGTAGTGCAGGCTACAGCCTGTGACAAGGCAAACATTCCCTTAGCTTCACACCCCCCTGAAAAGGATTCCAGGAGGACTGATGCCATGGCAAAGAAACAATACATGGCAGCATCTTTGGGACTCAGACAGGCAAATTATATGGCTTATGCTGCTAGGTACCAGAAATCCAGATGGGATACTGTGCTGGTTCTAGCAAAACAGGCCCCATACCAGCTGGCCAGGGAGATGGAACAGGTGGCTGCAGGTGGTATTGAGGCGTCTAAGGTGCAATTTCATGCAGCAGTAGACTCTTATGATGTATCATCAAGGGTCATGGCTACATCTGTGGCACTTCGCAGGATGGCTTGGCTCAGATGTACTACCCTGTCACAGGATACCCAGTCTAAGGGCATGGATTTTCCTGTTGTGGGCAATTCTCTGTTTGGGGAGCAGACAGAGAATTACATGAAGAAAATGGATGAATATAGGATCACCTATAGGAGTGTGCAGGCCAAGGAAAGGTAGGCCACTCCTCAAAGGCAGCTTCCTAGGGGCAGGGGCAGGCCTTTTCGTAGGCCTAATACCAACCCCAGGCCTTCTCTTCTGCTTATGCCCAGAGGGGGTTCTTTAGAGGGAGAGGCAGACGGGGTACAAGCAAGCCTGCTTCCACCCCTCAGCCCAAAGCCCCTGCCAAGCAGGCACCCTGATGGGGTTGCCAGGGCCGGTTCTCCTCTACCCATAGGGGGCAGGCTGGCTTACTTTGTCCAGGACTGGAAGTCTCTAACATCAGACAAGTGGGTCCTGGAAGTGGTAAGCCGGGGATTGGTTCTCGGCTTCAAAAAGTTTCCAAAGATGAGAACCAGATCCTTTCCACCTGCAAATCCTTCAGAGGCACTTGCCCTAGAGGCAGAAATCTCTTCCCTTCTGGCTCTCAGAGCCGTGGAAAGGGTTCCACCCCTACATCAGGCAAGGGTTTGTACTCCAGGTACTTCCTTACCCCCAAAAGACAGGAGAATGGCGGCCCATCCTGGATCTCAGATACCTAAACAAGCACCTTTAAAACCAAAATTTAAAATGGTGACTCTGGAATTATTTTACCCTCTCTAAGGCCAGGGGCTGGCTAGCGTCCTTGGACCTCAAGGATGCCTACTTCCATATTCTCATCAGAAGCTCCCATCGAAAGTTCCTCAGGTTCGAGCTGCCCTCAGGCCATTACCAGTTCAGAGCAATGCCCCTTGGCCTCACGTCTGCTCCAAGGGTAGTCACAAAATGCTTGGCAGTAGCAGTTGCCTGCCTAAGGAGGCAAAAAATTGCCATCTTTCCTTACCTGGACAACTGGCTCATAGTAGGTCAGTCCCCAGACCAAGTCAAGTTACATCTTCAGATAACCCAGCAACTGCTTACCTCCCTAGGTTTCATTCTGAATCTTCCAAAGTCAGTTCTAGAGCCTGTCCAGCTCCTCACCTTCATAGGCGCAGAACTGAACACAGAGGAAGCCAGAGCTTTCCTTCCCTTGGACAGGGCAGGGACCCTGGTGTCTCTGGCCTCCTCATTCACCCTGCAGGTCTCTCGTCCAGCAAGACATTTTCTGCAGCTCCTGGGACATATGGCTGCTTCTACAGCAGTGGTGCAAGGAGCCAAATTTCAAATGAGGGACATCCAGTTCCATTTGAGAGCCTTTTGGTCTCAAAGAAAGGACCCTCTAACCAAGTTGATCCCAGTAACTTGAACCCTGATCCAAGCCCTACAGTGGTGGCAGGATCAGAGCAACCTGAGACAAGGGGTTCCCTTTGTCACTCAGTCTCACTCTTTAATCCTTACTACAGATGCATCCCTCTTAGGGTGGGGAGCTCACATGGGCGAACTCACTACCCAGGGACTGTGGTCCCCTCAGGAATCTCTGCTCCACATTAATCTGTTGGAGCTCAGAGCAGTTTTTCTAGCACTTCAAGCTGTTTCCAAATCTGTTCAGAACAAAGTTGTACAGGTCAGAACAGACAACACCACTACAGTGTGGTACATCAACAAGCAAGGAGGCACTCTGTCTACGGCCTTGTGCACCGAAGCAGTGCAGTTGTGGTCTCTGGCTTACACCCTGAACACCTCCCTTACGGCAGTTCACCTCCCAGGCAAGGACAATGTCCTGGCAGATGCTGTCAGCAGGATTTCCCAGGGCTAACACGAATGGTCACTGGACCCCCTGGTCCTGGGGGTAATATTGCCAGATGGGGCACCCGCAGATAGATCTTTTGCAGCCCCAGACAATCACCAACTTCCCTTTTTGCTGCAGGCCCCCAGTGTTGGGCTCAGTCCTCTGAACGCCTTAATTCTCAACTGGGAAGGGAAGTTTCTTTATGCCTTTCCCCCCTTCCTTCTCCCGTTCAAAGTGTTAGTCAAAATCAGATCTCAACCCTGCAAAGTGATTCTGATTGCTCCAGATTGGGCCAGACAGCCCTGGTATCCACTCCTACTGTCCTTAGCAGTCCATCTTCCCCTGTGTCTTCCCAGGAATCACAATCTGTTAACCTGTGCTCAGGGAAGGATTTGGTACCCGAACCTCAACTCTCTCAATCTCAAGGCCTGGCTCTTGAAGAGTTAGAGTTTGCTGATTTACACCTCTCCCAAGGTGTAATGGATATTTTAAGGGCTTCTAGGAAGCCTTCCACCAAGGGCTACTTACAATTCTAAATGGAAAAGGTTTTCCATATGGTGCTCTAGGAAATATTTCCCAGATTGACTGATTTACCCACAGTCCTGGACTATATGGTCCATTTAAACACTTTAGGGCTGAGACCAACTACATTAAAGGTGCATTTGGCAGCTGTGTCTGCTTTTATTTCGCGAGGTAAACCCTCTCCTCTTTCAGCTCATCCTGTATTTTCCAAGTTTTTAAGGGATTGCTTCATCAACACTCCATTCAGGGGCCCTGCCTGCCTGGGATCTTAATGTTTGCATTGCTCAGCTCATGCAACCCCTTTGAGCCCTTGTCTTCAGCAGAGCTGAAGTACTTGACTTGGAAGACTGTGTTTCTGGTAGCATCACTTCTGCCAGGCGCGAAGTGAATTACAAGCTTTGTCAGTGGAGCCTGATTTATCTCCTTTCATAGAGACAAGGTGGTACTCAGGACTAACAGAAAGTTTTTGCCTAAGGTGGTTTCAGATTTCCACCTTAACCAATCTATATCTCTTCCAGTGTACTTCACTGACCATTCCTCCTCTGGCGAGAGGAGGTTACACAGTCTAGATGTGAAGAGAGCCCTTAGCTACTACATTGGCCGTACCAAGGGTCACAGGTTTGACTCCCTCCAACTATTCCTCACTTATGGTGAGGTGGATAAAGGGAAACCTGACACTAAAAGATCCATTGCCAGGTGGATTGCCTCTTGTATCCAATTTTGTTATTAAAAACTAGATAAGGTTCCTCCCTCAGGCCTGAGGGCTCACTGTACCAGAGGTACCGCTGCTTCCCTGACTGCTGCCAGGGACATCCCTATTCTAGAGATATGTCAAGCAGCTACCTGGAAAACAGTTCACACTTTTACCAAGCATTACTCCCTGGACATCCAGGTTAGGAGTGATGCTCGGTTTGGCACAGCCGTGCTTCAGAGCCTATTCCCTAAGTAGGTTCTGTCCCTCCTCCATGGAGGTACTGCTGTTTAGTCTGCAGTTGTCATAATATAGCAAGACTTCATGTTGTTTGAAGAAAAAATTACTAATGTTGTTTCTTCTAATGGAGTCTTGCTATATTATGACCTCCCCCCCAGCCTGCCCCTCTCAGAACTTCTACTTGGGTATGGGGTGGGCAGTCAGTGTGGGCACTGGTTATGCCATATATGTTTTTCACCCTTTTGGGGTTTTGGGGTGGTGTTTTATTCTACCTTATTTTATTATTTTCTGGTTCCCTGACTTGAGTCTTTGTGTTGGGACCAGGAATATGTGTAATATTTAGGTAGCCAGTTGGCTAGTGTAGGTTACAGCTTCCACACAGAACCTTAGTAAGTTTTTGCTTGTAAAGATCTGACAGTTTCAGTTTAAAATTATCCAGACAGAGCTTCTCTAACCAAGCTCACGCTCTAAACTCCATTCTTAGAATGGTAGTTAATTCTTTCACCTCCGGAGCAGTTCTAATGGTGGGACGAACTGCAATTGTCATAATATAGCAAGACTCCATTAGAAGAAACAACATTACTAAGGTAATTTTTTCTTTCAGCACATAGGCAGGCGTCTATTACCCAGCAACGTCACCATTTTTTTCCAGAGTTTGATTGTCTTTATGTGAGCCAACAGAACAACTGATTTTACATTGAATTCACTTCTAATGAAGGATGTAGCCATATCCCTATTTAAACCATTGGTCTGTCTATAAAATACATTCAAACGACATGAAGTCTTGCTATGTTATGACAATTGCAGTGAGTCCCAACCTTCGAACTGCTCCGGAGGTGAAAGAGTTAACTTCCCATGCCAGGCATGGAACTCTGAGCATGAGCTCGGTTGGAAACTCTGTCTGTTGTTCTTCAAACACAAACTGTCAGATTCTTTACTCCGCCTCACTGAACAGTTGCTCCGGAGATTTCTCCTTCTGCTCGGTTCATTTTGTCGGCTAAAAGTATTATTTTATCGGTTTACGACCGAAATTAAACCGCAACCGGTCGGTTCAAGCTCTGTCTGTGGTAATGTAAGTAATAGATAGGCTTTACATTTATTTTATTCTGTGTGGAACTTGTAAACGCTTATCGGTTCGGTTTAAACGATCAGGTTGTTTTAAAATTTACTAGTCCTTATTTGAGAAGCGGTTCCGGTTCTTATTGGTTCTAAAAAGCAGTTTCATTCGTTTTTCCGTGACCAGTGACACGGTTGGGAACTGATAAGAGAGTCTTGCTTGGCGGATTGCCATAAGCGGGTAAGTTTGGTTAGGCTGGCACTATGTCTGAGAAACCCAAAAGAAAAACCGGGCCCACTGGGTTTCAACACTGTAGTGTTTGTGGGGAAGCCTTTGCTAAGGCTGACCCCCACACCACCTGTGTTTATTGTCTGGGGTTTGACCACCTCAATGCAGACTGCCAGATTTGTAAGGATTTCCCTGCTGCCACCATAGAAACGAGAGTTGGTAGGCTCAGGGAAAGGGAGGCCAAAAAGTCCGCTGACCCGGATGGCCAGCCCCGTTCGGTTCCAACCGAACCAGAGGAGTGCCCTCTGACCAGGGCTATCTTCCTCGTGGCAAAGAAACTGGCTCTGAGGAGCGGTTCCAGCAAAGGACTAGAAAGTCAGCTGGTGTGGAGCCAAAAGTTCTCTCTCCAACCACTGAAGAAATAGCTAAAGCAATTCAAATTGCCCAGTCACTTTCCCCGGTTACGACTGAACCGACACCATCAGGGAAGCGCTCGGTTCAGCCGGTTCCACCTGTTCAAGATTATGATTTTGAGGATTTTTATGAACCGGAGGAGGGGGAAGAGGAGTATGAGGAGAGTGAATGTGGATTTGAAAGTCTGGATGTGCCCATTGAACCAGACATCTCTCCAGACAGACCTTTAGGGGTTTCTCCTCCCAGGCTCTCAGAGTCCCCTTCTCATGTTATGTTTTATAAAAAAAGTTGCTGAAACTCTCCAGCTCCCTGTTGAGGAAGCTGTGGATGATCAAGAGGAGCCTGACTATGTGGAAATGATGGATATACAAGAGTCTAGGAGACTGTCTATTCCTTTGCATAAATCTTTTCGGAAACTGACAGTAAAAGTTTTAAAAACTCCTCACACTATACCTCCTGTTGATAAAAGGATGGACAAGAGGTATACATTATCAGGCTGTGATCGGGTTCCTCACACAACAATGCAGCCATGTGGGGTGGTGCAGGCTGCAGCCTGTGACAAGCAAATATTCCCAACTTCACACCCCCTGAGAGGACTTCAGGAAGATTGATGCTATGGCAAAGACAGTACATGGCAGCATCCTTGGGACTCAGACAGGCAAATTATATGGCTTATGCTGCTAGGTACCAGAAATCCAGATGGGATACTGTCCTGGCTCTAGCAAAACAGGTCCCTGACCAGCTTGCCAGGGAGCTGGAACAGGTGGCTACGGATGGTATTGAGGTATCTAAGGTGCAACTTCATGCTGCAGTGGACTCTAATGATGTGTCATCAAGAGTCATGGCTACATCTGTGGCACTTCGCAGAATGGCTTGGCTCAGATGTACTACCCTGTCAGAGGATACCCAGTCTAAGGCCATGGATTTTCCTGTTGTGGGCAATTCTCTGTTTGGGGAGCAAACAGAGAATTACATGAAGAAAATGGATGAGTATAGGACCACCTGGAGGAGTGCACAGGCCAAGGAAAGGCAGGCCACTCCTCAAAGCAGCTTCCCAAGGGGCAGGAGCAGGCCTTTCATAGGCCTTTTACCAAGCCCAGGCCTCCTCTTCTGCTTATGCCCAGAGCGGGTTCTTTAGAGGGAGAGGCAGACAGGGTACAAGCAGGCCTGCTTCCACCCCTCAGCCCAGAGCCCCTGCCAAGCAGGCACCCTGATGGGGTAGCCAGGGCCGATTCTCCTCTACCTGTAGGGGGAAGACTTGCTTACTTTGTCCAGGACTGGAAGTCTCTAATGTCAGACAAGTGGGTCCTGGAAGTAGTGAGCCAGGGATTGGTTCTCAGCTTTAAAAAATTTCCAAAGCTGAGAACCAGATCCTTTCCACCTGCAACTCCATCAGAGGCACTTGCCCTGGAGGCAGAGGTCTCTACCCTCCTGGCTCTCATAGCTGTGGAAAGGGTTCCACCCCTACACCAGGGCAAAGGTTTGTACTCCAGGTACTTCCTTACCCCAAAAAAGACAGGAGAATGCAGGTCCATCCCAAAAGCAGAGTGGTGCAGCGGAAGCGTGCTGGGCCCATAACCCAGAGGTTGATGGATCGAAACCATCCTCTGCTAATTTGCCGTGCATGTGCTCTTCCCAATAAGACAAAAAGCATTGTACGTCAGTGTTTATTTACTTCAGATAATTATTATTCTGGGGGTATACTGGGATGTATAGGGAGAGGCATCAGCAGCAGAAAACAGGAAGTTGTTATCCCTCTGTACAGACAGTTGGTGAGACCCCATCTGGAGTACTGTGTCCAGTTCTGGAGACCCCATCTCCGCAAGGACATAGACAGGATAGAGGCAGTCCAGAGGAGGGCAACTAAAATGGTGCAGGGTCTGCAAGAGAAGCCGTATGAGGAGAGACTAAAGGAGCTTAATATGTATACCCTTGAGGAAAGAAGGGAGAGGGGGGACATGATAGAAACTTTTAATTACCTCAGTGGAATCAACAAAGTCCAAGAGGGTAGCATTTTTCAGAAAAAGAGACTTGCAAGAACAAGGGGACACAATTTAAAGATAGAAGGAGGCTGGTTCAGGGCAATGTGAGGAAGTATTATTTCACAGAGAGGGTAGTGGATGCATGGAACAGCCTTCCTGAGGAGGTTGTGGGGTCTAAAACTGTGGGAGAATTCAAGAATGCATGGGACAGACATAAGGCAATTCTTGTGGGGGGGTAGGAAGAAATAGGCTGTTGGTTAACTAGGATCTGCGGCCTATCCTGTAGGTAGGGAAATGGGCAGACTAGATGGGCCTAGCGGTCCTTATCTGCCGTCAAAGTCTATGTTTCTATGTTTCCTGGATCTCAGATACTTAAACAAGCACCTTTTAAAACCAAAATTCAAAATGGTGACTCTGGGAATTATTCTACCCTCTCTAAGGCTAGGGGACTGGCTAGCGTCCCTGGACCTCAAGGATGCCTACTTCCATATTCTCATCAGAAGCTCCCATCGAAAGTACCTCAGGTTCGAGCTGCCCTCAAGCTATTACCAGTTCAGAGCAATGCCTTTCGACCTCACCTCTGCTCCAAGG
Source organism: Neoceratodus forsteri (assembly GCA_016271365.2). NCBI lineage: Eukaryota > Metazoa > Chordata > Ceratodontiformes > Ceratodontidae > Neoceratodus > Neoceratodus forsteri. The sequence goes on from CM057449.1 coordinate 1,335,578,409, forward strand.
GTATTCACCAAATGCCTGGCAGTAGCAGTTGTCTATCTAAGAAGGCAAAAGATTGCCATCTTTCCTTACCTGGACGACTGGCTCATAGTAGGCCAGTCCCCAGACCAAGTCAACTTACATCTTCAGATAATGCAGCAACTGCTTACTTTCCTAGGTTTCCTTCTGAATCTCTCAAAGTCAGTTCTAGAGCCTGTCCAGCTTCTTAGCTTCGTAGGTGCAGAACTGAACACACAGGAAGTCAGGGCTTTCCTTCCTCTGGACAGGGCAAAGACCCTAGTCTCCCTGGCCTCCTCATTCACCCTGCAGGTCTCTCGACCAGCAAGGCATTTTCTGCAGCTCCTAGGACACATGGCTGCTTCTACAGCAGTAGTGCAAGGAGCAAGATTTCAGATGAGGGACATCCAGTTCCACTTGAGATCTTTTTGGTCTCAAGGAAAGGATTCTCTTACCAAGTTGATCCCAGTAACTCGAACCCTGATCCGAGCCCTACAGTGGTGGCAGGATCAGAGCAACCTGAGACAAGGGGTTCCTTTTGTCACTCAGTCTATCTTCTTAATCCTTACTACAGATGCATCCTTCTTGGGTGGGTAGCTCACATGGGGGACCTCACTACCCAGGGACTATGGTCTCCCCAGGAATCTCTGCTCCACATCAACCTGTTGGAGCTCAGAGCAGTTTTTCTAGCACTTCAAGCTTTTTCCATATCTGTTCAGAACAAAGTTGTACAGGTCAGAACAGACAACACCACTAATATGTGGTACATCAACAAGCAAGGGGGCACTCGGTCTACGGCCTTGTGCACCAAAGCCATGAAGTTGTGGTCTCTGGCTTACTCTCTGAACACCTCCCTTACGGCAGTTCACCTCCCAGGCAATGACAATGTCCTGGCAGATGCCCTCAGCAGGATTTCTCAGGGCCATCACGAGTGGTCACTGGATCCCCTGGTCCTGGGAGTAATATTTGCCAGATGGAGCACCCCTCAGATAGATCTTTTTGCAGCCCCAGATAATCATCAACTTCCTCTTTTTTGCTGCAGGCCCCCAGTATTGGGCTCAGTCCCTCTGGATGCCTTAGCCCTCATTTGGGAAGGGAAGTTTCTCTATGCCTTCCCTCCCTTCCGTCTCCTGTTCAAAGTGCTAGTCAAAATCGGATCCCAATCCTGCACGGTCATTCTGATTGCTCCAGATTGGGCCAGACAACCCTGGTATCCACTCCTACTGTCCTTAGCAGTCCATCCTCCCCTGTGTCTTCCCAGGAATCACAATCTGTTAACCTGTGCCCAGGGAAGGGTTTGGTATCCGAACCTCAAATCTCTCAATCTCAAGGCCTGGTTCTTGAAGAGTTAGAGTTTGCTGATCTCACCTTTCCCAAGGTGTAATGGATATATTGAAGGCTTCTAAGAAACCTTCTACCAGGGCTACTTACAATTCCAAATAGAAAAGGTTTTCCATATGGTGCTTGGAAAAGCATTTTTCACCAGATGCTGCTGATTTACCCACAGTCCTGTATTATATGGTCCATCTAAACACTTTGAGGTTGAGACCAGCTACCCTGAAGGTGCATTTGGCAGCTGTGTCTGCTTTTATTTCAGCAGGTAAACCCTCTTCTCTTTCAGCTCATCCTGTATTTTCCAAGTTTTGTAAGGGGTTGCTTCACACCAACCCTCCATCAGGGATCCTGCCCCTGCCTGGAATCTTAATGTTTGCATTGCTCAGCTTATGCAACCCCCCTTTGAGCCCTTGTCTTCAGCTGAGCTTAAGTTCTTGACTTGGAACACTGTATTTCTGGTAGCCATCACCTCTGCCAGATGCATAAGTGAATTACAAGCATTGTCAGTGGAGCCAGATTTTATCTCCTTTCACAGAGATAAGGTGGTCCTCCGGACTAACAGGAAGTTCCTACCTAAGGTGGTTTCAGATTTCCACCTTAATCAATCTATATCTCTTCCAGTGTACTTCACTGACCATTCCTCCTCTGGTGAGAGGAGGCTGCACAGCCTAGATGTGAAGAGCCCTTAGTTACTACATAGGCGTACCAAGGGTCATAGGTTTGACCCTCCAACTGGTCCTCACTTATGGCGAGGCTGGTAAAGGAAGCCCGCCACTGAAAGATCCATTGCCAGGTGGATTGTCTCTTGTATCCAATTCTTTTATGAAAGCTGGGAAAAGTTCCTCCCCTCAGGCCTGAGGGCTCACTCTACCAGAGGGTACAGCTGCTTCCCTGGCTGCTGCCAGGGACATCCTATTTTAGAGATATGTCAAGCAGCTACCTGGAAAACAGTTCACACTTTTTACAAGCATTACTCCCTGGACATCCAGGCTAGGAGTGATGCTCGGTTTCACAAGCTGTGCTTCAGAGCCTATTCTCTAAGTAGGTTCTGTCCCTCCTCCATGGAGGTACTGCTGTATAGTCTGCAATTGTCATAATATAGCAAGCTTCATGTTGTTTGAAGAAAAAATTACTCACCATAGTAATGTTGTTTCTTCTAATGGAGTCTTGCTATATTATGACCTCCTTCCCTGCCTGCCCCTCTCAGAACCTCTGTTTTTGGGACGTGGGTGGGCAGTACAGTGTTGGCACTTAGTTGATGCCCACCTTGTTGTTTTTCACTCTTCCTTTTTTGGGGTGAATTGGTGTTGTGTTTTTTATTTTTTGAGTCTCCTGACTTGAGTCTTTGTTTTGGGACCAAAAATGTGTGTTTATGTTAGTAGCCAGTTGGCTAGTGTTGGTTTACAGCTTCCACACAGAGCCTTAGTGAGTTTGAGCTCGTAAGGATCTGACAGTTTGTGTTTGAAGAACAACAGACAGAGTTTACAATCGAGCTCGTGCTCAGAGTTCCATGCCTGGCATGGAAAGTTAACTCTTTCACCTCCGGAGCAGTTCGAAGGTTGGGACTCACTGCAATTGTCATAATATAGCAAGACTCCATTAGAAGAAGCAACATTACTAAGGTGAGTAATTTTTTCTTCTGGACCATCTCCAAATCTGAAGCTTCCTTGTCAAAGGCCCAAATCTCTGCCCCTTATAATAGAATACTGTCCACTTTTGCATCAAATGTTTGTCTTACAGCCTTGAAGGAGTTGCTTGCAAACAATCTACAAATTCTGAGTATTGCCTTGGAGGCTTGATAGGCTTGTGTTTTGGTGTATTCAATATGATCTTTCCAGCTACCAATTCGACTAAATACAAGGCCTAAATACCTGTAAGTTTTGGAAATTGTAAAATTAATATTATCAATTTTCCAGGAAGCATCTTCTCTATACCTGGAGTTGCCAAAGATAACTGTGTTTGACTTGCTAGGATTAATCTTTAGGTCCAATGTTTCAATTGTTCCATAGTTACTACAGTGGCTCTTTTTAATCCCAACGGTGTCTGTGAACATAACACAGTGTTGTCCGCATAAAAAAGTAAGCTTTTATCCTGATTATTAATCTTTGGAGGGAATGTTTGTACACTACATACTGTTTTAATGAGCTGATCTATATATAAATTGAAGAGCAAAGGGGCTAAAAGACCGATTTTCTTTCTTGCCTTGTCAATTTTAATTCCTTCAGAAATGATGGCCTTCCCCTGAGATTCTTACAAATGCCCTATTTTATCTGTATGTAATAACTTGAGTGAGAGAGGGAGAGACGGGGATGAGAGGGAGGGCTGGTACTTCTGCCACCCTAATTCAAACCTGAAAGAGTAGACGCCCTAATCTGCCCAAGTTTTTATTGGGAGGAACAAAAGTTGAAAACCAAGTAGGAGCTTTCATGATTCCATTGAAAACATTTAACTCAGTGTCTAGAGACTCTAAAAGTAGTGCCTTGTCCCATTTAATATCCTGCTGCCTTTAGGGTTAAAAATAAAGCAGTCAAGTGAATTTATTTAACTGGCAAATACTCAGTAAGGTCCAAATTCCACATCTTCTGAGTCAGAGTGCTGGTCAGTTCCCAGTTTGACTTTGCTTGTCCTAGAGATCTCTCAAGCGCTTGGGATGTGAGGGATGCCCCAGAGCAGAAAATGTTGCAGTAAAACACATATTTTGTTTTATTATCTGATAGAACTAAGATGATTTACTACATAAAAGACAGGAAGAGGATAGAGAAATAGTAGGAAAAAGGAACGAAAACATTGACTTGTTTTGCGGTGTCAATAAAATAACAGGATACAGTGATTGTACGCTGGCTGAAGTAATGTTCAGTTCAGTTGATTGTGTGGGGATAGCTTCCATTGACTATGCTCATTCACAAGGAGGTCCCTGATACAAATTATTAAACATCACAGACAATCAGTACAAGGATACACCGTAGTAACACAGCAAATATATTATGGTAAGTAGAGTAGATTGGTTGTAACAAATACGTAAAGACAAAAGCATCACATGACAGTAGGTTTACTACTACTTAATAAAAGTCATCACAGACAATCAATACAAGCAGTACATCATAGAAAAACAGCAGGAATATCATGATATGTACAGTACAGTAGGTTGGTTATAGCAATACATAGAGGTAAATTAGAAACATCACTTAACAGTAAAGCAAGGCAGTTTTATTTGTAAGGCACCCAATCCTGGAGGCTCTGGGCGCCGAACATAAACAAGGACATACAGCAACAAATAAACCATAATAAAACCACATTAAAATAATGTAGCAAAATTAAAATTCAGTAATAATGAGGTTTCCAGAAGTCAATCTTCAGGGACTGGCCAAAACAAGGGATAGTATCAGCAATCAAGGGCCAGGCTGAAGAGGTGGGCCTTTAGCCTCCCATTAAACACCTCAATCAAGGAAGCCTCTCAGTAAGTTTACCACACCTAATAAATATAGGAGATAAGAACTTCAGTAGAAAAGGAAGGAAGGAAGGAGCATGCATGCCAGTATACACAGGAATCTACAAAGACAATAGGAGCGGGATGGGGAGAAGGTAGACCCACAAGGGAAGCCAAGTGCAGTTGCAGGTCTCAGCAGTGATCTCATGTACCCTACCAATGAGCACCCTAACTGGGATAAGGGTATGGAGTTTTAGGGTAGCTTGAAGCTTGTTCCAAAGGCAGGGAAGAGAAAAGCTTATAGGTGCTCTACCAAACCATGTCCGATAATTTAGCACATTCAGGATATTATGTGCACATTTTCTGAGGGTGTAGGTGCTAGTTGAGGATGAGAAGAAGGCTGATATATAAGGGGTAGCTTATTGAGGAGAGCTTTGTATGTCCAAGTATAAATGTGCACCATTCTCCTGGAGGATAAGGAGGTCCACTTCATTGCCTCATACAAGGTACAATGACAGGTTCTGGCTGGGGTATTAGTAATGAAATGGATGGCCCAGTGATAGAGCGTATCTAACTTACACAGGTAGATGGGTGCACAATTGTTGTAGAGAATATCAGCATAGTCAAGAAGAGGCATGAAGGTGGTCTGTACCAGTCTAGTTCTGGAGTCTCGAGAGAACAATGATTTGTTCCTGAAAAAGAAACCAAGCCTAAATTTCAGTTTTTTTGTGAGAGCTTCGACATGTGATGAAAAGAATAGTTGTGAGTTGAGTATGAAGCCTAAGTATTTAAAGTGATTCACCACTTTGAGTGAATCTCCTGATAGGGTGGGGATAGGAGCATAGTGGTTTGTCATGGGTCATACTATGGAGACATCAGGGGGATAGAAGAATATAACCTTGGTTTTTTTTGCATTTAGGAGCAGTTTGGCTGTTAAGTTATGTTGAAGTCTGACAAAATCAGACTGGAGAGCAAACATACTTCACTAACTGTAGGTTTCGATATGTAGAGGGACGTATTGTCCACAAATACAGTAAGTGAATGTTGGAGTCTGTGATGCCTGAGCCCAGATTATTTACATAGATTAGGAACAACAATGGACCAAGGATGAATCCTTGTGGGACCCCTCTTGCAACAGGCAAGAGTGACGAGGAGGTTCAGTTTATCTTAATGTGTTTATGTCTATTTCCTAGGTAACTGGCAAAGCAGGATACTGTTGCATCCGACAAGCCATGAGACTTCAAGCTGTCAAGCAGCAGGGGGTGATTCTTGGTATCGAAGGCCTTACTAAGGTCCAAAAATACCACACCGGTGACATGTTTGCTGTCCATGGTCACCAACCAGTCATTAGTAACTTTGGACAAGGCCGAGACAGCACAGTGACGGTGTCTAAAACCTGATTGTTGCGGAGTTAGCAACTGAGAATTTTCGAGGAAGGATCTGAGTTGGATACTGACCAGTTTCTCCAGCATTTTTGAGAGGGAAGGCAAGCTGGAGATAGGCCAGTAGTTGTTAACATCACTGTGGTCACCAGATTTGAAAAGGGGTATGAGATGTGAAACTTTCCAATCTTGAGGCACCATACTTTCAGATAGCGAGAGATTAAATAAATGAGTGATTGGAACAGTTAAGAAATAATAGCCTAGTTTCAAAAAGAAGGGGTCAATGTTGTCCGCACCTCCACTCTTTCTAACATCCAACCTGAGCAGTTGGTCTTCCACCTGTTTTAAAAGTGATGCGCAAGAAAGAGAAGGGTGAGTGTGTTAGGATGTTGGGTGGTGCAGGTGGGTGAAGGAGAGAGGTTCTGAGGCTGGCTGATGGAGAAGAATCAAATGCAACACTCACTGTGGCAAAATTCTCATTTAGTTTGTCAAGTATGACAAATTTATCGTAATTGAGGTGCCCTGATAAGTAATGGTAGTGGGGAGAGAGATGGTGGAGCCTTGCTCCCCTCAATTAATTTAAAGGTGCGCCAAATCTTGGATGGGTTACCACTGGCCAAATCTAGGGTGCTTAGGTAATAATTTTCTTTAGTATGCCTAATCAGTTTAGTGCAGGCATTTTGACATATCCTGAATGCTGTCCAGTATGAGGGTGTTTTGTGCATCTGGCAGTTACCCAAAGCTTATCTCTTGTTGTTAGCATAGACTTAATATCAGCATTGAACCAGGGGCAGGAAGTTTTTTTACGCTATATGTTCTGACAGGTGCATGGGAGTCTATGATATTTGTGAGTATTGCATTAAAGCAGGCCAGTGCCTCAGTAACTGATGGGGCTAGGTAGAACTGTTGCAAAGGGGCTACATTAAAAAAAAAAACACTAGCTTGCCCCAGTGTTGCATTCTGTTATAGGGAAACGCAAAATAGGTGGCAAGAGAAAAATGTGCCCATTGCTTTAAACAGAAGGATGTTCCTACTTTAAAATGTGTTTCTATAGTGCTAGCCTTATATGGACACACACAACCTTTCCAGTTGTCCACTAAAAAGTTTAAGAAAACAGTGAAACCTGTCTTCAAACAGCATGAAGTCTTGCTGTATTCTGACAATAGCAGTGAGTCCCAACCTTCGAACTGCCCCGGAGATGAAAGAGTTAACTTTCCATGCCAGGCATGGGACGCTGAGCTCGAGCTCAGTTGAGACTCTGTCTGTTGCTGTTTAAACTCAAACCATTAGATTCTTTACTCCGCCTCACTGAACAGTCGCTCCGGAGATTTCTCCTTCTGCTCGTTCAATTTGTCGGTTAAAGTGCCGCTTTTCTCGGTTTTCGACCGAACTTAAACCGTAACCTGTTGGTTCAGTCTCTGTCTGTGGTATTTGTGAGTACTAGATAGGTTTATATTATTTTCTATTCTGTGTGGAACTTGTAAACGGTTCATCGGTTTGGTTTGAACCGATCAAGTTGTTAAAAAAATCTTTATTTGTACTTTTAGTGTGTGGTTAGCGGTTCTTATCGGCTCTAAAAAAACGGATTTTATTACGTTTTTTTCCACGACCCATGACACGGTCAGGAACCTATAAAAGGGTCTTACCTGGTGGATTGCCATTAAAGGGTAAGTTTGGTTAGGACTGGCACAATGTCTGAGAAACCCAAAAGAAAAACCAGGTCCACTGGGTTTCAACACTGCAGTGTGTGTGGGGAAGTCTTTGCTAAGGTTGACCCCCACACCACCTGTGTTGATTGTCAGGGGTTTGACCACCTCAATGCAGACTGCCAGATTTCTAAAAATTTTCCTGCAGCTACCCTAGAGAAGAGAGTTGATAGGCTCAGGGAAAGAGAGGCCAAAACGTCTGCTGAACCGGATGGCCAGCCCGGTTCGGTTCAAACCGAACCAAAAGGAGTGCCCTCTGACCAGGGCGAGACTTCTTCAGGCAAAAGGAGAGCCGATTCTGAGGAGTCGGTTCTAGCTAAGAGAACAAGAAAAGAAAAATCAGCTGGTGTGGACCCAAAACTTTCTTCTCCAACCACTGAAGAAATAGCCAAAGCGATAAAAATTGTGCAGTCACTTTCCCCGGTTCCGACCGAACTGGCACCATCAGGGAGGCGATCGGTTCGGCCGGTTCCACCTGTTCAAGATTATGATTTAGAGGAATATTATGAACCGGAGGAGGAGGAAGAGGAGTATGAGGAAAGTGAATGTGGTTTTGAAAGTCTGGATGTGCCCATTGACCCGGACAGCTCCCCAGACAGACCTTCAGGAGTATCTCCTTGTAGGATTTCTGAGTCCCCATCCCATTTCATGTTTTATAAAAAAGTGGCTGAAACCCTCCAGCTTCCTATGGAAGAAGCTGTGGATGACCAGGAGGAGCCTGACTATGTGGAAATGATGGATATCCCAGAGTCTAGGAGGCTGTCTATTCCCTTACACAAATCTTTTGGGAAACAGACATTTAAGGTTTTAAAGACTCCTAATACTATACCTCCTGTGGATAAAAGAATGGACAAGAGGTATACATTATCAGCCTCAGATACGGAGTTCCTTACACAACAATGCAGCCATGTTGGGGTAGTGCAGGCTTCAGCCTGTGATAAGGCAAATATTCCCTTGGCTTCATACCCCCCAGACAAGGACTCCAGGAGGACTGATGCCATGGCAAAGAAACAGTACATGGCAGCATCCTTGGGACTCAGACAGGCCAACTATATGACCTGTACTGCTAGGTATCAGAAATCCAGATGGGACACTGTCATGGCTTTAGCAAAACAGGTCCCTGGCCAGCTTGCCAAGGAGCTGGAGCAGGTGGCTGCTGATGGTATTGAGGCATCCAAGGTGCAGTTCCATGCTGCAGTGGACTCCAATGATGTTTCATCTAGAGTCATGGCTACATCTGTGGCACTTCGTAGAATGGCTTGGCTCAGATGTACTAGCCTGTCACAGGATACCCAGACTAAGGCCATGGATTTTCCTGTGGTGGATACTTCTCTGTTTGGGGAGCAAACAGAAAATTACATGAAGAAAATGGACGAATATAGGACCACCTATAGGAGTGCACAGGCCAGGGAAAGGCAGGCCACTCCTCAGGGGCAGCATCCCAGGGGCAGGGGCAGGCCTTTTCATAGGCCTTTCTACCAAGCCCAGGCCTCCTCTTCTGCCTGTGCTCAGAGGGGTTCTTTGAGGGAGAGGCAGAAGGGTACAAGCAGACCTGCTCCCACCCTCAGCCTAAAACCCTGCAAGCAGGCACCCTGATGGGATTGCCAGGGCCGATTCTCCACCACCTGTAGGGGGCAGGCTGGCTTACTTTGTCCAGGACTGGAAGTCTCTAACATCAGACAAGTGGGTCCTGGAAGTAGTAAGTCAGGGACTGGTTCTTAGCTTCAAAACATTTCCAAAGATGAGAATCAGATCCTTTCCACCTACAAATCCTTTAGAGGCACTTGCCCTAGAGGCAGAAGTCTCTTCCCTCCTAGCTCTCATAGCTGTGGAAAGGGTTCCACCCCTACACCAGGGCAAAGGTTTGTACTCCAGGTACTTCCTTATCCCAAAAAAGACAGGAGAATGGCGGCCCATCCTGGATCTCAGATACTTAAACAAGCACCTTTTAAAACCAAAATTCAAAATGGTGACTCTGGGAATAAATCTACCTCTCTAAGCCCAGGGACTGGCTAATCTCCTGGACCTCAAGGATGCCTATTTCCATATTCTCATCAAGCTCCATCAGAAGTACCTCAGGTTCGAGCTGCCCTCAGGCCATTACCAGTTCGAGAGCAATGCCCTTTGTTTTTCAACAAAAGCTGAAGCACACATACCTTAGTAATAATCAGGCAAAACTTCTCTTATATATTTGATTACCAGCAGCATAATCGCCCTGGCCAGCGTTTGGGACAAATGTCCTTTGATAAAGGACATTTGTCCGAAATCGTCGAGACATACTGCTAAACAATATATAAGACTGATTCTAATATTAAGGTATGTGTGTGTTTCGCTTTGTTGAAAAAGTAATTTCGAGCTGAGAGCACCACAGTAACTTTGTGCACGGTTCGCTTGTGGACAGTGCCCTTTGGTCTAACCTCTGCTCCAAGGGTGTCCACAAAATGCCTGGCAGTAGTAGTTGCTTCTCTAAGAAGGCAAAGGATTGCCATCTTCCCATACTTGGATAACTGGCTCATAGTAGGCCAGTCCCCAGACCAAGTCAAGTTACACCTACAGATAACTCAGCAACTGCTCACCTCTCTGGGTTTCCTTCTGAATCTCTCAAAGTCAGTTCTAGAGCCTGTTCAGCTCCTCACCTTCATAGGTGCAGAGCTAAATACAGAAAAGGCCAGAGCCTTCCTTCCCCTGGACAGGGCAAGGACCCTATCACACTGGCCTCCTCATTACGCCTACAGGTGTGTCGACCAGCAATGCATTTTCTGCAGCTCCTGGCTGCATGGCTGCTTCTACAGCAGTGGTGCAGGGAGCAAGATTTCAGATGAGGACATTCAGTTCCATCTGAGAGCCTTTTGGTCCCAAAAAAGGACCCACTGACCAAACTGATCCCAGTGACTTGAACCCTGATCCAGGCCTTGCAGTGGTGGCAGGATGAGAACAATCTGAGACAAAGAGTTCCCTTTGTCACTCAGTCTCACTCTTTAATCCTTACTACAGATGCCGCCCTCTTGGGGTGGGGGGCTCACTTGGGTGACCTGACCACCCAGGGGTTGTGGTCCCCTCAGGAATCTCTGCTTCAGATCAATCTGTTGGAACTCAGAGCAGTATTTCTAGCACTTCAAGCTTTTTCCAAATCTGTTCAGAACAAAGTTATTCAGATCAGAACAGACAATACCACCACAATGTGGTACATCAACAAGCAGGGAGGCACTCGGTCTACGGCCTTGTGCACAGAAGCAATGAAGTTGTGGTCTCTGGCTTATTCCCTGAACACCTCCCTCACAGCAGTGCACCTCCCAGGCAAGGACAATGTCCTGGCAGATGCTCTCAGCAGGATATCTCAGGGCCATCACGAATGGTCACTGGATCCCCTGGTCTTGGAGGTGATATTCTCCAGATGGGACACCCCTCAGATAGATCTTTTTGCAGCCCCAGACAATCACCAACTTCCCCTTTTCTGCTGCAGGCTCCCAGTGTTGGGCTCAGTCCTCCTGGATGCCTTAGTTCTCAGTTGGGAAGGGAAGTTCCTGTATGCTTCCCCCCCTTCCCTCTCCTGTTCAGAGTGCTAGTAAAAATCATGTCTCAACCCTGCAAGATGATCCTGATTGCTCCAGACTGGGCCAGACAGCCCTGGTATCCTCTCCTGTTGTCCTTAGCAGTCCATCTTCCCCTGTCTCTTCCCAGGAATTACAACCTGTTAACCTGTGCTCAGGGGAGGGTTTGGTACCCGAATCTCAAATCTCTCAATCTCAAGGCCTGGCTCTTGAAGAGTTAGAGTTTGCTGATTTGCACCTCTCCCAGGGTGTAATAGATAATCTTAAGGCTTCTAGGAAGCCTTCCACCAGAACTACTAATAATTCAAAGTGGAAAAGATTTTCCATTTGGTGCTCTGGGGAGCATATTTCCCCAGAGTCTGCTGATCTGCCCATAGTCCTTGACTACATGGTCCATTTGAATAGCTTGGGACTCAGACCAGCTACACTGAAGGTGCATCTGGCAGCTGTTTCTGCTTTCATTTCAGCAGGTAATCCCTCTTCTCTTTCCGCTCACCCTGTATTTTCCAAGTTTTTCAAGGGATTGCTTCATACCAATCCTCCATTCAGGGACTGTGCCTCTGCTTGGGACCTTAACGTTTGCATTGCTCAGCGTATGCAACCCCCCTTGAGCCTTTGTCCTCAGCAGAGCTTAAGTACTTGACTTGGAAAACTGTGTTTCTAGGGACATGGATATGTTGTTCATCCACACTTATTGGCAGGTTCCTTGCCACTTTAAATCTTGCCGGAAGGTCTTCAAGCTGGCTCCTCCCACCCACCCGGGTGGTAAAACTCTTGGCTCCGCCCCATGACGCCAGATCTTCCTTACCGCTTGGAAGCTCAGGTTCCCTCCTTAATGTTCTGCGTTTAAGACTGGTTCCTAATTCTTCAAAAGTTCGAAATCGAAAAGTTTTCTGCTAAAAAGACTTCAGTCTTCTTCTCCTCGTGGCTGCGATGGACAAATCGACTCCCAGTTTCCGGAGGTGCCCTTGCGGGCAGAAGATGTCTAGGACGGATCCGCACTCCACATGCGTCTACTGCCTGGGCCTTGAGCACGACCCGCAGGCCTGAGACTTGTGCTCTTCCTTTTCGGCCTACGTCCTTGAAGACCGTGCTGTCCGGTTACAACTGGGGCGCCCCGAGAAAAGAATTCCACCGGTGAAATCTAAAGAGGCCCGGTTGGCGGTGTCCTTGGCTGCGGGCTCGGCGGATCAGCTTGAGCAGATGATCGCCCTCGAAGAGGAGGCGGCGTGGGCCACTTCTACCTCGGCTGCGGCATTTGTCCCGCTCTCTCTTGGTGCCTCATACTCCGCTTCTTTTAAGGAGCTTTGTCTTACCCTCTCGATGAAAGGTGAGGGTCCAACTTCTCCGGGACCTTTTTCCAGGTCCAAAAAGAGCAAAAGTAAGTCTCTCCATCGACGCTCTTGGGAGCGGGAAAGATCCCCCTCCCTTCTTGTCGACAGTCGACTTCGGTCGACCCCTCAGCTTCGGCCACTGGCTTCACGGTGTCCCCATCAGGCCAGTTGACTGAGACTCCCGTCGACGTGGTCGAGATTTTTCTCGACCCGTTGGACGGGTTGTCGGCTGGAGAAGCTGAGAATCCCTTCTCCCCGGTTCCCCCGGTGGGGTTGAGGATCCCGTCGGCTCATCTGTGCCTCCGGTTCCGGAGCCTTCGGTGGGATCGTCCGAGCCGAGGAGAGTGCCGATTTCCGACACTTCCCCTCGCCTTCCTCGGCCTAGTCGAGACTCTCGGTCTCGGTCTCGGACATCCTCGCGGTCAAACCGATCCCGCTGACATAGGCGGTCTCGGCACCGCGGCAAGCAGTGCCGCCACTCTTCCTCCTCCTCGGATGAGGGGAGGCTTCGGCGCAAGTTGTGTCGGAAGTACGAGGAACTCATGTGGCAACAGCTCCTTTTGACCGGGAATAGGCCGACCCAGTCGCCTTCCCGGCCATTAAGTAGTTGTCATCGGGCGGCGAAACAACCCTCGTTGTAGCGAGGCCTGTTCCCAGGCCGGTTGTTGACCAATTCCAGCTGCCCACGATTCTGGTGGAACCTCCGCCTCCACAGCCGTTAGTTGGGGCTCCGACCAAAAATTCTCAGTCGGCTTGGGTTTGCCCCATAGGCTGTCTGTCACCCTCACTCCCGATAAACCTCGGCGGTGGAGGGTGGCTCAGGCCTGAGGCAGCTCTTTGAGGACTCTTCTGAGTCCGAGGATGGTTCCTCCTTCTCCAAGCGCATGGGCTTGGAGTCCTCGGGGGGACAGTCAGTGGACGATAGCCCTTCGTCCTTCTTAGGGTTACTTCGGCTCATCTCGGAGTCCACCGGGATGAAGCTCGAACCCGTTTCAAAACAGGCTAGGTATCCTCTCACGGAGATTCTGGACCAAGGAGATTCTCCTACGGAGGCCTTTCCAGTGGCCGAAGCCATAGTGGGTCCGGCCTTGGAACTTTGGCAGCGTCCTGCTTCCTGCCCTGCGCCTTCGGCCAGAATGGCCAGGAAGTATGCGGTCCCTACTGGTTCCCTGTCCGGTTTTTCGGAACACCCCTCGGCCGAGGGGTTGGTTACCGACAGCGTTTTCCGGCGTGCCGGGAAGGCCAGGGATGTGGAAAAACCTCCCGACAAGGAATCCAAGAAATTGGATTATGCCGGGTGAAAAGTCTATGCTGCGTCCTCTCTCGGCCTTCGTCAGGCCAGTTCGGTCGTCCTCATGGCACATTTTTCCCACGCCCTGTTGGGCTCCCTGGATGAGGTTGTCCCTCATCTACCCGCGGATCTGCAGACTACGGTCAGGCAGGTGCGGGACCAGGGCAGGCAGTGGCCAAACAGCAGCTCCAGACTGCTTAGACATCGGGGACTCATGTGCCAGGTCGGTGGCGCCGCGAGTGGCCATGCATCGTCGGGCTTGGCTGAGGATATCCACCTTTACCTCGGATACCCAGCACAAGTTGGCGGATGTTCCCTTTTTGGGGACTGACCTCTTCGGTCCTGGGGTGGAAGGTCACCTGCAGAGGATCGAGAAGTCCAATGCTACCTTGGACTCGGTCTCTTCCACTCAGAAGGACAAAGGCCGCAAGCCACAGCCTAAGCCCTTTTGTCCTTCCGTGCCCGCGGCGCGCCCGGCCCAGCAACGTCAGGGCCAGCAGGCTCGAGCTTGGCATCCCAAACCCAAGCCGTCGGCTTCCTCCAACAGGAAGCAGGGAGGAAAAGGCCCAGCTGGTCCCTCGGCCGGTCCTTCCTCCAAGCCTGCCCAGTAGCGGGCTGAGGGGTGTCGCCCCATCACTGCACCTCACCCTGGTTCCCCGATGGGGCGGCTCGACCACTTCCTTTCCGCCTGGTCGCTGTTACCATGGACAGGTGGGTACTGAGGTGGTGGGAAAAGGCCTACCTCTAGAATTCGAGGCAGGCCCTCCCTTCAGAGCCGTCGCACCTCGGAGAGCCTCGAATCAGCAGCCTCACTGGCAGCTCTCATCGGGCCGACATGCTCTCTCCTCCAAAGGAGGTGATCACAGTGAAGGACCCCCTTCAGACCCGAGGTTCGTTTCCAGTTATTTCCTGGTCCAAAGCGGACGGGGGCTGGCACCCCATTCTCGACCTACACGACCTGAACAAGTTCCTAAGGTCTCGGACCTTCAGGATGGTCACTCTGGCGCAGATAATACCATCTCTGGAACACGGCGTGTGGTTCTGCTCTCTTGACCTGCAGGACGCGTTCTTTCACGTCCCTATCCGTCCGTCACATCGGGGATTCCTCTGCTTTCGAGCGGAGGGATCCCTATTCGAGTTCCAAGCCATGCCCTTCGGCTTATCTCCAGCTCCCAGGGTCTTCACCAAATGCATGACAGTAGTGACAGCATTCCTGTGGCGCCGAGGGGTCCGGGTGTACCCTTACCTGGACGATTGGCTGATAGCAGCCCCTTCCAGACTGGAGGTGGAGCGGTCCAGAGATCTGCCCTTCCGGGTTTGCTCTCAAGTCGGCCTTTTCATCAATGAGGCCAAATCGGAACTCGAGCCAAAGCAGGTGATCCTGTTCATCGGGGCAGAGCTCGACTCTCTACGAGCCAGAGCACGGCTCCCGGCGGACAGGGCTGAGGTTCTTACCTCCTTTGCCCAATCATTTCTGGTTGGGCAATCGCGCCCTGCCCAGGACTTCCTGCGCCTCCTGGGTCTCATGGCGGCCTGTACCAGCGTGGTCTGTTGGGCACGCTGGCACATGTGCCCCCTTCAGTGGGACTGGCCAGCCAGTGGTCACAATGCTGCAATCCATTGGACCAGCTAGTGATAGTGACCAGGAGATGTGGGCAACTCCCAGTGGTGGACCGTTCCATCCCATCTGCAGGAGGGCATCCGTTTGTCCGCCCAAGCCGACAGTCTCTCTATCGACCGATGCCTCTCTGATGGGTTG
This sequence comes from Neoceratodus forsteri, assembly GCA_016271365.2. Taxonomy (NCBI): domain Eukaryota; kingdom Metazoa; phylum Chordata; order Ceratodontiformes; family Ceratodontidae; genus Neoceratodus; species Neoceratodus forsteri. The sequence goes on from CM057449.1 coordinate 1,335,594,188, forward strand.
GGTGCCCATCTGAGGGAAAACCGAGTGCACGGGCCTCTGGTCCCATGAGTCCGATGCCACATCAACCTGCTGGAGCTCCGAGCGGTCCGCCTAGCTCTCACCGCCTTTGCTCCGTTTCTCCGGGGTCAAGTGGTCCGAGTCCAGACGGACAATACCATGACCATGTACTACCTGAACCGCCAGGGCGGGACGCACTCCATGCTTCTATGCAAGGAAGCTCTCCGCATTTGGTCACTCGTTCGCAGCCTGGAGGTGGATCTCCTAGCCATTCATGTGGCAGGAGCCTCCAACACCCTGGCCGATGCCCTGAGCCGGATAGGGGCTGCATCTCACGAGTGGTCTCTCCTGCCGGAGGTAGTACAAGATCTGTTCTCCCAGTGGGGCTTACCTCAAGTGGACCTGTTTGCCTCCAGGGAGAACGCGAAGCTGAGGCTGTTTCATGCCCACCCCCCTCAGCAGGGCTCGCTGCAGGGGGATGCCTTCTCGAGGCTGTGGACCCCGGGCCTCTTTTACGCCTTTCCCCCATTTCCCTTGATTCACAAGGTGCTTCTCAAGGTGAGGAGGGACAAGGCGCAGGTGATTCTGATAGCCCCAGACTGGCCCCGCCAGTTCTGGTACCCAGATCTCCTCAGCCTCAGCTCCAGGCTCCCGAGGCAGCTTCCAGCTCGCCCGGACCGGCTTTCAGTCAATCAGGGGAAGGTGTTCCATACGGACCTTCAATCCCTGCACCTGATGGCCTGGTTCCTGAGCGGCTAGAGTTCCAGGCCTTGGGTCTTTCCGACGAGGTCCTCAATGTCGTTGAGGCGTCCCGTAAGGAGTCGACCAGAAAATGCTACACCTTCAAATGGAAGAGATTCTCCATTTGGTGTCAGGGCAAGGGCTTGGACCCTTCCTCCTGTTCGGTGGCAAGCATTTTGGACTATTTATGGTCTCTTTCTAGTCAAGGGCTTAGGTCGACGACCCTGAAGGTGCACCTGGCAGCCATCTCTGCTTACCAGGCGCGGGCTGGGGAGCAGTCGGTGGCGCAGGAAAAGGTGGTCGGGCGCTTTTTCAAAGGCCTTGATCACATTTCCCCTCCGGTGCGAGAACCTCCACCTCCATGGGATTTACTGCTGGTACTGGCAAAGCTCATGGGCAAGCCATTCGAACCAATGCACAGGTGTGATCTCTCTCACCTGTCGTGGAAGACCACCTTCTTGGTGGCTATCACGTCAGCCAGAAGGATGGGAGAACTCCAGGCGCTCTGCATTGAGTCTCCTTACCTGGTCTTCCACAGGGACAAGGTTGTCCTGCGCCCCAACCCGAAATTCCTTCCGAAGGTGGTGTGAGTTTCACCTTAATCAGGTGTTGACTCTGCGGTGTTCTACCCCAATCACACCTCGGAGGCGAATATAGGCTCCATACTTTGGACCCTAGAAGGTGCTCGCTTATTATAAGGAGCGCATGGCTGAAGTCGGGAGAGGTTCACCAGCTGTTTGTCACCTACGCTGAAGCTGCACCTGGCAGACCTGCAGCCAAGCGGACGATAGGCAGGTGGGTCACCTCCTGCATAGATCTCTGCTATAAGTTAGCAGGCATGGAGCCTCCCAGAGGGATAAGAGCTCATTCTATCCGTCATACTGCTGCATCGGTGGCTGCTTCCAGGGACATCCCTATCCAGGAAATCTGCAGGGCTGCTACCTGGAAGTCAGCACACACCTTTATTACCCATTACCACATCGACCTTGAGTCACGCCGGGATGCTGGTTTTGGGGCCTCGGTTCTCAGTCTTTATTCCTAAGTAGGGGTGTGTGCCTTGCCTCCTCCTCCCGGAGAACTGCTAGAGTCTGCCAATAAGTGTGGATGAACAACATATCCATGTCCTGAAATACAGGTTACTCACCTGTAACAAGAGTTCTAGGAATGGTATGTAATTGTTCATCCCTACATTCTCATTCTCCCGGCTTGACGCACAACCTGAGCTTCATGAACCCAGATCTAGCGTCATGGGGTGGAACCGAGAGTTTTACCACCCGGGTGGGTGGGAGGAGCCAGCTTGAAGACCTTCTGGCAAGATTTAAAACGGCAAGGAACCTGCCAATAAGTGTGGATGAACATCATATACCATTCCTAGAACTCCTGTTACAGGTGAGTAACCTGTATTTCTGGTAGCCATCACTTCTGCCAGGTGCATAAGTGAGTTAGAAGCCCTGTCAGTGGAGCCTGATTTTATCTCCTTCCACAGAGATAAGGTAATCCTCAGGACTAACAGGAAGTTTTTACCCAAGGTGGTTTCAGACTTCCACCTTAACCAATTTATGTCTCTTCCTGTGTACTTCACTGACCATTCCTCCTCTGGTGAGAGGAGGCTGCACAGTTTAGATGTGAAAATAGCCCTTAGCTACTACATAGAACGTACCAAGGGTCACAGGTTTGACTCCCTCCAACTGTTCCTCACTTATGGTGAGGTTGGGAAAGGGAAACCTGCCACTAAGAGATCCATTGCCTGGTGGATTGTCTCTTGTATCCAATTTTGCTATCAAAAACTGGTTAAGGTTCCCCCTTCAGGCCTGAGGGCTCACTCTACCAGAGGTACAGCTCTGTCTCTAGCTGCTGCCAGACATCCCTATCTTAGAGATATGTCAAGCAGCTACTTGGAAAACAGTACACACTTTCACCAAGCATTACTCCCTGGATATCCAGGCCAGGAGGATGCTCGGTTTACACAGCTGTGCTTCAGAGCCTATTCCCTAAGTAGGTTCTGTCCCTCCTCCATGGAGGTACTGCTGTGTAGTCTGCAATTGTCATAATATAGCAAGACTTCATGTTGTTTGAAGAAAAAATTACCTTAGTAATGTTGTTTCTTCTAATGGAGTCTTGCTATATTATGAACCTCCCCAGCCTGCCCCTCTCAGAACTTCTACTTTGGGTATGGGTGGGCAGTCCAGTGTTGGCACTTGTTGATGCCCATTTTATGTTTTCCACCCCTTCTTTTTGGGGTGTTTGGGTGTTGTGTTTTATCTTATCTTATCATATTTTCTGGTCCCCTGACTTGAGTCTTGGTGTTGGGACCTGGAAAATGTGTTAATATTTAAGTAGCCAGTTGGCTAGTGTAGGTTACAGCTTCCACACAGAACCTTAGTGAGTTTTGCTCGTAAAGATCTGACAGTTTCAGTTTGAAATGATCCAGGCAGAGCTTTTCTAACCGAGCTCGCGCTCCAAGTTCCACACCTGGCATGGAAGTTAACTCTTTCACCTCCGGAGCAGTTCTAATGGTGGGACAAACTGCAATTGTCATAATATAGCAAGACTCCATTAGAAGAAACAACATTACTAAGGTGAGTAATTTTTTCTTACAGCTTGAGAAAATTGGTACAACCAGTAGGTGGACAACAGAGAACTGATGCAGCAAACCCAACAGATAGTAATGCAGCAATACAATCATAGTGCTATGAAGTTCTGAGTGCTTTGCTTAACGGCAGTAAACAAGTGCTAGGGTCAAAACCAGGGCAAGGGGAAATTACCATTGATAGAGCAGTGGGAAGGAATCTAAGGAGCAGTGGAGGTAGCAATGACGAGCTGTAGGGAAGAGTGCAGGAAAGGGAGGGAGGGGGGAGGGGAGACTGCCAAGACCAATTTCCCTCAGTGTGTTGGGGGCCCTGCGAGGGGAATTAGCTGGTAACAAGACAGAAACGTGAAAATAAGGAGTTAGGGGAAAGCCATCATTAACTGATTCCCCTTCAGGGAATGATAGGCAATGATACGTGAGGCAGAAGACTGTGGCGAATTACTCACAAGAAAAAAAAAGCTGTTCATGTATCTGTTTAAAATTGCTGTCTGCTTCATTTATTCATTAGCAAATACTAGGAGCAAAAACATACAATTGATCAATTCAAGTAACCTGATATAGCTACACACTACTAGCTAAAAAGAAACATTTCTAGCTTACATGGATTTCAATTTACAATACATACACTATTCTTTTACTGACTTGCTCATTCAGATTGGGACATAACACGTGTCACTGCCTGTGTTGGTAGAATCAAGTATGAATGTCACCAGAGTGCAGTAATGACCATTCTAAAATCTTAATTAAAAAATTAAGGTATACTCATTTGTATTCTTAGACACTTTGGTATAAAAACGCGGTTCATGTTCTGATAACACCAGGCATATAAATTCACAGCAGTTCTGAGAGGAACCATGATTATAATTCAAGTGAACACACCTATTAATCAGTTTCAACCTTTGAAAAATAAAATGCCTGAGTTACAAAAAAACATAGACGGGGGAGAGACGTTGAAAACAAACAGTGTGAACAGACCTCAGTGCCATCTAATAGATGAGACACTCCAGTAAAGTGGTTAGCTAGTGGAGGGGGAGAAGAAAATGATTTATAAGAAATGTTTTCCATTTCAAATAGAAACTCAGACACAGTCACAAATAACTATATTTAATCATTTCTCCCAAATACAGCAACTATTTATAATACATGCTGTTGACTCCATCGAAGCTACTGTAACCACGTTACTTATCATACAGAATCAAGCATTTTGACTGGCTCCCATTGGTATCCAGTACTTGCATTCCATCTTATTCAGATAACTTTTATTATTTCTATGGACTGAAGGGTCCTTTTCTGGGGATCTAGTTTAGGTTGTGCATCAAAAAGTATGGGTATTCTAGTTATGTTTTTCTTTTTATATTTCCAAATAAAGCGTGCTAACCTTAATCTCTCAGAGTGGAAAGGGTACATACAAATAACCAAATACAGGAATCTGTTTCAGTAAAAGGACCCTTTTGTATGACTGAAAGTATCCCTAAATCAGTCAGGTAACTATGCTGCTACAGGTCCTCAGTTTGTATACGTAGGGAGAGGAGAATCATTTGATGCAAGATTTAACATGAGCTGGTGCACCAAATATAAAGTCTGTAGTGGGTGGTGCACCTGCGGCATGGTATATGTTGGCAGAACAATAAGGTGCACAAAAGAAATGATTCAAGAGCCCCTTATAGCAGTCCAGCAGGGCAGTTGTCAGAGTGCACCCCCTCAACTTTTTTCTTTAGAGCCCTAGACCATGCACCATGACTTGATAGAGATGGGAACACGTTAAAGTCCATCCTCAGGAAGCAAACTGAAATATTGCATCAACTCACTGGTTCCTATTGGTCTGGATGCAGGAATAGACTACAGACCATGTTTTTAAAAACAGTTAGGAAGATTGGAAATTAACTGCTCAGAGTGGCTTCAGCATATCTAACAATGTGTATATATAATTCTGCTTCTTCAGTAATGTTCCTTGAAAGAATCCTGGTATGTTGAGCCTTGTGAAGTAGAAAAAATGAGGGGAAATTAAGAGTTTTTTGAAATAATCAGATGGCTGTTATGTACCCTTTTTTTTTTGTTGTTGTAATTTTTAATTTTTTATTTTTTTCGTAATATCCCATACTATATTGCACTGAGTGGCACAGACACCGATAAATCACCCAGTATTTTATACATAGTTTTTCTAAGATGAGCCTAATTAACAATTGCCCATGAACGATGTACTGTAGGTATTTATAAATATTTTTTATTAACCAATCACAGTGGAGTGTCGCATTATGCTAGGAAAATAGTTGCCAGATTGGTTTAGAGATAATTTTAGTCAAGCAAATGTATCCCACTATTGAAACAGACCCCTGTGTTTGATTTTTTTGTATGTGTTCTTTCATCTCTGAGGGGTTTAGGTCAGCACCCTTATTTCAGAATATATTCTTTGGGATGTACAACCTAAATTAGATCCCCAAAATAGGATCCTTCAGTCCACAGAAATAATGAGTGATAATTATCTGAATAAGATGGAGTGCAAGTACTGGATACCAAAGGGAGCCAATCAAAATGCTTGATTCTATATGGTAAGTAAAGTGGTCACAATAGCTTCAAGTAGAGATAACGGCATGCAATGTCACATTTGCTGTATTTGGGACAGAAAATTGAATACAGTCATTTGTGACTGTGTCTACATTTCGATTTGAAATGGGAAAAATGTCTTATAAATTATTTTCTTCCCCGCCCCAGTAGTAGTTAACCACTTCACTGAAGTGTCTCACCTATCAGAGGGCACTAAGACCTGTTCACACCATCTGTTTTCCATGCCTCCCCCCACCTTCCTGGCTTCTAATTTTTGTAACTCAGTCATTTTGTGTTTCATTGGTTGAAATCTATTAAGAGCTGTGTTACCTTTACATTATAGTCATGGTTCTTAATTCCTCTGCATCAGCATAATTCCATGATGCAGGTAAACTGTGATGAACTATCAAAAACCCACTATGATATAAAGAAACTGAGCCATGCTCTTCAACACGTTTTCGTTTTTAAATTAATGCACTAAACTGGTCTGTGCATCACAGTGTATCACTGCGTTTAGAAGGAACATGTATTAATTTACATGTTTATATTTGCACGGTTAGCTTCTTTTTTGGTTTCAATGGGATTGGTGGACTTTATCATTCACTATATGAATATTTATGAGATGACCTATAAAAATGCATTGTATTACTGCCTAGCCGCCACCCTCTAATGCAGCAGCCTGCAAATGTATTAGAATTCCAACTGATACATTCTAAATTCTGAGAGCAGCTTTTTTTTTTCTTTTTTGTTAAAAAATGCGGTTCATTTTATACTGAGCCACCTGCATGACTGGGTCGCTGCATCATACCATAACAGGTTGTACCCACCCCCAGCTCCTAGTGATGATCCTAAAAAAAGTAGATTCAAAAGCACAGCAGTGAAAAGATAAACATTTACAAACCACTTTCCATTTTATGAATGGAGCTGCTAATCATGTATTTTTTTCAATGCGTGGGTTTCCTGCTTTTCTACTGACACGGTTTCATTTGCAGTTAGTGACAGTTGTTTTCAGAGTGGTTGTGAGTCAGATAGTAAATGAAGACGTAATTTATTTTTAACTGACAGAGAAAAAAATAAGCTGTAATTAGTGACAGTTTAGCCCACACTGAGGTAACATCAGTTAGGTGCACCTCCGATATAAAATGAAAAATACCGGCACTTAAAATACAGTAGTCATACACAAAAGTACATAAAATTAATAACTCCTGCCAACTCCTATGTCCCACACCTCCACCTCAGCAGCAAAGTTACTGTATAATTGGAAATGCAGCTGGAAATACAACCATTGATCAGTTTCAGCAGTATGTCAGTCCAAATGGGATAAAGAAGGTGCCTTGCAATGAGTCTTTGTTTTTAGTCTTTTTTTTTGCTGCCGTGGAAACAGGAGTGATGGATAATTACTGTAGCATTTAGAAATGTTAAAATCATGGAGGACCTTGTTAATGATGGGTTGAGAAGTGCATAATTTCCAGCCACAATGTCTTCTGTACAACAGTTTACTCAATCACTTCCCGTTTGTGTATGGGGAGGGGGACAGGTGAGCATCAGAGCATAACTGACAACACAGGTGGAGGGGGGGCACACCAGACACAGCAAACATGTAAATTATCACAGCAATGGTCAGGCAGGTAGATAGAAAAAGTGTCCTGTGAGATCCTCCAGTCATAATACGAGTGGGATTTACTGCATGCAAAATAAATAAATAAAAGCCTGCACCAATGAACTGCAGTTTTAGGGCTGCAGTGGGTGGAGCCCTGCAGACTTATTGCTTTCAAAAAAGGACTCTGCATTCCTTGTATTCTTTGTGACCGAACAACATGTTGGAGTTTCAACAAAGTCGCCTCTGCAAATGTGAAGCCCTCTGCTCGTTGTTGGGAAGAAAGTAATACTGCATTATCCCCCAGCTGACCCTCACCTCTCAGCACCCCCAGAAACATAACAGTGACACTGGGGGTGCCCAATCTCCCAGTGCCTCAATGAGGAATCCTCTGGGGGTTTTCTGTTTTTGTTTACAGCAACCCCCACCGTGCATGCACAGTTATTAGTTATTTTTTTTTCAAATATATACTGATATCCTCACCACCCGACTTTCCTTCTCAGCACCCCCCAGACATACACTCACACAGAGAAAAATAACAGTGACACTGGGGGCGCCCAATCCCCCAGTATCCCGATGAAGAATCCTCAATGTTTTTTTTTTTTTTTTAACAGCGCCCCTGCACTACCACATGTGCATGGTTATTTCTTCTTCATATATCCCCCCTCAGCACTCCCCGAAACATAGCAGTGACACTAGGGGTGCCCAATCCTCCAGTGTCACGCTGAGGAATCCTCAGTGCGTTGTTTTTATGTAAAACCCTGTAAAAAACTGTCCATCAATGTCTTTTGCTGCCATAACTGCCCCACTCGACCCTCCCGCTCAGCACCCACCATCCCCCCCAAGCTCTTACTTACTGATTGGGAGTCCAATGCCATAATCCTCTGTGGACCACAGACACATCTTCACTCTTCAAAGCCAGACTGCAAACTAAAGAAACAGGTATGCGCTTCAATGTATTTCAATGGGGTTTTGAACTTAGTGGCATAACTTGAGCATTTTTGCATATTTTTGGCCCAAATTTTCGATATGCCTTCTTTGGGACCCTACCTCATGACCAGTTGAACTGTTACTAGGCAGATCTGTCCCAAAAGGTGATTTCATGGTCCCTGTGCGAAATCATCTTTTGGGCAGCAGGTGAAAATTTTCTTTGCCCTTGTTAATGAGGTGGGATCATAAGAAGGCTGTGTTAAACATTTGGGGCTAGGTATTCAAAAGTGCATCTGGCAATGGCGCAAGTGGTTGCTCTGTGCAACTGAGCTGTGCTGGATCAACAAAGGGATATATTCAAAAGAGATGTGCCATGGCGCATCTCATCTGAATATACCAAAAATGCCTGCCTCACAAATACAGTGCGCTGGCGCACCCCCCAGATAGGTCTGAATACCAGGAATAGGAAATGCGCCAGTGCATCAGAGATATGCCGTGCACAAATTCCTGATATTCAGACACAAAAATGCAAATAGGGTCATAATGCATGCACGGTGCAAATGAGGCCATTTGCATGTCATTATGGCCTCATTTGCATGAGTTGTGCAGGCCTGGCCAGCGAAATGCGCCTGGCACCCTGCACAGCATGCAGTGCTGTCAGTGGTGGTCTAATGATACCCCCCTCCCCACCCGTAACCCCGATCACCGTAGAAATGTTTCATTTCATGCTCTGGTAGTCTAGTGGTACCCCCCTCCTCGCCTGTAACCCCGATCTCCGTAAATATGTCTAATTTCAATCCCTGGTAGTCTAGTGGTACCCCCTCACCACCCGTAACCCCGATCACCATAAAAATGTCTAATTTCATGCCCTGGTAATCTAGTGGTACCCTACCGTAACCCTGATCACCGTGAAAATGTCTTGTCATGCCCTGGTAGTACCCCCCTCCCTGCCCATAACCCCAATCAATGTAAAAATGTTGAATTTCATGCCCTGGTAGTCTAGTGGTACCCCCTTCCCCGCCCATAACCCCAATCAACATAAATAAGTGCAATTTCATGCCCTGGTAGTCTAGTGGTCCCTCCACCCCACCCACACAGGACCCCCAACCCACCAGTTCCCCTGGTCCGCCGGCCGGGCATGGAATTACAGCTTACAGTATGGACAATGTGGACCAGTGGGCTTGCCGTGCATACTGTAATAGTCATTCACAACTTTGTGAATGAATGACTTAATTCACATGTTGTGAATGATTATTACAGATGCACTGCAAGCCCATTGTCTGTAGGGACCACAAAAGCTTGCAGCACATACCGTAAGCTGTCATTTGACGGGCAGCCATGGGGGTATGTGGGTGGGTTTGCTGCCCGCCGATGATCGGGGGAGAGCTGAGTGAGCTGGGGGTCCTGTGTGGGGTGTGGGGGAACCACTACACTACAAAGGGCATGAAATTGCACTTATTTACGGTGATCAGGTGTGAAGGGGGGTACCACTAGCCTACCAGGGCATGAAGTGAGAAATTTTTATGGCAATCAGGGGGTTTATGAGCAGGGAGGGGGATACCACTGGACCACCAGGGATTTTTGTGGGTGCTTGTGTGTGGTATATTCCGGCTCATCCTGGAGATGTGCTGCATACCTGGGCACAAAGTTGAGCATGGAAAAATTATGCTCAAGTGGAAGCCACCCATGGCTGGCTGCTGCTGTGTTGCGCCTTGCATTACAGCAGCTCGCCTGTGGGTAGCTTTCACTTGAAGCAATTTTCCATGCTCAGCTTTATTAGCTCTTGTTACATCTCAGGATGTATAATATATGCCCCGCATCTCGGCTGAATATTGAGATGTACCACATATGGATGGGCACGCCCTCTGGAGATGCGCCGCATACATTATCTTTGCTCTGCATGCATCGGGAATTATGCTGCGCAATTCCTCCTTCTTGAATATTGCCCTAGGGTGCATTTCTGGGATTGCGCTGGTGCAACTCAGTTGCACCAGGTGCAGCTCCTTTGAATATCTAGCCCTTGCTGAAAAAATATTAAAAAACAACAAAGTTATGAGTCTACATTGAATTTTGGAAATGCAGGCTCGTAACTTTGGTAATTTTCAATATTTTTCCCCCAGATTCACAACATAGCCATATCTTTACAGCACCTCAAGAGTGTGACAGCTGTCATTTTCAAATCTTGACCAAAATGTTGTTTTTTTTTTTTTTACATCCTGAAAGGTGATTTTGCGATCCCTGTGCAGAATCACCTTTTGGGCAGGAGTTGAAAATTTTCTCTGCTCTTGTTCATGAGGTGGGTCCATAAGAAAGCTATGTTGAAAATTTGATGTGAAAATATTAAAAAACAACAAAGTTATGAACCTTCTTTGCATTTTGCGAATGCAGGCTCATAACTTTGGTAATTTTCCAAATTTTCCCCCAAATTCACAACATAGCCATATCTTTACAGCACCTCATGAGTGTGACAGCTGTCATTTTTCAAATCCTGGTCAAAATGTTTTTTTTTCCCATCCCGAAAGGTGATTTTGCGATCCCTGCGCAAATCACCTTTCAGGCAGGAGTTGAACATTTTCTCTGCCTTTGTTGATGAGGCAGGTTAATAAGAAGACTATCTTGAGCAAACGGTGTAAGTATAATAAAAAAAAAAATAATGAGTCTACATTGAATTTTGCGAATGCAGGCTCGTAACTTTGGTAATTTTCTATATTATTACCCCAAATTTACAATATAGCAATATATCTCACTCACCCTCTACCTCGCCTCCCTCCTGTCCCACCCCGCACACTTCCTAATGCCTCCACACACGTGACTCTCTTCCTTCTCCCTTCCCCAGCCTCACTCTAACTCTGTAAAGGCTGCTTTCTCCTTCCAGTGCCCCCATTTGTGGAACTTCCTCCCCTCTTTGCTCCGAATGCAGCCATCGTTAAGCCTCTTTAATGGACCCTGTACTACTCCCCGCCTCCACCCTGCCCCTGCCACCAATCTGACTAACCCTCTACTAGGGTCCTCTGCCTCCTACGTCCCAATCTCCCTTGGCGATATGTTCCTCTTCACTTGTGCTTAAAAATGATACCTGGTTTAAATCTAACTACCTCCCCTGATTCCTGCACTTTGTTTGAGCCCCCCTCGTATTGTTGTACCTTGCTCTTTGCATTGCTGATTCACTGTATGACACTATGTGCCTATGTATTTGCCTATTACCCAGGCAATTTTTGTAACCTGCCTGCTACTATGTACTTATATATTTTTGCTTCATATTATTGTAACCTGCTTAACACTATATAATTATGTATTTGCCTCCTTTTCCCCCAGGTTGCACCTGGAAATGAGTGGAAATGAAAATGAACCTTGGCTCAGTGTGCCTCTCCCAGTTACCAACTTTTAAATAAATAAATAAAAATAAATTGACAGCACCACATGAATGTGACAGCTGTATTTTTTCAAATCCTGGCCAAAAAGTTGTTTTTTTTTTTTTACATCCCAAAAGGTGACTTTGTGGTCCCTGCACGAAATCACCTTTCAGCCAGGAGCTGAAATTTTTTCTGCCATTGTTCATGAGGTGAGGTCAGAAGAAAGCCATGTTATCAATTTGGTATAAAAATATTTAAAACAAAAATGTTATAAGGCTATGTTGAATTTTGCAAATGCAGGCTCTTACATTTGGTAATATTCAATATTTTTAACCTAAATTTTCAACATAGCCATTTCTTTTCAGCACCTTATGAATGTGACAGCTGTCATTTTTCAACTCCTGCCGAAAATGTGTATTTGCGTCCTGTAAAGGTGATTTTGCAGGCCCTGCGTGAAATCACCTTTCAGGCAGGAGTTGGAAAATTTCTCTGCCCTTGTTGATAAGGCTGGCTAATTAGAAGGCTATGTTGAAATCTGGTGTAAAACTAATAAAAAAAAAAATAATTTTGAGCCTACATTAAATTTTGTGAATTCAGACTCGTAACTTTGGTCATTTTCAATATTTTCACCCCAAATTTACAACATAGCCATATTATTACAGCACCTCATGAATGTGACAGCTGTCATTTTTCAAATCCTGGTCAAGATGTTTTTTTTTACATCCCAAAAGGTGATTTTGTGGCCCCTGCATGAAATTGCCTTTTCGCCAGGAGTTGAACATTTTCTCTGCCATTGTACATGAGGTGAGGTCATGAAAAGGCTATGTTCTCAGTTTGGTATAACAATATTTAAAAACAAAAGAATTATCAGGCTATGCTGAATTTTGCAAACTCAGGATCATAAATTTGGTAACATTCAATATTTTTAACCCAAATTTTCAACATAGCCATTTCTTTACAGCACCTCATGGATGTGACAGCTGTTATTTTTCAACTCCTAACCAAAATGTGTATTTGCATCCAGAAAGTCGGTTATGCAGTACCAACATGAAATCACCTTTCAGGCAGGATTTGAACATTTGCTCTGCCCTTCTTCATGGAGCAGGGTCATAATAAGGCTATGTTGAAAATTTGGTGTACAAGTATTACAAAACAACAAATTTAGGAGCCTTTGTTACATTTTGCTAACAAAGGCTCGTAACTTTGGTAATTTTCAATATTTTTACTCCAGATTCCTTGCCTGTAGCCCTGTTGACTCTGGCAAGAGTTTGTTTTACTTCTGCTGTAGGGATTATGCACATAACTGTTGTTCAGACTGCTATGCCTACGTGCGAGTGTATTAGGGAGGGCATCACTGGCACTCACTTTAACTTTTATAGCATGTGATTTCCTTTGTTTTTATTTTATTTTTCTACTCATCTTCACAGTGATTTTTAAACATTTACTGCTGATCCTAACTGAAAAAAAAGGGGAGAAATGAAATAGACATCGGTTACAGGCTCAAATGGGCAGACTGGGTGGGCCATAGGCCCTTATCTATCGACACTGTCTATGTATCTATGTGACAAAGTTTGTCTAAAGTGCTGGCACTGAGCCTCCCTGCTGCCACCCACAGCTCACAGATGGACTCAGTTGGAGAGAGGAGGTAACCCACCACAGTAACACCACAGGCAATTACTGGAGGAGCAGAAGAAAAACAGGAAATGGACTAAAGGCATTTAACAGTACTTTTACCACAGTACCCGGGTGAGCAAAAGGGGTTGAGCATGTAATAATGCCAAGGAATGCTCACCCCATTAGGCAAAAGACATACAGGTTACCAGAGCGGTCAAGAGATGATGTGGTTAAGGAAACACAAAGAATGAAAAAATGAAAGAATTGGGTATCATAGAGGAGTAGAGAAGTGCTTGGTCATCTCCATTGGTATCAAGTACTGTAGCATAGTTGCATACTACCAGGATAAATCTATTACCCTTTTTACTTTTGTCTAAAGGACCAACCACATCCATTGCAAGTCTCTCAAAAGGCACATCTACCAAGGGTAGGGGCACCAGGGGCACCTTGTCTTTTCTAGTAACTGGGGCTACTTTCTGATACTCAGCACAGGAATTACAATAGGTAGCAACATCTTCATGAATTCCAGGCCACTAAAATCTGTATAGCAGTCTGGCAAGGGTGAGATCCCTCCCTGAGTGACCAGCCATAGGACTAGCATGTGCTTTCTGTAACAACTGTGTTCTAGACTTCTGTGGTATAACCAATTGCTCTGTCTGTGCCTGTGTCTGAAATTTAACCCAAATTATGTACAGTAACCCATTACATTTTTTAAACATTGGTCCACCCTGCTTTGGTTTCACCCCCAGCTGCTTAAAATAATCCTGGAGAGAAACATTGTTAGCTTGTTCTGAATGAAAATCACAATCAGTGATCAGTTTAGTTTCAGCATTTTCATATGTTAACCCCTTATGTCCATCAGTCACAGTATCGTCAGGCATTGTCTATCTTTGCTGGATTTCCCAATCTTGGAGCTGTGATCAAACAAGTCTGAATCAAAATCACTGAAAGGAAAAGAGTCCCCACTATCTGAAATTTTCTTTACCTGAGCTGTTGTTACCACTGCTGCTGAAACTGTAGGGTTCAGTTCCTCTGAGATTAACTCAGCAAATTCTGGAAAGTCATTTACAATAGTCACAGGTACAGGTACCTTAGGTACTACCCCCACTTTAATTTGGTGCGACACACCCTTAATGGTCAGAGTCACTTGGATGGCGGGATAGTAGCGAGTGTCCCCGTGGATGCAGATAACACCAGTACCTGAACCTTTTGCACATTGTTTTCTCAGCACTTTAACATGCACTAGGGTCTTTCTGCTTCCTGAGCCAGTGAGTCCCTTTACAGTCGTATCCCCCACCTTCACATCTATTAAGTATTTGCACCAATTTGCCAAGGACAAATCTGCTCCAGTGCCACTCTCCTTACTATGGCAGTTTCTTCCAATATGGCCTGGCTTATTACAGTTATAGCAAATAGCATCTTTGGGCACAGATTTTTTACCCTCACCAGAGTTCTTATCAGACTTGGAGTTTAAATGAGAAAAAGAGTGTCTTACTGGTGATTGGCTGTTACCTTACTACTGTGGCATCTGTCTGGCCATTTGATAGTCCTCGATCAAAGAAACAGCCTTTTCCCCATTTTCTGGTTGGTGTTCATTTACCCAAAGCTGCACATCTGTAGGAAGGATGTTGATGAATTGCTCCATTGCAAATGTGTCGATCTGTGGGACTGTTTTGCCCTCTGGCTGGATCCATTTTATCAGGAGTTCTCAGAGTCGGGTGAAGGCTTCTTCGAGGATTGTTGACTGAGTTGTATTTCAGAGATCGAAGTCTCTGCCTGTAGGTCTCTCCTGAGAGGTCATTCATTTTCAGGATTTTGCTTTTCACCAGGTCATAGTTTTCTGACTGTGTTTTGTCCATATTGCTGTAGGCAAGTTGGGCTTTCCCTGTCAGGTGGGTTACCAGTCTGATTGTCCATTGCTGCTTTGGCCATTGGCAGGCTGTGGTGACTCTTTCAAAAGTTGTCAGGTATGCCTCTATATCATCCAAGGGGTACAACTTTGTAAGTTTAATGGCTATTAAGTTGCTTGTATTTTGTTGCTCATCTGGATCTGTGCCAGATCCTCTGCTTTTGATAGCTTGCAAGGCATCCCGCCATCGCTGCTTTTTGTCACTGCATCTCTTCTCTCATCTGCTGCTCCTGTTGTTGCATTTCTTCTTTTCACTGTGCTTCTAAACGTTGGAGCTCTTTTTCCTCTCTGCTTCTTCGTCTCTTTTTGTTGTATAGCACACCACTTGAAAAAGTCCATCAGACATTCAAGTTCTGTCACTGCCTGTTCTTTTTCCATAACTTGTGCTGGCTGTACATTCTCAGTTTGGACTTCTGTCTCTGCTAGTTTGGCTGCCATTCTCCTGGTAACCACTGCTGAACTTGCTGCTGCAGAATCCATACCTTTCTCTATGCTTCCTTGGTACTAGGTCCAGTACCCACAAACAAAACTTCTGGCTTAGAGTATGTATAGTGTAAATCCCACTTTTCATACCGTCTGTCATTAAGGCACAGGTCAGGAAGCAGAGGAAAAACCAGGAGCCATTGTAGAATTCACAAAAAGTATTTTATTTGTACTACCAGTAACACAAAAAAAAATGTGTTCAGTATAACTATTTACAAAGGCAAAATAAACAGAAGATGCATTTGAGTTTTCCTTCAATCTCTGTGTCCCCTTTTTATTTAAAGCAATTGCAGCGCTGTCTTATATGTCCTTGCAACAACCCCCTTCTTAACAAACATCCTGTTTTTTTTCTATAATGTTCTTGTAAGTATCATGCAGGTGCTGGTAGGAACACAGTGTCCCAAAGCTGAGGCCCCTTTTCCACAGCTCTTCTACAAAAGGCTTAACAATTGCACTAAGGTAACCTCTTGAGTTTCCAATAGCTTTCTGAAATCATCTCAAACCACAATTATATACATTTCAAAAATTAACACTATATAATTTCTAAACAAAGGGATCCCAATATCAGTTACATTTCCACATAATGATTTGCATATATTTTTATACCAGCAGATATGCAAGGGAGGAAAAAGACAGAACAGTAACGGAGGACTGAGAGACCATGAGAGGCAAAGAACTGAGAGATTGTCGGGGTGATCAAGTCCTAAGTCTCACAGGAAAATTTAGTTGTGCAACCAGACAGACAAGAGACAGGAAAGGAATAGAACAGAACAGATCTTTGCATTTAAACACTTTCTTCATAACAACTGGGACAGGGTCCTATTCAACCCTGTCACAAAAGGCCAAAGAGTTTCTACTTATTATATGTGGGAAAGAATTCCAGATCTTGGAAACCGTGGTAGCAAACATCATCCCATATGAATCTTGTAAAGAAGGAATAGACATAAGGTAATCTGCAAAGGATCTTCGAAGTAACGTCCTGTTATTCATTAATAAAGTCACAATTATTCCATATTATAAGCTTTTTCCACTAAAAAAGCATGCTACTCCCCATTTCTCTGCCACCTCCACCACACCTGCCATTCTACCCCCTCTCTCCTCCCACCTACCATTCCACCCTTTTCCCGCTCCTCTCCTCCTGTCTCCCCCTCCCTATCACCCTATCTCTTGTTGCTCCACCCCAGACTACCAAGCACTTATCTTTCTGTTCTTGTACTTACAACAATGTCAAATCCTTGACTGCCTACCCCCTTTCCCAACTCCTCCCCCTCTTATCCCCCACCCCTTGCTCCACTTATGTCACCCCAGGATGGTTTTCATTTGTAGCTATGTCTTGCTATATATACACCCGTATTGTTAATTGTACATTGTTATTTGCCATTGACTGTTTACTACTGTGCTAGTCTATACACATGTACTGTCTTTTACTACTAAATTAACCTCCTGACCTGTATTTTATCTTACCACTATTTTGCTTGCACCCATTGCTGACGCAGAACCTTTGTAAAAGAACACTTGGTTCAAAGGTATTTGTAATCCTAGTAATAAATAAATAAATAATAAACATATATATATGTATGTTAGGGTTCAGGTGGTGTTTGTGGCAAAACACAGGAAAATGGAGGGGGGCCTGTAGGCAAAAAAACCCAGGCTTTTTTGGCCTAGAGCACCCTTCACCATTTGTTCTGCATCTTGAACATTTTACATGGGACAACCACAAACCTGAGACTCTGTATGCATGTAATTTCCCCCAATTATCTTTGTTATTTCTGACAAAATAACTCACCATTCTAGGACCTAGGGTTTTCAAAATTAGCATGCACCTTTTTTGTTATGGTGACTGTGCACCCTTTTGGTTATAGTGGCAGTGCACTCTTCTGGTTATAGTGACTGTGCACCCTTTTAGTTGTAGTGGCGGTGCACCCTTTTGTTTGTAGTGGCTGTGCACCCTTTTGGTTGTAGTGGCTGTGCACCCTTTTGGTTGTAGTGGTGGTGCACCCGTTTGGTTATAGTGGTGGTGCGCCCTTTTGGTTGTAGTGGCGGTACACCCTTTTAGTTGTAGTGGTAGTGTACCATTTTGGCTATAGTGGCTGTGCACCCTTTTGGTTGTAGTGGCAGTGTACCCTTTTGGTTATAGTGGCTGTGCACCCTTTTGGTTGTAGTGTTGGTGCACTCTTTTGGTTGTAGTGGTGGTGCCCCCTTTTGGTCATAGTGGTGGTGCACAGTTTTGGTCATAGTGGCGGTGCACCCTTTTGGTTGTAGTGATGGTGCACCCTTTCAGTTGTAGTAGCTGTGCACCCTTTTGTGTTGTAGGGGCAGTGTGCCCTTTTGGTTGTAGTGGTGGTGCACCCTTTTGGTTTTAGTGGCGGTGCACCCTTTTGGTTGTACAGTAGTGGCTGTGCACACTTTTGGTTGTAGTGGTGGTGCACCCTTTTGGTTGTAGTGGTGGTGCACCCTTTTGGTTGTTGAGACGCTGTACCATTTTGATTGTTGCGGTGATGCACCCTTTTGGTTGTAGTAGCAGAGCACTGTTTTGGCTGTAGTGGCAGTGCATCCTTTTGATTGTAGTGGCAGTGCACCCTTTTGGTTGAAGTGGCGGTGCACCCATTTGGTTGTAGTAGCTGTGCACCATTTTGGTTGTAGTGGCAGTGCACCCTTTTGGTTATAGTAGCTAAGTGCATGACGAATTTCAAAAAAGTAAGTACAGGAGGTTTGGTGCTATTGAGCCCCCTAATTACATAGAAATACTCCAAAATAAGATTATTATTTTACGCACCTATGAGGCCAGCACTTGAGAAAACTAATGTTAAAATATACCCATGTGGCTCCACAAAACCTTTAAATGTGTGTGCGATTTTACTGACTCAAACGCTAAATATGTGACTAGTACATGTAACGTGGTCCCAGAAAGCAGTGAGCAACTACTAAGCAACAAAACTGCAAATGAGCTTAATCTGATAAAAGTGATTAATTCAATAGAGAATGTCGGTGTTCCTCAGGTGTTACAGTCATACAAGGACATTCTTCAATTAATTTGTCAGTTTAAAGACTATCATATTAAAACTGCATATATATGAAGCTGTATGCCTCACTTTGCAGCCTCACAGGCACATTCGATTTCATGTACAGAAACACATTGTGGAAGAATGTCAGCACCTAGAGGCCCTGAACATTATTAAAAAGGTGGATGGTCCAACACCACTGGTCTCATCCATAATGGTAGTGCCAAAATTGAAATAAGGTGGTAAAATAAGGTTGTGCATAAACATGTGCTTGTCAGACAAAGCCATTAAACATGAGAGACATCTCACAGCAACTGTGGTTGACATGATTGCTGAGACAAATGGTGCCAAGGTTTTTTTTAGAACTGAACTTGACTGCTGGGTATCAGCTGCTTGAACTGTATCCTGACTCCTACTACATGACAACATTCTTTACAGATGTGGGACTATGATGTTACAAGTGGTGTCACATCAGCTGCAGAGATATTTCTAAATGTGATTAGAGAAAACACTGTCAAATATAACTGGTGCTCGGAATGTCAGTGATAATATTCTAGTCTTTGGAAAAACACAAAAGGAGCTTGGTAAGAATCTGAAGGCCGTACTTCAGAGTCTGAGAGTTTAGAACTGACTTTAAATTAAGCAAAATGTGACTATGACAAACAGGCACTTGACTTTTGCGGTTATGTTTTCTCAAAGCGAGGGATTTCAGCAAATCCATAGAAGGTGGCAGAAATTTAAAAGAAAATGCTCCAGAACCACAGAATGTAGCGGACGTTTCTTAGGCTTTGTCAGTTATTGTGGCCATTTCATTCCTGTCCTTGCTATAGTTACACAGCCACTGCATGAACTAAACCATGGTCACTAGTGGAAATGAACTGAGCAACACCAGTGTGCCCCCACAGGACATTAAAATGTAGACTAGCTAGCAATACGAGCAGGACTTATTTTGATCCTCGCCAACAGACTGAGTTCATTGTGGATGCTAGTCCAATAGGCCTTAGAGCTACAGTATAGTAACCCAAAGAGAGCCACAAAACTTGGATAAGGTATCTGTTGTTGCATACACCACCAAATCTCATCTCCTGTGGAGCAAAGATACTCTCAAACACACACACAACAAGCTTACGCAATTCTTTGGAGTTGTCTGCATTTCCATGTTTATATATATGTGGACAGCATTTTGTGATCATCACTTGATCACAAACCCTTAAACACAATATTTAGCAATCCAATGTCCAAACCTCCAGCCAGAATTGAATGATAGTTTTTGAACCTGCAAACTTATGATTATAAAGTGATTTACAGACTAGGGAAGGAAAACCCTGCAGATTTCATGTCCGGGCATCCTGCAGAACTGTCTAGCCTTGAAAGTGGAAAAGAGAACAAAATGGCTGAAGCCTACGTTAATTGTATTATTTCTTAAGCAGTCCCCTAAGGCTATGACGTTAGATGAAATCTGATGAGAAACACAGACTGTCAATCTTTTGCAAATTGTAGTAAAGGCAATTTGGGAGGGAAAATTCAATGAACTTACAGCAAAATCATAACCACTGATTTTGAGGGTAACCGACTGTTCCTGCAGAAGTTCTACAATGTACAAATTAATTGTTTCAGATTGTGGCACTGTACTGCTTCATGACCATAGAACTGTATAGCCCAAGAGGCTATGGGATTGTACGATTGAACCAGCAGATGAGGGGCACCAAGGTGTCATCAAGACAAAGAAACTTATTCAAGAATCGGTGTGATTTTTCTGCAATTGACAGTAAGATAGAACAGCACGCCAAAAACTGCATACCATTCCAGGCCATAATAACGGACAGCATCAAAGCTCCATTTTAAATGAGTTGACAAGTGACCCTTGGACAGAGATCAGTACTGATTTTTGCAGTTTGCCAAATGGTGGTTATCTTCTTTTTATTATGGATGATTGTTCTCAATTTTCTGAGGTAAAGATTGTAACTTCAGCTTCTGCAAAACCAGTGATTCCAAAGCTTGATCAGGCGTTTTCTGCATTTGGAATACAATCTATTTTCAGGACTGATAGTGACCCTACATTCAATGGTAGAGACTTCATGTTATTTGCTGAATATTAGTGGTTTTAGACACAGAAAAGTGACTCCATGCTGGCCACAGGCTAATGGGGAAGTTGAATGATTCAAGACAACTCAAACAGCCTTGGTAGAAGGGAAACTGGTGAAGCAGGAGCTGTACAAATTTCTGAGAAGTTATTGAACTACTCCAGACAGGACAACTAGCATTTTCCTGCAACTGCCTTATTCAGTAGATCTTTGAGAATCGAACTGTCAACCTTAACAGAAATTAACAGGGGTAGTGATTATGCTATAATGTGTGAGCGGGGCAAACAGTCAAAGCAAAAAAAAATAAACTGTATGGTAAAAAAAAGGAAAAATGTGAAACACACAGTGCTGGAGATAGAAGATATTGTGCCAGTCAAGAATGTGAATCCTGATACCAAGTTTCTGACACATTTCCACACAGCACTTTATGTTGTTACAGAAATAAAAGGGGAAATGGCGGCAGCACAGAATGAGAGACATGTGGTGACTTAGAACATATTGCACTTCACGCACTTGCAGAGGTCACAAAACAAGAGAGATTCAGATGATGATGATGACGATGACCTTATCTATGGTAGGAACCCAATCCGGGAACAGCAGGTGAAGGCCCAAAGAATAAAGAGAAAGTTGCTCCTATCCGCAGAGGGTGGGAAAACATCCGCCTTTTTACTTGAGGGACTATACGTCATGTTAAATTATGTCATTTGGCCTAAAAAGAACTGCACTGACTGATACTTTGTGACACCCTAATTCTAATACAATAAACACATACCTATGAAACAAAAAATGAGACACACTAATGTATATCTAGACAGACTTTGTGCAACAACCATATAAGAAATCTTATTTGTGATGAGTGTGATGCAAATTTAACTTAGAAACATATCCATATTGAATTTGTTGGCAGAAAAAGACTGCTTGGCCCACTTAGTCTGCTCAGATGTTCCCTGGCTAGTCTGTCTCCACAGACCCTAAATGGTCTCTAGCGACCCTCCCTCCTCCCTGCTAATTTACTGATATTCTCCTATGTCTATACTATGCGTGCTCCCCCCCACACACCATTTTTGCCTCCATCACGTCTGCTGGCAGTCTGTTCCAGGCATCTACCACTCTTTCAATGAAGTAGTACCTCCTCACATCCCTCTTGAACTTCCCCTCCTCTAGCTTCATGGCATGCCCCAAGGTGCTGGTGCTCTTTCACCCTTGTGAGTTAATTATACGTGTCTATCTTGTCCCTTCCTGTTCTTCTCTCATCCAGGACATACATGTGTGAATCCCTCAGTCTCTTCTCTGGACTGCCTCCACCCTGTCTGTGTCCCTTCTGAGATATGGCCTCCAGAACTGGACACAGTACTCCAAGTGCGGTCTCACCAGTGAGCGATATAGTGGAAACGTCACCTCTCTTCTCCTGCTAGAGATACCCCTTCCTGTGGTAGAGGCATAAGTCTTGAAGCATAGGCACACCAGGAGAAGTTATGAAATTCACAAGTAGCATTTTATTATTATCAGTAACAATAAAATAAAAAGATTAAAATTGTATAGGGCAGCTCTTCATAAGGCAGCTCAAACACAGGCCTACATCTAAGAGTCTCTCTTAAAATCTCCATTTCTCTCTCTAACCCTCGACAAAAACATTACTGTCTTTTTATAAGGTGTCTTTCCCTGGCAGTTTAAGTTCTGCAACCTGTTGGTGTAAATCAATCTCCTGTTTCTTACAAATGTCTCAGAACTTTGTCAATTTCTTTCCTGATGCCAGTTTGTAGGTGCAACACAATAGAACATTTTGTCCCAGGGCTGATCTCCTGTTGACAGTTTTATAATCAAGCTTGTGTTCCAGACTGATATCTTCTCCAAAAATCCCAAACGGCTTTCTGCAATCACCTCAACAATATAAATATATTTGCAAAACCAAAGGATCCCAGTTTCACATAAAGATTCACATGTATTTTTTAACCACAGAAAAGTAAGCTAGAAAGAAAGAATAGAAACAACTTAAAACAGCAAGTGAAGAAAAGGAGATACTATGGGAAAATTGTGGGACTGTCGGAGTGGCCAATTCCCAGGTGCCTCAAGGAAAATTTGATTGTGCAGTCAGACAGGCAAGAGACAGACAGGTGGAAGAAAAGGAAAGGACAAAACAGATTCTTGCTGTTTTAACACTGTCTGAATAACAAATGGGACAGGGTTTTATCCAACACTGTCACACTCCCTGTGCATCCTAGCATCTCACTAACCAACCCACTGCTTTATTGCACTGCACTGCCACTTTTAGGTCATCAGTTATGATAACTCCAAGGTCCTTTTGCTGCTTAGTGACTGTCAGTACCTCCCCACCCATGCAATACTCAGCTTCTGTGCTCCTATGCCGTGGGTGTATGATGTTGCAATTTTTGGCATTGTACCTCAACTGCCATGCTCTTGACCACTTCTCCCAAGATCCCTGTGTATTCTCTCTAACCGCTGCTGAGTAACACTAGTACAGATTTTGGTATCATCTGCAAAAAGGCATACCTTCCCTTCCAGTTCTTCTGCAGTGTCACTTATCAATACATTAAAGAGGACTGGTCCCAGTACTGAGCCCTGCGGCACACCGCGGGTCACTGTCTCATCATTAGAGTGAGTGTGGTTAACCACCACCTCCTGGTGTCAATCTGTTAACCAGTTTCTAACTCAGTTCAACACTTTGGATCCCACCCCATGGCTACTCAGTTTCTTTATCAATCTCCTGTGCAGCACAGCGTCGAAGGTCTTGCTAAAGTCCAGGTAGGCCATGTCCACTGCTCTTTCCTGATCTAGTTGCCTGGTTACCCGGTCAAATAAATTAATCAGATTCATCTGGCATGGCCTCCTCCCCCATGAATCCATGCTGCCTGTGGTCTTACAGCCCACTGGAATCAAGATAGTCTGTCAGCCTTTACTTTAGCAGAGGTTTCATTAATTTCTCTACTACTAAAGTGAGACTGACTGGCCTATAGTTGTTAGCCTCCTCCCTCCTGCCAATCTTATGTAGAGTGATCACAGCTGCTCCTCTTCAGTCCTCCAGAACTACACTTGTTCCCAGTGAACTGTTGAATTTGGCCATTAGTGGGGCAGCTAGCACCTCTCTGAGTTCCTTTAGTTCCCTTGGGTGTATCCTATCTGGTCTTATGGCGTTGTCCACCTGAAGAGCTGCAAGTCTCTTCAGGACTCTTTCCTCTGAAAATGAATGTCTCCACTTCCCCCCTTCTTTGTTCCTGTTACTCCCTGGTGGTCCATCCTCCCCTTCCTCCACTGGGAAGACTGAGCAGAAGAACCTGTTCAGGATGGCTGCTTTTTCTTGTTCCTCTTCTGTGCAGTCTCCCCCTGGTACCCTCCTTATCCTTGCTATCCCTCGTTTTCCTCTTCTCTCTTATGTACATGAAGAAGTCTTATCCCCTTTAGCTACCCATTTGGCTATCTTTTCCTCTGTCTGCACTTTTCCTCTCCTCACTTCCTTTCCTTTTTCCCTCTGCTTTACTTGGTACACCTCCCTGTCTTCCTACCTCTGCGTTTCCTTATAGCTCCTAAATGCCACCCTTTTTTTTCTTCACCACCTTGGCCACTTCCCTAGTGAACCATAGTGGTCTCTTTTTTCTTGCTTTTACTCACTTCCTTCACACAGAGGCTGGTTGCCCTAATTATGCCTCCTTATTTTTCCCCACTGTGCTTCTACACCTACCTGACAATTCCTCCTTCGAGGCAGTTTCTGAGGCAGTCTCACATTTCTTTAAAATTTTTCCTCCTAATTTCTAAGACCCTTGTCCTCATGTGATTAGCCTCTGTTTCCATCTTAATTTTAATCAAACTATATTACACACTTTGCCATCTCGTGGCCAAACAGAATACTGCACTCTACGGTGCGTGTGATGTGTTCTTTGAGTGGATTGTGATAGAATAAAAAGTTAGTTGTTGAAAGACTCCTTGCTGAGCAGCAGTGTGGATGACTCCCTCTACATTTTCTACAGTCAGTCTCCCAGGCACACATTACAAATAGGGTTTTTGC
Organism: Neoceratodus forsteri; assembly: GCA_016271365.2. Taxonomy (NCBI): domain Eukaryota; kingdom Metazoa; phylum Chordata; order Ceratodontiformes; family Ceratodontidae; genus Neoceratodus; species Neoceratodus forsteri. The sequence goes on from CM057449.1 coordinate 1,335,619,053, forward strand.
TGGCTTTGTGACGAAAAAAAGTAAATTAAAAAGCTATAGTTATTTTTGTATCGCTGAGCAGACACATGCACAGAAGGAAAAACAAATATTTGTCAGTGCTGTCTTGCTGGCATTGGCATTGGTAATGCAGGAGTTAGAAAGATGCATAATAGGACTATCAGTGAAGTATTGAACTGACGCCAACCCCACCCCCACCCTGCAGAGATGGACAGGCATTGGGGTGTGCCTTTGGGTCATCGGTCATAACGGTCACTCCATTTCACCTTACCCTACCCTGCAGACACCAAGTGTCGCATTGTACCTTGGGGTCTTCGGGCCTTATGCCCACCCCATTCCGTAAAGAAATATGCTGAGATGGGTGCAGTATAGGAGAATGGGGTGAACTTTGGGGCCGAAGAGTCCAAGGCACACCTCGATGCCTGTCACTGGCTGCAGGGTGGGGATGGGGTTGGGGGTGGAATGGTGTGAGCATTATATCTGACAATCCCAAGTCACACCCCTAACGCCTGTCAGTTTCTACAGGGTGGAGCGTTACTGTTGGAAACATTAATGCCCCAGGCGTTTGTTGGTATTTTCACTCCAAATTTTCAACATGGGCTTTTTATGACCCCACCTTATGAACAGCGGCACTATCAGTTTGTTAGCTGAAAGGTGATTTTGCTCAGCGACTGCATCATTTGGCACCACAGGTGTGAAAACACATTTCGGGCAGGAGGTGAAAAATGACAGCTGTACTGTTCATAAAGAGGTGTGAAAAAATGGCAGTGTTGAAAATCTGTAGTGAGCATATGAAAAATTGGTGAAGTCACAAGCATACGTAGAAACTGCGCAACGCACACCCGTAACACAATTATTTCGGGAATTTTTTAACCAAATTTTCAACATAGGCATTTTGGGACCTCCGCTCATGAATAGTGTCACTGTGATTTTGTTAATCTGTCCTGAACGTTGATTTCCCATAGCGACCATGCCATTGTGCGCCACAGGTGCGAAAACACATTTCGGACAGGAGGTGAAAAATGACAGCTGTACTGTTCATAAGGAGGTGTGAAAAAATGACAGTGTTGAAAATCTGGAGTGAATATATAAAGAATTGTCGAAGTTACAAGCATGCATAGAAACTGCGCAATGCACAGTCATTTTGTGGAATTTTTTCACCAAATTTGCAATGTAGCCTTTTTGGGACCCCACCTCATGAACAGTGGCACTTTCGTTTTGTAATTCAGTCCAGAAAGGTGGTTCTGCGCAGTGACCACAAAATTACCTTTTGGGACCGAATAACAAGATGACAGTGCATGTGTTCATGAAGTGGGGTCCTAAGAACACCATGTTGAAAATTTGGAGCCAAACTTCAAAAATATGGCTGAGATATCCACCTAAGTTGAAACCCCCCCATTTATGCCATTATACAGCTTACCGGCATTTCATCATTTTGCAGTTCGGCTTTGAAGAGTCCAGACGAGTTCCCGCTCCACGAAGATTGCAGCAACAGACTTCCAGAGGTTAGTATGGGGTGGGGTGGGGTGAGGGGTGGGGTGGTGGAGTAGGGATGGGTGTGGTTTGGGGAGAGGAGGCGCAGCGACAGACCGTTTTCTTTTCAGTTACAAAAACAAACCGGACCTCGCGGGACCATTTTCTTTATTTACAGGTGAAATAAAACAAATGTTGGGCACACTGGGGTGGGCTCCCAGTGTGCCCCATGACTTTTGGGGGAGCGTGATGTTGGCCACACTGGGGTGGACTGCCAGTGTGCTACACAATGGGGGTGGGGCAGGAACATGCCGACGCTGTCGGCTTTCTCTGACCGGCAGCACACTGGGGTGGGATCCTAGTGTGCCACACAATGTGGAGGGGGTGGTGGACATGCCGACACGGGGATTCCACCCCCAAATTCAGCCTTATTTGGGGATTGTGTGGTGGATGGCAGGAGCCACCGCCATGTTTATATATTTTATTTATTTATTTATTAAATTTTGGTGACCAGGTAGGCCCACTGAGCCCCGAAGGTCCCTTTTTCAGGGGCGACCCAGGATAACATTACAAGTTTTATGCAGTGGAAATACATTTGGTTACAAGATTATTCAGGTTTACATGGAGGTTACAGACATGGTTATCATCAATGACACAGTTTTACCTAGTAACTACCTGGCGTGGTTTTATACATGACAAGCAATTTGCAGTTTTCAGGTGGAGGGCTACCTCCAGCACAGAAGTTATCTATAGGGCAATAATAGGACCAAGGTACCCTGGATCTTGAGAGGGGTACCTGAGTAGGCTCATTTTAGGGAGAGTTGAGTGGGAGAGGAGGGCAGTTATGTGTTGTGGCAATGGCATGTACTACAATCAATCATATGAGCCTTAAGTCTGGTGCGGAAGTTCCTAAGTGAGGAGGCCTCCGGCACCAGAGAAGGGAGCTTGTTCCACAGGTTGGGGGCTAGGTAAGAGAAAGATCTGCCACGAGCATTAGTCCTGACTTGGGGGACTTCCAGTAGAGTTCATTCTGACGTCCGTAGGCTCCTGGGGTTGTGTTTAATTGCTATGGTTCCTACCATGCTAGGCGGAGCGGGCAGCTTGAGTAGCTTGAAGGCCAGGACAAGCAAGGGGTATTGTAGGCGAGCGGTCAATGAGGGCCACCGTAACTAGGTCAGGGTGTTACAGTGGTGATGTCGCAGGTGGTCCTGGGTAGCAAACCGAGCTACATTGTTTTACAAGATTTGCATCCTGGAGACCTCTTATTTAGCCATGCCCTGTATAATTGGTGCAACATAGGTCAGGGTAGGGAGCAGGAAACTTGTGGCAATGGAAAGCCTGGCCTCAGGGATGAGCTGGTCCTTGAGTCGGTACAAGGTTCCAAGTTTATGGTGTAAGGTCTTGGTGATCTGATCCACATGGTTCTTGAAGGTGAGAGACTGGTCAAGAGTTAGGCCTGAGTATTTTAGGGAGGACACTACTTTGATGCTTTTTCCAGAAAGTGTGGTGAGTTGCAGGGATGAAGTCCTGTTGTGGCCCAAGGATCTGGGCCCAGATAGCACCGCCTTAGTTTTGTCTGCATTTAGTACCATTCTGTTCTCACTCAGCCATGCCTCAAGCGATGTGAGGTCACTTTGGAGGAGGGGACCGAGAGCAGCCACTTCACCCAAGGATCGGTAGATGACTTTGTCGTCAGCGTACTGAACGACCGAGCTGCCACCACAGTAGGTACTTAGGTTATTGGTAAACAAGGAGAAAAGGAGTGGGCCGAGGATTGAGCCCTGCGGTACACCCTGTCTTAGAGGCTATGGATCTGATATGGCTCCCTTCTACGGGGCATAAATAAGGATAATAAATCCCTTCCTCTGTGTCAGGCCAGATAAGTAGCTCCCAAACCACTTGAGAGCATGGGGGTCTAAGACCTCATTGTTCAGCTTCTGTAGCAGGAGATTGTGGTCAACAAGGTCAAATGCCTTGGACAGGTCTATAAAGACAGCATCTGTAGGTATCCCTTTGTCCATTGCTCTGAGTACTTCATCCGAGAAGTTTATAAGGTACACAGCGTCAGTCCCGTGGTTAGATCTAAATCCATGTTGTGAGGGAGCTAGGAGCTGATGAGCATCCAACTAGTCACAGAGTTGGTCATAGACTAGCCTTTCTTGTAGCTTAGCCAGTGTGCATAGCAGGGAGATAGGCCAGCAATTGGCTAAGTTTTCCTTGGGGCCATCTTTATGGACTGGGACCACGTTGGCCTGTTTCCACTGGTTGGGAACAATTTCTTCCCATAATGATCTGTTTAAGAGCCAAGTCAAGGGTCTGGATATGAAAGGGGCTCCAGCCTTGAGTAGCCGAGGGTTTATCCCATCTGGTCCCCCTGAGCCTCTAACTTTCAATGCCTTTAGGAGGGTTAGGACCTCTTTACGCTTTACCAGTCTCAGGTGGAAAAAGGGTCGTTCATAGTATGTTGGCTCACCTACGTTAGGAGCCGAAGTCTGGGGGGACTGGCCAGCCTTGTAGGCCTCGAGGTCTGTGAAGTGGTTGTTAAGGGCGGTCGCTATTTGAGAGAAGTCATTAATAAGCTGACCATTGACCTCAGTGGGGCAAGGTTCAGTCTTTTTGTTGCACTTGATCAGATCGTTGACATGATTCCAGAATTGCTTAGGGTTGCCTAAGCTGGTTTTCTGGAGGTGTGTGACATACTCCCTTTTAGCAAGTCCATTTTATTTATTGAACTGTTTCACCAGGAAAGGCACATACGGAAGGTGTTTCATCTGTACCACTACATGACAAGCTTGTCTCTGATTGCAGTGGTACATTTCTCTCAAGTTGGTGGTGGTTTGCATAATACTTGTGTCAGCACTGGCTTGCTGTCTCATTGGGGAATGAGGGATGCACCTTCTAAAGCATGCCCTGCATTCGCCAACACTGACACACCTCTGCATTTCTCCTACTACCACAAGATGTTGCTTGCGCATGTGCAAGACAACATAAAAATGGACAAAAAGTATATGAAAGAATGTGAGCACTTTATTTAATTTGTGATTAATTAAACAGGATGTCAATTATGAATGGAAAAAAAAACAGGTTTGTGTTTTTTCCAGGGTGCCGCAAAACCCCCTAACCTTGCATTTTCGGACACAGGTTGCCCAATCCTGGTGCTGGACTCCCTCTCCTCAATTCTTTTGATACTGGGTGTTGAATCCCAGTGTTAGATTTGTAATCTTTTTTTAGTTTTGTTGCCAAGGGGGGCAGCTTAGTTGGCTTGCGAACCCCCCTACCTAGCATTAGTCCTCTGTCCTCTGCCACCTATGCCAACCTCCCCTCCCACAGCCACCTCAAGCACTTAATAAAATAAATTCCTTCCCCGACTCACTGTGCAATGATTCCACACCCAGTCCATTCCTTTTTTTTTTAATTCCTTATTTATGCCCCCTTTGTCATTGGTGCTGGCCCCATCTGAGGTTCTGGACCTGTCCTCTCCCCCAGCATCTCTGGTGCTTACCCCATCTGTGCCATGTCAGCTTGCCCCCATGACAAAGACGGGCTATGGCTAGACAGTATGGCATGCTCCCTTCAAAGTGCAGGGGCCAGTAGCAGAAGGTAGGGCCCAAATATGCTGGGATCATCTTGTATGTGCCAGGATAGTTCACTATTGCTGAATACCCCGGGCTGTCAGTATGCAAGTGGCTACCAGCACATACTTGTGATACATCCTTTGTGGAACCAGGCCAAAAATTCCCCCTCCCAGCAGTAGCCCTAATGCTTTTCCACCTGTCATTACCATAATGGCAGTACAGCAGTAGAAGCAGTGAACCCCCCCCCCTTAGGAGGGGAGTGTGCTGTGGGACACTTAATCCCCCCCACCATCCCTCTATGACCCAGGCTCATTCCCAAACCAGGGTCACCACTGCACCAAGCGAGCCAGCCCATTTATTTAATTAAAGTAACCCCCACCTCCACCCAAACTTTGTTACCCTCCTCATGGCCACTGAAGCACTTACTGGTCCCACTGTGAGTGACCAGCACAACCTTCCCCCCATCTTGACTAGTTGCCATCTTCAGCTGTGGTCCAGTCCCTTTGAGGAAGGAAGAAAAACATGAAAAACAAAGTCCACAGCTGCACACAGGGATTTGGATTTTTAGCCTAAGAAGGGGTTCAGTTTTTTAGGAGGCAGTATAACGTAGTAGTTAAGAGCACTGAGCTACAAACCTGGAAACCTGGGTTTGAATCCTATTAGCCCCTACTTGCATACTGTGTGACCCTGAGCAAGTCACTTAACTTCCTTGTGCTCTCAGGTCACACCTGGAAACAAGCTCTGGCTTAGAGTGCCTTTCCTGGTTAAACAATTTCTCCTTTCCCTTTTATCCCCAAAAGTGTATTTCAGGACCAGATTGAAACTCGTCAGTTGGGTGGATGAGAGGGCAGGCAGTAACCACCGTGTCCTTCAAATCTGGAAAAATCCATTTATTTTTGGAAAATGTTATGGGTGATTGAAAAAAACAGCCCCAAAGGGGGGGCGCTGTTGAGCACACTGATGGAGCAGACATGTCTCTCCACAGCTCTGCACCTTTAGGGCGATTTTGAGTTAATAACTTGAACAAAGTAAGATCTGGAGTCAATATTTTACCATCATTTGATATTTACTTTGAGCTGAACAGACAGATACCAAATTTAGTTATGGGGCGCTCAAATAAAAGCGGTCCCATTGGATCGAAGTCACAACCGTCAGCAGAGCAGCAGGCCTCTACCTCAACTCCTGCAGTGAATATTGTGAAGCTGCCATGGAAGGCCTACATCTTTCTATCCAAGCAATTGATGCAAAGGTGGAAACAATTCTACAATGCCTCGGTGAGCAAGAGATTAAAATTGAACTGGCCACCAAAACTGCTACTTTGTCGGAAAATCAAGCCACTAAAGCCTTATCTGCCACAGCAAAGCTGACGCAGGAAAATGGCAAGTTACGTTATTGTTTGGAGGCCTTGGAGAATGCCAATCGAGCCCCCGATGTTCAACTGGTCAGGCTGCCAGAGGTGTCAGAAGACCCAGATCTTCTATCCATTTTTAAAAAAACTGGCTATTGGAGTTTAGGGGTGATATACTCTTTACTGATGCTGGCCCATCTGCGCATATACTATGGCAGGCACAAGTTTCAGTTTGCTGATCCTGTGGAAACAGGCAAACGAGTGGAGCAGATTCAAAAACAATTTGAAGCCTCTAAGGCCGCTTTGATGGAACCCCAGAGTTCTGATGAAGAAGAAACTTGAGTGTGGTAAGGTGTGAGTCCTGGCAGCCGTTAAATAAGTTAAAATTATTTCAAGCGATAGTCCAGTAGACTGTCCTTGAAATTTTACTATATGCCACTGTTCTGGCTTCAGTATTTGGCATCTGTTTGCATGTTGCCTGAGGAGATCAGAATAAGTGGCCCATTTACAGTGATTGGACTATATATAGAGAGCTTTTCATTGATGTTGTTATAATGGACGTTGCTAGTTTGGTGGGCTATTGATGCCTCTGTGGGCTGTTTACTGATGGATCATATGCTTTTCTTTCTCCTTTTTATGGCCAGTCACCTTACTTTATTTGTTATGCTGTTCATATTGACATTGCTTCAGTTACTGTTTTACAGTTCTGCGTCAGCTTTTATATAGATGTAGTAGTTACAGAAGGGAGCATTAGACATTTTGTGATATCTAGCATATTTGGATTGGGGTCATATTGACACTGGTTGCCGAATTATTTAATTCCTTGTTTGGACTGATATGGACTGACTCCTTATCCTTGTAGGGTGCAGCTATTTTGTACCTAGATTTTGATTGTAGTATTATTCAGTTGATTTTACCCATATCCGTAAATGTTTATGCTTAGATTTCATTATCCTGTACCATTGGATGGCTCCTGTAATAAGCAGAGATGTCTAGCATATGGAACTTGTATTTTATTGTTTATTTGTGAAAACTAGTAAAAATAAAGTATAAAAAAAAACAGCCCCAAAACTGAGTCCCAAAAACCATGAACTGTGCATGTGCTAGGACTTGGGGGTGGGGGTCTGCCTCCCATAACATTAACATTTCCTAGCATTCTGAGTCCAAATTTTAGTTATGGTCTGCTTACCACTTACCATCGTGACCAGCCAAGTGGCTAAATCTCAGACCTGCCCAATAGGCCTTTTGCTTCACATGTGGCCCTGCAATATGCATGCCAAAGGTCTGGTACCATGCCTGATGGGTCTGCTGCTTCACGTAGGGTCCACAGGGCCCTCCAGGATGCAAGCTACAGATCTAGCACTGTACCCAGTTGGTCTGCTGCTTTGTGTAGGGCCCTGCGCAAAGAAAGCTACAGGTCGGTCCATGCCTTGGCCCAAAGGGTCTCCTAGTTCACTCACAAAAAAAGCTATAGGTGTCAGTTGTTGTATATCTTTTTCAAAAAGTGAGGACATTCTTTGCTGAAAACTATTATAATTATCTGTTAGGATTACAGAGTCACAAAAGTATGGAAAAGTGGTGTTAGGGTTTTCAACCCTAATGCCCACATCCTCCTGCATCTCCTGCCCGTGTGACCCAAGGCCATGCTACAGGACTGGGGCTGTGCCACATTGATCTGCTTCTTCACATAGGGTCACAGGGCTCTTTGCCAGGCATGCTACAGGTCCAGAGCCATGCACCAAGGGTATGCTGCTTTGTGCAGTGCCTGCAGGACTGTGCGCAAAATAAGCTACAGGTCTGGGTGCCATGCCCCACGACTCTTGCATATGGCCCTACATCATAAAACATCTATGGTGAGCAGCCCCGAACCAGTAGTTTCACCTTGGGTCACAAGAGTAGGGGATGAGAGAGTGGAGAAGATGTGGGTGTTGGAGTTAAACAAACTAACACCACATGTGGGTGTTGGAGTTAAACAAACTAATGCCACATTTCCATACTTTTGTGGGTCTTTAACCCTAAAAGATGTATTAACTTTGTTGTTTTGCAGTGAATATATAATATATATACAGTGTATGGGAGAGGGCCTATTAATCATGGAATTCAGTGAATTCCTAACATTGTTATACTATTGTTGTGACACAAGAGGTTGTTATACCCTCTTGAGTACGTCACAATGACAGTATAACATTGAGCGTCTTTGTGCACCTCACAAACTTCCACATTTCGACAAACAGCCATGGCAGTGAGAGCTGGCCCCAAAGGAAAGTGGCGCAAAACCAAAAAGTAAGGACACATTTCCTATAACTGTTGCCCATACACTATAAAAGACGATGGATGGGCACCAGTTAACAACAATGCGGAGTTCCCTTCTCGAGGTTGTCATGCCAACGGTAAACCTCTCAAGCTTCACTCTCGAGGTTTACTAGGTTGTCATGACCACCTCTCGAAGGGAATGCAGTGTTTAATTGGTGCCCATCCATTATCCTCTGTATGTTTGGATGCTTATCTTCTTGCAGGTCTGGTTGTCCCCTGGTCCCCACAACTGCCATCAGGAACCAGGGGAGCAAAGAAGAGGATTCTTTCTTCAGCCTCAATGGCATCATTCATTAATGCAGCTCCCAGTGCATATTAAAGGCAACCTCCTGTCACTGGTGTAGGAACACTATGGCACTCATGACGGAATCAGGATTCCCTCAATGGACTTCATTGGCCAACTGAACTTGCTGGTCCAATAGTTATTGTGGCAACAGACAGCAGTTTGTAAAAGTGAATCAAACTAAATCTAACCTTAAGACTATCAATCTTGGGGTCTCTCAAGGCTCCTTACTGGACTCATTACTTTTCATCATTTTTATTAATAGTATCTCTCAGGTTCCTGCCTCCTGCTCCATCCTGCTTCATGCCAGCAGTATGGTGCTATATACTAGCTCCAAGAAAATGGCAGATATTAACTTCAGTGCTGACTTCTGTAAGGTTCACTCCTGGCTGTCACAGAATAAGCTTCTCGTCAACACTAGCAAGACTCACTCCATGCTATCTGGGAAGGCACCCAAATTTAGGGCCTGTACAGATGACCTGGCAGTCTACTACATAGATGGCTCCCCTCTTACCACTGTCAGACTCATCCAAATACCTAGGCCTCATCCTTGATCCTTCCCTAGATATTACTTTGCACATTGCTACTGTATGCAAATCAGTTAATGCCAAGCACAGACTTGCTTGTATTGTGAGGTATGCCTTAACTCCAGACTTGCTATTGCTCACAGTGTTCTGCTACCAAGTCTTGCCTATAGATTTGTCTCATTCTCTCAATCAAACAAAGGTAGCCTAACTAAATGGAATATGACTTATAATAATATCTGTGATTTTGCCTTGTCCACGACTAGACACCCATCATTGTACACTCTATTCTACTTTGTTAGCTATCACCATTCCCTTATCTCTATCCCCACAGCAACAGCATGCCCTAGGTTGTACCATGGATACGATCTGCTGAACCTGCCTCCCTGGCTGCCTTACTATAATATTTTAATTAGGCCTAGCCACTGAGATCTAGTAACCAAGCTCTCCTGCTTGTCCCGAAGTGTTCAACAAATATGGGTGAGCAAGCTTTTCCTTTTTTTGCCTCAGTATTCTGGAACTTCCTTCCAGCTACCCTTAGACTCTCTCAGTCCCACCCACACTTTAAAATGGAGCTACACAACTACTTAAGATCCACAGATAATTGCATCTGTACCTGAAAAGCACTATCATGTTCATTGGCTTGCCGATCTTCTGTAACATATGTAATGATTGTATTTATTTGAGCTGTATCATGCTTTGCCCACCTTCTTCTAGCAATGTGTTTTGATATTTAACTTTGTACCATTGTCACACTGTTTTGCGTAACCATTACCTATACCTTTATCTCCATGTTATGCAAAACTGTTTTGTTTGTTTTCTCTCTGGTCGAGCCTGAAAATAGGCTTTGTATTATCTAAATAAATACTGTAAATACTAGCAAAAGCATGCTAACACAACTGGGACAAAGATAAATATTATAGGGTGGTGGCCCTATTAAAAGTAAAGACTTTGGGACCAGTGACCCTTGACTATCAATTCACCAGTCATATCTGCAGCCTCTGACCCCTATCAACATGACAGTGGGTCAGAGGTTGACTGATACACCAGTCAGGATCCAGAAGCCTACAGAAGAAGCAAGGAGAAGATCCTGGGGCACAGGAGAATATAATTATTCACTTGGGAGAGAAGCAGCCAATCAGCTATTGCGTGACAGTCAGAAATCCCTCCCCAGCGATTGACAGAGGGTTTCAGCAAATCAGAGCACTGGATCTTTGAGCAAACAATTGGAGCTGTTCTAAAGTTTTCAGTTTGCTTTAGTCCTGCATTAGACACAGCTTAATGACAGAGCTGCTGCCTAAACTACCAGTGTGGGAGGCCCACCTGAGGTTTCTACAGCCAGGAAACGGACGCACCTACTGGCCATTCACAGTCACAAACAGAAGACTGCTACATGAAAAGAGAGAGAGATCCTGCGTCCAGCAGTCGAAAGGGTGAAGGGTCTGAGCAGAAACAGAACAAGCAGGATCTAAAGCCACTATGCTGATTTCCCCATCCAAGTGAGCTACAGAGGCCTGCGATCCTCAAGGTACCCTGGAGAGAAGAGAGATTGACAGAGTAAGAGCCTAGCTGATCTGCAGAGGTCCCGGAGAGAGAGTAACTAGCAGAGATGAGCTGAAGGAGCTGTCATGGTTGTGACCAGAGTCTTCGGATGAGAGCCAATGAATCCAACCAAGATTGCAGCGGAGTTCGAGGATTATTAGTCTAAAGGTAACCATGATGAGTAAGTACTCCGGTCCTGTGGTTCCTGCAGTCCATCAGTCCATCTTTAGTAGTTCCAATAAGGCCAGAGTTTTTTGGGTGGGACGGGGGGAGAGCTGATGCACTTGTTTATGTATTGCTTATTTGTTATTAGATGCAGTAACATTGGCCAACCACGGGGGATGGGGGGACTGATGCATTTCTTTATGTTTTGCTTATTTATTATTAGATGAAATAACACTAGCCAACCACGGGGGGATGCATTTGTTTATTTGTTATTAGATGCAATAACACTGGCCAACCATGGGGGACAAGGGACTGATGCATTTGTTTATTTGTTATTAGATGCAGTAACACTAGCCAGCCACGGGGCATGGGGGGGGCTGATGCATTTGTTTATGTATAGCTTATTTGTTATTAGATGCAATAACACTGGCCAACCACGGGGGACAAGGGACTGATGCATTTGTTTATGTATTGTTTATTTGTTATTAGGTGCAATAACACTGCCCAACCACGGGACGGGGAGTTGATGCATTTGCTCATATATTGCTTATTTGTTATTAGATGCAATAACTCTGGTCAACGGGGAGGCTGATGCATTTGTTTATGTATTGTTTATTTGTTATTAGGTGCAATAACACTGCCCAACCACAGGGACGGGACGGGGGGGTGGTTGATGCATTTGTTTATATGTTGCTTATTTGTTATTAGATGCAATAACACTGGCCAACCACGGGGGACGAGGGACTGATGCATTTGTTTATGTATTGCTTATTTGTTATTAGATGCAATAACACTTGCCAACCACGGGAGATGAGGGACTGATGCATTTGTTTATGTATTGTTTATTTGTTATTAGGTGCAATAACACTGCCCAACCATGGGGGATGGGGGGATTGATGCATTTGTTTATGTATTGCTTATTTGTCATTAGATGCAATAACACTGGCCAACCATGGGGGACGAGGAACCGATGCATTTGTTTATGTATTGCTTATTTGTTATTAGATGCAATAACACTAGCCAACCACGAGGTATGGGGGGCTGATGCATTTGTTTATGTATTGCTTATTTATTATTAGATGCAGTAACACTGGCCAACCACGGGGGATGGGGGGGCTGATGCATTTGTTTATGTATTGCTTATTTGTTATTAGATGCAATAACACTGGCCAACCACGGGGGACGAGGGACTGATGCATTTGTTTATGTATTGCTTATTTGTTATTAGATGCAATAACACTGGCCAGCCACGGGGGACGAGGGACTGATGCATTCGTTTATGTATTGCTTATTATGTTTGCTTGCACGCATGTGCAAGAAACATAGTGCCATCATCCGAGTTTTCGGAAGTGTGTCACCCCCTCTTCCAATTCAGTCAGTGTGTTGGCAGGCGCAGCCCCTGTCACTAATGCATGCTGGAGCTGTCTATGACAGCTCCAAAGTCTGATGGCGTGCAGTTGAAAGGGGAGCTACACTTCAGTGACGGCGATCAGATATCACCTGCTCATCGCAGCTCCCCTACACACACACACACACACACATACACACACACGCTGCTGCTGCCACACAAGACGCATACCGCGTGCTCCCCCACAGACAATTTATAGCCGACAGGGATGTGCCAGCCCCCAAAGCCTTCCAAATGCCATGCTGGGTGCCCACCCCAGTGTGGCAACTCAATGGAGATAGCCGACGGGGTGCCCAATCCCCTCGGCTTCACTGTCCCCCCAGCATACAGGGTGCCACACTGAGCTCACCCCAGCGCAGGCAATAGCTCCACGCCTCAGCCATCCTTCTGCCACGCTTGGGAGCCCACCGCAGCATGGCAAACGTCTGCGTTGTCTTTTTTTTTTTTTTTTAAATACCTGTAAAGAAAACGGTCCCACGCAGTCTTCCTGCCCCTCTCCCACAACCCGCACTCCACCCACTGCGCACTCCTGCCTCCCCACACCCCCCTCACCCCATACTTACTCTCTGGAGCTCAAGCAACAATCTTCGTGGACCGAACACGTCTGCACTCTTCAAAGCCGACCGCGAACTAAGGAAATGCCGGTAAGCTGTATAATGGGATAGATAGGGTTTTTTCAACTTTGTTGCATATCTCAGGCATTTTTTGGAATTTTTGCACCAAATTTTCAACATGGGGTTTTTGGGACCCCTTCTCATGAATGATGTCACTGTCATGGCGTTATTCGGACCCGAAGGGTGATTTCGCAGTCACTACACGAAATCACCTTTTGGGCCCGATTAACAAACGACACTGCCAGCGTTCATAAGGTGGGCTCTCAAGAAGCCTATTTTGAAAATTTGTGGAAAAATTCCTAAAAACGATCATTTTACTTACGGTGTGTTGCGCAGTTCTTGCTTACTACTGCTTGTAAGTTCGCGAATTTCAATATTTTCACTCCAGATTTTCAACATTGCCATTTTACCACACCTTCTTATGAGTAGTACAGCTGTCATTTTTCACATCTCACCCAAAACGTGTTTCCGCCTATGTAGCGCACAGTGGCACAGTCGGTGTGCGAAATCAATGTACGGGACAAATTAAGAAAATCACAGTGACACTGTTCATGAGCAGAGGTCATCTTAAAATGGCTATGTTGAAAATTTGGTGAAAAAATTCCTAAAATTGACTGTTTTACGAGCGTGCACTGCGCAGTTCCTACGCATGCTCGTAAGTTTGTGAATTTTCAATATTTTCACTCCAGATTTTCAACATTGCCATTTTACCACACCTCCTTATGAGCAGTACAGCTGTCATTTTTCACATCTTGCCTAAAATGTGCTTCCGCCCATGTAGCGCACAATGGCGCAGTCAATGCGTGAAATCAATGTATGGGACACATTAGGAAAATCACAGTGACACTGTTCATGAGCAGAGGTCTTAAAATGGCTATGTTGAAAATTTGGTGAAAAAAATTCCTAAACATGACTGCTTTACGAGCGTGCGTTGTGCAGTTCCTATGCATGCTCGTACGTTTGCGAATTTAATATTCAAACAACATGAAGTCTTGCTATATTATGACAATTGCAGTTTGTCCTACCATTAGAACTGCTCGAGGTGAAAGAGTTAACTCCATTCCATGAATGGAACTTAGAGCACGAGCTCTAAAGAGAAGCTCTGTCTGTGTAGTTTCAAACCTAAACTGTCAGATTCTTTACTCCGCCTCACTGCAGTTCATTTCTCGGTTTAAACAGTGTTTTCTCGGTTCGATTCAACCGAGAATAGTTTTATTTTAACCGCAAAACCGATCGGTTCAAGTTCTGTCTGTGGTATCGTAAGTAATTCATATTTTAATTCTGTGTGGAACTTGTAAGTTTTATCGGTTCGGTTTTGAACCGATCAGCTTGGGTTAAAACTTAAAGTTTTTAAACTTGAGATTTTAGAGTGCGGTTCCCGGTTCTTATCGGTTCTAAAAAAAACGGATTTCATTACGGTTTTTTCCAATACCCGTGACACGGTTAGGAACCGATAAGGGTGTCTTGCCTGGCACTGCCGTTTAAAGGGCAAGTTTTTCTGGTTAGGCTGGCATTATGTCTGAGAAACCCAAAAGAAAAACGGCCCACTGGTTTTAACACTGTGATGTCTGTGGGGAAGTCTTTGCCAAGGCTGACCCACACACCACATGTGTTTATTGTCTGGGGTTTGACCACCTCCATTCAGACTGCCAGGTATGTAAGAATTTCCCTGCAGCCACCCTGGAAAATAGATTGGGCAGGCTCAGGGAACGAGAGGCCAAAAAGTCCGCTGACCCGGATGGCCAGCCCGGTTCGGTACCAACCGAACCAGAGGGAGTGCCCTCTGACCAGGGCAAGACTTCCTCGGCCAAACGAAAAGCTGGCTCAGATGAACCAGTTCCAGTAAAGAGAATAAGAAAGTCAGCAGGTTTGGAGCCCAAAATTCTTACTCCAACTGCTGCAGAGATAGCAAGAGCTATTCAGATTGTCCAGTCACTTTCTCCAGTCCATCCGAACCGCCACTATCTGGTAAAAGGTCGGTTCGGTCGGTTCCATCGGTTCAGGAATATGATGTTGAGGAGTTTTATGAACCAGAGGAGGGGGAGGATGATTATGAACAGTATGAATGTGACTTGGAGGGTCTGGGTGTGCCCATTGAACCGACATCTCCCAGACAGACCTTTAGAATCTCCCCCTATGCTTTCTGAGTCCCCCTCTCATTTTATGTTTTACAAAAAAGTTGCTGAAACCCTCCAGCTTCCTTTGGAGGAAGCTGTGGATGAGCAAGAGGAGCCTGATTTTGTAGAAATGATGGATATACCAGAGTCTAGGAGATTGTGTATTCCTTTGCACAAGTCATTTAGGAAACAAACAATAAAAATCTTAAGAACTCCTAATTCTGTGCCTCCTGTAGATAAAAAGATGGACAGGAGGTACACACTGTCAGGTCCTGATACAGAATTCCTGTCTCAGCAATGCAGTCATGTTGGGGTAGTTCAGGCTGCAGCCTGTGATAAAGCTAATATTCCCCTGGCTTCACATCCTCCTGACAAGGATTCCAGGAAGATTGATGCCATGGCAAAAAAACAGTACATGGCAGCGTCCTTGGGACTCAAGCAAGCAAATTATATGGCTTATGTAGCAAGGTATCAGAAATCTAGATGGGATACTGTTATGGATTCAGCCAAACAAGCCCCTGGCCAGCTTGCTAGTGAGCTGGAGCAGGTGGCTGCCGATGGTATTGAGGCTTCTAAGGTGCAGTTTCATGCTGTTGTGGATTTTAATGATGTTTCCTCTAGAGTCATGGCCACATCTGTAGCTTTTCGTAGGTTGGCCTGGCTCAGGTGTACTAGCTTGTCACAGGATACCCAAACTAAGGCTATGGATTTTCCTGTGGTGGGAAATTCTCTGTTTGGGGAGCAGACAGAGAATTATATGAAGAAGATGGATGAATATAGGACTAACTATAAAAGTGCTCGAGCCAAGGAGCGGAGCCACCTCAGAGGCACACCCCAGGGTAGGGTAGGCCTTTCACAGGCCTTTTTACCAAACCCAGGCCTCCTCTGCTTATGCTCAGAGGGGGTTCTTCAGAGGCAGAGGCAGACGGGGCGTGGGCAGGCCTGCCCCCACCCCTCAGCCTAAAGCACCTGCCAAGCAGGCACCCTGATGGGGTGCCCAGGGCCGATTCTCCTTTACCAGTAGGGGGCAGGTTGGCTTACTTCAGTCAGAACTGGGTGTCTTTAACTTCAGACAAGTGGGTTCTGGAAGTAGTAAGCCAGGGTCTGGTTCTCAGCTTCAAAAAGTTCCCAAAGATGAGAATCAGGTCTTTTCCACCTGCAAGCTCTTTAGAGACCTTTACCTAGAAGCAGAGGTCTCAACCCTGTTAGCTCTCAGAGCGGTAGAAAGGGTTCCTCCCACACCAGGGCAAGGGTCTGTACTCCAGATACTTCCTTACCCCAAAAGACAGGAGAATGGCGGCCATTTTAGACCTCAGATATCTGAACAAGCATCTTTTGAAACCAAAGTTCAGAATGGTAACTCTGGCAATGATTTTACCTCTCTAAGGCCAGGGGACTGGCTAGCTTCCCTGGACCTCAAGGATGCCTATTTTCCGTCCTAATCAGAAGCTCCCACGAAGTACCTCAGATTCGAACTGCCCTCAGGTCACTACTGGTTCAGAGCAATGCCCTTGCTTTACCTCTGCCCCAAGGGTATTCACAAATGTCTGGCAGTAGCAGTGGCTCACTTAAGGAGGCAAAGGATTGCTGTTTTTCCTATCTGGACGACTGGCTCATTGTAGGCCAGTCCCCAGAACAGGTAAAATCTCACCTGCAAGTCACCCAGCAGCTTCTCACCTCCCTGGGCTTCCTGCTAAATCTACCAAAGTCGGTTCTGGAACCAGTTCAGGTACTCACCTTCATAGGTGCAGAATTGGACACAAATCTTCAGAGCTTTTCTTCCCTTAGAGAGGTAAGGAACTTGGTGGCTCTGGCCTCCTCCTTCACTCTGCAGGTCTCTCGACCAGCAAGACACTTTTGCAGCTCCTGGGGCACATGGCTGTCCACAGCTGTATTGCAGGGAGCAAGATTTCAGATGAGAGACATTCAGTTTCACTTGAGAGCCTATTGGTCTCAGAGAAGAGACCCCCTTTCCAAGTTGGCCCCAGTGACCCGAACCTTGATCCAGGCCCTCCAGTGGTGGCAGGATCACAGCAATTTAAGACTGGGGTTCCCCTTCATTCCCCTTTCTTACACTTTGACCCTCACTACGGATGCTTCCCTCCTGGGGTGGGGAGCCCACATGGGCGACCTCTCCACTCAGGGAGTGTGGTCCCCCCAGGAATCTCTGCTCCACATCAATTTGCTGGAACTCAGAGCTGTCTTTTAGCACTTCAAGCGTTTTCTGCTTCTGTCCAGAACAAAGTGGTACAAGTCAGAACAGACAATACCACAACAATGTGGTACATCAACAAGCAGGGGGGCACTCGGTCTTGGCCTTGTGCACCGAGGCAATGAAGTTGTGGTCTCTGGCCTATTCCTGAACACTTCACTCATAGCAGTTCACCTTCCAGGAAAGGACAATGTCCTAGCAGATGCTCTCAGCAGATTTCTCAGGGCCATCACAATGGTCTCTGGATCCTCAAGTACTGGGGATAGTCTTTGCCAGATTGGGCACCCTCAGATAGATCTTTTCGCAGCCCCAGACAATCACCAACTTCCACTGTTCTGTTGCAGGCCCCCAGTGTTGGGCCCAGTCCCTGGACGCCTCTTCCCTGGATTGGGAAGGAAGTTTCTTTATGCTTTCCCCTTCCCTCTCCTATTCAAGGTGTTAGAAAATTCAGATCCCAGCCTTGCAGGTGATTCTGATTGCCCCAGATTGGGCCAGGCAGCCCTGGTACCCACTCCTTCTGTCCCTGACAGTCCATCTCCCCTGTGTCTCCCCAGGAATCACAATCTATTAACCTGTGCCCAGGGGAGAGTTTGGTATCCAACCTCAATCCCTCAACCTCAAGGCCTGGCTCTTGAGGAGTTAGAATTTGCTGACCTACACCTCTCTCAGGGTGTTCTTGAAATCCTAAAGGCTTCTAGGAAGCCTTCCACTAGGCTACTTATAATTCTAAGTGGAAAAGGTTCTCCATTTGGTGTTCTGGGAAACATATTTCCCAGAATCTGCTGATTTGCCCATTGTGTTGGACTACATGGTCCATCTTAATTCTTTGGGCCTGAGACCAGCTACCCTGAGAGTTCATTTGGCAGCTGTCTCTGCTTTTGTTTCAGCAGGAAAGCCATCCTCTTTCCTCCCACCCTGTATTTTCCAAGTTTTCAAGGGATTACTTCCATACTAATCCACCTTTCGGGATCCGCCCTGCCTGGGACCTTAATGTTTGCATTGCCCAGTTAATGCAACCCTTTTTGAACCTCTGTTTTCGCAGAGCTTAAGTATCTAACTTGGAAAACTGTTTTCCTAGTGGCTATCACTTCTGCTAGACGCATAAGTGAGTTGCAAGCCTTGTCAGTAGAAACTGACTTTATTTCTTTCCACAGGGATAAGGTAGTCCTCAGGACTAACAGGAAGTTTTTGCCTAAGGTGGTTTCAGATTTCCATCTTAACCAACCTATTTCCCTTCCAGTGTTTTTCACTGAACATTCCTCTTCTGGTGAGAGGAGATTGCACAGTTTGGACGTTAAGAGGGCCCTAAGTTACTATATAGAACGTACCAAGGGTCACAGGTTCGAATCCCTCCAACTTTTTCTCACTTATGGTGAGGTTGGGAAAGGGAAACCTGCCACTAAGAGATCAATTGCCAGGTGGATTGTCTCTTGTATCCAATTTTGTTATCAGAAACTGGGCAGAGATCCCCTCTGGCTTGAGGGCTCATTCTACTAGAGGTACAGCCGCTGCCTCTAGCTGCTGCCAGAGACATCCCTATATTGGAGATATGTCAAGCTGCTACTTGGAAAACGGTACACACTTTCACCAAGCATTACTCCCTGGATGTCCAGGCTAGGAGAGATGCTCGGTTTGGCACAGCTGTGCTTCAGAGCCTATTCCCTAAGTAGGTTCTGTCCCTCCTCCATGGAGGTACTGCTGTGTAGTCTGCAATTGTCATAATATAGCAAGACTTCATGTTGTTTGAAGAAAAAATTACTCACCTTAGTAATGTTGTTTCTTCTAATGGAGTCTTGCTGTATTATGACCTCCCCCCCAGCCTGCCCCTCTCAGAACTTCTACTTGGGTATGGGGTGGGCAGCCTAGTGTGGGCACTATTTTATGCCCTTTTTATGTGTTTTCACCCCTTCTTGGGGTTTGGGGGTGTGGTGTTTTTCATTTTTTCCTTATATTTCTCTCATATTGTTAAATTATACTATTAGTTCTGGCCCCCTGACTTGAGTCTTTGGTGTTAGGACCAGCAATGGGTGTTAATATTTAGGTAGCCAGTTGGCTAGTGTAGGTTACAGCTTCCACACAGACCTTAGTGAGTTTTTGCTCGTAAAGGTCTGACAGTTTAGGTTTGAAACTACACAGACAGAGCTTCTCTTTAGAGCTTGTGCTCTAAGTTCCATTCATGGAATGGAGTTAACTCTTTCACCTCCGGAGCAGTTCTAATGGTAGGACAAACTGCAATTGTCATAATATAGCAAGACTCCATTAGAAGAAACAACATTACTAAGGTGAGTAATTTTTTTTTTACTCCAGATTTTCAACATTGCCATTTTATTACACTTCCTTATTGAACAGTACAGCTGCCATTTTCATATGTCGCCCAAAATGTGTTTTAGCACATGTAGCGCCCACCCGTCAAGCAATGTTTGGGACAGAGATGAAAATCACAGTTACACTGTTCATGAGCAGAGGTCTTAAATGGCTATGTTGAAAATTTGGTGACAAAAGTCCATAAATGACTCGTAACGGTGAGCATTGCACAGTTTCCACGCCCTCGTTAGTTCATGACTTTGTAACATTTTCAGTCCAGATTTTCACCAGTGGCATTTTTCCACACTTCCTTATGAACAGTACAGCTGCCATTTTTCACAACATGGCGAAGTGTGTTTTCACACTTTCAGTGCAGGATGCGTGGTCACTGTGGGAAATCATTGTTCAGCACAGATAAAGAAAATCACAGTGACACTGTTCATGATCGGAGGCACCAAAATGCCTGAGTTGACAATCTGCCAGAAATCCCCAACCTAATTATCATGCGGTTGTGCGTTGCACAGTTTCTATATACATGTGACTTCACCATTTTTTAAATATTTTACTACATTTGCAACATAGCCATTTTTTACACCTCCCATGAAAGAGTACAGCTGTCATTTTTTACATCCTGTTGAATATTTTTGCACCTGTGGTGCTAAGTGCCGTAGTCACTGTGCATAAGCAGCTGTCGGCTAACAAACTGATATTCCCCCTGTCCATGAGGTGGGGTCACAAAAAAAACATGTTGAAAATTTGGAGTGAAAATACCAACAAATGCCTGAGGTATTAGGGTTTCTAACCATAAAGCCCCACCCTGTAGAGAATGACAGGCATCAGGGGTGTGACTTGGGATTCTTGCCTGTAATGTTCATACCATTCCACACCCTGCAGCCAGTGAGAGGCATCGAGGTATGCCTTGGACTCTTCGGCCCCAAAGTTCACCCCATTCTCCTATATCACACCCATCTCAGCGTATTTCCTAATGGAATGGGGTGCGCATAAGGGCCAAAGACCCCAAGGAACACCGTGACACTTGTCAGTGTCTGCAGGGTGGGGTGTGGTGAAATGGCTTGGCCATTATGCCTGACGACTCAAAGGCACACCCCAATGCCTGTCACTCTCTGCAGGGTGGTGGTGGGGTTGGCTTCAGTTCAATACTTCACTGCCATTCCTATTACGCAGCTCTGTAACTTCTACACCACCACTGCCAATGCCAGCAAGCAAACATTCGGCATTGACAAATGCTTGTTTGTTATTAGATGCAATAACAGTGGCAAACCATGGGGGACGGGCCTACATTGATCCAAAAACTGGGGAGCTCCCTAGGACTAGGGGTAACTTACTGCTACTAGTGGGGATTGGCATAGGACCAAGCAGTACAGTTGGTCATGGGCACTGTATATTGAGTAAGTATGGGTTGCATTATCATTTTAAGCTGTGCCTAGCAGGATACCTGAAGACCAGCCAAGTCAGTGACATCTGCTAAAGCTCTTGTCTGCCTGCACCAACCTTTCCTTTTTCCTTAAAACCTTGTTCCTGTTTCCCCAGTAAAACCTTTTGTTACTTGTTGTGTGCGTATTATTAGTAGAGTGTGAGTAACTGTATTATGGATAAACTGTTATTTCATTGTGTGGGAGCTGGGAGAGCTGTGCCGGGGGGACCACCAGGGGTTGGTACTGTTTGAGGAACGGGGCACTAGTAACAAGCTAGCTGTTGTGCCACTTAACCTTTCCCTATGTGGAAGTGCTGCGCAAATTACAACTGAACATCAGCATCTTTGGGAAAACAAATCCCCCCTGGAGGTACCAACCCAGGCCCTTCACCCTTATCTGAGCTCTCGTGGCAAGGGTAGTGTACAGTCTCCTATGGCAAGCTGATACATATTTATGCACTATGAGTTTTCACAAGCTATATAATACGTACGTATACTTTTTTTGTTTTAGGACCCCATTTGGTATTTGAGGACGAAGTTCCGGCTCTGCAGATACAAGTGGATAAACTAACGACACTGGGTGTGAACAAGATAATTGCACTGGGACATTCTGGATTTGAAACGGACAAACTGATTGCACAGAAAGTGAAAGGAGTGGATGTTGTTATTGGAGGCCATACCAACACATTTCTTTACACAGGTACAGTATGACTTTGCCTTGGCCATAACTCAGGAAATTCTAAGAGCTGCTCAGGTGTTGCAAATGGTTTGTGCAGCCTTTACCCTTGCTACATTCCAAAGGACTGATGATTACATCATGTGCACTTTTGTTTGCATCAAAAGCCTGATAGTCATGGACCAGTAAGAAAAATCTGCGTACTTTGTGAGCCTTTGCCATGTTTTATGTGCTGTTGAATCCCCAGTAAGATAGATCTGCATGATTGAGGAGTGCATCTTTGACCCTTTATATCATTCAACTGTTATGTTATTGTACTTAGGAGACCAATATTATGTATTTATCCAGGATAGCCCAACTGAGATACAGCATCTCATTTTCCATGGAGTCCTGTTTCTCCCCCATTTTACCGCTAGGAAGGCTGAAGTTCATCACTTGCTCAAGGACACAGAGTGAGTCAGAAGCTATGGTGGGATTTGAACATGGGATCTCCTGTTTCTGCGTCCAGTGGTTTGACCATTAAACTGCCCTTCCTTCCTCATCTTTACAAATGTGTAATCATGATGGATGTGATCTTAGCATCATTTACATAATATATACTCACTCTGTGTTGGGTAAGGTAGTCAAAGGGTCTTTAGTGAAGTTTTCAGGCTGCCAGAATTTAGAAGAAGAAGAAGAAGAAGAATTAGCATTTATATAATGCTTTTCATACACATTGTATCCCAAAGTACTTTACAAGCAATGAGAGACTGGTAGTGAAGTGACTGAAAGTGTAGTCGCAGTCATTTTGCACATCAGCACCCACACATAGCCTTGAACAGTTGCAGGAACCAGTTTTATGGGAAAGGGAATGTTGGCCAGGACACCATGGAAAATCCCCTACTCTTGCAAAAAGTGCCTTGAGTTCTTTTACTTCCACCTGGACACCCACCAGAGCAGTACCACAGATGGGTAGAAGGGGTTTAGCTTCTTATCTGAAGCATGGCACACTCCATAGGTAAAGCACCCCCCAGTACCGGACTTTGGTGCCAGTGTTTATGGTATGAGCCCAGTCTGAGTGGGATGAGAGCCCATGACGTTCTGGCCCAGAGGTGGATGTGCCACACTGAGCATCTTTAGACATCTGGTGAACTAATAGTACTTACAGATTTCATGCTGTCCTAAATTTCCCTATTGTACTTGCAGTAAAATGGTACAAGTTATTAAAGGAACAAGGCCAGCTGTCTGTGACTCGGCTGATTTAGGTTCTTCCAAACTAAAGTTGGGGAGGAGTTTTATTTATTTGTAGTTTTTAACCAGGATTGACAGAAAAGAGCTGTGACAGCATGTTTCCAGGTGCATGGTTACGTGGACTTGTTTTACTGACAGGAGAATGTTTGCTATAACCCTGGGAAAAATCCTCAGCTCTTATAGGTGCCATGGGATTTTGATGTCCACCTGGACAGCCATCAGAGATGGGTAAAAGGGACCTTTGTTTAATATCTCATCCAAGGGATAGAACCTCCACAATACAGCACCTCTCTAGTCCTGCACTACAGTGTCATTTAAACAATAAGGTATGACCAAGGGTTAGATTAACAGTCTGTTAATCACCCCCTAGGGGTGTAATGTGGCACAAGGTGCAGCTGAGTGCCATATTGCCCTAGAGGGTGATTAACTGACTGTTAATCTAACTCCTGGGAGTGCCTTATTGCTATTATAAAAATTGTTCCAAAAGAAAAGTGTTAAAAGTATACTTTTTTAATGTTTTCCTCAATGAGAGGGAGATTTATTTTAATAAAATAGTTCTTCCACCAACAGTTTAAGAATTCTGGTTCAGAATGCGTCATTCAGCAGTGCTAGAGGAGGGAATGCTGGCAGGAAGAATTCATGTGCCATGGTGATCAGGCTGCACATGACAGTGTAACAGGGATTAATGTAAGGCTGTTGAAATACTAACAACCAATCAATTGCAACATTTCTGAGACCCTTTTTATAATATTGGTTATCTTCCCAAGTTCCTGGTGTGCAACTAGAGCCTATGACCTTCTGTTCTTCTGGCCCTGAAGGGTGTATAACCTATTGAGACACAGAGACCATTTAGGATCTTAGAAGGATTGACAGTGCTTGAGATGCAGAATCGTATTCTGCATTTCGAAAATAAATCAAAAGGACTAACAGTACTGAAAGGCACCAAACTCAGTTTTGTAAACTATTAGTTGATGGCAACAATGAGGAAAATTATATTTCCTTGTTCCAGATACTGTATCTGGTTAGCCATACAGCACTAATGCCACCCCACCAGTATATTGTCCTCACCACAACACTGTCTCCCACTCTATCACAACACTATCTCTTACTCCCACTGCTGTACATCCTCCCACCAGGGTCAGATAGCAGTAATTTAAGGTAAATGTATATTAACATTTGTTCCCATAGACGCCATATGGCGTCAGAACCATCCAGTGTTAGAACTGACCCAAAATGGCCTCTGGGAGCAAATGAGTTGGGGGTTCCCTTATATATTGATATGGGTTAAAAATGGAGTTTGCTTTCCATACTTTATTCAACAAATTTACCAGTTGTGCAACTAAACCTGTCCACAGAGGAAACAGAAATGTTTGCCTTTGACAAATTGTGTTGTTAACTAGGTTTCACTAGGTTGTGGAAAGAGGCAAGAAGGCTGTAACCCATAAGAACGTCTGTCTTTTACCCGTAGTATTCCAGTCTGTTCTGTAACAAAAAAGTGTCAAGTTTATTTTCATATATTTGTTTGGGGTTGCTGATAACAACTTCAGCTGGGAGTTTATTCCATGGATTAACAATTCTCTGTGAATAGAAATAGGCTTGTTTATTTGTAGTGAATTTTGGACGTGTTAATTGTGGTGGATGTCATCTCGTATTAATGTTGATTTGCTTAAAATCAAGGCCTCTCTTGGGCATCAGATATTCATCATTTATGATCTCTCTAGCCAGTAAAAGGTCACCTCCTGGATTATAACGACATTAGGTTAAATTTTTTAAGCCTGTCTTCACATGAAAGATCTTCTGCACCTTAAATTTGTTTTGTAATTTTGTGCTGGATTTTTTCTATTCTGTCAATATCCGTCTTTGTATATGGGCGCCAGAGTTGAGATGCATAGTGAAGCTGAGGGCTCATATAAGTTCTATACAAAGGCAAGAGGACAGCTTTGTCTCTGGACCTAATGTTACGCTTAATGGACCACCAGACCTTGTTGGCACAAGCCAACTTTTCTGAAATCTGTTTGGTAAAGGTGAAATCATTCGAAATGTAAACACCTAGGTCCTTTTCAGGTACAGTTTTTTGTAATGTTTGTCCGTTTAAAGTATAATAATTACTGGTGCCCCAAATATCAACCAGATTATGGTACTGATCAAATGCCATAATAATCGGATTTCGGGTTATTACGCTCCAAGAAGCTGTAATAACACGAAATCCAGTTATTACAGCATCCCAAAGTACTTTCACTTTTCCCCGATGCCTGTAGCTTGACTGAGTGGCCGTCCGGGGTCATTAACAATAATGTTGAATTTATTCAAAAACACCAGTGCTGACTGTAAAATCATGCCTGGTTTAGTGGCTTAGTTCACTTTTCTGAGCTTTTTGAGAGGGAAAAAGCCGCTAGAAACAGCACAGCAAGTCGCCTAAAGAGTTCGATGCAAGCATTAGCGCAGCATAGCTGTAGCAACACTCGCTAATGCTTGCATTGAGTCTTCGCGAGCCGCCGAGCGCCACTCGCTTCCGCTGTCTCCACACGCTGCGTTTTTTTCTGTCTCCTGAAAACTCAGAAAAGTAAAGTAAGCCACTAAACCTGACATGTTTTTACACTCAGCACTGGTGTTTTTTCATAAATTCAACATTACTGTTTATGACCCCAGACACCGCTCGGTCATGCTACAGGCATTGGGGGGAAAGTACAGGCAAGTGTAAAACCACAAATCCAGGCACCAGCAATTATAAAAAATAAAGAATAGGCAATTGTGTATTTATGGATTTTATTTGTACATCCTTGGTGTGTAATGACCACATAAACCTCTCGTGCTTCATGGATCATCACACACCTCGGATGTGCAAAAAAAAATCCTTCGAAAATGGGTAAATGAAAACTCACACCCTGACTGGCTGAAATAGCCTGGTACCCGGGCTGTTATTTCTTAATAACGCCCAGTGAAAAACAAGTACCAATTCAGGGTGCCCCATTACTTACACTATTCTTGGGCACCCTGAATTGCCAAACTTGCCATTCGCCATGTTTTTTGTGTTACCACGAGATTCACCTCGGAATCTGCTCAATACCCATAGCAAATCCTCGTGGTACAGCTTTTGTGAACTCGGCTCACTTGTACTCACAACCTCACAGTAACTCACATTCTTCATAGCCATAGATGTGAAAACTCATTTGTTTTTTCAAACTTACATTTTTTTTTCTTGGTACTGGCTCACCTGACTTCGCTCGTATGCAACTCCCGAGTCCCACATTTCGCCAGTGTCTGCCCGGGCCACGCTAAATCCACCAACTGAATTACAGTAAAACTAAAAAGGAAAAAAAAAATCCACTTTTTTCCTCTGGTCAGACACAATTTTTCCCTGCCTCAACTGGGAGAGAGGCACGAGCTGGCGAGCACCGATGTTACCATGACAACCACTTTAAAAGCTTAAATTATGGAGGCTGCACAAGGACAAGAGTCCCCACAGTAACAACAGAAACCCTCATGTAAATACAAATGGAGGAACTATTTTATTATGCATTAAATGAAATGTAAGAATTTAAACATCTAAACATAACATTATTATTTTTTTAAACATTAAATGCAATGGCCCATTTTTTAAGTGTAGTAATACTCTCCAGGGTGGGCATTATGGGATATAACGGACCTTCCAGGGGCTATAAGGCCCGACGCCGCACTCATTACGCCCGTGGGCAGTCCATTATTTCCCAATAATGCCCACCCTGTCGGGTATTATTACTTACGTAATACACACTTGTCTGTCCATTATTCTGTATTTGATATTGCGGATTATTGTGACCTAGGAGCATAATACAACATTTTTTTCATATTTAATATTAAAGGATAAACCCCATTTGATGGACCAAGCTGATGATGTATCCAAATCTTTTTGGAGAGTAATATTTACTTTGCGTGAACTGCATGGAGCTTCCTATTTTGCAGTCGTCTGCATATTTAGAAGACCAGCTATAAATATTTGGAATATGAAAGGGGATAGGACAGCACCCTGGGGGACTCCTCTTTTAACTGGATTAGACCTAATTGCTGGGAAATAAATGGCATGTGTGGGCAGCCAAACTCTATTGTTGTTCTGCGCCCAACTGTATAGGAATCAACATTCCTTTACGTATTTATGAACTGCAGAACCTTATATGAGCCTGGTGGGGAGGAAGTGCTGTGGTGGAGTGAGGGATTGTGTGGTGGTGAGGACAGTATTCTGCTGGGGGGGCAGTGCCCTATGAATAACCACCAGATATCAGATAAATATAACATCGCTCCTTTAACAATTTGCTATGTATACCTGCTACTGTATTTTTTATTCAGTTTTTTCTGCATGGGTATCAGTTAGAATTTCTTAGCTGAAGTGACAAAGTTGATATTCCTGAGAGAAGTCAAGATTGTTATCAGGGACAGGCCAGCTGGCTCTGAGGGACAGTTTATGGATGAGCTGCTAAGTGGAAAGTGTCTTTTCATGCCAGGAAGCTTCTAATGAACTAGACATCCCTGCTGGGCTAGGCAGGACTTGAAACAAAAAGCAGATGTATTTGTATATCAGTGCAGAGGAACATATAGTGAAATCTGTGGTGGGTGGGGCAAAACCTTTTACAGGTACGTCACCGAAAAAAGGAATGCAAAGGGAGGGATTGTGACGTTGAAAGGGAAGGATGGAAGTGGAGTGGAGGATGACAACAGCAAAGCAGACATACTGAACAGATACTTCTGCTCAGTCTTTACAGAGGAATGGGCAGGTAATGGGCTGGAAGGGAGTAAAAAGGGCAGTCGGGGCACAAAAATGGATACAAATCCGTTTCCACAGAAGAGGATCCTAAAGAGACTGGCAGGAATAAGAGTCAAGTCAGGCTATGGGGCCAGGTTAGGTACACCCCAATGTGTTGAGGGAACTAAGGGACATAGTGGCTAAGCCCCTGGCAGCCCTGTTTAGCCAGTCACTGGAAACAAGGGAGGTATCCAAGGACTGGAGGATAGCTGATGTAGTCCCCCCTTTACAAAAGCGTGAACAAGAAGGAGGTAGGAAACTACAGACCAGTCAGCCTGACCTCAGTAGTGGGAAAGATCATGGAAACACTACTAAAGGAAAGAATAGTGGAACACCTGGTTGCCAGCGGTCTACAGGACCCAAGGCAACATGGTTTTACTGGAGGAAGGTTGTACCAGACTAACCTCATTGAATTCTTTGACTGGGTGACAAGGGAGGTGGATGGGGGGGTGCAGTGGACGTGGCCTACCTGGACTTCAGCAAGGCCTTTGACACTGTGCCACATAGAAGGCTGTTAAACAAGCTGGAGAACATGGGAATGGGTAGGACAGTAGTGTCATGGGTGGGGAACTAGCTGGGAAGTAGGACGCAGAGGTTGGTGATAAATGGCTGTCACGCCGCAGAGGGAAAGGCTAACCGGTGGGGTGCCACAGGGATCAGTGCTGGGTCCAGTCCTCTTCATCATCATTATCAGTGGCCTAACAGAGGACCTAGAAGGGAGAATATGCCTGTTTGCTGATGACACAAAACTCTGCAACATGGTGGACATGCTGAAGGGTGTGGCTAGAGTATGCAGAGATTTGCAGACGTTTAAGGACTGGTCAATGGGGTGGCAATTGAAATTTAACTAAAAGAAATGTAAAATAATGCACATGGGGCACAATAACCCAGAAATAACATATCAGCGGGAGGGGGGATAAAGAATGCTCCAAACAGGAAAGGGACCTAGGGGTCATCATCATCATCTCTATTGACCTCAAGGTAGGGAGTCAGTACGACAAGGCAGTGGGAAAAGCAAAAAGGATGCCGGAATGCATAGGAAAAGTGAGGTCATAATTCCACTATATAAGACATTAGTGAGGAGATGCCTCAAATACAGTGTCCAGTTCTGGAGACCCTACCTTTGGAAGGACATAGAGTGGAGGAAGTTCAGAGGAGAGCATCCAGCATGGTGCAAGGATTACATCACAAAACCTATGAGGACAGACTGAAATACTTAAATATGTACTCACTGGAAGAAAGGAGGGGGGTATAATTGATACGTATATTGTAAATACTTCATGGGGAAGAACAAGCTGCAGAAAAACACAATTTTTCACAGAAAAAATGCACCAGGGCTAGGGAACATGGGATGAAACTGGAGGAAGGGAGGTTCAGGGGGAACATAAGGATGTACTTCTTCATGAAGAGGGTGGTAGACAAGTGGAATGCCCCGCTGGAGGAGGTGGTGGGGGTAGAAATGATTACAGGATGTAAGAATGCATGAGATGGGCATTGGGGGATCCTGGTGGTTGGGGGAAGGGGACAACCTAGTCCTGGGGAAGTTTGAAGAAGCACAGTTAAGTGCACAAATGGGCAGACTAGGTGGGCCATAGGCCCTTATCTGCCATCAACAACTATTTATCTATGCATATACAAAGTCCTGACATCCAGATCAGACTGGTTTCCCAGGAGGACCCCAGCTCTCAAGACACAGAGAATTGGCCTGGGAGTGATGTCATAGGACATATGTGCCATGGGTTTGGGAGACTGGTTGTTAGAAAACCTTGTTAACCCGAGTTTGGGGAGAGCAAGTCAATCAGGTATGAGACTGTGAACAACTACCATCTAAGGTTCAAGTCTGCCATGATTCACCAAGTTGTCTTGTGTGGTAAGCTATTCTACCTTGCTAAATAGAGAAGAGAAAGAGAGAGTTTTTTTTTCTGTGTGACATACTGTTCAAAACATTTTCTTTTTCATTTCTGTAGCATTACTGTTCCCCATAGTCAGGGAGCAAAGTTCTGCGGCAGGGTTCTCATTTGCCGCAGAACTTCTGCGGCAGTGGATGGTTATTTCTGCGCCAATTCTGTGGCACAAATCTCTTGCACTATTCACCTTATTTTTAGAATTTGTTATTGTTTTTCTTCATATTTGACTTTTTCTTAGTAAAGTGTTCATATTGTAACATTCATCCTTAACGTTCAGTACTTAAAAGACATTAGCCCAAAGGACTAGTGGTTTTAAAAAAGACAAAGCAATTCTGTGCATACATTTTATAGTTGTGGAATGTTTCATCATAATTGTGTATGCTATGAAAAGTTTTAATTTTGTCATTTTTGGGGTGCCATGTGACATGCTTATTATATATATTTTGTCCTCTTGATCCACGTCACACCCCTCACCCACAGGACGTATTTGGAAACAAGCTGTTTCAAATCAGTATTCCTGGTAATAGTTTTGAAAAATTGTTGGCAGACAGAAAGATGGACAGACAGACAGATTTTTTTGTGTATGTATATATTGATATGTGTGGGTATACATATTATGTAACTTATTAAGACAAAATGTTTTCAGCTGCTAATAAATCCTTTTCACAACTATGTGTGTTCTTTGTTTTATATGTGCTGTAAAATTAAAGGTGTCAGATTCATTACACACCACCTTCACATGTCCTCATAAGTGTCATGAGGTTTCATGAATGCCACATAAAACCAGATTAATACTGCATTGCTTAGAACACCAGACAAGCCTCACTCATAGCGTGTTTTTTTTTTTTGCCAGAATTTGACACACACAGGCACACACCTGGATAATCATTTTTGTATGTTTTATACATTCATTTTTATATCACAATAGGTGTTCAGTTGGATTATTTAGAATGGGTGCACATCAGGATAGACAGACAGACAGGTTTTGGTTTGTTTTTGGTTTGTGTAGTGGGTCAGAGCACAGGAGAACCACAGAGGCTTCAGTTAACATTTAAATCCCAGTTCTGAGCAGGACTCAGCCCTGGATGGCCTAAAATCCTTGCTTCCAACAGGATGTAGCTCAGCCTGATGTCCCACCAAGGGCAGGGGACAGTTTACTCTGGCCAGGTGCCAGCCAAGACAGGTACACAACAAATCGTCACACTGTATAACCAAAATTAATTCAGGAAGAGCAAGTGTTAGAAAACTTATTTTTGATACACAGATGGTGTGCAGATTTCTTGTGTTCCTGATCTGGCTGGCACCCAGCCGCAATAAACTCCCCCCCCTCACCCAATACTAGGACAGGGCTGAGCTGAGTGTGACTGGGAGTGAAGATTTTAACAGTAACAATGCCCTCAGTCATAACTGGAATCTAAACTGTGACTGAAGCCTCCCTTGCTCTGTGGCACTACAACCCATGTACCTGCACAAAATGACATTAAAAAAACATGGTCCCCTCCTAGCTAGCTGGCACCATCCCTGCTGGGGACATGTGCTGGAAATACAATTATTTAATGCCCTCCTAGGCTTAATTAGTTTAAACAATTCTAATACCCTCCTGGCCAGAGAACCCCTATATTTTATATTTATTGGTATTTATTATATTTAATGCTTTGTAGCTGGGTTGGAGAAGCCTGCACATGAAATATGAAATATGTCTGTAGGGGACCTGGATAAGAGGGCATTACTATTTTAAAAATAACTCAGGATTAATTAACTGGCATAGTATGAAAAAAAGAGGGAACACCATACGATACGGAAAAGTTATAAGCCATGCGAGCAGTAATAAACAGAACCTAATCAATTAAAGTAAGCATCGGAAGCTTAGAAAAACATCAGCTGCAAATAATCTGCAACATAAGTCAGCTAGAACAAGATGGGGCTGTCCACACTTTTTACCCACACTGACGATCAATATCTTTTCAATCAGAAACACAGGCAAAGATCTAATGTCACTTTCACATCTAAATAATATTCATAAAATTGCTACCAATGCCACCAAAAAAGACAACGTTAATGAGGTGAGATTTAGAATACAAAACAACAGATGACATTCAGACAGGGGACTGAACACAAAACTGTGAAATAAAAGCAGACAGACACTTATTTAAGAGACATCACATAATAAAGCAGATTTAACTGAGAAAGGAACACATTAAATATTTGAAAGGTAAAACTAGTGTTAGAAATAAGCATAGGAATGTAAAGTTGAAAAGACCGCTAAAATGACAGGCATCAGATAGTTCTCTGAAGTGGGAAAATGAGTTGCTGTCAATGACAGCTCAAAAACTGTGTCGCCACTAGACAGCTCGATTTCGGGATAGCAAAAATCAGAATGCAGTTTGCACCACAAAAAGTCTCAAAACAGAACCGCTAATAACTAAAAAGTATACATTAAAAACAAGTGAAATTTTATAGGGAGACAACATGCTGATCATACAGAATAATAATATTTTCAACGGACTGACACTTTGCCATTGACCTTTACCTCCAGGTAAGCCCTCCGTGGATCTCCAGGGCTCGGTCCTGCTACTGGCAGCAAAAATATAATACTTGTGGTGAAACCTGTTTATAGTACCTCCTTATTGGACCCGCCCATGCTGGTCGGTGGCAGGCATTTTGAGACGGGCACGAAGAGTAACTTCCTCCTCCATCTGAAGTGAATACCATCTGGCATTTGGAGGGTAAGTGATACAGCCAGGTGTGCCAGGCCATGCTACATGCCCTTAACTTGAACAGAGGGTAGTTGTTTGCCTCCTCCCCCAATACCAGCTCTCTCCTTTGCTCCCTCTGTGCTGATGCTCTCTCGATTCAGATTTTTCTTGGACTGTTCAAACCTCAACACATCATTGCTTGTTTAATTCAGCTGCAGTTGCTCTCTTTTGTAGTACATTAATTTCAAACTTCACCTGCAGCTGCTCATGCTTTCACTCTTCTTAACTCCGTTTTTGTCTTTGCTCCTTTCTTTTACAGTCCACCCCGTTTAGCAGCCCACCCATCTCCCATCCCCCTTTTGGCTCTCTGCTGCATTTAATCTCATTGCCCCAGGCTAATTCCCTTTTCCTTCTTTTTTCTGTAGGGTCTGAGGGCATGAGAATTTTCTGTCTGCCTTCCCCAGGCCCCGACTGAGTCGCTGCTGAGCCCCCCGCAGAGAAGACGAGTTACAGGTAACTCTCACGGAGCAAGCTGCCTGGCCAGATCTAAACTTGGCACCTTCAGCATGCCAGCTCTCTCCTTCACTCCCTCTGTCCTGATGCAGTTTCCGATTGGATAGAGAAGGTTTTTTGGAAGCTTCCTTTCAAACAACATGAAGTCTTGCTATATTATGACATATGCAGTGAGTCCCAACCTTCGAACTGCTCCGGAGGTGAAAGAGTTAACTTTCCATGCCAGGCATGGAACGCTGAGCTCGAGCTCGGTTGAAACTCTGTCTGTTGTTCTTCAAACTCAAACCGTCAGATTCTTTACTCAGCCTCACTGAACAGTCGCTTCGGAGATTTCTCCTTCTGCTCGGTTCATTTTGTCGGTTAAAGTATTGTTTTTCTCGGTTTCCGACCAAACTTAAACCGCAACCGGTCGGTTCAGACTCTGTCTGTGGTATTGTGAGTACTAGATAGGTTTTACATTAATTTCTATTCTGTGTGGAACTTGTAAACGGTTTATT
The DNA here is from genome assembly GCA_016271365.2 of Neoceratodus forsteri. Taxonomy (NCBI): domain Eukaryota; kingdom Metazoa; phylum Chordata; order Ceratodontiformes; family Ceratodontidae; genus Neoceratodus; species Neoceratodus forsteri. Next base: position 1,335,652,659 of record CM057449.1, read on the forward strand.
GGTTCGGTTTGAACCGATCGGGTTGTTTAAAATATATTAATCTGTCATTTAGAGTGTGGTTACCGGTTCTTATCGGTTCTAAAAAAAACAGATTTTATTACGTTTTTTTCCATGACCTGACACACAGTTGGGAACCGATAAGAAGGCCTTACCTGGCGGATTGCCATAAATGGGTAAGTTTGGTTAGGCTGGCACTATGTCTGAGAAACCCAAAAGAAAAACTGGGCCCACTGGGTTTCAACACTGCAGTGTCTGTGGGGAAGTCTTTGCCCAGGCTGGCCCCCACACCACCTGTGTTTATTGTCTGGGGTTTGACCACCTCAATGCAGACTGCCAGATTTGTAAAAATTTTCCTGCAGCTACCCTGGAAATGAGAGTTAGGCTCAGGGAAGGGGCCAAAAAGTCCGCTGAACCGATGGTAATAGCCCGGGTTCGGTTCCAACTGAATCGAGGAGTGCCTCTGACCAGGGCGGACTTCCTCGGCAAGGAGATCCGACTCTTGGAGGAGTCGGTTCCAGCAAAAGGACTAGGAAATCAGCTGGTGTGGAGCCAAAACTTTTCCTCTCCAACCGCTGAAGAAATAGCCAAAGCGATTAAAATTGTCCAGTCGCTTTCTCAGTTCCGACCGAACCGGCACCATCAGGTAAGCTGCACGTGTTCAGGCGGTTCCACCGGTTCAAGAGTATGATTTAGAGGAAATTATGAACCGGAGGAGGGGAAGAGGAGTATGAGGAGAGTGAATGTGGATTTGAAAGTCTGGATGTGCCCATTGACCCGGACATCTCCCCAGACAGACCTTCAGAGTGTCTCTCCTAGGCTTTCTGAGTCCCTTCTCATTTTATGTTTTATAAAAAAGTGGCTGAAACCCTCCAGCTCCCTATGGAGGAAGCTGTGGATGATCAAGAGGAGCCTGACTATGTGGAAATGATGGATATCCCAGAGTCTAGGAGACTGTCTATTCCTTTGCATAAATCTTTTGGGAAACAGACAGTTAAAATTCTATAAACTCCTCACACTATACCTCCTGTGGATAAGAGAATGGACAAGAGGTACACATTGTCAGGCTCTGATATGGAGTTCCTCACACAACAATGCAGCCATGTTGGGGTAGTGCAGGCTGCAGCTTGTGACAAGGCAAATATTCCCTTGGCTTCACACCCCCCTGACAAGGACTCCAGAAGGATTGATGCCATGGCAAAGAAACAGTACGTGGCAGCATCCTTGGGACTCAGGCAGGCAAATTATATGGCTTATGTTGCTAGATATCAGAAATCCAGATGGGATACTGTTATGGTTTAGCAAACCAGGTCCCTGGGCCAGCTTGCCAAGGAGCTGGAGCAGGTGGCTGCTGATGGTATTGAGGCATCCAAGGTGCAATTCCATTCTGCAGTGGACTCTAATGATGTGTCATCAAGAGTCATGGCTACATCTGTGGCACTTCGCAGAATGGCTTGGCTCAGATGTACTAGCCTGTCACAGGATACCCAGACTAAGGCCATGGATTTTCCTGTTGTGGGTAATTCTCTGTTTGGGGAGCAGACAGAGAATTACATGAAGAAAATGGATGAGTATAGGACCACCTATAGGAGTGCACAGGCCAAGGAAAGGCAGGCCACTCCTCAAAGGCAGCTTTCCAGGGGCAGGCCTTTTCATAGGCCTTTTTACCAAGCCCAGGCCTCCTCTTCTGCTTATGCCCAGAGGGGTTCTTTAGAGGGAGAGGCAGACAGGGTACAAGCAGGCCTGCTTTCACCCCTCAGCCCAAAGCCCCTGCCAAGCAGGCACCCTGATGGGGTCGCCAGGTCCGATTCTCAGCTACCTGTAGGGGGAAGGCTGGCTTACTTTGTCCAGGACTGGAAGTCTCTGACATCAGACAAGTGGGTCCTGGAAGTAGTAAGCCAGGGACTGGTTCTCAGCTTCAAAAAATTTCCAAAGATGAGAACCAGATCCTTTCCACCTGCAAATCCACCAGAGGCACTTGCCCTAGAGGCAGAGGTCTCTTCCTCCTGGCTCTCAGAGCTGTGGAAAGGGTTCCACCCCTACACCAGGGCAAATGATTGTACTCAGGTACTTCCTTACCCTAAAAGACAGGAGAATGGCGGCCCATCCTGGATCTCAGATATTTAAACAAGCACCTTTTAAAACCAAAATTCAAAATGGTGACCCTGGGAATTATTCTACCCTCTCTAAGGCCAGAGGACTGACTAGCGTCCCTGGACCTCAAGGATGCCTACTTCCATATTCTCATCAGAAGCTCCCATCGAAAGTACTTCAGGTTCGAGCTGCCCTCAGGCCATTACCAGTTCAGAGCAATGCCCTTTGGCCTCACCTCTGCTCCAAGGGTATTCGCAAAATGCCTGGCAGTAGCAGTTGCTTCCCTAAGAAGGCAAAAAATTGCCATCTTCCCTTACCTGGACGACTGGCTCGTAGTAGGCCAGTCTCCAGACCAAGTCAGTTACATCTACAGATAACTCAGCAACTGCTCACCTCTCAGGGTTTCCTTCTGAATCTTTCAAAGTCAGTTCTAGAGCCTGTCCAACTCCTCACCTTCATAGGCGCAGAGCTGAACACAGAGAAAGCCAGAGCCTTCCTTCCTTTGACAGGGCAAGGACCCTGGTCTCCTGGCCTCCTCATTCACCCTGCAGGTCTCTCAACCAGCAAGGCATTTTCTACAGCCCTGGGGCACATGGCTGCTTCTACAGCAGTAGTGCAGGGAGCAAGATTTCAGATGAGGACATCCAGTTCCATTTGAGAGCCTTTTTGGTCTCAAAGGAAAGACCTCTAACCAAATTGATCCCAGTAACTCGAACCCTGATCCAAGCCCTACAATGGTGGCAGGATCAGAGCAATCTGAGACAAGGGGTTCCCTTTGTCACTCAGTCTCACTCCTTAATCCTTTCTACAGATGCATCCCTCTTGGGGTGGGGAGCTCACATGGGCGACCTCACTACCCAGGGATTGTGGTCTCCTCAGGAGTCTCTGCTCCACATCAATCTGTTGGAACTCAGAGAAGTTTTTCTAGCACTTCAAGTTTTTTCCAAATCTGTTCAGAACAAAGTTGTACAGGTCAGAACAGACAACACCACCACAATGTGGTACATCAACAAGCAAGGAGGCACTCGGTCTACGGCCTTGTGCACTGAAGCAATGAAGTTGTGGTCTCTGGCTTACTCCCTGAACACCTCCCTACGGCAGTTCACCTCCCAGGCAAGGACAATGTCCTGGCAGATGCTCTCAGCAGGATTTCCCAGGGCCATCATGAATGGTCACTGGACCCCCTGGTCCTGGAGGTAATATTTGCCAGATGGGGCACCTCGCAGACAGATCTTTTTACAGCCCCAGACAATCACCAACTTCCCCTTTTTTGCTGCAGGCCCCCAGTGTTGGGCTCAGTCCCTCTGGATGCCTTAGTTCTCAATTGGGAAGGGAAGTTTCTCTATGCTTTTTCCCCCTTCCCTCTCATGTTCAAAGTGTTAGTCAATATCAGATCTCAATCCTGCAAGATGATCCTGATTGCTCCAGATTGGACCAGACAACCCTGGTATCCACTCCTACTGTCCTTAGCAGTCCATCTTCCCCTGTGTCTTTCCAGGAATCACAACCTGTTAACCTGTGCTCAGGGGAGGGTTTGGTACCCGAACCTCAAATCTCTCAATCTCAAGGCCTGGCTCTTGAAGAGTTGGAGTTTGCTGATCTACAGCTCTCCCAAGGTGTAATGGGTATATTGAAAGCTTCTAGGAAACCTTCCACCAGGGCTACCTATAATTACAAATGGAAGAGGTTTTCCATATGGTGCTCTGAGAAGCATATTTCCCCAGAATCTGCTGATTTACCCACAGTCCTGGATTATATGGTCCATTTAAATACCTTGGGGTTGAGACCAGCTACCCTAAAAATACATTTGACAGCTGTGTCTGCTTTTATTTCAGCAGGTAAACCCTCTTCTCTTTCTGCTCATCCTGTATTGTCCAAGTTTTTTAAGGGATTGCTTCACACCAACCCTCCATTCAGGGACCCTGCCCCTGCCTGGGATCTTAATGTTTGCATTGCTCAGCTTATGCAACCCCCCTTTGAGTCCTTGTCTTCAGCAGAGCGTAAGTACTTGACTTGGAAGACTGTGTTTCTGGTAGCATCACTTCTGCCAGACGCATAAGTGAATTACAAGCTTTGTCAGTGGAGCCTGATTTTATCTCCTTTCATAGAGATAAGGTGTTCCTCAGGACTAACAGGAAGTTCTTGCCTAAGGTGGTTTCAGATTTCCACCTTAATCAATCTATATTTCTTCCAGTGTACTTCACTGACCATTCCTCCTCTGGCGAGAGGAGGCTGCACAGCTTAGATGTGAAGAGAGCCCTTAGTTACTACATAGAGCGTACCAAGGGTCACAGGTTTGACTCCCTCCAACTGTTCCTCACTTATGGTGAGGTTGGTAAAGGGAAACCTACCACTAAAAGATCCATTGCCAGGTGGATTGTCTCTTGTATCCAATTCTGTTATGAAAAGCTGGGTAAGGTTCCTCCCTCAGGCCTGAGGGCTCACTCTACCAGAGGTACAGCTGCTTCCCTGGCTGCTGCCAGGGACATCCCTGTTCTAGAGATATGTCAAGCAGCTACCTGGAAAACAGTTCACACTTTTACCAAGCATTACTCCCTGGACATCCAGACTCTGAGTGATGCTGGGTTTAACACAGCTAGCCAGAGCCTATTTCCTAAGTAGGTTCTGTCCCTCCTCCATGGAGGTACTGCTGTGTAGTCTGCATATGTCACAATATTGCAAGACTTCATGTTGTTTGAAGAAAAAATTACTCACCTTAGTAATGTTGTTTCTTCTAATGGAGTCTTGCTATATTATGACCTCCCCCCCCCCCCCCCCCCGCCTGCCCCTTTCAAAACTTCTGTTTTTGGGATGTGGGTGGGCAGTGCAGTGTTGGCACTTACTAGATGCCTACCTTGTTGTTTTCACCCCTCCCTTTTTGGGGTGACTTGGTGTTGTGTTTTCATTTTTGGGGTCTCCTGACTTGAGTCTTTGTTTTGGGACCAAAAAATGTGTTCTTATGTTTAGTAGCCAGTTGGCTAGTGTAGGTTTACAGCTTCCACACAGGACCTCAGTGAGTTTAGCTTGTAAAGATCTGACGGTTTGAGTTTGAAGAACAACAGACAGAGTTTCAACCGAGCTCAATCTCAGCGTTCCATGCCTGGCATGGAAAGTTAACTCTTTCACCTCCGGAGCAGTTCGAAGGTTGGGACTCACTGCATATGTCATAATATAGCAAGACTCCATTAGAAGAAACAACATTACTAAGGTGAGTAATTTTTTCTTTTTGTTTACGGGGTATTTGAAATAGTTATGTTAGCAAGCATATTTTGTATCAACTCTTGGCTTACAGCTCAAAAACTGGTGAGTACTTTCATTGTGCTTTCTGATTAGCTGTTGTGTTTAGCATTTGCAGTAACTTTTTTTTACAGAATAATAAGTTTGATCTGCTGAGCATCTTCTGGTGCCTATGCGACAGGGGCAGGGCAGGTTTTTTTTTACCCATTGCTATTGCAGGCTTCTTAGTAATTCTGTGGGAGTTCTACGGCTGTCCATGAGATCCGCGGCAGTTCCGCGGCTGATTGTGACTTCCGCGGGTGAAGCGCAATTCTGTGGGTAAGACACAATTCCGTGATTTTCCACGGATAGTTCCGCAACCGCGGAAAACACGGGGCCTTGCCCATAGTCTTTGCGTGGTATCCTGTATTGTATGAGCAAATATCTTGAAGTATTAAAAGAGCTTCTTGGGCAACTCACCTATTGCCACTGCTTACAGGCAAGGCATTAGAAGCCTTTGCCAAAATGGACAATGAGGACTGCATAGACTATGATAAAGTGAAAAATGCCTTGCTAAAGCATTTTGAGTTAACAGGCCTATAGTCAACAGTTTAGAGGGTTAAGAAAGGCACCGGGGGACAGCCATGCTTAAATGTGTGCTCAGCTAAGTAATTTGTTAGAACACTCGGGAGAGGGTACAGAGGTTTGCTCTGTAGAGGAAATAAAAGATTTATTTATTCCGGAACAGTTTTCAAAAACTGTACCTGAGGTACTGAGACTATGACTGTTGTATAAAACTCTGAGTTCTTTGAGGGAGGCAGCTAAGGGAGCTGATCAGTTCATATCCAGCTGACCATCTTCTCATCACAAAGGTAATGGGGAGAGACATCAGGTTGTTTTAGGGGAACTTTGTGGGTGGCAATCTAAAGGAAGCCAGCCTGTGTCTGAACAAAAATGGAGGCCACCTGGTCTCAAAAGCACAGAGATGGGTGAATGCTGGTGTTATACTTGTCAGGAACTGGGGCATTTGTCTTATGATTCTCCAAAACAAATGTGAAAAAGGGGGTTAGTGATGCAGGAGGGGGTAGCTTAGGGAGCTCTGAGTAGATAGTGACCTATACACTGAGTGCAATGGCCTCTAACTCCACTGCACATATGCACCCAGCAATGGTGAATGGATTGTGGACACCAGAGCCTCCATTTCTGTGGTGAAGCAGAATTTGATTCAGGAGGAACAGATCCAGCCTGACCAGTTTTCTAGGATTAGAGAAGTGATGGGTCCTGCAGTCTCAGTACAAGTGGCCTGGATCTTCCTAAGCTGGGAAGGTGGCAAGGGCATATGGGAGGTGGGTGTTGTACCAGACCTGCCTGTGGACGTAATCATGGGTAATGACTTCGATAGTAGGGACAATATTGTGCATGTTACTACCCGTAGCAAGGTGAAGGAACCAACTCCTGAGAACACAGAGGGGGCAGTGTACGAGGAAGAAAACCCTACCTCAGTAGTAGGAGAAGTTGTAGCTGAAGAACAAGCTGGGAGCAGCAGTTCTGAGTCACAGCTACAGACTAAGGAGAGCCCAGCTTTGGGCATCTCTCCCACAGCAGAATGTGTTTTGAGAAAGGTTGGGCATGCAGAGCTAGGGAGAGCTCAGCAAGCTGTCCCATCCCTTTAGAAATTAAGAGAGTTAGCCACCAGTGTGGAAGATGACCCTCCAAGTTATGGGAAACGGGAGGTGTACTTGGTGAGTGGGCTTCTGTACTAGAGGGAGGACTAGAAAAAGGGGTCCTCTGGCAGATAGTGGTTCCTAGGGAATATAGGAAGCAGCTTCTGACCATAGCCCACAACATACCCTTTTTTGGACACCTAGGGGTCAGCCTTACAAAAAGGCTACCAATTAATAATTTTTACTGACCCAGTATTTTAAATGTATGGCAAACTACTGCTAGACTTGTCCATAATGCCAGAGGGTGAGAAAGGTTGGGGACAAAGCTAAGGTGGCTTTGATTCCCTTACATGTTACTGAAGAGACATTTTGGTGAGTTGCCTTGGACATTGTGGGGCCACTTAGTACCCCAAGTTGCACCAGCAAGGGGTACATTTTGGTTGACATAGATTATGCCACAAGGTACCTAGAGACAGTGCCCTTTTACTCCATTGAGGCTGAGAAAGTGGCCAGCAAACTGCTGGGGATATTTAGCTGGTAGGGATTCCTCAGGAGATTCTGTCCAAGACCAAGGCAACAACTTTGTTTTTCTAACTCCTGCAGAGGAACTGTGAGTTTTTATTGAATTATATATTTCCCACCTGCCTGTTCTTACCTTGTAATCTGCACCATCTAATGGTAATGACTACTGTACTACTCAATTTGTTATCCATTGTATAGATGTTTTTCCTCTCTGTTTGCTGCGTGTTGCGGCCTAGGCATGCCTGAAAATGGTCCTCTGGATCAGTGCACTTAGCCGTTATCCCATAGACTTAAATTAAATTAAAATGTGTCTGATCTAATGGTTAGTCTTTGGAAGAAGTGTGGGCAAGGTACAGTAGCTCAGGGTCTCGCCATACCACTCCTAGACTAACAGTCTGGTAGAGCAGTTCAGTGGGTCCCTTAAGATCATTCACTGACCATGCTAGAGAGTGGGACAAGTACCTAACCCATCTCTTATTTTCATATAGGGAAGTCCTCAGGAGTCTGTTGGATTCTAACCCTTTGTGCTTCTATTTGGCCATAGGGTAAGGGGCCCCCTTGATTTGGTAATGGATCGATGAATGGAAGAGTGAGCTTGCTCCCCAAGGGAAATCTGTGGTGGAGTATGTACTGAATTTCAGGTCACAGCTCAAGGAGCTCATGGGGTTTGCACAGGAGCACCTAGCTGCTGCAAAACAGAGACAGAAGACATGGTATGGCTGTGGGGCCCAGAGTCCAGGAGTGTGAAGTTGGGCAACAGGTAATGGTGCACATTCCTGTCCAGCAGAACAAATTACAAGCAGCTTAGGAGGATCCTTACTTGGTGGTCAGGAGGGTGAATTATGTTAATTAGTTGGTGGAGCTACCAGATAGGCAGCGCAAACAGTGAGTCTACCAAAACATGATGAAACCCTACCATGACATGGGTGAGATGGTCCTGGCTGTGTGCAGCTATCCGAAGTAAGGGTCAGAAGCAGATCTCCAGGGAGAGGTTTAGGGAGAATCCTCAGCGGATGCTGTCACCGTCTTAGAGTGGTTGACACCAGCCCAAGCTGCTAAAATGTGTGGGGTGCTGCATGCATTTGGTGAAACGTTCACTGGGAAACCCGGGCATACCATGCTGGCAGAGAACCACATAGATACAGAGTACAAGGCCCTGCTGAGACAGCCACTCTCCAGAGTCCCAGGTGGAGTAAGACATGCCATAGAGGGTGAGATTAGGGAGATGCTGGCTCTCTGGGTGATCCAGAAGTTCAGTAGTCTCTGGGCCTCCTCAGTGGTAATGGTCCCAAAAAGGATTGGGACCGCAAGGTTCTGTGTCAACTGCCGTGAGCTCAGCAGCTGCACAGAATTGAAGACAGATACCCCATGCCCGGGACAGATTAGGTCCTACAGGGATTAGGGGGAGCCTTTTACCTGTCCATTGTAGACCTGACAAAGGGTTGTTGGCAGGTACCCCTGAGCCTTGAAGCCAGAGAGAGGTAAGCCTTTGTTGCTCCATTTGGATTATTCGAGTTCTGGGTAATGCCATTCAGGATGAAGAATGCGCCAGCCACCTTTCAGTGGCTCATGGACTGCATTCTAAATGGGGCAGGAGGTTCAAGGATTACATCAGGCACATGACCGAGGTGTTCTGCCAACTACAGACTGCTGAGCTGTTTAAGGTGAAAGAGTGCCAGAGAGGAATGGCAGAAGTGTCATACCTTGGGCACAGGGTGGGGAGTGGGTACTTCCAGCATGAGCCAGTGAAAATTGAGGCCATCCAGGGATGGGCTATACCCCATACCAAGAGGAAAGTCCAGACCTTCCTAAGGATGGCAGGGTACTACCATACGTTTGTGCTGAATTTCAGCAGCATGGCCAAACCCTTGTCTGATCTTATCAGGAAGAAAATGGCAGAAAAGGTTCAGTGGATGGAACCATGCGATACCACATTCAGACAGCTGGAAGAGACATTGTGCTGGGCACCTGTGCTTGCCAGCCCAAACTATTCTCTGAGGTTTATTGTGCATGTAGATGCATATGATTATGGGCTAGATGTGGTTCTGGGTCATGTCACGCACTCAGGAGGGGAACACCCAGTTATTTATCTGAGCAAGAAGCTGCTGCCCAGATAGCAGGCCTATGCCACAAAAGAAAAGGAGTGTCCAGGGATTGTCTTGGCTTTGCAGAAGCTGCAGCCTTGTTTGTATGGGAGGGAGTTCATCATGGTTACTGAACACAACCCCCTTACATGGTTGCACAGTATCAGTGGACAGAACTCAAAATCACTAAGATTGAGCCTGGTGCTGCTGTCCTATAATATGGACATTAGGTACCACAGCAGGTCGCAAGTAGAGGAGGTGCCAGGGGAGTCTAATGTGGGGTTTACCAAGAGAATGAAATGAGAGCATAGGCGTGAGAGCCGGCCAGGTCACACGAAAAAACAATTTCATTTAGTGCTGCTACTTGATTTTCCTTTCTCTGGGGGAAGGGTGTAATAATTTGCTATGTATATCTGTTACTGCATTTTTAATTATTCAGTTCTTTCTGCATGGGTATCAGAATTTAGCAGCTGAAGAGACAAAGCTGATATTCCTGGGAAAATTCAAGATTGTTATCAGGGACAGACCAGCTGGCTCTGAGGAACAATTTATGGGAGCGCTTCAAAGGGGAAGGTGTCTTTTCATATCAGGAAGGTGCTAATGAATCAGACATCCCTGCGGGGCTAGACAGGGCTTGGGATGAAATGCAGATGTATTTGTATGTGCAGTCCTGAAGTCCAGATCAGACTTGTTTCCCAAAAGGACCTCAGCTCTCAAAACAGAGAATTGGCCTGGGATTAGTGTCATAGCACATGTGTGCCGAGCGTGAACAAGTCAGTCAGGTTTGGAACTACAAACAGCTATCATCTAAGGTTCGAGTCTTCCCTGCTCCACCAAGTTATGTTGTATGGAAATTTATTCTACCTTGCTAAATAGAGAAGAGAGAGAGAGAGAGGTTTTTTTCTGCATATAACCTACTTTTCAAAACATTTTCCTTTACATTTTTGTAGAATTTCTGTTCCCCATAGTCTTTGTATGGTATCCTGTATCATATGTGCAAATATTTTGAAGTATTAAATTATCATTTTTTATATACTTCATGTTTCTGTGACTGAGTCCTTTCAGGTGCAGTTAACTGATTTATAAATGACAAAAACTGTGTTTCTGCCTGTGAAGTGAAGGCCACAGTTACCAAATTTTGTTTCTGAAGTACAGTGTTCTTAGCTGTGACAGAGTGGAGTGGGTCATTTGCCATTAAGGAAGGAGCACCATGCTATGTGAGTAGTGGCTGTTTAGGGATTCAGACCTAGAGATATCCTGAGATCGTGTTTATGCTGAGTGGTAGCAGCTGCTGAAGGGTTAAGGAATCAGGTAACAGAGTCGCAGGCTGAGTCTAAGAAAGACCAGTTTGCCACACCTTCATTAAAGGGAGCGTCCGGATTGGGGTAGTGAGTACAAGGAGACACCCCGGTGCAAAAAGGGGTCAGGAAAGGGATCCTCCCTGCCTGGTTCCCATACCCAAGGGTTCTGCTGAGTGCAGGCAGATGGCACAGTCTTCCTCGATGCTCGTCCTACTTGGGCGGTGTTATGTAATGCCAGGTCTATTAAAAACAAGACTGCTATTATAGCAGATCTTGTTGGGACAGCTGACCTGGCGTGTATCACCATGACCTGGCTGGATGAGAATGCGGGTCCAGTTTTGGTCTTAGCAGTTCCAGCCGGGTACTCGGTGATGCACCACCCAAGGACAGATCATAGGGGTGGGGGTGTAGCCATCTGTTTTAGATCAGAACTGAGCCTTGTGGATGTGCCGATGGGGTCCAACAGATCTTTTGAGTGTATCATGGGTGCGGGTGTGAGGTGCAGGATATTGCTTATCTACCATCTACCCGGTGATGGGAAAGAATTCTTGCAGGAAGTGCTGGACTTCTTTGTCAGCGTAGTATTGGGATCCCCAGATAGTTAATTCTGGGGGATTTCAATGCCTGGCTCGATGATGAACTCTTGCATTTTGGTCATGACTTCCTCCAGCTGATGACTTTGTTGGGCCTCACACAGGTTGTCACCTCCGCAACCCACATTTGTGGTCACTCATTGGATCTGGTATTCCTCCTGGGAGTGGACATCACCAACTTGGTGGTGGAACCAGTTGGGTGGTCTGATCATCACACCATAGGGTTCAGTTTTGTGGCTCCCCCTAATAGGTCTGCCCCTACGGAGATGGTCCGGTACCATCCTTTATGGGGCATGACCCCAGAGGGCCTAATGGCGGTGCTTGACCTATCGAGTTTGTCGAGTAAATCTATGGATCCAGGGGATCTAGTACATGCCTATAATAAAGTGGTGACAGGGGCCCTGAATTCCATAGCTCCTGTTCGAGTTTGTCCCCTCACTCTTCGCTCGAGGTCCCCATGGTTTGATGGGACCTTGAGGGAGTTGAGGAGAGTGGGTCGAAGGCTAGAGAGAGCTTGGCGGAAATCGGGCCTGGAGGTCGACAGGCTTAGATTGATGGACCATTATACAGTCCATCAATTGACAATCTCCCGTAAGAAGGCAGAATTCCTGTCCAGGAAGATTGCTGCTGCACAAAATAGACTGGCTCAGTTGTTCCCGACTGTTGACAGATTGTGCAATCCAATCTGCCTTCAGCCTGGGGGAGCCTTTTCGCAAGAGAAGTGTGATGAGTTTGCTCTTTTTTTTTTTTTTTGCAGATACGGTTGCCACCATCAGGGCCAGCATTAGCCCAGCTCTCTCTAAAGGGTGCTGCGAGGGGTCGGCATGAGGTCACGAACACATGGTTTGCTTGAATTGACTTTAATCGGATGAAATTCATGGAAATTATGAAGATTATCCCGACTTTGAGGCCAACAAGCTGTAGTGTGCCTAACACGACTCCTTGTGGGCTGCCTTGATGAAATCAGCCCGTCCTGGCTGAGATAGTCCAGAGTTCAATGGAGAGGGGGATCTTTCCTGATCCACTAAAGGATGCGGCCATGCGACCGCTCTTGAAAAGCCCTCCCTTGACCTGGACTGTCCGACCAACCACAGGCCTGTCTCTAACCTGCCTTTTATGGGCAAGGTTATTGAGAAGGTGGTTGCGCTACAATTGGATGATCCCCTTTCCATCTGTAGTGTCTATGATTCTCTCCAGTCCGGATTTAGGAAGAGGCATAGCACCAAGACGGCCCTTTTTTGGATACCAAATGATAGTATTTCTCCTAATAGCAAGAGATTGGAGGACTAGTTCAGTCTTGGTCCTCCTTGATCTCTCTGCAGCATTATTTATTTATTTTTTATTTATGGAGTAATCAGAATTACAACCTTTGAGCTAAAAGCTCTTTTACAAAGGATCCTCATCAGATAAAGGAGGGTAAATAAGTGCATGGGCTGGGAGACAGAGGCAACCAATAGGCATTGTCAGGAATCAACAAGGAGGACTTAGAATAAATTAGGGTGCATGGATAGGGAAACAGTAGCAAAAGTTAAGCATTGTCAATAATCATCAATTAATAACAAAGGGTAGACACTATAGTATGAGCTAAGGTAATACATAGAAATTACATTGACACAAATACAGAGTACGGGGCATGCAGCACCCATAGCTACCCAGATAAGTAGAGTTCGCTAATCTGAGTTTGAACAAGCTTGGAAGAACATAGATAGTGGCTAGCCAGTCTTGTCATCAACCAAGAGGTACAGTTGTAATATCACCCAGGAGAGTCATTACAGTTGACAGGGAAGAGATCAGAGCGAGCACGGAGCATGGGGAAAACAGAGCCTGAGTTGGGATGGGTATGCTGGATGGATGTATCAGGGAAAAGGCATGAGGGGGAGAAGTGGAGATGGGTGAGAGGGTGAGGGCATATAAGTGGGAGGAGTTGAGAGTGGGGTAGGGGTCCAAGGTAGTGGTCTAAGGTAGGTGAGCAGGGAGAAGTGGGTGGGTGTAGTGTATTTCAGGGGCCACAGGTACAGAGTGAGGTGACCATAGGTGTGACCTGCAGCAGGAGGCAAGGTGACTGTGGGTTAGGTGTGACAGAAGCAGCAAATGGGAAGGGAGATAGCATTCTTAAGCATGGACTTAAAGTTGCTAAGGCTTGTCAGGCTTGTGATGGCATAAGGGAGCTAATTTATTCAGGTGGGAGTCCTTACCACAAAGGCTCGCCTCCTCAAGGCAGTTATTCTGAATGGCACAGCCAAGGGATGTTTAGTGACACTTCTTGTGCCATGTGCAGATGGGGCAAGGTGGAATATGGCTTGCAGTGAGGGAGGAGCAAGTCGTAGGACTGCCTTCTTCCCTAGAAGACAAGTGTGGAGTCTAATGCGATCCATAAGAGGGAGCCATTGTGCCCTGATGTAAAGGTCACATGTATGTGTTAGGTGATCTGCATCTAAGACAAATCTGCATGCTTTATTTAAGGTTGCATGGACTCTGTGCAGGCTTGTATCAGAGGTTGCACCATAAACCATGTTACCATAGTCCAGGATAGGCAGTACTGTACCTTTGACCGCCATGAGCCTAGCTTCTGGTGTGAGGCAGAACCTGAGCCTATAAAGGGCCCCTAGTTTCCTGTTGACTGTGGCGGTGATATCGCATAAGTAATCACCAAATAACAGAGACTCATCTATTGTGATTCCTAGGTACCGGAATGAAGGCACCTGCTCCAGGGTGATGTGTGAGTTGCATGTAATTGAGAGGGGTGAGATGGATCTCGTCTTTTGACGTCCGGCAAAGAGCATTGACTTGTTTTTTTTGCTGTTGAACAGTAGCATGCTATCTTTGAACCAGTCCTGAAGAAGGTTAAAATTGTACTGCAAATGCCTAGTGAGAGCTTCTTGACAGGAGTTTTGGGAGAACACTACCGTGTCATCAGCAGAGAGCAGGATCTTAGCAGTGGGGCATGCATCAGAGAGGTTGTTCACAAAGAGGCTGAATAAGAGCGGGTCCAGTATTGATCCCTGAAGGACTCCAACTTTGATCTTTCAGGTGTCCGAGACAGCAGTGATGATTTTTACTTTCTGAGATCGCCTAGACAGGTAGCTTGAAAACCTCCTGGCCATGTCGGGGGACAGCCCTAAGCAGCTTAACCTGTGTGGCAGCAATTGGTGATCCATAAGGTCGAAAGCCTTTGTTAGGTCGATGAAGACAGCACCAACCATCTGGTCCTGGTAAGTGCTTCATGCACATAGCTAGTGAAAGCCAGCAGTGCTGTATTGGTGCTATGCATCTTGCGGAAACCATGCTATTGGGGGCAGAGGAGGTTGCATTTATGCAAATAGTCCGTGAGTTGATTGGCAGTGATTCGCTCCAGTGCTTTAGAGAGCGGTGAAAGAATTGAAACTGGTCTGTAATTGGCCACAAGGGACTGGTCACCTCCTTTGTGCACTGGAGTAACCAGAGCAGTTTTCCAGGTAGCAGGGAAGGCAGAAAGGTGGAGAGACAGGTTAAACAGCTTAGTAATCAGTACAATGACTTCAGGCAGGGCGATAGAAATTAATTTCATGTCGATGCCATCACCTCCCATCCTTGTTTTACTTAGGACATTTGCAAGATAATTTCTTGTTTCTTTAATAGTTACCCTTCTGAAGTTGAAGATTGAGCTGGTCCTAGTTTAGAGAGAGAGACGGGCGGGTGGTCTGTAATCAGTATGTCTCCTGGGTAATTAGCCGGTTGGGTGGGAGGACTGAACTGTAACTGTAGTCTGTGAATGCCTTGCTGAAGATATTCACCAAGGAGGCATCATCAAGGTTGACTTAATCATTGTGGTGAAGCATGGAGGGTGGGGATCTATCACTGTCCCCAGTGAGGTTTTTTATAGAGGCCCTGAAGTTCTTTCCATCACCCCAGCATTGAGACTGCCTATCCTTGTGGTACATTGCCTTGGCCTGCCGGACTTCCCAAGTACACCTGTTACAGGCCGCTTTGTAGTTTTGGATATCAGTGTCGGACCCTGTAGCCCTTGCTCAGTGCCGGAGTAGATCCAGTTGCCGCATCAACCCAAGGAGTTGTGGGGAGACCCAGTCCATGCTGCCACTTTTAATCATCTTCTTGCACTACGTTGCGAATTTGTCCACACTCTCATTGAAATGATTGAGGAGGAACTGCAGTGCTGAGTTGACAGAAGGGCACGAGTCTAGGAAGCTTCAGTCTGTTTCTTTGAGGTAGTTCTTGAAGCCGGCCATTGAGCTACTTTTGATTGTTCTGTTCCTCACCATTCTTGAGGGACGTTTGGCCTGTTTAGTTGGCCACACACACATTGGATAGGTGATTGGTCAATGAGGGTGTCAGGGGGTATCTTGACTTCCATTAACCGTTCAGGGTGCATTGTTAGCACCCAGTCAATCAGGATGCTAGTGCCCATCCTGTAGTTTGTTCGGGTGCAGCTCTTGATCATCTGCATTAGGTATAGTCCCGATATTAAGTCTCTGTGTACAGCGATAGTACTAGCCAGCCAGTTGGAGTTAAAATCTCCTAGTACAATGGTTTTCTTGTTCTGGCTTGCCTGGGTGTATTGGTAGCAAAGGCTTCAAGACCTGCCTGCTGTTGACCTGGAGGGTTGTATACTGCCATGACAATCAGGCCTTTGCGCCCCTTGCCTATTATGATTTGACACTGTAGACCATGGTGTGCTATTGGAGTACCTGTGTTTCATCTGTGGACTGTCGGGAATGGTCCTCAGGTGGTTTCGATCATTCCTCAAGGGTAGGATGCAGAGTGGACACTGGGATTTAGTCCTCTGATGCTGTCCACCCATCCTGCGGTGTTCCGCATGGCTCCATCTTGTCACTGATGTTGTTTGCCGTGTACATGCTGATGTTGGGAGATATCATTACATGGTATGGTCTGAATTTTCACTGCTATGCAGATGATACTCAGCTGCACACGTCCTTTGTGTCTGAGCAGGATGATGCCTTTTCAGTGTTTAATAACTGCCTCTCTGAGATACAGGACTGCATGGGTGCTAGCTGGCTGAGATCGAACCCAGCTAAAACCGAGGTGTTGGTGGTGAAACCAGATCGTCGGGAGGTGGGTTGGGAGGATGGGAAGCTCTCTGGGCTTTGGCTCGGGAGTGTTCAGCTGACCATCTCATATCGGGTGCATAACCTGGGTATTATTTTTGATGACAGTCTGACCCTGAAAACTCAGGCATCGGCCATTGTCAAGACCTCAGTTTACCATCTGAGGATTATTGCCTGGATGAAACACCTGGTTCCTCCTGACGATCTTCCAACTTTGGTCCACGCTGTCATGACCTCTTGTCTTAACAACTGCAATGCCCTGTACCTAGGGCTACTGGGAGTTGATATCCACCACTTCCAGCTAGTGCGGAATGCGGCAGCCAGGCTTGTGACTGGTACTTCTAGGACCAGCCACATTATGCCTGTGCTCTGTGGACTGCACTGACTGCCGGTACAGTGGCTGATCACCTTCAAGGTTGGCTTGCTGACCTATAAAGCCATACACAAACAGGGTCCTCGCTATCTGCAAGATCTCCTTCACTCCTACTGCCCCTCCTGGCTACTCTGCTCCACCAATGAGGGATTGCTAGGGATTCCCAGGGTGCGTTTGAAGACACCTGGGGCCCGATCTTTTGCATTTGTAGCCCCTACCTTGTGGAATTTTCTACCTCGTCATGTGTGAGAATGCCTGACCATCCAGAGTTTTAAATCATTCCTTAAGATGTATTTCTTTGGCCTGGCATTTCCGGGTGATCCCACATGGTGGGAAAATTTGACTGTATAGTCTTGCTGTAGTTTGTAAATGAATGATTTTATGTATTTTAATGTAATTGATTTTAAGGTCGTATATTTATTTATGTATACGTACAGCACCTTAATCGGCTGGAAAGGCGCTCTTATAAATAAAGTTGGATTGTATTACTGTATTAAATAGGTCAACTAACATTTTACAAAATTCAGTCTGTGCCTTTGTAAGGCCTGGATTTTGTTTAGATGTTTGTGCAAGTTATGCTTTGCCCATTTAATCTTCTGGAATAAGTGTTTCCATTGTGTGATAGCAGGCAGGATTTCAACTATTTGTAACACAGATAAATGGCAATATTTTAGGGGATGCACTGCTGCTAATATGCACATCTTTAATAATACGAGTTGATCTCCACAAGCTGATTATTTTTAGGGAGGAAAACTACAGTATATGGTTAATCAGTTTATTTTCCTGCAGTAGCTATAACATTTGAAGAACAATACTGCTAGGGAAAATATAAGCACTCCTGACTGTTTCCCCACCTTGCAGGTGGAGGAGACAAACAGCGAAAGCAAGACCAGCACCATTAAGTCAGTAAAGTAAAAAAGCTCAATTACTTTAATATAAAGTCGCAAAGCAGAAAGTTCATATGGTGTAAACTTCTGAAATCATCCCATGTGGCAGTTTTGATCACTTGCTGCTTCTCCCTATCAGCACTTATGTACTTTGGCACAGGATATTTACACCAAGTACATTAGTGCTGCTAGGGAGAAACAGGAAGTGACCAAAACTGCCACATGTGTTGATTTCAGCATGTTTACACCATATGAACTTTATGCTTTTCGACTTTATATGAAAGTAATGAAGCTTTTTTTACTTTACTGACTGGTGCCAGTTTTGTTTCTGCTTCTCTGAGTTACATGTTAACTTGTCACACAGGGATGGAACTGCTTTTGCTGTTCTCCGGAGGAGACAAACAGCATGGCCTTCCTCCTGCACAGTTCCCCTGTAGAACACTACACAGCAGGAAATCCTAAGATCTTCTTCGGGGGATAGCTCAGTTATCAGGTCACACTGTAGGAACTGCACAGTTGGTGAAGCAGGATCCACACGGAAGATTTTCCAGCTGTACCACTGGTGCCACCCACGCCGACGTCATCTGCAGAAGTCACCAACCCTATAAAGGCATGAGTGGCCCCGCTCCCTCTGCAGTTCTTTCACGCCTTTGACTCTGCTCACATGGGTCTCGATGGAAGCTCAGATGCAGTTTTGCGCCATTTTTGACTATGACTTTTTATTTTTCTTAGTTTTTTAGAACCTCTTTTTTACAAGAGATTCCTTTACACTGTTTATGTTGAGTTAATCTTTCCACTTCTCTCTTCCATCACTGCCACTGTGGAAAGAAGATTGCCTCTTCAGACAACCATATCCTCTGTGTCTGCTGTCTTGGGCCTGACCATGATGCCTCGGGCTATGAGTTCTGCCAGAAATTTAATTGAATTGCCCTCAGGTGATGCAAAAAGGCTCTCAGAAAATTCCTGATGGAACAACAGGTAGCCAGTTCTGGGCAGGGGTCATCGGGGGTCCCTTCTTCCCAGTCATCAGCAGGTTCATTGAGCTTCCAGGCCACTAAGGCCCAAGACAAGTCCTCGGGGGGGAAAAGTCACAAGAAAGACCGAGAAAGGGATCGCTCCCCTGGAAGCATTCCTGGTTACTGATGGATTCTTCTTCTTCTTCTTCCAGGGGTGCTCCATCAGTTGCGGCCACACTGACACCTGTAGCTGTCCAGGCCTCTGTTCCTACCAGGCCCATAATGACAGCACCGCTGCCCACCTCTCTGTGCAGCCGGTCATCGACCCTTGGGTCGTCGGCCCCCTAGTTTGTTGATGCTTGGTTCATCGACGGCTGCCCCTCCATCACAGCCTGACAGTTCTCCAGGCCCAAAGCAGTCGGGCTCTTTGGGCTCC
Organism: Neoceratodus forsteri; assembly: GCA_016271365.2. NCBI lineage: Eukaryota > Metazoa > Chordata > Ceratodontiformes > Ceratodontidae > Neoceratodus > Neoceratodus forsteri. The sequence goes on from CM057449.1 coordinate 1,335,671,845, forward strand.
TAGGACCCAATGGAGGGGTCTTCGCTCCCTGTGCCGACATCCCCTCGGCCGTCAATGTGCCAGTCTATGGTCGTTGACCTCAATGCTATCTTGACCAAGTTCACAACAGTCTTGGTCCACCAATTGGGTGCTTATAGACCTGAGTCCCTGGCACTGTTGACTGCCCGTTGTTGTCGATACCCCTTCAGGTGATCCCCCGCAGGCTGCCGTTGGTTCCTCATTCATCAAACCTTGAGTTGGAGCAGGTTGAGAAGGAGTACCATCCTGACCTTATCCTGCCTGAGGAAGAGGAGGCACCTGCCTCCTCGGAAAGTGAGGACTCTGTCAAGCATACTCCCAGGCCTCCTCCAGGGGACCCTACTTTCTTTAATGTTTTGTTTTGCAGAAATGGAAAGGATAACCTTCCTGATACAAGATACAATGCAAGCCTATTTGTCACGATGGACCCACAGGGAGCTAACACAAGAGCAAGGAGAGGAACAAGAGCTCCAGCCCTAAAGGAAAACCTAAGTACAAGCAGATCATGGATAAAATATAGTCATGATCTAACTAAAGGCCTAACTGAGAAAAGTGCCTACATGCCTTTACCTTGTCCCCTCCCCCCACCCATTTTTTACAGATATTGTATATAAATATATACTACATACAGGGTGCATAGCAGTGTTCATAGAAAATGTTAAAAGGTAAGAAACCATTCCAGCATAGTTGTAAAGATGTTTTAGTTTCTTCATTTTTAAAGTTTTTATAGATGTGAGAAATGTACAAAAAAAGGAAACATGCATTGTTTTGTATTTGTAACACTTGTTTATGAAGAAGTCTGTGAATAAAGAAAGTTAAAAAAAAAATGTTATGAAGCAGCTGTCAACAGCTTATGGGCTTCCGTACTGAGGAAGCGGATGTCACCAGATGGGAGCTGGTGGACTTTCTGGAAATCTCAAAATATCCTCCTAAGGTCATTCCTCCAGTCCTCCCAGCCCTGAGGAATGCCACTACTGCCGCTTGCCATAGGCCTAACATCATCTCTGTCATGCTCCACAGGGCAGATAGGTTGTATCATGTCTCCCCAGGGCCTAACTTATTATGCTGCCCAATCTGAGACCAATTCAGTAGTCATAAAAGCAGATCATGACAGGTCAGAGGTGCCTAAAAACCTCAGCTCTGTCTCCCCTGATAGGGAATCTTGGCAGATTAACCTTTGGGGTAAGAGGGTATACGCCACCTCCACCTTGGGACTGTGGATTGCTAACTGCCTCTCACACATGGTTAAATAAAAGAACACTATCTGGTAGAAGGGAAAGGTGGCTGCCCAGGCCCTCCCAGACTGCTCCCAGAAGCAGGAGATTCTCAAGTGCTTGCAGAGTGCTGAGTATGTTAGCAAACATGTCCTCAGGGCATTGTACGATATCTCTGATACTGGTGCCAGGGCTGCGCCACAGACATTTACCTTCTTAGGCACTCCTGGCTGAGAGTCTCAGGTTTTGCTGCAGATGTCCAGCAGAAGGTGCTTAACTCCCCTTTCAATGATTCCAGACTATTTGGGCCAGATGTTCAGGACAACATTGATGGCCTACAGGCATCTGGCAAGGCTATTAAGTCTGCCCACTTGCTCTATCATACACAGCCTAGAAGCAGGCAGTGTCCTTCCTTTCACAAGGTGTCCCACAAGTCTGGAGTAGCTTTCCATCCTCAGGGTAAGAGAAAAGCCTCCACTGCCTTGCCTACCTCCTCCTCCTCCTCCTCTGGTGTTGCAGCAGAGCATTCTTGGGGTGATGGATCAGCCCCAGCGGCTGGATCTGCCTCAGTTTTACTCCTTGCCAGACCCCCCAGTTCTTTTCAGTCAATGAAAACCATCTCTTCAAATGCCTGGATCCTTCAGATTATAGAGAGAGGTCACACTCTGGAACTTGGAGAGATGCCTCCAGAGACTCCTCCAGTCCCCTACACCTATACCCCAACCCATCAGTCCATCCTACAGGAGGAGGTACAGTCCTTTGTGCAGAAAAAGGCCATCGAGTCAGTGCCCAGGCACTAAAGGAATAGGGGATTTTATTCTAGGTTCTTCCTGGTCCCCAAAAGAACCAGAGATCTGAGGCCCATTCTAGATCTCAAGGACCTCAATCTTTATGTCCAGTACAAAAAGTTCCATATGGTGATCCTGCCGGGCCTGCTGCTCCTACTCAAGCAGGGCAATTCGCTGTGCTCCCTGGATATGCAAAATGATTACCTGCATATCTCAGTGTTCCTCTGCACAGGCGGTTTCTCCGGTTTCTTTTTCAGGGTGAACACTATGAATTCAAAGTACAGTATATGCCACTTATATTGGCTCCTGATGTAGCAGACTTCTGCTTCTAATGGACATTTAGCCCATGCCAAAAGCCATTCGCTATTCCGGCTATGTTAAAAATGACTGTTAAAGCGGACCTTTAATTCCTGCAGTACCGTCCAATTAGTTCAATCAATGAAGCAAACAACGATGCAATACAACGATGCAATTAATGACGTTCAGCTGAATTATTGCCTTCTAATGCTCGTTTCAAGTTTCAAAACCCCCATGATGTTCCTTTCCTCTAGCTGCTAACACTGTTCTTAGAGTTGTACTGTGCTTCTACTGCCTAGATCATGAGTGCCACCAAGAATGCTGCTGGTAAGAGAACATGTCTCAGTCTTTCAAAAAAAGTGGGGATACTCAAGGAGATAGAGAGATTGCCTAAGTTAAGTGTTCGTGACTTCAGCACACATTTTTCTATCCCCAAGTCAACCTCGTCTGACTTGCTTAAGAATAAGGAGATGCTCCTGTCAGACTGGCATTGTAATCAAAACCCAGATAGAAAAAGAAAGCGTGAAGGAAAAGATACCGATGTGGAAGAAGCACTTTTTCGTTGGTTTACTAATGCGAGGAGTAGGGAGGCTTTAATTAGTGGCCCCTTATTGTTGCAGAAAGCTGACCAGATAGCTGTTGCCATGGGAAAAAATAATTTTAAAGCCACGGATGGGTGGCTGAGTCATTGGAAAATGCGGAACAACATTTCATTCCGCAAAGTCCATGGCGAGAAGCTAACAGCTGACACACCAGCTGCTGAAGCATGGCTACAGGAAGTGTTGCCTGATCTCCTTGAAGGCTACTCACCAGATAACATCTTTAATACTGATGAGACTGGGCTGTTTTTTCGTTGTGTTGGTTACGGCACACTTGCCTTTAAATCAGAGAATCCCTTAGGTTTGAAAAAAGCTAAAGAACGCATCACGGTACTCTTTACTTGTAACATGTCTGGAACGGTGAAGCAAACACCAATAGTGATTGGTAAAAGTGTACAGCCAAGGTGTTTCAGAGGCGTGCAGCATTTACCAGTCATCTATAAAAATAAAACAGCGTGGATGACTTCTGAGATCTTTTCAAATTGGCTGAGGAACTGGGACCAATCACTGAGATCTCGGAAAATCGCCTTGCTGTTAGACAACTGTACCTCCCACCCACCAATAGCTGGTTTAACAAACATTAAACTTGTCTTCCTACCACCCAACACCACATGTTTAATGCAACCCTTAGATCAAGGGATCATTTACAGCTTCAAGCGCCACTATGTCAGACTGATGAGGGGAAGATTGCTGGATATCCTGGATGTTGAGGAAGAAATTACTGCTTCTGTCTGCGTACGACGAATTACCTTGCTTGATTCAGTACATCTTATACAGCAAGCATGGCACGTTGTCTCGCAAGAGACAATACAGAGATGCTTCCGAAAGGAAGGATTCGCCAATGACCCCCTAATTGGTGTTGTACCTGAGGAGGAGGAGGAGCCAGCTGAAACTGATTTGCCCACTGAGATCATGAATGAGCTGTGTTTGCTGGGTAATGACACACCTCACTCTGATATTGATGACGTCGCAGAGGTAATCAGTGCATCACAGGGAGCACGAACAGACGAGGATGATGAGGAGATTTTATCTCAGGAAGAGACCGAGGATGGCGGGGTGCCTGTAACACCGGAGGAAGTAAGGAAGGCAATTCTGACTCTCCGTCGGGCCGTTGAGCAGCGGGATGATATTACCTCCAGTGTGGGATCTAGTTGCTATGTAGAGATTGCCTGGCATCGCTACACGATAGGAAAAAAACGCCAAACTACAATGGAGGATTACATCCATAAGTAGATCTTGCAGTAGATAAGTACAGCACAACTGAGAACAGCGCTTTTGTTTGTTTTTATTTTTTAAGCCATTTAAATAAAGTTAGAGTTTTTTTTGCAGATCGCAGTTAAGTCCGAAAAGGACTGTAAATCACTACCTTTCTTATACTCAGCGCTTGCCTTACTTCTCTTTACACTCTGCGCTCGCTCCGCGCTCGCTTTTTGGGGTATTGAGTAGGGATATTTATGTAACGGATGCCGCATTTAATGAACAGATTGATGGTAGTCAAATTAGTCCATTACAAGTGGCATATACTGTATTTCCATTTGGCTTATCCTCTGCATCTCAGGTCTTTACAAAATGCTTAGCAGCGGTAGCTGCAGTTCTCTGAAGGAAGGGTCTGTATGTTTTCCCCTATCTGACTCCTAAAGACTCCATCCAGAGAACTACTCCTTCTGACTCTGGAGAGATCCCCTCAGCCGTTTATCTCCCTGGGAATCACTGTCAACCTGCCCAGGTCCATTCTGGTCCCCTCCCAGAGGCTGCAATCTATAGGGGTGGTCCTGGACTTGGTACAGGGCAAAGCTTTCCTGCCTCTAAACAGGGCAGAGTGCCTTATTGCCCAGACTTAGGAGGTCACCCAAAGCCATTATATTCCTGTGAGTGTGTACCTGAGACTATTAAGACTCATGGCTGCAGACATTCCCATGGTTTCCTTGGCCGGGTTGCATATGCGAGTCCTCCAATGGACACTCTGGGTGCAATGGGACCAATGCAAGGACGAGTTAGACCAGTTAGTGCTGGTCTCCGCCTCAGTCTGCAAGGTGCGCCAGCAGTGGATGGACCCAGAGAATCTATCATAGGGGGTCCCATTCCAGATTTCTTCCCCCCAAGCAGATCCTTACCACAGGTGCCGCCGAGTCGGGCTGGAGGTGCACCTGGGCCCCTTTCAGACTCAAGAAACTTGGTCCCAGATCGAAATCTTGCATATCAACATACTGGAGATGCAGGCAGTCCTGTATGCCATGCAGGCCTTTCAGAGTCATCTACTTCCGGGTCAGCTGTTGATTCAGTTGGACAATCTCAGTGTTGTCTTTTATATATCGGCAAGCAAGGGGGAACACATTCATAACCCCATGTGCAGGGAGGCCATGAGATTATAGTACTAGGCACTGGACCACAGTCTGGTACTCTCAGCTATCCATGTCCCAGGAGTTCTAAACACCCTGGCCAACAGCCTCAACAAGACACAGTCTAGCATGCAGAAATGGGAACTTCTCTTATCTGTCGCAAAAGATCTGTTCACCAGGTGGGGTCATTCAGAGTTGGACTTTTTTTGTGTCCCCTACTGAAAGCAGAACTGCCCAGTTTCTGCTCACTAGATCCAGGGCCTGGAGTTTTCTGGTGAGACACGTTGTCCCTCTCCTGGAGCAGGAGGTTCCTTTATGCCTTCCTTCAGTTTCCTCTGATTCAGAGGGTACTAATCAAAATACAGATGGAGAGGGCCAGCATGATTCTGGTCGCACCATTTTGGCCATGACAGATTTGGTTTCCATTACTGCAACAGTTAGTGGAGGAACCTCTGGTCCCTCTGCCCCTCTACAGGAATCTGTTGATGCATGCTCAGGGGCCCCTCATCTATCCCAATCTCAAGTCCCTTTGTCTGCATGCCTGGCTTCTGAGGACATTGCCATTGCCTGGTTTGAGGTGCCTCAGAGAGTGGTGAATGTCATTGTGGCAGCTCGAGAAGCCCTCCAGTGAGCCATATATGCCATAAATCCTAGAATCTTGCCAGCAGAAAATAACCATTCGGCCCATCAAGTCTGCCCAGAGAGATCCCCCCCGCTTTTCTACCTTGCACCCCCCCACCCCTTCCTCACCACCCTGGCCAAGTCCCATGTAGATATCCTATGCTCTTGAACATTTACCATGTCTGCTTCCACAACCCATTCTGACAACCTGTTCCATGGACCTACAACCCTTTGTGAGAAGTAACATCCCCTCATGTCTCCCCAATATCTGCCCCTTTCAAACTTGAGTGAATGACCCCTGGTGGCTTTGTTCTTGCTTAGTTTTAAGATGCTGTCCCCCTTTACCATATTTATTCCCTCCATGTACTTGAAGGTTTCCACCATGTCTCTCCTCTCCCTTCTCATCTCCAGCGAATACAGGCCCTGCTCCTCCAGCCTCTCTCAATATGGTCTTCGTTGCATCCCCTGGACCATTCTGGTCACCCTTCTTTGGACTCTTTCCAGCCTGTCCTTGTCACCCTGCAAGTGGGGCCTCCAGAACTAAATCCCGTATTCCAGCTGTGGTCTGACTAGTGTTTTGTAAAGTGGCATGATCACCTCCCTCTTCCTTTTTTTTTTTTTTAAATTTGCCCTTTTTGCTGCCCGCAGCCGCCGATTCATCAATCTGGTCACGGACCTCTGTACCCCCAGGTACTCCCACCTACAAACTGGCCACGTCTCCCGATACCCCAGCTTGCCCCCTCAGGGTGGGGTTATGGCACCTGAGCTCAGTGCCGTAATCTTGGAACCAGTTCGGGAGCCGTCCTGGAGGCTAAACAGGGCCAGGGGCTGGGCATCACTCATGGCGGCTGCGTGGATTTTTTCCCCCTTACATTCCCAGGGGCAGGGACATGCAATGATGACCTGTGTCCGCCCTGCCCCTCTATAGATCCAGACGCCGGTGCTTTCGATTCCTTCTGGCCTGCGCCAGGAGTCCTACGCGTGCCAGACATTCACCCCAACCCTCCCCCCTGGAGAAGGAGAGCAGACCTGAAGGCGCGCAGTCATGCTCTCCCCCTTGCCTCCTCCAGTTCCAGGTCCATTCCGAACCTGGTCGCTGGCGTCGCAAGCAGAAATCAAACTGCTGCGCCAGCGGGCCGGCCCTCACCTCCCTCTTCCTACTTGTGAAGCCCTTCCCAATGCATGCCAGCATATGTGTTGCTTTACCAGCCGCTTGTCACACTGGTACCTAACCCTGAGATTGTAAGTGATCCAAATTCCTAGGTCCTTCTCTTGCTCCGAGGCCTGCAGTATCTCCCCCCACAATGCAGTAATTTGCTCCAGGATTGTTCCATCCTAAGTGCATTCAGGATCTCCCATTTACCCGCCTTCTCCTGTATGTCCTTTGCCATTTCCCTGTCCACTTCCACCTCCTGATGTGGCGGTCTGTAGACCACCCCAATCCTTATTGTCCCTCCCTCCCTCCTGTGCCCAAGGTGACCCAAGGATCTCGGCAGATCCCTTTTCCTCTCTGATCTCCAATGCTTTTATCCCATGTCTTACATATAGGGCTAATCTCCACCACACACACACACGCGCCATTTTTTCCCTGCCTGTCCCTCCTAAAAAGACTGTACCCTTATAACTCCTCTTCCAGGAAGAGGTTTGCCATCTGGGCTGCCAGACATCATCTGGACTCTTTCACCTGTCCGGTGATACAGCTTCTGGACTACTTGATATCTCTGTCAGACTCAAGTCTCAATATTCCTCCCTTAAGGTGCATCTTTTGGCAATCTCTGCTTTTCGTGAGCCTGTGGACAGCTGCACCATGGCTTAACTGGATGTGTCTCATACCTTTCTCAGGGGCATTCTGCATCTGAAACCTCCAATCCATTCCCCTGTCCCAGCCTGAGACTTAAATTTTGTTATGGAGAAGTTGACCCTGTCTCCTTTTGAGCCAGCCGTGAATTACGAGCTACGTTTTCTGTCTTGGAAAACGTAATTTTTGGTTGCTGTTGCCTCTGCTCGGAGGATTTCTGAGCTTCAGGTTCTTTGGTGTAAGAAGTCAGTAAAGGAAAACCAGCACTTCATACATCAGTTTGAAAATGTTTTACTGTGCAAAATGAACTCAGTTGCAGTGACAGTACTTTATTACAGTTCCTTATGTGGTAGCAAGTTCACAGACCAAAAAACACACCAGCCCAGTGCTTCAAGGTATGATATTACCTCGTCAGGGGCACCAAGTCTTCACCTAAAGTGCTGCCTTTCTTTGTGAGACTCTCTGGTGTGAGGAGCCTTATTTGATTTTTACAAATACAGGGTGTCTTTACACACAAATTCTAAGTTTCTCCCTAATGTGATGTCTGAGTTTACTTTGACCAATCTATCCGCCTACCAGTTTATTTTCCTGAGCGTGCCAATCCAGCTGAAGCACTACTCCACACGTCAGATGTGCACAGAATTTTGAAGTATTACCTGCTTCAAACCAAGGAATGCAGTTGTGTATGCCCACTGAACTGTAATAGCAGTTCCCTTAAACCTTGCCCCACCATCCATGTTGAGATTTGTGGAGAGGTAGGCATCACCCTTCCCCCCTTACATTTTCCCTGTGATTTAAGTCCTCACCATCTGCTCAGTTACCTCTGTGCTCTGATTTCTGTTTATGCAATGTGGAGATGATCACCATTGCTAAGGACTGTTGCAGGATCTGGCAGAGCGGCTGCGTATGGTCACAGTGCTAGACTAGCCTAAATGGTCGTGGAACAGGTAGAGTGATTGCAGTCATGCTTGTTCGGAAAATAGAAATATTATTGAATATGGAGCTGTGCATTTGGGGAAACATATGAAGATATGAACTCTGAGTTCATTGCACCCAATAGCTCCCTATAAAGTCAGAACCATCCATTGATTCTCCTGTTACAAAATGGCCTCCCAGGATAGAATGAGTTAAACACCCCCTGCAGACAGGGAAAAATGTGGAGTTTTGTAGATTTGTAAGAGGTATAAGACTGGGCAGCACATTCATTTTTATTATATTAATTCTGCCCAGCCATGACACAGGTAGCTGTGTCCACCTTCTTAGATCTGCCTGTATTGTTTTTATCTATTTGGTGTAGTTTAAATTATATAGGGACTCCAATGATCTACAAACCTGGACCCCTAGATATGTTATACTCGTACCCACCACTTTGAGTCTCCATTGTCTTACCTCTTCTCTAGCTCCCTTAGACCACATTACTTCTGACTTTCCCAGATTAGTTTTGTAACCCGAAAATTTCCCGAACTCCTCTACTAATGACAGGAGTAGGGGAACCGATCGCCTAGGGTCTTTCATAAACAACAACATGTCATCCACGTATAGTGCCAATTTATGTTGTGGCCTACCTTCCCCTCCCCACCCCATATGTTCCCGCATTCTCTGATTGCTACAGCCAAAGACTCTATCGTGAGCGCAAACAGTAAGGGGGAGAGTGGGCAGCCCTGCCTCATGCCTCTCTCCAGCATGAAACTCTCTGACCTACTGCCATTTACGACCACTTGCACCCTAAGCCTTCTATACATCGCCTTTATCCATCCCAGGAATGGTTCACCCAGACCAAACCTCCCCAATATTTCAAACAGGTAATTCCATTCCACTCTGTCAAATGCTTTTTCGGCGTCCATTGAGAGGATCCCTATATCTTCCTTTCCCCTATTCGCTCTCCAAAGTATATTAAGCAGCCGCCTCATATTATGATATGACTGCCTTCCTTTAATAAACCCCATTTGGTCCAGGTGAACCATCCCCGGGAGAGTCTCCGATGATCTGCTGGCCAAGACTTTAGCCATTATCTTCAAATCACAATTTAGCAGTGATATCGGTTGATACGAGGCACACAGTTGCAGATCCTTCCTCTCCTTTGGTATGAGGCATCTGATAGCATCATAACACTTATCCAGCAAGCTAACCTCCTCCGCTTCCCGCCTCTGCTGGAACACTCTGCACAGCACCCGTGCAACTCAGGCTCCCATCACTTTATAGTACTCCACTGGATACCCATCTGATCCACCAGCTTTCCCCTTATGCAACCTTTGGTTAGCTTTCATCACTTCCCCCTCCGTTATTGGTTTCCCCAACTTTTCCCTCTGCATCTGCATGGCTTTCGGAACTTTTATTCTTTATTGAAATTCTAACATCTTTTTTTTTGTTCCCATATCCTCTGACTGGTATAACTTTTGGAAAAAGACCCGAAAGGCTTTCTGCATCTTCTTATCCTTGCTCTGTAGGATACCCTTATCATCTCTTACCCCCAAAATTCTATGCAATCTTCTATGTCCCTTCATAAGATTAACCACTAATGGCCCAGGTTTATTTTCCCATTCAAATATGTATCTTTTGTTAAATAGGCTAGCTCTCCCCACTTCTGATCTCAAATGTGCATTTAGCCTCCCTTACTATGTCCAGTGTTCGGAAAACCTCCCCCTTTTCACCTCAAGCCACCCTCCTTTCTAGCTCCTTTAATTTACTTTCCAGCTCCCTTTTCTCTGAACATCGTTTTTTCTTTATGTGGGATACATATTCAATAATTGCTCCCCTCATAAACACCTTACCCGTTTCCCAGAGTACGTTGTTCAGGATCCCTTCTTTATCATTTGTTGCCATAAACAAATCCCAGCTGTCCCCCAGATGCTTTCTAAATTCCTCATTCTGGGCCATATAAGTGAGAAATTTCCATATGGAGGGAGTTCCCGGTCTCTCTCTCCCTTGTATTTTCATTACCACCATTGCATGGTCCGAAATGTGTATGGGCTGTGCCGTGTCTCCCACACCTGCGCATACCACTCCCTCATAGAAACATAGAATTTGACAGCAGATAAGGACCGCTTGGCCCACCCAGTCTGCCCATTTCCCTACCTACTGGATAAGCTGCAGATCCTAGTTAACCAGCAGCCTACTTCTTCCTACCACCACCCCCTAGAATGGCCTTATGACTGTCCCATGCATGCTTGAATTTCACCATTGTTTTTGACTCCACAACCTCCTCCAGAAGGCGGTTCCACGCATCCACAACCCTCTCTGTGAAAAAATACTTCCTTAAATTACCTCTGAGCCACCCTCCCTCTATCTTCAAATTGTGCTCCCTTGTTCTTACACACCTCTTTTTTTGAAAGATGCTACCCTCTTGGACTTTGTTGATTCCCTTCAGGTACTTGAACGTTTCTATCATGTCCACCCTCTCCCTCCTTTCCTCGAGGCTATACATATTAAGCTCCTTTAGTCTCTCTTCATATGTCTTCCAGTGCAGACCCTGTACCCTTTTAGTTGCCCTCCTCTGGACAGCTTCCATCCTGTCTATGTATTTGCAGAGATTGGGTCTCCAGAACTGCACGCAGTACTCCAGATGGGGTCTGACCAGCTGTCTGTACAGAGGGATAATAACTTCCTGTTTTCTACTGGTGATGCCTCTCCCTATGCATCCCAGTATCCCCCCAGCCCTCCTTGCTGCCCTCTCACATTGCTTGCCCACCTTTAGGTCATCTGATATGACTACCCCCAGGTCCCTTTCATTTTTGTTGTTGTTATTATCTCACCCCCCATTGTGTACTCTTCCCCTGGGTTTTTGTTTCCCAGGTGCATTACCTTGCACTTCTTAGCACTGAATCTAAGCTGCCATACATTTGACCATTCCTCTAACATTACCAAGTCCCTTCTCATCCTTTCCACCCCACCTTGTGCATCAACTCTGTTGCAGATCTTTGTGTCATCTGCAAAGAGACATATGTTTCCTTCCAGTCCCTCTGCAGTGTCGCTTATAAAGACATTGAAGAGGACCAGTCCTAATACTGAACCCTGTGGTACCCCACTAGTAACCCCCCTTTCTTCTGAGTGGACTCCATTTACTATTACTCTGTGTCCTATTCTCCAGCCAATTCTTTACCCAGGCTGTCATCTTGGGACCCACTCCCAGGCTGGCTAACTTGTATATTAATTTTTTGTGTGGGACTGTGTCAAATGCCTTGCTAAAGTCTAGGTAGGCCATGTCCACAGCCCCTCCCTGATCTACTACTTTGGTCACCCAGTCAAAGAAATCTATCAGATTTGTCTGGCATGACCTTCCTGCTGTGAATCCATGCTGCCTAGGGTCCTGTGCCCCTCTGGCCTCTAGATACTCGACAGTTCTTTTCTTCTAAGTGATTCCATCATTTTCCTATCACTGAGGTTAAACTAACAGGTCTGTAGTTTCCTGCTTCTGCCTTGCTCCAACTTTTTGTGAAGGAAATCACATCTGCCCTCCTCCAGTCCTCGGTACCACCCCATCCTCCCATGATTTGTTAAAGAGGGTAGTCAGTGGTGTCACTAGTTCTACCCTTAGTTCTTTTAGAATTCTGGGATGAATCCCATCAGGCCCCATTGCTTTGTCCACCTTCAGTTTTAAGAGTTCTGTCATAACCCTTTCTTCTGTAAATGGGCTGGTATCACTGTATCCAGAGTGTTTCTACTGTTTGTTTTAGGTACCTCCCTCTTCATTTGTAAATACTGAGCAAAAATATTTGTTTAGTATCTGCCTATTCACAGTCTCCCTCTGCCCACCCTCCCTCCCTTTATTAAGCCTCACTATCCTCCTTGGTCTTCCTTCAATCCCTGATGTACCTATAAAAGGTTTTATCCCCCTTCCTAACTGAGTTGGCTATCTTTTCCTCAGTTTGGGCCTTTGCTGTTCTGACTGCCTTCCCAGCTTCGTTTTGCTTTAACTAATACAGTTCTCTGTCCTGCTCCTTCTGCGATTCCTTGTACTTCCTGAATGCTTTCCTTTGGCATACATGTAATCTACCTGCATCCATGTTTTGTGGGGGTTCGAAAAAAATGTATATTCCCTCACTCCCGGGTCTGCGGTTCGCCAGACATCCACCAGTTCCAGCTCTACCATTCCCTCCTGCCATTATTGCATCCCCCCTGACATTCTCCCTTTCCCTTCAGAATGGTCCATTTTTGAGTCCATAGCCCAATTCAAATCCCCCATTATTAACCCCGGGAATTGCCTCGCACCAGTAAATCCAGCAGAGGCATAGAATTGGCAGTCATATACTGCTGGGGCATACACCAATCCTAAAGTAATCTGCTCCCCATCCAGGGTTCCTACGATGAAAATAAATCTCCCCTCCTTAGTATCTCTAACTACAGTCTGCACTTCTAAATTCAGACCTTTATGTATCAATATGGCAACCCCTCTTTTACGCATGGAAGCAGAAGCCGCATAACACCTCCCCACCCACCCTCGAGCCAATTTGGCATGCTCTACTTCTGTTAGGTGCATTTCTTGTAACAGAGCTATTTGGGCTCCCCCTCTTTTAAGGACTGTCAGCAACATGGACCTCTTTACTGGATTTATAATACTTCGAACATTCCAAGTAATTATATTAATACTTTTGTTAGCCAACATTCGTGAATATTAATTCTTTCCCTTTTCCCTTCACATTTCAACCCATAGCATGATAGTTTTATATACTTAGTTTCAATGGTTGCACTATGTGCATAAAAAAAAATATCAGTAACAAAACATACAAACTCACCAACAATTCAAACATATAACTTTGTACATGTATCCCCCTACTCCCCTTTCCTCCTTTACCCATTGTCTCCCCATCCCCTACTGTACCTCCTTCCCTTAACCTTCTCTCTGCTTGCTCCTTTCTCTCTATCCCAACCTGCCCCACTTCCCCTTCCTCCTCCCACAACTCCCTCCATTCCTTGTTTTCTTCCTTTCCCCATCCCACATTCCTGCCCCTCCTTTTTCGCTTTAGAAAACCCCCCATCCAAACAGACCCTTTTCTTCCCCCCTCTCCCCCTTGTGTAGTCCCCCTTTCCTTGGACACTATCAGTCTCCCGGACTCGAGCATCTGCCTCATCCCCAGATACGAAAGAGATGCTCCCACGCCTCCCCCACAGCCATTTTATCTTTGTGTCCCTTGCCCTGCACCTTCACCCTTTAAACTATCCCCTTCCTTGCCAGTACCTCCTGTGTTTCCTTTCCTCTCCTCACCCATCCCCCTCCAACTGCAGGCTTCCTTGCAGCCCCACATCTTGTCCAACTCCAAGCCCTTCCTCTTCCTTTGTCCCTCCCTCGATAATGTCCCCCTTTATGCGTCACCATACAAGGTTCCAAGAAAGAACTGGTTGGGGCTATCAGTAAGGGCAAGCAGGAGATTAGGCCGTGTTTAGAAACCAACGCGCCAAGCCCCTCTCCCCGCCCGCCCTCCTACCTGCATGCAGACACTTTTCCATTCAGCTTCTCTCTTCATGAGCATTTCGGGCCTTCTCCTTCACATCCATGTATTTCTACCCCATAATACTGGCTCTTGTCCCGCAATGGTACTGCAGACAGCCTTGCCAAATGTCCCCTTCAGTTCTCTCCACCCTCCTCTGGGCAATCCGCCATTCTTATCACGTTCCAGTGCCCCAAGCCATTTCCACAAGCGGTGTTGCCTCAATATCAGTCTCTCCAAAAATCACTCTTTCTCCTCCAGCATGAGCTTGAACAACAAAACTGCAGATCGAACACCAGTAAACAATGACCTGCAAATACTGTCTCTCCTCCTTTACTTAAAACCCAATGCAGAGTTCCCAGCTCCATTACTCAGTTCCTGGTTTAATCCTCAGCACAGCTTTTGCCTTAGATTCTTCACAAACTCCTCTGCTTTTTCCACTTCCCAAAAGGAGTACGTGGCCCCCTCATGTTTTATTTTTAAGGTGGCCGGGTACACCAAGAAATTCTCGATCTTCAGATAACGCAGTTGCTGCATAGAGTTATTGAATGATTTCCTTCTCTTTAGGAGTCTTGCCCGAGTAGTCCTGCGACATATAAAGGCGGTGGCCCTCGTACTCCACTCTCCCCTTCTCTCGAAAAGTCTTCAGCACTAATTCTCTGTCCTGGAAGTGGTGGAACCTAATATTATTTGCCTCGGTGGTTGATCTCTCAGGGGCTTAGGCATCACGGCCCAATGGGCCCTCTTGAGCTTGAATTTTCCTTTCGTGGGCTGGAGGCCCAGCAAGCCAGGCAGCACTCGCGCGCAGAAGTCCAACACACTTTCCCCTTCCATACCCTCTGGCAGCCCTCTCAGCCTTAGATTCAGTCACCTATGGTAGTTTTCCTGGTAATCGAAGGCTTCTTTTAAGTTGTTCAGCTCTTTTTGAAGGGCCACAACCTGCCCAGGAGTTGCCAGTAGTTCGTCTTCCACATGCAAGATTCTCTCCTCCATCTCCGACAGTCTGCTCGCTTGCACCACTTGTTGCTCCTGTTTTTCCTGGAGTTTTAAATCCAGTTTTCCTTCGAGTTTAATTAACTGGGGCTCCAACGCTGCAATTACCTGCCCCGTAACCTCTCTCCCTAAGGCCGCCACCTCTGCCGCCGATAGTGAAACTAGGCCGCCACCATCACCCCCTTTCTTTGCATTTTTTGCTGCGGTCCTCTGGTTCTTTGAGGCTCCCAAAATTAAATAGTCGTCCACCACAGGTTCATACACCAACAGATGAGCGTTTTCTATGCTTTCGGGCACTTTTAACTTTAATTTTTGTTTTTAAAAGGCTGTGAAGAGGGATGCAGCGTGGAGATTCGCGTCCGTTCAACTAGCTGCTCATTAGCACCCCCCCCCTCCTGTTCTTTAATGCAGAGTTAATGGTTTGGCAAGCTCAACCTTGACTAATACACAAGGTCACAGCACCACTACAGCCTTGACCAGGTTTACTGACTACATCATCGAATATATGGATGAGGGTAAGATGACTTGTAATATTTTTGTTAACTTAGCAAGAACATTCAACCTTGTGGACAACGATATTCTCATCGGCATCATCCTGGTTTGGCAGTTGCCTTGCGGGGAGACCTCAGGAGGTCTGTGCTCTGGCATCCGCTTCAAAATCACTGGTCTTGAGTAAGATTCCTCAGGGATCCATTTTTGGGCCCATTTTTTTCTCCTTATGTATTGGCTCTCTCTTCAAGGTGTGTACACTTATTTTTTTGGACTACCTGATACTATACCATAGTGCCAAGACCCCTGCTGAAATTTTCTACACTCTCATGGATGAATGTAATGCTGCTCAGAGGTGGTTCCAAACCCATAGGCTACTAGTTAATACCAAAAAGACCAAGGGCATGTTTGTCGTCGAGGCATAGGTCAGGAAGCATAGAAAAACCAGGAGCAGTTGTAGAATTCACCAAAAATATTTATTTACAGTAGCAGTAACATAAAAAAATAAACTTGTTCATAATAACTATGTACAGAGGCAAAATAAAATAGAGTTTTCCTTCAGTCTCTGTGCCCCCTTTTTCTCTCTTTTTTCAGCAATTGCAGCTCAGCTCTTATAAGTCCTTTCAACCCCCATCCTTAGCAAGCATCCTATTTTTGTAAATGTCAGGCAGGAGCTGCTAGAACACAGTGTGCTTCTTGAGTCGAGGCCCCCTTTTTCACAGCTTTTGGAAGAAGGCTTAAAAATTGAACTCAGGTAACCTCTTGAGTTCCCAATAGCTTTTTGCAATCATCTAAAAATATAATTATATACATTTCAACAGTAACACTATATATTTTCTAAACAAATGGGATCCCAATATCAGTTTCAGTTCCATACAATGATTTGTATACATTTTTATATAGCAGATATGCAATGGAGAAAAGGGAGACAGTAAGGAAAACTGAGAGACAGTGTGAGGCAAGGAATTACGAGACGATCATGGTGATCAAATCCGAGGTCTCACTGGAAGATTTGGTTGTGCAACCAGACAGAGAAGAGACAGAAAAGTAAAGATCCTTGCATTTTAAACGCTTTCAATAGCAACTAGGACAGGGTCCTATTCCACCCTGTCACATACCCCCCCCCCCGCAAGAGGGAACCTGTTTTATTAAACAGGTTTCCAAAACGTTTTATTAATTCTCTACTAACATTTGCTGCTTTCAGAAATTAATCACATGTACATCATCTGTTTTTCTGTAACAGTACAGTTTAAACACATACATTTGTTTTTCAACCTTCAGAACCCTCAATTCCTGATCCATCTATTGACAGACAATCAGCATTGCGATTCTCTTTACCATATTTGTGTATCACAGTGAATTTAAATGGCTGTAGTGCCAGGTACCACCTTGTAAATCTGGAATTTTTATCTTTCATTTGGTTAAGCCAACAGCAAGGATTGTGATCTGTTACAAGAACAAAGTCAGTTCCTAGCAAATAAAACTTAAGGGCCTCCATGGCCCACTTTGCTGCTAAACATTCCTTTCCGATAATGGAGTACCTTTTCTCTCTGTCATGCAATTTCCTACTTATGTACAGAATGGGATGTTCTGTCCCATCTATATTTTGACTCAGGACTGTACCTAGACCTACCTCTGTTGCATCTGTTTGTAACATAAATGGTTTCTCAAAGACTGGGCTTCTTAAAATGGTCTGAACATAATGCAGCCTTTATGGCTTGAAAAGCTTCATCACACTCTGGGGTTCATTTCACATTATTTGGGTACTGTTTTTTCATGAGCTCAGTGAGGGGAGTAGCTAACTCAGCAAAGGTGGGAACAAATCTCCAATAATAACCAGCCAGCCCTAAAAATGACCTGACATGTTTCTTTGTTTTAGGGACAGGGCTGTTAGCTACAGGTTATATCTTGGAAACCTCTGGCTTGACTTCTCCATTTCCCAACACATAGCCCAAATATCTGGCTTCCTGCATGCCCAATGCACATTTGGTAGGATTAATAGTCAGACCTGCATTTTTGATAGCTTGGATAACTGCTCGTAGGAGTTCCAGGTGGCTTTTCCAGTCTGGACTGTACATCACAACATCATCCAGGTATGCAGCACAATAACCAGTGTGAGGTGATAAAATTACATCCCTGTACTGTTGAAATGTAGCTGGCACACCATGTAAACCAAATGGCATGGTGGTGAACTAATAGAATCCTATAGGGATCACAAATGCAGTTTTATCTCTGGATTCTTTACCTAAAGGTATTTGCCAGTAACCCTTTGTGAGATCAAGAGTACTGATATACTTTGCACTCCCCAGTCTGTCCACCAAATCATCTATTCTGGGCATAGGATAACTGTCAAGTTCTTACACTTTCCTGAAATCAAGGCAGATTCTAACACCCCCTTCTTTTTTGTTTACAATTACAATGGGAGATGACCAAGCAGTCCTTGACTCCTCTGTGATACCCAGTTCTTCCATTTTTTGTATTTCCGTAACCACATCAGCTCTTAACCACTCTGGCAACCTGTATGTCTTTTGCCTAATAGGACGAGCATTCCTTGTCACTATTACGTGCTCAACCCCTTTTGCTTGGCCTGGTACCATGGTAAAAATACTATTAAATGTCTTTAGCACATTATGAATGTCTGCTGTTTGTTCTGAAGTTAAGGAGACATTCACCTTTACAGCATCTGCATTTACAGTTTGTTCCATTCTATCATAAGCTACATCAATATCTTCCTTATCAGTTTCTGGTAAAACTAGCAATGCAGCTTTTGGCATTTTTTCAACACATTTCTTGAGAAGGTTAACATGGTATATCTTAACAGGATTTTTCCTGTCAGGGGTCTCAGTCTCATAGTTAACAGTGCCAGTACATCTAAGAACCTTATAAGGCCCTTGCCACTTCATTAACAGCTTATTTTCTGTTGTGAGTAACAGTAGAAAAAACCTTTACACCTGGCTCAAAAAACTGTTTCTTTTACCCCATGGTCATAATATACCTTCTGCTGGTTTGGGGCCTATTCCTGATTACTGTGGGCAATTTCAACATATTTTGCCAGCTTCTTTCTTAGAGCACACATATAAGATGTCATGTTATAGATTGTTTCTGGGTGGGGTTATCTTCCTACATTTCTTTTATCACATCCAACATCCCTCTTGGCTGCCTGACATACAGCATTTCAAATGGTGAAAACCCTGTTGATGCCTGTGGCACTCCTCTGTAAGCAAAAAGTAGGTAAGGCAAGTATTGGTCCCAATCTTGCCCTTCCCCTTTTACAAACCTATAACGTGTTTCGGGGTTTGGTTAAAACGTTTAACAAGACCGTCTGTCTGAGGGTGATGGGGGAGGTTCTTATGGCAGTGATACCTAGCTGTCTGTAATGCAGCACCAAAATTACTACCCCGATCAGTAATAATTTCTTTAGGTATGCCCACTGTGCTGAAAAGTTTGGCAAGCTCTGCTGCAACGTTTGGGGGTTGTAACAGTACGCATTGGAACTGCTTCTGGGTATCAAGTAGCATAGTCACACACTACCAGGATAAATCTATTACTCTTTTTACTTTTGTATAAAGAACCAACCACATCCATTGCAATTCTCTCAAAAAGCACATCTATCAAGGGTAGGGGCATCAAGGGCACCTTGTCTTTTCTAGTAACTGGGGCTACTTTCTGACACTCGGCACAGAAATTGCAATATGTAGCAACATCTTCATGAATTCCAGGCCAGTTACATGTATACAGCAATCTGACAAGGGTGTGATCCCTCCCTGAGTGACCAGCCATAGGACTATCATGTGCTATCTGTAATAACTCAGTTCTATACTTCTGTGGTATAACCAATTATTCTATCTGGCCCTGTGTCTGAGGTTTAACCCAAACTCTGTACAGTAACCCATTACATTTTTTAAACACTGGTCCACCCTGTTTTGGTTTTACCCCGGCTGCTTAAAATAACCCTGGAGAGAAACAGAAACAGTGTTTAGGGAGCAGTATAGCACAGTGGTTTAACGCTCTGAGCTGCAAATTGGGTGACATCCAGCAGACCAGACCTGAGTTTGAATCCCATAACTTCCACTTGCATACTGTGTGACCCTGAGCAAGTCACTTAACTTCCCTGTGCTCCCAGGTCGCACCTGTAAAAAAGCTTTCAGCTTAGTTTGCTACTCCTGGTTAAACAACTAAATAAAAAAAAAATAATTAGCTTGTTCTGAAAGAAAATCACAATCTGTTATCAATTTAGTTTCAACATTTTCATTTTTTCACCCTTCATGTCCATCAGACATTTGTTGCCACAGTTTCTTTAGGCATCGTCTTCCTTTCCTGGATTTCCAGATCTTGGAGCTGTGCTCAAACAAGGCCGAATCAAAACCACTGAAAGGAAAAGTGTCCCCACAGTCTGAAATTTTCTTTGCCTGAGCTCTTGTCACCACTGCTGCCGAAACATCAGGATTCACTCTCTCCTTGATTAATTCAGTAAATCCTGGAAAGTCATTTCCAATAATCACAGGTACAGGTAAGTTAGGAACTACTCCCACTTTCATTTGGTGCGACACACCCTTAATGGTCAGCGTCGCTTTGAGTGGTGGGATAGTATCAAGTGTCCCCGTGGATGCAGGTGACACCAGTACCTGGTCCCTTTTCACAGTGTTTTCCCAGCACTTCAACATGTACTAGGGTCTGTCTGCTTCCCAAATCAGTGAGTCCCTTCACCGTCTTATCCCCCACCTTCACACCTAAGTACTTGCCCCACTTTGCCAAGGACAAATCGGCTCCAGTGCCACTCTCCTTACTATGGCAGTTTCTTGCAAAATGGCCTGGCTTATACAGTTATAGCAGATAACGTCTTTGGGCACAGATTTGTTACCCCTACCAGAGTTCTTATCAGGCTTGGAGGTCAAATGGGAAAAAGAGTTTCTTTCCAGTGCTTGGCTGTTACCGCGCTGCTGTGGCATCTGTCTGACCACTTGGTAGTCCTCAGCCAAAGAAACAGCCTTTTCAAACAACATGAAGTCTTGCTGTATTCTGACCAATGCAGTTAGGTCCTGCCTTTCAACTGCCCCGGAGAACATAGGATTAACTTTTCTATGCATGGCATAGAATGTTCCTTTCGAGCTCGGTTGAAGCCTCTGCCTGTTGTTATTCGAACTGCAACCGTCAGATTCTTTACTCCGTCTCACTGAACAGTCACTCTGGAGATTTCTCCTGCTGCTCAGTTCAAAGTCAGCTGAAGTGTCAGTTTTCGGTCGGTTTTCTTCCGAAATTGTTGTTTCGCATAGTCGGTTCAAGTCTCTGTCTGTGGTACCATGAGTACTAGATAGGTTTTGTTCTGTTTTCTGTGTGGAACTTGTAAAGCTGTGGATCAGTTCGGCTGAACCAATCATTTTGAGGTAAAATTTGTACTTTACTTTAGTGTGTGGTTACCGGTCCGTATCAGTTTTAAAAAAGACGGGTTTTAGTATGTTTTTTCCAAGACCCATGACGCGGTCAGGAACCGATAGGGGAGTCTTGCCTGGCGGATTGCTGAAAAAAGGGTAAGTTTGGTTAGGTTGGCCATGTCTGAGAAACCCAAGGAAAAAAAACAGGCACACTGGGTTTCAACACTGCAATGTGTGTGGGGAGGTCTTTGCTAAGGCTGATCCCCACACCACCTGTGTTTATTGTCTGGGGTTTGACCACCTCGATTCAGACTGCCAAATTTGCAAAAATATTCCCAAATCTACCCTGGAAAAGAGATTAGGTAAACTGAAGGAAAGGGAGGCCGAGAAGTCCGCTGACCCAGATGGCCAGCCCAGTTCGGTGCCAACCGAACCAGGAAGCGTGCTCTCTGACTAGGGCGATACTTCTTCGGGCAAAAGGAGAGCTGATTCCGAGGAATCAGTTCTGACAAAAGGAAAAAGAAAAGACAAGTCAACCGGTTCGGATCCAGAATCTCATACTCCGACCGCCGATGAAATAGCCAAAGCGATTTGGATTGTGGAACCGCTTCGATCGGTTCTGACTGAACCGGCACCTTTTGGCAGGGGCTCGGTTCATTCGGTTCCCTCAGTTCCAGATTATACCCTGGAAGAATTTTATGAACCGGAGTTTAAGGAGGAAGGAGAGTTGGAAGATGATTATGGTGATGGTGAAAGTCTGGATGTGCCTATTGACCCGGACATCTCCCCAGACAGACCTTCAGGTGTTTCTCCTCCTAGGCTTTCTGAGTCCCCTTCACACTACATGTTTTACAAAGGCAAGCATTCCCTTGGCATCACACCCCCCAGACAAGAACTCCAGGAAGATTGATGCCATGGCAAAGAAGCAGTACATGGCATCATCCTTAGGACTCAGGCAGGCTAATAATATATGGCCTATACAGCCAGGTACCAGAAGTCCAGGTGGGACACTGTACTGGCACTGGCTAAACAGGCTTCCCCCCAGCTTGCCAAGGAGCTGGAGGAGGTGGCTGCAGATGGGATTGAGGCATCGAAAGTTCAGTTTCATGCTGCTGTAGACTCCAATGATGTATCAAGAGTCATGGCTACATCTGTGGCTCTTCAGAGAATGGCTTGGCTCAGATGTACTAGCCTCTCACAGGATACCCAGGCTAAGGCCATGGATTTTCCTGTAGTGGGTAATTCTCTGTTTGGGGAGCAGACAGAGAATTACATGAAGAAAGTGGATGAATACAAGACCACTTACAGGAGTGCTCAGGTCAAGGAAAGGCAAGCAACTCCTCAAAGGCAGCAGTCCAGGGGCAGGCCTTTCCAAAGGCCTTTTTACCAAGCACAGGCCTCTTCTTCTTTTTCACAGAGGGCATTCTTCAGAGGGAGAGGCAGAAGGGGGATGAGCAGTCCTGCATCCACCCCTCAGCCTAAAGCCCCTGCCAAGCAGACACCCTGATGGGTCTGCCCGGGTTGATTCTCCTATCCTAGTAGGGGGCAGGCTGGCTTACTTTGTCCAGGACTGGATGTCTCTTACATCAGACAAGTGGGTCCCAGAAGTAGTAAGCCAGGGTCTGGTTCTCAGCTTCAAAAAATTTCCCAAGCTGAAAGCCAGATTTTTTCCACCTGCAAATCTCTCAGAAACCCTTGCCCTAGAGGCAGAGGTTTCTTCTCTCCTAGCTCTCAGAGCTATAGAGAGAGAGTAGCTACCCTACACTGGGGCAAAGGATTGTACTCCAGGTACTTCCTAACCCCCAAAAAGACAGGAGAGTGGCAACCCATCCTGGACCTAAGATACCTGAACAAACATCTTTTAAATCCAAAGTTCAAAATGATATGACTATTTGAAAGAGCTTCTGATTCCTTACCACCCCGTGCGACAGCTCCGTTCAGCCGACGAGGGGTTGCTAGAGGTTCCGAGGGTTATATTGAAGTCTTCTGGGGCTATGGCCTTTGGGTTTGCGGCCCCAACCCTCTGGAACTCTCTGCCTCACCGGCTTAGAGAATGCACGACCGTGGAAGCCTTTAAGCGGGATTTTAAGACTTTTTTTGTGGAACAAGGCTTTTGTGGACTGATGCTGTTATGAACTGTTGTTTTTATATGTATATTCTGATTTTATGATTCATTTGTACAGTACCTTGGTACTTGAAAGGCGCTAAATAAATAAAGTTTTATTATTAATATTTATTATTATTATAACTCAGGGAATTATCCTTCCTTCTCTAAGGCCAGGGGACTGGCTAGCCTCCCTGGACCTCAAAGATGCCTACTTTCACATTCTCATCAGGTGCTCCCACAGAAAGTACCTCAGGTTCAAGTTGCCCTCAGGCCACTATCAGTTCAGAGCAATGCCCTTTGGCCTAACATCAGCCTCAAGGGTCTTCACAAAGTGCCTGACAGTAGTTGTTGCCTTCGTAAGAAGACAAAAGTTTTCCATTTTTCCCATACTTGGACGACTGGCTCATAGTAGGCCAGTCTCCAGACCAAGTCAAGTCACACCTGCAAGTGACCCAGCAAGTGCTCACTTCTTTAGGATTTCTTCTCAACCTACCAAAGTCAGTTCTCGAACCAGTGCAGCTCCTCACCTTCATAGGGGCAGAGCTGGATATGGTAAAAGCAAGAGCCTTCCTTCCCCTGGAAAGGGCAAGGACCCTCATGGAACTGGCCTCTTCATTCAGCCTGCAGGTGTCTCGACCAGTAAGGCATTTCCTTCAGCTACTGGGCCACGTGGCAGCTTCTACAGCAGTGGTCCAGGGCACAAGATTCCAAATGAGGGACATTCAGTTCCACTTAAGAGCTTTTTGGTCCCAAAGAAAGGATTCCCTTACCAAACTAATTCCAGTGACTCGAACCCTGATCCAAGCCCTGCAATGGTGGCAGGATCAGAACAATTTGAGGCAAGGGGTTCCATTTGTTTCTTAGTTTCATTCAGTGGTCCTCACCACAGATGTTTCCCTGCTGAGCTGGGAAGCCCATTTGGGGGAACTTACCACCCAGGGACTGTGGTCGCCTCAGGAATCTCTGCTTCACATCAATCTCTTGGAACTCAGAGCAGTGTTTCTGGCACTGCAAGCTTTTTCCAAATCTGTACAGAACAAGGTGGTTCAGGTCAGAACAAAAAACACCACCACCATGTGGTACATCAACAAGCAAGGAGGCACTCGGTTTACGGCCTTATGCACAGAAGCAATGAAGTTGTCCTCCCTGGTCTATTCCCTGCACACCTCTCTGATAGCAGTTCACCTCCCAGGGAAGGACAATGTCCTAGCAGATGCACTGAGCAGAATACCCCAGGGCCATCATGAATGGGTCCTAGATCCTCTGGTGTTGAAAGTGATTTTCTCAAGATGGGGCACTCCAGAGATAGATCTTTTTGCAGCCCCAGACAATCACCAACTTCCTCTTTTTTTGTTGCAGACCCCCAGTCTTGGGCTCGGTCCCCCTGGATGCTCTGATCCCAAACTGGGAAGGGACATTTCTGTATGCTTTCCCACCTTCCCTCTCCTGTTCAAAGTGCTTGTCAAGATAAGATCACAACCATGCAAAGTGATTCTGATTGTTCCAGACTGGGCCAGGCAGCCATGGTATCCCTTGTTGCTGTCTCTAGCAGTCCATCTTCCCCTGTCTCTTCCCAGGAATTACAACCTGTTAACATCCTCTCAGGGGAGGATTTGGTACCCGAATCTTCAGTCTCTCAATCTCAAGGCTTGGCTCTTGAAGAGTTAGAGTTTGCAGATCTGCACTTTTCCCAAGGGGTTCTGGATATCCTTAAGGCTTCTCGAAAAGCCTTCCACTAGAAAGACATACAACTCCAAATGGAAAAGATTCAGCATTTGCTGGTCTAAGAAAAATATTTCTCCAGACTCTGCTGAATTACCTACGGTTCTGGATTATATGGTCCATCTTAATGGCCTAGGTCTCAGACCAGCTACTGTCAAGGTACACTTGGCAGCTGTTTCTGCTTTCCTGTCTGTAGGCAAGTCTTGCTCTCTGTCATCCCATCCTGTATTCTGTAAGTTTTTCAAGGGATTGCTTCACACCAATCCCCCCTTTAGGGATCCTGATCCTGCTTGGGATCTTAATGTTTGCATTGCTCAGTTTATGCAACCCCCTTTTGAGCCTTTGTCCTCAGCAGAGCTTAAGTACTTGACTTGGAAAACTGTGTTTTTGGTAGCCGTTACTTCTGCCAGACATATCAGTGAATTGCAAACCTTGTCAGTGGAATCTGATTTCATCTCTTATCACAGAGATAAAGTGGTCCTTAGAGCTAACAGAAAGTTCTTGCCTAAAGTGGTTTCAGATTTCCACCTCAATCAGTCTGTATCTCTCCCTGTTTTCTTCACTGATCATTCTTCCTCGGGAGAGAGGAGGCTACACAGTTTGGATGTTAAAAGAGCCCTAAGCTACTACATAGAGCGTACCAAGGGTCACAGGTTTGAATCCCTCCAGTTGTTCCTCACTTATGGAGAAGTTGGGAAGGGCAAACCTGCCACTAAGAGATCTATTGCCAGGTGAATCATTTCTTGTATACAATTCTGCTATGAAAAACTGGGTAGAACTCCACCCTCAGGCCTGAGGGCTCATTCTACAAGAGGTACAGCTGCTTCCCTGGCTGCTGCCAGGGATAGCCCTCTCTTAGAAATTTGTCAAGCAGCCGCCTGGAAAACAGTCCATACTTTTACCAAGCATTACTCTCTGGATATCCAGGCTAAGAGTGATGCTTGGTTTGGCACAGCAGTACTTCAGAGCCTGTTTCCAAAGTAGGTTCTGTCCCTCCTCCATGGAGGTACTGTTTGGTAGTCTGCATTTGTCAGAATACAGCAAGACTTCATGTTGTTTGAAGAAAAAATTACTCACCTTAGTTTCTTCTAGTGGAGTCTTGCTGTATTCTGACCTCCCCCCCGCCTCCCCTCTCAGAACCTAGATATTTGGGATGTGGGTGGGCAGGTGCAGTGCTGGCACCCTGGAGGTGCCCCCCCCCCCACACTTTACACCCTCTTTTTTCTTTGGGTGGAATGTTGTTCATTTAATTGTTTCTTGTTTTGGGGTTTCCTGACTTGAGTCTTCCTTTGAGAACCAAAAACATTATATTTCTGCCAGTTGGCTAGTTAAAAATTTTACAGTTTCCACACAGAACACCTAGTGAGTTTTTGCTCGTAAAGACTTGATGGTTGCAGTTTGAATAACAACAGGCAGAGGCTTCAACCGAGCTCGAGATGAACATTCTATGCCATGCATAGAAAAGTTAACCCTATGTTCTCCGGGGCAGTTGAAAGGCAGGACCTAACTGCATTGGTCAGAATACAGCAAGACTCCACTAGAAGAAATAACATTACTAAGGTGAGTAATTTTTTTCTTCCCCACTCTCTGGTCAGTGTTCCTTTACCCACAGCTGCACATCTGTAGGCAAAATGTTGATGAATTGCTCCATGGCAATTGTGTCGATGATCTGTGGGACTGTTTTGCTCTCATGTTGGATCCATTTTATCAGGAGTTCTCCGAGTCAGGTGAAGGCTTCTCGAGGATTGTTGACTGAGTTGTACCTCAGAGATCGAAATCTCTGCCTGTAGGTCTTTCCGGAGATGTCATAATTTTTCTGGATTTTGCTTTTCACCAGATCATAGTTTTCTGACTGTGCAGTGTCCATACTGCTGTAGGCAAGTTGGGCTTTCCCTGTCAGGTAGGGTACCAGTCTGATTGTCCATTGCTGCTTTGGCCATTGGCAGGCTTTGGCAACTCTTTCAAAAGTTGTCAGGTATGCTGCAATATCAGCTGCGGGACACAACTTTTATTAATGGCTTTTAAGTTGCTTGCATTTTGTTGCTCGTCTGGATGTGTGCTGGATCCTCTACCTTTGATAGTTTGCAAGGCATCCATTTAACGCTGCTCCTGTTGCTGCATCTCTTCTCTCCTCTGTGCTTCTAAACATTGAATCTCTTTTTCTCTCTCTGCTTCTCAGTCTCTTTTTGTTGTATAGCCCACCATTTGGAAAAGTCCATCAGGTTTTTAGGTTCTGTCACTGCCTGTTCTTTTTCCATAACTTGTGCTGGCTGTACAATCTCAGGCTGGACTTCTGTCTCTGCTAGTTTGGTTGCCATTCTCCTGGTAACCACTCATGGACTTGTTGCTGTAGAATCCATACCTTTCTGTATGCTTCCCTGGTACTAAGTCCAGTACCCATGCACAAAACTCCAGTCTTAGGGTATGCACAGCGTAAATCCCACTTACTCTGACACCCTCGGTCATCGAGGCACAGGTCAGGAAGCATAGGAAAACCAGGAGCAGTTGTAGAATTCACCAAAAATATTTATTTACAGTAGCAGTAACATAAAAAAATAAACTTGTTCATAATAACTATGTACAGAGGCAAAATAAAATAGAGTTTTCCTTCCATCTCTGTGTCTCCTTTTGTCTCTTTTTTTTAGCAGTTGCAGCTCAGCTCTTATAAGCCCTTTCAACCCCCATCCTTCACAAGCATCCTGTTTTTGTAAATATCAGGCAGGAGCGGCTAGAACACTGTGTGCTTCTTGTGTCGAGACCCCCTTTTTTACAGCTTTTGCCAAAAGGCTTAAAAATTGAACTCAGGCAACCTCCTGAGTTCCCAATAGCTTTTTACAATCATCTCAAAATATAATTATATACATTTCAACAGTAACACTATATATTTTCTAAACAAAAGAGATCCCCAAATTAGTTTCATTTCCATACAATGATTTGCATATATTTTTATATAATAGATATGCAAGGGGAGAAAGGGATACAGCAAGGGAAAACTGAGAGACAGTCCAAGGCAAGGAATTGTGAGACAGTCGGGGTGATCAAATCCGAGGTCTCACAGGACAATTTGGTTGCACAACCAGACAGAGAAGAGACAGAAAAGGAAAGATCCTTGCATTTTAAACATTTTCTCTTAACTGGGACATGGTCCTATTCCACCCTGTCACAATGTTGTTAGTGTCCAAACCTAGGCTTGGACAGTTGGTGGTGTCTAGTACTCCACCTAATATCATATCATCCAATGGGAACCCCTTGAGCTTGTTTCCTCTTTTAAGTATCTGGAAGTCACCCTAACCCTTTACCCCTCTCTTATCTTCTCTGAGCATGCTGCATTCACTGTAAAACTTACTAACCAGAAACTGGGAATTGGCTGTAGGCTATAAGATTGTATTACTCTGGATGTAAGGCTTGCCATTGCAAGTAGTACAGTGCTCCCCCTTTTGGACTAATGTCCCCCCATCTACATGCAAACATCCTCCCTTAATCCATCCAGACTGAATGCACTTTATAATAACATCTGCAGTTTTGCATTAAAAGTCCATTACACCACTCATCACTGTTCTCTTCTAGAGAATGGCCCATGTCTGGGTCTCCCCACAAACTTTTTTTTTATTGATCATATACTATATTTCCATATATAAAATGTATCAGAAATATTTTTTTCCTTTTTGAATACAAATTCATATACATTTGATTATATATATATAAATAACCCCCCCAAAAAAGAGAGAAAACCCCTCACCGTTATAATACATTGTGCACAATTACCATAATCTTTTACACATTTCAATAATACAGATTTCATAACCTTATGCTTTAATACCTCATTCCCATACTTGTACCTGCTTGATCTTAATCAAACTAAGCAAGCTGTAAAATAAATTAATGTGGAAGTGCTTAGAGCTTCATGGCTTCAAACTTATTCTTGAAAGGTTGCTATATTTTCTCATATCTATTCATTTGTTTAATAGAGATATAATGTACCCGTTCCGAAGCATGTATATTTGAAATTGCATTTAACCAGTTTCTAAAATTAGGTGGATCTGAATCCTTCCATTTTAAGAGTATCTGTTTGTAGGCTTGGGTCAAGCTGACATTCACCAAGATTCGTTTGAATGATGCTAAAGTATTATATAGAAACCCGACTCTCAGTAACATCCATGTGGATTTCTTAACTAATGTAATATTTATAGCCTGTGAGATAAATGTTAGAATCGCTTCCCACCATTCAGCTAATTTGGGACATTGAATGAGCATATGCTCCAATGCTGCATTATCTGTCTGGCATCTGGGACAAGAAGAAGAGATAGTGGTATTAATTTTATTCAGAAAATGAGGAGTATAATATGTTCGATGCAGGATATTAAATAATAAATCTGTTGCATTCTGATAGATTTTAATCCCCATGCCTTAATATTAATTACGTTTTCCCATTCCTTTAATGAAATCTTTTTGTTCAGTTTCTCTTGCCACTTAGCCTTTAATGCACAAATACAACTTTTTCCTATAAATGATGGAAGAAGATTTATATAAATTTTTGAAATCAGTTTCAGTTGTACTGATTGACTAAATACATTTTCTAACTGATCTAATCTGGCGTTCTGTTTATTTACATTTTTATTAATAAAACTGCGTAATTGTAGGAAACAATAGAATTGAGAGTTGGGTATATCAAATCTTTTACTTAAAGCACCGAATTCCATCACCACCCCATTTTCTATACATTGCCCCATCTCCCTAAACCCCTTACCATACCATGACTTAAATATACAGTTATTCAGTGATGGAATAAAACTGATATTACAATATATGGGCGCATGCTCTGAAAATGAGTCTTGATGTCACCTATGCCCCAATACCTTATTCCATGCATAAACTGTAGTTCTTGTGGGGAATGCTAATTTCAGACCTGCCTTCCTAGTAGTTATATATAAGGCATGTTTAATACTATAACAAAGGGGTCTTGGCTAATTCAATAATAGTTGAATCGTCTTTATAACTTTCTTTAAACCACATGGTCATAATAGATAAACTGGCTGCTAAATAATACAATCTAAAAAATGTGGAAATGCCATTCCCCCTAAGTAATAGGGTACATTAGCTTCTCCAATTTTAATCTCGGTATTTTCCCTTTCCACAGAAATCTTTTGATCAACACCTGTAACTCCTTAAAGAAATTATCTGAAATAATTATAGGCAAAACTTGAAATAAATAAATTTTGGGAGGGTGGACATTTTAATTACATTGACCCTTCCCATCAATGTATATGGGAGGGTCTCCCAATGTTTCAATTGTCCCTTAACCTCCTCCATTAATGGATCAAAGTTTAACTTAAAAAGACACTGGAGCTTATCATCTAATTTAACAATTAAATATGTAGTTTGTGATACTTTCTTTATATCAAATTGTGGCGGTGGGGAAAAGGGATTAATATGACATGATGATTCTAAAATTTCTATCTTTAGCCAATTAACCTTGTAGCCAGAAATATGGCCAAACTGTTTTGTTAATTTAAGAATATATAAGAATGCTTTATTAAGATCTTTAACAAAGATCAACATGTCATCTGCATATAGGCCTATACATTGCTCCTGATTGCCTATAATTGGGCCTTGGACATCTGGTGATAATCTTAATGCATTTGCCAATGGCTCGATGGCCAATGCAAATATTAAAGGAGGTAGCGGACATCCTTGATGTGTGCCATGCTGTAAACATATATTCGGTGAAAGGACCCTATTTGTTTTGATCCTGGATACTATAGGGGAACCCGAGTATAGAATACTAATCCAACTGTAGAATTTGGGCCCAAATCCATATTTTTTAATTATCAAATTTATATATTGCCATTCTATTCAATCGAAAGTTTTTTCCACGTTGATAAATACTATTGACAGATCTGAATTCCGATAATAGTCCATTATATTCATTGTCCGATGTATATTAGATCTTATAGTTCTGCCTTTTATAAAGCCATTCTGATCAGGATGTATCAACTTTGGTAGTATTTCTCGAGTCTGGTAGCCAGGGCCTTAGTCAAAATCTTTGCATCCGAATTAAGCAAAGATATAGGTCTATATAACGCTGGATCATTTGGATTTTTGTCTTTTTTCAGGAATAGTGAAATAATAGCCTCCTTAACGGAGGAGGCCAGCAAGTTATAGCTCAACATATGATCAAACAATTTTTTAAGATATGGAGCCAAGTGTTGACTAAAGCTTTTATAAAAATCAGTAGATATCCCATCCAGTCCCGTTGTTTTTCCCCCTGGTAATTTAGAGATTGCGTTAATAATTTCTTCCATCAAAATGTCATGATCCATTTCTCCCATCTGTTGTTCTGACACAGTAGATCATATATTATTAGAAATAAATTCTACTTCGGTATCTAACAGACATGAGCTTTTTGTGGAATAAAAATTCTGATAATATTCAGATAAGATTCTATTGATTTTTTTGGGGTCTGTATAATTTTGTCCATTTATATCACAAATCTGTATTATAATATTCTTCTGACTTTCAGATTTTAATTGCCAAGCCATTATTTTTTGAATTTGTTCTCCAGTTGAATAATATTGGCTTCTAGTACCCAAAACTTGTTTCTCAACAATCTCTGCTGTTAAACTACTATATTCCTCTTTAACAGAGGCTAAGTGCTGAAAAACTTGCTGATTATTATGAGCCATAAGAGCGTGTTCTAATTACATGATTGTTTTTTCCAGCTCTCTCAGTTTGGCCCCCCTCTTTTTTTTCCGTGCTATTTAATATGAGGTCATTGAACCCTGTATGGATGCTTTAAAAGCTTCCCAAATCTTTATCATATTAGTGTCTGCTACTGTATTTATTACAAAAAAGAATTCTAATTCTTTTTTTATGAATTCAGTAAAT
The DNA here is from genome assembly GCA_016271365.2 of Neoceratodus forsteri. NCBI lineage: Eukaryota > Metazoa > Chordata > Ceratodontiformes > Ceratodontidae > Neoceratodus > Neoceratodus forsteri. Next base: position 1,335,703,512 of record CM057449.1, read on the forward strand.
TGCTTCTCTTTTAATAAAATAGGATCTAGTTTAAAAAAGGGAATATTTGTACTAATTGATATTGGTATAACAAATAAAATCGGAGTATGATCAGAAATTAATATGTTATAATATGTAGCCTCAGATGTCTGATATTCCAAACTCTGTGAAATAAGAAAAAAGTCTATATGCGAATACGATTGATGGGGGGGCTGAAAAAAAAAAGAATATTGTCATGTCAGCATATTTCTCTGACGCCATGGGTCAATTAGTCCATAATCCTTCATGAAATTTTTGATTTTTCTATCATCTGATGAAGGATTGTCTAAAATAACCCCTGATTTATCCATGTTAGGATTCAATACGACATTAAATTTCCCACTAATACTATAGGGGGATGCAAAATTGGCCATTTCCAAGAAAACATGATTAAAGAATTGTGGGGAGTTCTTGTTAGACTCATACAGATTAACAAGGGTGTAATTAGGTCGGCCTGGTGTTGCTGAGGGTTGAGGTGCTGGACGCCACACCAGCAACCCGGGTTCAGGAACGAGCCTGGGTCATTGGGGATCGGCCGGGGGAGAAGGATTGAGCATCCTAGTGACTGTTCTCCTTCTCCAGGGAGGACAGGATGGGGAAGCTGTGGCTTTGCCGGCTCCTGGTGGCAGCTGGGGGTTGTTGCAGGCAGGTGGCTCAAACAGTGGGTCGGCACGAGTGGTGTCTAATGCACTGTGTGTGGGAGTATGGACGGCGGCGCCATTGCACGCCTGTGCTGGGGGGAATAAGGTGTTACGTAAAAATACTCCTCAGCATGCAGGATGAGGGTCAGTCCAACAGTGCTGCGCTGCTGTGACATTGGATGCTCCTTCTGGACCAGACCCCCCCGGCTTCTGTGATGGTGGGGTACATACCCTCCCCCTTGCCTCCACCCCAACCTTATTTGTGTGGTAATGCTTGTTTTACCTTGATCATTAAGATCACTGATGCATTTTTCTTCATTAATGTTGCCAGAAGCCCACACAAAAAAAGAAAAAGAGATTTTCCAATGATAAATCACTTCCATCCCTTCCCCCCAACCCCTTTGAATACCATGTTCCGTTAATAGTTAGTCGGATCTCAGTGCTGTTCATCCCCCTCCTCCACGGTCCACTGACGAAAATGTTTTACAACTTTTCACCAACATCCTTTAGAAACAATAATATAGATCAGAAAACAAAAGGAGGGGAAAGAGAAAGGATGAAAAACACCCCTCCCTCCCCCTTCCCATCACCATACCCCCCACCCCCATCTCTCATTATTATATTGTCTTAGGCTGTTATTTATAATATTTCAGCAGTCTGCCAAGTCTGTGAGTTTAAATATTGTTCTGCATCCTTCGATTTGGGAAAGATATGATGTTTACCGTGCAGATAGAAGCGGATCCGTGCTGGGTATAAAAAGTGAAATCAGATCCCATGTTTGTTTAAGATTGTTTTAGTTTTTTCAAAAGATGTTCTGGCCTGAACTGTGGCTTGTGAAATGTCCAGATATGCCGAGAAACTAAATTGCTCTGCCTGTAAGCCCTTGTTCAGTCTTGCTTGCTTCAAGATTAGTGCTCTCCATCCTGGAAATAATGCAGTCTAATGAATATAGGTCTATTAGGACGGGTTGTAGAGGCAGTAGCTGCAGTGCCAAACCCCTGATGAGCTCTATCCAAAATGATACGTTCCTCTGGATATTTCTTGCCCACTGCTTCTGTAACCAGTTTTTAAAAAAATGGAAGTGCATCTCCCCGGCCTTCCTTCCCCTCTGAGACTCCTATTAATTTAATGTTTGCTCGACGTGATCTATCTTCAAGATCCGAAATTTTATTCTGTAGTTCCTTTAATTGTTTCTCTATTTGCAGTTGTTTATTTGAAACTGGATTAATTTTTTTCTTCTAAGACATTCATCCTGCTTTCAGCCTCATTTGTCCTAATAGTTAAGGAACCCAGTTGCATCTGAATTATTGCAAGAGTCCCAGATAACTCTGATTATAGCAGAAGTTAGTGTAGCAAAGCCATACTTCACTTCATTTTGAAACTGGCACAAGTTCTCTTCTGTTACCACGTTTAGGCCCTGGACCCATATTTCACTATCCTCCCCTTCACTATTTCCACATATTTCTGCTTCTGGTTGGATATTTGCCTCTTTCTTTTTATCAGCTCCTACCCCCGCTGACCTGTCTGTTTTATTTCCAAAGATAATACATTTTGAGGTTTTAACATTGTTGATTTTTCATTTCCTTCGCCGATTTCACTCACACTACTTATGCCGACTTGTTCAGTAGAGTTACTAGACTGCGAGCTCGATGCCATTTCCAACGAGTCCACTTTATCTGTTTCATCTGTTGTAGTATACCCGGGTTCTTCATTTTCAGGTGCTGGGATGTTCTCCATTGTGTTTGCCATGGGGAGTGCAGCAGGAGGGAGAGAGGCTTGCTGGAGAAAATGGTGCCCGAGAGGTAAAAAGTGCTCACTTTATGTTGCTGCAGTCTTGTTCTATTGTTCATTCCCTCTTTAGCTTTGCAGTTATTTTTACTTCCCATAACGGTTACTTCTGGATCTAACTCTTCTTTATCTCTTCAGTTTTTTTGGCGGTGTGTTTCTGGAGCCGTTGACTGATTTTCAGTGTCACTAGCTACCCGTCCAGACATACTTTACCATAACATTTGCACTACTCCCGCCGAGATAATTCCGTGTTAGTTGCAAACTTTAGTCAACCGAAACATGTTTCTGGGTTACCACAAGCGATTATTTGTTTTCAGGTATCCGAGAATGCTCAAGAAAAAGGTTTTCATTTTGTCTGGACCTTTAGAGTGAGGAGTAATAACACCACTGATCTTCACACCAGTGCCATTACAGGGCGTTCACACATGCACCGTACTCCGCCATATTGGGTCTCCCCACAAACTTGCAAGCAATACCTATTAGGCTGTCTCATAGACATAGCCTTGAGGTATAAGGAGCATTCCCTCTAATGTACCTACTGAATCCTAAACTGTGCCACCACAGCCTCAGGTCATCTTCTCTGCTGCTTATTGAAAATTGCTGTCGCCACTTGTATGGGACAAAAGGCTGTCTCTTTGGCCGCACCCTGTCACTGGAACAGCCTGCCTATCTCCCTCTGCCCTCTAGAAGCTAATTCCTTATTCATATCCCACTATAAAGTTGCCCTTCTGGTGGACTCAGCCTGCAAATTGTGTCAGTGGCTCAGTAGGTAGCACACTTGCCTCTGAGGCCGGGAGATCAGAGGGCTGTGGGTTCAGTTCCCACATCTGGCACTAAAGTTAATATCCCAGTACTGACACTGTAGTGCAGCATGAGAGAAGTGCTGCACTTCTGAGGTGCCGTCTTTTGGATGAGACGTTAAACCGAGGTCTTATCTGCCTGGATTGGTGGTAGTTCAGGTGGATGTCAAAGATCCCATGGCACTTATCGAAAAGAGTAGGGGAATTTTTATTGAGAAGAGGACTCCAGACAATCTACAAACCAATTACAGAAAAACAAAAAACATACAAAAATAAAGCAGAGAACATCATAACAGAAAAAAACAAATAATAAACAATCAACTCAACCATTTATCACAATTCACCCATAAAGAAGAACATTTCGCTTGACCATATAACTTCATATCAGAGTTATGAATTGTTTGCATAGTAGTAGTTACATTAGAAAAGAGTTCATCAAATGAAACAATACGCTGTTGAGTAGACCAAAAGTATCTAGATTGCCAAATATAAAAGTGAATAACAAAGAAAACTAATAATAAAGAGTCAGCAGGATACTTGGACCATTCATCCCTATTTGTACCGTACATTAGAATCTCATAAAAAATTGAAGAAAATAAAGGCTCTTTCCATTTAGTTGCCAACCAAACCCAAAAGGGCCTAATATAAGAACAATCCAAAAAGAGATGTTTCTGTGTCTCCAACATAGAGACACATTTCTCTCGCGTACACCATCTATCACAAAGTTGTTTGTGCTTATGTGTATTACCAACAAGTAATCTGCCATAAGAACTTAACCAAACACTATCCCATATAAAGGCCGGTAAACGTTTATGAGAGAGCAACATTAAAACTCTTTCTTGAGACTGGGGAGGACAATCAGGAAAAGTAAAGTATCTGAGAAATCTAGTAAAACAATAGAACTATACAATTGCTTCCTATTCAATGTTTCCAAATTAGAAACTGTAAGTTTCCATTTCGTCAATAGACAAAAAACCTCTTTACCATACTTAGGAAATCTGGGAAGCTTATTAAAATAGGATGATTTACCTTGCTTCCATAACGGTAAACCTAACAAAAACCATAACCTAACATAAGGAAACCAATTTTTCATACCAGGTCGTAAAAGAGGACTGAAATTATAAGAAAGAAAAATACTCAGAGAAAAAAAGCTACAGGGTGGACCATACCAACTCCGCCCTGTCGTACACTCCTATACGTGAAACCCCTTTTTATGGGATTCAGTCTACTCCCCCAAAAGGCTTGAAAAAATATACTATACACAGAAGTAAATAGAGACATTGGTGGAGGAAACACATAACTAATATACAAAAAAATCGGTAATAGTAATGTTTTAATAAGCAAAACACGTTTTCGTTTGGCTATTTGTTTACCCTTCCATCGTGCCACCACTGACTGAGCTAAACTCAATTTATGGAACCAATTTGTATACATCATGTCACCATCACTAAATTCTATCCCCAAAATGGTTATTGGATCTTTAGAAATGGGTATACCAGCAAGTGTGCCAGATTCAGGGATTGGAGAGGAACCAAAAGAGAAACCGTTACTTTTCCCATAATTAATCTTAGAACCCGAAGCCTTGGAAAACAAATCTAATGCAGTACTAATCGTAAGCTCTTCCGTAATCTCAGATAAACAAAAAACTAAGTCATCTGCATATGCTAGAATTTTTATAGGTAAGACATTCTCTACTAGACATACACCTGCTAGACCATTGTGAACACTAACCATACGGATAAATACATCAATAAAAAACACATATAATATCGGACTCAATGGACAGCCTTGCCTAGCCCCTCTCTGTACCACCAATGGAGTACCAAACCAACCATTAACATTCGGAATAAGATAAGCAGATTGATATAATAACTGTATCCATTCAATCAAACCCCTTGGTAACCCATAAGCATTCAATACAGAAAACAGAAATTTATGAGAAACTCGATCAAATGCTTTTTCTTGATCCAAACTAAGCAGATAACTGTTTAAACAACCCGACTGAGATGCTGAAAAAAGTTCCCATATTACCAATAAATTATCATTTTGGGTTCTACCCGGTATTGAACAGGTTTGATAAGGACTTATCACGGAATCCACTACCAGAGTTAGTCTACACAATAAAATTTTACTTAAGATTTTTAGATCTGCATTCAATAAACTTAACGTTCTCCAATTACGTAAGTCTGTTTTCAAACCTTTTTATAAAGTAATATAACAAAGCTTGATTCATTGAAGGGCTAACTGGACGAGGACAACATATTATTAAACAATTTAGTCAAAAGCGGGACTAAATCATCATGAAAAGACGATAGAATGTAACCCTAAAAGCCATCCGTTCAGGTGTAGAATCTACATTTAGTGAAAAAATGGCATTTTACTTTCGCCTAAAAATATCACACAACATCTGTTGGCTGTCTACAGCATCTAAGTGAGGTATTTTAAGCCATCAAAGTCCAGTATCTCACTCTGAACATTTTCATCTACATGATACAAATTGCTCAAATAACAGCCAACGACTTCCAGTAAAGCTGAAGGAGTCTTTAATAAGTCTCCTGAGTCAGTTGTTAATTCCGTAATGACACGTTTACCTACCCTATCTTTACAATCTTGAAAGGGGTCTAATGCACCCTTGTGTAATTTCAAACCAAACCTATGTTCATGGTCTAAAGATTTTGCTCTATCATATCTATACTCAAACATACGGTTTTTCACATTACTAATTTGAACACTGTAATCTAACCCTTCAGTTTCTGTTAAAGAAATTAATTTTTGCAACTGTGCTCTAAGACTTAAATACTCTAAATATTGTAAATTAATCTTAGATCGAGAATATGACTGGAAAAAGATTTTCCAATCCTTCTTAGTATCCTCCCACCAAGAAGCAGCATCATCATAAAAGTCAAGAACTGACATTCTTGCATACAATTCCGACTTCCAAGCTATTTTAATAGATTTATCAGTCAATAGGGAGGAGTTCAGTCTCCACAAATTCTTTTTTACAACGAGGAGCACCCTCCCATGACAAGCAGACTGTTAAAGACTTGTGATCTGAAAATTCCCAAACTCTTAAATTAACTTGAGTTACATGTAAAGGGACAGAAAGAAAAATGAAATCTATCCTGGTAGACAACGTATTTTTAAAAAACGTCTTACCACCCTCAGAATGAATGCTACAATAAGCATCCTTAAGTTGAGCAGTATCTAAAATTTGTATAAACTTTTGAGAGTCACAAAACAATTTAGACGTCTTCATACCTCTATCATTAACACTAAGAACACAATTAAAGTCACCAGCCCAGACAATTAAACGAGAAGTATACAAATAGGGATGAATGTCATTTAGAAGTGCAACTCTAAGTGCTTTGGTTTGTGGAGCATATATAGTAATTAAACAAAATCTTTCACCCTCAAAATTAATATCAAGTAGTAATGCACGTCCTGGACAAATGTCCACCATCCTAGACACTCTTAATGTCGGATTCGTAAATAACACCCCAACTCCATCACAAGGAGTTTCCCCATTCAACCAAAAGGACATTCCTGAAGACCAAAGATTACGAGCATGTTGCACTTCACAAATAGTTTTTAACCTCGTATCCTGGAGACAAATGACATCACTACTTAATTGTTGCAAACAGGACATAGTAGTAACCATCTTTTTGTGGCTTTTTATACTATTAACATTAATTGTGGTAATCGTTAAAGAAGCCATTATAATGTTAAGACAGAAAAAAATAAGCCAAGATTTATTACCCATGTAAATAAATATAATCAAGTAACTTTAGAAACTCGTCTTCACTGCGAGCGTCTAGGAAGACTTTCAACCTGTACTATTTCACCTTCGTCACCTTCCGAAAAATTGTCAGTAACCACTGAAGCTTTGGAAGAACGGTCTGATTCCTCACCATCAGAATCTTCCTTCGATCCCAAAACAGCAAAGCTGTTGCCTAGTTTCCATAACTCAGAAGTAATACCACTAGTAGAGGCCTTAGGTACCTGCTAAGTTGGAACCGGCTTCCCTGATCTGTGGCGTTTTTTTGCCGTTACTTTTTTAAAAGGAAGTACTTGTGACAAAGGAGGGGGCATCTCTGGATCATCCAACTTATCATTTAAAGGTAGATCAGGCTTAGTGGGTAAGGAAACATCAGAGGGAACCACCCCCAAGGGAGACTGGGTCATGGTGACCTGCATGTCCACCGATACAGAATCATCTAGACCTGTGTCTTCAACTGAATAAGATTCTACGCACGGGAATGATGACCAAGGGAGTGAGGAGACAATAGAAGGGGATTGTTTCGGAACCGAATCAGAATGTTGAGCACCCACGATCAACTCTTCATGTGAGGGACAATCATCCCTATTATGGGAAGCCCAAGGACATTTGGCATATCCATGGCCAGTCTGTTCACATAAATTACATTTAAATAAAGTTAGACACTTAGCGGCTAAATGACCAAATTCAAAACAATGAGAACAACGAGGAGTATCACAGGCAGTATTAAGATGAGTTCTTGAACCGCATTTAAAGCATGACTTTGGCTGTCCAACATAAAACAAGCAACCCCTATCCCTACCCAAAAAGAAACTATTTGGTAAATGCTGTGTACCATTATTAGAAGCAAACAATTTAACTCTTACTTTCCAACCCCCATTCCAAATTTGTTCACTATCTAGGATAGGTACTGGTTTTTCTAGAACTTCACACCTCCTGCGTAACCAAAAAAGAGTATCTTCTATATGTACCCCCTCATTACGAAACAAAATGGTAACCAACTTAACAGATGGTTTAGTAAGGGGTACTGCAAAAAAAGGTATCCAAAGAGGAGAATTCTTGACAACCTGAAATACTGTCCAAAAACGTTCCAGACCTGCCGGGGATTTGAAACTAATGTCATCATTAGAGTTACCCAAATGAATTAGAGCATAAATGTCTGTAGACACAAATTTCATGGAGCCTTTTAGCAAAACTTTTGCAATGTAGAGCCTATCAGGGAGTTCTTCTAAACCACCTTTATAAATTAATCGCACCGCATTCCTACGGGGAGCAGGCTCACCCTTATTAGAAAACAGGTCTGAGAGTTTAAATTGGGGGGGGATCCCCATCAGTCTGCACAGGATCCAAAACCGATGTTTTAGGAGGTACATTCATAGTGGAGACATGAGCAACAGGTATAGGAATTGTAGTAATAGAATCTGTGGAGAGAGCCTGTTTTGAAGAAACAGTTCCTGAGGTATTACTCTGTGAAGAACAAGAAGCCTCTGAGGCATTAGCAGGTGTATTATAACGCTGCACTGTGGTATCAGTTGGATCTGGTACCCAGTCACCAGATGGATTTTGCAGCCACCCTGCAGCTGCAATTGCTTTTTCAGGTGACCAACTTATGGTATCTGTGGAAGCCATAGAGGGTTTAGTATACTGAGCTGATGGCAAACATTCATTTGTATGGGACACATGGGAGACATGCTTTTCAATAGATTTCTCACTGTTTTGCAAAACATTTCCCACTTCCTTATAGTCTGCCCTTCCCCTCTCAGTTGAATCCAACGAGTCAGTTTCAGTAGAGCACCCTGCAATACTATCGTAGACATACCTAACCGTTTGATGGACCGTGGTGCAGCCGAAGGAGCTTTACTCCGGGAATCCGTCTCCCCCTCAGTCCGATTGCCCGTTACCGAATCAGGGTCCAAAAAACATGCTGGATTCGAAACCGGAGGCTGCAAACTTGATTCAGACTGCCTCCGAGGTGCAGACAAACCTGGTGAATCCTCAGAAACCCGGCCACTAGATCACGACCAGGAAGTACAGGCAGCCAGGCGCCAAACTGGAGAATCAGAACGCAATGCAGCAATTTCCTCACTAGTGATTCTTTACGCTATGCAGCTTTCAACTTCAGCAATCAATTTATTGAGCAAGCGATCCTTCTGCATAAGTGCATTAGTCGATTCCAGCGTTGCACAACACTTGTCAGGTATGTCAGAAGTCTTATTCAATAGCACTTCATTCGTGACAAAGAATTCCTTTGGCATAGAGGCGTCCTGCATACCGGTAACCAAACTCAAAGCTTCTGACTCTTCTGGTACAGGGGAGGAAGCCCACTCCCCTATCTCTGCCACCTCCATCCTCTCTGAAGTCTGAGTAGTAGTGGCCATCTTGCATCCGTCCACCAAAGGTTCCCCCTCCGAAGAGTAGGGGAATTTCCCTGGTGTCCTGGCCAATTTTCCCTCATTCACTAAAAATACCACCAACAGCTTAATCTGGTTCAAGGTCAGTTGGCATTCACCTGTAGCCCACCCCCCCCCAGGTCCTGCCTGAAAATAGGCAGGATTTGTCTAGTGCACTTACCCGGTCAACAAAAACAAACTAAATAAGTAAAATGCTTCCTCTGAGTACATTATTTGTAAGAAGGTTATTAACATTTGTTTATGAATTCCTGTCTCTCTCAATATCACTTCTCAGGATGATTCAATCTGTTGCATTGTTCTTGGTACATTTGTATTTTTTGTATCTACTGTATGTGTTTTTGTGTTTGTTTGCTTATTACATTTGCACCACGGTTAACATATGTGTATTTTGTTTCTACTACTGTTTCGTTTCCATCTTTATGGTCATGCCTCAAACTGTTCCTGGGACCAGTGCACCCAACTGGTGAACAAATATATCAAGCATTCAATCAAGCAAGCAATCAGTAAATAAATAGGTGAACGAACAAATAAATAAAAAGAAAATAAAGCAGCAATTTAAAATATCCACAGTTTGTCGTGGTGTGTACAGGAATGGTATATTCTACAGAGGGAATGGAGGAAAGGAATTATTATGTTTTATGGTGTCCGGAAACTGTCTAGTGTGGTGGGAGGGCTGGGAAAGTGAAAGATTCTTCTGGAGTCCTGCCTTGTTTGATATGCAGGATGAGTTGTGAGAAACAGGGGGAGAGATAAAGGGAAACTGATATATTTTGAATGCAGGAGCCGACTGATATACGCTGCAGGTTGCAAGGCTATCGGCAAGACCAAGATTTCCTTTTGGTCTTACCGGCAACATGGTGCCATCTGTTGTAGCATCTTTTTCAAAAGTGCTGGTGATCGGGGAGTGCTGTGGAGCCTCAGCAAGATGGCCACAAGTTTTTAGTGCGCCGTATATCGAACTCTGTTAAAAACAGATATATTGGGTAAATCTAGGAAAGTTTTATCACCAATCGCCCAATATCATTAGCGGATCTAATGTAGATCAAGATGCCGCACCCTCATAAAGAGAAAGGGTCAGGAAATGGAGCTGGAGCTAAAAATACATCGGGAGCTCTGACCACGCAAGTCGCACAGGCCCGCGACCTCGAGCATGGTAAGGGAACATCTGTCAAATCTGCAAACTTTGGGTGCCAAGTTAAATCTCCTCATAAATTAAGTGACAGGACTATCAAGCAGGTTCGATGCCTTGTCAACCAGAGTCACAGTAATTGAAAATAAAGTCAAATCGGTCACCCTTACCTCACTCAAAGCAAATAAGACTGTGGAAGCAGCGATGGGAGCAGTTGCTACTGTAATAAAAGAAAACACCCACTTAAGGTCCAGGTTGGAGACCTTAGAGAACCAAGCAAGGTCCCATAATTTGCGTCTCCTGGGGTTCATTTTGATTTTTATTGATTACACTGGAAAGTAATGTGAGCATTGCTGTCTGTTTACACAAGCATCCAGTCACATACAACAATCATGAGACATGACATAGGCTAAAACATTTACTAACAGCAAGGGTTAATACTATGGTACATAAAATCAGAATAATATGGACTAAAGGGCAAACCATGAGCTAGCCTTGGTGAATTAACAAATACAAGGTGACATGAAGCACTCAGTAAGGGTTTAACAATAATATAATATAATATAACAGTGGGAAACATAACATTTAAGTGCAACCTAAAAACTAGCCTAGGTGGATTAACCATACTACAAGTTCTAGAAAGAGAGGGTAAGTGCCAGAAGTGGATAACTAGAGAGTGGGGGAAAAAGAGTGCAGAAGGGGAGCCAGATTAGGGCTGCGAGCAGGTGTATGTGGGAGAAAAATGTCTCCTGATATTGTGTTTGAAGGCATTTGTGGAGGGACAGACTTTTAGTTCTGGAGGGGAGAGAGTTGAAGAGCTTGGGTCCCATAAAAGAGAGTGTTTTCTGGCCTTGAGTGGTCCGGCAGAAAGGAACAGTGAAAGAGCGAGTGGAGGACAGTCTAGTGGTCCTGGTGGTGGGGGCTGTCTGGAAGAGAGAGGTGAGGCAATCAGGGAGCAGTCCACGGGAGAGTTTGAAGAAGAAGATGGCCATCTTGCAGTTGAGGCGGGCCTCAAGGGAGGGCTGACTGGTGAGCTTATAAAGGTCACAGTGGTATGCGAATTTAGGGAGACCAGAAGCAAAGCAGATAGCATTCTGGAAGGAGCTTTGAAGTCTGAAGAAATTTTTGATGGAGAGGTGGGGGAGGGAGACAAGTGAACAATAGTCGAAGACAGGAAGGAGGAAGCTGGAGACTAAGAAGGATTTGGATTTCCTGTTAAAGTAATGCTTGGTTCTGTGGAGGATACTGAGGCGTTGGTGGGCTTTTTTGATTGTGAGGCAAGTGTGAACATCGAAATTGAGGTGGCTATCCAGGAGTAAGCCAAGGTACTTGAATTCACTGACTCTTTCAATGGAGTTACCATGGTTGTCATAGAGGGAGAGGTCAAAGCCAAGGGGTTTGCAGGGGCTGGAGAAAACCATAAACTTAGTTTTTTTGGAGTTGTGTACAAGACCTTTGGATGTGAACCAGGTGAGATGTCTGCTGAAATCGAACTGGAGTTTGTTAATGAGAGCGTTGGTGTTTTTGTCCTGACAGAAAAGGACTGCATCATCCGCATAGAGAATGAGTTTGGAGGTGGTGCAGATGTCAGGCAGGAAGTTAACAACCAGAGAGAAGAGGGTCCAGGATGGACCCTTGGAGGATGCCGTATTTGGTGGGGCAGGACTCAGAGAGGATACTGCCAACAATGGTGCATTGGGATTTTACCGGAAGGATGTGAGGGTGACCACATCATGATGTTTTTGCAAGACTGCTTTGTGCAGCAGTTGGGAGAGGAGGTGGCCCCCATAGTATAGCGCTTTCAGAAGGCCTCTTGGATCACCCCTAGAGGCCGCAGCGACAATCCAGAGGCTTCCAGAATGGTGGTGGTTGTAACAGATGAAGTGGGCTCTAGGGACCATCTGTTAGCACTTGCAAGGCAGAGAAAATCCCTTTTACATGATGGCCAGCAGATCAGGATGTTCCCCGATCTTGGATACGCCACCAGGCAAAAACGAAAAAAATTTGATGGGGCCAGAGTGCTGCTTCATGAGGCCGGAATTCCACATGGCCTGACTTTTCCTGCACGACTGCGGATTGCCCATCAGGGCAAAATCTGCATCTACATGAATCCCGCCGACGTCATGCGATGGTGCCAGAAGAATGTGCCCGGTCGACTATGAGACCGACATGAAGAGGATTCAGCCTCAGAGGAAGAACCTGTCTGAAAACTGACTGTTTTGCCTGTGTTGTATGGCCTTGTCAGGTATAGGGGAAAGGGGAATTAATGTTAGCACAGGGATGGTGTTGCTTTGATCTTGTATTTCCTGCTTAGCTGGACTGCATAAATCTTGGACTGCCCAGGAGCTTAAGTTCTGTTTCTCCCGACCTGAATTTCAAAATTGAGTTTAATAAAACGTGCACATTGGTAAATGTTACTTTGTTGGTCCCTCATGTAAAATGTCTGAATTTTGCTTCTATATTTAAGCGCCTTGTTCAATTTAAGGTAAGTGGGTACTTTTATAGCTTATATAACTTGCAGACGTGGTTTAAAGTCCCAGGATTTTCTCCTGGATAGTTATTAATTAAGATACTTACGGACTGTTTTTTAGAGCATTTGCTCTACAGTTTTGCACCATTTTAGTGCACCTACTAAGGTAAAGTATTGTGTATGTATATATTTAGACCCTCTGGTAGAGTCAGGAGCTGGAGACTTTTATGAATGACCATGTAAGCAATAAGATACGATGGGGTGTGCATTGGAGCAGTTCTAATGCAAAACTGAGGGAGACGTGGTGAGGCAAGCCACAGGTCAAGTGCGTCCAGTCCCCTAGCCATGCATTAGAACTGTCTAATGCACATCCCCAGAGTGGCTTATTGCGCTTATAAAATAGGCCTGTGTATTAGACACATCTAGACACATCTGTGTATTAGACACATCTAATGCACAGCTAACAACCAATCAGATTGCTTGAAATCCTTTGCCCGTTTTATAATACTTAATATAACACCATGCAGCTCATGGACTCCTTAACAGCATTTTTCATATAAACTGTGATTATTCTGAAGATTATTAGAATGGAACCCCCCATATGATGTATCTTTTAACATTTAATGGAATAAGACAAGTGTATTAAGAGGAGTTGCCCCCTCCTGGTTATTACAGTGTACTAATGTTATATTGAATGTTAGTGACTGTAACTGTATATTTGTTTCAAAATAATAAGCATAACGTTTAAAAATAAAAAAGTGCCAGCGATCACACTCTCTGTCGGTCAGGATGGAGAACGACAGAGCACCAGTGAGTCAAGTGAAGACTACAGGTCAGGAGAGACAGATAGAGGGATTATTTTGGTAATGTATTTATCTCTCTTCTATTTTTTTTTTTTTGTTTTGTTTGTTAAATATGCTTCTTTCTGGGGACTTTTGGAGCAGAACTGATGAAAGCAGGGCTACTCACTGTGTGGGGGGAGCAGCAACATTCCGTGTTTTTGGACGAGGTCAGTGGTGGCTGATGGAATCAGAGGTGGCTGTGGATTTCACTTTTATTAAAATATAAAAGACATGGCTGTAATGTCCTTTCAGCCAATGAGGATTGAGGACTGTCACTACCCATTTTATAAGTATTATTGTCACACACTTCAAATGAAAAGAGGTACATACTGCACATAACAATCAGAAAGTGCAGCTTGTATTGCATCTGTTAGTGAGGAGCATAGCAGATGGTTTAATACACTGCAAGCATTTAATTTTTTTTTTTCTTTGAGGTTAAAGGTGACCTGCAAATTTATTCCTGCAGCCCACTCCCATCCCACATACCTTTGTTAGTGGTGGTGGGAGTCCAGAGCTGCTTTCGGTAACGTTTTCTAATTAATCCTCTCATTTTAAAATCCTGCCAAAACTTTTCGGCGAATACGGACATGGCGACTGTGTCCTGATCGAGCGGGCGCATGTTTACCTGGGTATTCCACCCAGTTTTGTGACGTTGCAAACACCATAGCTCTCTGTGGAGCAGCAGGGAGGAGGTTTAAAGTGCTTATTTTATAACTTTTGCGGGGTCTTGATGCTTAAATGAGTATCTACAGTAATGGCCCGTTCCGGTGTTAATTAGAAAATGTTACCGAAAGCAGCCACGGACTCCCGCCGCCACCAACAAAGGTATGTGGGACGGGAGCAGGCAGCAGGATTAAACTGGTATACTTACGATTGCTGGAAACTGCAGATCCGACACATTACCCCAGTCAGCTTATCCCGAGACAGGATCTAACCCGACGCTACTACGCCCGACGCTATTGCTCCCAGCGGGGTAAGGTAGCGGATGTGTGACGGTATGCTGCCTTACCCCATGTGAGCTGGAAGGAAGGACCACCAAATGGGGTTGCTGGCCAAGCTGCCCCGGTGGTGTGGAGGGGAATACAACCGGTTGCTCAGCCAGCATACTGTGCATGACCCGGGTTCTTGTCTGGGTCACGTCATTTTACACACTGCATCACCACCACCCCGTAACTGTTTAGATTTTACTCTGGTCCTTCCCTCGGGTTTGGATATTTAAGTTACAGGGGGTGGGGAAATTAATCCCATAATTCCTACGTCGGGCATTTCAGTCATTCAGGACTGTGGATTTTGGGAGGGTTTATTTGGTATGCTGACGCTCGGCATACCGAGTCTCAGGATATCATAGTATATCCAATAAATTTGCAGGTCACCTTTAAGGCTAAAATAATGAAGTGCTCCCTAATTTCATTTTTGCTGGCTACTACTTGTACAACCTACAACCACTGAAATGCAGACAAGCAGGAACGGAACCAGACTGACTTGTACAGTGGTTCAGCTTTGTGTTTTGAGCATTTGCAACTTTTATTTTGCCCAGTTTACACAAACAATTAATCATAAAATCGATATCGCTGTGGACATCAGTGTTTTTTTTCTTACAGTGCCTATATTTCAGGCCAGAAGGAAGTGGTGACTAAGTCCAGGACAGTGTGAGATGGGCAGCCTGGTCTGAAACACTGCACATTAAAATTCCAGCCAGCAACAAAAATGTCAACAGCTTTCTCACAAATCATTGTGACAAGACACTCAAAATGAGCCACTGTAGATGGACTGGGCAGAGATGGGGTCTGGTCAGAAGTTCACTTGGGGGGTTATTACTGAGGTCCAAAGGCACAATGGCTTTAGAAACAGTGGTGTCATTTTCCAAACTGCCCTGAAAATAGATTTGAAAGAGTAAGTGGCTGTACAAAATCACCTAAAATAAAGTGTGACTGGGTGAAACACAGAAGCCTGCAGGAAAAGTTTCCAGCTTGGCAGCCTGTAAAGTAATTCTGCGTGGATTTCTGCTTATATTCATTTTATTTATTAACTAAGTCTACAGCTTAGTCTGTCTGTATGGCATATCTGTCTGAGTCACGATGACCTTACTGGACTACACCACAGGACAAGCAACTATGACACAGCAGTACAGGTTCCCAGACTGTCTTTGTAAATTACAATACCTTACTTTTTGATTACTGGGACTTGGAGGGGGGTTGTAAAGAGAAGGATTCATTTTTTGGGTAGCTTTAATTTTTTATTTATTTTTTGTCTGCTCACTGGCTCTGCTGCTAGCCCTCAAAAAACATCATGCTGATGGGCTATACAGTATTATGCATTCTGGAGCAGTGCAGCAAGTGGGTGAGGGTTGTGAATTCTGCTTCTTCCACTTCTCATTCCTGTTTGTACTATTTCTGAACAACTGGAAAGCCTGGGCCAACTGTGATTTTTTTTTTCAATTTTAAAAGTTTCAGCCGGTGCCAAAAACTTTCTAGACAGGCAGGCACCAAGTGATCTGGATAGTTATAGGCCTACTATAAGGGGCTATTAAAAAATGGGGATTTTCTACATTGGTTCTGTATAGTTGTGGAGGTTCCTAAAGTAAGATCTTCTTCGAGGATATCTCTTGCAGCATGTCACACATATAGTAACTTCCAGCTGCAGGCGTAGTTTCCAGCCATAGGATTTTTCCAGCAGTCGACCTGGGACCACCTACAATGACATCACATGTTGTGCCCTTTGATATATTAGCGTGGGTGGTCCCAGATGCTCCTCAGATCTTCTCCCACAACCACCTGCAAGGTACACGTCTTGTTTGGAGCTTAGTCTCAGTCAACGAAGAAATCAGAGGACCTTCATGAACTGTGTGTAAAGTGCTTAGGACCTACCCGTGATACTCGTGCCTGTGTCAGCGCTTTAACAAAGCTACCCAGCAACGAAGACTGAAGCATCTGAGGGAGCACCTTATGGTGCAAAAAGTTGCCATCCTAGAGTGGGAGCATCAATCTAAGACACCCTGTATGTCTTTGTTGTCGACTTCAGGTTCCCATCATTCTAGCCGGGAATGTTTGTCGACGGATAAGGATGACAAAAAGGATAAACTTTAACACTCTAGTAAGAGTAAACATTCTTCTCACATCTCCTCTCTGTTGACGTCTTTGTAAACTACTAGAGTTCCTCAGGCTATTCTTAACACTAGAGCAGTTTTATCTGCTGCTTCAGAGGCTATGGCTCTTTTGTCTTCTCCTCCATCGATGACGCCTGGCCCCTCGGTTTCCACCGGCTCGTTGACAGTGTCTTTGTTAATGAGTCCTCAGGGTGCTCTAAAGTTGCAGATTCCACCACTGCCACCTCCATTAAGAGGGTCTCTGTATAACTCCCTGCATGTTTCCATTTGACGATCGATGGCAGTAAACCTTGGGGAAGGACACTATGTCCTAGGTTCTTGTGGTGGTTCGTTTGCATTTTTTTCCATCGACGACCAGTAACACACATTTTCCTCCCTTGTCAACTGGATGTTTGGTGCCACAACCTGCACCAATTTCTTCTATTATTCCGATAGGGTCTACTCATTACCCCAGTGAGCACAAAAGCCCCTCAATGGCTATGGTAGATGTTCATGCATTAGTCAATACAATTCTAGATTTGACTAAAAAGAATATTCCCCCTCCCAAGGGAGTTACTTCTGTACTTATTTCAGTACCTTCTAAGCACTCTTCTTTTTCCAGAACTACGAGTGCTTCTCCAGCTTCTTTGGATCCCTCCCAGAATATAGAAAAGGAGGATCCATTATTACAGGAGTGGGAACAAGAGGACCAGGAAGAAGAAATGGGACAAAAAAATACTTCTCCTCTTCCAGCCTCCTCTGTCTCCTCAGTAGCTGAGGAGCCTACACCACATCTTCCCTGTTCCTCTTCAGATTATCCTAGTTTTTCAGATATAATGCAGCATCTCCAAAAGACATTTGGGTTCCAGGAGCCTACATAAGATGTAGGTGTAAATTTGCTAGCTATTTAGGCTTACCAAAATTCCCTTTGCTGGTTATTCCTCCATTACTGGAGGCATATGAAGATGCTATTTTTGCAGTATGGCAACAGCCATTTACTATACCTTCGACACCGAGAAAGGCCGATAGAATATAATAAGCCCCAGTGGAACATCCGTATTTTACATCTCCACCACAAGCTGATTCAGTGCTGATTAATGCTGCCCATAACAGGTCAGTTAGGCCAAAATATCTTAGTGTCCAACCCCCTGATAAGGAATCCCGGAAGCTTGATGCCATGGAGAAGCGTTTGTTTTCCTCCTCCAAAGTGACGCTCAGGATTCTTAATTATATGGAGCATCTACTCAAGTATTAGAAGGAGTTGTGGAAAGCCACACAAGCTTCAGTCCAAACTCTTCCAGACACTGCTCCCAAGGAAGAGCGTACCAATACTAAAAAAGACTCCCTCGGTAGTTGGTCGCCATCTGTTAAGGGGCACCTATGATGCTGTTGAGACTAAGGCTCGGGCTTCTACCACTGAGATTTACCTTAGAAGGCATTCTTGGCTTACAATCTCTGGCTTCACTCCTGATGTCCAGCACTCTATTTTGAATACATCCTTCAAGGGTCAGCAGCTGTTTGGACCCCAGACTCAGGACATCTTGATGTCCCTTCAAACTTCAGTCCATACTCTGAAGTCTGTGCACTCCCTTTGCCACAGCCAACCTAAACCCTACTATAAAAATAATTTTCGTCAGCCTACCAATAGGCAAAGACCAAACACCACCAGGTGATCAAATAAGCATAACGCTACAGACTCCTTACCAGGACCTACTCCAGCCCCAAAAACATCTCATTCCAACCCATCATTCCCCAACAAGGACATCCTACAGCCTGAAGGTCCCCCAAGTCCGTGGTGATAGGACTCCAACCCACAGAGGTAGGGGGAAGATTTTCCCTGTATGTACAGAGTTGGCAAATCATAATGACAGATGCATGGGTACTCCAGTTGGTTCAGTCAGGCCACACTACACTTGACAGCGGTAACTCCCGATATGCCTCCAGGACCTTCCTACTACCATACCGATCACAAGGAAGTACTGACAGCAGAGCTTCAAGCACTTTTGTTCAAGAAAGTGATAGAACTAGTCCTCCTTCATCAGCAGGGCCGAGGGTTCGACTTCCACTTCTTTCTGGTCCCAAAATGAACGGGAGATCTAAGACCCATTCTAGCTCTCAGAAAGTTCAATATGTTCATAGAATACAAAAAGTTAAGGATGGTCACTCTTCAACTGCTCATGTCCCTACTAAACAAGGGAGACTGTCTCTGCTCGCTAAACATGAATGATTCACCCTACCCACAGAAGATATCTACGCTTCTGTTTCCAAAACTGCCATTACCAGTTCAGGGCTGTACCTTTCAGGTTGGCTTCAGCCTCCAGGATATTCACAAAGTACCTTGCGGTGGTGGCGGCAGCTCTAAGGAGAGCAGGTCACTAGATCTTTCCTTACCTGGATGATTAGCTGCTCAAGGCCTCATCAAAACATCAGTTGGCAATAATCTTTTCCCAAACACTCCAGATGTTTGCATCTTTGGGGATGACAGTCAGTGTGCCAAAATCCAAGATGGATTACATTCAGCGCTTCCAGTACATTGGGGCTGTACTGGACACTTCAGTTGGCCTAGCCTTCCTGCCACGCAGTCGGGCAGAAAAACTAATCAATCTAGCAACTCAGATATGCGAAAACCAGTACACCTCAGCAAGAGAATATTTGAGGTTACTTAGGACACATGGCAGTGGCCATCCCAACAGCCCCGCATGCCCGGTTACACATGCGGATATTACAGTGGACCCTGAGGGTGCAGTAAGGCATAAAAACAAATGAATTAGAGGTGGAAGTTATGGTCCTGGCTCCTGTTGTCCATCTCCTTCAGTGGTAGAGAAACATGGATAACCTGTTGAGGGGCATCCCATTTCAATCACCAACCCTCATCAACACACATTTACTACCAATGCCTCCTCCCATGGCTGGGGAGCTCACCTAGAGCATCTGCAGACCCAGGGGGTATGGAGCCAAGAAGAAACTCATCTCCACATCAATATTCTGGAGATGAGAGCAGTTCTTTACACATCACAGGCATTCCCGAATCTCCTGCCAGAGGGTTGCCTTCAGATTTAAACAGACAACTGTACAGTAGTCCATTATCTGAACAAGCAAGGGGGACCCATTTCTCCCCTTATGCAGAGAGGCAATGAAAGTGTGGTACTGGGCGATCCAACATGGGTTACACCTGATCGAGGTACATGTCCCGGGCAACAAGAATACCCTAGCAGATGCCCTCAGCTGATTCAAGACTTGAACGCATGAATGGGAGATCTTTCAAGAAGTGGTCAAAGACCTCTTCATTCAGTGGGATCAGACCAAACTAGATCTCTTTGCCTCTCCGCTCAATGCCAAACTGCCACACTGCTGCTTGCTAGAGCCAGGTCCTGGAACTGTATGACTACACTCGTTATCTCTTTCCTAGACAGGAAAATTTCTTTACACATTTTCTCCATTCCCTCTCATTCAGAGGGTTCTACTCAAACTGATCCAAGACCAGGCCACAATCATTCTAATATCGCCTCTATGGCCAAGACAGGTTTGGTTTCCACTGTTACCTCAATTGTCTGTCCAGGAACCTCTACCTCTTCCCATTTGCCCACCCTCCTCACTCAAGCTCAGGGAACTCTTCTCCATCCCAGTCTTTGCTCCCTGCATCTACATGCTTGGCTCCTGAGGACATAGTTCTTTCCAGGTTCCAAGTCTCGCTCAAGTAGTGGAGGTGTTAAGGGCAGCTCGTAAACCTTTCACTAGGGCAAACTGTTCCATGAAGTGGAAGCATTTTGCTGCATGAGCAGCACACTAAGGGATGGATCCTTACACCTGTTCACCACAGCCTATCCTAGATTACTTACTCTCCCTCTCAGATATGGGACTGAAGTACTCATCGGTGAAAGTGCGCCTGTCAGCAGTTTCTGCTTTTCACATCCCAGTGGATGACTGACCCTTGACTTAATTGGAGGTTATGAAAACCTTCTTGAGGGGCATTCTCCACGTCAAACCTCCAGTGTGGAGCCCCTACCTCCATGGGACCTAATTTTGTCCAAGAATAACCCACGCTGACCTCCTTTGAACCAGCGGCTACATGTGTGCTAAGGTATCTTTCCTGTAAAGCTCTATTTTTGGTGGCGATTACGTCAGCTAGATGTGTATTGGAATTACAAGCCCTTATGTATAAGGAACCTTACTTAAATTTTAATAAAGATAGAGTGTCATTGAGAATGAATCCTAATTTTCTTCCGAAGGTGGTTTCAGAGTTCACTTTGACTCAGTCTAGCCACCTACCTGTCTACTATGCGGAGGCTGCTAATCCAGGGGAAGCATTGCTCCACACATTAGATGTACACAGAATTCTGCGATACTATCCACACTGTACAAAAGAAAAACACAAGACAGCACAACTTTTTGTTTTCTTTGCCCCTGGCAAAAAGGGCAGTTCTGTTTCTAAGCAGTGCTTGTCCACATAGTTGGCCAACTGCATTACTTTTTGTGATAAAAAATATTATAAACAACTCCCAGGTGTTGTAAAGCCTCACTCCACACGTGGGATGGCAGCCTCAGCAGCATGCTTTAGAGGCATTTCAGCAGCAGAAATGTGTGAGGCAGCAACCTGGTCAAAGGTTAATACCTTCACAAAACAGTACAGTTTGGATATTGCGTCTAAAAGAAGGACCAATTTTGGTAGTGCAGTCCTGCAAGAACTGTTCTCCTAAGGTATTGTTGCACTCTCCACTGCTCTTTTTTTCCTCCCAGCTGCTGGGGATTCATTCCTATATGTGTGACCTGCTCTAAGAGATATCCTCGAAGAAGATAGTACAGTTGCATACTTACTGTAACAGTAGATTTTTGAGAGAATCTCTTGCAGCAGGTCACGCTACCCATCCCTCTATCCCCTTACTTCCTGCTTTAGGAGGGAGATTTGCTCTGGCTCTCTGAACCACAACAGGGTTCTCCCACTTTCTTCTTGGTTCCCCTCAGAGGCATCTTATGTTACACTAGCCATATACGTCGCTGATAGGGAAAAGAACCGAGGAGCATCTGGGACCGCCCACCCTTATATATCCCAGGACATGACACTTGATGTCATTGTGGGCAGTCCCAGGTTGACTGCTAGAAAAGTCCTCCAGCTGGAAACTACGCCTACGGCTGGAAGTTCTTATATGTGTGACCTGCTGCAAGAGATTCTGTCAAAGATCTCCTGTTACGGTAAGTACATAATTGTTCTTTTTGTACTCAGGTTGTCTCGAGTGATTTTATTTTTGGAAATCATCAGAAGATATTAGTGGGTGTTCTGTTCAAGAAAAACAAATGCGTACTTTTCTAGTTTATTGAATGGGTCTACCTCCCCTATCCCATTTTTCCCTGAAATTTTAGTCTTCGGGGCAGAGTCATGCTGAATAAGGAAATACATATTTAATTCCATAGGTCGTCATGCGTATACAGTCTGGAAGGACACATCCCCCCCAAATTTCCTAGCCCAGTATTGTTATTTAGGCTGATGAAGGACTGTAAAAATGTAATTTTAGTGCCCTTTCTTGTTTTATTTTAATTGCCCCCCCCCCCAAAGAAAGTATCTTGACATGATGGCCCTGAATAGCTGTAGAGTGCTTAGTTACTTCTGCAGTTATGCCACACTGTATATCCCGATTAAAGTCAATTGACAGAAGTTTTGAAAAAGTGATATTAAGGCTTTTTAGGTGCAATGGAGAATCTGTCCAATGTTGGTGTTTTTTCACATACAGCTTTTCCCGTGTTTTACAAGCTAGCAGGCTCTCAGCAAGATATACTTTATTTTGTACTATTTTTAAAATACTGGAATACAGATTTTATGTGTAAGACTATAAATTACATGGTAACATAGAAACATTGAATCTAATGGCAGATAAGGGCCGCTTGGCCCTCCCAGTATGCCCATTTTTCCTTCCTACATTCTTACCGGAGAACCTACTTGATCTATAACTCTTTCTCCTCCCTCCCCCTTCCTTTCCTCTAGAATTCCCTTATGCCTATCCCATGCATTTTTTAACCCCACCACCTCTGCTGTAAGGCTGTTCCAGGAATCCACCACTCTAGGTTACTAGATTGACAAGACATGAGAAGGCAGAAGCCCATTGAGGATGTTTCCCACATCTGTGTGGGCATATTAGCTATGTTCCATTTCCCAATTAAGATGCTTATCAAGTCTAGCTTTAAAGTTGTTAAATTTTGTAGGTTCTACTACATGCTGTGGAAGCAAGTTTCATAGCTTTGCCACTCCTATGGTAAAATAGTTATCCTTCTTTGGGATATTTACTCTTGGGATGATTAATTGATGTTTAAGACTTCTTAAGTTAGCATTCCGCAAAGCAAACTCTAGCCCACATTGAGCTGTCAAAACTGGGTTTTGAAGTATCCTGTAAAGCTGTAGGAGGTCACCCCTTCTCCTTCTTTCATCAAGTCTTACCAGGCCTGTTTTTAACAATCTGTCACTGTAAGGGAGGTCAAAATGAGAGAAGCTGCTCCAGTATTAGTCATGCTGCATTAAAGTAAAATGTGTAAACCGCAGAAAATAAGAGCACCCACCACCAAGCTACATAAAATGAAAATTTATTGCCACAAATTGTAAAGGGGACTTCGTGACCTCGATCGGGTTTCACACCGGTGGTCGGTGCTCTTATTTTCTGTGGATTACACTGTAAGGGAGGTGCCCGAGGTTGGGGATTAGTTTAGTTACTCTACGCTAGTTTTACTCAACAAGGTTTATGTCTTTTTTAAGGTAGGGATTCTAAAAAGGGGAGCAGAAGTCTAGATGAGGCCTAATCTAGGTTCTGTAAAGGAGGATGATACAATGTTCACTCTTTCTATGAAAAAGTACTTCTTCACATCGCTCCTGACTCTATCCCCTTACAGCTTCATATCTTGTCTCCTTGTTCTTGAGTACCTTTTTTTCTGAAAAAAATGCTTCCCTCCTGTACTTTATTTACCCCTGTGAGGTATTTAAAGCTCTCTGTCATATCCCCACTGTCCCTCCTCTCTTCCAGGGTGTACATGCTGAGGTCCTTTAGTCTCTCCTCATAGGGCTTTTGAAGCAGATCCTGCACCATTTTAGTTGCCCTCATCTGGACTGCCTCCACTCTGTCTATGTCCTTATGAAAATGTGGTCTCCACAGCTGGACATAATACTTAAGGTGGGGTCTTACTAGCGATCTGTACAGGGGTTACACCATCTCCCTTTTTCTGCTGTCGATACCCCATCCTATGTATCCCAGCATCCCACCAGCCCTCCCGACTGCCTTGTCGCACTGCCTGGCCAACTTTAGGTCATCCAATATGATTACCCCTTGGTCTTTTCCTGCTTGGTTGTTGTCAGTACCACTCCACCCATTGTGTACTCGGCTCCTGGATTTCTCTTCCCCAAGTGCATTATTTTACAATTTTTCACATTGAAACCCAGCTACCATACATTTGACCACTCCTCTAGTTTCTTAGGTCTCTGCTCATTCTTTCCACTACCACCCCTGAGTGTCCACCCTGTTGCAGATCTTGGTGTCATCTGCAAAGAGGCAAACCTTCCCTTCCCTTCCAACTCCACTAAAATGTCACTTATAAAGACATTAAAGAAGACCAGTCCTAGCACTAATCCCTGAGGTACCCTGCTAGTCACCCTCCCTCCCTTCCCCAGAGTGAACTACGTTTACCACCACCCTCTGTCTTCTATCCCCTAACCAATTTCTTATCCAGTTGGCCACCTTTTTACCCATTGTTAAGATACCTAGCTTGCTAACTAGTCTCCTGTTTGGAATGGTATCAAAAGCCTTACTGAAATCCAGGTAGGCCATATCCACCGCTCCTCCCTGATCTAATTCCTTAGTCACTCAGTCAAAAAAATCTATGAGGTTTGTCTGACATAGCCTCCTTACTGAGGATACATGCTGCCTTGGGTCCTGTAACCTGCTGGATTCAAGATATTCCACAGTCCTTTCCTTAAGTAGTGTTTCCATCAATTTTCCCACCACTGACATCAGGCTGATTGGCCTATAATTTCCAGCCTCTTCCTAGCTACCACTTTTGTGAAGTGTGACTATATCTGCCTTCCTTCAGTCCTCCAGAACCACCCCAGTTTCCAGTGATCTGTTAAATAGGACTGTTAGAAGTGCGGCCAGTACCTCTCTGAGCTCCCTCAACACCTGTGGATGCACCCTATCTGGCCCTATTGCTTTGTCCACCTTCAGATTTGCAAGTGCCTTCAGGACTCTCTCCACTGAAAAAGAACTAGTGTCCACCCTTCCCCCCCATTCAAAGCTTCAGTTACTGTTTTGTAGTCTCTCCTCTTCCCCTCCCTCTGTGAATAGTGAGCAGAACTATTTATTCAAGTTATCTGCCTTTTCTTGGTCCTCCTCTATACAGTCCCCGCCCGCTCCCTTTTTAACCTTACTGTCCCTCCCTTACATAAAACATAGAAATTGTCGGCAGATAAGGACCGCTAGGCCCATCCAGTCTGCCCACAGGCCATATACATTGTATGTTGCCACTGACCCTATGTGATCAATGCCTTTTCATCACTCCTTCCCCTCTCAAGCTTCCCTTGTGCCTGTCCCATGCATGCTTAAACCCCTCCACAGTGTTTGCCCCCACTACCTCCTGTGGCAGACTATTCCAAGCGTTGACTACCCTTTCTATATAGAAAAACTTCCTCACATTGCCTCTTAATCTATCCCCTTCCAATTTTATATTGTGCCCGTTGTTCTAGTACTTTTTTTACATTAGAAAAGGTCCCCACCAGCACCTTGTTTATGCCCTTGAGGTACTTGAAAGTTTCCATCATTTCCCATCGCTCTCTCCTCTCCTCCAGTGAGTACATATTGAGGTCCCTTAGTCTCTCCTCATATGTTTTGTGGTGCAAGCCCTGCAACATCTTTGTTGCCCTTCTCTGGATAATCTAAACCTTATCTATGTCCTTGCGCAGGTGTGGCCTTCAGAACTTCACGCAGTACTCCAGGTGAGGCCTTACCAATGTTTTAATGTTTTATACAATGGCATCACCATCGCCCACCTCCTGCTAGTGGTACCCCTGCCTATGCACCCCAACATGCCACTGGCCCTCCTTACCACCTTTGTGCACTGATTTTATCCCTTAAGGTCATCAGAGATGATAACCCCTAGGTACCTTTCCTCTTTGGCGACAGTCATCTCCCCCCCCCAACCTGTAGCTCTCCCCAGGGTTCCCTCTACCCAGGTGCATTATTTTGTACATCTTTGCATTGAACCTCAGTTGCCACATCATCCAACCATCTTTCAAGCTTCTCCAGGCCCCTCTTAATTTTCTATGCCCCTTCTGGAGTATCCACCCTGTTGCAGATCTTGATGTCATCTGCAAACGTGCAGACCTTTCTTTCCAGCCCCTCTGCAGTATCACTAATGAAGACATTGAACGGGACTGGTCCTAGTACTGATCCCTGTGGTACCTCGCTGGTCATCCCTTTCTCCCCAGATTGTACCCCATTTACCACTACCCTCTGTCTCCTGTCTGTTAATCAGTCCCTAGCCCAGTTCACCATCTTGTCTCCCATGCCCAGACTACCCATCTTGTTAATCAGCCTTCTATGTGGTCTTCCTCTTCTCGCTTACATATCAGAAAAATGTCTTATCCCCTTTTGATACCAACTAGGCTGTTCTCTCTTTGGTGTGCGCCTTTGTACTCCTTACTGCTTTCCCTGCTTCCCATGATACCCCTTCCCATCTTCCTTCCTCTGTGTCTTCTTGTATCGTCTCAATGCAACCCTTTTAGCCTTTACTTTTTCCACCACCTCTTTTGAGAACTGTAAGCAGTCTCTTTTTCATCTTACTTTTGCTTACTTGCTTGATGCAGATATTAGTTGTCTTTACTATATCCCCTTTTAGCTTGCCCCTCAGTTCCTCAATCACACAGGTCATCCACCCACCCCACCCCAGTCAGCTCTGAGGCATTCGCCCACCCTTATTAAATCTGCCCATCTGAAGTCCAGGACCCTCGCCTGTGTGTGGCTCTATTTCATGGCTGTCCTTTTATTGAACCACACCATACAATGATCACTGGTCCCCAGGTGTACAGTATTTAAAAATACCTGTTTTAATAGGGAAAAATCTGAGAACTCTCTGTGAAAGGTAGTCTTTAAAGCATAACCTATCTTTATTTCTTGTGTAGGTGGATCTGCTGAATACTGGAATTAAGCAAGTTTGTGCTTCGCCAAGCTTGTAAAGGAATGATCAAGGGTTTAGTTTAGCTGTGTGAACCTCCACTGGAAACAAGCTCCAGCTTAGTGTGCCTTTCCTGGTTAAACAATAAACAATTTACTGAGGAAAGTCCTCGTATGCCATGTACAACCCGTAGGAAAATCTTTAAACATGTTTAAGAACTGTAGTACAAATAGAATAAACAAGACAGTGAAACTAAACTGGTGTGTTCTGTATGTCTGCTTAACAATACGTTCAAACTGTCTCACACAAATCAGATAGAAATTACACGTCCTAGACAAGCATGTTTCATTAGCTCAATAGTTGCTCAAACACTGCAAGGTTTTCCATTTCTTTCCTAAAATGGAAAAAATGTAATCACCTCCTGCAGCCTCAATAGGGCTGTTTAATTGCTTCTATACTCTGAATCCTTAAAACATTATTAAGCCATTGTGTCTCAGAACAATGCTGTCAGCCAAAATTAAAACTTTATCTGCAGCTGCTATTACTATAAAAAGCAAGTATGTTTTTATGAGATATGCAGGTTTCTCCAGGTGGCAGCCCTAGGATTAAGTTTGCAGAGGCAAGACCGAAGGGAATATTCAACATATTTTTTTATAGCCTCACCTCCCTTGGACCAGAAAGCCCCTATCTTTGGACAGCCCCAAAATACAGTGGCTTCAGAAAGTATTCACCCCCCTTGGATCTTGTCACATTTTGTTGTGTTACTACCAGAATTTTTTATGCATTGAAATGATTTTTCCCCCTTAATTCACACAGTATACTCAACAATTTAAAGGGCCAAAAATATTTTTATTGTGTAACAAAAATTTATGAAACATTAAAAACTGAAATATCTTTTTAACTTAAGTATTCACCCCCTGAGTCAATACTTTGTAGAAGCGCCTTTGGCAGCAATTACAGCTTTGAGTCTTCTTGGGTATGTCTGTATCAGCTTTGCACATCTGGATTTGGGGATTTTAGCCCATTCTTCCTTGTAGATTTGCTCAAGCTCTGTCAAGTTGGATGGGGAGCGTCGGTGAACCGCAATCTTTAAGTCTTTCCACAGATTCTCAATGGGATTCAAGTCTGGGCTTTGGCTGAGCCACTCAAGGACATTCACCTTCTTGTTCTGAAGCCACTCCAGTGTTGCTTTGGCTGTATGCTTGGGGTCATTGTCCTGTTGGAACGTAAATCTTCACCCCAGTCCAAGGTCTATTGCAGACTGATGCAGGTTCTTCTCAAGGATGTGCCTGTATTTGGCTCCATTCATTGTTCCCTCTATCCCGACAAGTGCCCCAGTCCCTGCCACTGAAAAGCATCCCCATAACATGATGCTGCCACCACCATGCTTCATGGTGGGGATGGTGTTACACAGGGGATGAGCTGTGCTTGGTTTGCGCCAGGCATAGCGCTTTGCATTCAGGTGCCAAAGAGTTAAATTTTTGTTTCATCAGACCAGAGAATCTTTTGCCACATGGTCTCAGAGTCTGCCACGTGCCTTCTTGCAAACTCCAGGCATGCTGTTATGTGGCCTTTTCTCAGGAGTGGCTTCCGTCTAGCCACTCTTCCATAGAGGCTACATCTGTGAAGTGCTGCAGAGATTGTTGTCCTCTGGACAGGTTCTCCCATCTTAGCCATGGAACTCTGTAGTTCTGTCAGGGTGGTCATTGGTTTCTTGGTCACTTCCCTGACCAAGGTCCTTCTTGCTCGGTTGCTCAGTTTGGGAGGACGGCCTGCTCTAGGAAGAGTTTGGGTGGTTCCATAATCTTTCCATTTCCTAATGATGGACTTGACTGTGCTCCTGGGAACTTTCAACACCCTAGAAATGTTTTTATACCCCTCCCCAGATCTATGCCTCCTCACAATTCTATCACGGAGTTCTACGGACAGCTCCTTGGTCTTCATAGTAGAGTTTCTGCTCTGATGTGCACTGTCAACAGTGGAACCTTATATAGACAGGTGTATTTCCTCTGAAATCATGTCAACCATTTGAACTGACCACAAGTGGACTCCATTCAAGTTTTAGAGTGATCTCACAAGGAAATTGGATGCACCTGAGCTCAATTTGGAGTGTCATAGCAAAGGGGTGAATACTTATCAAATCAAGACATTTCAGGTTTTTATTTTAAATTACGTGTACAAAGATTTCCAGAAGTTTCATTCCACTCTGACATTACAGAATAATTTGTGTAGATATGTGACAATAAAATCCCATATAAATGTATTTTAATTTGAGTTTGCAATATCACAAAATGTGACAAAATCCAAGGGGGGTTGAATACTTTCTGAAGGCACTGTATATGATATTGTGTCCCTTGCCCACACACCCTCCAGCAATAGTCTGAGGCATTAGTGCCATAATGTTCAGACACTACTGGAGTAACAAAGAACCTGGAACCTATCTTCCACCAGAATTCTATCTGGGATAAGGAGACTGATTTTGTGTATCCCCTGCCAAATGTTTTTCCAGTCCTTCGGGGTCAATTTAATATTGGTCCCCACAGCCACTTTAGTTTGAGTTTCTTCTATAGCCATTTTACCCTGCCGCCTAAGAGTAAAGGGTATGGCTTGTGAGACAAAGTCCTTCTGGTCCAAGAACTGTGTTTGTTCCACAAGAAAGGCACTCTGGCAGGAAGATTCACCGTAAGAGCAGCAATTCCTGGGCCTCTAAATATAAAAATCTGTACATTGTAAATAGTTGTGAAAATCTCTTTGATATAGTCCAGACTCTTGTTGGCATATCAGAAAACTTGTAAGTTGTACATCCACTGATAGAAACTGAGTTAGATATACCAGCCTCTTTCTCTGCCAGATTTGAAACCAGGTGTGTGCCGTTGGGCTGGGTGAAAGCCTGGCAGGCAGCATATCGGGATGTTATGCCAGACTGAGTGCACCACTCCCCAGCCATTTTGTGATCTGAAGCCAACTACACAGACTGAGTTTGGTCCACCTATTAAGAATGTTCCCCAGTCTGTGTTGGTCCACTACCCAAGGCAAGACTTGCAGAGGCAGAAAGGAATGAGCTTTTCGTTCCATCAGTGTGCAGCCATTACCTGCAGAATTTGGCATTATCTCTGCTTGGTATACTAATTGAGCTGCTTCATAATACTGTGAGAGACTCAGGAGGCCCATACCCCCTCTCCCTTACTCTCTATGAGGACATCCCAGCGGAGCCAGGGCCTACGAGCATCCCAGATGAATTTGGAATCATTTTCTTTAGTTTCTTCCAGTCTTTCTGCCAAATAGGTAAAGGTAGTGAAGAATATAAAAACTGGTATTTCGGGAGGATATTCATTGTAACTGTCTCAAACCTATCAGAGAACAAAAAAGGAATGGAAGGGAAGGGGGGTGAGATCTAGGACACTGGCAGTGGACTTCGGGGGGCAGACTTTGTGGGTATGGGAAATATTCTCAAGGATCACTTGAAGGGGATTACATCAATGACAAATGTGGAAAAGAGATGGGAGGTCGTAAAACGGGGACTTCATGAGGGAGTCAAGACCTGCTCTAAGGTGAAACGTAAGGGAGCAAGGTCACATAAACCATGCTGGTGGTCCAGTGAGGTTCAGGTAGTGGTCAGAGAAAAGAAGGCGGCCTACAAAAAATATAAAACAACAAGAGGGGATAGGGATAAGGAAATGAACCATCTTGTATCTAGAAAAGTCACCCAGATGGTGAGGGAGGCAAAGTCCAGTAAAGAGCAGCGGCTGGTACAGGGAATACATGGAGGTGAAAAGGGGTTCTTCCGGTACATTGGGGAGCGGAGAAAAACTAAGGGCCATCTCAGCAGATTGAGATCAGAAGGAGGGTGGGTGGAAGAGGCGGGGGACCAGGCAGAGGTATTAAACAAGTACTTCGCCTCTGTGTTCACTAGGGAGGGGGATGGGATATCTACAAAGCAAGGCACGATGGGGATAGAAGCAGCAGTAAGTGGGATCAGGGGAGTAACAAAAATGGAGCAAGAGGGAGGGAGAGGTCCCCCCGGGGTGTCACATCAGGATAAGGATAAAAAGGTCAGTAAGGTGGAGGGGACGGATGATGCTATCTCCACCGAAAGGGTGTGGTTAGCCCTCAAGGCCTAAAGAAGACAAATCTCCTGGGCGGATGGCATTCATCCGAGAGTACTATAGGAATTGGCGGGACATACTGGCTGCACCCTGGAGCTCTTCAACAGGTTGCTTGAGACAGGAGGGTACCTAGGATTGGCAGAGGCACATGTGGTGCCAATCCATAAAGGGGGGTAGAGGGAAGTACCAGGTAATTATAGACCCATCAGTTTGACCTCGGTGGTGGGAAAATTAATGGAGAGTATACTAAAGGAATGATTGGGGGTGTACTTGGAGGAGGTGGGAGGTCTGGATAGTCGGCAACATGGGTTTGTGCCAGGTAGATCATGTCAAATCAATCTTTGGAGTTCTACGAATGGGTAACATCAGAACTGGACAGGGGAAAGCCTGTGGATGTATTATTCTTGGACTTCAGCAAAGCATTTGACTCTGTCCCCCACAGTGGTCTGGTGGAGAAACTGATGGGGTTGGGAGTAGGCCCTTTGATGGTCAGATGGATTGAAAACTGGCTAGTTGGGCGCACGCAGAGAGTAGTGGTCGGTGGGGAGCTCTCGAACCCTAGAGAGGTCAGTAGTGGGGTACCGCAGGGCTCGGTCCTGGGTCCGATCCTGT
This sequence comes from Neoceratodus forsteri, assembly GCA_016271365.2. NCBI lineage: Eukaryota > Metazoa > Chordata > Ceratodontiformes > Ceratodontidae > Neoceratodus > Neoceratodus forsteri. The sequence goes on from CM057449.1 coordinate 1,335,735,329, forward strand.
TTAATGCATACATATCGGACATCAGGGAGGGTATAGGGTGTGAAATGAGTCTCTTCGCTGATGACTCCCAAGATGGAAGCAGTAGTTAAGGGGGAAGAGGGGAAGTTGGCCCTGCAAGGGGACCTGGACACCCTGAAAAGCTGGGCTCACACATGGAAATTAAATTTCAATATCACCAAGTGCGAGCTGTTACATCTTGGGTGGGGAAACCCTAAACACAGGTACACCCTGGGAGGGGAGGTGCTGGAGGCCTCAATAGGGGAAAAAGACCTAAGGGTCATGGTGGATGCATGTATGAATAAGTCTGAGCAGTGCAGGAGAGTGGCTAGCAAGGCAAACAGGATGTTGGGATGCATCGTACAGGGGATCACCTCTAGGAGCAGAGAAGTGATTCTGCCGCTATACAATAGACAGGTTAGACCACACCTTGAGTACTGTGTACAGTACTGGAGACCACACTTGAAGAGGGACATAGAGCTCCTGGAGAGGGTACAGAGGAGGGCAACTAAGATGATGTGAGGACTAGGGGATTTGACGTATGTGGACAGACTTGAGGAGCTCTGCCTGTTTTCATTGGAGGAGAGGAGAGACAGGGGGGACATGACTGAGGTCTTCAAGTACCTCAAGGGAATAAATAGGGTAAACATGGAGGGGATCTTTAGATTAAAGCAGGGAGGTATCACCAGAGGGCATGGTTTGAAGTTGGAAGGTGGAAGGGTGAGGGGGAAAAGAGGAGGAGGTTTTTCACTGAGAGGGTGGTGGACCCCTGGAATGCACTGCATGGCGAGCTGGTTCAGAGATCCACAGTGGAGGGCTTCAATAGAGGGTGGGACAGACACAGAAAGTGGATGTATCAGATGAAGGCCTGGCCCAGGGGGGTGGGGATGGATGATATTGGTTTCTGGAACACAATGGGGGGAGGGCCTCGCACTCAACTAGGGATCTGAGGTTCGAGCAGACTCGATAGACCGTAAGGCCTAATCTGCTGGCAATTAGTATGTTAGTATTTGGGTCAGCAAAAACTCTTTGTTGAAGAGGATTGTAATTTACTTTAACTTGTTTAATCTGGTCAGAATCTGAATGCCTAGATAAACATTTGTCGTTCACCAATTTGAAATGGAGCTGTGCCTGAAGTTGGCCCAGCAATGAGCCACTGAGAAGAAGGGTTTCTGTTTTATCTACGTTAACTTTAAAGCCAGATGCAAGCCCAAAGTGATCCAGTATATTAAAAAGCATGGAAATAAACTTGTGAGGCTCACTCACATACAGCAAAGTGTCATCTGCATACAAGGATTTCCTGTTATCCTGCTCATATACCCAGATGCCCTGAAATGCCTCTGCCTGTCTCACCACTGCAGCCAGCAGCTCCATGCTGAGAGTGAAGAGCAGTGGTGACAGCAGGTACCCCGCCTCATTTCTCTCTTTATCCTAAACTCTGCAGAGATGGTACCATTAACCTTAACTTTCCCCACCGGGTGTGCATATAGCATTGTTATCCAGGACACAAAGCGCTCCCTGAAACCCATGGCCTTTATCAATTCCTGCACGTGTGTCCAGTTCAAGAGATCAAATGCTTTTTCTGCATCCAGATGTAACCCCTAGGTGGCGCTATCCCAAGGGATACTACCCCATGCCTGCTTGGCTAGTAGCAGGTTAAGGGGCCTGAGTTCTGAAATGGGTGCCTCCACCCGGAGGTCAGGGTTGGTAGTGGTCAAGCTAACCTGGGCACAGCCCTCCGGGACACTGTAACCCCCTCTTTCCTTACTAGTATCCGGAACAATAAACAATAATCACTTTCACAGTACCTCTGATACACCACATAAGTACCCACACTGTTTGCACTTACCACCAGGGCTTTCCTCTGGCTCGGCCCTAGGGTGGGGACCCCCTGTAAAACAAGGTTATACACAGCAAATAACAGCAGTACAGTATTCTTAAACAAACTGGAACCACAGTCAGGGTAAATGCAAAAAAGAGTTAGATATGATTTATTTAAGGGACTTGAACAAGGGAGGGGCGTAATCAGGTTAATTTGCTTAAAGGCTCTATCAATCAAACAGTTATGCATCCACTTCAGGGTCCGTAAACAGTCGCACACTCTGGGTACCCAGATGGAGAATGGTGTGCTAGCGAGGGACGTTGCAGCTGTTTGGGGCCCTGTGATGGAAGAAAACAACGTGCACAACACACACTATTCGTAATCCGGAGCCGGTGGGCTCAGTTTGTGAAAAGAAAACAAGACAATCAGATGACGCACTTTTAGATTAGACTGTTGTTGCAGGGAGCTACCCTGATGATTACTCATGATACCCAAGACTGGACACAGATTGGATGAAAATCTAGACAGCAGGTGGTTAATCTGGAGTGCCAGGAGAAGCAGGGCCCACACAATTCGCCGAGGCGTCATTCCTGTTCAAGCGTGGAGCAGGGGGCTGATCCCTAGGCAGATCTCCTGTCAGTGGCTTTCTCTGTGCAGTGGGGTAGTCTGGCAGGGCCAGCATGGCATGGGCCAGGCTGAATGGAGATGAATACGGATTCAGTCCGATTTGGCTGTATAAAACTTCCAGCAAACAGAACACAGTTCACACAGTGGGGAACCAAATCATGACACACTTTCAATGCACAGCACATTTACATGTAGAGGATTCTATGGTACCAGCAAGCAGAACACAGCTCACACAGTGGGGAACCAAATCACGATCCACTTTCAATACACAGCACATTTACATGTAAGGAAATTCTACTGTACCAGGCAAACCGCTCTCCGGTCACGATCGCAAAGTCTCTGCACAAACCAGGGATTCAAAAGCAGCTAGAAATCCTGACAGGCTGATCGCATTCAGTAAAATCTTCAGTCTTCTTCAGGTATGAGCCTGGTAAAAAATCAAAGCTTACTTCATTCTCACAAACTTGGATTTAGTCCGAAATAATTCTCTTCTCTCCCTCTCAGAGGCAGCAGGCAGACATGCAGGGCACAACTCAGGCCTTTCCACAGTTCTCCCACGTGAAACTACTCAGATGGCTGCTTGACTGTCTCAAGCTCTTGCCTCTTCAACTCCCAACTGAGATATGACTCAAACTGCAGCAAGCCTGGGAATTTCCCCAGAATTCAAAAGGTTCGGTTGGCTGATCTGTCTGTCAGTCACAACAAAGGCTCCCCCTTCAGGTACAAAAAGGCACCAAAAGCCCAAAACTACAATTCCTACAGATTTTGACTCCAGACAGCTCCTGTAGTCCGGCTCCATTTTAAGTCCCACCAGAACTGATTGGTCCAATTCACAGTCCAGGACCTAGATAGTGGAGATAAACAAAACAGTCCTTGCTGCAAAGAAGGCAGGTTAGACAAACTACATTATCATTATCACTCTAAATGATTTTCAGCAAATAGTTACATCTTTCAACAGAGCTCCCTCTCAGATTACTTATGATTGCAATCCAGGCAGCTCTTAGAGACAGTACACAGAGGCTATACAGGTAGTCTATGGCAATCACATATAAACTGCTAAAATGCAGGACACCAGCCTGGCAGTGAGCATTTAGGCCAGCTCAAGGAAGACTTTTCGGGAAGCGCCATTTGTAGGGTGGTTACACAAAAACAATGTTAATTGAGGGGTGGTGGTATGACTATGATGGGCCATAATATTCAATAGACATCTAATGTTGTCCTGTATAAAAGTCTTTTGGAAATAAATCCCATCTGTTCTGGGTGATCCAAGAGGACTATGCAAGTTTTTAACCTGTTAGCCATTATTTTGGTGAAGAGCTTCATGCTCTTGTTTAAGACAGAAACTGGCCTGTATGCTGCACAAGTATCTCTACCTTTCCCTGCTTTAGAAAGGGTTGTTATTAAGGTTTCTTGACAGGTGTCTGAGAATAGGGGTGAGATCTTCCCTAAACATTTTATAAACATCAGCATTGAACCTGTCTGGTCCAGAGGCTTTACCACTTTGGGAATGAAGGATCACTGCACTAATCTCCTCAACTGATATGGATCTTTCCAAATTAGTACTGTCTGCTTCCGATAGGGAGCTAAAAGCAAATCACTTCTAAAAACCAATATGTGCCTTCCTGCACTTCCTCTGGCATCTTTGTTTAATCATAAAGGCTCTCCTGGAAATCTCTAAAGCTCTAGGCAATCTTATTGGGGGTGACCGATACCTATGCAGGATTATGCTTATCCCTTATACCCGGGAACACGTTGTCTGCTGCCATCTTTTTGAGCCTGAATGCTAATAATGTAGTGGCTTCCCCTTACCCCATAATATTTATGGTTTGCATATGTAAGAAATCCCTCTGTTTTTCTGTCCTCTGCTTCTTGAAGTTTGTGTCTGGCTTGAATGAGGCCGCCAATAGTCGGGCATTGCCATAGCAGGCTTTATGCCACGTCTCCAGCTCCAGTATGTTATTTAAAAGCTTTTCATGTTCTGCTTTTCATTGTTTATTTTCGGCAGAGGCATGGCTGATTATTAGACCCCTTGTTACTGCATTAATTGTGTTCCAGACCGGTGTGTCTGACATGCTAGGATCCTGATTAAGTGAGACCGTTTCCCTTAATGTCTGGTCAACTTTTCTTTTAAATATGGGATCATTAACCAGGGAAGAGTTCAGATGTCAAACTGAGCAGTTTTCATGCCTACCCAGTGACAGTCTGAGAGTTAGTGGCATGTAGTCAGATAACATTACGTTGTGTATGTATTTTCTTTCAATTCGATATAAGTAAACTTTCTGAATTTAAAAAAGGAAAGGTCTATTCTAGAGTAAGCTGCATGCGGGTGGGAGTAAAAGGTGAAATCCCCTTCTCCATTATACATCTACCTCCAGATACAGTATCTACACCACCAAGCTCATCCATTAATGCTTTGAGTGTCTTGCCAGCAGGCCTGTTAGTATCCATATGCCCTGAGGAGCAGTCCTCGGACAAAGATAAGGCACATTCAGTGGCGGCTCTACACCAGGGCCTGCCAGGGCACATGCCCTGGTAAAAAAATGCTGTGCCCCAGTTGGTGCCCCGTATGGTGCAGAGCTTCCCCCATAGTAACAACATATCAGTGCCCTGGTTGCCATCGGTTGTGCCCCAGCAGTGCCCTGGTAACCATTTGTGGCTAGAGTCGCTACTGGGCACATTTAAAATCACCCCAGGATAATCTGCCCCCTTACAATGCTAGTTTACTGCAGGCTTCCTTAAAAAAGAGCCCACCCTCTCACTGGGGGAATAGATGTTAACAAAATGAATAAGCTCACCTTGCACTTTACCCATAAGGATAATTAACCTACCTTCCATCCCTGTCTTGGTATCTAAAATCTGGATTGGAATCCCCCTTTTAATTAAAATAGCAACCCCTGGCTTTTTGTTCCTCCGATGTGAAGCTGCTATCACTTCTCCAACCCATCTTCTTCTTAATATCATATGTTCTACTGGAGACAAGTGTATTTCTTGCGGGAATGAGATGTCACTATTCAGACACTTAAGTTCTGTTGGGATGTTAGTTCTCTTAATGGATTTATTAACCCCCTTGATATTATACAGAAAACCACTGCTCTACTGAATAGAAGCCTGAGAATTAAAAGAGGTTTAACAGTTGAACCACTCCCTACTCTCCTTTGGTCTCATGCCCTAGTACTCAGCAGTAGTAAGAGGCTGTGGTTGCTTATATGTGTTCAGTGGCCCCTCATGAGTTTGTCACTGCTTACGGCCCTTCTGTATACATGGAAAAGGCTCCAACTTCTTGACGTCACAGTGCTGCTTTGCCTCCCTAACAACCCCACCATCGTCTATTCTTTTCCTGATAACTTTTTTCCCTTTTTGTTCCAATAAAGTATCCAGGGCAACCACTGTCTCTAATAATAAGTATTACCCCCCCAAAAAATAAACAACACTGCTCTTGATATCTACTACAGCTTCATGGCACTACTCCTAATTAATGTTTACCTATTTCTAGTGCTTGCTGTACCACCCACCCCGGATCAGGGCTACAATATACATGAACCTGGCAATAATGCCAAACTATCATGTATTGTATGGGACCTCCTGGATATTCCAGTAACTGGGACCTCTGTTCTTGTTGACAAGCATAACATGCAGCAGTGGTCTGCACCTATGAGGGGCAATGCTTACTCTCTCCCCCAAGTCCAACTTAACTTGTACTTTCTTACAGTCAATGCTGACACAAACGGGGGGGGGGGGCTTCACATACCCACTCATGGGTCTTAAAACACCTAAAATGGCAAGTAATTAGGCTGGCCTGGCTGCTATTACTATTGTCTGGGAATGTCCATCCAAACCCTGGCCCCACTACAAAGCCATCCCTACTTACAGTGAAGCATAGGGTCTTAACAATCGCTTCCATTAATATATGCAGTCTCCTAGCCAAATACAGGCCTTGGTTGCTCAACATCAACCAGATGTTCTATCTGTAGTAGAGACCTGGCTCACCCCTAGGGTTCCAGATCTGGCTGTCCAACTGGATGGCTACTCCATATTCAGGTGGGATAGATCTAGCAAATGAGGTGGAGATTGTGTCATATATGTCAGGGACACTCTTCAGGGGTGTTCTCTTACACCCCCTACCTATGACTGCAAAACCCAATTGTTTGCAATCAAGTTGCAACTTGGCACATGTGGAAAATGCCTTACAATAGTCTCAGTGTATATACCTCCAAAAGAACAGTCCGCAGGCTTCAAGACAACACTGGAGTTCCTTACTGAGTTCAGCCACAATAAAGAAGTACTAATGCTCAGGGATTTTAACATAAATTAGTTACCTACAGAGGCTGCTTCCTACAAAGATGCCCCCTCTTCTATCGACATGACCCAAATAATAGAGACCTCCACCCAGGCGAACTACCACACCAGGACTAGTACACTGATAGACTGGTTAATAACCAACTGACTAGAAAGAATTACCAGCACAGTTGTGCTTCCAGATGTCATTAGTGACCACTCCCCCATTCTTTGCACCTGGACAAATAAATCGCCTAGAGCCCTTCCTAAAACTATTAACTCCAGAGTTTTAAAACAACTTGACTCGTTAAAGCTCACCTCTATCAGCAGGATTGGTCAGTTATCTACACTGACGAAGATGTTGACACTGCAACTGAGCACTTTGTCAACAAATTCAATGCATCCTGTAATATACTGGCCCCCTATAAGAAAATAAAACTAAAGGGTGCTAGCAAATCCTGGATCTCCCCACAGCTCATTGAAGAAATGAAGGAAAGAGATCACCTGTGGTACAAGGCAAAAAGTTCTGGTTCCCCTGTAGATTTGCAAAATTACAAAACAGCTTGTAAAATGTACCTGGGCTATCTGCAAAACAAAAAGTCTTTACTTCAAAACTGAACTAGACAACTCCTGGGGTGACAGCCGAAAATTCTGGGGCAACATAAAGTCTGTGACTGGGAAAGCCAACAAAACACCACCTGCTTTGTTCAGTGTCAATGGAATCATTTCCCAAGACCCCAAAGAAATTGCTAATACCCTCAACAAGACCTTTACTGACCTCAGCAGAGTGCTCCACCCTGACTATCTACAGTAGCTCCAGAAAGCAGTACCAACCCTTGTAGTAATACTAGTCAACCAAATGGCTCAGTTCTCCCCTTCTACCTCAAGATTGTTTCCAAATCTGAGGCCAAAAAATATCTTAATCAGATACTTAGAAAATCGAGAACCAATGGAGACACACTTGACCTCAAGCTACTTGCGACCATCCTTGATGAGGTACTCTCCCCACTAACTAGCATTCTTAACCTGTCCCTTAAAACAGCTAAATTCCCTCAGTCCTGGAAAGCGGCGATGGTCACGCCTTTATTCAAAAGTGGAGATAGAACCAGTCACTCCAACTACCGGCCAATCTCCATCTTCCCTCCACTCGCAAATGTGCTCTAGAGGGTTGTCTGTGACCAATTTGTAGGCTATCTGGATAAGTGCAAGCTTCAATGCCAGGAACAGCATGGCTTCAGGAAGCAGCACAGCACAACGGCACTTGTGGAATTCACTAGCTACATACATGAGGCACTTGACCAGGGGATCTTGGTAGGGGCTACCTTCATAGACCTCACCAAGGCCTTCGAGACGGTTCCATGTCCAAAATGTGGCATAGCAGCTCCTTATAGATGACCATATACAGCAGTCAAGCTAGTCGCCCAACCTTAAACCTCTGGTCATCATTCACTATCGAGGGTGATGGTGCCCGTTTCCACAACACCATACACTACATTCATGCCCTCTGGTTGCCACTGCTATGGTCTCCCCTCAGGCAGAAAACAAGGACACTCTAATAACATTTTATTAGGGCAACATGGTCATTCATGCCCCATCCGCACCAACCTCTTAACACTCATCATGCATTCAGCCAGCTGCAGTCTGCACTAGAAACAGTCCCAGTCTCAGCCAGTGGTAATATTGTAACTCTGTGCAATGTGAGGTGGATGGGGGAGTGTCATCACAACACTACATTGTTACCCAAACCCCCACATCTTTGAAATACACTTTGTCATGTCTGTATTCCACGTGGCTGTTCCCCACATTGTGGAGTAAGTGCAGTTCAAAAGACATGGCTGTCGCTCACTGGGTTGGGGAGAAGAGACATAAAGGATGTCATGTCCCGAACCCACACCAAAAGTGCTCCTGCCTGCTGCCGCAGGAGGGATACCACAATTCCCAACTTTTTGCAGTGTCAGCGTAGGCCTGGTTCCCCCCCCCCTCCCCCTGTAACAATCACACAGGAGTGCGGTGTGCATATTTATGGAACACATACAAACAGAGGTGAGAAAGAAGTGTCTCAGCTGGGACTCAAACCCAGGCCACCCGGAATACTGTTACGATTGCGCTAACCAGCTGCGCCACTGAGACAACTGGAACCTGGGCTGTCCCCGAGCACATTACTCTTTCTCAAATGCACAACCCAATGGCAACACAAATATTTACTTGTAACAATCACACAGGAGTGCGGTGTGCATATTTATGGAACACATACAAACCCCCTACTGTCTCATTCACTTCTCGATTACAGGAACCAGAAGGAGGCAGGGGATCCAGTCATACTACCAGAATTAAAAGCAGATGCTGAACAATTCCATCTATCCTCTAGCACCAAAGCATTAAAACAAGTCACTTTCCTACATTTTGTTGACAGATACAGTGCCTGCTCTTCCTAGTATAGCTGCAACTTCAGTTGAAGACAATGCTAGTAATTTCTGATAGTGATGGAGAATGACTTGTATGAGGAATGGAACTATTAGTAGCCAACCCACCCTTCGTAAAGAAAGTCTGCAGCTCAAAGTGGCTATTATTGACTTCCCTTTGCCACAATTTGATGTTATGTCAGCAGGGGTTCCCCTTTTCAAATATACCATTCCCCAGAAAGTTATTTGTTTTTGTTTGTTTTTTTATTCTTTTTTGTTTGTTTGCTTGTTTTTACATTTTTGAGACAGAGAACAGAGCTGAGAACAGCAAATGTGCACAGAAGTGCAACGCAGACCTCATGTATTTATTTTTTTTAAACAAAATCAGAACAAACTTTCTACGTTCCATTGTGTCAGGCACCTGTTTTTTCATGCTAGTTTTAGTTACCGTCATGATTAATTTTAGAGGAATCAAGCTTTGGTAGTGAGTCTGAGTAGCCAGCTAATAACTCCAGATTGACTTCAATAAATGTCAGTTTCTCAACATTGTGTGGCGATAGAATGGCTCTTCAGTTAGTAACAATTCTGCTAGCAGCATTAGATATCCTCTCAGAAGACACACTAGTTGATGGACAGTTTAGGCATAGGCTGGCAGTTTTAATTAACACTTATTGAAGTTTTCTTTTTCCAGTCTAAAAGGATTATCCCCGATGGCAGTGTATAGCTGTTTAGGATTTCTTTAACAGTCTTCTACTATAGGCGTGGCTGATCGAAATGACATAATTTTGTCCCAGTGTGGAGTTTTTTGGGATGATATGGAGACCTGACCAAGTGTTATTTTCCTGTCCAACATCATCAGACACAAGGGAACGACCTTGTGTTTTTTCAGCTTGAGATGCATGTCTAAATTTTCTTGGTGTGGTGCTAGAGGATATCCTAGGATGGCATGCGTTCTGCTCTGTTGTGGTAGGGAGAAATGGAAGATCCCTCATCCTCATCAGTCTAATTTTACATTTTAGCTGCAACTTCCAGAATAAGAATGCAGAAGAACTGTGAACAATATAATATTTGGACACAAAGCAGCTTATATTTCTCATTAGCTCTATATTTCTTATCCCCATTGTTTATAGCTGAGGTCATATGCATTAAACAGGACAAGTTGTTCCTTGAGGGGTCATCGGGCTCCTCTCACTTCTTCTCAACCTGATGTAATAATACGCTGCTTGTGACATCACAGTTGTTCCCATAGGAACGAACTGTGATGTCACAATAGACAATTATGATTTCAAGCAGGGAACAAGGTACAGAAGCAGATAAACTCTAATGGATACAGATCTTGTTTTTGTGGGTATTTCTTCAGTAAAAAACAGAGAGGAGAAAGCTATAGAAGTTGTATGAAATGCAAGATGAACTGTGTCTAAATATTATGTTGTCCAAAGTTTTCCCCTAAGGCATCAGCTGCACTTTGAGATCAGTACTGTGTGGAATAAAAGATGCTAGAGTGTGTTTAAACCGATGGTCCAGCATTCTGGCTTGGATATAATGTTCTGACCTTTTGCATCTTCTCAGTTCTAGGACACATTTCCAGTGTCAGAGACAAATGGTAAACAAAGTCAACAGCTGATGCAGCAGTCGAAAATGAACCCCTCCTCTTCAAGTTCCTTTTGAAAATTTAGCTTTTATGTTCCTAATTTCTTCTTTAGCACATATATAAGGAGGAATTTGAGAGGGATACCTGCTGAATTTACTTTTCTTGAGGCTTACTTGAATGGTTGTAGTATCTAGCAGAGGACTGTTATGAGTGACCTGCGAGCAGAATTTAGTGCCACATCCCTCTTTCCTATCTGGTACTATATTGTGTACAGAAATGGCTGTAGTACCTGGCAGAGGACTGTCACGAGTGACCACTATGCAGAATTTAGTGCCACATCCCCCTTCCCTATATGCTACTATATTGAATATAGAAATGGTTATAGGGCTCCATGTGATAATAGTAGATCAATAAGAGCGAGAGTCAGAACAGCGAATCCAAAATAGCGACAACAACAGCACATACACATGATAGTGCAGCACATAACAGCTACTGCAGCTCACACAGCAACATTTATACCATTTCAGCCAGCTGTTTTGTATTGTATTTAACGCGGAGGGCTGTGCCTCCCAACCTCCCTACCTCTAGGATTCTTACTCCATGACGCTCACTGATGGTGGGGGTATCAGCAACTTCCATTCGCTCATATGTGAGAGTTGCTCAAATGTGCCGGTCGCTGTTTAGTTCATCGCTATTATTGAGTCGCTGTTATTGTTTTGCTATTTTGTATTCAATGTTATTACGTGTTACTGGTTATAGTATCTGGCAGAGGACTGTCATGAGTGACCACTATACAGAATTTAGTGCCACATCCCCCTTCCCTATCTGGTACTATATTGGATATAGAAATGGTTATAGTATCTGGTAGAGGACTGTCATGTGTGACTACTGTGCAGTATTTAGTGCCATATCCCCTTCCCTATATGGTACTATATTGTATATAGAAATGGCTATAGTATCTGGCAGAGGACTGTCACGAGTGACCACTGAGTGACCACTGTGCAGAATTTAGTGCCACATCCCCTTCCCTATCTGGTACTATATTGTATGCAGTAATGGCTATAGTATCTGGCAGAGGACGTCCGTGAGTGACCACTAGGCAGAATTTAGGATCAGCCCTAGCGATAGAAGGTCTGGGCACTGAGGTAGTTGCCAGGGGACATTGATCAGTATTACCCTGAGCAGAGAGTACCAAGACCTCCTTGGCCAGTCCTGAGCCACCAGTAGAACCATTGATCTCGTGGCTCTGATTTTGGAAAGTACCTTGGCAATCATTGGAGTTAGTGGAAAGATGTAAGCTTGTTGAAGGACCAGGGAGCCACCATCATGTCGATTTCCTCTGCTTTGTTATCTGGAGCTCAGGAGTGAAACTGGGGTAACTGGGCATTGTGAGAGGAGGCCATCAGATCTAGCCGAAATGGCTCCCACCTCTGTTCGAGTAATCGAAACAACTGAGGATACAGAAGCCATTCTGTCTGGTCGAGCATCACCCGGCTGAGCCAGTCTGCCTGTGCATTCAGCTTCCCTGCCAGATACGTGGCAGAAAGCTTTAGCAAATTCTGTTCTGCCCCATGCAGGACCTTCAGGGCCTCCTTAAGCATGGTTCTGCTTCAAACCCCAGAAAGTCTTACTGTATTCCGACTTATGCAGTTAGCCCTTCCAGGTCAACTGCCCCGGAGATGAGAGTTAAAAGCCTATATGCTAATAGTGGAACCTTCAGTAGGCTCAAGCTTGGTTTTCAAACCACTGTCCCCAGTACATTCTATGTAACTGCCAGATTCTTTACTCCACCTGCCTAAGAAGTCACCTCAGAGATTTCTCCTCAGCTTCTGTCGGTTGAAGTGAAATTCGTCAGTTTTTCAAACTTCAGTTTCTTTTAATTTTATTTTCAAACCTCTGTCCTTCGGTTACAGGTTAGACTAGTCTAGGTTTACCTCATTTCAGTAAGTTTTTCAGTTTCTGAACAGTTACTCGCAACCAGGAGGAAACGGAAGACATTCATTTACTTTTGAGGTAAAGTTTTATTTTGAAGTGTTTCAATTTGTGTATTTAGATCCGGTTCTAGTTTTGGTTTAAAAAAAAATGAGTATTTTACTTGGTTTTTCTTCCGATCGCTAGCCTGACCGTAAACTGAGACTTTTCTCTTTCAATTTGCTTATCCAGGCTTAACCGCTGTCTGTGTATAAGTATTTATTTGTGTTTTGTGGGGTTACGTCACAGAAACCCAAGAAAATAACTGGTCCCACTGGTTTTCAGCATTGTACTGAGTGTGGAGAGCCATCTGCCAAGGCTGATCCACACCTTGTTTGCATGTTCTGCTTGGAGTTTGACCACCTTCAAGCAGATTGTGAGATCTGTAAAAACTTTCCCCAGTCTACGCTGGAGAGGTATCTAAATAGACCGGGAGAAAGGATGACCGAAAAATCTGCTGAGGTCCGGTTCCACACCAAAAGATAAATGAGTGGAACCGGAAGGGGTGCCCTCTGACCAGGGCGAGACCTCATCGACCAAAAGAAGTGCAGAGACAGCCCTTGAAATGGCTTCTGCAAAGAAAAAGAGAAAGAGCGCCAGTTCAGAACTGCAGAAACAAACGGCTGCAGTTCCAGCTGCTGTGGAAATAGCGAATGCAATTCGCATCATTCGGTCACTGCAACCCAGTTCGGGTGAACCCATTTAGCATCCACTATCTCATGCCTCGGTTCAAATGCCTGGTACCTTGGTTCCCTCCGGTTCATATGACCCAGAGGCTTACTATGAGCAGGGGTATGATGATGATGATGATGAAGAGGAAGACTTCGATGAGCCTATTGAACCAGAAGTTTCCCCTGACCACCAAGAATCTGACTCCCCTCCTCACTCCTCTGGGACCCCTCCCCTCAGTAAGCCTTTATGAAAAGGGTGGCAGAGGCCCTGGTGCTGTCAGCCCCGGAGGCCCCTTAAGAGGAGGAGGAACCCAACTATGTAGAAATGATGGATGTACCTGCTATCAAGAGACTCATGATACCCATCCACAAGTCTCTGAAGAGGCAGAGCATCAAAATTTTGTGAACCCCTACTTCCATCCCTCCAGTGGATAAAAAGATGGACAGGAGGTATTTGCTGGCTGGGAATGGTACTGACTTTTTATTTAACCATTCCAGCCATGAGGGGGCGGTCCAAGCTGCAGCCTGTGAGAAAGCAGGAATTCCTCTGGCCTCTCATCCTCCTGGCAAGGATTCGAGGAAGATTGACTCCATGGCCAAAAAAGAGTACCTGGGAGCTTTCCTGGCCATCAGGCAGGCCTCCTATATGGCCTGTGTGCCTAGGTACCAGAAGTCCTTATGGGAGTCTGTAAGGGACTTGGCTAAGACTGCTCCTCCTCAACTGGCAGCAGATTTGGAGGAGGCTGCCAAGAATGGCATAGAAGCATCCAAATACCAGTTTTATATGGCTGTGGATGCAAATGGCAGTGCCTCAAGAGTTATGGCCACTGCAGTTTCCATAAGGAGGGTTGCCTGGCTTAGATTTACAGACCTTTCCCAAGATACCCAAGCAAAAGCCCTGGATTTTCCCCTGGTACAGAACTTTCTGTTTGGGGACCAGACAGAGGCATACGTAAAGAAAATAGACGAGTACAGGGTTGCTTATAAGAGTGCTGCAGACAAGGAGAAGGCTGCCATTCCACAGAAGCAACAAGGTAGGGGAGGCAGGGGCAGGCCTTACCAGCGACCTTTCTACCAGGCTCAAGCCTTCCCTGCTTGCCAGCAGTAATGAGACTACTTCAGCGGTAGAGGCAGAAGGGGTGCTGGGCGTGCTGGCCCCAGTCCCTAGCCCAAAACCCCTGCCAAACAGACCCCCTCAGGTGTTATTGTCAGGGCCGCTCTCCAATTCCAGTAGGGGGCAGGCTGGCTTATTACTTCCAGGCTTGGCAAGCCATTATCACAGACAAGTTGGTCCTGGAATAAGCCAGGGCCTTGCTCTAAGCTTCAAGTCCTTTCCAAAAACAAGAGCAAGATCATTCAAACCTGCCACCAATCCAGAAACAGCACTACTGGGAGCAGAGGTATCCACTTTACTGCAAGACAAAGCAGTGGTACCTGTTCCTACCCTCACAGGGGAAAAGGGCTGCATTCAAGATACTTTCTAACCTTAAAGAGAAATGGGGAGTGGCGGCCCATTCTGGATCTAAGATACCTGAATAAGCACCTGACAAAACCAAAGTTCAAGATGGTCGCTCTGGCTATGATCCTTCCCACTCTCAGACAAGGGGATTGGTTGGTATCTCTAGACTTGAAGTATGCCTACTTTCACATCCCCATCAGACACTCTCACAGAACGTATCTCAGATTCGAGTTGCCATCAGGCTGTTACCAGTTCAGGGCCCTGCCCTTTGGTCTGACCTCAGCTCCAAGCGCCTTCACAAAGTGCCTGGCAGTAGTCGTGGCACACCTGAGAAGGTTAGGAGTCATTGTTTTTGCCTACCTGGATGACTGGCTAGTTGTGGGGCACTCCCCTCAGCAGGTAGAGGAAGCCTTAGTGCTCACACAGAACCCTCTGCAGTCTCTAGGGTTTCTGGTAAACTACACAAAGTCAGTCCTGAAACCAGTTTGGCTCTTGGACTTCATAGAAGCAGAACTGGACACAGTTCAAGCAAAGGCCTTCCTGCCACCAGAAAGGGTAGACAGCCTGGTCCAGTTGGCAGGTACTTTTCGCCTGAATATCCCTTGACCAGCAAGGCCCTTTCTTCAGTTGCTGGGCCATATGGCCGCTTCAACAGAAGTCATCCCAGGGGCCAGGTTTCAAATGAGAGATATTCAGTTCCACCTCAGGTCCTTCTGGTCTCAGAGAAGGGATTCTCTTTCCAAGACGGTACCAGTGACAGACACTGTGCTACAGGCCCTGCAGTGGTGGCAGGACAGGGACAACCTCAGAGTGGGTGTCCCATTCCTGCAACAGTCTTCGACTGTGGTGTTGACCACAGATGCCTCCCTCCTGGGTTGGGGAGTCCACTTAGGAGAGCACACTACTCAGGATACATGGCTCAAGCAGGAGTCACTCCTGCACATAAACTTGCTGGAGCTCAGAGCAGTGCT
This sequence comes from Neoceratodus forsteri, assembly GCA_016271365.2. Taxonomy (NCBI): domain Eukaryota; kingdom Metazoa; phylum Chordata; order Ceratodontiformes; family Ceratodontidae; genus Neoceratodus; species Neoceratodus forsteri. The sequence continues at coordinate 1,335,751,115 of CM057449.1, forward strand.
TCAAGCACTCCAGTCATTTGCTACAGTGATACAAGGGAAAGTGGTGCAGGTCAGGACAGACAACACCACTACCATGTATTACATAAACAAACAAGAGGGAACAAGGTCCTCTGTCCTATGCACAGGGGCCATGAAGATTTGGAGTGTGGCCCACTCCCTCAGGGTTTCCCTCTCTGCAGTACACTTGTCAGGGAAGGAAATTGGCCTGGCAGATGCTTTCAGCAGAATCAACCAGAGCCACCATGAATGGTCCCTGAACAGACAAGTCCTACAGACAGTGTTCAGGAGATGGGGCATTCCAGAGATAGACCTCTTTACAGCCCCGGACAATCATCAATTGCCTCAGTTCTGTTGCAGGCCCCCAGCACTGGGCTCAGTGCCTCTGGATGCACTGTTACTGGACTGGACAGGCAAATTCTTATATGCCTTCCCTCCATTTCCTCTGATTCCCAGAGTTCTGATCAAACTCGGGTCCCAACCAGCAACAATGATCCTGATAGCCACAGATTGGTCCAGGCAACCATAGTACTCAATGCTGCTGGCCCTGTCATCATCCAACCCAATCTGCCTCCCCAGGAGACGCAACTTGCTGACCTCCTCCCAGGAGAGGATCCTGTACTCCAACCTCGAATCCCTCAGGCTCAAAGCCTTGCTCTTGAGGACTTGGAGTATGCAGGCTTGCATCTCTCTGAGGGGGCTTTGGACATTTTAAGGGTCTCCAGAAAGCCTTCCACTAGGAAGACTTACACTTCCAAGTGGAAAAGATTCTCTATTTGATACTCCCAAAGAGACACTGATCCACAGGAGGCTGGCTTAGCAGTCCTGTTGGATTATTTGGCACATCTTCATTCATTGGGCCTTTAGCCTTCTACCCTGAAGGTGCATTTGGCAGCTGTTTCTGCATACCTTTCAGCAGGGAAGGGCCCTTCCCTAGCTTCTAATGCTGTCTTCAAGAATTTTTTTATGGGGTTACTCCATCTGCACCCTCTAAACAGGGAGCCTACCCCTTCTTGGGACCTGAACATCTGCGTAGCACAGTTGATGCAGCCCCCCTCTGAACCCATGTCCTCAGTGGAACTCAAGTATTTGACATGGAAAACTGTCTTTTTGGTGGCTGTCACTTCAGCAAGAAGGATAAGTGAGCTACAGGCCTTGTCTGTGGAGCCTAACAACATTGCAGTCCACAGGGATAAGGTTGTCCTCAGGATAAACAGGAAATTCCTCCTTAAGTTGGTTTCGGACTTCCATTTGAATCAGTCCATTACATTGCCTGTTTTCTTCATTGAACATTCTAGTTCAGGAGAATGCAGGCTGCATAGCCTAGATATCGAAAGGGCTATCAATTACTATTTGGATCAAACAAAAGGTCATAAGAATGAGTGTACTCAGCTGTTCCTCACCTATGGAGAAGTGGGAAAGGGCCAGCCAGCCACAAAGAGGACCATTGCACAGTGGATTGTGGACTGCATTCAGTTTTGCGATGGAAAACTGGGTAAGGAGCCACCAGTGAACTTAAGAGCCCACTACACTAGGGGGACAGCTGCTTCCATAGCAGCTGCAAGGGACATCCCTCTGCTTGAAATTTGCAAAGCAGCTACCTGGAAAACTGTTCATACTTTCAGTAAGCACTACTGCCTGGACACCCAGGCCAGGAGTGGTGCCAGGTTTGGCACAGCAGTATTGCAGAGCCTATTTCCCAAGTAGGTTCTGTGCCCACCTACAAGGGGCATTGCTTGGTAGTCTGCATGAGTCAGAATACAGTAAGACTGCCTGGAGTTTGAAGAAAAAATTGCTTACTACAGTAATCTTGTTTCTTCCAAGAGAGTCTTACTGTATTCTGACCTCCCACCCTGCCTCCCCTACCAGAACCTGGTGGCACTGCACTCCAGCTGTTCTTTTTATATTGTTGAGCTGCTGGGTTGGTTACTCTTGGGCATCTGTTGCTTGAGTCTTTTTTTATGCTCTTCTTAGGGTGACTAGTCATTTATGACTTTGTTAGTTTTTATATAATTGTTTAGAATAACGTAGATGTTATTATTATTGTAGTTGCTCGTAAGAATCTAGCAGTTACATAGAATGTACTGGGGACAGTGGTTTGAAAACCGAGCTCGAGCCTATTGAACGTTCCAGTATTAGCATATAGACTTTTAACTTTCTCATCTCCAGGGCATTTCAACTGGAAGGGCTAACTGCATAAGTCAGAATACAGTAAGACTCCCTTGGAAGAGACAAGATTACTGTGGTAAGTAATTTTTTCTTCTGGTGCCACCCTGCTTGTTGATGTATACCATGGTGACCTGGTTGTCCATCTGGATCAAAACTGACTGACCCTGTATCTGCGGGGTGAAGAAGGTCAATGCCCATAGTACAGCCCTCATTTCCAGGACATTGATGGGAAGATTGGCCTCTTCCGAGGACCATTTCCCTTGTGCCACATGATGGCCCAGCATGGTGACCCACCCGAAGAGATTGGCATCCGTAGTAATCGTTGCCATTCTCAGCAGTGACAGAGGGACACCCTGCTGTAGATTGCGGTGGTCCCCCAACCAGTGAAGACTGCTGAGAACCCTGGGATCTGAATCGAGTATATACTCGAAGTCTTGCATGACTTGGTCCCAGGCATCCAGAACATACTGATATAGTGGGCACATATGAAGGTGAGACCAGGGCACCATGGCCAACACTGATGCCATCAACCCCAGCAGGCGAAGATATGTCTGTACTGGCCAGCGTGATCGGGCTTGTATGTCTTCCATGAGCGCAATTATGTTGTCCACCTTGTCCTCCATGGAGAACATGAGACCCAGCTCTGTGTTGATCCTGGCCCCTAGGTGAGTTATCTCCTGGGAAGGCTGCAGATGACTCTTGCCCCAATTGATTACCCAGCTGTGTTGCTGCAGGCACCAGAGCACCGAGTCTGTGTCCCTTTGAGCTTGTGTGAGGGTCTTGCTTGAATTAACCAGTCGTCCAGGTATGGAATAATGTGCACCCCCTGCTTGTGGAGATCTGCAGCTAACACCACCAGAGTCTTGGTGAACACTCTGCTGGGGGCCGACGGCAGCCCAAATGGGAGGCATGTGAATTGAAAATGGGCCTAGCAGACCTGCAATCTGAGATAATGGTGGTGACAAGGATGAATCAGGATGTGTAAATAAGCATCCTTGAGGTCTAGTGAAGTCAGAAAATCCCCCAGCTGAACAGCTGCAAGGGTTGACTGGATCATTTCCATCTTGAAATTCTTGTAGACCACAGACTGGTTGAGGAACTTGAGGTCGAGCACCGGGCAGAATCCCCCCGATCTTTAGACAACCATGAAGAACATATAGAGTTATAGAGTACAGTCCTGTGTTCCTTTCTGATGGTGGTATGGGTACTATTGCTTTGTTGTTTAGTAGGCCGTCTATGGCCTGCAGAGTCGCAGTCGGTTTGGAGGGATCCAGGGATAGGGAGGGACAGTGTCAGTCTATGTGATAGTGTCTTTTGAGTGAGCTCTACGGAATATCCTTGGGACACTATTTCTCTTACCAACTTTTCTGTGGTAATGTAGGCACACTGTGTGGTGAACAGCCGAAGACATCCTTCTACCAGAGGGCTGTCCACCGGGGCTCTCCCACCTTCATTGAGCTTTACCAGATGATCCACTGCCAGATCGGTTGTTGTTAAAGCCGCCTTTTCTTCTGGAGTTGCCCTTATACTTGGACAGGTTGAATTTTACCTGGAAATGGGACTTAGCTGGGCTCCCCCTCTGTTTTTTGGTGCATGGCAACTTGCTCCCGAGATCTGGCTCCACTACGATTCACTCCCGACAGTTCACTCCGGTGACCACTCGCACCCGGACAAACTCGCCCCCAAGTCAATTAGCTCCCGACTACAGTATACGCAGCAAACGAGCATTCAATGCTATATGAATAACTAAATATTATTCACTGACACATCTTATTCACTGGCATGAATTGCATAATTTGCAGAGGCTTACATGACAGTAACTTTGATTGGCTCTGAGATGGAATAATAGTGAATCCCCATTAGCCCGCAGTCACATACCTGTAGTAGCCACAATGGCTGGTTATTTTGTGATGTCGGAGAGGTCCAAGAAGAAACTGGGGGATGATCAGAACTACATATACACCTTTCACAAGAAAGGACAGCATGATAATGCACCTGATCCGTGCGCTGTTGAGAGACATGAAGCATTGAGCACAGCAAAAGAACGGGCAAGCTCAACACAGGCTACAACAACTCAAGTGCTGCTACATGCAATAAAGGTTATGTTTTAACTCACACAATGATCTCCCTGCCTTGAATGAAGTCGAGCATGGTTGCCAAGGTTGCTATGGTTATAAGGTGTTTCTGGGAACTATGTGCTACTGGAAACAACATCCGGCACATTGGGACTGGAGGGACTGACTAAATGGTAAGATACCGTTTATATATATATATATATATATATATATATATATCGCAATATATTTCAAAGTATTGAAAAATGCTTTAGGTGTTTACTATTTTTAATGGAATAAGAACTGGCGGGTGGGAGCGAATTGACATGGGGGTTAATGATCATAGGAGCGGATCATCGCAGGAGTGAAAAGCTGGAGCGAACTGTCAGGGTAAGAATTGTCAGGAGCGAATTGTCATGTTCCCCTGGTTTTGACCGGAGGCTGACTTCACTTGGCCCTTGTTGCCTCGAGAACATGGGCGAAAAGGGTGTCCTGACGGCAGGTACAAGTCTTTCTTGTTCGCAATTTGTAGTACAGTAACAATATTTTCTTTGTATGTGGTAATCTCAGCTCAAGGGTCAATACTTCCACTCCTTTTAAGTCCCTACTAATTTCTACCTGTAACATAGGTAGAGCATCCCTTCCAAATGTAACCCCCCCTACAAATGTGGGTTCCCGAAAAGTCTTCCTTGAGCTTGCCTAAATGCTCACTGTCAGGCTGGTGTTCTGCATTTTAGCAGTTTAAATGTATTGCCAGAGAGTGCTTGTATAGCCTCTGTGTACTGTCTCTTTAAGAGCTGCTTGGATTGCAGTCATAATTAATCTGAGAGGGAGCTCTGTCAGAATATGTACTTATTTGCTGATTATCTATTAGAGTGATGATAATACAAATATCGATGGCTGAGAGGGACCTGGGGGTGGTGGTGGATATCAAGATGAACAACTCGGAGATTTGTAGGAGGGCAGCAGCCAAGTCCAACAGGATGCTGGGATGCATCGCTAGGGGGATCACCTCCAGAAGGAGGGAAGTGATACTCCCTCTGTATAACTGCTTGGTGAGGCCACACCTTGAGTACTGCATGCAGTTTTGGAGGCCACACTTAAAGAGGGACATTAAACTCCTGGAGAGGGTCCAGAGGAGGGCAACCAAAATGATTTGGGCTTAGGGACAGGACCTATGGGAGAGGCTCAAGAGCTAAATATGTACACATTGGAAGAGAGAAGGGACCGGGGGGAAATGATAGAGGTTTTCAGGTACATGAAGGGGGGTAAATAGGGGAGGAGCAGTCAGGGTGGTTCGAAGGAAGGAGGAGGGGCAACTAGAGGGCATGGTTGGAAGCGGGGGGGGAGAAAGGAGGAGGTGCTACTTTACTGAGAGGGTGGTGGAGCCATGGAATGTGCTGCCCAGAGGGCTGGTGGAGGCAGAGACAGTGGAGGGGTTCAAGAGGGGGTGGGACAGGTACAAGGGAAGGGTTCTGGAAGCAAAATCCAGTGCAGCGAGAATATCCGGAACTGGGAAGGGAGAAGCCAGAGAAGGCGAGGGGGGCAGCAAGGTCATCTCCCAGGGTGGGGGCTGACCAAACGAGCAGACACGAAAGACCATTAGGCCTATTCTGCTGGCGTTTTAGTATGTTAGTATATTGCAGTTTGTTCTACCCTTTTTTCTTTGCAGCAAGGACAGTTCTGTTTGTTTCCATCATCTTGGTCCTGGACTGCAGAATGGGCCAATCAGTACATTTGGGACTCTAAAATGTAGCCTGCCTACAGGGGCTTGGTGGGGCCAAAACTTGTAGGAATTGTAGTTTTGGGTGTTTGGCACCTAAAATAACCTGGAGGGGGAGCCCTTGTTGTGACTGACAGACAGATCAGCCAACTGAACCTTTTGGATCTTGGGTAAAGGCCCACACTGCTTGCAGTTTCAGCTAGATCTGAGTTGGAAAGTGAAGAAGTAACAGCTCAAGATAGTTCGAGCAGCAATCCATAGTGGATTCACGCGAGAGAACTGTGGAAAGTCCTGTGTTTGGCCTGCATGCCTGCCTGCTGTTCCTGAAAGGGAACTTGTGCTTTTTTCGGACTGAATCCGAATTTGGAGAGTGAATTAAGCCACTGAATTGGACCAGGCTTTAACCTGAAGGAGACCGAAGATTTGCTGAATGCAATCGGCCTGTCAGGACTTCCAGCTACCTCTGAACTCCTGGATTGTGCAGAGACTCTGTAATTGCGACCAGAGAGCCATTTGCCTGGTACAGTAGAATTTCTTTACATGTGAATGTGCTGTGTGCTTATAGTGGGTCGTGATTTGGTTCCCCACCGTGTGTCTGAATTGTGTTTTGCTTGCTGGAGGCTGTATTCAGCTCCACAGATTGAATCCGTATCCATTTCTGTTTGCCTGGGCCCTGCTACACTGACCCAACCAGATTACCTGCTACGCAGAGAAAGTCATGGACGAGAGACCGGCCTGAGGATCAGCCCCCTGCTGGATTGCCTTGAACAGGAACAACACCTCGGTGATTCATGTGGGCCCTGCTTCTCGGGGCTGTACAGCTCAACAGCCTGTAGTCTTGATTCCGTCCTGCCTGTGACCAATATTGGGTATCGTGCATAAACATCAGGGTAGCTCCCTGCAACAACAGCTGCTGTAAATCTAGAAGTTGTCATCTGATTGTCTTGTTGCCTTTTCTTTCATGAAATGAGTCCTCCGGCTCTGGATTACAAATAGTATATGTTGTGCATGTTGCTTTCTTCCATCACAGGACCCCAACCAGCTGCAACATTCCTGGCAAGCCCACCATTTTCCTACCTGGGTACCCAGAGTGTGTGACTGTGTAGGGACTCTGAACTGCATGCATAACTGTCTGATTAATATAGCTTTTAAGCAAATCAACCTGATTATGCTCCTCCCTTGTTCAGGTCCCCTGAATAAATCAGATTTAACTTTGTTTGCATTTAACCTGACTGTGGTTCCAGTTTGTGCCAAAAGTATTGTACTGTTGCTATTTGCTGTGCTTAACCTTGTTTTACAGGGGGTCCCCAGGGTCAAGCCAGAGAACCAGCCCTGGTGTAAGTGCAAACAGTGTGGGTACTTGTATGGTGTACCAGGGGTATTGTAAAAGTGATTATTGTACAGTGTTTAGGCCACTAGAAGGGAAAGGGGGGGGTTACAGTGTGCCGGAGGGCTGTGCCCAGGTCAGCTTGACCACTAACAACCCTGACCTCCGGGTGGAGGCACCCGTTTCATTACCCAGGCCCCTTAACCTGCAATTAGCCAAGCACACAGGGGTAGTAGCCCTTGGGGTAGCGCCACCAAGGGGTTACACATATATCAGGACACCACCCCCTCTTTTATTTCTATCATTACACCAAATGTTATATCCAGGGAAATTCAGCAATTTATCCTCTATTTTATTATTCAGCCATGTCTCAGTGATCACAACCAAATCTGGATTGTGATCCTTCAACCATGTGCTAATCAGGTCCATTTTTTTATCATACTTCTTGCATTAAAATGTACCAAGGAAATTCCCTTCCCACATTGTACTAGGTTAGGGACAGGGATAACGTTCAACTCATGGTTAACTGTATTATCTAATCTATGTGCTTGTTCTGTGTTATCTAAATTATACTGTCTTTGGTGCCAGGGACCAGGATTAGGATGGCCATCGCCACATGTAGCCAGGGTCACTAGAAATAAAAACACTGCAAGAGGGATCCAATTTTGTATCTCTTCCGGTGGCTCCTTCGAGCTCTCTTTAGCATCCAGTTAGGTAAAACATTCCCTGTATGTAGTCTATGTTTGACTGTAGTATGGAAGGAAACCAGTCTGAAGACATCATTTGCAAATCCTACAGAGAATAAGCTGGACTTTGTTACGGCTCCAAAATGATAGATTTTTTTTTAGCATAGGCACCCGTACCCTTTGATGCTATTCTCAAATCCTGCAGAGCTTCTTCTAATCTTACATCCCACCTCCCTTTTTCTGGTTCCTGCTGTTTCCAGGCTAACACCAGGAAACTCAGAATTAGTATTCTAAAATACATATGATAGAGAAAGACATTTTTCTACCATCTAGTAATTTAAAAAGTGTGTGGGGGGTTATAATCCTATCAACTATCTCCGTTGCCTGTTCTAACTGGTTCAAGACCACAATAAGTGAACCATCTTCTAATTGCTTGTATTAGGGGACCTTATCCTTAAAGTGAATTATGAAACATATTCATTTAGAATAAATCAAAAACTAATATAGAATACCATACAATATACAGTTTATCATTTAAAACAGTTTAGAGACTGTAAATTATTTCTAAACCAGTATAGGTAAAAAAAACTTCTAATTTCCCATTTAAATATAGCTCTACCAACAAAATGGCAACTATATGCTACTAAAGGAACATATCTCCCACGACATTAGAAGACAGTTCCTAAACCAGGCTGCCAAAAACCTCTTTTTTCTTTATGTGTTAACTAATATATTGTAAGTTCTTATTTCTGCCAAGTGGCGTGCACGCCACTTACAATGCTCGCGCCATCAAGCGGCACGGGGCTTTGAACTGGAATGCACCCCACCCCTGAACCAGCCACTGTAGTGTTTGTTTCGCCGCCGAACCCCCTCCACCACTCAGCAGCCCTGCAGTTTTGTCCCTGTCCGGTCCCTGAAGAAAGGGGTCAGAGCGTCGCCAGACAAATGGCCACCCTTCCAGGCTAACTTCATTAGAGTCGCCTTGGACTCAGCATCTGCCTGCCAGAGCTTCAGCCATAGGGCCCATCTGGCTCAGTTTGTCACGACCATGGCCCTGGCTCCAAATTTTGTAATGTCAGAGGAAGCATCCACGATGTACCGTGTTGCTTGCACAATGCAGTTGGCCTGTCCTACCAGTGGCAAATCCTCCGGTAGCCCATCAGTGACAGCGTCCGTCCATCAGAACAATGCCCAGCTGGTTTACCACACCGCCGTATCTGCAGACAGAGCCAACCCAGTGACCTTGTGGACCTTGTTTAAAGATTCCACCACTTTTTTGTCCATGGGATCTTTTAGAGCAGTAGTGCTCTTGACCGGGATGACCGTGCGAGGGCTGAAACCGGGGGTGTCTATTTTTGGGGTCGTATACCATGCTGTTCGATAGGCTTCAGCTAGTGGGTACAACTTCTCAGTGACTCTCTTCTCCAGGATCCGAGCTGGTTCAGGCACCTCCTGCTCCTTAGTTAAGATGGCATCTAGGGCTACGCAGGCTGGGAAGTAGTGCTTTTACGGCTTTGCGTGTGATGAGAGAAGGGGATCCGTCGAGGTATGAGGCTGTTCTGGCTCCTCTGGGACCTGGAGAACACCTCAGACCAGGCGGACCAACTCAGCAACATCTTCTTGCGGGCAGAGCTTGCCCGAGATCTGGTCATGGTCCTGGTCTGCTTCCTCTTCCTCCTTCTCTGGTGAATCAATGGGGTCTTCTGTCTGCCTGCTCTTTTTCTTGGAGGATGGCGGAGCATGGTCTGACCCTGAGCGCCTCCTAGTGTCTGCTTGCCCGGCCCCTTCTGGCTGTTGACTCTGCAACTTCTCCAGCCACAGGAATAGTAGCCATGCTTGTGCTGTGTTCAATGTCAGCGGCACTGTTGGAGGGGCATTGTCGTCATGTGCCACCAAGGCCTCCGCATTCTGTCAGTCGTCTGACTCTGACACCGTGAAGACTGCACATAGGGGCTCCCCCACTTGAGAGTCCAGGAGCTGGGTTCCACATTCTATGCAGGCAGGCATGGCTGTGTAGCAAGTGGAGCTGACTGACCTAAGGAGGACAGACAGAAAAAAATGGGTCAAAAACATGTCTCCGACTGCTCTCCGTACAAACATGCAGCGTCAGCCATAACCAGACTTCCAAATTCTTAGTAGTGTGGCCCTTTAAGAGCTGCATCCTCTCCTAAGATGGTTGCCATGGAGCTCTCATCCACTCCTAAGATGGCCGTCTCTCATGAGATTGTGGAGAGTATGTCCCCCTCTCGGCTGGAGTCTCGCAAGACTCAAGATTCTCACGAGACCGGGCCCCCAATGAATGCCAATCTGTAGCTCCAACTTAGCAATAGCTCTCCCCCCTGAGCCCCGGAGGGCAGCTGCTCCTCCATATTGCCGTCGCTCCCCACCGATAAGCCTTATTTCAGGCACAGAAACAGAAATGATCTGAAGTCCCGCCCCCTCCCAGAGTCTCGCGAGAGCTGCCATATTAGATGGGGCTCAAGACTCGAGGCAAACATGGCGGTGACTCTGGAATGTGCGGTGGAGACTTCTTTTTCTCTCTTCCTGATGGGACCATATGGGGCGAGAAGTGCAGGCAGCCCGGACCCCCCAAAAAGAGTCCTGGAGATGGAAAGCACCGGAGGGGTCCGAAAAACCGAAGAGCCAATCGACAGTCGCCGTCCAGTACCCTCCAATTTGGGATCCCTGAAGGTACCTGGGATGTTGGGGGGGATGGGAGAAGAGCAGAGCTGGAGGGGCAAGCACAATGACAGCCACCCATGCCCCTGGACCCATCCCTAAGGCAGTGTGCTGCCAGGGAGAAGCAGACGCTGTAGGAGGGTCTGCTCCCCACTGCTGGAGGACACTGGGGATACTACGTGAGGGTCCCTACCTGGGACAGAGGACAGGACAGATGCTACTTGAGTGCCTATACTGCCTGTGTCCCTGCACCTTCCATCCAGCCCAAGACCATCTTCTCTAACACCCCAGTTCAGGCAAACAACAATTTCTGTCCAATAATCTCCAGTATTTTTTTATCCTCATGAGAAAAAACATTATCAAGTAAGTAGCCTATTTCTGACGCGCTCAGGGTAATTCAACGATCCCTAGTCTGACAGCATAAGCAAGAAAGAATAGAGGGGTTAAGCATAGTAATGAGGTTTTTTTTTTTACCTCAGAGTAGGGAACAAGTGCCAAATGTGACCAACCTCCAGGCACACACAAACAAAACTCGATTCTATGGATGTAGCCAGAGGTTTGGTCTCTGGCTGTCCAAAAGATTTATTTTCGTGCATCGACCAATAGGATGGATGGAAGAAAAACCATATTTATTTAATTAATTAATTAAAAGTTGGTAACCAGGAAAGGCACCATGTGTGAGGAATTCCTGAGCACTATAAAGGTTGCAGGGCATAATGGGCAGGTTTCTCGCTCATGGACTAGCTTGGTCTTTAAGAAATAAAATGAAATGAATTAGCAGAATAAAAAAATCTTTTTGTACAAGCACCTGGACCAAAACAGCTGCAAATCTTTCTGTAAAAAAAAAGTTAACATCTTTGAGTTACAGTACATTATAATCTCTTAACCTATCCTGCCGTCCCACCTAAGTAACAAATCATACAGTGACAGCTTATTTTTTCCTTGTTGCAGTTGTGACTCACTTTTAACCCAAAACCAGCTCCCAGACCCTATCATCTTCCTGCCTACGTCTCCGTTTCCTGTAGCTTTTTATGCTATTAAAAGTGTATTGCTTCCATATGATGTTTTTCCCCCTCTCATTCCCAGTAGTATATTTATAGCTGTTCTGTGGCCAGCTTAAAATGCAGTCACTTTGGCAGAAGTTCTGACATTCTCTCATAAAATTCTATGAGCATCCACCAGGGTGTACAAAACAAGCATTTGTCAGTGCCAGGTTTTTGTTCCTAGTACTGATGATGTACTAGGTCTAGGAACAGATCCCCGTGCCAGAAGAATAATATGGGATGGGCTGGGCATGGGGGGGACAGTTATGGCGGGGCAGCAACAGACTGACATTTAAATCAGAAATGACATGCATAAGGCTGAAACTGATCTAGATAGCAGGTGAATGTAGACTAGCAATTTTTGCACTAACCACTGAGCCACTTAACTTCACTTACTAATTGCTGTAATACACACGTGCACTGACTAATATATATACACATATATGCATATATAGTCCAGTGAGTATAACATAGCAGTGCTCCATCTACACACACGTTTACAGATTAAAAGAAAAGACATCAAGGGATCATTTTCTTCTTTTCAGGCTTTGAGGGACATCAAAGGGTGGGGAGTTGCCACTAGACACCTCAGTTAAATAAGCAATGACACACAGAAGGCCGAAACTAAACTAGATAGCGGGCAGATGTAGACTAGCACTTTTTGCACTAACCAAAAAGCATCCTAATTGCACTTTATAATTGTTGTGATACACATACACTGACTAATACAAATACGCATATATATTACAGTATAACATAGCAGTGCACTGTCTGCACATATAGGACATTGACACACACACACACACACACACACACACACTGCCTTATATGGAGTATACCGTTCAAACATTGAAGTTTTGACATCGACTCCGCTACATGGAAACCCCGACATCGATGGACTTTGAGTCGACGGGGAGATTTTTCGTCAATGGGGTTAAGCACCTAACTCCACTGTCTGTGTGACGTGGAGTTAGATATTTAAAGTGGGGGGGATGTGGGGGCACAGGCCCGCCTGCATTGATACAGTTAATTGTGGCGGTCAGTGTCAGCATGTTGTGTGTCGTTGTTGCAACGTGTCGGCGATGTCAGCCTGATTGCGTCAGTGTGAAGGATTGTGGTGATATTTCCGGCACTGTGGCTTGATAGAGTCATTATATGGCATTTATTTACTTATACATCTAAGCCTAACTTTTACTGTATTCTGGATAAGCACTGTGTTTTGCACTAACTCATTGTACTAATCTGCTGCATGACTGGGTAACTAATATAGGACCAGGGAGGTGCAGTGGATGTTGCCTATCTGGACTTCAGAAAGGCCTTTGACACCTTCTCCCATAGAAGGCTGATTAACAAACTGCACAGCCTAGGGGTGGGTCCTAAAATAGTTCTGTGGGTGGAGAACTGGCTGAATGGCAGGAGTCAGAGGGTTTTGGTAAACAGGGAATACTCTGGAGAGGCAGAGGTGACAAGCAGGGTGCCGCAGGGGTTTGTGTTGGGGCCGGGCTTATTCAGTGTCTTTGTAGGGGACATTGCAGGGGGACCGGAAGGGAAGGCATTTCTCTTTGCAGAAGATACAAAGGTATGCAGTAGGGGACATGCCAGGGGGTGTTAAAACATGATGGAAGACCTTAAAAAACTGAAGCGCTGGCCCAGTGGCACTGAGAGTTGAGCCACTGGATGGCACACCTCACACTACACCGGTTGCCCGGGTTTGGGAGCGAGCCTAGGTCATCGAAGACTGACTGGGGGGGAGGAAGGGAGCAGGATTGGACAGCCACAAGGCAGCTCTCCTCTCCTGTGGAGGGACCCTGTTGCCCCCCCATGGTCCAACTGCTCCAGATGGAGGCCTGAGGGTAGCGCAGGCAGGTGGCAAACAGAGGGTGGGCACTGGGGATCCACAGTGTGCATGTGCCTCCATAGGCACACGCATGGCCATGGCACAGGGAGTCGGGTGAAAACGGGGGCATAAACACAATGAAACAAACTGGAGAAATGGTCTGAAGAATGACAGCTGGGATTCAGTACAAAGAAGTGCAGGATCACGCAGATAGGGTACAAGAACCCAGGGGTAAAGTACAAACTATGTGGGGAGGTACTGACAGTCACAAGGCAGGAAAGGGACTTGGGAGTTATCATCTCGCAGGACCTATAAGAAACTAGGCAGTGTGATAAGATGGATGTAAAGGCTGGCCAGATGTTTGGATGCACAGGGAGGGGTATCAGGAGTATAAAGAGGAAGGTCATCTTGCCCCTGTATAAGACACTCATCAAGTTCAAGTTTATTGCAGGAAAGCTCCAGTGAGCAAGCTCATTCACAAGGAGGTCCTGGGTGCATGGTTGCAACAAATATACAATGCAGGCAATAACATAACAATACATAAGTGGCAGACCAGGTCCTACAAGGTACATGGGTAAACAGTGCTGGGTGAAAAACAAAAACCCAAAAAAATTTAGTACAAGTTGTTTAAGGAAGGCGGTGTAGTGAGAACAAACTAAGGAAGTAAGGAGAAATCTAGGGAGTGAGTTTAGAAACAGTTACAGGTGTCCTTTTCGAAGCCACCAGTTTTTTGAAGAAATTTACTGAGACTACACTGGATAGTTTCAGAGTGGATTGCAGCTGGTTCCAAATAGTTGGTAGGGCACTTGAGAAGGCTCGCCTGCCAAAGGAGGTACGAGTCCTAGGTGCGTCGAGTAGGATAAAATCTGATTTCCTAAGGAAATAAGAGCTGTGGGCAGTGCGGATAAGTGCTACTAAATAGCTTGGTAATTATTCAGAAGTTGTTTTAGGGTCCAAATGCCAGCATGGAGTGTGCGTCTAATGATAAATGAAGTCCAACCAACAGCTGCTTATAGTTCGCAATGGTGGGTTCAGTATGGGTAGTTTGCAATGAAGCGCAGGGCGCAGTGACAGACAATGTTCAATTTGTTTAGGTTAGTAATTGCTGCAGAACTGTATAATATGTCCCCATAGTCAAGAAAAGGGAGGAAGGTGGTCTGAATAAGCCTGAGTCTGGTTTCCAGGCGAAAGAGGGACCTATTTTGGAAGAAGAAGCCTAGTCTAGCTTTTAGTCTTCTGGATAGGTCGTCAGTGTGCTCATTGAAGGAGAGCTTGTTGTCTAACCAAAAGCCGAGGTATTTAAATTTAGAGACAACTTCCAGTGGTTCACCTAGGGATGTTTAACGATGAAGTCTTTAGGTGGGACAGTGAGGGTGACGGAGGAAGTATTAGGGGGAAAATCATGGCCTTATTTTTTTTAGCGTTTAGGAGGAGTTTGGTATTGATGAGTTTTGTTTCTAGCTGTGCGAAATCGAGTTGAAGTATATCCCTGACTTCCAATATTGTATGGCCGGAGGTATACAAAACTTTATCGTCTGCAAAGAAATGCAAGGTTGACCTGGTTATTTGAGAATTGAGGTTGTTGGTATATAGGGAGAAGAGTATAGGACCTAAGATGGAACCTTGCGGGACTCCCCTAGTAACTGGTAAGGAGGCAGAGAACAGCCCACCAGCTTTGACTTTCTGCATCCTACATGATAGGTAACTGGAGAACCATTCGGTAGTAGCTAGGGTAGCGCCAGTATTGGTGAGGTTGTTCACAATTAGAGTATGGGCAACGGTGTCGAATGCTTTACTCAAATCTAAGAATATTGCATCTGTAATTTTTTTAGCATCCTTGACTGAGATCCAGTCATCTGTGACTTTAGCTAGTGTAGTAATGGTGCTGCGATTAGAGCGAAAACCTGATTGGGCTGGATTGAGGAGAGAGTAAGTTTCCAGATGATTCTTCAATCGTATATAAATCAATTTTTCTAGGACTTTTGAAAGGATAAACAAGATTGAGATTGGTCTGTAATTGTTTAAGTCGCATAGGTCGGCGAATTTAAATAAGGGTATGATATGAGTGGATTTCCAGCATAATAGAACTACGGCAGAAGAGATAGAGAGGTTGAATTTATGGAGAATGGGAGCAATAAGATAGTGGTAGCCAACTTTTAAGAAAAATGGTTCTAAGTCATCGTCTACGGCACTTTTTGTGGTATCTAAATTGCTGAGTGAATCCTCGACTTCTTTGAAGCTGAGGGGGAGCAGCTGGAAAGGATGGGCTGTAGCTTTCGGGACAGTGATAGAGCTAGCATGGATACTAGTACGAGATGTGTACAGTGATGCATCGAAAACTAGACCAGCTGTGGTGAAGTGAGAATTTAGTTCTTCGAGGATTTGGTAATTGTTCTCAATAACCCTGCCATTTATGTTGATCTTAGCTGGGATGGAGGGAGCAGCCAGTCGACTTTCAATAGACTTGATGGTCCTCCAAATTTTCTGCAAGTTTTCTTTGGCTTTTTCCAGCGTGGAAACGTAGTAATTTGCTTTGGTAGAGCGAATATGTTTTATGCAGGCGTTCCTAGCTGCTCTAAATGTCTGCTAATCTGTTAGATTCTTAGTTCTTCTTGCTAGAGCCCAGAGTTTATCTCAGGTAATAAGTATGGTTTTGAACTCCTCTTTGAACTCATGAAATTGCACCTGGAATACTGCATCCAGTTCGGAGGTCCCATCTGAGAAAAAACATAGACAAGGTGGAGGCAGTGCAGTGGAGGGCACCTACAATGGTGCAGGGCATATGGGATAAGATCTATGAGGAAAGAATAGCCAAGTCGATATTTAAAATATTTATTTCATTTGGGTAAAGCATTTAAACCATTTTAAATATTGCATTTTTACAGGATATGGCAGTAGAGATTCAATATATGATATATTGAATCTCAACTGGCATATCATATAAAATATCACTTACAGTGTAGTCATGCTTTTACCCATTATTTCTAATGAATTTGCACAATGCAGATCTGCTGAGAGGCAGTTTCAATGTGGTCTTCCTATTACACATTTTTACAATGTGTTTTCCTAGAATATGCCTGCTGATTGCTATATATTTAGCCTGGACAGTTCACAAAAGACGTGGCATCTTATTTTCAGTGGGGCTCTATATCTATGCAATATTATGCTGCAGTGCATAAAATCAGAACACGCTGAAAACAATATTTTACAGCTGGACTAGGCTACCCTGAATAAATACATTATAAAAATGGTAAAATCATGACCCCACTGAAAACAAGATAATGCATCTAATCTGGGACATCCTGAGTAAATACTGTGCAAAAATGTGTAAAATGAAGATCCCTATGAGAATGAGATGTAGCATCTTCCCTGTACTATCCAGGATACAAAATATAGGATAAGAAATATTTAAAGGAAATCTACTGTAAACTGAACTTCACTGTGTTCCATATAACCAAGACTGACATAAACAAACAGTTTCGTTATTGTTTTATAATTTATTAGATTGCAGTATTTATTTTGAATGTTGAGGCCATGAGGAGTGTGAGTGTGAGTGCGTTTGTGTTTGCTGTAGCTCAATATAAATATTTTTCCCAAAAAGCATAGTAAAATGCCTGCTGATTGCTATATATTTACCCTGGATAGTTCACAGAAGATGTGGCATATATCTGAGACAGTGCTTATCAGATAATGTCTTAAGAGGTTAAAAAAACAGTGTAAATCTTTTAGGAGATTCCTTGCTGGGAAAGAGTGACATTTATGAGGTATGAATCTTTCTTGAAAGTGAATACTTGCCCAACTGAAGCTAGTAGCAAGAAAGTCTCTAAATGTGCACGTTGTTGCATTTTGAAGGGGGTAAACTTGTCTCCAGTTTAATAAGCAACCAATATTTAACAAGCTGTTTTAGTTTCCATTGCTGTATTGTTAAGGAGGAAGGGAGCTTGTAGGCTAAGAGCACATGATGAGATCAGCTATGCTTGCTGAAAGTGCTGATTTATGAATGTGTCTGTCTGCACATTGTTTTGAAGTCCACGCACTTTCATGGCTGAACAGTGTCATGATGAGGCTCGCTGATTATTGGTCAAGCCCTTTGTAGGGTCTCCAGCACTGGAACACCGTGACACACCTCTCAAAACCCTGTACTTAACAAAATGTTCAATTTGCGCTAGTGTACACGGAGAACATAAAAATTACATTTTGCTGCTGCCCACCGCAGTTGATGAGAATTTCATTAATTTTTCTGTTGCCAAAGTTTCAGAACAAAAATCCTAAACCTCTGGTGTCCTTCATCACAGTAACCACACATACGCAGTGACTTCGTGTTCCCTTCCTCCGACTTCCCTGCAGACAACCAACTTTCTTCAAATAAAACAGCTGCGCTGGTAGCCCATCACAAGGGCCATGAAACAGTTTTTAACCTACCCCAAGAGAAAATGAGGCAACAGGTGTCTATCCTCGTGCTGCTCAGTAAGGAGCCTCAGCCAAGTCCTACCTAACTGTCCATGGTACTTAAATAGAGAGGAAAAAAACATCAGCTAGGATAGCAGCAAAGAAGAGCAGGGGCAGTCACAGGGACTGGGAGCAACAAGTGACTAGGCTGTGGAGCAGTGAGTGACCTTAGCTATTGCTAGTATTGCTCTGTGCCTATCCCTGCTTCTTTTTCCCTTCAATGCACAGAAACTGCTGCACAAGGGGGCAGTGGCAGCTTTCTCTCACCAGTGTGCATTATTTTCCCCACTATCATTCAAATTCTTTTGTATTCTACTGGCATCGTGGCCCCTACCGCCGGGGAGGGGGACATGTATGTGACAATTCAACTCCCCATACCTGCCTTGGGGGGGGCATAGCCCAGGGGCCGTTCCTGTGCCCAGGGGTATCTGGATGGTAACATCTCACCAGGAGCCACCCCTTATCAACAGTTCTGGATCTGGCGGCCTCTTGTCTCCTACACGTGATCACTAGGGCATTGCCTATATGAGTCCCTGCAACATCACGGTAGAGCTACACTCACGCTACAAAGTGACCCTACATGGAGACCATTCATTGTCCGCTTTCTTCTCTACATGGCCTTCACTGCTCTATCTCTGCTACCTGCAGGGAGTGCTTCCTAGCATCATTCTTTAGGTTCTATGTGATAACGACGAAAGCCTAAAGGCGATCACCGGTATTGTGCAGTCAGAGTGCCGAAAACATTTTCGGCATTCTGACACCCCAGCATACAGGACAATAGTACTGGGGGCATAACTTTCAATGCTTTCTATGGGGGGGCTGTGCACCCCCGTACTAAAGGATTCTCAGCTCCTGGGGTGTGCATGTCGGGAGTATGGGAAAGCAGGTAAAATTAAAGGTTTGGGCTGGGCACAATAAAATCGCACCAGCGCCCAAGCCCGGTACCTCACCCACCCCAACCACAGGCCAACCCCCAATGCCACAATGCAGCTCGGCAACTCACCGCAGCACCAACCCCTACAGCTCCTCCGCCCCCTCCTCCCAGCCCACACTCGCTATGCTTGCTCCCCCCGCGCACGTACATATAGTGTCATCCTGTCTCCCATTTCACCCACCCCCCCATCCGATCGCCCTACCCCTTCCATCGCCGTGAGGGATTTCACGGAGAATGAGTCGCCATTACGGATGGTATCCTTCCACATGCACCCTCCTCATGGGCTACCATTCTTTATTCTTTTAAAGGTGTCAGGGCCCTCCGATATGATGACTCCCCAGAGCCACCTTTGGTTGATCAACAGATAGATTTCATCTCACTCATGCTACAGT
Organism: Neoceratodus forsteri; assembly: GCA_016271365.2. Classification (NCBI taxonomy): domain Eukaryota; kingdom Metazoa; phylum Chordata; order Ceratodontiformes; family Ceratodontidae; genus Neoceratodus; species Neoceratodus forsteri. The sequence goes on from CM057449.1 coordinate 1,335,770,405, forward strand.
ATGTACAGAATCTGGCAAGGCAACTTAAGTGCATATCAGTTTAGAACATGAGCAGCAAACTTATTTTGGCATGCTTCAGTTCGATTCAAGCTCTGCCACAGTATTTCATATGTACAGAATTGACACGTGACACAGGGCAACACACTCAAGGCAGAAACTTCACTTGCAAAAACACCAACATATATGCAGTGCATGCTACCAGAACAGTGACAGGAGAGTACATGGCTGCAGCTCCAACCTCAACCCCACCAAGGGCCTGAATATATCAGTATTTACAAATTCCAAGCCTGAAAACAGCAGGTGCCAAACTTAGCAGCAGACACTATCAAATAAACGTATATATTTCATACTTCTCCCTTCACAGCTGCATGGGTGCTGGGCCACAGGATGTACTTGTGCCTTTGAAGGCACAGCAGTTATTCAGGGCTAGGGTGTGACTCAGGAAGGGGTATACCCTCCTAGTTAACATGCCACAGCACTCGGGCATGGGCACCTAATGTAATGAAGTAAGAAACCTCTGCTGCATCTTACCCCTTGCTCAGGTCTCGATTTTACAACGCTGGCAGTCACAGCTGTGAGGTTTATCAGGCTCATCACATCTTACCCCTTCTTCCAGGTTTCCATGTCACATCACCCCACCTCTGATCTTCTGCAAATTCTTGGATTTGGTTCGGTTCTGTTCAACTTCTGCTCCTCTACCTGAGAGCCAGATGACAGGAAAGCTGCAGGTTCTGAAGGAACAAAAACTGCGACAGCCATCAAGCAACATTCTATGACGGTGAATCACCAACAGGCCCTCACCATCCCCAGCCTCAGACCCAGTCTGGAATGGTACTGGGTCAATACCGCGCATGTAAGACAGTGCAGTATAGTGAGTGCCTGGGTTTACAGAAACAGGGGTAGGACAGCTACCCGCTACCACTGTCGCTGCATACAGAATGGGAGGGTGGAGAAGTTGCCATGCGTTGGGTGCCTGGTTGAGCCACTCCCATGCAGTAGTGGCTAGGGCACCAGCACATGGCACAGTCAGGAGACCTGGGACCATGGATTGGTCCCCCCCCCGGTCTCCCCTGCTACAACTTTTTGCCACGATTAAAAAAACAAACAAAAAAAAAACTACCCCCATCCCAAGGTCCCCCCCCCCAGAGTTAGTTATTTAAGTTCCAGGGGGGTGGGTAGGGGACAAAGCCCCCACATGGGGGGTGCAGGGCAAAGCCCCCCCCTGCAAAAAAACATGAAGACCCATTGTTTTCAGTTTGCGTGGTGCGCGGAACAGGTCAGTGTTTTGCCTGACTCTGTTTTTGTCCGGCGCTGTTTCGCAGCAGCATTTTTAGCCACGCTGTTTTGCCGTGCGGCAGAATGACCCCATGCCGGCTGGGATACAAGCCATCAAAGACCTAGCCAGAGGCAACAAGTGCAACTCCGGATGCAGGACCCTACCACCATCCTGAGTCTGCAAGCCTCCCCAACTGGTTGCAGCCAAACAGTGTACCCCTCTATGTGCCTGAGCCCCATGGGCTCCAGTACTAGAAACTGTGGCCCCTTCCTAGCTATTTTTTGGCAGTACCTAGGCGTCTTTTATAAGCCCAGGGAAGGCAGGTTGAAACCCCAGGAAAGTGTTGAGCTAAGGAGTACAGGGTGTACTCCAAACAGAGACAGCAGCCTGTTGCTAGGTGAGAAAGTTGCAATAACAGGAAACAACATTCACATTTCAGAAACAAGCTAGAACATGAACCCTTTTAATGAAAAATAATTTCAGAATCAAGGTTCTAGGGACATGGATATGTTGTTCATCCACACTGTCTGGCAGGTATCCTTGCCGCTTTAAATCTGGCCGGAAGGTCTTCAAGCTGGCTCCTCCCACCCACCCGGGTGGTAAAACTCTCGGCTCCGCCCCATGACGCCAGATCTTCCTTACCGCTTGGAAGCTCAGGTTCCCTCCTTAACGCTGTGCGTATAAGACTGGTTCCTAATTCTTCGGTTTTCCGAATTTAAAGGTTTTTTGCATTATAGACTTCGGTCTTCTATCCCTCGCGGCTGCGATGGACAAATCGACTCCCAGTTTTCGGAGGTGCCCTTGCGGGCAGAAGATGTCTCGGACGGATCCGCACTCCACGTGTGTCTACTGTTTAGGCCTTGAGCACAACCCGCAGGCTTGCGACCTGTGCTCTTCCTTCTCAGCCTCCTCCCTCGAAGACCGTGCTGCCCATTTACAACTGGGGCGCCCCAAGAAACGTTTTCCTCCGTGAAGTCAAAAGAGGCCCGGTCGGCGGTTTCCCACGCGCGGCTCGGCGGATCAGCTAGAGCAGATGATCGCCTCAAGAGGAGGCGGCGCTGGCTGTATCTTTCCCACCGCTGCATTTATCCCGCCTCCCTGGGTTCCTCTACACAGCTTCCTTTAAGGAGGTTTGTCTGTCCCTCTCCACTAGAGGAGAGGGACCAATGTCTGCTGGACCTTCTTCTTGGTCCAAGAAGAAAGACAAAGGTAAGTCCCTCCGTCGATGCTTCTTGGGAGCGGAAAGGTCCCTCTCCCGAAGTTGTCGGCCATCGACTTTGGTCGATCATTCGCCTTTGGCCACTGGTCTCATGGTGTCCCTGTCAGGTCAGTTGATCGAGACTCCGTCGACGCAGTCGAAATCTTCGACTGCTGGACGGGTTGTCGATCGCCGGGCCGAAAAATCCTCTCTCACTGGTTCCCCGTGGAGTTGAGGATCCCGCTGGCTTGCCAGTGCCTCCAGTTCCGGAGCCCTCGGTGAACCCTCCGAGCCGAGGGAGGAGCCGGTTCCACCCGTCCCTTCCCGCACCCGTCCCTCGGAAGGCCGAGGTTCTCGGTCTCGGTCTCGGACATCTTAGCGGTCAACCCGATCCGCGTCATAGGCGGTCTTGGTCTCGATACCGCGGTGGCAGCGCCGCCACTCGTCCTCACTCCTCCTCCTCGGATGAGGGAGGCTTCAACGTAGTTACGCGATGATTCGAGGACCTCATGTGGCAACAGCTCCTTCTGACCGGAAACAAACCGACGCCGTCACCTTCCCCGGCCATTAAGTGGCTGTCACCGGAGCGGCCGAAACAACCCCGCCTTACCCGAGGAGCCTGTTCCCAGGCCAGTTGTTCGGCCAAAACCAGCTGCTCCACCGATTCCGGTGGAACCTCCGCCTCCACAGCCGCTGTTTGGGGCTCCGACCAAGAACTCTCGGTCGGCTCAGGGTCTGCCCCATAGGCTGTCGGTCACCCTCACTCCCGATCGCCCTCGGCAGGTGGAGGGTGGCTCAGGCCCGAGGCAGCTCTTTGCGGACTCTTCTGAGTCCGACGACGATTCCACCCTTTTCTCCAGGCGAGTGGACTTGGAGTCCTCTGGAGGTCAGTCGCTGGACGACAGCCCTTCGTCCTTCCTGGGTTTGCTCAGGCTCATCTCGGAATCCACCGGGATGCAGCTCAAGCCCGTATCCAAGCGGGCCAAGTATCCCCTCATGGAGATATTGGACCGAGGGGATTCCCCTACGGAGGCCTTTCCTGTGGCCGAGGCCATTGTAGACCCGGCCTTGGAGCTCTGGCAGCGCCTGCTTCCTGCCCTGTGCCTTCGGCCAATGGCGCCAGGAAGTATGCGTCCCCAATGTTCCCTGTCCAGTTTCTGGAACATCCCTCAGCCGAGGGGTTGTTATCGACAGCTGCTGCGCGGCCGGAAACGCTTAGGACGTGGACAAACCTCCCGACAAGGAGTCTAAGAAATTGACTATGCCGGGCTAAAAGTCTACGCAGGCCCTCCCTTGGCCTTCATCAGGCCAGCTCGGCCGTGCTTATGGACATTTCTCCCATGCCCTGTTGGGCTTCCTGGACGAGGTAGTCCCTCATCTCCGCTGACCTGCAGACCACGGTTAGGCAGGTGCGCAGGGACCAGCGGTAGGCGCAGGCCGCAACTTCAGACTGCTCTGGACATTGGAGACTCATGCGCCAGGTCAGTCGCGGCCGCAGTGGCTATGCGCCGGCATGGCTGAGGATATCCACCTTCACAGCGGATACCCAGCACAAATTGGTGGATGTCCTTCCTGGGGACCGACTCTTCGGCCCTGGGTGGAAGGCCACCTCCAGAGGATCGAAAGTCCAGTGCCACTTTGGACTCGGTCTCATCCGCTCAGAGGGACAAGGGCGCAGACCGCAACCCAGCCCTTTAATCCGTCCGCGCCCGCGTGCACGTCCGCTCAGCAGCATCAGGGCCAGCAGGCTCGCACTTGGCATCCCAAACCCAAGCCCGGCTTTCTCCTCCAGGAAGCAGGGAGGTAAAGGCCCTGGAGGTCCCTCGGCCGGTCCTTCCTCCAAGCCTGCCCAGTGACGGGTTGAGGGTGTCACCCCCAACCCCGCCGCCTCACTCCAGGTGCCCCTGGGGCGGCCCGCCCACTTTCTTTCCGCCTGGTCCGTTATCTCCACAGGACCGCGTGGGTGTTGGAGGTGGTGGGAAAGGGCCTGCCTCTGGAGTTCGAGCAGACCCCACCCTTCAGAGCCGTCCGCACTCGGGGGCCTGGGTCCGAAGCCCGCTGTCAGCTCGCCAAGCCGACATCGCCTCCTCCTCAAGAAGGAGGTGATAAGAGGTGGCGGCCCCTCAAACCCAGGGTTCGTGTCCAGGTACTTCCTGGTTCAACGGACGGGGCTGGCGCCCTATTCCGACCTCACACGACTCAAACAAGTTCCTAAGGTCTCAACCTTCAGGATGGTCACTCTGGCTCAGATAATACCATCCTTGGAACACGGCGGTGGTTCTGCTTCTGGACCTGCAGGACGCATTCTTTCACGTCCCTATCCGTCCGTCACATCAGAGGTTCCTTCGCTTTCGAGCAGAGGGATCCCTTTCAAGTTCCAAGCCATGCCCTTAGGCTTATCTCCAGCTCCCAGGGTCTTCACAAATGCATGGCAGTGGTGACAGTATTCCTGCGGCGCCGAGGGGTCCGGGTTTACCCTTACCTGGACGATTGGCTGATAGCAGCCCCCTCCAGACAGGAGGTGGAGCGGTCCAGAGATCTGGCCCTCCAGGTTTGCTCTCAGGTCGGCCTCTTCATCAACGAGGCCAAGTCGGAACTCGAGCCGAAGCAGGTGATTCTTTTCATTGGGGCAGAGCTCGACTCTCTTTGAGCCAGGGCACGGCTCCCGGCGGACAGGGTCGAGGTTCTTTCCTCCTTTGCCCAGTCATTTCTGGTTGGGCAATTGCGCCCTGCCCGGGACTTCCTGCGCCTCCTGGGTCTCATGGCGGCCTGTACCAGCGTGGTCCGTTGGGCCCGCTGGAACATGCGCCCCCTTCAGTGGGGGCTGGCCAGCCAGTGGTCCCAATGCTGCGATCCATTGGACCAGCTAGTGACGGTTACCCAGGGGATGTGGAATGCTCTCCAGTGGTGGACCGTTCCAGTTCATCTGCAGGAGGGCATCCCGTTTGTCCGCCCCTAGCCGATGGTCTCTCTATCGACCGATGCCTCTCTGATGGGTTGGGGTGCCCATCTGGGGGAACACCGAGCGCATGGCCTCTGGTCCCCGAGGGAGTCCCGATGCCACATCAACCTGCTGGAGCTCCGAGCAGTCCACCTAGCTCTCACCACCTTTGCTCTGTTTCTTCGGGGTCAAGTGGTCCGGGTCCAGACGGACAACACCATGACCATGTACTATCTGGCGGGACGCGCGCCATGCTTCTATGCAAGGAAGCTCTCCGCATCTGGTCACTCGTGCGCAGCCTGGAGGCGGATCTCCTAGCCATTCATGTGGCAGGAGCCTCCAACACCCTGGCCGATGCCCTAAGCCAGATAGGGGCTGTGTCCCACGAGTGGTCTCTCCTGCCGGAGGTAGTACAAGATCTGTTCTGCCATTGGGGCACACCTCAGGTGGACCTGTTTGCCTCCAGGGAGAATGCGAAGCTGAGGCTGTTCCATGCCCGCCCCCCTCAGCAGTGATCGCTGCAGGGGGGTGCCTTCTCGAGGCCGTGGACCCCGGGCCTCTTCTACACCTTTCCCCCGTTCCCCTTGATGCACAAGGTGCTTCTCAAAGCAAGGAGGGACAAGGCGCAGGTGATTCTGATAGCCCCAGACTGGCCCCGCCAGTACTGGTACCCAGATCTCTCAGCCTCAGCTCCAGGCTCCCGAGGCAGCTTCCAGCTCGCCTGGACCTGCTCTCAGTCAATCAGGGAAGTATTCCATCTGGACCTTCAATCCCTGCACCTGACGGTCTGGTTCCTGGAGGCTAGGAGTTCCAGGCCTTGGGTCTTTCCGACGAGGTCCTCAACGAGTTGAGGCGCCCCTGTAGGAGTCGACTCAGAAAATGCTACACCTTCAAATGGAAGAGATTTTCCATTTGGTGCCAGGGCAAGGGCCTGGACCCTTCCTCCTGTTCCTTGGCGAGCATATTGGACTACCTTTGGTCCCCTCTCAGCAAGGGCTTAGGTCGACGACCCTGTTGTGCACTGGCAGCTATCTCTGCTTGCGGGCTGGCCGGAAGCAGTCGGTGGCGCAGGAGAAGGTGGTCTGGCGCTTTTTCAAAGGCCTGATCACATTTCTCGTGCGAAACCTCCACCTCCGTGGATCTACCGCTGGTAGTGGCAAAGCTCATGGGCAAGCTTATTCAACCAATGCACAGTGTGAACTCTTCCACCTGTCGTGGAAGACCGCCTCTTGGTGGCTATCACGTCACCCAGAAGGATGGGAGAGCTCCAGGCGCTTTGCATCGAGTCTCCTTACCTGGTCTTCCACAGGGACAAGGTTGTCCTGCGCCCCCACCCGAAATTCCTTCCGAAGGTGGTGTCAGAGTTTCACCTTAACCAGGTGTTGACTCTGCCGGTGTTCTACACCAATCACACCTCGGAGGCCGAATATAGGCTCCATACTCCTGGACCCCTAGAGAGCGCTCGCTTACTATAAGGCCATGCAGCTGAAAGGTCGAGGAGAGGTTTGCCAGCTGTTTGTCACCCTACGCTGAAGCCGCACCTGGCAGACCTGCAGCCAAGCGGACGATAGGCAGGTGGGTCACCTCCTGCATAGATCTCTGCTAAGTTGGCGGGCATGGAGCCTCCCAGAGGGATAAGAGCTCATTCTACCCGCATACTGCTGCATCGGGTGGCTGCTTCCAGGACGCCCCTATCCAGGAAATCTGCAGGGCTGCTACCTGGAAGTCAGCACACCTTCATCACCCATTACCACATCGACCTTGAGTCACGCGGATGCTGGTTTTGGGGCCTCGGCTCTCCAGTCTCTATTCCCTAAGTAGGGGGTGTGCGCCTTGCCTCCCTCCTCCCGGAGAACTGCTAGGAGTCTGCCAGACAGTGTGGATGAACGACATATCCATGTCCCTAGAAATACAGGTTACTCACCTGTAACAGGAGTTCTAGGAATGGTATATGTTGTTCATCCACACGACCCACCCGACCTCCCCGGCTTGGACGCACAACCTGAGCTTCCAGCGGGCCAGATCTGGCGTCATGGGGCGGAGCCGAGAGTTTTACCACCCAGGTGGGTGGGAGGAGCCAGCTTGAAGACCTTCCGGCAGGATTTAAAGCGGCAAGGATACCTGCCAGACAGTGTGGATGAACAACATATACCATTCCTAGAACTCCTGTTACAGGTGAGTAACCTGTATTTACCTAGTAACCCCTATTGTACTAGGCATGTAATACAATCATCCTCTTTGTGGTGCTTCTAACACCATGCCCAGTGAAGAAGTAGGGGTGGGCAGTAACTTCTGGGGCTACTCCCTAGTCTAGGGATAAAAGGATGGTTTGTCTGGCGAGGCGCCACTCCCTGTGTAATTGTACATTCTCACATTTGGCTTTTTCCCCACAGCCTAGACGCTTGCCTACCATGGTGCTGTCTGTAACAGTCTCTGCACCACCCCAGTAGAACTGCTTTTGTCATGCTACCTCTGTCCCTTCAGGGGAAGCCTTTTACTTTCCCATTTACTTCTTCTTGGACACACCGACAGTGGTACCTATGCTGCCGTTTGTCTTCCTCTGCTGCTCGTTGCACCAGCCTCCCATCATGTTCTTCTTCTTCCTGTTGCACCACACAAGAAAGCCGCCTCCACAAAATGGTGCACCAGAGAAAATAAAGTCTAAATTGGCAAGCATAGAGGAAGTTGGGCACTGACCACCGAAATAAAGCTCAGTCCTTAAAGAAGTTACAGTACTTCTGAAGTACAGTCTCTTTATTTGGGTGCAAAATATAGCCAGACTGGAGACCAAACCTCTTGCACACCATGAAGCTTTATCAAGGGATTTTGCACCCAAAATCACGCCCCTTGGTTGGTCAAAAATAGATTTAGATAGGGACAGTACTGCAGACATCTGTGACAGGGCTGAATAAGGCCCTGTCATATTTGTTATGCAGAAAACATAAGGATCTGTTCTAGCCTCTCCTTTTCTGTCTTTTGTCTGTCTGGTTGCACAACCGAATGTTCTTGTGAGACCTAGGAACTGATCACTGTGACGGTCTTGAGATGTTCCGCCTCTCGCGATCTCTCTGCCTTCACTTGCTGTTTCTATCTTTTCTTCCCCCCTGCATATCTGCAGTTATAAAAATATATGTGGATCTTTGTGTGAAACATGGATTCCTTTGTTTGCCAATGCATGTAGTTACACTGTTGAAATGATTGCAAAAAGCTATTTGAAACTCAAGGGGTTAACCTTGAGATGCAGCACAAACTCTTTTGCAGAGCTGTCAACACGAGGTCAGTTCTAGGGCACTATGTTCTATTTTGTTGTACCTGCAAGGAATTTGACACAGTTCTAATACATTTTGAGAAATATGATGTCTGTTAACGAGCTGAGGTTGCAGAAGTTATTTACCAGGCAAAGACTTACTATAAAAAGAGCAGCAATCTTTGCTGGGGAGAGACTGAAACTTGGAATTAGAGATACCCTCAGATGAAGAACTTTTGTTTTCTGTGTTTGTACTGCCTTTGTAAATAGTTATGCTGAACAATTTTAATTTTTTATTTTACAGTTATTGATACTAAAATGCTACTTGCGAATTTTATAACTACTCCTGGTCTCCCTATGCTTCCTGACCTGTACTACGATGACAGCGTCAAATTGGGGGCCATCTGGGGACCAGCGATCACCATACTTTGTGATTCAACGTAAGGGTGACAGTGAAAGCAAACCATACGAGGACGAGGGTCCTAGACTTCAGGAGGGCTGATTTTAAAAAAAATAAATAAAGGGCGAATGCCTCAGAGGAGACTTAGCAGGGGGAGGGGATGACCTGGTTAAGGTGGTGTGGGCTAAGTTAAGGGAAGGCATAGTGAAGGTAACAAACCTTTGCACAGCATAGAAATATAAAAACAGGGCCTGATTCTATAAGCACCCCATAAGCAAATAGTACGTGCTCAATGAATGAATGACAGTTCATTCATTGAGCACGTACTATTTACAGTAGTACGCACTTGTATGGAGCTCATTTGGTGGCTGATCATGGTGGTCAGTGGTGGGCTGTGCCAGTCACCAACTGAGTATGGGTTGGGTGGGAGCAGGGTGGTCTGGCACTGCCAGGTGGGATGGTGGGCCACTAGACTACCAGGGATGATATGAGTGCGGCTTGGGTTCCTGGCAAGCATTGTCATTTGTAGGCAGGTGGGCTGGCGGTTGGGATCGGGCTTTGGGGTATGAGTAGCCTTGCAAGGCATAATTTACACAGCTCGGGGATCGGGGCTTGAGGGGCGTGATGAGCTCTGGGGGCATATATTTACACAGATCGAGGATCGAGGCATATGGGGCATTATGAGCACGCTACGGGGTATTATATTATACAGAGTGGTGATCAGGGCTTGAGCACAACCCTCAGAGGACGTAAGTACACTTACACCAGCTAAAAACTGGTATAACTGTACTTTGGCGGATATCCTCCAGGGGTTGTTTGAGAATAGCAATCTCTGGGACTTGGTTACTGCCCTTTCAGAATAGGGTGCAACTGATGCTGTAAACCCCCTAGTGCCATGTTGCAGTGGGTTTAGGGTGTAACAGGTGACGTATGTCCACTTTGGCGCAAGCAGCCTGCGGCATGTCGCAGGCTGCTGCGGAATTGTATGTCGCAACTGCTGCCGTAACTTGCTACTTGCAGCATTTATTTTGGCGTGAGTCAAGTTTTGCCAGGTGTATCTTTTGAGAATTGGACCCATAGAATTTGACGGCAGATAAGGACCGCTTGGCCCACCCAGTCTGCCCTTTTTTGCTACCTATATTGTTACCACAGATTGTACTTGATCTACCTCTCTTTCTCTCTCCCTCGCCCCCTACCTTTCCACTAGGATTTCCTTGTGCCTATTGGATGCATTCTTGAACCCTGCCACTGTCTTCACCCCCACCACCGCCACTGGAAGATTGTTTCAGGTATCCACCACTCTTTCTGTGAAGACGTACTTCCTCACATCTCTCCTGAATCTACCCCCCTCCAGCTTCATAGCATGTCCCCTTGTTTTTGAGCACCTTTTCTTTTGAAAAATACTTCCGTCCTGTACCTTATTTACCCCTGTGAGGTATTTAAAGGTCTCTATCATATCCCCCTCCTTCTCTTCCAAAGTGTTCATATTGAGGTCCTTTAGTTTCTCCTCATACGGCTTTTGATGCAGAACCTGCACCATCTTAGTTGCCCTCCGCTGAACAGCCTCCACTCTGTCTATGTCCTTCTAGAGATGTGGTTTCCAGAACTGGACACAGTACTCTAGCTGGGGTCTTACCAGAGATCTATACAGGGGTAACACCACCTCCCTCTTCCTGCTGGTGATACCCCCCTCCCTATGCACCCCAGCATCCCACTAGCCTCTCCAAGTGCCTTGCCACACTGACTGGCCACCTTTAGGTCATCCAATATGATTATCCCCAGGTCTCTTTCCTGCTTGGTGGTTGTCAATACCAATCCACCCAGTTTGTACTCTGCCCCTATGTTTCTGTCTCCTAAGTGCATTATTTTGCGCTTTTTCGCATTGAAACCCAGCTGCCATACCCTTGACCACTCCTCTAGTTTTCTCATGTCTGTGCTCATCCTTTCCACTCTCCCTCATATGTCAACCCTATTGCAGATTTTGGTGTCAGCTGCAAAGACGCAGACCTTCCCTTCCAGCTCCTCTGCAATTTCACTTATAAAGACATTAAAGAGAACCATTCCCAGCACTGATTCCTGAATCACTCCGCTGGCCACTCTTCCTCCCTTGGAGTGAACTCCATTTACCATGACCCTCTGTTGCTTATCCCCTAACCAATTTCTTACCCAGTTTACCACCTTTGGACCTACTCCTAAGCTACCCAGCCTGCTTACTAGTCTCCAGTGTGGAACGGTGTTGAAACCCTTACAGAAATCTAAGTAGGCCATGTCCACCGCTCCACCCTGATCTAACTCCTTTGTCACCCAATCAAAGAAATCAAATTCATCTGACATGACCTTCCCTTGTGAAATCATGCTGCCTCGGGTCTTGTAGCTGACTGAATTCAAGATATTCCACAATCCCTTCCTTCAGCAGTGATTCCATTAATTTTCCCACCACCGATGTTAGGCTGAATGACCTACAATTGCCAGCTTCCTCCCTACTACCACTTTTATGCAGTGGGACTACATTCGCCCTCCTCCAGTCCTCTAGAACCATTCCTGTTTCCAATGAGCTGTTAAACAGGACCATTAGAGGTGCAGCTAGTATTTCTCTGAGCTCCTGCAATACTCTTGGATGCATCCCATCTAGTCCCATTGCTTTGTCCACCTTCAGATTAGCGAGTCCCTTCAGGATTCCCTCCTCCAAAAAAGAACTTGTGTCCACCTCCCTTCCTCCAAAGCTTCTGTAACTTTTTTTGTGGCCCCTCTCCCTCTCCTTCCTTTGTAAACACTGAACAAAAGTATTTGTTAAGGATGTCTGCCTTTTCCTGGACCCCATCTGCACAGCCCCCCTTCTCTTTTTAACCTTACAATCCCACCCCTGGTCTTCCTTTTTTCACTTATATACCTAAAAAATGTCTAGTCACCTTTTGTTACCTCCTGGGCTGTTCTCTCTTCAGTTTACATAGAAACATAGAAACATAGACTTTGACGGCAGATAAGGACCGCTTGGCCCATCTAGTCTGCCCATTTCCCTACCTACAGGATAGGCCGCAGATCCTAGTTAACCAACAGCCTATTTCTTCCTACCCCCACAAGAATTGTCTTATGTCTGTCCCATGCATTCTTGAATTCTCCCACAGTGTTAGACCCCACAACCTCCTCAGGAAGGTTGTTCCATGCATCCACTACCCTCTCTGTGAAATAATACTTCCTCACATTGCCCCTGAACTGCCCTCCTTCTATCTTTAAATTGTGTCCCCTTGTTCTTGCACGTCTCTTTTTCTGATAGATGCTACCCTCTTGGACTTTGTTGATTCCACTGAGGTACTTAAAAGTTTCCATCATGTCCCCCCTCTTCCTTCTTTCCTCAAGGGTATACATATTAAGCTCCTTTAGTCTCTCCTCATACGGCTTCTCTTGCAGACCCTGCACCATTTTAGTTGCCCTCTTCTGGACTGCCTCTATCCTGTCTATGTCCTTGCGGAGATGGGGTCTCCAGAACTGGACACAGTACTCCAGATGGGGTCTCACCAACTGTCTGTACAGAGAAATAACAATTTCCTGTTTTGTACTGGTGATGCCTCTCCCTATACATCCCAGTATACCCCCAGCCCTCCCTACTGCCTTCTCACATTGCTTGCTAACCTTAAGGTCATCTGATATGATTACCCTCAGGTCCCTTTCCTTTTTTGTTGTTGTTACTACCTCCCCCAGCCATTGTGTATTCTTCCCCTGGGTTCTTGTTTCCCAGGTGCATTATTTTGCACCTTTGTGCTCCTTACTGCTTTCCCTGCTTCCCTCCGTTTCCCCTGATACAGCTCCCTATCCACCTCCCTCTTTGTCTCCTTATACCATAGTGTTTTTTTTTCCCCTCTTGCTTTTGCTCACTTGTTTGACACAGAGGTTTGTTTCCTTTACTATGCTCCCTTTTAGCTCTTCCCACTGTTCCTCTACTCTGCCCACATCATGCTCCCCCTGCCAGGTCATCCCTTGGGCATTCACCCATCTTTATAAAATCTGCCCTCCTGAAGTCCAGGACTCTCGCCCTTGTGTGACTCAGTTCTGCAGTCCTCCTTATATTGAACCACACCGTACAGTGATCACTGGTCCCCAGGTGGCCTTCCACCCTGATGTCTGCAATACTGTCCCTGCTTGTGAGTACCAGATCCAGTATTGCCCACTCATGAGTGGGTTCACTGACTAGTTGCTTGAGTAACACCCCCTGAAGAGAGTCCAGGACATCCCTGCTTCTAGCTGAAGTCGCTGCATGCTAGGAGGCTCCAGTCTACATCCAGCAGGTTGAAGTCCCCGCTAGCAGCACCTCCCCCTTTTCTGCCATCTTGCCAGTAGCTTCCACCAGTACCTTATCTAATTCGTCCTGCTGTGATGGAGGTCTGTAGATCACTCCAGTGCGAATAATGGCTCCATTCCCCATCTCCAGGGTGACCCACAGTACCTCTGCCTCCCCCTGTATTCCCTGTGTCTTTGTTGCTTTTATGCTTTCCCTCACATAAAGCACCACACCCCCTCCTTTCCTTCCCACGTGGTCCTTCCTGAACATAGTATAGCCTGGTATGGCCATGTCCCAGTCATGCTTTTCAGTGCACCATGATTCAGTAACGGCCACAATATCCATGTCGGCTTCTACTATGATGACCTTGAGGTCCAGAATCTTATTTGCCAAACTTCTGGCATTCACACACATGGCCTTCCAGATTTTGTGTCCACTCTGCTTGTTGCCCCCCCTTTTTTCTTTTTGCCCTCCCTTCCCCCCCCTTTTTTTAATGCTCATGTTCCCTTCCCTCTACCTCCTACCACCCTGCTTCCTTTATTAATTTGCACCTGGGGATCCCTCCCTTTGGGTTCTCTCCTTACTCTCTACTTTAGCCTGTGGGGTTGGGGGGGCAGTTTCTGCCTCCCTGATTCCTTCTGCCATCCCCCCCCCCTCGGTTAGTTTAAATGTTCAACAGAGTAACATTTAAACCATCCACTGAGGACTGCTGTTCCCCTCCTGGATAGATGCAGCCCATCACTCCTGTATAGACCTTTATCCTCCCAGGTGGGTCCCCACTCCCCAGTGTAGCCGAACCAATCCTCTCTGCAAAATTCCTTTAGCCATGAGTTGAAGCTCCTGGTGTGGAGATTCCTCTCCTCACCCCTGTCATAGAATGGCAGCACCGCAATGAAAGCCACTGAGTGAGCTACCTGTCTGAGACCTTCCCCAGCTCCCTGAACTTCCCCTGCACTATCCCAGCCCTGTCCCAAGCCAGATCATTAGTCCTCAGGTGGAGAATGCCATCCCTTCCCCCTCCCCCTCCTGTCCTGCTGCCCTAGCAATCCTCAGGATCCGCTTCCCACCCCTCCAGGCTGTGGCACCTGGTAGGCACCTAACCTGCCTCTTCCCCCCCCCTTTCCTATTCCCAAATCTGTCCTCCTCACCATCAACTCCCCACCATAGAAACATAGACTTTGGCAGCAGATAAGGACCACTTGGCCCACCCAGTCTGCCCATTTCCCTACCTGTTTGATAAGCTGCAGATCCTAGTTATCCAACAGCCTAATTCTTCCTACCCCCGCCAGAATTGCCTTATGTCTGTCCCATGCATTCTTAAATTCCCCCACTGTTTTTAACCCAATGACCTCCTCAGGAGGCTGTTCCATGTGTCCACCACCTCCTTCATGAAAAATACTTCCTCACATTGCCCCTAAGCAGTTCCCCCATCTTCAAATCATGCCCCTTGTTCTTGCACTTCTCTTTTTCTGAAAGATGCTACCCTCTTGGAATTTGTTGATTCCCTTGAGGTACTGAAAGTTTCTATCATGTCCCCCCTCTCCCTCCTTTCCTCTAAGGTATACATGTTAAGCTCCTTTAGTCTCTGTTTGTATGGCTTCTGGTGTAAACCCTGCACCATTTTAGTTGCCCTCATCTGGACTGCCTCCATCCTGTCTGTGTTCTTGCGTAGATGGGGTCTCCAGAACTGCATGCAGTACTCCAAATGGGGTCTCACCAACTGTCTGTACAGAGAAATAACAATTTCCTGTTTTGTACTGGTGATGCCTCTCCCTGTCCATCCCAGTATCCCCCAGCCCTCCTTACTGCCTTCTCACATTGCTTGCCCACCTTTAGGTCATCTGATATAACTATACCCAGGTCCATTTCCATTTTAGTTGTTGTCAGGATCTCACCCCCACAATGTGTACTCTTCCCTGGATTTTTGTTTCCCAGTTGCATTACTTTGCACTTCTTTGCATTGAATCTAAGCTGTCATACTTTTGACGTTCCTCCAACCTTGCCAAGTCCCTTCTCATCCTTTCCACCCCACCCCGGTGTATCAACCATGTTGCAGATCTCTATGTCGCCTGCAAAGAGGCATATTTTTCCTTCCAGTCCCTCTGCAATGTCACTTATAAAGACATTAAAAAGGACCGGTCCCAGTACTGAACCCTGCAGTACCCCGCTAGTAACCCCCTTTCTTTAGAGTGGACTCCGTTTACTATTATCCTCTGTGTCCTGTTGTCCAGCCAATTTTTTACCCAGGCTACCATCCTGGGACTCACCCCCAGGCTGGCTAACTTGCTTATTAATCTTTTGTCTGGTACTGTGTCAGATGTCTTGCTAACATCTAGGTAGGCCATGTCCACAGTCCCTCCCTGGTCTTCTACTTTGGTCACCCAGTCAAAGAAATCTATTAGATTCGTCTGGCATTATCTTCCTGCTGAGAATCCATGCTGCCTTGGGTCCTGCGCCCCACTGGCCTCTAGGTACTCAATAATTCTTTCTTTTAGAAGTGATTCCATCATTTTCCCTACCATTGAGGTCAAATTAACAGGTCTGTGGTTTCCTGCCTCTACTTTGCTCCCACATTTGTGAATTTGCCCTCCTCCAGTCCTCCGGTACCACGCCATCCTCCCATGATTTGTTAAAAAGGGTGGTCAGTAGTGTCACTAGTTCTCCCCTTAGTTCTTTTAGAATTCTGGGGTGAATCCTGTCAGGCCCCATTGCTTTGTCCACCTTCAGTTTTAAGAGTTCTTTCAGGACCCTTTCTTCTGTCAATGGACTGGTATCAACCCCCGATCCAGAGTGCTGCTAATGATTGGCTTAGGTACCTCCCTCTCCTCTTCTTTTGTGAATATTGAGCAGAAGTATTTGTTCAGTATCCTTGTTTTTACTGTCACCCTCTGCCCACCCACCCTCCACTTTATTAAACCTCACTATCCCTCCCTTGGTCTTCTCCGCTCCCTAATGTACATGTAAAAGGTTTTATCCCCCATCTTAACTGAGTTGACTGTCTTTTCCTCGGTTTGGACCTTTGCTGTTCTGACTGCCTTCCCTGCTTCCTTCTGCTTTAACTGGTAAAGTTCTCTGTCCTGCTCCCTTTGTGTTTCCTTATACTTCTTGAATGCTATCTTTGTCTCCCTTACCTTCCCTGCCACCTATTTTAAGAACCATAGTGTTTTTTCCTTCATTCTGAAGAAGTTGCATCCTCCTCCTCCTGTAGGGTCCTCTGCCACCCTCCTTGGCATCTCCACTATGGAGGACATCCACTTCCTCCCTGGTCACTACTGAGGGTGCCTCCTTTCAACAGTCCCACCCTGCCAGAGCAGCTTAGGAATCATGTAGTGGTACCAGTTGAGGAATGTGCCTCTGTCCCTCCACCCTCACCCTTCCAGAACCCACCACAGTCCAGCTGTTCCTCCTCCCTGGCATCCTCTGAGATGGTGGCAGACTTGGTGGCTCCTGGGTGGGGGAGGAGGTCCCCTGAATCCTAGCCAACTTGGCCTGGAGTCTAGCAATCTCCTCTCTCAACCTAGAGAGGTGTGTTCAGATAGGGCAGCAACACTGTCTCTAGAAGGTCTCTCTGAAAACTGCCACCCCACAACCACTGCACTGCACCACTCTCAGCATTCTCAACTTCTAGTCTTCCTGTACTACCTGGAAATACTTTTGTACCCTTACCCCTTATAGAACGCTTCTAGTTTTCCCCTTTGTTTGTTTGTTTGTTTCTATTTGTGTTTTCCTGTGCCTTGTTTAAATCTCTTTATCCTATCCTAGATAGGGTGTTACATCTATTCCCAGTTTTGGCCTATCCTTGATCTTCAACCCTTCCCTGCAGTGACTGTTACACAGCAGTGAATAGGTTTCTTACCTTAGGCGACTGGCAGTATCCTCCTCTTCTGTGCTTCCTTCTGTTGATGTCTGCCATTGCCTATGCCAGCCACCTGTTACACTCCTTCACTGTTCTACTTATTCGCTGGGACACGAACGTGCTGGACACGCTAGAGTGGAAGTACTTTTATAATGCTCTAGTAAGAAGGCATATGCCTCTGTCAGCTCAACCTCCCAATTACACATTTGATTTGCATGGCTTCCAGAACCTACTCACCCCCATACAAAGGAAGTAAGCAAACATAGGGGACACAGAGAGACCGCTGTGATTCTCAAAGGATGTGGCTAAAAAGGTAAAGGCTAAAAGGGTAGCATACAGAATGTATAAAGAGGCGCAGAAGAAAGATGATAGGAAGGCATATCAGGAAAAGCAGAGCGAAGCAGAGAAAGTGGTGAGGTGCGCAAAGATGCAAACTGAGGAAAGAATAGCCCAAGGAGTAACTAATGCAGGCAAGATCTTTTTTAGGTACATATGTGAAAAAAGGAAGATGAGAGGAGAGACTGTGAGGTTAAGAATAATGGTGTGGGGGGAGACTATGCATAGGGGATCAGGAAAAAGCATATATCTTTTGTTCAGTCTTCATAGAAGAAGGAGAAGGGCCACATAAAAGTAGTAGGAGCACGGGGGGGGGGGGTTAGTTAAACACAAATCCATTTACAGAGGACAGGGGACTTGCAAATCTGAAAGTGGGCAAAGTTATGAGGCCAGACAGGCTACACCCAAGGATATTGAGGGAGCTTAGGAAGGTACTGGTTGCAGCTCTGACATCACTATACAACAACTCACTGGAAACAGGAGTGAATCCAGAGGACTGGAGGAAGGCATATGTAATCCTACTTCAAAAAAATGGTTGCAAGGAGGAAGCTGACAACTATAGACTGATCAGTCTGGCATCAGTGGTGGGGAAGTTAATGGAACCGCTACTAAAGGAAAGATTGTGGAGTATCTTGAATCTAGTGGGTCACAGTGCCCGAGTCAGCATGGATTCATGGGAGGGAGATCATGTCATACCAACCTGATTTCTTTCACTGGGTGACCAGGGAACTAGACCAGGGTGGAGCGGTGGACGTGGCCTACTTAGATTTTAGTGTGGCATTCGACACTGTACCCTACTGGAGACTCGTACGGAGACTGGGCAGCTATGGGGTGGATCTTAAGGTAGTAAACTGGGTAAGAAATTGGTTAATGGATGGGCGACAGGGGATGGTGGTAAACAGAGTTCACTCCAGGGAAAGGAGGGTGACCAGCTCAGTGCTTCAGAGCTCAGTACTGGGACCCATGCTCTTTAATGTCTTTATAAGTGACATTGCAGATGAGCAGGATGGGAAGGTCTGCCTCTTTGCAGATGCCACTAAAATCTGCAATAGGGTACACACTGCATAAGGGGTGGAAAATGTGTAGAGACCTGAGAAAACTTGAGGAGTGGTCAAGGACATGGCAGCTGAGTTTCAATGCAAAAAAAGTGCAAAAGCGTGCACCTAGGGCACAGGAACCCAGAGGTAGTGTATAAAGTGGTAGAAAAAGTATTGACAGTCACTGCACAGGAAAGGAATCTGGGGGTAATCTTATCTGTTGACCTCAAGGTGGCGAGACAGTGTGACAAGGCAGTGGGTAGGGCCAGTGGGATGCTAGGGTGCATAGGGAGTGATATTGCAAGCTTAAAAAAAGAGGTGGTGTTTCCACTATGTAGACTGCCTAACTTTGAGTACTGTATCCAGTTCTGGAGACCACATCTCAAAAAGAACATAGAGAGGGTTGAGACTCTGCAGAGGAGGGCAACTAAAATGGTGCAGGGGCTACATCACAAGCTCTATGAGGACAGACCAAAGAACCTGAATATGAACACCCTGGAAAATAGAAGAGAGAAGAGGGGACATGATAGAGACCTATAAATACCTTACGGAGTTAAATAAAGTACAGGAGGGGAATCTTTTTGCACAGGAAAAGATACACAAACACAAGGGGACATGCAATGAAACTGGAAGGGGGAAATTTAGGAGATATGTGAGGAAGTATTTCTTCACTGAAAGAGTGGTGGTGCCTGGAACAGTCTTCCAGCAGAGGTTCTACGGTCAAAAACAGTGGTGGACTTCAAGCATGCATAGGATAGGCACAAGGGAATCTTAGTTGGTAAGCTAGTGGTGGGAGGGAGACAGAGATCAAGTAGGATCTACAGTGACAGGATCGGATAGGCAGGGAAAAATAGGCAGACTGGGTGGGCGACGTGGTCCTTATTTGCCATTTAATTCTGTAATTCTGTTTCATCTTCTCACCACACTATACACTTTATATCCCAGCAAGGCAACTTGGAATAACTGTAAATTTATTAACTTTAAACTATCAACTTAATTTACAGTTGCATTAGTTGTTGTGACTGCAGTTAACTCTGTGCACTTTAGCAATAACTTGGGACACAGTGCTGACACTTTAAGTTTAAATGTTGCATTTCAAAACTTTAACAATTTACAGAGTGCATGCACACACAGAGGTTGGTGTAGGGGATTACACAATCAGAGCCATGACCTAGGGCACAGTCATAAAGCAGCAGTAACAGTCAGCATAATATTGCTTTTCTGTACATGGTCCCAGACTAGCTAGCCACCGGTTCAAAATACTTAGCAGCATTACTGCATTTAACATACTTATAGTTGCACTAGTACCACAGATCAGGGATTATTAGATTTGTCAACCAGGAATCCCCTTACAGCCACAAGGATGAAAGGGAATCTTAGGTGTTTCTGGTCCATTCGGCCCAGCTATTGCTCAGTGCCTCAGGTGGAGGTTAAGGTGTATATCTTTCTAAGGTGGATAAAGTATCCAGCCTAGATAGGAAAATTGTTTATCCAGGAAAGGTACACAAAGCTGGAGCGTGTTTCCAGATGCGACCTGGGAGCACAAGGAACTTAAGTGACTTGCTCAGGGTCACACGGTATGAAAGTGGGGGCTGATGGGATTCAAACTCAGGTCTCCAGGTTTGCAACTCAGTGCCCTTAACCACTACACTATACTGCCTCCCTAAGGTTAAGGGGTATACCTTCCTAAGGTGGGCAGAGTGTCCAGCCCACGTAAAGCACATTGAGGTAAAAAAAAAAAAAAAACTGACCAGTGCACCTAGCCATTTACCTCCTGGGGACTGAGTAGACAATGCTTAAAATAATTACAGCTACAGGAGCTTACTGGTCTCGCCCTATCTGTCCCTTTTTCTCCTGAGGTTCAGATAATCAGTGCCAGCCAACTGCATTGACTCCATAGTTATTTCAAGCCACAGACCTCTACCAGAACAAGTTTCTTGTCTGTTTTCTCTGCTGAAATATCATGGTGGTTGATGTAGGGGCGATCAGGTGGCCTTCCTTGAGGGTGGACCCCCAACAGACCTCCACTGTCCCCAATCCCAGATGCTGGATGGGGCCCAAGCCTCCAGAGACCTGCACCAGAGGTAGCCACTGCCACTCTGAGCCCAAAACCCTGCTATCATCCTGGGCCCATTGGCCCCCTCTAGCCAGTTGCAGACAGGAAAGCACACCCAGATGTGCCCAGAAGCCAGAGGGCTCTGATACCAAAACTGGTTACTGTTAGAACACACTTAAGGCAGGACCAGAGCCCCATTTATACTGTATGCACCTTGTGAGCAGGAAAACACTGAGAACGTTTCTGGCCAATTGACACCAACTGTGTAGAGCACAAGGGAAGAATTTTGTCAACAAACAGAACATTGAAATAACTGGAACCACATTGTTAACATTTCAGATACATGGGCTAATCGTAACCCCTTAAGTGCATGAAACCTCTAAAGCACAAATTTAACATTTAAGTTAACTCGTAACCCATATCTCTGATAGCCATGTTACAGGTGGGTTACATAAATTCAGCCAGGATAGCATGCCCTCCCAGTAGCCCCCTTGCAGAAGTGGTGGAGGGAGCAGAACTATCCCGGTAGCCAAACACAGCAGTAAAGGTAGAAGATATAGTCTGCTGGCAATGTGGGGCTTTCCAGTAGAGGAAGGGGGGCAGACAGTACATCCCACTGACATGGTTCAGGCTGAATCAAAAGAATATCTTGTGGGAGAGTATCTGATAGGGGTGTGAAAATATGCATCTTTCAGATCCAGGCAGCAGAATCAGTCTCCTTCTTGAAGGGGCAAAATTATCTCCCTCAAAGAATCCATATTGAACTTTGCATATCTCAGATATTTGTCCAGGCTTTTGAGATCCCAAATGAACAGAAGTATTGGGAAACAAAGCCCTTTTCGTATTTGGTTGCTGCAATCTCTTCTATCACATCTAACATACTAACATACTATTTGCCAGCAGATTAGGCCTTATGGTCTATCGAGTCTGCTTGAACCTAGATCCTTAGTTGGGTGCCGAGACCCTCCCATCCCTTGTGCTCCAGAAACTCTTCAGAACTCCAGAAACATCCCTTGTGCATCTGCAAGCAGAAGGCTCTGACTTTTGTCCCTCAAGCAGACATGCTCAAGGTCAGAAGGAGGCCTGTACTGAACTGTATGGCTGATATGAGGAGTAATATAAATTTTGGTCGGATCTTCTCCCTTCACTGACAATCTCCAGCACCCCCATCTGTGGCGGTGAAAATCCAGATGAAGAATCCTGTGCATCCTACCGTCCCATCTCACGAATCAATTTAGATGCCAAAATATATGCTAAAATAATGGCAAACCAAATTCAAGAAGTGGTGACTAAATTGTTCCACCACAACCAGACAGGCTTTATCCCCCAATGTAGCTCTTACAACAATGTAAAACGCCTTCTGAATATAATAGTAACACCAAGTACCTAAACTCAATGATGATATCAATCACTATCAAGGCAGAGAAGGTGTTCAATAGAATAAATTGGCAATACCTAAAGGAAGTACTAAAATATTTTGGATTTGGACAGGGATTTGCGGAAAACTTGCTGGGTGTCTGTGAAGGTTCCACTGTAAGGATGGGAGCAAATGGCAAACAGTCATCAAATTTTGACCTACAGAGAAGTATGAGGCAGGGTTGTCCAATATCCTGGTTACTGTTTGCACTCATGATGGAACCATTGGCAGCTAGCATCCGGGAAAACAACCAAATAAAAGGGATGAAGCTGGGACAAACAGTGCACAAAATCACACTGTGCAGATGACACAGTATTATTCATCAGTGACCCAAGAGCATCACTCCCCTACCGTTACCCTTTTAACAGAATTTGGTCTAAGGCTTAAAAATCAAACCACAACAAAACTAAGGCAATGCTATTGAGTGGATAGTATGACCAACCAGGCCCCTTGAGAGGAATTCTGGGCCCCGGGGAAAGTTCAGACTTTGGGGACCCTACCAGCTCACACCCCCTTTCCTGCATACAGTATGCTGGGAAGCCTGGGCCCCTCTTGGTGCTGGGCCCTGGGAATTATCCCCTGCTCCCCCACCCTCTCAAGGGCCCTGTGACCAACACAGGGATGGTCCTTTCCCCCTTCAGTGGGTCGAAGAAAGTTTTAAGTACCTGGGATAAAACACATGGAAGAATCTTGGCAACCTTTATAAAAAAAAAGGCATCCTGGGGGATGTACAGAGGGGCAAAAGGCTAGGAGCAGTGCACACTATATAGGAGCAATGAAATATAAAGACCAAATGTCAAGATGCAACAAAGACAATTTATTGCTTATATAACTCAATGCAGGTAAATAACAAGCATGCCACCCACCGTGAAGGTACCTTGGCACTTCGCTCATTATTTTATCATTATATTTTATTGCTCCATATATAATGTGCAGAGCTCTTAGCCTTTTGTAGTTTATGTGGATTTAGCCACCTTCTGCAGTAGCACCTTGCTCACCTGCCCCGTATATGCCAACTTTATCTGTACGTGAGATACAGGGGGACCTGAATAGATACACTGCCGCTTTCCTAGGAAGTCAGAATAGAGTCAATCGAGATGACCATCCTGTCCAGATTCCTGTACTGTATGTATTTTTAATGCTCCCAGTAGTTTCCCCCATGCAGCTTCTGGCAGCAGGTAAACCGGCTACAGTATACGCAGTTTTATATTGGATGGCAAGCATCCCCACATAAGAGATTGTTACTACACCATAGTAAAAGTAGAGATGGGCTTGCACTACCTGGTATAAGAGACTACTACCTTGCAGCCCAAGTAACTCTACTATTGATCATGCTAAAATGGAAACTAGATACCAGATGGATAGAGGAGGATCAAGAACAGCTAGCAGACTCCCATCACACCTTATACCACTCCTACTTCTGGAGAAAATTACAACAATAAAGTCCCCAAACCCATGGATGTCCCAGTCACTGCAGACATGGGCACATTACAGGCCAAAAGTAGGAAATGCAGAAAGGTTGGGCCCTATCATACCTATTACAGGAAATGAGAAATTCCATCACACCTGTTACAGGAAATGAGGAATTTAGGCCAGAGAAGACTGATCCAGACTTTAAGATGTGGGAAAAATGTGGTATCTACATGGTGGGAAATGTGACAGATCAAGGACAGTCATAAGTTTCACACAGGTTAGGCACACATATTTATTTATTTAAAATGTGATAACCAGGAAAGGTACATGAGCAAAGCTCGTTTCCTGGTACAAACCGGGGAGGGAGGTACAGAGACACATACAACAGAGAGTAGATCATAGAAACAGACAAATCACACAGAGTGTTACATAAATTGCATCCAGGAGTACAGTAATATACAATATAATAAAATAGTATTTACAACATAATAATGTGATACAGAAACTCAGTAACGTGTTTATGAGCTGTGGGGAGCAGATTGTCACAGGTAGGGAGGACTACTGAGAAAGGGAAGGGGTACAGAAAATGGGAGAGAAGAGAAGAGATGAGAGGAAAGGAAGGAGACAGTGTATTAGGAATATGAACAGGTGCAGGATGAAGTTGGAGTTGGTCTGAGTAGGCTCTTGAGAGCAGAAAAAGGAGAGGAAAGGTGGATTGGGAGGGGGATGCTGTTCCAGAGGGAAAGAAGCCTGTAAGAGAAAGCCAGCTGACCAGCTGAGGTGCAGATTCGTGGGAGTGCAAAGGATGGGCGCCAATTGAACATGAGATGTATGGGGAAGGGGTGGCAGGTTTGAGGGATGCAAAGTAAGGTGGGAGAGTCCCAAAACAGAATTTGGAAGTGAGGGTGGGGCAGTGCGAAAAGCAACTCTGGGAGAGGGATTGGAAGAATAGAGAAGAGTAGAGGTCACAGTGGTGAGTTAGCCACGGAGAGTTTGTGGTGAACCGACAGCAGGTGTGGTAGAAGGCATCTAGTTTGGCAAAGGAGGTCGCAGGGGCCGCACTGTAGACCACATCAGCGTAGTTGAAGGTGGGGATGATCCATTTGATCACAAGGTCACGTCTGACTGGGAGAGAGAGAGGCTAACCTTGTGGCAATAGAGCAGCCCCAACATAGGACGCAGTTTTGAATGAAGGGCATTGAAGTGGGATGAGAAATTGAGTGAGGGATCAAGCCAGACCCCAAAGTACTTGAAAACATGGACGTTCTCAGAGGGAATGCCATCATTGGAGAGGAAGAAAGATAGAACTTGAGTTCTGGTGAGTTTTGGCTTGGTTCCAAAAGTCATTGCAACAGTTTTTTTGGTGTTTAGTTTGAGACTGTTTGCATTGAGCCAAGAGGTAACTGTTGTGGCATCCTCTTGTAGAGGAGTTTGAATGGCTGAAGTGGATGGGCTGGAGAGGAACAGGATGGTATCATCCACATGCATGTGGATGCTAGCACAGGAGCAAACAGAGGGGAGATTGTTTATGAACAAGGAAAATAAGACAGGACTGAGGATCAAGCCTTGGGGGACATCTGCTAGGATGGGGAGGGAAGAGGATAAGATGTTATTGATTTTTACTGATTGGGAGTGGCCAGTTAAGTAGGATCTGAACCAGGACACTGCAGAAGGTGAGAAGCTGGAGTCACTTAGTTTGTTTAGGAGGAGGGGGTGAGATACCAAGTCAAAGGCCTCGGCTAAATCAAGCAAAATGGCTGAGGTGATGAAGCCTTGGTCCATGGCTGAGTGGATAGCATCTGTGAAATGTAAGATGGAGGTGGTGGTAGAGTGGTTCTTTCTGAAGCCCGATTGAACAGGAGACAGGGTGCTGGCGGTGCAGAGGAACTTATTTAATCTGGAGAGGACCAGGGACTCTTGCACTTTGGCAAGTGGGGGGAGAAGTGAAATGGGGCAGTAGTTGCCGGGGCAGCTGTGTCCCCTCCTCTGAAAAGGGGGAGTACTGTTGTGGACTTCCAAGCTGCTGGGACAGTAGAGGAGAAGAAGGACAGATTAAGAGTGAAGGTTAGGGGATGACAATTGAGGGAGCAGAGATTTTGAGAAGCTTTGGGTGCAAGCCATCAGGACTAGATTTTGAGGGATTTAGGGAGATGAGGGCTTTATAGACTTCAGAGGGGGAAGCTGATTCTAGGTAGAAATTGGTGGGTTAAGGGAGTGAATGGGTTGAAAGGCAGGAGGACCGTGTGGTACAGCACAGGTCGTGAAGAACTTTTTGAGAGTTTCAGCAACAAGGAAGGGCTCAGTAATTGGTGTGCCAGACACACAGAGAGTGGGCGGTGGTAAGTCTGGGGAAGGGTGAATGAGCGAGCGGAGATCATTCCAGAAGGAGGAAGGATTGCTGTTAGGGGCTTGTGCAAGTGAGCCTTGAAAAAATCCAATTTGGCCTGTCTGATATGTTTTGCACAGGAGTTGTGGAGAGCATGGTAGGCCTGATGGTCAGCTGTGCTCTGTGAGATATTAAATAGATGCCACAACTGATCATGGGATTTGCACGTGGACAGAATATCAGGAGTAATCCAAGACTGGTGGAATCATTTAACTCTGATGGATTTTAAAGGGGCATGGGTATCCCACACACTTAGAAAGGTTGAAATAAAGTAAGAGAGGGTGGCGTCCACGGAAGTGGAGGAGAGGACAGGAGACCAGTTGGCAGAGACCAGGTCTTGAAGAAGTTTGCTGGAGTCAAGAGACCTGAGGGGTTGATACCAAATGTATTTGGGAGGGTTGGGGGTGGGATGGAACTTCCTGATGCAGAAGATAGGGCAGTGGTCACTGAGCATATCAGGTAATATACCAGCGGAGCAGATATGGTGGGGATAGGTGAAGAGCAGCCAGTGAAGCAGGGAGTCAGTCGAGGAGCGAGGGTTAGGGTGAGTGGGTTCATTTACCAATTGGGTCAAGTTTAAGGCTTCAATCTGCTGGCAAGCATTTTGCGATGACGGTGACTGCCAGTCAAGATTAAAATCTCCAGGAAGGATGAATTCGCCAGATGCTGCAAGTGAGGAGATAGCAGCAACGCAGGAATTGAGAGAAGGGGGGAGTTTCAGGGAGGCATAGAGCACGCTAAGGAAGAGCGGCTTGGATGAGGGGAAAAACGAGTTTTGTTACAAGGAGCTCGTGGAACTGAGGAATAGCTTCCTTATGAAAAATAGTACTGGATAGGGTGGAGCAGGAGTAAATAGCAGCTCCCCCACCCCATTTACCATGGCCTTGTCGGAGGAGGGAAAAACTAGTAAGAGCCAGCTGATTGTCGGTGACACGGGAGGATAGCCACGTTTCAGATATGCATAAAATGGCAGGGGAGTTGCATGAACCATACTTTTAGCTCACTTAAATATCACCTGGAGAGAACAGACTTCTAAAGAGACTTCAGCTACACAACTACATGCAAACCCCAACAATCACACAAGACTTTCTTAGACACTCAGCTGCACTGGAGAAATTCAAAACCCCAACAATCACACAAGACTTTCTTAGACAATCAGCTGCACTGGAGAAATTCCTTAGAACAAAACATGGGCATCTGAGTCGCATCAAATGTTAAAATTGTATGGGCTGCTGTGAGGGAGAAAGGAGGACCAGGCACACCCGGTCTGGGAAAAATGGAAGAGTAAGTCAGGAATAGACATTGACCCACAGACGCTGGATAACAACTGTCAGGAGGCTCATAAAACAACATTCAGATGTTTTTTTATCTCTTTTTTTTTTTTTCATTCTTTGGTAACTGGATAAGGCCCATTAAGCACAAGTGCCTGTTTTCAGGGGTGACCTGGGAGCACAGGGGAGGTTAAATGACTTGCTCAGAGTCACACAGTATGCAAGTGGAGGTTATGGGAATCAAACCCAGGTCTGCTGGATATACCTAGCTCATTCACAGCTCATTACTCTAACCTCTAGGCTATACTGTCAACCCATGCCAACCATAACAAAACACTTTGACCAAGGATTAGCAGACAAGTGCTGGAGAGGGTGTGGGGGCACAGAAGACCACTATCTCATATTTTGGGTCCGTCCTACATTGAATAATTACTGGGCAGACCTTGCTCACACCATCTCAATGATTCGAAAAGGAAGAATCCCATACACCTTTGAACACTTTTTACTAGGTATCCTTCCTCAGGGAAAGAGGTCACCTCAAAATAAATAGTTTCAGATATTCAAAGTGGTGGCCCTTAAGTCCATAGCCAGGCATTGATTGACACCACAGGTCCCCAGCCAGGTGGAATGAATCTCATTAGTAAAGAAGATCCAACTCAAGGAAGAGATGTATACCAGATTGAATTTCTCCTACAATTGGGAAAATCTTAACACACTGATGAGATGGGCAAACTGGAAAATCTCACAAGGATGATCCCCTGGGAACAAAGGGCCACTACTGACAGCTTTGCTCAGCCTAGTAGTATAAACCTAAACCTATGTTGGGAAATGGAATCAAGTACATTGTAAACAAATGTAATAATTCATCCAGAGCCACTTTTTATAGATAATTTATTGCAAAAACACAAAGACTCAAGTGTTCAAGTTAAGGAATCATGCCTTTATTAAACAGGAACTGTGTGTTAAAATGATCAAATGTGCACAGACAGTATAAATTCTGAGTTTTAACACTGTGTCATGTCATTAACATGTTCTGTTACATGTCATTAGCATGCTCTGTTCTGTGGAAGTGGGAGATCCTGCCTTCCAGTAGAAGGTCTGAGGGGAACTGGAGGGTGGGGAACAGGGAGACAGTTCTACTCTCTGTCTAGAGTGAGGCGCAGTGGTGGAGGTAGGGGCCTTGCTATGCTCCTTACCCGTACCATGGTTGCCAGGATAAGTTATTACATGTTTTGTCTGGAGCCCAGGTGTTCGGGAATGAAAGGACTTGACAACCTTTTCCATCCTGGAAGGTGGACTGCTTACTCAAATCCATCAGGGGTTCAGCGGTTGCCCTAGCTTCCTTGGCCCTTTGTAGAAAGGACTCAACATCAAGCCCAACTAGGGTATTACAATCCGGTGGAAGGTCACATACTTGCTGCTGTTGCTCCTGGGATAAATTAGCACACATCAGCCAGGCTGGTCTCTGGACAACCCCTTTAGTAAAAATACCTCAAAGTGCAGTGTCATTAATGTCTGCTGTCATCTGATGTAGCTGCTTAGATACATCCATGCCATACTGCAGATGGTCTCTTGAAGATTCCTGGGCATACTGTCAACCATGGACAAAAGAGATACTTACAAGTTATTCATGTATTTCGCTGTGTAACCCAAGTGTATTTCAATACCTCCCTTATGTTCCACCAAGCTACAGTACGTAGCGTGGTGAAACATAAGGGAGGTATTGTAATACACTCTTTCCAAATCATCTATTATGACTATCTTTGTCATGAGTTTTCACAAAAATAGAGGTCCCATACCTCTCTGAGGCTGCTGCTCGAACCAGGCACCCAACTGCTGGTTGGACGTGCAGGAACTGGTGGCCCTCTTTAAGGACAGCAAATCCTTTTGTGCCTTTTTTTTTCAAAGAAGAGTCCTGTAGTTGATCCTTCCATATCACGTTAGCCAGGGATTGGAAAGCGTAAGCGGCAGGTAATTAAAGTTTACTAGAGTAGTGTCTGTCCAGGGGTTCCATAAAGTGAAATTCCCCTTCAGATTGTAAGCCCTGAACAGTGATGTCCAGTTTCCAATCATATGTATCAGAAGAATGGCATGACAGAATGGCCTCTGGAGGGGAGATGTGGGAAGTGCTCCCTATATGATTAGCCCCAGAAATATTTGGTCTGGGGATACATCCAGTTCAGACTCTGAGGAGTCTGAATCCAGGTTAACAGGGTTATCCTGTTAACCAGTGTGATAGAGGCATATGTCAGGAAGAACATGCAAACCAGGAGAAGTTATAAAGTTTGCAAGTAGCATTTTATTATTATCAATAATAATAAAATTAAAAACAGATCTACAGGATAGCTTTTCGCAAAGGCAGTACAAACAAAAATTCTTCCTCTAAGCCTCTCTAAAATCTCAGTCTGTCTCTCTCTCTCTCTCTCTGTATCTAGACAAAACATTGCTCTCTTTATATGAAATGTTTTTGTCTGACAGTTTAACCCGTGCATCCTGTTCTTGTAAGTTTCATTTCCTGTGCTTCTCAAAATGCAACATGACTTTTTTCATTGACCTTCCTGTGACTAGCCTGAAGAGCACATTGGTCTTCTGAACAGGTGTAGCCAATTAAGACATCCTGTCCCAGCAGGGCTAATTTCCTGCTGACAGTTCTGTTAAGCTTGTGAACGGTCAGAAGGTTTCTCAAGGTCAAACCCCTGTATTCCAAACTTCTAACGTCTCTAACAAACCCAAGTAACTGTTAGTAATCATTTCAACAATATAATCAGATACATTTGCAAACCAAGGGGTCTCTGTTTCACATAAAGATTCACATATGTTTGTTAACCACAGAGAAGCAAGTGGAAAAAGAAAGAATAGAAACAGCAAGTGAAGGAAAGGAGAAAACAGCAGGAAATTGTGGGACCATTGGAGTGGCCAGTTCCTTGGTGCACAAGAAAATTTGATTGGGCAATAACACAGGCACGAGACAGACAATTGGCAGAATAGATGACAAAATAGATCCTTGCTTTTAACTCTCTCTGCATAACAAATGGGACAGGATTTTCATCCCACTCTGTCACAGCCAGGAGTGGGAGCCACTAATGAATAGCCAGGTGTCCACACAGGAGTAAAGGAAACCTAAGGAGTCCCCAGGGGCATGTAAACTGGAAGCAGTGGAGCATTTGGCTTTTAGAAATGAGATTCACAGTGAGAGTCAGATTCTGCTGCCCCTCTCCTCATGGCCAGTTGCAAAAAATGGAAGGTTAACCCACTGAAGGTCAGGAACACAGGCAACCAGAACTGAGCCAGCAGGAACTTGAACCAAAATCAGGAATGGAACTGGATAAGGAACCAATAACTGGAATGTTGGCAGCAATTTCCTATTAAGGGGAAACCTGAAGGAGGAGACCTGAAGTGGTCCTACCTCTGAAGAGGCTCCAGTGAGGTGAAAATCATAGAGCTGACTCCTCTAAGGGACCATGAACTGAGACCATGCCCTGCAACAGAGTCTGATTCAGTGTCCAACAATAGTTCAGAATCTTCCTTTGAACAGAGTGGGAATTAGAGCCAATGGGCCATACAGTTTCTGTACCAGTACTGGAGAGATCCTGATACTGGGGCCAGAGTGGGAATCGGAGCCAATGGGCCATGCAGTTTCTGTACCAGTACTGGAGAGATTCTGATACTGGGGCCAGAGTGGTAGTCTGAGCCAGTGGGCCATATAGTTTCTGAACCAGTACTGGAGAGATTCTGATACTGAGGCCAGAGTGGGAATTAGAGCCAATGGGTCATGCAGTTTCTGTACCAGTACTGGAGAAATCCTGATATCAGTGCCACTCCTCAGTGTGGAAATTGCAGTGCTTTCCACCTGTTCTGATGGAGGAGTCTGGTCTTTGGATGACTGGTGCTAACTGGAGGTGAACTAATGTGAACCAGATTACTCCCATTGGTTTCATCACCTTACCAAAATGGGATGGACTTACAATACCTGTTAAAGATTCTTCAAACATTTTGACCCAGCTTTCCTTGGACTTCCTCTACATCTTCTAGAAGGCAGGAAGGACAGTCTGGAAAGTTTTTGGCCTGGTCTGGGCCCTGTGATAGGGTGGAATAGGGCTGATTCTCCAATACCTGTAGGGGGCAGGCTGGCTTACTTTGTCCAGGACTGGAAGTTTTTAACATCAGACAAGTGGGTCCTGGAAGTAGTAAGCCAGGGACTGGTTCTCAGCTTCAAAAAATTTCCCAAGATAAGAACCAGATCCCTTCCACCTGCAAATCCATCAGGGGCCCTTGCCCTAGAGGCAGAGGTTTATTCTCTCTTGGCTCTCAGAGCCATAAAAAGGGTTTCCACCCTACACTGGGGCAAAGGATTGTACTCCAGGTACTTCCTAACCCCCAAAAAGACAGGAGAATGGCGGCCCATCCTGGATCTGAGATATCTAAACCAGCACCTTTTAAAGACAAAATTCAAAATGGTGACTCTGGGAATAATTCTGCCCTCTCTAAGGCCAGGGGACTGGCTAGCCTCCCTGGACCTCAAAGATGCCTATTTTCACATTCCCATCAGGTGCTCCCACAGAAAGTACCTCAGGTTCGAGTTGCCCTCAAGCCACTATCAATTCAGAGCAATGCCCTTTGGTCTAACATCAGCCCCAAGGGCATTCACAAAGTGCCTGGCAGTAGTGGTTGCTTTGCTAAGGAGAAAAAAGATCTCCATCTTTCCATACCTGGATGACTGGCTCATAGTGGGTCAGTCTCCAGACCAAGTCAAGTCACATCTTCAGATAACTCAGCAACTGCTCACTTCCTTAGGATTCCTCCTAAACCTCCCAAAGACAGTTCTGGAGCCAGTACAGCTCCTCACCTTTATAGGGGCGGAGCCAGATACAATAAGAGCAAAGGCCTTCCTTCCCCTGGACAGGGCAAGGACACTAATAGAACTGGCCTCTTCTTTCACCCTTCAGGTGTCTCGACCAGCAAGGCACTTCTTGCAGCTCCTGGGCCACATGGCAGCCTCTACAGCAGTGGTCCAGGGGGCAAGATTTCAGATGAGGGACATTCAGTTCCATTTGAGAGCCTTCTGGTCCCAGAGAAAGGATTCCCTTACCAAACTAGTCCCAGTGACTTGAACCCTGATCCAGGCTTTGCAATGGTGGCAGGATCAGGACAATTTAAGGCAGGGAGTTCCTTTTGTCACTCAGTCTCATTCACTAATCCTCACCACAGACGCCTCCCTCTTGGGCTGGGTTGCCCACTTGGAGGATCTTACCACCCAAGGGCTGTGGTCACCTCAAGAATCTCTGCTTCACATCAGTCTCTTGGAACTCTTGGAGACACTTTCCCTTTAAGTGATTTTGATTCTGACTTGTTTGAGCACAGCTCCAAGATCCAGAAATCCAGGAAAGAAAGAAGATGCCTGAAGAAACTGTGGCAGCAAATGACTGATGGAACTAAAGGATTAAAACATGAAAATGCTAAAACTAAGCTGATTACTGATTGTGATTTTCTTTCAAAACAAGCTAACAATGTTTCTCTCCAGGGTTATTTTAAGCAGCTGGGGATGAAACCAAAACAGGGTGGACCAATGTTTAAAAAATGTAATGGGTTACTGTACAGAGTTTGGGCTAAACCTCAGACACAGGAACAGACAGAAAAATTGGTTATACCACAGAGGTATAGAACAGAGCTGTTACAAATAGCACATGATAGTCCTATTTCTGGTCACTCAGGGAGGGATTGTACCGTTGCAAAATTGCTGTATAGATTTTACTGGCCTGGAATTCATGAAGATGTTGCTACATATTGTAATTCCTGTGCTGAGTGTCAGAAAGTAGCCCCAGTCACTAGAAATTGCAATGAATGTGATTGGTCCTTTAGACAAAAGTAAAAAGGGTAATAGATTTATCCTGGTAGTATGCGACTATGCTACTCGATACCCAGAAGCAGTTCCAATGCGTACTGTTACAGCCCCAAAAGTTGCAGCAGAGCTAGCCAGAATTTTCAGCAGAGTGGGCATGCCTAAAGAAATTATTACTGATCAGTGTAGTAATTTTGGTGCTGCATTGCTTAAGGAGCTGTACAGACTGCTAGGTATCACTACCATAAGAACCTCCCCCATCACCCTCAGACAGACAGTCTTGTTGAGCATTTTAACCAAACCTTAAAACGCACGTTAAAAAGGTTTGTAAAACAGGAAGGGAAAGATTGGGACCAATACTTGCCTTACCTACTTTTTGCCTACAGAGAAGTGCCACAGGCATCAACAGGGTTTTCACCATTTGAAATGCTGTGTGGTAGGCTGCCAAGAGTGCTACTTGATGTGATAAAAGAAATGTGGGAAGATAACCCCACTCAGAAACAATCTATATCTTCTTATATGTGTGCCCTAAGAAACAAGCTGGCAAAATATGTTGAAATTGCCCATAGTAATCAGGAAGAGGCTGAAAATCAGCAGAAGGCATATTATGTCCATGGGGTAAAAGAAAATGTTTTTGAGCCAGGTGAAAAGGTTTTGCTACTGTTATCCAGAACAGAAAATAAGCTGTTAATGAAGTGGCAAGGGCCTTGTAAAGTTCTTAGATGTACTGGCACTGTTAGTGAGATTGAGACCCCTGACAGGAAAAATCCTACTAAGATATACCATGTTAGTCTCCCCAAGAAATGGGTTGAAAAAATTCCTAAAGCTGCTTTGCTAGTTTTACCAGAAACTGATGAAGATATTGATGTAGCTTATGATAGATTGGAACAGACTGTAAATGCTGATGCTGTAAAGGTGAATGTTTCCTTAACCTCAGAACAAACTGCAGACATTTGCAATGTGCTAAAGACATTTAACAGTACTTTTACCACAGTACGAGGCCGAGCAAAAGGGGATGAGCACATAATAGGGGCAAGGAATGCTTGTCCTATTAGGCAAAAGACATACAGGTTGCCAGAGCAGTTAAGAGCTGATATGGTTAAGGAAGTACAAAAAAATGGAAGAACTGGGTATCACAGAGAAGTCGAGGAGTGCTTGGTCATCTCCAATGGTAATTGTAAACAAAAAAGAAGGGGGTGTTAGAATCTGCCTTGATTTCAGAAAACGTAATCAAGTGTCAGAATTTGACAGTTATCAGAATAGATGATTTGGTGGACAGAATGTGGAGTGCAAAGTATATCAGTACCCTCAGTCTCACCAAGGGTTACTGGCAAATACCTTTAGCTAAAGAATCCAGAGATAAAACTGCATTTGCCACCCCTATAGAATGCTGTCAGTTCACCACCATGCCATTTGGTTTACATGGTGTGCCAGTTACATTCCAACAGTACATGGATGTGATTTTATCCCCTCACACTGGTTATTGTGCTCCGTACCTGGATGATGTCGTGGTGCACAGTCCAGACTGGAAAAGCCACCTGGAACAACTATGAGCAGTTATCCAAGCTATCAGAAATGCAGGTCTGACTATTAATCCTACCAAATGTGCATTGGGCATGCAGGAAACCAGATATTTGGGCTATGTGTTGGGAAATGGAGACGTTAAGCCAGAGATTTCTAAAATAGAAACTGTAGCTAACAGCCCTGTCCGTAAGACAAAGAAGCATGTCAGGTTATTTTTAGGGCTGGCTGGTTATTATCGGAGATTTGTTCCCAACTTTGCTGAATTAGCTACTCCCCTCACTGAACTCACAAAGAAACGGTACCCAAATAATGTGAAATGAACCCCAGAATGTGATGAAGCTTTTCAAGCCATAAAGGCTGCATTATGTTCAGCCCCTGTTTTAAAAAGCCCAGACTTTGAGAAACCATTTTTGCTACAAACAGATACATCCAAGGTAGGCCTAGGTGCTGTCCTAAGTCAAAATGTAGATGGGACAGAAAATCCTATTCTGTACATATGTAGGAAGTTGCATGACAGAGAGAAAAGGTACTCCACTGTCGAAAAGGAATGTTTAGCAGCAAAGTGGGCCATGGAGTCCCTTAAGTTTTATTTGCTAGGAACTGACTTTATGCTTATAACAGATCACAATCCTCTCTGTTGGCTTAACCGGATGAAAGATAAAAATTCCAGAATCACAAGGTGGTACCTGGCACTACAGCCATTTAAATTCACAGTGATGCACAAATCTGGTAAAGAGAATAGCAATGTAGATTTTCTTTTTGGAATTCAATAAACTTTATTGATTTTTAAAAAAAACAATACATAAATATATAAAAACATCGGGGTAAAATAAATAAGAGAAATTCATAAGAAAACAAATACATGTTGTTTTAAGTAGTACAGCGACCCTCATTGTAATCCATTAGACCACGTAGCTTACAAGCTGATAACTTGTGACAGTTCAACTAATATTCTATTAATTGACTTTAGGTTGCAGGAGTAGTGATATAGTATGGTACAACCTTATTAGGACATTACTTCAGGTCTACAGTCGGTAGAGGGCCGTGATATAAGAAAGATGGTAAAAAAAAAAAACCCTTCCCCAACCCCTCCCACCCCTCTAAATCACTCTCTCCTGAGGTAATTTATCCCTATTCTTCCTTTATACATCCCTCAAATGGAGTAACATCAAGCACCAACCTTATCCGTCTCCTTTATTTCAGGACAGTGCCCTCTCCAATCCCCGGTTTACTACTAGGCAATGAGTGGTACTTGTATAGTCAGCTACTCTTTGGGCTTTCTGCAATAAGCAGTGTTTCTAAGGTACCCCATCTTTCAGTATATGTGTTTGATCAATTATGCATGTAAGCAATATGTTTTTCAAACAACATGAAGTCTTGCTATATTATAGACATTAGCAGTTTGATCCAGCTCTAGAACTGCCCCGGAGTGAAATGGCTAAAACCATTCCAAAATAGAATTTTGGCACGAGAGCAGCTCTATCTATGTCATTTCAAACTTGAACTGTCAGATTCTTTACTCCTCAGTGAACAGTCGCTCCGGAGATTTTTCCTTCTGCTCGGTTCATTTCTCGGTTTAAAAGTGTTTTCTCGGTTGGATTTAACGAGAATAGTTTTATTTAACCGCAAAACCGTTCGGTTCAAGCTCTATCTGTGGTAACCGTAAGTAAATGAAGGTTTTGTCTGTGTGGAACTTGTAAGTTATCGGTTCGGTTTTGAACCGATCAGTGGGTTTAAAACTAAAATTACTATTTTAGAGTGTGGTTCCGGTTCTTATCGGTTCTAAAAAGCGGATTTATTACGGTTTTTCCAATACCCGTGACACGGTTGGAACCGATAAGGTGTCTTGGCAACACTGCCGTTAAAAGGGCAAGTTTTGGTTAGGCTGGCATTATGTCTGAGAAACCCAAAAGAAAAACGGGCCCACTGGGTTTCAACACTGTGATGTTTGTGGGAAGTCTTTGCCAAGGCTGACCCACACACCATGTTTTTATTGTCTGGGGTTTGACCACCTCAGTCAGACTGCCAGGTATGTAGAATTTCCTGCAGCCACCCTGGAAAAAAGATTGCAGGCTCAGGGGCGAGAGGCCAAAGTCCGCTGACCCGGATGGCCAGCCGGTTCGGTGCCAACCGAACAGAGGGAGTGCCTCTGACCAGGGCCAGGCTTCCTCGGCAAAGAAAAGCTGGTTCTGAGGAACCAATTCCAGTGAAGAAAACAAGAAAATCAGCAGGTCTGGAGTCCAAAATTCCTTCTCCAACTGCTGCAGAGATAGCAAAGCCATACAAATTGTCCAGTCACTGTCTCAGGGTCCGTCCGAACCACCACTATCTGGTAAAAGGTCGGTTCGTCCGGTCCCAGTGGTTCAGGATTATGATATTGAGAATTTTATGAACCAGAGGAGGGAGGAGGATTATGAACAGTATGAATGTGGCTGGGAAGGTCTGGGTGTGCCCATTGAACCGGACATCTCCCCAGACAGACCTTTAGAATCTCCCCTATGCTGTCTGAGTCCCCATCTCATTTTATGTTTTATAAAAAGTTGCTGAAACCTCCAGCTTCCTGTAGAAGAGGCTGTGGATGAGCAAGAGGAGCCTGATTTTGTAGAAATGATGGATATTTCAGAGTCTAGGAGATTGTCTATTCCTTTACATAAGTCTTTTAGGAACAAACAATTAAAATTTTAAAGCTCCTAATTCTGTGCCTCCTGTAGATAAAAGATGGACAGAAGGTATACATTGTCAGGCCCTGATACAGAATTCCTTTCTCAGCAATGCAGTCATGTTGGGGTAGTTCAGGCTGCTGCCTGTGATAAAGCTAATATTCCCTTGGCTTCACATCCTCCTGACAAGGATTCCAGGAAGATTGATGCCATGGCAAAAAAACAGTATATGGCAGCCTCTCTGGGACTCAGGCAAGCAAATTATATGGCTTATGTAGCTAGGTATCAGAAATCTAGATGGGATACTGTAGGGAACTAGAACAGGTGGCTGCTGATGGCATTGAAGCCTCTAAGGTTCAGTTTCATGCTGCTGTGGATGTTAATGATGTTTCCTCTAGGGTCATGGCCACATCTGTAGCTTTTCGTAGGTTGGCCTGGCTCAGGTGTACTAGTTTGTCACAGGATACCCAGACTAAGGCTATGGATTTTCCTGTGGTGGGAAATTCTCTGTTTGGAGAGCAGACAGAGAATTACATGAAGAAGATGGATGAATATAGGACTACTTACAAGAGTGCCCAGGCTAAGGAGCGGCAAGCCACTCCTCAAAGGCATGCCCCCAGGGGTAGGGGTAGGCCTTTTCACAGGCCTTTCTACCAGACTCAGGCCTCCTCTGCCTATGCTCAGAGGTGCTTCTTCAGAGGCAGGGGCAGGCCGAGGGGTGGCAGACCTGTCCCCACCCCCAGCCTAAAGCTCCTGCAACAGGCGCCCTGATGGGGTGCCCAGGGCCGATTCTCCTGTACCAATGGGGGGCAGGCTGGCTTACTTCAGTCAGAATTGGGCTTCTTTAACCTCAGACAACTGGGTTCTGGAAGTAGTAAGCCAGGGTCTGGTTCTCCAACTTCAAAAGTTTCCCAAGTTGAGAAGCAGACTTTTCTACCTGCAAGTGCTTCAGAGACCCTCGCCTGAAACAGAGGTCTCATCCCTGTTAGCCTCAGAGCAGTAGAAAGGTTCCCCTGCATCAGGGCAGGGGTCTGTATTCAGATACTTCCTTACCCCAAAAAGACAGGAGAATGGCGGCCCATTTTAGATCTCAGATATCTGAACAAGCATCTTTGAAACCAAAGTTCAAAATGGTAACTCTGGCAATGATTTTACCTTCCCTAAGGCCAGGGACTGGCTAGCCTCCCTGGACCTCAAGGATGCCTATTTCCATGTCCTAATCAGAAGATCCCATCGAAGTACCTCAGATTGAACTGCCCTCAGGTCATTACCAGTTCAGAGCAATGCCCTTCGGCCTTACCTCTGCTCCAAGGGTATTCACAAAGTGTCTAGCAGTGGCAGTGGCTCACTTAAGGAGGCAGAGGATTGCTGTTTTCCCTATCTAGACGACTGGCTCA
The DNA here is from genome assembly GCA_016271365.2 of Neoceratodus forsteri. Lineage (NCBI taxonomy): Eukaryota > Metazoa > Chordata > Ceratodontiformes > Ceratodontidae > Neoceratodus > Neoceratodus forsteri. The sequence goes on from CM057449.1 coordinate 1,335,808,935, forward strand.
TTGTAGGCCAGTCCCCAGAACAGGTAAAATCTCACCTGCAGGTCACCCAGCAGCTTCTCACCTCCTGGGTTTTCTGCTAAACCTACTCAAAGTCGGTTCTGGAACCAGTCCAGGTACTCACCTTTATAGGGGCAGAATTGGACACAAAGCTAGCCAGAGCCTTTCTTCCCCCAGAAAGGGTAAGGAATTTAGTGACTCTGGCCTCTTCCTTCACTCTGCAGGTCTCTTGACCAGTAAGACACTTTCTGAAGCTCCTGGGGCACATGGCTGCATCCACAGCTGTTGTGCAGGGAGCCAGATTTCAGATGAGAGACATTCAGTTTCACTTGAGAACCTTTTGGTCTCAGAGAAGAGACCCCTTTCAAGTTGGTCCCAGTGACTCGAACCTGATCCTAGCTCTCCAGTGGTGGCAGGATCAGAGCAATTTAAGAGCCGGGTCCCTCTTCATTTCCCTTCTCACGACTCTGACTCTCACTACAGATGCTTCCTTCTGGGTTGGGAGCCCACATGGGCGACCTTTCCACTCAGGGAGTTTGGTCCCCAGGAATCTCTGTTCCACATCAATTTGCTGGAACTCAGAGCTGTCTTTTAGCTCTTCAAGCTTTTTCTGCATCTGTCCACAACAAGGTGATACAAGTCAGAACAGACAACACCACAACAATGTGGTACATCAACAAACCGGGGCACTCGGTCTTCGGCCTTGCGCACCGAGGCAATGAAGTTGTGGTCTCTGGCCTATTCCCTGAACACTTCCCTCATAGCAGTTCATCTTCCAGGGAAGGACAATGTCCTAGCGGATGCCCTCAGCAGGATTTCCCAGGGCCATCACGAATGGTCCCTGGATCCTCAAGTACTGGGGATAGTTTTGCCAGGTGGGGCATCCCTCAGATAGATCTTTTGCAGCCCCAGACAATCACAAACTTCCTCTTTTCTGTTGCAGGCCTCCAGTGCTGGGCTCAGTTCCCTGGATGCCCTTCTTCTGGATTGGGAGGAAGTTCCTCTATGCTTTCCCCTTCCTCTCCTATTCAAAGTACTAGTCAAAATCAGATCTCAGCCTTGCAGGGTGATTCTGATTGCCCGGATTGGGCCAGGCAGCCCTGGTACCCACTCCTTCTGTCTCTGACAGTCCATCTTCCCTGTGCCTCCCCAGGAATCACAATCTGTTGACTTGTGCCCAGGGAAGGGTTTGTATCGGACCTCAATCCTCAACCTCAAGGCCTGGCTCTTGAGGAGTTAGAGTTTGCTGATTTACACCTCTCCAGGGTGTTCTTGAGATCCTAAAGGCTTCTAGGAAGCCTTCCACTAGGGCTACTTATAGTTCTAAATGGAAAAGGTTTTCCATTTGGTGTGCTGGGAAAAATATTTCCCCAGAATCTGCTGAATTGCCCATTTTGTTAGATTACATGGTACATCTTAATTCCTTGGGTCTCAGACCAGCTACCCTGAGAGTTCATTTGGCAGCTGTATCTGCTTTTGTATCAGCAGGAAAGTTATCCCCTCTTTCCTCTCATCCTGTGTTTTCCAAGTTTTTTAAGGGATTACTCCATACTAATCCTCCCTTTCGGGAACCGGCCCCTGCTTGGGACCTTAATGTTTGCATTGCCCAGTTAATGCAACCCCCTTTTGAACCTCTGTCTTCTGCAGAGCTTAAGTACCTAACTTGGAAAACTGTTTTTCTAGTGGCTATCACTTCTGCCAGACGCATAAGTGAATTGCAAGCCTTGTCAGTGGAGACTGACTATTTCTTTCCACAGGGATAAGGTAGTCCTTAGGACTAATAGGAAGTTTTGCCTAAGGTGGTTTCAGATTTCCATCTTAATCAATCTATCTCCTTCCAGTATTTTTCACTGATCACTCCTCTTCTGGTGAGAGGAGGTTGCACAGCCTGGATGTTAAGAGCTCTTAGTTATTATATAGAGCGTACCAAAGGTCACAGGTTCGAATCCTCCAACTTTTCCTTACCTATGGTGAAGTTGGAAAGGCAAACCTGCCACTAAGAGATCAATAGCCAGATGGATTGTCTCTTGTATCCAATTTTGTTATCAGAAAGTGGGCAGAGCCCCCGGGTTTGAGGGCATTCTACCAGGGTATAGCTGCGCTCTAGCTGCTGCCAGAGACATTCCTTTATTAGAGATTTGCCGGCTGGTACTTGGAAAACTGTCACACTTTCACAAGCGTTACTCCCTGGATGTCCAGGCCAGGAGAGATGCTCGGTTTGGCACAGCTGTTCTTCAGAGCCTATTCCCTAAGTAGGTTCTGCCCCTCCTCCATGGAGGTACTGCTGTGTATTCTGCTAATGTCTTTAATACAGCAAGACTTCATGTTGTTTGAAGAAAAAATTACTCACCTTAGTAATGTTGTTTCTTCTAATGGAGTCTTGCTATATTATAGACCTCCCCCCAACCTGCCCCTCTCAGAACCTCTACTTGGTGGGGTGCGGCAACTTAGTGTGGCACTACTTATGTCCTGTTAGCATTTTGTCCCTTTGGGACTTTGGGGTGTGTATGTACGCAGTGTGTGTTTTATTATACTTATGTTCCATTTTCATATTATTAGAATGATGTTAGTATTTCTGGTCCCCTGACTTGAGTCTTGGGTGTTGGGACCATCAATGGTTGTTATTATTTAGGTAGCCATTTGGCTAGTGTAGGTTACAGCTTCCACACAGACCTTAGTGAGTTTGGCTCATAAAGATCTGACAGTTCAAGTTTGAAATGACACAGATAGAGCTGCTCTCGTGCAAATTCTATTTTGGAATGGTTTTAACCATTTCACTCCGGGGCAGTTCTAGAGCTGGATCAAACTGCTAATGTCTATAATATAGCAAGACTCCATTAGAAGAAACAACATTACTAAGGTGAGTAATTTTTTCTTCTAACTGTAGGGCAAGCAGCATTTCTTTTTGCCACTCCCTTATGGTAGGCATAGTATCTGAGGCCCAATGTCTCATAATTATGAGCTTGGCCACTGCAGAGATGAGGGCCATGTAATATTTCCTTTGCTTCAAGGTTCCTATTGGGAAAATGTTAAGTAAACATGTATTCGGGGAGAACAGCGGGCTTAATACAAGGATTGGACTCAAAGAGGCCTGTATATTTTTCCATAGGGTTTGAATTTTAGTGCATGCCCACAGCATATGGTAAAGATCTCCTCTCTTGCAAGAGCAGCGAGGGCAAGAAAGAGTAGATAACTGACCCATTTGGTAAAGCCTTAGGGGGGTATAATATGTATTTTGCATTATATTAAACTGTACGAGCCTCAGGGGGTCCTGTTTGATAAATCTATATAGGCTGTTCCAGAGTTGTTGCCAAAAATCAGGTGTGCGTGGGAGAAACAATGTTTCCACCCAATATTGATTTATACCAGATGGCAATCTTGTGTCTAGGGATTGCATTTCTTTATACGCTGCGGATATCGGGTGTGGTTGTCTAGCAATATCTAAAAGTGATGCTAAGGCAATCCTAGGGGAGTCGAGTCCATTATGTTTCTTAATAAATGGGGGTATTGCATGCATAATTTGCCAGTATTTAAAAGGGTGTCTATTAGCTTCGGGGAATTTTTGTACAAATCGGTGGTATGGTATTAGGTTACTATTGTCCATGACATCTTTAAGTTTGACATTTTTTAAAACAGGCCAGAAGTTTAACGTCATAGGTTTTTTTTGAATCATAAAATGAGGGTTGTTTAAGAGTGGTTGTTCCTCGTCTATACGCCAGTTTATCTTAAAATGGTGCTGCAGTTGGTTTAAAGCTCTCAGAGACCATCCTATTGGGGAATTTTTAACTGCCAGGGGGATATATTTACATGGTAAGTATAATAGAGACTGTAGTGAGTAAGGGTTGGGGGACATGAGGGTCTCCTCTATGTTTAACCATGCTGGGGTGTAGGACCCCAGTTCCCTATCATTCGAGCTGTGTTACCAGATAGTCAGTTTGGTTATATGGATTGCTTCATAATAATGGAAAAAGGTGGAAGGGAGAGACTTCCACGGGGCTTTGGGGCTGTCAGCTTGTGGTACACTCATCTTATTGGTTTATTTTTCCAGAGGAATTTATTGATTATTCTCTTTAGATCAGTAAACCATTTTCTGGGATGATAGGGGGCTAACATGCTAAGGGGGTATAGAATTCTAGGAAGGACATTCATTTTTATAGTGCTGATTCTTTCCCCATAGTGATATCCTCAAGGTATTCCACCTTTCTAGATCTGTCTGGATTACTTTTATTAATTTAGTGAGGTTTTCTTTGATCATAGTGGAGAGGGATTTGAAAATTTTTATGCCCAAATATATTACACTTTTATTTTCCCATTGCAGTCCGAGTTGTTGCACATCCCTTTTGAATAGCCTGTGATTCAGTGGGTAGATAATAGATTTGGTCAAATTTAGCTTATAGTGCGACACTTTGGCGAACAATCTAAATTTCTTGTAGTAGGATAGGGACGGTTGTGCAGGGGTTCGTTATGTGTATTAAAAGATCATCTGCATAGGCTGATATAAGGTGTTGCTTGTTCCCAAATAAAAAACCCTGCAGGCCTTGGTTCGTAAGCAATTTACGGATCAGGGGTCTATATAAAGATTAAATAGGCGTGGGGAGAGGGGACAGCCCTGCCTGGTACCCCGGTTTAGTGGGAAGGTTTCTGAGAGGTAGCCATTGCACCAGATTCGAGCCGTGGGGTTCGAGTATAACAGCTTAACCCAATTAATGAATACTTTCGGGATTCCATACCGGGAAAGTACTGCAAAGAGGAAGGGCCAAGAGACCCGGTCAAAGGCCTTTTCTGCATCCAAGGCTATTAAAGCAGCAGGTGAGTGTAAATCTCTGGCTATGGAAATAAGGTGTAGTAACCGCCGCATATGGTCACCTGCAGACCTTCCCGGCATGAATCCCACCTGTTCATCATGGATTAGCCCATCAATGAAGGGTCTTAAATGGTTGGCAAGTATCTTAGCTAATATCTTAACATCAGTGTTAAGGAGCGAGATAGGACGGTAGTTTTCTACATAGTGAGGGTCCCTACCCGGCTTGGGAATAATAGTAACCAAAGCTTCAAGGTATGCATCTTCTGAGAACCCTGATTCATACCATGAGTTAAAGACTCTTGCTAGTAGAGGGGCAAGTTCCCAGTATATAACTTGTATAGATTAGTGGGAAGACCGTCCGGCCCTGGTGACTTATCTGGTGCTAACTGTTTAACTGCTGACATTACCTCCCATTCCATTACTGGGAGACCAGGGGTTGCTGCTTATCCTTGTGGGTATTGTTAGGGCTATTTGGTCCAGATAGACATATTTGGTCCGTTGAGGTTTCCTCACTTTTACAGTGGTACAACTCTTTATAATACTTGGCAAAGCTTGACACAATCTCCCTCAGTTCTGTGATAAGGGGGCCCCCTTCCCTTGGGAAGAGCCCAGGTACAAAGCGGGTTGTCTCCATCTGCTTAAGTCTGTATGCTAGCAATTTGCTAGCCTGTTCACCCGCCTCCAAATATTTTATCTGAACTCGTTTTAAAGATAATTCAGCTTTATGATAAACTAGGCCTGTAAATTGAGCATGTAATGCGTGGAATTTGGCCCACTCGGACTCTGGAGATTTTTTGCTAATACTGGATTCCACTTTTTTAATTTCCTGAAGAAGGGTTTTGACCTGGGTATTGCGTCTTTTCTTTTGGGTAGTTGCTATACGTATACATTCCCCACGTAGGGCGCATTTCAGGGCTGACCAGATTATGTCTGTTTTGGGGACGGAACCCTCATTGACTTCCAGAAAGGAGGTGATAAAATTTTTAAAATGATTCTGATTATAGGAAGACTGAAGTAATTGTGTATTCATTCTCCATAGGAAGTCCCTTTTAGGTTCACGTCCAAATACTCCAACTATGGAAACAGGGGAATGGTCTGATATTACTCGTGGGTGGATTTCGGCTTCTACAATGTCAGGTACCATATGAGAGTTTACCAGTAAATAATCTATACGCGAGCACGTGTTATGGGGATGGAAGAAGAAAGTATATTGATGCTCATTGGGATTTAATAGCCTCCAGATGTCTAGGACACCCAATCCGCCCATTAGGTCATGCAATGCTCTCTAAGTCGGGGAAAGGCCAGCCTTCTTAGGGTCCGATTTATCCAGTAAGGGTCGGGGTGTGATGTTCCAGTCATCTCCTAACACCAGAATTCGAGGGGTTAAGGTGGATACAATGCCCACTAGTTCAGTGAAGAAGGCCGGAGAGTCTCGGTTTGGACCATAAATTGATCCTATTGTTAGTTGGTGGGCACCCAGGCTGCCATGTAAAATTATATATCGCCCCTGGTTGTCCCATACTTCATGATCAAGCTTAAAGGGGATATTCTATGAAATAGAATGGCAACCCATTTTTATTTGTAGAGTTTCCCCGCCTCATAGGATTGTCCTACCCATCCTTTGCACCATAACAGGGCATCCTCCCTCTTAGGTGTGTTTTGTAGGCATATAATATCAGCTTTAAGAAACTTGAAGTGCCTAAGTATTACCTGTCGTTTAGTCCGATCTTTGGCACCCTTAACATTCCAGCTAATAATCTTAATAGGACCTGCCATACTTAGTCAGAAAAATTAGGTAGTTGGTGTCCTCGGAGAGGATAGGAGTTTGAGATAGTTGCTTGATGTCTCCATTACTTTGCCATAAACATAAAAAGAGATAGAGTGATTCAGTAAAGTGTTTACCCCCCCCCTTATTTTCGTACACATATCCCACATCAACACTCAGTTCCAACGAACTAACTCCTAATTGCAACGTCAGGTGATGTTAAACAACAAACAACCCAGAGACACCCCGCCTGCTTCCATCCCGTCTCACCAGGTTGTATAGCATTCACCTACATTAATAACTCTGGCGGTATTTTCAGAGAACCAACCCTGAAGAGCACGAAAAGGAAACCATATCTGCAGTTTCAGTTAGTAGCCTTCTGGTCTGCAGTGCTCAAAAGAAAGCAATCAAAAGTCCTCAAGGTCTCCAGGCTTAAATGAAGTTACACTAGAGCTTATGAAACTAAAGTTCTCCTTAGGAAAGTATTAAAATTAAAACAAAATCCCTATATGACAGCTCTGCTTTCTCTTTAGGTCCAAGCAGCACTCCGCATTACATCTCCTGGAAACATGGCCGTGCGGTTGGATCCTTCATTCGCCCCTCAGAGTAATCCCCATGTATCAGGTTTAACCTGCCACGTTGGGTCCAGACTTTCCGGTTGTGGCAATATCGAAGCGCTGTCTTGCCTTTCGATTTGATACTGGAGTGCCGCGTAAATTTCACCTCGGGTACAGTGCATCTATATCATTTGCAGAAGTAAAGTAGAAGAGGGAGAAAATAAAATGTTCCGCTGTAGCACGACACCAACAGGCTGATCTCCTCAGAGGATATATTTCGACCGTAGCTTTACAGCAGGGGGCCATGTGCTGGTGAAACCAGGGGTCATTAAGATCCATCAGGTAATTGAAAAATCTGCCAAAAGTAATTCCCAGATCCCTTAGATTGCAGTCGTGGTAGTTTTGGCACATAAAAGCTGCCACTACCTGTTTAGTTGTGATAGTATTGCAGGCATTAGATCAAGTCACACAAATTATAGAGGAGGCACATTATCCTTTTATATTTCTAAATACAACAGCGTGGTTCTGTACATAGCTGAGGTTTCAGCATTGGCATTAGTGGCATAGGCACAGATCACTGCCGCCACTCGTAAGGGGACGCAACATGCAACAGCTTGGTTATTCACTTAAACAGATCTGGAAGTGCAGCTTTAAGTTCGTTTTTAGCTTGCTCAAGAGTTTCGAAGGATTGCCACTGGTCACCAAGTTTCACTTGAAGAGTCGCTGGGTATTTGACTCGGAAGGGTGTACTGGCTGCAATAAGTTTTGTAATTAGTGGATGGAGTTCTTGCCGCTTAACACGAACCGCATATGGTAGGTCCTGGGCTATTCTGATTTTTCCCCTCCCAGCAGATCTCCTGTAGCATTTTAATCTTTGCAATAATGTACTGTTTGTCTTGGAAATTAAGTAGTTTGAAGATGATAGGCCTGGGTACTGAGCCAGTGGGTGGAAGTGGCCGGAGTGCTCGATGGGCCCTTTCGATGATGTAAGTTGAGCCATTAGGGGAAGGCCTCACGAGCCTTTCACAAAGTCTTTGAACAAAAAGGATGGGGTTTGTACCTTCTTCTTTCTCCAGTATGCCCATAATTATCAAATTATTTCTACGACTCCTCCCTTCTAGATCAGTAAGTTTATCTTCTAACTTTTTAATTTTTCGGTTTGCTAGCGTGTGATCAAGCATAAGTTTGTCTATCTTTTTCTCCATTGATGTAAGATGTGTTTTGGAGTCAGAGATTCTGGTAGTCAGCGAATCGGTTGTTGTTTTTATTTGCCTGATTTCTTCAACTGCGCTATTCAGCGACTCCTGCATCGGCCTTATGATTTCTAGGAACCTGTCCTCCGGTAGCGGTGATGCTCCTGCCGGGGTAGAGGATGTTTGAGCCTTAGGCCTCTTTGGGGCCTTGTCCTTCTCAGGAGACTGCGGTGGTGAGTGTCTCGGAGGTGCCTTCCACATGTATACTTCCATCGCTGCTGTTGCTGGTGTTATTATTGTCTTTTTAAGTCTTTCCCCAGTTGTTAGAAGGTTTAAGACTAACTTTTCAGGTGGAATGCGCTGCGATTTTGTGTGTTTTTGGCAAGCGGGATGCGGAGCTCTCGGGAGTTGCCACTGCTCTCTTAGGCTGCCATCACGTGACCCCCAGCAATGTAGATTTTCTATCAAGATATGGATCAGAAATTGAGGGTTCTGAAGGTTGAAACACAAATGTATGGGTTTTAACTTTACTGTTTGCTGTACTGTTATAAAAAAATACAGACAATCCACATGTGCTTAATTTCTGAAAGCAACCATTTTTAGTAGAGAATTAATAAAACATTTTGGAAACCTGTTTAATAAAACAGGTTCCCTCTTAAGAAGGGAAGTGTACCACGCCAAGAACTCTAGGAGGTCTATCCCTCCCCGATTTTTACCGTTACTACCAAGCCGCACACCTGCTACACACCTTTGCCAGGCAAATAACTGATCATGATATGCACTGGGCAGAACTGGAGTGGGCAGCCGTTCCAGAGACTGAGTATCTCAACGTACTCTATCTAGGGACAGTTGTCTCGACTGAATGTCAGAACCTGCCTCCTGACATTAAATATAGGATCCTGACATGGTACCAAATAAGAAGGCAATACTTGATCTCTCCCTTTATTCCGCTAATATGCCCGATAGCGGTTTTACCTAACTTCCAGCCCAGATTACTTGACGATGCTTTCAAGCTATGGTCAAGGTACGGTCTTAGATACCTATTCCAAATTCTGACCGACAGGAAATGATGGTCCTTTCAAGAGATATAGACAAAATTTGGCCTGCCCAATTCCCATTACTATAGGTACTTACAGCTAAGGCACTACCATGGTTCCCTCTCAGCCTGGATACATAACCCTGATTGTTGGCCTCAGTTGATTGTATCTATGCAAGTCCTACTCTCCAACCCAAATCAGAGGCACATAATATCCATTCTCTATCGAGCCCTGATTACCCCTTATCCCCCAAACTTGATAATACCCTGTGAGAAATGGCAGCTCAAGTTAGGGTTACTAATAACAACAAGCCAATGGCAACAGGCATGTCAACAAGTGGCCCGCACCTCAAGTTCCCATCAATGGAGAGAATATGCTTGGAAATTTCTTGTTAGATATTTTTATACACCAGCGGTTACCAGTCATTTTACCCAATGTAGCTCAGCTGCTTGTTGGCGGAAATGTGGTGAGAACATTGCTCACCTAACACATATAATGCATGGCTGCCCTAAATTAACTCCGTTTATTCAATCCCTATAGCAGGAGCTCCAAACAATTTTTGGAATGCATCTCCTGCTCACCCCGATACTCTTCATTCTCTTAATTTTCCCTGATGACCTTAAGGATCAGAATGTCCGCCACCTTTTAGCCATCTGTCTCACTGCAGGGAAAAAAGCCATAACCAAACTATGGCTGACCCCTGACCCTCCCACTCTCATGGATTGGTGGTCTATAACAAAGCAAATTTACAATATGGAGAAGATTACATATGGACTAAACAACCAAGAAGGAAAGTTTAACTTAAGGTGGAATAGATGGCTTTTATATTATTTACTTAAGGATACAACATTTGTCCCATAGATAAGTGAACCTTCCTAACCCCTCAAAACCTACCCTACTGTTTTCCCTGCTGGCCCTTTCCTCCTCCCCACCCCATAAACTCACTGCTTAAAATAACGAGACAACCCTTCGAGGTTTCTCCTTTTTACCTCCCCCCCCTTCCTCCCCTTCCCCCCTATTTTTCCTCACTTATGACATACTCCTCGACAGTTGCAAAGAAAACGCATAACGATCATATTCCAGCACCAGTGTCTACTCACTTTTACACTAGCCACATGAGCCAAACTTAAAATTATTGGGGCAGTTCCCAGCTTGTACCCAGAGGACGTGGACTCTACCTCACATAGTTACAAAGGCTGTAATAAATTTTACGTCTCTTATACAGCATAAATTATTAACCTCTGTGATCCCTATTCTGTGAAATGGTATGTTTGATTTGTATCCATTCCTATTGTACCTATGTATAGACACAACCGAATTAAATGTGCTGTAAATGTTTGTAATTTTAGGAAACTGAATAAAAAGAAAATAACCAAAAAAAAAAAAAGAAGGGAAGTGTATGTGACAGGGTGGAATTGGATCCTGTCCCAGCTGTTACATAAAGTGTTTAAATGCAAGGATCTGTCCTTTCCTTTTTGTCTGTCTGGTTGCAACACCAAATTTTCCTGTGAGACCTCGGACTTGATCAACCAGAACAGTCTCACAATTTTTTGCCTCTCACTGTTTCTCAGCCCTCTCTTGCTGTCTGTTTTTGCCTCCCTTGCATATCTGCTAATATAAAAAATATATGCAGATCATTATGTGGAAATGTAACTGAAGTTGGGATCCCTTTTGTTTAGAAAATGTATAGCGTTACCTTTGAAATGTATATAATTTGAGATGATTGCAGAGAGCTATGGAAAATTCAAGGGGTTACCTTAGTGCAAATCTTTGAGCCTTTTGCAAAAGCTATGCACAAGGGTCCTCAGCAGGCACATTGTGTTCTAGCAGCTCCTGCCTGATATTTACAAAAACAGGATGCTTGCTAAGAATGGGTGTTGAAAGGACTTATAAAGGAGCTAAGCTGCAACTACTGGAGCAGAAGAAAAAGGGACACAGAGACTCAAGAAAAACTACTGTTTTTCTCCTTTGTAAATAATTATACTGAACACGTTTATTTTTTTGTTACTGCTACTGTAAATAAATATTTTTGGTGAATTCTACAACTGCTCCTGGTTTTCCCTATGCTTCCTGACCTGTGCCTTGACGACAGGCCCAGACTCACAAGTCTGTCAGTGTGGCCATCAGCAGGTCCCTTTTGAGCCTACCAACTTCCACTGCAGCCTGGCAGTGCAGTCTCTTACTCTGTGACTCCCGGTCATAGCCTTCTGGTTCAAAAGTCAGGCAGAACTGAGCCTAGATTTCTGTCTCTCTGAAGTCCTTTTATAGTTTCAGTTCAAGACTGCATTCTGATTAGTAAAATATTCCTGAGGAAACCGGATGCATCAAGGCCTCCTAAGTAGCCAAACCAGGTTTGCATGCAAGCTTCCCTGCAAGATTGGTCCAGTTGTCTCTGAGCAAAACACTGTGAGCTGATTACTTTTAATCATAAATATGGAGGGAATTCCTTGGTGACCATGTTATGAGCTTGTAAAGAAAAATTTAATTCACAAGCATTTTATGCCACTGAAATTTGGGGATTGTCAGACTGGAAGAATGTTGAAAAACATTATTTTCAAATCTACAGATCTACTGTATATTAAAGCTACCTCTTATCTGTAGTGACTGCAGCTGTGAAGTCAGAATTAGGCATGCTTTAGCTAGAGGCCATTGCCTTCAGCAGGATACTTAATTTCTGGTCTAATGTGAAACAGTTGCCATCTTTTAGGCTTCCAGATCTTGTCTAGAGGAAAAAACTCAGTGGTTTAATTATAAATGTAAATCGATATGGTTACCTTTTGTTTAAAAAAGCTCTAAAAGTTTGGTCTATTGTATCTATGTGAATGTGCAAATATGTATGTATTACCATTTCTGTACCTGTGGAGAGAGTCCCGGAGGAGCTCACAAAACTGAAGGTGGACAAAGCAAAGGGGCCAGATGGCATTCACCCAAGGATATTAAGGGAGCTGTGAAGAGAGCTAGCAGCTCCCCTGGCAGCCCTGTTCACCGAGTCTCTCAACACAGGAGTGGTTCCGGAGTACTGGAAGAGAGCACATGTAGTTCTGCAACACAAAAGTGGTAGTAGAGCAGAGGCAGGGGACTATAGGCCAGTCAGCCACACCTTAGTAGTGGGTAAGATCATGGAGGCACTGCCTAAAGAAAGAATAGTGGCACACTTGGAATCCAACAGTGCCCTGGATCTGAGGCAACATGGATTCACAGCAGAAAGGTCGTGTCAGGTGAATCTGATAGATTTGTTTTGACTGGGCGATGAAGGAAGTAAATTGGGGGATGTCGCATACCTCAATTTCAGTAAGGTCTTCTACACCGTCCCACATGAAAGGTTGGTTAACAAGATGGGTAGCCTGGGCAAGGGGCACAAGGTGGTAATCTGGGGTAGGAACTGGCTAACGAACAGGAAGCAGAGGCCGGTGGTAAATGGGATCCAATGTGGGGAGAGTGGGGTGACCAGTCGAGTACCTCAAGGATCAGTCCTTGGACCAGTCCTGTTCAATATCTTCATTAGTGACATTGCTGAAGGGCTGGAGGTATAGGTCTGCCTGCTTGCAGATGACACCAATATCTGCAACAGGGTGGACACTCCAGAAGGGGTGGAGAAAATAAGGAGGGACCTGGGGAAGCTTAATAAATGGTCTGAGCTGTGGCAGCTGAGGTTCAGTTTGAAGAAGTGCAAAATAATTCACCTGGGACGAAGGAACCTTGGGGAGAGCTACATGACGGGGGCCGGGGGGGAGTTGCTGACGATCACCAGGGAAGAAAGGGACCTGGGTGTTATCATTTCAGAGGACCTAAAGGTGTACAAGCAGAGTACAAAGGCTGCAGGGAGGGCCAGTGACATGCTGGGGTGCATAGGCAGAGGTATCACTAGCAGAAGGCGGGAGATGGTGATGCCATTGTATAAAACACTAGTGAGGCCACACCTAGAGTACTGTGTGCAATTCTGGAGGCCACACCTCCGCAAGGATATTAACAGGGGGCAGGCAGTCCAGAGAGGGGCAACTAAGATGGTAGAGGGCTTGCACCAGAAAGCATTTGAGGAAAGCTTAAAGGACCTCAATATGTACCCGCTGAAGGCAGGAAGGGAGGGAGCAGGGGGACATGATAGAAACATTTAAGTACCTTAAGGGCATAAACAAGGTGCAGGGGGGGAGACATATTCTAGCATAGGAGGAGTTCAAGAATGAGGGGGTGTTTTATTTATTTAGTTAGTTTTTGTTTACCAGGTAGGTGCACTAGCCATAACAATAACTATTTTCAGGCACGACCTGGGAGGGTACAGCACAATACAGTAACAACATGACATTTCACAAATATGACATTCAGGAATAACAATTTCTTACAATGCAAAAAGTAGAATTTGAAAAATGGGTATGGCATTAGAAACAGTACAAAGGTGAACATAATAATAGATTTACATAAAATGAACAATAGTAATGCAGAAAATAGTCAAGAAGGATAGGTGTTCAGAAATGAAGAAGGTAGCAGAAATAGTAGATGAGGTAGGGTTGAAAACTATGAAGGTGAATAACAATAGGTAAATGTGGTGAGACAATAGTCAAAGTGCCAGGATAGTGCTTAGTATTGAGAAGAAAACTTGTAGCAAGGGGTGAGAAGGTGAGTGGGGAAGGGCTAAGGGGGTTTGAAACAGGAGTGTTTGTTTGCTGAGATGAGAAAATTGCAAAGCTCCTTCTTAAAGGTGTTGTGAGAGGGAGATTGGCGAACAGCTAGGGGGAGGGAGTTCCAGTATTGGGGAGCTAGACAGGCAAAGGCACTGGCACCTTTGTAGGAGCTGTGCCTGGGGATATAGACAAGGGACTTGTCCACAGAGTGTAAGCCATAGCTAGAGGACTGCAGGAGAAAAAAGTCTGCTAGGGGCTTGGGGGTGTGTGATCTAATAATATTGTCAGTGACAGAGGCAAGAGGATAGAGTCTAGACACATTAGGTGGCAGCCACCTCAGGTATGAGTAGAGGAGGCAGTGGTGTTTCAGACAGTGGGAGGAGGAAGCATAACGACAAATATTGTTGTAGGTGACATCCCATTTATGTAGACTTGACTTGGATGTAGTGATATAGGTGGTAAGGGAAGGAAGGAGCATACCACGAGCTATAGCTAACCTAGTGGAAGGGGTAAACACATAGCTAGTATGATAGGTGATACCCAGCTTGGAGTTAACAGATTTGCAGGTCATTTGAATATGTAGATCAAAGTTTAGCGATGGGTCGAGGGTGACACCAAAGTATTTAAAAGAGGTCACTGCACCAACTGAGACTTTGAGATCGTTTAGGGAGTGTTTGAGTTTCAGGTGTGTTCAAATAGCATAGCTTGGGTCTTGGACTCATTTAAGACAAGTTTGTGGTTAGCCAACCAGATTTGGGTAAGTTGAAAGCGTAGAGCTGCAGGTTTGTATCCGTAGTGCATTTGGCACTAGAGTACAGAACAATATCATCTGCATACAGAAGAAAGATAGTCTTAGTGAGGTTCGATGTGATGTCATTTATGAAGGTGGAGAATAAGAGTTGGCCAAAGATGGACCCTTGGAGCACACCAATATTCAGCATAGTCTTGTCAGAGAAGGTAGAGTTATATTTGACCACTTGTGTGCTATTCAATAGGTAGTTGCCAAACCAACTGACAACGTTGGGTGCAAAGCCAAATGACTGAAGGGTAGCAAGGAGGATGGAATGGTCAACCAAATCAAACACCTTTGTCATGTTAATGAAAATAGCCCCAATGAGGAAGCCAGAGTCCATGGCTGTTAAGGTATCAGATATAAATTTGAGGAGTGCCGTAGTAGTGCTGTGACCCTTTTTGGAATCCATGCTGTGCAGTGGTTAGAAGGTCATTTCTCTGAAGAAATTCAATAGTTTGAGTAGCTACTAGCTTCTCAAGGAACTTACTGAGGACTGACAGGGTAGCTATGGATCTGTAGTTTGAGGGGTCTTTAGGGTCACCTTTTTTAAATACAGGTGTTATCCTTGCTATCTTCCAGATATCTGTAACTGTACTCTGGCACAGAAAGAGAGAGAGAGAGGTCTTTAGGGTCATCTTTTTTAAATACAGGTGTTACCCTTGCTATCTTCCAGATATCTGTAACTGTACTCTGGCACAGAGAGACAGAGAGAGAGAGAGAGAGAGAGATATCTTTGCTAGGGGATCAGCTATGAAAGGGACAGAACGCTTTAATAGCCTGGTTTCAAGAGTGTCAGATCCAGGGGCCGTGGTTTCCGAGATTGTACTGAGTAGCCTAAAGATTTCATCACATGTTATTGACTTGAAATAGAAGAGGGGGACTGAGCTAACAGGAGGAGTGCTTGGAATTTGAGCTGTAGATAAGGAGGAGGTAAACTTTGATAAGTCAGAAAATTGAATATTGAAAAAGTTTGCAATGGTCCAAGGATCATTATAATGGATGCCATTTAGAACCGTGTAATTTGGTGTAGAGGCTTGGTTCAGTCCCAGAAAGGTTTTGACATGGGTCCAACATTTTCTGGAGTCAACATATGAGTTTGTGAGCAAGTCCTTGCAGTAGGAACTTTTTGCCTGCTTGATATCCTTTTTGCAGGCATTACACTGAGCCCTGTAGGAGTTGTAGTCCCCTGAAAGCACGGAGTCTTTGAAACAGAGCCAGCTTCTATCTCTCTCCCTTATTTTTGCAAGCAGATCGGACTTTAGCCAGTGGGTTTGCCTATGTTTGACACGTCGTGTTACTAGATGAGAGTGATAGTCCTCTATACCTAGAAAATTGGTTAGAAAAATATTTAGAGCAGATTGAGCATCAGTAGCCTTGTACATAGTGGACCAGTCGATACAGGCGATACCTTGTAAAAAGGATTGAGGAACAAAGTTGGCATAGTTGCGGAAGGTAATAAAACAAGGCTTTACTGAAGGTGGACCAATTCTGCCCCAGATGCAGAAGGTAGATGAGTAGTCGGTGATGGTGTCAGCTAGAGCTCCAGCAGTGATTATGTGTTCAGGACGGTTTGTCATTATCCAGTCCAGCAGGGTACTGTTGTTAGAGTGCGGAACTGTTCTGGTAGGCTCGGAGATCAGCTGATGCAGGTTAGAGCTTTGTGTCTTGGACAGTGATGTGGCCTGGGTATTACCCAGCCAGTTGATGTTTAGGTCTCCGAGTCTGAGCACCTCATTTCTCCCAGAGAGAAGTGATGTTGGACCAAGCAGTTCATGTAGACCTTTCATGCCATTTTTCGGAGGGTTATAGGCACAGACAATGTGTATTTTTTCTGATCCAAGGGTGAGAAGTGCATGTAATGATTTACACTGGATTGGAGTAGAAGAATTAATGATAGTGAGGTTGAGGTGATTTTTAAAGTAGATGGCAGTACGGCCACCTCTTTTATTTGCTGCTCTGTCATTTCTTAGCAGATTATAGGAAGGTAGTGAGCATGGAGAATCAGGGATAGAGGATTTGAGCCAGGTTTCTGTCAAGCAGAGAATATCAGGTTTGTAAAGGGCAGTCCAGATTCCAGTTCAGGAAAGTTATGTTTGAGACTCCTGATATTATGGCGAGCAATTAAGAGCCCTTTGGGAGTGGGTATAGTGTCTATGGGACAAGGGTTTAGCTGTACATTAGCAGAGAGTAAAATAGCTAAAATAAGGAGATACCATATTTGTGGTGCAAGAAAGGGGACAGGGTCAGTTGACGCAGGGAGTGTCTTAATAGGTCAAACGGGGCCATATAGATATAAACTTTGTTAAGCAGTAGAGGAGTGGAGTCGCATCGAACTACAGGCAACATTAGGAGGTTCTAAAACTAGAAATCACGTGTGGATGTTAGGATATTAAGATCTGCTGATTTAGTTAGGGGTACAGATATGCATGATATGAAATTGGAAGGGGGCAGGTTAAAGGGAAATGTAAGGAAGTTTTTCTTCATGGAGAGGGTGGTAGGCACATGGAATAGTCTGCCACAGGAGGTGGTGGGAGCAAGCACAGTGGAGAGGTTTAAACATGCCTGGGACAGGCATTAGGGAACCTTAAAAGTGGAAAGGAGTGTTGATAAGCCATTGACCACATAGGGTCAGAGGCCATAAACAAGGGTAGGGCTTACGGGCAGACTGGATGGGCCTGGTAGTCCTTATCTGCTGAGAATTTCCATGTTTCTGTTGTACCTTATAAAAGCTTTATCAGCAACATATGGTTTGATCTGAGTAGCTCAGAGGATTTAGAGACTGCTGCTAAAATTACATCCTCTGGTTGGCTAAAAATACAGATGAATGCTTTTAAATTCTAAATTGAGTACCTTTTGGATCCAGTTCTTAGGACAGCATATACTGCCTTCCATTTCTAGACTTTTCCTAGCGATGTTCTAAAGGCTAGATTCATACAAATCATAAAGTAATTTCCCCTTCACATGATTGCAGTTACAGTATGGATTTATAGAAAATGCTGCACATGTTCTGTTGACCTGTAAATGGTTTAAGGGCTTGGGAAACTATTGGTTGTTAGACTTTTTGAAAAGTCTTTCTTTTACTAATTGCGTACTGCAGAGTATACTTTTATAACTGAGAGGTTGTCATGATACTGTGTGGCAGTCTTGAGAGGAGAAACACGAAAAGGTAGACTGGTTAGGCATATTCCTATTTATATATTTTTGTTGTATTTCTACTGTATTTGTTCATGGTGTCTTTTTTCTTTCTTTTTTATCCACTATTTCTGCTTTTGTGACACTCCTACTGGTCCCCTTCTGGCCTTGACCACCAGTCCTGTCACTTTATTTTAGATTTGAAGGGCAGCAGACATGTGAGATGGTGATGGGGTCCATAATGGCCTATCATATGCCAACATTTACATGTATGTTTTTGAAGAACATTTCCTCATGGACCCTATCGTTAATAGATTTTTATTGATAAAATAAATTATATTAATTTATAGGCATTACATTGATGATCTGCTATTTTTATGGGCTGGGACTGAAAGTGAGCTAAAGGAGTTTCATGACTATCTGAACAACTGCAAGGGAAATCTTAACTTTTCCTTGCA
The DNA here is from genome assembly GCA_016271365.2 of Neoceratodus forsteri. Classification (NCBI taxonomy): domain Eukaryota; kingdom Metazoa; phylum Chordata; order Ceratodontiformes; family Ceratodontidae; genus Neoceratodus; species Neoceratodus forsteri. Next base: position 1,335,827,290 of record CM057449.1, read on the forward strand.
TTATAGTTTTGAAAAAAATCCATATCCAGATACTGAAATTTGCAAAGAGGAAGGGTGTCTTCAAACAAGACTTTATAGGAAAAGTACTGAAAGAAATATGACTTTACAGTGTTAGACTGGGACAGTGCCTAAGGGCTCGCCGGAACTATTCCAGTCAGGACACTTACATCCTGAGAGAAATGTGATGGAAGATAGACTTGTTGCAAGAGGATATCCACTGAAGGTGATAAAAAAAAGTGTCAGAAGATGCTTGGAATATTATTAATAATGCTCACTCACACTGGGCTCCTTCCTGTAAGACTACTCAGTGAGCAACTGACTCTTGATAAATTGCGCCATTCTTAGCAGAAGTTAGTTGATACCATACTGCACTCCTACATAGCTGATAGTTTCAATGTTATCAATGTTTCAACCCGTAACCTGCTGTATGCTATTGATACTTTAACCTGCTGGAGTCTGCAGCTACACTTACATGTGCCTGCATCCTTGGTGCCTCTGGGGCTCGCCACCCTAAGCTCCTTGGTGGCCTAAAACAGAACCCACTATTTAGTATTGACTGGTGCTAATGTATTACCTATTCCTGCTAACCTTTAATCTTGAACACCTTGTGATCAGTGCCATGCTATTGTTTTTTAAGTTAAAGTTTTAATTCCCATTTTTTTTACTTTGATACTGCTGTTATAATACATGGTTAATGTTACATTCACATCTAACTGTACCCCACTATAGATCTCCTATCCCTGTTTGCTCCTGGTACAATGTGCCATGCTATTGTTTTTTTATGTAAGAGTTTTAATTCCATTTTTTTTACTTTGCTACTGCTGTTATCGTAACAGTTAATGTTACATTCACATCTAACTTTACCCACTATAGATCTCCTACCCCTGTTTGCTCCAGGTCCCCACAACCCTGGAACAATGCACAATTTAAGCAGTACTAGCAGAAGGAGGGAGGTAATAATGCCCCTTTACAAAGCCATGGTGAAGCCACATCTGGAGTATGGGGTTCAGTTCTGGAGGCCACATCTCCGCAAGGATATAGATGCATAGGAGAGGGTTAAGAGAAGGGCAACCAAGATGGTGCAGGGTATGCAGGGTAAGACATACAAGCAGAGGTGTAAGGAGCTGGCTCTGTATACGCTGGAGACAAGGAGGGAAGGGGGAGACGTGATTGAAACTTTTAAATATGTAAACGGGCTCAATTAAGTGGGAGAAGAGAGTTTGCTTAAGAGGAAGGAGGGAGTCAGAACTGGAGGGCACAGACTGAGACTGCAAGGAAAAAGATACAGGGGCAATGTCAAAGGACATTTCTTCATGGAGAGGGTGGTGGAGCCTTGGAACAGACTATCAGATGGAGTGGTGGGGGCTAAATCAGTGGAAGAATTCAAGAGGGCATGGGACAAGCATATGGGACTGAGTATCGAGGGGAGGGCAGGAGCTGGCAGGGAGGGGGAGGTGTAAGGGGGGAAGGACAGACTAGATGGGCCAATATGGTCCTTTTCTGCCATCAAGCTTCTGTGATTCTATGAAGTCTGCTAGCTTTTAGCTTCCCTTATTGCCTTACAGTCTTCTTCCTCATCACAGATACAATGCCAGCCTTAAAGCTTCCTGTTAGTAATCCCCCTACTCATATTGAGTTTGACATGTCCAATACCCTAGTCAGTACTCAGTGGATTGTAAACTGTCTTGGCTTAGTGGCCCCTAAAAACTGGTACCTTATATCCTGTTACCTTAACAAATTTAAATTGCACCCCCCCCCAAGAGTTTGCTCAAAAGCTAATGTCTTCATCCTCCTGACTTTTTATTCATTAACTTTAAGATTAAACACCTTTGTGCAAGAACAGCTCATTTACAAAGGTTCCACGTCAAAATGTCAGTCAACAAATAGGGTGAACATCATTATAGGGCACAGGAAGGGAGCATATTTCAGAGACAGAAGTGCACAAGGACAGGGGGACATAACATGAGGTTAGAAGGAGGGAGGCTTAGGGGAATGCTGGGAAGTATTTTTTCACAGAGAGGGTGGTGGATCCGTGGAACAGCCTACCAGCGGAGATGGAAGCAAAAACAGTACAGGGATTCAAAAGTGCACGGGATAAGCATAAAGGCACCCTGCTGTACAGCAGAGTGGGGGAAAGGCAGTCCAGATAAGAGTAGGGACTGACAAACCAGGTAGGGAAATGGGCAGCCTAGGTGGGCTGTATGGTCCTTATCTGCCAACAGATTCTATGTTTCTATGTAACCCTGTACAATTATTCCTTTGTTAGCTCCCGGGTCTTGGCTGAAAATAGGCAAATGTCTGCTTAGTACACCCTACCCAGTCAACAAAAACTAAATAAATGATAAATAAATATAACAGGGCAACAGAATGGCAGTTCGGTACAGCACCATCAGGGGATTTTCCTTGTGGTGGCTGTGCTTAATGCTCTAATACTTATAAGTTGAAAACAATATCAAACAAGTTTAAAAATGAATAAATTGTGATTTGTCAGCATATTACCTGTAATACTACACGTTATCTATCTGCTTAAATGTCCTTGTGACTTACGTTACATAGGTAAAACAACTAGAATGCTTAAACAAAGGGTGTCGGAGCATAAATCAGTAGTAAGAACAACAGATCCAAAATCATTTGTAGCAAGACAATAGGAAGAAAAACGACACCCTATTTCTTTCTTGCTGTTCTTTGGTCTGGAAAGAGTTTTTATGCCCAAGAGGGGAAGTAACTGGAACTGTAGATTATCAGAACAAGAAGCCATGTGGATACAAAGATATGGGACTTTATTGCCTAGATATGGACTCAATAAGTCCACTAGTTGGACACCAGTATTTTAAGGGACTTACTGAAGGTGCACTGAAGCCACTGTTATGTCTAGTTCTGTTTTTGGTTTTTTTTTCTGAAATGTGATTATAAATTTACAGTATGTTTCATTATTTTTAAGTTAGCTATGAGGTATACTGTATGCGTGTGTATTATTCGTTCACCAATTCAGGAACCGAATCATGGCAGATTACATAAAATAGATCTTCTGTGTAAAAAATGTTACGTTAATAATGACATACACATGAACATATTGACCTTTGTGACCTTACTGTGTTAACATGAGTTATGCAAGTTAATTGTCCATAATGGTGATTCTTGAATGAGTTACAGCTGGTGAGCGATGTCTTTCACGTCTCTATTCCTCTGTTGGTGAATTATCCTTCCTTACCTTTTTGATGCCTGACCCTGCCAAGCCTTTTGAGTCTGTTTCAGATTTTGACTAATATTTTAACAAATTTACCTCTCAGAAGCTGATTTATAAATATAAGCTATCTTTTTAAATTGTTTACATGGTTTGAGTTCAGCTAAATGAAAAGACTGATGAAGGCTGCGGTCAGCCCAAGCATCCAGGAGCCCTAGATTGTTGGGGCTTGCATTGGAGTGCTGTGCCCTCGCCCGTGGGCATGTAGTATCATAAACACAGGCATCCAAATCCAAGCATCATTCCAGTAGGCACAAACATAGAGACGGGGACAAGGCCTCCAGAGACAAAGGTAAGTCTCCTCTTCTGTCAGTTGCGTTGGCCCTGGCTCTGCTGTCGACAACTCAGGCCTCTCTTGCACCATTAGAGAAAACATAGAGGGTGTTGATTGCATTTACACAGGGATGGTAGTTAGCCCAGCAAGATACCCTGAAGCAACCATCAACAAGCAATCTGCCCATCCTCTCAACCTTGGAGTTAACCACAGCTTTAGCTGCCCTGGCTCCACCTTAACACCTCCCGTCCATGATCATCACTTCTTCGTCGACAGGTCTGGTGCCTCCGCCAGTCCATATTTTTAAAACAGATATGACCTTGGCAGGCTTCAAACATGCATGGAACAGGTATAAAGGACTATTAGAGACAGGAAGAAAAAGATAAAGCCAGTGACTAGATAGGGTCACTGGCCACTTCGTCAGGTAGCATAAATGGGCAGACTGGATGGGCCTGGTGGCCCTCATCTGCTGACAGTATCTATGTAGTTTCCGCACCCTCCAGCATGGATTTGGGCTTCCCGTTGATGGACCTTCTGTCATTACCCCCTCCGATGAGGCCTCTGACTTACCATGGCCCTTCGAGACAGGCGCATTCCTCTTTTGGCATGGCTACTTCTTCAGTGCATTATCCACAGCCAAAGCCTATTATGTCTGTGCTGTCTACCTGGCTTATGACAGCCTCTAGCGTGGGCCACACACCAAGCCCACCCCCCGTTGATGGTACTGTCCGTTGACATGCCGGCTATTATTAAAACTGTGCTAGAGGTCATGCAGTTTATGCAGCCTCCCCCTCACATGCCTCAGGCTTTTCCATCAATGGGTTTCTACATAAGACCACATCATATTGCCTCTGCTCCCCTTCTTCCTCCTCCTCCCCTCCTAGAGGCAGAGGATGAGGATGTAGACCACGCAGAAGAAGGAGAGGATGACCCGGGAGGAGAATGACAGGGTCTGAACACCCTCCAGCACCTCCACGGTTTCTTCAGCAGGAGAAGACCCTGGCATTTATACTCCTCAGTCTCCTCCAAATGATCCTTCCCTCTTGGCAGTAATGACACAACTGTAACAAGTGATGGGCTTTACCACTGCTGAACAAGATCAGCAGAGGAGGAACTTGGTGGACTACTTGGACCTCCCAGAGGATCCTGCCACTGTGTTCCCACCTTTAATATAAGCATACAGTTATACTATCACGGCCGCATGGCACAGACCTTACACCATTCCACCTGTGCCCAAAAAGTCAGGTTGTGTCAAACCCCTCCAGATCAGCCCTACTTTTCCATGGCTCCTCAGGTGGACTCAGCAGGTATTAATGCAGCACATGACAGGACAAATCATTCCAAACATTTGAGTACCCTTCCTCCAGATATGGAATTGAGGAAGCTGGATCTCATGGGCAAGAGAGTTTATGTCCCTTCTGCCTTGGCCATGAGAATCTTAAATTACATGGGACATATGCTAAAATATCAAAAAACACTCTGGGCCGATGCCATAGAAACAGCTGGCAAACTACCATAAAGCTCAGATACTGAGCAGCTCCTCGCAAAACTCCATGCTGGAGCTAGCATGAGCTGCCACCTCCTCCGCGCAAGCGATGAGGCAGTGGATGCCTCTGCCCATTCCTCTGCCACGGGGGTTTCCCTTAGGCACTACTCTTGGCTCTGTGTTTCCAGGTTCACAGCTGATGCACAGCAGTCAATACTAAACACCCCTTTCTGTGACCATAAATTATGTGGCACGGACGTGCAGGACATCCTCAATGAGCTACAGGCCTCTGGAAGGACGTTATGCTCGGTGCATACTGTGTACCACTCTCAACCTCAGAGTACTCAGTGCTGCCAGTGTCAGTTTCGCTGAGCCTCACATAAACAAAAAGGGGCAGGTAGATAGCTCGTTAAGAGGAAGTCCACCCAGCCTCTCTCGGGGGCCACCATCCTTGTCGCCAAAACCGTCAGGGTTGCAACTTCCACAGCCCCTGCCACCCCCCCTTCCATCTGACTCCACCTGCTCCCTCCAATGCTTTTCTCCTTGCCTCAGAAGTCATGGTAGGCTGTTTCTCTTTATATTTGGAGGCATGGAGGATGATTATGACAGACGAGTGGGTGCTCCAGCTAATACAAACAGGCCACACCCTAGAATTACTAGCACATCCCCCGCATACTCATCCCCAGCCTATAAACTACTTACCTGAACATATACCTGTCCTCCTTGCAGATTTGGACTCTCTCATCCAAAAGAAAGTGGTGCAACCAGTGCCCATGGCGGCCACATGAACAGGTTTCTGCTCACACTTCTTACTCGTTCCCAAACACACTGGCAATTTGTGACCAATTCTGGACCTCAAGGGCCTCAATCTGTACATACAATGCAAAAAGTGGTCACCTTATCGACTGTCCTCTCAGTACTACATCATGGGGACTGGCTCTGCTCCTTGGACATGGAGGACGCTTACCTTCATATCAAGATCCACAAGGCCCACCAGCAGTACATCCACTTCGAACTACTGGGACACCACTACCAGTTCTGAGCCTTACCATTCAGCCTGTCATCAGCCCCATGAATATTCACCAAATGCCTAGCGGTGGTGGTGGCCACGCTCTGCTGCCAGGGACTCCACATCTTTCCCTACCTGGATGACTAGCTCCTCAGGGCGTCCTCCCAAGATGATCTACTACATTCCCTAGATTGCACTCTCCACCTCTTCTCAGAACTGTGCATCACCATCAGTGCTGCCAAGTCCCACGTGATGCCCTCTCAGTGCCTCCAGTACATAGGTGCAGTCCTGGATACCTCTCAGGACAAGGCCTTCCTTCCTAAGGACAGGGCACAGAGACTTACCTCCCTTGTCCAACACTGCCTAGAGGCCACCCACATAACTGTGTGCCAGTATCTTCAGCTACTAGGTCACATGGCAGCCACAGTCTCTACAGTGCCTTACACCCGCCTGCATGTGCGGCCCAACCAGTGGGTGCTAAGAACCCAGTGGCAGCAAAGAACAGATGACCTGCAGGATTTAGCTTGTATCATGCCTTCACTGTGAAAAGCCCTTATTTGGTGGCTCAATCCAATCCATCTCCTAGCGAGGGTCCCTTTCCAGTCCCCACAGCTGACACAGATTCTCACCACTGACACCTCCAAATCAGGATGTGACACTAATCTGGAGCAACACCGGACCCAGGATCTGTGTACACCCTTAGAGTCTACCTTACATATCAGCATACTAGAGATGCGAGCCATTTACCTCACCCTCACTCTACAAGCCTTTCAACCCTTTCAACCGGGCTGTTACTCCTATAATCGGACAACACCTCTGTGGTCTATTACATAAACAAGCAAGGGGGCACGAAGTCACAGTCTCTGTGCTGGGAGACCCTGAGAGTATGGCGCAAAGCGTTGCTACTCAACATCCACCTCGTTGCAGTCCACATCCCGGGAGCCCACAATATGACAGCAGATCACCTGAGCCATTATGTTCACTCCCACGAATGGGAACTGGCATCTGAAGTACTCCACAACATCTTAGACCTCTGAGGCACACCAGCGATCGACCTCTTCACCACTCCCGAAAATGCCAAACTGCTAGAATACTGCTCCATATACCCAGACCAGCATGGCCACTCCCACGATACTTTGTCCCTCTCTCAGAATGGCCACTTTCTCTATGCTTTTTCTCCCTTTTCCTCTCATCCAGAGAGTACTAATAAAGCTACAACTGGAGAGAGTGACCATAATACTAATCGCTCCATATTGGCTTTGCCGGATCTGATTCCCATTCCTACAACAACTGTCTGTTGTGGACCCCATTCCCCTCTCCATGCACCCCAACATCCTTACACTACACAACAGGACCCTACTACATCACAATCTCAGGTCCCTTTACCTTTACGCCTGGCTCCTGAGGATGTCCTCATAGCCAGACGTAACGTCTCCTCGTCTGTCGCCAACATCTTTCTTGCCTCCAGAACACCGTCCACCAGAAAAAACAATGCTTCCAAATGGGAATGTTTTGCCCTTTGGACCACGGACCTGGGACTAAACCCATATTCCTGTCCCATTACCAAGATCCTAGACTATCTCTGCGCACTATCTGCTTGGGATACTTCTCAATCAAGGTTCACATGGTGGCCATATCGGTCTTTCATGAACTCATTGGAGACCGTCAGGTTGCCCAGTTGGACATATTAAAAATGTTTCTCTGCAGTTTAGTACATTTGAAACTGCCACTCCGGAATCCAGTTCCTCTTTGGGCCCTGAATTTCATGTTAGAGAAATTAACCCTACCTCCGTTTGAGCCTGTGGTGACTTGTTAGCTCCGCTTTCTATCATGGAAAGCTTTATTTTTGGTAGCAGTCATATCAGGTCGCAGAGTCTCAGAACTCCAGGCTCTCATGAGCCATGAGCCCCACTTAATTTTCCATAAAGATAGGGTCTCACTGAGAACAAACCTTACGTACCTACACAAAATAGTGTCAGAATTCACTTTAAACCAGGCTATTCACCTTCTGATATTATATCAACAGCACAGTAAGCCAGGTGAAACATTGCTTCATACCTTGGATGGTCATAGAATACTGCACTATTATATTGCTTGTACCAAGGAGTGCCACAAAAAGAAATAACTTTTCGTCTCCTTCACCCCGGAAAAGAGGGCAGCCCAGTCTCCAAACAGACCTTATCCAGATGGCTTGCTAACCGTACTACCTACTGTTACAAGAAATACAAAAAACGCTGCTGGACACAATGAAAGCCCATTCTACCAGAGCCATGGCCACCTCCATGGCTTGTTTCAGGGGCGTCTCCATATCAGACATATGTGAAGCTGTCACATGGTCCAAGCTTCACACCTTCACCAAACACTACAGCCTAGACCTAGCCTCCAAGAGGAGAGCTAGCTTTGGCAGGGCCATCCTCCAAGGCCTCCTCTATTGACCACCAATTATCATCATTAACTGCTTGGGAGTCATCCCAAGTGTCTGACCTGCTGCAAGAGATACTCTTGATGAAGACAATACAGTTATGTACTTACCGTAACAGTAGATCTTTGAGAGGATCTCTTGCAGCAGGTCACCGTCCCTCCCTCTGTCCCCCTTCTTTCCTGTGTGAGCCATCTTCTTGTTATACACTTAAGGGGTGAAGCCTTACCAGGTTCTCCTTGGTTCCCCTCGGAGACCTGCAAAGTGACCTGGTCGCATGCCAGGAACTGAGGAGTCCTCAGGGCTGTCCACATATTTATACTTGTACCTGGCTTGATCTCACCATGGTCAGCCCCTGATCACACTGCTTGAGAAAGCTGCTGTGCAAGGAGGGCCCTCCAGCGGATATCCCAAGAGTCTGACCTGCTGCAAGAGATCCTCTCAAAGATCTACTGTTACAGTAAGTACGTAACTGTAGTTTGTTTATAATAAGTGCTCCATCCACTGCTTTAAATTAATTCAGTGAGCCAGTGCTGTGCCTATGCCAAGTCTGCCACTTTCAAGACATTCTGTCAACTCAGAACTTGAAACATCAATAAATAACTCTGATAATAATAACAAACAGCTACTTACCGGGTCAACAAAATAAAGGGGGCTCACACACTGGTTGGTACCTGCTGGCATACTGAGAAAAATCTGGTTCTCCTGATCCTCAGCTCCTGACTGCTAGTGCTGCTAGATTTGTAACTGGCTGGCTGCTGCAGTACAAGGGCAACCGTTCACTGACTAAGCTGTTTTTAGCTTATTTATGTGTAATATTACAAGCTATTAGTTATCTACTACTATCAGAAGGCAAGTAAATCTGCTGCTTAGCTCTTGTCTGCTGCCGTATTCAACTTGAATGCCTAAGCCATGTACATGTGGCATATGCTCTTTTTGTCCCTGCTAAGTGACTTCCACACTAATGAGGTGTCCCAAAGACATAGGAACCCCTTGAAGAAGGTTCCAACCTTCAGTTTGCTGCAGGAACAAGGTCCCCTTAGGCCAAAGGAACCTTAGAGAGGAAAGTCCATGTGTCCCTAGAAAAACAGATGTCATCAGGGGAGGAGGGGTTCTCAATGGAGAAGGTGCTGTGAGTTGCCCACTGCCCCACTAAAAAGTGGTTAGCTCTCAATAATGAGATGCACCCTATTTAGAATGGAAGCCCGATATTACTGGATAGGCTTTGTGAGAAAACAACACAGTTACATTTTAAACAGAAAAGTCATATGTGGCCCTGTTATCGAAACAATGTCTCCCTTATATCAAAGAAACTCTAGAGAATAGCACCTAATAATGTCTTTTGGTTAAACAAACCCTGACTGAAACAATGGAGCTCCCTTGTCCCCCGATTCTCAAATACATCCATGTCATATTTGTACAATATTCTGTACTATCAATAAAGATGTCCTTTGGGCCCAAGCAGGGACTACCTCAGTGTTTTCATGCTGCTTAATGGTAAAAAGTAGAAGAACAGAAAGTTATACTTGCCAAAGGAAAGTAGCACACCTAAGTGTTTTTTGGTTCTTGCACTGTTTCATTCCACTGAGCAAGATCAGTTTTAATGCTATAAAGACAGGGCACCGTGTTTTCTGCGATTCTGCGGGTTGCAGCAGTGGCCGCAGAAATCAGGGCTGAACGTAGAAATCAGTGCTTGCCGCAGAAATCAGGAAAACCAGCCACACAGCCGCAGAAATACTAGCTATGCTATGCGGTCACACACAGCAAGGGCATAGCTATCGATATGTTAAGTATGCCATGGTATACATTCTCATTAGAAAGGGCAGCAAACTGATGCTATCTGCTACAAAACCGAAAAGCTAGTGGCCACATGGCATCTTGACTCATGCTGGCTGTTGTTACATAACTCCATCCAGCTAGTATTGCTGGGGGACTGACACAAGAGTAGCAGAGCTTGATTAGGTTCACGACAGTTATGATTTGCTGATGTGTAGGTGTGGGTAGATCAGCCATGTTGATTTTTCATTGTGAGGCTGCTCATAGTGCATGTTGAATCCATGGAAGATGAATTTCATAGGTTTCATAGGTTGGTTCGGAGCATAGGAGACATTAGTCCATATAGCTCACCTCTTATTTTCTAGTTTTAATACCCAACTATATTTTCGTGTTCACAATATTTGTCTAATTTCCTTTTAAAACCTTCCATGCTGTTACATGTAACAATTTCTTCTGGTAGGCTATTCCAAACCGATATCACCCTAACACTGAACCAATGTTTCCTTTTTATTGTTTTAAACTGCTGTCCTATTAGTTGCATCGAATGAGCCCTTGTGCTATAGTGCTGCTCCTTAAGAGTTAGTCCCAGTTTGGCCCCAAAAACTGGATCCCTTGTTGCCCTATAGACCAGGCACATGTCGCCTCTCAGTCTCCTATATTCCAGTGTATACATCTTCAACTCATCCAATCTCTCTGTGTAGTTTTTATTTCTTACATCAAGAATTAATCTTGTTGCTCTCCTCTGAACCCCCTCCACTCTCCTGATATCAGTCTTGAATCCAGGTGACCAAAACTGGGCACAAAACTCCAGCCTCGACCTCACCAATGAACTGTTAAGCGGCACAACCACCTCTCTCTTCCTACTTTTAATATGCCTACTTATAATTTGAGAGGAAGAACTGGAAGGTGAGCCGTATTCAAGAAGTGAGAAGATTCAGTGGTGCCCGTGGAGGTGGAATTGATCTTGGTACGGTGACAGGTATTGGAGGAGCAACTGATTACAGGAACATAGGGCTAGCAGCAGAATGAACAGGGGACTCGGTCCCCACTGGTGGACATCTATCACAGTTTTGATTTATGGGCCACAGATCTGTACCTGCAAGTGTGAGAGTACTTTCTTGGCAGATTTGAACCTGCAGCCTAAGTGGTGGCATCAAGCTCAATTCTTAAGAAGGGTCAAGTAGCCCAGCTGCAGCAGAGTTGGGGACCAGGGTATACTAGAACTGGAGCAAGCAGGTATGGAAACAAATCAGAATGGAGAGTTTGATTGCTGCTACAGTATACATAAGTGAAATGAGGGTCACTGCCTGAAGAACACCACAACCCCCTGAGTTGCGAAGAGAGGACAGCTTACTAACCAAGGTTACTAAATCATTATGCCAAAAGAATCGTGCGCATGGTAGGTGGTGCTTTCAGCCATCAATTCACAGTTTCACACAAGCTGAAGCACACACTAATCCCATCGACTAAATCAAACATGGAGCTACTAATATTATATTTTTATTACACCAACCAGACTACCTGACGTGTTTCAGACCGTAAGCCCTTTATCAGAGGGCTTATGGTCCAAAACGCGTCAGGTGGTCTGGTTGGTGTAATAAAGATATAGTATTAGTAGTTCCGTGCTCAATTTCATATATGGGATTAGTGTGTGCTTCAACTTATGTGAAACTAACCAAGGTTGCTCCAGCTAAACAAGAATGACTTGCATTTTTCAGTGTGTCCCCCAAAGGAAAATCTGGAGTCAACAAATCTTACAGATACTGCAAGTTACACCCCCTCTTTCATTGTTATAGGAAGGCAATTCCCATCCTTCAACACACAGATTTGCACCCTGCACACAACATGTTTGTTGCAAGGCAGTTGGGTATTCCTAGTTTAAAAAAATAATTTAAAAGAACATGGATCAAAATCAGAAAACAATGTCTTTCAAGTTGGAGTATCTTTATATCTGCTAACTATAAATATAAACCAGGAGAAATCCAAGCAGGTTTTGCCTTCTGTATAGTTTTAGCTAAGTGGGTATGTTCTCCTCTGATTATAACCTAGAAGAACAGCAAAGACCACCAATTTCCAGAAAAAGAACAGATGAGCCTTCAAATTTAGGGTGGGAGGGGAAAATTCATTAAAAGAGAACACTGATGCCCCTTATTTCTGTTTAATATTTATGATAAGAATACTATATACTGTTAACTGCCCTGCTGTTCCACTTTCAGTGTAACAGCAGAGTGGTTGCATGAAGGCAGTCAAAGGGTTAACTAAGACTTAATCCCTTTGAAGGTATGCTGTTTAGCCGTAATTTATGTGCCATAGAATGGCTGCAGAATCAGCAGTTGTTCTACTGCAGAAAGTATGAGGTCCTGCCGCAGAATGTAGGTCCACTTTACCACAGTAAACACAGGGCCCAGCATAAAGAGACGTGAAAGGGAAATGCGGAAGTGTGGGTGTTAATTATGACACAACAGGCAAGAATGTAAGTTAAAGTCCAGCAGGATGGCACAATTTATTTGCTTTTGGCAGTCGTGAGACACTTTAACAGATGCAGAATAATAAAACAGTTATTTCATGTCTGGCTGCTTCAGAAACGGTTTTTTTTTTGTCTCACCAATGAAGCCTAGCTACCTAATGTTAGGGTGGGTGAACATATTAGTGAGCTCAATAGAGGGACAGAAGAAAATGCTTTAGCATGCCACAGTTTGGAAAAAGTTAGTAGTCTGTTTACTTTCCTAGGAATTGAAAAGGTTCCATTAGGCCCAAGAGGGGAAATCTGGAGAATCTGCTGTTGAGGAGAGAGATGCAAGATGAATTTTCAATCTAAAAGCCTTCAAGGTCCCTGGAATAAATGGGAATACAAAGATCAATGTTAGTAAGAAAATGTGCATTGCTAGCAAATTTTGAAGAATATCGTGTAACCGCTATATATGTGGAATATTCTTTTTAACAAAATGTTGTAATTAAATTGAGAAGCATCTGCTCCATGGTGGGTAAAATATTGGAACTGGAAAAATAAATATATATAGAAGAAAGCAAATTGCACATACCCCAGTAATGCAGAGCATCATGGGAAGCATATGCAAATGCCCATGAATTCATTTGGACTGGCTTAACTATAAGCAAAATTGCATGGTGCCAGAAAGCCTCACAATACAGTCAGCAAAGGCTGAGAACAGCAGACACATGTTTCATCCTCATTTGGACTCCTCAGTGTGCCATAGCTGTATCTCAGCCCAGGGAGAGGGAACCAGCCTATAGGGGTTCTTATTTGTTTGGTTCGTGGGCAGCCCAAAGTAGAGAGAGAAGAGAACTACAAAAGAACCCCAGAGCAAATGCAATTCCCCTAGCAGTGTATCCAAGGATGCCACTCACCCTCTGTGCTGCCTTTTCACACAGTTTTCCAACCTTTAAGTCATCCCCGATGACAAGTCTGAGGTCTTTTTCTGTCTTTGTCTCCTCTAACTGATGCCCTCCCAGTGTGTACTTTATCCCTGGATTTCTTTTTCCTATATGCATAACCTTGCACTTCTTGGCACTAAATTTTAACTGACAATCCCTGGACCATTCCTCGAGTTTTTTTCAGGTTTGCTTCCATACCTTTCGCTCCTTCTTGCGTGTCTACTGTGTTGCAGAGTTTTGTGTCATCTGCAAACAGGCAAACTTTCCTCTTCAAGTCGTTTGCAATATCCCCGATAAATATGTTAAAGAGGATAGGTCCCAGCACAGACCCCTGTGGAACGCCACTGGTCACTTTGCCTTCCCTTAATAGTGATCCATTGACGAGCACTCTCTACGTCCTGTCTTGCAGCCATTTGATGATCCAGTTCACTATCTTATGACTGACTCCTGTCTTCTGTGGGGGACAGTGTCAAAGGCTTTACTGAAGTCCAGGTACACAATGTCCACTGCTCCTCCCTGGCCAACTGCTCTGGTGACGCAGTCAAAAAGTCATTCATATTCGTTTGACAAGAGCGTCCTGCTGTGAAGCCACGTTGCCTGAGGTCAGTCTTTCTGCTGTCTTCCAGGTACTTCACTATCCTCTCCTTTAGCAACGACTCCATAATTTTTCCTCCCACTGAGGTCAAACTGACCAGTCGGTAGATTCCTGCCTCTTCCCTGCATCCACTCTTGTGTATAGGTACTACTGTTGTCCTTTTCCAGTGCTGAGGTATTATTCCACTTTCCAGTGACTTGCTGAAGAGCTCAGCCAGTGGTGTGGTGAGTTCTTCCCGAAGTTCCTTTAGTACCCTATGGTGGATGCTATCTGGCCCCATTGCTTTATCTACCTTGAGCCTATTCAGTTCTTCTAGGACCCTTTCTCTTGTGAAGGGCCTTGTATCTGCTCCTGTGGTGTTGTTTACTGACCTACTTAGTGTAGGACCCTTCCGCTGTCTTCTATGGTGAAGACTGGGCAAAATAAATCATTTAGTAACTCTGCTTTGTCTTTGTCTGTCTCTGCCATCTTGCCTTCCTTTGTTGCTAACCTGTCTATTCCCCCTTTACTCTTTCTTTTTTCCCGTATATATCTGAAGAAGATATTGTATCCCTTCTTGACCTTCTGTGCAATTTTTTCCTCCACCTGCACTTTTGATCTCCTAACTGCCTTTCCTGTCTCACTCAGCTTGTTTTTGTATTCTTCTGTATCTAATTCACTTTTAGTTTATTTATATTTTGCAAAAGCGCTCCTTTTTTCCTTGATTTTGGTTGCAACTTCCTTGGTGAACCAGAGTAGTTGTTCTTTCTTTTGGATTTGATGATATGCCTAGTGCATGTAGCTATAGCTCTATTTAAAGCTGTTTTTAAGGCCTCCCAACAGTCTTCTACATCTTCCGAGTTTCTGCCATCTAGCATGGATGTGACTGTACGCTTCATTTCAGGAAAGTTAGCTCTCCTGAAATCTAGAACCTAGGTTTTTGTGTGACTGGTATCTTCTGTCTTGTTCACAGTTAGCTGGATTGTCCTGTGGTCGCTGGTCCTTGGATTGACCCCTACTTGCACATCTGAGACATTTGTGCTATTTGTGAGCACCGAGTCCAGTACTGCTTTGTCTCTGGAGGGGGAATTCACCAGCTGTTATAGGCCTACTCCTTGCAGTGCAAACAGGAAATCTTTGCTTCGTTTGGAGGATGCTCTGTATGAGGACCAGTCCACATCTGGCAGACCGAAGTCCCCTACCAGCAGCAACTCTCCCCTGTCTGCCATCATCAAGATGATCTCCATGAGCTCTTTATCTATATCGGCTTCCTGGAATGGGGGTCTGTAGATAACTCTGATCCGGACTGGGGCCTTCTCTCCAGCCCTGAGGGTAATCCAAAGTGCCTCTGCCTTGCTTTGCTTCTTTTGGATTTCTGTTGCATTGATGTCCTCTCTTATATACAATGCTACCCCAACCCCTTTTACCTTCTCAATCCCTCTGGAATAGCATGTACCCCGGGATGGTGACATTCCATGTTTGGTTCCCGGTGAACCATGTTTCTGTAACGGTGACCACGTCTAACTGCACTTCTGCCATTATGGCCATGAGATCTTAAATTTTGTTCATCAGGTTACGAGTGTTGATGCATATTGCCTTCCAACACTGTTTATTCTGGTTAGTTGAAGGCGTACCCTGGCTCTTTCACGTATGTGTTTTGTGTTGCTTGTGTGTATGATAGGAGCATATAAGTGCTGAACTAGTTGGTGGTGGAGGAGGGGCACACAGCGACCCTTGTGGTTTAAGGGATGCCTGTGCCTTCCCCCAGCCACTAGTTTAACTGATCAGTATGGACGTCAACCTTTTGACCAAGCGCACATGTACCTTCTTTAGAGAGGTGCAGGCCATCGAATTTAAAAAACTCCCATTCCCAGAAGTCCTGCCAATTACTGATTTACCGGTGACCTTTTTCCCAGCACCAGTTTCTCAGCCAGGTGTTAAATTTGGTGATGTCCTTTTCCATGATCTTCTGCCTGCCATCTCCCTTATTCCAGACAGACAGAATCTCTGAGAAGGTGAGACCAGTTGCAAGAGAAGAAAGTATGTCACTCAGCCTGGAGATATTTTGTTTAGTTTCCTCCACTGACCTACTGGCTAGGTCATTTGTACCTATGTGGAGAATGACATTAGTGTTGTGGTCCACTGCACATATGATCCCCTCAATACGGCTTGTGTCCCTCCATGCTGATGCCCCCGGGAGGCACTTGACCGCGACTGAAGCATGATCCTGCTGGAGGTGAAGTTCTAAACGGCCTGTAGTTAGAGGGATCATCTGGGTTTCCTCCCTTGAAGATGGGAACAATTTTTGCAATCTTCCGTATTTCTGGGAACCTACTTTCAGTTAAACTTTGATTAAACAATCCTGTCAGTGCTGGCGAAGGTATGTACTTAGCATGTTTCAGAAATGTTATTTCGATGTTGTCTAAACCATATGATTTTTTAGGGTTAAGTTTTCTAATTTCATCTTCTACCCCTTCACCCTTATTTTTCAAAAATAAAACTTTGGAGAGTTAGGTTTGATAATTCCAGTCTTATTTTTCTCAGTTTGTTTCATTGTATTGTTTGGAATAACAATATCAGGTAGTGTTGTGAAATATTGGTTTAATACGTGAGCCGTGAAATCTAAAGGATCTCCACTCTCATTTAACATTTTAACCCCTTGGCTGGCTCTGACAGGATTTTCCAAATCTTTTATCATTTCCCAGTACTGTTTTGGATGCATTACATTTTCTGTTTTGTTGTTATAATAGTTTCTTCTTGCTTGTTTAGTTAATATTTTACACTTCTTATGCTGTTTTTTTGGTACTGATCCCAGTCGACACAATTTTTTTGTTTTATGTGCTTTCTTCCATAATCTATCTTTGATGCGTATCATTTTCCTTAGGAATTCATTAACCCAGGGTAAATGGTTTTTTATTAGTTTATAGGATTTCTGGGGTGCATGTTTATTAGAAATTTGTAAGAACGTTTTTGTAAAGTCCTCAACCCCCAGTTTATATTTGGGATCAGTTTTAACCTATCCCATCTTTTAGAACCTAGGTCCCTAATAATATGCTTGTGATGGTAATTTGCTTAATCCCTTCTAGTAATAGATTTCCTTTCCCCCCTACAATTGTATTTATCTATTATAGTACATGATATGGGATTGTGGTCCCCTAAATTTGGGGGTAAGACCCAACAACATTCAGTAGTAAGTTCTTTAGAAAGAAACATCAATCCAACATACTACCTTGACTGTGTGCTGCTTTTTCTTGTACCTTGATCTACTATCTGCTGGACATTTAGGATCTCAAAAGATTTTTCCAATTTCTTACCTCTAGGTTTGCCCCAGGCGGCATTGAAGTCGCCAGTCAGGATTATGTCTCTGGCCCAGATATTCAGACTGCGCCAGGCAGAGTTGCAAGCCTGGGTGCAGTGCAACTGGGATACACTGGGGCCAGGGCCAGGTGATATTCAACAGTGATGCACCATGGCGCAGCACTATTGAATATGGCAATGCCAGCGCACATACTGCGCATGGCGCAGTGGCACTGTGCTGGCGCAAGCCACAGATGGGGAGCATGGGATGTGCCCACACAGGGTAGCAGTTGCGCTAGGCACATCACACAATATTCAGCAGGGGGCATGCAAATGAGGCCAAAATATATGCAAGGCGCAAATGGGGCCATTTGCATGTCATTATGGCCCCATTTGCATACCCTGCACAGGGCAGCCCGGCGACTTGCACCTGGCGCCCTGGGCAGCATGACATGTGCAGTGGGGATCCCTGGGCATCCCCCACACCAGAGCCATGATCACAGTATGTGTGACACAGAACAGTCCCTGGTAGTTTAGTGGTCCCCTCCCTCCTGAGTCCCCGAGTCCCCAATAAATGCCATAAACGAACCCCCCGGTTGTCTAGTGGTCCCCCTCCTGAGTCCCCGAGAAATGTCAGTAATGACCCATCCTGGTAGTGCAGTGGAACCCCCATTTCCCGATCGTGATACAACACCACAAAGTATAACCCTGGTGATCCAGTGGTACCCCCACCCCTCCCACCCACACGAACCCCTTGCCCACCCCGCTTCCCATCGGTGGTGGCTTACCTTCCCCGCATACTGTCCAGCCACCCGCCGAATGACAGGTACAGTATGGGCTGTAAGCCCATTGGTCCCCAGTGTGGACTAATATGTAGGAGACTGTACTAGACAGTTCCAAATATGAGAATGACTTCATTCACATATTTGGGACTGTCTAGTACAGTATGCCCTGCAAGCTCATTGGTTCACACTGGGAACCAATGGGCTTCAAACAACATGAAGTCTTGCTGTATTCTGACAATAGCAGTGAGTCCCAACCTTCGGACTGCCCCGGAGATGAAAGAGTTAACTTTCCATGCCAGGCATGGAACGCTGAGCTCGAGCTCAGTTACATAGATACATAGACAGTGTCGGCAGATAAGGGCCTATGGCCCACCCAGTCTGCCCATTTGAGCTTGTAAGTTCAGTTTATGTTTTCCTAGAAGTCTGTTGCCCCTTACCCCTGACCTCCAGAATTCCTTTACGTCTATCCCATGCATTCTTAAATCCTGTGATTGTTTCAGCCCCCACCACTTCCTCTGGCAGGGTGTTCCACTTGTCCACCATCCGTTCTGTGAAGAAATTCTTCCTCATGTTTCCTCTGAATGGTCCTCCTTCAACTTCATCCCATGCCCTCTAGTCCTGGAACATCTTTTTCACTTACAAATAGTGTATTCCTGCACCCTGTTCCTCCCTGTGAGATACTTGTATGTCTCTATCATATCCCTCTCTCCTCTCTCCTCCAGGGAGTACACGTTCAGTTCCTTCAACCTGTCTTCATAGGACTTGTAATGCAATCCATGCACCATCTTTGTTGCCCTCCTCTGAACCTTTCTACCCTGTCTATGTCCTTACGTAGGTATGGTTTCCAGAACTGTACACTGTACTCCAGGTGGGGCCTCACTAGTGCCTTGTATAGCGGAATTATGACCTCCCTTTTCCTGCTGGTGATGCCCTGCCTATACATCCCAGCATCCTATTTGCTTTACCTGCTGCCTTGTCACACTGTTTCCCTACCTTGAGGTCATCAGAGATGATAACCCCAAGATCCCTTTCCTGCTTGGTGCATGCTATAGCCTCACCCCCAACTGATATATTGTGCCAGGGTTTTTGTGCCCCATATGCATTATCTTGCACTTCTTTGCATTGAATTTCAACTGCCAAACCCCTGACCATTCTTCAAGTTTCTACAGGTCCCTTCTCATTCTGTCTACACCCTCTGGTGTGTCTACTCTGTTACAGAGCTTTGTGTCATCAACGAACAGTGAAATTCTACCTTCTAGGTCCTGTGCAATGTCACTGATGAAGATGTTGAATAGGACAGGTCCCAGCACTGATCCCTGTGGTACCCCATTGGTCACTCTTCCCTCTGTGGAGTGACAGCCATTTACCACCACCCTCTGTGTCCTGCCACCCAGCCAGTTACCTACCCACCATGCTACTGTCCTGCCCACACCCAAATTCCCTAGTTTGTGTAATAGTCTTCTATGTGGCACAGTGTCAAAGGCCTTGCTGAAGTCCAGATAGGCCATGTCCACTGCCCTCCCCTGATCCACCTCCCTAGTCACCCAGTCAAAATATTCAACGAGGTTGGTCTGACATGACCTCCCCCTGGTGAAACCATGCTGCCTTGGGTCCTGTAGTCCATTGACAACCAGATGCTCCACCAATCCTCCTTCAGTAGTGCTTCCATGATCTTCCCCACTACCGAGATGAGGCTGACTGGTCTGTAGTTCCCTGCTTCTCTTTGTTCCCACTTTTGTATAAGGGGACTACATCTGCTGTCCTCCAGTCTTTGGGTCACTCCCTGTTTCCAGTGATCGGCTAAACAGGATAGCCAGAGGTTCAGCCACCACCTCTCTTAGTTCTTTAAGGACCTGGGTGCACCCATCTGGCCCCATTGCTTTATCAACTCTTATTACTTCCAGTTCCTTCAGGACCCTTTCTCGTGTAAAGGGACTTGTGTCCATTTCTGCACCATTCTCACCCCTTGTACTCCTTCAGACCCATTACCTCCTCTTCCTCAGTAAAGACTGAGCAGAAATACCTGTTCAATATGTCAGCTTTACTGTTGTCATCCTCCACGTGGCCCCCATCCTCCCCCTTCAGTCTCACTATCCCTCCCTTTGTCTTTCTTTTTTTACTTATATACCTGTAAAAGGTTTTGTCCCCTCTACCCACTGATTTTGCAATGTGTTCTTCTGTCTGACCTTTGGCTTCCCTTACTGACCTCCCTGCCTCCCTTTGCTTCTCCTGGTACTTCTCCCTATCCCCTTCTGCCTGTGTCTTTTTGTATTTCCTGAATGCATTCTTTTTGGCTTTCACTTTCTTTGCTACCTCTTTGGAAAACTATAATGGTCTCCTCTTCCTTTTCCTTTTGCTAACCTGCTTAATGCATAATTCTGTTGTTCTTGTAATCCCCATTTTAAATACTGCCCACTGTTCCTCAACCCCTGATTCCTGTCCCATTCCCCTTAATGCCTCTTTCAAGTATCTCCCCATTTTCCCAAAGTCTGCCCTCCTAAAATCCAGGATACGTGTTTTTGTGTGGTTTGGTTCTGCTCTTTCTGTGATTTTAAACCACAATGACTGGTGGTCACTGTTCCCCAGGTGCTCCCGCTGTTACCCCATCACACTGTCCCTGTTTGTGAGCACAAGGTCCAGTATTGCCTTCTGCCGAGTTGGTTCCATGACCAGTTGCTTGAGGAAGGCACCCTGAAGGGAGTCCAGGATAAATCTGCTCCTAGTTGATGCTGCTGCTGGGATGCTCCAGTCCATGTCTGGAATATTGAAGTCTCCAACCAGTACTACCTCACCCTTGTCTGCCATCCTTTGGATGGCTAGCATCAGCTCCTATCTGTTTCTTCCTCCTGGGCTGGTGGTCTATAGATCACACCTGTGCGGATGGCTTTCCCCATTTTCCTTTCCTGCTTAACCCACAGTATCTCTCCCCCATTTTGTTCCTCCTGGATCTCTGTGGCCCTTATGTCATTTTTCATACACAGTGCCACTCCTCCTCCCTTCCTGCCTGCTCTGTCTCTTCTGAATATGTTGTAGCCAGGTATGGCCATCTCCCAGTCATGGCTATCATTACACCAGGTTTCAGTGATGGCCACAATGTCCAGGTCTGACTGCACCATGACAGCCTCCAGATCTTCCGTCTTGTTGCTAAGGCTCCTGGCATTTGCACAATGGCTTTCCATGATTTGACCTCCCTAGACTGTTTTGCTGTTCTACTCCAGCCCTTCCTTGGTTGTCCTTTATCCCTGGTTCTCCTTGCTGTCTGCCCTTCTGCTGAATTTTGCCCCTTTCTGCCTATCCACCTCTTGGGTACTAATCTCCATCTTTGCACACTGCTTTACAGAGATAGCCACTCCTCTGGTTCACTGGTTCCACTGCTAGCTGTGGGGGTGAGCAAGTAGGTACCCTCCTTGCTGGCTCACACCCCTCTTTGCTAGTTTAAATGCTTGTCAATGTAGCATTTAAACTTATCATTGAGTGCTTGATTCCCTCCAGGTGGATGCAGGCCGTCAGGCTTGAACAAACCTCCATCCCTCCAGGTGGGTCCCCAGTCACCAATGAATCCAAACCTTTCCTCACAGCACCTGTTCTTCAACCATGAGTTAAAGTTCTGGTGCATGCACTCCTATCGCGCTCCTTGCCTCTCCAGAGGTAGTACTTCTGAAAGTGACAGAAGTAGCTACTTGTTGAGACCTCCCCATTTCCTAAACTCTTCCTGAACTTCCTTTGGCTCCCCATTTGCCAGGTCATTAGTACCTAGGTGGATAAAGACATCCAGCTCACCCTCCCGTCTTGCCTTCCCAGTGATCCCCAGTATCTTCCTTCCATCCCTCCATGCCGTGGCACCTGGTAGGCACCTCACCTCCCTGTCCTCCCCCTCCTGTGTTCCTAGCTGGATTCCTCTTATGATGGAGTCCCCCACCAGGATTCACTTCCTCCTCCTCTGGGATCCACTGCTTTCCCCGCTGAGGTCACCTCTTGGCTAACCTCCACATCCTTTCCTTCCACTTCTCTGGGTACCTGTATTTGGTTGTCCTCATTTGCCAGTGTGGCATATGAGTTCTTGAGGAATAGGATCTGGGATGTGCCTCTGCCTGACTGCTCTAACCTCCTGAGCCCACTGTCATCCAAGTGCTCCTCATTCTCGGCATCCTTTGAGGCAGTTGCATTGGACTGGGTGGTCTCTAGATAGGGGTGATGGTACTCCTGACCCAGTTTACTTCGGCCTGAGTCTGGCTACCTCATCCCGCAGTCCAGAGAGATGCATGCAAATAGGGCAGCACCTCAGTGTCCAGAAGGTGTGCCTGAATATGGCTGCCCCACAGCCACTGCATTGCACCACTCCCCACATTATACTGCAATTATACTGCTGTTCCACTACTTGTCTGCTACTGAAGCTCTCCTAGTTCCCTTTTTATTAATTTACTGTCCTAAAAATCCTGCCACTGATCCTCAGATAATTTTCTTAAAAAAAAAAAAAAGAAACCAATAAATAAATAAATGAGTCAAAACACTTGTGCTGAGGGTGGCCTTCTTCCCCCTTATGCCCCTCCTACTTCACACCCCTTACTATACCCTGTGTTTAGCTCCTGTCAATCAGATTTAACAGGGCATATAATTAAGAGTTGGGGGAAGGGGGGGCAGCAATTAAAGACAGCACAGAATTACACCACCACTACGTTTTAAATTTTCAACAGCTCAAAAACAATTCTAAGTAAAGACAACAAAGAAAGTACAGTGTCACTAAAAACCCAGAATCTAAGTTTAAAAGAAAAATAGCAATTACCAGTTACTCTAAAGCACTGAATTGAATATGTTTCCTTCCTTCCCCTTCTGGCTTCTTCTGCTTCGGTTGAGACTCTGTCTTTTGCTGTTTGAACTCAAACCGTCAGATTCTTTACTCCGCCTCACTGAACAGTCACTCTGGAGATTTCTCCTTTGCTCGGTTCATTTTGTTGGTTAAAGTACCGCTTTTCTCGGTTTTCAACTGAATTTAAACCGCAACCTGTCGGTTCAGTCTCTGTCTGTGGTATTCGTGAGTACTAGATAGGTTTATATTGTTTTCTATTCTGTGTGGAACTTGTAAACGGTTCATCGGTTCAGTTTGAACCGATCAAGTTGTTGTAAAATCTTTATGTCTACTTTTAGAGTGTGGTTACCGGTTCTTATCGGTTCTAAAAAAAAAAACGGATTTTATTACGGTATTTTCCATGACCCGTAACACGGTCAGGAACCGATAAGAGTGTCTTGCCTGGTGGATTGCCATTAAAAGGGTAAGTTTGGATAGGACTGGCACTATGTCTGAGAAACCCAAAAGAAAAACCGGGCCCACTGGGTTTCAACACTGTAGTGTGTGTGGGGAAGTCTTTGCTAAGGCTGACCCCCACACCACCTGTGTTTATTGTCTGGGGTTTGACCACCTCAATGCAGACTGCCAGATTTGTAAAAATTTTCATGCAGCTACCCTAGAGAAGAGAGTTGGTAGGCTCAGGGAAAGGGAGGCCAAAAAGTCCGCTGACCCGGATGGCCAGCCCGGTTCGGTTCAAAACCGAACCAGAAGAAGTGCCCTCTGACCAGGGCGAGACTTCTTCGGGCAAACGGAGAACCGATTCCGAGGAGTTGGTTCTGGCTAAGAGAACAAGAAAGGAAAAATCAGCTGGTGTGGATCCAAAAGTTTCTTCTCCAACCGCTGAAGAAATGGCCAAAGCGATACAAATTGTGCAGTCGCTTTCCTCGGTTCCGAACGAACCAGCACCATCAGGAAGGCGCTCGGTTCGGCTGGTTCAAGATTATGATTTAGAGGAGTATTATGAACTGGAGAAGGAGGAAGAGGAGTATGAGGAAAGTGAATGTGGTTTTGAAAGTCTGGATGTGCCCATTGACCCGGACATCTCCCCAGACAGACCTTCAGGAGTGTCTCCTCCTAGGCTTTCTGAGTCCCCCTCCCATTTCATGTTTTATAAGAAAGTGGCCGAAACCCTTTAGCTTCCTATGGAAGAAGCTGTGGATGACCAGGAAGAGCCTGACTATGTGGAAATGATGGATATCCCAGAGTTAGGAGGCTGTCTATTCCTTACACAAATCTTTTGGGAAACAGACATTTAAGATTTTAAAGACTCCTAATACTATACCTCCTGTGGATAAAAGAATGGACAAGAGGTATACTCTGTCAGGCTCGAATCACGGAGTTCCTTACACAACAATGCAGCCATGTTGGGGTAGTGCAGGCTGCAGCCTGTGATAAGACTAATATTCCTTGGCTACACCCCCAGATAAGGACTCCAGGAGGATTGATGCCATGGCAAAGAAACAGTACATGGCAGCATCCTTGGGACTCAGGCAGGCCAATTATATGGCCTATACAGCTAGGTATCAGAAATCTAGATGGGACACTGTCATGGCTTTAGCAAAACAGATCCCTGGCCAGCTTGCCAATGAGCTGGAGCAGGTGGCTGCTGATGGTATTGAGGCATCCAAGGTGCAATTCCATGCTGCAGTAGACTCCAAGGATGTTTCATCTAGAGTCATGGCTACATCTGTGACACTTCGTAGAATGGCTTGGCTCAGATGTACTAGCCTGTCACAGGATACCCAGACTAAGGCCATGGATTTTCCTGTTGTGGGTAATTCTCTGTTTGGGGAGCAAACAGAGAATTACGTGAAGAAAATGGATGAATACAGGACCACCTATAGGAGTGCCCAGACCAAGGAAAGGCAAGCCACTCCTCAGAGGCAGCATCCCAGGGGCAGGCCTTTTCATAGGCCTTTCTACCAAGCCCAGGTCTCCTCTTCTGCTTATGCTCAGAGGGGGTTCTTTAGAGCGAGAGGCAGAAGGGGTACAAGCAGACCTGCTTCCACTCCTCAGCCTAAACCCCCTGCCAAACAGGCACCCTGATGGGTTTGCCAGGGCCGATTCTCCACCACCTGTAGGGGGCAGGCTGGCTTACTTTGTCCAGGACTGGAAGTCTCTAACATCAGACAAATGGGTCCTGGAAGTAGTAAGCCAGGAACTGGTTCTCAGCTTCAAAAAATTTCCAGAGCTGAAAACCAGATCTTTTCCACCTGCAAATCCCTCAGAGGCACTTGCCCTAGAGGCAGAGGTCTCTTCCCTCCTGGCTCTCAGAGCTGTGGAAAGGGTTCCACCCCTACACCAAGGCAAAGGATTGTACTCCGGGTACTTCCTTACCCCAAAAAAGACAGGAAATTGGTGGCCCATCCTGGATCTCAGATACTTAAACAAGCACCTTTTAAAGCCAAAATTCAAAATGGTGACTCTGGGAATAATTCTACCCTCTCTAAGGCCAGGGGACTGGCTAGTCTCCCTGGACCTCAAGGATGCCTATTTCCATATTCTCATCAGAAGCTCCCATCGAAAGTACCTCAGGTTCGAGCTGCCCTCAGGCTATTACCAATTCAGAGCAATGCCCTTCGGCCTAACCTCTGCTCCAAGGGTGTTCACAAAATGCCTAGCAGTAGTAGTTGCTTCTCTAAGAAGGCAAAGGATTGCCATCTTTCCATACCTAGACGACTGGCTCATAGTAGGCCAGTCCCCAGACCAAGTCAGGTTACATCTACAGATAACTCAGCAGTTGCTAACCTCTCTAGGTTTCCTTCTGAATCTTTCAAAGTCAGTTCTAGAGCCTGTTCAGCTCCTCACCTTCATAGGAGCAGAGCTGGATACAGAAAAGGCCAGAGCCTTCCTTCCCCTGGACAGGGCAAGGACCCTTATCACACTGGCCTCTTCTTTCACCCTTTAGGTGTCTCGACCAGCAAGGCATTTTCTGCAGCTCCTGGGGCACATGGCTGCTGCTACAGCAGTGGTGCAGGGAGCAAGATTTCAGATGAGGGACATTCAGTGCCATCTGAGAGCCTTTTGGTCTCAGAAAAAGGACCCTCTGACCAAACTGATACCAGTAACTCGAACCCTGATCCAGGCCTTGCAGTGGTGGCAGGATCAGAACAATCTAAGACAGGGAGTTCCATTTGTCACTCAGTCTCATTCTTTAATCCTTACTACAGATGCCTCCCTCTTGGGGTGGGGGGCCCACTTAGGAGACCTGACCACCCAAGGGTTGTGGTCCCCTCAAGAATCTCTGCTTCACATCAGTCTGTTGAAACTCAGAACAGTGTTTCTAGCACTTCAAGCTTTTTCCAAGTCTGTTCAGAACAAAGTAATTCAGATCAGGACAGACAATACCACCACAATGTGGTATATCAACAAGCAAGGGGGCACTCGGTCTACGGCCTTGTGCACAGAAGCAATGAAGTTGTGGTCTCTGGCCTATTTTCCTGAACACCTCCCTTACAGCAGTACACCTCCCAGGCAAGGACAATGTCCTGGCAGATGCTCTCAGCAGGATATCTCAGGGCCATCATGAATGGTCTCTGGATCCCCTGGTTTTGGAGGTGATCTTTTCCAGATGGGGCACCCCACAGATAGATCTTTTTGCAGCCCCAGACAATCACCAACATCCCCTGTTTTGCTGCAGTCCCCCTGGATGCCTTGGTTCTCAATTGGGAAGGGAAGTTCCTGTATGCTTTCCCCCCCTTCCCTCTCCTGTTCAAAGTGCTAGTCAAAATCAGGTCTCAACCCTGCTAAGTGATTCTGATTGCTCCAGATTGGGCCAGACAGCCCTGGTACCCTCTCCTGTTGTCCTTAGCAGTCCACCTTCCCCTGTCTCTTCCCAGGAATTACAACCTTTTAACCTCTGCTCAGGGGAGGGTTTGGTACCCGAATCTCAAATCTCTCAACCTCAAGGCCTGGCTCTTGAAGAGTTAGAGTTTGCTGATTTACACCTTTCTCAAGGTGTTATGGATATTCTAAAGGCTTCTAGGAAGCCTTCCACCAGAACTACTTATAATTCCAAATGGAAAAGATTCTCCATATGGTGCTCTGGGAAGCATATTTCCCCAGAGTCTGCTGACCTGCCCACAGTCCTTGACTATATGGTCCATCTGAATAGCTTGGGACTCAGACCAGCCACACTAAGGGTGCATCTGGCAGCTGTCTCTGCTTTTATTTCAGCAGGTAAGCCCTCTTCTCTTTCAGCTCACCCTGTATTCTCCAAGTTTTTCAAGGGATTGCTTCATACCAATCCGCCATTCAGGGACCCTGCCCCTGCTTGGGACCTTAACGTTTGCATTGCTCAGCTTATGCAACCCCCTTTTGAGCCCTTGTCCTCAGCAGAGCTTAAGTACTTGACTTGGAAAACTGTGTTCCTGGTGGCCATCACTTCTGCCAGGCACATAAGTGAGTTACAAGCCCTGTCAGTGGAGCCTGATTATATCTCTTTCCATAGAGATAAGGTGGTCCTTAGGACTAACAGGAAGTTTTTACCTAAGGTGGTTTCAGACTTCCACCTTAACCAATCTATGTCTCTTCCTGTCTACTTCACTGACCATTCCTCCTCTGGCGAGAGGAGGTCACACAGTTTGGATGTGAAAAGAGCCCTTAGCTACTGCACAGAACGTACCAAGGGTCACAGGTTTGACTCCCTCCAACTGTTCCTCACTTATGGTGAAGTTGGTAAAGGAAAACCTGCTACTAAAAGATCCATTGCCAGGTGGATTGTCTCTTGCATTCAATTTTGCTATGAAAAACTAGGTAAGATTCCACCCTCAGGCCTGAGGGCTCACTCTACCAGAGGTACAGCTGGTTCCTGGCTGCTGCCAGGATATTCCTATCTTAGAGATATGTCAAGCAGCTACCTGGAAACAGTTCACCTTTGCAAGCATTACTCTCTGGATATCCAGGCTAGGGTGATGCTCGGTTTAACACAGCTGTAGCCAGACCTATTTCCTAAGTAGGTTCTGTCCCTCCTCCATGGAGGTACTGCTTGGTAGTCTGCTATTGTCAGAATACAGCAAGACTTCATGTTGTTTGAAGAAAAAATTACTCACCTTAGTAATGTTGTTTCTTCTAATGGAGTCTTGCTGTATTCTGACCTCCCCCCCGCCTTCCTCTCTCAGAACCTTTGTTTTTGGGATATGGGTGGGCAGTAGCAGTGTTGGCACTCAGGAGGTGCCTCACCCTTTTTTATTATCACCCTCTTTTCTTTGGGTGAGTGGGTGTTGTGTTCATTTCATTTTTTGGGTCTCCTGACTTGAGTCTTTGTTTTGGGACCAAAAAATGTGTTATTATATTTAGTAGCCAGTTGGCTAGTGTAGGTTTACAGCTTCCACAAAGGACCTCAGTGAGTTTAGCTCGTAAAGATCTGACGGTTTGAGTTCAAACAGCAACAGACGAAGTCTCAACCGAGCTCGAGCTCAGCGTTCCATGCCTGGCATGGAAAGTTGACTCTTTCATCTCCGGAGCAGTTCGAAGGTTGGGACTCACTGCTATTGTCAGAATACAGCAAGACTCCATTAGAAGAAATAACATTACTAAGGTGAGTAATTTTTTCTTACAGCCCATACTGTACCTGTCATTCGCGGGTGGCAGGGCGGTATGCCTGCCGAAGGACGGGGAGGGGAGCGGGGGCAAGGGGTTCGTGTGGGTGGAGGTGTGGGGTACCACTGGATCATCAGGGATATGTTTTGTGGTGTTGTACCATGATCAGGCCAGTGGGTGGGGGGGGTCATTACTGACATTTCTTGGGGACCTGGGGAATCAGGAGGGGGGACCACTAGACTACCAGGGGGTCATTTATGGCATTTATCTGGGACCTGGGAGGGAGGTGGGCCCACTATACTACCAGGGACTGCTTCATGTGCCAATTGCCACGATCGCGGCTATGGGTGGGGGGATCACTGGACTACCAGGGTGATGTGTCAGCTCGTGGACGGTGTTCTGGGTGAGCGGGGTGGCCACCCATGGCTGGCGGCTGCTGTGTTGCGCCCTGCAATACAGCAGCCCGCTTGTAGGTGTCCAGGAGTTATTCCCACTCCTCATGGGCTCAACTTTGAGCCCCCCTACGCGGCACAATGCAGGGTTGTGCCAGTGTAACCCCTAGATGGCGCTATCCCAGGGGCTACTACCCCTGCCTGATTTGCCACTAACAGGTTGAGGGGCCTGGATCCAATGGCGGGTGCCTCCACCCAGAGGTCAGGGTTTGCAATAGTTAAACTAACTTGGTCACAGCCCTCTGGGACACTGCAACCCCCTTCTTCCCACTAGTGGCCCACACAATATATCAGAATTACCTTCACAGTATACACTTACCCCAGGTCTGGTTCCGCACTGGGACCTCCTGTGAAATGAGATACAGTGCAACAATCACAGTACAGTACTTTAACATAGACAAATACCTCAGGCAGTATAACTTTGCTGAAACAAGCAGCTCTGATTTATTTAGGGGATATAACAAGGACAGGGAAATCAGGTTAATTAGCTTATCACTCTAATAATCTACCTTGGCTCTGTGCACAGGCCTATCCCTATCAGTTACTGTCCCTGGGTACCCAAGCCCTAGTGGCTAGTCCAAACCGTGGCAGCTGGTAGGGGCCCTTTCACACAGAGAAAGGAGAATTAAACAGTCAGCAGTACAGTAATTCCATTTGGATTTAATGTGGCAATTCAACAGGAGCAACCCTGAATTAGTACTCACGACCTCCAAATAAGATAGGGTCCTTCAATGTCAGCAGGGCTCACTTGAGGTACACAAACCTCTTCACACATCCATATAAAAGCACTATACCAGGCAGGCTGCATCTGTATCGATCGCAATTACTGCACAATACCGGGAGAACACACAGCAGATTTCAGTTCCTGACAGACCGAGTGCAATTTTCAGCAATTCTTCCAGTCTTCTACAGGGTGAGCCTGGTTTCTACTCTTCAGAGATCCTTTGATTCTTTTCACAGGACGGATTCAGTCCTAACAAGCTGTTACACAAGCTGCAGACGGAACTCTGGGCCTTACACACGTTTTTGACTAAAACTGCACACTGAAAAAGCACAGGGCTCCTTCCTTCTTCACTGCCAAAGCTCAACTGAAACTCCAACCGACAAAACCGGGCACTTCCTTTGAGTTCCTCCCAGTTCTTGACTGGATTGGCTGTCACTCACAATAGACTGCTGCTGTTGGTCCAAAAGGCACTGAAGTCTAAACTACATCTCCCAGAGTCACTGCCCATACAATCCTCTTGTGGCTGGCTCAGATTATGAGTCCAAATTCTGATTCGTCCAAGGCACCATTTTAGAGCTAGCTTACCCCACACTGATTGGTCCAGTTCAGCAGTTCAAAACTAGAATGGGAACTAGCAGACACAGTTCTGACTGCAAAGAAAGCAGGTTAGACAAACTGTAATTTCATTATTACTCTAAATAATTTCTGGCAAACAGTTACATCTTTCAGATAGGTTCCTTTGCACTCCTAGTGACTGCAAAATGAAGTGAATTGCAGCAGCTTGAGTGGTACTCAATCAAAGAACACACAGTCCCCATACAAACTAATTATGTCTGCAAGCAGACAGCTCTTAAAGAGACAGTACCAGAGGTTCTAAAACACTCACTGATAAATGGCTTAAATGCCAAACACCATTCAGGCTTGGAGCATTCAAGCAAGCTCCTGGAAGTCTTTTGGGAACCCCCATTTGCAGGGGTTACACCCTTCCTGGCTTGGGAAAGCTTGGCGTCCGCGTCAGCAAGTACTTTACAAGTTTCAACTGCAACCACATACATTTGCATTAGGCTCGCACATGTAATCATCAGTCAATATATCATTTTACCAAGAACACATTTCTGAAACATTGCAGTACGTCCTCTTTACACAGTATTACATACACATTGTACCATAACTCAAGTTATTACCTCTTGTACATGAAACCTGAAGAGAGGGCCTTCCTATCAGTTACCTTGGGGCTGATGGGGCAAGGGCACCATACTAGAGGGCAACACAAGTAACTTGGAGTTAGCACTGACGCTCAGTTTGGGCAATGAGCTCGGGACACATACACTCCTTTATGGACAACATTGAGAGGCAAATCCACAGGCCTCCCAAGGGAATCATAACTGAGGTGCACCACAGGCTTTACAGCTCGACCAGTCTTTCTAGGGGAACTGTTACAGTCTCTGCACTCTGAGCCTCATTTTCAGCATTGTCCACACTTGTCAGGAGTCTCCATGGGGTAGAGAGGCTAGAACTTGGGGCACTTTCAGCTCCAGGAGTTACAGTTTCTGAGTCCACAACATTTGGCTCGCATGGAGAGCTTTCGGACACTGGCAGTGGACTGTCAGGGCACTCAAAATACTCTTCTTGTTCGGTGTATCACCAGTCTGCCCCAATCTATCATTTTCCTCCCTGAAAGCTCAAACAGTTCAACCATGCACAATGATTCCATTTCATCTGATCTGATGCTTTGCACTTCACTTTCTGGGAGCATTGGCTCCAGGGATGAAGCTGGGGCTTAGACAGTCCAGAAGGCCCAGCTTTGTCTCCAGTATTGACTAGGGATTGCCCCGAACAATTGACTCAGTTCGTAAGAAGGATAGTATTCAAAGTCACTCTCACTTTCTTCCGATATGGACTGACAGTCATGCTCAACTGGGACTTGTGGAGGAACACTTTAACTTTGCTTCTGTAGTGCAGACTTTCTTGATCTTTTCTTAGCAGCAGCTCTAGTCACTGGTCCAGAGGGGCATCTTCTAGGGCTCAGACTCAATTAAGATTTGTCCAATGGGCAGTAAATGATTTCTATGCATTGTTTTACATCTTTTGAATTATTCTCAGGCCTTACTTTGTACACTGGCAGATCATCTAGTTTGCCCACTACAATGTGAGGGAGATGGTGCCATCTGTCAGCAATCTTGTGCTTGCCATGCAATCCCAGATTTCTTAGCAATACCCGATCTCCTCCTGGGTTCCTGTGCTTTCACCTTTTTATCATACCTTTCTTTGTTGGCCAGATTTCTTTGGCAGCCATGGTTTGAGCCAGTTGGTACGCATGAGTTAGCTGGGCCTTTAACTTTTGCACATACTGTAAATAGTTGTCAGCTTGAACCCCATCAGGAGAGACCCCAAAACACACATCTACTGGTAGTCGAGCTTCTCTTCCAAACATCAGGCAGTAGGGGGAGAATCCAGTGGCATCACTTTTGGTGCAGTTATAAGCATGTACCAGGGTGCTAATTTGTTGGCTCCATCTAGGCTTGTCCTTTGGGTGCAGGGTGCCTAGCATATCTAGCAAAGTGCGGTTGAAACGTTCAGGCTGTGGGTCCCCCTGGGGGTGGTAAGGAGTGGTTCTGGACTTTCGCACTCCCCACAGAGAAAGCATCTCTTTGATCAGACGACTCTCAAAGTCTCTCCCTTGATCAGAGTGGATTCTTTGTGGAGCCCCATAGTGAACAAAAAAGTTTTCTACAAGTACTTTGGCCACAGTGGATGCTTTCTGGTCTTTGGTGGGAAAGCTTGGGCATATCTCGTGAAATGGTCAGTGACCACCAGCACATTACTGATATTTCTTTGATCTGACTCCAAACTTAGAAAATCAATACAGACCAGCTCCATGGGTGCACTGGTGGTGATGTTAACAAGGGGCAGCCCTCTGGGGCAAAGCTTTCCTCTGTAAGCAGCGACTACAAGTTCGAATGTGTTGCTCCACATCAGCCCCATCTTAGGCCAATAGAATCTGGATCTCACCAAGTCAAGTGTTCTGTCTATACCAAGGTGCCCCATGTGGTTGTGCAAGGACCTCAGTACTGAGTCTCGAAGGCAGTGGGCAGCACTAGTTGTTGTTGTCTACTTGTCCCCCTCTGTCTACTGTTTCTCTGTATAACAGTTTATTGATCAGTTTCAACTTAGGACCTTCTTTGTATAACAGTGCAGTTCTCAAATCAGTGGAGCGTAATTTGGACACATCTTTTCCTGCATAGAGGGCTTCTAAAGCTGCTTTGATCATGGGATCGCGGGATTGAGCCCGCTGAATACTGTCATTGTCCAGCTGAGGCAGTGCACCAATGTCTATTGCAGAAAAGTGGCAATAAGCAGCAGGTATGCAATTCTCAGAGGCTCCCAAGCAATCCACCATGCAGTCCACTGCGTCCGTGGACATTTGTTCCTCCCTGTCAAACTTCGGCAGAGTGCCCAATGTCAGGTTCTGCCAATCGGACCCAATCATTCTGGGGAACAGGCCTCCGGGAGAGAGCATCAGCATCTATGTGGTTCAGACCTGCTCGGTATTCGAGAGCATAGTCATATGTAGATAATGCAGAAAGCCACCTATGGCCAGTGGCATCCAACTTAGCTGAGGTCTGCACATAGGTCAAAGGATTATTGTCAGTTTTACTAGTATTTTAGCCCCATACAAGTACTCATGGAATTGGTCAACAATAGCCCACTTCAAAGCTAGGAACTCTAATTTATGTACAGGATAGTTCTTTTCGGATGGGGTCAGGCTTCTACTGGCAAAGGCCACTGGTCTCAGGCCATTCTCGTGCTCTTGGTACAACACAGCCCCAACCCTTGCAAGCTAGCATCAGTGTGCAGGAGTAGGTTTTCTTGGATCGGCATAGGCCAGCACTGGAGCATGGGTAAGTTGATATATGATCTCATGAAAAGCAGTCTCACAATCAGGAGTCCAGCGGCCCCAAATACTTCACTCGGATGAAAAATACACTCTTTCAGTCTTGAGGGACGCTGACTTTTGGTATTTTTTGTGGGTTGGGGGATACCCTTGAGTAAGGTTAAGTAAAGGCGGATCACTCTTGAATAGTCCTTGATGAAGTTCCGATAATAACCACAGAATCCCAGGAATCTTTGCAGTTCTTTTAGATTTTTGGGCTGTGGCCAGGTGGTCAAGGCCTCAACTTTACTTGGGTGGTCTCTATTCCTCGGTGGATACTATGTGTCCCACATACTTTACTGATGTTTGAAAGAATTGACACTTATCAATGGACAGTTTAAGGCCAAAGTCCTCCAGTCGGTCCAATATCTTAAATAATCTGCTCTCATGTTCCTCCAGTGAGCTGCCAAACACAATAACATCATCTAGGTATACCAGGCACTCTAGTAAGTTCATGTCCCCACTGCACGCTCCATCAATCGTTGAAAAGTGGCTGGGCACCTGAAATCCTTGAGGCATCCTCATGAATTCATAGAAGCCAGCGGACAGATAAAGGCTGTCTTTCACGGTCCTCTGGGGCCATCGGGATCTGATAGTACCCACTGCGAGATCCAGCACAGAGAACCACTTGCTCCCGCTTAGGCAGTCCAAAGCATCCTGAATGCGGGCATTGTGTACTGATCAGGGATAGTCCGCGTTTAAGGTGCGATAATCCACACACATCCTTACTGTTCCATTCTTTTCCTCACTACCACAATGGGGAAGCATAAGGCTTCTGGATTCTTGTATTACACCAGCAGCTAACATCTCTTGCAGATGCCGTCTCACATCATCTATGTCAGCAGGTGCCAGGCGTCGAGACCTCTCACCGAAATGGTCTTCGTCATGCAGCGGATATTGTGCTCAGCTCCTTGCATCCTACATCCCATTCCTTTAAAGAAAACACCTGGTCTCTCTGGGCAAGCTTCTCACTGATCTTCACTTTCCATTCAGCTGGCAGCGGAGTCGCGAAATCAAACAAGTCAGGCGTTACTCTGTCATTCTTCCTTGAACTCTTGCTGCTGGGTAGCACTGCAGTGTCTGCACAATGCACATTAGCCAGGATGCAACCTCTGTTTACTCAATGTCTCTTTCAGACACATTATGAACTTGGACCATTACCCTTCTGGCATAAGCATGGGCTCTAGCGGGCAAAATACTAGGCTTGACCAGCAGTCCCTCTGGCAATTTTCCATCGCCTGGTGCATCCAACATTAATATTTTATTCTTAACATCCTTTCTGATACGGACCTCTCCTGTAAGGTACACTGGGCATTTGGCGCCAGGATCAGAGACTCAGGATCCTTCTTCCATACAATTCCGACCGGTTCCTCTGGTTCTGTTTTTTCAGCATCTCTCTGTGCCTCATAGGCCTTCTTAATTAAAGTCGGAACTCTTAAAGCTCTACTAGTCTTTGACCCTGTTTTCATAACACAACTGTGCCAGCCTTCCGAACATATGAGCATTTGTTCCAATCAACAAAGGGACACCATCATACAGTCCAGTGGGGGACACACTAAGGCTAGGGTCTCTACTTGTTCGGCCACTCCAGCCACGGAGGTGGGAAAGACAGCCAATTCGGATATACCCGGAATAGGGTAGGCCTTCTCACTTAACCCCATACATGCAGTCCTTCTAATGGTTGTAAGTACGTCTGACAAATGCTTCTGATACCAATCTTGGAACATAATTGTCACTTGGGAGCCACTGTCTAATATAGCTCTTGTAGACACTGTTCACCTTTACAGTGGTCTCCATGGAGGGACCCACTATTCTGGACCAGTCTGGAGAGGCGGTAGTGGGGCCTGGGCAACTGACCTTGCCACAAAGGACGTGAATTAGCATTTTGGTGCCCTCACTGGGATCATGTCGTGCACCTCTTAACCACTGATTTCTTCTCCAAGCTCTCCTTGTAGCCTATATGCAACTTTGTCAGTGTCTTTTGGGACTGGCATTCCCTTTCATGTGCCCATCTTTCCCACAATTATAGCAAAACATACTTTCTGGAGTTTGAGCTGGCGGGCGCCACACTGGGAGCCAGGGCGGGGTATTACTAACTGGAAACCTTGGTGCCATCTCTGTCTGCGGCGTGATAAGCATTTGGAGACATCTCGTCAGTTTCTCCACTTCCATGATCAAGGAATCGAGTTCGAGCTGTTATCAGCAGAGATACATGGGTGGTACCCCACCCCCATAGCAGATGCAGTCGAATATAGGTCAGGGCCCGTACTTGCAGGCGTGGCCTTCATAAAGGGACTGTTTTTGAATTCCCGGATCTCTCTCAACAGTTCGCCCCATTGTGACATATCTTTTTCCTTGTCAGAGCACTCATTGACTGCCAACCTCTGCCCCTGAACTTCACTTGATGGGTCACCCTCAGTCACTCGGGTCGAGCCGCAGCTATTGGTGCAGGTCCTCCCGAGGTCGCCTTTTTCAACTCCTCGAATTTCTCTCATTAACTCATCATAGGAGGGTGGGATTCCAGTCGATCTGCCAGGCGAACTGAAGCAACAGCAGTTCTGAGAAGGGGCAGACTTAAGGATCCTGTCCAGCCTGGTTCGGGTCCAGTTCAATCGCTGGCAAACTACCTTTTCTGAGGCATTCTTGCAACAATTTTTCCAGCCGAGATACATACACAGACAACAACTCCTTGGTACTGTTGTGCATCTCTTACTCTCCACCATAGGTCCTCATCAGAATCTGGGCTCCCACACATTCTCCAAGGCCTCAAGATAGGCCTGTGCAGTCGCTTCAGGGTTACTGGCCCGTTTAGCTGCGGATGGTAGCCAGGGCAGGACCTCGGAGGCTCTCACTAACCCTCTTTCGCTTTTCACCTTCCGAGCATTGCCATTCTAGCACTTGGGGCAACATAGTCTATCCAGGTCTCCCAGTCATCCTCCCTTGGGGGTGGGAGGTGCCAGAGAAGATCCTCAACCTTCGTAAGAGTCGTGACTAATGGCAGGTGCAGAAATAGGAGTCTGCATTGGTTCAGCCACCATTCACGGGCACTGGAGCAGGAGAGGGTGTTGGGGAGGAACACCCAGGTGGCAAGAATAGTTTCTTCAAGTCCTCCACAGTTTTCCCTCTCCAGCAACCATTCAGCAAATTTCTCCTCAAAGTTTCAGATAGTGGTGGGGCTGATTCTCCGGTCTTTACTGTCCTTAGTTATCACTCTCCAAGCAGTGAGGGCTCCTCTGGGGTAATGGTCTGTGGCACTTTGGAGCTATCTATGGGATCCTTAAACTCTACTAGGGCCAGGAAAGTGTGGGTGAGCAGATTAGCATGCCGACCCACCACCACAGGGTTTTGTAAACCTTCCACCTTGGAAAGTACTCCTGCACAGTGTCCGTATTGATACCCAGGGGATGTCCAGGATAAGATAGCATTTTGGGGTCGATCTCCTCCCAGTACACCACTCCACCAGCCGGTGCACAGCCACTTCTGTCGGGTACCCATTTTTTCTTAACAGTGGTTCATGAATATGGCCACTAGAGGACACACAATCCCAGCGGTGAGCCTCCAAGATGTAACCCTAGATGGCGCTATCCCAGGGGCTACTACCCTGCCTGATTTGCCACTAACAGGTTGAGGGGCCTGGATCCAATGGCGGTGCCTCCACCCAGAGGTCAGGGTTTGCAATAGTTAAACTAACTTGGTCACAGCCCTCTGGGACACTGCAACCCCCTTTCTTCCCACTAGTGGCCCACACAATATATCAGAATTACCTTCACAGTATACACTTACCCCAGGTCTGGTTCCGCACTGGGACCTCCTGTGAAATGAGATACAGTGCAACAATCACAGTACAGTACTTTAACATAGACAAATACCTCAGGCAGTATAACTTTGCTGAAACAAGCAGCTCTGATTTATTTAGGGGATATAACAGGACAGGGGAAATCAGGTTAATTAGCTTATCACTCTAATAATCTCATTTATGGCTCTGTGCAGGCCTATCCCTATCAGTTACTGTCCCTGGGTACCCAAGCCCTAGTGGCTAGTCCAAACCGTGGCAGCTGGTAGGGGCCCTTCACACAGAGAAAAGGAGAATTAAACAGTCAGCAGTACAGTAATTCCATTTGGATTTAATGTGGCAATTCAACAGGAGCAACCCTGAATTAGTACTCACGACCTCCAAATAAGATAGGGTCCTTCAATGTCAGCAGGGCTCACTTGAGGTACACAAACCTCTTCACACATCCATATAAAAGAAAGCACTATACCAGGCAGGCTGCATCTGTATCCCATCGCAATTACTGCACAATACCGGGAGAACACACAGCAGATTCAGTTCTGACAGACCGAGTGCAATTTTCAGCAATTCTTCCAGTCTTCTACAGGGTGAGCCTGGTTTCTACTCTTCAGAGATCCTTTGATTCTTTTCACAGGACTGATTCAGTCCTAACAAGCTGTTACACAAGCTGCAGACCGGAACTCTGGGCCTTACACGTTTTTGACTAAAACTGCACACTGAAAAAGCACAGGGCTCCTTCCTTCTTCACTGCCAAAGCTCAACTGAAACTCCAACCGACAAAACGGGCACTTCCTTGAGTTCCTCCCAGTTCTTGACTGGATTGGCTGTCACTCACAATAGACTGCTGCTGTTGGTCCAAAAGGCACTGAAGTCTAAACTACATCTCCCAGAGTCACTGCCCATACAATCCTCTTGTGGCTGGCTCAGATTATGAGTCCAAGTTCTGATTCGTCCAAAGCACCATTTTAGAGCTAAGCTTACTCCTCATTGATTGGTCCAGTTCAGCAGTTCAAAACTAGAATGGGGAACTAGCAGACACAGTTCTGACTGCAAAGAAAGCAGGTTAGACAAACTGTAATTTCATTATTACTCTAAATAATTTCTGGCAAACAGTTACATCTTTCAGATAGGTTCCTTTGCACTCCTAGTGACTGCAAAAATGAAGTGAATTGGCAGCAGCTTGAGTGGTACTCAATCAAAGAAACACACAGTCCCCCATACAAACTAATTATGTCTGCAAGCAGACAGCTCTTAAAGAGACAGTACCAGAGGTTCTAAAAACACTCACTGATAAATGGCTTAAATGCCAAACACCATTCAGGCTTGGAGCATTCAAGCAAGCTCTTGGAAGTCTTTTGGGAACCCCCATTTGCAGGGGTGTTACACCAGCATATGCACCACAGATACTGGGCTGAATATCAGGATGTGCTGCATATGCATGGGCATGCCCCCTGCACCCGGTCTGTATCGGACTACATTGCACCCCGGCGCACCAGGAGTTGCGCTGGGCAGGGCAGCCTTTTCAGTATCCCGTTGGAGCGCAATGCGGGGTTGCACCAGGTGCAACCCCTTTGAATATCCTGGCCTCTGTCTATGGCCAAAAGAGCACATTTTTGTGCAAGTTGTTCAGATTTACTTGTATTGAACTTTGGTGGGGAATAAACCATGCCTATGAGAAGTTTTAATTGTTTAGACATGATACAAAGGCATTCTATCTCTTCAATTGTTCCAGAAAAAGCAGCTTCAAATGTTCCCAATTTTATGTGGGTATGCAAGGAGGCTGTCCAACCCCTACATATCCATCCAACCCAAATGTTTCAACCAGAGCCCATAGACGGGGGCCCTCCTCCTGTGGACATTAAGTCATTTACATATGCCAACCTTTCTTCACTAGTGACAGCACTTTATGTGACAGGGAGCTCCTGCCACTCTTGAGGACCGACCTTTTCTTAAATCTGTTGCAACAGTTCTTCTATTTCTTAGCCTGATCTATTCTTTGCGGTTTCTAGTCCATAAGGTTGGCCACCTGTGGGCATCCCCTTTACCTTTCTTGACTATGCTATAGTGTCCTCTTTAATTTTCCTTTTCCCTCTCAGCTTCTCATACAGGGAGGTTGTTGTGGTGACCTCCAAGCTGATGTAAAACAGCAGGCTGTGTTCTCTATTGTTGGAGTTAGTATGCAATGGCACTATGTCATAAAATACATTGATGTATATACCTTATGTGTTTAAAATCTGTAAATATTGAAAATACCATGGCACTAGGTGTTTTTGATAAAGGTTAAGAGTTACTATGGTACTGTATTATAAAAATTAAGTTAGTTGTGCTATTTAAAATGCATGTAAATTGCTGTAAATTGAGTCAGTCTAAAATGTCATGGTGATTTGCATATATTCAATAATGCTTTGCATTTTGGGAGTATGTGTGATGTTGTGTTTCTTTGAAACTTGGCTTTATTGCCAGTGCCCATCGGGGTAACCCTCGCTTCAGTGCTTCTGCACTGAGGTTCTTTGTCTTCAGCTTGTTTTATTTTTTTATTTGAGCCACCACCACCCAAGCAAACAACGCCCACATGGGGAGGCTGACTGTCAACTGAAAAGTTAGATCAGAGATCAGTAGGTGCTGGCTAAGTGCTGAAAATGGGATATGCCATTGCTGAAGGTTATCTACTGTATTTTGAATAAACATCACACAGAGATTGTGTGTTAAACCTGAAGTTTGGTGTCTGGTCCATCTGTTAACCCATAACCCTTCCACACTTTCCTTGCTCAGGGTAACAATCCTGGCCATATTCACTTCCTGATGTAAAGCCTCACAGAATTTATACTACTTTGACACCTGCCTGTAAATACCTGGCCAATACCACTTTGACACTATGCAGGCTAACACCTTTTGCCTCTTTAAGTGTCCCTTTTGGGAGTCTACATGTGCTGCCTCCAGTACCTGTGGATGCAGTGCCTTGGGCACTACCAACTGCTCCACCATTTGATGCATATGAGGGTTTTGACACCCACGC
This sequence comes from Neoceratodus forsteri, assembly GCA_016271365.2. NCBI lineage: Eukaryota > Metazoa > Chordata > Ceratodontiformes > Ceratodontidae > Neoceratodus > Neoceratodus forsteri. Next base: position 1,335,867,853 of record CM057449.1, read on the forward strand.
CATAATGCATCACCCTTGTGGATGTAACGTGGTCTGGTGAAACCCAAGTCCCCAAGAACAGTAACTTCTTGATCCCCTGCTGGAGAAACAGTTTGGTTAACACATTGCATTTTACACTCTGTAACATTCGAACAAGAACCTTGTGTTTTCCTGAGTGATCAGTCCAGGAGAGGCAGTAAGAAACAGACACAGACAGGACAGAAGCTGTACAGCTAACAGATAAAGAAGAGATATGTTTGAGCTTTGCTTATTTTATTCCAAAAAGAGGTTTCTAAACTGAAGCAACACCTCCTATGCTGATTAACCATCACCTTGGGAAAGGCCTTTTCATGGCAGTACCATTTACAATTTATAATTCTGGACCCTTATTTGTGGAGCCACAAAACTATATCAATGTCCACCCTGTTGCAGGATTATTCTCAAAAAATTCTGTCAAAGTATCAGTTGTACTCAGAGGCATCAAGCTGTTCTATGAAGAGACAAGACCACACTGGAAATGAGTATTGTGTATAAATAATTTGCTTGTAAAGCACTTTTGGGATGCAGTGCATGAACAGTTCTACATAAACATAAACTATATAATATTTTTCAGTACAGGAACTACCAGTAGTTAATCAAAGTACCAAAGGTACTGAGATGTGCCAGAGTCCATGTCACTGCAGACTGCATCATAGCTAATCCATGCACACAAAAAGGTGACATTAGTCTTTCTAAAATCTATACCTTCAGCTTCAAAAAAAAGGATGAACTCTGATAGTGATAAAAGCAGCCTCTAACTACAGCCAACATCTGAGAAAACAGAAACTCTACTCTCAAACTGCTGACAGTTGCTTTTCACCTCAAGGTGAACCCCATAAGGATGGGCAATATGTGTCGCTTCAGCTGCCTGAGAGCAGATACATTTGAGCTCCTCTGTTTAATGTCCTAGTGAAGGAGGGAAAAAGGTGAAGTAATTTACATGCTAACAAGAAACAAGAAGAACAGTATGTTCTGTAGGGTGCACAAATGGTACAAGAAAGGTGACACTTTCCAATTTGTTCTGTAAACATGTATACAATCAAAAGCCTCAAACTGAGCCTAAAACATAATCGGTTTGCAAGTATGTGTGTGTTGGGGAAGGGGGTTAAATGCCTAGAATATAATTAAACTGGTGCTACATTCTGTTTGATATGTCACTACTCAGGCCTCACCACAGCCAACTCACATTCACTAAACATGGCGCTAATCTTTACAATCTGCACAAAAGAGTATGCATGATGATAATAGGTAGAATCTTTTGCTTGCCACCTAAAAATGTTGAAATTCTTTTGACCAAATTAGTCATTTTAGGAATTCCACTTCATATTTATTTAGTCCAAATGTTTTACCAGGAAAGACATACAGATCTGGTATCAGCTTTTTTCCAGATGTTTCCAGGGAGTATCACTACAGGATACTGAAACTCATAATCTCGACGCCCACCAGCTCGAGACCACAATCCCGACACTGCAGTAACCCAACTGTGTAACATCCCAATGACAGTAAATCCAGCAGTGGAGGTTGCCAGGACTCGGAGTTGGTAATCATTATTTCAGGGGGGCAGGGGGCAAAGTCCCCCATGGCGAGGGTTCGGGGGGCATAGCCACCTGACAGACAAGAAACCCAGCATTAGTCCACTGTCAGGTTTACCTTCGTTAGGATGGTACGCTGTTGGATTACTGCAGCGTTGGGGTGTTGGTCTCGAGCTGGTGGGTGTAAAGATTGTGTGGTTCGAGATTATGTAGTAGAAACTTTCCGGAGAGAGAGAGAGAGAACAGAAAATATTGCAGTGTGCAATAAGTACAATACATTAACAATTGTGCAAAAGGTAAACACCAGGTGCAGAGAAAATGCAATATAAATAGTGTGCATTAGGTTGAATAAATTGTAAATGTTTAAAGCAGTACAAGTACAGAGTGGGGAAGAAAACTCTAAATTGGGGAGGGTGAGTACTGGGGGAATATATAATCACAGTGAATCATTTGTCATCAGAGGTGTGTAGCTACATTATCTACAAGAATGAACAGAAACAATGTATGTTTGCCATTGCCAGAACTTTAATATTGTAATATATTTTCAGGCAACCCTCCTTCAAATGATGTCCCTGCTGGACTATATCCATTTATGGTAAAATCAGAAGATGGCCGTCAAGTTCCTGTTGTACAGGCATATGCCTTTGGAAAGTATCTGGGATATTTGAAAGTTAAGTTTGATGATCAGGGAAATGTCAAAGACGCAACAGGAAATCCCATCCTCTTGGACAGCAGTATTCCAGAAGGTATGTGACACTACCATTGTGACACTTTGTAGGTCTGCTCAAAGGTTCTTATTAAAAAATCGACAAGATGACAGGCAAGTGGGGTCTAGATGCTGTAGTGTCTTTAAATTAGGAGGCAGTATAGTGCAGTGGTTTAAGGCTCTGAGCTGCAGACCTGGGTTTGAATCCCACAGCCCCCACTTGCATACTGTATGACCCTGAGCAAGTCACCTAACCTCCTTTTGCTCCCAGGTTGTACCTGTGAACAAGCTTCAGCTTAGTGTTTTCTCTCCCGGTTAAAAAAAATGATCAGATTTTGTTTCATATCTTCAGGCATATCGTGGGCCTTGAATCAAAAATTTAAAGTGCAGCTGTGTGTCTAACTTAATGAAGAGCAAAGTACTAAAATCACAGATTAGATTATTTCATATTATTCTGGTGTCTCTTTTATTTTGTTACTATTCCATCTCGCTCCAGTTTTTTCTTCCCCAGATCCCCAACCCTCCTGACTGTTAGCAGCACCTACCTTCAGCCACTAGGGTTGTAGGTGGCGGTGAACTCTAAGACACTGCCATGTCCCACTCGGACGTTGGCTACAGGTGAGTGACATAGTCCTCCTTCTTTTGAGACTGTGCACGTCCCCTCTGTAATGTGTCTGTTCCCAAAGGCCTAGTGAGCAACAGAAACGGTAATTCCTGAACCTGGCTGTCACATGTGGCAGCCCAAATGCACTGCGACCGAGCCAGCCCAACTGGACTGCCAGCTCGATGTCTCCTATTACTTTCTGAAAAATATTTGGCTTGGCCCAATAGCACAGTTGCTGTGGGCCGGAAGATGTGGACTGAGTGTTCCAGGACAAGCTCACAGCCTTGAATGCTCCGTACCTCTCTGTGGTCTTTCACAGTGTGACAGGGTTGAATAAGGCCCTGTCCAATTTGTTATGCAGAAAAAGTTAAATGGAAGGATCTGTTCTGTTCTATCATCTCCTTTTCTGTTTCTTTTCTGTCTGGTTGTGTAATCAAATACTCTCGTGAGACCTAGGAACGGATCACTCTCACAGTCTCATGATTTAGCAGTGTCAGTGGCTCAGTAGGTAGCACACTCGCCTCTGAGGCCGGGAGATCAGAGGGCTGTGGGTTCAGTTCCCACATCTGGCACTTGGGTTAATATCCCAGTACTGACACTGTAGTGCAGCATGAGAGGGGCGCTGCACTTCTGAGGTGCCGTCTTTCGGATGAGACGTTAAACCGAGGTCCCATCTGCCTGGATTGGTGGTAGTTCAGGTGGATGTTAAGGATCCCATGGCACTTATCGAAAAGAGCAGGGGAATTTCCCCGGTGTCCTGGCCAAATTTCCCTCATTCACTATAAATACCACCAACAGCTTAATCTGGTTTCAAAGTCAGTTGGCATTCATCTGTATCCCCCTCCCCCAGGTCGTGCCAGAAAATAGGCAGGATTTGTCTAGTGTACTTACCCGGTCAACAAAAAAGCTAAATAAACTAAATTCTCTGCCTCTCGCTATCTGCCTTCACTTGCTGTTTCTATCTTTTCTTCCCCCTTGCATATCTGCGGTTACAAAAATATATGTGAATCTTTGCGTGAAACTGTAAGAGAAACTGGGATCCCTTGGTTTGAAATGTATGTAGTTATACTGTTGATATGATTGCAAAAAGCTATTTGGAATTTAGGAGGTTAACCTGAGATGCAGTTTGAGCTCCTCTCAGACTTGTTTGCAAACTCTTTTGCAGAGCTGTCAGCAGGAGGCCAGCTTGTGACACTGTTTTATTTGCAAGTCTGCTCTGCAAAGAAACTGGCAAGAACTCCAATGCATTTTGTGAGAAACAGGATGTCTCCTTAACAAGCTCAGGATGAAGAAATTAATTGTCAGTCAAATACTTGTTATAAAAAGAGCAGCAGTATTTTTGCTAGAGAGACTTCTTGGAAAATGAAAGAAACCCTCAGATGAAGGACCTTGGTTTTCTCAGTTTGTACTGCCTTTGTATTTCGCTATCCTGATCAATTTTTTTTAATCTGTTGTTACTGATAATAATAAAATGCTACTAATGAATTTTATAACCGCTCCTGGTTTTCCTGTGCTTCCTGACCTATGCCGAGATGACACACTGGCACTAGAGGGAGCATAATGTTGAGGAGTGGTCTTTATTACCAGTCAGAGCTGACTGGGTAGTGGTGGGAAGCCTTCGTGCATACATTAACACATAAAATAAGGAAAAACCTGTTGGATGCAGAGGATAAATATTTATTTTTCTTTTGTCTAAATCTTTCGGTCTCCTTTGTCCAGCAATGTAGCTGCCACCAGCAGCCTTCCAGTCCCATCCTAGCTGACTCACTGTGTGTTACACTAAGTGTTTGAGTAGGGAGCATCCAGATCTCTGCTTACCTGGTGTGAGGGATGGTCAGCCAGTCAGACCTTGGCAGTTGTCTTGCCATCATCCTGATGTTCAGGATACTTGTGAATATCCTCAGTGTGTGACACCCATCAGTTTCTTTATATAGGAATGACTGTGGAACAGAGGAGGGATTGCTAAGGTTTGATAGAATTAGAGTGATGGTCTGAAGCAAATTACTTCAAGGAAGGCTCTAAGAAACTTAGTTAGGATGTAGAATGCTTGTGCAATATGGTTGTAACTGTGGATTGCACTTGCTCCGTTCCCTGCTACAGAGACTACCTCTCTGCTGGGAAGCTGTAAAAACACAGGAACCCTCTTGAGGAGAGTTCCACCCCAAATGGGGTCACAGAGACGAGGTCTCTTTAGATGAAAGGTACCTTAGGGAAGAAGACCCAACCCTAAGAAAAATGGTCAATGCCAGAAAAGGAGGGGGTGGATGATGGAAGCAAAAAAATGAACATCTGAAGGATGCTTAAGCATGCATGGTTTAAGTGCTGCTGGGCGGGAGAGGTGTAGCAGTTGTCACTAGCTGCCCACATAACAATGTGCTGAAGCCCTTTAATTTTGTGGATCATTGGGCTCCTTATGTAGGAACACTTAAGGAACACAGGGGAAAGATGAGTAGGGATTTGTAGGATTGAAATAGTGATGGGAAGCAAATGTTTGGAAGAAGGGCACTGAGGCAGTGTACAAGGTAGGTTGCATGTAAAACTTTTGTGCAACATGATTATAACGTTGTCCCGCTGCTCCCTCTGTTCCAGTAACAGGGACTATAACCCTTTCAGGGTGCTGAAAAGACACAGGAACCCTCTTGAAAAGGTTTCCACCCTTAGAAGTGTCCCAGGGACATGGTCACCTTAGACAAAAGGTGCCTTAATGGTGAATGCACAAAGGAGTAAAGGGTTAACAGACAATCACTTACGTCTAGTAAGGAGAAAAGAGATGCAGCCTGAAAAGGAGATGCCTGTCTTGAAGAGGGGAATGACAGTATTGAGGGTGTCAGACCACCATCCAGCTCCAACTCTTAGCAGAATAGCAAATGAAACAATGTAAGTATGTTATGACCTATGGCATGGAAGAGAGGACAAAAATCTTTGGAAGAAACCTGTGGGGAACCAAGGTTTACAGTAGGTCATCATCCCTTGGCTTGGGCTACATAAATGATGTCTCTTACCATTGCTGAAATTTAGAATCCAATGCAGGGGAGAAGTTTGACTGGAAACGGCCCTCTCTCTGTCCCTTTAACAGGATAACACTGTGAGGTTCCCCAAGTTAGAGCCAAAGGAGCTCCCTCAACCATCAAAAAGGCCCCAACCTTAAGGCATGGGTTTGAGGAAAGTAGTGTCTGTTGGACGGCTTTCACCTGTCCTCAGGTCTGTTAGGAGGCCTAATCTATGACTAATAATCATAGAAACACAGAAACTTAGGCAGTGATGGGAGAAAAATACCAGAGGTCCATCTAGTCTGCCCGTGTTCCCTGTAATCCCTGGAACCTTCTGTGGAATCTATTGCTCCTCCAGGGTGCTAACCCTACCCATCTTATCCCCGTTCTCCTCCCTGGTAATGTTGCCCCGGGCAGCCACTATACCCTTCATTCTGTCCCAGGCCTGATTGAATCCCCTGACTGTATTAACTCCCACCACTTCAGCTGACAGAATGTTCCAAGGTTCCACCACCCTTTCCATAAAGAAGCACTTCCTCACGTCCCACCTGAGCCTTCCTTCTGTTAATTTCCATTCGTGACCACGTGACTGCAAGTTGGTTTTCAGGCCAAATAATTCCCCGCAGTTCACTTTGTTAATTCCTGTAAGGAACTTGATGGTCTCTATCATATCTCCCTTCCCCCTTCTGATTTCTAGTGAGTACATATTTAGTGCCTTGAAGTGCTCTTCATAGGTTCTGCCCTGCTGGCCCTGAATAATTTTTGTTACTCTGCACTGCACTGTATTCAACCTGTCCTTGTCCTTTCTGTGGTGAAGAGTCTGGAACTTGACACAGTACTCCAGGTGAGGCCTCGCCAGGGACCTGTGTCAGCGTGGCTCAGTTGGTAGCACATCCGCCTCTGGACCAGAAGGTCATGGGTTCTCGTCCCACACCGGGATTGGACTTGCACTTAAAAATCGCTGGCATCCGAGTGCAGTATTGGGGGGCGCTGTACTGTTGGGGTGTGCTGTCCTTCGGATGAGACGTTAAACCGAGGTCCCTTCTGCCCATCCTGGTGTTGTCCTGGTGGGTGTCCAGGTGGAAGTAAAAGAATCCAGGGCACTCTTCGCAAAAGAGTAGGGAACATTCCCGGTGTCCTGGCCAAACATTCCCCTTCCCATAAAAACCGGTTCATGCAATTATCCAGGCTGTGTGTGGGTGATGATGTGCGATATGGCCGCCACCACACATTCAGTCACTTCACTACCAGTCTAGCATTGCTTGTAAAAGCGCTTTGGATGTATGAAAAGCGCTATATAAATGCTGATTCTTCTTCTTCTGTGTAGGGGAAGTATTACCTTTTTTCTTCTGCTATCAGTACCCCTCCCAATACATCCTAGCATCCTGTTAGCCTTGCTGTAGGCCTTGTTGCACTGGCTCATTTGTTTAAGGGAGTTACTGATGATAACTCCTAGAGCTTGTTCCTCTTCTGTAGTACTAAGTCTTACCCCACCCATCCAGAACTCCATCTTGGGGTTCTTTTTCCCTATGGGGTATTGTCTTCCACTTTTTGGTGTTGAAGTTTAAATGTCAGGCCTTTGACCACCCCTCTAGTTTTGCAGATCACCCTGTATATCCCTTATTCCCTCATCACTATCCATCCTCTCAGATAGTTTTGTGTCATCTGCAAAGACGTGCCCTGGATTCCTTCACCAGTGTCGCTACTGAACATGTTGAAGAGGACTGGACCCAGGACAGATCCCTGTGGAACCCTGCTCGTTACCTCACTGTCCTCTGATTTAAACTCTGTTGACCACCACCCTCTGCCACCTCCCTTCTAGCCAACTGCCCAACCAGTTCTCTATGGTTTTAGCTGCACCCAGTTCTTCCATCTTTTTGAACAGCCTTTTGTGTGGTACCAAATCAGAAGTCTTGCTGAAGTCAAAGGACACCAGAGCCATAGTGTGGCCCTTGTCTACTTCCTTAGTTACCCAATCAAAGAAAACTATCATGTTAGTCTGGAGGAGACCTTCCCCTTCCTGCCACAAAACTGTGCTGTTTGCTATCCTGGAGTCCGTTCCTCTCTAGGTAGTCTACGAGATCCTGTTTGATTAGTGAGTCCATCAGCATCCCCACAATTGAGGTGAGATTGACAGGCCTGTAGTTTTCTGTGTAACCCCTTCCCCCCACAAATGGGAGTCACTAAAAAGGCTTCCTTGGGTGAGCCTAAGTGCTCTCCACCCGGCTGGTGTCCTATATTTCATCAGAATTTTAAAATAATTTAGTGAGTGCCTAATGCCTCCGTGTACTGTTGCTTTAAGAGCTGCCAAACTGCAGTGGAATTAATTTGAACTGGGGGGACTGTGTGTTTCCCTGTTCGAGTCCCGCCTGGGCCACTGAGCAGATCGCTCCATTCTGCAGTCGCTATATGCGCAGGGGGAGCACTTTCCAAAGATGTAACTACCTGCTAGTAACTTGTTAGAGTGATAATGACAGTACAGTTTGTCTAACCTGCCTTTCTTGCAGCTGGGACTCTGTGTTTTGACCCTCCATTTCAGATCTGAACTGCTGAATAGGTCCAATTCATGGGAAGGGGCTCCTTAAAATGGAGCCTGCTGGCAAATCAGCACTTGGACTCTCAGATGGAGCCAGCCACAAGGGGCTTGTATGAAGAGAGCCTCTGGGAAATGTAGTTTGGACCGTGGCCCCTTTTTTCGCCAATAGAGGGAGCTTGTTGTGACTGACAAGGAGAATCAGCCAACTGCAACCTTTTGGATTTGGGGGAAATGCCCGGACTGTCTGCTGACAGAGTCAGTCTGAGCATGGAGCTAGAAGAGTGAGCAGCTCATGGGTCTGCTGCCCATGGGGCAGCGCGGGAGGCCTGAAAAAGGCCTGTCTTTCGTCAGCTCTCCTGAAGGAAGAGAAATGGACTGTGTTTTCTCGGATCAAGTATCTGAACTTTGTGTGTAAAAGGGAAAGCAGTTGTTGTGGCCTAGATCATGGGCAACCAAGTGTGGAGAAGAGATTCTGAAGAGGAACCTTGATTTTCAGACAGAGATTCTGAAGAGGAACCTTGATTTTCAGACGGAGGTTCTGAAGAGAAAGCAAATGCTGAAGTGCCCTGAGGTTTGGGGCAGAAGAGAACCATTTTGAAGTTGGAAGCTGAGAGGAAACCGCCTTTGTGTTCTGTGGCAGCCGTTGTTGCGCAGCGATTCAAGGTAGGAAGGCATGTGAGGCCTCCCAAAGTCGGCCTGCATCCATTAGTAAGTGTAATTCAGACAGCAACTCCGAGCTTTCAGAGTGAGAGAAGAAGCAGAAGTCATTTGGGGACCAGACTTAACCTGAAGAAGACCGAAAGTGTGCAGAATTGCGATCGGCCTGTCAGGACTCTGTGGTCTGGTACAGTAAGTGACCTTTACATGTAAATGTGTGTATTGCTTGTGGGGATTGAGCTCTGAATAATCCCCCATGTTGTGAACTATGTGCTGTGCTGGGATTGTGATTCCCCAGCAGGGTTCGAACTGAATCTGAGTTTGACTTAGAGAAGAATGCCTCTGTAGCCAGGCTTAATCTCCTGAAGTGACCAGCTGCTTGCCTGGTAGTGTTCTGTGTACATATAAAATGTGCAGTGAGTTGGAAGTCATAGCCAGCATCACTTGGACTGCATCTGCCTGCACTGAGTGCAAGTGAGCCCTGCCACAAGGGCTGGGCCAGCTATTCTGTTTCTCCTGGCAACCCAGGACAATTTGCATCCCATCCAGCTTTCAGCATTGAATCTGTGAGTACAAATCAGGGTAGCTCCCTGCCATCTCTACATTTAATTGCAAGTGTTCCATCTGATTTCTTTTCCTTCCTTCCTTCATGAACTGAGTCAACCGGCTCCGGATTACAATTTGGGTATTGTGCAAGTGTTTTCCGTCACAGGGCCCCAACCAGCTGCACCGATCCTGGCTAGCCCCTACCATCCTGGGTACCCAGTAAAGTGACATTTTGGGACTCTGAACATGTGCACAGTACTGTGATTATTAATGTGGCTAAACTAATTAACCTGATTTCCCCCTGTCCTTGTTATATCCCCCTAAATAAATCAGATCTGTTTGTTTCAGCAAAGTTACACTGTCTGAGGTATTCGTTTATGTTAAAGTATTGTACTGTGGCTTTTGCACTGTATCATCTAGTTTTACAGGGGGTCCCCAGAGTCAAGCTGACCGAACCAGTCCTAGGGGTAAGTGTATACTGTGAAGGTACTTCTGATATATTGTGTGGGCCACTAGTGGGAAGAAAGGGGGGTTGCAGTGTCCCAGAGGGTTGTGACCAAGTCATACCAGACAGTATTAACCCTGACCTCTGGGTGGAGGCACCCGCCATTGGACCTGGGCCCCTCAACCTGTTAGTGGTTAAGCAGGCAGGGGTAGTAGCCCTTGGGATAGTGCCACCTGGGGGTTACATCTGGTTGCTCCCTATGCCCCCCCTTTATGAAGCGGTACAACGTCTGCCATCTTCCAATCCCTTGGAACTTCCCCAGTCCTAAGTGAGCTGTTGAACAGAACAGCCAGTGGCTCAGCTAACTGCACTGCTAATTCCCTAAGTATCCTCAGATGCAACCTATCTGGTCCTGTGGCCTTATCTGTCTTAAGGGCTGCTAGCCTTTTCAGGACCCTTTCACTAGTAATCAATGGCTGTCTCATTTCCAGAACTCAATCAGTGGTCGCTTTGATGCCACTCTCTGGCATGTACCTGCAGTCCTCCTTAGTGAATACGGAGCAAATGTGGTCATTCAAGACAGTGTTTTTTTTTTGCCCATCCTCCTCTATCTCCCTACCCCCTCAACTAGCCATACAATTCCCCCCTTTCTCCTTTTTTCACTAATATAGTTGAAAAACTGTTTTTCTCTGTTCTTTACACCCTCCACGATATGCAGCTCCGTGTCCGCTTTTGCCTCCATGATGGCCCTCTTCGCTTCCATATTTTTTTGCAGATAAACCTCTCATTCTGCCTCCCCCTGCTTTTCCTTGTATTTAAAGAAGGCCTTCTTTTTTGTCCGAACCACTTCCATGACCCTAGCTGAGAACCATAGTAGTCTCTTAAACCTGTTTTTTTTGTTTTGTTTTGTTTTTTTATTTACTGTTTCAAACAACATGAAGTCTTGCTGTATTCTGACAGTAGCAGTGAGTCCCAACCTTTGAACTGCCCCGGAGATGAAAGAGTTAACTTTCCATGCCAGGCATGGAACGCTGAGCTCGAGCTCGGTTGAGACTCTGTCTGTTGTTGTTTAAACTCAAACCGTCAGATTCTTTACTCCGCCTCACTGAACAGTCGCTCCAGAGATTTCTCCTTCTGCTCGGTTCAGTTTGTCGGTTAAAGTACCGCTTTTCTCAGTTTTCGACCGAATTTAAACCGTAACCTGTCGGTTCAGTCTCTGTCTGTGGTATTTGTGAGTACTAGATAGGTTATATTAACTTGTATATTAATTCTGTTCTGTGTGGAACTTGTAAATGGTTCATCAGTTTGGTTTGAACCGATCAAGTTGTTAGAAAATCTTAAATTGTACTTTTAGAGTGTGGTTACCGGTTCTTATCGGTTCTAAAAAAAACGGATTTTATTACGTTTTTTTCCACGTCCCGTGACACGGTCAAGAACCGATAAGAGTGTCTTGCCTGGCAGATTGCCAGGGTAAGTTTGGTTAGGACTGGCACAATGTCTGAGAAACCCAAAAGAAAAACCGGGCCCACTGGGTTTCAACACTGTAGTGTGTGTGGGGAAGTCTTTGCTAAGGCTGACCCCCACACCACCTGAGTTTATTGTCTGGGGTTTGACCATCTCAATGCAGACTGCCAGATTTGTAAAAATTTTCCTGCAGCTACCCTAGAAAAGAGAGTTGGTAGGCTCAGGGAAAGGGAGGCCAAAAGTCCGCTGAAACCGATGGCACAGCCCGTTCGGTTCAAACCGAACCAGAAGGAGTGCCCTCTGACCAGGGCGAGACTTCTTCGGACAAAAGGAGATCCGATTCTGAGGAGTCGGTTCCGCTAAGAGAACTAGAAAGGAAAAATCAGCTGGTGTGGAGCCAAAACTTTCCTCTCCAACCGCTGAAGAAATAGCCAAGCGATCAAAATTGTCCAGTCGCTTTCGGTTCCGACCGACGGCACCATCAGGAGGCGCTGGTTCGCCAGTTCCACCGTTCAAGATTATGATTTAGAGGAGTATTATGAACCGGAGGAGGAAGAGGAGTATGAGGAAAGTGAATGTGGATTTGAAAGTCTGGATGTGCCCATTGACCCGGACATCTCCCCAGACAGACCTTCAGGAGTGTCTCCTCCTAGGCTTTCTGAGTCCCCTCTCATTTCATGTTTTATAAAAAAGTGGCTGAAACCCTCCAGCTTCCTATGGAAGAAGCTGTGGATGACCAAGAGGAGCCTGACTTTGTGGAAATGATGGATATCCCAGAGTCTAGGAGACTGTCTATTCCCTTGCACAAATCTTTTGGGAAACAGACATTTAAAATTTTAAAGACTCATAATACCATACCTCCTGTGAATAAGAGAATGGACAAGAGGTATGCATTGTCAGGCTCAGATACGGAGTTCCTTACACAACAATGCAGCCATGTTGGGGTAGTGCAGACTGCAGCCTGTGACAAGGCAAATATTCCCTTGGCTTCACACCTCCCAGATAAGGACTCCAAGAGGATTGATGCCATGGCAAAGAAACAATACATGGCAGCATCCTTGGGACTCAGACAGACCAATTATATGGCTTATACTGCTAGGTATCAGAAATCCAGATGGGACACTGTCATGGCTTTAGCAAAACAGGTCCCTGGCCAGCTTGCCAAGGAGCTGGAGCAGGTGGCTGCTGATGGTATTGAGGCATCCAAGTGCAATTCCATGCTGCAGTGGACTCAAATGATGTGTCATCAAGAGTCATGACTACATCTGTGGCGCTCGAGAATGACTTGGCTCAGATGTACTAGCCTGTCACAGGATACCCAGACTAAGGCCATGGATTTTCCTGTTGTGGGTAATTCTTTGTTTGGGAGCAAACAGAGAATTACATGAAGAAAATGGACGAGTACAGGACCACCTACAGGAGTGCCCAGGCCAAGGAAAGGCAGGCCACTCCTCAAAGGCAGCATCCCGGGGCAGGGGCAGGCCTTTTCATAGGCCTTTCTACCAAGCCCAGGCCTCCTCTGCTGCCTATGCTCAGAGGGGGTTCTTTAGAGGGAGAGACAGAAGGGGTACAAGCAGACCTGCTTCCACCCCTCAGCCAAAACCCCCTGCCAAACAGGCACCCTGATGGGTTTGCCAGGGCCGATTCCTCCACCACCTGTAGGGGCAGGCTGGCTTACTTTGTCCAGGACTGAAGTCTCTAACATCAGACAAGTGGATCCTGGAAGTAGTAGTCAGGGATTGGTTCTCAGCTTCAAAAGATTTCCAAAGCTGAGAACCAGATCCTTTCCACCTGCAATCCCTCAGAGCACTTGCCCTAGAGGCAAGTCTCTTCCTCCTGGCTCTCAGAGCTGTGGAAAGGGGTTCCACCCTTACACACCAGGGCAAGGTTTGTACTCCAGGTACTTCCTTACCCCAAAAGACAGGAGAATGATGCCCATCCTGGATCTCAGATACTTAAACAAGCACCTTTTAAAACCAAAATTCAAAATGGTGACTTGGGAATTATTCTACCTCTCTAAGGCCAGGGACTGGCTAGTATCCTGGACCTCAAGGATGCCTACTTCCATATTCTCATCAGAAGCTCCCATCGAAAGTACCTCAGGTTCCCAGCTGCCCTCAGGCCATTACAAGTTCAGAGCAATGCCCTTGGTCTGACCTCTGCTCCAAGGGTATTCACAAAATGCCTGGCAGTAGTAGTTGCTTCTCTAAGAAGGCAAAGGATTGCCATCTTCCCTTACCTGGATGACTGGCTTATAGTAGGCCAGTCCCCAGACCAAGTCAAGTTACACTTACAGATAACTCAGCAACTGCTCACCTCTTTGGGTTTCCTTCTGAATCTTTCAAAGTCAGTTCTAGAGCCTGTCCAGCTCCTCACCTTCATAGGCGCAGAGCTAGACACAGGAAAGGCCAGAGCCTTCCTTCCCCTGGACAGAGCAAGGACTCTTATCTCTCTGGCCTCTTCATTCACCCTGCAGGTGTCTCGACCAGCAAGGCATTTTCTGCAGCTCCTGGGGCACATGGCTGCTTCCACAGCAGTGGCGCAGGGAGCAAGATTTCAGATGAGGGACATTCAGTTTCGTTTGAGAGCCTTTTGGTCTCAAAAGAAGGGCCCTCTGACAAAATTGATCCCAGTAACTCGAACCCTGATCCAGACCCTACAGTGGTGGCAGGATCAGAACAATCTGAGACAAGGAGTCCCCTTTGTCACCCAGTCTCACTCTTTAATCCTTACTACAGATGCCTCCCTCTTGGGTTGGGGGGCTCACTTAGGCGACCTGACCACCCAGGGGTTGTGGTCCCTCAGGAATCTCTGCTTCATATCAATCTGTTGGAACTCAGGGCAGTATTTCTAGCACTTCAAGCTTTTCCAAATCTGTTCAGAACAAAGTTATCCAGGTCAGAACAGACAATACCACCACAATGTGGTACATCAACAAGCAAGGAGGCACTCGGTCTACAGCCTTGTGCACAGAAGCAATGAAGTTGTGATCTCTGGCTTATTCCCTGAACACCTCCCTCACAGCAGTTCACCTTCCAGGCAAGGATATCCCAGGGCCATCACGAATGGTCACTGGATCCCCTGGTCTTGGAGGTGATATTTTCCAGATGGGGCACCCCACAGATCTTTTTGCAGCCCCAGACAATCACCAAGTTCCCCTTTTTGCTGCAGGCCTCCAGTGTTGGGCTCAGTCCCCCTGGATGCCTTAGTTCTCAGTTGGGGAGGAAGTTCCTATATGCTTTCCCCCCTTTCCCTCTCCTGTTCAAAGTGCTAGTCAAAAATCAGATCTCAACCCTGCAAGATGATCCTGATTGCTCCAGACTGGGCCAGACAGCCTTGGTATCCACTCCTACTGTCCTTAGCAGTCCATCTTCCCCTGTGTCTTCCCAGGAATCACAACCTGTTAACCTGTGCTCAGGGGAGGGTTTGGTACCCGAATCTCAAATCTCTCAATCTCGAGGCCTGGCTCTTGAAGAGTTAGAGTTTGCTGATTTACACCTCTCCCAAGGCGTAATGGATATTCTGAAGGCTTCCAGGAAACCTTCCACCGGGGCTACTTATAATTCCAAGTGGAAAAGATTTTACATATGGTGCTCTGGAAAGCATATTTCCCCAGAGTCTGCTGATCTGCCCACAGTCTTTGATTATATGGTCCATTTAAATAGCTTGGGGCTTAGACCAGCTACACTGAAGGTGCATCTGGCAGCTGTTTCTGCCTTTATTTCAGCAGGTAAGCCCTCTTCTCTTTCAGCTCACCCTGTATTCTCCAAGTTTTTCAAGGGATTGCTTCACACCAACCCTCCTTTCAGGGATCCTGCCCCTGCTTGGGACCTTAATGTTTGCATTGCTCAGCTTATGCAACCTCCTTTTGAGCCTTTGTCTTCAGCAGAGCTTAAGTACTTGACTTGGAAAACTGTGTTTCTGGTAGCCATCACTTCTGCCAGACGCATAAGTGAGTTACAAGCTTTGTCAGTGGAGCCTGATTTTTTGATCTCCTTTCATATAGATAAGGTGGTCCTCAGGACTAACAGAAAAATTTTGCCTAAGGTGGTTTCAGATTTCCACCTTAATCAATCTATGTCTCTTCCTGTGTACTTCACTGACCATTCCTCCTCTGGCGAGAGGAGGCTCCACAGTTTAGATGTCAAAAGAGCCCTTAGTTACTACATAGAACGTACAAAGGGTCACAGGTTTGACTCCCTCCAACTGTTCCTCACTTATGGTGAGGTTGGTAAAGGGAAACCTGCCACTAAAAGATCCATTGCCAGGTGGATTGTCTCTTGTTTCCAATTTTGTTATGAAAAACTGGTGGGTTCCACCCTCAGGCCTGAGGGCTCACTCTACCAGAGGTACAGCTGGTTCCCTGGCTGCTGCCAGGGATATCCCTATTCTAGAGATTTGTCAAGCAGCTACCTGGAAAAGCAGTTCACACTTTTACCAAGCATTACTCCCTGGATATCCAGGCTAGGAGTGATGCTCGGTTTGGCACAGCTGTGCTTCAGAGCCTATTTCCTAAGTAGGTTCTGTCCCTCCTCCATGGAGGTACTGCTTGGTAGTCTGCTACTGTCAGAATACAGCAAGACTTCATGTTGTTTGAAGAAAAAATTACTCACCTTAGTAATGTTGTTTCTTCTAATGGAGTCTTGCTGTATTCTGACCTCCCCCGCCTGCCCCTCTCAGAACCTCTGTTTTGGGATGTGGGTGGGCAGTGGCAGTGTTGACACTCAGTAGATGCCCACTTTGTTGTTTTCACCCCTTTTCTTGGGTGAATTGGTGTTGTGTTTTTCATTTTTTGGGTCTCCTGACTTGAGTCTTTGTTTTGGGACCAAAAAATGTGTTTTTATGTTTAGTAGCCAGTTGGCTAGTGTAGGTTTACAGCTTCCACACAGGACCTTAGTGAGTTTGCTCGTAAAGATCTGACGGTTTGAGTTTAAACAACAGAGTCTCAACCGAGCTCGAGCTCAGCATTCCATGCCTGGCATGGAAAGTTAACTCTTTCATCTCCGGGGCAGTTCAAAGGTTGGGACTCACTGCTACTGTCAGAATACAGCAAGACTCCATTAGAAGAAACAACGTTACTAAGGTGAGTAATTTTTTCTTATGCCCCTTCTGTCTCCCCACCAGACTCCTACTTTCAGCGATCCCTAGGCAGTTCGTGCTCCCATAGTTCCACCCTGGGTAACTCCCCAGGAGGGACGGGAGGATGCATCCCCATCCTGCCCCAGTTTAACCCCCCCCGGGCAGGGAGGTAGGAAACCCCGCTTCACCCCCCTCCCCAGTCCGTAAGTTTGCATTGGGTGGTCCTACTGACTCCCGCCAAGGAGCCTGATTAAGGAATCTCGGGACTGTTGGGTCCCATCTACAGGAGTCCAGTGCAGGGTTTTTCCACTTTTTCTGTTTCACCCCCAAGACATTGGCATGCAGTGGGAACCAAGGAGCAGAGCATGCTGAGATGTGCTGCTGTTCCAGTTTTCTGATGACATCCTCTCACCCGCAGTTTTGCTGTCCTGCTGCACTGCCACCTGTGGTCACCCAGGTGGTGGTAAAGTGGTTGGACTAGCATCCCACCCTCTTTCCTCCCCGGCCAGCCCACCAGTAACCCAAGAGTGCTCCGGATCCCGGTTGCTGGTGCTCAGTGGTAGCACTACTGCTGCATCATGCGGCCCAAACCTGTTTTTTTTTGTTATTGTTCTTATGTTGCCTTTGCCTCTGAGAACAATAGTGGTCTCTTAAACCTGCTTTTCTTCGTTACTGTTCTCATGCTTACCTTTGTTGCCTCAAGGATGGCTCCCTTGGTTGCCCTCCATCTCTCCTCCACCCCACCTATGTCCTCCACATACTGCAAATAGGGGAAGCTAAAGGAGGGGGATTGCAGAGCGGGACCAGGAGAGCCATAGGCAGGAGCTGGGAGAATTGCATTGAGTGATACTGCTATATCAGTCTGCAAGGTTAAAGGGACCCCCATGATGAGGTGCTACCCTCAATGTGCAAGAGGCAACATAAGCATCACAGAGAGGTGTCACCGACTCAGTCTGCATGGCTACAAGGGCCCATACACTGTGAAAGTTTCACTCATAGAAAGCAGGAAGTCATAAGTAAAACACAAAGAGATATCACCAAGTCAATCTGCATAGCTAACGGGGCCCCCATAGTCAGAGTCCAAGCTAGGGGAAGGGGTAATGAGAATGTAGAGAGGTGCCACTGAGTTGGTCTGCATAACTAAAAGGATCCCTAGTCGATGAGGACTCCACTCTTGAGATGCAGACTTCATTGAAGAAGGAAAAGATTGAAGGCCTCCTGGGCTGAAAGATCTGCAAGGCCCTCAAAAATTGGAGAGAAAGTACTTGAGGGGCAGAATTTGACAGGTACTGTAGAAGAAGAAAGCAGGAAGGTTGAGCCAAGTAGAAGATAGAAGCAGGAAGATTGAACTAAGCATGACTGAGTATTGGGGAAATGACGAGGAGGAACAAAACTTAGGCTAGTAGAGTTATGAGGGAGTAAACACCTGTGTTGGTAGTATGATGAGTATAATAAGGAGGTGCAGTACCCAGGTAGGAGGGCGTAGTCCAGAATGAGAGGAATATCACAATCTTGAGACTCATGGACAGGGCATGGGTAATTATCTGGCTGGGCGGACATAGTACCAAGGACAAAGTAACAGGCTAAGGGCCCAGTACTGAAAGGCTAAATGATCAAATTTGAGGGAGTGTGGACAAATAGCACCAGCTGGGGAACAGGCAGGACAGGTAAGCAGGCGAGGACCAGGAAGCCAGGCAAGTGAAGAGGTGAGGACTGGAAGAAAAATAAGGAAGGAAGCAACAGGGGCTAAACCAGGCATGGGGGAACAGAAGAGCAGCAGCAGGCAGAGAAGGATGCAATAAGGGAACTGGATGGTTCAGTGGATTGGTAGCAGATTAAAGAGCCTTTCACCTTTAGGTCACTGGTTCAAATACAGCCCAGATTGGTAGTGGTCAAAAGTCTTACCACCTGAGGGCTGTTCAGTGGCCTATGTGAAATGAGTTCTGGTGGTCTCAGTCCAGTTCCCAGGGGTCTGTTATCCACATCATAAAACCACCAACACAACTGGCATTAATTGGCAGTCTTGTTTGCAGTCTCACCTGGGAGGCTAAGGACTGAATGGGCATGGAGTCTGAAATAATCTCTGACCAATGTGGTTCCTTCATGCAAACATATAAACATACGAAATTGCCAGCAGATAAAGGTCTTATGGTCTATCAAGTCTGCTCGATTGTGCAGCTGGCAGTCCTTATACTGCTGCTGTCCCTCCCTTCGCTCCCCCCCTCCAGTGACCCTCCCCTTGTCCTATCCTCTTTTGAAGCAGCCCACTGTTTTACAGGATACCACTTCCTTTGGCAATGCGTTCCACCCAGACACCACCCTCTCCATAAAAAAGTGTATCCTCATTTCCATCCAGAACCTTCCCCCTTCCAAACTCAGATCGTGCTCGCGAGTGTCCCTCCCCCTCTTTAATTTGAAAAGCCCTTCCATGCGTGTCTTATTTTTTCCCTTCATGCACTTGAAGGCTCAATCATGTACCCATCCCTCCTTTCCTCCACGGAGTACATGTTCAACTCCCTCAGCCTGCTCTCATAGGATAAGTCTCCTAGACCCTGGATAATTTTTGTTGCCCTCTGCTGCACCGCCTCCAGTAACCTAATGTCCTTCTTCAGGTATGGTTGCCAGAACTGCACGCAGTGCTCTAGGTGTGGTCTAACCAGTGACCTATAAAATGGCAGGATAACCTCCCCCCTCCTGGAGCATATGCCTCTGGCAGTACAACCCAGCATCCTGTTGACCTTTGCAGCTGCCTTCCTACACTGTGCTGAGTTGTTCATTACTCCCCGTTATGATCACCTCCAGATCCTTCTCCTTCTTCTTGGCTAGTTGAATCCCCCCTAACTGGTAGCTCATCTTTGGGTTTTTTGCACCAAAATGTAGCACCTTACATTTCTTGGCATTGAACCCCATTTGCCAAATGTCCGACCAGGCCTCCAGTTTTGCCAGATCATCTTGCAACCCCTGCCACCCTCCTAAGTCATCCACTACTGCTCCCACCTTGGTGTCATCTGCAAACAGACTGATCTTGCTCTTGATGCCTATTGAGATGTCTGCTATGTAGATCCCAAACAACACCAGTCTCAGTACAGAGCCCTGTGGCACACCAGTTGTCACCTCCCTGGGAGATGAGAGCTCCCCTCCCACCACCACCCTCTGCTGTCTCACTTGCAGCCAGTTCACTACCAAACCCACCATCTTCACCCCCATCCCGTGCCTTCCAACTTATTTCCTAGCTTCCCATGCAGCACCGAATCAAAGGACTTACTGAAATTCAGGTACAGGACCTCCACTGCATGGCCAATGTCTAATTGCTTGGTTACCCAGTCATAGTACTCCACCAGGCTGGTCCGACAGGATCTGCCTGAGACAAACCAATGCTGTCTGCCATCCTGCAGCCCATTAACCTCTAGGAGGGAAACCAGCCTCTCCTTCAGGATTGTCTCCATCAGCTTTCCCACAATGGATGTGAGGCTTACTGGTTTGCAGTTTCCTGACTCATCCTTGGGGCCGTTCTTGTGGAAGGGTACCACGTGCGCCATCCTCCAGTACTGAGGTACACTCCCTGAATCCAGGGAGGCGTTGAACAGGTCTGCCATGGGTTTTGCCAGACTTCTGCCAGCTCCTTAGCACCCAGGGGTGTATACCATCTGGGCCAGTGCTCTGTCTACCCTCAGTGCCCTCAAGCCTCCAGTACCCAGCCCACTGGGATTTCCCCATCTGTCACCTCCCCGTGCCCACCCTCCCACCCCCTTTGGGTATAGCTCCCCTTTCTCTTTAGTAAATACTGAGCAGAAGTACTCATTTAATGCTTCTACCTGTTCTGCCCCTGTTTCCACCGACTCCCCATCCCTCTTGATCCTTACTATCTGGTCCTTACAACTCCTTTTCTCCCTGATGTACCCGAAGAAGTCCTTCTCCCCCTCTTTGATGCCCTGTGCTAGCCTGAATTCCCTGGATGCCTTGGCTGCCTTGACTCCCTTGTCACCTCCCTCGACTACTTCAGGTATCCCTCCCTGTCCTCCCACTTTCTGTTTTATTTTTGTACCTTCTAAAGGTGGCTGTTTTCTTCCTTACTTTTTCCATGACCTCCCTGCTCACCCAGCTAGCCTTCTTACTCTGGACTCTTGTACATGTTGCAGTTGCCTCCACAATTTCCAGTTTAATGACCTCCCACACCTGGTTAGTGTCCATATTTGGATGGATCCTAGCCAGATGCCCCTGTACTGTTTCCCTCATCCTCTCGAAGTCGGCCCTCCTGAAGTCTAACACCCTTGTGCACGTTTCTAGTCCCCCTTTCCCCATGTTTATCATGAACCACACTGAGTGGTGGTCACTTCCCACCAGTGGTTCTTCCACCCCCAGCTCTTTCACAAACTCACCATTTGTCAGTA
The DNA here is from genome assembly GCA_016271365.2 of Neoceratodus forsteri. Classification (NCBI taxonomy): domain Eukaryota; kingdom Metazoa; phylum Chordata; order Ceratodontiformes; family Ceratodontidae; genus Neoceratodus; species Neoceratodus forsteri. The sequence goes on from CM057449.1 coordinate 1,335,888,821, forward strand.
TGAGGTCCAGGATGTTCCCTTACCTAGTTGGCTCATTGACCATCTGCAATAAGAAGCTGTCCTGGAAGGTTTCCAGAAGTATCTGCTCCCTCCTGTTCGTGGTGGCTGGGGTACCCCAGTCCACGCCCAGCAGGTTGAAGTCCCTCACAGTCACCGTGCTGCCCCTCCCGCAGGTCCTTCTGATCTGTCCCACTAGTTTCCTGTCTAACTCATCAGTCTGAGAGGGTGGTCTGTACACCACTCCCATCCTGAGGGTCCTATTTTTGGAGTTCTGGAGCTGCACTTATAATAACTCCATGCTGCCCTCCTCCCCTTCCTCCCTGACACATTTCATTCCTTTCCTCACATACAGCACCACCCCACCTCCTTTCCCTTTTACCCTGTCCCTCCGAAATAACCCATACCCCAGTCCTGCCAGGTCCCAGTGATGGTAATGGGTGGCCCATGTCTCATTGATGGCCACCATGTCCACCTCCCCATCTGCCATGAAAGCCTGTAATGCTGCTGTTTTGTTCACTAGACTCCTAGCATTCAAGGTTACTACCCTCCACCCCACTTCCTCCCCTCTCTCTACTTTCTCTCCCTTTCTTACATCCTGGCCTGACCTCCCCCTAAGGCTGCTGGTATGGGGGTGGTAAGCTCATTCGGCTTCCCTTCCTATGGATCCTGCCTGACTCCTGCCCACCCCCCTCTTCTAGTTTAAATTCTCATTGTTTGCTAAGTATTGCCCCAGTTTCTGTTTCAATACCCTCCTTCCCTCCTCACTCATGTGTAACCTGTCCTTAACATAGAGATCCTTGCCCTTTCAGGTCCCCCCCACCATCCCATACTCTTTGGACGGACACCATTCTCTTAGCCTTGTGTTAAATTCCTCTATCTTCAGCTTCCTTGCCATGCTCACCTTGGGTACTGGAAGCACCTCCAAGAAAGTTACTGATCTTCCTGCCTTCTCACAAATCAGCCCCAGCTCCTCAAACCTCCTCTGGACTATAGCTACTATATTTCCCACCAGATCATTTGTTCCCAAATGCAGAAATATGTGAAGTTTCTTCCTGCCCCTCTTAGCATACTTAAGAACAGATTGACCCACCCTTTCCACTGTCATGCCTGGCATGACCTCCTCCCATATGAGACTATGCCTCTGCCCCTTGCTTCCCCATCTGATTCCTTTCAGAACTGAGTCTTTCAGCACTAAGATCCCACCCTTATTTTCATGTTCTGCTTGCCCTGTCCCTCCCTTATCCTGTACCCTTCTGCTCCATTCCTCCTCTTCCAGTGCAGTTGTTCCCTATTCCACTTCTGTTGTAATGTCCCCTGCCTCTGCCCTGCTCTCCTTCTCCCCTTTTTCCTCTGATTTTATCTCCCCTCTCCACTGCACTTCACCTGCCTTCTCCCCCTGATGCATCCCTTCCCCGCTTCCCCACCACCCTCCTTACTCGACCAGTCCACTACCATACCCCCTCAACCGTCCTCCCGTTCCATTCTCGCCTGGTCTGTCATCAGCTCCTCCATCCTGCACTTCCCCTGTCACATCCCCCAATCCTGCCAGTACTTCAAACTGATTTTTCCATGACCCTTCACTACCGCCTGTTTCCTCCATCCTTCTGCTCACCCCGCTCTACCACTGCTGACTCTGCAATTGTCAGATTCCTCCTTCCCTCTCATCCTCCTTTTCTCCTCTTTCCTGCCCTTGTTTGTCCTCTGAACTGGGACCCCCTGTCTCCTTCCCCCATCTGCCCCCATATTCCCACTCCTCCCTCTCCCTCTTTGATCTGTCCTCCCCCCACAGTTACCCTTCTTCCCTCCCCAACCACTGAGTTGTCTACCATCACAGTTCTCAGTCCCCTCCTAAGCTCCATTTGTAAACAGCTGATCTCATTCCTAAGTTGTCTTATTGGCCTGCACACCAAACACCCGCCCACTCTCCATGCAATATTCATGACAGGGTTGAGGTCATTGGTGTGGCAGTGTCGGTAAAATTGCACTGTGACCACCTGTGATGTACCTACCATGTGGATAAGCAGAGGGCTTCAGTTTCCAATACTGGCAATCAGGCACCTTTCATGAGCACTGAATTCACACACAGGAAAAAAGGAGGGACTTCCCAGGAAAAGAGAGCCAAGCAGAAGGAATGGAATGTAGGCAGGGACATGGCCGAAAGAGAATGATAAAGCAAGAGTGGAAAACAGGGCCCCCCCTCCGACCCTGGGAGGGCCCCGTGATACAAGTACAGGCAGTTGGAAAGCAACTGAGGGAAGAGGATTGGAATCACCAGCAGGAAGTGGAGGTAGGAGGAATGAGTAGCCAAAGGACCACCAGCAAAGGACTGAAGCCCACCAGGGAGAAAATGGTGACAACAGGGCCAGGCCAGACCTGGAAGCACAGATATACCACCCAAGCAACAGGGAAAGAGGTCAGCAGGCATACTGCCAGCAAGGGAAGCAGTGGGACACCGGAGTCATTAGCCACATAGGACTGCTAGTACCAGATAGGAAAGGGTGCAGTAAAGCAAGCAGAAAATGGCTCCAGCATCATAACAAGTGCCTGAAGCACTCTTGGGTATGCATAATTTAAGTACTGCTCAAGAGGTGGTGGCAAGTGTCACCTGCTGCCCCATCAAATGACAAGCTAAAGTATTTTAAGCAGTAGCATGTTAAGTAGTTTTACACCCTCCCTCCCTCTCCCTTCCACATGACCCTTGATGCATCTTTGCATCCTCTGCACCTCTGCGGAGAAGACACACACAGATGGTCATCTCATGGTCCATCCACAGGGGTCACTGCTGGAGTGGCAAAGGTGGCACACCTCCCCAAGACAGATAGCCCTGCCACTGGCAGTGCCCACAGTCATGGCTCTCCCATTTGCCGGAAGACCCCAGCTAACTTCGGAACCTGTATTGCCTGTGTGGGAACATGTATCACTTCTGCTGAGACATTGAGCCACCGAGGTACACATTTCTGACCTCATAGCAGTCAATACTGTCATTATAAACTGGCTCTCCGCAAGCACTACCATAACTTATACACTTATCCAACTTATGGAACTCCCTTCATAATGCTATTTTAACAAACTCTGGTCAGAGCCACAATGGCTGCTAATACATTAATATGACATTTCTTTATTTTAAAGGTTGTACCAGGAAAGACATACTGAGCTGGTAATACCTTACTGTAGATGTGTTCTGGGGAAAGGAGAAAGGGATAACAATTACAAAAAATACAGAATATAAAATATGTAGAAATGGAATAGATGTAACTAAAGTGAACAGGAGAAATGTTCCTAAGAATAAAGTAACAGAAATAAGTTCCGAGGCAATAGGCTGTGGAACTCACCAAAGAACAATTAAATAATTATCAGCTTAAAAAAATAATGCCTAGGGGAATTACTGATAGTGGGGAAGAGATGTAGAATTCAGTGACTTTGTTATACTGCTGTGACATAAAAGTCCCATGTTTACGCCACAGTAGTAAAAAAAACAAAAGCATAAACATCATGGTAGTGCAGTGATCAGTGTTTTTGGTTTGGGACATACACATCCCTTGACAATATGCACAACAAACACACGCACCTAGCTGATACAACAGTTGTGCATACACAAATGATGTGTGTGTGATTAGCAGGACAGGGCAGCTGAGCGGCAATATTTCATTTTCATTTGGGTCCTGACTCCTGCTGTTCCACATTTACAGAAGAAGGAGAAGGGGAAAGACAACAAAAAGTAACAGAAGCATTGGGGGGAGGGAGGTGGACACCAGCCTGTTGTCAGAGTAATGTGTCCTGAAGGGACTCGCTGATCTGTAAGTAGACAAAGCAATAGCCTTTTGACACCATTCTGCACAGCAGGCTAGTAAATAAGCTGGGTAGATAAGGAGTGGGTACAAAGGTGGTAAATTTGGTAAGAAATTGGTTAGGGGATAGGCAACAGAGGGCGGTGGCAAATAGAGTTAACTTAGAGGAAGGTAGGGTGACCAGAGTGATGTCTCAGGGATCAGTGCTGGGACCGGTCCCTAGAGCCAGGGTTCTCCATATATGTGGAGTTCTATTTCGGTTCTGGTTCCGGCGGTCCCCTTTAATGTCTTTATAAATGACACTGCAGGGAAAGTCTGCATCTTTGTAGATGACATCAAAATGTGCGATAGGGTAGACACTCGGGGGTGGGTAGGTGGGGGGGCAGAGATCCAAAATAAATCGAGGAGTGGTGAAGGGTATGGCAGCTGGGTTTCAATGTAAAAAAGTAAAAAAGTTATGCACTTGGGGCACTGAAACCCTTGACAGGGTACATGATACTGACAACCACCAAACAGGAAAGAGACCTGGGGGTGATCATATCAAATGAATTAAAGGTGGGCATACAGTGGGACAAAGCAGTTAGGGGGGCAGGTAGTTTACTGTGGTGCACAGGAAGGGGTATTACCAGTGGAAATATGGAGGTGGTGTTGCCTCTGTATAGATCACTAGTAAGCCCACATCTAGAGTACTGTGTTAAGTTCTGGAGGCCACATCTCTGGAAGGGCATAGACACAGTGGGAGCGGTTCAAAGGAGGGCAAGTAAAATGGTGCAGAATCTGCATGCGAAGCCCTTCAAGGAGACACTTAAGGACCTAAATATGTATATCCTGAAAGAGAGGAGGGAGAGAGGGGATGGGATAGAGACCTTTAAATACCTCAAAGAATAAATAAAGTACAGGAGGGAAGTATTTTTCAGAAAAAATGTGCTCAAGGACTAGGGGACATGAGAAGATTCTGGAGGGGGGTAGATTCCTGAGAGATGTGAGGAAATATTACTTCACAGAAAGAGCGGGACATTGCTGGAAAAGTCCTCCAGCAGAGGTGGTGGGAATGAAAACATTTGTGGGGTTCAAGAATTCAGAGTATAGGCATTAGTGAACGTTACAGAAAGAGAAGAGGGTGGGGAATGGGCCAGAGATCAAGTAGGATGTAGAGTGATACAATAAGCAGGAAAAAATAGACCAGCAGTCCTTATCTGCTGGCAAATTCTGTGTTTCTGTGTTTGCTGTCACAGGCTGAGGAGTATGATGTCACCTGTAAATAAACCGCCAGAGCACATGAAGATCAAGTGACGTACAGCCTGTTGTCATGCAACTTTCTTTAGTGATAAAGAATAAGGGGAAGAAAAATAAGGACATTTCTACATCATAAGTAGAATTGTGTCTAAATGTTATGTCTCCAAAGATTTTATTGTTGTAACAGAACAGCTGCAAGCATATTGATGAAACTCTGCACTGGACCACTGCATTCCCATTATGTTAAGTCAAACATCATGGCTTGAGCATTCATCAGTTGTTACACTGTATGCATCTAGGTTTTGCATATTTTCATGTTACTTATCTGTATTCTGTATCCATGTCTTGACGCATAATAAAAACATACAATGGAAGTCATTCAGAGAAAAGTACTCAAGGTTTTAACAGACCACTTCTCAGTGCAGCTCAGCCCCTGCCAGGCAATTATTTTCCAGGTTTTAACTGCATGCTGTCTTCCATGTAAGGACATAGGGAATTTATATATTTTGAAAGGAAGAGACTGGTGGACTATTTTGAGCTCCTAACATGCTTTGTCTGTTTTGTGTGATATATATAGCCTGAAAGGGAACTCATTAGGAACAGTAAATCTTTAACCTGGGTATATAACTGTTGAAGAAAATATTTCAAAGGAAAGAAAACTGCATTACTATCTCTGGTATAGAAGTGTGGTGATCTTTATAGCCATTCTCTTGGTAATAAGAAAAGCTAGGCTTAAGGATTTAAATATGTATTCCCTAGAAAAAAGGAGGACAAGGGGAGATATGATAGAAACATTCAAATATCTCACAGGTGTAAACAAGATCCAGGAAGTGAGCATTTACGTAGATACATAGAATGTGTTGGCGGATAAGGACCAAATGGCCCATGTTGTCTGCCCATTTTTCCTGCCTTTCACTTTTGATCGGCAGCGTCCTTTTTCCCTGTCTCTAGGGTTCCCTTATGCCTGCATTTTTGAATTCCTCTACCATTTTTGCCCCCACGACCTCTGAGGGGAGGCTGTTTCAGGTATCCACCACCCTTTCTGTAAAGAAGTACTTCCTCACATTACTCCTGATTCTACCCCCCCAATCTTCATATCATGTCCCATAGTTCTTGTCCATCCTCATTTCTGAACGATGCTACACCCTTTAACTTATTTATCACTTTAAGGTATTTGAACATCTCTATGATGCCCCCTCTCTCTCCTCATCTCCAGCAAATACATGTTGCGGTATTTCAGCTTTTCCTCATATTACTTTGGTGTGCTCCCCAGCATTTTCCAGAAAAAGATGCTGGAGAACAAGGGGTCACACTGTAAAGGTGTGTGTGGGGGGAGGGGACTGAGAGAAAATGTGAGAAAATACTTCTTCACCAAAGGGGAGGTGGTTGTTTAGGACAGTCTACCAGTGGAGGTGGTGGGGGCTAAAATGGTTACAGGATTCAAGAAAGCATGGGATAGGCACAAAGGGATCTTAGAAGTGAAGCAAGGGGGTGCAATGTGGAGACCAAATAGTGTCTGTGGTGGCACTGTAGAGTAGGAAAAATAGGGCAGACTAGGTGGGCCAAGATGTCCTTTTCTGTTGACAACTTATATGTTTCTGTGCAGCAACCGTCAGGAAAATCCAAAATCTAAATTAGAGGATTACATTGTTTTTTTCAAGATTGTGCAAAAAATCTATGACTCCCTAGAGCGAGTAACATGCAGAAAAATGGCACTAACATGTCCCACAAATTATGTTCATCTATAGAAGACCAAAAAAGTGTTAGGTTTTCCCATGAGATCCCAAGTTTAAAACCTTTCCCGGAGTTGAAAGAAAGGAAGAATAAATGATCGGAAGTCTCTGCATTCTACAATATATACACTCCATGCCATTGTGACTGTTGCCCTGTCTCAGTTTGGGGTCACCTGTTAATACCTCACTTTTATAAATGCATTGGCACTCTGTAGAAAATACACTTAATGTATTGCTTACCCTTCACAGATACTGTCCAACAAGATGAAGTCATATATGTGCAACTATTTACCACCCCCCTTTGTATGTGCCTCATTAAATATTGTTTGTAACATGGCATAAATCCTGATGGTGAAATGCAGGATTTGTGCTATAAAAGAGATTAGACATCGAAAGTCCCAGCCACCAATAAACTTTTGCAGGAAGCATCTAGAAAAATAATTTGCACTCAAAGACATTTCTTGTTTATTTGAGTAGCGCATAACACGTTAACATAAAAGATACATTTACTGTAGAACATACTGCGGTTTGAAGTTTAGACTTATGTTGTCTTACAATGTTAGAAAAGAGAGGGCTTAGAATAGTTTCTGGGATTCGATGTGTTTTATTTGAACCCAGGTCCATCCCATAACAAATATATCAAAGAGCTAGTGGATTGAGCTGCCTTTAAAATGTGGCCATGGCACTGGACAGTCACTGTTTCAGAAGCTGAATTGTGACACATGTTTTGGTACTGTAGGTGTGAATGTAACAGAGTGTGATGTGTTCGCTCTAATAGAAGTTGATTTGACTTTGTAGGATTAGTAGTTTTGGCAGGTGTGATTTATTTTTATAAAATGGAATGCTTTGTGAAAATTAACTAATGACATGCAGTTGATAAATTCTGTAACTTGCTGTAGACAAATACAACATGAGAGTGGGAGAGAGAGAGAGATTCATGTCATGTTGTCTGATATGTCTGATACAGTGACTAACACTGGCAGCACTGCTCTACAAAAAAAAAACAAAATTGGAAAGTATGGCAAGTCGTTAGGGACATAATTCAGAATCTCTGGCTATGTAGTAAAACACATACACTATATGGTGAAATACATACATCATATAGTGAAATATATACATTATATAGTGAAATGCATACACAGTGTAGTGAACCACATACACTGTCTACTGAAATATATACATCATATAGTGAAATACATATGCTTTATACTGAAATGCATATAACATATAGTGAAACGCATACATTATATAGTGAAATATATACATTATCTACTGCAATACACATACAGAGTACTGAAAATCCACATACTATATATACTGAAACAAATGTACTATGTACTGAAACATATACACTACCTATTGATACATACATTACAGACTGAAAAATCCACATAAACTGTCTACTAAAACAAATACTCTATACATTGTAACACATGCACTATATATTGAAAAAATCTGCATACACTATATACTGAAACAAACACACTACATACTATAATACAGGGATTTATTTAACTCCAAAAATTGATTAGCGTTTTGCTTATAAAAGTACTAAAACATTGTGAAAATGCATAGCACTTGCTTGACTGTGTTTAACATACATAACACTTCTAGAAAACCTATATAAATACTTTCTGTACAGTTAGCATTGTCCCAAGAAAAAAACTGCTAATCAATTATTTAAAACCCTGTAATACTTACACTATCTATTGAAATACATACACTACACATTGAAAAATCCAAATACACTGTCTACAGAAACAAATACACTATGTACAAGGCCACTGATTTACGGTGATTAAAACAATTAAATTCCGTTTTCAAGACTTAAGATTCCGGAATTTCACCGGTGATTGTTACTCTAATTTCCGGATTTTACCAGGATTCTGCTATCATTCTTTTAGTATGTGCATAAATAATCAGAATTAAAGAAGGCTTAACATACAGAGCATTAAATAAAGCAAACTGCAAATAGTACAGGAAGGAATTAAAAGAAAAATACACTTTTTTTATAGATTTACTGATCTGATAGAAAATGCCAGATTCCATGAAATCTTCATTTTTACCGGTCTTCAGGCAGCCCTAATTCCGGAATTTTACTGGATTTTCCGGTAAAAACCGAAAAACAGTGGCCTTGACTATGTACTGAAACATCTACACTTCATATTGAAATACATAAACTATCTATTGAAATAAATGCACTATGCACTGAAAAATCTGCATACACTATATACTGAAACAAATACACTATATATTAAAACACTTACCTAGCTATTGAAATATTTTGCATTCTCTATATACTGAAAGAAATATATTACATATTGAAATACACACACAGTATAGTTAAAAAAATCCACATACACCATATACTGAAACAAATACACTACATGGTGAAACACGTACACTATGTTTGAAACGCATACACTATAGACTGAAAAATCCACATACACTATATACTGAAACAAATAAACTATATACTGAAATGGACTACACTCTGAAACTACCCATCCCCCAGCCCCTCCTCCTTGAATGGCCTGCTCCTGCACTCATTTCCTGTTGCATTCCGTTAGCTGCTGACTTGAGGGGATGTCTAAAACTGCAGAGCAGAAGGTAAACAAAACAGGGCTATCTCGTATTCTAATTCTTTATGGGGTTTTCCATCTTGTTTTGCTTTCAATCCTTTAACCAAATTTCAGAGCATTGTGATGTGACAAGAAACTTTTAGAACTAATTTAAAATGCTGTAGTTTATTCTTTTAAAGGAGTGCTGCCCTCATTTACTGTTCAAACACATTTATATGTGAAGCTAATATTCCTACATAAACATAGGGGGCTGCATGTGTTTTTCCAAGTTCAATTTTTGATCAGATTTATATGTAATTAATTACTGTGTTAGTCCAGCAGCTTATCTGAGCTGAATGCTTGGAAAGCACTGCACAAACTGTGATAGTGTAAGCCAAAAGCTTTGCTAGTTTGTACTCTATGGACTATGTTTTGATTTAGTTTTTGTTTAATAAAAGTTTCTTGGTTAGGAAACAAAAATATATATTTTTGCTGCAATCCCTCAGTGCCCAGTTCTCTCCAGGCACATAGTTGGTGTATACATATGATTTGCATGTTTCTATGCTAAATAACTTTACTGTGATGCCTCACTGGAGGCATTCACAGTCTGTTTTGGGGGTTTGAGCTTCTCAAACTATGTTTTATTTTTTTTCTATTGAGATTTTAATCTCCTTGGTCACCCTGTGACCCCCTTGCCCACTGACATCTCTAGCCCAATCACCCACCATCCCCAGGACTTACCTGTGCGGAGATTCCACACACACACACACACACACACACACATATCCCCTTGTGTTGGGGCCAGGAGGGGGAGGGCCATTGACAAGGAGACACATATTCAGATAGGAGCAGAGCCTGGGTAGTAGTGCAGAACCTGCGGCAGGTTGTTGGATCATTCTGCCATTGGGGGTTTCTACCTTTGGTTTTATCCCCTGGCAGCCAAGCATGCAAGGATGCAATTGCATATAAAAGCACATGCTTGCTTTGTGCCTGCCTGAGCCCTGCCCCTTATGCAACTCCACTGCACTGCCAGCCCTCCTCAGCTAGGTGGATGTTGAAGAGCGGGGTGGTCAGACTTCCCTTCCCTGACAGGAGTGCATTCCCAGAGATGCTCAATCATATCTTCCCCCAGCTAACCCTTGCACAGCCCAGGTCCACCCCCACAACTGAGCCACTGGCATGGGAGGCAGTACAGGTGCCACCAAACTGCTGGGCCAGCCCATGAGACCATGTTTTTATAAGTAAATAAAGACAGCATTCAGATGAAAGAAGAAAAAAACAACTATTTTAACTAGTTTCTTATAAACGTTTTAAGTCACATCACAATGTTTAAAATCGGATAAAGGTTTTGCAAGATAAAACAATACATAAAGAGTTAGATTAGATAACCCTTTTATGTTTACTTTCTGCATCTTCAGAGGCATTGGCCAGGATTTTTAGTCAGTGAGAACAGCATGGTTGGATGGGTGTCATATTCAGCATCCCCTGACGCTAACCTGATCATGTGCATGTGCATATGTACTACTACGGCCATGCAAATGAGTAATCCTCTCCTGCATACAGAGAACAGTGCTATGTAAAAGGTTTCCTTCTTTGTGACCATCAGTACCTCCCCCACATATTATACTCTGCCTGTAGGTTGCTATGCCCTTTTTGCACTTTTTGGCTTTGAACCCAAGCTGCCATGTCCCGTACCACTCTTTGAGTTTTCTAAGGTCCCTACTCATTCTCTCCATCTGCACCTATCAACGCTATTACAGATTGTGGTGTCATCTGCAAAAAGGCACATCTGCCCTTCCAGTTCTGCTGTAATGCCACTTATAAAGACACTGAAGAGGACGTGTCCCATTACTGAGCCCTCTGGCACCCTACCAGTCACTTTCTCCTCACTGGAGTGAGTGCCATTTACCACCACCTTCTGTGGCTGTATGCTATCTCAGGTGCAGCACTTAGGAGTGCTCGACCCTAAGACTGGCTCTCAAAATGGGGGCCCAGGTACCACTGTAACAGGATTGGCACAGTGCTGTGATAAGCATAGCTGGTACTGTCTTAAAAAGCATTCTTCTGTGCAGTGCTAACCTGTTAGCGTGGCACTATTTCTTTTTTTTTTTGTACAGGATTACTAATTGCATCCAGGTGCCCATACAACTGGGGGTTACTCTAATGCACATAAGGTTTACAAGTATATTAAATGCTTTCTGGAAATGCTAACACACTGCCTGGTTAGTGCTCGTTAATGATTCTGAGAATCATGTTTTAACTGCACAACGCAGCCTGCCAGCAACCTCCCCCACACGCACACACACACGCTGTCAGTCCTGGACACAATAAAAAAATATATATAATTCCTTAGTAGTCTGGTGGTCCCTGGCTCACCTAATGCAGGTAGAGCTAGAACATTTATCCCTCATTCCTGCTGCTGTTATACTACACACATTTCTTTTAAATATATTTTAAATACCTAGGAGTTACTCTGGATAGTACGCTATCCTACTCCAACCATGTTGAGAATGTTGCCAAGGCAGTTAACGTTCGCCTAGGCTTTCTACGCAGGCATAAACACTGCCTTACAAACGAAGCCCTCAGATTAGCTATCTGTAACCCCCTTGTTACCCGGGGTTACTAGAATCCCAGTAAGACCTAGTGGTAGGCAGGGAAGGCAGCTTGTGAAACTCCAGTTAAATGGGTTTCACACTGTCTCACTCTGTTCTCAGTCACAGCTGAGACTTGAGAGATGACATCACCATAGAACTGTCGCAGCTGCATAAGCCACATTGGAATCTGCAGCTCAGGGAGTGAATTTAGAACTTTGGGAGTTTTCAAAGCCAGTCTTCTGTTTGTCTTAAAGCAAGAAGGAAGTCTGCAGTTTCTGTTTACCTTTTGTTGGAGAAGGAAGTGTGATCCTGTTTTTACCTTCTAAGTGGTGGAGATCACGTTTTCAGGTCTCAGTGCCCCCTCCCTCCGGGGGGGGGGGTGAGAAAAGTTCTCTGTGGGTCCCAGGGGCAATCCCCTTTACCCACTATGGATGGAAGCTGCCTGGTTTTTTCTTTCAGTCTGTTCTTGTATAACAGCAAAGAAAGTGTTACTTCGCCTGTGGGGCACCTGCAACGTAAGGGTGAGAGTTTGGCTCCATTTGAAGGGGCAAACAAATTGTTTTCTTCAGTTGGGAAATGGATGTGGACTGCTATTTGGGAGGACTATGTTACTAGGACAGACAAATGGAGCAGTCAAAAAAGTCTAAAGTTTTATTGGATTTCAAGTGATGCTGTAGAGGGGGTGCTTCAGGTCATCCACCGTTCAATCTACATATTAAAGTTCTAAGTTTTCTGTTTGTCCAGAGAAATGGCCGGGTATGGGCTGTGGGAGCTGGAGGTGGGAAAACCCTCCATCTTTAGTAACCAGGTCCACCTCTACGAATTTCTTCTGTGTTTTACTTGCCTCATGCACTTGGCCAGTGATGGTGGGTACCCAGGCGATATGGTGCATAACTTGAAATCTCTCTCTGGGGAGTCGCAGACTCTAAGTGGTGATAGGAGAGCCACAGGATGGGAAATATACTCCTTGTTTGATGGGAGTTCGATTGGAAGTAAGAAAACAAATCTCTATAGGAGTCGCAGACTCTAAGTGGTGTGGGGAGCCACAGTTTGGGAGTCTCCTTGTTTGATGCGAGTCTTTCCAAGTAAAGTTTGGGTTCATTCTTCAAGTGGTTTGTCAGTCAAGTGGCCGGCAGGGGAGCCAGGCCAGTCGGGCTGTGTATCCAAAGCTCATGCAAAGTCCGGGCTGAGTGCCTGGTGGGTCCAGAGCCAGACAATATAAAAATGTGTTCATTCTCCAATGGACCGCCTTTAGTCTCTATCTGCATATACAGTGAACGTAGCCCCTTGGGGGACCATACAATGCTTTGTCATGTCTCAGCTAGTTTTGAATAAAGCCACACTGAAAAATCCCAATCCTGGTTCTGGACATTACAGTTATTGCTTCCTGTAGTTGGATTTACTTGGGTGCCCCTGTGCAGAGTAGCCAAACCTAGGTCCCTTGTGCCAGGTAACCTCATCCTCCCCGAACCCAGGTCCCCACCAGGTATTGCTGCCAACGCCAACAGCATGCCATCTGTCGTTTTAGTAAAAAGGCAGGGGTGAGGGGTTACATATCCAAAGTTCAATTGGGTCTATTATTGACTATGGTTTGGTTATTCCTGGTTCCACCACAGACACAACCCTACATCGGCTCACTATAGCTCTGAATAAGGCATGCCATCTACTAACTGGTGCAGCATATCTTACTCACACTTGTGACCTTTACAGTCAAGCAAACTGGCTTCAACTCCAGGCTCGCATTGAATATCAAGCCTGCCTTCTGGCTAAGAAGGCAGATCTTGGTCTCTTACCACCAGGTTCCCTTCAGCTTTTCAGTCCCTTCCGGGGCACTCGTAACATACAAAGTTCTTCTGTGAGCCAAACTTTTACTGTCCCTTACTGTTGAACCTCGCTTCAACAGCGATCTGTTGCAGTTAGAGCTGCTAATCTATTTAATTCCCTTCCTCCTGAGATTGCGACAACTGCAACCTTAGGACCATTTAAGCAGAAGTGGTGTCATTTCTTAGTTTCCAGAGCATCTTGTGGCTGCTATACCTAATCTTTGCAGACAGCTAAATGCACTGGGACTTCCTCCTTTTACCATTCACCCCCGTGTAGCCCTACCCTCTTGCTGCGCTATTCCACTTACAGCAGTTCCTTCCTTCATCCCTTTCTCATCCCCATCCCTGCCCTTTTTTCATCCTACCTCATCCCCCTTCCTTTACCCCTCCACTCCCACTTCCCCTGCCTCCTCTGTTTCCTCACCTTGTTCTCTTCTTCCTCTACCCACCCCCCACCCCCACAAGCCCAAGGGCTCTTTTACAGAGGTTCCATGTCAAGTCACAAGAATAACAAATTACAATGCCCTCCCTGTGGGTCTTTCCTGCATAAGCTTCATTGTGGCACCTCCCTACTTGCTCTTGTTTTGCTCCTTTCAGCCCCCGATTCACCCCCTGTCCTTCTCTCCTTGTAATCCCTTTCACCCCCTTCAGACACGGCCACTGGCTGTACTTGACACAATATTTATCTTGCCATATTATTCTTTTGTTTATGTAATTACTTTTCTCATGTTGTACTATTTACTAAAACCATTGTAATTTGTTATTCTTGTGACTTGACGTGGAACCTCTGTAAAAGAGCCCTTGGCTCAGAGGTCTTTCCGATTTGTTTAATAAATAAATAAAATTTCTCAGTCCGTCTGCATACCTCGCAACCTCTCCGCATTAAAAATCATAGCACTAGCCTTCAAAAATCATAGCAGAGGACCAGAATGTGTCGCACTGTCTCATATTAGGCAGTGTAGTGCAGTGGTTTAAGGCTCTGAGCTGCAAATCTGGAGACCTGAGTTTGAATCCCAGAGCCCCCACTTGCATACTGTGTGATCCTGAGTAAGTTACTTAACTTCCCTGTGCTCCCAGGTTACACCTGTAAACAAGCTTTCAGCTTCAGCAGTGTGTCTCACCTGGTTAAACAACTGGAAAAAAATATATTAAAGAATAATATGTCTACAGATAGTGAGCCCCATAGAGTTAGTGATAAGAAATGTTTCTATCAACTTAGTTCAATGATTTAATAGTTTGTGTGTCCAGAAATAGATCTGACATTATGAGGGACATCAGTAAACCTATGCGGAGCAAGGGTCAATTTAATGTAAGCGTGAAAATCATAGCGCTATGTGAAATTCATTGCAGTTGAGAGGTATGCCTGTCTGGTGCTGGGGAAAACAAGTTTCAGCATTAGCGACCAGCTGGATAATAACTAAAAATGCTAAATTTTGTTTTGGGCCATCAGAGGGAAAAGGCTACTAAACAGCAGAGCTTCAGTGAAGATTCTTCTGGGAAATATACCAGGGACAAGCTGGGCCCCTTTTTCAGCAATCAGTGAGCTGTCGAGGGAACCTGTACATGTTAATTTTGGTCGAGGACAGTGGCTCCTGCCAATGGGGAGCTGCCAGAAAGCTCCCAAGGGGAAAGAACTTCGGTTTCTGAGTTCAGTTCAGTAGGAGCCCCTCCACAGGGAGGGGTCTCCAGCCCTTAGGGAGAAGGTGGGGCTGTAGGGCTGTGAGGGGGGCTGCCTGGGAGCTGCTAGCAGTCTGTACCCCAGAGCTGGTTGCGCCTTTCCCTATCTAGAGAGAAAAGAGAGGATTTTACGGGCAGTTCTGCAGAGAGGGAGAACTCAGTATTCTGTTGCTGCACAGAGAAACTCCACCACAGCAGTGAAAGTGTTCAGAGTAAAGGTTAAATGGATTGTGAAAAAGGATTAATGAAATGGACAGATTTGTGTCAAGAGGATGGTGAGAAAACCTCTTCAGTTTCATCTGCTCCACATCGGTAAGACACGAATGATCAGGGATTTTTGATGAGAGAAGTAAGAAAAAGTGTAAAAGGTTCTGTCTGACTCTGGTAACGACAAGGCATCTACAGGAAAAGCGAAAAAAAGGTTAAAGGACTGGTTTTTGGCAGAGAAAACTGGATTGTAGATAATGGATATGAAAACTGGATTGGAACCCAGGTTTTAAAAAACTGAAGTGAGAGCCTCTTCTGTCTGGAGTCGACTAACACCTGCATGGTGAGAAAAGGGACTTTCTTGATGTATTTCTGAAAAAGAGTTGCTTGATATATTTCTGAAAAAGAGTTGCTGAAGTGGTGATTGAGGTTCAATGCAGAGATGCAGGGTACTGCACCTGGGCGTTAGAAACCCGACCAAGTGTATACCCTGGGGGCGGGGATGCTACAAGTCTCGATGGCTGAGAGGGACCTGGGGTGGTAGTGGATGTCAAGATGAACAACTCTGAGATTTGTAGGAGGGCAGCGGCCAAGGCTAACAGGATGCTGGGATGCATTGCTAAGGGGATTACCTCCATAAGGAGGGAAGTGATAACTCCCTCTGTATAACTGCTTGGTTAGGCTGCACCTCAAGTACTGTGTGTAGTTTTGGAGGCCGCACTTAAAAAGGGACATTGCACTCCTGGAAAGGGTCCAGAGGAGGGCAACCAAAATGATTTGGGGCTTGGGGGAAGGGACCTATGGGGAGAGGCTCGAGGAGCTAAATATGTACACGTTGGAAGAGAGAAGGGACAGAGGGGACATGATAGAGGTCAAGTACATGAAGGGGGTAAATAGGGGAGGCTCAGTCGGGGTGCTCCAAAGGAAGGAGGGAGGGCAAATAGAGGGCATGGGTGGAAGCTGGAGGGTGGAGACTCGGGGGGGGGAGGAAGGAGGAGGTGCTACTTCACTGATAGGGTGGTAGAACCATGGAATGCGCTGCCCAGGGGACTAGTGGAGGCAGAGACTGTGGAGGGGTTCAAGAGGGGTTGGGACAGGTACAGGGGAAGGATTGTGTAGGCAAAGTCCAATGCAAGGGGAATACCCTGGACTGGAAATGGAGAATCCCGAGAGGGCGGGACAGCAAGGTCAGCTCCCAGGGTGGGGGCTGACCAAATGAGCAAACACAAAAGACCATTAGGCCTACTCTGCTGGCATTTTAGTATATTAGTATGTTAACTTGAATGTGAGCCAGAGCACAAGAGTGGCCACTGTGTTGTAGTTGAAAGTCTGTGGGGGCAGGGGGATGAGCGGGTGAGTGCCTGCTGTCTGCTCCTGAAATGCAGCAACACAGGAGACTGTTGTGGTGAACCCTTGGTTTTTCAGACTCTGCACAGTCTCCCCAGAGCTTGATATTCGGAAAGGTAGCCAAGACTGCTTGACTACACACCGTAGCAGGTAATTGAGGAAAGAATGGAAATGATCTGAAGAAACTATCCTAAACCCAGTGCCAGGTGGGGAGTTCACTGACCCCCATCAAGTGGGGCCATTGACGGCAAGAGATTATGGATTTGTGCCTGGGTTCTGGGGTGCTCTGACCTGTGAAGGAGCCAGGCCATGGGACGCTCTCGTGTCTGGGTCCCTTGTGGCTGGCAGGCCTTGTGTGATGCCCTGCAGTGGACTGGGGAGAGGGCTGCAAGACCTTTGGTCATGCTGAAGATCCAAGCTGCTAGCTTCTACACCTTCAAGTGTTAAGCATCAGGCCCGGTTCTGCATCTGCTGATCCATCTACCCCAGGACTTCAGTCATGTTTGCCATCTGAGGACTAATACAGCAGAGCCATGAGTGAGGGCAGGAATTGCCCTACACCTGGGGATATATATATATATATATATATATATATATATATGAGTTCAACTCTCACCAACTCTCTGTAAATGCTAAAAAAACTATAACTATGACTTTTGGTACATCCCAACGACTAGCCAGGCTCCCATCCCTCCCACTTTTCTACACTCTTGATGAGTCAGAGCTGGAGAACGTCACCTCCTTCTGGTATCTTGGAGTTTGGCTTGACCACCATCTCACCTTCGCAGTCCATACTGACTCTATACTAACAAAACTCCGCCCCAAGTTCGGAGCTTTATATTGGAACCGTTCTGGCCTCCCCTATCTGGTACGTCGTGCGTTTATCCAGAAGATGATACTTCTCTCCTTCGATTATTGTGATATTGTTTACAGTGTCACCCACAAGTCAGTTTTATCCAAACTGGATATCCTTTTTAATGCTTTCTGCCGGTTCGCTCTTGACGCTCCTCCTCGCACCCACCGCTGCGAGCCATACTGCTCCCTTGCTCTCCCCTCCCTTGAGAACCGCCGCCTAATACACTGCCAAGTTTATCTCGAAGAACTGGTTTGGTACCCTCCCAGTGTATCTGACCTCCGTACTGTCGCCCCCTCTGGCACCCACCTATGCTCCAAGGTCCCTAGACTCCCGGCTGCTGTTAGTCCCCAGATGTCGGACCGAAGCAGGCCAGGCCACCTTCTCACCGCTTCCCTCAACTCTGGAACTCTTTCCCCTCTGAAATTCACCACTCTTCCTCTATCTGCTCACTATCCTATGCCCTTGCCAACCACTGCTCAGTAAACTGCTCCTGCAGCTAACTCTCCAATCTTTCTACCGCAGACACTCCTATATTTCTTCTTCCAGTAGGCCCAATGGTGCTACTTCGCTAACCACACTCAACTACTGCACTTGATCCCAACTTTTGAGCTAGCTAGCTTGCACTTACCCCTACAGTATCTCATTATATACCACAACCCAATACCTTAGCAGGATTTCCTCATTGTAACTGTAACTCTCGACTATTAGGGTATATGTATTAATCCACACTCACCTAATCCTGTCAAACATATGCAGCTGTATTATCTAATTATATGTTTTCAAGGTATAAAGCATGACTTCCCCATGTAATTGCTACTATACTATAAGTAAGGGTAAATTGTCATCTATGCCCAACTATTTCTGTCAGATGTTTTCAACTGTATTGTAATTGTATGTATATATGTCAGGACCTGGACTACCCTTGTCCTCTTCCCCACTGTACCCCTCCCCCCCCAGGTCGCACCGGGAGACAAGCAGTTCTTGCTCAGTGTGCTTTTCCTGGTGAAACAATTTCAATAAGTAAATAAATAAATAGTTATCTGTGTTCAAGTCCACTAGCGCTGAAAGCCAGTTCAAGGTTTAAAGCAATCAAGGGGAACATGTGGGGGGGTTGCTTGGTTCAGGTGGGCGTGCCAGCACCAGTCGACTGGCTGCACTTCAGGCCTGCAGCTTGGCATTTAGATACCCAGGGACAAAATTCGGGGTGTCTTTCTGAACTGGTACCAGTGGATTTGGGTTTGGTAATACCTGCAGCAGTTAGATAGTCAGGTCGTTTGGTGGCTGCATTATTGAAAGGTGATTTGGGTTAAAATCAAAAGGGGGAATGCTGTTTGGGAAAATGTTAAATCTTTAAAATGCAAATTTAAAATGTTGCTTAACCTCTATTCCATTCTACCCCATCCTAACCCTCCCTGTGTAAATAAATTATGTTGTTACTCTTTTAAAAAGGTCTGACTCAAAAGCCTGATTTTAGTAAGCATGTTATTATTGGAAATTAGTGATGGACGATGTGGAATGTGGGGATGTCCAATTCTGGGAAAGTTCATGCATGGGGCAACTGTTGGGGAGGTGGGTTGGTACGACAATACAGGGGGTTGTACTGGTAGAGATCAGACCCACTTAAATGTACTCTGGGTGGCATCACCATTTTCTTTGTAATTTTGGGAAAGAACCCCCAGTAGTATCAAGTATGGGAACCCAGGCCCCTTAACTGTGGTCAGGCCTGCATGGCAAGGGTAGTGGCCCTCTCTAGGACAGCGCCAGAGAGGGGCCACAAGCCAAAAACACTGATTTTGGGTTGTTGTGGTTGTCTTAGCCCATGTTTCAACACAAACCACTTCCACGCTGATGTTAGCATGGGTTAAGGTAACAGTGTTGGTCTAAAACTGTGCTCTTGCCTGCCTCTGAGCAAGGTTTAAGCAGTTTTAGAATGTGGACTGTAGCATGGTTTTTACCATGCTACAATCTGGAAATTTAGTTATTGAAATGTTTCACCAGGAAGGGCACACTGAACGACAAGATGCTCGTCTCACAGTGCATCCCGGGGAAAGGGGAATGGGAACGCACAGTGAAATTCATCAACATGACGCAGTAGAAGGTACATTATTGTATTGCAGCATAAAGCAATTAAACATTAGCAACTATAGACATGAGGGCACAGAGCATACTAGCATGACATCAAGCAAGACATCACAGAGAAAGAACATACATAGAACTAAACATAGAAATAAACCTTTTAAACCATTTAACAATGGTTTTAAAAAGCCCTAAGGCAGAATATTCAAGCTTTATTGTGAGTGTTAGATAGGTTATCAATTTGCTAATCCAATGTGCACCTCTAAAGCAGGATAGTACTGCAAAGCACTATATCATTGCTTGGTGACCAAGTCACTGGCCCATTTGTAAGTGGCCCTAATCCATCCTTGTACACCTATGTAAAGCAACTGACAACACCTTGCACATAGGTACATCTGGGGGGTTTGGGGTGGTGTAGCTACCCATTAGTGAAACACTAGTTACTGGTTCCCCAAACCAGGTGTTATGGGCTGAGCGTTCCTACACTCCCAACACCTGGCCATGTCATGCTACCACTAGCCCTGGTTCCCCCCACTGGTATATGGCACAACTGTCCAGGTGTCCAGTGCCTCAGCCCCCAAATTGCATGCCTGTGTAATAAGACATCTGTCCCATGTGTCCTGCAGACCCCCACCCCCACCCCTGATCAACTGGGCCCCAGTCAGACACTTGATAAGATCAGTAATTCCTCTGTACCATTTGCCTGTTATCCAGACCAGGGTTCCCCACGTGCCCCAATTAGTAGTCTGGCAAGAGCTGTAATTCTTCCATACCACATCCTTGATGTTGAGTGGTTCCTCCACCCAATAAATATGATATCTACCTCCCCCCTGACCAGCCCACCAAGTACCACTACAACTGCCCTCACTTGACCCCAACCTATGGTATACAGTGACCAGCACAGACCCTCCACTCACATCTATAGCAGCCACCAACTGAATGACAGTTCACAATCAGATGCCTACTGTAGTAAAAGCTGTTTCTATAGTAGGTGTGTGATCATGAACATAGAAACACTGTATTTGTCATCAGAAAAGGATCACTTGGCCTACCTAGTCTGCCTAGATGTTTGCTGCTTCATCTTCCTCCTCACATGCTGTCTGATCTCCATCGACCCTCCCACCTCCCAGCCTCTTCTCTAATATACTGCTATGTCTACACCACACATGCTTGAATCCCCCTACTGTTTTAGCCTCCGCTCCACCACTTCAGCTGGCAATCTGTTCCAGGCATCTACCAATATTTTCTTACATCTCTCTTGACACCCCCAAAGCTTCATTGCATTCTTCCTGGTCCTGGTGCTCTTTTACATTTGAAAGAGACTCCCCTGGACCCTGTTCACTCCTGTGAGATACTTGTAGGCCTGTGTCATGTCACTTTCCTCTTTCCTTTCTTCTAGGGTGTACATGCTGAGATCCCTCTGTCTCTCCTCTTAGGGTTTCTCATGTAAACCCTGCACCATTTTAGTTTCCCTCCTGTGGACATCCTCCACCCTGTCTGTTCTTTTTGAGGTTTGTTCTCCAAAACTACCTTGTACTCCAGGTGGGGTCTGGCAACACCACCCCCATCCTCCTGATGTAGATACCCTCCCTACACACCTCAGCATCCCACTACCCCTCCCCACTGTTTTGTCACAGTGCCACCTTGAGGTCCTGAGACATAATAACCCCAAGATCCCTTTCCTGTTTATTGGCTGTCAGTAACAGCTCCCCCCACCATCCTATACTCAGCTCTTGGGTTCCTGTGCCCTAGGTGCATGATGTTGCACTTTTTGGCATTGAACCCAACTGCCAAGCTTTTTACTACTCCTCAAAATCCACAAGATCCCTGATCATTCTCTCCCCCACTCCTGGGTGTCCACCCTATTGCAAATTTTTATACCATCTGCAAAAAGACATACCTTCCCTTCAGTTCTTCTGCAGCGTCCCCTACGTTTAAAAGGATTGGTCCCAGTACTGAGCCCTGTGGTACCCCACTGGTCACTCTCCAATCATTAGAGTGAGTGCCGTTAACCACCACACTCTGTCTCTTATCCATTACCTAGCTACTGTACTAACTGGAAGGCTACAGCCCGTAGTTCAAGGTGGCGGTGCAATAGGACACACCCCCATTCAGCCCATTTAAGAGCTGCTCTCCTCACTCCACACACAAGCATTTTTTCCTTGTCCCTCCATCCATCCCTTCTCCTCCAGTGGCACACCTTTCTTTCCCATGGGCTTCCTCCTAAGGTACCTTTAGCCAAGGGAATCACTTCCATGGTACCGCAAGGAGTTCCTTCACTTCGTACCCGCACAGGGTGGTATATCTCACGGAGAGAGAGAGAGAGAGAGAGAGAGAGAGGTGAACAGCAAAAGATTATCTATGTTATTTAAGCACAAAACCAGTTACACAGGCACATTGAACTCAATTAACCATTTTGGATCCCACCCCTAGGCCGTTCAGTTTCTTTATCAGACTTCTGTGTGGCACAGTGTTGAAGGCCTAGCTAAACTCCAGATCAATCATGTCCAGTGCTCTCCCTTTACCTATTTCCCAGGTCATCCAGTCAAAGAAATGTACCAGATTCATTTGGCATGACCTCCCTCCTGTGAATCTATGCTGCCTGTGGTCTTACAGTCCACTGGTTTCGAGATACTCTAACAGTCTCTCTTTTAGTATGGATTCCATTAATTTCCCCATGACTCAAGTAAGACAGACCAGACTATACTGTACTTGCTAACCTCCTCCCTGCTGACGCTCTTACAGAATGGGACAATGTCTGCTCTCCTCTAGTCCTCTGAAACCACTCCTGTTTCCAGTGAGTTGTTGAATAAGGCCATCAATAATGCAGCAAGCACCTCCCTGCCTAGTTCCCTTAATACCCTTGGGTGTATCCATCCAGTCCTATGGCCTTCTCCATCCTAAAATTTGAAGTCTCTTCAATAATACTCTTTCCTTTGAAAATGGACTTGTGTCCACTTCTCCTTCCAGTGTTCATGCTGCTCCTTTGTGGTCTGTCCCTGTCTCTCTCCACTGTGAAAACAGTAGAAGTACCTGTTCAGCATGTCTGCTTTTTTCTGATCCTCCTCTGTGCAGTCTCCCTTTGTCATCCTCCTTATCCTCAGAATCCCTCCCCTTGCCTTTCTCTCCTTGCTTATGTACCTGAAGAAAGTCTGGTTTTCTTTTGATACCCTTTGGCTATGCTTTCTTCTGTCTGAGCATTTGATCCTTCATTACCTTACCTGCTTCCTCTGTTTTACCTGGTGCACCTCTCTATCCTCATTCTTCTGTGTTTCTTCGTACCTCCTGAACGCCACCCTTTTACAAGCTTCCGAAGAAGGCTATTGTGATGTATCTTTCCATGTTAGTGAAGTCTGCCTTCTTGAAATCCAAAACATTTGCCCTTGTGTGACTGGACTGGGTTCCTGTTCCCATGCTAAACCACACTATGTGGTGGTCACTGGATCACAGTTACCCCTCCACACAGACATCTGCATTCTGTCCCCATTGGTCAGTATCAGGTCAAGAATGGCCTTTTCTCTGATTCAAGCACAAGCTGCCTGAGACCTGCCTCTGTAGGGAATCCAGGATGCTTCTGCTTATGGCTGAAGCAGCTGCCTGGGTGGACCAGTCCACATCTGGCATACAGAAATCCCCCAGCAGCAGGACTTCATCTATTGTTGCCATCTTGTGTATTCCATCCACAAGCTCCCTGTCTACTTTTTCGCCTGTGCCAAAGGCCTGTAGATCACCCCTGTGCATATTGCCGAGCCTTTGCCATGTTCAAGGGTGACCCACAGTGCCTCAGCCTCCACCTGTCTACCCTGCATCTCTGTCACCTTTATACCCTCTCTGACGTACAGGGCCACACTCCCTCATTTCTTTACCCCCCATCCATCCTGAATGGAGCATAACCCAGTACATCAGTGTCCCATGATTAACAATGTACCATGTCTCTGTTATTGCTACTATGTCTAGGTCTGCCTCCACTATCAATGCCCCCAAGTCTGGAATTCTATTTCCCAGGCTGCGGGCATTTGTTACCTGCCTTCTGTGTTTTGTGTCCTATCCCTCTTCTTCCTGTGCTGCTGCTCCCCTGCTTTTTTCCGCTTCCCCTCCTCTGCTTCATCCCCCTCCCCAGTTGTCTTTCTTGTGTGACCTAGAATTCACTGCTTCCCACTCCCCTTCTCCTTCAGAAGCCCATCTTCTTGAAATTGGAACAAGTTGCTGCTTTGAAACAACTGAGAGCTGTGTGGGAGATACTATATTGGACTGGAATCTGAAGCAAATCTCACTCTTGCTCAAATCCGAGGGAGGTGCACCTTACTTTAATTCTTACACTTGGTATTGCTTTGTGTTTAATTAACTAGTTTTTAATCAAGAAAGGGGTTTGCAAAACTGCTTATCTTGTGAGTAACTTCAGAAGGATTGAATTACTGCATATTTAGTTTTCCCTTGTGGGTAGCTGGACGGTCTATATTCTGTGACGGTTTGCATCAAACTGTTTTAAATAATTTACTGGTGGCTGAGGAGTTGTCATAGCAAAGCCTGCAGTTTGTGTATTTGAACCCAGCCAGAGCCTCAGGTGGGGGAGACTGTGTTCCCCTGATTGCTTTTGGAGCACACAACACCAGGTTTTATTGGGTATGGGGAGGTTTACATGTGTTGAGCTGAACTGCTTGATTTTTCTCTGATTGTTTTTTTTTTTTTTTTTTGCTGGGTATTTTCTATGTTAACTTGTTGTGCAGGTTGGCTTGCTGAAAGGAAGGTCAACACTCATCATAGTGGTGGGTCAGAGCTTGTAGCTGTTTGTTCCCGGAGGGCACGGCTTAGGTCTAACCCCCTCTGCTCCTCACCCCCCCCCGGTGTCATTTCCTTTATACCAGGGGTTCTGACATCATTTCCTCACGGTGCAAGGGGCATACAACTGTCATATCCTTACCAGCACAGCACACTGCATTGACAGTAAAAGCACACACACTATTAAAAAAAAGAAAAGAAAAACATTTTTACACAGGATAAACTGGAAAGAAGACAGATGTGGGGAGTAGTGCGATGCACTGGCTGTGGGGCAGCAGTCTTCCAGGAGACTTTCTGGAAGCTGAGATGCTGCCCTATTTGCAGACAACTCTCTGCTCTAAGGCAGGAGGTTGCCCGTCTCCAGACCAGACTGGACAGGAGTATGGAAACATGCCTCACCCGGGGAACACCAGGGCTACCACCTCTGCTTCAGAGGTTGCCAAGAAAGAGCAGCAGTTGGACCACAGTGGGCTCAGTGAGGGTGGAGATGGTGGAACAGAGGCACATCCCTTCAGATGTACCACTCCACAATCCATATGCCATTTTGGTGGAGCTTAGTGCCCCTATGGAGGCACCCACAGTGGAGACTGAGGAGGTTGCTGGCAACCGTCACATGGGAGACCCACAAGAAGGTGGCACAGAACACCACAGGGAAAGGAAACAGCTCCTGGTGGGGGACTCAATTATTAGGGGAATAGAACTGAGGGGGCAGGGGAAAGTGAAGTAAGGTGCCTGCCTGGTGCCATGGCTTAGAGGGAACAGGAAGCAAATTCTCAGGCTCACGAGAGCAGCTACACGGGAGATGGAGCTGGATGCCATTGTCTGCCTAGGGAAAAATGACTTGGCTGGGCATGAGATTAGAGCAGTGCAGGAGGAGTTTATGGAGTTGGGGATGGGCCTTAGACAAGTACCTCATACAGTATCCTCTCGGAGGTGCTGCCTGTCTATGGCATGGGTGAGGTGAGGGTACTCCGCACCATGCGATTCAATGAATGGTTGCAAAACTGGTGCGGAGCACAGGGTTTGGGCTTCATTGGGGACTGGGGTTCCACCTGGAGGGATACCCACTTATACTGGCACGATGGTCTGCATCTGTCCAGGAAGGGAAGCAGACTCTGGGGTGATTGATTTAAATGCTTTACTGACAAGCTTTTAAACTAGCCAAGGGGAGGGCACTGATAAGAAGCAGAGAATTCCCAGCCTCCCCCTACAAAACAGGGTATTTAGTAAGGTAAAGACCAAAGTAGAAAGGTCAGTAGGGAGCAGGACGGGGTAAATTGAGAAGGCAAAGTCAGCAATGGCAGGGATGGGGCTACAAGAGATAAAGCCATCAAAACATGGAGAGTAATTAGCACCAATGCCCATAGTCTGAGTAACAAGCTTCCTGAACTAATGGCCTTGATGGAAGTGGAACATCTGGATATTGTGGCAGTCACAGAAACATGGTACACACAGAACCATGACTGGGATGCAAACATACCAGGGTACACTATCTACAGGAGGGACAGGGATGGTAAAAGAGGAGGAGGAGTAGTAGCTCTCTACATAAGGGAAGGAAACAAAGCAACAGAACAAAAGGGTAAACTGGGAGGAGAGGAAGCACTGTGGGTCAACTTGGAGACAGGCAATGGCACCACAGTCCTCATGGGT
Source organism: Neoceratodus forsteri (assembly GCA_016271365.2). Classification (NCBI taxonomy): domain Eukaryota; kingdom Metazoa; phylum Chordata; order Ceratodontiformes; family Ceratodontidae; genus Neoceratodus; species Neoceratodus forsteri. The sequence goes on from CM057449.1 coordinate 1,335,915,148, forward strand.
TGTATACAGACCCCCATCTCAGGGGGAGGAAATGGACAAGGAAATGACAGAAGGTATCCTTAGAATGGCAGAGAAAGGGGAGATATTGTTGATGGGGGACCTGAATATGCCAGATGTTAACTGGAGTGCATTTGCTGCAGCCACATCCAAGAGCGGGGTAATTCTAGATGCCCTGCAGGGGGCATGCCTTAGACAGCTAGTATTGGAACCCACTCGGGAGGGAGCAATCTTAGACCTGATACTCTCAAATGGAGATGGAGAGAGGATCACAGATTTAGAAGTGGGTAGCCATCTGGGAACTAATGACCACCAAACAGTATGGTTCACGATAAACACAGCAGTAGAGTCAAGCCATACAAAGGCAAAGGTCTGGGACTTCAGGAGGCCTGACTTTGCCAAAATGGGTGAGTGTCTAAGGAATGCACTAGCAAACGGGCAGGAAAGAGGGGTGGAAGAACAATGGTGAATAATCAGAACTGCTATCATAGAGACAGTAAGCCTTTGTGTGAGGCAAATAAACAAAATGATTTAAAAAACCACTGTGGTTCTCATAAGAGGTGGCAGGGAAGGTTAGGTGGAAAAAAATAGCATTCAGGAAGTACAAGGAATCACAGAAGGAGCAGGACAGAGAACTGTATCAGATAAAGCAGAAGGAAGCAGGGAAGGCGGTCAGAACAGTGAAGGCCCAAACCAAGGAAAATATAGCCAACTCAGTTAAGAAGGGAGATAAAACATTTTATAGGTACATCAGGGAGCAAAGGAAGACCAAGGAAGGGATAGTGAGGCTTAATAAAGGGGGGGGTGGGCTGAAGGTGATTGTGAACAGGCAGAGATACTAAACAAATATTTTTGCTTAGTATTGACAAAGGAAGGGGGGGGGTACCTAAACCAAACAATAGAAACACTCTGGATTGGGGGCGATACCAGTCCATTCAAAGAAGAAAGAGTTCTGAAAGAACTCTTAAAACTGAAGGTGGACAAAGCAATGGGGCCTGATGGGATTCTTCCCAGAATTCTAAAAGAACTAAGGGTACAACTAGTGACACCACTGACTGCCCTCTTTAACAAATCACGTGAGGATGGGGTGGTACCTGAGGACTAGAGGAGGGCAGATGTTATTCCACTTCACAAACGTGGGAGCAGGGCAGAGGCAGGAAACTACAGACCTGTTAGTTTGATCTCAGTGATAGAGAAAATGATGGAATCACTTCTGAAAGAAAGAATTATTGAGTACCTAGAGGCCAGCAGGGCACAGAACCCAAGGCAGCATGCATTCACAGCAGGAAGATCATATCAGACGAATCTAATAGATTTCTTTGGGTGACCAAAGTAGCAGACCAGGAAGGGGCTGTGGACATGGCCTGCCTAGACTTTAGCAAGGCATTTGACACAGTCCCACACAAAAGATTAATATACAAGTTGGCCAGCCTTAGAGTGGGTCCCAAGATGGTAGCTTGGGTAAACAATTGGCTGGACAACAGGACACAGAGTGTAATAGTAAACGGATTCCACTCTGAAGAAAGGGGGGTTACTAGCGGGGTACTGCAGGGACCAGTCCTCTTCAATGTCTTTATTAGTGACATTGCAGAGGGAATGGAAGGAAAAGTATGTTTCTTTGCAGATGACACAAAGATCTGTAACAGGGTTGATACACAAGGTGGGGTGGAAAGAATGAAAAGGGACTTGGCAAGGTTGGAGGAATGGTCAAATGTATGGCAGCTTATATTCAATGCAAAGAAGTGCAAAGTAATGCACCTGGGAAACAAAAACCCAGGGGAAGAGTACACAATGGGGTGGGGGGGGGTGAGATACTAACAACAAAAATGGAAAGGGACCTGGGGGTAGTTATAGCAGATGACCTAAATGTAGGCAAGCAATGTGAGAAGGCAGTAAGGAGGGCTGGGGGGCTACTGGGATGCTCAGGGAGAGGCATCACCAGTAGAAAACAGGAAGTTGTTATCCCTCTGTACAGACAGCTGGTGAGACCCCATCTGGAGTACTGCATGTAGTTCTGGAGACCTCATCTCTGCAAGGACATAGGCAGGATGGAGGCTGTCCAGAGGAGGGCAACTAAAATGGTACAGAGTCTGCACCAGAAGACATACGAAGAGAGACTAAAGGAGCTTAATATGTATACCCTCGAGGAAAAGAGGGAGAGGGGGGACATGATAGAAACTTTCAGTTACCTCAAGGGAATCAACAAAGTCCAAGAGGGTAGCATCTTTCAGAAAAAGAGGTGTACAAGAACAAGGGGGCACAATTTGAAGATGGGGGGACGGCTCAGAGGTAATGTGAGGAAGTATTTTTTCACGGAGAGGGTTGTGGAAGCATGGAATGGCCTTCCTGAGCAGGTTATTGGGTTAAAAACAGTGGGGGAATTCAAGAATGCATGGGACAGACATAGGGCAATTCTAGTGGGAGGTAGGAGGAAGTAGGTTATTGGTTAACTAGGATCTGCAGCTTATCCATTAGGTAAGGAAATAGGCAGACTGGGTGGGCCAAACGATCCTTATCTGCTGTCAAATTCTGTGTTTCTATGTTTCTGTGCTCTCAATGTCCCAGTCTTCAATTCGTTTTCCTGCATGTGCCCCGGGACGGGGGTTGATACTAAGCCACCTGACTTTCCTGACTCCCTCCTCCAACCTGTTTAAATGCATGTCACTGAAGCATTCAAACTTCTTACTTAGGTCCCCTTCCATGATGGATCAGGCCATTATACAGGATTGCATCCGTCCAGGTGGAGCTTCAGTCCCCCATGAAGCCAAAACCCTCCCTGCCATACCATTCCTTCAATGAAAAGTTGAATTTCTGGATGTGGAGTGCCCTAGCCTCTCCTCTGTCATAGACAGGTAGCACCTCCGAGAAGGAGACAGAGTGTTCTACTTGCTTCAGGCTCCCTTCAACTTCCTGAAATCCATTTGGATTCTAGCTACTTCCACCCTGTCTCCTGCCAGGTCATTCATCCCCAGGTGGACAATAACATCCAGTTCCTCCCTCCTTGCCATTACCCTTGCAATCCTATTGATCCACTTCTCACCTCACCATGCAGTGCTTTCTGAAATGCACTTTACCTCCCTGTCCTTCCTACTAGGTTCCCCTAACTTCAATCCTCAGATAACTGAGTCCCCCACAAGGAGAAGCGTCCTCCTCCTCCTCTGGGGTTCTTTTTCCCCCTTCCCTAGTGCTGCATCCTGGAGGATCCACCCATCCTCCTTGGTCTCAGCTGTGGGTACCATTGTGGGGCTATCCCACTCCTGTAAAACAACGTAGGAGTTGCTTAACCAGACCGGTTGGGGATGTGCTTCAGACACCTTCATGGCCACTTCCCTACACTACCATAATGGTCCTTTTTATGTTGTCTTGCACACAAGCACAAGCAATATCTTGCGGTAGTAACACATTGAGAGGTGTGTCAGTGTTGTCGAATGTAGGACCCACTTTAGTAGGTGCGTCCCTCATCCCCCCAATTATTGAGTATACTAGCGCTGGCACAGAAATTATGGAAAATGCCACCAAGTTGAAAGAAATCTGCCGCTGCAATCAGAGGCAAGATCGTCATGCAGCAGCAGATGACACCTCACAACGTGCCTTTCATGGTGAAACTTTTCAATAAACATGGCGGCTCCTGCCATCTGCTACACACAGTTCCAATACCAACATCTGGGGGTGCGTGTTGGCATGTTCTCCCACCCCACACACTTTCTTTGCCGACGGGGCCCAGTCCCTATCGACATCATCATCCCCCACACACACACACACACACACACACTTTCTTTGCCGACGGGCCCAATCCCCATCGGCATCAGCCCCCCCAAAACTCATGGAGCACACTGGGAGCCTACCCCAGTGTGCCCAGTATCCCCGCTGAAACTCATGGGGCACACTGGGAGCCTACCCCCATGTGCCCAGTATCCCCGCTGAAACTCATGGGGCACACTGAGAGCCCACCCTAGTGTGCCCAGTATCCCCCCTGAAACTCATGGGATGAACACTGGGTTCCCACCCCAATGTGCCAACATTCCCCCACCAAAACAAAGCATGGAACACACTGGGAGCCCACACCAGGGTGCCCAGCATATTTTTTAGTTCACCTGTAAAGAAAGAAAACCATCCTTCGATGTCTGTTTTTTGTTTTTCCCTGTAAAAAAGAAAACGGTACTTTATAGTCCTGGCACCCCTCCCCAACCCGCACCACCCTCTGCATCCCACCTCCCTGCACCCCTTATCCCATACGACTCTCCAGACGTCCGGCACTGCGATCGTCTGTGGAGCGGGATGCGTCTGGGCTCATCAAAGCTGAACTGCAAAATGAAGACATGCCGGTAAGCTATATAATGGCATCAGTTGGGAGGTTTCAACTTAGGTGGATATCTGAGCCATTTTTTTGAATTTTGGCTCCAAATTTTCAACATGGGGCTCTTGGGACCACACCTCATGAACACATACTCTGTCATCTCATTATTCAGTCCCAAAAGGTGATTTTGCGGTCATTGTGCAGAATCATCTTTCAGGACTGATTAACAAAACGACAGTGCCACTGTTCATGAGGTGGGGTCTCAAAAAGCCTGTGTTGCAAAGTTAGTGAAAAAAATTCCAAAAAATGACTGCATTATGAGCATGTGTTGTGCAGTTTCCACTCACGCTCGTAATTTTCACTCCACATTTTCAACATTGCCATTTTAACACTCCTTATGAACAGTACAGCTGTCATTTTTCACATCCTGCTCAAAATGTGTTTCGCACATTTTGCGTACAATGGTGTGGTCGCTGTGGGAAATCAACTTTCTGGACAGATTAACAAAATCACAGTGCCACTGTTCATGAGCTGGAGGTCCCAAATGCCTATGTTGAAAATTTGTATCATAATTGCGTGGTGTGTTGCACAGTTTCTACGCACGCTCGTGACTTCACCAATTTTTAATTTTTTCACTCCCAGATTTTGAACAGTGCCATTGTTTTACACCTCCTCATGAACAGTACAGCTGTTATTTTTCACACTCTGCCCTAAATGTGTTTTCGCACCTGTGGCACCAAATGGCACAGTCGCTGTGCAAAATCACCTTTCGGCTAACAAACTGGTAGTGCCACTGTTCATGAGGTGGGATCGCAAAAAGCCAATGTTGAAAACTTGAAGTGAAAATACCAACAAACGTCTGGGGCATTAGGGTTTCAAACGAACACCCCACCCGTAGAGACTGACGGGCTCAGGGGTGTGACTTGGTATTGTTATTGCAATGCTCATGCCATTCCACCCCACCCTGCAGCCAGTAACAGGTATTGGGTGTGCCTTGGAGTCTTTGGCTCAAAGTTCACCCCATTCTCCATACTGCATCCATCTCAGTGTATTTCCTTATGAATGGGGTGAGCGTAAGGCCTGAAGACCCAGGCACACTGACCACTTGTCGGTGTCTGCAGGGTAGGGTGAGGTGAAATGATATGAGCATTATGGCCGACGACCCAAAGGCACAACCCAATGCCTGTCAGTCTCTGCAGGGTGGGTTGGGGTTGGCAACAGTTCAATACTTCACTGCCATCCCTATTATGCATCTCTCTAACTGACGCACTACCAAAGCCAATGCCAGCAAGACAACATTCAGCATTGACAAATGCTTGTTACCTCCTGCTTTGCTCACTTTCTTCATGCAGATGCTGGTTGCCCTCCCTATGCTTTTACTTAATTTTTCCCACTGTTCCTCTACCCCTCTCTGACAATCTTCTCCTGCTAGGCTGCTTCTGAAGCAGTCTCCCATTTCTTTAAAATCCAGCCTACTAGAGTCCAGTGCGCTTGTCCTTTTTGTGGCTTGCCTCTGCACCCATCTTTTTTTTTTTTTTTTTTTACTTTATTTCTTTATCCTCCTTCCTGCTCTCGGAGCCCTCTCCTTCCTTCCTCTCAATCTCCGATTCCATCTCGGGGGGATCTACCCCTAGAGTGCCTCCTCCTCCTCCTCCTCCTGCACAGTGGGGTCTGTCCCTCTTCTAGTGGTCCTGGATGGTACCGAGAGGCTATCATCTAGGGCTTACTGAGAGGTATTTTCCCTTTTCTCCCCTGGTTTCCCCTACCCTCTGGGATGCGAGCAGCTAGGGCGTCGTCCGAGTGGCGTGCTGGCCTGCGCCAGAGCACTCCATGCATCGGCTGACATCCCCCTTCCCGACTGCGTTGAAGCGGAGCCGCCCATCCCTCTATTGTCAGTGCTTCCACCGGCTACGAGGGTGATGTAGAACGTGGAAGCGTTCTAGGTTCCCACCCCTGAGGGAGGAGAGCATCCGTTGGGACGCTCGATCCTCCTTCCCCCCTGCCGACCCCTGGCCACCCGAGTCCGTTCACGAACCCTGGTCGCCGGCGCAGCGCGAGGTGTGGCGTCCAGCGCCTCAGCCCTCAGCGCCACCAGGCCGGCTGTCTCTGCACCCATCTTAATGTTGAACCACACTGTACAGTGATCACTGGTTCCCATTGGATAGCTCACTGTGACATGACTAGGCACTATCACAGCCTCTAGTAGGACAGGGATTCAGAGGAGCGAAGGGAGACAGCATGTCTCAGATAGGATAGCACCTTTACCCCATGAGTCATTTTCAACTCTCAGCATGCTAAGTCCATAGGGCAGGAAAGGTACTAATGGGACATTTGCCGGCCCATGTGAGCTAACTAACTTCTACGCACAATGCCTCTGTGCATGACTGCATGGAGGAATTGTACAGAGCAGTGCCAATCCCCACCTCCTGATCGCCATTCAGATGTCCCTGAATTATAATAAAATTATCCCTGGCATCTAGTAGTTCCCCACAGTCACATTCAGATGACCGCAATTAGTAAAATGATCCCTGGCATGTAGTATTTCCCCACCCGCAATCACCATTCAGATGCTCCTGATTAATATATTAAGAAGATCCCTGGCATCTTGTTCACCCTGATTGCAAGTCTGAGCCATCTCTCAATTCCACCCACTAAGGTCCTTCCACCCCTCTCCCCATGGTGACCCATAAATTACCTCAGCTGCCAGTCTCTCCCACTGCAACAGTGACAGGCCCAGCCCCTCTGCTTGCCACCTCGGCTGGCCACTTTCTGAGTGACAGGGAGTGAGCACTCACCTACTGTACTATAAAAACAGATGTTCTACAGTAGGTGCGCACTCACTTCCTTTCACTCAGACAGTGGCCAGCCAAGGTAATGAGCTGAGAGGCTGTACTCTTCACAGTCACAGGGAGGTGGCTGCAATCTTGGGTAAATGGGAGGCCAATGGGGAGGAGGTGGAGGGACCTGGTTGGATGGCTTTGGGAGGGGACGCAGATTTGCAACTGGGGGTGGGGCTACTAGATGTCAGGGATCATGGAAAAATAGAAACACAGAAACATAGACAATGTTGGCAGAAAAAAAAAATGGCACATCCAGTCTGCCCCTAGTTATCTATTAAACCTCAGGACTTACTGTCCATACAGGATACTAGCCTTCACTATCCACTCTCCTGTTCCCCTCCCTACTAGTATCAGCCTGAGTAACCATTATACCCTTCACTTTGTCACAGCCATGCTTGAAACCATTTATGGTTTTGGTGCCTGCCATCTCAGTTGGCAGACTATTCCACATTTCCACCACCATTTCTGGAAAATAAAACTTTCCAGTATCCCTCTTGAACCTCCCTCCCATCAGTTTCTATGTGTGCCCTGTGTCCTTGAACTGTTACACATGCTAAGTAGTTCTTCTCTGTTCACCTTGTTTATTCCTTACAGGAGCTTAAAGGTCTCTATCATATCACTCCTCTCTTGTCTGGTCTCCAGTGAAGACATGTTCAGTGCCTTGAGCAGATCCTCATAAGATCTGTCCTGTCAACTGTGAATCATCCTGATCACCCTTTGTTACACAGTCATCAGCCTGTCCTTATCTTTCCTGAGGTGAGGTCTTCAGAACTCTGCACAGTACACCAGGCGCATCCTCACCAATGATCTATAAAGAGGCAGTAAACCTATTTTCTTCTACTATCAGAACCCCTTTGGGTACATCCTAGCATTCTAGTTACGTTACTAGAGGCCTCATTGTACTAGCTTGATTGTTTAAGGGAGTCACTAATGACTTATAGGTCCCTTTCCTCAGCTGCAGTGCTCAACTCTACCCCTCCTATCCAGTACTCTGTCCTGGGGTTCTTGTTCCCTAAATGAATCACCTTGCACTTTTTGGCATTGAATTTTAACTGCCAAACCTTAGGCCACCTCTCTACTCTTTGCATGTCACTCTGCAGTCTCCTACTTCCCCCATCACTATCTACCCTCCCATGAGCTTGGTGTCATCTTCAAAGAGACACAGCCCCAGATTCATTCACAAACATTGTTGATGAGCATATTGAAGGGGACAAGACTCAGGGTGGATCCCTGTGGCATTCTACTCATGGCTTCCCTCTCTTCTGATTTGACACTATGATCATGACCCTCTGCTGCCTCTCTTTCAACTAAAGCCCCCTCACCCCCACCAAAACACTGCTTATATTGTCCTTCAAATCCCTGGACCTCACTCCCTTGCACTGTGACCTAAGCCGCTATTATTGGTCCCCTATCTCATTGGCCTCCTCCATTGACTCCATGGCAATGTATTTCAAAACAAAATTCTTCAGAATATGGGACTGCCATGCCCCTGCCAGCGCAGGACACAGGAAAAGGTACCCCACCTGACCTAGGTCATGACCGAACATGTAGCTTGCTTGCAAGTACATGATTTTGCCTGGACAGAAAATAAACGTAACCCATCCCCCATGGCCTCCAGAGGTATCATCACCTCTGCAACACCTGTACCAAGGCAATAAGGCTTGCCAAAGGCGAGTATTTTACATTCACCTTCAGCACCAACATTGGTCACCTGTCTAAATTTTGGAAGGTTGCCACAATCTCTTCTCCCCTCCCACTCAATCCCCTTTGCCTGTTCTCAAAGTGGGTGACACCCCTATCTCTAACCCCTCCTTCACCACAGAGGTTTAACTCCTTTTTTATCACCTGAACCTCCTCTCTCCTTTTCTCTCCTCCCTCACCTCCCTCTTACCCCTGCCAGCCTGCATGACAGTCATCTCCTTCCTTCCCTCTATTTTTCTTCTCTCCAGTAACTCTATCCTCCATCACTGACACCCTTCCCGCCCTTAACCCTTCCAGGAGCCCAGATGGCCTGGATAGCAAGCTCCTCCATTTCTCTGCTTCTGCAATCTCCTCCCCATTGGCTGACCTCCCTAACCTCTCTTTCTGCTGTTCCTCCATCCCTGCTGACTGGAAGACTGCCACTGTTACTCCTTTTCCAAAAGGTGGTGACCAATCTGCTACTAACAGCTACTGACCCATTACTCTCTTCCCTCCAAAATACATTTTGGGAGGCAGTATAGTGCAGTGGTTTAAGGCTCTGAGCTGCAAATCTGGTGACATCCAGCAGATCAGATCTGGGGTTTGAATCCCACAGCTTCCACTTGCATACTGTGTGACCCTGAGCAAGTCACTTAACTTCCCTGTGCTCCCAGGTCACACCTGTAAAGAAACTTTCAGCTTAGTGTGCTACTCTAGGTTAAACAACTAAAAAAAAAAAAAAAAAAAATACAGGAACAAATTGTCTGGGCACAACTCTCTCCCTTTCTGGACTCCTCTTCCTTCTTTACCCACTACAAGTCTGGCTTCGCTTCTGCAAGAACCGCTCCACCACCATCTCCCTGCTCAGACTCACCAAATCCATCCACAGTGGTATGGATCACATATCATTCTCAGTAAATACCAATAAGACCGGACTTATTTTGAGTTGGAATCGATGTATCTCTAGCAGAAAAAGACATTCTAGAACATGGTTCTTGTGTTTATAATATTTTTTTATGTTTACTCTTTTCAGGTATACCAATGCAGGAATAAAAACACAAGGGAGGGTATCTGAAGCACTGTTTTTGTTATGGTGTTTTATATACCATATATGAGCACTTAAAAAAAAGTGCTAAAAATGTGCTGGTGATTAAATGTATTAGCAGTGTGATTTTAATAGTGTGATGTAGCACAAATTACTTTAAAATGTGGTTTATTAAACATAGAAACATAGAATTTGACAGCAGATAAGGACCTCTTGGCCCACCCAGTCTGCCCATTTCCCTACCTACTGGATAAGCTGCAGATCCTAGTTAACCAGCAGCCTACTTCTTCCTACCCCAACCCCCCAGAACTGCCTTATGACTATCCCATGCATGCTTGAATTCCACCACTGATTTTGACTCCACAACCTCCTCCGGAAGGCCGCTCCATGCATCCACAACCTCTCTGTGAAAAATACTTCCTCAAATTACCTCTGGAGCCGCCCTCTATCTTCTCAAATTGTGCCCTCTTGTTCTTGCACACTCTTTTTGAAACATGCTATCCTCTTGGACTTTGTTGATTCCCTTGAGGTACTTGAAAGTTTCTATCATGTCCCCCTCTCCTCCTTTCCCCGAGGCTACATATTAAGCTCCTAAGTCTCTCTTCATATGTCTTCCAGTGCAGACCCTGCACCATTTTAGTTGCACTCTCTGGACAGCTTCCATCCTGTCTATGTCTTTGCGGAGATTGGGTCTCCAGAACTGCACACAGTACTCCAGATGGGGTCTCACCAGCTGTCTGTACAGAGGGATAATAACTTCCTGTTTTCTACTGGTGATGCCTCTCCCTGAGCATCCCAGTATCCCCCCAGCCCTCCTTGCTGCCCTCTCACATTGCTTGCCCATCTTTAGGTCATCTGATATGACTACCCCCAGGTCCCTCTCCATTTTTATTGTTGTTAGTATCTCACCCCCCATTGTGTACTCTTCCCCTGGGTTTTTGTTTCCCAGGTGCATTACCTTGCACTTCTTAGCATTGAATCTAAGCTGCCTACATTTGACCATTCCTCTAACCTTGCAAGTCCCTTCTCATCCTTTCCACCCCACCTTGTGCATCAACTCTGTTGCAGATCTTAGTGTCATCTGCAAAGAGACATACTTTTCCTTCCAGTCCTTCTGCAATGTCAGCTTATAAAGACATTGAAGAGGACCGTCCTAATACTGAACCCTCCAGTACTCCACTAGTAACCCTCCTTTCTTCTGAGTGGACTCCATTTACTATTACTTTCTGTGTCCTATTCTCCAGCCATCTTTACCCAGGCTGTTATCTTGGGACCCACCCCAGGCTGGCTAACTTGTATATTAATCTTTTGTGTGGACTGTGTCAAATGCCTTGTTAAAGTCTAGGTAGGCCATGTCCACAGCCCCTCCTGATCTACTACTTTGGTCACCCAGTCAAAGAAATCTATCAGATTTGTCTGGCATGACCTTCCCGCTGTGAATCCATGCTGCCTAGGGTCCTGTGCCCTCTGGCCTCTAGATACTCGACAGTTCTTTCCTTTAGAAGTAATTCCATCATTTTCCCTATCACTGAGGTTAAACTAACAGGTCTATAGTTTCCTGCTTCTGCCTTGCTCCCACTTTTGTGAAGGGGAATCACATCTGCCCTCCTCCAGTCCTCGGTACCACCCCATCCTCCCATGATTTGTTAAAAGGGTAGTCAGTGGTGTCACTAGTTCTACCCTTAGTTCTTTTAGAATTCTGGGATGAGATCCCATCAGGTCCCATTGCTTTGTCCACCTTCAGTTTTAAGAGTTCTTTCAGAACCCTTTCTTCTGTAAATGGGACGGTATCAACTTCTGTATCCAGCGTGTTACTACTGTTTTTTTATGTACCCCCTCTTCCTTTGTAAATACTGAGCAAAAATATTTGTTTAGTATCTCTGCCTTTTCACAGTCTCCTCTGCCCACCCTCCCTCCCTTTATTAAGCCTCACTATCCCTCCTTGGTCTTCCTTCGCTCCTGATGTACCTATAAAGGTTTTATCCCTTCTTAACTGAGTTGGCTATCTTTTCCTCGGTTTGGGCCTTTGCTGTTCTGACTGCCTTCCCAGCTTCCTTTTGCTTTAACTGATACAGTTCTCTGTCCTGCTCCTTCTGCAATTCCTTGTACTTCCTGAATGCTTTCTTTTCTCTTGAACCTTCACTGCCACTTCCTTTGAGAACCATAGTGGTTTCTTACATCGTCTTGTTTTGTTTATTTGCTTCACACAAGGCTTGTTACCTCTGTGATGGCAGTTTTTATTATTCCCCATTGTTCTTCCACCCCTCCTTCCTGCCCATTTGCTAGTGCATTCCTTAGGCACTCACCCATTTTAGCAAAGTCAGCCCTCCTAAAGTCCAGTACTTTTGTCTTTGTATGGCTTGACTCTATTGCTGTGTTTATGTAGAACTATACTGTTCGATGGTCGCTAGTTCCCAGATGGCTACCCACTTCTACATCTGTAATCCTCTCTCCATCTCCATTTGAGAGAATCAAGTCTAATATTGCTCCCTCTAGAGTGGGCTCCAGTACTAGTTGTCTAAGGCATGCCCCCTGTAGGGCATCTAGAATAACTGTACTCTTCGAAGTGGCAGCTGCAACTGCACTCCAGTTAACATCTGGCATATTCAGATCACCCATCAGCAATATCTCCCCTTTTTCTGCCATTCTAAGTATACTTTCTATCATTTCCCTGTCCATTTCCTCCCCCTGAGAAGGGGGTCTGTATACAACCCCTGTGCGTATTGTGGTGCCATTGCCTGTCTCCAAATTTACCCACAGTGCTTCTTCTCCTCCCTGTTTACCCTTTTGTTCTGTTGCTTTTATTCCTTCCCTTATGTAAAGAACTACTCCTCCTCCTCTTTTACCCTCCCTGTCCCTCCTGTAGACAGTGTATCCTGGTATGTTTATGTCCCAGTCATGGTTTTGTGTGTACCATGTTTCTGTGACTGCCACGATATCCAGATGTTCCTCCTCCATCAAGGCCACTAATTCAGGAAGCTTGTTACCCAGACTACGGGCATTAGTACTCATTGCTCTCCATTTTTTGATGGCTTTACCTTCTGTTGCAGCATCCCACTGACCGCTCTCTACCTCAGTCTTTTCTCATTTAGTACCCTGTTTTGTAGGGAGAGGCTGGGATTTTCCTGCTGCTTGTCAGTGCCTCCCTTTGACTAGTTTAAAAGCTTGCCAATGAAGCATTTAAACCGATTGCTCAACAGACTTGTTCCTTCCTGGACAGATGCAGACCATCCTGCAGTATAGGCTGGTGTCCCTCCAGGTGGAACCCCAGTCCCCAATGAAGCTAAACCCCTGTGCTCCTACTCATTTTTAAACCATTCATTAAACTGCATGGTGCCAATTGCCCTCGCCTCCCCATGCTTTTGACAGGCAGCATCTCTGAGAAGGATACTGTGTGTGCTACTCGTCTTAGGTCCCTCCCCAACTCTGCAATGTCCTCCTGCACTGCTCTAATCTCATGATGAGCCAAGTCATTTGTCCTTAGGTGGACAATTACGTCCAGCTCGGAATCCCTTGCAGCTGTTCTCGTGATCCTGAGGATGCGCTTCCTGTCCCTCCAAGCCATGGCACCAGGCAGGCACCTTACTTCATTTTTCCCATTATGTAAAGAAGTTTGCACTGTTACCAATGTGTAAGAAATGAAGGAATTTCTTTGTGAGCATTGTTACTGGTTGAAACACTGATTGTTTAGTTAATGGAGTTTGTATAAATACACGTGTGTTACCCCTTACATTTTGAAGATGACTTTATTGGTATTGATAATCTACTCTTGATTATTCCATATTTAGTATCCCTTATAGTTTGAATGCACCAAATTCTAAAACCCCCTAAGAATAATGGAATGTTAAAGCATTCACTTGTTTCCTGAAAGGGGAGAATGTCATAGTTGATGATATCCTCTACTCAATGTTTATCATCATTTCTCTTTTGTTTTAAACCTGCTGCATTCCAGCTCACCAAAATAATGGCATAGCTGGGATTTTATTTTACATTGTAATAGTCAAATATCTGAATTTGTAAGATCTACAATACTGTTTGTGCTTATTGATTCTCCAATAGTACTGTCTTGATCTTTTAACATTCTTTTACATTGTCCTCCACTTACAAAACATTTTTTATTATTAATTCATTGACCTTTTTGACTTCTCCCTGTGATACATTTTGTTAATTATCTTTTCACCCTCAAACTATGTCTTAAAGAGCTAGTGTACTGCCTAAAACTAATATTAGATTTTAAAAGCAGCCAGCCATTACCTTTTATGTCTGGGGTACTTTTTCTTTTCCCTTTGTTTAATTAGAAGATTGTCTACCAGTAGGTGTGATGTGTGGAATAGCTGTTAGCCTGGCAGCTGACATATCTTGCTGTACTGCCCCACACTGCATCATCAGCATTGTGACCTTACTGACTGTGATATCACTGCTACCTAGGAACAGCGAGTGAGTGACTGCCAGGTCATTTACCTATGATGTCAGTCAGTGAGATCATAATGCTGATGATGTTGCGTGGGGTAATAGGGTTAGATATGTCAGTTGCCAGGCTAAAAGCTGTTCCACATATCCAGCACAATATTATCACATAGAAGACTTTCTGATGAGCAAAAGGAAAAAGAAAAGTACTTCAGAAATAAAAAGTTACAACTGAATACTACTAAATTTTGTATTATGTTTCAAACAACATGAAGTCTTGCTGTATTCTGACAGTAGCAGTGAGTCCCAACCTTCGAACTGCCCCGGAGATGAAAGAGTTAACTTTCCATGCCAGGCATGGAACGCTGAGCTCGAGCTCGGTTGAGACTCTGTCTGTTGCTGTTTAAACTCAAACCATCAGATTCTTTACTCCGCCTCACTGAACAGTCGCTCCGGAGATTTCTCCTGCTCGGTTCGATTTGTCGGTTAAAGTACCGTTTCCTCGGTTTTCAGACAATTTAAACGCAAACCTGTCGGTTCAGTCTCTGTCTGTGGTATTCGTGGAGTACTAGATAGGTTATATATTAATTCTATTCTGTGGAACTTGTAAACGGTTTATCAGTTCGGTTTGAACCGATCAAGTTGTTTAAAAATCTTAAATTGTACTTTTAGAGTGTGGTTACCGGTTCTTATTGGTTCTAAAAAAACGGATTTTATTACGTTTTTTTCCACGACCCGTGACACGGTCAGGAACCAATAAGAGGGTCTTGCCTGGCGGATTGCCATTAAAAGGGTAAGTTTGGTTAGGACTGGCACAATGTCTGAGAAACACAAAAGAAAATCCGGACCCACTGGGTTTCAACACTTTAGTGTGTGTGGGGAAGTCTTTGCCAAGGCTGACCCCCACACCACCTGCGTTTATTGTCTGGGGTTTGACCACCTCAATGCAGACTGCCAGATTTGTAAAAATTTTCCTGCAGCTACCCTAGAAAAGAGAGTTGGTAGGCTCAGGGAAAGAGAGGCCAAAAGTCCACTGAACGGATGGCCAGCCGGTTCGGTTCAAACCGAACTAGAAGGAGTGCCCTCTGACCAGGGGAGACTTCAGGCAAAGGAGATCCGACTCTGAGGAGTCGGTTCCAGCAAAGAGAACTAGAAAAGAAAAATCAGCTGGGTGGAGCCAAACTTTCCTCTCCAACCGCTGAAGAAATAGCCAAAGCGATCAAATTGTCCAGTCGCTTTCACGGTTCACGAACCGCGACATCATCGGGAGACGCTGGTTCGGTTGGTTCCAATCGCTCAAGATTATGATTTAGAGGAGTATTATGAACCGGAGGAGGAGGAAGAGGAGTATGAGGAAAGTGAATGTGGATTTGAAAGTCTGGATGTGCCCATTGACCCGGACATCTCCCCAGACAGACCTTCAGGAGTGTCTCCTCCTAGGCTTTCTGAGTCCCCTTCTCATTTCATGTTTTATAAAAAAGTGGCTGAAACCCTCCAGCTTCCTATGGAAGAAGCTGTGGATGACCAAGAGGAGCCTGACTTTATGGAAATTATGGATATCCCAGAGTCTAGGAGGCTGTCTATTCCCTTGCATAAATCTTTTGGGAAACAGACATTTAAAATGTTAAAGACTCCTACCACTATACCGCCTATGGATAAGAGAATGGACAAGAGGTATGCATTGTCAGGCTCAGATACGGAGTTCCTTACACAACAATGCAGCCATGTTGGGGTAGTGCAGGCTGCAGCCTGTGACAAGGCAAATATTCCCTTGGCTTCACACCCCCCAGACAAGGACTCCAGGAGGATTGATGCCATGGCAAAGAAACAGTACATGGCAGCATCCTTGGGACTCAGACAGGCCAATTATATGGCTTATGTTGCTAGATATCAGAAATCCAGATGGGACACTGTCATGGCTTTAGCAAAACAGGTCCCTGGCCAGCTTGCCAAGGAGCTGGAGCAGGTGGCTGCTGATGGTACTGAGGCATCCAAAGTGCAATTCCATGCTGCAGTGGACTCAAATGATGTGTCATCAAGAGTCATGGCTACATCTGTGGCACTTCGCAGAATGGCTTGGCTCAGATGTACCAGCCTGTCAAAGGATACCCAGACTAAGGCCATGGATTTTCCTGTTGTTGGTAATTCTTTGTTTGGGGAGCAAACAGAGAATTACATGAAGAAAATGGACGAGTATAGGACCACCTACAGGAGTGCCCAGGCCAAGGAAAGGCTGGCCACTCCTCAAAGGCAGCATCCCAGGGGCAGGGGCAGGCCTTTTCATAGGCCTTGCTACCAAGCCCAGGCCTCCTCTTCTGCATATGCTCAGAGGGGGTTCTTTAGAGGGAGAGGCAGAAGGGGTACCAGCAGACCTGCTTCCACCCCTCAGCTAAAACCCCCTGCCAAACAGGCACCCTGATGGGTTTGCCAGGGCCGATTCTCCACCACCTGTAGGGGGCAGGCTGGCTTACTTTGTCCAGGACTGGAAGTCTCTAACATCAGACAAGTGGGTCCTTGAAGTAGTAAGCAGGGACTGGTTCTCAGCTTCAAAAGATTTCCAAAGCTGAGAGCCAGATCCTTTCCACCTGCAAACCCCTCAGAGGCACTTGCCCTAGAGACAGAGGTCTCTTCTCTCCTAGCTCTCAGAGCTGTGGAAAGGGTTCCACCCCTACACTAGGGCAAAGGGTTGTACTCCAGGTACTTCCTTACCCCCCAAAAGACAGGAGAATGGCGGCCCATCCTGGATCTCAGATACTTAAACAAGCACCTTTTAAAACCAAAATTCAAAATGGTGACTCTGGGAATAATTTTACCCTCTCTAAGGCCAGGGGACTGGCTAGTATCCCTGGACCTCAAGGATGCCTACTTCCATATTCTCATCAGAAGCTCCCATCGAAAGTACCTCAGGTTCGAGCTGCCCTCAGGCCATTACCAGTTCAAAGCAATGCCCTTCGGACTAACCTCTGCTCCAAGGGTGTTCACAAAATGCCTGGCAGTAGTAGTTGCTTCTCTAAGAAGGCAAATGATTGCCATCTTCCCTTACCTGGATGACTGGCTTATAGTAGGCCAGTCCCCAGACCAAGTCAAGTTACACTTACAGATAACTCAGCAACTGCTCACCTCATTAGGTTTCCTCCTGAATCTTTCAAAGTCAGTTTTAGAGCCTGTCCAGCTCCTCACCTTCATAGGCGCAGAGCTAAACACAGAAAAGGCCAGAGCCTTCCTTCCCCTGGACAGGGCAAGGACCCTTATCTCTCTGGCCTCCTCATTCACCCTGCAGGTATCTCGACCAGCAAGGCATTTTCTACAGCTCCTGGGGCACATGGCTGCTTCCACAGCAGTGGTGCAGGGAGCAAGATTTCAGATGAGGGACATTCAGTTCCATTTGATAGCCTTTTGGTCTCAAAGGAAGGACCCTCTGACCAAATTGATCCCAGTGACTCGAACCCTGATCCAGGCCCTACAGTGGTGGCAGGATCAGACCAATCTGAGACAAGGAGTTCCCTTTGTCTCTCAGTCCCACTCTTTAATCCTTACTACAGATGCCTCCCTCTTGGGGTGGGGGGCTCACTTGGGCGACCTGACCACCCAGGGGTTGTGGTGCCCTCAGGAATCTCTGCTTCACATCAATCTGTTGGAACTCAGAGCAGTGTTTCTAGCACTTCAAGCTTTTTCCAAATCTGTTCAGAACAAAGTTATCCAGGTCAGAACAGACAATACCACCACAATGTGATACATCAACAATCAAGGGGGCACTCGGTCTATGGCCTTGTGCACAGAAGCAATGAAGTTGTAGTCTCTGGCTTATTCCCTGAACACCTCCCTCACAGCGGTTCACCTTCCAGGCAAGGACAATGTCCTGGCAGATGCTCTCAGCAGGATATCCCAGGGCCATCACGAATGGTCACTGGATCCCCTGGTCTTGGAGGTGATTTTTTCTAGATGGGGCACCCCACAGATAGATCTTTTTGCAGCCCCAGACAATCACCAACTTCCCTTTTTGCTGCAGGCCCCAGTGTTGGGCTCAGTCCCCTGGATGCCTTAGTTCTCAGTTGGGAAGGGAAGTTCCTGTATGCCTTCCCCCTCTTCCCTCTCCTGTTCAAAGTGCTAGTAAAAATCAGATCTCAACCCTGCAAGATGATCCTGATTGCTCCAGAGTGGGCCAGACAGCCTTGGTATCCACTCCTACTGTCCTTAGCAGTCCATCTTCCCCTGTGTCTTCCCAGAAATCACAACCTGTTAACCTGTGCTCAGGGGGAGGGTTTGGTACCCGAATCTCAAATCTCTCAATCTCAAGTCCTGGCTGTTGAAGAGTTAGTTTGCTGATTTACACCTCTCCCAAGGCGTAATGGATATTCTGAAGGCTTCTAGGAAACCTTCCACCGGGGCTACTTATAATTCCAAGTGGAGAAGATTTTCCATATGGTGCTCTGGAAAGCATACTTCCCCGGAGTCTGCTGATCTGCCCACAGTCCTTGATTATATGGTCCATTTAAATAGCTTAGGGCTTAGACCAGCTACACTGAAGGTGCATCTGGCAGCTGTTTCTGCTTTTATCTCAGCAGGTAAGCCCTCTTCTCTTTCAGCTCACCCTGTATTCTCCAAGTTTTTCAAGGGATTGCTTCACACCAACCCTCCTTTCAGGGCCCCTGCCCCTGCTTGGGACCTTAATGTTTGCATTGCTCAGCTTATGCAACCCCCCCTTTTGAGCCTTTGTCTTCAGCAGAGCTTAAGTACTTGACTTGGAAAACTGTGTTTCTGGTAGCCATCACCTCTGCCAGGCACATAAGTGAGTTATAAGCTTTGTCAGTGGAGCCTGATTTTATCTCCTTTCATAGAGATAAGGTGGTCCTCAGGACTAACAGGAAATTTTTGCCTAAGGTGGTTTCAGATTTCCACCTTAATCAATCTATGTGTCTTCCTGTGTACTTCACTGACCAGTCCTCCTCTGGCGAGAGGAGGCTCCACAGTTTAGATGTGAAAAGAGCCCTTAGCTACTACATAGAACATACCAAGGGTCACAGGTCTGACTCCCTCCAACTGTTCCTCACTTATGGTGAGGTTGGTAAAGGGAAACCTGCCACTAAAAGATCCATTGCCAGGTGGATTGTCTCTTGTATCCAATTTTGTTATGGAAAACTGGGTAAGATTCCACCCTCAGGCCTGAGGGCTCACTCTACCAGAGGTACAGCTGCTTCCCTGGCTGCTGCCAGGGATATTCCTATCATGGAGATATGTCAAGCAGCTACCTGGAAAACAGTTCACACTTTTACCAAGCATTACTCCTTGGATATCCAGGCTAGGAGTGATGCTCGGTTTGGCACAGCTGTGCTTCAGAGCCTATTTCCTAAGTAGGTTCTGTCCCTCCTCCATGGAGGTACTGCTTGGTAGTCTGCTACTGTCAGAATACAGCAAGACTTCATGTTGTTTGAAGAAAAAATTACTCACCTTAGTAATGTTGTTTCTTCTAATGGAGTCTTGCTGTATTCTGACCTCCCCCCCCCGCCTGCCCCTCTCAGAACCTCTGTTTTGGGATGTGGGTGGGCAGTGGCAGTGTTGGCACTCAGTAGATGCCCACCTTGTTGTTTCACCCTCTTTTCTTGGGTGAATTGGTGTTGTGTTTTTCATTTTTTGAGTCTCCTGACTTGAGTCTTTGTTTTGGGACCAAAAAAATGTGTTTTATGTTTAGTAGCCAGTTGGCTAGTGTAGGTTTACAGCTTCCACACAGGGCCTTAGTGAGTTTGCTCATAAAGATCTGACGGTTTGAGTTTAAACAGCAACAGACAGAGTCTCAACCGAGCTCGAGCTCAGCGTTCCATGCCTGGCATGGAAAGTTAACTCTTTCATCTCCGGGGCAGTTCGAAGGTTGGGACTCACTGCTACTGTCAGAATACAGCAAGACTCCATTAGAAGAAACAACATTACTAAGGTGAGTAATTTTTTTCTTCTTGTCTGCATATTTTGGCTTCACTAGCTCTTTTAAGTATGGTTGTCCTGTGTTAGTGGTCCACAGTTACAGAAGGAGCTGATGCAATTGGCATTTACTCTTCCTCCTCCTCTAAGAGTCTGAACCCAGACTCCACAGGCTGGGCCTTGTCCCCTCTTTTTGATGTATTGCATATATTCCGGTAGAAAGGGGGAGCACCCTCAGCTGGTGATGTTAGTGTTATGTAAAATAGTCCAGACAAAGAAAGGATCATAGCATTAACCACCATGATGACTCAGCATTCATTCAAGAAATCAACCTAAATTCTGTGATCAGTGTGATAATTTCAGCCTCTTTTTTCTATGTGAAATAGTGACAAGATAACAGGAAAACCACTTCGACATTTCACATTGAACAACGCTTTACTGGGAGTAATTGTTCTGTCCCCATACTGACATTTAAACAGCATGCTGCATATACAGTAGGCTAAACGATGGTTGGTCAGACTAATTTAAACTATACGGACATCATTATGTGAAATGAGGAAAGTTCTTTATGCTGTTCTAATCTAAATGCATACATTTATCATAGATTTAAAAAACAGCATTTCAAATGGGAAGACAGATAATGACAGTGACAAACAATGACTTGCTAGTAGAGTTTTTTCTGAGTCTTGAAAATCACAGCTGTGTCATGTGAAAGACAAGGAAGGGAACCGCAGTCCTTGGTGGAAGAGGTAAATGATACTTTGATGAACATTTAAACTAGCTGAGGAGGACAGTAAAACCAAGGGAGGCAAAAATTGTCTTCCAGGTGATGGAGAATCAGGTAGGAAGGGCCAGAGGAGAGTAATCTCCCCTAGCGCAGGTGCACAGATAGGGCTGGAGACAAGACAGAGGAAAGGGGGTATAAATCAGGTAAGAGAGGGTAAAGGATTAAAGCAGACGGAATGGTGTAGGTAAAAAGAGAAGAGGTGGGTCAGGGAGACTTCAGGAAACATCACAGGAAGGAAGGAAGGGGAAAGCAGGTGAGGGGAAGTAAGGTGTGGAGTGCCATGCGTGCCAATGCAGGGAGTCTCGGAAACAAGATTTTGGATCTGGAAGCCATCATAGCAGAGACTGACCTGGATTTAGTGGCCATAACAGAATGGTGGTGCGTGGTGCACTGTGCACAATGACTGCGACAAGACCTTACTGGCTACTCTTTATTCAGGTGAGACAGGTTAGGAAGAAGGAAGGAGGGGTTGTTCTATGTGTGAGAGAGGAAATCAAGGCCTTGGAGGTACAGATGCTCCCAGTGGAAAAGGAAAGGCTGGGGGTGCTGTGGGTCAACTTGGAGACAGGCTCTGGGACTGCTGTCCTTGCCAGGGTAATGTACAGACCTCCAGCACGTGGAGATGAGTTGGATAAAGCACTTAGGGAAGCCATCATCAGAATGGCAAGCAAAGGGAAGGTGCTGCTAGTTGATGACTTGAGTCTGCCAAACGTAGAGTGGACCCTTCCAGTGGTGGCTTCAGCAAGGAGCAGGACCATGCAAAAAAACAGTTTTAGTATAGGCAATGAGAAACTCTATAACAAGTTTAAAAACTGTAGGTTGGATCTCCCCCCGGGTGCACCAGATACAGTATCCAGAAAATGACGGGTTGGGGGCGCTTCTCATAAAAACTTGAGCAAAGTCTTTTTAACCTTCTTTCACTTTTTATTTAAGCTCTAAGCCACAATGTTTCACTATTTAAATTACATGGCTTCTTCAGGAGACACCGCTTGCAAATTTCAAACAACATGAAGTCTTGCTATATTATGACATATGCAGTATAACCCCAGGTTAGAACTGCTCTGGAGGTGAATGAGTTAACTTTCCATGCAGGGCATGGAACCTTGAGCGAGAGCTCGGTTGAACACTCTGTCTATTGTAGCTCAAACTTAAACTGTTAGATTCTTTACTCCGCCTCACTGAACAGTCGCTCCGGAGATTTCTCCTGCTGCTTGGTTCGTCGGTTAAAAAGTGTAATTCTCGGTTTATTTACCGAAATTAAACTGCAATCGGTCGGTTCAAGCTCTGTCTGTGGTATTGTAAGTAATAGATAGGCTTTCATTTATTTTTCTTCTGTGTGGAACTTGTAAACGTCTTTTTCGGTTCGGTTTGAACCGATCAGATGGGTTTTAATTTAACTTTCTAGTCCTTTAGAGTGCGGTTCCCGGTTCTTATTGGTTCTAAAAAGAACGGATTTTATTACGTTTTTTTCCACGACCTGTGACACGGTTGGGAACAGATAAGAGAGTCTTGCTTGGCGGATTGCCACTAACGGGCAAGTTTTGGTTAGGCTGGCACTATGTCTGAGAAACCCAAAAGAAAAACTGGACCCACTGGGTTTCAGCACTGTGGCCTCTGTGGGGAAGTCTTTGCTAAGGCTGACCCACACACCACCTGTGTATATTGTCTGGGGTTTGACCACCTCAATGCAGACTGCCAGATTTGTAAGAATTTTCCTGCTGCCACCGTGGAAAGAGAGTTGGTAGGCTCAGGGGAAGGGAGGCCAAAAAGTCCGCTGACCCGGATGGCCAGCCCGGTTCGGTTCCAACCGAACCTGAGGGAGTGCCCTCTGACCAGGGCGATACTTTCTCGGGCAAGCGAAGAGCCAGCTCTGAGGAGCGGTTCCAACTAAAGGGCTAGAAAGTCAGCTAGTGTGGGCCAAAAGTTCTTTCTCCAACCGCTGAGGAAATAGCTAAAGCTATTCAAATTGTCCAGTCTCTTTCCCCGGTTCCGTCCGAACCGACACCATCAGGGAAGTGCTCGGTTCGGACGGTTCCACCGGTTCAAGATTATGATTTTGAGGATTTTTATGAACCGGAGGAAGGGCAGGAAGGGTATGAGGAGAGTGAATGTGATTTTGAAGATCTGGATGTGCCCATTGAACCGGACATCTCTCCAGACAGACCTTCAGGGGTCCCCCCAGGCTATCTGAGTCCCCTTCTCATTTTATGTTCTATAAGAAAGTTGCTGAAACTCTCCAACTCCTTGTTGAGGAAGCTGTTGATGACCAAGAAGAGCCTGATTATGTAGAAATGATGGATATTCCAGAGTCTAGGAGACTGTCTATTCCCTTGCACAAATCCTTTAGGAAACAGACAGTAAAAATTCTAAAAACTCCTCACTCTATCCTTCCTGTTGATAAAAGGATGGACAAGAGGTATACATTATCAGGCTCTGATACGGAGTTCCTCTCTCAGCAATGCAGCCATGTGGGGGTAGTGCAGGCTGCAGCCTGTGACAAAGCTAATATTCCTCTAGCCTC
Source organism: Neoceratodus forsteri (assembly GCA_016271365.2). Classification (NCBI taxonomy): domain Eukaryota; kingdom Metazoa; phylum Chordata; order Ceratodontiformes; family Ceratodontidae; genus Neoceratodus; species Neoceratodus forsteri. The sequence continues at coordinate 1,335,938,635 of CM057449.1, forward strand.
TCACCCTCCAGAAAAGGATTCCAGGAGGATGGATTCCATTGCAAAGAAACAGTACATGGCAGCATCTTTAGGACTCAGACAGGCAAATTATATGGCTTATGCAGCTAGGTACCAGAAATCCAGATGGGATACTGTGCTGGCCCTAGCAAAACAGGCCCCTGACCAGCTTGCCAGGGAGCTGGAGCAGGTGGCTGCGGATGGTATTGAGGGCATCCAAGGTGCAATTTCATGCTGCAGTAGACTCTAATGATGTTTCATCAAGAGTCATGGCTACATCTGTGTCTCTTCGCAGAATGGCCTGGCTCAGATGTACTGCCCTGTCACAGGATACTCAGTCTAAGGCTATGGATTTTCCTGTTGTGGCAATTCTCTGTTTGGGAGCAGACAGAGAATTATATGAAGAAATGGATGAGTATAGGACCACCTATAGGAGTGCACAGGCCAAAGAAAGGCAAGCCACTCCTCAAAGGCAGCATGTCAGGGGCAGGGTCAGGCCTTTTCATAGGCCTTTTTACCAAGCCCAGGCCTCCTCTTCTGCTTATGCCCAGAGGGGGTTCTTTAGAGGAAGAGGCAGAAGGGGTTCTAGTAAGCCTGCTTCTACCCCTCAACCCAAAGCCCCTGCAAAACAGGCTCCCTGATGGGGTGGCCAGGGCCGATTCTCCACTACCGGTAGGGGGCAGGCTGGCTTACCTTGTCCAGGACTGGGAGTCTTTTACATCAGACAAGTGGGTCCTGGAAGTAGTAAGCCAGGGACTGGTTCTCAGCTTCAAAAAATTTCCGAAGATGAGAGCCAGGTCCTTTCCACCTGCAAATCCATCAGAGGCACTTGCCCTAGAAACAGAAGTTTCTACCCTCCTGGCTCTCAGAGCTGTGGAAAGGGTTCCACCCCTACACCAGGGCAAAGGGTTGTACTCCAGGTACTTCCTTACCCCAAAAAAGACAGGAGAATGGCGGCCCATCCTGGATCTCAGGTATCTAAACAAGCACCTTTTAAAACCAAAGTTCAAAATGGTGACTCTGGGAATTATTTTACCCTCTCTAAGGCCAGGGGACTGGCTAGCCTTCCTGGACCTCAAGGATGCCTACCTACATGTACTCATCAGAAGCTCCCATCGAAAGTACCTCAGATTCGAACTGCCCTCAGGCCATTACCAGTTCAGAGCAATGCCCTTCGGCCTCACCTCGGCCCCGAGGGTGTTCACAAAATGCCTGGCAGTAGCAGTTGCTCATTTAAGAAGGCAAAAGATTGCCATCTTTCCTTATCTGGACGATTGGCTCATTGTAGGCCAGTCTCTAGACCAGGTCAAACTACACCTAGAAGTAACTCAGCAACTGCTTACATCTCTAGGTTTCCTTCTCAATCTTCCAAAGTCAGTTCTGGAGCCTGTCCGGCTTCTCACCTTCATAGGCACAGAACTGAACATAAAAGAAGCCAGAGCCTTCCTCCCTCTGGAAAGAGCAAGGACATTGGTCTCTCTGGCCTCTTCTTTCACCCTGCAGGTCTCTCAACCAGCAAGGCATTTTCTACAGCTCCTGGGGCACATGGCTGCTTCTACAGCAGTAGTGCAGGGAGCAAGATTTCAGATGAGGGACATCCAGTTCCATTTGAGAGCCTTTTGGTCTCAAAGGACAGATCCTGTAACCAAATTGATCCCAGTGACTCGAACCCTGATCCAGGCCCTTCAGTGGTGGCAGGACCAGAGCAATCTGAGACAGGGGGTTCCCTTCACTCCCCAGTCTCACTCCTTGACCCTTACTACAGATGCATCCCTCTTGGGGTGGGGAGCTCACATGGGCGACCTTACTACCCAGGATTGTGGTCCCCCAGGAATCTCTGCTCCACATCAATTTGTTGGAACTCAGAGCAGTTTTCTAGCACTCCAGATTTTTCCACATCTGTTCAGAACAAGGTTGTTCAGGTCAGAACAGACAATACCACCCTAAAGTGGTACATCAACAACAAGGGGCACTCGGTCTCTGACCTTGTGCGCAAGCAATGAAGTTGTGGTCTCTGGCTTATTCTCTGAACGCCTTCCTTACGGCAGTTCACCTCCCAGGCAAGGACAATGTCCTAGCGGATGCTCTCAGCAGGATTTCCCAGGGCCATCACGAATGGGCACTGGATCCCCTAGTACTGGAAGTAGTATTTGCCAGATGGGGCACCCCTCAGATAGATCTCTTTGCAGCCCCAATCACCAACTTCCCCTTTTTTGCTGCAGGCCCCCAGTGTTGGGCTCAGTCCCTCTGGATGCCTTCCTACTCAGTTGGGAAGGGAAGTTTCTCTATGCTTCCCCCTTCCCTCTTCTCTTCAAGGTGCTAGTCAAAATCAGATCTCAACCCTGCAAGATGATCCTGATTGCTCCAGATTGGGCCAGGCAGCCCTGGTACCCACTCCTCATGTCCTTAGCAGTCCCCTGTGTCTTCCCAGGAATCACAACCTGTTAACCTGTGCCCAGGGGAGAGTTTGGTATCCGAACCTCAAATCTCTCAATCTCAAGGCATGGCTCTTGAAGAGTTAGAGTTTGCTGACCTACACCTTTCCCAAGGTGTATTGGATATCTTGAAGGCCTCTAGGAAGCCTTCCACCAGGGCTACTTATAATTCAAAATGGAAAAGATTTTCCATATGGTGTGCTGGTAAGCATATTTCCCCAGAATCTGCTGACATGCCCATGATCCTGGATTATTTGGTGCATTTGAATTCTTTGGGGCTGAGACCAGCTACCCTAAAAGTACACTTGGCAGCCGTGTCTGTCTTCTTATCAGCAGGTAAGCTGTCTTCTTTTTCAGCTCACCCTGTGTTCTCCAAGATTTTTAAAGGGTTGCTTCACACCAACCCTCCGTTCAGGAACGCTGCCCCTGCTTGGGATCTTAATATTTGCATTGCCCAGCTTATGCAACCCCCTTTTGAGCCATTGTCTTCAGCAGAGCTTAAGTACTTGACTTGGAAAACTGTGTTTCTGGTAGCCATCACCTCTGCCAGGCGCATAAGTGAGCTGCAAGCATTGTCATTGGAGCCTGATTTTATCTCCTTTCACAGAGATAAGGTGGTCCTCAGGACTAACAGAAAGTTTTTGCCTAAGGTGGTTCCAGACTTCCACCTTAATCAATCCATGTCTCTTCCTGTGTACTTCACTGACCATTCCTCCTCTGGCGAGAGGAGATTGCACAGTTTAGATGTCAAAAGAGCCCTTAGTTACTATATAGAACGTACCAAGGGTCACAGGTTTGAATCCTTCCAATTGTTCCTCACTTATGGTGCGGTTGGTAAAGGGAAACCTGCCACTAAAAGATCCATTGCCAGGTGGATTGTCTCTTGTATCCAATTTTGCTATGAAAAACTGGGTAAGATTCCTCCCTCAGGCCTGAGGGCTCATTCTACCAGAGGTACAGCTCGTCTCTGGCTGCTGCTAGAGGACATCCCTATCCTAGAGATATGTCAAGCAGCTACCTGGAAAACAGTTCACACTTTTACTAAGCATTACCCCTGGATATCCAGGCTAGGAGTGATGCTCGATTCTGGCACAGCTGTGCTTCAGAGCCTATTTCCTAAGTAGGTTCTGTCCTCCTCCATGGAGGTACTGCTGTGTAATCTGCATATGTCATAATATAGCAAGACTTATGTTGTTTGAAGAAAAAATTACTCACCTTAGTAATGTTGTTTCTTCTAATGGAGTCTTCATATATTATGACCTCCCCCAGCCTGCCCCTCTCAGAACCTCTATTTTTGGGATGTGGGTGGGCAGTGCAATGTTGGCACTTCATAGATGCCCACTTTATTTTCACCCTTTCTTAGGGTGCTTAGGTGTTATGCTTTATTTTTCTTTCTTGAATCCCCTGACTTGAGTCTTTGTTTTGGGATCAAGAACAAAAATGTGTTTTTGCAGTTAGTAGCCAGTGGGCTAGTGTAGGTTTTCGGCTTCCAGACAGAACCTTAGTGAGTTTTTGCTCGTAAAGATCTGACAGTTTAAGTTTGAGCTACAACAGACAGAGTGTTCAACCGAGCTCGCGCTCAAGGTTCCATGCCCTGCATGGAAAGTTAACTCTTTCACCTCCAGAGCAGTTCTAACTTGGGGTTATACTGCATATGTCATAATATAGCAAGACTCCATTAGAAGAAACAACATTACTAAGGTAAGTAATTTTTTCTTCTTGACCTTTAAGAATTAAATATAAATATTAGCACTATATTATGTAATCATAATAAACACATGATTTTGATTCCATAAACTAAATTCCATTTAATTACTTCACCCTTTTCTTTCAGGCATGTGTTCCTATTTTAATTAAATTTTCTTATGTTGTTGCCTGTGAAATAACACAGTAAATGATTTTTGAATTATTACTATAAGTGCCTGGATGATAGACAGCATGGATTCATCCCGGGGAGATCGTGTCAGACAAACCTGGTGGAGTTCTATGACTGGCTGACAAGTGCCTTGGACCTGGGTAGACCAGTGGATGTTCTCTTTCTAGACTTCAGCAAGGCATTTGACTCTGTTCCTCACGTGGGCCTGTTGGATAAGCTGGGAGAAATGGGGGTGGGGAACCAGATGATCAGATGGATAGGCAATTGGCTCCAGGGCCAGACCCAGAGGGTCGTAGTTGGTGGGATAGTCTCATCCCCAAGGAGGGTCATTAGTGGGGTCCCACAGGGATCAGTCCTTGGGCCCCTTCTGTTCAACGCCTACGTATCTGACATAAGGACAGGAATCAGGAGTGAGATGAGTCTCTTTGCAGATGACTCAAACTGGGGGCAGTGGTGGATGGGGAGGAGGGGAGGGTGGCCCTACAGAGGGACCTGGAGGCTCTTGAAAGATGGGCCAGAAAGTGGAAGCTGAGGTTCAATGCAGGGAAATGCAAGGTACTCCACCTGGGGGCCAGAAACCCAGGCCAAGTGTACACCCTGGGGGGGGGGAATGCTACAAGTCTCGATGGCTGAGAGGGACCTGGGGGTGGTGGTGGATGTCAAGATGAACAACTCTGAGACTTGTAGGAGGGCAGCAGCCAAGACCAACAGGATGCTGGGATGCATCGCTAGGGGGATCACCTCCAGAAGGAGGGAAGTGATACTCCCTCTGTATAACTGCTTGGTGAGGCCGCACCTTGAGTACTGTGTACAGTTTTGGAGGCCACACTTAAAGAGGGACATTAACCTCCTGGAGAGGGTCCAGAGGAGGGCAACCAAAATGATTTGGGGCTTGGGGGACAGGACCTACGAGGAGAGGCTCGAAGAGCTAAATATGTACACATTGGAAGAGAGGAGGGACCGGGGGGACATGATAGAGGTCGTCAGGTACATGAAGAGGGTAAATAGGGGAGGAACATTCAGGGTGCTTTGAAGGAAGGAGGAAGGGGCCACTAGAGGGCATGGGTGGAAGCTGGAGGGGGGAAGATTCAGGGGAGAAAGGAGGAGGTGCTACTTCACTGAGAGGGTGGTGGAGCCATGGAATGCACTTCTTAGGGGGCTGGTGGAGGCAGAGACAGTGGAGGGTTCAGGGGGTGGGACAGGTACAGGGGAAGGGTTCTGGAAGCAAAATCCAATGCAGCAAGAATATCCGGAACTGGGAAGGGAGAAGCCAGAGAAGGCGAGGGGGACAGCAAGGTCAGCACCCAGGGTGGGGGCTGACCAAACGAGCAGACACAAAAGACCGTTAGGCCTATTCTGCTGGCATTTTAGTATGTTAGTATGTTAGTAAGTTTTTTGTATATTATTCCACCACCACCAACTAGAGATGCAGCAAATTTAAAATCCGCCGTCGAAGTGAACAAGGAGTGGCCACTTTGCGTTGGCACTTCGCTTAAGGCTCACTTCGCCTTGTTATTATTACTTTGAATTGTCATTCCGCCTTAAACGCGAAGTAAGGTGGAGTGACAACAATATTGGCAGCATCCCACCCACACAGTCACCAGAATGAATGTGCATCTCCAAAGTGCTACTGTCTTGTGTCCAGAAAACTCCCCAGTGCTGATGAAGTGAAATGAGAGTGTAACAAGAAATGCAAAGTCTCCCAGAATGAATAGCACACTCAGTCATGCGTGCAGTGGTTGGGTCACACACAGAGTCACCAGAATTAATGTGCATCCCCAAAATGCTACTGCCTTGTGTCCAGAAAATTCTCCTGTGCTGATGCAGTGAAATGAGAGTGTTACAAGAAATGCAGTCTCCCAGAATTAAAGGTGCAATGCAAATGCACAGACAGATTAAGATTGTGCTGCACACTCAAGGGATTCATACAAAAAGGCACAACAACACCTGACCAGTGCTCACAAGTCACAAATCCAATTCTGGAAAGGAATACATTTTGCCAGTTGGGGGATTAGTGCACGGCAGTAACAATCCACTACCAGTAAAGATACCACAAAGCAGTATTAAAAAATTCGTGCAGGTGTGGTGGATAGCAGGTTCACACTGCTGCAGTTACTCTGTAACACAATAAAAGGTGTCTGATTTAATGGCACGCATCGCACACACACACTCAAGTAATGCGTGTAGCAAATTGAAAACCTTTAGTAATATAGCCAGATGTTTTAAACAGACAAATTGTACACTGCTGCACCACAACAATCAGCAAAAAAATTTCAAGAATTACTGAAAATGTTACTGTGTGTACATTAACACAGTTATACAAGAAACATATAGCCAAAACTGAAAGACTGCCTTTTTCTCCCAGTTAATCTACCTACACCACAAATATGCCTCTCCCCCAAAGCACTCTTCACAGTACACAGACTGACTGTTCTAAATTAACATTCAAAATCCACATGCAACAATAAACATTCAATGATATGAGCACAGAAGGGTTTCGTACAGTCGATGTACTAAATTTTGAGCAAAAAATATTACTCAAAAAGGCATTTTAACAGCTTTTAGAAGGTTTGAATCACAGAAAGCTCTCAGAGCAGATTATCTCCTACAGCTTCCTACACACACTACCCCAAACTGAGGCTGTGCAGAACAATCTAGAGCCCATGTGACCTGAAATCCCATGAATTACTGCAAAATTCACCTTTGGAGCTTAAAAACAAGGTGAAGTGAGGCGAAGTACATTATTTTCAATGTACCGCCTTAAAATGGTGGAGTAGTGGTTTGGGAAGGTGGAGTAGCATAAAGTCATTGTTTTCAATGGACTTCACGTTACCCATTTAACATGATACTCTGCTTGACTTCGGAGCACTCTGTGACCGCCTTCACCGCGGAATCACTTTCGTGGAGCGTAATGAGCCACTTCGCCCATCTCTACCACCAACACCCTGTGCTTATGTGACATGGCACACACTAATGCCTTTAATACCCCATATCTGAGGATAGCGCACTCTTGTACCTAATGGTGCTAATGTGAGCCTCATGTTCAGACTTCTATGCTTTATTTTATTGCTTCCCTTTGAACCAGTTTTTGAATTTTTTTCCTTTAAGATGAATATAATTTATCAAACTTTTTTCCAAAGTATCAAATAGCTGAATGCAGTAAAAAGAAAGCTCTCAGTTTTAGCACTCACAGGAGCGAGTGTCTGTTCCTCAACTCTTAAAACCAGGAGCAGCCTGACATCTGACGTCATTTTGATATCATCATATGTGCGTGTGCAGACCCACGCTGGGTTGCCTAGCAAACTACTCTGCAGATGGCTATGGCAACTGCTGGCTTTACTTCCAAGCTGTTATCACAGTTTGGGCAAGCTTGCACATTTTTCCATCAGTCCAACAACAATACACATATTTCCAAGATTCACTTTGAGCTTAGCATACTTTATACCATTTCTGTGTCACCGGCAATGCTGTAAACTTTTCTTTCCAATTCTTTACTGTATATTGTTACCTTTTCTATTACATACTTTTCTAAATAAATGCTGCTGCTCAGCATTTTCAATAATACTATTTCTCCTGCATTTTATACATTTTCAATCACTTTTCTTTTTGATTTCATACCCTTCTCATTCGTTTGTTGTTACCAGTAATACAAGTCCATCCACTATATGCAACTCTCTATAGTAATTGTGTTTTGAAAGCTATATTATATACATCCATTATTTCACATACATTATGAATAAATAGTCTCAGTCACTGTTGTTATGCCTCCAATTGGAAGCCAGTGGGTACAACTAGGTAAATGGTAGCTGCAGCGTTTTCTTACTGTACTAGAGTAACATGTCAGCATCCCACTCACAGCCGTCCATTGCTGGTGCCGGCTCTTCTACCAGCAGACTCCTCAGTTTGAGTCTTTTTTCATACCAGTCGCTGGACTGAGTGTCTCTGATCTGTGCATCCATCTCATTTCAGGCCTGTCCAATATTTTGTCAAACTCTCCTTGATTATGTTGCTTCACTTTTTGTAGCCCCCAGAATCTGAGTGATGTCACAGTATGTCCTTGTGCCCTACAGTGCTCTGCTACAGAAGTCTCTGCTTCTTGATTTCTTATTGTACCTTTATGCTCATGTGCTGTTGTTTTCAGAGCTCCCAGTGTCTTGCCTACATAAATATTGTTACATGGGTATCTAGGCACATACATTACACCTGCAGTTTCACAAGTGATGTGCAGTGCTACTGAATTGTGTACTTATTGTGTGTGACTTCAAACTCTTCTTTCTTACTCGTGTGTCCACACACACTGCACCTACAACAGGATATCACACCAGGCTATATGATGCCAAGTAAGTACTGTCTCTGTCCTTCTTCCTTATGTGGTGTAGGGTGTGCTGTATGTACTAGTCAGTCTGTCAGAGATTTTACTCTCTTAGTTGCCAATATAGGTCTTTGTCTGAAGGTTGTATTTCTTGGTTGATAATGTTATATTACAGACCAGTGCTTGTTAATCATTCGCCTTATTTCCTTCATTCTTTAATTATTCTCTATGGCTAGTACTACCCCTTCCTTGCCTTCCATTATATTTCAGTTCCCATTAGCTGTCCTTGTTAGTGCATGTTTCTGTGTCACCCCTTAACCCTCTGTTGTGTCTTCATCAGAACTTTCCTAGGGTAACCTCTCTGTTCAGATCTCTTTGTTGTGTCTGCTAACTGCTTTTCAGATTCTGATTCTTTACTACAATTTTTCTAACTCGTAGTAATTGTGAATGTGGTATGCTGTACTTCAATTTCTTCTCATGGAAACTGCTGTGGTGCAATAGTGTTTTTCTATCAGTTGATGTTCTATGTAAGCCCATCTGTATCCTTCCTGCCTTAAACTATGTATTCAGGTCTAAATATGGTGTGTTGCTCTCACTTAATTCAAATGTGAATTTTTAAATAATTTGAGCAACTGTTGACATAGTTGTGAAATCCCATCAGCTCCTCTGTGTTTCCCTTCCATAATATTAATATATCATCTATAAATTGTCCATGGACAAACTACTTTTCACAGAATGGGTTTTTACTCTGATCCAGAATATGTTCTGTTTCAAAATCTTTGACATAAGGGTTAGCATGTGCTGGGGCCATCTTGGACCCCATAGCCATACCCCTGACTTGCTCATAATACTCTGACTCGAATCTGAAGTCGTTGCTCTGCAGGATAAAGGTTGCTAACTCCTGCAACACTACTGTTTGGGGATGTTACCCAGTCTCTCTCTTATTCAATAACTTGCCCATTGCCCTTACTCCATCCTCATGAGAAATGGATATATCAATGTCTGCAATGTCTATGGTTGCTAGGAGGTGCCCTTCTAATCCCTCTGCCTGGTTTCTGTTAAAATTCTTGGCAATTTCAATCATACGTGAGGAATCCCTCACATATGTGGTGATCCCTTCCACCAATGGTTGTAGCTGCATATTTATGAATGCTGAGATTAGTTCAAACACTGATCCCATTCTCAAAACTGTCAGTGTTCCAGGTGGTCTTTAACTGTTTTTATGAATTTTTGGAATCAAATTAGACTAGTATTCTAAGATATGTTTTGATCAATAAATAGAGAATAATGCGTAGGCAACTGTGTGTTATGAAGTTTTTTACACACCCGCGGTGTGTGAGGACACACAGACCTTGAGAGCGAAGCTCGAGAGGTTTATTAGGTCATCACATACTGAGGGTGTGTAAAAAAAAAAACTTCATAGACACACAGTCGCCCGTGTTTTATTTTTTTATAATTACTGGTGCAAGGAGTTGGTTCCCGAGACAGTCAGTGAAGCAGACATTCATTTTCAAGTGGTTGTGACCCCTGCTTCCCCTTGGTCATTGTCTCTCCTCCACACACAGACACTCTCTCTCCTACACACACAGACACATACACACACACACACACACACACACACACACACACTCTCTCTCTCTATCTCTCTAACCGGCCAGTACAGACTTTTTTTTTCAACCTTAAACTGTTGGACCACGCACAGCTAGCTCTGTAGGCTGTCAGCCATGGCCCCATCCTGGATTGCACTCGCTGTCTGCTGAACCCGACACACACCAGGATCAACCACATTGTAAAGGCAGGATCAACCAGATAAAGATTAAAAAAGAAGGTAAATAATGAAGAATGTAAAAAACACTAGCAGCTCCTCACTAAGTGAGCCAATTTTCCCCACTTATACAGGGAGAGAGTGAGACAGTGGAGCGTGAGCCTACAAAAACCGTAATAACTCGGTATGATGTCAGACTGGGTTATTATGGCTTTTGAAAACTAAATTAAGCAAGCTGATGCAGGGGTCACCAGCAATTATTTTACCTTCCAACTCTTTCAACCAGCCATTACTGGTTGTCTCCTCAATCCATATTGTAAGGCTGATGGCTTCTGTTGGGTTACCTCCTAACTTTACATAATTCCTTTAGTCTCTTATGAGCTTTAAACACATTTCTTTATAGTCCTGATAACTCATCAGTACAATCCTAACCCCCTTATCTGCTTGTTTTATTACTATGCTCAAATTTGATTGTAATTCTTTCAATTCCTCTTTCACTTTGTTTTTATGTTTTTTTTGCCTGTTTGTATTTGCATTGAATAAGTTTGTAATTTCTTGATCCACCATTTTTATGTTTGCTTGCACGCATGTGCAAGAAACATAGTGCCATCATCGGAGATTTCGGAGGTGTGTCACCTCCTCCTCCAATTCAGGCAGTGTGCTTGCAGGCGCGCCCTGTAAGCCAATGCATTTGGAGCTGTCCACGACACACTCCAAAATGCAGTGGCATACAGTTGAAAGGGGGAGCTACGCTTGAGTGAGCAGCGATAAGAAGCTGCTCATGCGCAGCTCCCCCCAGCTGCAGGCATGCGCACCCCCGCACGCAGTGTATAGCCGACGGTGCCCAACCCCCGCCGGCTGAGCTGCATCTGTCTCCTCCCCCAGTAGTTGATGCCACGCTGGGAGCCCACCCCAGCATGGCAATCAGTCATGTTGCCGACGGGGTGTCCAATTCCCGTTGGCTGAGCACCCCTCCCCAAAGTCGCCATGCCTGGGGAGCCCACCCAGCGTGGCAAGCAGTTCGTGATTTTTTTTTTTTTTTTTGCCGGCGGGTGCCCAATCCCCCATCGGCTGAGCACTCCCCAAAGTCCTTGTGCCACGCTGGGGCCCACCCCAGCGTTGCAAGTAATCCTCACGTCTTTTTTTTTAACTTAAGAAAAAAAAAGCGGTCCAGCGTCGTCTCCTGACCCCCCTCCCACAACACCGCACCCACCCACTGTGCCAGCCTCCCACACCCCCCACCCCATACTTACCTCCGGACTCCGCGCGGCGATCTTCGGTGGACCTGGAACACGTCTGCACTCTTCAAAGCCGACCCGCGAACTGAAATGCCGGTAAGCTGTATGATGGGCTAGATAGGGGGTTTCAACTGTGCATATCTCAGCCATTTTTGAGATTTTTGCACCACATTTTCAACATGGGGTTTTGGGACCCCTTCTCGCAGGTGATGTCACTGTCATGGCGTTATTCGGGCCCGAAGGGGTGATTTCGCGCAGTGACTGCGGAAATCACCCTTCAGGCCAAATACCACCATGACAGTGACATCACTCATGAGAAGGGGCCCAAAACCCCATGTTAAAATTGGTGCCAAAATTCAAAAATGCTGTTTAACAGCGTGCATTGCGCAGTTCCTACACAGGCTCGTAAGTTCGCGATATTTCAATATTTTCACTCCAGATTTTCAGCATTGCCATTTCACCACACCTTCTTATGAGTAGTACAGCTGTCATTTTTCACATCTCACCCAAAATGTGTTTCCGCCCATGTAGCGCAGAATGGCACAGTCAGTGTGCGAAATCAATGTGCGGGACAAATTAAGAAAATCACAGTGACACTGTTCATGAGCAGAGGTCTTGAAATGGCTATGTTGAAAATTTGGTGAAAAAAATCCTAAAAATGACTGTTTTACTGGCGTGCATTGCGCAGTTCCTACGCACGCTCATAGGTTTGCGAATTTTCAATATTTCCACTCCAGATTTTCAACATTGCCATTTTACCACACCTTCTTATGAGCAGTACAGCTGTCATTTTTCACATCTCACCCAAAACATGTTTCAGCCCATGTAGCGCACAATGGCGCAGTCATTGTTTGCGAACTCAGTGTATGGGACACATTAAGAAAATCACAGTGTCACTGTTCATGAGCAGAGATCTTAAAATGGCAATGTTGAAAATTTGGTGACAGAATTCCTAAAATGACTGTTTCTAGGTGTCGTTGCACAGTTCCACGCAGCTTGTGGGTTTGTGAATTTTCAATATTTCCACTCCAGATTTCCAACATTGCCATTTTCCACACCTCCTTATGAGCAGTACAGCTGTCATTTTCACATCCTGCCAAAGCGTGTTTCCGCCCATAGCGCCGCGATGGTGCTGTTGGTGTCTGGCAGTGTTTAGGACAGATTAAGAAAATCACAGTTACACTGTTCATGAGCAGAGGTCTTAAAATGGCTATGTTGAAAATTTGGTGACAAAAGTCCATAAAATGACTGTGGTACGAGTGAGCATTGTGCAGTTTCCACGCATCCTCGTTAGTTCATGACTGTAATATTTTCAGTCCAGATTTTCACTAGTGGCATTTTTCAACACTTCTTTATGAACAGTACAGCTGCCATTTTTCACAACATGGCGAAGTGTGTTTTCACACTTTCAGTGCAGAGATCGCTGTGGGAAATCATTGTTCGGCACAGATAAAGAAAATCACAGTGACACTGTTCATGAACGGAGGCACCAAAATGCCTGAGTTGACAATCTGCTATAAAAAATCCCCAACCTAATTATATAACAGGTGTGCGTTGCACAGTTTCTTATGTACTATCGTGACTTCACCATTTTTTAAATATTTTTACTACATTTTGCAACATAGCCATTTTTACACCTCCCCATGAAAGAGTACAGCTGTCATTTTTACATCCTGTTCGAATATTTTTGCACCTGTGGTGCTAAATGCCGTAGTCACTGTGCATAAGCAGCTTTTGGCTACCAAACTGATATTCCCCTGTTCATGAGGTGGGTCACAAAACAAGCATGTTGAAAATTTGAGTTAACATACCAACGAATGCCTGAGGTATTAGGCTTTTCAACTAAATCGCCAACCCTATAGAGAATGACAGGAATCAGGGGTGTGACTTGGGATTCTTGCCTGTGATGCTCATACCATTCCACACCCTGCAGTCACTGAGAGGCATCCAGGTATGCCTTGGACCCTTCGGCCCCAAACTTCTCACCTCATTTCTCCTATATCGCACCCATCTGTATCGTATTTTCTAATGAAATGGGTGCGATAAGGGCCAAAGACCCCAGAACACGTGACACTTGTCAGTCTCTGCAGAGTGGGTGTGGTGAATGGCGTGGCTGCTATGCCTAACGACCCAAACGCACACCCCAATGCCTGTCACTCTCTGCAGGGTGGTGGTGGGGTTGGCTTCAGTTCAATACTTCACTGCCATTCCTATTACGCAGCTCTGTAACTTCTACACTACCACTGCCAATGCCAGCAAGCAAACATTCGGCATTGACAAATGCTTGTTATATATGTTTCAGTGGCTGGTTGTTTACCTGCTGGAATGTTATAGTTCAATTTTACATTCAAGGTCTTTTTAACCTCCCTTTTGTACTGGCCTTTTCTTCTATTCCTTGGCACTGTGCTTTTAACCTGAAAGGTCTGTAAAATCTCTGCAGTTGTACTTCCAGTTCAAAAGTATCTATATTTGATGTGGGGAGAATGATAGGCCGTTACTAGGCACCTGGATTTCACCCTCAGTAAGCCTTTTTGTGTTAAACATTGGGATCACCACAGTCCTTTCTGGGGTTTCAGCCTTGCCTCTTCTATTCCCCTCTGTCTTTGTCTCCCTCTGTTGCCCCTCCTTGTCCTTCTCCTCCTGTTCCAGTTCTGCCCTCCCGTACTGGGCCCTTGGGCCTCATTTGGTATCTTGAGTCCTGGAATGTACCCTCCTCTGCCTCCTTCTCTGTAGTACTGTCCGTCTGTCATCTCTGTACTAAAATAAGCTGCTACCTAGTTTGTTGACATCTATATAGCTGTCTGCTGTAACTGCCATTGCTACTGCCTAAATTGCTTCTAAAATGTGATTGACTTGGTTTGAATTTTTTATATTTTTATACCCAGTGTTTACGTAGTCCTTTGTATCTCTCTGAATTTTTTTGAGTTTGTGCTGTCTTAAGTTCTCTTCATATTCTGCTATCTGAGCCTTTATGCTTTCTAAGTAGGATACAGCATAGTGGTTAAGAGCATGGAGCCTGGAGAACTGGGTCTGAATCCCACAGCTGCCACTTGCATACTGTGTGGCCATGAGCAAGTCACTTAACTTCCCTGTGCTCCCAGGATGCACCTGGAAACCAGCCTCAGCTTAGTTTGTCTTCATTGGCCAAAAATTGTAAAATAAAAAAAAATAATTAAAATTTTTGTTAAAGTCTGCTAGGTCAATGATCTTCTTAATTTCTTCCTGCGCTGTTTGTAATTCCCCTGCCAACTTATTCTTTTTCCCTGAGAATAGCCTCTGCTAAAGTACACATGAAGTCATGGCTGGCTTTATTTCAAATGTTATCCGACTTACAATCCAAGTCTTCTGACTTAATGCCTATGTTGTGTTCAACTTGCACCTGTAAACTCTGTGGTGTTTTGTTAAATTTCAAATACTGTACTTGAGTGATACCAGGCCACTCTAGTCTCTTATATACAAACCTTAACATTTCTGTTCTTGTAATGATGTTTTGGCAGAGTCGGGGGCAGAAGTTTCCAGGTCCCCATTACCTTTGATTAGCTTTATAAAGGTTACTGTATATTTTTCTGATTCCTCAAATGTTGTAAAGTGAAGAGTACTTTCTACACTAGTCCCGATGGTTGAAAAGTCATCCATGCCATGGTGTGAAGTGTGGATGATTTTACTAAACTAGGCTAGGGAATACTCAAATATAATACAGTTGTGGAAATGTTACCCCATTTTATCCGAGCTTATACCTCTTAAACTCTATTTTTATCTCAGCTTCTGTAGTCTAAACACTGTGCACCCCACAGTGCACCAAAAACCATACAAAAAAAAGAGTTTTTCTACAGGTAATGAGTTTCTATTAAGTTTTAAATACTGTAGGTTGGAGCAGCCCCTGGGTGCACCAGACATCCAAACAGAGGATGGGTTGCTTCTCATAAAAACTTGAGCCATGTGCAGCACCGCACCACTCATCCCAATACACTTGTAGAGAAGCGAGCTGTGCATCACCGCACCACTCGTCCCAATACACTCCTAGAGAAGCGAGCTGTGCAGCGCCGCACCACTCGTCCCAATACACTCGTAGAGAAGCGAGCTGTGCAGCGCCGCACCACTCGTCCCAGTACACTCGCAGAGAAGCGAGCTGTGCAGTGCCACATCTTTCCCTGAAATGGAACCACACAGCTTCTGACATTTTGCAGAACCCTGGACTTTACAAAATAAAAAAAGTAAGTTCCAATTAGTGAAAACAGCTTTCACCTATGTAAATGCTTAATCGGGGGGGTATGTCTTTGGGGAGGACTGAGATTTTGACAGTTTTTCTTTAAGATCCGCAGAGACAGATTAGGCAGGGAACATCTGGGCATGCTGGATGGGTCAAGCAGACCTTTTCTGTGGACAAATTCTGTGTTTCTATGACAAATACATATAAATATAAAAAGGCTAGCGAGTGTAACCCCTAGATGGCGCTATCCCAGGGGCTACTACCCCTGCCTGATTTGCCACTAACAGGTTGAGGGGCCTGGATCCAATGGCGGGTGCCTCCACCCAGAGGTCAGGGTTTGCAATAGTTAAACTTACTTGGTCACAGCCCTCTGGGACACTACAACCCCCCTTTCTTCCCACTAGTGGCCCACACAATATATCAGAATTACCTTCACAGTATACACTTACCCCCAGGGCTGGTTCAGGCACTGGGACCTCCTGTAAAATAAGATACAGTGCAACAATCACAGTACAATACTTTAACATAGACAAATACCTCAGGCAGTATAACTTTGCTGAAACAAGCAGCTCGGATTTATTTAGGGGGAATATAACAAGGACAGGGGGAAATCAGGTTAATTAGCTTATCACTTTACTCATCTACTTCCATGGCTCTGTGCACAGGCCTCATCCTTACCAGTTACTGTCCCTGGGTACCAAGCCCTAGTGGCTAGTCCAAACTGCGGCAGCTGGTAGGGGCCCTTTCCCACAGAGAAAGAAAAATTAGTTTAAACAGTATCAGCAGTACAGTGATTCCATTTGGATTCAATGTGGCAATTCAACAGGAGCGACCCTGAATTAGTACTCACGACCTCAAACAAGATAGGGTCCTTCAATGTCAGCAGGGCTACTCTTGAGCTCCACGAGACTCCTCACACATTTATATGGTGAACAGTAACAGGCAAAAGTCCTTTAATGGCAGCAGGATTCACTTGAGGTACACAAGCCTCTTCACACATTTTATGGTAAAACAGAAAGTACTATACCAGGCAGGCTGCTTCTCTATCCCGATCGCAATTACTGCACAATACCCGGAGAACACACAGCAGATTCAGTTCCTGACAGACCGAGTGCAATTCAGCAATTTATCCAGTCTTCTACAGGGTGAACCTGGTTTCTACTCTTCAGATATCCTTTGATTCTCTCTACAGGACGAATTCAGTCCTAACAAGCAGTTACACAAGCTGCAGACCGGAACTCTGGGCCTTACACACGCTTTCCAGACTAAAACTGCACACTGAAAAGCACAGGGCTCCTTCCTTCTTCACTGCCAGAGCTCAACTGAAACTCCAACAGACAAACTGGCACCTCCTTTGAGTTCCTCCCAGTTCTTGACTGGATTGGTTGTCACTCACAATAGACTGCTCCTGTTGGTCCAAAAGGCGCCAAGTCTAAACTACATCTCCCAGAGTCACTGCCCATACAATCCTCTTGTGGCTGGCTCAGATTATGAGTCCAAGTTCTGATTCGTCCAAGGCACCATTTTAGAGCTAGCTTATCCCACACTGATTGGTCCAGTTCAGCAGTTCAAAACCAGAATGGGGAACTAGGCAGACACAGTTCTGACTGCAAAGAAAGCAGGTTAGACAAACTGTAATTTCATTATTACTCTAAATGATTTCTGGCAAACAGTTACATCTTTCTGATAGGTTCCCTTTGCACTCCTAGTGACTGCAAAAATGGAGTGAATTGGCAGCAGCTCGAGTGGTACTCAATGAAAGAAACACACAGTCCCCCATACAAACTAATTATGTCTGCAAGCAGACAGCTCTTAAAGAGACAGTACCAGAGGTTCTAAAAACACTCTCTGATAAATGGCTTAAACGCCAAACACCATTCAGGCTTGGAGCATTCAAGCAAGCTCCTGGAAGTCTTTTGGGAACCCCCATTTGCAGGGGGGTTACACGAGCAATACTTATCACTGTAAAAAAAATGTATGTTACCATATCTTCTGTATTGAAAATGCATGGCTGTTATCTCTTTATAGCTCAGTAAGAATACACCGCCTAGTTCCTGCTCAGGCACAATATGTGGAGTGGATAACACATAAACATTCCAACGGGCACTTGCCTGGTGTTGGAACCAGGATTGGGGAGGGTGGGTGGGTCAGACAAGGTATAAAGGCAAAACAGTGGGAGGGTGGGATAGGAAAGCATGCATTAACTAACAGTAGAATCACAGAGTAATATTTTTATTACATAACAAGCTCCACAATACTGGATCATTGAATTATAGAAAAAGTGCTATATCAAAAGGTTCACTGTACTGCATTGGGAGTGTATACCTAGTAGGCCTCTCTGCATAGGAGAAGTCTATCAATAAACTCTTCTCCTTTTTATTTGGATTCACCTTTTTTTAAATACCAATAAGGGATAAGTTATGTGTACCCCTCCCTAAATTGTCCACTATGTGCTGTGCTGTAGCATACTTCATAATGTGCTCCACAGTGGCCCGGCAGTGCTCTTCTACCCAGATTTTAAGTTTCATTTTTGTCTTACCCATGTAAAATGCTCTGCAGGAGCCTGTACCCATGTTGATCACCTCCTGTGTTTCACAGGTAATGAATCCAGAAATGCAGACTGTGCTTCCCATTTGTAAGTTCAGAAAAAAATTGCCTGTTTGAATTTTAGTGCAGTACTTGCATCTTCCAAATTTATAACATCCATGCCTACAAGGCAGCAGAGACCAGTCTATCATCTTGTTTTGCCTGCTGGTTTGCTTGTAAGCTGTGGACCAGACCATCTCTCAAAATGTGCACCCGATGGTATATCATATGCAGTGGTTTCACAACTGGTGACCTCAGTATTGGGTCCATCTTAAGAATATCCCGAAGTTTAAAAGGATTTGTTCCACCTTCCTTGGTCCTGTTGCATACATGGTTACATAGCCCAATCTGGTGTCAGTATTGTTATACATAGGCTTTGGATAGAGAATAGAATCCCTGGGGATGTTATCCACTGATTCCCTACATTCTCTAATCATTACAGTACTATACCCCATTTGTCTAAATCAATTCTCCATTTCTCCTGCCCTGTGATTGTATGTTTCCTCAGCACTACAGTTGCCCTTTAGCCTATAGCATTGGTTTTTCGGTACATTCCTAACAGTGTGGTGTGGGTGATTGCTACAGACCTGCAAAACTGTATTTCAATCAGTTTGATTTCTAAAAAGATCTGTTTTAAGATTGCCCTCTGCATCCATCTGTTTCTCGGTGTCAAAGAAGTTAGTGACCCTCTGGCTGCTACTAATCATGACCCTCAAATTCCTATTTGTACTTTCCACATAATCAACTAACTCTCTAAAATGAATTTCATCACCCTACCACATGATGAGGATATCGTCAATATAGCCGCTCCAAAGGACTATAGTAGCAGAGCACAGAATCCATTCTTGTCCTGATTCCTAATTGCTTCCTCCTCCCATTTGCCCAGATTGCATGTGTTCTCCAGTGTTCAGTTCCATCAAAGTGTCTCCTAATTTGCTTTTATAAAATGGCTTATATTATTTAAACAAACTTATGATCCCTCCACTACTCCAGCATCCTGCTCCCAGTTTCACACCCCTACTATCAAAATGTACTTTTACCTAATTTGTGGTTTTCATTTTTTTTTAACTGTTGCTGTTTAGGGATTCATTTTTATGTTCACCATGCATGTGTACGTGCAGCGAACATCTTGCTATGATAGTGCCTTTTGAGGGATGTGACACAGTCTGTCCAATGCAGAGCAGTGTTAAAGGGGTGAGTCAGTGCCACACCAATCATCATTCAGGCTGATAATGATAGAGTTTTGGCTTGCTGGGTGGAGAAATCATGTACTTGAAAACAAAACCCAGTCTTGAGTCGGCTCTTTCTTGATCTACGCAGCAGAGCTGACCTGTCTGATCAGGCTGGAATTTCAGACATGCAGGGGCTCAAGCCAGCTGTGACAGAAAAAAAATATGTGTGTGTGTATGTGTCTTTCTCTCTCAGTGCCGAGCTCTGCAGATGTATACTAGCTGTACTAACCATATTCAAATGTGAATAACTTTAAAACAAAAATATGATTGCATGGTACTGTGGGCAAGAAAGCTGTTTAGCACAAAAATATCTACAAAATGAGTAGAATGGCCTGTCTTCCATTGCCTCACTATATGTGACCACTCTTTACATGCCTGGAGAAGGCGCAGGGGTATTAAACTCTTTCCCAGACTGTCACTGAAAAGGACCTCCTGGGCACAATGCTAACACTCAGCCCGTCCCCAGACCACACTGCACAGTACAACATGATAGCTTGACATCCTGTACTGAAAGGGCTACTCTCTCTTCCCCATTGGCATCAGTGTGTTTACCTTGTAAAATCTACTAGAGAACTCCACCAAAAAGTTACTGGGTATGCAGCACCTGAACCAGTGTAGGCCCATAGATGGTGCAGCTGGTCAGCCCACTGTGGTGCACTTGAAACCAAATATTGGGAATGCTCAGTGAATTCAATTGAACTACAAACCAAAGGCCATGTAATTGCTAGAATGGCTAACCCTTTATTGGCAGAATGGGTGGGCCTTGCGGTCCTTACCTGCCGTCAGTTACTATGTTACTATCTTACCCTCAGATGGAGGTATTTATAACTTCACAGCTGCCTAGACAACTCCAGCAAACAGTTCTCAAACTATCTGTACACTTCCCAAGACTTGCGCTTACTTATGGTTGCAGCACTGGTGTATCCTCCCTCATAATGTAGGGCTGTGGGAGACAGCTCTTAATAGTCTCATTCAATCAGTTGTGCTGTCTCTCCACTTTCTCACTTTCATTCCCTCCCTGTTATCTGAAATGGCAATGAAGCTGGAGGTTTACCTGTTCTCTGATTGATCAGGCCTCTGCATGTTGACACAAACCCACATCTAGGCCTCTGGCCCTTCAGGGCAGTAGCAGCTTGGCACCAGGCTACGGTACCTGCTAGCTTACCCAGCTGACAACTTGGGCTGCAGCTCAGTTCTCTCTCTCTTTCTCTTTGCTGGTGATGCACAGCATCAACTAACGTGCTGGGTAGCATAAGAGTGCCTTCCTTTTTCTCTCACTGTGTAACCAGCATTTCATGCATATAAGCTGGTTACTTTGCAGATGAGCAGTCTGTCTCAGTTCAAGCTCTGCTGAACAGCGCTTCCACTTCAATAAGATCTCGTTTTACAGATCTGAGGCTAGCTTAGCCCCTTCATGCCACAGGGCAGTCTCAGTTACAATTCATCCTTGGGTGTATCAGTTAGGGCAGGCAGTCCTGGAGGGCTGCAATGGGCCAGGCGATTGGCAGATCAAAGGTGCCTGAATTAATCAGGTTCACCTGTAGTTCTTGAGCCCATGCCTCTCAACGTGAGCAAGCACTCCAAATTGGCAGAGTCAGTGCACTTCAACCCTGTCACCATGGCAAGGCAGGTCAAAGGGTGGCAATGTAGTGGCCAAGTTGTACTCTGACAGGCAATTCCCAGAAAAGTCTCGGTTCATGCAAAGCATAATGTACAATCCACCCCAAGCACCACAGGTCAGTCCAAGGATGCACACTCGTGTCTGGTGATGGCAAGGGGCAGATGAAATGACTCTGTGTCCAGTGTGGCCACAGCAATATCAGCTCTGTCAGCAGTAGTGAATACCTTTGATGTCCAAGCCCAGAGTGTCTTAAAGGAACAATAAATCATAGGGTTTACACTTTTAAACTTCCTGGTTATTTACAACTTGAAAATGCTTCCCTTTCTTTGAGTCTCTGTGGGCCTATAAAAACATGCCTCATTTCACTTCCTTCGGTTTGGACATGGGATACTGCACCTGCCACAGGTAACCAACACCTTTATCCTCAGTATTGCCTAACTGAGGCCCCAGACTAGAGAATTCTCACCTAGTCTCCAAAATGTATGGCATAGCATAGCTTTTTAATATTGCATCTTAAATGTGGCTACTGTTGCTGGTCTAAATTTTCCCTAAAGACACTATTTTAAAATGTTTTCACCATAGCTTGCCCTACTTATTTTGTCTTAAACATAGCCTCTTGCTTCTGCTGCTGTACTCGCTGCTGGCAGACTGTTTCAATTCTGAAAAGCAAGCACTGACTGTGCTAAGAAAATAAGTGGTCTTCTACCTGCTGCTTCTGTGTTTGTTTCAGATCCAGGCCTGCTGGCAGAGATTAACAAGTGGAAGGAGGAGCTGAAGAACTTCTCTGCCCAGGAAATTGGGAGAACATTAGTATACCTGAATGGTTCCCACACAGAATGTCGTTTTCGAGAATGCAACATGGGAAATTTAATTTGTGATGCTGCGGTAAGAGAAAGTTCAAAACAAGTAATGCTTGTATCAAAACTGAGGGGCAGAGCACAAGGATGGAGGTGCACCACGTGAAATCACAATGTAGCAGCAAGTAGAAACAGGTGCACTCACCGTTCACTCACGAAGCAATGTCCAAACTGTTATACATGAATTAAAACAGTTTATTTACCAGTCCACAAACAGCGGGTCAGACAAACATAATGCAGTAGTGACTCCTTACTGCTGCAAGGGCGTGCATAGGTTTCACCCTGCCTTCAGGACTTCATCAGAGCTCTGATGAATGGTGAGTGCACCTGTTCCTAACTGCTACAAACTTTAAAATAAACCAGAATGAAAAACTGGCATAAGTATATAGCCCTCCTTTAAAATACTGAATGTGTAACATATTCCCAAGTCACAACAGGTTCAAAGCATGGCCTTTTTGTACCTGATGGCAGTTACCTTATCTTCAAGACTCAACTTTACTTGAGATAGTTCAGGAACATAGGCAGTGCTGTGCCATGTGTGTGTATCGAAGAAAATTGGTACACTGTAGTGACATTTTCTGTGGATGTGTCAAAGACTTATTTAACATGTTTCCACTTAAAGTAAATGTATTTATTAATTAATTCATTTATTTGTTTAAAAATTTGTCCAGGAGTGCACAATGATCCAAAATGGTTCATGTACGTGCACACCTGGGGGGGCAGAGAAGGGGATAA
The DNA here is from genome assembly GCA_016271365.2 of Neoceratodus forsteri. NCBI lineage: Eukaryota > Metazoa > Chordata > Ceratodontiformes > Ceratodontidae > Neoceratodus > Neoceratodus forsteri. Next base: position 1,335,961,499 of record CM057449.1, read on the forward strand.
ATACAACTTCAAGTAGTAGTGGCTGTAAATGTTTTATTATTTTTGTAGTTTTTCCAGTTCTGATACTACACAAGGTGTACGTTCAGATGTTCTTTTCGGCTTGGACTTTAATGGTTCTTCTCTGGGCATGTGGAGTGTGGACTGGATCTTCCTGTCAACGGTGTTCGATTTACATTTCCTGTGCTTGAAGGATTATTTTATTGCACCGAGGTGTTTATTACTGTCTCCCTGGTTCAAGCTAATGTGGAGGTGCTGGAGGACCTATGTATTGTGGCTGTTCTGGTGTGGGAAAGATGGAAACTTGAGCTGTGAAGGTACTCATCTATCTGCAGGTTTCCTGTACAAAGATGTTTGCAGTGTTCCATTTTTTAGTGTGACTGCAGTATCTGGAAAGTGTACACACTTTGAATAATTTATTTTTACATTTATTGAAGGTGTCAGAAATGTTTTTAAGTTTTTCTGTCATGCTGCCCAAATCATAAAGATGTCATCAATATATTGGTAATATTTTAATGGCTTGTGGTGGTGTTTATTGAGGAATTCTCTTCTAGATCTGCCACGAAGAGACTGGCATACTGTGGTGCATCCTAGTGTCCATAGATACTTGCTGTCTGTGATTGCTTTTTGTAGCCATTCATAGCATGCCATTGTGCCATCTCTGAAAGGGATGTTGTTGTATAATGATTCAACATTCATGGCAAATAAAACCAACCATTTAACGAGTGCAGCAGTTATAAAGTAGACTGTATCTTAATTTCTATGTTTTTCTTGAGTCTTTGATTTATATGGTAATTGTGTGGTAAAATCCTGTTTACAGAAATTGTGGTAACTATTTATAGCATCTGCAGCATGTAGGAACATTGTTTGCAGAAATTCCGATAGCTTATTTTTCCAGTTTGATGAGGAGCCATATTAAGTGTTGCTGGATGATTAAAAAATGGAGTTAAACCTTTGGGAGCTGGTTAGACAAAGACACTCTTGCTATAACTGGAGCTAATCCATGCAGAGGGCATCAGTTAAGGTAATATACTTCAGCTTTTATCAATTCAGAGTGAGCATAGCTTCTTTTAAAGCCAGTTTTAGCCAGAACCTAGGGGAACAGGCTTCTTCAAGAAAGTCCTTCTCAGAGGGGAGGAGAGAATTGTATCATAAAAGCTCTTGGCACATGCTTTTTTAATTAGGGAGGGAAGAGAATTCAGTCTATTTTTCCTCTTCCCAGCACCAAGACACAAGTCTGGGACTAACTGTGTGCTTTAGGAAAGGGACAATTATGAGTAGTACATTGTTTGCTGTGTGCACAGATTTCAAAAATGTATAGTGTAAGACTCAAAATTTTAGTTGGGTTAATGGGAGTTTTCTGTTTTATGATTTTGTGTTTAAACCAATTATTTTAAGTGTGTGTGTGTGTGTGTGTGTGTGTGTGTGTGTATGCGCATGTGTGCATTGAAGGAATTTTTTGTTAAGCTTCGGATTCCATTTTGGAGTTTCCAGAAAAACTGTGGACTGTTTCTCCCCAGAGTAAATAATCATGAAAAAAGCGAGTCAGTACTGAGAAAGATGAGGATGGGTCTGCAAGGTATACTAGGTATCTATTCTAGCAGAGATCTAGAGGGGGTCTGTATACATTGGAAAGGAAAATGTTGAGCCGGCCCACCAGCACAGCAGTAGCACTACCACTTGCAATGCCAATGATCCCGATTTCGGAATGAGCCTGGATTGTCAGCAGGCAGGCTGGGGGAGGAGGATTGAGCATTCCACAGAATACTCTCATCCTTCGGGCAGGGAGGGTGGATCAGTGTTGCTGTGTGACCACCACCTTGGTGACCACAGCTGGTGGTCCTGGTGAAGTGCAGTACTGGGGTTGCAGACCGCTGATTGGCTAGATGGATGGATGCACACGCCTTGCGTGAGCATGCCCGTTAGACAGCATCCCTGGAAGGACAGAAAGAAAAAAGAGACATGTCTCGTGCTGGCTCCTTGCAGCCCGCAAACCCCTGCACCCCACACTCCTAGGCTCATTCCTGGAGTCCCACAAGGAGCCTTTCTAAAGGAACCTGGTCCAGACCAAGGCCCTCTACCATGGCAAAGGGATACCACGGGGCACCAGTCCAGGAGAGAGGTAAGCCCTTGGAGATGGGGAGGGTTATGGGGTTGGGGCTGCATGGAGTTTCAAAATGGACTGTCGCCATCTAAGGGGGCTAGGAAAAAGGAAAGTAAAAAAAAAAACACTTTTTAATTGAAGTGAGCCCACTGTTTGTATTTTCAGTAATCTTTTTGCATCAGGTTATGTATGTTTTGGGGTTTATTTAGTGCTCTTAACCCAATGGATGTGTCTTTACCACCCTCGTCCTATACACTCACCTTCAGTATTGCTCGACATCTTTATTAAAAGGATGGATTCCTGATTTACAAATGCGTGGTTCTGATTTACATTTTTTTTTAATAATTGTTGCCTTGTAGTTGGGGAGGGTTCTGCATGGCTCACTAACTCCCAGGGTTCAGATTATTTTTTTTGTTTGTTTCTGAACAGGAAAATCACAAAGAGTGTGCAATGGGTTACATGGCAGGGGCTGGGGAGTAGAGCCAACAAAGGTAGTCATCCTGTTTTTCCTTCTTATTTACAGGGGAAGTTCCAGAGGACTGGAGGAGGGTCAGTGTGGTTCCTCGACACAAAGAAGGCAGTAGGGGAGGATGGTAGCAACTGCAGGCTGGTCAGTTTCACAGCAGTGGTGGTGAGTTAATGGAGCCACTACTGAAGGAGAGACTTGTGGAGCATATGGAGGCAAAAGGGGTGCAGGACCACCGGCAGCATGGTTGCACAGGGAGGAGAGCAAGTCAAATTAATGTCATGGATTTCTTTGACTGGGTTACCAGCGAGGTGGATCAAGGGACAGCGTGGATGTGGCCTATCTAGACTTCAGTAAGGCTTTCTACACTGTGCTGCACAAGAGGTTTTTAAGAAACTAAGCAGCCTGGGGTGGAGGAGAAAGTGACAAACTGGGTATCAGATTGGTTTAAGGGATAGGAGGCAGAGGATGGTGATAAACGGTAGCCACTCAGGCAATAGGAGAGTAACTAGTGGGATGCCACAGGGTTCGGTGCTGGTACCAGTCCTTTTCATTGTCTTCATAAGCAACATTGCCTAGCAGCTTGAGGGGAAGCTGTGTCTCTTTGCAGAAGATACAAAAATCTGCAACAGGGTTGATACTCAGGAAGATGCAGGGAGAATGCAAAGGGATCTGCTGAAACTAGAGGAATGGTCTAGGGGTGGCAGCTGGCTTTTGATGCCAAAAAGAGCATGGTTATTGACTCAGGGCTGTAGAACCCAGGGTCTGTGTATAAGATGGAGGAGTGGCTCTTACAGTCATTAAGCAAGGAGGAGACCTAGGGGTCATCATATCCAGTGACTTCAAGGTAGCGGGGCAGTGAATCCAAGATGAAGGAAAGGCAAGCAGGATGCTGGGTGCAGAGGGAGAGGGATTTCTAGCAGGAGGGAGATAGTACTGCTGTTGTATCGCTCACTGGTGAGACCCCACCTCGAGTAGCATGTCCAGTTCTGGAGGCTGCACCTCCGCAAGAGCACTGAAAGGGTTGAGGTGGTACAGAGGAGGATAGCCAACATGGTGAGGGGATTGCACTGGAAGCCATATGAAGAAAGGCAGCAGGAACTCAACATGTACTCCCTGGTAGAGAGGAGAGTGAGAGGGGCCATGATTGAAACCTACAAGTACTTCACAGAAGTGACCAAAGTGCAAGTGGAGGGTTTGTTTCAAAGAAAGGAAGACACTAGATCAAGAGGGCATGCAGTGAATCTAAGGAGGGTAAAATCAGGAGAGATGTGCAGAAATGCTTCTTCATGGAATTGCTGGTGGATGACTTGAACACCCTGCCAGAGGAAGTGATGGGTGCAAAGACTATAGGGAGCTTTAAGTATGCATGGGATAAGCACGGGGCATATTGGGTAGAGGAATGTGGGAGGGAGTGACACCTATGACCAGCTAGGGTCATTGTTGATGGAATAGGAAGGGACAAGGGGTATACTGGAATTTGTCTAAAGGTCCTTTTCTGACAATAAAATCTGTGTTTCTGCGTTTTTATTTATTGTCTGTCAGTCCTTTTATTTTAGTTTGTTCTCCTTTGTAATACAGCCATGCTTGTTCAGAAAGTGGCACATTCACTGTCTTTAGTTTAACATGCACATTCATAAAGTGGTCCCTAGGGTGGCCCTCCACACAGAATGAGCATTATGGGCTACCATGGTTGTGACGTGCATTTCTTTTAAAGATATTCGGACTGTGTTTTAGTTTTAAAATAATCATAAAACTACCCCGTATGATGAATTACTAGTAGGTTTGTATTGTTTGACACCACAGCACAGTAGGTTACTTGACCACTGGTACTATGGATTCATTCCGTGTTGCTGGCTCTAGAGATTCTGGGTTAATGACACCACCAGCCAGCCACATTTGGTATTTTACTGAGTTCCTTCCAATGCTTTCCCCAATAAAACACATTTATTTCCCTTTCTAACATTTTTAACAGTATCAGTGACTTTCAGAAGATGGGTATAAGTGACAGAGCAACAAAATGTCAAGCCCATCTGTTCAAAACCTATATTCTGGTTCCTCACTTTTGTGCTTAAAGGGGACAGTTTTGATGTAACTGCCTCCTTGTCATCGTACTTAAGGGCAGTAAAATTTGGGGGCAAGAACAAGGAAAAGGGGTACTTCTGGAAAGTGCAGATGAGCATGAGAACCACTTTTCATAGTGAGTGCCACCACTGGGAGACTAGCTGATGCTGGAATCACCCAATACAAGGAGTTTGCCAGAGAAAGCAAGGGGCAAGACAAGGAAGAAGATAAAGAAAGTTAGATTTGATGTGAGGGTGGCAGTAAACAACATCAATGAAAATGGGAATAGAGAAGTTGAAAGAAAGCTTACCAAGCAGGATCTTGTAGGAGTGAACTGAGGGGCATTATACAACATCAGACTGAATGGTAAGAGAGATGTACACAGCCACTCCTCTTCCCCTCTTGCTACAGTCCTGCCTGAAGACAACATAGTCATAAGAAAGCAAGCTAACAAGACAGAGAACCTCACATAAAAGCAGTGAGGCAAGGATTACCCGAAAAGGATATTGGGAACAGACCTAGATTTGTGCTGAAGTTCTTTGCCTTTTTAGCCTGCATTCTCAATTTGGGCCCACCATAACCCAAACCTGTAAGACCATGTACTAGCTGGTTCATTTCCCCTGAGTTGAGATACAGATGAGACACACTGATAAATCCTGGGGACCAAACATGTATCTGTGTCTTCTGTTCTGAGCCACTGCAGACTGTATGGGAGGCCATTTGGCACCAGACACTTATAAAGAGCAGGTTCTGCACTATTTGTCACCCCCACCACCCCCCAAACATATGTTCAAACAACATGAAGTCTTGCTATATTATAGACATTAGCAGTTTGATCCAGCTCTAGAACTGCCCCGGAGTGAAATGGTTAAAACCATTCCAAAATAGAATTTTGGCACGAGAGCAGCTCTATCTGTGTCATTTCAAACTTGAACTGTCAGATTCTTTACTCCGCCTCAGTGAACAGTCGCTCCGAGATTTCTCCTTCTGCTCGGTTCATTTCTCGGTTTAAAGAGTGTTTTCTCGGTTGGATTTAACGAGAATAGTTTTATTTTAACATGAAAACCGCTCGGTTCAAGCTCTATCTATGGTAACCGTAAGTAAATGAAGGTTTTGTCTGTGTGGAACTTGTAAGTTATCGGTTCGGTTTTGAACCGATCAGTGGGTTAAAACTCATTTAAAACTAAAATTAGTATTTTAGAGTGCGGTTCCAGTTCTTATCGGTTCTAAAAAGCGGATTTATTCCGTTTTCCAATACCCGTGACATGGTTAGGAACCCATATGTTCTTGCCTGGCACTGCCGTTGTGCGGGCAAGTTTTTGGTTAGGCTGGCATTATGTCTGAGAAACCCAAAGAAAACGGGCCCACTGGTTTCAACACTGTGATGTTTGTGGGGAAGTCTTTGCCAAGGCTGACCCACACACCACATGTGTTTATTGTCTGGGGTTTGACCACCTCCAGTCAGACTGCCAGGTATGTAAGAATTTCCCTGCAGCCACCCTGGAAAAAAGATTGGGCAGGCTCAGGGAAACGAGAGGTCAAAAAGTCCGCTGACCCGGATGGCCAGCCCGGTTCGGTGCCAACCGAACCAGAGGGAGTGCCCTCTGACCAGGGCCAGACTTCCTCGGGCAAAAGAAAAGCTGGTTCTGAGGAACCAATTCTGGTAAAGAAAACAAGAAAATCAGCAGGTCTGGAGTCCAAAATTCCTTCTCCAACTGCTGCAGAGATAACAAAAGCCATACAAATTGTCCAGTCACTGTCTCAGGGTCCGTCCGAACCACCACTATCTGGTAAAAGATCGGTTCTTCCGGTCCCAGTGGTTCAGGATTATGATATTGAGGAATTTTATGAACCAGAGGAGGGGGAGGAGGATTATGAACAGTATGAATGTGGCTGGGAAGGTCTGGGTATGCCCATTGAACCGGACATCTCCCCAGACAGACCTTTAGAATCTCCCCCTATGCTGTCTGAGTCCCATCTCATTTTATGTTTTATAAAAGTTGCTGAAACCCTCCAGCTTCCTTTAGAAGAGGCTGTGGATGAGCAAGAGGAGCCTGATTTTGTAGAAATGATGGATATTCCAGAGTCTAGGAGATTGTCTATTCCTTTACATAAGTCTTTTAGGAAACAAACAATTAAAATTTTAAAAGCTCCTAATTCTGTGCCTACTGTAGATAAAGATGGACAGAAGGTATACATTGTCAGCCCTGATACGGAATTCCTTTCAGCAATGCAGTCATGTTAGTAGTTCAGGCTGCTGCCTGTGATAAAGCTAATATTCCTTGGCTTCACATCCTCCTGACAAGGATTCCAGGAAGATTGATGCCATGGCAAAAACAGTATATGGCAGCCTCTGGGACTCAGGCAAGCAAATTATATGGCTTATGTAGCTAGGTATCAGAAATCTAGATGGGATACTGTTATGCAATTAGCAGCAGGCCCATGGCCAGCTGGCTAGTGAACTAGAACAGGTGGCTGCTGATGGCATTGAAGACTCTAAGGTTCAGTTTCATGCTGCTGTGGATGTTAATGATGTTTCCTCTAGGGTCATGACCACATCTGTAGCTTTTCGTAGGTTGGCCTGGCCTCAGGTGTACTAGTTTGTCACAGGATACCCAGACTAAGGCTATGGATTTTCCTGTGGTGGGAAATTCTCAGTTTGGAGAGCAGACAGAGAATTACATGAAGAAGATGAATGAATATAGGACTACTTACCAAGAGTGCCCAGGCTAAGGAGCGCAAGCCACCTCAAAGGCATGCCCCTCAGTAGGGGTAGGCTCACAGGCCTTCTACCAGACTCAGGCCTCCTCTGCCTATGCTCAGAGGGGCTTCTTCAGAGGCAGGGGCAGACGAGGGGTGGGCAGACCTGCTCCCACCCCCCAGCCTAAAGCTCCTGCGAAACAGGCACCCTGATGGGGTGCCCAGGGCCGATTCTCCTGTACCAGTGGGGGGCAGGCTAGCTTACTTCAGTCAGAATTAGGCTTCTTTAACCTCAGACAAGTGGTTCTGAAGTAGTAAGCCAGGGTCTGGTTCTCAGCTTCAAAAAGTTTCCCAAGTTGAGAAGCAGACTTTTTCTACCTGCAAGTGCTTCAGAGACCCTCGCTCTGGAAACAGAGGTCTCATCCCTATTAGCTCTCAGAGCAGTAGAAAGGGTTCCTCTCCTGCATCAGGGCAGGGGTCTGTATTCCAGATACTTCCTTACCCCAAAAAAGACAGGAGAATGGCAGCCCATTTTAGATCTCAGATATCTGAACGAGCATCTTTTGAAACCAAAGTTCAAAATGGTAACTCTGGCAATGATTTTACCTTCCCTAAGGCCAGGAGACTGGCTAGCCTCCCTGGACCTCAAGGATGCCTATTTCCATGTCCTAATCAGAAGATCCCATCGAAAGTACCTCAGATTCGAACTGCCTCAGGTCATTACCAGTTCAGAGCAATGCCCTTCGGCCTTACCTCTGCTCAAGGGTATTCACAAAGTGTCTAGCAGTGGCAGTGGCCCACTTAAGGAGGCAGAGGATTGCTGTTTTTCCCTATCTAGACGACTGGCTCATTGTAGGCCAGTCCCCAGAACAGGTAAAATCTCACCTGCAGGTTACCCAGCAGCTTCTCACCTCCCTGGGTTTTCTGCTAAACCTACCAAAGTCGGTTCTGGAACCAGTCCAGGTACTCACCTTTATAAGGGCAGAATTGGACACAAAGCTAGCCAGAGCCTTTCTTCCCCCAGAAAGGGTAAGGAATTTAGTGGCTCTGGCCTCTTCCTTCACTCTGCAGGTCTCTCGACCAGCAAGACACTTTCTGCAGCTCCTGGGGCACATGGCCGCATCCACAGCTGTTGTGCAGGGAGCCAGATTTCAGATGAGAGACATTCAGTTTCACTTGAGAACCTTTTGGTCTCAGAGAAGAGACCCCCTTTCCAAGTTGGTCCCAGTGACTCGAACCTTGATCCTAGCTCTCCAGTGGTGGCAGGATCAGAGCAATTTAAGAGCGGGGGTCCCCTTCATTTCCCCTTCTCATGACTTGACTCTCACTACAGGTGCTTCCCTTCTGGGTTGGGGAGCCCACATGGGCGACCTTTCCACTCAGGGAGTTTGGTCCCCCCAGGAATCTCTGCTCCACATCACTTTGCTGGAACTCAGAGCTGTCTTTTTAGCTCTTCAAGCTTTTTCTGCATCTGTCCACGACAAGGTGATACAAGTCAGAACAGACAACACCACAACAATGTGGTACATCAACAAACAGGGGGGCACTCGGTCTTCGGCCTTGTGCACCGAGGCAATGAAGTTGTGGTCTCTGGCCTATTCCCTGAACACTTCCCTCATAGCAGTTCATCTTCCAGGAAGGACAATGTCCTAGCGGATGCCCTCAGAGGATTTCCCAGGGCCATCACAAATGGTCCCTGGATCCTCAAGTGCTGGGGATAGTTTTTGCCAGGTGGGGCATCCCTCAGATAGATCTTTTGCAGCCCCAGACAATCACAAACTTCCTCTTTTCTGTTGCAGGCCTCCAGTGCTGGGCTCCAGTTCCCTGGATGCCCTTCTTCTGGATTGGGAGGAAGTTTCTCTATGCTTTCCCTTTCTCTCCTATTCAAAGTACTAGTCAAAATCAGATCTCAGCCTTGCAGGGTGATTCTGATTGCCCCGGATTGGGCCAGGCAGCCCTGGTACCCACTCCTTCTGTCTCTGACAGTCCATCTTCCCTGTGCCTCCCCAGGAATCACAGTCTGTTGACTTGTGCCCAGGAAGGGTTTGTATCCGGACCTCAATCCCTCAACCTCAAGGCCTGGCTCTTGAGGAGTTAGGATTGCTGATTTACACCTCTCTCAGGGTGTTCTTGAGATCCTAAAGGCTTCTAGAAAGCCTTCCACTAGGGCTACTTATAGTTCTAAATGAAAGGTTTATTTGGTGTGCTGGGAAAATGTTTCCAGAATCTGCTGAATTGCCCATTTTGTTAGATTACATGGTACATCTTAATTCCTTGGGTCTCAGACCAGCTACCCTGAGAGTTCATTTGGCAGCTGTATCTGCTTTTGTGTCAGCAGGAAAGTCATCCCCTCTTTCCTCTCATTCTGTGTTTTCCAAGTTTTTTAAGGGATTACTCCATACTAATCCTCCCTTTCGGGAACCGGCCCCTGCTTGGGACCTTAATGTTTGCATTGCCCAGTTAGTGCAACCCCCTTTTGAACCTCTGTCTTCTGCAGAGCTTAAGTACCTAACTTGGAAAACTGTTTTTCTAGTGGCTATCACTTCTGCCAGACGCATAAGTGAATTGCAAGCCTTGTCAGTGGAGACTGACTTTATTTCTTTCCACAGGGATAAGGTAGTCCTTAGACTAATAGGAAGTTTTTGCCTAAGGTGGTTTCAGATTTCCATCTTAATCAATCTATCTCCCTTCCAGTATTTTTCACTGATCACTCCTCTTCTGGTGAGAGGAGGTTGCACAGCCTGGATGTTAAGAGAGCTCTTAGTTATTATATAGAGCGCACCAAAGGTCACAGGTTGAATCCCTCCAACTGTTCCTTACCTGTGGTGAAGTTGGGAAAGGCAAACCTGCCACTAAGAGATCAATAGCCAGAAGGATTGTCTCTGTATCCAATTCTTTATCAAATGGGTAGAGCCCCCGGTTTGAGGGCTCATTCCACCAGGGTATAGCCACCTCTAGCTGCTGCCAGAGACATTCCTTTATTAGAGATTTGCCGGGCTGCTACTTGGAAAACGGCAGCACTTTACCAAGCGTTACTCCCTGGATGTCCAGGCCAGGAGAGATGCTCGGTTTGGCACAGCTGTTCTTCAGAGCCTATTCCTAAGTAGGTTCTGCCCTCCTCCATGGAGGTACTGCTGTGTATTCTGCTAATGTCTATAATATAGCAAGACTTCATGTTGTTTGAAGAAAAGATTACTCACCTTAGTAATGTTGTTTCTTCTAATGGAGTCTTGCTATATTATAGACCCCCCCCCAACCTGCCCCTCTCAGAACCTCTACTTGGTGGGGTGCGGGCAACTTAGTGTGGGCACTACTTACGTCCTGTTAGCATTTTGTCCCCTTTGGGACTTTGGGGGTGTGTATGTGTACGCGTGTGTGTGTTTTATTATACTTATGTTCCATTTTCATATTATTAGAATGGTGTTAGTATTTCTGGTCCCCTGACTTGAGTCTTGGGTGTTGGGACCATCAATGGTTGTTATTATTTAGGTAGCCATTTGGCTAGTGTAGGTTACAGCTTCCACACAGACCTTAGTGAGTTTGGCTCGTAAAGATCTGACAGTTCAAGTTTGAAATGACACAGATAGAGCTGCTCTCGTGCCAAAATTCTATTTTGGAATGGTTTTAACCATTTCACTCCGGGGCAGTTCTAGAGCTGGATCAAACTGCTAATGTCTATAATATAGCAAGACTCCATTAGAAGAAACAACATTACTAAGGTGAGTAATTTTTTCTTACAGCTCACCTGGCCCAGAATTGCTGGCTATAAATATTTCCATTTATTTTTGCTGGTTTAAAAAGTTAGATCACTCATAATATTCTCCTCGACCAACACAGGCAAAATGGACCCACTTCCCAAAAATGCTGACACGCCCCCCCAAGTCAGCACATTTTGTGATGCCAGAAAACAAAGAACGCCTGTGTGTGCTCCATTGTGTTCAATGGGGATGATTTTTTCTATACATTTGTAACCCTTAGGTGGCGCTATCCCAAGGGCTACTACCCCTGCCTGCTTGGCTAGTCGCAGGTTAAGGGGCCTAGGTTCTAATACGTGTGCCTCCACATGGAGGACAGGTTTGGTAGTGGTCAAGCTGACCTGGGCACAGCCCTCCGGGACACTGTAACCCCCCTTTTCTCCTTGTAGTGGCCTGAAAAGTACACAATAATCACTTTCACAATGATCCCTATTCACCAGGCAATTACCCACACTGTTTGCACTTACCACCAGGGCTGGTTCCTCTAGCTTGACCCTGGGGACCCCCTGTAAAACAAGGTTAAGCACAGCAAATAACAACAGTACAATAATCTTGGTGCAAACTGGAACCACAGTCAGGTGAAATGCAAACAAAGTTAAATCTGATTTATTCAGGGGATTTGAACAAGGGAGGGGCATAATCAGGTTGATTTGCTTAAAAAGCTATATTAATCAGACAGTTATGCATGCAATTCAGAGCCCCTGTGCAGTCACACACTCTGGGTAGCCTGGTAGGGGAAACAGTGGGCTAGCCAGGAACGTTGCAGCTGGTTGGGGCCCTGTGATGGAAAAAAGCAATATGCACAACACACACTATTTGTAATCCAAGCCAGAGGGCTCAGTTCGTGAAAGAAAAGGCAACAAGACAATCAGATGACAACACTTTTAGATTTAGCTGTTATTGCAGGGAGCTACCCTGATGTTAACTCACGATACCCAATACTGGACACAAGCAGGATGAAATTGAGACTGCAGGCTGTTGAGCTGGAGTGCACGGAGAAGCAGGGCCCACACGAATCACTGAGGCATCATTCCTGTTCAAGGCGTTGAGCAGGGTACTGATCCCCAGGCCAGTCTCTCGTTGATGACTTTCTGTGCGTAGCAGGTATTCTGGTCAGGCCAGTATAGCAGGGCCCAGGCAAACAGAAATTGATATAGATTCAGTCCATGGAGCTGGATACAGCCTTCAGCAAGCAAAACACAGTTCAGACACATAGTGGGGAACCAAATTTTATTTTCATTTTTTATTTATTTAGCTTTTGTTTACCAGGTAAGCACGCTAGACTGTCAAGTGCCTATTTTCAGGTGTGACCTGGGAGAATTACAAAGGCAAACAACACGCCAGAGACAAAGTAACAGCCAATACGGTACAGTCCAGTGCAGGCAGAAAGCCCAGGCAAATAATAAATTGTGAAACAAGACAGCAACTGTTAAGCAAGGTACAGACAGGAAAAGGCAGCAGACTGCAGTCAGGTGCAGACAGAGAGCAATAATACATAGTAAGTGCAGTGATTAGAGCATGGCGACAATAGGAGATGGCAGAGGGGGGCCAAACAGATCACAGCAGGGCCTTTTCGAAGGGTGCAATTATTACAGCCTCTCACAAGCCATCAAAAGGGACATCAAGGACAGTAGAGGGGAGGACAACTAAGAGCAGGGGCAGGCCGAGGCTTGTTTTAGGTGGTCCCAGAGGGAGGACCTGAAACTCCTGTGGGAGGGGCGGTCCATACATAAGCAGGGAGTTTGTTCCAAGCTCTGGGGGCAAGGGCTCCGAAGGCACGGTCCCCAGTGAGGGAGCGAGTTAGTGGGACCACGAGAGCCTGGGAGTCAGTAGACTTCAGCCAATAGCCAAAGGGGACAGGTTTGAGCAGATCGTCGAGTGCAGGAGGAGTGGCTGATCGGAGGATATTGTCTGTAAAGTTGCCCAGGATAAAGGATCGATGGTTACTAGGGGAGAGCCACCCCAGCCTAGTGTAGAGTTGACAGTGATGGGTGAGACGGGGGGGGGGGCTGAGAGGGCACAGCGACAAACATTGTTGCATGCTGTGTCCCATTTTATGAGCCAGGTTTTGGGGGCGTTCACGAAGGAGGTGAGCCCATAGCAGAGCGTGGGGAGAAGAGCCCCTTTTGCAATGGCAAGTTGGGCCGCAGGGGTAAGGCAATTCTTTGCCCTGTAGGCCAGGCCCAGTTTGTAGTTTGTGGCCTTACAGGAGTTATGTATGTGCAGGGAGAGGTCCAGCTGAGGGTCAAGGGTGACCCCCAGGTACTTAAAGGAGTCTACCATCGTCACAGGGGCATCGTCCACACCAACAACTTTAAGAGGTTCTGGGTACGCTCTCACCTTGGCAAGGGACTTGAATAGCATGATCTGTGTCTTCTGAAGGTTGGCAGTCATGGCCCACTATAGGCACACAGCACATTCACATGTAAGGAAATTCCACTGTACCAGGCAAATGGCTCTCTGGCCGCAATTACAGAGTCTTTGCACAATCCAGGAGTTCAGAGGTAGCTGGAAGTCCAGACAGGTTGATCCCATTCAGCAAATCTTTGGTCTTCAGGTTAAAGCCTTGTCACAATTCAGTGACTTAATTCGCTCTCTAAATTCAGATTCAGTCCGGAAAAAAAGCACAAGTTCCCTCTCAAGAACAGCAGGCAGGCATGCAGGCCAAACTTAGGCTTTTCAACAGTTCTCCCACGCGAATCCACTATGGATTGCTGCTCAAACTATCTCGAGCTGTTAACGTCTTCGCTTCCCAACTCAGATCTAACTGAAACTGCAAGCTGTGTGGGACTTTCCCCAAGATCCAAAAGGTTTGGTTGGCTGATCTGTCTGTCAGTCATCACAAAGGCTCCCCCTCCAGGTAATTTTAGGCACCAAAAGCCCCAAACTACAATTCCTGCATGTTTTGGCCCCACCAAACCCCTGTAGGCAGGCTCCATTTTAGAGTCCTAAATGTACTGATTGGCCCATTCTGCAGTCCAGGACCAAGATGATGGAGACAAACAGAACTGTCCACGCTGAAAAGAAGGCAGGTTAGAACAAACTGCAACATTATGACAACTCTAACAAATGATCAGCAAACAAGTACATCTTCTAACAGAGGTCTCTTTCAGATTAATTATGACTGCAATCCAGGCAGCTCTTAAAGAGACAGTACATAGAGGCTATACAGGCACTCTCTGGCAATCGCATTTAAACTGCTAAAACACAGGACACCAGCCTGGCAGTGACCATTTAGGCAAGCTCAAAGCAGGCTTTTCGGGGAACCGCCATTTGTAGGGGGGGATTACACATTTTATTACCATTTAGAGTTGCGATTATAGTAAATCAAAGTGACTGCTCAACTAACAGGGTCCCTGGGCCATGTGAGCTATAACATATGTTTTGGGGGTGGCAACTAGGAAGCTGCTCTTTAATGCTAATGGTAATTTGCATATACATCCCTTGATCTTTTGCATTGTTAGGTTATGTGGGATTGTATTTCTTTAAAATCTGGCTTTGTTTCCAAGGCCATTTTTGGGTAACCCTTGCCTCAGTGCTTTTATGCTGAAGTTCTTTGTCTTTTTTAGCTTGTTTTCCTATTTTGGGCCCACCATGACCCCAACCCATAAGACCTTATAAGGGCTGATTAATTTCCCCTAGGTTAAGATACAGACGAGGCACACTGATGAGTCCTGAGAAGAATTAAACATGTGTCTATGTCTTCTATCTCAACCTCTGCAGATTGTATAGATACATAGATAGTGTCGGCAGATAAGGGCCTATGGCCCACCCAGTCTGCCCATTTGAGCTTGTAAGTTCAGTTTATGTTTTCCTAGAAGTCTGTTGCCCCTTACCTTCCAGAATTCCTTTATGTCTATCCCATGCATTCTTAAATCCCATGATTGTTCCAGCGTCCACCACTTCCTCTGGCAGGGTGTTCTACTTGTCCACCACCCATTCTGTGAAGAAATTCTTCCTCATGTTTCCTCTGAATCGTCCTCCCTCCAACTTCATCCCATGTCCTCTAGTCCTGGAACATCTTTTACGCTTAAAAATAGGAGTATGAGCAGCCATTTGGCACCATGCACTCCTGCTTAAAGTAGAACCAGTATAAATGTTCATGGTGATTAGCACAGACATCTCATAATGCTTTGCATTATTGGGGTATATGTAATTTTGAATGACTCTAATGGTTCTCAGAGACAGTCATATACACCTAACTGCTTTTTTAATCAAGGTTTTTCCAACATCTGATGCAAACTGGCCCTCCTTTCCATCTGTCCCCCAAGCCCCAACACCCCTTTTCGATGGTTTACTTTCCAGAGGGCTCTGAATACCCCCCCCCCCCATGTAGGGTCTTCAGGGTTGGCCAGAACCATCCCGAGTGCTGCCTAGGTACCATGAGTACCTAGTTAGTGGTGCGGGATCTGCCAGGGACTGATTGTCATCCTGCAGTGGTCAGGATTTTCCTCCAGCATTTTAACCCAAGGGTTGTTAACATGCAGTGACGCAGCTGCACACATGGCTATGCTCACGTTTGGCACCATCCCTTCCCAATCTTACATCCCTGACTGCTCTGTTACCCAGCATCTGTGAGATGGCAGGCATGCTGCAGGGCACATGTCCTCTCCCCTTCCCAAAGAATGAGGTAGTCCATGGGACACTCAGTCCTCCATTCCCCTGGCCAGCCGTGATGGCTACAGCTTGTTCCCGAATTCAGATCATTAACATCATGAGAGGCAGCACTACCACTGTAGCAATGGGACACTAATATTACTCTGCTTTTAGTCAACATTTCCCAGGTATCTTATCCCTCAGTCTCTTTATTCACGTGTGATAGATGAACAGTTAATTGGGCTGAAGTCTGTAAGACAGATTTGCACACAAGGATTTGAAAATTGTTTCTTGGTTTGTGTGGACTCCTAGGGTGTCATAGAGTCAGGTGTAGCTGACTCTTTCTTAGTGGTTCCTTCAAGTAGTTGGGTTATTGGAGTTGGTGGCTAGCTCCCTGGCTTTCTTCTCCAGGCAGAAAGATGGATGATGGATTTGTTTCCTTGTGGTCAGCCAATAACTTGGTTGTGATGGATGTTATTTGTTGATGCTAAGGGATAATATACCTCAATTCAAAGCTCGCTCTCTCTCCCCTCTCTTGAGTAATAGTATTTCTTTTATGCAGTTTATTTAATGGAATAAACATTTTGAGGGTATGTAGCAGACTGACGCAGAATATGCCGTTTGTCTTCATATGTGAGGGGCAGGACCGTAACTCTTCATGGCAGAGCCATGAGTGATTTATGAAAGTAATGCTCTCTCACAAGTGATGATAAACTCTGCATTTTGAGTCAAACCACTGAATATTTGGTTTATACAACATCAGTTAAATAAAAGGTTTTTCTGTCCTTTGCCTGCTGAGGCAGCCTATTAGCTCTGTCCCACTGCCCCTGAACCAGCACCTGTCACCCTCAGGACCTACCTAATCAGCAGTATCCCCACAGATTCCCAAGTAGCATTGCTGGAGGTGGGAGGGCCATCCTCCTCCTCTCCCCATGTGACGCAATCCAGTTTGGATCAGGAGCTCCAGGCAGCAGTGCAGATCTGGGTCTGGACGTGCAGATCTTCACTAAGCCCCAGCCCCCATTTTACATTTTCCTCCCTCTGCCCTGCTGCAGCCTTATGTGGATGACTGCATATGCACATAACCATAGCCCCTCCCTGTGTGCTGTCCACACCTGCACCACCACCAGACCTCCACCTGGTGGCAGTCAGATGCCTGGCAAGTAAGCCTCCCCTCTCCCAAAGAGGAAAGCAATCCCTCAGACACACAATCTTTTCCCGCCCCAGCCAACTCCTGCCAATCTGAGTCCACAGTTAAACCTGGGTCACTGGCATGGTGGCAGGTAAAGCACCCAGTGCCTCAGCACCATTGAGCTGGCCTACTAGTTATAGCTTTTTAATCTGCAGTGTGTATGATGATTTTACTCTTTCTTTGATTTCACCCTCTGACTTCAGTGCCGCACATGTCTATTGTGATGCCAGCAGCATTGTGAAAGCTGATCTCTAGTTGGCTCAGAATACATTATGATGTACTCAACAGGGCAAGATATCACATGCGACATACCTGACTCACAGAATTATTAAATTGCACAAAGTAAAAACTTTTGTAATGATAGATGTATACCACCATCATTACCTCCTGGGTGACCATTTTGTGTCAGGTAAACAATGGATAGTTCAGACTTCGTATAGAGCTATTGGAGGTAATGAGTTAATGACACTAGACTGCATGTATGAGTTCACTTATAAAATGGGATGAGACAGTCCTATGCCCTGATTGGTCATTAGCCATGTGTTAGAACTGTCTAATGCATGGCTAAAATCAAGCGCTGCCAAATTGGGTGCAGCACACACTGAAATCACTGTGCAGATTTTAACATTTTTTGAATTATTCATGATTGTAACAGCCCCCTTTTTTAAATCATGAAGCCCTACATAGCCAGTATCCTATATGTCTCTACTACACTCGTACTCCTGTAAGTTCTTCTCTTTAGCTGTAAATATTCATACTTTTCTACATTTAAATCTCCACTGCTTTTCATTTCAGGCTCGATTTGTTGCATGCCTGGGCTGCTGTTAGCACCGCTGCTGCCACTTGTTTCTTCAGATACCATCTACCAGCATCACACTCGGCTAACGCAGTTCGAAAAATTAAGAGTGCTAGTGTGAGACTAACAGGGGCAGGTAGCATAGGTGCTGAAGAGATGTGGGGGGGGGGGTAATTAAAGGGGCCATCCTGGAAGCAACACAATTATGTGAGAGGACAGTAGGAAAGAGAAATGAGTTTGAGACCTGTTTGGTTCTCAGTGAGGGTGAGGGAAGCAGTTAGAATCGAAAGAAAGGCTTCCTATAGGTTTAAGGAGAAACAGGAAGAGGAGGAAGAATGAGAGAAATTTGTTCGGAAAAATAGGGAGTCAAAAGCAGATACGGAGCTGTGGATTCCTGAGGGGATCAAATCCAGAGAAAAACATTTATTCTGCTACATCAGGCAAAAAAAGAAAAAGGGAGGGGGAACTTTTATGTTGTCAGACAAGGGTAGGGTAATTGAGGAGGATGGGCAAAAGGCTGCTGTCCTAAAAGACTAATTTTGCTCTGTTTTTACTAGGGAGGATTCTGGCCCACTACCTGAAAGTGGCATTCAAGTGGCCACTAGAGGGATTCCGGAGCTGGAAACATCATTATCCACTAGGGATAGGGTCTAGAAAGGGCTGGCAGCCCTCAAGACAAAGCCCCGAGTCCAGACAGGATGCATCAAAGAGTGTTAAGAGAACTGGCAGAAGAACTGGCTGGTCCTCTGGTAAAACTATTCAACAGCTCACTACAGATGGAGGTGGTTCCCAGAGATTGGAGGGTGGACAACATGGTTCTGCTTCATAAAGGGGGGATAAGGAACAGGCAGGGAACTACAGGCCGATCAATCTCACCTCTATTGTAGGGAAGCAGGATTGCGTTGACTACCTGGAGAGAAACTGTCTTCAGGACAGTAAGCAGCATGGATCTGTGACAAGAAGGTGCTGCCAGACCAACATAATTGTCTTCTTTAACTGGGAAATGAGGAAGCTGGACAGGGACCATGCAGTGGATCTACTATACTTCAACTTCAGCAAGGCTTTCGACTTGATGCCTCATAGACGCTTGCCAAAGAAGATGGAGGATCTTTGGACAGCAAAGGATATGATCAGATGGGCAGGAAACTGGCTCGGGGTAGGCAGTAGTGGGTTGTTGTCAATAGGGTTAAATTGGGGGAGAGAGAGGTCACAAGTGGGGTGCCATAGGGCTTATCCTGGGCCCAGTTCTTTGTAATATGTTCATTAGCAACATCGGTGAAGAAATCAGGGTAAGAGTAGCCTAAACTAAACTCTGTGAAAGGGTAAATAGTGTCGAGGGAGTTAGGGAATTACAGAAGTATCTCCAAAGGCTGGAGAGACGGTCAAATGTGTGGTAACAGACATTCAGTGCCAAAAAGTGCAAGGTAATGCACTTGAGGAAAAAAAGCCCCAAGACAGATTACTGGCTAAATGGGGTTAAACGTAGCACAACAACAGAGGAACATGACCCAGCAGACATTATTAGCAACACCCTAAAGCAGTCAAGTCAGTGCAACAAAGCTTACAACAAGGCAAACAAGACTCTGGGGTGTATAGGGAGGGGGTACAAACAGTAAAAAGAAGGAGGTAATACTTCCCCTTTATAGATTTTTGGTGAGGCCACATCTAGAGTACTGTGTCCAGTTCTGGTGTTCTCATGTCAGAAAAGATAAGCATAGGCAAAAGCAATAAAGCACAGAGTGGCAGAGATGATTAAGGATCTGCAGGTAGAATCTCGTGAGAAAGATCTGAGGGCATTAAACATACACTCACTGGAGGCCAGAAAGGAGAGGGGAGATACGATAGAGACCACCAGAAATCCAGGAAAGAGATTAATAAAGTGAACTGCGCTGAATTATCCAGCAGGAACACCAGCTCAGTGACACAAGGGCATGACTGGAGACTGACAGCTTCAGGAGGCACTTGAGGAAATATTATTTTACTGAAGAGATGGTGGAACCATGAACAGCCTGCCTGCTGAAGCAGTGGGTGCCAAGGCCATAAAAGATTTCAGGCATGGGTGAGACAGAATAATGGGAATGACAGCAAGCTGTATGCCAAGAGAGGGAAGGGGGAAGGAAGAGCTGAAGGGGAGGGATAAGTCCTTGGATAGACTCTAGGTCTTGGGGTAGGATAGTCAATCATGGGCAGACTGTATGGACCTTTGGTCTATCTGCCATCATTGTTAACTCATTCTCTATGTTTCTAACTGCCGCACTACAACCCTTGAAGCATTTCCTTTTTTTTTCTTCATTTGTTTCTGTACCTTCATCTTTAGTCCCAGCAGCATCCTCCCAGTCCCAACATGTGAACTGATGGGTTAACCACCACTTACACAGAGCCATATCGGTGGGTGAGTGGGTGACCAGTCGCCTAGGGTTGTGCAGCACCTGTGGGGGGGTACCAACTCTCAAAGCATTTCTAACTTGATTAGCAATTCATGATTTTTGTTTTTAAATGAACTTATCAGTTCACTCAAAGGTCACATCTCCCAGCAGCATGACGGCTTTCCTCCCACCTACCCACTCATTCACTCGGTCACCTACCTGCCCCTCTCAACGCAGTGTTAAAATTTTTTTTTCCATAAGCACTTTTTTAGCCACCGAAGCCCTGGCAGCTGCTACGGCACTCCAAGCAGAGGGACTCTCTCTCCAGTCATGCCACTCCCATGCTAGGTGGTTCCCCCAGGAGCAGCAGACCATCATCGAGCCTGCCAGGCTCATTTTTGCTTTTTCACGCCCCCCTCGCCAATGTAAGGACATCGGATCAAGCCTCCCGACCCATACTACCCTCCGGTCAGAGGGCAGTCAGCGAGTGGGATGAATAGTCCCCCTCCCCCCGAGAGAGGAGAACAGTCCTCTGGATGCTCTTTCCTTCTCTCCCCCCTGCTGACCCCTGGTAGCCCGGGCTCATTCTCAAACCCGGGTCGCTGGTATGGCGCGAGGTGTGGCATCCAGCGCCTCAATCCTCAGCACCACTGGGCCACAGTGTTAACATTTCTAGGCACAAACTCCACGCTAACCAGCATGATTTCTAAACTGTGGCTGTTTTTTAATTTATATAACTGTGTGTGGGGGAGAGACCATAGACAACTACATAGAACAACAACTACAGTAGCCACAACAGGTCAAAAATCCTCAGTTAAAAAAAAATGTGAAAGTTAATGCAGATGGAGGAACCATTATACATTAATTTTTTTTACATTTTTACTGTCTTACCCTATAAATTAATTTTTTTTACATTAATGTACAGTACACAATCCCATTTTATAAGCGCAAAGAAAAAAATGCCATGGTATGTATTAAACAGTTATAGCGCACTTCGAGGGGCTGGAGACACTTGGCATATGGCCCTATGCCTTACTACACCCCTGGTCATTTGCTGGAACTGTCTAATGCGTACCCCATTGTGTCTTATTGCCTACGTATTGACATCAGTTAATCTGTATATCATTTATGGTGTTTTAAGACAGAGACCCTCTTATCTTATTGTTCCCAGACTTGTGATTAAGAGAGTTCAAGCCTGCATAGAGGCCTAACAGTAATATTAGACATCGAGAAAATTAAAGTAGTATAAGGTTACAGAAGAGAAAATGGACAGCAAGGGACAATTGTTGAATTCAAGTTTGTGCATTACGAAATTGAGACCTCAAGAACCGATGCATGGATCCCATATATCCCTCTTCTAGCAGTGGGAAGATGCTAGAATCATCTTCACAGTTCCACCAACAGTGGATGCAACTTGATTTAAAGAGCTAGAAGCACTGAAAGAGCATAGAGAAAATGTTATAAATTTTTAATATACTGGATGGGTAGATGGATGGGCTATTCGGCCTTTATCTGCAGTCACTTGGAATGTAAAAGAAGACTGTTTTTACTTTTTTATTTCTAAAGTTTTTTTTGAATTTTTATCGAATTTTATAATAAAACAAATGTATACATCATGCAGCTTACAGAGTCATCATCATTCACAACAGATGGGTGTATGGTATACAATATGAAGGGCATTGCCACAGAGAAAGAAAAAGTTATCTTTTCCTTCACAGTCGTTGTCCCCGTCCCAAAGAACACTCTAGTAAATATACCAATGAGCACATTACAATAATTGCATCAGTTGAACTGGACAGGAAATTAGATAACATTAAGGCCCTGTACACACTTACCAGGTGGGTTTTAAGTCATTTTTTAAAACGGTTAACTCTTACCATGTTAATGCAGCCACATTGCTACCTTTACCCATTTTTTAAGAATTTTAAAACCCAAATCATGTACACTTTCTGGAACCTTGCAGAGCGATGCCTGCAACTGTGCAGTGCATCGGAGGGCTGGGTATAGTGGAGGACCAGCAAAGAATGGCATGAACGCAGCAGCGTGTACACACTGGTAAATGCAACCATGTTTAGCTTAAACTGTTTTTAAAACCAGGCTAAAGGTACATAGCAGGGTTTTAGCACAGTTTTGAAAAACGGTTTAAATAATGCTGTAATGTTTCCGCAAATCGTGTTAGCAGTTCTTTAACCATTTTAACTTGCTTAAAACTATTTAAGAAGCCTAGTGTGTACAGGGTCCTAAGTGTATAGTAGAGCATTGTTCTGTATAGAATTCCATCCCTTTAAAAATGCTATTGTACCACAGTTTAAAGGTCATGAAATGTAATTGTACCCTTCTGTGATACAGTAGCATACTGAAACCTCTAGAGACTGCTCAAGTCAGTTTTGTTCTGAAAAGAACATCCATGTGCACATTTCACATAATACTATACACTATAAAAGAATAC
Organism: Neoceratodus forsteri; assembly: GCA_016271365.2. NCBI lineage: Eukaryota > Metazoa > Chordata > Ceratodontiformes > Ceratodontidae > Neoceratodus > Neoceratodus forsteri. The sequence continues at coordinate 1,335,983,984 of CM057449.1, forward strand.
AGGATGAGGAACTTTATGCACAACCAGTGTGTCTGCCACCTCAGAGTTCCGATTCCCACGGACCTCTCGAGCTTCACTGTTGGAGTCAGAGGGAATCAGAACCCCTCTCTGGCAGAACACTCTGGTTGTGCATAGTTGCCCATGCAGTATTCTCTGTAGTTAAGCTAGTTCTGTATTCATTTTATTTATTTATTTATTTGAATTTTGATGACCGGGTAGGCCCACTGAGATGAACAATCCTTTTTTCAGGGGCAACTGGGGAAATACATTTCCAGCATCTAGACAAAGATAACAAAAAGGGTAACAATGAGCAATATAGCAAAAGCAAGTTACAAAGAGCACTCAAAACATGATTGATATCAGTGATTACGATTCCTGTTACAAGGAGCAAAATAGTGAGGTGTATTCTAACAAGCAATCTAGAAGTGCTGTGGTGTTTAATAAAAGTCTAAAGTGCTGATGTCAGTTGGGAAGAATATACACTTGGGTTGTTAGGTAAGCAATAAAACATGACAGGGTGTGCATGGAACAGATTTTACCGCACGGCCAGGGGCGTAATAAGGCACAAGGCCTTGGCTGAGTGCCTTTAGCCCCTGGTGTGTGGTAAAATCTGTTCCATGCACACCCCTGGAGTGTTTTATTGCGCTTATAAAATGGGCTGCTTTTTAAAAAAAACTTTTTGCAGTTAAAAAAATAATTTTCATATGTGGTAAACAGCATTTAGTTATGCTGATTTAAGATAAAATAGTCCTTCCGCCTACCACATAATGACATCATTATGATGTCATGTCTGTACTAGACAAAGTTAGTAATTAAGAGAACTTGTAGAGAAATAAAAAACGGGGGAGGGGGCACTCCATTTACTTCACTGTAAATAGCTACTGTAAATTCATACTATAGTGTAGTGCCGGCGGAGCGAATGCTACTGTTTACCTGCAGAGGTCGTCCAGTACACTGCTGGGTATCTCCACTTGTATTCTTACGATGTTGAGCACAAGAACATCCTGGACTACCAAGACTTCCCAAGAAACACGGAGGGAAGGAGAACACAAAGTCAAATTAATTTTTTAAATTAAAATGTGAAAACAGTCACCACAGGAAGAAATTCCACTCCAGGTCAGCGAGGGGAACAACCTAACTCAGGGTGAGGGCGGCATTTTCACTGACATCTGTCGACACCCAGTAGCAGCTTAGAAGGTAAATCATGCTGTACAGTGGTGGGGAAACTGTGGATACGTCTTCACTTTGATTAGCAAAAAGGGCAGTGATGGGAAACAACCACTTATACCTGCAAATACTACCAATGGTAAACAATCATAAAATCAATAATTGCGATCTCCGCTCTCTTTCTCTTATTAGCCCCCATACCTGAGTGGGTACTCTCTCTCTTTCTCTCTCTCTTACAGCATTGCCATTCATAAAAGCAGCTTGTGTGGTTTTTGTTTGTTTTTTTGCCCCTGCACCGGAGTGGGTAAAGAAAAGATGGCTACCAGTAAAAATGCCAACATTCTATGGCAAAAGAATCTTGGCCATTTTACTGCCAGCTCTTTTTTTTTGACCCATGCATGGAACAGATTTTATGCTTGCTGAGGAACGTTTCTGATTGGCTGGAACAGCCTACCCATTTTATAAAACAGGTTATACAATGTTATCACTCATCTCACAGTTCAGGTGTGCTTATGACTAAGATAGCAATGAAGTGTGAGTAAATGGGTTAATGTGACGGTGTATACAGTTGAAGTAAGCTGGAATTAGACAATAGTATTTGAGGAGAGGGTAGCAGAAGGGAAGCATAATATGGTAAAGGGGAGTAGAGTGGTGGAGGGAGAAGAGTAAGATGGCAGTCTTAGTAGCATGAGCAGATAGGTGGAGGAAAGGAGCATTCTTTAATGCATTTTTTGAATTGTGGTAAGGATGTACAGGAGAGTAGACTGTGGTAGGTTGTTCCATTTTTGGGGTGCTAGGAAGGAGAAGGACCTTTTCCCAACAGCTAACATGTCCTGGAGTGATTTAGTAAAGGGAGATGAGAGGAGCGTAGGGATCTGGAAATGGGCTTCATGGTGAGCAAGTTAGAGAGGATTGGTGCAGAGGGGAGGTTTATAAGTCTGAATATAGTACAGAGTAAGGGGAAATACAACTTTGCTTGAAAGGACGGCCATCCAAGTGTCTTGGAGATGTTGCAGTGGTGTGCTCGAGCAGTTGTGTTAGCAGCGAAGCGAATGATTCTGCGATAGGTTTGCTGTAACTTGGCCAAAATAGTGGACTTAGCTGAATGAAGTAGTGGGGCACCATAAAAGAGACCAGGGAGTAACTTTGCTACTGCAAGGGTTCTCTGGGAATAAGGAGTCATGTAAGGTACAATTCAGTATAGTAGGCCCAGTCTTTGGTGCATTGACTTGATAATTTGGTGAGCATGGACTTCAAAGGATAAGTTTGCATCCAGGGTAACTCCCAAATATTTAAAGGAGTCCACTTCTTCGAGGGATGTGCCTAAGGAGGTGGTGATTGAAAAGGGTATTTCACTGGACAAATCAAAGTAGGTGTGTCTGAACAATGTGCTTTTAGTCGTTCGAAAATAGATACCGCAGCACCCACACCTCAAAGAGACTAAGAGTTTAGCTTGCTTGTAGTTAATTTATTGCAGCATAACAAGTTCACCAAAGTGAGAAAGGAAGAGAAACATAACGGTAGAAACACCACCGCTCCTCATGTTTCACCCCACACACACGGGAGTTTCATCAGAGGATGAATCAGCATGTTAGAAGCAGTTAATTTAAACAATTAACCAATGATATGTTCTCTATCATACATGTCATTCTTAAATTAGAATTTGCTTCTATAAACGCCCAGTATTACAATCTTAATCAGTGCCCAAACAAAACACACACATTAATTATTTAGTAATCAAAGTAATTTTTGGATACACTTAGTTCTAAATTTGTCCAAAGGTTCTGGTAATCCGAGACCTGTGGAGAGAATATTGAGTATAAGTAGGTTTCGCCTGAACCAGTCTTCAAGTAGCCAGAAGTCTTTCTCAAGTCCCAATTTAATGGGGAAGATACTTTTTTCTGATCTATATAGTATGGCGTTATCCGCGTATAGCTGTACCGATGCATCACGGCAATTGTTCGGAAGCTCATGAATGAATATGGAAAATAGCAGAGGGCCTAGGATTGACCCCGGCAGGACACAAGGGTGAGGTAATGCCAGACTATCTGATACACTGTTGCCGATTAGATGGGTAGTTAGAAAACCATGAGAGGGCATTTGAGTCGAGGCCATGTTTGTGTTGTTTAGCTAGAAGGAGTTGGTGATTAACAAGGTCAAGTGCTTTTATGAGATAGACAAATACTGCACCAGTGACACATCCCTGATCCATGGCATAAAAGATATCTGTAGTGACCCGTAAGAGAGAGGATTCCATCCTTTACAGTTTCCAGAACCCATGCTGAGAGATGGTGAGGGCATTTGTTAATTATAGACAGGGGTAAAGCTGATTATAATTTATTCTTTCTTGAATTTTCACTAGGGGGCACAGTATAGTCTGTAATTATCGGTTTGGTTAGTTGGGCTATTTTTGTGTACAGGGACTACTGTTGCCATTTTCCATTTCTCAGGTATAGATTGTAAGATGAGGGACCAATTGATTAACAGTGCAACAGGGTGGGCAATAGCGGGAGCACCAATTTTAAGGAATTTTGGTGGTAGGAAGTCAAATCCTTGTGAACTATCAGGGTTAAGTTTGTTTAGGAGCTTGAGGACCTCAGCACATGAAAGGGGGTAATGGGGACACCAAGACTGGCATCTTCAAGGAGGAAAGGAGCTTCTGCAAGGCCCTGTTTATATCTGTTAAGGTCAGTGAAAAAATGTATTTATAACAGTGGCAATTTCTATTAGGGTAGATAATACTGTACCGTTATTGAGCATAGTCAGGGGGGTGGTGCATTCCTTGCCCTTGATCAGAGCATTGTCATGTGTCCAGAAGCTTCTAGGGTTAGTGAGATTATTAAGTTGTAGTGACTGGAAGTAATCACTGTTTGACCTGGTGATTTTAGTTTTAAAAGCATTCCTTAGTTGACAGTAGGTTAGCCAGCCAGAGCTGAGGCCTGATTTTTTAAAGCTCTTCCAGGCTTTGTCATGGTGGTGCATTAGATGCCGCAATTTCTGGGTAAATCAGGGTGAATGGGTGCCCTTGGCTTGTCTTAGTTGGAACGGGGAATGAGAATCAAGGATGGAGGAGAAGGTATTCACAAAGTCGTCCAGGGCTTGGTCTATCTCCGGGACGGAAATAATGGGATTCCAGTTAACTGAATTCAGGCTACTTAAGAAAGCATCAGTGTTGAAGTTAGAGCAGTCTCGTGAATTTATAACTTTAGAGGGGGTACGAGGGATGCTATTCTTCCAGACACAGTAGGTAGGGGAGTGGTCACTTAAAGAGTCCGGGAAGATCCCAGGTGATTTGATGTGGTGCTTGTTATTGGTCGGTATCCAGTCCAGTAGGCTGTGTTTACCCATTATTGTATTCAGTCATGTTGGATGGTCAAGAATTTGCTCTAGATTGGCGTCCGAGAGTGCAGCTAGGTACTGGGTTTTGTTGTCTCCTAGCCAAATACGGTTGAAATCCCCATATAGGATTATGTCCCTGAGGAAGAGTGTCAAATCTTGAGAAGAGTTCCAGGTAGGAGGCAGGAGCGCTACAGGGGGGTAGGTGGACGCACCCGATTAATAATTTTTACATGTCCAAGGGTCATTGTGAGGAATAGCTGTTCAGTCGCAGAGGAGAGTTCAATGTCCTGTAGCTCACAGGCTACCAATTCTGCCCTGGTATAAATCATCACTCCATCTCCTTTTTTCGAGAGCTGGTCTCGCCTGAATGTGGAGATACCTGGTAGGGCTATCTCATGGGTCAGAATGGAGGGCTTTAACCAGGATTCCATGATGCAGAGAATATCTGGCTTGTAGTGCTGGACCTATGTTTCAAGCTCTGCCATTTTCTTCCTGATGCTCTGTATATTCATGTGGGCTACTTTGAGTCCCTTTACACATCACCATTCAGGGCATGCTGTTAGCAGTGGAGACTGTGCTCCCCTAATGGGTTCAGGGTTCAATTTGATGTCACCAGATAGGAGTAGAAGGCACATGAGTGAGGGAATGGGGGGGGGGGGAGAAGAAAAGGCTTTTTAGAGCTTTTCTTGCTGAATGGTATGTATAGGGCAACTTTATTCCGCTGCGCCAAAGTTAAGACAATTGGAGGGGAGCTCGGATTGGGAGGGATATCAGCTAGATGAGTAGAGGTGATAGCAGCAGACCAATGGGCTGCTGGGGGATGAGTGCGCAATCCTGATGTGGCACATCCATCAAGAAGTACAATAGGAGGGAACAGTTGATGAGTAAACCCTTTGTCAGGTGAAAGGATGTCATGGTAGGCTGAGGGGGAGGCTGTCAGTTTGGAGAGGGGTAAGAAAGGGAACTCCTTCCCACAGAACACCACAGAGGTATAAGCTGGTACCTCAGGTCTGTTATTGTTGAAGCTGTGATTTAAAGTCCCTTTGGTGAGAAAGGGAGCTCCTTGCAGCAGAGCACCACTGATGTATAAGCTGGTGCTTCAGTTCTGCTATTGATGTTAGCTGTAATTTAAAGTCCCTGCGGTGAGAGAGGGAACACCTTACACCAGAATACCAGAGGGAATTATTGTAAGAGCTACTTCAGCCATGAGTTTAAAGGGTAATTCAGTGTAGAATGGAAGGGAATAGAGAGTAGTATAGAATCACACGCTATGCAGAATTCCCTCTATCACTCCAGTGTACCTGGAGTATTTGATACAACTGGCCTTGTTCCCTACTAATAACATAAAATGTTTCCAGCATTATGGAAGGCAGTCTGGGTCCAGGGGAGTCAGATATAGAACCCATTTCTGGCATAGTATCATAAATTTATTTTATTGGCCACCGTATTCTATAGGGTAGTTTGTCAAGTTTTTACATGGTAGTGACAATGGATTGCCATTGCGCAATAGTAGATTTTGGGCCAGAAACAAGTGTTTATGGCCTTTTTTGCTGCTAAGAACAGAACAAGGTTAATGTATTTTTGAAGTAGCTTTCTTTTTCCTTTTACTTATCAAGTTTATCTCTACCTATTAGGTCTGATACATAGAACAGCACTCTCCCTGGAAGCTGACCTGTCTAGTGCTATTCCTCTTCATCTTACCTCATCAGCATTGTGAAATTATTGATTACAGCATCACTAGAGCCCAGTCTGACAGAAGGTGAGGGACTCCTCTTGGTCAGTTGTGTGTCACAGTCAGTGAGGTCACAATACTGATGAAGTAAGAAGGGGAACAGAACTAGATATGTCAGTCTCTAGGTACAGCACTGTTCCACACATCAAATCTAGAGCTTGCATGTTGAAAGTCTTTTCAATTCAATTTCAGTTTTACTGTAGGGAAAAGAAATTCAGCAAATGTTCATTTACAATGAATACCCATCAGAGCACTTAGGCCCCCCATATTCAAAGCAGATGGGCGGCGCAAATGGCAGACGTGCCGCGCAGAGGAGGGAATACACGACAGTGCGATATTAAGCAGACTAGAGTGCATCGCACAAATAGGGATGCACCACCGTGCACCAATAATGGATACAGCACAGATAATGGGGCATGTACACAAATATGCCACACAATCGCATATTGAATTGGACTGCGCCAACGGTGCATTGCGCAACACGTGTGCTTGATCACACAAAGTTTGGTTTACAAAAGGCAGCCCTAAATCAACAAGCCACCCAGTGTCAGGTGCAAGAACTGCACTGGGAGAGGGGGAGGCAGTGTGTGTGTGAGAGAGGGGGAGCCAGAGAGTGAGAGAGAGAGAGTTAGAGAGCTAGAGAGAGAGAGAGAGACACACACACACACACACACACACACACACACACACACACACACACACTACAGGCAACAGAATCATGGCACGCCTGGAGTGTGGAATGGCTGCAGTCATGCTGACATGAGGAGACGGAGGGAACAACAGGCAGGCTGACGGAGGGCCCATAGGTGGTATGCCCAGCAGAGATGGTACTGTCCCCGCATCACATTCGAACAGCTGACATACACAGAGATTGTGGGATGGTACAGACTCAACAGAGCACCTCTGAGACAGCTCTGGGAGCAGCACCATGATGAGCAGCAGGCACCCACACACAGACACCATGCCATGGCGGTGGAGACAGAGGTCACTGTGGCCCTGTGCCTGCTCACCACGGGTACCATTCAGACACCATTGATATCATCCGGTCGATTCCTCACGCAGTTCCTAAATGCCCTGCTGCTCCACACAAGTGAGTACATAGGATTCCCTAGCATGGTGGCAGAGTGGACAGAGGCAAAGCAGGATTTCTACAGGGTGGCACAGCTACCCGGTGTCCTTGGCACAACAGATTGCACCCATGTGGCCCTCACAGCACCACCTGGTGGTGACAGCAAGATGTGCCACAACCGGAAGGGCTTCCACTCAATAAACTCCCAGGTGGTGTGCAATGCCACAGGGAGAGTCACTGATGTGTATCCTAACAACCCTGGGAGTGCACATGGCACCTATAGTTTGTATCAGTCCAACCTGTGCAACCAGTTTGAGTCCTGGGACCTGACGGGGCCAACTTGTGAGTGAGTGCAGCACAAGTGTACACTGGGTACAAAGGGTGCAGACCTGGTGGGTGTGCAGAGGGCACAACAGTTCAGTGGGCAGCAGGACATGCAGACATGCAAGTGTGAGGGGGTGAGCAACATGGACAGTGTGACAAGAGACCAAAGGCTGGGGGCACAATGACAACACAGAATGGGGCAGCTGGCCAAGGGAAACCAGGGATAGGTAAATGCACAGGTATGGCATGCGGCGCACACACAGGTGGGGGGTTCATCCATAGTGAAGTTAGGTCACCTCTGCCTACCAGACAGCATTACTGGTGCTGGGGGAACACAGTAACAGGCAAATGCACTGTCAGCAAGGCTTAGAGCAGAGCAGTATATGGCAGCCACAGAGCATACAAGGTGACACACACAAACAATGAGAGAAAGGCCTACCTTTCAGGATGCAGTTTCCTGATGTACATCACATCGCCCGGTGGGGCATACTTGCTCTTCTGCTGCTCCGCATGCAAATGAGGTGAATACATTCGGGTAATGGGATGCAAATATCCAGGATGGGCACAAACTGTGCAATGAGCCCATGTGCATATGTTGGCTGAATACTGCAGTGATCCATGCCATGCAAACCATGACCCATTGTGCATTCAGTCTTGCCCTGTTGCTCTGCGCATGTTTCTTTGTGTGATAATGCATCCATGGTATTTTCGGCTGTGTTTGCATGATCGCATGTCCATTGCATTGTTTTTAGCCATGCATTACTTGCGCCATGCATCTCGTTACTTGTGAGCGCGCGTGTCTGGTTTGTATATGTCCCCTGGATGCATATACAGTAGCTGCAAACAGACTAAACATGTAGTACAAAAATTATATAAAAGAATACAAGACGCCCATACCGATTACAGTGACTTATTAATTCATACCATATATATTATTAAACTGTACTAACGTTGCACCATTACACATAAATATCATTCAATTTACACAAGTAGGCTTAGAGCAGATTATAAATAGGAGTACATATAGAAGGGGGGATAGAACAGCTACTGCATCATGTAACCCCACTATCTGCCACACCAGTATGAGTGCAGGCAGGCCTTGTCCCCAGGAACCATAGCTGCACTGTTGCAACTGTAGGAAATGCAGTATTTCTTTTCCTAAATTCAATGGGAAATGAGTTCCACTCTTCTAGTTAGATAAAGGGAATAGAAAAAGAACATCAGATATAAAAGGTAACAGTAGAGGTGTTTTCAAAATTCATATTAATTTCAGGCAGTGTACTAGCTCATTAGTGAAGTGGTAATAATAAAGCAACTAACAGAGTATTTAAAAAAATATAACCCTCAAGCTGCGTACTTAAATAGAAACTGATGAACACTGGAAGATGAGTGCACATCACCTGAAATAAAGGATGTCCAGCTCCAAATGTTTTTTGTCTCAGTTTCCATTTATTAGTACACACAGGACAGGTCTTATGCTCACCCACCTTATGCGTTCCGGATCCTCTAGATCCTTTATCAAAGGCTGAGGCTTATATGAGAAGGCCCACAATAAATAGTCACCAGGTGATGACTGCACACTGATGTCACCATCATGAATTTAAAAATAATAATAGTACAGAATAATAATACAAAGCAGTTGGAGAGACAACACTAGAAAACAACATACAAATTTAAAAATTCATCCTTACAAACAAATATAGCTACACAAAATTCATTCATACTTAACCCTCCACCGGCCACTTGTTTAACTAGTAAGCACACCTCCCATATTTTCTGTCTAGAGGAAAGAGAGGGGTGGGGATACAGAAACAGTATTACAGACAAATGACCATACTAAACCCAGGTCCTGAGGAGAGAACTTTTGCTAGGGGTTATGCTAGGTCTGCACTTCTGGAGGGGTACCCAGTAATTCCACACAGGAAGCAGTAACAGGAATGCCCAAACCAGGCTGTGGTTCTAGAGTGTGGCTTTATTCCAACAAATGGTACACAAAAGCAAAGGTGGACCCCCAAGGGTTTATACTTTGTGGCACAAGGCAGTGGCAGAACAACAGCATCTGTATCAGGCAGAAAATCTACACATCTCATATTACATAAAATCTCGAACTCACTTCAGCGGCAAAGCCTCAGCTGAAACACACATCTCTTCTAGTGGCACTGGCCACAACAGAGCACTGAATTTCTTCTAGTGGCAATGGCCACAACTTAGAACATTTCCCATATGGCATAGGATTAAACACCTGGAAATGTGGTACTGGCCATGATGGAGCACACTGGTGCTCAAAATTAGCAGAACCCACACCAGGGGGTAAACTTTCTCTTCAGGCATTGGCTACCATGTCTTGAATAAGCAGGTGCCCTTATGGAATTTGTAGTGTTGAACTGGTTACTTCAGATGGGGGATTACCCACTTTTTGCTTCCTCAGTCCCTACCCAGCCATTCTTTCAGAGTTACACCTCAAACTTTAAACAAACTATCGAACTATGCATCTTGGAATGACTTTCACATTCAGCATTAGAAACACACTACTTCTGAGTGTAAATTAAAGTCCTGAACAATGTGCCAAGTCTCACTGGGGACTCCACGATTGTCAGCCAACTTTAAGAAAGGATGAGAACAGTCTCAAACAAAACAGAACTTGGTGCATAATTCCCTTTGTCAGAGTACACCTCAAAAGAAAATGGGTACATTCCTCCTGGGATACCCAAAGTCAGATTCCTGACAGTTGTACACAAAAAGGCAGCTTTAATGTCCTGGATCAAATCAGGGGATTGCCCCTCGAATCCATTCTGCAGTCCTCCTCATCTCACAGGGGATGAGAAAAATCAGGAACTCCTGCTAGATGGTTTCCACCACTTCTACTGGCAGGCAGATGGTTCTCGGCACTAGGGTGAGAACAATGGGCTCTCCTCACAGAGCCCACACTGCAGCTCTTCACTCCTCCAACTGCTCACACTGAACTCCACTCACAGACTAACTGAAATTCTAAAGTTCCTCACTCACAGCTAGCTACAATGGCTTATGCTGCTGCGAGAGTTCTAAATGACATCACCTCTCTCCTCTTAGCTGAGACCCAAGTAAACAGAGAGGGAGCAGGTAAAAAAACACTTAACCAGTTATTCACCAGCTGCTTTCCCTACCTAGCACTGACACTGAGACCAGCTGCCTTCCCTACCTACCACTGACACTGATGGGATTCTAGTAACTCGGGGGGACCGGGGGGGCTTACACTCACCCCGAGCCAGATAAATGACTGTCTGCAGTCATTTCTCTACCCGGCATCAGGCTATTCTACCCTCTGTGTTACCTACAGGGAGGTAGCACCACTTCTTCCCTACCATGTGCCAGGAACAGGCAGGCAACACTAAAGGCCACGAACGCCACGCTCACTTTCCAGTTGGTTGGATAACAGGTTGAGCCTGAATTTACAGAGCAAAATTCTGTTTTTTAAAGATTAGAACATTCACAAGCCCCTCGATGGCTGATCCCGGTCTGACCAGCTCGCACGCCACTCACTCTCTCCCCCTTGAAACTCGGCTGCACACAGACGCTGGCAAGGGGGTGGGACTGATTGCAGTCACACCAGTCACTGAGCGCCATGCAAATGAGCCTTTCTCTCCCTCGCTTGCTCTTTCTTCATGGCGATCGTCTAGCAGGAACACATTTAAACTGCAAACTGTAATTTTTTTCTCACCTGCAGTTTCAGCAGTGGAAGTGCTGTTTTGACCATTTTCTACTCAGATTCTGGCAATTTCTTTAACAACTCCCCCAATTTGCACACAAAGCACATGAAACTTTCAGGGCACATTTCTCTCTCTCTGTTTCCTGAAGTCCACACTACTTTTGGCAAAATTGCAAGTTAAAAAGATCTGTAAATGTTCTGGATGCAGAGACTGGGACATACACTTTCTGGCTTTGCTGTCCATTGTAAGTTGGCACACACACACTCACACACACAGCAGCACTGTGTTGTTTCTGTACTAGTAGGCATGCAAGCGGCACATTTGGATGGCACTCTCTTGGGCAAAATCCTTGTGTGCAAAGCTTCCTTTCCTGTTTTGGGCTACTGTGCTAGCAGACAGACAAACAATAGCCATACCCTCAGCAAAAATCTCTGGATCTCTCTCCAAATTAAACAACAACCTTGAACGAGACCCCATTTTTTTGTAACCCCCCACTGGCCACTTGTTTAACTAATAAGCACACCTCCCATATTTTCTGTCTAGGGGAAAGAGAGGGGTGGGGGTACAGAAACAGTATTACAGACAAATTACCATACTAAACTCAGGTCCTCAGGAGAGAACTTTTGCTAGGGGCTGTGCTAGGTCTGCACTTCTGGAGGGGTACCCAGTAATTCCATGCAGGAAGCAGTAACATGAATGTCCAAACCAGGCTGGGGTTCTAGAGTGTGGCTTTATTCCAACGAATGGTACACAAAAGCAAAGGTGGACCCCCAAGGGTTTATACTTCGTGGCACAAGGCAATGGCAGAACAACAGCATCTATATCAGACAGAAACTCTACACATCCCATATTACATAGGATCTCGAACCCTCTTCAGCGGCAAAGCCTCAGCTGAAACACACACATCTCTTCTAGTGGCACTGGCCACAACGGAGCACAGAATTTCTTCTAGCGGCAATGGCCACAACTTAGAACATTTCCCATGTGGCATAGGATTAAACACCTGGAAATGTGGTACTGGCCATGATGGAGCACACTGGTTCTCAAAATTAGCAGAATCCATACCGGGGGTAAACGTTCTCTTCAGGCATTGGCTACTATGTCTTGAATAAGCAGGTGCCCTTATGGAACAACTTGTAGTGCTGAACTGGTTACTTCAGATAGGGGATTGCCCACCTTTTGCTTCCACAGTCCTTACCCAGCCATTCTTTCAGAGTTACACCTCAAACTTTAAACAAACTGTCGAACTATGCATCTTGGAATGACTTTCACATTCAGCATTAGAAACACACTACTTCTGAGTGTAAATTAAAGTCCTGAACAATGTGCCAAGTCTCACTGGGGACTCCACAATTGTCAGACAACTTTAAGAAAGGATGAGAACAGTCTCAAACAGAACAGACCTTGGTGCATAATTCCCTTTGTCAGAGCACACCCCAAAAGAAAACATATACATTCCTCCTGGGATACCCAAAATTAGATTACTGACAGTTGTACACAAAAAGGCAGCTTTAATGTCCTGGATCAAATCAGGGGATTGCCCCTCGGCTCCATTCTGTAGTCCTTCTCATCTCACAGGGGCTGAGAAAAATCAGGAACTCCTTCTAGATGGTTTCCACCACTTCTACTGGCAGGCAGATGGTTCTCAGCACTAGGGTAAGGAAATGGGCTCTTCCCTCAGAGCCCACACTGCAGCTCTTCACTCCTCCAACTGCTCACACTGAACTCCACTCACAGACTAACTGAAAATTCTAAAGTTCCCCACACATAGCTAGCTACTATAGCTTATGCTGCTGAGAGAGTTCTAAATGGCATCACCTCTCCCCTCTCAGCTGAGACCAAGGAAACAGAGATGGAGCAGGTGAAAAACCATTTAACCAGTTATTCACCAGCTGCTTTCCCTACCTAGCACTGACACTGATGGGATTCCAGTAACCCCAGGGGACCGGGGGGTTACAATACTAAACTATAAAAGACACAAGTAAACATAAATATAAAGTGTGTTGAATATCTGTAGTCATAAATAATTCATGGATAAAAAATACAGCATAGAGTTACCTCACTTGAGAATGAATTTGACCAACATCAAATACATGGGTAAAGGAAGAAGATGGGGGGGGGGATGGGACTGGAATAAAAAAAGGGCAAAGGAACCAATTTATGCAAAGGCCCCTTAGACTGCTACATCAAAATTACCTAGGAACATTTGTCGCATGTGTAAAAAAAAAAAAAAAATTCTATTTAACGAAAAACGTACCTGGTCTTGGTGTTGAAAGGTAGTCACACCAAAGTGCTGAAAATCAGGCTCGCCTGATTATGTTTCATAGTAAACATAGTAACTGAATATGAAAGATCCAGGAATATAAAAAATTATGTTAATTTACAATGGATATAGATAATTGAATATGGGTGGAGAGAGAAGGGGGGGCAGGGGAAAAGCATCCCATGATAATAACATTTTTTTGTATTTATCCATGCTAAAGTAGAACACCAGAATACATGACATCTCCTTTTTAAATTCTGAATTCTTTTTATTTAGGTGTAAACTCTCTGTGATTTTTGTGTCTGATGATACAAAAGAGCACCAGTCTTTGATACCCCCATTGGATTATTAAGGAATAATGCACAATAGGGTGTGTGTCATGCTGGGATAACGTCATGCCTGATGTGGTTGGACATAAGGCCACAGGCTGAGTGCATCAGACACCCCAGGCATGACGTTATCCCAGCACGGCACACACCTTGGAATGCATTATTCCTGTTATACAATGGCTCGCACTACAAAAAAATGATGAAACCGAGAGATGTTTCTTTTTTAAAACATGTTTTAATAGTTAAAAGTGTAAATATCCTTCCACCAGAAAAAGTAGTTCTTTGAACTGTGTTTAAAATTGCTTGGAAAATTTAACTTACTTTTTAAAAAACAGTTGAACTGTATCATTTTTATGTTACTTAATTTATGGTTTCTTTAAATACTGTGGAACACTTTTGTACATTAAAGGAATAAATACTTTTTTAGGAATAAATAAAGTAGAACGCTAAACTTTTACAACAATAAATTATGTTGAAAATAATTACAGTTCAGGATTTGTCAACGATGAACTGTAATGCATTTTTTGAGGCTTTCATATTCAGGCACATTAGCATTTGTAAATATTGAAAACGCACGTGGAATTGCCATGTCCAGTATAATCATTTGAGTGTTGGTTTTGTTGCTTGCCAGGTTTGCTTCTGAGGTAAGGTGTACTGTGTTGTTCTCATTTTCAGGATGGGGTTTCTCCATCACTGCTGCTTCAGAGATGTTTATTGTTGCTTGGCTGCAGCCTTGAATTTGATTGCTGTCTGCTTCCTGCAATGTTCCTGGTCTGCAATTTGGATCCGGTGTCACGACGTCACATGAAGGAAGTGTGGTTCGAGTCTTGACCTTGGTGCACTGTTTGATGCCCAACAGGATGGAACTCCATTTACTTCTTTTGATGACTGATGGTGCCCAGTAACTTTGCAGGGATGATTCCTGCTTATGCTGTTATGGAAATTATTTGCCTGCTCTCAAGACCAGCGTTGCTAAGAAGCTGTATGGTGGCCGCACGCAAACTGTGGTTCATGTAGGTTTTTGCCAGTCCAGCAGCTTTGCATATACAAGGAAGCACTGTGGCTAGATAGTTAATGCCAACAGGCTCTAACGTGAACCAGACTTCTTCTCGGGACCAGGGTTTTGCAGGCTTGCGATGTGGGTGCATGTAAAGGTTGGGAGAGTTTGGTGGCAGTTTGGACAGGTACTTTTTGAGCGCTGCTGTGGGGCAATGTGGGTGGCCTGCTATTTTGAACATGCACCCACGGTACATGTCTCTGTCCTTCTCATTAGGCTTGGCATGATTTTTAGTTTTCTTGTTGAACGTGAGGGTGGCATATTGGAGACCATTTTTTGCCTGCTTGAACTCAAAGGAGTGTGGTGTTAATTTTCTCTGCCCCTCGTTGCTACGTCTGGTGAACTGTAACTGAATTTCGAGCCAGACACGGCGGCAGAGGAGGCCTTCAGCTGTGTCTGGGTTGAGGGCGTCAGACGTCCGTAGCTGCTGCAGCTCAGTTTCTGACAGAATGGGGTGGTGCTGCATTTTGTCACAGCCTTCCCTTCATAGGTTTTTAATGTAGGCTGTAAAAACATTGTTTGCAGCACTGAATTCAGCATTGTTAAGAATATTTATGTTTTGGCTGAGGGGAGGTTCATTGATGTACCGGTTGATGCCCGCTCTCAGTCCTATGAAACTACTGATGCCTTCAAACAACATGAAGTCTTGCTGCATACAGACAATTGCAGTGATTCCCAACCTTTGAACTGCCCTGGAGAACAAATAGTTAACTTTCTATGCAGGGCATAGAATGCTGAGCTCGAGCTCTGTTGAAGTCTGTGTCTGGAGTGATTCAAACCTAAACCGTCAGATTCTTTACTCCACCTCACTGAACGGTCGCTCCAGAGATTTCACCTTCAGCTCAGTTCGAAGTCAGTTAAAGTTTTCAGTTTTCGTCGGTTTTTAAACCGAAAAAAGTATCCACATAGTCGGTTCAGTCTCTGTCTGTGGTGCCGTGAGTACTAGATAGGAATTATACTGTTTGTCTATGTGGAACTTGTAAAAGTGCGGCTCGGTTCAGCTGAACCGGCCATTTGATAGTGAAATCTTGTTTACTTAGTGCGTGGTTACCGGTTCTTATCGGTTCTAAAAAAAAACGTGTTTTGAACTGTTTTTTTCCAATACCCGTGACACGGTTAGGAACCGATAAGAGAGTCTTGTCTGGCGGGTTGCCGAAAAAAGGGTAAGTTTGGTTAGGTTGGCCATGTCTGAGAAACCCAAGAAAAAAAACGGGCCCACTGGGTTTCAACACTGCAGTGAGTGTGGGGAGGTCTTTGCTAAGGCCGATCCCCACACCACCTGTGTTTATTGTCTGGGGTTTGACCACCTCGATTCAGACTGCCAAATATGTAAAAACGTTCCCAAATCTACCCTTGAGAAGAGATTAGATAGTCTGAGGGAAAAGGAGTCCGAGAAGTCCGCTGACCCGGATGGCCAGCCCGGTTCGGTTTCAACCGAACCAGAAGGAGTGCCCTCTGACCAGGGTGATACTTCTTCAGGCAAAAGGAGAGCCAATTCCGAGGGATCGGTTCCAACAAAAAGAAAACACAAGGATAAATCGACCGGTTCGGATCCAGAGGTTCATGTTCCGACTGCCCGAAGAGATAGCCAGAGCGATTCAAATTGTGGAATCATTCCATCCGGTTCTGACCGATCCGTCTCCTTCTGGCAGGGGTTCGGTTCGGTTGGTTCCCCCGGTTCAAGAGTATACCCTTGAAGATTTTTATGAACCGGAATTCAAAGAGGAAGGGGAATTTGAGGATGATGATGTAAGTGAAGGTCTGGATGTGCCTGTGGAACTGGACATCTCCCCAGACAGACCTTCAGGTGTTTCCCCTCCTAAGCTTTCTGAGTCCCCTTCTCACTTTATGTTTTACAGAAAGGTGGCTGAAAACCTCCAGCTTCCTATGGAGGAGGCTGTGGAAGATCAAGAGGAGCCTGATTATGTAGAGATGATGGACATCCCAGAGTCCAGGAGACTGTCTGATGCCCTCCATAAATCTTTTGGGAAACAGACACAAAAAATCTTAAAATCTCCTAACACTATACCTCCTGTGGATAGAAGGATGGACAAGAGGTATACACTTTCAGGCTCAGATGCAGAGTTCTTATATCAACAATGCAGCCACGTTGAGGTAGTGCAGGCTGCTGCCTGTGACAAGGCAAATATTCCCTTGGCTTCACACCCCCTGACAAGGACTCCAGGAAGATTGATGCCATGGCAAAGAAACAGTACGTGGCATCTTCTTTGGGACTCAGGCAGGTGAATTACATGGCCTATACAGCCAGGTACCAGAAGTCCAGGTGGGACACTGTACTGGCACTGGCTAAACAGGCCTCCCCCCAGCTAGCCAAGGAGCTGGAGGCGGTGGCTGCAGATGGAATTGAGGCATCTAAGGTTCAGTTTCATGCTGCTGTAGACTCTAATGATGTGTCTTCAAAAGTCATGGCTACATCTCTGGCTCTTCGGAGGATGGCTTGGCTCAGATGTACTAGCCTCTCGCAGGATACCGAGGCTAAGGCCATGGATTTTCCTGTAGTGGGTAATTCTCTGTTTGGGGAGCAGACAGAGAATTACATGAAGAAAATGGATGAGTACAGGACCACTTACAGGAGTGTTCAGGCCAAGGAAAGGCAGGCAACTCCTCAAAGGCAGCAGTCTAGCGGCAGGGGCAGGCCTTTTCAAAGGCCTTTTTACCAAGCACAGGCCTCCTCTTCCTTTTCTCAGAGGGGGTTCTTCAGAGAGAGAGAGAGAGAGAGAGGCAGAAGGGGGATGAGCAGATCTTTTCCACCTGCAAATCTCTCGGAAACCCTTGCCCTAGAGGCAGAGGTTTCTTCTCTCCTAGCTTTAAGAGCTATAAAGAAAGTACCTACCCTACACTGGGGCAAAGGACTGTACTCCAGGTACTTCCTGACCCCCAGAATGACAGGGGAGTGGCGACCCATCCTAGACCTAAGATATCTAAACAAACGTCTTTTAAAACCAACGTTCAAGATGATAACTCTGGGAATAATCCTTCTCTCTCTAAGGCCAGGGGGACTGGCTAGCCTCCCTGGACCTCAAAGATGCCTATTTTCACATTCCCATCCGGTGCTCCCACAGAAAGTACCTCAAGTTCGAGTTGCCCTCAGGCCATTTTCAGTTCAGAGCAATGCCCTTTGGCCTAACCTCAGCCCCCAAGGGTTTTCACAAAGTGCCTGGCAGTAATAGTTGCCTTTCTAAGAAGGCAAAAGATCTCCATTTTTCCGTATCTGGACGATTAGCTAATAGTGGGTCAGTCTCCAGACCAAGTCAAGTCTCACCTGCAAGTGACCCAGCAAGTGCTCACTTCTCTAGGATTTCTTCTCAACCTTCCCAAGTCAGTTCTTGAACCAGTCCAGCTTCTTACCTTTATAGGGGCAGAACTGGACACACTCAGAGCAAGAGCCTTTCTTCCTTTAGAAAGGGCAAGGGTTCTTATGGAACTAGCCTCTTCCTTCAGCCTTCGGGTATCTCGGCCAGCAAGGCATTTCCTCCAGCTCTTGGGCCACATGGCAGCTTCAACAGCAGTGGTCCAAGGGGCAAGATTCCAGATGAGAGATATTCAGTTCCACCTGAGAGCTTTTTGGTCTCAGAGGAAGGATTCCCCTTACCAAAGTGATCCCAGTGACTCTGACCTTGATCCAAGTCCTCCAGTGGTGGCAGGATCAGGACAATTTAAGACAAGGTGTTCCTTTTGTTGCTCAGCCTTGTTCAGTGGTCCTTACCACGGATGCTTCTCTCCTGGGCTGGGGAGCCCATCTGGGGTCCCTTACTGCCCAGGGGCTGTGGTCCCCCCAAGAATCCCTTCTCCACATCAATCTTCTAGAGTTCAGGGCAGTTTTTCTGGCTCTAAAAGCATTCTCACAGTCAGTACAGAACAAGGTGGTTCAAGTCAGAACAGACAACACCACCACCACCATGTGGTACATCAACAAGCAGGGAGGCACTCAGTCCACGGCCTTGTGCACAGAAACCATGAAGTTGTGGTCCCTGGCTTATTCCCTGCAAACCTCTCTTGTAGCAGTTCACCTTCCAGGCAAGGACAATGTGCTAGCAGATGCACTGAGCAGAATTTCTCAGGGCCATCAGGAATGGTCCCTGGACCCTCAGGTGTTGAAAGTGATTTTCTCAAGGTGGGGCACTCCAGAGGTAGATCTCTTTGCAGCCCCAGACAATCACCAACTCCCTCTCTTTTGTTGCAGACCTCCAGTCTTGGGTTCA
Source organism: Neoceratodus forsteri (assembly GCA_016271365.2). NCBI lineage: Eukaryota > Metazoa > Chordata > Ceratodontiformes > Ceratodontidae > Neoceratodus > Neoceratodus forsteri. The sequence goes on from CM057449.1 coordinate 1,336,003,173, forward strand.
GTCCCTCTGGACGCCCTTATCCTGAATTGGTAAGGGAAGTTTCTGTATGCTTTTCCCCCCTTCCCACTCCTGTTCAAAGTTTTGGTAAAAATAAGGTCTCAACCTTGCAAGGTGATTCTGATTGCTCCAGATTGGGCCAGACAGCCCTGGTACCCCCTGTTGTCCCTAGCAGTCCATCTTCCCCTGTCTCTTCCCAGGAATTACAACCTGTTAACATCCTCTCAGGGAAGGATTTGGTACCCCAGTCTTCAGTCTCTCAATCTCAAAGCATGGCTCTTGAAGAGTTAGAGTTTGCAGATCTGCATCTTTCCCAAGGGGTTCTGGATATCTTCAAGGCTTCTCGAAAGCCCTCCACCAGAAAGACTTACAACTCCAAATGGAAAAGATTCAGCATTTGGTGTTCTAAGAAGCATGTTTCTCCAGACACTGCTGAATTGCCTACAGTTCTGGATTATATGGTCCATCTTAATGGCCTAGGCCTCAGACCAGCTACTCTTAAAGTACACCTGTCAGCTGTTTCTGCATTTTTGTCAGTGGGGAAATCTTCCTCGCTATCTTCCCATCCTGTGTTCTGTAAATGTTTTAAAGGATTGCTTCACACCAATCCTCCTTTTAGAGACCCTGCCCCTGCCTGGGATTTGAATGTTTGCATTGCTCAATTCATGCAACCCCCCTTTGAGCCTATATCTTCAGCAGAGCTTAAGTACTTGACTTGGAAAACTGTGTTCCTGGTAGCCATTACCTCTGCCAGGCATATCAGTGAATTGCAAGCCCTGTCAGTGGAACTTGATTTTATCTCTTTTCACTGGGATAAAGTGGTCCTTAGAACTAATATAAGGTTCTTGCCCAAGGTGGTTTCAGACTTCCATTTAAACCAGTCTGTGTCTCTCCCTGTTTTCTTCACTGATCATTCTTCCTCAGGAGAAAGGAGGCTACACAGTTTAGATGTCAAAAGAGCTCTTAGTTACTACATAGAACGTACCGAGGGTCACAGGTTTGACTCACTCCAGTTGTTCCTCACTTATGGAGAAGTGGGAAAGGGCAAACCTGCCACCAAAAGATCTATTGCCAGGTGGATTGTGTCTTGTATACAATTCTATGAAAAACTGGGAAAAATTCCACCATTGGGCCTGAAGGTTCTTTCCACAAGAGGTACAGCTGCTTCCTTGGCTGCTGCCAGGGATATCCCTCTCAGAAATTTGTCAAGCAGCCACCTGGAAAACAGTCCATACCTTTACCAAGCATTACTCTCTGGATATCCAGGCTAGGAGTGAAGCTCGGTTTGGCACAGCAATACTTCAGAGCCTATTCCCAAAGCAGGTTCTGTCCCTCCTTCTTGGAGGTACTGCTTGGTAGTCTGCAATGTCAGAATACAGCAAGACTTCATGTTGTTTGAATAAAAATTATTCACCTTAGTAATTATGTTTCTTCTAATGGAGTCTTGCTGTATTCTGACTTCCCTCTCTGCCACCCCTCTCAGAACCTGTTTTTGGGAAGTGGGTGGGCAGGTACAGTGTTGCACCCCAGGGGTGTTTTTTTTTTTTTGCTTGCACCCTCCCCCTTTTGGTTTGGGTGCTGGTTTATGATTGTTATTTATAGTACATTGGGTTTTGGTTGTTGGGTGGGCAGGTACAGTGTTGCACCCCAAGGGTGTTTTTTTTGCTTGCACCCTCCCCCTTTTGGTTTGGGTGCTGGTTTATGATTGTTATTTATAGTACATTGGGTTTTGGTTGTTGGGTTTCCTGACTTGAGTCTTCCTTGGGAATCCAAAACTTTTTTCAGCCAGTTGTCTAGTAAGAATTTTTACAATTTCCACATGGAATTTTTAGTTTAGTTGGGCTCGTAAGAATCTAATGGTTTAGGTTTGAATCGCTCCAGACAGAGACTTCAACCGAGTTCGAGCTCAGCATTCTATGCCCTGCATAGGAAGTTAACTATTTGTTCTCCGGGGCAGTTCAAAGGTTGGGAATTGCTGCAATTGTCAGAATACAGCAAGATTCCATTAGAAGAAACATAATTACTAAGGTGAGTAATTTTTTCATACTGCTCACCAGATGTGTCTCGAACACAACCATAAAAGTGACGGAGAACAGTACTGAGCTCTTGTGGGGTGGCAATTTTTAGATCTATTGCTGTTTGAGTTTCACTTACCCAATCGAGGAACACTTTGATCGTCCAGTTGGTTTGTCTCTTGGTTGACGCTTCATTGTGGTCACATTCCAGTTGGTCTAGTTGCTCAGTTCCGATTTCTAGGTGCGGTTTTTTTAGCAGATTTCTTTCTGCAACTTCTCTCCTGAGTTTCTGGTTGGTTTGTTAGGTCGGCGCCAAACCAGTTTTCAATTGTGGACATTGTTACTAGCTGGAAGTTGACTTTGGGAACCTGGCTCATTACTGTTTTCTTCAGGCTGCTGACAGGGCTTTCTAACAGGGTTTACTATGGCACTTGTCAGATGTGGGTAGTGATATCAGCTGATGCTCTACTGTGGTAAGGTTCTCTTATTGGTTGGCACTATATCCATGATGTTATGCCAGGATAACATCATGGGCATAGTGACAGGCTGACCAATCAGTGACCATCTTTTTTTTTGCCATTGTATAATTAAGCAATAAGGCACGACAGGGGTGTGATATATCGTGGGATATAAATGCACCTCGGGTGGTGGGCCGCGAGGGCCGCGGGCCGGTCAATCTAACCGAGAAGTGACAATATCCACGATATATCACACCCTGGAGTGCCTTATTGCTATTATGACTAGGAGTAATGATTTTATAAATAAAATAAAAAAAAAAAAAAAACCTTTTAAACCTGTTAAAAAGCTTTTTGTTGTGTGTAGGAATACATTTAAAAAAAAATAGTTCTAGAGGACAGCAGGTGGCGCTGTTGTAGTTGGAGCTGACATAAGAGGTAACAGTATTGTGATGGTGTGACCTTTGAACTGTACAACAGTGTCTTTGTCTGTCTCCACCCCCCCCCCCGCAGTAGATGATCGCGGTATCGAGATTGTATAGAGAAAATGAAGGCAACTAGCAATATTATTTATTATTTATTTATTGAATTTTGATGACTGGGTAGGCCCACTGGGCCCCGGAGGTCCCTTTTTCAGGGGCGACCCGGGTGAACAACAAATTACAGGTAACAGATCAGTACAGTTATGTATTTGTATGGTATTTATCAGTAAGAATACAAAGTTTTACAGGCGGCAGGAGGTGTAAGACATACAGACAGTAAGGACATAGAGGCCACCATAATGAGACCGATTTGCATCCCAAGTTAGTGATTAGGTTGAGAGTGCTCTGGTAGGCAAGCAGTAGCTAAAGACCTAGGGTTAACTTCTAGTGGGCATGTTGGAAGGGGGATAAGAGGGACATAAGTGCACCCCTTCATCAGGGGGAGGTAGGGTCTAATAAGCTACCAGGATGGCGGTTCATGGTCAGGTCCTGATACAAAGACATGTGCTCCTGTCGAGCAGGTGTCCCTTGAGCTTTGTCCGGAAGCTGGAGATGGACACAGCCTCCCGTACCTCCAAGGGGAGGTTATTCCAGGTGGAAGGGGCGGTGTGCAAAGGACCTGGACCCTGCTTTAGTCCTAGTCTTGGGAACCACGAGGAGAGTTTGGCCTGATGAGCGCAGGCACCGTGGGTTGGGTTTCACCCTGGCCGAGACCATTCAGGCTGGGGGAGGTGTGGGACCCAGTAGCTTGAATGTAAGGCAGAGGGTTGGGTAGGAGGCGAGCTTCCAGAGGCGGCCACCTGAGCTAGATTGGGCCTGCATGATGGCGAGTCCTCGGATGTGACATAGTGGCAAGCGGACTATCTTGTTGTACAAGATCTGCAGCCTCCTAACTCCATCACGGCCACGCCCTGGAGAATCGGGGCCAGAGTGTGTGAGCTTTGGGAGGAGTACGCATGCAATGGCTACCCTAGCTTCCGGGATAATCTGGTCCTTCAGTCTATAAAGGATTCCAAGTTTCCGTGGATGGCTTTGGTGATTTGGTCTACGTGATTTTTAGTGAAGCCTTGGTCCAGGGTTAGCCAAGGTATTTGGTGGAGGTGACCACCTCAAGTTTGCCCCCTCCCTGGACTGGAGTTGTAGAAGATGTGACCTCTCAGATCCCAGGGATCTAGGACCAAGAGCATAACCTTTGTTTTGTTGGTGTTTAAAACCATTTTGTTAAGAGTGAGCCAGTCCTCCATCTGAAGGATGTCTTCTTGGAGGGCAGTCTTCAACTCAGGTATATTAGGGAAGCTCTGTAAATGACCGCATCATCCGTGCTGGATAACGCTACTGCTCCGCAGTGTGTATGCAGATCATTTATGAACAGTGTAAAGAGAAGGGGCCGAGGATTGACCCTTGAGGTACCCTTTCTTTGAGTGAAGCTAGCTTGGAGACTTTATCCTCCCACTTGACCCTCTGGAGTGCGTCCAGAGAATAGCTCTTAGACCAACCCAGTGAATGGGTGTCAAGGCCAAGTGAGCGCATTTTTGTAGTAGGAGGTTGTGGTTTACCAAGTCGAGATGCTTTAGATAGGTCCAATAAAGACCGCCCCTGTGCTGACCCCTCACGGCTATTGCTCAGTACTTCTGCTGAGAGTTTAGTTAGCGCAGTATCCGCCCCATGCTTGGCCTCTAAAGCCATGCTGTGAGGGTGAGATTGCCCGGTGGATTTCTAGGTATTCTCGGAGTTGGGAGTAGACTAGCTTCTCCTGTACTTTTGCAGTGGCACATAGCAAAGAGATGGGCCTGTAGTTCTCAATGGGCTCAGTTGGCCCTCCCTTGTGTATAGGAATCACTAGGGCCTGTTTCCAAAGCTTGGGTACAGACCCCTCCTTGATAGACCGGTTTATCAGCCAGGTTATGGGCTTAGCTAAGGCTGGAGCCCCCTCCTTGAGTATTCTGGTTTGGATCCCGTCGGGGCCCCCAGATCCTCTCGAGTGTAGGGATTTAAGAATAATCAAAACCTCCTTTTCCCTGACTAGCCTCAGGTGAAACAAAGGGCGGTCAAGGTCTAGAGGCTGTTGAGCGTTCAGCTCACTCCTCCTGTCCGGGGGTCCCGTCTTGTAAGCATCCAGGTTCGTGAAGTAACTGTTAAGGGACTCAGCAATGAGAGATCCCCCATCGATTAATTGCCCATTAGCCAAGATTGGGCTGGGTGTAGTCTTTTTGCTCCCTTTGAGGAGTTCATTAATGTACGACCAGAAAAACCTGGGATTGCCTAGGTTAGTTTTTTGGAGGTTGGTGATATAATCTTTTTTTGCTAACTTTATGGCCTTTTTACATTGGTTTCTGAGGGCCCTGTAACTGGCTAAGTCCCCTGGTAGCATTGATTTCCTGTACTTTTTCCAGGCCTTGTCCCGGGTGGACATCAGAGCTTTTAGAAGAGGCAATATCCACTTGTAGCAGCTTCCCTTTACTCTGTGGGTTTTCATAGGAGCTAAGAGGTCAATAATTCTAGTGAGGGATGTCAGGAAAAATTCAACGGCATCCTCCAGGTTAGGAAGGTGTCTTATATTGCTCCAGTCGACCATTTAGGTACTCAATGAATTGGTCAGGGAGGAAGTTAGAAGTCCCTAGTAGTAATAATCCTAGGCGGGACTTTATTCACACAGTTCTTCCAGATGGCAAATACGTGAGTGGTCGCTGGGGCATCGACCAAGGTCCCTGCCATTTTACATTGCTAGGGGCAGAAGCCAGGACCCAATCGATTATGGTATGCTTTCCTGATCGTGGTTCATTCTGGTCGGTAGGAGATGACTTGGGTGAGGCGGAGTCATTTAAAATACCATTGATGGCAGACTTCTCCTCTAGGGCCCAGTTTAGGTTGAGGTCGCCCATTAAGATAAGCTCAGAAGCAGATTCTACTGCTGGGTTCTTCAAAGCGCATCAAGAGAACCGGCGCCTTGGTGGGGGGGGCTATGTCATGGCTCTATTGTGAGGTGCTAGCCCCACCTAGAGTGATCCGTATAAGGATTGCTTCAATGTCCGGGGTCATGTTTTGAGGCATACTAACGAGGGAGGAAGTAATTGTGTTCCTTACATATACCAGAACCCCACCCCCTCTTCTCGAGGGTCTGTCCTTTCTGTAAAAGGCATATCCAGAGGCAGTTACCTCGTGATCCAGAATGTGGGGCTTTAGCCAGGTCTCTGAGACTGCTAGTATGTCTGGTTTGTAGACAGCTAGCCATGCTTGGACTTCGTGAATCTTGGGTCTCAGGCTGCGGATGTTCATATGCACCAACCGCAGACCCTTGGCTCCATCCCAGGCCTTATCTGATGGGGAAGAAATAGTTACGTTTGGTGTCCCTGGGCCTGATTAGGCTGGATGTCTCCGCCAGTAGCAGCAGCGCCTATGCTAGCGCCAAGAGTGAGGGTTAGTGATGATAGAACCAGTGTAGATGGGCATGGGGTGAGGCTCCTAATGAGGAGAAGGGATAGATAGAGGATCCCTTTCCTAGAAATTCATATGCCACAAGGAGAGGGATGTTGCACCTGGAGGAGGGGCACCTGTAGTGTCTTACAGTATGCGTTCCGCCTCCACGAGCATAAGGGGGCAGTTGGCCTTACTATTGAGCCAATCCATCCCTAGTTGGGCCAGAATATATATCAAAGCCAAGAGGACGCCCTTGTTCCAGTTCCCAGGGTTCATCTTGAAGCTTTTCAGGCCACCGCATGGATCTCAGGTCCCTGACCTAGTGGGTTGAGGGACCAGGAACTGGGAGTCAATCCTTCGGTAGCAGCAAGCAACAGCGGTCAGCTGTGGATACCAGAGGAGGTTCAGCCTCCAGTCTAGATGTGTTAGGCAAGCCCGGCTCACAACCTTTGGGCTAACAGTTCCCTGTCAAATCTACTGTTATTTAGGACAGTTATCTTTGGAGGGGAGACACCGAGATCAAGTCAACGGCAGGGGTGCAGCTGGAGTATCCCAATGAGACAAATATTAGTACCAAAGATCTGTTAGCATACTTATTAATTAACTTTAGTGTTGGTACCACTATGACCAGACTTAACTATCAGCATGGGTAGGTGAGATTTAAACTTTGCAATCACATTTTCTATTATTAGTTAAGTAGCGGCAATCCAGTTGGCTATATGATTAAGCTTCACAATCACAGGTTTTTTTTTTTTTTCCAACCTTACAGTGGGGTAACAGTACTTAGAAGCAGTTGCTATGAGGCTGTAGTTGGCAGGAGTGACAGAGATCAGCTAGGTAGAAGCAAGAGTCGATAAGTGTCAGAGTCAAAGGCAGTTGCCCAGAGTGGCCAGCTGCCTCAAGATCGAGCTAGCAGTTATGTTTGTAGAAATCTGCTCTTGGTAAGAGAGGAGAGCACTGTGGTGAGACCGGCAGCTGCAGTTGGAGAGAGAGTCAGGTACCCCTGTGGCAGGATCTTAGTACTGCAGGTCGTAGCTTAGGGGCGAAACCGGACTGCAGGCGTCACCAGGGAGCTCCTCCTGGGATGGTAAGCCTCGGGACCTTAATTGGAGGATAAAGTAAGATGGGAAGGGCTACAGCGGAAAGCGTCCTATTTAACATCCCTCTGACCCAGGGCGGGTGGGAGGAGTTTCAAACAAGAGCGAGTACGGACCCCTGTAGCTCTCCGCTGGTTGGCGCGGCGATTCTCTGGATCGGGAATCTGCAGGCAGATGGTCGAAGGGAGGTCCGTCCGGCTAGGAGAGCTGCCGGCGCCTCAACCCCGGGAGTCGAATCGTGGAGTTGGTTTGTGGGGGCCCGATTGAGCAAGTCGCCCTCCGGCCCCCAGTCCGTTGCGTTCCTCTGTGTCCGCTGTGTGGGAGGGGAAGCCTTATAAGGCTCAGCTGAATCGCCGGCAAGCTCCTGCAGCCAATCGGTCAAGTCCCTCCTACAAGCGTGCGAAATTCAAAAAGGCAAACTGGATTAGGAAGCAGTGGGTTTGACAGGACAATTGTGTCTGGCGATGGCGTTTTGAATCTGCGTGTGCCTGCGAGAGTTGGGAACCGTCGTCTGGTCAGTGTAGCCTGCGAGCGGCAGCAGGTTTGTTTTATCTGTTCCAGAATGTCTTTAATGTTCGTTTTATTGTTGTGGGTCCTGGAGAGAGCAGGCAGTATCGTTCGCTTAGCGTGAACGAGAGCTTTTTTTTCTTCTTTTATAAATGGCGGCCGACTACTTGGAAGTATGACTTGCTGTGGACTGCGGGAAATTGAGAACACTGCGCGGTCTGTGAGGAGGCTGGTGACCGGAGGTTTTCTGAAGCCGTGATGATGTAGCTCGATATCATCACGGCTTCGAAAACCTCTCGGCCAATCAGAATCGTCCATTTACGATCGCCGGTTCATAATATCATGTATTCTGGTGTTCTGCTTTAGCATGGATGAATAAAAAAGAATTTATTATCACAGAATGCTTTTCCCCTGCCCCCCTTCCCTGTCCACCCTTATTCAATTATCTATATCCATTCTAAATTAATATTTTTTTTATATTCCTGGATCTTTCATATTCAGTTACTATGTTTACTGTGAATCATAATCAGGTGTGTCCAATTTTCAGGACTTGGTATGATTACCTTTTGGCACCAAGACCAGGTATTTGTTTGGTTAAATATCAAATAAATGTTTTTTTTTTTTTTTTTTTTTAAAGATGCAATAAATGTTCCTGGGTAATTTTGATGTACCACACTAATGTGGCCTTTGCATAAATTGGTTCCTTTGCCCTTTTCTTATTCCATTCCTGCAACACCCCGGCCCCCCGGCCTTCTTCCTTTGCCCAGGTATCTGATCTTGGTCAAATTCATTCTCAAGTGAGGTGACTGTATGCTGTATTTTTTATCCATGAATTATTTAAGACTACAGATTTTCAACATACTTTATATATATATATGTTTACTTGTGTCTTTTATATTTTAGTATGACTGAATTTTATCTAGCTTTGTATTTCTTTGTAAGGATGAATGTTTAAATGTGTATGTTGTTTTCTAGTGTTGTCTCGCCCATTGCTTTGCACTATTGTTCTGTATTATTATTTTCAAATTCATTTTTAAATTCATGATGGTGACATCAGTGTGCTGTCATCACCTGGTGACTATTTATTGTGGGCCATCTCATATAAGCCTCAGCCTTTGATAAAGCATCTGGTGGATCCGAAATGAGTTAGGCGGGTGAGAATGGGACCTGTCTTGAATGTAGTAATAAATGGCAATTGAGCTTTAAAATACAAAACTTTTGGAGCGGGACGTCCTTTATTTCAGGTGGTGTGTGCTCAACTTCCAGTGTTCATCAGTGCCTCTTTTGTTTTATAGCACCACCAACCTTGTGCTCGGTGTTCCTTTTGGTTGTATGATACTTCAATAGAAGCCATCCTAAATTCTCATTGAAAATATCTTCTAACTTACCTAGACAAACTTGCCAGCAGTGGAATAGTATCATGGATAGTGATCCTCAGATAGTGCATTTGCAGATACAACTACATTCCATCAGATAGTTCTCGTATCCACCTCTGGATCCAACTGTAATCCAACCAAAGTCAGACTTTAGACCTAGGGTTGGACAGTTGTGAATCCGGTGTCAGATCCAGGTATCTGAATTCAGATCCATCAGATATAAATTTGGGCAGTTGGATCTGATGGTTGAATACCTGGACCTGATGGTCAGATCTATATATCGTATCCTAGTTGGATCTGCAGATACTTAAGATACTATCTATGGATCCCTGGTCAGATATCTATGCTATCTGAGGCTGTCTGAATTCTAGCCAAAATGATGGCGTCTATGGTGTCCAACTTTGTGGGCTACTAACCATCTGAATATCCTCTTGTCACCTAGAGGTTACTGGTGGGGATAAAAAAGAAAGGCTTTGTATTTGGTAGCTTCACATATAAGACAAACTCTGGTCAGAGCCAAAATGGCTGCAATACATTATTCTGCTGAGAGATATAGAATTAATGCGTAGCTTGAATTGTAATTCAGTTTGGCATTGTCAGTTCTTAAAGTGGCAAGCAGGAGCTGATGTCCAGTGCACTCTCCTCCCTCACAACACCCTGTACCAAAGAAAAAATGTAGGCAAAGCAACAGAGTGGAGGGAAGGGGTCTTAAACATAGAAACATAGACTTTGTCGGCAGATAAGGACCACTTGGCCCACCTAGTCTGCCCATGTCTCTACCTATTGGATAAGCTGCAGATCCTAGTTAAGCAACAGCCTACTTCTTCCTAACCCCCCCACCAGAATTGCCTTATGTCTGTCCCATGCGTTCTTGAATTCCCCCACTGTTTTTGACCCCACAACCTCCTCAGGAAGGCCATTCCATGCATCCACCACCCTCTCTGTAAATAAAAAATACGTTCCCCCTCTATCTTCAGATTGTGTCCCCTTGTTCTTTCTTGCACATCTCTTTTTCTGAAAAATGCTACCCTCTTGGACTTTGTTGATTCACTTGAGGTACTTGAAAGTTTCTATCATGTCCCTCCTCTCCCTCCTTTCCTCAAGAGTATACATATTAAGCTCCTTTAGTCTTTCTTCGTATGGCTTCTATTGCAGACTCAGCACCATTCTGGTTGCCCTTTTCTAGATTGCCTCCATCCTGCCTGTGTCCTTGCGGAGATGGGGTCTCTAGAACTGCACACAGTACTCCAAATGGGGTCTCACTAAGTGTCTGCACAGAGGGATAACAACCTCCTGATTTCTACTGGTGATGCCTCTCCCTATACATCCCAGTATCCCCCCAGTCATCCTTATGTCCTTCTCACATTGCTTGCTCATCTTTAGGTCATCTAATATGACTACCCCCAGGTCTCTTTCCATTTTTGTTGTTGTTAATACCTCCCCCCAAATTGTGTACTATTCCCCTGGGTTTTTGTTTCCCAGGTGCATAACTTTGCACTTCTTTGCACTGAATCTAAGCTGCCATACTTTTGACCATTCCTCCAACCTTGCCAAGTACCTTCTCATCCTTTCCAAACCCCCTTGTTTATCAACCCTGTTGCATATCTTTGAGTCATCTGCAAAGAGGCATACTTTTCCTTCCAGTCCCTCTGCGATGTCACTTATAAAGACATTAAAAAGGACCAGACCCAGTACTGAACCATGCTGTACCCCACTAGTAACCCCCCTTTCTTCGTAGTGGACTCCATTTACTATTACACTCTTGTGTCCTGTTGTTCAGCCAATTTTTTACCCAGGCTACCACCCTGGGACCCACTCCCAGGCTGGCTAATTTGTTTATTAATCTATTGTGTGGGACTGTGTCAAATGCCTTGCTAAAGTCTAGGTAGGCCATGTCCATAGCCCCTCTGTGGTCCAATACTTTGGTCACCCAGTCAAACAAATCTATTAGATTCTTCTGACATGACCTTCCCACTGTGAATCCATGCTGCCTTGGGTCCTGTGCCCCGCTGGCCTCTAGGTACTCAATAATTCTTTCTTTCAGAAGTGATTGCATCATTTTCCCTACCACTGAGGTCAAGCTGACAGATCTGTAGTTTCATGCCTCTGCTTTGCTCCCACTTTTGTGAAGGGGAATCGCATCCGCCCTCCTCCAGTCCTTAGGTACCACACCATCCTCCTATAATTTGTTAAAAAGGGTAGTCAGTGGTGTCACTAGTTCTCTCCTTAGTTCTTTTAGAATTCTGAGGTGGATCCCGTCAGGCCCCATTGCTTTGTCCTCCTTCAGTTTTAGGAGTTCTTTCAGAACCCTTTCTTCTGTGAAAGGACTGATATCGCCCCCCCCAATCTAGAATGCGTCTATTAATTGGATTAGGTACCTCCCCATCCTCCTCTTTTGTGAATACTGAGCAGAAATTTTCGTTCAGTATCCCTGCTTTTTCACTGTCTCTCTCTGCCTACCCACCCTCCCCTTAATTAAGCTTCACTAACCCTTACTTGGTCTTACTCGCTCCTTAATGTACCTGTAAAAGGTTTTATCCCCCTTCTTGACCGAGTTTGCTATCTTTTACTTCACTTGGGCCTTTGCTATTCTGACTGCCTTCCTCGCTTCCTTCTGCTTTAACTGGTACAGTCCTCTGTCCTGCCCCTTTTGTGTTTCCTTATACTGTACTTCCTAAATGCTGTCTTTTTCTCCCTAACCTTCCCCGCCACCTCTTTTGAGAACCATAGTGTTTTTTTTCTTCATTTTGATTTGTTGATTTGCTTTACACAAAGGCTTGTTGCTCTGTGATGGCTGTTTTGATGTTTCCCCATTGTTCCTCATGCCCTCCTTCTTGCTTGTTTGCTAGTGCTTTTCTGAGGCACTGTCCCATTTTGACAAAGTCAGCCCTCCTAAAGTGCAGTACCCTCACTTTTGTGTAGCCTAACTCTGCGACTGTGTTTATCGTGAACCACACTGTTTGGTGGTCACTTGTTCCCAGATGGCTACCCACTTCTGGATCAGAGATGAAACAAGTGTCTGTGTCTTCTGTTTGCACCCTTTGTAGATTGTGTGAGAGGCCTTTTGACACCATGTAGTCTTGCTTAAAACTGAACTAGCCTAAAACTTCATTTTACCAGTGGTGAGATACCGTTAGAGCAGATTTACTTTGCTGGTTTTAAGACATAAGGGGCAGACAGATACTGATCAAGGTGCCACTTTGACTGCCCATGGAATGTAATCTCAAAGCAGAGCTGGTCTGGGAAGTGTTGCAGCACCCCCAGCAGGGGTGAAGTATCATGCGCGGTCAAGTAAGACTAAACACTTTTTAGTTAAAATTTATACCAGCTTTGGCCAGGGGTTAAATTGAGCAGGGGCCTATAGGAACCTCCACCTCTGTCATCTTTCTCCACTGTCTACTATAGGAGAGTTCCACTACCTAGAAATCACAGTTCCACCACCTAAAAATCTAGATGTGAAAGTTCCCCCACCTAAACATTTCCAATTTAACAAGCTAAAAGGCAAGAGTTACCCCAAAAGGCATTGACAATAAAGCCAAGTTTCAAAGAAATACAAAATCACTCATACCACCATAATGCAAAGCATCATGGACGTGGGATGTATATGCAAATCACAATGAAATTTTGGGCTAGTTCAGCTTTAAACAAGAATGCATGGTGCCAAGGGGCCTCTCACACAACCTGCAAAGGGTGCAAACAGAAGACACAGACACGTGTTTCGTCCTACCCAGGACTCATAAGTGTGCCTCGATGAAACACATATTTGTGTCTTCTGTTTTCTAGTGTGTGAGAAGCCACTAACACCATCAATCTGCTACTTCTGTACCAGCTTAAAATTTCATGGTGATGTGCATATATATATATATATATATATATATATATATATATATATATATATGCCATAATGCTTTGCATTACGGAGGTATGTGTGATTTTGTATTTCTTTTCAAACTTCAACTTTATTACATATGCCTATGTATATCCAGTGTCTCAGGGCTTCTGCACTGCAGTTTTTTTGTCTTTTAGCTTGTTTTTATTTTAGGGGGCTCACTGTGACCAAAACCTGTAAGACCAACTTAGGGCTCTGGTTCATTTCCCCTGGGGGTGTAGTACAGCCAAGGCTCACTGATGAGTCCTTGGTAGGATGAAACACATGTCTGTGTCTTTTATTTGCACCCCTTGCAGATTGTGTGAAAGGCCCTTTGGCAACATGCATTCTTACTTAAAGCTGAACCAGCCTAAAATGTCATGGTGATTTGAATATACATTTATTTATTTATTTATTTAATCTACATATTTATGTATGTGTTTTTGATAACCGGGTAGGTGCACTAGACATAAAATGCCTATTTTCAAGCATGACCCAGGACTGTACAAGTCAAAATCATAACACAACAGCAGTGGTTACAAATACAAGGTGATATATGTACAGGTCAAGAATGGGAGTTATACAGGTAAGATTACAGCACGTCTACACATATTCACGTACATGCAATAGAGACAATAAAAACTGCATACTGAACATTTAAAAATGGACGTGCAATCATTTACAAGTAGGAATGTGCAGTTTACATAGCAATGCATATGAGTGAGCAAAAACAAATGCAGAGCAGGAAATAAGCATCGAATTTAGGTAAGTAGTTAGTAGTATGAACTCCAGAAAGTAAAGGAAGTTTTGTAGGGAGAAAGGTCGAGTAGGGAGCGCAGAAGAGTATCCAGGGCAGGGAAGCAGAGAAGAGGATTTGAGTAGGTGAGGTTGGTATAAGTGCTTGGGTGGGTGTTGATTGAGGATGGGAGTTACAAGGAAGGCCATAGAATGCAAAGAGGAGATTCAAGGGGATAAGAGCAAGAGCAGGTCCCATGATGCTTTGCATTATGGAGGTGTGTGTGATTTTGTATTCCAATTTTCCCACTGACTTTGGCTGTCTGTTGCTGACATAGTGTAAAAATACTATAGAGCAAGTTGCAGCATACAAATATGCTTAAGAAATCTTTAGCAAGCGTTGTGTGCCTGAATTCCAATACAAGTTTAACATGCATTTACATCCATCCCACTGCTGTACTTCAGCAAGACAACAGACCCACTCTGTGGGTGGTCTGAGCAGAGCAGCTTTTCTGTTCCCTTCCTTCACTCCACTGAAGAAATGCATGTGTATTTTTGCTGAGTGCAAGTAAGCCAGCTTGTAAGTACAGTAAATAAAAGATGCCACTTACTCGCTAGCAACAGAGCCATCCTCCACTTCTCTACCGAGAATGCTATGGGCATACCGTGGCTTTGGATGTTGCACCTGTGAAAACGAGCAGGCGGAAGTGGGATAGGGCCAACTCACTGGGCTTGACCAAGGTCAGTCTCAGAGTCTCCCCTTTACCTCACTGGCCACCTGACATGCTGTGCATGCATGCATGAGTGGTCTGAGCAGAGCGGCTTTTCTTTACCCTTCCTCTGCTCCACTCATGCAATGCTTGTGCACTTTTGCTGAGCTGCCGAAAAATCATCTTGTAATCAAACAAAAAGATACGATTCACTGGTAGCAGTGTCATCCTTCACTTCTCGAATGAGCACAGTATGGGCTTACTGCAACTTTAGATGTACACTGGTGATGCCGGTGTGTGAGCGGGCGGGGGAAGGGAGGATGGAAAGACTGGGCGGTGGGGGGGATAGAGGAGGGAAGGAGAGGAAGGGAGGGGGAGAGAGAGAGAGAGAGAGAGAGAGAAGGGAAGCGCACTGATTCCAGTCACCTACATGTGCTTCAACTCCACCACCCAGCAAAGCAGTATGTGATGAGTTTGGTATCCGATCATGCCTATTTCAGACCCCCTCTCCTCCTCTGTTAGCAACATGCAAGCATAGCTCTCGCTATGCAGCAGTAAAATTGGAAGCACTCAGAAAAATATCTCCTAGGGTGGGGCTATCACTGGAACGTTTTGTGGAGGCTCACAACTACATGATGAATACATATTGTTATAAACCCAGATGTAGTTATAGTTAATTGCATGAGGATGTAAATAGATGGTAATTCCACACACACACACACACACACAAAAAGCAGAATGCTAAAGCAATGTCTTAATGAAATCATTTTTTTATAATAAGACTCAAGAGTCTCCAGCATTTTCCTTCTATTGTTCATTAAAAAAATTTCCAGGAATCAGCGGTTTAATAGCAGCTAGTCATATACACGTAGCCTTAAGTCCATGTACCACAATGGATGTGGCAGTGTGAAAATTCAGCAGGTTCAAAGGAGCGTGTTAGACAGTCAGTAAGTCCCACATCTGATGTTGCAAGTGGTTCATATATAAAACTGATGAGACTGATAACTTAGCCACAGTGTGCAAATTCAGCAAAAGCTTCAAGCATATAACATCATATTGTGCAAATCCGGCAAATATCTTCACAGAAAGTTTCTTGATGAGCAGTTTAAAGGTCATGTGCAAACAAAGTAGATCAGTACAATAAGTACAGTTACTGCCTGGTCTAGACTCTTGAAAGCCTACTGCACAGAAACAGATCAGGGTGCTTCACAAAGACGTGGCATAACATCTGGTGTGTTTTACAACACAGGTCACAAACACCTAGACAAAGCCCAGCTATCATATAGAAGCTGGAAGAGAGCTGAAGTTTAAATTGTGGAAATGTAGCTCCCTTCTACTTGAATTTACCAATCTATGTGCTTTGTCACTGTAGATATCAAAATTTGACTACATGTTTGTAGGAGGTCAAAGGTGAAATTGTGAAAATTAATGTCAAAAGTCTAATGGTAAGTGCTCATGGTGGATGAACACAGGCTAGGGGGATACACCTCCCATTTTGCCTGACTGTATGAGGCTATCAAGCATGAATCCAAAACCAGTTACACACTATATTAATCAAGCAAAACCAGTCTGTGCAAAAATACTATTTGGTCAATCCAAGTTCACAAAATAAATGATTCAGTTCAGCTTGACTTAAAAGCTGCAGCAGTGACCTCTGTAGCTGCAGTGGTGCTTATTCAAATAATGTTCACACCAAATACATTTACTGAAGTAAGGCTCAGTCTGTTGAACTAGTATTCAACCACTGTAACACCACTTATGTTGAATAAAGTGCCACGTGTTATAAACACCTTCAGTTATAATTAAGTGCTGCAACTGATAGCCTGGATATAGTGGCAGTCTCAAAAATCAGTCACAATGAGCGTCACATCAATATATGTACGTTCAGGCGCACCTGGCAAGTCGGCCTGCATGGAGGATATCAGCACGGTTGTGACTTTGTAATCGGGGATCTTCCTGGACCTAAGTCTCCACCACTCATTCACACTAGTGGGATTAGGGCCGGAGGCACTAGGACCCATCGGGAGCAAACTTTTTTGCTGGAGGGTCGGCGCGAGAGATGGCGCCGCGAGACACGGCGCCCGCGAGCTGCGGCTCGGCGTAACGACACTTCGGCGCCGACCCTCCAACCGCCTCAGTTCCTTTTCCCCGCCGAAGAGCGCTTCAGTATACTGATGTCGCTCGTTTCGTCGGAGTCAAACTTCAAACTAGCGCTTAGTTTTCAGTTTGTTTTTGTAACATTATCACGATAGTATCGCTTAATTTTATTCTATTTCGAAAATTTTTCTAATATCTTAAATTTAACTTACTTGAAGAAGTCTCGGCCTACTGGACGAGTCAACCATGAGCAGGTCAGGTGCGGTAGGGAGACTTCGTATGAAAACTGTTCAGTCAGCCGGGCTGGTCGGTCAACCTCCTTCTCAAGAAACTCAGCGGGGTTCCGACAGCGGTCAGTCCGATGCCGGGGATGGGGTCCCCGTCAGGCATAAAAATAAGCGGTCGCTTTCACGGCACCGTTCGACCTCGAGCTCTTCTTGACCCACAGGTCAAAAGAAGGCATCTCTCGAAGTTCGCCCTCTGGTATGTCTCTTGGCGTCGACGGTCGGTTATCATTGCTAGTTGCGGTCTCCTTCTTGAGATCGCCAACTTCTGTAATCATCGTCCTCGACATTGGAGCCCCTCCGCCTATAGGTGGGCTCCAGATGAGCAGTTTCATCAGTGGGCCGCTCTTATGGAGCGATGGGCTCGGAGTTGGTTCTTCTCCTGGCTCGGTTGCCTCGGAGCCCTCGGGCCCCTCGGCGATCAGGTAGAGGCGGTTGGACCTTCCTAGTCTGTGGCGCCTTCTTCCGGTGCCTGCGACTCCGTGCAGAGTGTTTCCCCCCTCATGGCTGCGGCGCGAGGCCACACCGATGCCCTATCTCCTGGTTTTGTTTCCTCCTCTTGCTTTCCAGGTTCCTGGGGCTTTTCCGGCGCCTTCTCGAGTCTGTTGGCTTATCGGCGCCGTTTTAGTGCCGGTGGGTCTTCGTGAGCCGTCCATAGCGCCGTTGGATCTGGCGGCGCCGTCGGCAGCGCCCGTCGACTCGGCTTAGCGGCGTCGTCGGCTTAGCGTCGCCCGTGTGTGGCGTCGTCGGCTTTGGCGGCGCCGTCGGTTACTGGCCCGGCGGCCTGGCGCAGCGCCCGTGTCGGCGCCGTTGGCCAGTAGCGCCGTGTGCGCGGCGCCGTCCCGGCCCGGCGGCGCCGTTGTAGCGCCGCCTGAGGAATTTCGCGGGGCAGCGTGCCTCTTTGGCGCCCGTGTGCCTCCTTGTACCGTCTTCAGCCCGCTTTGCCGTCGGCGCGGGGTCCTCAGGGACTCTCCTTGTTTTTCTGATATTTCCTCCTCTCTAATTTTCATTTCCTTTCCTGTCCAAACAGTCCTTTCTGGACCATCAGGAGATGATGTTGAGCCTGACCAGACCTTGTTTGGGTGATGAAGTGGAGGAAACAGGATCTTTCTTTGCTACAGAGCCTGTGGTCGAGGACCTGTCCTTTAAGTCTCTGTTGAAGAACCTGAGATCCACTATTTCTCTCCAGACTACATACATCGATCCTGGGAAGATATTAAGACTCCAGTACCTTCATGCTTCGGAGATCCCTATGGATTTGACTCCTCCGATCCAGCCTTCCTTCGAGACGCTGTCTCAAATGGTATGGAATAATCCTGCTCTTAATCATTCAGTGGCTAAATCCATTGATAAAGTATTCAGCTCCCAAGGATCGTTCTATTTTTGGCATCCCAAGCATTTGCGGATCCTATTGTAGTCCTGGCAGAGAATGACAAGGTCGTTCTTCCTCAAACTACTTCAGCTCGACCTATTAACAAAAGTCTCGTAAGATTGATACATTAGGTAAGAGAGTCTTTGCTGCCTCCACTCTAAGTATGCGTATTGCCAGTTATCAAGGCTATTTTCTCAGTATGGTATATCCTGTGGCACTCTATGAAAAGAATGGTTGAAGCTCTTCCAGATTCGGACTCCAAGTCAGAGCTTCTATTGACCGTTACTAGATATGAATCAATAACCAACAAGTCAAAGCCGCCATGGGAGCTTTGACACTGCTTCTCGTTCAGCTGCTGCAGGAGTTTGTACTGGCGCCATTCCTGGCTGCGTTCTTGGGCTTCACGAAGGATGCTCAGCAACGAAGTAATGGCGCTGCCTTTGATGGCACCTATCTTTTCGACCCTCAGGTGGAGCAAGCCTTAGAAGCCTCCTAAAAGACTAGATCGGCCATTAAATTGGCCAGAACCTCCGCCTGCCCCTCGCGGGCATGCGAACAGAGCGTCAGTTTCTTAGTCGTCAGTCCTTTCGAGGGCAGAAGCAGGGAAGCTTCCATAAAAGCCAACCTGCCCAACCTCAGAAGAAGCGCAGCAGAAAGCGCGGGGGCCTAAAACCCCCAGCGCCACCTTATGAGTTGTTGGCCCAAGTTCCATCCACACTGCCGAGATGGAACTTTCTCCTCCAGTGGGAGGTGTCTGATGTACTTCTAGCAGATGGAAGTCCATAACTTGAACAAATGGGTCCTCGGATAATTCGCGAGGGTTACTCTCTCAATTCCCCCCCCCAAATTGTCCTCCCAGACGACAACCCAGGTTGTCGGCTTCTCAGTCAGACCTCCTCACCACCGAGATCGAGGGCCTTCTGAACAACAGGGCAATAGAACTGGTGCCCCCGCATTTGCGGAACACAGGGTTCTACTCCCATTTCTTTCTGGTTCCAAAGAAAACTGGGGGGATGCGCCCCATTCTAGACCTCAGAAAGCTGAACAAATTCCTCCCCAGGGAGAAATTCAAAATGATTTCCCTATGTGCCCTGTTACCCTTGCTGCATCAGGACGACTGGCTGGCCTCTCTGGATATGCAGGATGCGTACCAGCATATCCCCGTCCACCCGACCCACCTCAAGTTCCTCAGGTTTGTAGCTTTGGGTCAGCATTATCAGTTCAGAGTCCTGCCTTTTGGGCTATCCTCGGCGCCGTGAGTTTTACAAAGTGTTGTGCAGTTCTCATGGCGCATCTCAGGAAAAGCGGACTCGAGTCTTTCCCTACCTGGGCGATTGGCTTCTAGCAAGCCCGTCCAGCCAAGGACTTTGGAAGCCCGTGCAAGCGACCTCGTCTTCTCACGTCCATGGAGCTCTGCTGAATCTGAAAAAATCCCAACTGCAGCCCTCCCAGAGGCTCCTTTTCTTAGGGACGCTTCTAGTCACCTCTTCCGCGAAGGCTTTCCTTCCAGAGGACAGAAGACTCGACATCCTTCGGATGGCCCGTTACATCGGGGAGAACCAATCGGTTACAGCTCTCTCGATGCAACGCATGTTGGGTCTCATGGCGTCCTCGGTGTTCACTGTACCCCTGGCCCGGTTGCACATGAGAACCACCCAATGGATGCTCTCCACTCAGTGGTCTCCGACCTCTCACCCCCAGTCTTATCCCATCAAGGTGACGCAACCCCTTCGAAGGTCTCTCACCTGGTGGTCTCAAGAGAGCAATCTCCTCAAAGGGTTCCCCTTTGCTCTTCCGGACCATCAGATCTCCATCACCACAGACGCATCGCTAATGGGATGGGGAGCTCACTGTCTCTCCCTCCACACTCAAGGTGTATGGACTCCGTTCGAATCTCATCTCCACATAAATGTCTTGGAGGTGAGAGCGGTCCTCTATGCGATCCAAGCTCTGAAGGATGTCCTTTGTCACAAGAACATTCTCCTTCAAGCGGACAGCAAAGCTGTGATGTATTACATCAACAAGCAAGGCGGTGCTCACTCTTATCCCTTTTGCAGGAAGCAATGAGGTATGGGAGTGGTGCTTGAGCACAAGTCCACTTCCCTTGCAAGTCAATCTCTTGACCCAGGGTTCGTTGGTCCATCCCAACCTGAAATCACTTCACCTTCATGCTTGGCTCCTGAAGAGATAGAAGTGAATCGGTTCAACGTCTCCCGTAGAGTCTCGAGCATCCTTCTGGCTGCTCGGAGCCAACCACGGAAAACATACGCATCCAAATGGAGCTTTTCTCTCTGGTGTGCAAAGTCCTCTTGGAACCCCTTTTCCTGTCCTCCTGACAAGGTTCTGTAGTATCTTTTGGACCTATCTAACTCAGGTCTTCAGTACTCCACAGTTAAAGTTCACCTTAGTGCCATCTCAGCGTTCCATGAGCTGGTTTCATCCCTGACTCTGGCTCAGTTACCTATGGTGAAGAGATTTCTTAAGGGGATTCTTCATACCAGACCCCCTGTTAAGCGTCCAGTTGCAGCCTGGGACATTAACCTGGTGCTGGACATGCTCACTCGGAAGCCTTTTGAACCCCTAGCTACCTGTGAGCTAAAATTTCTTACCTGGAAGACTGCCTTCCTGGGGGCCATTACCTCAGCCCGCAGAGTCTCTGAGATACATGCCCTGGTTACAGACCCTCAGTATACTGTCTTCCATAAAGACAAAGTAGTTCTCCGTACTCATCCAAATTTCTTCCCAAGGTTGTGTCAGAATTCCATCTAAACCAACCTCTGGTACTTCCCGCTTATCGCTAATTTCCAAAATGAAGAGCGAGCTCTTCATTCCTTGGATGTTAAGAGAGCCTTGCGGTTCTATTTGGACAGAACCCAGGATGTTACAGAAGACTCAACAACTCTTTGTTTCTTTCAGCGACACCCGCTGGGTCAACCTGTCGCTATCAGATGCATCTCCTCATGGTTAGTGGCATGCCTTCGACATTGCTACTCCATGGCTCAGGTTAAATTAGAAGGTAGAGTGTCGTTCACTCTACTAGGGCGGTCGCGGCATCCCTGGCGGAAATTCGCAATGTTCCAATTGCAGATATCTGCAACGCCTCCACCTGGAGCTCAGTGCATACCTTCGTTAAGCACTATGCACTGGATGTTCATGCCAGGCGACATTCTGCATTCGGCAGAACCATCCTTAATGGGCTTCTACCTTAGACATGTGAGCTCTGGCTCTCCTGCCGCCCTTTTGGGGGATTATCAGCTTGGTACTCTCCCACTAGTGTGAATGAGTGGTGGAGACTTAGGTCCAGGAAGATAGGAAAATTACGTACCTACCGTAATTCTTGATCTTCTTGGACGAGTCTCCACCACTCATTCACACGCCCACCCTCCATCCCCCGAGCTCACCGCTGTGTTGGTCTTCACTCCCTCAAATCTTTAGGCTGTGAGGACTTCTTTACTGACCCGTCTTACGCAGGTGCGTGGACTATCTTATGTCCGTGTTTTTAATGTTACAGTTACTCTTTCATTGAGTTGCGCTGCACCTCCTTGGTAAAAAGGTACTGAGGCGGTTGGAGGGTCGGCGCCGAGAAGGTCGTTATCACTGGAGCCGCAGTCAAGGGCGCCGTGTCTCGGCGCCATTCTCGCGCGACCCTCCAGCAAAAATGTTTGCTCCCGATGGGTCCTAGTGCCTCCGGCCCTAATCCCACTAGTGTGAATGAGTGGTGGAGACTCGTCCAAGAAGATCAAGAATTACGGTAGGTACGTAATTTTCCTATTTCCACCATGGCTTTCTCCTCACTCCTTTGGCTATAGTATGACTACTAGCTCAATCACATGGAGTATCGCATGTGGGGCTATCTTACTATCTTTCACAGATAATATTTACAATGTTGTATGGAAAGCCCATGTCTCTGATGGGAACAGATTTCATCATTCTGGCAAGATAGAAAGAAAGCTGCTTTAGAGTTTTAATCGTATAGCATCAGACCATTTTTTTGCAACGAATGTCCCAGTGATATTAGTTGTGATTGATTTTTGAGACTGCCACTATATAAATATCCAGGCTGTCAGTGTCAGCACTTATTTATTAACAACTGAAGGACATGCCACTTTATTCAGCATAAATAGAGTTAGGGGCTGAATGCTAGTACAGCAGATTTTCTGAGCTTAGTTACAATGCACGTATTCGGTGTGAATATTATTTGAATAAGCAGCACTGCAACTACAGATTTCAGCGATGTAATGTCTGAATCAAGCTGAATTGAATTATTTATTTTTTTTTGAATATGGATTGACTAAACAGTTATTTCGCACAGATCGGTTTTGCTTGATTAATATAGTGTAACTGGTTTTGAAGTCATGCTCAGTAGCCTGGTATAGCCCGGCAAAATGGGAGATGTGTCCCCCAGTCTGTGTTCATCCACCATGAGCACTTGCCATTAGAGTTTAGACTTTGATTTTTCACAATTTGACCTTTGACCTCTTACATGTCCATAGTCAGATTTTGATATCTGTAGTGACAAAGCACATACCTTGGTAAATTCAATTAAAGGGATGTATATCCCCAGTATTAATGATAATTTCTATCCTCTTCCAGCCTGTATATAACACCTGGCACTTTTGTCTAGGTCTTTGTGAGCTGTGCTATAAAACAAACACCAGCTGTTATGCCACCTCTTTGTGAAGCACCCTGATCTGTTTCTGTGCAGTGGGATCTCTCAGTATACTATTTCCACTACTACTAGCATCTATTCACAATATAGTATAGGCCAGTCAGCAACTGTATTTATTATATTTAGATGATACCGGTGAGCAAGCAGGTGGGGAGGAGGGAGCTGGCAGGGCAGGGGAGGGAGGATGGAAAGACTAAACAGAAGAGGGGTGGGGGTGGGAGACAGCCTGGGAGATGATGGTTGTCAAGAGGCTGTTGATCACTGTACGTACTACAGCCGGGTGAGAGGGGGTCAGGTTGCCAAAATTAAAATGAAACTTGATGGTGCTTGTAAACTGTGGGTAGCATGACCCAGCTGAGATTCGGTGCCCCCTAGGTATGAGTAGAGTCAGAGATGTGCCTCACTCCTCTTTATTAGCATGACAGTGCAATAAGGACTTCAGTCAGACATGTCAGAATCTACGGTATTGTTTTTGTAATCAATGAGCAGAGATTCCCTCATTTCACATTCCTGCGTGAACTACAGAGAAAGCTGCTTCCTTAGATATGTCTCATTATTTTTCAGGTGATCAGTGAAAAGAGCGCTTCCAATATAGCGCTGTCTAAACTGCACTGCAATAACCACATATGCCTGAATAGCGACAGGGGTAGGATAGCGAATGTTAACTACCACTACTCCTGTTGCTATTAAGGCAATGGTGGAAGTGGATAAGGATAAAAATAATGTGGAAGCTGGCCGAGCTGCTCCCGTGGCAGAAAGGGCTAAAGCAGAAGCGGCTCAGACAGCACAGATCGGAAGACCAAGGTTCTGTTTCCAGTCTCCCGAATCACACATTTTACATCCCCCCCACCCCAAGTGTGTTTCTATTTTTTGTAAGCATGGAAAACAAATGGACCCCACCCCTAGTTTCTGCTTTTCCCCAAGACCCGCACCCCTCGGAGTTGGTTATATTATTAACGGGAGGAGAGTAGGGGGGACCAAGACCCCACAAAAATAAAGTATACAGTATGTTATTTAGCAATGGTAGCAGTCATCGGTGTGGTTTCCAACCGCTACAGTTGGTGCTGTTTAGTCTCATGGCATTTTGTACTGCCGCTGTATTTGATAACGCTGTTTATACTGCGCTGTTCTTGACAACGCTGTTATGACCTAGTGCCACTTTTCGATGCATACTGCTGCATGTTGTGGCTCAGCAGTTGTATCAGAAGCAAGAAAACAGTGCCATGGGGGGGGGGAAGGAAGTGCACTATAGTAATTGCCGAGGATGCAGAGAGATGTGCTTCAGACTCCACTCAGTGTAAGGGGACAGCTATGGTGCATTCAGTATCCTGCCACGGCCACACCCCAAGAGCTCCCTTTTCTGTATACATCAATAAGATGTCAGCATAGCTCTTGCTATGCAGTCATAATAAATCAACAAGGGGATCAGAACTGTAAAGTGTCAACAGGGACATTATCAATGGCAACAGGAGTAAAATAATCTGTCTCCATCGTACTATGAGTGTAAATCACTGTTAGAAGTTATGTGAGATATGGGGGAGGGGTGATGTAAAGATACCAATTTGGGAAGATTGGATGGATCCTTGATCATTTTCTGCTAACAGTGTCTAAGTTTCTATGTCCAAACCATTGAAAGCATCCACCATTTCAGCTTCTGCACAGTGTCACTCTTGATCCGGATGGTAAAGAGTCATATCACTATCTTGCACTGAAGCATCAAACGATACCTTTACTAAAGTAGCATTACTGGGAAGTTCTATTTTGTCCGTAATACCATATGCTTACAGTATGAAATAGTCATTTGTTTGCATGGTGTTCAGTAATGACAGTTCTTGTCACCAGAGATTCGGCAGGCTTACATAAGGCAGCCTTCTAGACCTTGATGATTTTACCGAGGGTAAGGCCACAAAGAATTGCATCTCTAGTAATCTTACTTCAAGAGTAAGCTCTTGCAGCAAGTTACACTGGAAGGACTGAAGCCAGCAGGTGGCAGGACCCCATGGAAAATTTCTAGCTAGCAGTATACGGCAGGGGACCGCTCCCGACGTTGGCCTGTCCCCAGCATCATGTACTGTATAAAGGGGGTGGTCACCAGCGTCACCTTAGTTCTTTTCCTGCCATCAACCCACACGCATCAGCTCCACAGATGCCTGTAGTTACCGAACTGATATACTCATCAGCCATTTTCCTGCGTTTTCAATGCTTTATTTTACTGCACAAGTTCTATTAAAAATGACCATCTCCATCTGTATGTCGTCTTCCCTGACATCCTGCATTGACTGGCACCCGTCGAAGTGTGCCTGCAGCAAACAAATCCTGTCAAAATATAGACACTCTGCCTGCCTCCTGTACCTGGGCCTGACACCAAGGCCTGCCCTCACTGTCAAAAGTTCAACAGCAGGATGAGGATACGCTGCCAAAAAATCCTCCAAGCCTTCCTCACCGAACAAAACTTTACTGTCATGGAGAAAGTTTCCTCTTCACAGGAAGGCCCCTCTCACAAAAAGTCAGTGAAGCACCATCAAAAAGAGAAGAGGAGAGAGAGGGAAAAAGATAGACCCCTGTTCAGATCCAGGACAGCCGACTCCCGGTCTGCCTTCCGAGGGAGTTTGGACTCTGCATCCCAGGCAGCATGCTTTCCTTCCCAGCTCAAAACAGTAGGAACTCCCACCCAGGTATGGGCATCGGGTGGCACAGGGTCTGGCTCCTCTGGGCCGGCCCTTCAACCTCTAAAAATTCTAAAAAGTCTTGGGCCAGCATTCAGACAGTCACACCCCATTCTTCTCCAGTGACAAACTGGTGACAGCTTCCTCCAAGTCAGCCTCTGCCATAGGTACTGACTCCCTGGATAGATTCAGGGGCTCAGACCTCTCCCATACCAGGTCTGCTTCTCAGCCCCCAAGAGATCTGACGTCGCTTAAGCTGATGGCACTTGAGTGGACATTGGTAAAGTGGTCATCTGTGGATGATCATACCCATCATCAGGCCACTGCCTCTGCCTCAAGGCCAACTCCACCAACTGCTGTTACCTCACCCTCAGATCCAGTGCCACTGATTGACAGACATGCTGACAGCAGGCAGTCATCAAACACCCTGTCACTGGCCCCCATTCAAACTACGGCTGCCGACCCTGCGTCACCTTCTAAGTTACTGATGTTGCCCACCGACCTGACACAGGGCCGAGTGAATCTTGAGACAACAGGCCAGGAGCCTGGACCATCACACTGCCCGACACCAGATCAGGAACCCAGACTTCAGCTGTCAGAGGTGAAGGATCTCTTCAGTTGTTGATTGGAGACCATCAAGATGGAAATCCTCCTACCCAAACACACCCCAGTAGTGGAGACTTCACCCTGGCACAGCACCCCACTGAGGGAACTTACCCCTTCCATTGAAGTTATGGGCTGCTCAATCCATAAGAGGCGCTCCAGATCCAGTAGCCAGAGCCCTTCGCGCTCCTCTGCAGGATGCATCAGTTCAGGATTCTGCCCTTTGGCCTGTCACCAGCACCGCGGGTGTTTACCAAGTGCCTAGCAGTCGTAGCAGCAGCCATTTGAAGTATGGGCAACTACATCTTCCCCTACCTAGACAACTGCCTCCTCACAGCAAAGTCCAGGAAGGAGCTCTTCTGAGCAGTGGACGATAACTTTTCTCTCTTTGTAGGGTTGGATATAACCATAAACCTAGCAAAGTCCTCTCCTGAACCATGTCAGAGACTCCAATTCATGGGAGCCATTCTGGATACCGTTCAGGGAAGGGCATTCCTGCCTTCCTTCCAGAGGACAGAGCAGACCGCCTTCCGGGTCTTGCAAGGTACATCGTGCCTACAAGACAAGTTCTGACCAGGACAATCCCCAGGCTTCCTTGCCACATGGCAGCCGTCATCACCACAGTACCATTGATCCGACTGCATATAAGGACAATCCAGTGGATGCTGAGAGTCCAATGGGACCAGCGCTGGGATGACCTCGACCAACCCATCACAGTTTCAGACCAAGTCCACCAGGTCCTTCGATAGTGGCTCTCACAATCCCACCTATCAGAGGGATCTCCTTTCTATAGGACACCGCCAGCACAGATCCTGACAACAGATGCTTCTGGCACAGGCTGGGGAGCCCATCTGAACAACTGCAGGACTTGGGGATCGTGGTCCCTGCTAGAGGATTCCCTACACATCAATGTACTAGAGATGAGGTCCATCCTCTATTCTTTGCAAGCTTTGCAAACCGACCTGCTCCAGGGACACCTCCTGATGCAAACCAACAACATGTCAGTGGTGTTCTACATCAGCAAACAGGGAGGGACACACTCATGTCAGATCTGTCATGAGGCCATGAGGGTATGGAACTGGGCCATAGATCATCACCTGATTATCTCAGCAATCCATCTCCCAGGGGCACAGGACACCTTGGCTGACATCTTAAGTCATTCAAGGTCCAGAGCACATAAGTGGGAACTAC
Source organism: Neoceratodus forsteri (assembly GCA_016271365.2). Lineage (NCBI taxonomy): Eukaryota > Metazoa > Chordata > Ceratodontiformes > Ceratodontidae > Neoceratodus > Neoceratodus forsteri. The sequence goes on from CM057449.1 coordinate 1,336,030,714, forward strand.
ATCAACCTGTCACAGACTGTCTCTTCGACAGGGGGGCCGATCAGAATTAGACCTCTTTGCCTCCCCACCCAATGCAAAACTACCCAGTTTTTGCTTGCAAGATCCCGGGCCTGGTATTTTCTGGTGAGACACAATGTCCCTCTCCTTGACAGGGAGGTTTCTCTATGCATTCCCTCCCTTCCCATTGATACAGAGAGTGCTCCTCAAATTGCAGTTGGAGGGAGCAGAGATGATTCTGGTGGCTCCATTGTGGCCAAGGCAGATGTGGTTCCCACTACTTCAACAGCTGACAAGCGAACCGCCTCTGTCCCTACCTTCGAACTCACACTTGCTCTCACAGAACAACGGGATATCGGTACACCTGGGTCTGAGATACCTACACCTGCATGCATGGCTCCTGAGGACATAGCCGTCCCCTGAAATGGAGTCTCAGCCAGAGTGGCTGATATTCTTGTGGCCGTGAGGAAGCCCTCGACTTTAGCCACCTATGCCATGAAGTGGAAGTGGTTCTGCCTCTGGGCTACCACATGCCACTAATATCCCTTTGCCTGTCCAGTGAACTCAGTACTCTAGTACCTCCTTTCACTTTCAGGGTCAGGCCTCAGTTACTGTTCTATAAAGGTGCACCTTTCTGCTATATCAGCCTACCACGCACTGATACAGGGCAAAACCTTGGCACAACTGCACTTGTCACGTATGTTCTTGCATGCCATTCTCCATATGAAACCTCCCATCAGGGACCCCATCCCTCCATGGGATCTCCTTTTTGTTCTAGAGAAGCTCACATTACCTCCCTTCGAGCCAGCCGCAGATTGCGAGCTATGCTGTCTCTCTTAAAAAGCATTATTTTTGGTTGCTGTTACCTCCGCTCGGAGAATATCTGAACTCCAGGCTCTGATGTTTAAAGAGCCTTATTTGGTTTTTCACAAGGATAGGATGTCCTTGCGATTCCCAGGATGAGGTTCAAAACTGCAGGCGATAGAAGGTTCAGTGTCGCTGGCCCTGTCCTGTGGAATTTTCTTACACCATCTGTAAGGGAGGCCCCCTTGGCTGAAGTATTCAAGACCCTCCTCAAGACTCCCTTGTTTAGTCAGGCCTTCCCAGACACTCTGTATTAGATCTTATATTTGGGATGGCCCCTTCTAGCTACTGTTTTTAGTTTAGGCCTGTTTACTTATTTATGTGGTCTGTCTAATTTAGTGCTGTAATTTTATTGTTTTATTTTATTTTTTATTGATAGTAATGTTGATGTGTATTGCACCCAGAGCCTCAGGGATTGGGAGCCTGAAAAAATGTAATTTGCCTTGACTTGCCATCTCAGTGAGGCATGACCATTCTATGCCAATAAGTTCTAAACACTCTCAAGTACTTGATACTTCATAAATGTACAAAAGTTCTGTTTTACTATAGCACAAAAACATTATTGCAAGCAGCACCTGCTGCAGTACTGCTTTATTTTAGCACAGAAAACTTATTGCAAGCAGCACCTGCTGCAGTACTGCGGGCCTATTGGTGAGCTGGTCTCAGCTAGTCTCTAATTTACTGATTGCAGTTAGGAGGGTCAGGAATTGAAATGGTCATGCCGCCACACATAGCAGGGGGTGGGGTGGGACAGATGCTGGCGTAATTGCATCCCTGCCCCCAGGGAAAAATCCTCACAAATCTATCATCAGCCATTAATGACAGGCCCAGCCTCTCCCACCGCTACCCGCCACAGTCCAAAGTCAGCCAGGGGAGTCCCGCTCCCATGACCCCACCCTCGGGGGGAGCCAGGGCTTCGCAACCGTGTTTCCTGGAAGAGGGCGCCTGCCCAGCAGCTCCACCTGGGGGGAGGGGAAGCCTGGGGATGGGGGGGTGGCGAGCAGAGCGAGAGCCATAACCTCCTGCTGGTGATAGGGAAAAAAAGATAAAGAGATGAGGAGCTGCTGTATATTTCAAATTGGAAAGGCAAGACAGAATGAAAAAGCTGCAGTTATAAAGAAACTAAACCTGTTTTTTTTCTTATTTTGATTTAAAAAAATGCCTATTTGGGGGAATGTGGCTAAAAGCCAAGCTGTGAGCAGTCATTTTCCACAGCTCTACATCTAGTCCTTCATTTTAGAATGAAATCGAATTGTCTGACAAGAAAACCCCTTTTAATTTGATATTAGAAGAAAGGGTAACATCAGTGCTTTCTATAGAACTAAAAATCTTTATGGAGTGACTTTTGGCCAGACAATTATGGGTCGAACAAATAAAGCTGGAGCTTCTACGGAGGGTACCAGCCCGAAAGAGACCAGAGCGGGAACCAGTAAAGAAGTACAACCGGCAGATCCAGAACATAAAGGGACCCAACCCACTAACGCAGCGCTCTTGCGAGCGATCCAGGGGCTGGATCGCAAGTTGGAAGAATTTGGCTCAGAAATTAAACAGCTCCATACCGAAGTAGATGTTGCCAGTGAGGAAGCAAAAGGGGTGGCTCAAAAGGCAAACAATGCTCTCGTGGTGATGGCAGGGCTCTCTAAAGAAAATTGTTTACTTTGAAAGTGGCTTAGAAACCTGGAGAATGCTACTAGATCTACACATCTTCGTCTCCTAGGTCTACCAGAAGAACTGGAAGGAGAACATCCACTACTTTTTTAAATATCTGGTTGAAGGATTTAATGCAGATGGAGCACCCATTCAAGATAATTAAGGCCTACAGGATTTCTCCAAGTGGGGACATTCACAGAGCTGCAGCTATGTTTCCACGCATTGTAATGCTGGAGCTCCGTATTACAGCGGAAAGGGATGTATTACTGCAACAAGCTAAAAATCTCAGCCCTTTGACGTGGAATGAACACAGAATCCACCTGTTCCCAGATCTAAGTTTTGCAACCAGAATGCGTAGAAAAAGCTATGATGGCATTTGGGAAAGGTTGAGAGCTCTCAGTGTTCATCACATACTTTTGATGCCGGCCAGCCTCAGAGTCGTTTATGGTGGCAAGACCTATCAGTTTTAGAAGTCGTCGGAGGCCTCCAAACTCCTGGACAAAACAGAAATACAATTCAGGACATGAGAAGAAGCTTCCGATTCTGAAGAAGAGCTACCTACTTGAATTGGGACTCATTTTCAGGACAGTGAAAACACCTTTCTGGTAGGCTGTATCAGGAGAAGGAACAAGTAGAATAAGATAATGATTACTATATCAAACCCTAATAATCTGGGGTCTAGTGATTACTGTTTATATTACCCATATGCAACAGCATTCCTCTCCTCTTTAAAAAATAATTGAGTCAGACATATGTAACTTAAATTTACGAATTGAAGGTTAGAGTGTTATTTGGAAGTGTTACACTGTGTAATATTTGGTTTATCCAGATGCTGAGATATGTGGGGCTAACTGCATAACTTTATAATGGGACCGATGTCAGATGGGGAAGTTAACCCTTTATTAGGGTGTACGATGTCACTAAAATATCTGTTGTTCCCTGCTCATGGCTATACTAGCCAATTTTTGGTTAATATGTTTATTGGAGCTGAATATAATGAAGTGCAGGATGCACGTGATGGCTTATCTGAGTTTATATGCTTGAAACTTTAATGATAACCCCTCTGTGATGCTGTATATCATATGAATATTTGTATGTCTACCTGAAGGTATATAATGTAATGCATTGTATTACATAAAATTAATAAAATCTAAGTACAAAAAAAAAGCCTATGTCTATAGTGTTCAAATAAATACTTTTAACTTCTGAACCCTTAAAGAGTCCTCTATTGAGTATTCCCAATATCACTTATACTAGTTATCTTCCCTATCACACACCAGCACAAAACAATAACTGATTTATCAAAGGTAGCCTAGTTGAGATGTAACAACTTGTTTCCAGTGGGATCCTATTTCTACCCATTTGTACAGCTACGTGGAATGGAGCACAGGGAGATCAAGTCATGTGCTGAAGGTCACACTGTTAGTATTTGGCTGTACTGAGGTTTGAATCTGTGACCTCCCAGGAGCAAATCTGGTGTTCAAACCAATAGACCACACTGCCTCTTATTATGCAAAATGATGCTAGCAAAACAAAAATTATACACAACGGCTTCAGTACAAAGAAATGTAAAACAGCACTGGTGCAAGCATTGTTTAGAGTGGTACTAGCAGGACTCATTGCAACCCACACAGGGCAAATCATTTCACTCAACTGAAATGTCACAAAACTTTTTTATTTAGCTTTTGTTTACTGGATAAGTACACTAGACAGTCAGGTGCCTATTTTCAGGTGCGACCCAGAAGAATTACAAAAGGTACAGGCAATAACATTACACAGACAAGGTAACAATAATTTACAGGGTACAGTCAGGTGCAGACATTAGACCTCAGGCAATAACAGATTCAGAGACATGGTAAACGGCTATCACACAAGGTACTGCCAGGAAAGGCAGAGAGCCAGGTACAATCAGATAGTTAATTAAAGGCAGTGCAGTGTTAGGGCATGTCAGCTGAGGGAGGCGGTCAAGGAAGTCAGCTGGTATCAACAGGACATTGTCGAGAGGTGCTCTACAGACATCTGCGCTCTGGCAGTCAGAAGGGGCTTCAGCATGCCATAGAGCGTGGGTCAGCTAAGGACAAAGGCAGGCAGAGGCTTGTTTTAGGTAGTCTGAGGGAGGACCTGAAGCACCTATGGAAGGGGGCAGCCCTTACATAAGCCGGGAGTGGGGTCCAGGCTCTGGGGGCGAGGGCCGTAAAGGCGCGATCCCCAGCGAGTGAGCGAGTTTTTGGGAGCATGAGAGCCTGGGAGTCGCTAGACCTCAGCTGATAGCCAGAAGGGGCAGGCTTGAGCACATCGGCAAGTGCTGGGGGGGTGGAAGATCGTATGATGTTGTCAGTGAAGCTGCCCATAACAAAGGATCGGTGGTTGCTAGGGGAGAGCCACCCCAGCCTGGCGTACAGTTGACAGTGATGGGTGAGATGGGGGGGCAGATAGGGTGAAGCGACATACATTGTTGTACGTAGAGTCCCATTTTGTGAGCCAGGTTTTTGGGGCGTTCACAAAGGAGGTGAGCCCATAGCAGAGCGTGGGGAGTAGAATCCCTTTTGCAAGGGCAAGTCAGGCAGCTGTGGTGAGGCAGCTTTTTGCCCTGTACACCAGTCCCAGCTTACAGTTAGTGGCCTTACAGGAGTTCCGTATGTGCAGGGAGAGGTCCAGCTGAGGGTTGAGGGTTACCCCAGGTACTTGAACGAGTCAACCAATGACACAGGGATGCCATCAGCACCAACGACTTTGAGGTGGGCCAGGCATGCTCTAACCTTAGCAGGGGAGCCGAATAACATGGCCTGTGTCATGTGAAGGTTGATGACAAGCTTGTTTGCCTTGAACCAGGATTGAATATGATCGAAATCAGAGTTAAGTCTGCTGTTAACATCTCTGATATCCTGAGAGCTAGCAGGAAGCACAAGGTCATCTGCATATAGGGTGACATGCCCAGAGGCAGGGATCAAGGGCAGCTGGTTGATAAAGAGGGAGAACCGCAAGGGGCCAAGGACAGACCCCTCGGGCACCTCACAGGTTACTGGTGCAAGCCCAGATCGGGCTTTCTGGAACCTCGTATACTATTGCCTTCCTGAGAGGTAGTTCATAAACCAGGCTAGGGCGGGGGGGGGAGGCCAAAGGACTGGAGGGTAGTGCCCAGGAGAGTGTGATCTACCAGATCATAGGCCTTTGAGGTCAGTGAAGATGGCCCCCGTAAGTTTGCCTTGATCAGTTGCTGTTCGGATTGCGGAGGTGACCTGTGCAAGAGCAATGGAGGTGCTGTGCTCTTTGCGGAACCCATGCCGCTTGGGGGAGAGGAGGCCATGGGTTTGGAGGAAGAGAGTAAGCTGGGAGACTACCACTTTTTCAAGAAGTTTGTTTATTGCGGATAGAATCGCTATGGGGCGATAGTTTTCCAGTATTTTGGAGTCACAGGAGCCACCTTCCATGTAGCTGGGATAGTCCCAGACATGAGAGAGGAGTTTAGAATGTGGGAGATAGGCCGTGCCAAGGTGGGGCCCCCAGGCAGAGTAATCTGGGTTCAAGATTGTCATGCCCTTCTCCAGTGTGAGGGGAGAGTCCCGCTAGGAGCTTCCGTGTCTCTTTGTAGGAGACAGACTTAAAGTAGGAGGGAAAGGGAGGAGGATGGGACACGGCACCATCAGTGCGACCCAGCTCAATGGATGCTGAAAACGTAGGGGTATAGTCAGACAGGTCGGTGAACAGGGCATTAAAAGCATTGGCTATAATCAGGGCATTGTTACAGCTGGCTCCACCAGTTTGCATGTTGGAGACCTGGGGGCAGGTGGAACCACTGACTGTATGTTTAATGATGCACCAGAAGCTGCTAGGGTTCTTAGCAGATGCTTCTAGGGAGGTTTTGCTGAAATCACTCTTAGCCAAGCGGATAGCCCGCTTACATGAGTTCCTGAGCTGCCTGTACTCCTCAAAGTCAGATCTATTCTTCGAGGCCTTAAATTGGTGCCAGCTTTTATCCCTTTGCTTCATCAGAGTGAACAGGCCTCCTTGCAGCCACTTGGTGACAATGCCCCTCACTCTTCTTTTTATGAGTGGGGCATGTCTGTCTTGTAAAGGGCCAAATAAGGCTAAGAAGCAGTCGAGAGCAGCAGAGGGGTCGCTAGTCGCCAGGACAGGGGACCAGTCTGTCTGACTGAGGTCGGCTCGGTAGGTGATGTAATAAAATTTAGAATATTGTACAAATCAAGAGAACCTCAAAGGAGCTTGGAAACTGTTGCCACTGGTGGCACACAACTTTTTTTACAACAGGGAAATATACTTGTAGCTCCATGACACAATGGCTTTACAAATCTGTAAGCTGGCAGGGATGCTGATGCTTGAACATTCCATCAGCACAATTTACTGCAAATGTCACTGAGAGTTGAGGGAATCAAAAACTATTCATTGTAAATTACTGACACCACTGTATTTTCCCCTCTGTTTTCCCCTGATGTTATGTCATTTCCTGTGCCTGTGATGTAGAAAATGGATACCTGAAGCTATAAAGGGAAGGGCAACTAAATGGGTTACAATTCTGACCCTAAAAGTGTTACAGGTACAGCCAATAGCTTATGCAAAGCAGATTTCCATTGGTAACAATATTGATACATTTTCTAATTCATGTTATTTTCCTTTAAACCTAAGTGAGATGCATTTTACCACACTCCAATCTATGAACTATGTATGGGTACTACATGCACCTTCCCATATATGTTGTCTGTTAGTCTTAAGGCTGTTTTTACCTTCCTTGCATTTTTCTTTTTTAGATGGACTCATGCACTTTGGGCTGTTTTCTGTCTGAGAAAACTTATTATGAAATTACCAGATGGAGCATTATATCTGTTAACAGCCTTTGTTTTGTTGTATGTAGTAATGTATTTAATTATACACCCTACATAAAAATAAAGGTAAAAAAAAGAATTATTTCAGATTTCATTCAACTAAAGATAAAGAAAGTGAGTACAGTAACTAAGAAAAAAGTAATAGAAGGTTGAAAACTGTTACACACCTCAGCTGGCTCCAGAGGTGCTCACTATATAGAGGGACATCTGTAACTATAAGAAAAAATAGTAGAAGCAGGGGTGTCATACAAAGTCAAGTTTTTTGGGGGGGAGGGCACAAAATCCAAATCTCTCTAGAGGGGTCCAGGGGCATGCTTACCCCTGTGATAATAGTGGGCTGGCAGTATAGCCTAGAGTTTAGAGGAACAAGGTGTGAACGAGCTTGGTACATCCAGCAGACCAGACCTGAGTTTGATTCTCACAACCTCCACTTGCATACTGTGTGACTCTGAGTAAGTCACTTAATCGCCCAGTGCTCCCAGATCGCCCCTGAAAACAGGCACTTGTGCCTAGTGGGCCTTACCTGGTTACCAAAGACTAAAATAAAATTAAAAAAAATAAATAAAAAATAATAATTTGAAAATGTAGGTATTAAATGGTGCATTTTGGTGTATTGTGGTCACCTTCTGCAAAGCCCTAAAATACACCAAAATTTTGTCTCATCCCTGTCCAAATCAGGGAGAAGAGAGAGAAAAGGGGAGTGCCAAACAAAGGCAACCGTAGCAGCTCCAGCCAAGCTGTCAGTCCTGACATGATGAGACACTCCCACCAGTGTTTATGAGCTGCTGTAGACCAGGAAGGGTTTGTTTGCTAGTGTGATGGGTGCACAGCAGTAACAAACCATGTACGTGTCACAGAAGCTTGCAATATTATCCATGCCCACCTCAAGGAGGCTTCTGTGTTCCACCAGAAATTAGAATTCTTCACCAGCTAACAGAATCTGAGGCATCTTCCATTCCTGCCTGCCTCCTCGCTGTTGTTGCCCAGGTGTTCAGCAGGATTGCCAGGTGTTCGATGGCGGAAATTTTTTTTCCCCAGCTGCTTTAAAAGAAGCACTTGTGAGGCCCCTCCTTTAGAAATATTCCCTCGACCCAGACATCCTGGCGAATTACCGTCCTATCTCCAACCTGCCCCTTTTGAGCAAGGTTGTTGAGAAATTAGTGGCACAGCTGCTCGAGGATTGCCTGGTGTCCTTGGATATCTATGAGCCATTTCAGTTGGGTTTTTGGACTAGACATAGCACAGAAATAGCTCTAGTGAGAGTGCATAATGATCTGCTCAGGGCTAGAGACAGAGGTGACAGGTCAGTTCTTGTGCTCCTCAATCTCTCTTCAGCTTTTGACACTGTGGACCACCTCATGCTGCTTGATTGGCTCAGTGAGTTTTGTGGACTCGCCGGTACAGTCATCAGATGGTTTGAGTCCTGTCTCTTAGACAGGGTTCAGCGGGTGGTGAAGGTGAATTTCTCCTCCTCCCCAATGCCTCTGTCCTGTGGAGTGCCACAGGGCTCTATCTTCCTGCCGATGCTGTTCGCAGTGTACATGCTGCCTCTGGGCAAGGTCATTCGACAATACAGCGTGGAGTGTCACTACTATGCAGACAACACCCATCTGTATTTGTCCTTTGGCCCTGGAACATCCAGAACTGTCAACGTGCATAATAACTGTGGTAAAATCAATAACTGGATAGCTTCCAGCTGACTGAGACTTAACCCGGCCAAGCTGGAGGTGCTGGTGATCGAGCCTGATCACGGGTGTTGCCACCTGGGGTTGCCACCTGGGGCTGATACAGGTCTTGTACTGGGATCTTCCCCATTGGTGGCCCCCACCCCCCGAGGGTGTGAAATCTGGGCTTGATCCTTGACAGCAGATGGACCTTTGAAGATCAGGTGTCATCTGTTGTCAGCAATGGTTTTTACCACTTGCAGAACATTGCCCTGTTTAAGCCCCTCATTCCGCCCGAGGACCTGCCAACACTAGTACATGCCTTTGTTACTTCTAGGCTCAAGTACTGTAATTCTCTGTACTTCGAGGCCATGGGAGGGAAAATTTACAGACTGCAGCTGGTGCAGAACACAGCGGCCTGGTTACTGACGGGCCTTTTGAGGTCCAGTCATGTGACACTGGTCCTGCATGTCCTGCACTGGCTGCCGGTCGGGTGGGGAGTTCTTTTCAATGTGGGTTTACTCACCTTTAAGGCCCTATACAGACTGGGTTCTGGCTACCTGCCAGAGCTCCTGACACTGGAGACCTCTGCACGCTCCCTCCACTCCTCTTCAAGGGGCCTCCTGGTCGTTCCCAGGGTCTGGCTAAGGAGGTCAGGAGATCGTGCTTTTAGTGTCTCTGAGCCGACCCTGTAGAATTGCTTCTACCTGCAGTCCGGAAGGCTCCCTCAATTGAGGTGTTTAAGCAGAGACTGAAGGCCCACCTCTTCAGCCTGGCTTTCGCAGACTGCTGATTCCATCATTGTTGTCCAGTCCCTTGATCATGGCAACCTTAAGCCTTTTTTTTTGTTAATGTTCTTAACTGTAATTTGTATTTTGCATTATTGGATTTTATATTTTCTTCTAGTGTTTCGAATCTTTGTTCAATATATTAATGTTTGTTAGGTGCCCAGAGCCTCCGGGATTGGGCACCCTATAAATAAAATTGCGTTGCCTTGTCTTGCTAAATGAAACAGTACTGCTCCCTCATGCTCTGCAAATCTCCTCCCCCAGGCATCTGAATAGAAGGCTGAATGCCAAACTGAGAAGTTCCCTCCCATAATAGCAAGGCTCTTTCTCACATGTTACTACCCTAGCAGCACCTTTCCCAGACCCTTGAGGAACTTACAGCCATCTGAAGTCATACCCGTCCCTTAGCCTGTCCTGAAGGCAAGCGTTTCTTCCCCTGCAGCAGTTACAGAAAGTACTCTCTCACCCCCACAACAATCACCGTGGTAATATAGTACCATGCATCATTGTTTGATAGCAGTATACATGTTGTTATTCAATGGGTAATGCACTTGCGCAATGCTTGCTATATTGTGCTACCGGAAAACTGCGTGATTACTTATTCCACAGTTTACATAAATGGAGGAATACTGTTCCACAGCTTACATAAACTGAGGAATATTGTTCTGCAGCTTACATAAACTGAGGAATATTGTTCCACACCTTACATAAACTGAGGGTTACTGTCGCACAGTTTACATAAGCTGAGGAATACTTTTCCACAATTTACATAAACTGAGGAATACTGTTCTACAGCTTACATAAACTGAGAAATACTGTTCTGCAGCTTACACGTCTGAAGAATATTGTTCCGGAGCTTACAAAAACTGAGGACTATTGTTCCGCAGTCTACGTAAACTGAGGAATATTATTCTGCAGTATACACTGACTCTTCAGTGCAAACTGAAGAAAAGTATTCCCCAGTTTATATAACATTCTCAGAATACTTTGTGGAATTCTGCAGAATTTTAAAAAAAGTTCTGAAAAAATATTTTGTAACAGGTCTTGCCCAATAGTTTGCCTGCTACTGCTTTAACTTAAAATCCAAAATAAGTTGGCCCAGTGATGTGTTGGGCTGCGATATTGCTTGCCACACTGTATTGAGAAACATCTGACTCACTTGCATTCACAACCTTGAGCATCTGCCATTTAAACACTCTCGCTAATAATTGCTGTTCCTAGTGTATACTGTACTTAGTTTCAGAAATCTGCCAAGGATTGTTCTTTGCCTTTAAGTACCACTGCACCGTTGATCTGAGTGAACTTCCCACTGACATAAGAGGGGCCTTCTCAGCAGATATTTTTAAGGCTCATTTGAAAACTGATTTGTCACTGTTATTATGATTTTCTTAAGCCAGGCATGTACCATGTGATTTCCTTAATAAAAGAAAATCAGTTTTGGAACAGTATACATGCACGAGTCACCTTTTTTATGTGCCGCAGAACTTTGCCCACTGCTGCATAAGTAGGCCTAATGGTGCCTCAGAAGTTAGGTCTGCTGTGCCGCAGAGAACAGGGGGCCTTGCACACTGGCAAGTCCCTGTTTGCACATCTTGTTTCCTATTTGCGACTGTCTGTAACCTCTGATGTTTTACATGGATTGACAAATGTTGAGTATAGAGGTTTGGTAAAATGTGAATAAGTACTGTAAGTGTATGTTGTAAAGTGAGAAATCCACGGACTGTGTCTCTGTAATTCTCCATTATCTGTAATTAATTCTGGGGCGCCCCTGAAAAGGGGACTGTCATGGTCTCAGAGGGCCTTCCTGGTTACCAAAATTAAATAAATAAATTTATTGCATTTTACCAGAAAAGTGAACTTTATCAAAGATCCATTTTCAGCCACTCCTAGGGGAAAAGGGGATAACAGTAGGTTAACAATACATTGATAGTTACTGGACACGTAATTAAAACCACCACAAATCCCATATAACACAATATGTACAAAGATTTCCATACATTTAAATTGCCATATAAATTACATCAAAAAAATTACAGGTTGATAGTGTCATCATAATTCCCTCATATTTATTTTAAAAACGCTAGTTTAGTGTCAAAATGCAACCCCTTTTCACTTAAATTATTTACCAGTATCGGTCCAAAGTATGAGAAGGAACACTGAGTTAATCTTTAATGTAATCCAAATCTCACTGTATTGCTTTGTTGATTTCTTTCTTAATAATTTAGTATTTTACGCTTTCACAACTTTATCATTTAATTCTATTGGTGCTTCTGTATTTATCCTATGTATAAAGGTTAGTGCTGAATCTTAGATTTTATGTTTTGGAGAAAAAAATTCCAAAATCACAGTACAAGTCACAGTGATGTTTCTTTTTCCCTGATTTTGTTGCAGATCTAATTATATTATTAAAAGTAACTTCATATTTCCTAAAATTTGCTTTAGGTAGGGTATACAGAGGAAGGGAGTTGTATTAACATGCAGGATGGAGAACTCATTTCGTAATGCTCCTTTGGACACCGTTTAACAAACTATTTTTGTTTCTATACAGAAACCTGAGTTTATTCTTTACTTTTTTCATGACTTTTGCTTCTATGGTCATTGTACGATACCATTTTTGGCCTAGCATCACTCCTGAATAGTTGAAACATACTGCTTCCTCCAGTTCATAGTCATTTATCCCATTGATTGTTATGTTGTTTCCTGTACTCCCTAATTTTTTAGGAGTACCAAAAAATGTTACTTTAGTTTTCTTTTCGTTTAATGATAATTTATTTTCAAAGAACCACGTCTGTAATGTGTTATACAGAGGTTGTAGGTTCTTCTCTAGGTCCACTCCTGTTTTATCTGCACAGTATTTATTTATTTGAGTTTTGGTAACCAGGTAAGACCACTGAGACATTTACAGTCCCTTTTTCAGGGTCGATCCGGGGTACAATGAAGCAATACAGATTGTACAGAGATACAGTGCAGTATAGTAGCAAACAATGACAGTAGCTGCAATAGTGTAAGGCTAGACATTGACATCATAGATACGTACCTATAGATTCTATATACATTGTGAGCAGGCTACACAAAGGTAGTTTGTAATATCTGCCACATTAGGGCATTAAGGGCTGTCAGTTATGGTTGACAGGCTAGGGTGGGGAGGAGCAACTAATGAGCAAGATAGGCAAGGTAGGGGGGCTTCAGTGGAAGCAAAAGCAGGAGGAGGAGGAGGAGGAGGCTACAAGGAAGGCAAGCAGGTTGGACTTGAAAGAGAGGAAGAGACAGTAAAGGACTGTGTCATCAATGTACATTATTACTGATGTTGTATTGCAAACTTTTGGTGGTTCATTTATGAATATATAAAGCAGGAGCGGACCTAGGACTGAACCCTGAGGTACTCCCTTGTCAATGACTCCTATCTCCGATTTCTTAGATCCAATTATTACCATTTCATTCTGTTAGTCAAATAATTTCTAAGTAAGCAATAACCCATGACAGGGTATTGGGTTATAGGGATTTAATCCACATCCAGTGTGCATAGTGAGGCATGAGGCAGCACCTAAGTCCCTTAATTTGCCTAACAACAGAGTATGGTCCAACGTATCAAAGGCCTAAGTCAGGTCAAGAAAAATTTCCTCTCATCCAAAAATAGTGCAGGGTATATTTCAATAATCACTCCATCATTTATGTTTAATAATGCAGATTCTCCACAATGTCAGATATCCAGATGAAAAAAGATGGAATCATGTTTCAATCTGTATACTGAATAGTGGAGGGATACGCTCACCAATTGATGAACGCAGCAGCAATGGTACGTATGTTTCATTTTTTTGAATTATTATACAGTTTTAGTACTATTTACCAGGAATGGGCAGGTTCCAAAGCCTGAATCACATTGACTGGACTTGGACTGAACTATCGTTTCTGAGTTGCGACAGACATCCAGTTGGCATGAGTACAAACTGTTATATGTAGAATTCACATTAATTCCTGTGTGGCAGCAGAGCACAGTTAAAACAGATCAGAGTCTGTAAGGTCTCACAGTGAGAATCTGGGCAGGCTTCAGGATCCTAATGTTGGATAACTCATAATAATGTGTGGGGAAGGAGACTTCTGTGGTTGCAGACGTTCTTATGTGTAAGGTATAAGACATGATGGATTGGTGACCATGCCGTGGAAACATTTAAAATGTTTTTTGCCTCAATCTTTAACCACCAGGGGATGTTTAAGCAATATACCATGAGAGGGTTTGGGTGATGCCAAGATTTACCCACACCTGGTGTAGTTTGGTTATGAGGCCGCAAACCAAGTGAGTAAACCACACCAGAAGTGGGTAAATCCTGGCATCATCCACACCGTCAAGTGGGATATTATGATTATACAATGCCCCCCTTTATTTTTCTGTTAAAAAAGGAAAAAGTTTATTTTCCTTTGTATTATTTATACATACTTTATTACCGTGCCAGAAAAAAATAGTCCTGGGTTACTAAGCTTCATTCCTGTCTGTTACACACACACACATACACACACACGCACATGCACACACACACTCCACACACACACACACATACATGAAGCTTATGTTGTTTTTTTTTTGTTGCATGTCATAACTTTGTTTAATGTGGATTATCTTGGTGAGCATGGAGATTGATCACGATTTCTGGTCCGATTTGTCAGGTATGGTTCTTTTTATCTCTTTCTTGATCGGCGATTTGTGCTTCAATTTGGCAAGTAGGCTCTTTTTTTGAAACAAATGGGTACACTGAGTACTTCAGATTTGGGGCGTGTGAGCATTTTGTTTTATTCTGATGGAATGGGACAAGTGCCAAGGTCCGCTCACTGCTGTGAATGGGGATTGCAGGTATTTTTTATTATTTATTCAGTCTGAAATGGAAAGCTATACTGAGCTGCTAAGAGGTTGCACATCATTCCGTTTGTTTGCAGGAGTGTTTTTATGTTGTTTGGGGAGAATGCTTGTATCAGAAGTATCGGGCTGGTGTTGGGGTCTACAGGACTGCAGTGCAGTCAGGGCGGGGGTTGCTGATATGCGGGTTGGAAATGGGAGACAGTCTTGGTCTCATTTTGGTCCATTCTCTGGAGCGCCTAGCGGAGGTTACTGATTGGGAACTGGTGAATATTTATTTTAAAATATAAAAACGTTTTGGGGTTTTTAGACTCAGTTTGGGGACTGTGTGACGGGGTGATCCATGTCATGGGTGCCCCCGTAAGGAGACATAGGTCTTCCCTTACCCCACCCGCCGTTTAGTGCTAACTATAGGAGTAAAAGTACATTAGTGCATTTAAAGAAATAAAATGCATGAGAAAATGCACTTAGTGCATAGAATGGAGAACAGAGTGCTATATAAAGTGCAAATTGCTAGAAAGGAGTTAAACATGAATAAAGTGCCTCAAATTCTTGAAGTACTATATAAGGTGCTAAATGCATAGAAGTGCAAGGTGCTTGTGTAAAATAAATAAAAAGAAATTGCTTAGCACATGCTTTATAAGGGGTTTGTATTGTCTTCAAAAATACCAAAGAGCTGCTAGATTTAAAGTGCAGAATGCTTTAACCATGCTGTTTGCTGGAGGTTGAATAATGTGCTCATGGGCTTTAGGAAAATAAATGTGTTTGTATATGCACACCTGTAGCACTATAAAGTGCTGGCAGTGCTGAATTTATGCTTGAAACAGAAAATGCTTTAAGAAATTATATAGTGTCTAAATATACAGGTTAATAACATGGATAGAAAAGTAAAGTGCAAAGACAGCTAAATTTATACGGTATATTTACAAGGGGCCAACACCAAGAGAAAAGGAGTATGAAGTGCCTTTGGTGCCTCGGCCCTAAATGGGGCCAGTCTGTAATCTAGCCTCAGGCTGTGTTTGTTCCACAGAAGGCACATTTTTTAGTATAAATTAATCCCACCCCCCCATTTAAAAAAAAACAACAGGTGCAGTAATAGCAAAAGCCCTGAGATTAGTAAATGATAAAAAGGGGTTACTGCAGTTCTGAGGTTTCCTGAAGGAGCGTTAACATTTTGCAGTTACCATATAAACCCAGGAAGAAAACTAAACAGTTCAGTATCATACCTGACTGCAGGACTGCATCTGAGGTTTTCTATAATAATAACAATAATAACTTTATTAAGTGCGTTTCAAAACCAAGGCACTGTACATAAACAATCACAGATAAAACAAACAACAATCTTAATAAAAGCCAGGTTTAAAATAACATCAATCCATAAAATCCAAATGACAAGATAGCTTGTCAAAATTAATTTTCAGGGAATGCTTGTGCAAATAAATATAGGGAAGCAGCGCCCTCTGCAATCCCCTCTTTATACAGCCTTCCCTGTCACTCAAAGGTAACTAAGGAGGGACCCTATGTCAGTTGCCAGGCAATTAAACATTTAAACAAATAGGCAACTCTCCCACTGTGCTAAATTCACCTCCAAGTACTGGTTGGGGGAGCTTGATTCCTACCTCACTTCCTCCTTTATAACCCCCCCACCACCATCCCATTCCCTTAGATCAACTGACTCCCATACCCTGGTTGTCCCCCGCAGATCCACCCAAATGAAGTACATGACCACGGGAAGCACAATTTTGGATAAGAGATAACAGTTTAGAAGTGTTAACAACATCTGACCAATGAAACAAGGTTACAATAATGTTTTTTTAAGTAGGTTTTAAGTTGACTTGTGAAACTAAACGAAACAGGGTTTCTATGGCAGCTGGGGCACTTGCAATTTTATCATGATGTCTTATGGGGAGGGGGAGAGAAGAAACAGTGTGACAGCATGAGATCAGTAAGTGACGTGGAGTAAATTGCAGTTTGTGGGACTTTTTTTGTTTTTTGATACATGTAAGCCCCAGTCCCAAAAACCTGAAGCGAAGTGTCATATGTGAGGAGCTGAAAAGTGAGCCGTGACTGATTTCAGGGGTTTGACAAAGCCACAAAACAGTGATTGTGTTCAGGAGGGCAGCTGCAGCTCGCAAGTTTCTCACAGAGAAAGTCAGCGCATATTTGCCATTATAACCAGCTGGTTATAACAGCAGCTTCTAAGTGGCTTTCTCTAAGGCAAAAAGGGAGCCCAGTTTTTATATTCTCGTTATGTACGCCTACCCATATATTATTCTATATATAGTACATGGTCATCCTGGTCCTAAACCTGACCAGATTTTTTAGTAGCCACATCACATAATGAGCAAATTAATCCCCCTATGGCAGAACTGACCTTCCATCACAAACATAACTGCTACCTTTACTTACTATAAACCTTCAGTAAGGCCCTAAAAATAAAAACAAGCCAAATGAATTAAATGTTGTTTCCCTGATCATCACACTCTCCTTACACACATAAACAAATTAGAAACATTAAGTACTGTTCATAGTTTTCATTAGTAATATTTCTTTGCTGAAAATGGAAAATCCTCCTTCTGTCTTTACCTGCTTATCAGGGAAATTTCTGCTGCTTACCCTGACAGAGTTAAAATTGAAGCTCTGGCTCCACATGAGGCCTTTTGTTGTGAGTGGGTGCAGCATGTTGGGAGCCGAAGAGTCTATCAGTGAATTGTGTAGAACATTAGGCTCCTTTACACACAGTGGTCTGTATTGGAATGATCAGTAGACACACTTCAGCGTTACCTGTCTAGCCATGTACAGAGGTTCCATGCTGCAACCAAAGTGGAAATGCTTTCTCTGCTTTCCTGGGTTTGCAGGGTTTTGTTCCATTCTGCCTGGCCATGTAGAAGCACCCTTCCACTCATTTATGTCCCCTGACAAAAGGGAATCCCGTGCTCTCCTAGCTGTTGTGGAGCAGATCACCTGTACATGGCACAAAAGGGTAACGTTACAGTTGATCTGTACCTCAAGTTCCGATACAGAACCCAGCGTGTAAAGGCAATATGCTCCACAACAGACTGAGTGGAACAAAGCACCATCATGGAACAAGCGGTACCGGTAAGCCCTGTGTAAAAGACCCTTTTAAATCCCTGTATTCAGTGGTAAACATTCCATATGTTGAATGTGGGGAATATTGAAAAAAAAGAAACAGGATGGCGAAAGGAGACAATAATACTGTATAACTGGAAAAATGTGGGAAAACACAGTTACACAGGCAGACCCAAACTGATTAAATATATTCTTAAAGTTCATAAAAGCACATACATTTGAATCATTTATGGCTAGTTCAAGAGAACCCCCCAAACCAGGCAGGTTCAAAAGTTGTGAACATATTTCCATTAAAATACTGTACCTGTATTGATCTGAAGACAAATCGGATAACAAATGTATTTTTTTTGTTTTATAAAATGCATACTATGCATGGTTTTGTCTTTTATTGTTTTTAAATCCCCCAGTTACCAGAATATGGACTATTCTAGGGACATGGATATGTTCATCCACACTTATTGGCAGGTTCCTTGCCGCTTTAAATCTTGCCAGAAGGTCTTCAAGCTGGCTCCTCCCACCCACCCGGGTGGTAAAACTCTCGGCTCCGCCCCATGACGCCAGATCTTGCTTACCACTTGGAAGCTCAGGTTCCCTCCTTAACGCTCTGCGTTTTCGACTGGTTCCTGGCAATTTCGGTCTTTGAAATCAATTGGAAGTTTTTCTGAAACTTCGATCTTCTTCTTCGCTGCGGCGATGGCTCATTCGTTTTCCGGCTCTCGAAGGCGCCCGGCTATTTCCTCCAGGAAAGACCCACACTCCATGTGCGTTTACTGCCTTGACTTGGATCATGATCCTCAACTTTGCGATTTTTGTTGTGCCCTTTCGGCCAGCTCTCTGGAGGATCGTGCGGCCCGTTCGGGGCTCGGGTGACCGGAAATTTTTCCCGCTCCAGAAAATTCCTCGGAGACCCGTCGGGCAGTGTCCACGTCTGCTGTCTCGGCTGAGCAGCTCGATCTTTCCTCCAGGGAGGGGGCGGCTGCACCTTCCTCTTCCTCGGTCACGGCGCTCATCTCGCTCTCCTTGAGTTCTCCTCATGCAGCTTCGTTCAAGGAGCTTCACCAGTCCCTTTCCTCGAAGGGAGAGGGACCTTCGGGACCTGCCTCTCGGTCCAAGTCCAAGGAGTCGCAGGCTAAGTCCCTTCATCGGCGCTGGAGGGAGTGGGAGAGTTCCCCTTCCCCTGCCAGCCGACGTTCGACTTCGGTCGAGGATGCGGCTCCGGCCGCTGGCCTCACGGTGTCCCCGTCAGGTCAGCCGGCCAGGACTCCCATCGACATTGTCGAGCCTCTCGACCCATCATTTGGGCTGTCTTCTGCTAGAGCCACCATCCCTTCGCCGGTTCCCCTGGCGGGGGCTGAGGTTCTGCCTGCACCTTTGGGTCCACAGACCTTGGCCCTTTCTTCTGAGCCGAGGGAGGAGCGGGCACGCCCCGCTCCTTCCCAGGCCCGCCCTCGGTTTCCCCGAGGATTTGGGTCTCGGTCTCGGTCCTCCTCTTGGTCTAGTCACTCACACTGACCTCGGCGTTCTCGGTCGGGGCACCGAGTCAAGTGGCATTGCCGTTCTTCCTCGTCCCCCTCCTCGGATGAGGAGTGGCTTTGATGCTGATGGCGTCGACGTTATGAGGAGTTTATGTGGCAGCAGCTGTTGTTGTCTGGGAATCAATCGACCCCGATTCATTCTCCGGCTAGTAAGCAGCTGCCGCCCAATCAGCCGACTCAACCGGTCGAGGCAGTCGAGGTGCCCTCTCCGGGACTAGTTGCTCGTCCGATCCCTGCTGCCCCACTATCCTCGGTGGAACCCAGGCCGGGCCATGACCTGTCCCTCAGGTTATCTGTCCCCCTCACTCCCGCCCTCGGCGGACGAAGAGTGTCTCTGGCCTGAGGCAACTTTTTGCAGACCCCTTGGAGCCCGAAATCGACTCCTTTATGTTCCCAAGCGGAGAGGACCCAGGGTCTTCTCCGGAACATTCCGCGGACAACGGGCCATCGTCCTTTATGGGTCTGCTCCAGCTCATCTCGGAATTCACCGGGATGCAGCTCGAGCCCGTTTCCAAATGGGCCCCTTACCCCCTTACGGAGATTCTTTACCGAAGGGGTTCACCCTCGGAGGCCTTCCCGGTGGCTGAGGCCATTGTGGGCCCGGCCTTGGGGCTCTGGCGGCGGCCTACTTCCTGCCCTGCGCCCTCGGCCAGGATGGCCAGGAAGTACTCTGTCCCTGTCGGTTCTCTGCCCGGTTTCTCGGAACACCCTTCGGCTGAGGAGTTAGTTACCGACAATGTTTTCCAGTGTTCTGGAAATGCTAGGGATGTGGATAAGCCCCCTGACAAGGAGTCCAAAAGGATGGACTATGTCGGGTGCAAGGTTTACGCTGCATCCTCCCTAGGCCTCCGTCAGGCCAGCTCAGCTGCACTGATGGCACATTTCTCCCACGCCCTTTTGGGCTCCCTGGACGAGGTCCTCCCTCATCTCCCGGCTGACCTGCAGACTGCGGTCCAGCGGGTGCGGAACCAGGGTAGGGCGGTGGCGAAGCAGCAGCTCCAGATGGCTCTGGATCTAGGCGACTCCTGTGCCAGATCAGTGGCGGCCGCAGTGGCCATGCACCGCAGGGTGTGGCTGAGGTTATCCTCCTTCTCTTTGGAAACCCAGCACGAGTTGGCGGACATCCCCTTCTTGGGGACTGACCTTTTCGGCCCTGGAGTGGAGGGACACCTCCAGGGGTCCGTGAAGTCCGGTGCCACTACGGACTCGGTCACTCCCGCCAAGAGGGACAAGGGCAGCTGACAGCCTTTGCGTAAGCCCCTTTGTCCCCCTGTTCCTGCGGCTCGATTGGCCCAGCAAGAGGGCCAGCAGGCATGCGCTGGGCGGCCTGACTCCAAACCAGCGTCTTCCTCTAAAAGGAAGCAGGGAGGTAAAGGCCCGAGAGCTCCCTCTTTCTCCCCCAAGCCTGCTCAGTGATGGGCTGAGGCAGTGTCTCCGGCCCCGTCGCCTCTACCAGGGTTCCCCCATGGGGAACGGCTCCACACCTCCTCCACTTGGTCTGCTTCCCGGACCTCTAAGGGTCGGAGGTGCTAAGGGAAGGCCCTGTCTCGGATTTGCGAGCAGGTCCCACCCTCTCGAGCCGTTGCCCCCCGGGATCCCGGGGTCCACAGCCTCTTCGTCGGCCCGCTGAGCCGACTTGCCTGGTCCTCTAATTAGAGGTAATCAGGAAGGTTGCGGATCCTCCTTCTGACCCTGGGTTCGTGTCCAGGTATCCCTGGTCTCATACGGATGGGGGACTTGCACCCCATTCTTCATGCCTGGATGGTCTCTCTGGCTTAGATATCCCATCCTTAGAACAGGCGTGTGGCTTCGCTCATGGGCCTCCAGGACGCACTTCTCCTCGTTCCGTCCGTTTCCGGGGAGACTCCTCCTTTTCCTAGCGGGGATCTCCTTACGAGTTCCAGGCCAGTCCCTTCGGTCTCAGCCCAGCAGCTCTCTGCGGCTTCGAGGGGCCCGGGCGTAACCCCACCTGGGTGGCGGCCTGACTTAAACCCTTTCCAAGCGGAAGGGGGTGATCCAGAGTTCTGGGTCTCAGGTGGGTCTCCTGTTATTGGAACCACATTGGAACTCGTGTCTTAGCGGGTGATCCTTCTTCGGGACCAGGCTCGACTCTTGAGTCCAAGCTCAGCTCCCGGCGGACAGGGCTGAGGTTCTTCCTCCCTTACCTGGTCAGGTCTGACCGGGCATTTGCGCCCTGCCGGGACCTCCTGCTCCTCCTGGGCCTCGCAGCGGCCGGCTCCAGCATGGTCTGTTTCATGCATTCCCCTTGGGGGGACTGGCCAGCCAGCGGTCCCAGTGCTGCGTTCCTTCGGACCAGTTCATGACTACGGCCCAGGAGTTAGGGAACGCTCTCCTTCGGACCGTTCCAATTCTTGCAGGAGTACATCCTGTTCGTCCGTCCCTAGTCAACGGTCTGCTCCGACCGATGCTTCTCGGATGGGTTGGGGTGCCCATCAAGGGGAATACAGAGTGCTCCACCTCTGGTCCTCTCGGGAGTCCCGATATCTTTCCTACCTGCTGGAGCTCACGGCGGTCTGCTTACTTGCACCGCTCGCTCTGTTTGTGCAGGGTCTAGTGGTTTAAAGTCCAGGCGGACAACACCACGACCATGTGCTACCTATCCCGCCAGGTTCAGACGAGCCCCCTTGCCTCTGCATAAGGAGGTTCTCCGCATTGGGTCTTTCACGCAGCGGGAGGCAGTTTCCTAGCCATTTTGATGGCAGGAGCCTCCAGCACCCTGGCTGATGCCCTAAGCCGGATAAAGGCCACGCCTCATGAGTGGTCTCCCCTGCCAGAGGTAGCACAAGATCTTTCTCCCTTTCGGTCATGTCTTGGGTGGTCCTTTTTCCCTCCAGGGAGAATACGAGGCCAAGACTGTCTCATGCCCACCCCCTCAGCAAGGTTCGCTGTAGGGGATGCCTCTGGGGCCGCGGACCCCGGGCCTCTTCTACGCCTCTCCCCCATTTCCCTTGACCCACGGGCAAGGCGAGAAGGGACTAGGTGCAGGCGATGCTGGTAGCCCCAGACTGGTTGGTCAGCTCTGGTATCCAGCTCTCCTCAGTCTCAGCCCCAGGCTTCCGAGGCAGCTTCCAGCCCATCCGGTCCTGGTCTCTGTTTTCAGGGGAAGATTTTCCATCTGGACCTTCAATCCCTGCACCTAAAGGCCTGGTCCTTGTGCGGCTAGGGGCCAGGTTTCGGGTCTTTCGGCAAGGTCCTCGACGTTTTCGAGGCGTCCTGCCGGGAGTCGGCCAAACATGCTCGCCTTCAAATGGTAGAGTTCTCCATTTGATGTTGGGACAGGGCCGGGGCCCCTCTTCCATCCCTCGGTGAGCATTCTAGACCATCTGCGGTCCGTTCTTTTTGAACCAGGGCTTCTGCCGACGACCCCCTGGGTGCTTCTGTTGGTCACCTCTGTCTTCCGGGCGCGGGTCGGAAGGCAGTTGGTGGCGCAGAAAAGGTGGTCTGGCGCTTTTCTAGGCCTCGATCACACCTCCCCTTCAGGGAGAGTATCCCCATTTCTGTGGGATCTTCACTGGTATGAGCTTAGCTCACGGGCAAGCCGTTCGAACCTTTGCACAGGTGCGAGTTCCCCACCTGTTGCGGAAGAACACCTTCTTGGGGCTACTCTGCCATCCAGAAGGAGGGAGAGTTCCAGGCGCTCCTTTGAATCTCCCTATCTAGTCTTCCACAGGGACAAGGTTGTCCTGCGCCCTACCCGAAGTTCCTTCCGTTGGCAGTGGCAGAGTTTTTTCTCTATCTGGGTATTGCCTCTGCTGGGGTTCTTCCCCGTTCACACCTCGGAGGCCGTATATAGGTTCCTTTGGGACCCTATTTAAATGCTCGCCTACCCAGGGAGCGTAGGGCTGAAGTTCGGGAGAGGTTCGCCAGCTGTTTGTCATCTACACTGAAGCCACACCTGGCAGACCTGCAGCCAAGTGGACGATGAGTGGGTGGGTCACCTCCTGCATAGGTCTCCGCTATAGGTGGGCGGGCATGGAGCCTCCCAGAGGGATAAGTGCTCATTTTACCCGCCCTTCCGCTGCATCGGTGGCTGCTTCCATGGATAGTCTGGTCCAGGATATCTGCAGGGCTTCTACCTGGAAGCAGGCTTTCCGTTTTCCCCTTCCACATCGACCTTGGGTCACGCCGGGATGTTGGTCGGGGCCTTGGTTCTCCAGTCTTTCTACCTAAGTAGGGGGTGTGCGCCTTGCCTCCCTCATCCCAGAGAACTGCTAAGAGTCTGCCAGTAAGTGTGGATGAACAACATATCCATGTCCCTAGAAATACAGGTTACTCACCTGTAACAGGAGTTCTAGGAATAGTATATATTTGTTCATCCACACCTATTCAACCTCGGCTCCGCTAGCACAACCTGGCTTCCAGCGAGCTAGATCTGTGTCATGGGGTAGAGCCGAGAGTTTTACCACCCGGGTGGGTGGGAGGAGCCAGCTTGAAGACCTTCCGGCAAGATTTAAAGCGGCAAGGAACCTGCCAATAAGTGTGGATGAACAATATATACCATTCCTAGAACTCCTGTTACAGGTGAGTAACCTGTATTTTTTTGTCTTCAATGAAAGGTCCTGTTTTTTTTTAGTTTTTTTAAAATAGTTTCTTATTTTCATTCATTTTAAGTCAACTATTTCAATGTCATTTTATAAGTGCAATAAGACACTCCAGGGTGTGCCACTATAATGATATAATTGCACTTTTTAAGTGCATTAAACAGCACTTGGCTGTGCCTTGTGCCTAACAATGCACATGAGGCGTGCAGTTATATCACCATGCACACCCTGTCATGTCTTGTTGCTTACTTAAATAACACCCGGTTACATAGGCCAGTATGCCTTGTTGATAATATTGCAAAATATTTTCTAAATCCCTGTTAAACAGGCTAGAATGCTGAGTAGAAAAACTATTATCGCATGACTTGCAAGAAGACTACAGAACAGATACTGAACTGCTTCTTTCAATCTTACTTCAAACCAGGAAAAGGTATTTCAAACAAAAAATAGAACAAACAAAAAATCCTGCTCATTATTGGAAGTTAATAAAGCAGTTAGAAGGGAAGTTAAGCCAGGACCTGGATATAGCAAAATGTGTGTCAGATTGCAAATAATTTTAATCATTATTTTTCCACACTCCCGGATCTAGATATTATAAGTGAAAGGAGGTCTCTATTGCTTCTCCAGCTACTTCTGGAAATGGTAGTGTGAAAACACCACAGTTTTATTTCAGGGAAATCAAGTACAAGGAGGTTCTAAAACAAATACACAAATTATACTCCCAAAAAGATATGGGGTTGGATCAGATGGAAATTAAATTCCTTAAAGATGCTGTCAAGCAGATAACTCCAACTTGAACCACTTTGTTTAATCTCAGTTTGCGGCAGAACACTTACCCAGAGTGCTGGAAAAATTCCAAAATAATACCTATATTTAAAGGGGGCGACCGAGATACTTTAATAAATTACCGACCGATTGCCTTGTTGTCTATATTATCAAAAGTTTTTGAGGGGGTTAGTCTCAAATCAGATTCGAGATTTCCTGGAAAAATATAGTTTGTTGGCAGACAATCGGCTGGGTTTAGAGCTGGGAGGTCAACGGACTCTGCTGTAGCAGACTTCCTTGATACAGTTTCAAATGGTCTGGAGCAGGGAGAGCCTGTGGGAGAGGAGTTCGTCGACCTCTCCAAAGCCTTTGATTTGGTAGACTATAGTGTTCTGATGGAGAGGCTCACCTTAGTGGGAATGTCACAATCAGTTAAAACTTGGGTACTGTCATATTTGACAGAACGTACACAGCATCGTTAGTGTGGGGGACATTTTGTCTGAGAAGGAAGGGACATTTAGGGGTGTTCCCCAGGGCACAATCCTGGGCCCCTTTATTTTCCTAAATTATGTCAATCCAATTCCACAAATGGTTGTCCGATCACAAATTTTATTGTATGCCGATGACATGGCTCTGATTGCCAGAGAAAACACTAAAACAGAATTGTAGTATAAGTTGCAATTTGATTTTGATTCCTCACAGCGCTGGTTGCTTACCTCTAAAATTATTTTAAGTAAGAAAAAAACCCAAGTCATGTTGTTTCAAATGAAAAATGCTGTAAAATTATCAAGTCAGGAAATAAACATAATTATATTAGATAGAACTAGACTGGAAGTAGTGTCCCAATATAAATATTTGGAGGTACTTTTGGATTGTAGTTTAACGTTTGGTACGCATGTAGAGAGCACAGTAAAGAAAGTGAACATCAGACTCATGGTGATTAGAAGGAAGACCTCATTCTTGGCAAGAGAAGATAGAAACAGAGTAGCGTTGCAACTTTTAATGCCAGTACTGGAATATGGGGGTTTGATTTACCAGCATGCGACAAAGCCAACTTTGGAATGTCTAAACAAAGTATATTATAAGATAGTTAGGTATGTCTCACAATGTCATATAAACACGCATCGCTGCATTATATTACAGAATTTAAACTGTGATACATTGGAGACATGGGGAAAGAAAAGATTGGGGCAAAGGGCATTTATGGTATTTAGGGAAGGAAATAGAATACCATATATGCTTATGTCTACGAATAAATATTCTTTGAGGGCTATTCAAAATAGAGGTCTGAAGATTCCATTAGTGAAAAATCGATATAGTCAGATACAAAGTAGGTATTATTTACCAAAGATCTGGAATGAACTGAAACTGGATGCTAGAAATGCAAGCAGTCTGGGCCAGTTCAGGAGAAGTTTGATTCCAATGTGGAAATTAAATTGTCAGAGTTTAGGGCCATAGGATGATTGAATGTGATCCTATTCAATCATTATCTGTAGTTAGTGTGTGTTTGTTGTTGTATATTGTTAAGAGTTTCCTTTTTTCTGCTCACATTATTTATGTTAGTCTGGTACATTGTTGGATATTTTGTTTGTTTTGCATGAAATCATGTTAAGATTTGTACCTTGCAACCATAATCTATACAGGACAACTTTGTAAACAGGGCTAAACAGTCCTAAAGGTTAACTCTTGTCAAAAAATAAACATTTTTATCTATCTATCTAGTATATAAATTTGGTACAGTTAGAAAGAAAACATTGTATATGGTAATTCATGATTTGAAAGAAGTTTTCTTCCTTGTATCCAGACAGATCCCATGGGGAAAATTACTGAATTATGAGATTAACATTGAACTACTAAAATATTATATTTACTGTAAACTGCATGAACAGACCAGGAGACTAATACAATTCAGATTAAAATGAGAATTAACAGAAAAACGTACTACAAATTTAGAAGCTTACATTGCATCTTAGCACCTTTTATATTTCAGCATCCATACAAACTATCAGGTTGTTGAATAAGACAAGGAATATTTTTTTTCTCTCCTCCATAGTGAAAAATACAAGAGGATAGTGAATTTTGGCCTATGTGAATGATACAATCTTATCATCTTTGTCCAGTAGTATTGCAATTTAAGATGGATACATTTTCAACTGTATGGCAACAAATGGAAAGTTCAGATAAATGTTTAAAGATCTGAAGTAATAATTGTATGCTAATTAAGGCAACCATGTTTAATAGATAACAACAAGTTAGAAGTGGTAAAAGACCTACAGTAGGAATAATGTTTGCATACACTCATAAATGGGCCTAACATATTAAGAAGACACAAGCTGAAATTAAGGTAGACTGAAACTAGTTTAAATAAGCAATAAGACACTCCAGGGTGTGCACTGAACAGATACTGCCGCATGCCCAGGGGTGTAGTGAGGCATGAGGCCACAGGCCGAGTGCCTTCAGCCCCTGGGCATGCAGTAATATCTGTTCAATGCACACCCTAGAGTGTCTTCTTGTGCTCATAAAATGGATTCCCTTCCATCAATATTTTATGTTAAAAAAAATTTAGATATGAAAAAAAATGAAAGAATTTACTATATTTATTATAAAATAGTACTTCCGCGTCTTTGTTTGTCATTACTTTAGGACATTTGCCCTTTATAGGTATCCGTAGTTATCATACATTGAGCTTTGTCACCCCCTTCCCCCCATGGAGCGTGTGGTCACACTCCTCCACATGCTCCACTTTCACATGCTTTTACAAATAAGATCTGCACTATTATTATTGTTTACCTCAACTTTTCAGATTCATACCTACTTGACTCCATTTGGCACAGTGCATTTGGCAACTTCCTGTAAAGATCTTAAACAAAAAAAATAAAAATTATTTATTAACCAAATGCCACTAAATATGGATAAATTAAGAAGGAAAAAGTATAGAGGACTGAGCCATGACCCCAAGGACCAGAGCTGGACAAGGCTGCTGAGTGGAAAGCATAAATGCATTATCTTTTTTTTTTTTTAATATAAAAACACAAATTAAGTATGACTGCAAGACAGAGTGTCCCCTTTCCTTCCCCATAATGGAGTGAGTACCGTTGTTGTGTCGAGCGGAAGTGCTTGTTTCTTGTTGGTGCCTTGCAGTATTAACATTAAAAAAAAAAAAAAAAAAAGAAACTGAATTTTTTGTTAAAACCTGCAGGGGAACAGGAGTGATACTGATAAGGGAGTCAACAGGAGCTGGCATGATACTGGACTGCTACCACCCTCATGAAGTGACAGAATTAATCAGTTACCATTAGGTGAGACAGCAACATACAGTACCTTACATTATTTTGTTTTGTATTTAACTTTGACATTTCACCATGGGAGCCACAATAAAGTTAACCACAACAGCACAACATGAGAGAAATCCTTCTGTTTAAATATAACAGCTGGGAGCAGGTGGGGACTCGAAGAAGCGGCAGTGCAGTGTGACTAGAAATGTTTTTTGTTTGTGTAGCTTGGGTTAAAAATTAATTTGTGTTGCTTATATTCTGTTTACTGAGCTTTTTTTAGTGTAGAAAACATTGGCAGATATGCTTCGTGAGGGTTTTTGTGCTGTTACGTTGTATTCTAATGGCACACTGTTTTTCTTTTTGCAATACAGCCCTTCTATTGAGGACTTGTTTTTACGTATGCATCAAATGGATTTGAAGTACAGGGAACAACCAGTGAAAATGCAGGATTTTCTCTCCCCATTTTATAAACTAATTTATTAGACAGTATGGTGGCATTCACTGCAGCTAATGTTAAAAGTAGGCAGTGCAAAATTAAATACATATACATACTGGGCTGGATATTCAAACTGCGCCATTCTGTGGCACAAGCCCTTGCGCTGCTCAAAAAAGTTGCGCTGGGGTGTGGCCGGGGCGATATTCAAAGGAGTTACGCTACTGAGCAACTCTTTGAATATCGCCCCCAGGCCACAGCCACTGTGCATGGCGCAGTGGAACTTGCGCCAAAGCAAGTGGTCAGAGTGGAGCATTCAAGATGTGGTGGCGCAAGTTCCATTGCACCATGTGCAAATTTCTGATATTCAAAAGGTGACATGCAAATGGGGCCATAAGTTATGCAAGGCACAGGGGGGGCCATTTGCATCTACTTACGGCTCCATTTGCATGCCATTAGCATGCAGGTGCACCAATCCCAGACAACTTGCGCCTGGCGCTGCCAGGCAGCAGCCATTGGGGACCGACACCTCCTGCAGCCCGATCGCGAGCATGAAGTAAATCTCCCCCACTGGCCCGATCGCAGGCATAACAGTATTAACCCCCACTGGCCCGATCGCAGGCATAACAGTATTAACCCCCGACTGGCCCGATCACGGGCATAACAAAATGCCCCCACTAGCCCGATCGCAGGCATAAACAGTAATGAACCCCCACTGGCCTGATCGCAGGCATAACAGAAATGACCCCCACTAGCCCGATCGCGGGCATAACAGTAATGAACCCCCAACTGGCCCGATCGTGAGCATAAGATCACCCCAAGAACAATATCCCTGGTGGTCCAGTGGACATGAGCCCGAGCGGGCATAAGGTCAACCCCTCAAAGTCCAATTTCCTGGTGATCTGGTGGCCCCCCACCCACCACGACCCCACCATCCTGCCCCCGTCCAGCCAGTGGGGGAAGCACCCACCCGCCTGCGCGGCTCGATAGGGCTGCAAGCTCATTGGTTCAGAGCAAGAGCCAATGGGCGTGCAGCCCATACCGTCAAGGCAGTCCAGATATGTGAATGAATGAATCTCACTCAGATCACCAGGGAAATTGGACTTTGGGGTTGACTTTATGCCCATGATCGGGTCATGTCCACTGGACCACCAGGATATTGGTCTTTGGGGGTTGATCTTATGCCCACAATCGAGCCAGTGGGGGGTTCATTGTTATGCCCGCGATCAGGCAGTGGGGGTCATTTCTGTTATGCCCACGATCGGGCCAGTCGGGTGAGATCTGCCCACGATGGGGGCTGGGGGGGCACAGGGAACAGTGGAGGGCCACCCACAGGTGGCAGCTCACCTCTGGGTGCCCTCGACTTACTCCTTGTTTTTGGCTCAAAGTTGTGCAGGCGCAGGTTGGGGGTTGTGCCTGCACAACCCGGCTGAATATCGGGTTGTGCAGTTTATGCATGGTTCCTCCCCCTCCGGTTGAGCATGCCTTCATTAGCATTGCATTGTTGGTCAGCATGACTTGGGGTGGGTGCAACTGCCTCCTGCTGAATATCGCAGAATGGCGCAATTTCGGACTTGCTCAGGCGCAACCCTATTGCGCATGGCGCAACCCTTTTGAATATCCAGCCCACTATGTAACTGAAATCTGGGGCTCGCTGACCTTGCCCTATTAGAAAGAGGGTTGAGCAAACACACACACACAGTACACACAGGCTGGGGTAGCAGCGAAAATCCCGATACTAGAAGGACTGCATAAAACCATTTACAGTGCAGATCGCTGAAGACGGACATGCTTACCACGGATGATCAGTTTCCGCAGACAGCTACACAAAACCCAAACCAAAACCCATCTCTGCATAACTAATGTTAAATAAATTGCTTAGAATGGAAGTTGGCTATCATCAAAGGCGAACACTTTAAGAGTCACTTAAGCACAACATTTCCCCAGCTGTGAGCATTAAGTGCTGCTTAATGAGGTGCCAATCACACGCATTACTTAACAGGTGGGCTGAGCAGAGCCATTTATCACTTTCCTACTGTTGTGCTGTCTCTGAGCTGGAAGAAGTCTGTTGTTACAAGATGTCGAGACATTCCCCTTGCTCGTAAAATCGACTCACTACCAGAGATGAGTGTGCATGACCTCGCATCTCATCTGTCTATTCCCAAGTCAACTGTCTCCTGCAAAAATAAAGTTACAAGAAGCAGAATTCAAGTCACCCACTCCCGAACATGCTTCACAGCAGCATAATTAAAGTTAAAATCCTTTCCCCCGGTGTTTCTATAAAAAGCAATCGCATGCTCCCGAACAAGCTGCACAGCTGAATAAGCAGCAGAAATAAAGTGATAAGTACATCCCGTGGTGTTTCTTTTAAAAACAATTACTAGCTCCCCAATGCAGCAACATAATTAAAAGTTAAAGCTCATAAAATATAAAGCATACCATTTTGTACCTATCACCCGCTCCTGTACAGAAATTCTTATGTTACTTTATGGGTATGGGAGTACTGTTCAGTGACCGAATCGTGATTCACCACAGTACTGCTCCCTGCGGGCAGTACAGACATTGCATATCGCGGACATTGCTGCTGTGCACGAATGTGTCCATGTAAAGCAGCTTACTCTGTATTAGAAAATCCATTAGCTCAAAATGAAGCACAGTACAAGATTCTTATCACTTTGAGCCAATAGCATTACTCTTTGTGCTATTGGCTAGAAGCGCTGGGAATCCTGTGCTTCATTTTGTGCTGATAGATTTCTGAATACCTTTATGCAGTCCTTCTAGTATCAAGATGTGTTGCTACATCCCTGACCTGTGTGCATTGCTTGTGTGTTTGCTTGATCAACTTTTGGTACATTGGCACCTACCCTGTCCTGAGAGTGCGCAGTCTGTGTCTTTCAGTATTATAAGGTTTTCCCACTTCTTCCCCATCAGTATTAGAGAGAGCAGGGCTTCGCCCTTGGGGTTTATGTAGCATCCCACAACTCGGGTGTGCAGTAAATTCTCATATGAAACACCCTCCCCATCTTTTATTTTTTATAATAACAGGCCAGCAATTTTTCTCCAGCAGTTTGTGAGACTGTTTGGCCCCGCCTACGTACAGAATGTTGGCCAATGAGGCAGCAGCATAGTTTGACTGGCATGGCTCATGAATGTCATAACAACCAGCCAGTTGTTATGGAAAATATCAACCTGGTCAGTACATTGAGAGAAATTGCTGACCAGTTATTATATCCCACTTCTTCCCCATCAGTATTAGAGAGAGCAGGGCTTGGAGGAACTTAGTATAAAAAACTGTGGCTGCTAATATATTGGATAAAATTATCAAGATAAGTGTCTGGCCGATGAGTGCAGTGGTAAGGCCTTCACTTGGTATGCCAGTAACCCAGGTTTGGGACTGAGTCTGGGATGTTATATATGGCCTGTGAGGGGATGGGGAGAATATCTGAGTGTCTCACAGAATGCTTGCCTTCTTGGAAGTGGGAGGCTGACTGATCCCCACTACAGCAGCAGCATCTGGGGACCCACAGGTGGAGCCAGTTAATCAGTGATGGTATGGAGCAGGAGACACACACACACAGGCTTAAAATGCTAGGCGCACTCTGGTTACAAGCATGCAGCATGTGTATTCAGAGCCAGCATCTCTAGGTGGGAGAAAAGTAGGAAAATTCCCACTGGGGCAAGATAAAGCACTGGCATATTCAAGCCCTGCCCCACCCTGCCGGTCCGCCAGCATAAGGAGTCCCTGCCATTGAACCTGGGAAGTTCTGGATTGGATGTGATGCCCCTGAAGGTAGTAGCCCAGAGGGTACCTGTGGAGCAGATCAGTAACCCTAGGGTACAGGATCAGGTGACAAGGCTGGGTGATAGGCAGAGTGCTGAAGAGGGCCATAGCTGGCAGGAAAAAGAAAAGCAATTAAATAAAACATAGTACCAAGGGAACTGGATGGCTTAGCGGATTGGTAGGGGGTTACAGAACCTTTTAACTCTAGGTCACTGGTTCAAATCAAGCACACTTCTGTAGTGGCCAGAAATCGTTAAGACTCCAGGGCTCTTTGGTGGCATATGTGAAATGAGTTGTGGTGGTCTCAGTCCAGTTCCCAGTGGGCAAAATACCAAGGGAACGGGATGGCTCACTGGATTGGTAGCAGGTTATGGAGCCTTTCGACTCTAGGTTACTGGTTCAAATCCAGCCCAGATTGGTAGTGGCCAAAAGCCATTACCACCTAAGGGTTGTTCAGTGGCGTATGTGAAATGAGTTATGGTGATCTCAGCCCAGTTGGCAGTAGGTAGGTGTCCACATCACAAAACCACAACTTAATTGGCACTAACTGGCTCCCTTGTTGGTAGTCTCACATGACAGGCTAAGGGCTGAATTAGCATGGAGTCTGAAGTACCCTTTCACCTATGTGGTGGTCCCTGTATGGCAGAGTTGAGGCACATTGATGGGGCAGTGTGGGGAAACTTGCACTGTGATTGCCCCTGCAGTACCTGTCATACGAACATATGAAAAGAGCCAGCAGAAGACGACCACCCGGTCTATCGAGTCTGCTCGGTAAGTGATGCCGGATCTGGCCTTACAATTTACGCCAGTGACCCTGCCTCTCCAACTGTCCCTCCCTCTCCCCGCTTTCTCCCCTACCTTGGTCCCAGCGGTTAACTTGGTGCTTGTCCCAGGTTCTCTTGTATGCTCCACTGTCCTTGCTGATACCACCTCCTCTGGCAGTTCATTCCAGATGGACACCACCCTCTCTATATAGAAATGCTTCCTTACATCCCTTCTGAATGCCCCCCCCATCAGTTTTAGAGTGAGCCCCCCTAATGGTGCTGTTGTCACTTCATTTAAAGAGACCCTCCCTTTTCACTCCGTTAATTCCCTTCATGTACTTGAAGGTCTCTATCACATCCCCCCTCTGACTCCTCTCTTCCAGGGAGTACATCACCAGGGCTCCCAGCCTCTCCTCATAGGACCTATCCTGTAACCCCTTGATCATCTTGGTTGCTGTCCTCTGGACCCCTTCCAGCATGCTGATATCCTTCTTAAAGTAAGGATGCCAGTATCTCACCCCATATTCTAAATGTGGTCTCACCAATGACCTGTTCAATGGTGAAATAACCTTGCACTGCCTACTACTGAATCCCCTTGCAGTACACCCCAAAATCCTGTTAGCCTTCGCCACTGCATTTTTACATTGAGAGATGTGTTTCAGGTCACTTGTAGTCACTACCCCTAGATCCTGTTCCTCTTCGGAAGCAGTTACTTGAGCCCCTCCAATGTAATACTCTGTCCAAGGGTTCTTGGCCCCTATGTGCATCACTGTGCACTTTTTGGCATTGAAACTAAATTGCCAGATTCCCGACCGTCTTTCTAGTCTGGCAAGGTCCTCCCTCAGGTCATGTATCCCCTCCTTGGTGTCCACTTTCATGCAGAGTTTGGTGTTGTCTGTGGACAGGCACATTTTGTCTAGAATACCTTTTCTGCTGTCACTGAACAACACAGGCTCCAGCACCAATCCCTGTGGGACCCTGCTGGTGACCTCCTTGGTGCTGGAAAACTCACCCCCAACCACTACTCTCTGGGTTTTACCACTCAACCAATCTTTACCATATTCTCCCCAACCTCTAGATCCCTTAGCTTCATTATCAGCCTCTTGTGTGGCACAGAATAGAAGGCATAGAAACATAGAAGTTGATGGCAGATAAGGACCACAAGGCCCATCTAGTCTGCCCATTTCCTTTTCTACCTTATGAATGCACCACAGGTCTTTACTCTGTCAATGGCCTATCTATTCATACTCATCTGTATTGCTACCTTATGCCTATGCCATGCCTGTTTGAAGCCCTGCACTGTATTCATATCCACCACTTCCTGAGGTAGGCCATTCCATGCATCCACCACCCTTTCTGTGAAAAAGAACTTCCTCACATTACCCCTTAATCGGGCTCCCTCTAATCTCATGCTGTGTCCTTTTGTCCTGCTATTTTTCTTATATTGAAACATGTTAGACTCTTTCACCTTGTTAATGCCCTTAAGGTGCTTGAATGTTCCAATCATATCACCTCTCTCCCTCCTTTGTCCTAGGGTATACATATTGAGCTCTGTTAATCTGTCCTCATATGTTTTCTGATGCAGTCCCTGCACCATTTTGGTTGCCCTTCTCTGGACTGCCTCCATTTTGTTAATGTCCTTGTGAAGGTGTAGCCTCCAGTACTGCATGCAGTACTCCAGATGGGGCCTAACCAGTGTCTTGTAAAGAGGGATTATTACCTCCCTCTTATGACTTGTGATACCCCTACTAATATACCCCAACATACTCCTAGCCTTACCTACTGCTTTAGTGGTCTGCTTGGATGATTTCAGGTCATCTGTGATGATGATGCCCAAGTCTCTTTCTTCCCTTGTGACTGCCAGCAACTCCCCTCCCAGGTGGCTTCATGGTTTCTCTTCCCTGTGTGCGGATCCAAGATGGCGACTGGTGTGGGTCGGCATTGAATTACACTGAAATTACGCTTTCTATTTTGAAGCCCTACTCTCATTTTTATTTTGTTATTGCCTTGGTTTACTTGTTTTATTGTTTTATCTTACTCGGAGTACTCGGCTACGGGTCCTGGTTTTGTGGATTGGATTGGTAACTTTGGCAGTTTTTATCCTGTTGTGGAGTTTGCTTGGAGCTACGTCCTTCGGTAAACTGACTGGCGGTGTATCAAGGCAGCTTGGATGCCAATTCAGGAGCTGCATTTGAATACTGACTGTTGAATTGAGTGGAGCAAGGACGTTTCTGTGAGTACGACCTGGTGGAGCTGTTATTATTGGTACTGACACTAATCTAAAGCCTAGACAAACCTTTTGTCTTTGGATGTGAGGAACTACAAGATTGGCTTTGTTTAATCGTTCCCACAAACCTGTGTGGTTATTTTGAAGCTTACAGTCTTTTCACTCTACCATATGTGATTATTAATGCTTTTGGAGCGGACCTCACCGGATTGTATTGGCTTTGGACTCGATGGGAATTTTTTCCAGCATCTTTTGGGCAATTATTTAGTTTTTCTCCTAATGTGAAAGGAAGTCTGCCTGGCTGTTTGGATATTTTGGATTTTGCTATCTAGTTCCCCTTTGGTTGGCGTCTGGGGAATTTGATACTCTCAACGAGTTTTCCTGATTTCGTGGAAGGAAAGTTCTGCAGCCAGGCCTTGCCCTGAGACGGCAGTGGTAGGTGGGATCCCTCAGTCCCTGCTACAAGAGGGTGGGGGGGGGGCTAGTTGTCGACTAACCGGAGGGTTGAGCCTTTGGCTGCCCCGAGGGGCCTGCGGTGCTGGGGTGGTTGTGATACTGCCCTGTCTCTGGGGTCCTGACCCGAGTGGTAGGGTCTGTTGGGCTCCCTCTTCCTCCCAGCGTGTTTTAGGGGGTTAAATCAGTCTCGAGTACCTGCTTGTTTTGAAGATTTATGTGACTGTGACCTGATTTTGATGACTGTTGCTTTTTGGATGCATTTCTGAACTGAAAACCTCTTTTCCTGGACCTAAATTCTTTGTTCGAGCAGTGAGAGTGCTTGGTTATTGTGCGTTTGTGGGGAGTGCGAGTCCCTGCCCACTCACAATTTATTTATTATTTTGCTGCACTATATGTTATTTTATTTTCAGATAGTGAGAGTACCTGGTACCAATTTAATGTGTAGTCGGAGTACATGTTTCTTGGCAAATTTATTATTTATTTTGGGGCTTTTGGTTTTTTACCTGTGTTTTCTTTGCTTTTTGTTTTTTGAGTTTACGTCGGGACATCCTTGTGAGAGGAGCGTCTCCCATCTGTATTTGTATTTATTATTTTTATTATTATTTTGTAGTTTATTCTTAGTTCTTTTTAGTTATTTTTATTTTTGGGTCCCGGAAAGTGGGATTTTGTTTTGGTTTTTTTGTTGTATCTGAGAAAGAGAGGGTAAATGGGATTAATTTTAATTTTTGTTTACGTTATTTAGTAGATGTTTTGAACTTTGGGGGTTTTATTTTGTTTTGATTTTTTAGAGTAAGATTTTATCAGTTTTCACTGTGAGGTTGTAGGTATGTGTTATTATGCCCCTGCTGCTATTCATCTCTTCTGGCCTCCGCCCTTTTCTCCTCCTCCTTTATCGTTTCCATTTATCAGCGTTGTGGGCTTTGGGGTGTATGAAGGAGGAGGCGTCGAGGCCTGAGCAGTGGAGGATGGACGAGGAGGCGCTCAAATCCAGGATTGTTAGGTCCAGAAGACGCCCTGGGGTGAAATGGAGGTCAGAACGTGGGTCTCCCTGTCCGATCCCCATACCCAAGGGCACCGCCGTTAACAACGGTGGGCTGGTGGTTGGAGGATCCTCGGAACTCTGTCCAACTCGGATGGTTTTGTGCAGTGCCAGATCCATTGTCAACAAGACAGCCATTGTGGTGGACTTAGTGGGAACGATGGATCTCGCTTGCATCACCGAAACCTGGCTGGATGGTAATGCTGGCCCCGTTCTTGAGGCGGCTGTTCCGGCTGGGTATTCGGTGATACACCGCCTGAGATTGGATCGCAGGGGTGGGGGAATTGCGGTCTGTTTTAAGACAGAATTGGGTCTCACTTGTGTTCCAATAGAGGAGACTAGATCACCTGAATGTGTTGTAGTGGCAGGTGGGGGCTATAGAGTGGTCTCATCTACCCGTCCACCCGGGGATAGAAGCCATTCCTTAAGAAGTGGGCGGACTTAAATCGTGGACCTGGTATTGGAGTCTCCCAGGTTGATGGTGCTGGGCGACTTCAATGCCTGGATCGACGACAAACTCTCGCATTTTGGACAGAACTTCCTCCAATTGATGTATTCATTGGGCCTCTCACAGGTTGTTACCTCTGCCACTCATAAATGTGGCCATTCTCTTGACCTGGTCTTCCTCCTGGGGATGGAAGCCTCCGGCGTGGGGGTGGAACCTGTCGGATGGTCTGATCATCACACCGTGAGATTCAATTTTTGCACCCCATTGCACCCTGTGGAGATGGTCAAGTACCGCCCTTTACGGGATGTGACTCCCGATGGTCTGTCAGTGGTGCTTGACCTATCAGAAATTCCGATGATGAGCATGGATCCTGAGGCCTTGGTTCTGGCCTATAATAGGGCCATCACCGAGGCCCTGGATTCTGTTGCTCCCATCTGTGTGCGTCCTCTCTCCCTTCGCCTTGGTCCCCATGGTTTGATGGGGACTTGAGATACGACTTGGCGCAGGTTAGAGCGGTGTTGGCGGAAATCCGGCTCAGATGCTGAGTACCTTAGACTGCTAGAACATTATCAACTCTACCAGTCAGCAATTGCCCGTAAGAAGGCAGTATTCCTGTCCGGGGAAATTGCTGCTGCTCAGAACCGACCGGCTCAACTCTTTCAAACCATAGACAGACTGTGCAACCCAGCCTGTCTGCAGGTTCATAGAGCTTTTTCACAATATCAGTGCGAGGAGCTCGCTCAGTTCTTTGCAGATAAGGTGGAAGACATCAGGGCGGAGACCTGCACAACACTCTCTATGGCATTTGCCGTGGACCCAGCTGTGGTCACTTGCCCTCCTACTCCCTGGGGTTTCTTCAAGAGGCTGGAAATCGAGGATGTTATGAGGATTGTCCGAGGTATGCGCACTACGTCCTGTAGTTTAGATCCGGGCCCCACAGCCTTGGTTATGGGCTGTGGGGAGACTATCTTCCCGGTTCTGATGAGGATAGTCCGGTGCTCCTTAGACTCTGGTGAATATCCCTGCTCCCTGAAGGAAGCAGTGGTGACACCAGTGTTGAAGAAGGCTTCTTTGGACCCTGACTGTCTCAGTAACTACCGGCCTATCTCAAACCTTCCCTTTGTTGGGAAGGTAATTGAGAAAGTTGTGGCTACCCAGACAGACAACCATTTGACCATCCATAACATCTACGATCCCCCTTCAGTCGGGTTTTTGGAAGAGGCACAGCACTGAGACTGCGCTGGTTCGGGTGCTCAATGATCTTCTGATGGCGAGAGACCAGAAAAAATGGTCCATTTTGGTCCTTTTGGACCTGTCATCAGTGTTTGACACAGTGGACCATGGGGTTCTGCTTGAGCACCTGAGAACCATCTATGGGCTTTCTGGATTGGTCCTCAGATGGTTTACATCTTTCCTCACTGGTAGAACCCAGAGGGTAGTATCAGGAGTGTTTTCTTCTGATCCTGCCTCTCTGTCATGTGGGGTGCCTCAGGGCTCGGTGTTGTCTCCCATGTTGATTGCTGTGTACATGCTTCCCCTCTGAGACATTGTAAGACGATATGGGCTGGAGTTTCATTGTTACGCTGATGATACTCAGCTCTACCTGTCTTTTGCACCTGACCAGAATAGAGCACTCTCAGTGTTTAATAGCTGCCTCGGGGAAATCCAAAATTGGATGAGGTCCAGCTGGTTGAAGTTAAACCCTGGGAAGACGGAGGTGCTGGTTCTGGATCCTGGTGGCCGGACAGGGAGGTGGGGGATAAACCATCCCTCAGGTTTATTCCTGGGGGGTGTGGAGCTCCCCACCTCTGAATGGGTGCGAAACCTAGGGGTGATTCTTGACGATCAGCTGACATTACGTGATCAAGTGTCGGCCATCATTAAGATTTCCTTTTACCATCTTAGGAACATCGCTAGGATTAAACACCTTGTTCCGCCCGGGGACCTACCTACATTGAGCCACGCCATCGTGACTTCACGCGTCGACTACTGCAACTCCCTTTATTTTGGGCTTTCCAGGGTTGATATCCTCCACTTGCAGCTGGTGCAGAATTCTGCAGCCCGGTTTTTAACTGGGACTTCTCGTTTCTCCCATGTCACCCCGGTGCTGCGGAGACTGCACTGGCTGCCGGTTCAGTGGCGGATCACCTTTAAAGTGGGTCTGTTGACCTACAAAGCCCTGCACGGATTGGGCCTGGACTACCTGAAAGAGCTCCTGGTTCCCTATCTCTCGTAGCGACCACTCCGCTTGGCCGGCGAGGGATTGCTGGAGATTCCGAGGGTCATTTTGAAATCTTCAAACACCATGAAGTCTTGCTATATTAGGACTTATATTAGGACTTATTGCAGTTAGCCACTGCACTTGAACTGCCCCGGAGAGGAAAGAGTTAACTCCAGAGAATCTGGAGTTCTAAAGAGCGAGGGCGCTATACCAAAGCTCTATCTGGGCAGTTTCAAATGAAACTGTCAGATTCTTTACTCCGCTTCACTGAACAGTCGCTCCGGAGATCAGCTCCTTCAGCTTGGTTCATTTCTCGGTCAAGCGAGTATTTTCGGTTCATTTGAACCGGCAAAAAGTAATTATTTTACCGATTTCGGTTAAAGCTCTATCTGGTAAACCGTAAGTACAAAATGTAAAGTCTGTGTGGAAATTTAGTTATCGGTTCGGTTTGAACCCGATCGGTTTCTATTTTAACGTTTTAAAGTTTTGGGCTTTTGAGTGCGGTACCGGTTCTTATTGGTTCTAAAAACCTTGATTTTAAATAGGTTTTTCAAATACCCGTGAAGCAGTTAGGAACCGATAAGGGTGTCTTGCACGCAGACCATAAAAGGGCAAGTTTTGGTTAGGCTGGCATTATGTCTGA
Organism: Neoceratodus forsteri; assembly: GCA_016271365.2. Taxonomy (NCBI): domain Eukaryota; kingdom Metazoa; phylum Chordata; order Ceratodontiformes; family Ceratodontidae; genus Neoceratodus; species Neoceratodus forsteri. The sequence goes on from CM057449.1 coordinate 1,336,070,606, forward strand.
AAACCCAAAAGAAAACCGGGCCCACTGGGTTTCAACACTGTGATGCTGTGGGAAGCCTTTGCCAAGACTGACCCACATCATACTGTGTTATTGTCTGAGGCTGACCACCTCCTGTCAGACTGCCAGGTGTTTAAAATTTCCTGCAGCCACCCTGAAAGAGATAGGGCCAGCTCAGGGAACTATTGGCCAAAAGTCCGCTGACCGGATGGCCAGCCAGTCAGTACCCACTGGACCAGGAGTGCCCTCTGACCAGGGCTAGACTTCCTCGGGCAAAGAGGATGGTTCAGAGGAACCAGTTTAAAAAAAAAAAAAAAATGATATGATGAAATCAGTAGGTTTGGAGTCCAAGATTGTCTTTCCAACTGCTGCAGAAGTAGTTAAACCATACAGATTGTCCAGTCACTGTTTCTAGGTCCTGTCGAACCATCTACAGTTGGTAAAGGTGGCTCGTTCAGTTCCAGTGGTTCAGGTTTATGATGTTGAGGAATTGTTATGAACCACAGGAGTGGGAGGAGGAAATTTGATCAATACATGTGTGGCTGGTAGGGTCTGGACATGCCCATAAGCGGACATTTTCTCCAGACAGACTTTAGAATCTCCTCCTTTTCTGTCTGAGTCCTTTCTCTGTTTATGTTTTACAAAAGCTTGCAGAATCCCCCAGCTTCCTTTAGGAGGCTATGGATGAGTAAAGGGGAGCCTGATTATGTAGGAATGATGGGCTAGGAGGTTGTCTTTCCTTTGCATAAAGTCATTTAGGAAGTAAACAACAAAGATTTTATAAGATTCTTTTCTGTCCCTCCTGTAAGATAAAAAAAATGGACAGAAGGTGTATTTACGTCAGGCTCTGTTACAGACTTCCTCACTGAGCAGTGTAGTCATGTAGGTGTGGTACAAGCTGCAGCCTGTGTCAAGGCTAGTTCCCTGGCCTCACATCCTCCTGAATAAGATTCCAGGAGGATTGATGCCATGACAAAAAAAACAGTATAGGCAGCTTCTGTGGGACTCAGACAGGCAAGTTGTATGGCTTATGTGGCTAGATTTGGGAAATCTAGGTGGGGCTGGTATTGCAGTTAGTAAGCAGGCCCATGGCCAGCTGGCTAGCCGAGTTGAACAGGTGGCTGCTAATGGCACTGAAGCCTCTAAGTTCAAGTTCATATTGCTGTTGGTGTTAATCTTGTTTTCTCTAGGGTCATGACCACTTCTGTAGCTTTCATTGAGGTTGGCATGGCTCAGATGCACTAATCTGTCCCAAGATACTCTGTCAAAGTCTATGGATTTGCTTCTTGTTGTGGGTAATTCTCTGTTTGAGGAACAAACAGAAAGCTATATGAAAAACAGGGATGATTACCTACAAAAAGTGCCCAGGTAGAGGCTCAGGCCTCCTCTGCTCACCAGAGGGTCTCTTCAGAGGCAGAGATAGAGCAGGGGCACAGTAAACCGTCCCTCCCTTAGCCTAAGACTATTGCCAAGCAGGCACCCGATGGGGTGCCCAGGCAGTCTCCTATACCAGTGGGCAGGTTGGTTTTATTTCAGCCAAATTGGGTGTCCCTAACTTCGGACAAGTGGTTCTGGAAGTAATAGGTCTGGTTCTCAGCATCAAACAGTTTCCAAAGATGAGAGCCAGACAGGTCCCCTACAAATCCTTTGGAATCCTTGCTTTGGGAGCAGAGGTTTCTTCTCCTCTGAACTGCAAAGCAGTAGAAGGGTCCCTCCTTGCCACTGGGGCAGGGGCTGTACTCATGATACTTTCTTACCCTATAGAAGGCAGGAGAGTTGGCCCATCTCAGATTTAAGGTACCTGAACAAGCATCTTTGAAAACAAAGTTAAAATGTTAACTCTGGCTGAGGCCAGGGACTGGCTAGCTTTCCTGGACCTCAAGGATGCCTATTTTTCATGTTTTGATCAGGCCTTCTCCGAAAGTACCTCAGGTTACCCTCAGGCCACTACCAGTTCAGGGCAATGCCTTGGCCTTACCTCTGCGCAGGGTATTGAAATTCTAGCTAGTAGTAGTGGCTCTTTTAGAAAACAAGGGATTGCTTTGTTTCCTTTCCTGGATGACTGGCTCTTAGTGGGTCAGTCTCCAGATCAATTAAAATCCTTGCAGAGTCACCAGCAGCTTCTCACCTTTCTGGGATTCCTGCTGAATTTACCAAAGTCAGTTCTCGAACCAGTTCAGGTACTAACTTTCATAGGGGCAGAGTTGAACACAAAGTTAGCCAGGGCATTTCTCCCTCTGAAAGGGTAGGCAGTCTCTTTGCCCTGGCATCTTCCATTACTCTCTGAGTCTCTTGACCAGCATAGCATTTGCTACAACTACTAGGGCACATGGCTGCCTCCACAGCTGTAGTGCAGGGGCAAGATTCAGATGAGGGACATTTAGTTCCATCTGAGGGCCTATGTGGTCCCAAAGGAGGGATTCCTTTCAAATTGGTTCTAGTGACCCAATCCTGATCCTGGCCTTACACTGGTGGCAGGATCAAGCAATCTAAAACTAGGGGTCCTCCTCATTCCCTCACTCCGGATGCTCCTGTGTTAGGGTGAGGGAGCTCGCTTAAGCGACCTGTCCACAGGGGAGTGTGGTCTCTAAGAATCTCTGCTCCACATCAATTTTTGGAACTCAGAGCTGTCTTCTAGCTCTTAGGAGTTTTCAGCTTCTGTCCAGAACAAGGTAGTTCAAGTCCAGGACAGACAACACCACAATAATGTGGTACATCAACAGGCAGGGGGCACTCGGTCATCAACCTGTGCACCAAGCAATGAAGTGGTGGTCTCTGGCTTACTCTCTGAACACCTCCCTGATAGCAGTTCACCTCCCAGGGAAGAACAATGCCCTGGCAGATGCCCTCAGCAGGATTCTCAGGGCCATCACGTTGGGCTCTGAATCCTCAGGTGCTGGGTTCAGTCCTTGCCAGATGGGGCTCATTTTCAGATAGATCTTTCGCAGCCCCAGATAACCACTAACTTTCTCTGTTTTGTTGAGGCCTCCAGTGCTGGGATCAGCCCCCCTGGACGCTTTTCACTTGGATTGGAAAGGGAAGTTTCTGTACACCTTTCCTCCTTTTTCCCTTTCTTTCAGGGTACTAGTAAAAATCAGATCTCAGCCCTGCAAAGCGATTCTGATTGTTCCAAACTGGGCCAGACAACCCCAGGGGTGTAGCTAGGGATTTAAAATTTGTACACAGAGTAGCCACACTGCACCCCCCTCATGTCAAGCCCGGCCCCCCAGTCCACACTCGAGCCCCACCCCCCTGGTCCACTCGAGCTCGCCCCCCAGTCCCTCTTATTCTTATACACCCCCATCACACTAGGTGTCAGACTCACAGACTGGCTTTTTGGTTACAATGTAGCATTGTGACAAGGCTCAAGTACTACATACACGGCAACAAGACTGGCTTTTGGTTACAATATTGCATTGTGACAAGCCTCTGTATGCCACATCAAGGTAGCCAGTTCCACAGGTCCATTCATACCAGTGCCTGTCTGCTACACTCTATCCACTCACTCAAGCTGAATCACCACACCAAAAAAGTCAAGTAGTCAAATCAAACTCAATGGTAACATCCCATCAGCAGTGTACCCTTACCAATTACATGAATGACAGTAACTTTTTTGTACTTACCATATAAGATGGTTGGGTAAGCTAGATGATGCTCTGACCTAAACCGAAAACCAAAACCAATCACCTTAACCACCTAAACCGTTCACACCAACTAGCCCAGTACCTCAGACTTTGTTACTTCAACATTTACAATGTAAAATGCAACTATAAAACATGTCAAGGTACAGGTAACTGGGGGAGCAGGATCAGTGAACAAACCTGTGTGTGTGTGTGTGTGTGTGTCAGGAAACAGGCAGGGAGGAGAGTAAACAGTGCTGTAGGGCAGCATGGAACTAGTGGGTGAGGAGAGGGAAGGAACACAACCTGGGGACAACCCGGTGGAGTAAGGCTCGAACTGCAGGAGAGGCGCCCAATCCAGTTGCATGCCAGGGACAGGTCAAAAATAGCGTTGGATTGGGGATGCCTGTCAGAGGAGAGTGGGAAGTGCTATGGTGGGCAGAGGCTGAATAGAGCTAGTGGGAGGTGTCGAGCAGCTGCGAGTGTGAGAAATACTAAAGTGAAGAGAGCAGAGTCCAAATCATGCTTATGGGAGAGAGTCGGGTGGCCACTAGTGTCAGCAGTTAGTTGGCACAAAGACAGGTGGAGGCAGCTTTGAGGAACTTCCAGAGGGCGTTTGAAGCCAGGTGGGAAGGAGCTGCTCAGACTGGGGCAGGGAGGAGTTCCAGAGTCTTGGGGCGTAGGCAGAGAGGGACCGGGTCCTAGGGACCTTGCAAACCAAAGTTGAGCTGGACCTACGTTGATAGGCCAGGGTGCAGTGTTTGAAGGGAGGGGCAAGGGTGGGGGAGGCAAGCAGTACGGACTATATTATCCACCATATTACCGAGGTGGTAGGCTAATACGGATTTGTCTAAACACCCTGTAAACAATCACAGTTGCATGTCACAGTTGCATGTCAGTGGCTCAGTAGGTAGCACACTTGCCTTTGAGGCTGGGGAGATCAGAGGGCTGTGGGTTCAGTTCCCATCTGGCACTTAGGTTAATATCCCTGTACTGACACTGTAGTGCAGCACGAGAGGGGTGCTGCACTTCTGAGGTGCCGTCTTTCGGATGAGATGTTAAACAGAGGTCCCATCAGCCTGGACTGGTGGTAGTTCAGGTGGATGTTAAAGATCCCATGGCACTTATCGAAAAGAGCAGGGGAATTTTCCCGGTGTCCTGGCCAAATTTCCCTCATTCACTTAAAATACCTCCAACAGTTTAATCTGGTTCAATGTCAGTTTGCATTCATCTGTATCCCCCTGCCTCGGGTCGTGCACTTACCCGGTCAACAAAAACTAACAAACTAAATAAATAACACATACACACACACACACACACACACACACAGCCAGTCTACCTGTCACAGGGCACAGCCAGTCAGACCAAGCCCATTCCCCATACAGATATCTCCCACTCCGAAACCATCCATACCACCCCCACCAACACCCCACCCCATCCCCATCCAGAATGTTGCAAATAATAAAACACACACCACAGACAGACACACAGAGACAGCCTCAAGCCACATCCAAAAATAGGACACAGAAAACTAAGAATAAGACTTTTACTCCTCTGTCCAGTCCACCCCCACCCATGGCTGTAGCAGCACCCACAAGGAAAATTCAAACATGCTATTATATATACACATACACACACACACACACACACACACACACTAACCCCCCCGACCTCCCCCGCACTGTCACACACAATAGCTGTACCCAAAAGCCTCCATATTACACTAGTTCAGCTGAAAGACTATATTATAAAAAAAAAAAAAATAGATTGGCACAAACCTTGATCAGAAAGGAGGAGAGTTGATGGTCAGTGTCTTTCACTCTCGACTGACGGTTGGTCTGGCTCTGCTGTGCAGTGTTCTAGGCTAGCTGAGCGTGAACCTGGACAATAAGTGAAACAGCTCTTTTTGTATTTTTGTTAGCAGCCAGCAAGCAATGCAGCAATCACGCTAACCACTAGGCACTGGGTATCTCTCGTCGGCTGATTGCAGAAAATGTGCACTCTTGACTGTTCAAATCCTTTTCCGCCGACCAGGCTGTCTGTGGACTGGACTCTGATGCGACTCTGCTCCCTCCCTGGGGTGGCCAAAGTGAAGAAGCAAGCAACCGGCAAAAATGCAACTGGGTGAAACCAACACTGTCGCTGACGCTGCTGAGCTCCAGTCACTAGTCTGCAGCTGTCTTTCACAGAATTCCTCTCTGTGGTCTGGAAACTGGGAAGAGCTGCACAGAGAGGGTCCTTTTATTGTACTGCCCGGACCTGAGGGGACAGAAAAGTTCAGGGCCAGGCGGAGGTGCAGAAACAACGGACTGAGTGGCGCCCTGCCATTGGTCTGCTGGCCACACACGTCACTACTGTGTGACGTTGTTAACTCTGGTCCATGCTATGGGGAAGGAACTAGTAAATGTAGCAGGAAGAAGAATGGCAATGTTTCTTGGCGCGTGTAGATAAGTTGAGTGGCGGCACTTCTGCTGCTGCTCAGGTGAAATGCACGCGATTCATGATGTGGGACTTGGGAGGCAGTGGGCTGGCGCCAGACCAGGATTGGTCAGACTCGGGAGGGTCTGGCGGCGGAGACTAGAGAAAGTATACCCCCGCTTTAGTCATTTACAATTTCTTTCTTAAGTAGAGGCTGGGCCAAGCAGTGGAAAAATAACAAGGCTGGCTAGCCATCATTAATTACTAAGCGTTCGGCACCCCCAGTATAGAAAATGTCAGCGATTGCGTGCTCTTCGTACGCCTGCCGACGCCCCTGGACAGCCCTGGTACCCATTGTCTCTGTCCTTGACAGTCCACCCTACCCTGAGCTTGCCCAGAGTCCACGACTTACTGGCCTTTGCACAAGGGAGAGTGTGGTATCGAACCTCAAATTCCTCCTTCTGAGGCAGCTCTTGAGAAGTTAAATTTTGCTGATTTACACCTTTTCAAGGTGTCGCGAATATTTAAAGGCTTCGGAAGCTTTTTCACTAGAGCCACCTTACAATTCTAAGCGGAACAGGTTTTCAGTCTAGTGCGCTGAGAAGCAGATTATACCACAGTCTGCTTATCTGCCCATTTTCTGGACTTTTGGTCCATTTTAAATTCCTTAGGTCTTGGGCCAGCTACCTTAAGGGTTCCTCTGGCAGCTGTGTCTGTTTTTCTGCAAGCAGGAAGCCTGCTTCCTTTTCTTCTCAACCTGTGTTTTCCAAGTTTTTAAGGGTTGCTTCACCAACCCTCCTTTTTAGAACCAGCTCCTGCATGGAGCCTGAATGTTTGCATTGCTCAGTTAATGCAAACCCCTTTGGACCTCTGTCCCCAGCAGAGCTCAAGCTTCTCACTTGGAAAATGTTTTTCTGGTGGTTTCACTTCTGCCAGGCATAAGTGAACTACAGGCCCTGGCAGTGGAAGAAGATTTTCTCTCCCACAGGGATAAGACAGTCCCTAGGACTAACACAGGGTTTGTCCTTAAGTGGTTTCAGGTTTCCACCTGAACCAACCCATCTCTCCCAGGATTTTTCACTGAGCATTCTTCCTCAGGTGAGAGGAGACTGCACAGCTTGGACGTCAAAAAGAGCCTTATGCTGGTATTTGTAACACACCAAGGGTCACAGGTTGAATCCCTCCAACTCTTCCTTACCTAGGGCGAGGTTGGCAAGGAACCTGCCACTAAGAGGACATTGCAAGGTGGATTGTCTCTTGTATCCATTTTGTTATCAAAGACTAGGTAGAGAGCCCCCTCAGGACTGAGGGCTCACTCCACCAGGTGTACAGCTGCATCTCTAGCGGCTGCTAGAGATATTCCCATTCTGGAAATCTGTCGAGCTGTTACTTGGAAGACAGTTCACACTTTTACCAAGTATTATTCCTGGATTTCTGTCCAGGAGAGATGCTTCGTTTTTGGCACAGCTGTGCTTCAGAGCCTATTTCCTAAGTAGGTTCTGACCCTCCTCCATGGAGGTACTGCTGTGTAATCTGCAATAAGTCCTAATATAGCAAGACTTCATGGTGTTTGAAGAAAAATTACTCACCTTAGTAATTGCTTTTCTTCTCATGGAGTCTTGCTATAATAGGACCACCCAACCTGCCCCTCTCAGAACCTACTGGGGTGGGGGTGGCAAATTAGTGCAAGCACTGTGTCATGCCATTGTAGTTCTTCCCTTCACCCTCTTTTATTTAGGGTTAGGGAACTAGGGTTTTCTGTGTTGAGTGATTTGTTGGCCCCCTTCCTGGACTTGAGTCTTTGGGGGAAGGGGGTCCTAATAGTGCTTGTCAGGGGAAAACTAATAATACCATTATTCATTCTTATTATTGTTATTGTTGTTCTATTGTTGTTTATATTGTTGTTATTACTACTAGTAGGTAGCCATTTGGCTAGTGTAGAGCTTTCCACACAGACTTGTTGCTTAGTGTTAGCTTAAGTAAATCTGACAGTTTCATTTGAAACTGCCCAGATGAAACTTTGGTATAAGCGCCTCGCGCTTTAGAACTCAGATTCTGTGGAGTTAACTCTTTCCTCTCCGGGGCAGTTCAAGTGCAGTGGCTAACTGCAATAAGTCCTAATATAAGTCCTAATATAGCAAGACTCCATGAGAAGAAAAGCAATTACTGAGGTGAGTAATTTTTTCTTCTGGTACCCGGGCCTTTGCGTTTGTGGCTTCGACCCTCTGGAACTCTCTACCACGTTGGATTAGAGAGTGCACGACAGTGGGGGGGTTCAAACAAGCTTTAAAATCCTTTTTATGGATCAAGGCCTAAGGGAAGCAATTGACTGATTTGGGTCTGATTTTATTATTGTTTCATGGAGTTTGTAGTAATGTATTAATTATTTATTGTATTTTATATTAATGTTTTATTATGTTGTGATTTTATAACCTGTACTGTGCTTTGATTTTTTGAAAAGCACATTATAAATAAAGAATGTTATATTATTATCTTGCACTTCTTTATGTTAAACCCCAGTTGCCACTTTTCCGACCATTTTGCCAGTTTATCGAGATCTCTACTCATTCTGCCCACCCCATCTGGATCATCTACTCTGTTGCAGATCTTGGTGTCATCTACAAACAGACAAACCTTACCCTCCAGTCCATCTGCAAAGTCATCAATGAAGATATTGATGAGGACTGGCCCCATAACTGTTCCCTGAGATACCCCACTTGTGACTTGCATCTCTTCTGACTGAATACCATTTACCACCACTCTATGTTTTCTGCCCGTCAACCAGTTTGCCACCCAGTTGACCAACTTCTGACCAACCCCTAGCCTACCCAGCTTGTTAATAAATCTTCTTTGTAGAACAGTATTGAAAGCTTTGCTAAAGTCAAGGTAGGTGACATCAACTGCTCCCCCTTAGTCCACCACTCTGGTTACCCAGTCAAAGAAATCTGTGAGATTAGTTTGACAGGATCTTCCTTTTGTAAACCCATGCTGTCTTGGATCCTGTGCTCCTATGGAGTCCAGGTATTGCACTATCCTTTCCTTAAGGAATGCCTCCATAATCTTGCCCACTACTGAGGTAAGACTGACTGGTCTGTAGTTCCCTGTCTCCTCCCTGCTACCACTCTTGTGGAGCAGGATCACAAGAGCCCTTCTCCAATCTTCTAGGATCTCTCCTGTGCTCAGAGACTCACTAAACAGTTCTGATAATGGCTCTGTTAGTTCCACCCTTAGCTCTTTTAGTACCCTGGGATGTAAGCCTTCAAGTCCCATTGCCTTGTCCACCCTGAGCTTATCGAGCTCTTGTAAGACCCTTTCTTTTGTGAAAGACTAGCGCACATCTCCCTCCCCCCTGTGTTCATGGTGCTGAGCTGTGGGCCTGCCTTACCTTCTCCTCTGTAAATATTGAGCAGAAATATCTATTTAGTATACATGCCTTTCATAGGTTCATATAAAAATACGAACTCAGGAGGCAAAAAAATGCCCTTAATGAGCTCGCCACCAACTTGGTGGAGTAATCCTAATACAAATATGCCGTTTTTTTTACTACCCATATAGTTATCTAACTGTTTTTTTGAAGGATTCAATATTAACACTCTCCACCACTTTCCTTGGTAATGCATTCCATTGTATTACAACCCTTTTTGAAAACAATTTAGCCTTTTTTTGTGTTTTACAATTCACCCCTCTTAGTTTATGGCTATGTGATCTTGTTTGTGTCTCAGAGTTATTCCTTATTAAACCTAGAGTTTCAAATAGACACTGGTCATTAATTGCCTTATATATTGTGCATAAATCTCCTCGTATTTGTCTATATTGTAGAGAAAAAAGATCTAACTGTTGTAATCTCAATTTATATTGATAGGACCCCAAGCCTCTAATTTTTTTAGTTATTTTCCTTTGTACCCCTTCAATTAATTTTTTACCCTTTTTTGTAGTTGGTCCACAGAAGGACGAGCAATATTCTAATTGAGTCCTAACCATACTAGTATAAAGTGGTAGGATTACTTTTTGGTCTCTACTCTTTATATGTTTAAGAATACATCCCACAATTTTATGACACTTTTTAACTTTAACCAAAGTATGATTATCAAAGGTTAAGTTGTTGTCAACAAAAAAAACCAAATCCTTCTCAGTTGTGGGTTCTACAAGCAAAACATTATTAATTTTGTAATTAAACTTTTGGTTATTGTATCCAAAGTGCATAACCTTGCACTTTTGTTCATTAAAGCACATCTTATTCTTAATTGCCCAGGTACAGATGTCATTTAATTCTTCCTGGAACTGGATTGCATCTTGTGTGTTGTTAACTATACAGCCAAGCTTACAATCATCTGCGTACTTGGCCATCCAAACCTTATTTGATGGTTGCATTGTTGATATTAATAAATTGAACAAAACAGGGCCCAAAACCGATCCCTGTGGAACTCCACTACCCACCTTGACCCATGGAGATAAATGTCCTCTAACAACGACTCTGTTTTGTAACCACAATTTTACCCAATTAATTACCCAGTTATGTTAGGGTAAAAGCCTGATATAACCATATAGTCTATTATTACCTGATGTGAGACTTTATCAAAAGCCTTGGAAAAATCTAGTAGGACAACATCCACCGATAACCCCAAGTCGAGAGATGCCACTCACATTTTCATAAAAATTTAACAAGTTTGTCATACATGATCTACCCTGAGTAAACCCATGTTGACTTATATCCTGTAAATTAGTGTTAGAAATGTGTACTTCGATTCTGGTTAATAAAGTTCTTTCAAATAATTTACCAATAACTGATGTGAGACTAATTGGTCTATAATTAGAAACCAATTGTTTATTTCCAGATTTATGTATAGGAGTAACTATAGCTTTATTCCATATTTGAATTATTTTACCTTGCTTAAGAGATATATTAAACAACATGGTCAGGGGTCCACTTATAGCATTAGCAATTTCTTTTAGGAATCTGGAATGTATGTTATCTGGTCCTGGTGAATATTGAATTTTGAGTTTTTGAAGTAAAGTTCTAACCTCAGTCTCAGTTATTGATGGTATATACTCATTTGTCAGTGTCAGTGGCTCAGTAGGTAGCACACTCGCCTCTGAGGCCGGGAGATCAGAGAGCTGTGGGTTCAGTTCCCACATCTGGCACTTGGGTTAATATCCCAGTACTGACACTGTAGTGCAGCATGAGAGGGGTGCTGCACTTCTGAGGTGCCGTCTTTTGGATGAGACGTTAAACCGTGGTCCCATCTGCCTGGATTGGTGGTAGTTCAGGTGGATGTTAAAGATCCCATGGCACTTCTCGAAAAGAATAGGGATTTCCCCAGTGTCCTGGCAAAATTTCCCTCATTCACTATAAATACCACTAACAGCTTAATCTGGTTCAAGGTCAGTTGGCATTCATCTGTATCCCCCTCCCTCGGATCATGCCTGAAAATAGGCAGGATTTGTCTAGTGCACTTACCCGGTCAACAAAAGCTAAATAAAATAAATAAATAAATAAAAATTGTTGTCCTGCTTCAAGGTTATTGATAATGTATCATCTGAAGTAAATATACTAGCAAAGTAAATGTTAAATTCAATTGCCATTTCAGATTCATCATTAGTAGGACCCTTGTCATAAACAAGTAGTCCAACTGTTGAACTATTTTTTCTAAGAGAGCCAACATAGTTATAGAATGTTTTATAATTATCCTTTGTTTTAGATCCTAATTTTACTTCAAAATTACTCTTAGCTTTTCTAATATAGTGTTTAACCTTTTTGGTTTTTTCCTTATATGCACTCCAGGTACTAGGAGAAGGTTTTTTTTTTATATTTCTTATAATAGGCTTTTTTTTTTTTATTAATAGCCTTGTTTATGTTTTTGTCCACCAAAGGGGAATTCTACTTCCTTTGTGGTATTTAGGTCTATTTGGTACCCATGTATTCAAGCAGTAGTTAATTTTATTATTTATATTTTCCCAAATTTAGCCTAATTCCAGATCTTTAAGTTTATTTTCCCAGTCCCAGGCATGTAGGTATCTCAATATCTCACTATAGTCAGCTTTATTAAAGTCTTTTATTATGGTCACACCATTTTTAATGGTATTACATAGGTTGAATTTTATTGATACCATATTATGGTCACTATCTCTCCAAGTGGTGTTTTGATAATCAGTGTAGTCATTCTATTCTCTGCATTAGTTAATATAATATCAAGTATGTTGTTCTGTCGAGTACCTTTAGTCATAATTTGGGTTAAATTTTGTTCAATAGTAAACTCAATAAATGCTTTTTCTACATATCCATGTCCTTCCAAATTAGACCAGTTTATTTTTGGAAAATTGAAATCTCCCATTAGTATGTAATTGCATAATGTTTCTATCTTATTTAAGGTTGAAAGTAATTCTATATCTTCAGTCAAAGTTAAACTGGGGGGTCTATAACACAGAGCTACCACTAAAGATTCATTTTTGTAGATTTAATTGAACCCAGATGACTTCTGTTTTGTCCCCTTGTACCTCAATTGGGGTTATACTGTGGGCTGTATAGTTGTTTGAAATATACAATGCGACTCCCCCAACTCTGGAGTTACTTCTATTTTTATAAAACTTATTGTAACCCTGTATTTCTGTATTCCAGTCCTGGTCAGAAAACCATGTTTCTGTAATTCCATAAATGGTTACATTTTCTTTTACGAGGATATGTTCTAATTCCTCAATTTTTTTATGAGACTACATGCATTAACTAATAGAATAGTAATAAATCCAGTATCTTTGTTTTTCAGCTTTTCATGGGATTCCGATTTTTTGGAGATCTTGTTATTATTTTTAGTGTCTCCAACTAATTTTACAGGTGATATGCCAATTTCAGGAGGGCATAGAATAAATTTCCCTCCCCCCAAGTAAGTTAGTTTAAAGTATTGGTAATAAAATCTGTTATATGTTTTGCCAATAAATGATTTCCCCTCCTACTTAAATGTAGGCCATCCCATGAATAAAGTTCTTAGTGGTGGTTAAATTCTTCCCAATGTGTAATGCATGTTATTTCCTGTCTCAGTGACCATTTTCTCATCCAGTTGTTTATATCTCTAATTTTCAAGGTATGAAAATAGGATGCTTTAGGAATTGGTAGGATTTCAGAAAGTACAGGAGTACAGCCTAAATCTAGAAGCTTATTTATAAGTATAACAAAGTCCTTTTTTATACTGTCTTCTGAATCTCTAAAGATATTGTTTGTTCCAAGATGTATAATAATAATGGGGTTTGACCCGACATTACTTAAAATATTTTCTAACATAAAGACTATATCCATTATTTTCACTCCGCTAAAGCTTGATAAGACTCTTGAACTCTTATCGGGATTACACACTACTCTATCAAGATATTTGATCATTGAGTCACCCAGAACTACTATATCTCGATTAAAATCTAGATTTAGTAGTTGCCGTATTGGTCCTTGCAAGAATAGATCCAGAAGCAAATGATTTGATACCTTTTAATGGACCAACGTAGATGTAACAACAAGAACAAAGTGCTCTAGCTTTCGGACCAACCAGTCCTTCTTCAGAAGCTCATGGCAGTTGTTTAGAAAATACAATACTTATAACAGCTAGATAATGCAGAGAAAAACAGAAAAAATCCCCATTGGTTTAAAATACTCATAAAAAAAAAAAAAAAAAATAGAAGATGATGTCAGAGAAGTTTAACAGTACAATACCGCCTTCAGGCAGAAAGAACCTTGGGTCAGATGTGCTTGGTGGAACACACATACAAGGAATCCTACTGCATATAAATTTGATTGACATAAGATAACACTGCTGAAGCAGATAACTCCTAAATCAAGCTATGAGTGTCATGGTTAGTATAAAGATGTGATTACTGAAAGGCAACCCCCACCCAGATTAAAGACAAACTAAGATTGTTATAGGTCTCATGAAATTTCAATGTTAGCATTATAGACAAGAATTTACCAGTAAAGTTGTCTTAAAAACATCAGTGCACACTGTGTGATGTGTAAAACCTAGCTAGACCTGTCACCCAGCTGTATTCTCAAGCTAGATATAAGGCCCAAGAAATTTCAAAAACCTCAGGACTATATAAATGATAATTTAAATATAAATTGATAATATTAGTGTCAAACAAAAAACTCTAGTCGAGGAACCTCAAGGAATTAAGATCATGTAGCCTGATATCTACTGATGTCAATATATACTGAGAATGTAGCAACTTGATGTACCACAAGTGTCTAAGGAATCTGAACAAGAGATAAAAATGTAATTTCTCTCCTCCTCTTCATACAAACAATACAACCTAACCCACCCCACTTCACAATAATGTGGGTGGGGGAGATACATAGCTTAAAGGAGATGATGTCTCTCTCTCTCTCTCTCTCTCTCTCCCCCACAGACACACACACACACACACACACTCTCTCTCCTAGTGAACCTATATTAACTTCAGTCACTGCAATTGTTCCCCAAAGGAATTCAACTTGTCATGAAATCCTGAGTAAAGGGCTTATGTCTCCTAATATCTACAGAGTAAAAATGTAACACTATTTAACCATACTACTATCTGCAAAGTAACATTTCCAAGGATACTAGATAGAACTACCATGAAATAAACCTGCCACCCTCCCCAGGATAAGGTAACTAGAAGTAAATATAAAGTATATGTGTAAGACCAGAGGTCTAACATACCTACATATCCACGAATTACTACAATATTAGCCTATTGTAAAAAGATTTGTGCAGGACCCCCATGCAAATGAGATCACACACCCCAATATGTACAGAGTTACAAAAATTATATATAACAGTATATGATAACATTCCTGTATGTACACTAGCAGGCTGGGTAATCTGAATATGGTGCAATGGAATCAATTCCCCCCCAGGCAAAGATAAAAAGTAAGGAGGAATTAATATTCATTATGTGTGTGAAATAAGAATAGTAACACATTATAACTCCATATATCTAAATAGAGACTTACCTCAATGTGACAGCAAGCCCCACATCTGTTATATCACATACCTCACAACACATATCCACACACATACATACACACACGCATCCACATCCCACACGTGCTGAAGTCCTATAATATGTCAGTTTGAAGAAGAAAAGGTCTGTGGATGTTAGTTTCTGTAGTGCCCCATAAAGCCAAGATCAACGTTCATCCCATCTGCTACCATATTGAGATGTAAAATAAGTTGAATCTCAAAAGCTCATCTCTATTGTGTGTTTTTGAGATTTCCTTTTAAGACCATTACTGATATATCTGAGACTGAGTGGTCAGGCTGGGAGAAATGGTGCCCCACTGGTTTTTCAGTCTTCCTTGCTGTAATAGTATGTCTGTGTGAGTTCATCCTAGTACGGAGCTGTTGGTGTGCCTCTCCTACATAACCTGTTTGTGGACATCTCTTGCACTGAATGAAATAACATGTCGTGACATGCATGTATAACTCCCATGCACCTGGAATTGTCTGTTTTGTGATATAACTACACAGTCTGAGGTAGAAATGAGCCCACAAGTCTTACAGAGGCGTTGATTGCAGGGTCGTGTGCCATTGTGTGACATGGTATTCTGTTCCGGTGAAAGTTTGCTCCTAATAATTAGGCTGGATAAATTTGGTGGTTGTTTAAAAGATAGTAGTGGGAGTTCATTAAAAATACAATTAAGGGTTTCATCCTCACTAAATAATGGGTGGAGATCTTTAATAATCTTACGCAGGCATTCAAGGTCTGGATGATATGTGACTACCAAGGGTATTCTGTCTGTAGCTGTTTTTTCTTTATATTGAAGTAGTTGTTGTCTTGGTACTTGCATTGCCCGTTCTGTTATCCTGTCATTTTCCCTGGAAGAGTGTCCCTGCTCAATAAAGGTGTTTTTCAACATAGCCAAATGTGTATCTCTGTCATCCTCATTTGAACAAATACGGTGACAACGAAGTGCTTGACTGTATATGACAGATTTTTTTGTATGGTTTCGGTGGTTACTTTTCTTGTGCAGGTATCTCTGTCTGTCTGTTGGCTTCCTGTAAATCCATGTATGTAAGGTTCCATCCTTAAGTTCAAGTTCAAGTTTATTGCAGGAAAACTCCATTGAGCAAGCTCATTCACAAGGAGGTCCAGTGACATAAACACTTAAAGTACAAACACAGATAGGTAATAACAGTATATACATGAAATGCACGTTACATGATGCAGGCTGGATATACATACAAGGGTGCCACATAGGGTGACCGCAGGTGATAAACATTGATATGAGACAGGGAAGCGACTTACAGGTTGCATACTGATAAATGAAACATGATGACTGGTGTGTGCAATACATATACAGTATTTTGGCAGCTAGAACAAACAACAGTCTACAACTGATATGGGGGAGTGATTTGATAGAGTAGCAGTGGAGCGTAAGCAAAGATAAAGCCAGGAGTAGAAGGGGAAGGGAAAGCAGTTAATATGACAAATCAATCATACCTTACCAGTGGATAAATGTGGCACACATGGGGAAGGAAGAGACTTAATGACAGTTACAGGTGTCTTTTATTTGGCAGAACTTAGCGATTTGTAGAAGTTTATTGAAACTGTGCTGAATTAGTTTCAATGACGGTTTGTAATTGGTTCCAAATGGAGGGAAGGGCATATGCAATATACGTTTACCAAAGGAAGTCGCGTCCTTGGTATGTCAAGCATAATAAAGTCAGATTTTCTTAATGAGTATGCACTATGTGAGAGATACTAATAAGGAAGAGAGATAGCTTGGCAATTTCTGCAGGAGCAGTTTAAGAGTCCATAGCCCAGCATGGAGCAGGCGTCTAGTAGTAAGGATGTCCAACCAACAGCTGCATATAAGTCACAGTGGTGCTGAGGCAGTGAAGGTGTTGGTAATGAACCGTAGCTGATGGTGATAAAGGATGTCCATTTACTTAGATTTGCAAGAGTGGTGGAGGAACAGATTACATCGCCATAGTCGAGTAGGGGGAGAAAAAGTGGCCTGTACAAGCTTGTTTCGAGTTTCAAGGGGAAAAGGGCCTATTTCTGTAGAAGAAACCTAACCTTGCTTTTAACCTTCTAGAGACATCTTGACGTGGTCACTGAAAGATAATTTATTGTCGATCCAGATACCTAGATATTTAAATTTGGTTACAACTTCCAGAGGCTCGTTTAGCGTGGTGACAATGAAGTCTTGGGCAAGGGTATTGGGGGCCTGAGACAGCACTGCGGGAGAATATCATCGCTTTAGTCTTCTTAGCACTGAGCAGAAGCTTTGCCTTTATTAGATTATGCTCAATTTGTGCGAAGTCCGCTTGAAGCACTCCCTTGACTTCAGATAACGATGAGCCAGAAGTATACAACACAGTATCATCTGCAAAAAAGTGCAGATTGGATGTAGATATGTTAGCATCTAAGTCATTAATGTGCAGAGAAAACAAGATAGGGCCTAAGATGGATCCTTGGGGGACTCCTCTTGCAACTGGCAAGGCAGCAGAAAAAAAGCCTTCCGCCTTTACTTTTTGGAATCTTCCAGTTAGGTAGCTAGAGAACCACTGGGTGGTATGGTTATGTACACGCAACTTTGCAAGGCAATTGACTAATAGTTTGTGATCAACAGTATCAAAAGCTTTGCTGAGGTCCAAAAGACTGCACCAGTTACCTTCTTAGCATCTATAGCAGAGATCCAATCACTGGTTACTTTTGCTAGTGCAGTGATTGTGCTATGATTAGCCCGGAAGCCAGATTGAGCTGGGTTAATGAGAGAGAAGGTTTCCAAGTGAGATTTTAACTGAATATGGATCAGTTTTTCGAGAACTTTAGAAAGGATAGGCAATATGATGCCTATGATGACTGTGGTGTCCAGAAAGTTAACCTTGGTGGTAGAGTACTCCAGGGTAAGCTTTATGGTAGGGTGGAGATTATTAAGTTTGTGATGAAAATCTTTGAGTGCATCTGTGCCTTCCATCCAGATGATAAACAAATCATCAATGTAACGGAAATAAGCTAGTGGTTTGTGGGGATACTGCCTTAAAAAATCCTCCTCCAAGTCAGCCATAAAGAGGTTAGCATACTGTGGAGCCATTTTATGTCTCGATTAGTAATTTCAATAGGTTGGGAAGTTGTTGGAGGAATGTTAACTTCAGTATCTATAGGAGCGCTAGAGATCTTTGGTTCAAGAACTGCTGAGTCATGGTTATCAGAAGATAAGGCATCATAACTATTATATAGAGGGAGATGAAAAGTATCAGCTTTTCTTCCTTTTTTTGAAACTTGTGAATTTTGCACTGTAAACCATTCCTCATTTAAATGTGAAGTAAAAGCCTCTTCTCTGGACCTTTTTTTTTATAGACTGCATTGTGGGAGATACTACAATTTCTAATTGATCTTTTGTCTGAATGTCTCCAGTTTGCAGTATAGTGCATGGTATATCCAGTAATTTACAAGAATCAGTAATTAGTACGTTTTGCCCCTCTATAAACCTTGAGGCCATTTGTTTTTAACTTGTTTCTAAGTATTCAAGTCGCTCATTAAATAAGCTAATTTTTTTAAGTAGTTCTATGTTTTGTAAACACTTATTACATGTACTGTAAATAAGTCTTTTGGGACTAACTCCATAATAAGGAACATGTTGCAATTGGAGCATTTAACTCCCAAGTTACCTTCCAAGGTCATAATGGTGTCCATAATAGTCAATAATATTGTTTTCTATTTTAGTGGCATACGTTAGACTCTGTTAAGACCTTTAATTTTACAATAAGTAGCAAAGTATTTAAACACTTACTCTAAGTGATTGCACAAAGACTGCAGTTTTTGGTTTTCAGTCCTAGGACACCCGGTGCGAACAGCGGCGCGCTGGCCAGCGTGTGTCTTTCTTGGCGGACACACAGCACCCGCTTATGTCACTCTGCCGCAGAGGGGCTGAATTTAAAGTGCAAAACCGAATACGCTCAGAAGAGGAGCGTTAGTACGTTCAGTAAATTAAAAGTATGTACTGTACTTTTTAAAAAAAACAAATAAAGACTGGTTCAGTACCACTCGTGCGTGGATTTGGTATAAATCCCCTGATCTGTGTTCCCGAGTATGAAAAACAGAATGAGTCTAGTGCTAGCTGCAGGTTTGTTCTTGCTTTCACAAGTTCACCCCACAACTACTCCACCTGCAAATGTTACTTTGGCAGGGCTCCAGTATATAATAAAATGCAGAGTCAAAGTGTAAAACAACAGTTCAGTTTGCACAGAGAGAGTCGACCGCTGTGAAAACAGCAGATCTGCCCTTGGCTATATGTAGACGTGCCCCGCTCGCAGAGGGGCTGAATTTAAAGTGCCAAACCCGAATGTACGCTCAGAAGACGAGGCGTTAATGCGTTCAGTAAATTAAAGTATGTACTGTACTTTTTTAAAAAAAACAAATAAAGAGTGGTTCAGTACCACTCATACGTGGATTTGGTTTAAATCCCCTGATCTGTGTTCCCCAGTATGAAAAACAGAACGAGTCTAGTGCTAGTTGCAGTTTTGTTCTTGCTTTCACAAGTTCACCCCACAACTACTCCACCTGCAAATGTTACTTTGGCAGGGCTCCAGTATATAATAAAATGCAGAGTCAAAGTGTAAAACAATAGTTCAGTTTGCACAGAGAGAGTCGACCGCTGTGAAAACAGCAGATCAGCCCTTGGCTATATGTAAACCATGGTCCTACTCCTCCACACTCCCCCCTTATCCCTTTTGATCTTAGCAATACCCCCTCCGGACTTTCTCCTTTCACTAATGTATCTATAGAAAGTCTTATCACCTTCTTTTACTGTTCATGCTAGTCTTTCCTTGGTTTGGGCCATTGCCTGCCTTACTGCTTTCCCTGCTTCCCTTATGGAAGTTTGGTATGCCTCCCTATCTTCATCCCACTGCGTTCCCTTATATTTCCTGAAGGCCAGCCTTTTGGCTCTGACCTTTTCTGCTACTGTTTTTGAGAACCAAAGTGGTTTCCTTCTTCTTTTGCACTTCCTTTTCTCTCTTAACACAATGGGATGTTGCTTCAAGTATCGCATTCTTAATGCTTTCCCACTTTGCCTGTACCCCCTCACCTGTATTTCTTCTTGCAGGGCTAGCTTAACTCTGTTGGCCATCTTATCAAAGTCAGCCCCTCTGAAGTCCCATATTTTTGCCTTGAAATGGGATGATATAGTTCTAGTGGCCAAAGTGAACCTTACCATGTGATGGTCACTGGCCCCCAGGTGACCTTCTACCTGGAGATCTGTCATCCTTTCCGTTAGTCAGTACTAGATCTAGGATAGCCCTGTCTCTTGTGGGTTGTTGTACCAGTTGTTTGAGGCCCTCCCCATGCAGGGGAATCCACTGTGTGTCTAGTTCTGGCAGATGTTCCTGCTGGTATTGACCAATCTGTATCTGCCATGTTAAAGCCTCCCATTATCAGAACCTCCCCTTTAGCGGTCATGTTTTGTATATCTTCTAACAGTAATGTGTCTGTGTCCTCCCCCTGGTCTGGAGGCCTGTAGACAACCCCAGTTCGTATGGCTGTCCCATTTCCTGTTTCCAGGGTGACCCACAGTTCTCCTGGCTCCTTGTGTGTATTCTGAATTTCTGTAGCTTTGATAGTTTCATTGACATAAAGGGCCACTCCAATCCCCCCCCCCCTTTTTTTTGCACCTCAGTCTCTTCTGAACAGTACATAGCCAGGTACGGAAGTGTCCCAAGTGTGGTTACTGGTAAACCGTGTATCACTAACAGCTACTATGTTCAGTTTAGCCTCTGTCATCGTTGCTTGCAGGTCTGGGATCTTGTTTCCCAGACTGCAAGCATTTGTGTACATGATTTTCCATTGGCCAGATTTCGATGTATTAGTTGTTGGGCGAGGTCTGGCATTTCCCTGTGCATTATATGGGTGTGTTAGTTGTTGGGCGAGGTCTGGCATTTCCCCTGTGCGTCGTATGGGGGGCCGGACCTTTTTCCTTACCTGATGATGCAGATGAACTACAAACATGCTGAATTCCTGTTTGAGCACTAGCTGAGGGGGGAGGGGTGTTCTTCCCAGTAGACGTATCGGGTGCTTTTCCCCTCTCCCCATTTGCTAGTTTCAATATTCTGCAAAGACATCAAATTTCTGCCCCAATGCACTGACTCCCTCCTTAGTCAGATGCAGTCCATCGAATTTAAAGAACTTTCACTCCCAAAACTGTTGCCAGTTACCTACAAATGTGTGTCCTTTTTCCTGGCACCAGCCCTTGAGCCACATGTTTAGCTCCCCTATCTCCCCTTCTCTGACCTTCTGTCCATCTGCCCCCCTCTCCCAGACTGGCAGGATCTCAGAGAAGGAGATACCAAATGAAATGGATGGTAGCTTGTTACCCAGCCTGGTCAGGTGTTCCTTGGTCTCCACAACTGACCGGCTAGTGAGATAGTCTGTATGTGTACCAGGACGTTGATGTTTTCTCCTGCTTCCTGTACAGTTTTAGCAATGCGGTCAGTGTCTCTCCACGCTGATGTACCTGAGAGACATCTGACCATTACCCCTGGCTGGAGATAGGTATCAACTCCCTGAATCATGTTGTCTCCTATGATCAGAAGTGTTTTGGATTTTCTTTTTGCTTTTTTTGTTTTGGTTCCTGTTTTGGGTGAGTTTTGTTGTGCTAGCTCCTGTGCTGCAGTGTCCTCTGCCCCTTTGTTTGATTTTGGCGGTAGAGACAGATGCCTGTTTGTAGTTTTTATATGGTTTGTGGAGGTGATGTGTTAGAGAGCACCGAGTGATGGGGCATCCGATTTGCCCCTCCTAACCACCTGCCAGTCTCCTGGACCAACTACCCTCTGCGGTCGAGGTGCTTCTGTTGGATGTTGGGAAAATGGCGGGTGGTTCTTGTAGTCCAGGTATATAATGTCCACTGCCTGGCCTTTGTCCACTGCCCTCATGACTCAAAGAACTCGATCAGGTTCATTTGACACTGTCTGCCTGCCACAAACCCATGCTGTCTTTCATCCTGTAGACCATTCTCCTCTGTCTACCTCACCAGCCTTTCCTTTAGTATGGTCTCCATGAGTTTACATGCTATCAAGGTCAGGATGACTGGCCTATAGTTACCTGGGTCATCCTTGGGTCCACTCATGTGGAGTGGCACCACATGTGCCATTGTCCACTCCAGCGACACCACTCCCGACTCCAGATATCTATTGAAGAGAACAGCCAGCGGGCCCACCAGATCCTCTGCTAACTCTTTCAGCACCCTGGGGTGTATTTCATCTGGCCCTGGGGATTTGTCCACCTTCAGGGCCATCAGCCTCTCCCTCACTCTTTCAATCCTGATTACATACCCCCCCGTTCCCTCCGTCCTTCTCCCTGCCTGTGGCACCGGTCCATCCTTTTCCTTTGTAAAGACAGAGCAAAAGTATTTGCTTAATACCTCTGCTTTGTTCCCATCTTCATAAACCCAGCCATCCCCCTTCCTCAGCCTAACAAAGCAGTCCTTCTTATCCCTCCTTTCACTTACAGTATGTAGTGAAAAAAGGCCTTTTTACCATTCTTTATTCCTTTTGTTATTTGGAGCTATTTCTGTGCCTTTGCTTGCTGCACTTCCCTTCTTGCCACCTTAGCTAGCCTCTGGTATTCTTCCTCATCCTCTTCCTTTGCTGTTCTTTTGAATCTTCTACAGCCTGCCCTCTTTTCCCTTACTACGCTGGCCACATCCCCATTAAATTAGCTTGGTGATCTGACTTTCGATTTCTTCCCCCTCATTTTGATACAACTGCCTGTGGCCTTCTGAATGGCCCTCCTAATGGTGGCCCATAATCAGTCCACCCCAAGCCCTACTCTGTGCTCTCCAGGTTTTTCCTTAGCACTTCTCTCATGTTTTTAAAAATTTGCCCTCCCAAAATCCAGTGTTCTGGTCTTAGTTGGGATTTCATCCTTGCCCATGTCCAAACTAAACCACACTGTATTGTGGTCGCTTCCACCCAGGGGTTCCCTAACATCTGTCTCCTGTACGTGCTCCCCACTGGCGAGCACTAGGTCCTCCAGTATTGCCCCCTCCCTGGTGTCATCAGTCACACACTGAGTCATGAAGCCACCCTGGATTGCATTTAGGATTTCCTGACTTCTGACACAGGATGTGGCAGGAGTAGCCCAGTCCACTTAAGGCAGGTTAAAATCCCCCACTACTACCACCTCCCCTTTTCCAACTGCGATCCTCAACTGGGAACACAGCTCTCTTTCCTTGTCCTTACCCCAGTTGGGCAGTCTGTATACAACTCCCATCTTGATCTTCCTTCCTCTGCTAGCCTGCAACTGCAGCCACAATGTTTCTATGTTCCCCCTTTCTTCCTTCCTCATGCACATTATTCCCTCCCTGATGTATGCTGCCATCACCCCTCCTTTGCCTATCTCTCTGTCCCTTCTGTATAGATTGTACTCTGGGATTGAGAGATCCCAGTCATGGCATGCTATAGCCCAGGTCTCCATAACTGCTGCTGTATCCACCTTACCCTCCACCAAGAGGGCATGCATTTCTGCCGTCTTGTTCCCGAGACTGCGGGCATTCAGCGACACCACCCTCCACTTTGTCCCTGTGATACCTTGGCTCTTTCGTTCAATAACTTTGTCCTGGCTTGCCCTCCTTCCTTCCCCCACTCCTTGGCTGCCCCCCTGTCCCTCTTCCCTTTTGTTGTTACTGCCTTTGTGGGGGGCCTAACGACCTCCCCTTTTCAAATTGTGTGGGCCTTCCAGCCCCTCTTAGCAGTTTAAACCAAGTTCCTTTCCCATATATTCTACCAGGCTGTCCTTTAGTATTTTCCTCCCCTCCCAACTAAGCTGCAGTCTTTCTGGGCAATAAAGCCCCTTATTTGACCACGTATCCCCCCACCCCCTATAAGACTATACCTCTCTTCTTTACACCAAATCACTCATTGAATTCTGCTATTCTCCTTTTCCTAGCTGTGCTGGCCCTGTGAACTAGGATTACTTCGGAAAAGGCCAGTGAGTTCACAGAATTCCTGCATGATCTTGCTATTTCCTTGAATCTGTTCGGTACCACCCCCCACCTGCTAGATTGTTGGTTCCAAGGTGGATAATCAAGTCAGCCTTCCCTCCTGTCTCCCTTACCACTTCTTTGATCGTAAGTGTTGCTCTCCCTGCTTCCATTCTCGACGTGCAAGCTACCAGTGAATTATTCCATGGGTCCCACTTCCCCCCACTGTATACCTTTTATTATTAGATCCCCAAAGACTATTACCTTTCTGCTGCTTGTGTGTCTGTACCCCAACCCCCGCTCCCCTTGTAAGCTATTGCCCCCGTCCCTCCTTTTCGCTTGCTGGAGTCATCATCCCATGTCCCATATGGAAAAGAACTATATTTCAAATATATGTTTCAAGTTACATTTTAAATAGTTTTTTGAATTATATCCAAAAATAGATTTATGTAATGGTTTCCAAATATATGCATTATATCTCAAATTGCCTGGTTTTGAAATATTTGAGATATATCTGATGCATATATTTCAGATACATCTTTGATACTATTTATTGTATATATTATAGAATTATCTTGTTACTATTCTGTGAATTATTATTCTCCCATATGAAAAAAAAAAATATTTTAGATATATTTATAAAAGTGTATATATTTGCAGACTAGATGTGACAGATACAGTATATATCAAATATATCATAAATATATTTCCATGATATCTTTATTATAGGTACATGATATATATTTTTATATATATATATATATATATATATATATAAGGGATATACAATGGTGAGCTGTCAGATAAATGATTTATCTACACAAATGCTGTGTGACCTCGGGCAACTTCACGAGTGGTGTAAGCCACGAGTGAGGTGTCCGAGGTCAAACAGCACAAGTGTAGATAAATCATTTATCTGACAGTTCACCATTATATATTTCATTTATGCAATAGGGATGCTTCTTATCAGTGCAGGAACATTTGGTTTTGACTGTTTATCTTCTTTTTTTAAAATGATACTTTCTGGGACTTTCGGTTAACTTTCCTAGTGTATGTCCGCCTAGCGGGGTGGTTGCTATTAAATGAAACCACTCATTTTGTAGAGAACTTCTTGCTGAACAAATGTCATGGTCACAGTATCATGCTACCTTTTTTGTTTTAAAGTTATTCGCATTTGTTTGATGAAAAAGTGAAACAAAAATGGAATTTTATGCTGTTTTTTGCTAATTATAAAAAAACTAAAAGGTATTTATTAATGAAACACCACTCATTTTGTAGATATTTTTGTGCTGAACATTTTTCGTGCTCACAGTACCATGCTGTCATTTTTAATTTTGAAGTGATTCACATTTGTTTGTCGAAAAAGTGAAAAGAAAATTGAATTTTATGCTGTTTTTTGCTAATTATGAAAAAAAGCGAAAAGGAATCTATGAATGAAACACCACTCATTTTGTAGATATTTTTGTGCTGAACATTTTTCGTGCTCACAGTACCATGCTATCATTTTTCATCTTAAAGTTATTTACATTTGTTTGTCTGAAAAGTGAAAAGAAAATTGGATTTTATGCTGTTTTTTGCTAATTATAAAAAAAAACTAAAAGGTATCTATAAATGAAACACCATTCATTTTGTAGATATTTTTGTCCTGAACATTTTTCGTGCTCACAGTACTATGTTATCTTTTTTCGTTTTAAAGTTATTCACATTTGTTTGTCAAAAAAGTGAACAAAAAAGCTTTGACAGTTTGCATTTATCCCACATATGTGGGATAAATCTAGGGTGGTTAGATTTATCCCACATATGTGGAAATAAATGGATTTATACAATTGCTTTTGGTTCCACACCTATTGCATAAATATATATATATATATATATATATATATATATATACACATTTTGAATATTAAATAGATATACTTTTTATATAGTTGACATATTTCTAAAATAGTTTTTTTTAAATTATGCATTGTTAAAAATATCTTAAAATACCCAAACAATAGATTCATCTTGATGTTGCATATGCACAACTGTGTATTTGGAATTCCTCTTATTAGCAACCACTTAGATGAAGTATACAACACTTACAATTTAATAATGCACCATTACTACTGATTTACAGAGTACACATATGTACTTACACACAGAACTTACCTCTTGATCTCGTCAATTTGTAAGATTCTTATTGGTATTTATATCACCCCTGTTTGGTTCCTTTTTATGTTGGGGTGAGTTCCAACATGTACTTATTTTTTGCTGTTTATTTTTCCCTCTGGTTTGTAAGCTAATGATATCAATTCAAAACTATTTTAAAAATGGAAATTACCATGCTTTTGGTTGATAAACTGTATGTTTGAAATATGAAAATTAGTTGTGCAAATCTGTACACAGTACCATGGCAAGCATTTGCATAAATATATTTGCTATATATACACAATAATGTATTCCGCATATATTCTACACATACATTGTCTTGCAAGCAAACAAGATTCATATTTTACTGACAGCAGAAGCTCCAGAAGGCACTTCTTGGATTTTCCATCACAAAATTTATTTGCACAGTAAAAGAAAAATTGTTAAACTAAAGCCAAAAGTAGTAATAATGAAAAACAGACTTTCCCACAGCACAAATATTTCACTCTTTCTTAAAGCAAGGGAACAGCACAAAATGCCAGTCATGTGGGGAGGTCTGACTTTTACTATGTGTATTGCTACTTTTGGCTTTGGTCTTACATTTTATCTTTCATGTAGAAATAGTGCATTCAACATATATTTACAGAATGTAGCCTCTGGCCCAGATATTCAAACTGTGCCCAAAAAGTGCACAATAGCAGGAGCAAGCGCAAGTCCATTGCACCCATGTGCAAGAGGCGTGATATTCAAAAACTGAGCCGGCCAAACTGCGCCTATAGCCGACGACTGAATATCGCACCACCTGCGCCATAGCGCAACTAGGGAGGGGAAGCTGAGCAGATCAGATGCGCCATAGCGCAACAAGGGATGTTCAGCTGAGCAGTCCAGAGGCGCCATAGCGCAACCAGGAACGCCCCCCAGCAGCAGGGCGGCAATGCAACTGCACAACCAGGGAGGTAGGGGCCCACCACCCATGCCACAGATGGGCACAGGAACACACAGCAGAACAGACATCGTCCCCCCACACCCCATGCACTGCACAACTGGGGAAGGGCTGGAATAATCACTGGCCCATGGAGACAAGCAAACAACCCACAGCCGGGCCATGGTGCCCCATCATACACCCCCGGCAAGCTGTGACTGGCACACAAGGAGGGCTGACCACCCCATGCCACACCCTCCCCCAATGCAGAGCACCCCTGCACCGTGACCCCCAGACACCCTGCCCAGGAGCAGCGCCTCCACCACTGCAGGAAACCCCATGCGAGCCACTACCCCCACTGTGACAGTGCAACCCTGTGCACCACAGAACCATGCAAGGCAGCCCCACCATGAACACCCATCAGTGGGTGACAGCACACAGCAAAGCAACGATGGCATAGACAGTGCCACCACACACAGCCCCCCCCCGAAGTACTGCTGAGAGACCAACCATGCGTCGGCACATGAGGTACCCTACACAGGACAGGGCATGCCCCAGACCCCACCACCAGTGGTACAACACCCTGCACACTCTCCCAATGACACACCCCGACCCAGCACTGGCCACAACAGCCAGCGCAGACACCCACAGTGGTGCGTGGAAGCATGCACCACCGGATGCCACACAGTGCATGGACAGACACCATCCATACCCAAGGCACAACAACACGGGGACGCGGTAGCGGGGCAAGCCCCAGCGTGGGCCCATGTAAACTGTGTAACACAGCCTGCAGTCCTCCATGGCACAGGAGTGCCAGCCACCCTGCGCAGGCACTGTGGACCTGTACGCCACCAGCATTTGCCCGGAGCACAAGTCACAGACAGTGGTGCACAACCACTGCAACACACACAAGCCACAGCATGGAGATGGGTCAACAACTGTGGAGACCACAGTGTCACCCGAGGCAGATCTGCACCACACCAGTGACAGAAGGCAACCCAGCGTTGTGACGGGTACAGTGGCTGCCCTGCATAGACAGCCACCACTGATATGCCAGCAGACTGTGCAGGTCACAGACATGCATGGGTGTCTGCTGCAGAGGCCATGGACGGGCTGACAGGGGTGCCATGGACACAGAGCATGCACCATGGACCACTGCACACAGTCATCCAGTGCACAGGGCACAACACACACACCACAGACACTGACTGATAGCTACCCCTACACCATAGTCACCTCCCCATGGACACACACACATACCCATGACTGCATCACCCCTGACGCCATGCACACCACTGCAGCTGAGCACCTATAGCCCGCTGCAAATCAGAGACCACCACAGTATTCATATCAAAGATCTGTATTCAAATAAAATATCAAAGTGAACTATATACAACAATATATACAAAGTTGGGGAGGGCCACAAACAAGGTGGGGTGGGTAAGGGCAGGGTGAACAAATAAGACAGGAAAGGAGGGGTGGAGGGTCGGTCCGGGGGTAGGCGATATTGGGGCAGAGGACTCGTTAATGGGAGCCCCGCCTCCTACCTGCTGCTCCTCCCGGTGCATCCTGCGGACCTCAATCTGGTCAATCCGTTGGAGGATTTCTAGGGACGCCCTAGCCACGTGCAAGATCTCCAGCAATGCCTCCCTGATCTCCATCAGCTGGCGGACACCTAGGACAAGGGAGCACAGTCAATAGGTGTGAATGCACAGCCCCATACAGCCCACCCACTGTGCATGGCATACAGCCGTGGGACATGCCTCTGTGATGGTGTGTGACCACCCACAGTGATCACGTCCACGTGGCCTGCCCACTCAGGCGCATACAGCCATGCAGAACGCTGCACACACCCACCGGCCAAGTCACACACAGCACCATCATGGCCATTTAGTGACATGGCTATGTGGTGCAAAGGCAGTGGCACAGCCATGTACCCGGTGTATGCATGGACCACCATCGACGCGCTCTCAGAACATGCGCTACCGCTGGACAGTGCTGACTGTAACAAGTTGCGTGCATGGCAGTGGTGTCAATGGATGGTGGCCATGCCGCGCTGCCCACCCTGTTACACAGCATGCAATAGTAATCATGGCGGTATGGCACTCACCATCATTGGGCCGGTCCCTCGGGCGCTGTGGACCATCGCCCCGCCTTGCGTCCCTGTCCTCTTGGTGGCGCCGTAGTTCACGTGCTAATCGCTGCTCCTCCGGCCCTTTGTTGCAAACATGGAGAGAGGAACATCAGTACAATCCTGTAGCAAAGCCCCCTGCCCCAGGTGTGTGTGCCCTCCCACCCAGCCAGACCCACCCACCCACACCCTGATAACACCACCACAGCCAACACGGATGGTCCCTCCCTTGTGCTGGACACATACAACGCTGATACCCATATGGAAAGATAAAAGTGTGTTGACGTAACACCTACCTGGCCATGGCACCATGCCCCTCCTGGCATGTGACCGCAGGTGGGCTAGCAGGTCTGGCTCCCTCCGCCGCAGGTCGCTATACCTGTGGCGACACTGCTCTGCTGTCCGCCCCCTTCCTGTGGCCTCCTCTAGTGCAGTGGCCACCTTCTCCTACACCTGGCTCCAAGACCTGTCCAGGGGTGCCTCCCCAAACAGTGGTCCATGGTGTGGCTCCACTGTGGCCACTAGGTTGGCCAGTTCTACCTGGCTCCATTGTGCAGCCCTCCTCCGTGCCATTCTCCTAGCTCAGTCTGCAAAAATGGTGCTTTGCAGCACGGCTCCCCAGGTGCAGATGCTGTGTGGTACAGCGCTCCCATTCCCTATCGCGCTGTCACTGAACAGCGCAATAGTGGTGCATCCATGCCTGATGCATGGCACCTAGGGGGCAAAGGTCGGGCACAGGGTCAAGGGGCTCTGGCGCACGGACAGGCACAGCGCCATTGGAACCCAATGCGTGTAGCACAATTGGATGCCTGTGTGCTACCTCCAGTAGCGGCCTACCCCGCTGTTGCCCCAGTGCGCCTATGATGGCCCAGTGCCACAGCACCATGTAGGTGAACATCGCCGTAGTGCCACTGGCACAATGGTGGTCGTGCCCTGCATTGCTTCCCACGCACAGCACGTCAGCAGCGTGGCAGACGCCTGCGTCAGCAACCCGGGCATGCGCAGTGAGGTGTGTACTGCACATGTCACAGAACTGCGCCCTTGGTTCAGCACGTTCAACACAATTGCGCAAAGTGCAACAGCACGATATTCAGTCGTCATATGCAAAACAGCTAATCAGCCATTCAGTGGCGCAGCACTGCAATCTGCATCCACTTAAAGTTGCGCCTTGCCTCATTTGCATGGGTTGCGCTATAAAAGTGTGACATTGGGCTGCACTGGCCATAGTCAGTTACTGCAGTCTGTTGGTGAGTTGCATGCTGTTTGGCAGTGTGGGCTGTGGATTTAGGGACATGCATGGGACTGCACAGTCACAGGTAACAACTGTCATTCTTACAGGCTAAAAAATGACCGAGCGAGTTGTGGGAGAGGAGGAACACAGTAGTGGGAGGAGGAGGATGCCTAATTTTACCAAGGCCGAGACCGACGCCCTGTTTGAGACCTACCGGGATCAGGAGCCACTTCTCAGCGGACGGCAGGGAACACCTCAAGCCCGTGCTGCTGCATGGGAGGAGGTGGCACGTGCAGTGAACCTGCATGGCAGCCACCAGCGCTCCTTGCAGGAGTGCAAGAAGAAGATGGGCACAGACAGGAGGAGGATAAAGGAGAAGGTGGCTGCCATCAGGGCAGCACGAGCTGCAACAGGTGGGGGACTGCCAGAGGTGGTAAACCTGACCCCACAGGAGGAGAGGGTTGCTGGAAGCATGCAGTATTGTGCCATTGAGGGTGTTCCGGGTAGTGGCTTCCAGACGGGTGGTAGCCCATCACTGCATGGTAGGTCATGGTCTGTCTATGGGGGGGGCAGGGTAGGTCACATGCAATGTGACTTTGTTTTCCCTTACAGATCCTGAGCATCTGCATGGGTCAGCGGTGGTGGGCCTGTCCACTGAGGACAGTCAGCTGGAGATGGAGGAGGGCCCATCCACCTCCACAGGTATACGTGGCTCAGTGCAACAGTGGGCCCGCCTGGCTGTCCACACTGATGTTGTTGGAACAGGTGCAGAGGAAGCTCTCCCTGTGTCCCAGCATGCCGGCATCCATGGATGCCAGCATGCTGTGACTCGGGCCGGTGCCGGGTCCGTCACCAATTATGATGTCGCTAACGGCATGGGCAGTGACACGTGTGTGCCACGGGATGGCCACACAGCAGGTAACATCACAGCCAAGGCTGTGGGTGGTGCTGCCATGGAGGCCTGCGTGTCAGCACAGTCCCAGCCTGTGCCTGTCAGCACCAGTGGGGCAGCACTGGTGTGTGTTCAGGACAGTGGGACTGTTGCGGCCCCTGCGGCGGCACCACTGAGCCCTGGGGGAGCAGCAGCTGGAGGGGCAGCATCAGCAGGTCGGCCAGTGGGCTTGGGGTACACAGGGTCAGGGCATCTGTGTGCACCGCATGGGCGTGCCCAGACCTGGTCCCAGTGTGCAGTGCCCTGTTCTGCAGGGGTGCTGGAGCATCAGGGCCGCGACACCCTGAGGGACAGGATGCCGAGGAGGCAGATGATCTCTTAGACGAGCACACCCACCTACTGCAAGCATCAGTCCAGCAGCAGATGCGGCTTGCGACATCGGTGGATGCACTGCATGCGGCTCTGGGTGGGCAGAGGAGCGTCGCAGGAGAGACACCGCTCTGAACCTGGCAGGGATGGACCGGTTGCGGGAGGATGTGACCGCTGCCATTGACAGGCAGACACAGGCATTCACTGCTGTCATGGCCACAATGGGCACACAGTCATGTGCTCATGTGTCGCAGACCACGCAGTGCACTGTCCACCACCCTCCCGGCATCGTGCAACACCCTCCCTGTCGACACCGGGTTCAGCTGTGGGCATCCTGAGCACGCCTGGCGCAGGCATGTTTGGTGTGCTGCAGACCCCTGCGTGAGCACGGTCGCGTTCACACAGTGGAACCCTGGGGACCATCGTGCCACCCTACGAGGCCAGTTTGGTCATTCGTCAGTGTTAGTGGGTCTTGGGGGGCCACCCACGATCCGGCAAGCCGGGGCACTGTGTCACATGACTGACCTGTCTCCTGGTGCGCGGCTACTGTCTGGTGCTGCCTGTGTGCATTGTGTCTTTCAGTCGGCATTGCACAGGTGGGTACCCGGCCCTGCACACGGACACACAGTCCATCTGCACACCCTCCCAGCTGCTGTCCGCAGTTGTGTGTGCATTATGATGCCTGCATTGCACTGTACACCAATGTGCAATGGTGCTTAGCATCTGACACACTCACATGGACAGGCAGTGGGTGTGGTGGTCTGTGGACATGTGTGTGGCTAGGGGTGGCATTCTGGGTCGGTGTGCCTCCTACCCTTTGTGCATGTTTGGTGCATTGTGTGTGTGTGTGTGTGTGTGTGTGTGTGTGTCTGTGTCGTGGCATGTTAGACCTCACCCATCCCAGGTTGTGTGTGTGGTTCCATGCCCTGCCACTTCCCTTGACGGCATGCACCCCTGGTGTGTGTCCATGCGTGTTTGTGGGTTGTGCCTTAGCCACTGTTGGCTGCACATGGCCCCATGACTTACTTGGGTTGGCTGAAGTGCTCCTCTGTGATGGTGTCCCGGTACAGCTGTGCCAGCCGGAGCAGTTGCGGGTCCCGTCGCCCAAGGGGGTGGGCTGCCCATCACCATCGTCACCGGCGTCCCCATCGCTGTCCCCCTCTTCGACCTGTATGGCTATTCCACATTCGTTGGCCATGTTGTGCAGGATGCAACAGGCCAGGAATAGCCCGCAGGCCTTTGAGGGGCTCTAATGTAGGGCACCGCCGGAGGTGTCCAGGCAACGGAAACGTGCCTTCAGCATCCCACACCTGCTCAATGACATTATGTGTGGTGGCGGTGGCCTCATTGTAGCGTTGCTGCGAAGGGGTAGGCCGGTAGAGTGTGAGCAGCCAGGGACAGAGTGGGTATCCACTGTCACCTGTGTGTAGAGGGTGGAGGTTAGTTTGGTGATCAGCATCGCCCTGCCCTGGGCATGTAGGCCACTACCCATGTCACCTCTGACCATGCCCCCCCAGGCCCTATGATTGTCCATGTGGTTTGCATACTCACCCACTAGGTGGCCAGTGGGGATATCCCCACTCTCGAATCTGGCACAGTGCCGACTGGTGCCAGATGAAGGCATCATGTGCTCCCCCAGGCTGCGTGGCACAGACATTGATTATGCGCCCGCACGCACACCACCTGGCAGTTGATGCTGGCACAGCCCTGTGATTGATGCATGCGGCCCCTGGCCAGGTGGTGTGCTGGATGGCCACATGGGTGCAGTCTATAGCCCCTAGCACGCCAGGCGATGTGCTACCCTGTGGAACTCCTGTATGTTTGCTGTGCGCTCCGCCGGTGTGCTGGGGAAATGGATGTACTCCACAGCATGTGGCAGCAGTGCACTGAGGAATTGGGTGAGGTGGCGTGACGTGGCCGACTGGGTTATGCCTGTGGTGTCCCCAGTTGGTCTCTGGAAGGTACCAGTGGCGAGCAAGGACATGCAAGCTATCACTTTCATCTCCACTGACAGGGCATGGCTCCGTCGTGTGGGTGCCTGCATCACATCACTGCACAGCTCACAGAGCCACCTCAGAATTGCCCGATTCAGGTGGTACCGGCCCACAATCTCGGTATCACTGTACAGCTCGAAGCTGGTGCGGGCTCGGTACTGCCTGTTGGGGGCATACTGCCGAGGGGCCCCTCCACGGCCACGCCCCGCTGCTGCCTGCCTTCTCACCCCCCTCATAACGGCCTCCATCTGGAAGGTGGCACTGGCCATGTCCCTGGCTTGTGTTCACCGCCTTGGCAGCTGTTACTGTATTCCCCCCCCCCGCTGTCCTGACTGCTATTTTCCCTGCACCGGGAACACCTTGCCTGTGCTTGCCTCACTGCTGTGTGGTGTACTTCCCCCTTCTGCACTGTCTCCCCACACCTTCCCCTGTGGCTGTTGCTTCCAGGTGCCCTTTCCTGCCTGACCCTGTGTGTCCCTGCTGCCCAGTGTTTCCTGCTGTATTTTGCTCTCATGTGGCTTCCCTGTAGCGTTCTTGCGCCTCTCCCTTGCTCCGTTTTATTTTGGCTCATTTCCGCTATGGCGCAGCTTCTGCTTGCTCCCCTATTGCGCATGGCGCAAGTTGTTGAATATCGCACTGCGCCATTTATGCATGGTTCCTCCCCCTTCAGTTGCGCATGCATTCATTATCATTGCGCTGTTGCTCAGCGTGATTTGGGGGCGCAACTGCCTCCTGCTGAATATCGCAGAATGGCGCATTTTCGGACTTGCGCAGGCGCAACCCTATTGCGCATGGCTCAACTCTTTTGAATATCTGGGCCTATGCGTTTATTTATTTTTATTTATTAGGTCTAGGATTACAATACCTTTGAGCCAGGGCTCTTTTCCAAAGGTTCCACATCAGGTTACAATTCAAAACATAAGGTATCTAAGTCAGATTACAAATTAAATACATAGGACAAGGTATTTTAAATACATATGTAATATATATTCCAGTCATATTTGTAAACTATAAAACATATTTATTTGCTATGTGAAAAATATATTTACACTGTATTATCTTTATATATAATATATTACAGATACTTCCCAGATGTATATCAGGCCAAACCTATATTAACATATATGAACTATATCTCAGAATATAAATCTCTAATATATTGAAAATATATGTTTGCTAACATACACTTATTGTAGAAATTCCAGGGTAAAATTCTGCTTGTATAAAACTATAATGATTTTTCATTTTAGAGTCCATAAAAATACTAAAAAATAAAACAAAATGTGTTCTTTGACAGTATAACAAAACATATACATTTAGAATATCAATGCCAAGTATAAGACATACTTCATTGAATTCTGCAAATATCTAAAGTATAACTGAAAAAATGCACAAATATTAGAAATATGTGATGTATTTGGCATATTCAGCTATAATCTAGATATTAACAAAATACAGTATAGTTCTTTTCCATATGGGCTTATATGAAACAATTGCTGGTGATCCACAAGAGGCCAGTGATAACAGATTATGAAAAGAATGTGCATTTTTTTGGGCATGAGGCAGAGCCAATTGGGCCTTTGACAACCAAAAAAAGTATAAACTGCTTTACCCAAGTTCAAAACGGTTCTTTTAAAGGTTGGGTATTTTTGCATATGTCTTTATAATTTAAACATATTTTATTGATATAATTTTAGGGTTTCTATGACAATTACCATAGATAAGGGTCTCAAAAAAGTAAATAGTTCAGGTAAATCATAAAATATATCTTGGACATATTCAAAATATGTTATTTTATATATATATATATATATATATATATATATATCAGTTAAACTAGAACTGCATGATCAGATTATGCAACCTTAACTTAGAGAACTACAGTATATTTAAATATATATATATATATATATATATATATATATATCTCAAAGATGTTTCCAACTTATGATACCTCCTGAACCATTCTGTGAATATCTTACATATATCTGAAAATATATCTGAAAACTGTGACTAGTGTCTGACACTTCTGGGAATATTTTTAATATATCTGAAAATATATCTAAATACATTGCATAATATCTGACATGTTTGAATCATTCTGTGAATATCTTGAACATATCTGAAAATATATCTGAAATTACAACTAATATCTGACATATATTCGAGATATATTTATGGACACTACGATATATTTAAGATATTAAAAAAATATAGATCTTTTCCATATGGGATGTACCAGCAACTCCCCCTCTTCTTGCTTCCTTGCTCCCATTTGATCCTTTCTCTCCCTGGTTCCCCATCCTTGCTCCCTTTATGCCTTCTAAATCCATTCCTATAACTCTATCTCCCTCATTGTTCTCCTCTCTCTTCTGCCCCCATTATTTGGCCTCTTGAGCTACTCCCTTCCCCTCTCCCCCCCTTGTCTTCGATTCCTTGTTTGACCTTCTGAGATGCTCCTTTCTCCACTCCCCCAATCTCTAACCTATGTCCTTGTGATTCCCTAGCCCTTTCCCCTCCCATAGTCCCGTGTTCCCCTATGGCTGTCTGTACTGTATATCTGTTAGAAGAAAAAAATAACAAAACATATAAATAGGTGTTGTTGCCTGACTCCTGGCATGATAAGATGCACAGCAGCAGGTCTCCTATTCTGAAACTTAAAAATAGGAAAAACAGACTTTAACATCTTTTTACTTTTGTATTCAGACCACTCAGTTCAATAGAAACACCTCTTACTAGCATCCCTGCAATTTTGATGCTCCAGAACCATGGGGAGACCGAAAAATTAGCTGCAGTCCGAACTGCCCAAATCCAAATCCCAACAGAGTTGGAGCAGACTGAAGCCACAGGTAGGGGGATTAATCGCTTAAGCCTCTTCTCTTGGCGATCCGGACACTAGACTAAAAGATGGAGGACTTCAGTACCCATATGGCTATGTTGGAAAAAAAAAAAGCAGAACTGATACAGGCTGAAGCGACAAAGGCAAGTACAGTCACTGAAAAGGCAATAATGACTTGTACTGAGTTAGTGAAAGAAAACTCAGGACTATGAGCCCAACTCAAACAACGGGAGAACTTTACAATGGCAACACACCTGAGGCTGCTAGTTCTTCCTGAGCTGACCAAGGGTGAAAATCTAAAGTGATGCTGTATCTACAACAGTGGGGCTCCTGGTGGCTCTTTCCCTAGCATCAGGCATTTTGATTAAAAAAGCTTTAAGGTCAACCCTAGAAGACCAGCAGTGGGGGAACACACCTCACACGGTCCTTGTAGTAGTGAGCAGCTCAGAACAGAGAGAAGGCATATTACAGGTGAAATGAACTGGAGGTATTAAATTGGGTGAAACAGTACTGACATTTTTTCCCAACCTTAGTTACAGCACTCGGACTAGATGTTTATTTATTTATTTACTCATTCAGTTGTTTCACCAGGAAAGGCACACTGAGCAAAACGATGCTCATCTCTCGTGCGACCTGGGGTACATAGGAGAGGATAACATGCAGGTTGTCACTGAGTAAAACATTTGACATTACAGTTTGTGCACTGGAGAGGAGATTACAGTTTGTGTGCTGATTTAGTATGAAATGATAGCATTACATTACATTAACATGTACACTTAATAGGAACTACAGCTTAGTGCAAATTAGTGATAGTCCAGTCTACAGGCAGGAAACAGTGAGGCACAGAACACGATGATCCAATCATGTATACGTGAACTGGAAGTGCAGGAAGACAGCAGAAGCATAATAAGTGCAATAGTTGGTTAAGAGCTCAGCTGGTAGCATATGATAGGTGCCGTTGACGCAGGAGGGGATATAGAGTATGGGGGGGTGGGTGCACAGGAGGAATTAATGTGCAGGTACAGTTTATCATCAGGTAGTTAACCAAGGCGGTAGTAAGGGAGTGAGTGGAGGAGGAGTGACGAATTTGAGGCGGGAGTTCCTTCCAGAGTTTAGGGAGCCTGTGTGAGAAGGCTGCTTGTCCCATGGTGGATTTCCTCCTAGGGATTAGTAATTGACGGGAGTCAAAGGATCTAAGCGCATGGACGGGGGTGGCAAAATCAAGGAGGAGAGGCACAACAGAAGGGACCTTAGCCAGAATTTTGAGACAAACTTTGTACAGTGCAGTTGGTAGCGATTTTCAAGAGAGGGGAATGCAAGAGAGCTGTAGAGATCACAGTGATGGGTTCGGGGGGGGGTGCATAGAGGGCAAAGCGGCAGAAAGCATTAAAGAGGGGGTCCAGTCTAGATTGGGTGGACTTGGAAGCAGCACTGTAGACTGTATCACAGTAGTCAAGAGATGGCAGGATCATCTTTTCCACTAGTTCACGCCTCACGGTTATTGGGAGGCTGCCGCAGTTCCTGTAAAGGGAACCAAGCTTAGGGCAAAATTTTTTCAGGATTGCATCGATATGGACTGAGAAAGATAGATGTTGATTGAGCCAGACCCCCAAGGTAGCGGAAGGAGGATGTGTTTTCCAGTACAGTCCCATCCAGGGTGTGAAAAGAGGGGAGGGCGGAGAGCCTGGACAGGCTTTGCCCTGTGCCGAAGGTCATGGTGATTGTTTTTTAGCATTTAGGGAGAGCTGGTGAGAACTGAACTTTTTTGAAGTTGGTCTGAAGGTTGGTATTTATTTCTACCAAGGAAGAGCCAGAGGCGAAAAGGACAGTGTCATCTGCATACATCTTGATTGATGAAGTTGAGCAGCATAGAGGCAGGTCATTAAGGAAGATGGAAAACAAAATTGGTCTGACTACTGAACCCTGGGGGACCCTAGAGGTCATAGGGAGGGGGGATGGATGTGGCGTCTGCAGTTCTGACGGATTGGGTCCTACCTGTGAGGTAGGCGCTGAACCAGGTGGTGGCTGATTCAGTAAGACCAGCTTCCGATAGGCACTTTAACAAGAGGGGTTGGGAGACAGTGTTGAACGCTTTGGCGAGGTTGATGAATATAACTGAGGTGATCTGCCCTCTGTCCATACCGGAGAGGATGATGTCAGTGAGCCGCATAAGAGAGGAGGCAGTGAAATGGTTCTTCCTGAATCCTGACTGGAACAGCGTGAAGAAGTTGGAGTCAGATAGGAAGGATGTCAGTTGGGTGAGCATGAGGTGTTCTTGTATTTTAGCAAGTGCAGGCAGGAGGGAGATATGGTGGCAATTTGAGGTGGAGGTGGGGGTGCCCCCCTTGGGGAGGGGGGATGACGACAGTGTGTTTCCATGTCTGGGGGACGGTAGCAGTGGCAAAGGAGAGATTTAGTAGGTTGGCAAGTGGGGTTGCGATGGCGGGGGCAGAAAGGTAGAGGAGTTTGGTGTCTAGTCCATGTGGGATTTACCTTTTGAAGGGTTTAGAGATTGTAGGGCATTGATTGGCGAGATATATTTGAAGGAGAAGGTGCGAGGCCTGGGTGTATTCATTGGTTCTACAGGTGGTACATGTGGGGTGGGAGTGGGCAGGGAGGAGAGTAGCGTGGTAGCGCACGTGGAGAAGTACATGTTGAACTCAGTGACGATAGGGCTAGGATCCGAGAGGAGTGAGTTGTTTACACTTAAGAGTGGCGTGGGATTGGCAGCAGGTGGAGAGAAAAGGGAGTGAATGAGCTTCCAAAATTTGTATGGACTATTTAAGTTAGGTGTGAGGGTGGAGCTAAAGTATTCTGATTTAGCTAGCCGGGTTGCTGTGGTGCATTTATTACATAGCATGCGGTACTTGGTGAGATCTTGAGGGAGGTGGGATGATTTGTGCACTCCATGCTTTATCATGGGCATTTTGACATGCTATGAGTTCTTGGGTAATCCATGACAGATGGTTCCCACATACCCTAGTGCAACGCAGAGGGGCATGAGTATCGCAGACATTGAGGAACATGGTTTGGAAGTGCAGAAGGGCATCATCTGTCGAGTGTAAAGTGGAGGTCGGGTACCAGTTTGCTAGGGCTAGATCTTCTAGCAAGGGGGACAGATTGAGGGATTTGAAGGAGCGGTGGACTAGGAATTTTAGGGGAGCTTTGGGCCGGTGAATTTTGTGAACTAGATAAATACTGTGGTGGTCACTCAGGGAGTCAGGAAGTAGGCCAGCTTGGATGACGCGGTGAGGGTGTGGAGAGAGCCCAGTCAATTAGTGAGTGGTTACCAGATCTGAGATTTAGGTGGGTGGGTTCAGTGATGAGTTGTCAGAGGTTTAGACCAGATATCTCTGTTCTGCATTTATTGAGTGCTGGGCCTAACCAGTTGAGGTTAAAATCTCCCATGATGTATAATTCACCTGAAGTGGTTTGTGAGGCGATAAGTGTGAGGAGGTCAGTCACAGATGAGGGCTGGCATGCAGCATATTCCGCAGTGTAAATGGGAAGTGAGAATGGGAGTGCTAGCTGTAGCATTAGGAGCTCATAGGCTTGTGGCTTAGCTTTGGTTAATACTACCGAGAAGAGTAAGTCGGAGTTTACAGAAATGGCTACTTCCCCACCTCTGGTAGCCCTGTCGAGTCGGGTCATGGTGTAGCCTTGGATGGCAACCTCAGAGTCTGTGATGTTAGAATTCAGCCATGTTTCAGTGATGGTGAGACTATCAGGGGCATTATGGGCAGCCAATGCTTGGCGTGAATCAAGCTTGAGGGCTAGACTTCTGATATTTAGGTGCAGGAGTTGTAGGCCCTGGGGAAGGGGGCCACCAGAGCGATTTGATGCATATGATGTGGCAGGGGCTTGGCCCGCTGAGTGTGGTTGGTTAGGGGTGAGTGAAGGGCCGGGGTTACGGTGTATGTCCCCTGCTGCAAGGAGCAGGAGGGCAATAGTTACGTAGTGGGCTAACAATTGTAGGTACCATGTGGAGAGCGAGCGCCATCTAGGCAGCCGATGTGTACGGGCATTGGTGGTTGGTCGGAAGTTGATTAAATGCAGAATTATCCAGGATTGCAAGGTGTTGAAGAGAAAGGGGCAGGGTTGGGAAGCGGTATAGGCCCAGTTTGGGCTGTTAGGAGAACTGGTCACTGAGTTGGAGGTGAAAAGACATCTTATGAGGTCAGGCAGGGTAGAGATCGGGGGTTGGGGGAGGTTGGCGACATGTTGGAGAGGAGGGGCGAGAGGCAGATGAGTAAGGCAGCAAGCAGAAATCCAGGCAATAGAGACATGGTCGGAGCAATCTGTGTAGCCCTCAGCGCGTGTGTCTAAGTAGGTAGGGTTGGTCCTGACAAGTACACTAGAGTTGGGAATCCAACAGCGAAGCAGCCTTCCTAGAGTCCTTAGTTTCTCCCTTGGGAGAATTCTTCCTTGGGAGGAGAGTCTGTCTCGAAGAAGAGTGTGGTTGTTACAGGCAGAGAGAAGCAGTCTGTGAGAAAGCAGAGTTTGAAGAGGTACTGTACTTGGAGTTTAACCTCAGCTGTTCAACGAATATATGGGCAGAGATCAGTGAACCAATGAGGTAAGGAGGCCAACAGTTGGGAGTGGCCAGTGTGTATTTAAAGGAGGCCTGGGTGGGGGTGGGGAGTGGGAAGAAAAAGCATTACAGATAGCAGCTAAAGTACATTAAACTCGAGGTTGGAGATGCAGGCTGGAGAGTGCACCAATCAGGTACGACACGTTGCCAGGTGGCCCAATCAGAGGCCGTTTGTAACTCGCCGCACCAATCGGAAATGAACCGGTGCTTTCCGAGGGCAGTGGGCGTACCTTAGGAGTGGGTCCAAGCTGTAGATCCAGGAGGGTGGCCGACTCTGTGGAGTCTGGGCGGCAGCTGTGGAAGCGCCGTAGGTGCCTGCAGGTGAAAGGTGGGTACCGCTCATGGTGCAGGGACCCTAGGGAAACAAAGGCAGAGTAAATATAGCTTCCCAAGCTGGACTCAGGGGTGGGAAGCTAACAGCAGACCATCAGCAGTGGGGTGGGGTGAATTTGCAGGACAAAGGAGTTAGATTGAGGTTGGCAGGGTGGGGCTGCAGAGAAACAAAGGAGGAGAAGGCTAGTTATAGCGTAGGGAAATTAGAGCTGGATCGGGGTGGGTAGGAGGACAAGTTTGGGCTACAGTGAAAGAGAGAGGGGAGTTGGAGTCCAAGGCAGTGAACTCAGAGGATTCTGGAGGTGTTTTAGGCACTAGCATACAGGCAGTGGAGTGCAATTAGCAGCAGGAAGGTAGAATAGCCAGAGAGTAGGCAGAGCACGTAGAATTTAGGGTAAAATAAGTGGAGCAACAGTGAACAATCAGAGAGAGGTCAGTACAGTCATAACAGTAGTTATGTCTAAGCACGCACACTACAGCAATGCAGTTTCAACATAAATGCAGCATATAACAACAGTAAAGCAGTTTGCAGCTCAGTGTAAAGAAAAAGTGTTACAGATAGCAGCTACAGTAAGTTAAAATCGAGACTGGAGATGCAGGCTGGAGAGCGCACCAAGCAGCCCTATCAGAGGCCGTTTGCAACTCGCTGCACCAATCAGAAATGAGCCGGTGCTTTCCAGGGGCAGTGGGCGTACCTTAGGAGCGGGTCCAAGCTGTAGATCCAGGAGGGCGGACGAATTCTGTGGCGGAGTCTGGGTGGCAGCTGTGGAAGTGGCCGTAGGTGGCGCAGGTGAAAGGTGGAGCATCGCTCGTGGTGAGGGACCCTTAGTAGCGGGTCTGAGCTGTAGATCCAGGAGGGTAGCTGAATTCTGTGGCGGAGTCCGGGCGGCAGCTGTGGAAGTGGCTGTAGGTGCCACAGGTGAAAGGTGGAGCGCCGCTCATGGCAAGGGACCCTTAGGAGTGGGTCCGAGCTGTAGATCCAGGAGGGTGGCTGAATTCTGTGGCGAAGTCCGGGCAACAGCTGTGGAAGCGACCATAGGCGCCGCAGGTGAAAGGTGGAGCGCCACTCATGACGAAGGACCCTTAGGACGGGTCCAAGCTGTAGATCCAGGAGGGTGGCTGAATTCGGTGGTGAAGTCCAGGCAGCAGCTGTGGAAGCGGCCATAGGCACCGCAGGTGAAAGGTGGAGCACCGCTCATGGCGAGGGACCCTTAGGAGCGGGTCTGAGCTGTAGATCCAGGAGGGTGGCCGAATTCTATGGCGGAGTCCGGGTGGCAGCTGTGGAAGCGGCCGTAGGCGTCGCAGGCCAAAGGTGGAGCACTGCTCATGGTGAGGGATCCTTAGGAGTGTGTCCGAGCTGTAGATCCAGGAGGGTGGCTGAATTCTGTGGCGAAGTCCAGGCGGCAGCTGCGGAAGCAGCCGTAGGCACCGCAGGCAAAAGGTGGAGTGCCACTCGTGGTGAGGGACCCTTAGGAGCGGGTCCGAGCTGTAGATCCAGGAGGGCGGCCGAATTCTGTGGCAGAGTCCTGGCGGCAGCAGTGGAAGTGGCTGTAGATGCCGGAGGTGAAAGGTGGAGTGCCGCTCGTGGTGAGGGACCTTTAGGAGCGGGTCCGAGCTGTAGATCCAGGAGGGCGGCCAAATTCTGTGGCAGAGTCCGGGTGGCAGCTGTGGAAGCAGCCGTAGCACCACAGGGGAAAGGTGGAGCATGGCTCATGGCGAGGGACCCTTAGGAGTGGGTCTGGGCTGTAGATCCAGGAGGGTGGCTGAATTCTGTGGCGGAGTCCGGGCAGCAGCTGTGGAAGAGGCTGCAGGTGAAAGGTGGAGGGACCCTTAGGAGCTGGTCCAAGCTGTAGATCCAGAAGGGCAGCTGAATTCTGTGGCGTGAGTCTGTTGGCAGCTGTGGGCGCGGCGTAGGTGCATGAGTGAAAGGTGGAGCACCACTGTGGCGAGGGACCCTAAACTTAAAAATAAGAAAAAGGGGGACACTGTTGAGCCCGAGCAATGAGCAGCAACTTTATTTTAGCTCTCTATAGTTTTCAATTAAATTAGCCCTAAACCTCAATTTTCAGATCTTGAAATTGAAATTGGACAGCACCAGTAGATCGAGCGTCTTCACTTTGGCCAAAATGGGTAATCCAAAAAGAGAAAAGACAGCTGTTGGCTCTGGAAAACCTAAAGGAACAGGCAGGCCAGAAGAAAGCATGCAGCAAGAGGCGGCCTCCAGCTCCGGAGAAACATTAGCTACACTGGGGCACAAAATACAAACATTAATAGTCTCGATGTCCATACTCATTCA
Source organism: Neoceratodus forsteri (assembly GCA_016271365.2). Classification (NCBI taxonomy): domain Eukaryota; kingdom Metazoa; phylum Chordata; order Ceratodontiformes; family Ceratodontidae; genus Neoceratodus; species Neoceratodus forsteri. Next base: position 1,336,114,310 of record CM057449.1, read on the forward strand.
AAAAGTGGACGATTTTTCCTGGTTGTAGAAACAGCAGTGGATGGCCTGAAAGAAGAAATGCAGCAAGTTCGCAAACAAGCCGATGCTTCAACGGGAGCCACGGCCCTCATGGCCAAAGAATCCCAGCACCTGAGGGCTAGATTGGAAGCCCTAGAAAACCAAGTGCAGTCTTCAAATATCCGGATTGTGGGACTACCGGAAGGCTCAGAAGGTGATCATCCAATCATGTACTTAAAGGAATGGCTAACTGAAAAATTATCACCGCAAGATCCGCAAGAGGATTGGAATATTCAAAAGGTATATCGGGTCACCCCTCATGGTCATACCAAGAGCTCAGAGGAACCTCGCACTTTAGTGGTAATTACATCTGGATTTGGGACCAGAGATAAGATTCTCTGTTATGCCCGCCACGCTGCTCCACTAACACAAGATGAAAGGCAGGTGCATTTGTTCCCAGATATAAGCTATGCCACAAGGCAACGGCGGAAAAAGTTTGACACTGTTAGGCAAGTGCTGAGAGAGATAAATGTGCCGCATACTATAATGTTTCCCGCAAGGCTTTGGATCGTACATCAGTCTAAAACTTACATTTTTTAGGATCCCACTGAAGCTGGAAAATTTGCAGATCATAGAACAGCTCAATCACAAGCTAGGCATGAAGAATCGGAGGGAGAGGACTATCCAGATGTACCTTGAAGAGATTTATTAAAATGGGGACTTACTGTGAACTCTAATTAAGAACTCTCACAGTTTCTTCTCCAGTTCATGTGTTTAGTCACCTTGATCTCCTCGTTAAATAAGTGGGTTACATTTATAGCTGAAAATACGTTTTCTTGATGCGATGTTTCAAGATAGTAAACAAAATCTTCGGTGAAGTCTCTTGCTTTTCCCTTTTCCTAAGGGCTTGCGATAAAGGAAGAGGCTGGGGAATGCATGTTCTATTGAAAATAAGAGTTAAAGAGTTTGTTGCAAGATTCAAAAGTGTTAATAATTATTTTTCTCATTTTGTTTTTATACATGGTACCATATATTCCTTTGGGGTGAATGCTTTATTGAGACTGATTGCTGGACAATCCTAAAATTTCAAGGAAAAGCCACATGGCTCATGGGCTCATGTAACAGCACTAACAGGGCTTTAATGTTAGTACAACTGATACAATGTGGAGTCCCTCTAATGTTGTATCACAGTGCAGCAGTTGCAAATTATATACTTTGATTAAGGGAAGTTTATTCTTTCTAAATGTCATCATAACATATGGTCTGTTTGCTGTATGTAAAATTTGTCATGAGACATGATTATGATAAATAGATTAAAATAAAAAGTTTAAAAAAATAAAATAAGAAAAACAGACTTTAACAACTGTTTACTTTTGTATTCAGACCACTCAGTTCAATAGAAACACCTCTTACTGGCATCCCTGCAATTTTGATGCTACAGAACCATGGGGAGATCGAAAAATTAGCTGCAGTCCGAACTGCCCAAATTCAAATCCCAACAGAGTAAGTCGACAGTGGCCTTGGAGCCGACTGGAGCCATAGAGATTTGAAGGGGTTCCATCACTCTTGAGAGAGCATGGTGTCAGTCACTGCCTACTGCTACCTACAAGACTCAAAAGTAAACTATGGGAGCAAAACCTACTTATTTTCAGGCCCCCTAGTGGTCTGTGGCACTTTGTCCTAATTTCTGCAGCAGGGCTCCTAGGCCTTTGCGACAGCATTTTCTGATTTATGCGGCATGATTTAGTCATTTCTGTGGCAAAATGCAGTCCTGCCATTGGTTAAAACATGATGTGATGTCATTGATGACATCACATGCCAAGCATAGAGAAGGGGTTTCAGGATAAACGAGATGAGGAAGAGAGCCAGGCAGTATGGAAAAGCTGTATACTTGAATGAAAATTCACCAAAAACAGTGAATTATGTAGTGCTATATATATTCTGTGGCATGATGCAAATTCTGCAGAACATTTCACAGCCATGTAATCACAGAATTCCAGGGGCCTTGCTTATTTTCATACCCATCGGATGCAGAAAAACTTGCAAAAAAAATAAGGAAGGAGTTCTCATCCAGGGAAAGGGAATAGGAGTCTGAAGCAGAATCAGAGGACTAAAGTTTTATAGACACTTTGCATTAAGGCTTACAGTGAACACTGATTATGGGTACTTGAATATAATTTGAACCTTGCAATGTTGAAAGTTAAATGCATATTTGTTTTCTGGCAAGGAAAATGTGTATACTGTGGGGGCTGGTGTTGTGCCAGTTTGGGGGCAGGTATATATTACCCATTTGATCTGATAGCTATTTCTTAAAGGAGGTCTATTGGCACAGATCAAACAGTAACCGCTGCACAGATCGGGGCTTCAGTACCTCAATCCCCCTGTAGGCACAGTAGTCATGAAAATGTATTCATACCTGAACACGTGTAAAAATGTAAAAAGCTCCCATAGCGGGCAACATTTTCTAATATCCTGGTGTTTGCCTCCAGAGATTGCGCTGCTAACAATGCAATATGATGATGCACCACTGTCCCTTCCTGTATGGTGCCCTTATGTAAGGATATTTAATCATCTCCATATCTCCTATGCCCTACTCTGTTTTCACAGACTTTGCCTAAATACTGTGCAGGGCATGGGAGATACAGAGCTTATTAAATCTCCGTTCATAGGCCTATGAAGTGATATCGGCTATCCCAAAACCGGGGAAAGACCCCCAATTTCTTGAATCATACAGGCCCATTTCCATTTTAAACTGTGACTACAAACTATACGTGGCTGTGTGGGCCCGCCGTTTAGAGCATATTCTCGTGGGGGTGATCTACTCGGATCAAGTAGGTTATTTTAAGCTGTGACAGACCTCCGATAATACTCATAGGACAGTTCATCTTATGGACCCTATCTCCAGATGCTCCCTTCCAGCCTCCTTTGTTAGTCTTGATGCCATTAAGGCATTCGAGAGGGTGGTCTGGTGCTTTTTATGGAAAGTCCTGGCCTCCTTTGGTTTTGCAGCAGAGTGTATGGCCTGGCTTGGTAATATATATGCTGTCCCATAGCCTACATTAGAATAAATGGTAGTGTCTCTGCCCCTTTGTCTTGGAGAGGGGCGCCCATCAGGGCTGTCCCGGCTCCCCTCTTCTTTTTGCTATTTGTATTGAGCCGTTGGCGATAGCCAACAAGAGCTCAAGGGAAGTACAGGGAATCCCAGTGGCAGGTGAAAGTTATAAATTAGCTTTATATGCTGATGACATTCTGCTTTCGCTTTTGGAACCTGAAAGGTCTCTTCCAGCAGTCTGTTAGATACTAAGGGAGTTTGCATTGGTCTCAGGTTGTGAAGTAAATCCGGCCAAGATGGAGGTCTTGACGCTGAATTTCTCTCCTTCCCCAGTTTTGTGGGCACTTTTCCCTTTTAAATGGCAATGCACGAAAATTAAGTATTCGGTAATCCATCTGCCTTATAAATTATGAACCCTTTATCAAGGCATTAGAGGTAGACCCTCATGAGTGACCATAGTTGCGGCTCCCCTTTTATACTAGAATAGAACTAATACGGATGAACATTTTACCTAGATTGCTCTATCTATTTCAGACAGTCCCAGTCCTGTCCCCACCCTCTTGCTTCTCATCCTGGAACAAAATTTTAGCTAGGTTTCTTTGGGCGGGACGAACACCCCGTATTAGATGGTCCCTTCTCCAGCTCCCAAAAGACAAGGGAGGATTGAGCCTCCCTAATCTGCTACACTATGCATATGCAGTTGTGTTGAGCCAATTTTGGGTTGGCTTAACCCATCCTGTAAGGCCGCATGGAAACACATTAGAGACCTCGCTTAATGATCTGCATGATGCCTCCCGAGTGGTATTTGCACCTATGACATCTCTTCCTTGATTAAGTGATTATTACATGGGTGCCCAACATAACTTACAAATATGGTACAAAATTACGGTTATTCCAGCACTGGCGTCTCTGTTATATTTTTTAAGACTACTCAAGTCCGAGGCTGAATTTTCACTGGCTGGGATTGACATTACCTTCCAGAGGTAGCACCACAGCGGCATATCTTTCATTTTTCAATTTCTGGATGCTAGGGGGTGGTCCCTTTTTTACAATTACAGGAAGCTTATGATTTGACTAACAGGCAATATTTCAGATATTTGCAAGTACAAACTTTCCTGTTACATAAAGGGCCACAGAGGAGTTGTCTTCCTGACCCTCTCTCTCTCTCTCTCTTACTGAATATGTTTATGTCCACCCTACGAGGTACTATGTTGCAGTACATGATCAGATTCCTATATAGGGGGCTCAGGGAATACTTGATGGACTCGACTAGTGGAATTCTAGAGGCCTGGAATAGGGAACTGCCAGCCCCGGTTCCGGATGATATGTGAATTAAGTATGCTTGCCCTTCCCTGGGAGTATCTTTGGCCCCATATTGGTGTGAATTCTCTTGGAAGCTTCGCAGCCCTCCGACACCTGAGGTCGCTCCCAACTCCAGGTCATCGGCATGGTGCAAGGTGTGGCGTCCAGCGCCTCAGCCCTACCGGGTGGCAGATTAAGGCAATCCTAAACCAACAAATACCTAAAGGATATATTTCACTGTTGTATAAAACCATAAGGAGTCCATATAAAGATTGCACTATCCCACTTAGATCCAAATGGCAGGAGGAAGCAGGTTCAGTCCTCACTGAGGAGGACTCGGAGAACATTTTTAAAATACCATGTAAGACTACTCACTCCCCACTCTGGCAGGAATTTGCTTGGTGGGTACAACTGCGTTACTTTTATACCCCATTTATACAAGGTAAATGGTCCCCCGACCATTCCCAAGCATGTTGGAGGAGATGTGAGACCGAAGCTCACCACTCACACATCTTCTGGCAGTGTCCTGTGCTCCTGCCCTACTGGCAACAGACTGTTGGGGGTGGGGGATCCAAGACATGTTTGCAATTAACACCCCACTAGATCTGTCAAATATGATTCTGGGCCTACCTCTGCCCATCATCCGAGGGGTGGATCAGTTATACCTTTGGAATATTCTCCTGGCAGCTGCCCATAAGGCCAACACTTGTAGATGACTTAAGGAGGAACACCCACTTTTTCAGCATTGGCTGGAAATAGTCCAAGACATCTCAGAAATGGGAGAAATTGCCTATAGGGTTAACCTAAATACACATCTTTGTCTAGAGATGGACCAGACGGTCTCTCTGGAAAGAAGCACTCCCTTTGAATAATCACTGATTGGGTGACTCCTGCCAGTGGAGGATTTCCTCCGGTCTTCTCTCCCCCTATTGCTATGTCAATCCTGTACTGATCAATGAAATACCAGACGGGACTATCACTGCTGAGAAGGCCACCTGTTTCAATTGAACAAGATGAGAGAGAGAGGTCCACTGCTTCCTAACATGGTTACAGAATGTGCTGTTCAGTTGTTGTTATCAGTTTATACAGTTTGTATAATAGTATCTGGCTAATAGAAGCTGGATATGTGCCTCAGATGACCATTACAGTTCTTGTATGAATGCTGTCTTTATTTGTAACACCTGTCCCCAAGTTTTACAATAAAATGAATTAAAAAAAAAGAAGAAGGGCTGACTCTGATAGGCTACTCTGTGCCAGACTTGACAGATGCACAAGAACCTCAGTGGTGCAATGTTGTGGAGAGGATGAGTAACTCAGCACAGGCTCAACCCTGTTTTGAAGCTATCCCAGTAAGGGGGATTCAGTATGGCAGGAGAGAGTGGCATAGATTTCTTCTTCCATGTAACAGCAGGAAGACCACCCAGGAATCGCATCAGCAGCCAATGCAGAGGACCAGCAGTGCGGCAGCAGGAGTCAACTGGGTGATGACATCACAGGATCAAGCACCATGCAGCAGCAGGTTGTCCTGAGAGGAGCAGCAGGCACAGCATGGAAGGGAACCACCAGCAGTGTACCACTGGGAGCATAAGTCCATGTTCTAGTAAAAGAGAGGCAGCCTCACAGCTCGTGGTCAGAGAAGCCAGCAGAAGCAGCACTCAAGAGTTGAGACTGGACCCGATAAGATGACTGACTTCTCCAGTATTGCTGTGAACAGTATGTTTGAGCTGTCCAGGGGCAGCTGTCCTTCTCTGCATAGTCTGTGTCAGCAGTGCTTTTCATTTTCCTCTTACCTCCAGACTGTTTAGCTTAGGACCAGACAAAGTTAAACTGATCAGTTTTGTTTTAGTTATATTAACAGAACTAAGCTAGCTCTACACTAATCTCCTCCAGTGGATTCTGATAGCACTGATGTATGACTACCATGCCTGCACTGATACCATTAAAGTACCTTTGTTGCTACCACTTCCCAGCAGCCCAAACCCCCTCTCCCTTCCCAGTCTGTATGCTCTTCCCACTGCCTGCCTCTCCTCTCCTCGAACACACCCCTGACAAAGCCTACTCTTGCTGCTTACTTCACTCTCCTCCCCTCTACGGACCCACCCCTGACAAAGCCTACTCTGGCTGCTTACTTCACTTTCCTCCCCTCTATGTACCCACCCCTGACAAAGCCTACTCTTGCTGCTTACTTCACTCTCCTCCCCTCTACGGACCCACCCCTGACAAAGCCTACTCTGGCTGCTTACTTACCTTTCCTCCTCTATGGACCCACCCTGACAAAGCCTACTCTTGTTGCTTACTTCACTCTCCTCCCCCACGGACCCACCCCTGACAAAGCCTACTCTTGCTGCATTTCACTCTTCTCCCCTATGGACCCACCCCCTGACAAAGCCTACTTGCTGCTGCTTCACTTCCTCCCTCTACGGACCCACCCCTGACAAAGCCTACTCTGGCTGCTTACTTCACTCTCCTCCCCTCTACGGACCCACCCCTGACAAAGCCTACTCTGGCTGCTTACTTCACTCTCCTCCCCTCTATGGACCCACCCCTGACAAAGCCTACTCTGGCTGCTTACTTCACTCTCCTCCCCTCTACGGACCCACCCCTGACAAAGCCTACTCTGGCTTGCTTCACTCTCCCTCCCTCTATGGACCCACCCCTGACAAAGCCTACTCTGGCTGCTTACTTCACTTTCCTCCCCTCTATGGACCCACCCCTGACAAAGCCTACTCTTGCTGCTTACTTCACTCTCCTCCCCTCTACGGACCCACCCCTGACAAAGCCTACTCTGGCTGCTTACTTCACTTTCCTCCCCTCTATGGACCCACCCCTGACAAAGCCTACTCTTGCTGCTTACTTCACTCTCCTCCCCTCTATGGACCCACCCCTGACAAAGCCTACTCTTGCTGCTTACTTCACTCTCCTCCCCTCTACGGACCCACCCCTGACAAAGCCTACTCTGGCTGCTTACTTCACTCTCCTCCCCTCTACTGACCCACCCCTGACAAAGCCTACTCTGGCTACTCATTTCACTACCCCTCAGTAGTGATCCTGCATGGCAAGTCTCAAAGCGCTGTACCTTGAATGAGTGATGACACTGTTCGCACTTCCATGCTGTAAATATTTCCCTATTTGCTGTTACACCATCACCTGTGTGTACTGTGTAACCTCTGTTAAGCGATATCTTATGTTATGTTATGCTATGTCTTATATTGTACTGTACTGATTGACTTGGAACCTTTGTAAACGAGCCTTTGGCTCAAAGGTATTAATCCTAAACTTAAATAAATAAATTTAAAAAACTTGCTACTAAAACCACTTGCTGGTCAGACCTCCCTGCTCTAATTGTCATAGACTCCAGTGACAACATTTTTTGATGCCAGCTGCCACCTGCCCAGCTGGTACAATTAATCAAACTCAGATGACTGTTGCCAATGCCAGTGTTGCTCACTAACCCAGTCAATATGCCACACTCTGCTGATTGGCTTTCTAGTGCTGGTGTTGTGTTGCCCTCTATGGCTTCCTCAGGTTGACACTGACTTTGCTACTGCCGCCACCTGTGTTGCCTTTCCACCTGGATTGATTAGTCAGACTCAGCAGATTTTGTTTCTGGTGCTGGTGTTACACAACCACCCTAATCTCTGTTTGTGCTTCTGGTTCAGTGTGCTGCTGACACTGTCCACAGTGAGAGGTGTGTGTGTGTGTGTGTGTGTGTAGGTGTGTACCTGTTGCTGCCTGCTTCAGCAGCTAAACTGCACCCTGAGATGCACTAACCCATCCCTTATTGAAGCTGCTTCTAATGATTAAGCACCAAGAGTGTTTTGCAATAGTTAAAATGTTATTTTTCTTGGAGGCCCAGAGTTACTTTTAGAGGTCAGAGGCAGTGAGGGGATCTACAGTATATAAGATGCTGATCATGGGCATGCTGCGTCTGGTTTTTTTGTTAAAAGGAGCCTATGTGGCTTCGGAAAATGGTAAAAAGGAACTGGGAAAATCAGTGGCATTACTGACTTCTGTGTGTGTTCCTTTGATTTGGCTGCTACTCCAATTAAATTGCTCCCTGAGATACAATGATCCACCTGATAGAAGCTTTTTTTTTTTTATATACAATTCTTTTTGTAGCTCCACTTTGGTCCCGGGGAACTCTCTCGGGCATCCACTTACCCTCAGCTCTACCTCCGCCTTGAAACTCCTTTTCTTCTAGCTCAGCCCGGCTATCCCCTCGGCTCTGAGCCCCCAGTGGGGCTGCCCTATCCCGCCTGCCATGCTATCAGAATTCGCCCAGGAGTTGAGTGAGTCCAGTAAGTGGAGTGTGGCTGAGAGGGTGGCATCGCCATCCCCGGAGCGGGATTTTCTTAGTCGTCCCTCCTCCTCCCCTGGCAGAAGCCCAAGCGTGCAATAATGCCAGGCATGTCTTCCGCGGCTCTGTGTCCCTCTTAGCCATGCCCTGGAAATTGCAGTGCTTCCGGTCGCCACCGGGGGCCACAGCAGTGCCAGGCTAATGCCTGGATCACCCCCGAGAGAGGAGAGCTGTCCTCCAGATGCTCGATCCTCTCTCTTCCCTACCGACCCCCAGTAGCCCAGGCTCATTCCCGATCCCGGGTCGCCGGCATGGCACGAGATGTGGCATACAGTGCCTCAACCCTCAGTGCCACCAGACCGGCAACAGCTGAAGCTTCTTTTAATTTACAGTGTAACCGAGTCGCTGTAGATGTTGTGATTAGCACTTCTGCCTTGTGGGCTTATACAGGGCTGAGGGGCCTGGGTTGTTAAACTCCTGATTGATGGGTTAGTAGCCCGTGTTTAAAGCATTTGTGCAGTGCCTCCACCCAGAGAACAGTTTTAGGTAGGACTGGTGTCAATACGATACAGCCTCCTGGAATGTAATACCTACCCACTGCCCCGCAGGATTCACCCCACTCGTGAACCAATACAGTCTAATAACAGTTCCCCAAAATTATAAATACTAGCACTCTACTAATAATATGCACACAAACCAGGGTTACGAACAAACAAACTATACATTTATAAGGGCTGTAAACCCTAAAGAGAGAAAAAGGTTAGTCGGCAAGAAGTGATGTAGACAGTTGTCACCTGGCCCTAAGTAGGCTTGACCCAACGGTGACCACTGTTGGGTACCCTACGCAGACGCAGCCATAGAAATGGTTTCCTGGCCTGTACTTAAAGATGCCTTCCTAGACACAGCCCTTAAAATAGTGCCCATCCCCACATTCAAGTGTGCAGTATAGTGTAGTGACCCCCTCACCCTCCTGCCCACATGTACTTCTCTGCACTGTTACCAGTGTTACACTTTCAGTCTACATGGGAGCTCCTGCTGCTTCACTGGTAACCCAGCAAGTAATGCTGCTGGTTGGCCAGCAGTGGTGCACTTAAATAAATGAAGCAATGCTTTTAAATTAAACCCCAAACCCCAAGGCAATATGATTACGAAAATGGCTAAATGTCAAAGTGAGGTATTTGTATTTCCTGGCCTGACTGCCAAATGAAATTAACCGATTTCTATTTTACACAAAAACCCAGTTACAGAGGCAGGCTCAGAAAGTACTCATGGTTCCCGTGCTGTCAGGCCTCTTTCAAGATGCAGGGCTTACTCTGTCACAGCCTGCACTGGTCTTTCTCTCTCATCTTGCCCTTTGGTTTGTGTAGTCTCTCCAGTAGAGCAGGGCTCATGTGCCCATCGGATCCTGGTAGGGGCTCTCCCTGCTTCTACAGAGATTGGCGACCTCCTCCTCTTCTTCTGAGGCAGATCAATCTGGAAACCCAGGGGCCACACACCCTGGCATCTGGTCCCTAGTGTGTGACCATACTCAGTGCCTGGCTGTAGCAGTGGCCACCTGGCTCCCCAGACTGATTGCAGTCACAGTTCTGCTCTGAGTTTCAGCACAGGTAGTCTTCAAACTGCAGACTCTCAGCTGTGGCTATTGTGCTGGGCCAGCATGCACTTACTGCATTTTCTAGAGGCAGGAATTCTGCTTCTCCTTCACTCAGTTCTATAACACAGATGACCAGTCTGCCACAGAACAGCCCTTAGCAGCTGTCAGCAGGTCTGCTTCTTACTCTTGCCACATGCAGACTGACTTGGTTCAGCCACAGCCTCTGCTAGTCACTGGGGGGGGGTTCTCAGCTCCTCATTGGTCCCTGCAGCTGTCAATCATGTTAGGCAGTCCTGGAGGTCCATCACTCAGTGCCTTATTCGCACACAAAATGTTGCCAGAAAACACTAGGTCTTTAACCTTCTAAAGGCCTTTGTTGCTTTCTTTTACTGTCCATTCCTCTGCTTGGCTGACTGCCAAGGTCAAGGGTCAGCAAGATGGCAACTTCCTATGTGGCTGAGAGGCACTGGCCCCAAATGTTTATATAGGGTTGATGCCTTTAATCTATTTATTTGTGTACACAGATATTTTCCTGTGCAGTGACACTGCTGCCCAGATGTGTGAATGTAGCGGGGATTCCTCCTCCTCTTCTCCACGAGCACCAGTCATGCTCCTCTCATCACCCACAGGCAGTGGTGGCCCCTTTGATGTGTGGCTTAGGAGCTTCGAACTAGGGGTGCATGAATACCTTATTTTGAATATTCAGATCAACTATTATATTTGGGACCCCAAATATTCAAGTATTCGATATTTGTGTTCATTATACGTGTGCCTGTGGGGGGAAAAAAGAAGATAAGGAAGCAATCCCCACCCTCCTCCCAGCCCACTCCTTTAAAATAACAAAACCCTTGTCCTGCCACCCTCTGCTACAATCCCAGTCCCTACCCTCCTCTCCAGCCCAATCCTTTAAAATAACAAAACCCTTGTCCTGCCACCCTCTGCTACAATCCCAGTCCCTACCCTCCTCCTATGACAGGGAGCTCCTGACACTCTTGAGGACCGACTTTTTCTTAAATCTGTTGCAACAGTTCTTCTATTTCTAAGCCTAGTCTTTCCTTTACTATTTCTAGTCCATATGGTTGGCTACCTATGGGCACCTCCCTCCCTTTTCTTGACTATGCTATAGTGTCCTCTTTAGTTTTCCTTTTCCCTCTCAGGTCCACGTACAGGAAGGGTATTGTGGTGACCTCCAAGTGTATGTAAAACAGGTTGTGTTCATTTTTGTTGGATTTAGTATGTAATAGCACTATGTTGTAAAATACCTTGATGTATATACCTTATGTTTATGAAACCTGTAATTTTTGTAAATACCATGGCACTAGGTGTTTTGGATAATGGTAAAAAGTATTAGGTGACTATTACAGAAATTAAGTTAGTTGTACTGTTTAAAATGCATGAAAATTGCTGTAAACTAAACAAGTCTAAATGCCATAGTGATTTACATATATCCCATGATGCATTGCATTATGGAAGTATGTATGATGTATTTCTTTGAAACTTGATTTGCTGCCAATCCCCTTTGGGGTAACCCATCTTTCAGTGATTCTGCATTGAGGTTCTTTGTCTATAGCTTGTTTTGTTTTTTTCCTTTTTGGGTCCCCACTACCCAAGCAAATGGGGCCTACATAGGGGTGGTGGCTAACTCTCAATTGGTAAGTTGGATCAGAGATCAGTGTCAGTAGGTGCTGGCGAAGTGCAGAGAAAGGACATACATAGTCTGTTGTTGCAAACTGATGTACCAATGAAGAAATATGCCATTGCAGAAGGTTATTGCATGTATTTTGAATAAACACCACACAGAGATTGTGTGTTGAACCTGAAAATCGGTGTCTGGTCCATCTGTTATCCCACAACCCCTCCACACCTCCCCAGCCCAATCCTTTAAAAAAAAAACTTGTTTTACCACCCTCTGCTACAATCCCAATCCCACCCTCCTCCCCCACAGCACCCAAAATTTAATGTTTGGGAAAAATACCTCCCACAATGCGCAACCAGCACAACTTGCTCGCCTCCACAGCCAGTTGCTATCTTTAGTGCTCTTTTTCTTTTACATCAATATTCTCCCTACCCCCACCCTAGCAGCACCCTCCCCCCAACACCAAATGTTTTGTTACAGAAGGATAGTTAGCGCATGCCACAGACCAAGGCGACTGGAACAACTCTCCTCTTCCTCTATAGCGGGTTACCTTCTATTGAACTAAAGTGTATCTGCACTTGCTTGCACAGTAAAACCAGCTGATCATGTGAGCAGCTGGTTTTACTGTGCACAAGTGCGGGAGTGCTTTCTTTCAATAGAAAGCTTCCGGCCATGGATGAGGGCCCTTGTATCAGTTACCTTAGTCTGCAGAGCATGCTAACTGTGCTTTTCTAATGAAAAATTTGTCGCTGGGAGAGGGAGGAGGATGCTGCCAGGGTTGAGGGGGAAAGATTGATTTAAAGGAAAAAGAGCGCTAAAGACAGTGGCCACCTGTGAGGGCGGGTGCGTTGTGTCTGATGCCCATCGCGGGAGTTTTTATTTTTAAAAGATATAAAATTTTCAGTGCTGAGAGGAGGAGGGTGGTATTGGGATTGTAGCAGAAAAGGCGATGGGTGTGTGGTTGTGTTTTTTAAAGGACTGGGCTGGGGAGAAGGGTGGGGAGGATGTTTCTTCTTTTTTTCCCACTTTGTTTTAAAAATAGTATTTCTGAAATAGGAATAGGCATGAATAGTGTTACTGAACGTTATTCACATTGAATATTGAATAGTGCATTATTTGTGGTGTTCTGTGAAATACTATTCATTACTCATAGCCCTACTGCGAACCTGATAGGTGCAGGAGGCCACAAAGAAAAGAGAGGGCACCAGGCTGCAGTAATGCTCCTCTGGTCCCCCACAAACACATGGAAGTCCTTGGAGGCCAGAGAACACCAAGAAGGCAGCAGCACCAGTTGTTTGGGTAGGCATAGGAGGCATCAAAGCAGTCAGTCCCACACTCCCTCAGTCTGTGCTTCTCCAGTCCCCCAAACACAGAAAGGCTGTTCTCAGGGCACCAGCACAGCAAATTTGATTGAGGCTGCAGGAAACCAAATGGTAAGCCCCCACACTGCTAAGTGGCGAGATTTTTTTAGGAGGAGAGTGTCAGATTATGGTGGGCTTATATATTAGAGAGGTTGCCTGGTGGTTAGAGCAATAGCTTGGGAACCAGGAGAACACCAGTGCAAGCCCATTAGAACCATAAAACTCACTGTATGGCCTTGGGCAAGTCTCTTAACCTCCCAGTTCTCCTGTCCACCCAACCATAGAAATGGATAGAAGCAGGAATCCACTCATAATTAGATACTGCATCTCAGCTGGGCTGTTCAGGTTCCTGTGTAAATAAACTGTGAATGGAAAGAAAGAGACACTCCGTGGCACTGTCTTTTATGTTTCCATGTTGGATGGAGCTTGTTTGTGACACAGAATCACGTATATGATTTCTACTGATCCAATTTCACATCCAGTGCATCTCTTATCCTACATACAGTGGTGTCTCACACAAGAATGACAAGTGGAGCATTTACACATAAGAGCCAAAGGGATATGGCTTGATTTAGCTTTAAAATATTTAAAAAAAAAGTGCAACTTAAAACTTAATATATATCACCTTAGTTAATGCAAAGTCATTGCATGAGGTTTGGGCAACCAGAACTACTCTGCTTTGCTACGCAGTTGTTTCACCCAAATCTCATATGTGGACTCTCTATCACTGAAAGAAGCGCCCCAATAAGATGTATTAACACATACTATACATCATATGCCAGTTGCTAGAATTGGTCAGTCATTACTACTATCATTGGCTTTACATGTTGGATGTTGCATGGTTGAATCGGATTTGTGCTTGAACTCTGTCCTGTGACTAATGCGTCTTTGTGCATTTGGGAGAAGAACGTATCACAAATACAGTACGTTTATACATCCCCGGCCCCCTCCCCAATAGGTCTGGCTTATCTTTGACTATAATAATGTCAGCTATATAGTGGAGCTAGCTTATAATGTGATAACTTGCAGCATATGACGTGTCACAAAATACCGCATGACAAAAGGGCTTAACTGCCATTATAAAATGGCAAAGAAAAATCCAGAAACCTTACTGAATGAGAGCCATCACCTGACCATGCATTAAAATATTAACGATGCACCGTCAGACAGTGGATTTCATTACAAAGGCAAAAAAACCTCATTGCCTGGCATCATAAGCTTCAGTATCACTACACAGGCAGAAAAACATTCAAAAGCTGAACTGCTACCATGTTGGAAATACTATCCTTTACTACCTTTCTTCTACACAATTCTGTTGTCATTGTGCTACATAACATCACTTTACACACATATTTTTACTATCATTGTTTCAATATGTATTCATGACTCATCATTTAGTTAAGGGGGGGAGTTCCACCTCCCAGGGTACAACGGGCTGTGCATTTGGTCTCTAACAGGAACATGAAATGGGCAGTACAAATAGGAGAACTACAGTAGTGGTAGAACTCCTTGGTGAGGCTAGTACCAAACCACTGTAGTATGTTGTACAGAGCAAAAGGTCTCGGACACTAAACTCAGACTGAAAAGAAGCATTTGTCAATGCCAAACGTTGCTTGTTTGTATTTGCTGAGACTATCATGTGCTTCTGTAGATTTGGCTTCTGGCCTGAAGATATTACTGCCATTGGCTCGCCTTCTAGGCTTCACCCTGCTTTCAGTTTCTCTCCCCCTCCCTCGCCCAGACATGGCCGCTTGATTTACGTTCCTCTGTTGGAGGGCAGAGCCAAAATTGCAGTCAGGAAACAAACACAAAGGTGCTGACATTTGAAAACATTGGGCCATGAGTTGCAGTCAAGAGCAGTGACCTACGGAATGAGAGTGACAGCAATAACAGATTCGGAGAGATGGCACCTGGGGATAGGGATTTGACTCAGATTGTTACAATCGCGAGTGAGTGGATGGTCGACTTCATCGTTTACTGCATCTGCCATTATTTGAAGGAGGGGAATTACCCGAGTTTGAGCACTTCAGGGTTGCAATGGAAGGTGTGTAAAATGTAAACTGTGAGGGAGCGCCAACGGGCAACGCATTTGCTTTGCAGTTCTCAAAACATGTTGGGTTTGTTTGGATATCCTGCGGAGCCCTGCTGGTTCATTATTATCATATGTTGTGCCTGAATGTTGTCATTCTGTGCAAGTCATTTGTCTAAAGCATGATGAGATGGTATAATAATTAGAACCCTTTATCTGTGCACGAGACTTGGATGAATCATGAAATAGAATGTACATAACGTTCAATCTGTCCCATGGAGACGCTGCTACTGATGTCCTTTTCTCTCTCGCTCTCTCTCTCTCTCTCTCTGCATCTCTCTCTCTCTCATCTGTCACACTGCATCTCTCTGTCTCCCCGCAATGTCGTGCTGCCTACCTTACCACTGGTGCTGTGGTGCTGCTAAGGACTGCAAATCTGCATCCCTGGCTGTCACTGTGTGTGTGTGTGTGTCTGTCTCTCTCTCTCTCGCAGCATGGTCCATGGCTCTCTCTATCTCTCTCGATCACACTCGGCACACATAGGCAGGCAAGGACGGGACAGAGAATGAGCCACACAATAAAATGTGAACCAAGAGAGGGGGAAGAAAACAGCAGTTACTCAAACAGATTGAACCGCAATGCAAGCAGCAGGCAGCAGCCGCCGCCACTGCCACAGCAGCAGACCCAGCAGCAACAGATGGGCAGGTGACAGGGAGAAACAGAGACCTGAGAGGCAGGGGAAGTTGAAATGAATGAAGCGCTCCAATGCGTTTGCATAAAGTCAAACGAAAAGGTAAAGTGCTCTTTCATTGGAGTGGTTCATTCATTTCAACTACAAAAAAGTTTTCACCCATAATCTGTGAACCACTCTCATACTTAGCTTGCATGATCATTGATCTGTCAAGGATGAGCCCAATGCAGCTTGACCTGCATTGGGCTAGTCAGTGACATACCTCTGAAAAGCCATTCTCTGTTGTAGCAAAACGTTTCTTGCGCAAGCGTAAGCAACGTGAAAATGGCAAGAGGCAGCAGTATCAGTAAAAACAATTCCGACTGTATTCAAAAATCAATTTTCAAATTCCTTCCCAGCTGAAAGCTTGTCATATAAAACCCTAAAAAAGGAACTGTATTGTCTCAGTAGGCCTACCCGGTTACCAAAATTCAATAAAAAGTACAATTCCACTTCATTCAGCACTCGTACAAAAACAAAGAACAGCAAGGCAATACACTGTAACAACTGCAAAAGTTCTCTTTTGTGAGCTGTTTATCCTAACCTCTGGATATCTTGTGTGAGAGATGTCTCTGTATTATTTTTTCTTTAAAAGCAACACACAGAAAAGAAAAAAGAAATGAGAAAAACAAGTGGCTGGTATGCTGTTCTATAAAGAACTGTGTGACAACAGCTTGCAAAAGTCTTTCAGAATCTGTGGAGCAGCACTGTTGTAATAATATTGCAAATGAGAAAAGCTTCATCTTGATCAAAATGTTGGTGATAAATCATGCTGCAAAATCAGATACCTGGAAGTATCTACTCCAGAGAATTTGACCCATCTCTACAAAATTAACTATGGGTGGCCCACTGAAACTACAGATCCAAGAAGATCTACAGCACTGGATCCCTCACCCCTACTCCAGAGAGTAGAAACCATTACAATGAGCCTGCTCCCCCCAGTCTTTTAATTTTTGCAGACACTTCTGATCTCTTCCCCACACAGGAAGATTTCATTCAGTGGGTAAGTTGATCTCCAGGTTTCTCTGGGAAGGTGAATGCCCTAGGGTTGCCTATAAGAAACAGCAGCTTACTAAAAATCAAACCTTCATTATTATTGTCAGGCAGCCCACTGGATGCATGTCTTGAGAGGTGACTCAATGTTACCTGCACACTGCATTGGAATGCAGTGTAGTTACAGAACCCTCAATACCCTACCATGACAGTACTTTTGTGCTCCCCCCACCAGGGCAAACACCCTGTCCACCCCTCCCTATTTACGCAGACCATAATGGACACATGGTACTCCATCCTACCGGTCCCTAAAAGTTAAGCAGGAAATGCGCTACATGACCATATTAGCTAGTGACCCACAATTTGGCCCAGAAGCGTAAGTCACACTTTTCAGTGGTGGCAGAGAATGTGATTAACCCATATAAACTACTTTATTGAGATAGGGACGTTCATGTCCTTCCAGCAGCAAACGGATAGGTGTGGCCAATGCAATTCTGTTCATTACCGTTACCTGCAGGTACGCCATTATGTTCATTCCAGACTTGGACTTAACCTGGGAGAGGAGATTGGTATGCCCAGTAACAGACCTCTTCATGAGAATGATAGAAGACCAAATTCCTGAACATACTATTTATCATATAGAGCCATCAGGCAGACTCCACCCACAGACACCCTAGTGGTCTGTAAAAAATGGAAGAGGTAACTGAATGTAGAAATTCGCTCCTCACCTCCTCTGCCCCCCATAAAGGGGCTTGACATAAGCTCATCCTCCAGGTCTCCTGCCTGTTGTCCGCTTAGTTTTTGCACTCTATGTATTGCTGCCATCTGACTGTGCACCACTTTTTTTATTTATTTACTTATTTAAGAATTTAACCAGGCAGGCGTACTGAGCTTTTTTGTACCGAATTATTTTTGTATCAACTTATCTTCCAAATGTTTGCTCATTAAGTTGGTATTGTATTTTTTTGTACAGTGCCTCTCCTGTTGCCCTCCCCCGGGTCACATCTGGAAACCAGCCTCAGACTAGTGTGCCTCTCCCAGGTACCAATTTTCAAATAAATATAAATTACTGATCAGGAATGGGATACAGTTTGTATATGACAACATAAAATCACACATTCCCAAATATGGAGGAAATTCTGATGGAAGACCAGCCTCAGATACTTCCGTACCCTGCACATAATGGGTAAATATGATACATTGAGGGGGACACAGTGTTGGAGCAGTATGGTCATGCCCCAGCAACACACACACACACACACACACACATTTATTTTGGGAATGTGCCAGCCTGTTGTCATACTGGGTGGACATCGAGAAAGCACTGCAAGACTTGGTCCCAACTGTGGGGCTCCTCACCCCACAATTAGCGTTGCTTCAAATTTTACCACACAGAATTAAGGATAAGCACCTACAGGTGCAGACGTTTCTTTGGCTTATGACGGTGAAAAAGGCCATTACTAGAAAGTGGCTCCAAATAGACCCCACACACACACATATGCACAAAAGAACTGTGAGAATATAATCCAGAAAATATACACTATGGAGAAACTAACTGCAGACTTGCCACTATAGGTTGAAAAATTCAATAATATTTGGACTAGTTGGCTACTGTGGGTCATGGATCATAGATCCGATACCATAACATAAAAGATCACAGTGAGTAAAACAGGAGGCAGACTATAATGGATGGAGGGGGACACGTCAGGGCTCCTATCCTTCACAATGCAGTACTGGATCCCTGAAATGGTAGAACTGATGAGACTACTGTACTTCCTGTACATGGCAGAAGTGCTCTCTCTCTCTCCTTTTTCTATTCTATCTTATAGCCTGGTCACTGTCAGATTGGATCAATTCTGTGTACCACTGTGATTGGTGTACAATTTGTATTGCTCCAAACAACTTTAATGAAAAAAAAGGCATTGCTCTTTTGCTGGGAGAGCCTGTCTGAGTGTGGGGAATGCCTGCCCCAGAGGCATGACCTGTCATAGTAGGAACAAGGGGCAACACCTGCCTTGAAGGCAGAGTAGGGGCAATCTCTGTTAATGGGCAACACCTGCCTTAAAGGCAGAGCATGAGCAGGGAGAATGCCAGTCTCGGAGGCAAGGCCTGCCTGGTAGAGGCTATACCTGTCTTAGAGGCAGAGTCTGTCTCACTGAGCAGCATCCAATCAGCGAAGTAAGAGGGGGGAGCTTTGTGGGCTGCCTCAGAGGAAATGTTGGTTGCCCAGTCATTCCTCCTGTGAACCCCCAACTATTATTCACTCCTCCTGGTACCACGAGAGTGCCCTCCTGTATACTGCCTAAGCTTCACCCACATCATCTATTCCCTAACAGGGTGATGCCAGTCCACCCTTTTTCTCTGCTGGGCACCTTTGGTAACAACCACCTCGCTTCCCTATAAGGAGGGAGTTGTTACATAAGTATGTATGTAAAGGTAGGTGAAGCCCTGGATAATGTTGTCTGTCTATTTTCAGCATTGCAGCCCCATTCCCTGCTTCACGTAATCAAAATGAGGATTGTGAGGTGAAGAAGAAGAATTGGCATTTATATAGCGCTTTTCATACACAATGTATCCCAAAGTGCTTTACAAGCAATGCTAGGCTAGTAGTGAAGTCAGTGAATGTGTAGTGGTGGCCATATTGCACATCAGCACCCACACATAGCCTGGTTCTCAGCAACTCAGCATAATCTCAGAAGTGAGATCATAGCAGCATGAAAGTAAACTTTTATTTTTAATCCGTGGATCAAAACATTGAATTCATGGTTAATTTAGCTCCTCGAGCAAGCTGCTCCTTGGCATGACTTTCCTGCCCCAACAGTGTCAGCAACATTTAAAAGCAATTTTTCAGTTTCCGGTGCAGCTCCCGTGGCAGATGGCAGCTTAATCTTCGTGCTCCACTATACTGCTCCACATTTGATAAAAACAGTGTCCATAACACAGCTTTAGGCATTTTAAAATATATCTAGCAGCAAATAGGATGGCCACAAGTAAAAATAAAGGAGGAGGCAACAGATACCAGCCGCTGGCTCCAACTACTGAAAACTCGGAGCTGGAGCACTCAGACTCTGAGGCCTCAGAGAAATCCCAGCCACTCTCTCACACCTCATCTGGCAAAAAACAAAACAAAAGAAAAACAAAGCAAATCCACGAAGATGGATCAGAAACTGGATTTCATTCTACGGGAGATCAGGGAGTTTAAAATAGAATTTTCTTCCTCTAAACAAACACAGGAAGAAATGCAGAAAGAGCTGGACAGCACATGCCTTAGGGTTACTAAGCTGGAACAGACCTCACAGGAGCAAACGGACACAACACAGCAACTACAAGTAGTGATGTTCCAGATCACTGAACTGTGCCACTTAATAATGGAGAGACAGAAAAATGCTGAAGACAGAAGAAAAAATGTACGCATTTATGGCCTACCTGAGAACAGCAAGGGGCCCAATATCCAAGAATTTATTGAAACAACGCTGTGCACTGCCCTCTCTTTAGACCCTGAATTCCCCATAGAGATCGAGAGAGGACACCGCACACTGGGACTGAAACCCTCACAGCTTAACGCCAGGCCTCAGGTTTCAAACAAAAGAATTAATGTTAAAATAAACGTGGGCACAGCGCAAACTGTTCTACGGCCAAGAACAAATCTTTATTGACAACAACTATGCCCGATGACTATGCAGCGGCGAAGAGCCTATATCCCAATCTTGCCGCTCCTGAGGCAGCAGAAGTTAAAATTCAGAACCCCATATCCTCATAAATTGGTAGTGCAATGCTCCAGTGGACAACAAACTTATGAAACGGCAGCTGATGCTCTACAGGACCTAACAATTAGGGGCTTTGCCCCACCCCCCGTACCTCTTCCACTCGGGGTTCTCAGAGAAACGTGGACATTTCCCTGGCTGCCTCTCAGGGAAGACAGAATCAGCAGGCTGTGCTGGAAGGCATAAAACACCTACTGAAACAATTTGCCAGACAATGACTCTGAAGCACTACATCGCGAGGGTGACCTCGGGATGGGGGGGGGAGAGAAAATATTTATTTACAGATCATTAACCATGCACCCCGCAGAACAAGAGAGAGATTTGGGGAGATATGAGAGACAATTCTTAATCATCAGAGGGGAGTCAGAATTTAACCCACAGAAGGCCTGTGAAGCCAGTACAAGAGAGGGCAAGGAGAAGCCTGACCCAGGACCTCACACAGCTGAATGTGGGTGAGATACAGTGGAGAGGCTGAATAAATCTCAAATGGATTGCCCATCTGTTACTATGCATGATCAGTGGGCCAGGAACCTGGCCGCATAAGAATGAGGTAGGTGGCTGTCTGTGGTGGGCTCTGGGGGCTTTACCTTCACCTGGGGGGGGTTAGGCCGGGGGGACTAGGGAATGAGGTCCTGGGTGGCCTCACCTGGAGAACCGAGAGGCAGCTTAGTGGTGGGGAAGTCTGCATCTTCTTCTCTCCTCTCGGCCAGTGAGGAGGTCTACCTGCCTGCCCTGGGGGGCCTACACACCATTGTATACTTATCCTAAGGACATCAGATAACAGAGGTGACAAGGACACTTTAGTATTGTCCTGCGGTGGATGCCCACAAATCTTAAAAAGTAAGGTCAGACTTCCAGTGATGTAGGCGTCTGGTATGGCCGCTTGAGTCTGAAGCTCCGCTGTGCCTGACATTAATCTAAAACATCCTGGTACCTAAAAGACCTATGAAGGGTAATAAATTGAAGATTGCAGCTATTCATATGGCAACCAGGCAAAGGCTGAAAACATTTGAAGCCCCAGGAGCTTCTAAAGGGCGTATCAACAAATGTTAGATTGGCACCAACAAGCAGATAGGCCTCGACTGTGAGTCACCATGGTGGAATCGGATACGGCAAATCAGGTCGATTCAGAGACAGAACCGGAATTCACTATCACCTCTAGACAGCTCTGTACTCAACTAAATAAAATAGGTGACACACTGCAATGGATGGAAACGGTGATAGCCGACACCTGTAGGGATCTCCGCGTGGTGGAGAAGCGAATTGGGGCAGTAGAGACATGCCTGACTGAGTTTTGCAACTCCACTGACCTGCATAACACGGCACTCCTGGGCCTCCATTATAAAGAACAAATGCTTGCCCTAAGAATGGAAGAGCTGGAGAATCGACACAGATGCAACAACATCAGGATCCATGGATTCCCCGAGAAAACAGAATCGGGGGACATGCTAGAGTTTATGGACAGCTTTTTGAAAGAGCTCCTGAGTTGGCCCGATGAATCTCCTCTAGGCATTATACGAGCTCATAGGGTGCATGCTGCTCCGACGACAAACCCCAAAGCAAGACCACATTCCATAATTATAGCTTTCCTGGATTTCAGAGTAAAAGAAAAAATCTTAAGGATGGCGTGGGGGCTCAAAGAAATAATTTTCAGCGATCAACGTCTGTTTTTTGAGCATGATTTTGCTACAACCACAATGAAGGATAGGTGGATGATCCTCCTGGTGGTAAAACAGTTAAAACAGCAAGGCTTGAAAGCATACCTCGACTTCCCTGCTAGACTCCGAGTGAAAACCCAAGATGGCACGATGAAAAGATTTGGGGACATCACAGAGGCTCGTGATTTCCTGGCAGACCATGGGATCAAGGTGGAGGAGCTCATGTCTAGGTTTCCAGCTACGGAGCTGTGATCCTCGGCCTGGCAATTGGCCACGCGACTGAAACCCCAAAGGCAACGAGCTGGTTTGTGGCAAGATATTCGGAAGGCCATGAAGAAGTCTCCTGCAGTTCCCACCCAGGGCTTATCGGCGAGCACTGCCGGCTCTCCGATCACTAAGGCTAAAGAACCAGGATGAACTATTTAAAGGAACTAAGGGGGTAAAATCAATCAATCAAGTCTCTATTTAACCAGGCGTTCATCGTTGAGGAGAAGCTCATTTGCAAGATGGACCTGGGTGGAGCATGAACAATTGTATATACAGGGCAATACAGATAATACTCTTTACAGAGAGGAAGAAAAAGAAGTTCATATGTACATAGAATTATACAGATATTGTACAGATTACATGGTATTTACATACATAGAAGTGTCTATAGGAAGATAAAGCAGGTTATCTAAGGTTGCAGGAGGAAGTATCGGAAGAAAAAAAATGAAAATAAAAATATACACCAGGTAGAGGTGAAGGTAGGGGGGAAGGGAGGGAGGTAGAGGAAGAAAGGCTAGGAGGGCATGGTGCACAGAGAGGAGTTGGTAAAATGGGATGTAGAGAAGGTGGATGGAGAAAAGGAGTATGTGAGCCCCAGGATTGAATGCTATAAAGTATGGGGCATGGTAGGATGTCACAACCCAGGTTAGTGAGCTCCTATCCGAGGTTGGGAAAGGAAGAATAAGGGGATGGACGGGCCTAGTGTTGATAAGACAGGGGGTAAGAGAGAGAACAATTAGGCTGGTGAGGAGCAAGCTGGGGGGTCAGTACTTAAAATTGGGTCTAGGGCGTATATATACCAGTGCAGACACCGGTACTGGGTCTGGAGTGGTGAAGCAGTTACATTCTTCTCTGATTGTATGGAAATAAAGCATCTTGAAGGCATTTATACCAATTAGAGTGCTTAATCGAGGGTTTTTGTAGATCGTTCCATAAGGTAGGTAGCACGAAGCTTATGGCTGCCCTACCCAAGCGGGATTTTGCTTTGGGTACTTTAAGTGTAATAGCTGAGTAACTTCTTAATGCTTATTTCCCAATTATACTCGAGGGAAGACAGCAGGAGATATAGTAAGGCAGCTTATTAGAGATGGCTCGATAGGTCCAGAGAGCGGCGCTTCTGTGGCACCTGAACTTTAGTGATGTCCACCCCACTGCCACATATAGGGTGCAGTGATGCATGTCGAAGGGGAGTCTCGTTATAAACCTCAGTGCTCGATGGTAGAGTGTGTCCAGTTTAGCCATGTAAGAGTTGGGGCATTGGCTGTAGATGAAATCAGCGTAATCAACCAATGATAGGAAAATCGATTGGACCAGTTGTTTCTTGGCATCTCTGGTGAGAAATTGGTTGATTCTAAAAAACAGTCCAAGCCTTTGCCGAAGTCATTTTAGCAAGTCCTCGACATGTTCAATGAAGGAGAGTCTTTGGTCTATCCAAACTCCCAGATACTTGAATTTTGTAACAAATTCTAGTTTTTCACCTAGAACTGTGGTAATTTGGGGAACTGTCCCAGTGGACACAGAGTTAGCTGTATGGATAAAAGGGGAGAGGACCATCGCTTTATTTTTTTTGGCATTTAGGAGTAGCTTTTTTTGGAGGAGTTAGCTTTGCAAAAGGTTGAATTGCAGTAAGATCTCTTGTTTTCAGACTTGTCTGAACATATCCCTTGCAGAAGTACCTAGATACTGAAATACTCGAGGGGGACGAATTTGTCCCTCGTTATAAGTCATCCCTAGCCAGAGTGGCAATGGGGGGAGCTAATGTAGTCTGGTATGGGTTGTTAACCAATGTTCATCATAGTTTAGAAAAAGATAACTTGGGGATACATTGCCTTTACTGTAGAATTTTAATCCAGACCTCCCCCTATACTTTTCTATATATTAAGTTCATAGCAGAGCAAGCGGAGTTGCATATGGCCATTTTATAACCCAGCTCTCCTACACTTAAGTGAAAAGATGCCTCGTTTTTGCCCTACTGACTGCTCAGACAGTTAGCAACCAGCGGTGGGAATTTGTAGTCGGATTCTCAAGTGCCTCCCTTTTTTCCACCAGATTTCACAGGAGAGGCATAATATAGGGCGGATTGATTTGTTACTACATCTTACATCTCATCCTTCACCTTGAAGTACACAGAACTGATGTTATACTTTAAAAACCCTGCGCAGCACAAGATAATGGCTGGTGCACCTAACGAACTGTATATAGTTTGAATTGTTAGAAAATAATTTTTTGTTGTTGTTTCCAATTTAGCATGTGTGAGAGAGTTCACTTCCTCGGGGAAGGGGAAGAGCCTGGGGGATCAGGCAGAACCATATTTCTGAGTGATGTAAAATGGCACAAATTCAGGTCACCTCTTATAATGTAAAAGGGTTGAACAACCCCATAAAGAGGGCAAGATTGTTAAAAGAGCTAAACGATCTAAAAATGGTTATAGCCCTACTTCAAGAAATGCATCTCACACAAATTGAACATACCGAATTGAAAAGAACATGGGTGGGACAGGTTTACGCCTCTCATAATCAGACACAACCACACAAACGGGGTGTAGCCATTTTAATTAGGAAACACTTACCACTCCAGGTAAACAGGGCGAGGTCTGATCCTGAGGGCAGATTTATTTACTTGGAGGGGGAGATTGGGGCACAGCAGTGCAGTATCTTGAATGTCTATGCGCCTAATGAAGAGAACCTCAGACCAAAATTCTTAATTAAGGTGTTATCAGAAATGGTGGCCACCCCCCTCGGGTCTGGTGCTTGTGGGAGGAGACTTTAACATGACTCTGTGCCCACAGTTAGACAAGTCAGACACACAGCCGGGCAGGCGCGCCAAAGCCTCCATAACTTTACATAGGCTTCTTTATGAATATGGACTGTTAGACACCTGGCATTTCGCGCATCCCTCAGCCAGAGACTACACTTTTTATTCTCCTAGGCACGCCAGATACACCAAGATAAATTTACTACTGATACCGAATAGCTGGGCCTGGGCACTAGAGACAATTCAAATTGGCAGTTTTAGCCTATCGGATCACGCCCTGGTGTCAATGAGGCTGGTTTTTGATACTCCATGTCGTAGTCCCTCCTGGAAATTAAACCTGGGTTTGTTAAATGCGGAGGAGTTTAAGACACCGATTAAGGAAGAAATTAAACAATTTCAGTCCCTAAACACACCCACAGACACCTCTCCCTCAATATACTGGGATGCAATGAAGGCTTACCTTCGGGGCAAAATCATCTCCTATGCCACCAGGGTAAACAGAGACAGAAAGGAAGACCTGAGGAAGTTGGAGGGGAGGATCTTTGAATTGGAATCACAACACAAAAACCAGAGCACAGTGGCAATAAAAAAGATCTAGATGCCGCTAGAAAAGAACTGATTCAATTATTAAATTGTAAGATAGAAGCTAAGTTCAGGTATGCTAGGCAGAGATTTTATGAGAAGGGCAACAGGGCTGGCAGGATTCTGGCAGCACAGCTTCGTAAAGAGGCAGCATCTAGAGCAGTTTTAAAACTCAGACGTGAAGCAGACGGCCTTATGGTTACCTCGCAGACAGATGTTACCAATTGCTTTGCAGGCTTCTATCAAAAGCTCTATACAGCAGAGCGAGGCCCTAACCATGAGACGGAGGTCGCTCAATATTTTGAGAAGATCCCTCTCCCATCTCTGAGCCCCACCCAAAGTAAAACATTAGGACAGTCTATTACCATGCAAGAGCTTAAACTTCAAATCGCATGTCTCAAGCAGGCTAAGGCCCCCGGGCCGGACGGTTACCCAGCTGAATTTCACAAATCCTTTCAATCGGAACTTCTTCCCCTGTTATTGGACTCATTTAATGCCATTCTTAAAACACACCACCCTGTCCCTCCATCTTGGAACCAGGCACAAATCTCAGTATTACTCAAACCTGGTAAGACATCCACTGAGTGCAGTTCATACCGGCCTGTATCCCTCCTGAACACAGATTTAAAAATCTTCACAGGTATTTTGGCCCAAAGACTACAACTGGTCATTAAGGATCTGGTTCTCCCGGATCAAACGGGGTTCATATCTGGAAGATTGTTGTAAGACAATATCAGACGTCTACTTAATATGATTTCCTCACAAAGGGAGTCTTCAACATTTCAAATAGCTGTGAGTATCGATGCCGAAAAGGCATTTGATAGGGTGGACTGGAGTTTTTTATTGGCTGTGTTTAAAAAGTTTAACCTTGGGGATAACTTCACTGGTGTGATTTCTGCGCTTTATTCCCAACCTGAAGCCACGATTAAAGTAAACGGCTGTGCCTCTCCCAGGTTTACCCTTCACCGAGGGCCTGCCAGGGTTGCCCCCTGTCACCCTTATTATTTGCCTTGTCCTTGGTACCCTTGGCCGCGCAAATTTGAAGTCACCTTCAGATCACAGGTATCGTGGTAGGATCTCAAACACATAAGATATCATTGTACGTGGACGACACCCTAATTTATCTGGGAGATCCAATAAATTCCCTGAGCCCACTAATAGAAACCCATAACCAATTCCAGGCCCTGGCTGGCTATAAAATTAACCCCTCTAAATCAGAGGTCATACGGATTAGTGGTTGCCCGCCCCATGAATTCCACTCGCAGTTTCAATTTACATGGATGACACATAACACTATCAGATACCTTGGGATTAGAGTAACAGCAGATATGACACAACTTTTTCCTGTTAATTACCTCGGGTTATTAGAATCCCTGAAACAGGACATGGAGAGGTGGAGGCTTCTCCCTTTGACCCTGTTGGGTAGGGTACACACTGTTAAAATGAACATCCTCCCTCGCCTCCTCTTTCTCTTTCAAACTCTCCCAATACCTCTTCCACCCTCTTTTAAGAAAGAACTGGACACCATCCTCACTCACATTCTGTGGAATGGGAGAAGACCTAGGTTAAATAAAACACTGCTTCATATACCTAAAGAACAGGGGGGATTGGGCCTCCCTGACATCAATAATTATTTGGCAGCCCAAGCCCCATGGCTATAATCTTGGATGAAGCAACGGGTAGAGACTAGATGGTACACTATGGAGCTGGAACAGGCTCCAGATTTCCCTTTGTGGACCCTGCCCACATCTTCGCTTTCTCCAAGAATACTTAGTAAAATTATAAACCCTTGGACGAGGCACACCCTGGGTATCCTGTTGCAATTGCGCAAAGAACTAGGGGTACCGGAGGGGGTGGGTCCTCTGGCCCTCATCCGGCACCAAGAGTCATTTGACCCACCAAGAATAGACACGGGGTATAAATTTTGGTATAACAAAGGCCTCACCAGATTTTCCCATCTCTTAGACCGGGATACTTGCACTTCCTTCCATCAATTAGTCCTAAAATATGGCCTACAAAAGGAAGATCACTATCGATTCTTGCAGGTCAGGCACTTTATTCAGCAATCTCCACGTCTCCAACAGTTACAAAGGCTGTTGGTGGACTTGGAACAATTATTTTTTAGCTGGATAACTCTGAAAGCTAAAATGCACCCCATCTCACAGATGTACCAATTATTGAGTGCTTGTAGCTTGGAGCAAGTTAACTTAATACGGCTTAGATGGGAAAAAGATTCCAAACAAACAATTGACCCTTCCGACTGGCAGGGAGCCCTTAATTTGAGTTGGCATATTTCCGCTTCCCCCTCTTGGGGTGAATACCATTGGAATATACTGACAAGGTTCTTTAAGACCCCCGTTATCACCCAGTATTATAACTCTTAACTACTCTGATCATTGTTGGAGGAATTGTGGGGGAGTGGGATCCCATTATCACATCTTCTGGGACTGTCCCATGGTTAGACCTTTCGGGCAGCAAGTCCAGGACCATATGCAGGGGCTGCTGGGGGTGTCTCTTACAGGATCTTTTCATAGTATGTGCCTTGGCCTGTTCGGTAGAGTCTATTTAAAGCTCTCCAAGGCACAGAAGAAACTATACCACTCCCTCCGATTGGCAGCTTTAAAAAGCATAACAGTTAACTGGCTAACGGGGTCTCCCCGATGCATTGGGACTTGGATTAAAAAAACACAAGAGCTGGAGGAGATGGAAAGGCTGACAGCCATCCTCAGACTCCGCACAGAAAAATTTCAAGAAACCTGGAGACAGTGGCACTTGAAGGAAGGTTTATTGCAGTAGGCGGGGAGGGCCTTGGGCCAAGCATCTGACAGTGGTGGGAAGGCCGTCAGAGGCCATTAAATGAATGCCAGCAGGTGTGTCTATCCCTTTGAGTGGAGGGGTAGGGAGAAGGAGAGATAACAATTGTGCCCCTTCCATCCTCTCCCCTCCCCTGTGGTCATGGCTGCGGCTGGCAGGCAGAGTGCCCAATGAAGTTCATATAATATGTCGGCCTGTTTCCTAAATTGAGAAAAAGAATCCTCACACACACAGTTATAGTTCTGATTCTTACTTTATTTAATGTTTCTGTTTAATAAGTTCATATAGTGTACAAGGTTTAGATGTCCTTTAAGGGAGATGGGCTTTGTCCCAATCCAGAGTCCTTTAGAGAGTATATAACCTTATGATAATTAATGGACTGTGAGAGGTTCCTCAGCCTATGTATTTGAGTAGGGAGCTCCTTGAGTGACTCTATCATCTGGAAGGGTCCGTGTCTGTCAAAACTTCCTCCACTTTTAGCTGTAGGTGCTGGGCCATTTGGCCATGTGTCCTTCAGTAGCTCATCCCCTGTAGCAATGGAGAAAGAAGATATGGGGATGTCTCAGGATTTTACAAGGCAAGACAAGCATGGACTCTTGTAAAAGATGGATCATCCTCTGGCTGTTCCACACATATTGGACTTTTTCATATTTCAATGAACATTAGTTATAAGGAAGGATATCTAGTACTCTAAATGTTCATATGGAAATGTACCGTAAAAACGGGACTCTATGATAATGCAGTCTTTGTGCATCAATAAAATTTAAGTAATAAAAAAAAAGTAAGGTCTCATTAAATAGAGACATTTAAGTGGAGATGTGGCCGCTGGGACAGCGGTGTCGGGGTGGTTGGATTACGAGTGCTCCGGCACGGGACTTAGTGGCATGCATTCCTGACATTTCTGAATAAAGGAGAAGCGACACCCTGGGCCTACTGCTCACATATGACTCCTGTAAATAGGAGGAGATGTGGTTCTTTGAGCTCGCTGTCCATTGTCACTGTTGGTCCTTACCTGGAAGTGGTGCGGCCCCAATGGATGGGGAGCCCGTCATCCATGCTGGGGGGGTGGCCCTGATGTCCCGCTGCCTGGTCCGTGCCAGCTTCGGTGGGGGAGTACCTTTGGACCAGGCCTGTTCCCTGGCCTTGCCCAGCCCTCTGGTGGCTCCTCCCTTTCCCTCTTTTGGGTGGTGGGATCCTTGGGGCCTCTGGGGGTCAGCTTCCTGTGAGCGATGGAGGAACTGCATGAACGGACCTGACAAGATGGAGGGCCGAAGATTGGAGCCATGGAATCTTACATGGGTCTAAAAACTGTTGAAAATAAGACTATGATGGACATGATGGCTCACTCTCCTGTCTTCTTATTAACCGCTGTAGGCTGTGCTGTCTCAGCTTGCAGAGTTGAATTGGTTGCGGGGACTCCTTGCTCTAGGTCACACCTGGAGGTGGGCCGGGGGATGATCGGGGGGGGGTGTTTTCTCGTGTGTCCCTTCCCGTCTCTCCCCCCCTTTTAATTCCCTACCAGGGTTCCTCTGAAGCAGTTCAAGGTTGCCTGGGGGAGGGGGCATCGAGGTGAAGTTTCTCTTTTTACCACCATATATATATATGTGTATGTATTTTCACCTGACCCCCCACCCACCCCCTTGGGCCGCCGACCAAAGCTTACTTGGCCCCTCCCAATATTGGAAACTGGAGCAGAGGAGGTGGGCGAGTTTAAGGGGATTTTTCAGAATGAAGGAGCACAGCACCTCCCCCCCATACTACATCCTACATGTTTTCCCTAATACTTTGTTTTTTGTCCCTAATCTTAGTTATTCTTTCCTTACCCTTTCCCCATCATTAGGGGCAGGAGTTTCCCCAGGAGGACCCTTCCCCTCGCTCAGAGGGTCATACCCTCCAAATGGCAGACAGAAATTCTGCCCACACCTACATCTCATAATGGGTTAGATGTGTTGGAAGTCAAAAGAGATAGCTGTTTTAACGCTTTGTACATACTTCAAACTTCTAGAATAAGGCGCAGTTGGCCGGTTTGATTTCAAACTATTTTTGCTCTCTCTTACCCTAATATATCACAAATGGATAATTCAAGCACAGAGGGAACAAATGTTTGCAAAATGCTTTTTCGAGGAAGTTATTTTAATATAACGGGACTGCTGTGTTGGGGGGCTTGGGGGAAGGGGGGCAGTGGATGGGGAAGTAGGAAAAAGGAAATTCAGAAAGCCTTGACATGATTTCCCCATTTAAAATTGTGTCTCACAATCTGAATGGCCTGGCCCGCCCCAGAAAAAGATACCGTACCCTACAAGCTGTGAAAAAATCGAAACCGGATGTATTGCTACTTTAGGAGACCCACCCTCTCTTCAGCAGAACATTAAAAACTACTCAGATTTGGCTTCTCCCAGATGGTAAAGTCATCATACCAAAATGGCAGGAGGAGGGGAGCTGTTATTTTATTTCCCAAAAACTCCCAGTTCAGACTCACTGAGCAATACTCGAACAGGGAGGGCAGATTGGCATTGGCAGTGGGTACTTTTTTGAACCAAACTGTGACCATCTGCAGTATCTATATCCCCCCAATGCAGACGCCTCTTCCATACAACATTTAATGGACACCATCTTGACATGTCAGAAAGGGTTCCTAGTTTTGGGTGGGGACTTAAACTGTCAACTTAACCCCTCATTAGATACCTCGGCTACCCGTCCTTCACCCCAGAGCCCCAGACAGAAACATCTCAGGTGTCTCATTAAGGACATAGGGCTAATAGACACCTGGTGGCAGCTCCACCCCCGACAGAGGAAATTTAACTTTTACTCACATGCTCATAAGCACTACACCAGACTGGATTATCTATGCATTAGTAAAGAGCATATTGAGCTGCTCCACAAGGTGGAAATAGTGAATATTGGTCTTTGAGACCATGCCCCCATTCCCTGAATCTGACCATCGAGGGGGGAGAAAAAAGACTGACCATGTAGAGATTAAATCCCTCCCTTCTCAGAGATAAAGAATTTCGAGACCTCCTTGAAAAAAGATCCCAGAATAATCAGAGACAATCAATCCCCACAAGTTTCACCTCACTTGTTATGGGACACTCTAAAAACAGTCCTGCGTGGACACATTATTTCATACGCCACACAAAAGAAAAGACAACAGGACTCTCAATTATATCAACACCTTCAGGGGAAACTATGGTTCCTGCAAGAAGCACATGTGCAGGGAGACAATGAGGTGCTTCCCTTAGTAACCCAGACACAGTTATCCATATAAAAGCTGAAGACTGAACAAGCATTGGCATGGCTTTGACAGAGATATTATGAAGGGGGGACTCGTGCTTCAAAACTCTTAGCTTATCGTCTCCGCAGGCAATCTCAGTTGCACACTATTTCCAAAATAACAGATCCTACCACAGGACAGACCCATTACTCCACGGATCGCATATTAACAGCGTTTAAATTGTATTACCAAAAACTATATTCCTCCCCAGAGGAGTTGGAGCCCTGCTTGATTAGTGACTTTTTATCTCAGGTCGAGTTGCATGCCCTCTCCACCAGTCAGCAAAACAAAGCTCACTTCCCCAATTGCAGAACTTGAACTGCACTTGGCAATAAAGAATCTCAAAAATGGGAAAAGCCCTGGCCCTGATGGTTTGGGACCGGAATTCTATAAAGGAACATGGGAACTCGTTCATGAACCTTTATTAGAGGCAATGCAAAAAAGCCACAACACAACTACTTTTCCGATCTCCTGGAGACATGCCTCAATCTTGGTAATTTTAAAGCCTGAGAAATCACCCCAGCTACGCGACTCCTATCGCCCCATATCAGTATTAAACCAAGATTAGAAAATCTATACAAGTATACTAGCCCATAGATTGGATGACATTCTTCCCACTATAATACACCCTGACCAATCTGGATTTATTAAAACTAGAAAGACCACAGATAACATTAAACACACCTTATATCTTATAAATCATGCCACATCCACTAACTCCCCACTGATCCTGTTAAGTTCGGATGCCCAAAAGGCATTTGGCATGGTGGCTTGGGACTTTTTACAGGCCACTTTGTCAAAACATGCATTCCCACAATCCTTTTTAGAGACAATCAAAGGGATATACACTGCCCCTGAGGCAGTAGTGAAAATAAATGGCTCATACTCTCCCCACTTCAGGCTATTTTGTGGCACTAGGCAGGGGTGCCCTCTATCCCACTGTCTTTTTGCCATTTTCATAGAGCCCATCGCTCAACTTTTAAGGGAAACAGACCGATTACAGGGGTATCACACTCAAGGGAAAGAACACAAAGTAGCATACTATGCTGGCGGTTTACTTTTATATCTAACAAACCCTGAAGAATCTCATAGAAATACTGTCCCATCTCCTATCGGATATAGAAAAAGTATCTGGGTACACTATCAATCAGGAGAAATCGGAAGCTCTCACTATACAAGGCGTGCCTCCCCCGACCTTATTAAAAGACTATAATTATAAATGGAACAAGCCTTCGATAATTTATCTGGGTGTCAAGATCCCCCTAAGATTCAAAGATTTATATAAACTAAATAATAAGGACCTATCTAGGCAAATAAAATTAGACTTAGACAGGTGGCTCCCTTTACCCCATCACTGCTCTCCAGGGTCCAAGCAATACAAATGAACACACTACCTAAAATACTTTATCTTATGCAAAATATCCCAATCACCCCCGAAAGATCTGAACAGATGGGACAAGTCCATCAGGAAATCTATATGGGCTGGAAACAGACCCTGGGTTGCCCTGGATAAACTTCGACTCCCCAAAGAATGGGGGCTGGCACTCCCCAACATATATAAATCTTGGATTGCCATGCTATTAACCCATATGGCAGCTTGGCTCATGCATGGATTGGAGGCCCCTGCCTGGATGTCCCTGGAGAAGGCAATGACTCCTCTTCCTTTAGACTCATACCTGATTTTCCAACCCATCCAGTTAAAACAGTCAGACAGTCGTTAATTTTTCACAGGAGCAATAATGGAGAACTGGACCAGATATCTTGCACTCCCGGAAAATACCTTTCTGGCAGGCTAGATGGGTGTCCCGGTGCAGAACTGGGACTTCACACCTTCCCTGACGGATATTTTAGAAAATGAGACAGATTGGGTCTGTCACATACACACCAGTTTTATGAAAAGGGCTTTTTTAAGACTTTTGAACAACTACAAATAGAATTTGCCCTACCTCAGCAGGACTTACTTAGATATTTGCAGATCAGACATTTCCTAGATAAAAAACTAGGTCTAGATGTATCTCAAATATCAGTTCCCCCACTACATACACTCCTGACTCACCTTAAAGAAGCTGGAGATCAGAGCCACTTGGTTTCTCGGGCATACCGAGTCTTACAGGGGACAGCATCCCAACACATGGAGCTAGTTCAATTCCATTGGGAGGCTGAACTAATGATAGAGCTTACCCCAGATGACTGGCTGCGTATTTGGAGAAGACAACATAAGACATCTAACTTGTATTCTTGGAAAGAATTTTCGTGGAAAGTAGTTATTAGATTTTTTTGCACCCCACAGATCATGGCTAAATATTCGACAACAGGAGATTCTGCCCATTGGAGGTTATGCGGCTGTGAGGTGGCGACTCACTCTCATGTGTTTTGATTCTGTCCGGTATCAGATACCTTTTGGGAGGGGGTGAGCAATATGATCAGAGAATTATACACCAATTTGGGGGCCCTCACACCTGAGGTGGCCTTGCTTCTGCACTGTCCAAGACAGATTAGACAAAAACAACAAATATACCTTCTCAACATTCTTCTGGGTGTAGCTAAAAAATGTGTAACCAGACTTTGGCTTAACCCAGATCCCCAAGTATGCTTTCTTGGGAAAATACTATTTATGACATTTATAGAATGGAAAGCTTAACAGGTAGACTACAGAATAAAACCCGGGAGCTGATGACATACTGGACTCCCTGGTTTTTAAACATAGCTCAGTCGGGACCTGATTTAGTACCGTGATAGCGGCGATGACAGACAAACTTTTTTTTTTTAATGGGATCGTGTGGGATGCCGGCCAGGCCTAAGATAAGTATTTTTCAGTTGCCCCAACCCCCTGCATTTCATTTTGGGTACTAATATGTCCATTTAATACAAATCTATGGCAGTCAAAGTGAATTATAATATGTAGTGACATAACTGGAAATATATGTTATTGTCTGGATGTAAGCTAATGTACTGGTATGTAATTTGTAGCTTTATGTAATTAAGATTCCTCAAGATATGAGCTTCAGTGTAATGTCCCAATGTGTGCTGAAAGAAAAATGGAAAAATAAAAAGTTAAAAAATGAAAATAAAAAGCAATTTTTCTATATGCAGAAATGTTCTTTAAATGGGCACTGTCAATCCAGTTTGCATCTTACTGTTTAAAGTTGAAACACCACATCTTATGATTGCTTACCTTCTCTAAAATTCATTGGTGTTGGTGGTTGAATCTGCCTCCTTTCTTAGTACAACTGAAATGCATGGTAATTGTGTAATTATACCCAACCTTGTTTTGTTTCAAATCCTTGATCTACTTTTATTGCTCACTTTCTGAACATTAGGAACAGCTCCAAGCAGTGCAGCCAGTTATGATGCAGTAGACTCCTCTGCTTCCACCGTATCTTGAGTGTATAGACTGAGTTGGGGTATTCTCAAGTCCAGGAAAGATGCAGTGGGAGGTGATTAAGGAATGAAAACAGACATGTTTTGGTGTGTTAACACCAGTATGGGGCAGTCTGTTTTTCACTTTTAGAAAGAAGAAAAAAAGGAATCAGAATCAAACTACCAGCCATATCAGCACATTTTACAGAATGCAAACAATCATAAAATATTTTTTTTAAACTAGGGGCAGTTTGAGACCTAAAGGGATTGCCAGTGTCCCTTTAAAACTAATATTCAGGCACAATTCAACTTATTTTTCTATAATTTCCGGTTTCTAGTTTCCTTTAATCTTTATTACTAAGGATATTCACATGAAAACAGGATCTTTAGCAGCCTGACTTAATCTTATCCTCTTGCTTCTGCCTGTGCCCTATGCTGAATAAACAGCTTGCTGTTTGTGATATCACTGTCTGTGGCTGTAAAAATTTTGATTTCAGCGGGGGTGCACAAGGGGAAGCAGCAGGAGGACAAGATTAAGTCTTAAGGCCCTTTATACAACAGGCTCTGTACCACAATAGTACAGAGCAACTGGAACGTTAAATTTTTGTCATGTACAGGCGAGCGGCAGTGCAACACAAGTGAACGTTCACTTGCCTGGATTCCCCATTTTCCTGGGTTCACTTTTTTATTTCACTGCTGAGTACCACCGAGCATAAGCATTGTTGCATTCACTTAGATCCCGGAGAGTGTCTCGTGAGACACTCCTGGAGAGTTGCTGGCAGTCACAAAGGAGGAAAAGGACCTGGGGGTTATGATTTCAGACGACCTGAAAATGTCAAAGCAGAGTGCTAAGGCAGCTGGGAGGGCCTGTGGCATGCTGGGATGCATAGGCAGTGGTATCACCAGCAGAATGTGGGAGGTAGTGATGCCATTATATACAACCATGATCAGGCCTCACATGGAGTACTGTGTGCAGTTCTGGAGGCCGCACCTTCGGAAGGACATTAACAGGCTGGAGACGGTCCAGAGAAGGGCGACTAAGATGGTACAGGGCTTGTAACACAAGACTTATGAGGAGAGATTAAGGGACCTCAATATGTACTCGCTGGAAGAGAGGAGGGAAAGAGGGGACATGATAGAAACATTCAAGTGCTTCAAGGGCATATACAAGGTGCAGGGGGGAGACATTTTCCAGTACAGGTGGAGGAGCACAAGAAGGAGGGGGCATGACATGAAATTGGAAGGTGGGAGGTTAAGAGGGAATGTGAGGAAATTCTTCTTCACAGAGGGTGGTGGACGCATGGAATGATCTGCCTCAGGAGGTGGTGGGAGCGAGCACTGTGGATGGATTCAAGCATGCTTGGGACAGGCATGGAACCATAGAGGTACAGCAGCAGATGGGTCAGAAGCAGTAATCCGGTACAGTGGCTTACGTACAGACAAGATGGGCCAGGCGGTCCTTATCTGCCAACAATTTCTATGTTCTATGCTTACCAATACCAATACTGTACTTCTTTATGTTGGTTCCCGAGGCTCGTGGGTGCAGTACTGTGCCAGAGTTCAGTTACATATATTTTCTATTACTAGAAAGAAAGCTGAACTCAGGAAACTAGGCACTAGGGGTTAAAAAGTACTTTAAAAGTGCTCAGAAAGTGGTTCTGTGATACTAGGCATGAGCTTATTAAGCAATAATGACAGAAGAGCCAGTCATTTCCTCGAGATTAGCGACCGGCTGGGGGGGGGGAGGTAGCCCGAGGTGCAGCAGAGGGCCACCTCCACTCAGCCGGTCATTAATTGAAAGGAAATGACTGGCTCCGAGGTCATTATTGTGATTATAAATCTAATCACAATACTGATTTGTTTAATTTCTGTTTTACTTACATTTTTTAGTGCTGGCACAAGTGGAGTTGCGTTTTCATTTGCAGGTGTTTCTGTGACAGCATGCAGCGGCTCAATTTTCATAGGGCAAGAGAGTCATTTCTATGGGAGCATGAGACTGGTTAGCCAGTCTTTCACTTCAGTACCAAAAAAGATGTGAAAATTGGATGGAAGTATTGCCATTGTTTTATTTTCCGGTCGTTGTCCTTTGCGTTTTTAGAGCCCACAGTTAAATTTTTCTGCCAGAATTCTACTTAGGAGAGCCATTCCTTGTACCGCTAGACGAACAACTGCAGTAGTGGTAAGATCTAAGCGGGTGCCACACCGGTCACTTCTAAGAGATTTCTGACTGGCACGGCAGCCAATCATAGGTGGTGGTTCCGTCATGAATACTTAATTAGACCTTATAATGCATATTCATATCCCAAGGAATATGAATATGCATAAGCTCATGCCCAGTATCACGGACCCACTTTCCGAGCAATTTTAAAGCATTCTTTAGCCCCGTTTCTAAAAACTGCCTACTTGCCCAAGTTCAGCTTTCTTTCTAGTATCAGAAAATATATATAGCTGAACTCAAGAACCATACTGCTAGCATGAGCCTCAGGACCCATTATAGGGAAGTGCGGCATTGCCAAGCAATGGAGATCCCGGAATTGCATGAGACTCTCGGAACTGATTCAACTCTGGTGTGTAAAAGTACACCCTACAGGAGTAGCACATAGCAGGAGCGAGCGCAACAAAATCATTGCGGTGTAGAAGGGCACCATGTAAAATTACCTTTAGATGCAAAGAACCAGCTTCATGTACAGTAAATGTCTTTATTAAGGCTGGGAACATAAACAAAAAACATCAAGAGATACGAGTTGAACTGTGTCATATTTTAAAAGATCTTACTTCGAGAGGGTTCCTTCAGTAGATCATCACAAATAGGACTTACGTCACCTGACGTCGGGCAGCATGGCAGACTTTTCTAGCAATCCCTGATGGGGGGACCGCCCACCCGACGTCACATGACTGATGTCAGCGTGACAGTATATAGTGGACTGTCCCCACGCCCGCCCCCCAGTATTTTCTTGCTGTCGCCTCATGCTAGTCACTTTGCAGACTCCATTCAGCGTCCGTCAGAAAGTATTTTTTCACGCATTTTTCTAAAAACTGACTTTTTCATTTTTAGTTTAAATAGTTCGTGTCTTCTC
This sequence comes from Neoceratodus forsteri, assembly GCA_016271365.2. Taxonomy (NCBI): domain Eukaryota; kingdom Metazoa; phylum Chordata; order Ceratodontiformes; family Ceratodontidae; genus Neoceratodus; species Neoceratodus forsteri. The sequence goes on from CM057449.1 coordinate 1,336,152,848, forward strand.
CAAAGAAAAAGTGCTCCAAGTGTGGCACTCAGATACCGCACAAAGATGGGCATTCCAAGTGCGTCATCTGCCTAGGCCCAGACCATCCAGTCTCCTCCTGCCCCGACTGTCAGTCTTTCAATCAGGCTACCAAAAAGCGGAGACAGCAGGCGTTGGTGGCCCATCTTCTCAAGGCCCATCTACTTTCGCTTGAGAAGAAGATGGACAAGCTTAGGGACTCATCCGACAAATCTTCCCCTAAAAAACACAAGGAGAAGATGAGGGAGCGGGCTCACTCCGCGGACGACGTCAGGCCTCTACCAGCACCACTGTCTGGCAGATGCCTCAATCTATCCCTCGTTGTCCCCAAGAGGGCGGACAGGCTTTACCGGGCGCCTAAGGATGCTCCGTTTTTGAAGTCCCATCTGAAGGCAGACTCTGTGGTCATTTCAGTGGCTCATGATCAGTCTGCTACGGTCTCCCGTTTCAAAGACCAGCGGCCGTAGCTACACTCACCAAGGATACCTCGAACATGGGGTGGGGTGGGGTGCACATCTGGGGGAACACGAAACCCAGGGACTTTGGTCCGGCTTGGAGCTCTTTCTTCACATCAATGTTCTAGAGCTCAGGGCAGTCCTGTGTACCTTACAGGCCTTTCAACCCCGTGCTGCCCGAGGGAACACTGCTCATCCAAATGGACAATATGTCGGTGGTTTGGTACATCAACAAACAAGGAGGAACCTGGTCATATCCTCTTTGCAGGGAAGCGACCAGGGTGTGGATCTGGGCAGTCCTGCACCACTTGTCCCTAGTGGCCATGCATGTACCAGGAGTTCTAAACGTCCTGGCGGACAGTCTCAGCAGATCGCGGACCCCCGCTCACGAGTGGAAACTTCATCAGGAAGTGGCGGAAATCTTCCAAAATTGGGGGCGGCTGGAACTTGACCTATTCGCCTCTCAATTCAACGCAAAACTTCCCAAGTTTTGCTCGCTCGTTCCAGAGCCAGGTGCTTTCTGGAGCAACGCATTGTCTCTATCCTGGACAGGGAAATTTTTTATACGCCTTCCCTCCATTTCCCATTCTGCAGAGGGTCCTCCTCAAACTACAGATGGAGAAGGCCAAGAAGATTCTCATTGCTCCTCTTTGGCTGAGAGATTTGATTCCCGCTGCTTCAGCAGCTATCCAGGGAACCACCGGTTCCACTTCCATTGACACACAACCTCCTTACTCAGGATCAAGGTCATCTGATTCATCCGGGGCTCAGAACCCTGCATCTGCATGCATGGCTCCTGCAGATGTAGCCATCTCTTGCTTTGGGGTATCCTCTCGAGTGGCACAGGTCCTTGTCGAAGCCAGAAAACCTTCCACCCGTTCCACTTATGCATTGAAGTGGAAGGGGTTTTCCATTTGGATGACCATGAGGGGCTGGAACCCTTTTTCTTGCTCGGACCCCCAAGTCATGGTCTAGCCTATTCCTCTCTGTAAGTGCACCTCTCAGCTATCTCGGTGTACCATGAGCTGGTGGATGGTAAACCCGTGGCTCAGCTGGATATCTCAAAGACCTTTTTGAAAGGGATTCTCCATCTGAAACCCCCCATCCGCAGCCCAACACCACCATGGGACCTGAATTTCGTCCTGGAAAAGATCACCTTGCCTCCTTTCGAACCAGCAATGAGCTGTGACCTACGCTTTCTATCTTGGAAGGCGTTATTTCTGGTTGCCATCACTTCAGCTCGAAGAATTTTGGAGCTTCACGTGTTGGTTTGTAAGGAGCCTTACCTTATTTTTCACCGGGACAGGGCAGTTCTCAGAACCCATCCAAGGTTCTTTACAAAGGTGGTGTCGGAAGCTACTCTGAACCAATCGGTAGAGCTTCCAGTATATTATCCGGCTCCCACTAACAGGGGTGAAGCACTCCTCCATACGATGGATGTGCACCGGATTCTCAGGTGTTACACACACCGAACCATGGACTTTCGCTCTTGCGACCAATTGTTTGTCTCCTTTGCACCTCGAACTTGAGGCAAACCATTTTCCAAGCTTGGCCTTTCCAAATGGTTGGGCAACTGCATCAGATACTGTTACCAAAAGTAAGACAACCCCTTCCCGGGTGTTATCAGGGGTCATTCTACTGAGGGCATGGCCGCTCTTGCAGCCTTCCTTTGTAATGTTTCTGCAGCAGATATTTGCGCCGCCGCTACTTGGAGTTCTGTCCATACCTTTACCAAGCATTACAGTTTGGACAGTGCTTCTAGGCGGAGGGCTGACTTTGGCCTAGCTGTCCTGCAGGGCCTGTTGTCCTAGGCTGGGTCCTTTTCGGACCTCAGTCTTTTCCGTGGATTTTGTTTTGCCCCCTCCCTAGTTTCTCTCAGTCTCTCCTTAGAGGGACTGCTTGGGACTCAGTCCTATTTGTGATGACCTACTGAAGGAACCCTCCCAAAGTAAGATAGTACAGTTACATAGGAACTTACCGTAACAGTAGATCTTCGAGAGAGGTTCCTTCAGTAGGTCATATTTTTCCCTCCCTCCTTCCCTTCATTTTAATTTTTACAGGGTGTCCAATCCTGTTCGCTCCTGCTGTAAGGCTTCTTCCTGGCTCCGGCGGTAGAACTGGAGGGTGGGCATGGGGACCGCCCACTATATACTGTCACACTGACGTCAGTCACGTGACATCGGGTGTGTGGTCCCCCATCAGGGATTGCTAGAAAAGTCTGCCATGCGGCCCAACGTCAGGTGACGTCAGTCCTATTTGTGATGACCTACTGAAGGAACCTCTCTCGAAGATCTACTGTTACGGTAAGTTACTACGTAACTGTACTTTATCCTGCATGCGGAGAAACATTGATTTCTGAAGTAATATAGTAAAACTGAATTACGCATATAAATTGCATCCAGCGCTCATCCCCATCTTGACTGCCCTCAGAATGATTTGAACAGGCACCTAAAAGAAATGTAAAAATGTTTTTTATTTAGTGTAGAAATGATGAAACATCACAGCAGCAACCCCACAAGACCCAGTGTTTCATGTAAATACCACGCTTTTTTAAGAGTAATCCACATAGCCAGCTATAGCTGTTTAAAAACACATACAGGCAGTCAGGTGCTTAATTATATACCCAACTGGCGAGAGAATATATGGGAACTGTATATGATATTAAAACTACTGTAATGAATACAATACAAAGTGCTTGAGTGCTTCCTAAATGAACTTAATATATTTAATACACTATTCTAGTTTTTTTTTTTCTTAAACAATAATTTCGTTCAGTCCCATTTAAAAAAATAGCATTGGACTTCAATCATCACTAGATGGAGTAAACTGCTGTGTGATTAGTATAAATTAATTGTTTTTCGCAGTACACAATGCATTCATCTGTATCGCGAAAGTGAGATATTAGAAAATAAGGAGCCAATCCATATTAGCATTCTGTTCACTGAAGTTCGTGGTGAATATGCCTTGTAATTATATGTGCTTGTATCTTTTCATGAAAAAGTATTTAAAGTTATACAGAACATCTAAGGCATCAGTGTTATTAATACTGACAGAAAAAGTAAATTAAACAATGCAAGAAACAACAGTAATTTTTTGCTTAAGCCAGAGAGCAAGTAAATTCTGTGTTCTGTGTATTGTACTCTCAATGATTTTTAGTGCTTATTATGGCTATCATTGTGTTTGTTTAGCGTTCAGACTTAACCAAGCCAAAAAGATTGGTCCTTATTTAATGCAAGTGTACATGTAGATATGTTCTATTATTTTTATGTCTGCTTGCCAAAGGCAAGAAATTGTGCCTACGTGGCAGAGTGCAACAGTAGAGTGTGGGGGACAAAGGAGGTTGCCTGCCTTGCTGCAGCTGAAAAGGTGAACTCTGACTAAGACTCTGCACTGAAAAAGGAACATTGGCCCAGATATTCAAACTGCGCCAGTCTGAGGCGCAAGCCCCTGCGCTGCTCAAAATAGTTGCGCAGGGGTGTGACCGGGGTGATATTCAAAGGAGTTGCGCTGTTGAGCAACTCCTCTGAATATCACCCGAGCCACAACACTGCATGGCGCAGTGGAACTTGCTACCGCAAGTTGCCAGAGTTGAGCATTAACTTGCGGTGGCGCAAGTACCATGCGCCATGCTCAAATTTCCGATATTCAAAGGTGACATGCAAATGGAGCCATAATTTATGCAAGGCGGGGGCCATTGCATCTATTTATAGCCCCATTTGCATCTCGTACATCATGAAGTGCCCGATCCCGAGGACTTGCTCCCTGGCCACCCTGCCAGGCAGCAGCCGTCGGGGACAGCGCCTAATGCAACCGATCGCGGGCATCACAGTTCGTGACACCCCCACACACATCTCCAGCCCGATCGCGGGCAGAACACGTCCTCTCCCCCACACATCTCCCACAGCCCGATCGCGGGCAGAACACGTCATCTCCCCCATCTCCACAGCCCGATCGCCCGGGCAGAACCGCATCCCCACATCTCCACAGCCGATGCGGGCAGAACCTGAACCCCCAGTGCCTGATCGCGGGCAGAATGCAACCCCCCAACCCGAATAACTCCCTGGTGGTCCAGTGGACCGTAAAGCCCGATCGCGGGCAGAATGTCTGACACAACTCCCCCAAACATCTCCTGGTGTCTGGTGTCCCCCACCCACCCGAAGCCCCTCCACCGCTCCCCGCGGCGGTGGCGACAGCATCCACCGCCTGCCGCCCGCCCGCCCGCCGACTGACTGTCGGTGGGGCTGCCGCCCGATGGTGCAGAGCTACAGCCAATGGGCGTGGCCAGCCACCGTGCATGACAGTCAGATTTGTGAATGATCATTCACAGATCTGGACTGTCATGCTCTGTAGGGCTACGCGGGTCGCGAGGTTGCTGCTGGGGCTGCTGTCGGCGCCATCCCTGTCCCTGGTACCACCCGGTTCTGGTGGACTTGACGGCGCTGCGTCTGGCCCTGGCTCTGGACCTTTGGCTCGAGCTGCCCTGGTGCCTCCTGCAGGTCCCGCTCCCAGGGTTGCGGAGGGCACGGGTGCCGTCTCGGCCACAACTCTGGCTGCCGGGCCCTCTGGCAAGGTTGGTTCTGCCGCCCTCCTACTGTTTGGCTCAGAGCTTCGGACTCTACCTCTTCGTCGGGTCGAGCTCAGAGTCAGACGTGCAGTCACACCCTTCGGGGTTGACTGCGGAGGAGGGCACTCCTGTGGTCTCGTCGACGAGTCGAAGCCAGCCCCCTACTGAGGAGAGTCAGGTGGCCCCCGAGACTAGGGTCAGTGGTGCTGACCAGCAGGCAGTGGTGCGAGCCACCATTGCTCTGCAACCTGGCCTTGGGGGTTTCATCGACCCCTCGGTGGTGGTACCCCCTCCAGTGGTGTGTCTTGATCGCCCAACTTTGGGGCCCATCGAGAAACCTACAGGAGGAGGTACTGTTCCTGGGTCTCCCTTGGGGGCTGCCCAGAGATGCCAGCTACCTAGGCTGGCCCTCTCGGGAGGACTCTCTCAGACTCTGAGGGGTCGAGGGTGTGGGGGTCACACGTCGGCCTTTTTCTGGGGTCCACCAGGCCCTGACGGAGCCGAGTGCGGATTTCCACCCTTCCCCTCGGGTTCCTTGAGGAGTCCCATTCTTTGAGGCAGGGGACCGTCCTTCTGGACTTTATGGCCCAGTGCGCCTCACTGGGGGATTCTTCTGGGCGCAGCCAAGGCAGTACCAATGTGGTTGTACAGCTGTCGGCTGGAGTCTTCTGGGGCACCCTCCTCGGGTGCTCATGGTCCGCTCCCTAGCCCTGGCGGAGGTCAGCCGACTTCTTTTCTCGGCTCTGCCCCTATCCCTCTGCCACATTCTCCTGCGCTCCCAGGCATTCTTGGTCCTAGCGGCCCTCTCACCTGGGAGCAGTTCAGAGCGGTGGCTGCCCGGTTCCCTGCCTATGTTAGGGCTATGGACAGCCAGGTTTTTCAACCTCCCCCCGTGCAGCCACCCTCGGAACATATGGTGACCTCCAGCTCCTCATCCCCCTCTTCTGGGGGAGAGGAACCTTCTGTCCACATCTCTCCAGCTGCTGATCTCTCAGAGTATCAGCGCTTCCTCGTGAGGATGTTGGAGGACTTGCACCTTTCACCCTCTACTGTTAGCAATCCTGAGCATGCGGCGCACGCCTTTCTAGGTGATTTTGGCGAGGCCACCCTTGTGGTGCCGCCCTGGCCTGCTCCCTTTCTGGAGGGGTCCTTGCGTTTCTGGCAGAGGCCCTTCTCCAGAGTTCCTGCCCCTAGGGACCTCAGCCAGAGGTATTGCGCTCCCCCGGGGTCTCCAGGTTTTGTGCCTCATCCGCAGTCTGGCTTGAAGCTTCTGGACACTCCTGATGGGCTTCGCTCCCTCCACCGTGACCGGCCCCCGGATCAAGACTCCTCGGATTTTGATTTTTGGGGAGGAGGACCTTCTACTCGGCACGGTTGCTCCTTTCTATTTCTGCTCACCAGGCCCACTATGCAGCCTACAACAGGTTCTTGTGGTCCAGGCTAGGTCAGGTCCTAGCTTCTTTGCCTGACTCGGAGCAAACCAGACAAGCCATCGCGCTCTCTGCACGTGGCCTGGAGCTAGCAAGGCACCAAGCGAGGGCATCTTATGATGCCAACGAGGTAGCTACCAGGGTCGTAGGGACAGCGATCTGCACTAGGAGATCGGCGTGGCTACGTCTTTCCCGGTTGTCACCCTTGGCCCGGCGTAGGGTGATTTGCTCCGCCCACCAGGGAACCTACCTTTTCTCCCGTAGAGCGAGACGGCGCTTGTCGGGGCAGCTTCCTTCCCCTCCGGGGGGACCCCGTCTCCTCTCCCCACTCTCGGGCCTCCCCAGGCCTGAGGTTCCCCCTTAGTGTGTCACCCACTGAGGCTGGGACTCTGTCCCTTAGGGTGTAAAAACAACCCCCTTGAGGGGCTTAGTACTCACCATCTGTGATGAATGGTGAAGATTGACACAGATAAGATATGAAAATTACATACCTACCGTAATTCTGATCTTTCTGTGTATCTTCACCATTCATCATCCTCCCACCATCCCCTGGGGCCTCAGTCTCTGGGTCCCCTCCCTCTTGTGGCTCCCCTCTCCTCTTTGGAGGCGGGGTAAAATGAGGGACACACAGGGGGTATTCTTTAAAGGGTACAGCTCGAGCGGCACTCCTTCTCTACTACATGTCTCCACCCCGATGGGGTGGGAGTTGGTGGTTGCCCTCCTCCTGTTCTCCTTCTGGTTTCCATCCAACTGTCTTAAAAAAAAAAAAAAAAAAACAAACCTTTTTTCACCAAACATCTTTCCTGAGAGAGTACTAAATTCCTGTACCCTGTCCTTCTTCCAGAATAGCCGACTCTGCTTCTGGGGTATTTGCCAGTTATTCTGTGCCTTGAATTCTGGCAGAAAGCTTTGCTGCTCCTTGCAGTTCCTATACAATCTGGTGATGGACAAGGGTCTTGGATACCTTCATACCTCTCACTCTCTCCTAAATTCTCTCCCCTCCCTACCCTCCATTCTTCCACTTCCAGAGATTGGGGCCCCTACCCAATCTCCTTAGTCTCATCTCTTCTTTGCTGTCCTCTCAGTCGTTATTTCTCCTTTTAGTTCAGTTATCCTTTCCTTTCCTTTTTCTGTCCCTTGGACTCTCTTGTCCCACCCTCCATCCCTTCCTCTTACCTTCTGAGACTCAGAACTGGTAGGCAGGCAGAGTGGACATAGCTAACGGCCAACCCTCGAGGCACCACTGATGCGCCGGCCTCGAGGTGGCGCGATACTAGTCGGCTCCTACCACCCTTTTTTTAAAAAAAAAAAGTTCCCGCGGGGTCCTGATCTCTGGCCAGTACCCATCTGTGATGAATGGTGAAGATACACAGAAAGATCAGAATTACGGTAGGTACGTAATTTTCATTTATTGAAAATGGGGTTCTGCAAACATCTTAAATAAATATTCCACTGAACTTCCTGATCTAAACATTCCCACTGGATTACAACATAAGGGGCATTGTAGGATAGTGGTAAAAGATAATCAAATAGATCAAAACCCAGTCCCAATATTTACGTTTAAATAACAAGAAAGGAAGTAATAAAATAAATAAATTACAAAAAAATAAGGCTAAAGGTCTGGATGATGTAGAAATCAGATTTCTGAAAGATTCTACATATTTGGCCCAACCTCTAACCAATCTCTTTAACAGGAGCTTGATTGAAGGACATTTTCCTAGATCCTGGAAACAAGCTGAAATAGTGCCAATTCACAAGGGGGGAATCAGACTTTAGGCCAACTAATTTTAGACCAGTTTGCCCTATTATCTGTCTTATCCAAGTTGTTGGAAAGGTTGATTCATAGACAACTTATGGAATATTTGGAAAAATATAATAAGTTGAATGAATTTCAATCTGGGTTTAGAAGGGGCAGGTCAACGACCACCGCACTTACTGACTTTACTAACTTGGTAGCTACTCCATTTGGTGAGTCAAGGTCCATGGGTGCGGTGTTCGTTGACCTATCCAAGGCATTTGATTTAGTCAACAATTTTGTTATTATTACAGAGGCTGAAACAGATAGGTATAGCATCCGAACCCCTAAACTGGTTTCGATCTTATTTGGAAGACTGATCCCAAATGGTGATGGTGGAAGAAATCGGTTAAAGGTTTCTTTCCTGTAACTTTCGTTAATTGTCCACAGAAGTCCATATTAGGACCCTGTTGATTAATATTTACATAAACAGTCTCCCTCATTACATGTAATCTACTTATATTAGGCTTTATGCAGATGATACTGTCTTGTTCTCTGATGGAGTAGATCTGAGGGAAGTGGAAGCAAGCCTGCAGACAGACTTTAATTTTCTGCAGGCTTGGTTCGCTTCCTCTGGCCTTGTTTGAAATATAAAGAAGAGCCAAACTATGTTAATTGGCTCAAATACAACTGAAATGGTCTACAAAATGATAAACTACACATAAAAACTGTAAACTGAAATTGTTTGACACAGGTTTGGGTCTACAAGTACCTAGAGGTGCTTATAGACCATAAATTATTTTTTGAACAACACCTAAATATGGTAATAAAAAAAGTTCACTCTAGGATAGGTACGCTCAGAAGAATAGTAAACTGTCTGGATATTAAAGACAGACAGGTTATAGTAAACCAGTTAATCATTCCACTGATTGACTATGGAAGTCATGTATACTCAAGTGCTAATAAAACAATGTTACATAAGACAATATGTTACAATAGGTTAGAAAGGTTTGTATTAAGGTGTAAAATTGATACTCATCATTGTTATATATGTACCAAGCTAAACTGGGTCTCTTTAGAGATTAGGAGAAAACAAATTTGGACAAACTTGGTATATAAAATTTACAAGTCCAGTCACCCACTGGCCTCAAGAGAAAGACTTGTTAGTCCTACCCATCAGTTTAACCTACGTAAAAGTGGAGCCAGAGACTTGATAAATCTTCCTGACTAAGTCTCCATCACTCATTCACTCTAGTAGGATAGCGCCAGGCGCTAGGACCAAGTAGGGCCTAAAGTTTTCTGAAGGTCGGTGCCGAGAGGACCACACATCGTGGTACGCGAGACTAGCTTCGCCTGTGTAGGCTATCTTGGCATCGACCCTCCAACCACCTCAGTTCCTTTTCCCTGCTGTCGAGTGCGCTTGGATGTCGACGCCGTTCGTCTGCTGGAGTCAAAGTTTTCGTCTATATGACAGCAGCTTTTAATATTTTAAGTAGTAATTTCTTATTTCAGAACAAGAAGAAGATTACGAAGAAGAAAAGAGTTCTTTCCTGCCATCAAGGTCATCCTTAGATGGTAGCGGTTGATAGGAGGACTTGTTTGAAAGTTTTATGACAGAGGGCTGTCTCGGTCTGCCGCCCTTAATTAACGGGGGGTCGACTCTGGACAGTCCTGTGCTCGGGGGGGGGGACAGTCCTCGAAGCACAAATCTAGCGGTTCTGGGGATCGGCTCCGGCTTAACCTCGACTCCTCTTCCTCATTGGGGAAGAAGAATCGGTGCTGCTCGAGGTTGCCCACGGCTATGTCTGCACGAGGAGTTTTGCCTGAGGGCGACGGGCCTGAACCAACTTCGTGGGTTCCTCTTGGCCCCGCTTCTAACAGCTGCATTCTTGACTCCGAGCTCCAGCTCTGTCCTCGTTGGCAGCGGGTGGGCAGTTTCACCTCTGAGCCGCTCCTATGGAGCAGGGGTTGGCTTTCCAGTTTTCCTGGCTCTGTTCTGATTTCGGGACCTCCGGCCTCGGAGCTGTTGGACGGACCGGGTCGATTGGATCGTGAATGGCGAGGTTCCTCTTGTGCCTTTGCCATCATGTGACCCTCTTGCCTCACCCCCTCTCCCTTTTCCATGCTGGGGCTGTACGGGGACTACCTTTTCCCTTCTTCCCTTCTCCAAGTTCCATTGGCGTTTTCCTTGGTATTAGCTCGGTGCCTTAATTAGCAGTGGCTCGGTGCAGGTGTTGTGAGTAGGCAGGTGCTAGTGCATTACCGTGGCTCGGTTGACTTGGTCAGCGCCATACTGGTTGGTGCTGTGCCTTGATTGGCGCCATGCCTCGGAGCTGTGGCTTGGTGCCTTGGTCGGCGCCGAGCCTCAGAGCCTTGGTTGGCACCGTGCCTTACTCAGTGCTGTGGGTCGGTGCCATCGCTCTGTGCGGTGCCGTGGGTGCTCTTGTTACTGCCGCTGATTGTCGGCGCCGTCAGTGGTGCTGCGGGTGTCTGGGTGGTGCTGTGCACCTGCGGGTGGCGCCAAGCACCTGCGGGTGGCGTGGGTGCCTGGGATGTCATGGGTGGCACCAGGAGCACCCGTGGATGGTGCCGTGAGTGCCTATGGGTTCCGTGGTGCCACTGGTGCCATGGGTACCAGGGGTGACACCGGGGCACCCGTGGGTGCCACTGGTACCCTTGGGTGCCATTCTTGCCATGGGTGTTATGGGTATCGGGGTGCCCTCGGGTGCCATTGCTACATGCGGATACTGCCGTGGCCGCCCTCGGGTATCACCCAGGTTTGCATAGGCACTGCTTGGTGCTCTCCTGTGCCACGAGTGGTGCAGGTGCCACATGGGTACCAGTGGGTGCTGTATGGCAGAATTAGTGACACATTTCCTTTTCGGACTTCTTTTCCACAGAACTTGTGGTGGGATCTTTATCGCAGAATGAACGCCTGTTTTGCGGATTATTTTTTCCACACATTTTAGTGAGTGGTGATCTATGTGGGAGGTTGTGTCATCCAGCAGTTTTCTGCTGTACTGCTCTGCCAGTGGAATCTCATTCTGCTCAGCACTTTCTCTGCTCCCTTCGTGGTAACAAGCTCCTCGACATCCTTCCTGATGACGGAGTCTCTAGTGGCTCTGACCTAGACCTCTCTTGGAGGTCCTTCTGGGTTAGAAGTGCATCTAGATGGGTCTTTCCCTGTCCTTCTGGTCAGTAATACAGCGGACGACTCATTTTATGTACTGAAGGGCACGTCCTCTCTATCATCAGAGTCCATGATGGAAAATCTTTTCAGTAGTTCCTCAGTAATGGGGTCCACTATAGTATTTCACACTGCGTCCGTGGACCACACACTTCTGCGTCTAGACTTTTTCAATCGTCAAGACAGTTACACTCTGTGGAACATTCTAATTTAATGGTTGGGAGCCGCTCTGACTCTTCCACTCCTTTGATAGGGGTATATAGCCCCCTTGTGATATTGCCTCTTCGGTCGCTTCTTCTGCACAGGTGGTTAACATCTCTCCAGCTGTAATTGTTAGTCCGGTCATGATTTCAGTATGGACGCTCAGGCTCCTTCTGCACTCAGATGGAGAACATCTTCGTCTTTTTCTATCAAGACAATCCTTGCAAAATAGCAGCCTGAAAGCCTTGTTAGGCTCTGGAAAAAAAAAAAATACATAAATATAATTTTTATCACAGCGCAGGGCCTAGGCGAAATTACCCGATACCCCCTTTTTGGATCTGGTCAGGTTCCGCCTCAGCCCCGGAGGCGCTCGACTCCAGAGTATGGTAAAGAGTACCTGATTTCTTCTTCCCCTAGGGGGAGTCCGATCCGGCGGCGGTATGGGTCATCTCTTTCTCTAACAGAGATTTCTCTCATTCAGAGACATTTCCTAGACCTAGGCAACTGCCCAGTCTGTAATTCCCCTTTCTTTTTATCAGGATTTCTTCTCTTGAGCAGAGCCTTGCAGCAGCAGAAGTGACTCTCTACCGAGTCAGAACTCAGGTTCCTACTTCCTTGCTTGCTTAATTTAACAGACGATTTTCTCCTTCTTGATGGAAGGTCAAGTAGGTCCTTTTTCTGAGGTAGCTTCTCAAATATTCATACCTTCGGTTCCTGCGCACTGGTCCATGCCAGTCGCTCATGAAGCTATCCTCTTCAAGTGCGGGATGAAGTTGTGATGTTTGTTTTTCAGCAAACAAACTAGAATCCTTTCCTACTCCCTTCAGCGAAGCCAGAGTGGGTAGTGCCTCACCGCATTGAGTCACTGCCTTTTTCAGTCACTTCAACAAATGGGTTAGCCCTAACTTGGTCCTGCTGTGTCCCTCCTCGACGCACATCTGCCTCTATTTGCCTTAGAAATCCAGCCTTTTTTCTGTCGGAATGTTTTTTTCTGCAGTGGACTTGTCCTCCTATACACTTTTTCCTTTCTTCCCTGAGTTCAGAGACTGCTGCTACAGTTGTACACACTGGGGCAGGATGATTCCATTTGGAATATGAAGTGGGTAGGATCTGGTTCTACTAGACCACCACGAGAGGCTTCTAAGTCGTGCTTGGCCTTCCATCAGGAAGATTCCTGTGACCAAGTGGAGACCATTCTTCTTGATGGGCTAACCCCACCTGGACCCTCTTGCTCACCAAGTAAGGGGTTCAAGTGCTCTTTGACCTGTTGTTTACAGGTCAGCCATACTAGATAGTGGGGGTTTCCATCTGCACTTTCCGGTCTACCCTGAACCAGTAGACTTTACCTCCGACTTTTTCAGTTCCTGAGGTCCCTTAATGTTACATTAGTACATGTCTTTGACACTATTAATTTTGGTCCTAGACCAAACTATGAGGCCAGGTTCTTGCCGCTCTCCTAGAGTGGTTGCAGCTTCCTGGCAGACTTTCATTTGCCCATTGCAGTCGTCTGCAAAGTGGTGAGTTACAACTCGAGCGCTTATCTTGTAGGCACGATGTTCTAGATGCTCTTACAAGACAGCTCTTTTTATTAGCAGGACAGTCCTTGGCTGTCCTTTCTGAGTGAACCCTATCTCCTACCACCCTACTCAGGGTTGTTGATTTTAGCTTGGTACTCTCCCACTAGCGTGAATGAGTGATGGAGAGTTAGTCCAGGAAGATATGGAAATTACGTACTTACCGTAATTATTGATCTTCTTGGACAGTCTCCATCACTCATTCACACGCCCACCCACCATCCCCTGGGTTCACTCGTTTTCTTTCCTGGTCTTCACGGTCCTATGGTTCAGACTGTGAGGACATTATTCTTTGACCTTTCTTGCAAAGGCCATCTGGGCCCTCTCAGGCCCAGAAACTCAGGATGAGTTATTCTCATTAGTTATGCTCCACCTCCTCGGTGAAAAGGTGCTGAGGGTGGTTGGAGGTCGACGCCGAGATAGCCTCGCACAGCAAGCTAGTCTTGCTGTGCCACGCATGTGGTCTTCTCTGCGCCACAACTCTTCAGAAAAGTTTAGGCTCCCTTCTTATCCCAGCCCCGGCGCTATCCCACTAGTGTGAATGAGTGATGTAGACTGTCCTAGAAGATCAGTAATTATGGTATCTAATTTCCATTTTCCAAACATAAAAATGGATTATCTTTGACTTTCCAGTATAGAGCTGCTACTTCTTGGAATGAACTTCCATTGCCGCTGAGAACTCAAGACTTGACTATAGCTAAATTTAATTCTGCTATGAAGCAAGAATTATGTTTTCGATGAGTATGTAACAGATGATCAGTATTGCCTGAAGATGTTTTAAGTGCTATGACACAAATTGTTGTTCTGTACTGTGTAATTTATTGCACTGTTTTATGTGCAGCTTTTATTGCTGGGAGGACTTGAAGGGTGCCCTGAGGTGTAGGGACAAGCTCTGGAAAACCGCTAGGAAATCAAACCTCCCTAATGATTGGATTCAATTCAGAAGGGCAAGCAATCATTGCCCTAAGTTGATTAGAGAAGCTAAAGCACATTTTGTCACACAGCTAGAACTAGCTTCCACTTGTTCTTCTAAATTTTAGAATATAATCAAAGGGATTGAAGGCCGTTCTTCTGGAAATTGTATTCCTGCTAACATCTTAGTTGGTGATTCTGTAGTCTCTGACAGACCTTCTCTCCTTGATTCCTTTAATAATCATTTTGCCACAGCTGGTCTAGCCTTCCACTCTTCCCCCCGCTTGCTTGCTCCGTCAACAACTTGCTGAGGATACTCATGTTAAACACTTTTGCAGCCTGTCTTTCTCATTCCAGCCTACAACCCTGAAAGAAGTTGAAGATGATCTCCTTCATTTAGATTCCAAAAAAAGTGCTGGAGCCAACCTAATGGACCCCTACTTCTTAAAGGTCGAATATCATGTTCTAGCAGTTCCAATTACACATCTCTTTAATCTATGTATGTCTCAGGGTGAACTTCCGACCATTTGGAAGTCTGCCCTTGTGGTCCCGTTGTTCAAATCTGGTGATCCCAGGATCTTAATAATTATAGTCCAATTCATTACTTCCTATTCTGTACAAGTTGTTAGAGAAAATAGTGAGTGTCCAGCTACGAAATTATCTGGAATCGGAAAACTTGCTTTATCCCCTACAGTCTGGCTTCAGAGCACAGCATAGCACAGTATCTGCTCTTGCTAAAGTTACCAACAACTGGCAAACAGAGTTGGACAATAGGAACTTTATCTGTGTGGTGTTCCTGGACCTAAGTAAGGCATTTGACGCCGTGGATCACAACCTGCTTCTTTCATCCCTTCAGAATTTGGGCCTAGATGCCCTTTCCTTAAAATGGTTCACAAACTACCTCTCTGGCAGATTCAGCAAGTTAAGGTTGAGGAAGAAAGTCTCTCCTTTAAAACCTGTGACGAGGGGCGTAATCAAGGTTCCATCCTGGGACCTTTGCTTTTCGCCATCTGTGTTAATAAAATTGACAATACTATCAATGAAGTTAAAATACATTTATTTGCAGACAACACGCTGATCTGTGTCAGCAAATCTTCCCCTGATGCTGCACAGAAAACCCTTCAAAGTGAATTCAACCTGTTGCAGCTTACAGTTACTTAAATAGAAGTTACTCTTAATGCCAAAAAACAAAAGCATTCCTCCTCACCTCTTGTTCATGCTTCTAATCCGCCTGATGGAACACTTCCACTCATCACTACTATCCTTGGGGAGCAGTTGGACTACGTAACTAAATTCAAATACCTAGGAGTTTGGTTAGACAACAAACTCGCATTCATGGACCATATTGATGAGTTGTCAAAGAAACTTAGGCAGAGACTTGGTCTTTTCTTCAGGATAACAACCTACTTACTAGAGATGCCAAGTTGAAGTTGGTCCAAACCACCATTCTTTCTCTACTTGACTATGCAGATTTCTTATATGGCCAGAGTACTGCCGCTGCCCTTGCAAAACTTGACACACTTTATCACTGTGCCTTAAGATTCGTTACAGGTCAACCGTATTCTACCCATCACTGCTCAATGTATATGGCAGTAGGATGGACATTCTTCAGCTGTAGACGAAAGAGGAGTGCTGTATTCTGGACCTATAAAGCGATCATAGGACTGTTGCCCCAGTACATCTCTGCCTACCTCTCGTTACATACTCTCGGCAAGTATGCCTTAAGAAGTGCCTCCTTCATTGCCCTGCATGTTTACAAGGCAAAATTGCGTTTTGGCAGAGCAGCCATAAGCTATGTACTACCACAGATGTGGAATAATTTGCAAAGGACCCTGAAACTAACCCATCCTATCTCATTTTCTACCTTCAAATCTCTTTACCTAAGTCATAACAAGGACTCATGCACCTGCTTTACTTGATGTTGTCATATCTATTATCTTGGCCAGATGAGTCCTGCCTCCACAGTATACTGTGTCTGATAATTATAGTTCAGGGCTCCCTCTTTGCCTTCCCCTGTCCACTGCCCCTGCTCTCGACCTCTTTATTCACCTGTCATCCTCCTCCCCCCCTCATCTCTCTCCTTCTCCCACGGAATCCTTTTGGCTGAACCTACATCCCTTGCTTCTGCAGTGGTTCATATTTTAACATTGTGTTTCCCTTCTTATTCATCCCCCCTTTGTCTATCCCAGATGTACCCTTATTCTGTTGTTATTGCCTACTCACAAATTTCTTCTAGAGTAGCTTTTTAACCCTTACCCCTACTCTGGACCTTTACTTACTGTTAACGTCAGGTGCCCTTATCTACTGTTCCCATCAACTGTTATATTTATTCATGTATAATTTCTCATTTACTTGTATGCTGTGTTATCAGTTAAGTTCCTTTTTCCAGATTCCAACTGTACTACATCACTGTATATGCCTCTGATGTTATCCCTGTATATTTTTATCTTTACTGTATTTTATTCCTGCCTGTATATTGTTCATTGTATCTTTCTGACTTGTCTTACCTTGTATACCCCAGGTCCACCTCGAAAATGGGTTATGCTCAACGGTGATCGCCTGGTTAAATAAAGATTTTGATTGATTGATTGACTGATTGCTTGTTTATTTTTATTGTAACTTTGTATTGACATTTAAACAGGTGCACTTGTAAAGAGGGTTATTGTAACCTAATGGTGTTTGAAGCTGTCTTCATATCCTGTATAAATAAAAATTTTACTGCTACTACTACTACTATGTTATCGAGGCCTCTCAGTAGCAGTTGACCCGCCAGTACTACACCTTCAAATGGAAGAGATTTTCCATTTGGTGTCAGGGCAAGGAGCTGGATCCCTTGTCCTGCCCAGAAGTGAATATTCTGGACTACCTCTGGTTCCTCTCTTAGTCGGGCCTGTAGTAGATGACCCTCAAGGTGCACCTGCCACCATTTCTGCATATTGGGCGTGGGCTGGTATGCAAACTGTGGCACAGGAGAAGGTGGTTCGGCACGTTTTCAAAGGCCTTGACCACTTGTCCCCGCCAGTAAGTAAGCCTCCACCACCTTGGGACTTTTTGCTGGTGTTGGTGATGCTCATGGTGAAGCCCTTTGAATTAATGCATGGGTGTGACATCTCATCTGCCGTGGAAGACCACCTTCTTGGTAGCTATCACTTCCATGAAGGATCAGTGGGCTACGCATGCACTTTCAATGGAGTCTCCTTACCTAGTCTTCCACAAGAGCAAGGTTGTCCTCCACCCAAACCTGAGTTCCTCATGAAGGTTATTTCAGAGTTCCACCTTAACCAGGTGATTAACCTCCCAGTGTACTTCACCAATCCACCCTGGAGGCCGCGAACACAGGCTTCATTCCTGGGACCTGTGGCAAGCACCCACTTATTACAAGGAGCGTGCATCTGGAATTTGGGGTGAGGTTCACCAGCTGTTTATAACCTACACCGAAGCCACATCGGGCAAGCCAGCAGCTAAGTGGATGATTGGCAGGTGGATAGTCTCCTACATCGACCTCTGCTATAGGTTACCTGGTAGGGAGCCTCCTGCTGGGTTTAGGGCTCATTCCATCAGACATACCACTGCCTCAGTGGCTGCTTCCAGTGATGTCCCAATCCAGGAGTTCTGCAGGGCTGCTACCTGGAAGTCAGCACATAGCTTCATCTCCCATTACCACATCGACCTTGAATCATGCCGGGATGCAGGTTTTGGGGCCTCGATTCTCCAATTGCTGTTCCTAAATAGGGGGTGTGCGCCTTTCTTCCTCCTCCTTGAGAACTGCTAGGAGTCTGCCAGTAGTGTGGATAAATACACCACATCCACGCTTCTAGAAATAAGGGTCACTCACCTGTAACCGTAGTTCTAGGAGTGGTATATGGTGCACATCCACACGATCCACCTGACCTCCCCTGGCAAATGGTACATCTTCTTGCTTCCAGTGTGTAGTATCTGATGTCATGGGGTAGTCCTGAGGAAGATACCACCTGGGTGGATGGGAGGAGCTAACTTGAAGACAAGGCACCTTTCCGGCATCTCTTAAAGGGAACAGATTCCTGCCAGTAGTCTGGATGTACACCAGATACCACTCCTAGAGCTACAGTTACAGGTGAGAGTAACCCTTATCTTCCTGAACTTGAAGTCTTCACTATTTATTCATACCGCTGGGTTACAAGCTGGAGGTGCTGGGACTCTGAGGGAGCCAAAAATCTTCAGGAGGGCGGTGCTAAGGTAGAACCCACATGCATGGCACCGTGAGTCTGGCTTCCACCTGTGTAGGCTACCTCTGCATCGGCCATCTAACTGCCTCAGTCCTTTTTTCCCCCACCATCGAGTGCACTTCAGTGATGATGTTGCTCACCTGCCGGAATCAGATCTTCATGTCTATATGACAACCGTGTCTAGTCTTTTCAGTCCATCGCCCTCCCTGGAGGGAGGGAGTCCGACCATGGGCTGTCCAGTGTTCAGGAGGGAGGGAGGGAGGACAGTCTTCCTGTAACCACAGGAAGAAGCTGACCCATTCCCAGTCCAGGTCGGGGACCTGGCACCGCTCTGCCTCGAGTTTATTTATTATTAAAAGCATTTCACCAGGAAAAGCATACGGAGCACAAAATAGCTCATTTCCAGATGTGTCTTGGGGAAAGGGGAGCGGAAAGCATAAGAACATTCTAAAAAGATGTATACAATTGCACAGGCTGGCATACAGAGAAATATAATGAGTACAGAGATGGGTTAAATATACAAAATGTAACAGAAATACATTGGTATATACAGTAAGTGCAGTATACAGTGGTAGCAGTTAGGCAACCTGAGTTCATACAATGTTCAAGTAGGTGAATACAGTAAGTGCAAAATACAGTCACAGTAGTTTGTACCCAAGGGAATGGAGGGAGGTCAGAATACATTTAAGGACAGTGGCAGGAGGGAGAGGTGTGAGCGGAGAAGAGAGATTAGTGAGGGTTTTGAAGAGGCTGAGCGCATGTTTAAGGGGAGAGAAATCCAGAGTTTAGGAAAGTGGAAAGAGAAAGCTGATTGACCAGCAAGAGTTTTATGGGAAGGCAAGGCAATTTTTATTTAAAAGGATGCCCAAATCCAGAGGCTCTGGGCGCCGTACAAAATAAACAAACAGATAAGAAACACAGCAAAATCAAAATAAATAGCAATAAATATTAAATTCCATAAATTATAAAATAAAATAAGGTTTCCTGAGGAAATTTAAAAATACAGGTGGCCGGCATCTGAGGAAGCTTGAGGGAGCGATACCCAGAGTTTCAGAGGGAGTAGGAGAAGAGGTTGATGGAGAGAGTAGTGAGTCGAGATATGGTGGTAGGGGGGATAGCCAGAGTTTGGAAGTAAAGGAGGCACAGTGGGACAGACGGCGATTCTCCAGGTAAGGGAGGGTAAGAGCAGAGTAGAGAGTACAGTGGTGGGTGCAGGTAGGGCAGTTGAGAGCAGAGTGGCAGAAGGAGTGGAAGAGGGGATCCAGTCTGGCCAGGGTGGATTTAGGGGCAGCACCATAGATAATATCGCTGTAGTCAAAGATGGGGAGAATTATCTTGGTAAGCATGTCTCGGCAAGCAGGGTTGGGGATACTGCTCTTCTGCCTAAAGAGGGTACCCAGTTCACCACACCTCATACTGTGCAGCAGCAGGTTCGAGCCCAGGTTGCCGAGGGGTCCAGCTGGGAGAAGGCGGGCAACCGAGCCGCCACAAAGCAGTCTCCTGCGCCTCTTGGGAGGGACTGGGGCTCCCCGCCACTGGTCGCCACCCAGTGGAGGACGTGATGGTGGTGCTGACCTGAGGGGCGGAAGGCTGAGCCGGCATCATGGGGTTTGCGTGCGCCTCCACGCACGCACGACGCCTGTGTGCTGGGACCCTGGGGAACAAGGGAGAAAACGGGGCAAAAACCACAGAAAATATAAATTAAAAAAAGATGGCACCCAGTTTAGGGTGGAGCTTCTTATAAATGGCGTCCATGTGCTGGGAGAAATGGAGGTGATGATCAAGCCAAATGCAAAGGTATTTGAAGGCAGGTACATTGTCAGTTGGGATACCATCTAGGGTGTGGAAGGAAGGGAGATGGGAATTTAGAGAGCCTTGGTCTAGTGCCAAAGCCCATAGAAACCATCTTTTGACATTTAGACATAACTGATGTGACCGAGACCATTTCTGGACTGAGTCAAAATCAGGTTGGAGTTTGGATACTAGCTCAGCTGGCGAAGAACCAGAGACAGAATAGGGCAGTGTTGTGTGCGTACATGTGTTTGGATGCAGATGAGCAGGCACAGGGCAGGTCATTTAGAAATATGGAGAATAAAAGTTGACCAAGTACGAGCCCTTGGGGGACTCTAGTGTTATTTTGGGGGGGGGAATATGGCTCCTCCTAGCCTCACAGATTGAGATCTACCTGTGAGGTACAAGTTGAACCAGTGGGTGGCGGGGACTGAAAGACCAGCCTAACTGAGTTTGTGGAGTAGGCGGGAATGAGAGAGGGTGTCGAATGCTTTTGCTAAATCGATGAAAATGGTGGCAGTGAGAAGACCCTGGTCCGTAGCTGTATGGATGGAATCTGTTAGTCCGAGGATCAGGTGGAACAGAATTTTCAAAAGCCAGACTGGAAAGGGGTGAAGAAGGAAGGAGGAGTCAAGGAAAGGAGAGAGTTGTGATAGCACTATGTGTTTTTGGACTTTGGAGAGGTTAGGGAGGAGGGACATAGGTCGGAAGTTACCAGAAGAGGAGGAATTGCCACCTTTGTGGAGGAGGATGACAGTAGTGTGCTTCCAAGATGATGAAACAGAGGCCATAGAGAAGGAGAGCCTTAGTAAGGAGGCAGTAGGCGAGGCAGTGGTAGGGCAGAGAGGCTTTAGGAGCTTAGGTCAAACCCATCAGGGCTGCTGCTGTAAGGGGTTGGGGGCTATAAGGGCTTTCAGGAGGAGGATGAGGAACGGGGGGAAGAAAAAGGAGGAGAAGAGGTGGGGGAGGGGATGAGGGAGAGGGTGGGGGAGGTTGAAGAGGAAGGAGGAGAGGAGGGTAGACTATGTGGTGAAATAGTGTTGAAGGCAGCGGCCACAGAGTTCTTCCTCTTCCCGTCGGAAGAGAAAGAACCAGTACCACTCGAGGGCACCCTCAGGTACATCTGCCAAGAGGTCTTCAATGGTCAGGAGTTGCAGACGGTCTCCGGCTCCATGTGGTTCCCCGATGGCTTCTGCTTACGATTGCTCTGATTCTCAACACCGGAGCTCTTCTCTGTCCTCTTGTGGGATTTCAGGTGGGCAGTTTCATCACTGGGCTGCTCTTATGGAGCAGTGTGTACAGTGTCTGTCTTGTTTGCCCCTTTCGGCAGATCCAGTTCCAGGGCCTTTTGGGTCTAGGTGCCTCAGAACTGCGGTTGGGTCCTTTGGGAATGGTTGAGCATTTGGTGCCAGCAACAGATTTTCCTCCCTTGCCAGGGCCTGCATCGCCAATGCCAGTTCCACGTGCCTTCCCCCTCATTCTGTTTCCTCACAGGTACCATCCTCTCCTCCCTCTTTTTCTTCTAGGTCTGGATCAGATCTTCAGGCAGTCTCATCGTGGGTGGCACCGTGTTTGGCTTCAGATCCCCATGGGTCGGTGGCTGGATGTTGTGGTGTCAGTCCCGTACGGGTCCCACAGTACTGGTCCAGTGCGGTTCTGGTGTCTCCTGTTTATCCTCTTCCCAGACCAGGCGAGCAGCCTGATTAGGGACAGCTCCGCTCCCTCTCCCTCTGAGGGGGACATGGAGCAGGATGAGTCTGATCCCAACCATACAATTTCAGAAGAACATGATGAAGACACATTCTACAGCCTGGATGGTAAGCCCTCAGTCCCAGCTGAAAATCCAGTGGAAGACCTCTCATTCCAGTCTTTACTTAGAAATATGAGGGCAACCATGGCTCTTCAGGCATCTTCTGTAGACCCAGGTAGGCTTTTGCACCTGGAGTGGCTTCATGTTCCTAATATTCCAGTGAACTTTACGCCACCTGTTCCCCCACCCTTTGAGACCTTGTCTGAAGCTGTGTGCAAAGCCTCCGTTATCCCTTCTATCTGCAAGTCCATAGATAGGAAATATGTTCCTCCCAAGGAGAGACCCATTTTAGCCTCACAACCCATTGCAGATGCATTGGTTGTCCTTGCTGAAAATGACAAAGCTGTTCTTCCTTGGGAAGTATCAGCCCGTTCTATCAATAAGGATTGTTTGAGAAGGGGGTACTCTCTCAGCTTTGCAGAGATTCCCCCAGACCTTCCACTCAAGCGACAGCACAGTCTGTCAGCCATTCAGTCAGACCTTCTCGCCTCAGAGATACTGGGCCTTCTCAAAAACAGGGCAGTGGAAGTAGTTCCCTGAGTAGAGTGCAACACAGGTTTCTACTTCCATTATGTTCTGGTTTCAAAGAAGACATGCAGCATGCACCCCAATCTTCCTGGACTAAAAGTCTTCACCATTTATTCATACTTCTGTTTTCAAGCCGAGGTGCTAGGGATTTCAAGGGAGCCAAAAATCTAGGGGCCCTGCTTGTCCTATTTATTGTAAATGTAAACCAGAATTGCTGTTGACATTGAATCAGTGAAGGACTTGTTCTCTAGCACATAATTAAAATATGAGAACTAAAATATTTATAAAATTCTGAGCAAGACCTAGTCCTGAAGCTGTTATTTTAAGGAAGCATTTCCTGTTTCTACCTCTGACAATGTGATAAGAGCTACCAGAAACACTTTCTCTTGTTCCAAAGGACAGGAATATCTAAGTTGGAGAAGAAAGAAGGGTCTGGAGCTGTTTTGGGTTGGGTACCAAAGTATCCTCCACAAAAGCTGTAGCTATGTATAGTAACTCCACTTGAGAAGAGATTGTTCTCCCATCTGAGTGTACAAAGACTGGACTGATCTGTGAGCCACTCTGGAGTGCTTGATGCAATGTGATCAAAGGTCTCTGCTTATACCAAGTCCCAAACCTCATTTTCTGCTGTAGGGTTTTAGGCCCTGTTGTACTGCTCTTTACGCATCTGTCTTCTAAAACTTCAGTCTCTGCACAATAATCAGTGTGTTCCAATTCAGTTTTCAAAATCAAATTCTGAAACTGAGCCCTTAAGCGTAAGTATGCCAGATACTCCGAATTTGCCTGATGTCCAGCAAAGTTTTGAAAGAACTTTGCAAAATCCTTTTTACTATCTTCCCACCAGAGGGCGACGTTTTCATACATGCAAATAACTGAGACTGGCTTTCATGGGATACCCATTTTTTAACTACAGTAGGTTTCTGCAGTATCAAGTTGTTAAGCTCCATGGTCCTTTTTCTATGTGTAGGGACTCAGCTCAACTTAGGTACATTGTACAGTTTATGGTTAGACACCTTCTGACTCCACGTTCTTACGTCTAACACAGATGTGAACCTGGAAACAAAAATGCAGTCGATTTCTGTGAGTAGGAACCTCTAAAATAGGTGTTCTAGGGCGTGGATATATTGTTCATCTACACTTCTTGGCTTTCCCCTTTAAATCTTGCTGGAAGTCTTCAAGCTGGCTTCTCCCACCCACCGGGTGGTATAAACCCTCGGCTCCTGCCCACAGCATGAGCTTCCTTTCCGCTGAAAAGGTACAGGTTCCCTCGTGCTTCAAGGCAATTCATAGGCCCTGGATTTCAAATGTCGGTTTTCGGGCTTGAATCTTACCTTAAAACTCGCTCTGCTGTCGATTCTGAGGCATAGCGCATCAGACATGGAGAATAAATCTGCTCCTGGATTTCACTGGTGCTCCTGCCGCCAGAAGATGTCGCACACAGATCCCCACCTAACATGTGTCTACTGCCTTGGTGTCGGACATAACACCTCCACCTGCACGTTCTGCCTGGCCTTCCATCCCAATGTCCTGGACGACCGCTTGGCACGCCTAAAACTGGGGAGACCGGAGAAAAGGAACCCCCAGCAAAATCTAAGGAGGTGAGGTGGGCGGTTTCTGCGACAAGGATCCACTGAACCGTTGGAGCAAATCAAGGCTTTGAGGAGAGAACGGCTCAAGCTCGGCCACTTGAGCTTTTTTGTTCCTCTGAACCTTGGTTCCACCTTTTTGGCCTCTTCAAGGAGTTGTGCCAGTCTCTCTCACCAGGGTGAGGCACCGGGCTCAAGACTCTCCCGCCTCGGAAGAGGGACAAGAACCCAAGTCTTCATCCAACGAAGAT
The DNA here is from genome assembly GCA_016271365.2 of Neoceratodus forsteri. Classification (NCBI taxonomy): domain Eukaryota; kingdom Metazoa; phylum Chordata; order Ceratodontiformes; family Ceratodontidae; genus Neoceratodus; species Neoceratodus forsteri. The sequence continues at coordinate 1,336,177,095 of CM057449.1, forward strand.
GTTCTTGGGACTGAGAATGGTCCGAGTCCAAGAACATGCGGTCTAGACCTCAGTCGAGATTGCATCCTTGGCCGCCGGCTTCACGGATCTTCCGTCTGGCCAATCGATCGAGGAAGTAGCCAACGAAGTTGAGATTTCTCTCGACTTGATTGATCCTATTTCGCTGACTCCGGTCGATGATTCTTTAGAAGGGACTCTGGTCCTTGTATTTCCCGATGAGGAGACCCAGCCTGCTGGTGTCCCCATCAATGAATGGGTCCCAGACCCTCTGTTTTCCACCGACCCTGGTGTCTCGATCGACCGAGTTAGCCAGCCGATCTTGATCAAGGTCCAGAACTCCTTTGGTGACGACCGAGGAAGAGTCACAGCACTTTAGAAGAGGCATCGCCAAAGACCCCCATCCTTCTCAGACGAGAAGAGGCTTCGATGGAAACTCCATCAACGCTATGAGGATCTTACGCGGCAACAGCTGATTTTGACCGGGCAGAAGCCATCTCCGCCGTCCACCCAGGCCATCACTTGGCTACCACCTCCTGGGCCAACCCCGACCCCTCCGGAATCTAAGCCTTCGGTTCCCCCGCCCGTGGGGCCGGCCCATGTCCTGGCTCGGCCCATTTTGGTGTCTCCACCGATTCTGGTGGAACCACCGCCTAAGCATCCTCAGGGAGGGGCTCCCTCGAAAGAGGACCATATAGACATCGGGCTTCCCCGACGTCTGTCCATCACGGTTACCCCTGATCGCCCTCGGCAGATTGAAGGGGATGTAGGCAGGAGGCTGTTGTACCACGACTCCTCTGACTCGGATGTCACAGGACTGCACTCCCATCCTGGGGATGATGAGTCCTCCGTGGCAGGTTTAGAGGAGGCCCTTCCTTCTTTCAAGGCATTCTCCACCTAATCTCTGAATCAACTGGAATGCCCCTGGAGTCCATCCAGAAAAGGCAGAGTACCCTCTTAGGGACATCCTGAAAAGGGGAACACACCGACGAGGCCTTTCCAGTGGCTGAAGCCATTACTGGCCCAGCCCTTGAGCTCTGGCAGCGTCCAGCTTCCTGCCCAGCACTGTCTGCCCACATGGCCCACAAGTACGCGGTGCCCATGGGGTCCCTGCCGGGATTCACAGAACATTCTTCGGCCGAGAGTCTGGTGACTGCTTCTGTGTTTAGACGTACTGGTAGCTCGGCTGATACAGAGCGAACCCTGGACAAAGAGTACAAAAACATGGACCACTCTGCCTGCAAGGTGTACGCGGCCTCCTCCTTAGGCCTTCATCAGGCCAGTTCGGCTGTCATTATGGCACACTTCTTTCATGCTCTCCTCAGGTCATTAGACAAAGTCCTCCATCATCTCCAGACGGACATGCAGACCACGGTCAAGCAAGTCCGTGATCAGGGCCGTGCTGTTGCAAAACAGCAGCTCCAGATGGCCCTAGACATCGGGGATTCTTGCGCCTGCTCTTTAGCAGCCGCAGTGGCCACTCACTGCAGGGCCTGGCTGAGGTTATCCTCCTTTCCGGTGGATACCCAGCACAAGTTAGCAGACATTCCTTTCCTTGGTACTGACTTGTTCGGTCCAGGAGTGGCCGGTCACCTTCAGTGTATTGAGCAGTCCAGTGCCATCTTGGATGCTACCTCTAGAAGGTTCTTTGGGCAGGACCAGCAGAAAGAAAGAAGAAGCCATTTTGGCATTCTTCCCTGCGGTCAGGCAGCCCTCTTATCAAGGAGGTCAACAGCAACGCAGCAGCAGGCTCAAGCTTTGTGCTCACGGCTCAAGCAGGGTCCTCAACAGCCCTGTAAAGGAGGCTGAGGCGCAGGTCAGGAACCTCCTCCTCTAGCCTGCCCAGTGACAGGTTGGGGTTGCCACCCTACACCCATCACGCCAGCCCTAGGTCCTCCGTGGGGGCCAGCTCACACCCTTTCATTCCGCCTGGTCCGATATCACTTTGGACAGGTGGGTTCTCGAAGTGGTCAGTTAGGGACTGCCTCTAGAGTTCGAGCAGTACCCTCCCAGCCGAGCCTGCGCCTCTCAGAAGGAAAGGATCTCAGCTTGCACTGAGTCGGCTCTTCGAGATGACACTGCTCAGCTCCTCGGCAAGGAGGAGGTAGCTCCAGTGCCGGATCCTCCTACAGACCCAGGCTCGTATCCAGGTACTTCCTGGTGCCCAAGCGGACGGGTGGGTTAGTGCCCCATCCTAGATCTCCACGACCTGAATCAATATCTCCGGTCCCGCACCTTCCGGATGTTCGATGTAACTCTGAACCAGATCATACCACCCTGGAGTGAAACATGTGGTTCTGTTCACTGATCTACAAGACCACGTTTTTCCACATCCCAATCCGTCCCTCCATCAGCAGTTCCTCCACTTCAGGGTCGAAGGGACCCTGTACAAGTTCCAGCCATGCCGTTCGACCTGTCATCGACCCGCAGGTCTTCACCAAGTGCATTGCAGTGATGGCAACCCATCTTGACGTCGAGGAGTATGAATCTACCCTTCTCTCAATGACTGACTCTTGGCAGGTTCCTCCCGTCAGGAGGTGAAGAGGTCAGAGACCTGGCTCTCCAAACATGCTCCCAACTCAGCCTCCTGATCAATGAGGCCAACCAGACTTGTGCCTGCTCAGGTGATGGGCTTCATTGGGCGGGCTCGACTTTATGCATGGATCCTCCCCCTCCTGTTGAGCATGCATTCATTTGCATTGCTCTCTTGCATAACCTATTTGCCAGTGGTGTAACTTCTCCTGCTGAATGTCGCAGAGATGGGCGCATTTTGGACTTCGCATCGCAGCCTGTTGCGTATGGCGCAACCCTTTTGAATATCTGGGCCATTGTGTACAGTTACCTGAACCCAGAATGCATCATAGTTTGGCTTACTTCTTGGTTTTGCTTGTTCACGTCTCGTGAAAGTCATTACTGAATTCCTGCTCTTGGCTTGACTGACTGCTCCCTTGCCTTGTTGTAGCTGTGGCAGGGCTACTAAGCAAGGGGCTGCCAGACTTTAAAATCTCCAGTTTCTTGATACAGTATGGCAGTACGTACATTGAAATGGCTAAGTGTGGTGTCTGCTGTAGTCCACTGGACACCACAGAGCTAGGACACTACTTTCCTGCTGGTTGTGACTTTTTTATTTATTAATTTTTGGTTGCCAAGCAAATTGTAATGCTTTGTACTAAATCTTCTAAATGGAAGCTTATTGCCCTGTGCATGTCTCCCTCATGGTAAATGGCTTATTGATGTCTGGAGTTTTGGTTGATGTACTATATTGTGAAGGTCCTGTGCAGGGAGACTCCGATATAGCTTGTATGTTTAGTGACCATCTTTATTCTTCTCCGAGATAGTGGTCACACATCAGTGGACACAAAGAAAGGGCCACTAGGCATGACAGGAACACATACCTTAGATAGGACTACAAATATATATATATATATATATATATATATATTTATACAACTTATGTGCTGGGATACATTGCAGTATAAAATGTAATATCTGTAGAAGCCAGTGAAGATAACACTGTTATCTTCATGTTCCTATACGTCATCGTGATATCTTTACACTCCTGTACGTAATCTGTAACAAATTCTATTGGCCCCTCAAGAAACACAGCTGTTATAAGGCTCTGCCTCTTAATGACCTGACCCCCGTCCCCCTACCGACCCGACTCTTACATCTGGTTGACCCTGCCACCAGTTTAAAACCATATTTAATTTAAAAAAATAAACTTATCTGGTTGATCCTGCCATTTCGCCCTAGTCTCGCTAAAACAGTTTAATTCCCGATGTCCTTCATTTGTAGTGTCACGGAGCAGCTCCAGTACGTTACTGCGGGTACCTGACATCCATCTAAAGCAAAGCACTGTCTCTTACAAATGCATTCATTTTTTATTAATTGCCCCTGGACTTGCTAACTAAAATAACAGGCTGCAGTTAAAACCGAATAGAGAGTGAGGAACTACGACTACCGACGCTTCAGTGAAGTGAAAGTGAGCGGCGAGTATTTGCCTAGCAACACTCGCTCGGCGCTCACTATAACTACCGAAACTCATGTCGTTCTTCTGTACCTAATCTGTCAATCTTCACCATTCATTACTTCCTGGGTGTGAGCGGAGGCGCGCCCGTCACCGAGCTTTTTTTTTTTAAACTTTGGCTAGCGGCGCAGCCCTCGAGTGGCGTCATGCGGCGGCGGCCCGTTAGTAGCGACCGAGCTCACTCCTCCAACTCAGTTCTGTTTCTCCCGTCGAGGCAGCACCGCCTTTCAGCGTGTGAAGCGTAACTGCGTGGTGATGTACCGACTCCTGGTTTTTCCTGCTTTTCAGCGCTTCGACGGTAAGACTGTTCCTTTTCTCTCTGGCGCCCGGTGTGTTTCCTACTGTGTTTTAGTCTTATTAATTTCGCGTTATGTCGGTTCGGGAGCTAGCGCTTTTCTAAAATGGGCGCGCCCCTATCGTCAGTGCTCCTGTGGCGGCATTTCTCCGTCTTGGACGGCGCCAGCGTTTGCTCCGTGGCCTGGGACCCAACCATGATATGGATTGATGCGATGCCTGTTTCTCGATGGACCGCCGCGTCCTCGAAATCCACGCGTTTAAGCTCGGCAAGGCCCTGCCGACCTTCGGGGGACGGCGTCGCTCTCGGGATTCTCGGGCAAGGTCATTAGGCCCTTCCTCCGGGTCCCCTCCCGGGCCTATACGGTCCGAGGAGGAGGGGGTCTCCTCGTCTATTCTTGCCGAGGAGGGAGGCCTCTTCTGCGGTGATGGGGAGTGCCATTAGTCCTCCGGGGCCGCTGACGCGAACACCGCCTCAGCAGTCACCTCTTGAGTTGCAGGCTCCCCGTGCGAGACCCTCGACTTTTGGAGCCTGGCTCGGGTGGACCCTCAGCCCGCCGCTCTTCCAGGCGCCGTTTGAATCGGCGCCGTTCGCGGTGCGGTGATCAGCGGCGCCGCTTTGAATCGGTGCCGTTCACGGCGCCCGGTGTCAGCGGTGCCGCTTGGGCCTCGGCGCGTTCGCGGTGCCCGATGGACAACAACAGCGCTGTCGGCGATGCTGCCTCGGCGCCAGCGGCGCCGTGGGCCTTGTCCTTCCTCCGGGCGGTGCGGGCCTGCGGCTGTTGGGGTCTGGAATTAGGCCTGGCTGCTACCGGCGTGGGGGCGGCGGCGTCACCCCCTTGGCACGGGGCCATTCGGCGGCCCGTGGCCTCGAGGACCCCTGGGGTGGCCAGCATTGAGGTCCAGCTGGTCTCGTCCTCCTCGGAGGCGATGACTCGGACGTGGACCCATCCTAGCACCCCACTCTTGAGTCTGGGTCCCCGGTGGCTAGAGGTGCCAGGCGGCTGGGCCTCCCTCTGTCCCCCCTGCGTCTCCTGAGGGTTCCCGGCTGCGGGTGGCGGGAGCCCCAGGGGCAGCGGGGATGACGGAGGGGCTCCCTCTCTGGAGGCCGGTGACAGCTACCCCGGGTGCTGTTGCCCTCTAGGGACAGGGGGCTGCTGTGGTCGGGAGGAGGCCCTCTCGAGGTCCAGGGGTTGAGGCGGGGTCTGCCACTCGGTCTTCTTTGGCCACCTCAGGGGGTGGCCAGGAGCCATCAGTGCAGGCCTGCGCCCCTCCTCCAGGGATTCTAGGGTGTCCTCCGGCGGCGTTTGTGCGGACTGCCCTTCTGGATCCATGCAGTCCACGGCGTCGTCACGGGAGGTTCTCCCCAGGGCTCTTCAGGCTCCGCTTCCCCAGAGTTCCGTTCTGCGGCCTGGTCTGATATCGGGATCCCTCCTACTGGGCTCCTTTCCCCGGATTCCAGAGCCCTTGCAGAGAGCAGTTGCCTCCTCGGAGGTGCCCCTCTCCCATCTCTCTGCCTTCACCACCCCCGCTCCCAGGCCATGTCGGTCCTACGGGTCCGTTATCCTGGGAGCAGTTCAGGGGTTCTGCGGCGGCCTTCCCCTCATATGTTAGATACATGCATGAGCGGGTCTTTCGACTCTCCCCACCGCCGCAGGAATCCTCTGGACATTCCAGCTCCCCATCATCCTCGTCTCCCTCCTCTGAGGGAGAGGAACCCCCTGCTCATCTTTCCTCCGATGCTGATTTCACGGAATATCAGCGTTTCCTCTCGAGGATGGTGAGGGATCTTCGGATTTCCTATGTTGGGAGACAATACCCAACGGGAGACGCGAGAATTCCTTGGTGAATTCAGTGCCCAGCATTTGGTGGTACCTTTCTGGCCTATCCCCTTCCAGGAGGTGTCTATCCGGTCCTGGCAGTCCCCAGCCGCTTCTTCTCCAGCCCGGCTGACTGTCAGCGTGGGTATTGCTGCCCCTCAGAGTCTCTAGGTTCCCTTCCCAACCCGCCATCTGGTTTGGTTTACTAGATACTCCTTCTGGAGTGCACCTGCAGCGCCGCTGACCGCCCACCGGATCTGGACTCTCTCCAGTTCGACCGTTGGGCGAAGAGGTGTTCTCTTCTTCTCAATGCAGTGCCTGTATTGCATCTCATCAGGCGCACCACGCTGCCTACAACCGGCATTTGTGGTCGATGATGTCCCAGCTGTTGGCATCAATGCCTGACACGAGACAAACCAGACAAACCGTTGCCCTCTCGCGGTAGGCCTGGAGCTGGCAAGACGCAAGCAAGGGCATCTTATGGCGCCAGTGAGGTGGCTTCCAGGCTAGCGGGGACAGCGATCTGCATCAGGCGGACGGCATGGCTTCGTCTTTCCAGGTTGTTACCCCTGGCCCGGCGTAGGGTGATTCGCTCCGCCTTCCGGGGAACCCGTCTTTTCTCCTCTAGAGCTAGGAGACTTTTACAGGGGCTCCCTCCGTCTCCTCGTCCTCGGGAGGCACCTCCTAGCTCTTCCCCCACTTAGGCTTTCTGAATAAGCCAGGGTCTTCTTCTGTTTCTCACCAGCAGAAGGCTGGGGTCTTGTTCCCTCAGGGTATGGCTCTCCCCCTCCGGGAAGGAGACTTGGTACTCACCCAGGAAGTAATGAATGGTGAGATTGACAGGAAGATATGAAAATTACATTACCTACGTAATTCTTGATCTTCTCTTGTATCTTCACATTCATTCTACCCCCACCATCCCTCAGTGGCCTCTTCCTGTGGCTTCTCCACCTCCGTCTCCTCCTCTCTCTGCAATATAAAAAAAAAAAAAAAACTACAAAAGATAGGAAGAGTTGCTCAACTTTTCCAAAAAAAAAAAATCTATTTCTTGGGGGGGAGGGTTCTTATTTCTCCAGAAAAATTATTTACTCTAAGATTCTTGGGCCATCTCGTGGGTTTGCATTGGCGATCAAACTGCACAACTATATCTTGCCATCCCTCGGGCGAGATACCTCTGGGGTTTAGCCTGGCTCAGGCTATTCAGTTTTGATCCTGCAATCCCGTGCTCCAGCTATTGCGCCCTAGAATCAAAACCCCCTCCCTTCTCTAATTCTTGCCTTGTAGGCGGAGAGCAGGCACGTCTGTTTCTTTTCTCTAAAAAAAAAAAAAAGAGGAAAAAATGCTGAGGGAACTCTCTTCGACTGCTATAGGCATTCTTGGTATTGGGGTCATGCTCCTAGTCTGCAAGTGATTATCTGTAAAAAAAAAAAAAGGAAAACAAACAAGGGAAATGAGAGGGCAGGCAACCCTTCTCGTGAGATTTTGATGATTGGTTTTTCCTTTCAAGTGTCCTCCTGGACAATTTTACAGAAGAGCAGTGCTGACCATAACCAATCCCAGCCAGCCTAAGCCTCTGGCCTGCCTTGGCGAGTCCGCCTGAGTCCCACTTCTATGCTACTGCCTGAAAGGCTTACATTTTCCATTTCTAAACCCCTGAGCAGCGCTCTCTTGCTGCCTGGGGTTTATTCTTCCCTCCTCGGGTGTCCTCCGGTTAAAGGCCTTGTGGCCCAGGACCCGAAGGGGGTATCAACAACAATGGCATGTTGAAGATGAGGACTATGCCCTCCTGAGTCTGTCTAGCGGGTTTGGTGAACCTTCTCTTCAGCTCTATCTCCGGGGATTCTTGCTTCCCTATTAGTCGAGCCTTCAGCTATAAGCTAACTATGCTCGTTGGGCATTCTGGTCCCTTCAACATCCCATCTCTCTCTTCTCTTCTTCTTCTTCTTCTTCATCTTTCTCATTTCCTTCCTTTTCTCTCCTCCTAGAGTCGCCCAGGTAAGGAGGCCCTGCAGTCCCTAGGTTAGGGATACTCTTATCTCCTCTGTCCTTCCTCCATCGGCTTATTCCTTTTTCAGTTCATTCTTCCTTGCTTTGCTATCCCTTGGCTATCTTGCCTCGCTATCTCTATTCTCTGCTTTCGCTTTTGCCTCTCCGACTCCACAGAACTGAGTTGGAGGAGGAGTCGATGCTACTAACGGCGCCCCTACGCGCCATGACGCGTTCTCGCGTCCTCTAAAAGTGCAGTTAAAGTTAAAAAAAAAAAAAGCTCCCGTGGCGACTGCGCCTCCAGCTTACACCCAGGAAGTAATGAATGGTGAAGATACAAGAGAAGATCAAAAATTACGGTAGTACGTAATTTTCATTTTTATAGCAAGTCCAGGGAAATTAATAAAAATGAATGCATTTGTATGATTTTGAAGAGACAGTGCTTTGCTTTAGATGGATGTCAGGTACCGCATGATATTACTGAAGCTGCTCCGTGACACAATAAGGGCGTCAGGAATTAAACTGTTTTGGTGACACAGGGAAAAATGGCAGGATCAACCAGATAACATTTTCAACAACTTAATAAATGTCTAAAAGCCACAGAGCTTTTCTTAATTTACAAAGAGAGTGTTTTCTTTTAAATGTCTGCCTACTCACTGAAAACCCTTTTGGTCAAGCTACACATGTACACTACAACTCCTCAGTGAGACCAGGGAAATAACAATCAACCAAATAATGGATTTTAATAATCATATCTTTACCAATTATGACAGGACCAATGCAGGGGGAGGCTTTTATTCCTGCCTTATAACTTATGTGCAGTATTGTTGTAAGTATCCGATGTGGTCAGTTCTGCGGGAGTGGGCAAGCAAAACATATCTGGGGTCATGTTGGGGGACCAGCACATAAGTTGTATAAACAGAACATGACATGGCCTGACTGAAGATATCATATTTATCTTCACTCGAGGCCAATGACATCAAGATATCTCACTCGTGGCTTCGCCACTCGTGAGATATCATGATATCATTGGCCTCTCGTGAAGATAAATATGATATCTTCAGTCAGGCCATTCATATCACCTATATATATATAAATAAACTACCGTCCTAATGGCGTTCCTTAGACTTCCTACCATATACTGTATACATGTCCATACTACCATGCATATCCATGTATATTTATTTATTTATTGAAAATGTTTCACCAGGAAAGACACACTGAGCAAAAAGATGCTCATCTCACGGTGCGACCTTGGGGGGGGGGTTTACAATGGAGGAAGGTATACATACTACAGTTGAAATTAGGAGTAGAGCAATACAGATAAATGAACATAATTGAGTGTGATTGCTTTTGAACTTGTTACATGAGGAGATAAGTACAAAACATGAGCCTCAAGGAAAGTGGTATACATAACATGAGTACACATCTAGGGCAATACATGATTACATAAGTGCAAGTAACAGAACTTGAACTGAAGCGAGATGTACCAAGTTGGCAGCTGGAAATGGAAATCAGAGATAGGGAGAAAGGAGAGGTGGAAGGGCTGTCTAGTAGACACTAGGGTGATTTGGGGGGTGCTTTAGGGGAGACGGTGGGGGAAAGAGAAGGGAGATAGAGCAGTGAATAAGACTGTAAGTGTGTAGGGTGTTTAGGGCAATGTATAAGCCAGACAATTAGGCGAATATGCTACACTCATCCCCCTTAGACAGAAACTTGTCTAAAATACATCAACAGTAACATTTCCTAACTTCCAGACTGAAGTAGACTGTTTAGTACCCAGAAACAAGTTCAGGAGATTATTCTGCCCCTTTTTGTAGAACCTGTCACTAACTAAGTAACTGTATAAGTAAGAGTTCAGTTGCACAGAGGTACAGGTTCAGTACATGACTTTAAAGGTCAAGTCTTTTGTGGTGGTCTTCAGTGCCTAATGGGACATTTGCAGGCTGGAATAATAGCTGCTGGTGAAACAGGTGTTTTGTTATTCGGCACTGGCCTCAGTAGAGCTTCACGGGCAGGAGCAAAGTCTTCTGAGTCATTGTCCTCATCCGGAGTGACGTCTTCTGCTACAGTTACTGGACCCTTGGAATGCAGCAGGTGATCCACATGTACGTGAACAAGTCGATGTCCCACGCAAACTGCATAAGCAAAGGTTCACGTGTTTTAATCAGCACCCCAGGAATCCAAGAAATCTGGGATGTCTACAGTCTTGAACCATCACCCTCTGCCCAGGATGAAAAATTAAAACTGGCTTGGCTGACTTGTCATGACCTTTTTGCTATTGTAGTTGATGCTTTGCAACAGTGTCAGCCAAGTCCAGCTTGAGCAATGACAAACAGGTACGAGGCTGAAGTTTGAAAAACAGTTCAGCAGGTGTTCGTTCTGTGACTGTGTGAGGAGTGTTTCTGTAAGTGAACAGGAAGCTAGCCAGCCTTTGAGCTGTAGGTACTTGCTATGAATCTGGTTTATTCCAAGCTTTTTTTGAATGTATGTACAGCTCTTCCGGCTGTGCCGTTGGATGCTGGATGGTAAGCTTGAGTCAAAATATGTCAGATGCCATTCTGCTTTAAGAACAGTTTGAAATCATGGGAAGAAAACTGGAAACCATTGTCTGATAATAACTCTTGTGGTAGGCCATAAGAGGCAAAAAGTTGTCTCAGAAAGTTTACAGTTTTTTCAGTAGTCGTGACTTGTATGTTCATCACTTCCAGCCATTTGGAGTGGACGTCAATCACTGCAAGGAAGTGCTGTTTGTTGACTTCGGCAGTCACCATGGATGCAGTCCCATGGTGTGGTAGCCCAGGACCATGGATGCAGGGGTGCAATTGACAGTTGGTTGCAGACAGCCACACATGGCGCATATTGGTTGACAAGATGTTAGGTATCTTAGTCAAGTCCTGGCCACCAAAGGTATCCTCTGGCCAATGCCTTCATTCGAGAGATTCCAGGGTGACTGTCATGTAAATCAGAAAGTAATCTTTTGTGGAACTTTGGAGGTATCACAACTTGAGCTCCCCACAGAACACAGCCTTGATCTGTGGACAACTGGTCCTTCTTGTCTAAGAAAGGTCGGAGAGTTGGGTCTCTCATGAAGTTTGGCCAACCATTTAGGGTGAAATCTAGGACTTCAGAGAAGACATGATCTCGCCGTGTCCCTGCTGTGACATCCTGTGAAGCAATGGGTAATTCCTCAAGATGTGAAAGATGGGGGACATGGCCGAGCGGCATCCAAGATGGTTGCATCATCTTGGAGCTCCATTGCAATCTGCTCAATTCTTATAACTTCCTGCTTTCCCCAACTTTATTTTGTCAAGCTTCCAACTTGGAAAAATGACCTACAACAACTTCTAACGGAAGTGTCTAAGAAACAGTCGCAATTAAACTTTAGCTTAGCAGTAGAAGGTCAGAAGCAACCTGAGCCTGCGATGCCAGCCATGCAGACAACTACCAAAGCAGGGATGGAAGAACATCGGGCTGCAAAAACATCCATGCTGCAAGCCATGGACTCTCAGTATACCTCACTAGAAAAATGGTTTCAAGATCTGAAATATGACCTAGCAACAAAGACGCAATTCAGTTTTGAAAATGTCTCAGTACAATTAGATAATTTGCAACAAACTATGAACTCTCTGGGGGATACGGCAGAACAACATACCACTAGGCTCTCCAAGGTAGAATCCCGGCTCAGCACCCAAGAGGACACAGTGCACCAAATGGAATCTTCCTTGAAATCAGCAGTAAAGGAGATAGACCAGCTGAATGCCGTACTTGACCACGAAAATAGAGAACGGAGGAATAACATTCGGGTGGTCGGCATGCCGGAGGATAAAGAGGGCAACAGCTATGTGAGTTTTATGCAAAAGTGGCTTCAGGACAACTTGCAAATCACGAGCCCCACCACACTCAAAATCCAGAAGGTCCACTGATCTCCAGGTCACAAGCCTAGTCCTGAAGAGCAACCGCGGCATCTGATCATCAAGTTTTTATGGACAGGTGGGTCCGATCCTGATAAAAAAAAACAACCGTGTGAGCATATTTCCTGATTACTCAAGACAATTTCAGGTCGAACGACAAGCCTTCCAGCCAGTTAAGAAAAAGCTGCGCAAATTATACTGGCCATTAGCCCCGATTTACCCCTCCAGATTGCTCATTCACCACCAAGGTATGGGGGTCAAATCTTTCACCAGCTCTGAAGCCGCCATGGATTATATTAGCCATGAGGAGAAGAAACTACGATCCTGTGAGCTGGATCGCCATGGGAACCTAAATACTTGACCTCCAAAAGTCTAAGGTACTGTGATCACTCTTTCAAAACAGGGTCGGGGGGGTTGGGAGACTTTAGGTCTACACAGCCCACAACACTTTTGTGGCCTTATCAGGGCTGGGCTGCAGCGACTCCCCCGTGCCTCAGGTAGCCCCTGTGAGGATTCCGTGATGGCTTTTGGCCCCTGAAATTCTATGGCATCTGTATTTTTTCCATCCAGAACACTACATCAACGGAGATCCTGTGAGCACTTGGCACGAAATCCTTGGACGCTTGAAACAAGACCCAGGAAAACAGGCTCAGACTGTTAATGTACGCTTAGTGTTCTTCGGTCAGCATCTCTAACTTTTCTGGAGTTTTGGTTATTTTAGTTTTTGACACAATGACCACATTTTGTGAACCACATAGTTGTCTACGTTTGAGGCACAATTTACCTTGCTGGTTCAACTTAATAGCTATAGGTTTGATGTATACGGCTGGACTTTTGAACTCAGCTTAAATGCGTTTACATGCCTGCCCCTTTCTACATTACGGGTAATGAAAATTTCATTTTATACTATGCAAGTTTTTGAAATGGTGCGGGGCTGATGATGCAATGTTTAACATTAATAGCCTCAATCAGGATTTTGCTTTCAGCAAAGGGAAGCATGAATCCAGAGTACTTGCATAGAGATTGTTTATTGGGTAACAGATCTACTTGAGTCTGATAATTTCCGACCCCATAAACTAGGCTGGGGAGAGGAGAAACGTGTTTTAAAACCCTGGGCTGTGATGGGGTGTGGTTTTGGGGGTGGGGGTTGGGGGGACGGCCCTTTTCTGACCTCATGGGAATACCTGCTTTGTCCAAAGTAAAGTTTTATTTGGGCCCGCTAATGGAGACCCTCCTTTGTGTGGGGCTTTTCTGGAATTAGGGCATTGATATTCAATATACGAATCATTTGAGCAATTATGGACAAACTGTATCATGTCTTTAAGGGGGGGTGCCATATGGGGCGTTGCACAGTAGTGCTCCCTGGATGCTCTCTTCTCGCCACATATCTCACCCAGTAAATATCTACCACTGTATGTAGGGCTCAAGATGGCTATTCAGAGGGACTGTAGCACATTGGGGCAGCCTCTCCACTGGACCTTACGTGGGAGCCTGGTGGGGATCCTTGGGAGTCCGGGGGGTACCTCTTTCCCCCGTCTCCTTCCATCTCTGGCACCGTGGGGCAACCCTAGCTCAGACTCCCCAGCCATGAGTAGACAGCACGAACGCCACCATCCACATAAAGTAGTGGGTGTACTTACTCTTCCCAGAGGGGGAACTGTAGTGGGGGGGGTCCACAAACAGTTGACACTATAATTTTAAAATGTTTGATGGCAGTGCCAGTTGTACTGTCTTTGGTTTGCTTTTGGGTAATGTGTTGGGGATTAAAAGGTGGAGGGGTAGGAGGTGTAAAAGAAGTTATTCAATGGATGGGAGGGATGGGGTAGTGGGGGGTGTTGAGTTTTATAAAAGTTAAAATGTCAGCAAATGATATTAGATGTAATGATAATTTCTTTACTTCTACAGAACAGTCGGATGGTATAAATAAGGTTTATGATATTATAAAATGGTGTCATTAAAGTTCTTTTCATGGAATGTTAACTGCCTGAAGATGATCGTCAAGAGGAAGTAGGTGTGGACCTATCTGCAGAAGGAAAAAGGGGATGTAATCTTTCTTCAGGAGTTGCATCTTACCAAGCAAGAAATGGATAAATTAGGGGGATCCTGGGGTGGGACTTGGCTAAGGGCTCCCTTTACCTCCCATGCTGGGGAGGTAGTTGTTTGGTTCAGGCCATCCTTAAGAATTTAAGTACACACTTATGTAGCTGACCCACAAGGCAGGTACGTGTTGGCTGATGTCACGGTGGAGGATTTGGTATCTTTGTATGGCACCAGTATAGACTGCCCTGAATTTTTTCATCATTTGGCAGTATTACTGGCCCCACATCCCAATAATATTATAATAGGAGGGGACTTCAGTACCTTCTGGGATCTGGTGCTGGATCACTCGGACACCCGATCTCACCCTCCTCCCAAAAGCGTCTCGGCGCTATCGCAATTGACTAAAGAAAGGGCCCTGTTGGAGGTCTGGAGGTTTCTCAATCCAAATAAACAGGAGTTTTCCTTTTACTCCCATGCTCATCGGGTGTATAGCCAGATTGATTACATGCTTGTCTCCTCCACCTTGATTAGAGAAGACATAGATGCAACCTATGGGCCTATTGTTGTTTCAGATCATTCCCTCTTCGGGGTCTTCATGGCTTCTGCAGTGGGTCCACCCCATCAAAGGCAGTGGAGATTAGACCCAGTCCTCTTACAGGATAAACAATATATTAGGCAGATGATACAGTCTATCAGAGAGTATTTGGCCACAAATAAGGTTGAGAATACTTTCCCCACAAATACCTGGGAGACCCTAAAAGCTTATATTGGGGGCTATGATATCCTATGCGGCCTATAAGAGAAAACAAGACCTTGGAGAGGAGGGGAAGTTAGAGAATGATATTGGCCACTTGGAGGCCCGTCTTATGGCAGGGGATAAGGGTGTCCAGTTGGGGGTTTTGAGGAGACCGAAGGGCACACTTAATCAACTTGCCTCAAAGAGAATAGCAAGAGACCTTTTGATAACATGGACTGATACCTACTTTGAAGGAGACAGAACTTAAAAGTGGTTGATGTGGCAGATTAAGAGGAAGCAGGCAGACAAGGTGATTCTTGAGGTGGAACTCCAGGGGGATCTACCTTATCTGACCAGACCCAAATCAGTGAGTCTTTCCAGAATTTCTGTAAAACCCTTTATACTTCGCAGATTCCCCCAGATGCCTCCCCAGATGACTTTCTTAAAGATATATCACTTCCCAAACTGTCCCTTTCTCTTACTGACCAACTTGACCAGTCAGTGACCCAACAAGAAGTTAAGTAAACAGTTTGGAAATCTAGGTTGAGTAGGACTCCGGGCCTGGATAGGGTCCCTATGGAGTTCTAGAAAACCTGCTGGGGAGAACTCTCTCACTTAATGTATCATATGGTGCAGGAAAGTCTCGAATCTGGTTGTCTCCCTCCCTCTCAAACGTTAGCCACTACTACAGTGTTGCCCAAGCCCAGGAAGGACCCCACCAGGTGTGGATCCTATTGACCCATCTCCTTGCTCAATGCTGATTATAAGGTAATAGCTAAGGTCCTGGCTGCTAGGTTGGAGGGGGTCCTCCCGGGCTTGGGGCACCCTGACCAGAGTGGTTTTGTGAAAGGTAGACAGGCAAAGCATAAAATCTGCCAAACCCTGAATGTTATGTCTCTTTGGTCTGGGGGAGGGGTGTGGCGGTGGGCAGGGTCTCCTAGTACTAGACATTCAGGGTTTTGAGTTTAAGGGGCAGAAGCACGTTATCTCATTGTTCGCTGATGACATGCTTCTCTTTTTGGCAGACCCTACCCGGGCTCTTTCTGTCCTCACAGACCTATTTAGCACATACGGCCCTCTCTCAGGCCATAAGATTAATTAGGCCAAGTGTGAATTGCTTCCCCTGTCTGAAAAGAAAACTCCCATTCACATAGATGCAGTGACCGTTCCGCCCGATAAAAACTCTTTAATATCTAGGCATTACCCTCCTGAGCTGTAATTAGTGGATTTAAACTATAAGCCATTATTGCACAAAGTACGGGAGGACTGCAGTCAGTGGTCATCCCTCCTCTTGACCCTGATTGGTAGGGTTAACCTTGTTAAAATGTGCATTCTACCACAATGCCTCTATTTGTTTCAGACATTACCAATATATGTCCCAAACAAATAATCACTGCGAGGATGCATTACATCTCTTTTATGGAAAAACAGGAGACCCCGAATTAAAAAGAGAGATACTTTTTTACCCATGGGGGGGGGGGAGGTTTAGGGCTACCAAACTTTTGCCTATACCTTTTAGCTGCACAAATGTCCTTCATGGTCAGCCTTGTACAGGGTGGAGATGGCTTTGGAAGAGCATGGATACAGATGGAGGATGTGGACAGCAGTACCCCACTATATAATAAAGTCTTTACCCCAGCTCTGGTGAGGACAGTGGTGAAGGGGGTGAAAAAACACTTTACCAGGTCTTCCTTGAAGGCCTGGCTCACTGCTCATAAGCTGCTGATCCACCCTCTGTCTTTGTCTCCAGATGTATCAACAGAACACAGTCTTTGGGAACCACACCGAATTCCGGGGCTAGTAAAGCAAACTCTAGACATTTGGCGTGAAAAAAGAGGTGTACCTTTTATCGCATCTTTACCAGCAAAGTTCTCTTCTCACATATCAACAATTGTCTAAACAGTATGGCCTTCATGTATACAGCTTTTTTACATATCTCCACATATGCTCAAGATTATCAGCACTGGGAGAGGGACAAGATGTCCTCCCGACCTTTGGGTGCTCCCCAATTAGAGAAGATTTATGTTGGGGATCCACATAGAGGTATTTCCAAGCCTTTAGCCTAATGTTACAAACTTCTCATGGGAGCCTTGTTGGACCCCTTCTCCTGCTTACAGTAAAACTGGGAAGCAGATTTGGTCCCCTTGCACACGTCACCAGCTGAGACTGGGAAGTGATTTTTCAAAAGGGTATGCAGTGCACGGTTAGTAATAGAATGAGAGCTGTGCAACATAATGTCCTGCACAGGACATACTATACACCAGTGTTAGACCACAAAATTTATTCTGTGCAATCAGAGTATTGCCCCAAGTGTAAGGCTTACCCCGGAACCTTTTTCCACACGATCTGGTCCTGCCCCAGGTTGCTACCTTTTTGGAGTGCAGTGGTTACACTGCTTTCTAGAACCTTAGGTACCTCGTATCTGCTCGATGCGATAGACTTACCATTGGGTCTTCCAAGTGGGAAAGTGCATGGGGGCATGGGGGAACAGGGGAATCTCATTTGTGGCATCTAGGGGTCACAACTGACAAACTTGTGCTGGCCCAGAATTGGTGGTCAGATCTCCCCCCCCCCCCCCCCCCAATCGGTGGCACATTGGGTAAAAGCTCTTCTGCAATATATGAAGTTAGAACACACACAATATTCGGCCACTAACCAACAAGAGAGATGTCAACAGCTATGGGGCCCACTGGAACATACCCTGGGGACCTCTTGGTTCCCTACCTTCTAAATCTCCCCCAGGCAGAGTCTTTTGAGTCTGGCTGACACTCCACAATCCACAGTTTACACCTCTCTAATTTTATTACTTCCTGATTGCCAAACTAAGTCATTTTTGAAGTGTGTTTTAACAACTTGTATCCAATGGACTATATAGGTTGCCCATAATGAGGCACCTAAATAGAAATGTCTTTTTAAGTTATATACCTGTAGAATCATCATGTGTGTGTTTCTGGTAATGTATTCGTTGCTGACTGTTAAATAGTTTACAAAAAAAAAATGTGAAAGATGGAATACTGCTCCATCATCATCCTTCTCTTAAGCACTAATGCACAACAGGGTGTGTGTCGTGCTGGGATAATGTCACGCCTCAGGTGGTTGGGCACGAGGCCGCAGGCTGAGTGCATCCAACAACTGAGGCGTGACATTATCTTAAATGACACACCCTGGAGGGCAATATTGCTATTATACAATGGCTTGTTGTTATATATAAAATAAAAAAATAATTTTAAAGAATGTTTTTATTAGTGTGGAAAAATTTTTTTGTTTCTTAAGAGGAGATGCAAAAAAAGAGGACAGCCATAATGATGAGAGCAGAGCCGTGTTGTTGTGCTGGGTTAACATCACAGTCCAGCCCAAGACTGACCAATCAGAGTCTAGGATTTTTCTTGCCATTGTATAATTAAGCAATAATGCACGACAGGATGTGGTATATCATGGGATATCATCACGCCTCGGGTGGTTGGGCACGAGGCCGCAGGCCGAGTGCGTCAATGACGAGTGACGATATCCATGATATCTACACCCTGGAGTGCATTATTGCTATTATGAACAGGGTCTAAAGTTTTCTGCAGTAAAAAAAAAATGTTAAAAACTCTTGAAAGTGCATGTTTTCTGATGTTGGAGGAGTATCTTTTAACAAAATAGTTCCTGGAGAGTTCTTGGCAGCAGGTGGCGCTGTTGTAAATGGTCTGAATAATCTTTGTCAGGCTGCCAGCACTACTGTGTTTGACAGAGTTTTACTGTTGACTTCCTGTTGATTCTTGGAAGTTAGCTATTTTTGGTACAGTGAATTTTATTTTTTAACAAATTCAGCTGGTTGCCAGTGCTTTAGTGTGGTCTGTGTTTTCTTTGGGGGGGAGGGGGGTCACTTGAGCGGCGAGATTGATATGTGGCATGAGGAAGCAGGAGTACATCTGTGTGTGTGAGTACCTTAAGTTTCAGTATTTAGTTTGGTTGTGGTAGTAGAAAGTAAGAACTGTGATTTTTAAAAGCACTGCTGTTCGTAAGCAATGACGATGCGTGCACCTCTGAAAGGAAGCGAGCAAGAGATAGTAAACTCTCACAGTAGTGCTTTGTTGAAAAGAAGTGCGGGTTAAGTTGTGGCACTAAATTTCGGCAGCAGGACTGCAGGGATGTTGGCAGGGAAATGAGATGGCAAGTGGATTTTTATTTTTATTTTTTGAAGACGCACTGGATCATTGTTTCTGGCAGCAGCTTGCATTGTGCTGCTTTCTCTCATGGGCACAGTTGTAAGGAACACGGCTCTGAGAGCAAGGAGGCTGGTGGCCGGAGCTTTTTTGAAGGCGTGATGATGTAGCCCGATATCATCACGGCTTCAAAAGCTGTCGGCCAATCAGATTCCTGCATTTACGATCCCAAGTTCATAATTAAGCAATAAGGCACGACAGGGTGTGGTATACCATGGGATATCGTCACGCCTTGGGTGGTTGGGCACGAGGCCGCAGGCCGAGTGTGGCCAACCGTCCGAGAAGTGACGATATCCCATGATATACCACACCCTGGAGCGACTTATTGCTATAATGAACTGGGTTAATTTTTTTTTTTCAGTAAATAAAATGTAAAAAAAAAAAGGTAAAGTCTTTTTAAAATGCATGTTTTCAGATGTTGGAGGAGTATCTTTTGATAAAATAGTTCCTGAAAGGCAGTGGGCAGCAGGTGGCGCTGTTGTAAGTGGTCTGTATAATCTGTCCCACTCTGCCAGCACTACTGTGTTTAACCCGGTGCCGCTGCGTGCTCTGGGACCTGGAAAATATATCTGTGACTTCCTGTTGAGTTTTGTACATGACAGTTGGAACTTTTCAACGCTGTGAATTTTTTTTTTTTGTAAACAAAACAGTCACAGGCTGGAGCTGCGGAATGCTGCAAGTGAGCAGCTCATTAGAACAACCACTAGGACGATGTGGTGTGAAGGATGGTACAGAGGTATGTGTGTCATTAAGCAGTCCTGTTTTACTATGGTTGCTGGTGCTTCAGTGTGTTTTTTTTTTTTTAATTTGGGTTTGACTCAAGAAGCACGACTTCTGTGTGACACAAGCAAGACGATGTCTTGTCAGAAGAGCGACCAGCTTGGACTCGGACTGCAGGACATGTGAAACGCTGCGTGGTAGCAAGAAGGCTGGTGACCGGAGGTTTTCTGAAGCCGTGATGATGTAGCCCGATATCATCACGGCTTCAAAACCCTCTCAGCCAGTCAGCTTCCTGTATTTACGATCCACAGTTCATACTGTAGTATTTTTGTATGGCAGTCTTGATAATGCATCTGCATTTGCGTGATCTTGAGAACATCTGTATTCAATGTTACAGTAATAAGCCAACAAAATCAGGACCCATTGCTGCATTCTGAGTGCTGCGAGAGTTGGTATTGTGGCTTTTTGCTCCAGAATTGCCAGTAGAGGCTTGTGATCTGTTAGCAGAGTGAATTTCCATTCATATAAGTACTTATGTAACTTATTGACAATGAAAATTATGCTCAAAGATTCTTTCTCGATCTGAGCATAGTTTCTTTCACTTGGGGACAAGGTCCTGGAAGCAAAAGCAATTGGGTGTTTCTCCCCAGAAATATGGCGATCTTTGTTCAGAGCTCTCCTTGATCATGGATACTTTGTATATTAAACATCACATAGATATAATTTTAATAGGAGGTGATTTCAATGCTCGGATAGCCTCCTTTGATAATCTCCCAATGTTGCACTCCCATATATATATGGGTGATTTAGAACAGAGGAAATCATTGGATGCCATTGTTAATTCAGCAGGCATTAAATTCAAAGAATTCATAACTGAGAATAATTTACTAATCCTTAATGGTAGGGGACCAGGAGATCTAGAGGGAGCATACACATACTTTTCTTCAGTTGGAAACAGTCTAATAGATTATGTATTAATCTCTCCTGAATCTTCTGATTTTGTACAGAATTTTCAAATAAATCTTAGAGCAGAAAGTGATCATGCTGCACTCACTTGCCGCATGATCACTTTTAATGATAAAAAAGGCCTCCTTTGAAAGATATTTATCCTGTCTCATTGGTCTCCATGGAGAAAGCTAAACTATCCTTAAAAAATAACAAAATGAAGAATATTGAACATATTTTTTCTACACAATCTATTCTGAAGATGTTTTTAAAAATGAAAATTTAACCCAAGTTACTATCAGAAACTTTGAGAATCTTTTATCTAGAATTACTATCGAAATATATGTATACAAGGATCAAACATCATCCCCTACAACATGGTTTGATTCCCAGTGCCAGTATCAAAAGAATAATTTAGGTAAAATAATTAGGGAACATCTTAAAAATCCATCAAACCATACTAAAGTAAAATTAAATACAAAAAATTCTTAAAGATAAAAAAACATGAATTTACACAAAAAAGATGGGAATTTATCCATCAAACAATATTGAACAATGATAGTAGGGCCTTTTGGAGTATGGTTGCAAGAGGGGTTAAATTATATCAATCTACACTACCATCTTATATCCCCAAAGAAGCATGGGTTACCTATTGTACAGCTTTATTAAACAAAAACATTTTACAAAGAGATCAAATAAATTCCTTACAATGGGTATCTCTGCTTCCTTACTCACCTATAATTTTCACTTCTGATGATGTTCAAATGGCAATCTTAAAATTGACAAACAATAAAGCTCCAGGCCCAGATAAAATCCCAGCCGAGATTTATAAAGAAAATCTCAATTTTGGATTCCTTTTTACTCAACTTATTCAATATTTGTTTAAAGAATGTACAATACCATATCATGGCAAAAAAACATAATAATACCTATTCATAAAAAAGGTTCGTTATACAAACCAAGTAATTACCGCCCAATAAGTTTACTAGACATTGCAGGGAAAATATTATCTTGTATATTGTTAAACAAACTACAAATCTGGATAGATACTAATAGCCCTTTTTCAAAATTTCAAGCTGGATTTCGTCATGGATTTTCCACAACAGATAATGTTTTCGTATTATTCCATCTCCTAGAGAAATACATATTATTTAGGAAAATGAGACTTTATGTTTTATTTGTTAATTTCTCCGCTGCGTTCGATTCATTAATAAGACAGACTTTATGGGAAATTCTTAGGATTGAGGCCTCCCTTTATCTTTACTCCTCCCTATGGTTTTACTTTATACTAATACTTATACGGCAGTGAGATTTGATCAAAGAGGAAATATCACAGAATATTTCCCAACCTCTAAAGGTATCAAACAGGGATGTTTACTAGCTCCCTATTATTCAATATCTATATAGATACCTTATTAGATTATGACTTAAATGATCAGTGGGACCTCCAAAATAAAAGATCAATACATACACAACCTAGCATATGCAGATGATCTAATTCTACTATCACTGACCCCTAAAGGACTAGAATTAAAATTTAAATCTCTTGTGAATAAATGTAAAGAATTGGAATTGAGAATAAACCTAGACAAAACAAAAATAATGATCTTTGGAAATCGGTCATCAAAACCAAGGATTTTCTACAATGATGCCCCTATTGAAATAGTGACATCTTATAAATACCTTGGTATAACATTACACTCTAGAAACTTCTGGACACATCATATTAAGAAACAGATTAATATGGCAAAGTATGCAGCAAAAGCACTGCAAAGATTTAACCTTAAATATGGAGGTTTTACGGTAATACCTGCTATTAAAGCAGGGGAGGCAAAAATTACCCCACTACTATTATGTGGAGTGGAAATCTGGGGATATAATCATTATCCACAACTGGAAACCCCTCTTTTATATTATTATAAATATATTTTACAAGTTCCCACTTCAATGGCTGGATCAATAGAACAGAATTAGATAGATTACCTTTGATTTCCCCCATTAACCTAAGGATAGTCACATATTGGTTGAGATCAATAAATAATATAAATAATGTTATGCCATTGAACTGTATAATGGAAAAGGAATCCTGGCATAAAGAAGGTTTACCTCTCTATGGTTAAAATCCCTTTTTCAAATATTACACAGTATAGAGTCAACTCACCTATGGAATGATTGGCAAGCGGAAATAAAAATACACGAAAGCTATAAGGTTAATTAAAAAAAAACTTTTACAAAAGCCACACAAATTCAGATGAATCAAGTAAGGAGCCAAAGACAAGCCCTGTGGTTTGCTCAAAACAAAATTGATTCCAACATGGAAGAATACTTGCAACTTCCTTTATCACCATACATATGTAAAGCAATAGCCTGGGCGAGATTTGAACTTATTACATCAAAATACATTTACTTTAATAAATTAAAATTAAATGAATCAACTCAGGATAAATGTCCTTGCAATAGAGGATTCACTGAATTGTTAAAGCATGTATTAATTCAATGCCCTTTATTTAATTATATTCGTTTTAAATATTTGGGGAAAATTCTTAGTAAATATGCAAATTTAACATATGATGTGCTATTCATATTGATGCACCCAATGACTGTTCAAGATGCAATACTGGTAGGGAATTTTATAATGTCTGTAATAAGTGTTAAGAAAAAAGCATACTGAAAGTGGCTCAGAGATAAATGAATTGTTTTTTATACAATCTGAAGAATTTTAGCCAGCATACTTTCTTATGAGAGTTATTCTAATGAGATAAGGAGTCTGTTTAATCATATTTTTAATTTATTTCACATTTTGTATTTTTAAATTTAAAAACTGTAATGTCCAGACATTTTTCTAATTTATTGGAAGAACAATAAACTTGACTTGACTTGACTCCTCCCCAGAAGGTAGCACATGAGAGATGACGGCCCTCACTTGATATGGTGATGTGTCACATGCTAACCTGAGATTTGGCGGGGTCATAGTGAACTAACCATTTGCTGCTTCAAAGACATTTATTGGAAGCCTGGAATGCTTCCTCACACTGTGGTGACCACTTCCATTGAGCTTCTTGCTGTAGCAAGTCATGGAGTGGTTACAACAATGTGGACAGTTGGGCTCGGAACTGTCCATAGTAGTTCAAGAGTCTTAAGCATGAGCTTAACTCTGTCAGTTGTTGGTGCAGGTGCCTTGACTATAGCATACACCTTGCTCTCTGTTGGGCGTAGGCCTTGGGAGTCAATCCAGTATCCTAGGTACTCAACAGAATTTTGCAGAAATTGCCGTCTGGCTAGTTTTACTCTCAGGCTACACCACTGCAGTCTGTCCAGAACTCATTCCAGGATTTTCAGATGCTCTTCCACTGTGGGTGCTGGTACCAAGGTATCATCCATAAAGCATACTACATGGTTCAGTTCATGCTGTATCTGGTTCACTGTGTTCTGGAAAATTGCAGGCGCTGTGGAAACTCCGTATGCCAAGTGATGATACCGTTAAAGTCCCTTATGGGTGTTGATGGAGATATATAGTTCCGACTCTGGTTCCAGTTCCAACTGCTGGTATGCAAAAGATAAGTCCAACTATCATCTATGGCTCTGCCCCCATTACCGCTCTTAGATGCATATCCACCTCCCTTAGTAAGGCCTGCCAACTTCTCACTGGATCCCACCACCTCACACATACGTGCGACCTCTGTGCAAACTGGATGGCTGCAACTCACCAGTCGGATAAAGTACCTAACCTGAAGCATGATGAAGAAAATTACTTTGAGCCTTGTGCCCCCTGGAGTGTGTGCACTCCTGCACCCTAGCAATAACCCCCGCTCAACCAGGGGGTCATAATCACAGTTCCTGCAGGTTCCACGTTGTTGTACCTCACAAGCTCAAAGATCCTTCACCTACAGGGCGCCCAGCTGGCTAAATGGTCTAAACTGTTACATCTCCTCCACTCCTACCCTTGGTGCTTTTAAATCAAGGCTCCGCCTCTCTCTCTCACTGCCTCTAGCTCCTGTGACTACCTCCACTAGCTGACCCCAAGAATATTTCCCTAACCTTATGCAGTTCTCTCTCTCCTATTAGCACTTGGTTCCCCCTTAGCACGCACTTCCCCATGTTGTCTATGACAGTGCCTCTGGCTGCGCTCCTCCTCTATTGCTCTCTGCATCCCTCTACTCTTCCTCGCTCTTGTCCTCTATCCTCTCTGCACCTCATCTGCTATCTCCTTGTAACCTAGCCTCCAAAACTTGTTTTGTTTCTCAGATGCTTTGTAACTCTGTTTAGCGTACACTTTTGTAACCTTGTCCTATGTATTCAATTTGTAATCTGACTTACATGTCTTATGTTTTGAATTGTAACCTGATGTGGAACCTTTATGAAAGAGCCCTGGCTCAAAGGTATTGTAATCCTAGATCTGATAAATAAATAACTTGCAAAAGAACTTTCCCCCCTGAGAGTGTGGCAAACAAGTCCTCTGCACTGGGTAATGGGTGTGGATCTTGCTGTATGCAAACAGTTCACTGTAACCTTGCAGTCACCACACAACCTCACTACTTTGTCTCGTAGTGGTATCACATCTTGCAGTGCTTTGGTCACAGTATTTAAGCTGAAGATCTTTTCCCAGTTCAATTTGATCTGTGCGAGCCAGTCTCTGCCTAGTAATGTAGGCCTTTCTCCTTTTACCACCACTAGAGGCAAGGTCCACGGTCCTCCTTCATACATGACTGGTACTTCAGTCTCCCTTAGCACAGGGATTGGGTCTTATAAGCGAGACAAGAGTTGAATATATGATGGTTGCAGGGGTTGAAATTAACATACCCAGCCTGTTCCAAATGCAAGTAGGAACAGGCTGGTGCAAGTAGTTTAATTTTTTGACTGCACCATAGTGCATGTGCTGTTATTTTGTGC
This sequence comes from Neoceratodus forsteri, assembly GCA_016271365.2. Classification (NCBI taxonomy): domain Eukaryota; kingdom Metazoa; phylum Chordata; order Ceratodontiformes; family Ceratodontidae; genus Neoceratodus; species Neoceratodus forsteri. Next base: position 1,336,202,672 of record CM057449.1, read on the forward strand.
TTTAGGCTGCAATTCCAGAGGCGCCACTAGGGGTGCAGTACTGATTCATGAGGCGATTTTATTTATTTTTGTGAGATATTGTGATCCGCACGTGCTACTCTGAAGATGACTCGAGAGAGCAGGCATCTGAAAGCCTGTCTCCCGAACAGCAGGAGCAACACAAGCCGGAGCCTGGAGGTCGGAGGTGCCACAAGGAGGAGGCGGGACACTGGCAGCAAGACTTTGAATGCCACATTAAAGTAGGCTGGGCTGACTGGGATGCTTTTGGTGATTGGGTAGAAGGGTTTGGGGTGGGCATGGACACTGCACTGGGGCGGGGCAGTCGCGCTGCAGCATTAGACATGGGAGTTGTGCCAATGGGGCGGGGGGGGGGACGGTCACTCGGGGAGGTGCACTGACAACAAATCTGGCTTGACTGGTATCTGGCATACTATGTTAACTATATTGTACCACGTGTGTCTCTTTCTGTAATGCATGTGGTACAATAAGGTTCACATAGGCATGCGCATCCATTGTAACTACGCAGTTGTGATAGAGTTTTCATAGAGTACAGTCGCTAGGTGGGAAGCTCCGTGAAGGAACTGAAATTTTTTTTCTGGGCCAACAAAAAGCAGTTTTAGATGTTTGTAGGCAGGAAGAGGTGTTTAGTAAGCTAAAGAGTGCAGTTAAAGGGAACAAAAGTAAATTGGGGCTTCACCATCCCACCCCCTGACCCCAAGCAAGGGAGGGGATTTTCAGTACTGTGGTTTAATTAAACAGAGAGCAGTACCACAGTTGCTTTTGTTGAATATACAGTATCTAAAAGGTAAAGAAACTGAGGATTTATCTGTCTCAGATTATCTGTACTAGTGATACTTTGATGGACCTGGTGTTTCTTTTAAGTCAGTTAAGAAGGGGGATAAAACCTTTTATAGGTACATCAGGGAGCGAAGGAAGACCAAGGGAGGGATAGTGAGGCTTAATAAAGGGGAGGAGGGTGGGCAGAGGGTGACTGTGAAAGGCAGAGATACTAAACAAATATTTTTGCTCAGTATTTACAAAGGAAGAGGGGGAGGTACCTAAAACAAACAGTAGAATCACTCTGGTTACAGAAGTTGATACCAGCCCATTTACAGAAGAAAGGGTTCTGAAAGAACTCTTAAAACTGAAGGTGGACAAAGCAATGGGGCCTGATGGGATTCATCCCAGAATTCTAAAAGAACTAAGGGTAGAACTAATGACACCACTGACTACCCTCTTTAACAAATCATGGGAGGATGGGGTGGTACCCGAGGACTGGAGGAGGGCAGATGTGATTCCCCTTCACAAAAGTGGGAGCAAGGCAGAAGCAGGAAACTACAGACCTGTTAGTTTAACCTCAGTGGTAGGGAAAATGATGGAATCACTTCTGAAAGAAAGAATTGTTGAGTATCTAGAGGCCAGAGGGGCACAGGACCCAAGGCAGCATGGATTCACAGCGGGAAGGTCATGCCAGACAAATCTGATAGATTTCTTTGACTGGGTGACCAAAGTAGTTGATCAGGGAGGGGCTGTGGACATGGCCTACCTAGACTTTAGCAAGGCATTTGACACAGTCCCACACAAAGATTAATATACAAGTTAGCCAGCCTGGGAGTGGGTCCCAAGATGACAGCCTGGGTAAGAATTGGCTGGAGAATAGGTCACTGAGAGTAATAGTAAATGGAGTCCATTCTGAAAAAAGGGGTTAGTAGTGGGTACCGCAGGAGTTCAGTATTAGGACGGTCCTCTTCAATGTCTTTATAGCGACATTGCAGAGGGACTGGAAGGAAAGTATGTCTCTTTGCAGATGACACAAGATCTGCAACAGAGTTGATGCACAAGGTGGAGTGGAAAGGATGAGAAGGGACTTGGCAAGGTTAGAGGAATGGTCAAATGTATGGCAGCTTAGATTCAATGCTAAGAGTGCAATGTAATGCACCTGGGAAACAAAAACCAGGGAAGAGTACACAATGGGGTGAGCTACTAACAACAACAAAAATGGAAGGGACCTGGGGGTAGTCATATCAGATGACCTAAAGGTGGGCAAGCAATGTGAGAGGGCAGCAAGGAGGGCTGGGGGGATACTGGGATGCATAGGGAGAGGCATCACCAGTAGAAAACAGGAAGTTATTATCCCTCTGTACAGACAGCTAGTGAGACCCCATCTGGAGTACTGCGTGCAGTTCTGGAGACCAATCTCTGCAAAGACATAGACAGGATGGAAGCTGTCCAGAGGAGGCAAGTAAAATGGTGCAGGGTCTGTACCGGAAGACATATGAAGAGAGACTTAAGGAGCTTAATATGTATAGCCTCGAGAAAGGAGGAGAGGGAGACATGATAGAAACTTTCAAGTACCTCAAGGGAATCAACAAAGTCCAAGAGGTAGCATCTTTCAAAAAAGGGTGTGCAAGAACAGGGCACAATTTGAAGATAGAAGAGCGGCTCAGAGGTAATTGGGAAGTATTTTCACAGAGAGGGTTGTGGATGTATGGAGCAGCCTTCCAGAGGAGGTTGTGGAGTCAAAAACAGTGGTGGAATTCAAGCATGCATGGGACAGTCATAAGGCAATTCTAGGGGTTGGGGGTAGGAAGAAGTAGGCTGCTGGTTAACTAGGACCTGCAGCTTATCCATCAGGTAGGGAAATGGGCAGACTGGGTGGGCCAAGCGGTCCTTATCTGCCGTCAAATTCTATGTTTCTATGTTTCTTTGCTTTTGTTTGTGGAGGCAGTTAATATATTAGCAGCAGGAGCGGCAGCAGACAAATCCCTCAGAGTGTGTGTGGGTCAGTCAGTCAACCCCAGGTCAGCAGACATTTAACAAAAAGTAATCAAAGGAAGTACTGTTGCCTCCAGTCCAGCAGCAGTACCAATCCAGTTTGTCTAGATGTGTGTGGGGTAAAAAGCCTGGAAATCATAAAAAAATAAAAAAATACTTGTGTGTGAGAAAAATAACCAGTTTAAGCAAAGACTGCCTTTCAGTGTCAGATTTCCTGCAGCCCAAGCAGTTGCTGTTTATTTTCCAATCTAATCTAAAGAAAGGGTCTGCCTGTTGAAGTAGTAAGCAAGGAAAGCAATACTGTGGGGTTCTCAGAGCCTACCTAGCCTAGCCAGTAGTGACGATAGCTACACTCTGAATTGATTTCAATCCCCAGTCATTTATTTTTGTGTAAAAAGAACAAAAAAAAACAAAACCTTGGCATTAACTTCAAGTGGGTGTTTCAGTCTGTGTAAAAGTTCTTTAAATATATATTAACAGTCAGGAGCTCCGAGCTTAGCTGTAGCAGAGGTGTAGGTCTGGTCAATCAGTGATCAGCTCAGTCCTCTAAAACACTTGATTAAAGCGTCGACTCTTCCAACCTCCAATTCAGTCCAGTCCTCCTCCAGTAACCGTCCAGTAAAGTTATTCTGTGACTAAATAGCTGAGGAGGGGAAAAAAGACTGGAAATCATTAAGCAAATACCAGTCAGTGTCTGAGTGTGTGTGTGTTATAAATAAATCACTTAAGCAAAGGTAGTGTGAGATTGCAGTTTGCTCACAGCCAGCCAGCCTAGGCAACGGGCAGTTTTAATTTGATGTTACTTTTTACAATCTTATATAAAGTAAGGTTCTGCTGCTCTGCCGCTGCTTACGCTCGTTTTCCCCAGTTCCCAATTCCACCACAACCTTGCCACATTCTGAGACTACCTGAATTGATGAACCTGTTCTGGTCTGGACCCACAGTCATTTAACCTGAGTTGTGTGTGTCTGCGTGAGTTACGCCATCCGTCAGTCTCTCCAGCGTCTGTCAGAAACAGGGTAAAATAAATATCTGTGTGTGTGTGTGTGTGTGTGCAGTAGCAGTAATATAGCAGTATAATACTGCATATGGAAACACTGATTTTGACAGCAGATAGGACTACCTGGCTAAGGCTTACCTAGTCTACTGTATGTGTGTACTGTACTATTATGTGTATGTCTAGTGTCTCTGTGTCTGTCTGAAATTGTTTATATTATAACCTAACCATTGTCCTGACCTGTCCCCTCTCTCTGTCTGTAGCTTGAGTGTAAAGTTAAAAAAATTTTTTTGTGTGAGACACTGACAGAAATAAATATAGAGTAACAGTACATTACTACTACCTGTCACAGTGCCACCACTGCACTGGCTACCTAACCTGGCCCTGGTTCAGCCTAAGAAAGAGCCTTGTTGTGTTGTGGAGTAAGGCCAGGACAGACTTATTGTATTCTAAGGAATTTACCTTCTACCATAATTGTTGCAGGTAGAATCTCTGCTGTGCAGTGAGTGTGCGTCCCTGTGCTTGTGTGCTACCTAGAGTACCGTCCTGTCCACTACCTACGCCAGTCTAACTGGGATTGGATACTACTAATTTTGTGAAAACTTAAAAATCCTGCCTGATCGAGCTAAGCCTTGTAGACTTAGTGTGCAGTCAGTGGTGCAAAAGAATTTATCTACAAAGTAATAAAAAAACACGACACGCTTTCTATTCTGACGGACAACAATTTTTATTGACCTTTAAATTAAAACATAAAAGAGACGTCAAATTGTAAAAAGCTCAGTTTATTAGACATTGTTAAAATTACACCATGTCACCCAAGAAAGTTTTACCCAAACCAGTGAATACTCTTTTTCGCTACAAGTTTAGCAAAACAAACGTTGAAAGTGCAGCAGATGCTGCAGCAGCTCCTGCAGCTGACCACAATCAAAGCCAGATCCATTCAGGGTCTTGCGTGACAGTAACAGGTTCTCAGTCTTCCGGCACTGACAAGTCTCTGGTGTATGAATCCGACTCGATTCCTGCCACTTCCAGCCTGTCTATAGCAGAATCTAACTCAAGTGGTACTTCTGAATGTGCTGCTGTTCTCCTCCCACCTTCCTCATGTTCCAGTGCCCGTGCCTAGTCCTAGCCCCATTGTTGTCTCTCTGTGCTCCTCAGTGCCTCCTCGCAGCCTCCTAGTCCTACTACTAATGAGACAACTGATGGAGAGCCCCATAAAAAAGAAAAAAAACATATAAATTTGTGGACTCATGGAAACAGAATCGTAAGTGGCTAAAGCATGACAGTGAATTGAACATCATGAAATGGAGTGGTGTGAACTATTTGATAAATCTGGAAAAATAATTCTTCCAGGATGGGTGTTCATCATTTAGAAAGGCAAATGTAGAGTTTCATGAGTCCTCTGATTTACATGAGGCATCCAGAAAAGCATTTTTGCTCACTTTATAACCTTGCAGAGCAGCCATTAATGAAACTTGTCCAAAAATGGAAGAAAAGAATTTGAACAAATGAAGGTTCTCTTCAGAACAACTTTTTTCTTGCTAAAAAGCACTTTTACTGATTTAAAAGATGAAGTAAACTTATTACGTGCGAATGGGGTCTCGGTCAGTGACACCTACTGCAATGACAAACAAGCGAGATATTCACAGAATATATTTACAAAGATAAGATGGAAGATCTTATCACATTGGTGAAATTGCAAGATTTCTTTTCTGTTTTGTCAGATGGCTCAACAGACAAAGTATTACAGAAGAGGAGGTAGTTCGTCTCCGCATCTTGGAGAGAAGGGCATCCTGTTACTAAATTTATGGCGCTTAAGCCTCTTGAAAAGGCAGCATGAGCACGTATAACATTAACATTACAAAATACCATGGAAATTGACCTCCAAATACCAGACTGGAGAAATAAGTTAGTTGCTGCTTGTTTTGATGGGGCATCAGTCATGATGGGCAGCAAAACGAGAGTAGCCACAAGGCTGAAAGGGAGGCCAGACTTTTAAAAGTGGTGCTGCTGTGCACATAGACTTGAGTTGGTCACTAATCACGTGATCAAGGGGACACCCTGTACTCTGCAGTGGAGGATTTGCTTTCCTCATTGCATTGCACAGTTTCTATAGCACTCTGCTTTAAACTTGGTCAGGCTTGCAGGCTGGGAGGCACTGGGCATCAGGGTACTGCGCCCCTGTAAATACTGGGGGAACAAGGTGGCTGCCACACCACCAGCGTGCTGTTAAAGTGATGCAGACAAATTATCCGGCTACTGTTACACATCTGGAGGACCTGTCGGTAAATGGTAAAGGGGATAAAAGAGAAAAGGCCACTGCAATTCTGAAGCAGATAAAATCACCTAAGGTTTTATATTTCATCAACTTCCTAGAATTCTACATAGCAGTCATGTCCAGACTAACGCTGACGTTCCAGCAAAATAACTTAATGGTAGACTCTGTGCAAGCTAAAGTTCTGTCTCTCATGAAGAAACTAAAACCTTACAGATTCAGAGACTATTGATTGCCTTGAAACAGGAATCAGTATTGTGGATGGTAAGCTGCATTACAAAGGTGTGGAGCTTAGTTCCTCTGGTTCAGCAAGGCAGAGCAGCAGATCAGATCCTGGACGAAGATGCAAACAGTTCCAAGAGCAGCGTAGTGTCTATTGTAAAGAAAGTGCTGGATTCCACATTAAATCAAATGGAAATTTGTTTTTCTGAATTTGTCAGTGATCCTGGCCTTGCTGAAATGAGAATTTTCAACTTGTCTAACTGGCCTAACTCTGAAGATTCATTGGCAGAGTATGGAGACGCAGAAGTCAAGTCATTATTTTCTTACTACAGTGACATTCTGGAACCAAAGGGGTACAGTGCTGTTTCAGCACTCTTGCAGTGGTCGGAACTGAAAGCATATATCCACAACCTAAATGCAGCTTACCATCCACCTTTAGATTCCACTGCTATGTGGGGTAGAGTTCTCTCGGAAGAAAGGGATGACCTCAAAGATATTCTAGCTTTGCTGAAAATATTTCTTATAATTCCATCTTCAACAGAGGTTGTTGGATGTCTTTCAAGACGCGTTCCTAACTCAGCAGGTGAGGGAACCGACCAGGGAGGCACGGGTACTGGATGTGGTCCTGGCAGACAGTGACCAGATTGGGGGCCTGGAGGTAAGGGACCCATTGGCGGGGAGTGACCATGCCACGGTCTGGTTCTGCCTGGAACTAGGAGGGGTAGAAGGCTGCACAAAGACGGAAGTAACCGACTTCAGGGGGGCGGATTTTAAGGAAATGGGAAGGATCCTTAAGGAGCATTTGGATGGGATTGGGTCAGACATGGATGCTGATAGTAGGTGGAAAATCATCAGGAGAGGGGTGCAGGATGCTACCAGCACCTGTGCAAAAGTAAAGAGCAAAAACGGTGGGGCCCAAAAACCCTGTTGGTGGACCAGGGAGGTCCAGGAGGTGGTCGGGAAAAAAGCAGCCTATAAGAAATTCAAGTGCTCAAAGAGTGAAAGGGATCGAGGGGAGTACGAGCTGATGGCTAGAAGGCCACTAGAGTGGTGAGGCGGCTAAGGCAAGGGAGGCAGAACCTGGCCAGGGAAATTAGGAGAGGGAAAAGGGTTCTTTAGACATTGAGGAAAGGACGAAGGGTGAAGGGCAGATTAGCAGGATTAAATCAGGGGAGAAATGGGCACAAGACCCAGGGGAGCAGGCTGAGGTACTAAATGAGTACTTCCACCTCAGTTTTCACCAGGGAAAATGGGGATGCTGCATCCTACATGGGAGGAGACAGAGATAATGAGGAGGGGGGACCCTCACCGATCGGCAGGTCTGGGGAGGGGGCATCACTGGCAGGTGGGGAGGCTAAGCAGGGAAGAGGTACCAGAAGTGGAAATCACAGCAGAGAGTGAGGGAAGCCCTCAGCTCCCTTAAGACGGAGAAAGCACGGGGCGGATAAATTACATCCTAGAGTGCTGAAGGAACTTGCAGATGTCCTGGCGAAACCCTGGCAGAGCTTTTCACCATCTCTCTGAGGACAGGGTGGGTGCCCCAAGACTGGAAGGTGGCGCATAAGTGCCCATCACAAGGGGATCAAGGAGCTGGCAGGGAACTACAGGCCTGTCAGCCTGACATCGGTGGTGGGCAAGGTGATGGAGGGCATTGTCAAGGAGAGGCAAGGGGGACCTGGATAAGTCAGGGTGCCTGGACGATAGACAGCATGGATTCATCCAGGAAATCGTGTCAGACAAACCTGGTGGAGTTCTATGACTGGGTGACAAGTGCCTTGGACCTGGGTAGACCAGTGGATGTCCTCTTTCTAGACTTCAGCAAGGCATTTGACTCTGTTCCTCATGTGGGCCTGTTGGATAAGCTAGAGAAATGGGGTGGGAAACCAGATGATCAGATGGATAGGCAATTGGCTCCAGGACCCGGACCCAGAGGTCGTAGTTAGTGGGATAGTCTCATCCCCAAGGAGGGTCATTAGTGGGTCCCACAGGGATCAGTCCTGGGCCCCTTCTGTTCAACGCCACGATCTGACATAAGGACAGGAATCAGGAGTGAGATGAGTCTCTTTGCAGATGACTCGAAACTGGGGGCAGTGGTGGATGGGGAGGAGGGAGGGTGGCCCTGCAGGGGACCTGGAGGCTCTGGAAGATGGTCTAGAAAGTGGAAGCTGAGGTTCAATGCAGGGAAATGCAAGGTACTCCACCTGGGCCAGAAACCCAGGCCAAGTGTACACCCTGGGGAAATACTACAAGTCTCAATGGCTGAGAGTGACCTGGGGTGGTGGTGGATGTCAAGATGAACAACTCTGAGACTTGTAGGAGGGCAGCAGCCAAGGCCAACAGGATGCTGGGATGCATCACTAGGGGATCACCTCCAGAAGGAGGAAGTGATACTCCTCTGTATAACTGCTTGGTGAGGCCGCACCTGGAGTACTCGTGCAGTTTTGGAGGCCACACTTAAGAGGGACATTAACCTCCTGGAGAGGGTCCAGAGGAGGGCAACCAAAATGATTTGGGGCTTGGGGACAGGACCTATGAGGGAGGCTCGAAGAGCTAAATATGTACACATTGGAAGAGAGAAGGGACCGGAGGACATGATAGAGGTCTTCAGGTACATGAAGAGGGTAAATAGGGAGGAACAGTCAGGGTGCTTGAAGGAAGGGGCCACTAGAGGGCATGGGTGGAAGCTGGAGGGGAAGATTCAGGGAGAAAGGAGGTGCTACTTCACTGAGAGGGTGGTGGAGCCATGGAATGCACTACCTAGGGGGCTGGTGGAGGCAGAGACAGTGGAGGGGTTCAAGAGGGTGGGACAGGTACAGGGGAAGGGTTCAGGAAGCAAAATCCAATGCAGCAAGAATATCCGGAACTGGGAAGGGAGAAGCCAGAGAAGGCGAGGGGGACAGCAAGGTCAGCACCCAGGGTGGGGGCTGACCAAACGAGCAGACACGAAAGACCGTTAGGCCTATTCTGCTGGCATTTTAGTATGTTAGTATGTATGTAACTGCAGAATGTGAACGAGGTTTCTCATTAATGTCACAAATAAAAAATGACTGGAGGACAAACCTGAGACCAGAAACTGTGTCAGCTTTAATGGCCATTAATCTGAGCAGTGAGGCAGTGTCCACATACTCACCAGATAGTGCCATAGCTAGGTGGTGGACATCAGGAAAGAGAACAAGGAGACCTCAGATTGCTCCTTATGGTTCAAGAAAAGAGGAAGAAAAAGGCTTGGAAAGTGAAGAAGACACTGAAATGTAGAACAGTATATAAATATACTGCAGTTGTTCCATATACTACTATTTCAAAATTCAGTATCTTTTTTTTTCCAAGTTTTATCATTTTTGTCTACCCGGTGCAGGTAACCTGACTGTGGTGCATGTAACTTTTGTCGCCACATGCACCGTAGTGCAGGTACCGAAAAAGTTAATTTCTATCCCTGGATGGTTGAAATGGGCACTGCTGAAGTTTCCCTCTATAGATGTGCTTTAGCACAAGAGATACTGAGGCTCCGGTGTGTAGCTGCATGCTAACTGGGTTTCCTGCTAGCTCCATTTGGAGGTAAATTTCTGCTGCATTTGCCCATGTTGCATAAACCATTAACAGTAACAGTGCCTCATCTTCTGTTTCAGTGGTCGCAGTGCCTGCTGTGACGTACTGTGCAGTAGCAGTCTGTGATGTACTTTTGCACACTTTCAGTATGTGACCCATTTTTCCACAACCACGGCATTTCTCATGTCGAAATCGGCATGTGCTTTGCTGGTGGTTACCTCCACATCTGTAACATGGTTTTGACTTTGTGGAAGTGCCCTGTGGTGCTGGCTTTCAAAATGTAATGTTTGGGGTTGTTGATAAACAGATAATGGACCACTTCATGGTGTGGAATGTCCCTTGGGTGCTAGAGTATGGGTGACCTCGTCAACTCTGCTTCTTTGGGGTTCAGAATTTCCCGCTAACTCCCTGGTATCCTTCCAAACGAACTCCATAGTAAGGGCATTCTCACAGGCTGTTTTGAAGGTTAAGTCCTTTTCTGACAACAGGCATTTTTGATAGGCTTCTCCTCTCAGACCACAGACAAAGCAATCCCAGAGGGCATCCCACAAAAACTGGCGAAAGTCACAGATGCTTGCTAGACACTTAAAAGCAATGATGTAGTTGGCAAGAGCTCCCCCCCCCTCCTCTTGGTTCCAACGATAAACTCTGAAGTGTTCTGCAGTGAGAATTGGCTTGAGCTTGAAATGCAGTGAAAGTGTCTCTGTGAGTTGGGCATATAGCATGTCCACCACTTTGGTAGGTGAAGTCTGATTCTTGAGAAGTTGGTACACTGTAGGTCTCAAAACTGCTAGGAAGACCTTTGCCTTTTTTGCATCAGGAACTTCATTTGCCTCCAACCAGCATTCAGAGCGTTCTAAATAAGAATCAGAGTCCTCTTATGATTCATCAAAATTCTGGTACTCTGCCAGTTGCAGTCATGGCTGTGGCAAGCTGTTCTGTAGCTGCAGTGTCCAAAAAAAATAAGTCTTTGTCTTTTATTTTCAAAGGCTTTTCAGCATGTGCTGACATTTCTCTATTATGTCACAAGAGGCTGCTGCAGAGCTGCTTTTGCTACTGTGGTCAGGAATCTATGCTGCTGATGTAGGTGACAACATAACTCACGACCGTTGTTCTTAGGTTTTACATAACAGAAAGGGTTCTGTTTCCCACGCTGTAATTCTTTTCTCTTCAAACTCAGCAAGTTAAACAGACAGTTCACACTAGCTGGAAATCTGTAAGTAAGCAAGAGATTGCGGCAGATAAATATATAGTGCTCACAGGAGCCTGGCAGCTAGGGAAAGATAAGGAAACCTGATGAAACAAACACGAGTTAACAGGTGGGAAATTTATTATGCCTTTTAAAAAAAAAACATGCATTAGCTCACATAACATTTATTGCACTCATCTGAGTTGTATTGGTCCCATTCTCAGTCGCCAGTGTAATATATTGTGGAGGTGCTGTGCTGGGAGACTCAGATACAGCTTGTATGTTCAGTGGCCATCTTTAGTCTTCTCTGAAATAGTGGTCCCACTGAGACGCCCAGCCCATTCAGAAAAACGTACACGGGGGGTAGGGGCAACCCTAAAGATTTTTCATTTCCTGACTGTTTGTGTTTTAACCCTAAATGATGCATTAATGCAGGGTTTTGCATAGGATTTCCTTACTTTTTGAGAAAGAATAAAAAACTAAGAACTTGCACAAGTTGGTGGGAGCATGAGCCCTTCGGGCCCTGTACTCCCACCAACTTGTAGCACTTGGTGGGAGTACGGGCACTCCGGGCCCTGTGCTCCCACCAACTTGTAAATATGTGTGTACCATCAACACCCTCTAAATTTCAATGTAAAAGACCAAACCGTGTCCGAGATATAACGTGTAAAAGTTTCAGATTTTCATTGGTCAGAAATGCAGAATTCCACACCTGTTAACATTTTACAGGCACAACGACTTAAAACTACATCCATAACAGTAAGGTTATGTACCCTATCAATTTCAAGCCACCAACACAGTGCAACACACTGTCTGCAACATGTAAATTGTGTCACACAATATCTCTGCAAAATAAATTTTCCCAAACATGTAAACACTGTAATTCACATCTACAGCACTTGTCAAGAACACCCTCCAAGTTTCAATGCAAAAGACCAAACTGTGTCTGAGATATAACAAGTTAAAGTTTGACATTTTCATTCGTCAAAGTTGCAGAATTCCTCACCTGTTAACATTTTACAGGCACAATGACTGAAAACTACATCCATGACACTAAGGCTAGGTACCCTATCAATTTCAAGCCACCACAACAATACAAAATACTGTCCGCAAAGTGTAAAGTGCGCCACACAATATCTCCACAGAAAATATATTGTCCAACACATAAACATGGTAATTGACATCTACAGGGCATGCCGTAAACACCCTCCAAATTTCAAGTAAAAAGACCAAACTGTTTCCGAGATATATAATGTTAAAATGTAGTAAAATTGGCCTCTCTAATGCATTATAAAATCTGGTCATCCTGTCCCTATCTCACGATCAAAAGAATTTACAGGCTCGCGATCAAAGAATTTGCAGGCTTACAATCAAAGAATAAAAAGTGCTGAAAATCTAAATTTTGAGACAAATGTGGCAAACCACCACCCATGGCTCGACTGTACGACGCCCCCGAGCAGAACCCAACCTCATTTGTCTTCTTAGGCCACCCCTGGGCTGAGAAATTTTCATTATTCAAAGGGCCATCTCGTCCCTTGCTCGCGATACAAGATCATGATCAAATAATTTGCAGGTATGCAATCAAAGAATTTGCAGGCTCACGATCAAATAATAAAAAATGCTTATCATCAAAATTTTGACACAAATGCAGAAATCCACGATCAAAGAATAAAAAATGGTGAAACGCGAGTTTTTAGACGATTTAGATGAAACCACCGCCATGCCTCGATAGAACGTTGTCCCCTGATCAAACCCCCACCCTCATTTGTCTTCCTAGGCCACCCCTGAAGCTGAGAAAATGTTATTTTTAGGTCGCTATGCAAGATCGTGATCAAAGAATCTCACGATCAAAGAATCTGCAGGCTCACGAACAAAGATCGTTAGCGATCTGTGATCAAAGAATTTAAAAGCTTATATATAACTCTATTTTTGACCATTTTGGATGAAACCAAAGGCATGGCTCGATGGATCGGAGCCCCCTGAGTAAAACACATCCAAATTTTACTTCAGGAGTGACCCCTGAGCCGAGATATTTGTGTTTTTACGATCGGAAATCTAAAAACAAGATGGCGGACCTCAAGATCAAAGAATTCTCAGGGACAAAGATTCTTGAACCATGAGGCTGCAAATTCTTTGACTGCCAGGCAGGACGAGATGGCAAGAACCCCATTCTTTGTTCACAAAACATACATATAAATTTTCCCGTTGACTTATAATGGGAACTTAAAAGTGGCATAACTTTTGAATGCCTAAATATTTTTTCACCAAACGAAAAGTGGCATGTTCAGCAACCAAAGCTCTTTCAAACGAGCCATCTTGCAGAGTGGCATGCCACATGACAGCTGCGTAGGGCCACATACAAACTCCCAAAATCTGCCTCCAAAATGGCTAATTTTGTATTTTTCAGCTTTTTGGTGTGCAAAGACCATAAGTCTGACCGAAACACCATTTGGCAAATCAAGAGATCAACCATGTCCCACTGTGCATACTAAATTTCAGGCAAATCCGTTGAATGGGTCCAAAGTTATTAACGTGCAAAATTTTGACTTTAACATAGAAGTGACATCTCAACCCTAAATATAGTGGAGCGGCCGCACCACTATAATGTGTATATATATGTATATATATATATATATATATATATATATATATACACACACACACACACATATACATACACATACTGTACACATCTACATGTCCATACTACCATGCATATCCATATATATACTACAGTTGGGTCTGTTGCCATGCCATCTGTTTCTTTTACAAGCTTCAGGTCCCACCACCAACAGTGCTTCAGAGAATAGAATCAGCAGCAGTACCCATAGTGAAACAGCTGCACAGAGGTACTGATCTCTCAGTCACTTCTGTTACTTCCCCTCTCGCAGCTTCCCAATGAGCAGCGATTCCAGTAGTGTAAAAGCTGCCCAGTGACAGTGATCTCCCTGTTACTCCTCCCCCACCACTTCCCAGTAGTAACAACTAGCACCCCGTAGCACTAATCTCCCAATCGCTCCAGCCATGGTGCACCCCGTAGCTTCCATATACTTAGAAATGCCACATGAAACAGCCACCCAGCGGCACTGATCTCCTGATTGCTGCCCCCCGCCATCCTTAGCTTCCGAGCTAGTGGCAATGCCATAGTGAAACAGTTGCCTTTTGACAATGTTCTCCTTATCACTACTGCCACCCCCCACACACACACACGTGCATCTTCCCAGTCCATGGCAATGCCCATAGCGAAACAGCCACCTAGGAGCACTGATCTCCTGATTATTGCTGCCCCGCTCCTCACACACCAGAGCCAGATTTACCTTTTGTGGGTCTTGGCTCCAAAAAGTTTTGTGGACCATGTGCCCCCCCCCACACCCGGGCCCCCATTCTTATGTATTTGATTTAATTTTTCCTAAGTTCCCCTTTATTCATATAAGATGGAAACAAGCCATTTAACCATTTTTTTGAATCTGCAAAAATTTAATAACGGAATATTTAACAATATAATGATATGACTACATATCAGACTGGCAGTGCTGCCTATAGGTTAGAGAATAAGCTTGGTACATCTGACAGACCTGGGTTTGATTCCCGCAGCCTCCACTTGCATACTGTGTGACTCGCAGCAAGTCACTTAACCACCCCAGTGCTCCCAGTCTGCCCCTGAAGACAAGCACTTGTACCTAGTGGGCCTACCTGGTTAACAATGAAAATTCTGCATTTTAGCTGAAGTGTGGACTTTTCAATACCTTGATGTTTTTTTGGGAGGAGGAAGAAAAGAACACAGCTGCTGGGTAATATATGAGCTGATCAAGGAAGGGGTTGATGTGAACTGTTACCTGACTCTCACATCCCTGTGTTAAGTGCAGATGAATGGTTTCTTCCAGCGGGAGGTCCATGGCAAGGAAGGATGACCAGCCTGTAAGGTGTGAACAGGAACTGGCCCATTTCCTTTGCTTTGTCTAATTGTCTTTGCCCACTCAACTTACTCTATTCCCACTTAAAAAATCAAGTCTTAGGCCCTGTCCACACTACCTCTCTGTAACGTTACAGAGTGCCCAGACCGTTACCGCAATGGTTTGCATTTACACCTGTAGCGTTACAGAAGGCATTTTCGTAACAGTTGTAGAAACCACATATGAGGTGGTTTCAACAACGGGTATGAAACCGGTTACACCTCGGTAATGTTACTGGGCGTAGTGTGGACGCGTGGCACCGGTCCCCTAGCGCAGCGCGAGCTGCATTGTGGGATCGGGTGACATGGTAACAGTCGCCTGGCTCCTGAAGTGTGGACCAGCGGTGCCTATTCTGTAACGGACACTGTGGCAGTGTGGACGTACTGCACCGCTCCCCGGTTGTAACGGTTTCTATCCATTACAGGGTCTGAGCGGTGCAGTGTGGACGGGGCCTTACTCTTAAATATTAAAAGATGAAACTAAATTTATATGTGGAGCTAAGATCCAGAAAAAAAAGAGATGATTTGATACCTTTTAAATCACTGGAGCGAGTGAGCCCAAATCCCAATTGCTTTAATGCCACTGCACAAATGTACACTGAGAGCTCATTACTGCATTCCAGTGTCAAGTTTCCAAGATTTACATTACAGTCTGTTACTTATTTGATAAAGCAACTAGTACGAAATGCCTCAGAATACAACTGTTCTGTATCTGGTCCACTGCCCAACCTTAGTACTCTGTTTTTATGTTTTCTTGCATGCATGTGCAAGAAACATAGTGCCACCATACAAGTTTTCGTAGGTGTGCCACCCCCGCTTCCAGTGCCCTGATCCTGTTTGCAGGTGCAGCCACACTGCACCAATGAATGTCCAAGCTGTCTATGACAGCAGTTCAGATGCAGTGGCATACAGTTGAAAGAAAACAACCACTATGGCAGTATGCAAATTGCCTACATGTTACCACCCGATGCAAGGCCCCCCCCCCCCAAAACACACACAGACTCACAAAATCTGCCTCTAAATCCCTAAATGTGTCACGGTGCTACACTGCACACCTTGCCTGATTCTCATTGCTGAAACCAAAACCTTCCTCTCTCAGTTTTAAAGCTGATGGGGTGCCCAATCCCGGTCAGCATGCCCCTTTCCAGTTCATTTGTTGACGGGGTAGTCTAATCCTAACCGACTTGATGCACCCCCAACTTATGCAGCCCCAAGCACACTGTATCGCCGATGGGGTGCCTAATCCCTGTCGCTCCAGCCCCCAAAGAAACACATCCAGCCTACCCCAGTGTGCAAAAGCATCCCACGTTACTGTTTAGCTTTAAACCTGTAAAAAGAAAATGGCCCTCGTGGTCTCTCGTGCCCCCTCCCCAACCCGCGCCCACCCTCTGTGCACCCTACCTCCCCACACACCCCCTCACCCCATACTGCCCTCCGGAACCAGGTGTGACGATCTTCAGTGGACCGGGAACATGTCTGCACTCTTCAAAGTCGACCACAAACTGGAGAAATGCCAGTAAGCTGTATAATGGCATAAACTGGGTTCTTTTCAACTGTGGTGGATATCTCAGGCATTTTTGGGAATTTTTTCACCAAATTTTCAACATGGGGTTCTTGGGACACCACCTCAAGAACTCAGTCACTGTCATTTTGTTATTCGGTACTGAAAGGTAATTTTAATAGTCACTGCTCAGAACCACCTTTCAGGACTGAGTAATGAAACGACAGTGTCACTGTTCATGAGGTAGGTCCCCAAAAACCCTGTGTTGAAAATTTGGTAAAAATAACCCAAAAAATTACTGTTTTATGAGCGTGCATTGCGCAGTTCCTATGTACGCTCGTAACTTTGAGAATTTTTTCATATTTTCACTCCAGATTTTCTACATTACCATTTTAACACACCTTCTTATGAACAGTATAGCTGTCACATCTTGCCCAAAATGTGTTTTCACAGATGTAGCGCACAATGGCGTGGTCAGTGTGCGAAATCAATGTTCGGGACAGATTAAGAAAATCACAGTGACACTGTTCATGAGCAGATGTCTTACAATGCCTATGTTAAAAATTTGGTGACAAAAGTCCATAAAATGATTGTGTTACGAGTGTGCATTGCACAGTTTCCACGCACCCTCGTAACAAGGATTTGTAATATTTTCACTCTAGATTTTCAACATTGGCATTTTTCCATACCTCCTTATGAACAGTACAGCTGTCATTTTTCATTTCTTGGCCAAAATGTGTTTTCACACTTCCGGCACAGAATATCGCGGTCGCTGTGGGAAATCAGTGTTCGGGACAGATTGAGAAATTCACTGTGACACTGTTCATGAGTGGAGGTCCCAAAATGCCTATGTTGAAAGTCTGGCTTAAAACATCCCCAAAATAATTACATTACATGTGTGTGTTGCACAGTTTCTATGCACGCTTGTGACCAGATTATCAACATTACCATTTTTTTACACCTCTTCATGAACAGTACAGCTGTTATTTTTCACATGCTTTTCAAAATATGTTTTCACACCTGTGACGCCAACTGGTGCAGTTGCCGTGCAAAATCACCTTTCAGCTAACAAACTGATAGTGTCACTTTTGATGCGGTGGGGTCACAAAAAGCCCATCTTAAAAACTTGGAGTAAAAATACCAAGAAATGCCCAGGACGTTAGGGTTTCCGACCATGACACCCTACCCTGTAGGGAGTGACAGGTGTCAGAGATTTGACTTGGGATTGTCGACAGTAATGCTCACGCCATTCAACCCCCCACCCCACCCTGGAGCCAATGACAGGCATCGAGGTGTGCCTTGGACTGTTTGGCTCCAGAGTTCGCCCCATTCTCCTACACTGCACCCATTTCAGTGTATTTCCTCATGAAATGAGGTGAGTGTAAAACTCAAACAGCACACCTCGACACTTGTCAGTGTCTGCAGAGTAGGGTGAGGTGAAATGTCATGACTGTTATGGGCGACAACCAAAAGGCACACACCAAGACCTGTCCATCTCTACAGGGTGGGGGTGGAGTTGGCGTCAGTTCAGTACTTCACTGCCATTCCTATACCGCATCTGTCTAACTCCTGCACTTCCATTGCTAATGCCAGCAAGCAACCATTCTGCATTGAGAAATGTTTGTCTTCCTCTGAACCTAATCATCTGCCTGCTGCTCAACTAGTATTTGTCCCTGGATTCTTCACCCCCCCCCAAATGCATAACTTTACACTTTTTCCCCTTTTTAAAACGTTATGATGGTATCTGTTATTCTCCCCTCTCTAGAACCTCATGATAGTATCTGTTCTGTTTGAATTGTATGCTTCTCTGTCCGGAGTGCGGTGTGATAAAACCTCTCAGGTGCTTGTGTTTGCCGTTTACTTGTAGTGACTAAGTTAAACATGGTATCTCGACACTAAGTTCAGAGGAGCTTTTCTTGGTGTGTGGATATTAATTTAATTTTATGTAAAGGAAGGTGTTATTCATGGAGTGGGAACTGCATATTTGTGAGAAGAGGGGCTAAGTTCTGGTCCCCGTAGAGCTTTTTCCTCCCCAGATATGTCCTGTCAGGGATATGCCCTATTCTGGCATGTTAACCCTGACATCCTTTCCCCCTGCTGGTGTCCATCCACCTAAAACTCCCATGATTTTCCCTTGGTGGTGTCCCCCCCCCACCGAGGCAGTCCACTAGGGTGGACTAGGAGCTAGCATCAGTGTGCAGTTGGGCTCGGGTAGTTTTTGGAGTCCAGGCTGTTTTATAGACAGTTCGTGGGTTTTTCTCAAAGCTTTTCTCCCTGATTTCTCCCTCCTCCCCTGGCAAGGGCTTAGCCATCGAGTGGCCTCTGCAACATACAGCAACGTGCTGCAGAGTGAGCAAGCTCCCTTGGGCCACTGTAGGGATTGCTGTGGCAGTAGAACCTGATGCCATCTCTCTCTCTCTCCACCCCGGTGCACTGCTGAGCCTAAGCCTGGCAGCATGATTCCCCTAAGGATACCAAATGAGGGACCCCACATGCATAGTGGTGCGGGGTATAGTCTGAGGTTTTGGCAGCACTAAACAGCTGCCAACACAGTGCTGTTTAATGTCACCAAAAACCTGGCCCTAACCATGCACCGAGGCTGTGACCCCACCCCGAATGCCGGGCAGGTGTATTGCAGGTGTACTCTTCGTAGTCTAGTGGACCCACCTCCTCCTGATTGCCCCTGTGAAATAGTATTACCAGTTGCTCTCACTGGTGTCTAATGGACTTTCCCTTTCTGTGTGCAGACCCCCCCCAAGTGTCACCCCCCACTCTGCCACCTACTGAGGACCCCCCACCTTGCAACCCTCCTCACCCTGGTCACTGGCCAGCACAGCCCTTCCCTCACCTCCTCGGGTGGCCACAGTCTGACATGCAGAGTGTGATCAAGCACAGCACTTACGATCGCGCTCTATGCATGTCAGATGACTGTTGGGCAAGGAAGTGAGCCAGATGGTTGTGCCAGTTAGCCATCGTGGATGGAATGACCTGTGATCAGGGTGGGGGAGTGGAGGGTTCTCAGCGGGTGATCAGGTTGGGGGGATGACACATGATTGGGGACCATTGGCACGGGCCACTAGTCACCATGGAGGATTGTGACTAATACTATTTTAAAGGGTTGGTCGGTGATTGGGGAGGATCATCAAGGGAGGGGGGGTCCACTAGATGCCAGGGAGGGCTTTCAGTAGTACTATTTCACTGAGGTGATCTGGGGAGGGGGCTCACTAGATGCCAGAGATTCCTTACATCACTTGTCCTCTATTGGTGCTAGGGGGCTACTGCATGCATGCATATGAGCAAACAATGGGCATGCAAATGGGTCCTTACTGTCATGCTTGCCCAGTGAACACTCTTGCTGAATATGGCCCACAGGGCCCCTGGCACTATACTATTTTGGGTGCACTATCCCTTACTGTCATGCTTACCCAGTGAACACTCTTGCTGAATATGGCCCACAGGGCCCCTGGCACTATACTGTTTTGGGTGCACTATCCCTTACTGTCATGCTTACCCAGTAAACACTCTTGCTGAATATGGCCCACAGGGCCCCTGCACTATACTGTTTTGGGTGCACTATCCCTTACTGTCATGCTTGCAGTAAACACTCTTGCTGAATATGGCCTACAGGGCCCCCACTATACTATTTTGGGTGCACTATCCCTTACTGTCATGCTTACCCAGTGAACACTCTTGCTGAATATGGCCCACAGGGCCCCTGCACTATACTGTTTTGGGTGCACTATCCCTTACTGTCATGCTTGCCCAGTAAACACTCTTGCTGAATATGGCCCACAGGGCCCCTGCACTATACTATTTTGGGTGCACTATCCCTTACTGTCATGCTTACCCAGTGAACACTCTGCTGAACATGGCCCACAGGGCCCCTGCACTATACTGTTTTGGGTGCACTATCCCTTACTGTCATGCTTACCCAGTAAACACTCTTGCTGAATATGGCCCACAGGGCCCCTGCACTATACTGTTTTGGGTGCACTATCCCTTACTGTCATGCTTGCCCAGTAAACACTCTTGCTGAATATGGCCCACAGGGCCCCTGTACTATACTATTTTGGGTGCACTATCCCTTACTGTCATGCTTGCCCAGTGAACACTCTTGCTGAATATGGCCCACAGGGCCCCTGTACTATACTATTTTGGGTGCACTATCCCTTACTGTCATGCTTACCCAGTAAACACTCTTGCTGAATATGGCCCACAGGGCCCCTGCACTATACTATTTTGGGTGCACTATCCCTTACTGTCATGCTTGCCCAGTAAACACTCTTGCTGAATATGGCCCACAGGGCCCTGGCACTATACTATTTTGGGTGCACTATCCCTTACTGTCATGCTTGCCCAGTGAACACTCTTGCTGAATATGGCCCACAGGGCCCCTGGCACTATACTGTTTTGGGTGCACTATCCCTTACTGTCATGCTTACCCAGTGAACACTCTTGCTGAATGTGGCCCACAGGGCCCCTGGCACTATACTGTTTTGGGTGCACTATCCCTTACTGTCATGCTCGCCCAGTAAACACTCTGCTGAACATGGCCCCCAAGGCCCCTGGCACCATACTGCTTTGGGTGCACTATCCCCTGTGGCCTGTGTGCAGCCATATTCACCACACTGACATGTCCCCATATTCATTTAGTTAGCATGCTCCATTAAGGCGTGCTAACTGGCTTGTAACAGGGTCCTGTTATGAAGAGAAATATCAAGGATTTACAAGATGCCCCTTCCCCACTTTTCAATTTTCACTCTATCCTGTCTGCTTCTATATTCGTATCTATCCTAATTTTCTTGTCAGGGTGGCCAACCTGGCAATCTTTAAACCTTTCTTTACTGTCCCTGATTATCTTTAAAACAATCTGGCATCCAAATCTTGATAAGCTGAAAAGCAGTCAGCTGAAATTCTAGCTGTGAGGAATTTTATAAAAAACAAGCATTATGCAGCAAGTATAAAGAAAATATGTTAGAGGAGACTACTGTGTAAAAATATTTACTAGAATTGTTGTCTAAAATAAATGCATGTTTACTTACTGATATTACATTTAAAAGTAAATAGAATCCTGAAACCTTGCAAGGAAGACAGATAGGGAACGCGCCCCTCATCTGTTTTCTCCCCAAGGCTGCAGATTTTATTTCAATCTTTAACAAGTGTTTATTTTCTTTCTGTATTAAAACAAAATGAATGTGTACCTGAATATCTTGCTTCTCCTGCTGAGGTCCTGCTATAGGGATGGCAGCCTACAAAATGGCTGCTTTTATAGTATTCAGGTAATGTGATGTCACAATAGGGGAGGGGCTCAGTTCAAAACACACCCCTTCTGGAAAGTATATAAACCCTCCACTAGGAGACCTGTTTAGATAGAGAGAGGAGTGTCAGTATTTGACTGACCACAGAGCAAGAGTTGTGTGTGTGTGTGTGTGTGTGTGTGTGTGTGTGTGTGTGTGTGTGTGTGTGTGTGTGTGTGTGTGTGTGTGTGCGTGCGTGCGTGCGTGCGTGCGTGCGCGCGCTTCCACACAAAGTGCTGTTCAGACAAAAGGAAAGGAAAAGGCAATTCAGGAGTCTGTGGAAAGAAGTATTTCCTGTTTTTGGGTGCGAAGACTAACACCAATTTTTTTTTTTTTCCTTTCTGTGAACTTTAAGTTAAGAATATTTTTTTTTTTGTTTTGTTTTTGGAAATAAATTGACAAATGCATACCTTTGTGTTTTTTATGCATCTTAAATCTTTGGTCTGGACATCTGTTATTTCCCACGCTTCTACATGGCTGAATATCGCTCCAAGCTGACTCTGTGCTGTTTCTACACATGCTTGTAACTTCACCAGTTTTTTTTTTATATTTTTACTCCAGATTTTCTACAATAGCATTTTTTATACCTCCTCATGAACAGTACAGCTGTCATTTTTTCACATCCTGTTCGAAATACGTTTTCACACCTGTGGCGCCAAATGGTGCAGTCGCTATGCAAAATCACCTTTCGGCTAATGAACTCATAGTGTGACTGTTCATGCGGTGGTGTCACAAAAAAACCATGTTGAACAGGGAAGACCAGTTCTGGAGAGTATGGGGAACTTTCATGTCCTCGTTGCCCCCAGGAGAGATGGACATGCTGGGGAAAGGGTTGCAAGGATAAAGTGAAATGGCCAAATAATTGAGGAGGAAGGAGGGACCGATGTAAATGAAGAGTTAGGGAAGGTGAAAGGTCACCCTGGGATGGACAAGGTGGAGGATACTTAAAGTGAGAGACAAACTGTTTTCAATTTATCAACAGTCTGCACAGTTAATATATGTTTTTATTATTATGTTCTTTGGGTGTGGGGTTTATTTTGTGTGTGTGTGTGTGTGTGTGTGTGTTTTTCCAGAGATTGGGGGTGGGAGAGGGGATAATTTAATAAACTGTTGTAAGAGGGAGATGTTGGAGGGACATAGGTATATGTTGGATTAATTATGCTATTGTCCTTTATTGTACATGTATGATCTTATTTTTGTTTATTGTTGAAAAACTTAATAAACATATTATGCAAAAAAAAAAGTTGAAAACTTGCAATAAAAATACCAAGACAAGCCCAGGATGTTTGGGTTTCCGACCATAATGCCCCACCCTGTAGGGACTGACAGGCATCAGGGGTGTGACTTGGGATTGTCGACAGTAATGAGCATGCCATTCCACCCCCACCCCCACCCTGCAACCAGTGACAGCCATCAGGGTGCACCTTGGACTCTGTGGCCCCAGAGTTCACCCCCATTCTCCTATACTGCACCCATTTCAGCATATTTACTTATGGAATGAGGTGAGTGTAAAGCCCAAACACCCCAAGCCACACCTTGACACTTGTCAGTGTCTGCAGGGTAGGGTGAGGTGAAATGCCATGACCGTTATGGGCGACATCCCAAAGGCACACCCCAATGCCTGTCCATCTCTGCAGGGCGGGGGGTGGAGTTGGCGTCAGTTCATTACTTCACTGCCATTCCTATACTGCATCTGTCTGACTCCTGTACTTCCACTGCTAATGCCAGCAAGCCAACATTCGGCATTGACAAATGCTCGTTTCTAGGAGTTTTGTCCTTGCCTTCCTCACACAGACATGCACCAAGAATGTTAGGAGGCCTGTCTTGACCCCCCCCCCAAAAAAAAAAAATTCTGCATTCATTTAGGGACCCTTGTCCAAACAAGAAAATAATTATTTTCACTGCATAGTTTCAGAAATTATAATAATAATCTCCCTCAAGGCAGTTTAATTCTATGCGCATGGAATATATCCTACTGTATGTGCATGGAATGTAAATTATTGAGAAGCACTGGGACCCTCTTTTTAATCCCTTATATGGACTGCAGCTCTGTTCAATCATTTTTACTAACGGAATCCCAAGAGCAAACAACTGCTGGCCAACTCTTAAGACTTAAAATACATAACTGTAATTTGATAAACCACAGAAATCTCACAGAAATGTAACAAGCTCAACAAATCAAAAACACCAAGTCCATACCTCAGCTAAAATGTAAAATTAACATCTGCACTCATCACTTCCTGAACCCTGCCCCCCCCCCCCCCAAACCAGTTCCTCATAAACCAGTAATTTGACTAACACACCCCAGTAAATTTCTGGCAAAGCACAAAATTCAGAGAGAACAGAGGTGGTGGACTGTCTCACCCAGTGCTTTGTGATTCTTGTCCCAAGCAGTTACAAATGTAGATTATATCTGGATATATAGAGATGAAAGTCCAGTTAGTGGCATGGAGATCATCCTTCAGGGCAAACGACTAAGGCTAGCAACTTGAAGGATTACTTAAGAGATGTGTAAAGGTCTGGGGCGAACTTTGGGACAGATTGTAAATCCTGCACAGACACCAGGCCAATACAGTAGGTAGTTACTGAAAGTACCCGGGACTCGGAGCAGCTTACAATATTTTAGACAAGAAACTAGCAGCCCAACTCCAGAATTTAACACCTGTCCAAACTGGCATTCACACAGACAGAACAGAAGACACCTCCAGCACCTTGTCATGCAGTGGGACCAGCACTTTAGTTTGTCTTTAATTATTCATTTTATGACAAACAGCTCACCATTTAGCACACATAAAACAGGTTGCATGTTGGCCACCATTTAACTGACATTCCACAGTAAATGTATTTCATTACTTCCATCAATCATTCTCTATTTCCTATTGTACTTCAGTAGCTTCAAAATACATGTAACCTTCCCCCCCCGGCCCCTCATCTAGGGGCATACATTTTTGTCACAGTTGTTTTAGAGGGCACTAGAGAAGGGCTACATCAAGCGCTAACACCCAAGCCAGTGCACCCCTAAACAAGATAGGAAGATGGTGGTCCTACCTTTCAGCAACTTTATTCACCAGTGCACTCTCAATCTCACCACCAACAATTTGGAGTCTCCCTGAACGCTGACACCAGACCAGGATTTTCATGCTGCAGCTTCTTGACTCTTTAAGCCCCAGAACCCTTTGATTTTGAATGCAGCATGTTGGAGAAACTCCTCTGGAATTAAAACTTACAAGATAAATTAAACGCGGGGGGGAGGGGTTCTGTTTTATTTTGACCCCCTTTCAGCTTAAATAAGGCAACATCTACTACCGATTTTTTTTTAAAACTAGCCTTTTTATTTAGCTCCTGCACCCCAATTGATTTCAGGAATGCAGGGGTCACATTTTTTATTGAAATAAATAAAGCAGCTTCATGAGGGTATCTGAACTTTTTTACAAGACATCCAGGCTGGACGTTCAGAGCAGCAATAATGGTTTACAGGCAGTACAAGCAGGGCTTCTCCGATTTTACCTACTTGGATGATTTACCCAAGGCACCTCTCTACCTAGTAACCCACAGGCTCCTGGCTCCCTGGTGCTGATAAGCCGAATCCCTTTTTTTTTTTTACTCTGGGTTACACATTCTCTGTACACTCTGGCACTGGTCGCTGCCCTATCTTCAGCATGGGAAAGCATGTTGCTTCCCCCACCTGGCACTTGGACCTTGGCCCAAATCTCAAGGGGTACCAGGATTTTTTTTTTAGACCCAGGCCCTGTAACCCCTCGTTCTTTACCTAAACAGGGAATTTAAGCCTGTGAGTGCTCCCAAACCTCTGGCACCTATTCCCTCCTTACAGCTTAGCCTTTCCTCTGTACTGCTGTCCACTGGTGCAGTGGCCCTCAAACGTGGCCCTGCTCCAGTACCCAAGGCCCCTGCTACAGGCTGCCATGTCACGGGAGAGCACCTAGGCCCTGCCCACTGCCCAGGCCTATCCAAGCAGCTCATTTTTACAAATAGCACTAAAATCCTTTCTCCACTCCCAGCTGACCC
Organism: Neoceratodus forsteri; assembly: GCA_016271365.2. NCBI lineage: Eukaryota > Metazoa > Chordata > Ceratodontiformes > Ceratodontidae > Neoceratodus > Neoceratodus forsteri. Next base: position 1,336,228,452 of record CM057449.1, read on the forward strand.
TTTCAGGGGATCCATGCCCAGGCCCACATCGCTGTCAAACACATCCTGGGTTTGTGGTAAGCTCCAACCAGAGACCACCCTCCAAGGCCTGTCCTATGACCTGTGACCCACCTGGCCCTTTAATGCCAGCACCCCGGAGCCTGCCTCCAAGCAGGCCTCCTTAGTGGGTGAAGGGCCCCCTGGTCCAACTTCCCTCAGGCCACCCTGCCACACTGGGTACGGGAAAGAGCCACTGTGCCACCGGTCTTCCCCCATGAGGACCCTGCCACAGTCCCCACAGCCCTGGCAACCTGAGCAAACCTTCCCATGATCTCTAAGGGTTCCTGCCTATCCTGGCCTTCTACTGCCACCTGCACCTGCCTTACCCCGACAATGCAGGATCTGGCTAACCATACTCCCCCATGGAGTTTTCTTCCTGGCTCCTCAATGTCACATCGCTGAAAAAAGTCATCCCTGTCTGCACTTGGAGGGGTGGGCTCCCCCCCCACTGGCCCACCTGGACCATTGAGCTCCCTTTTCTGACTGCCTGCGGTGCTTCTCCAGCCACCCCCTCCAGCCCCAGATCTAATGCCCGGGCTGGAAAAAAGCCCCGAACTTCCTGTCTCTATCCTTATATACTGCCCTAAACCTGCCTTCTACTGCCACCTTGAGGCATCCAGCAGTTATTAACCCCCAAAGCACTAATGAATTCCCTATCTCTGAGGGGGAAAAGGATGCTTAAAATGGGAGCATAAGCCCCTCCTTTAAGGGGGGGCTTACATACAGAATTAGCATCATTAGACTTTGTCAGTATACATTGTTTCGTTACATTAAAAGTTCAAGAAGGCAACATCGTATGTAGCTACTTCCAAGTTTCATTCCCCTTACCCTTCGTAAAATCCATGATATAAAGCAGAGGTACAAGAGGCTGCGTGTCTGCGTCCCAGATTGCATTATTTGCTGGGTAAGGGTTTGTTTGCATGCTTGCACAAAAACTGGGCTCTTTCACACATGGATGGTGCTTCTTTATTTATTTAAAGGTTTTACCAGGAAGGCATACTGAGCAGACTACTGCTCAATTCCAGATGCGTCCTGGGGAAGGGGAAATGCAATATAATTATACAGTGTACACAAGAACTTACAGAGCCATTTGCGGTACTTAGGGTACAGCGTACAAATTGCAATAATGCAAGTCATATGACAAATAGTGCAAGGCAACTGACAGTACGATAACGTGCAGTAACAAAATAGATACATAGCAAAATGCAATACATATACTGTATACAATGTCAATTTACAGTCTCATAAACTGAGTGGGCAAGCCCAGCTGTTATAAATAAATGGCATCCTTACAAAGCTGCTATGCGGTCTCGTAGAGGAGTAGACAGGCCCCGAAGCAAGGACTGCAGCAAGCATGTGCAGGTGGAGCAAAAATGGGCTTTCAGCAGGGTATTGAGGTGCTGTCTTGAGGAGGTGTGTCAGATATCTGCAGGGAGGGAGTTCCAAATATTAAGCATACTACAGAAAAACTCTGCCTGACCTGCAGTGGTGGACATGTGTGGGACAGACAGGAGGCATAAATCCTTATTCCTGAGTGCATACGACAGGAGGATAGAGGCTGCCAGGACAGAGGTGAGATAAGGGGGGAGGGACTGAGCCCAGAATTTAGCTGTGATGCTAGGACAGTGGGAGAGGCACTGGTCCTTAAGCAAGGGGAGGTCTAGGGTCCGGTATAGGACACAATGATGGGTGGTGGCAGGACAATCAAGGGCAAAGTGACAAAAAGAGTGGAAAAGAGGGTCCAATCTGGCTAGGGTGGACTTATGCGTGGCACTGTATACTGCGTCACTGTAGTCAAAAATAGGGAGAATCATCTTTTGCACAATATCACGGCAAGCCAGTAGAGGGATGCTGCCACGGTTATGGGAGAAGGCACCCAGCTTGGGGTGAAGTTTTTGGTGGATGGCATCAGTATACGCAGAGAAGTCCAGGTGTTGGCCCAGCCAGACCACGAGATATCCGAAGGAGGTGCAGGTCTCTAGAGAAGTTCCAGAGAGGGTGTGGAAGGTGGGGGTGGAGGGGAGCTGAGGAAGTCTCTGCCTTGTGCCGAAGGTCATAAAAACAATTTTCTTGGTGTTGAGAAATAGTTGATTTGAGCGAAACCAGCACTGAACAGCATCGAAGTCCTGCTGAAGTCTGGTTGCCACATCAAAGGAAGAGGGGCTGGATGTATACAGTACTGTATCATCAGCGTACATGTGAATGGATGTGTGAGGGCAGGCAGTGGGCAGATCATTGAGGAAAATGGAGAACAAGGGCGGGCCTAGGACTGAGCCTTGAGGAACACCAGTGGTAACAGGGCGAGAGGCAGAGGTGGAGTTGCCAATTCTGACCGATTGGGATCTGCCTACCAGATAGGAGTGGAACCAGCTGGTGGCTGCACGAGTGAGCCCTGCGAGAGAGAGCTTGGTGAGAAGTGGGTGGGAGACAGTGTTGAAGGCTTTGGCCAGGTCAACAAAAATGGCTGAGGTGATGTGTCCTCGATCCATGCTATTGAGGATGGAATCGGTGATTCTTAGGAGAGAGGTGGTGATGGAGTGGTACTTCCTGAATCCAGACTGGTAGGGTGTGAAGAAGGAAGAGGATGAGTCAAGGTAGGAGGAGAGTTTCAAGAGGACAAGTTTTTCCTGGATTTTAGCCAGAAGAGAGAGGAGTGAAATCAGATGGTAGTTGCCAGGAGCAGAGGAGTTACCGTCTTTAGGGAGGGGGATGACTGTGGCATGCTTCCACTCTGTTGGGATGGAAGCAAGAGAGAAAGAGAGGTTATAGAGTGAGGCTAAGGGGATTGCAATGGCAGGAGCTGATAAATAGAGTAATTCTGAGTCCGTGCCAGTGGGGCATTTGCCCTTGGAGAGGTTGAGGGCCAGCAAAACTTTGTAAGCTTGGGCTGAAGAAATTGGGCTGAAGGTGAAGAAGGGGCCAAGGGGGATCTTGAAGGCGGGGTGATGTAAGAGGGGTGTTTGGGTCAGACGGGAGAGTGGTCAGAAGTGAGGATGTACACTCTGTAAAGAAGGAATTAAATTAAGAGGCCACCTCTAGCGGGTCGGTGATCGTGGAGCCTCCTCTGTTTAGAGCATGTGGTGAGGGCTGCGGTGGGGGGGAACAGTGACTTAACCACCTTCCAAAATTTAGCTGGTTGGCCTAGGTTGGAATGGAAGGTGTCAAGGAAGTAGTTGGCTTTTGCCCTACGGATTTGTCTGGTGCAGGCGTTCCGTAGAGCATGATACTTTTGTTTATGCCCAGGTGACCCAGAGACCTTGAAGGCCTTCCAGGTCAGATCCCTGGCCCTAAGGAGGGCCAGGATGTCTGCAGAGATTTATGGCAAGTGGGCACCCCTCACCCACATTCGTCTGAGTGGGGCCCTGGCCCTAAGGAGGGCCAGGATGTCTGCAGAGATTTATGGCAAGTGGGCACCCCTCACCCACATTCGTCTGAGTGGGGCATGAGAGTTCCAGACTGTGATAACCCTGGTCTTGAAGTACTCCTCTGCAGAGTCAGTATAGGTAGCCAGGGAGGTGTAGGACCAGTCTGTGTTAGCCAGGTCATTTAGGAGAGATGCAAGACCCAGGGATTTAAAGGATCTTGTTTGGATGGTTGGGGGCCTTGGGCCTGTGAATTTTCTTACTGTGTAGATCATGTGATGTCATAAGGAATCTAGTAACAATCCTAAGGTGAGTGTCTGATGCGGGTGGGATGTTAGGGACCAGTCCAGAAGTGAGTGGTTCGGAGAGTTGGTATTAAGATGTGTGGGTTCAGTGATCTGCTGAGAAAAATTTAGTGCTGCCACCTGGCTTCGTAGTTTGGAACTAGAGCCAGAGAGCCAGTTCTGGTTGAAATAACAGGATATGTAGTTCACCCCCAGAGATGTTAGGGTATGCAGGTGTTCCGAATTGCAGAGCGTAGTGGACTCAGGAGGGCAGTAGGAACCAGCAATAAAAATGGGGCTTGTGTGAAGGAGGGAGAGTTTAATTAGTAAGGTGTCCATAGTGAGCATGGATGTTGGCAATGGGACCGGGTAAGCTGAATCAAGGAGTCAGTGTACATGGCTACATCACCACCTCTTTTATTTCCAGGACGGTCATGCTGAATGAGGGTGTAGCCAGGAATAGTGAATTCGCTTCCAGGTTATAAGGTTTCAGCCAGGTCTCAGTAATAATCAATATGTCCGGTATCAAGGAGAGAGAAATAGGTTGCAGCAATGTTAATTTGTTTAGCAGGCTACAGATATTTAGGTGTACAAGTTTTAGTCCACTCTAGGAGTTGGGGGAGTTGACTAGTGGAGAGGTTGGCCCAGGCTTGGTCTCAACATCCCCAGATAGGAGTAGAAGTGTTTTATTAGGATTTTGTTTTTGAGCAAGGCCCATGGCAGTGTGTGAGAGGAATATGGTGACCTAGAGGAAGGCCCAGGGGCAATGAGGGAGTGGGATTTTAGGACAAGCAGTCCCTCGTGAAAGGTGGACAGGTGGACAGAGGGGCCTGCCAACAGGTTGCAAGGGCTTGCATCAGGGATCATTGTGGAGGCTGAGGTGGAGGAAGGTGGGTTTGGAGTGATTAAGGAGTAAAATGCAGGCTGATCAGGCAGCTGCTCCTCTGGGAAAGAGGATGGCGATAGTATCACCAGAGGAGCTAGCAGCAGAGCTACTGTTATGTATGGTAGCAACATTACACCTTTATAAGTAGATAGTTGGGGTTCAGGAATAGTGGCAGCCTCTAACAGTGGTTGCAGGTGATCTGCAAATGGGAAAGTCGGCTGATAATAATTCTTGTGGCATGTGATTAAATCCCAACTATAGAAGAACTTGGCCTCCAAGGGTGGTGGTGGGGATAAATGCTGAGATTTTAAAAAATCCATCCGTTGTGCCTAGATCTAGAGCTGCCATATCTGTTCCTGCACTCTGGTGAGCTCCGGTGTCTCCTTGCAGCTTTGGGAGGCCTAAACAAACCTGGCCCTCGTGACCACTCGGTGGGGGGGCTGTGGAAGGAAAGGCAGAAGAGTTTTAAATACAGGTAAGAGTGAGGGAGCAGCTGAGCAGAGAGAGGGGCAGAGGGGCTGTGAAAACAGGAGGTGGGCTAAACAAAGGGATTACTCGCTGCAGCACAAGGTAAACTTGGTAATTTGGACTCTGCAGTACAAACTGTATCAAGGGCATGGTACTTCCCACACCTCGGCTGAAGGCAAGTTAGACCTCAAAGAATTTGATGGCAACAATAAATAATAAAATAAAATGCTGCTTAAACCAATAGAAGATAGCTAAGATTTAAAAATAAGTGCAGCCTAAGGCAAACCAGTAGATGATAGCCTAAATTTAAAATGAATGCAACTAAGGCAGTATAAAGTAAATGCAGCTTAAGGCACAAGTTACAATCGGATGTGAACTGAGTCTCTGTACAGCCAGCAATTGGAGAGGAATTAAAGCACACCCCGTTGTAACAATTACAAACTAATCAAGTCCAGAAGTTAAAGAGACTATCAAATTGGTGCAAAACCTGCCTAGGTAACATACAAAACACATTGAAATAAACTATCTGTAGCTTTCTCCCAACGAATTAAAGTAAAGGCAGAGACAGTTGTAGAAGCAGTTGGAGGACTAACCAGTTTAAGTTTTGGCACCAAATGCCGAGATTTGAAAAAAAATCCATCCACTGCGCCTAGGTCCAGAACCACCATACCTGCTCCTGCACTCCGGTGAGCTCCAGTGTCTCCTTGCAGCTTTGGCGGGCCTAAACAGACCTGGCCCTCACAACCATTAGGGGAGCTACTCCAGTGGTCCAAGATGGACTGACTAATGATGACAATTATATTAACAAGAAATTGAATGCAATCAACTTCTGTGTGTGTCCTAACTACGAGTAGCGGACAGCGATCCTGATGTTTTTTGCTTGTTTTTGTCCTTTTACACACAAAAACAAATCAGGATCAGTGTCTACTCTTAATAGCGAGCAAGGACTCAGAAGGACAAACACAGACAGAAGCTAATTCCCCAGGCATGGGCATTTAACAACAGAGTTTCTGCCACCTTTTCCAAAAACCTGCAGCCAGCCCAGAAGAGTTGTGCAAACATATTTGTTTACTAGTCTTTGAATAAATTATTATGCACTGTGTGGTGATGACAATTACCAACAAGAAATGTAATGCAATCAGCTTCTGTCTGTGTCCTCCTAGCTACTACTACTAGTGGACAGCTATACTGATGTGGGTTTTTTTTGTTTGTTTTTTACCATCTTTCTCCTTGTAACCCCCCCCCCCAAAAAAAAAATCATGATTGATGTCCACTAATAATATCTGGCAAAGAGGACAGACACAGACAGAAGCTGATCCCCTCCCCTGGTGTTGGCATTTAGCATCAGGGCTTCTGCCCAGTACTGATTTTTCTGCCACTTTATTCAAAAACCTGCAGCCAGCCCATAACTTGTGCAAGCTGTAGTGTATGCATGTATATGTATGGTAGTATATGCATGGATATATACGATGGGAAGTGGATTAGAGTTGTAGTGTATACATATGGGCATCGTAGTCCATTATATATATATATAAGTTCCTGTCATGCACAGTAAGCCTTTCTTTGTGTATGTCCAGTGATGTAAGACCACTCTGAGTAGAACAAAAGATGGCCACTGAACTGACACATCGTGTATGAATCTCTCCTGTACTGATCCACAACTTATCATACAAGCAACACAGCACCACACAGAGGGCAAACTTTTTACCATAGATCACGATTCGCAACACAGACAGGAACAAAAAAATGTAACTGTTTTTTCCATAAGCCCTCCTACCCCTGAAACAATACATCTGCTGGTGCTAAGTGGTCTGCTTATTTAACATTCATATTAAGTTTAACTTGTGTCACTTTGTTTTTCCTTTACTGATCGCACTGTGTCCATCCAGACCATGTGAACTATCTGAAAGGAACGCTGTCTCTAAATTAATGTATTATTCTATAAATGCACTGCATTTATTGTACCAGGTACCACATCCAGACCACAGGGATGAGGGTACATTACATATTTATAATGATTCTGTTATAATAAGTGCACAGCATTTATTATACCTGTTAATGTCCAGACCCCATTGTACAGTACATATAGGCAGTAGGGCACAAACATTTATGCATCTGACTCCTGGAAATGGGAATTCACACTCACGTTCAGTACCACCAGTCCAGGTGGCAGCAGCAGCAGCAGCAGCACTGTGGTCCACACTGGAGCCAGAATTAATCAGAGCAACTGAAGTGGAGAGAGAGAGAAAGAGAGATAGACTGTCCCATAATCGGATCACCACAGAGACCAGCCGAGAAAAGCACCGCTGCACAATGAGGACAGAGGGGTTGGGGACTGCAGACCGGGTCTGGTCCATCATCGGACCCAACTCTGTTTACTTTTCGGATGCCACCCATGGCCTGCCAGCGGAGAATGCTGTGGAGTGACTGAATGAGGAAGGTGGTCAGACTCCACCCGCATCCACACTGTCCGACTCCAGAGAGAGAGAGATACTGGACTTAAAACAAATGCCATGGGAAAGAAAGACTCCTTCAGTTGCAATGTAAGCAACAAATCAATGATCATGGTGCCACACTCCTCCGTGCGGTGCGCTCTTTCTCTACGTGACCTTGCTGTCCGGTGGGGGGAGGGGTGAGCTGATATCTTCATATCCCCACCCACTCTGTTTCTGCTGTTCGAAGGAAGGGGGATCGGGGGAACTGGTGAGGCATCCACTGTGCGCTGGGAGGCCTCCGCTGTGCACTGCATGCCGTCTTCTCTTGCTGGCCAGGGGCAGTCCATCAATCCAATCAGGGACCCCCTGACAGAGACTGGCAGTGTGTGGCCTGGTGCCACGGCACCATTGGCACCATTGTAAATCCGCTATTGCCACACACATGGCTTCCCAGTCAGTGCTGGTTGTGAAACAGTCTCCCAGTGGGACAGTGGAACTTAACTCCTGACTCTTCACATGACTTTCCAAACACCAGAGACAGTCTAGAGTGCAGTCATCAGGTATAATCTGTAGTGAATAACTGAAGTTCTGCTGTACTGTACTGCTGTTTCAATGTAGCTTGTCATGCTGTGACCGCACACAGTCTAATCTCACAATATGGATTTCAATTCAGGGTTGTGCTTTCAGTTTGAGTAAACCTCAAAATAAAATTATTCTGCTAGTTCTTATCAGTGATATGGATGACTGTGTAACAAAGGTGCTTAGTCTGTTAAATGGTAGTTTACTCACCTGGTAAAGGTGATTGTGTTACTGTATATCCATGGCACTCCCAGATCCATTACCTTAGGGTTATGTATGCCTGATAGGCTGCTTGATGTACATGTGACCTAAGATCAGATTTCGATCTCCCACCAAGCCCCTTCTCTCTTCAGAGTGTCTTCAGTTTCGATACTTCCATAGCTGTAAAATAACTTGTTAGGTATATGCACAGACAGTAATTATTACTCTAGAGACAGTGTGTCCCGGAATCTATCACTACTTTAATGATTACATCATACGTCCTTCTTACACATTTAAACATTGTACGAAATTATGTCCTTTTATCCTTTACTTGTTACGAATTACTCTATCATGCTTCCTTGGGTGGGATGGAGTGCCATGGATATACAGTAACACAGTCACCTTTACTAGGTGAGTAAACTACCATTGTGTTGTCTGTATGTCCTTGGCACTCCCAGATCCATTACCTTAGGGTGATTCAAAAGCAGTGCCCTATTAATTAGGGAGGGGGGAGCATGATCGAAACTATATATATATATATATATATATACATATATATATACAGTACAGTGCCATAAGTCTTTTATATGTCCTTTACTGTGGCTGTCATTAGTACTTTATGTCCGAATGAACTCTTGCTTGGGATTTCAGTGGCTAGTCTATAGTGTCTTGTGAAAGTATGAATAGTGGACCAAGTAGCCGCCGCGCAAATCTCTTGCGCCATGGCTGAGTTTCATTCTGCCCAAAATATGGCTACTGCTCTTGTGGAATGGGCCTTTATCCCCATTAGAGGATCCTTGTTACTTGGTTTGTATGACTCTGTGATTGTTCTCTTTAACCAGGTTGCTATCGTGGCCTTGGCCACTGCTGTTCCTTTTTTGTGTCCCGATGATATGATGAATAGTCTGTCTGTCTTTCGGACGTTTGCATTTCTTTCCAGGTACACTGTGAGCGTTCTCTTGACATCCAGTGCATGAAGGTTTCTCTCCTGGCTATCTGTATGTTCCTCGTAGAAGGTTGGCAGTTCTATTGGCTGTCTCTTGTGAAATGCAGAGTCTACCTTGGGGATAAATGAGGGTACTGCATGAAGTGTAATGCCATGTTACGTAAATGTCGTAAATGGTTCTTTACATAACAGTGCGGTCAACTCTCTGTCGCGGCGTGCTGAGCATATTGCCACTAGAAATGCTGCTTTCAGCCCTACCAAGTAATCAGTGATGTCTGTAAGTGGTTCGAATGGGGATCTGGTAAGGGCATTTAGTTCTAATGTCAGGTCCCATGGTGGTATGCTGTTCTTTATATAGGGCCTTATGTTGCTTGCTGCTTTTAAGAAGCATATGACATCTGGATGTGAACCTGGGTACGTGCCTTCAACAACACCTAACGCCGCCCCAATAGCTGAAATTTGAACTCTTAGTGAGGATGGAGCTAGTCCCTTGTCTAGTTCCTGTTGTAGATACAGTAGAATGTCTACCATGGATATTAGTAGGGGAGATATATTTCTGTCCTCACATCATGTCATGAATATTTTCCACTTAGAATATGTTGATGTTGTTGTAGCCCTGCGGGATTGCAGCATAGTGTCGATTACTGTTGTGTGGTAACCCGCGTTCAGCAATCTCTCCCTTTCAGGAGCCAGGCCATGAGTTGCAGTTTGCTTGGGGTTGGGTGCACTACCGGCCCCTGTATCAGAATGTCTGGCTTGTTGGGTAATCTCAGGCTGTCCATTGCCATTGCTATGATTGTGGCAAAGCATACCCTCCTCGGCCAGTATGGCGCTACTAGAATTATCATTCTGCGTGACTGACGAATCTTCCCTAGTACTTGTGTTATCAGGGAGAAAGGTGGGAACACACAAAAGTAGATGTGTGTCCATGGGAGTCATAGGGCGTCTATTCCCTGGGATTGAGGTTCCCAGAATCTGGAGAAGAATTTGGTTGATTGTTTGTTTTTGTTGGTGGCCATGAGATCCATGGCTATGGGCCCCCATTTGTGTTGTAGCATTTGAAATATTGTGTGTCCCCCTCTGCTCCGGTATATGAGAAGTTTCCCTTGTTATGGTAGTTGCTTTGGTAAGTATATGTTCCCTGGTTGGAGCTCCTTTTGCCTCGAAAGAAAGAGTTGTCGTCTGTCTCCCCTGGGTCTGTGTCCGTAGGATTGGCCCCTGTGTGATGGTAGGCAGACGGAGGTCCTTTGGGTGTCTTGGTCCTTTCCTTGTCCATGTCGTCTTAGGAATTCTTGTAGTCCATCTCCAAATACTCTCTCTCCCTGAAATGGGAGCTTGTGTAGTCTTGCCTTGGACTCATTATCCGCATCCCACAGCTTAAGCCATAGTGCTCTCCTGGCCCAGTTGGCGACTGTTGCTGACCTGGTATTGATCTTTAGTCAGTCAACCGACATGTCTCCTAGGTACTTAGCTGCTAGTAAAGAATATTGTAACAGCTCCACCTCATGTGACTTTGGGGCCAGTTTCTTTCCAATTTCCTCTAGCCATCTGATCAGTGCTCTGGAAGTGTAGAAGGCTGTGGTAGAGGTCCTCACTGTTTGGCCCGAGAACTCATGCATCTTCTTTAGTAATTCCTCCATCCTCTTATCCACTGGGTCCTGTAGTGTGGCTGTCCCTTCAGCAGGGAGGACTGTTCTTTTGTTCAATTCCGCTATCTTTGGATCTATCCTAGGGGCTGAACACCATTCTTTACCTTATCCTCCTGTAATGGGTTCATTCTGTGGAGTGCCCGCTTTTCTGGAAGTCTGGTAGGATCGGATGATTCCCATTCCTTCCGTATTATGTCGTTCAGGACCGGGCATACAGGAAAGTAGTTCTCTTGTTTGGGCGGCATTTGGAGCATTGGGTCCAAATCACTCTCTGGGGCTGGTTGCGATAGTTTGAAACCTAGTGTGGTGCATATCCATTTGATGAGGTCTGATATATTGTCGATGGGCAAGAGCTTTGAGGTTATGAATGGTGTCTCCGTATTGGCAGGGGGTTCTTCGTGTAGGGACTACTGATCGGGCTCGTGTTCACTGTCGAGTGGTGTGCCTGTTTCCTCATACTCCTCCTGTGGTAGTTCCTCCCCATGGGAGTCTTCTGAATCATCTGGATTATGGTGCTGTGGTATCTGGCCTTGATGTGGTATCGACTGTGCCCTGTCCTGCCTGGGTGCCTTTGCTCTGGGAGCACTGCTGGTGGATGGTCTGGGATTATTCATGGATGTCATGCATTCCAGCACTTTAAGCATAAATGACTGCTGGCTTTCTGTCATAGCTGCCGTGGCTTTCTGGAGAGCCACAGTAGCTGGGTCGATCTGCCAGTCTTGCCTGGTATTATTCTACGTTTCCAGTTCCTGGGTGGAATTATCCCCCTCACATGTAGGGCAGTATAGCCCCCTCTGGTTGGGTAACACAGGTGCTTTGCAAGAAAGGCATTCCGTGGTGTTTGACATCTGCAAGACAGGTAATGAATAATTTAGTTGTCTGCAGATGCTCTGATGCTCATTGTTTAATAGTAATACAGTGCTATGCTAAATATTTCTTTCCCAAGTTGCACTGTTTTATTTTATAAACTGGGTTTGTATCCAGTGATTGTTTGAATTATGATTGCTCCATATATATTTTATGTGTAATCAGTGTTATCCCCTTTAAATAGAGTGCTTCATGTAGATTCTGTAATTCTGGTTCCCCTTTAAATGGTAAAGGGCGAGTAGTCTGTGATCGCTAGCCTATTCCAATCCTAAAATGGTGGACAGGCTGTTGTGCGCATGTGCAGGACCTGCACATGCACAAAACTCTCTTGCCCTCTATCTGATTGGATGGCACCGCAATGCACATGCGTGGTGATGACCTATCACGCTACGCGAGCTAAGCGTTGTTCCATAACTAACTTATCCCAGAGAGAGTTCTCGCGCAAGGTGAGATTGCTCCAGTCCATGAAATAAAGAAGAAGGAGTAACAGGCAAGTTGGAGTGGGGGGGGGGGGGTCGTGGCCATTTTAAACACGGCTGGATCACTTGTGGGCAGAATCAAATTCGCTCCTGATAGCCTGAGACCCTGTGAGAAGGATGAAAGGTCTCACAGGTAAGGCACCCAATAGTGCTGGACTTTGCAATTTAAAACTATTTGGCCTTGTGGAGGGCTCTGATTCTTTTCTTCTTTCTTGATGCACCTGTTGCAGCATAAGTACACTCCGATGCATGAGGGGAGTGTACTGCTGCAAAGGTGCTCTCTTTATGATCTGTGTGTACACTTAGCTGCGTAAGGGGAGTGTACAGCACGTAGGGAAGTAGCAGAGAGAGAGAGTGAGCTTTTTTTTTTTTGTAGCTCTGTCCTGGAGTGAGTCGCTACATAAGGGACTCCACCCTACAGGACATAAAGCAGGTTGGAGGGATGATGAAGAGAGGGCGCTGAATTTTAATCCATTCTGTAGCTTACCATAAAATGCCCTGAGCCTGACTGTGTGTGCAGCACGATGCAGTTGAAGCAGTCCCTGAGTAAACTACAGTGATGAATATAGCCACTGCCATTTGCCTCAGTAAACAATCCTTCTACATAGCCTTTTATTTAAAATATTCACTCTCTATCTACTACATAGTTTTTGCTGATAAATATGGTATTCCATAACTTCACTATTGCCATACTGTCCAGTCTGTGCCAAAACAAGAATTTTTTAAAAACTAATTACCTTGTGTTTTGATTCCTGGCACTGGAGCTTGGCAAGGGTGCTGCAGCCTATTTGATGCACATAAAATAACTGAAGACACTCAGGAGGGAGAAGGGGCTTGGTGGGAGATTGAAATCCGATCTTTTATTTTTATTTATTTATTTAGTTTTTGTTAACCGGGTAAGTGCGCTAGTCAGCAAGTGACTGTTTTCAGGCACGACCCGGGAGGTACAATTACAATACACAAAGAGTACAGCCAGATTATTAAGACAACGAGTACAAAAAATGCAGAGAGAAATACATATGGCAATGTAACATACATTAGTAAACAAAAATATACTTTAGCACTTGATCATGGAACATACTCAAAATGTGAATAGTAGAAGGCAGAAAATAAGAGAGGATAGGCATCAGTAGAAAAGACACAAGGAAGGAAAACTGGCAAAAGGATGGGAGGGAGAGATTAAGTGGAAAGGAGGTGCCATCGAGATACGGCAACAATAGGGTGAGGTACCACCTGCGCCGGGCCTATGGAGCCGAAAGCTGACAGCCCGAAGAGGGTGGTGGGGGAGCGGCAGACGGCAACAGCGCAGGAGGTAGGGAAAATACAGCCCGGTCTAGTGGAACCGATAGACGGCAGGGGAGAGTGAGGATGCCGTGAGAGGGGATAGAGCGGAGGAGTTACGGGCAATAGCGGCAAAAGTGTCAAAGTCAAGCCGAGCCAGTGGAACCAAGAGACGGCAGGGCAGGGAAGGGGTTGGTGAGGCGGTGGGAGTAGGCGGTAGTAGGTGGAGAGAGGTGACTAAGCACAGCCAGGAGGGTGGGGACTAAGGAGGGGCATGGATGAGGTGGAACAGGTAAAGGTGAGTTTGGTGGGAGTGGCAAAAGGGGAAGAGAATATAACAAAAGAAGGGGAAGAGAGCAGCAGTGGGGTTAAGTGAGGAGGCTGTGAAGTGAAGATAAGAATGTCATGGGTAGAATAGCGACTTACAATTGTCAACAGCTAACATTAGGCTTATAAAGAAACAGGTTAAGGCAACATTAATTACAAGGCGCAAAATAAAACATTAATTACAAGGCACAGTATAGAACACCCATTTGGACAGGCAAAAGTGCTAGCAATGAGGAAACAGTACAAATGCAGCGGATCAGGTAGGGTCAAAGCAAACACATTTGTCCATAGTAGCGAGGAAAGTCCTGAGTTTGCTCTTAAAAGTCACATGAGTGGAGACATCTCTTAGATCCTGAGGTAGTAGGTTCCATAGGTGGGGGGCAGCATGATGGAAGGAGCCCATGCCCTTTTTAGTCCGACAAAAGGGGATGGATCGTAAGGTCTGATCAGCCGATCTAAGATTCCTTGTGGGAATGGCCGGCCTGAGGAGATCAGAGCAGGATAGCAGGCTTGACGCCCTTAGGATGGAATCAACTAAATTGTACAAGTAGTACTGCCTGGTAGAGGAAGGAGAGAGCCAACCAAGGTCCTGATATAAGAGACAATGATGCTGCAGCGAGGTGCTTTGGTTGCATACCTGCACACATTATTGAAGGTAGTATCCCATAGTTGCAGTGAAGATTTGGTGGCCAAGGACAGGATGGGACACCCATATGTAGGGTTGGCAATAGAATGCCTCTGGCTATCGCCAATTTAGCAGCAGGGGTGAGCAGGTATTTGGTTCTATAGGCAGCCCCAATTTGCAGTTAACTGACTTGCAGGTTTCCTGTATATGTGCTTTCAGGTCCAAGGTTTGATCCAGGTGGATGCCAAGGTAACGAAAGAAGTGACAGTTTCATAGGGTCCCCATCGATATCAGAGACAGAGATGGTCAGAGGACAGGATCTAAGCTTGTGGTTGGAGCCAAACATCATAACTTTTGTTTTATTTGTATTTAAAACCAGACGTTGAGAGTTCAACCAGTGTTGTACAGCACGAAAATCTGCAGTGAGGCGCATTTAGATCCAGGACCTTATCAGAGTGATAATAAATTACCAGGTCATCCGCATAAAGAAGTGATTGACCTGTGGTGACCAGCTCAGGAAGTTTATTGACGAATAATGAGAATAGAAGAGGGCCAAGTATAGACCCCTGAGGGACCCCAATGTTGATAACAGCACTGTCTGATATGGATGGATTAAACTTAACAGCTTGTGTTCTGTTGGAGAGGTAGCTTTTGAACCAGGTAGTGACTGGGGGAGAGAAGCCCAAGGTACTGAGGGTGGATAGTAGCAGAGAGTGGTCAACCAGATCGAAAGCTTTGGTTAAGTCAATGAAGACTGCCCCTGTTAACTTTCCTCTATCCATATTGGTAACGATATCTGAAGTGAATTTTGCAAGTGCTGTCATGGTGCTGTGATGCTTTCTAAAACCATGTTGTGCTGAGCTTAGTAAATTGAATTTCTCAAGGTATTCAGTGATTTGCATGGATACTTCTTTTCCAGGATTTTATTCAGAACAGACAAAATAGCAATAGGCGGTAATTTGATATGTCATTTTACTGCCTTTCTTAAATACAGGAGTGACTCTGGCTGCCTTCCAGACTTCAGGGACAATGCCATTGGAGAGATAGGGTGAAGATGTGTGCCAGGGGGCCAGAGATGTAGTAAGAAGCCATTTTTAGTAGTCTTGGTTCTAGGCCATCTGAGCCAGTACTGGTGTTTTCAGAGAGTGACCTGAGCAGCTTTAGGACCTGATGCCTAGACACTTCCCTGAAATAGAAGGGGTTGGTTAAGTTTGGGGTCCTTCAGATGCTGTGGGTTAAACTGTGAAGCAGAGGATTGTGATGGGAGGAAGCTGTGTAGGCAGATAAGTCAGAAAATTGTTGGTTAAAAGCATTTGCAATGGTAGTAGAATCATTACAGTGTACACCATGTAGGACCATATCTGAGGGAGTGACATCTTTAGCAGAACCCAAGAAGGACTTAATGTGACCCCAAAACTTACGAGGTCATTGGAAGAATTAATCAGCAGGTTTTGGCAGTATTTACTTTTGGCCTGCCTGATGCATCTTTACAGTCATTTCTGTATTGTTTATACAGAATGAGATCTGACTGCAGTCCAGTTTGTTTGTACTTTTTCCATTGATTGTCTCTAACTTTTAACTTTTGAAGCAGGTCTTTTTTCAGCCACCTCGAATGCTGGCCCCTTACCCTCCTTTTGACTGTAGGGAGGTGCTTCTTTTGGATGTTGCCAAATTCAGTCAGAAATGAATTGAGGGCAGTATCAACATTGGTTGCGGTATAAATGTTAGACCAGTCAACACAAGAGAGGTCAAATAGGAAGGCTTGTTTGTCCAGGGCAGCATAGTTTGAAAACCTAATCAGACGTGGTGGAGGAGGAGGAGGTGGACAGGATCGCCATCGACAAAGTGTGGGGAATGATCAGTGATTGAGTCAGCAAGCACTGTGGCATCTAGTACATGATCAGGTCTGGTGGTGAGGATCCAATCAAGTAGGGACCCTGAGTGCTGAGTAGTAGTTCTGGTAAAGCCTGTGATAGTTTGGTGTAGATTGTGCTTCTGTATTAGAGATTCAAGGATGCTGTGCTGTGGACCCAGCCAGTTAAGGTTCAGGTCCCAAGGAGTAGAGCCTCATTTGATTTTACATTCTGGGAGACATATTGTAGCAAATTCTGAGACCGCTCATCCCGCTTGTAGGTGGATTGTAGACACAAATGATGTGCAGCAGTTTTGAACCCAGTGCCAGGGTAGCGTGCAGAGTTTCACAAGGTGTTAGGGAATCAGTGCAGGGTAGGATGTTCAGGGATAGATGATTTTTGTACATAATCGCAACCCCCTCTCTTTGACCCAATACGGTCTTTCCTTAGAATGCTATAACCAGGCACAAGACAAGTGGCATCAGGCACCCAAGGCTTCAGCCAAGTCTCTGATAGGCATAAAATGTCAGGGTTAATCAGTTTAGCCCAGGCTTCGAGCTCAGCCAGGTGACTCGTGAGACTCAGGATATTCATGTGGGCTATAACCAGACCCTTTTTTGTTGCAGCCGTTGCAGGGGGTGAAGCGCAAACCATAGGGCCCGGATTGGGTTCAATATCTCCGGCAAGCATAAGGAACCGCCGGGCAAGGTGAGAAAGTAGGTTGGCAGAGAGAGTGCCTAGCTGGCGTTTGGGTCTACGATAGTTCAAGAGATAGGAGTGGATAGACAGATAGATACAGCCCTTTTGATGAGGATAGAGTGAGCAGGGTAGAATTGAAGTACTAGTACAGCAGGATGTTAGAAAACCTGAAGTCACTATCATTGTTAGCGCAGGGATAAGTAGCAAGAGATGTACAAGTTGTTAGCCAGTTTAGACATAACAGGAGAGACAGGAGTATAAGTGGTGAAGTTTTAGAGGTGAGAGGAGGGTTCATTAGGGAGACTGGGGTGCAGCACCATATCTGAAGTGGCCAGTTTCACAGAAGAAACTATGTTGCTATCTGAATACCCTGATCACGTAAATGACCTAACCTAAAAGTTAAACTTCAGCATGATTTGTGTAATTTGTACACTTCCAAAAGCGTAATATTAAAACTACGATGCTGGCGAATATTTAATTCCAACGTTCCTGCCAGCCCTCCTGTGCTCTGCATGGCGAAGTGTGAATTTAATAGTTTCAGGATACTGCTTAACAGTCAATAACAGAATAAATTATTTAACAAAAGCTGTAGTAATGACATTTTGAGAGTGCTGAGGTGGCCCTGCTTATATACACACACTGAAAACTAAATGGCAATTAATGCTCTAATGCTTTAAAACAGTTATGAACAATCTTATTTGCTAATATTAAGATTTTCCAGAATTAACAGTAGAATTTTGAATGAGAGAAGTTAAGTACTGTAGCCACGGCCATATTTCAAAGAAACTGGCCAATAGGAGCACACAGTCAGGAGACCAACCAATCAGGTTGCAGATAGAAAGCACTGCTTTCCGGCTGGTCAAAAAGTTACCGTACCTGTCATTGTTGCTGGCTGGAGAGGGTGGCTAGGTGGGTGGCTTTGAAGGTGCTGGTCGCCCGCTAAAAGGTCTTGGAGGGCTGTGGTTGCTTGCAGGCTTTTGTGGTCTCCGGTTTGGAGGTGCCACTCGGGCTGCTGGCAGAGGCACAGTTAGGGAGGGAGCTTGAGGCTTGTATGGCAACGGAACGCCTACGCTCAGGGATCCTCCAAGGAGAAAGCAGCAAATGAAATAAAAGATAGATCCAGTGGAAATGATGAACTGAAGAGGACCAGAGTCACAGAAAGTGTTAAATTCCTTCAATGTGATGAACTTTGGCCTGGGCATATGCAGGATGTGAAAACCTTTGTCTGTCTGTTTCCTTTGTTTTCAAAGTTGTTGTAGAGCAGCCCTTTAGAGACAAGTACATTTAAAGTTGATTTAAAATGAAAATGCTGTTACCTGGTAGTAAATTTCATCCAGTGGAAAAGATGAACTGCTGAAACCCAGGGTCACAGAATGTGTTAAAATTCCTGAAAGGTGATAAACTAGCCCTGGGCATATGCAGGATGTGAAATCCTTTTGTCTGTATGTTTCCTTTGTTCTTAAAATGGTTGCTGAATAGCCCTAGTAAATTCCTTTTGGAGCAGTTCAGACGAAAATGTTGATTCAATGCAGGGCCCAGCATCACCGAGTTTGTCAGACTTAGTTGCTAGAGTTATTTTTCCTTGGGGTGGCTTCCAAAAAGTTGATTTAAAATGAAAATGCTGATACCTGGTAAAGATATTTTGCAGAAATTCAGTCCAGGAGACATTCACAGACGTTGAGTGTAAGAATGGCGAAGTTACTCCAAGCAGAAAAACATGTAAATCCACAAAAACTAACCTACAGACACAGACACAGACAAACACAAACATCCACATCCACCCTTAAAGCGGTCTTAGGTCATATGTGCATCAAGCAGCCTATCAGGCGTACATAGCCTAAGATAATGGATCTGGGAGTGCCCTGGATATACAGACAACACAATGTATTCCCCTAAAATTCTTGCTGAAGTATAGCCTTTCACAGTACAATGCGGGAGCACCTGCTCTCTACTGCCACCAGCCGGTGGGAACTGCACTCTGCTGTATTTGTGACTTGCTTTGTGCACAGGACCAGTTAAAGCCTTAGCTGGCAAGAGAGAGGAGGGGACTGTGGCACCTTACAAGTTGGAGCTGGCTATGATATTTTGTATTTTTTATGTATTTTTAGAAAATAACCCAGCTGCTCGAAGCTCCTGTGTGTCTCCCTGTAATTGTGTGCTGGGGTCTGGGATCTGAAGCAAGACTAGGTCCAGGAGCGGGAGAAGGTATTCACCATCTAAAATTCTAAAATCACAATGCAGAGACTTTACCAAGAAATACCTCTCTACCCATGCAGAGTCATATTTAGCCGGAGCAGGTCAAGCCCCCCCCCCCCCCGCCTTGATGATCAAAATATAGTAAACACCCTACCACTTCTTGCTCTATCACTGTGGAGTGTATCTGAGATCATCACTTCTTAGGAGGCCAAGAGTTCAATTTATGACCCACTGGGCACCGACAGAAGCTGTTCTTGTTGCTCTAGCTAATAAAAGTTTAAGCCTGAGGACCGAAATATAATTATTTGCTTGCCACCCAGATGGTTGCCAGAAACAAAACAGAGTATATTTATTTTCCTACCTAATGTTTTTGAGCTATTAGGTGACCAACTATGTTCAACAAGTCTATGTTTTCATCGAGGGAACCTTGTAACATCATAAACCATGTGGAGCAAAGCATGAGTGGTCTGCTGTGTCGCAAAGTTTCTCGAGATGGGAACTTAGCCATGTTATGCTCTGTTTGACCATTTTTTGGTTGTAGTTACAGTACATGGCTGGTCACTTTTAGTTACAAAAACTGTTAAAGAAACAGTTTAAAAAACAGACAGTTTCTTTTGACCATTCATGTTATCAGGATCTGACTTCTGGATTTTATTGAACCATCGATTTGACATCAGAATGATGGTACAGCAGCATCCTGACATCACATCAGTGGCATAACAGGGTTGTGATAGCACCTTTTCACAATAAACACGTTTCTCAATACATAGGGAGCCAAAACAGAGGCAAGGACCAGGGGGAGCCCTGACTGTGGGGTGAGTACCAGTTGAAGGTGGCAAGGGGTGGTAGAGGCACTAAATAACTACTTTGTGTAAGTATTAAGTCAGGAAGTCAGGGCATGACCAGCAGGGGTAGGCATGGTAGGAAAGGAGCAAGCCAAACAGGAGGCAGTCTTAATCATGGCACAATTGCTGAGTAAGTGAAGTATCTGTTGTGTGTTAGGCTATGAAAATCCCAGGGTCCAGAATGTGGAATGAGGTAATAGTGGAGATAATAGAGTGTGACTGCACCCCTTGCTGATATCTTTCTGAAGTTTTTACAGACAAGGATCGTGTGCTTCTCCTTTATACCACTTGCTCACATACTCACACATGGATTTTGGCCCACATGCCACCCTCACACATTTACTGTCACCTACAGCCCCCCAGTACACACACACACACACACACACACACACACACACACACACACACACACACAGTGTTATCCTCCACATCCGGTACTCTTCCCCGATCTCATTTTGTACATCTCCTACAAAAACAATTCCAACAATAAAAACACACAACCAGACATTGCTGGCTTTAGTCAACTATGGTTTAATGCTGTTAACCCAGCATCAAAATCCTTTTGACCCCAGCTTGCTCTTGTTTTGTTTAAAAAACATCAGCTTGTGTAACATGTTAGAGTCATTCCTGACTTTATGATATTTGAGCCATTGTGACATTTCCCCTATTTATAATCTAACCTTTACTCTAAGATCCTGTAATAACACTGGTATAATTAATGAGTCTCCCCTTTTGCCATAGCGAGACCGTGGTGTAATTTGCCATTGGAAAGTAACATTTATAACGGCAAACACGCTGCATAGTTCTCTCCCTTCAAGTATGCTCCAAGGCTGCAGCGCCTCCTTCTGATGTGTAAATAGTGTTTTACATATATGTAAAATTACTTTTGCTTTGACAGATACGGGTGTAACCCCCTGCAAATGGGGGTTCCCAAAAGTCTTCCAGGAGCTTGCCTGAATGCTCCAAGTCTGGGCGGTGTTCCACGTCTGAGCTGTTTAAATATGGTTCCAAGTGTGTGCTATTTGAGCCTCCATGTACTGTCTCTTTAAGAGCTGTCTGCTTGCAGACCTAATTAGTTTGTATGGGGGGACTGTGTATTTAATGCTCGAATCCCACCCGAGCAGCTCTCAATTCGCTCCATCTCTGCCGTCGCTACATGTGCAGAGGGAGCCTTGTTGAAAGATAATAACTGTTTGCCAGAAATCATTTAGAGTGACTGAGAAAATGTAGTTTGTCTAACCTGTCTTCATTTCAGCACCAACTGTTTCAGTGTAGCTCTTTCATTTGGGACCTGAATTGCTGACTTGGACCAATCAGGATGATAGAGATCTTTGAATATAGCAAAGTTTTGCCCCGGGATATCCTGTTTGCGCCAGGCTAATGTGTTAGTACTGTGCAGTTGGGTTAGCCACGGGCAAACCTCTCAAAAACATAGCACAGTTCTGCAGTGTGTGGCCTGCATTGTTGTTTGCAGTTGTTGTGCAACACTTCATTGCTATCACACACTTTGTCCACCAACTTCAACTCTGCCTTACTCCACCGCTGTGTCCACTGAACTGCTGTTGCATTTTGCACTTCCCTGCCACTATATTCAGAGCTGTCTTATTTCCCGGGCTATTTTAGCACTGCACTCCCAGCCCTGTTTGCACTGCTTCCTTTGCATGCTATATTCAGCAGGTTTAGCCTCGGGGCTATTCCTTTGAATATAGCTTGCTACTGGTTCAGGGCTAATTTAGCATGCCGTGCAGTGGTAATTTAGCCTCGGGGCAAAGTTTTGAATATCTGGCCCCGGATGTCAGACTGTTTAGTGGAGGTGGACAATGACTGATACATTGTCCACTGCATCGAAACTGTTGTACTGTCAAGGAGAACCACAGACTTTTTTTCTATTCTTAGTGCAGACTTGATCTTTAAAATACATGAGAGTCAGTGACATGCCGTTAACATAGAAATATAGAATTTGTTGGCAGAAAAGGACCACTTGGCCCACCCAGTCTGCCCAGATGTTCCCTGCCTAATCCATCTCTGCTGACCATATCTGGTCTTCAGCATCCCTCCCTCCCTCCTTCCTTCCTGCCTGTTTTCTAATGTCTATCCCACACATGCATGAAGCTTCCCATTGTTTTTGCCTCTACTACTTCTCTTGCCAGTCTGTTCCAGTGGACCACCACCATTTCAGTGAAGAAATATTTCCTTGCATCCCTCTTAAACTCTCCTACCATCTTCATTGCATGTCCCCTGGTCCTTGTGCTCTTTCTCATTTATTTATTTATTGTTTATTAAATTTCGGTGACCGGGTAGGCCCACTGAGCCCCGAAGGTCCCTTTTTCAGGGTCGATCCAGGATAACAATACAAGTTATAAGAATGAACAAGGACATAAGGAACATTTGAGGCATTGTGACTTACATCATGAGGTGGTTACAGTAAAGAAAAATAGTAGATACAGGCATG
Source organism: Neoceratodus forsteri (assembly GCA_016271365.2). Taxonomy (NCBI): domain Eukaryota; kingdom Metazoa; phylum Chordata; order Ceratodontiformes; family Ceratodontidae; genus Neoceratodus; species Neoceratodus forsteri. The sequence goes on from CM057449.1 coordinate 1,336,250,925, forward strand.
GTTACAGGCACGGTAAAAGAAAAGCAGTGGATGCAGGCATGGGTACAGGCATGGTTATCATCATGACATGTAAGCAATTGGTAGTACTTTGCATATAGTTTATTCAGGGGTTACCCGTGGCCTCTGGCGAGCAGTCTGTATAAGGCAGGTAGTAGGAAGGTTAAGCTAGGAGATGGGAGTTGGAGAGAAGGGGAGTACCTTAGGAGCTTTAAGGGCCATGACAGTGGCATGCGCTTGAGGTCAGCAGATGGGACTTAAGCCTGTTGCGGAAGTTCATGAGTGAGGAGGAGGCCTGGACCTGGGGAGGGAGCTTGTTCCATTGGCAGGCTGCTTGGGAGGAAAAGGATCTTCTGCCAACGTTTGTCCTTACCCTAGGGACTTCTAATAGCGTTCTATCTGAGGTCCTTAGGTTTCTTGGGTTGTGTTTGAGGGTTATGGTCCCGGTAGTGCTTGGCAGAGCGTGGGGTTTGAAAAGCTTGTAGGCCTGGACAAGCGAGGGGTGTTGGAGGCGGGCGACCAATGTGGGCCAACGAAGTCTTGGGTGGTCTAAGGTTGTGAAACGAGCTATTTTATTATATAGGGTTTGCATCCTGGTAATCTCTTGTTTAGCCATGCCCTGTATAATAGGGGCCGCAAAGGTCAGGTTGGGTAGAAGGACGCTGGTAGCTATGGAGAGCCTGAGACTTCCCTTGTCCCCTGTGTTCACCCCTGTGAGGTACCTGTAGGTCTCGATCACCCCTATGAAGTACTTGTAGGTCTCGATCATGTCACCTCATGCTCTCCTCTCCTCTCTTCCAGGGTGTACATGTTGAGATCCCTCAGTATCTCCTCATAGGGCTTCTAGTGCAACCACCGTACAATTTTAGTTGTCCTCCTCTGGCTTTCCTTCACCCTATGTCCTTTCTGAGGTGTGGCCTTCAAAAGTGGACACAGTACTCCAGGTGGGGTCTGACCAGCAAACGATACAGCAGAAGCACTACCCTCCTCCTGCTGTAAGTACCCCTGCCTGTGCACCCCAGCATCCCACTAGTCCTACCCACTGCTTTGTCATACTGCCTTGCCACTTTGAGGCCATCCAATATGGTAGCCCCAAGGTCATTTTACTGTTTAGTGTCTCTCAGTACCCCTCCAATCCTATACTCAGCACCTGGGTTCCTATGCCCTAGGTTCATGATTTTGCACTTTTTGTAATTGACCCCCCAACTGCCATACTCTTGACCACTCATCGAGTTTTCCAAAGTGCCTGTGCATTCTCTTCACCCCCTTCTGAGCATTCACCCAATTGCAGATTTTTGATATCTGTAAAAAGACATCCTTCCCTTCAATTTCCTCAGCAATGTCACTTATTTATTTATTTGCTTTTGTTTACCGGGTAAGTCACACTAGACAGCCAAGTGCCTATTTTCAGGTGCAACCCGGGAGGGTTACAAGCTTGGATAACAGGTACAGTGACAGATAGGACTTGAACGCAGAGAGTATTAAAATACAGAGATAGTTACATGTCATATAGTGAAAGAAGGTAACCAGTAAAAAGACACCCGCCCGAGGAGGGCTACAGACGGCCTGGGAGAGTTAAAATAGAGCATATACATATAGTGAGCGAGTCAGATTTACATACAGTGGTGATTGCAGGTATTAACAAAAAATTTACATACAGTGGTGATTGCAAAATAACATTACATTAACCAAAAAAGAAATCTAGTCCAGTGACCAGGAGAGTAAGTGCAGCGGTCCTGGAGTGCGCAACCCCATCGTGAGAGGATTGTTCAGGGGGCTACGGGGCACAGGGACAGGTGAAGGAGCCCTTCAGGAATGCCCATAGAGATGTTTTGAACCCTGGATGGGAGGGAGTGGATCAAGTAAGGGCAGGGAACGAGTTCCATAGCTTGGGGGGCATAGTTGGCGAATGCCCGATCGCCCGGAAGGGTACGTGTTCTAGGGACCACGCATTTTAGTGCCGCTCTTGACGTAAGGTGGTGGGAAGAGTTGCCAGGGAAGAAGGACAGGGCAAGGGCCGAGGGGGTGGATGTTCTAATGATGTTGTCAATGAAAGTCCCTACTACGAAGGTGCGATGTTTCTCAGGGGGGTGCCACTCAAGGTGTGTATAAAGGTCACAGTGGTGTGTCAGGGAAGGGGTGGAGAGCGTGAAGCGGCAGATGCTGTTGTAGGCCGTATCCCATTTTGAGAGGTTGGATTTTGGCAAAGGGGCGAAGGTCACTAGCCCATAACAGAGGAAGGGAAGGAGAACACCCCTGGCTAGGGCCATCCAAGCGGCTGGTGTGAGGCAGTTTTTGGCTCTATATGCAAGTTCAAGTTTGACATTTGTAGCCTTGCAGATGTTCCTGATGTGCAGGGGAAAGGTCCAGCTGGGGGTCTAGGATCACGCCAAGGTACTTGACAGCAGCAGCTATCTGCAGGGGCAGGTCGTCAGCCCCACGTATCAGAAGGGGGGCAGGGCAGGAGTTTGTTCTATTCAGGGACCCGAAGAGCATAGCCTGGGTTTTTTTGAGGTTGATGACAAGCTTATGCTCGCGCAACCAGATTTGTATCTGCTTGAAGTCAGCGTTCAGTTAGGAATTGATGGTGCTGATGTCTCGGGCGCTATCCAATAGGACAAGGTCATCAGCGTATAGGGTTGCAAGCCCATGGGTGATGATGGATGGCAATTCATTGATGAAAAGGGAGAAGAGCGTCGGGCTGAGGACAGAGCCCTGGAGGACGCCACATTGGACAGTGGTGAGGTTGGAGAGGGTCCTGTTGAAGTTTGTGTATTGCTTCCTATCAGTGAGGTAATTATGGAACCAGGCATGAGCGGGGTTCGAGAGTCTGAGGGAGAGCAGAGTGGTGCTGAGGAGGGAGTGATCTACCCTGTCAAAGGCCTTGGATAAGTCCACGAAAATCGCACCAGTGAGGTTGCCCTGATCGGGTGCAGTTCGGATCTGTGAGGTGACTACAGCGAGGGCGGTAGCTGTGCTTGGCCCCTTCCTAAACCCATGCTGGGCTGAGGAGAGGAGATTGTGCTCCTGTAGGTACTCTGTTAACTGAGAGGCCACAGCTTTCTCTAGGAGTTTAGATGCAGCTGAGAGAATAGCAATCGCAATCGGCCGGTAGTTCAGGGGATCTTTCGGGTTTTCTTGTTTGAGGACAGGGTTGATCTTTGCTATTTTCCAGATGTTAGGGATGACACCGGTGGTAAGGGAGGCGTTAAAGATATGTGTCATTGGCCAGGCTAGGAGGTGCGCACCTAACCTGAGCAGTTTTGGCTCGAGGTTATCGTGCCCTGGGCCGGTGTGGGGGGAGAGGCTAGCGAGCAGCCTCTGGGTCTCGGTGATAGACACCTGCCATAGAAAGAAGGAGGGTCTGGGTGCGGGTGTGGGTCCAGGTCAAGCAGAGTTGGGGGGGAACTTTACAGGTGGGTTATAGTTAGAGGGCTTGGGGGCAGCGGGGGCAGGAGGAAGGGGGGTGGCCTGTTCAGTGAACATAGTGTTAAAAGTGTTTGCGATTGTGTGGGAGTTATTACAGCTGACCCCATCAATGAGCAGATCCATGGCTTGTCCTCTCACAGAGCCCCAACCCCACTTTTTATGTTCTGCCAAAAACTCCTTGGGTTGTTGGTTGAAGAGAGTAGTGCGGATCGGCAGAACTCGCTTTTGGTGGCCCTGATGGCTTTTTTGCAGGAGTTTCTGAGGCACTTGTAGGTGGTGAGATCATTGGCGCTATGAGAGGCCTTATAGGTCTCCTAGAATTTGTCCCTGTGTTTCATTAGAGAGAATAGGTCCCCATGGAGCCATTTGGTGACGGTACCTCGCACGCTCCTTCTAGTGAGGGGCACATGCTTGTCCTGCACTGGGATATATTTGGCTAGAAAAGCATCCAGTGCTAGATTTGGGTCCAAGGAGGAGGTGACCTCGGACCAATCCGTAGATCTGAGGTCCCTGAGGAAGTCGGGAAGGTGGAGCTTTGAGTAGTCCCTCATCTGTATCACTTTGCTAGGTATTTTCGCCTGAGGGATGCTCCAGATACAAAAGATGGGCAAGTGGTCCAAGATGGCATTGGGTAGGATGCCCGAGGATGTGACTCTGTTGGGCCTGTTGGTCAGGACCCAGTCGATCAGTGATCCTTTACCCCTCTGGGGGAAGGTCTAGTTGGTTCGGTGATAACCTGGCTCAGAGCGAGGCCTGATAGCAACTGCTCATAGGATTTTGAATTGGGTCCCATCCAGTCAAGGTTGAGGTCTCCAATAATGAGTACCTCACTTGTCCCCACTCTGGAGCTGACGCAGTGTAGTAGTGAGGAGAGTCCGGATATCCCACCTCTGGAAGGGTTATAGCAGCAAATTAGGTGGATTTTCTTTGTGAGTCCAAGAAGGGGAAGGGTGTGCAGGAACTCACATGTCGAGGGGGTGGTTGGTTGGTGGTCAATGGTAGACACATTGAGGTGGACTTTATAATAAAGTAACACCCCACCCCCTCGTTTGTTACCCTTGCGATCGCACCAGATGTGGCTGTAGCCTGGCAGTGTACATGTAGCATCAGGAGTGTGGGGTTTTAGCCATGTTTCTATGATGCTCCAAATATCCGGGTTATAGTGGGCAACCCAGGCAGTGAGCTCAGCAAGGTTGCATAGGAGGCTGCGGACATTTAGATGGACGATTTTTAGCCCCTTGACAGCAAGCCATGGGGGGTTGAGATGCCATAGGAGTCATCCTGTTTGTGAGTGGAAGCTCCACCCTGGTGGCCGGGGGAAGGGGGTTGAGGAGGGGTGCATGCTAGTGGGGGGGGATAGGTAGGGCAATGGAGGAACCTAGTTGGCTTGAGATTAATTGATTAATTAGGTCTGCCCTTTAGTGCAGTACCTTGAAAAAAGGAGAACTGTGCTGTTTTTTTGGTTTTTTTTTTCACTCACTAGTTAGCTAGGAGCATGGGATTACTTGAGTCTGCCCCTAGTGGCAGGTTAGTATAACCTGCAAATGGAGAACTGAGCTGATGGGTCAAATCACCACAACATGTGACCACTCTTAGCCTATTTAAGGAAGAGCCGACCAAGGGTGGTGGCGGGGCTAGAGCATTGAGAATATGTGGCACAGCAACCTAGCAACGAACCGTCAAGTCTGTTTCAATTACCTCGCTGCAGGGCCGTAGAGCACCCTCGGGGTTCCGGCTCTGTGGAGGAAAAGGGAGAGTTAGTGGTTTTTTTGTGTTTTTATAGGCAGTCTTTGGGGGGGGGGAGGCGTCTGGTGAAAAACTTATCACAATATGTGGCGTGGTTACCGTTAAGCTGACAATGCGGGATAGTACAGAGAAACAGGAACACTTTGCAGCAGTTTGAAATTGGCGCCTAAAACTGTATGCCAGAATTTAAAAATGGGAAACTGTATACCAGAATACAAAAATGGGAGCATTTTTAACATGCGTTGTAGTGCAGTTAGGCTGCTAATGGGAGATAGTACAGACAACAGGATCACAACAGGATCACTTTGCAGCAATTTGAAATTGGCGGCTAAACTGTTTTACCAGAATTTCAATACATTTCAATACGTCAGCATTAATAAGACATTGAAGAGGATGGGTTCCAGTACTGAGCCCTGTGGCACCCTGCTGGTCACTCTTCCATCATTACAGTAAGTGCTGTTTACCACCAACCTGTCTCCTAGCCATTAACCAGTTTCTAACCCAATTTACCACTTTGGATCCCAATCTTAGGCTGCTCATTTTCTGTATCCATCTCATGTGAGCTACAATTTCAAAGGCCTAGCTGAAGTCCAGATAGGTCACGCCCACTGCCCTCCCTTGATCTGTTTCCCTTGTCATCCAGTAAAAGAAATCTATCAGATTTGCTTAGCATGATTTCCCCCCTGTGAAGCCATACTGCCTGTGGTCTCTCAACCCATTGTATTCAAAACACTAGTCTTTACTTTAGCATGGTTTCCATTTATCTCCCCACCACTGAAGTAAGACTAACTGGCCTGTCGTTGCTAGCCTCCTAACTGCTGCTGTTACGTAGAGAGACCACATCAGCTCTTATCCAGTCCTCCAGAACCATGCCTGTTTCCTGTGAGCTGTTGAATAAGGCTGTCAGTAGGGCAGCTAGCACCTCCCTTAGTTCTTTTAGAACCCTTGGGTGTATCCTGTCCACTACCATAGCTTTATCCACCTTCAGAGCTACAAGTCCCTTATTGACTCTGTCCTCTGAAAATGGATTTGAGTCCCCACAGCCCCATTCCTGCTGATCTATCCCCCCACTTCACTGAGCCGGAGTACCTATTTAGGATGTCTGCTTTTCTAGGTCCTCTTCTGTACAGTCTTCCCCCTCCTTCCTTCTAATTCTCATTAACCCTCCCCTTGCTTTTTTCATCTCACTTATGTATCTAAAGAAAGTTGTATCCCCCTTAGTGTCCCCTCTGGCCATTCCTTCCTTTGTCTGCACCTTTACTCCCCTCACTGCCTTGCCTGCTTCCCTCTGCTTTACTTTTTTAAAATTCATTTTTATTAGTTTCAAAACTGCAATTCAAACAATTGGTCCTTTGCCTATGATAATACAGTCCATAATAGACAGCAAGTTTGCAACGCCCCTGTTCCTTAATCAAAGGATATGTATATCATATATATATATACTGTGTATACATGTATATATATGTATACTGTATACTTTATTTATTTATTTATTAGCGTTTGGTAACCGGGTAAGTGGTCTAGGCAACCAACCTGCCTATTTTCAGGCATGACCCGGAAGACTACAAAGTTGAGAATACAGTAATGACAACAGTACAGTACAAAGCAACAACTTAGGTACAATAATTACAGTCAGGGTTACAATAAATCAGAGTTTGAATGCACAGTCATTAATACAAAGCACAGAATAATAGTAACAATAGTGGCAACAATTCGGAGTAGGATAGGCTTGTGGCAGAACACACTCATACGTACCAGACATCTAGCCCAGCTGGGTGGAAAAGGGTACAATATGTGGGGGATTGCAAAATGAGTCTTACGTCAGCTGAAAGTGACAGTGTTTGCTGAGATACAGGGCCCATGAGCTTTATGACTGGTATCTAAATGAAAAGTCTAACAGGTCCACACTTATAAAGGAAACATCTCTATTAGAGACTAACTGTGCCATACTAACATACGAAATTTGCCAGCAGATAAAGGCCTAGAGGTCTATCAAGTCTGCTCGAATGTGCAGCTAGCACCCCTTATTCTGCAGCTGCCCCTCCCTTCCACCCTTCCCCTTCATTAACCCTCCCCCTTGTCCTGTCCTATCCTCGTTTGAAGCAGTCCACTGTTCTACTGCATACCACTTCAGCAGGTAACGCATTCCACCCAGCCACCACCCTCTCTGTAAAAAAGTGTCTCCTCATCTCCCTCCTGAACCTTCCTCGCTCCAGTCTCATATCATGGCCCCTGGTGGCCCTCCCCTCCCTTACTTTGAACAGCCCCTCTGTACCCATCTTGTTTATTCCTTTCATGTATTTAAAGGTTTCAATCATGTCACCTGTCTCTCCTCTCCTCCAGTGAGTACATGTTCAACTCCTTCAACCTCCTCTCGTATGATAAGTCCCCAGCCCTTGATCATCTTTGTTGCTCTGTGCTGCACCCTCCAGCAACTTAATGTCCTCTTCAGATATGGACGCCAGTACTGCACTAGTACTCCAGGTGTGGTCTAACTAATGACCTATACAGTGGCAGAATCACCTCCTCTCCTCGAGGATATACCCCTTGCAATACAACCCAGCATTTTGTTGGCCTTTGCAGCTGCCTTCCTACATTGTGCCGAGTTGTTCATTGACCCTGTAATGAGCACACCCAGATCCTTCTCCTCCACTGTCTGGCCTAGCTCCACTCCCCCTAGCTGGTAACTCCTTCTTGGGTTCTTCATCCCAAAATGCAGCACCTTGCACTTTTTGGCATTAAAGCCCAGTTGCCAGGTGTCTGACCAGGTTTCAAGCTTTGCCAGATCATCCTGCAACCCTGCCATCCCCCTAGGTCATCCACCACCGCCCACCTTGGTATCATCAGCAAACAGACTGATCTTGCTCTTGATGTCCCATGATATGTCTGCAATGAATATCCCAAACAACACTGGTCCCAACACTGAGCCCTGTGGAACACCGCTAGTCACTGCCCTTGGGTGTGAGAGCTCCCTACCCACCACCACCCTCTGTTGCCTTCCCTGCAGCCAGTTTCCTACCCATCTCACCAGTTTTGCACCCGCCCCTGTGCATACTAACTTCCTTCCCAGCCTTCCATGTGGCACTGAGTCGAATGCCTTACTGAAGTCCAGATACATCATCCCTGAAGTTAATACCAACTACCATGGAATTTAGCAATATAGAGAAAGAAAAAACTGAAGTCCAGCTTACTGTTTGTTATCCCCATCACCTCGGTATAAAATTATTACAAAAGTTAAACTTAAGGTTACAGCTAGATAAACCTGAACAGTATAACAGTAGTACACTTGTTATAAAACAAGGAACTGAAACAACCTCTGAGCTGTGCTACTGTATGCTGTACTGTATGGAATAACATGAACACACATACACATTCCCACCTAATTTTCCAGGTACTTGAGAGTTGTAAAAAAGGAGCGAGCTTTTCAACTCTGACATCAAGCAGTGAGTTTTAACTTTTCCAAAGAATAAATAAGAGTCACGGACATTGTTCCTCTTGTCAGAATCAAATTAAAGAAAGCTAGTACCTGCAGTGTCAAATTGTATGATCAAAAGCTATTTACCACTCTATTAGCAGTAGCAGTTTATGGCTCCTCTTCATCGGGTAATGATACTCTAGTGTCCTCTTTCTGTCTCTTGTCACCAGGAAACAATCAGCTGACCTAACTAGGGTCAGAAAAAGCCCAACAGCCAAGCTGGGAAGACCAACAAGCATGAGATGGTGGCATCTCTCAAAATGCAACACACATCAGATTTCTTGCTCTTGTATCATGTGGCATAACTTATATTCAGAAAAATGTGCACTTGCTGGCCATCTTGTGTGACCCATTCTCCTAGCCAGAGTCAGTATATGATCCTGTGCCCCATCATGACCATCGTGGTCACACTCATGGTGGCTGATGCTTGTTTCTGCACTTGCCCCAGTTCTTATTTGATGCAGTCCACCATCCTTTCTACCATGGCTACCAAGGTGTTAAAGCTGTCCATTGTATGGCTGAGGTCCGTAGAGGAGCAATCACCCACTCCATTTCCAGTCCCAGCAATTGTAATGTCTCCATTTCCGAGCTTTGTCTGGCAGTGGCTACTATCTCAGTCACTAGTGGCATGGACGAAGTCACAGCCACAGACTTGCCTTTTCCAGAGTCCCCATCGCCTTTTTCTTTTCAAGAATTCCCCATAATGTTCTCCAGAAGGTAATCTTTTGAGTAATACGAGTTGCAGCAATTAATAAATTGGAAAAAAATAAAGTTTTAATTGATTTCCCTGTAGAGAAGTCAGGAGCTATAAAGACTGCTGTTACACAGCTGGGGCTCCACAGTGCCCCTCCAGTATACCTCGCTCTGTGTTTCCATATACCTCCTGAAGGCCACCCTTTTTATTTCACCATCTTTGCCACTTTCTTAGAGTACCATAACAGTCTCTTTTTCCTTCTGCTTTTACTTACTTCCTTCATGTTGAGGTTGATTGCTTTAATTATTTAAGCAAAAAAAAAATGGCACAAAGATGGAGATGCAGTATAAAAAGAGCAGGCATATAACAAGGCAAAACTGTGCTACTTAAATAAAGAAAACAACGAGCCACTATATGAGTGCAATGCAGAGTAACATTTATTTCAGACACAACTGGACAAATGCCCCAGTGTTCTGAATCCCTGCAAAGGGATTCAAAGTGCTAGGGCGTTTGTTCAGTTCTCTGACTCTGAAACGTTACTCTGCATTGCTCTCATATAGTACCTTGGTTTTTCTTTATTTAAGTAGTGCAGTTTTGCATTAATTATACCCTCCCTTATTTTTCACCACTGTGCCTCAACCCCTTCCTGGCAATTCCCCTCTTCAGGGCAGTTTCTTAGGCAGTCCCTCCCTCAATTCTTTAAAATCTCCCCGCCTGAAGACCAGGAACCTTGTCCTTGTGTGGTTAGCCTCTGTTCCCGTCAGGCCACACTGTGCCATGCAGTTTTTCTAAATCAGCCAAAAAGTCACTGGTTAGTTAAGCAATAATGCATGACAGGGCATGTGTCATACTGGGATAACCTCACGTCTCGGGTGGTTCAGCACGAGGCCACAGGCCGAGTGTGTGCAACACCCAAGAAGTGACGTTATCACCACAACGTATGCCCTGGAGTGTATTACTGCAATTAGAAAATGGCTTTCTCATTTAAAAAAAATAAAGTGAAAATAGTGCATCTTTAAAATACATTTTTAGTTGCTTTTCGAACAGGTGTGATGTTACGCTGGGATAAAATTACTGTTGAAGGTCCGCACTGACCAGTCAGAGCCCAGGACTTTTTGTTGCCATTTTATAATTTCTTGTAACAATGTCTTTTTTTGTAAAGGCATAAATATACCTAGTTTTCATTTCACTTTGGTTAATTACTGAACTGAAATGCATGATTTTACATTTTGTAAAAGTTTCTGCTCTTTTGACATGCCTGCCATAAAAAAACACACAAACATCTGGGAGTAGAGCTGGCTGTTTACCATCAGAAATGTGTGATAACATCACCCTGAAATTTAGTATCCTCCGCAGTATGAATCTAGTGAGTACAAACAAAAAGCAGCCTCTGAGCAAGAGATTTTTAAAAATGACTAGTGGCAGTCTAAAGTATTCACTTGTTATTAATTACAAGACTAGTGACATTCTGTGACCAGTTTGAGACCATCAGAGATTTGCTGCACCATTTTTAAAAATTCTAATCGATCATACTCACCCTGTCCCTCACAGGCAGCATTACAATGGAGGAGCTGATATCCGTACTGCCATTTGGAAGCACCTTTGACCTAATGGAACTGAAAGGCTCAACTTTAAAAAAAGCATTTGAACATGCAGTCAGAAGACATGGACAAGGTACTGGAGAGCTGCTTCAGGTTTCTGGTAAGTTCCATCTGCCACTTCAGTTGGGATTTCCTGTCATAGTCACTAGATCATGGTCTTGGCTGAGAGTTATCCTACAGTAGATGCAGAGCTATAGCACACGATATTCTGTTAAAACGCATCCTAGTTCCTGGGTGTCTTCCCAATGCCCCAGTGGCTGTGTGTATCATTGCTGTGCAGGAAGCCAGGGCTCGGGGAGTGAATCTGAATCATCTCGTCGGCAAGGAGGGCAGGCTGAGGTTGCTGCATTGTGGCAGCATGCCTCAGCCAAAGATGGTTGACAGTGACCTCGGGTGCCACAGCAACTCCTGTGGCCATACCAGGGAGCTTGCTTCTGCCACGGTGGATGCACTGCATGTGTTCGAGGCTGGCATGGGCTGTCCTTATGTCAGGGAGGTGGGAGGGACTGAAGAAAAAGGGAAAACAAAACCATAACTGTCTAAATGACAGTCCGGGCTACTGATTCCTTTGGCTCCTGGTGCCTGCTGGCACTGGATCATCGTCTACATTATGGACTGCTTCAGGAAGCGCTGTGGGGGTAACAGGTAGGTTGCCAAGGCCAGCAAAATCAGGGACACAGGGCCTGAACAGGGTACATCCCTGAGATAAGGGTATATCCCTGAATGATAGACATGGCCGGGTGAGGAAAAATCTCCTTGGGGAAAAAAAACACTACAGTTCTTGCTAGAGCCAGTTTATGCTTTACCTTTAAAACTGGGGTTCTTTGACAACTCAGACACAAATACAGCACCACTGAACTACTGTGACTAAAGTCTGTGCTGTATTCCAGTTTTTCTATGTGTACTTTTTTCAGGGATTGGGTCTCACTCCCACAGACATTCTTGTAGGCGTGGGTGGATTTAGGGAGGCCCATTCCTGAAGAGGAGGTGCTAATTGCTGTTCTACTTCTTTAAGTGTTAAATATTTTGGCTCACATGGGTTCAGGCAGAAGTTTTAAAACAAGTTAAAATTTCAACTACTGAATGGGTAGACTGCTGTTTTCAGTAACCCCCAGATGCCCATGTCTCACAGCTAATCCTACCAGAATTCTCCAGTTGAATAGGGACCCTCTTGACTGTGGTTCCTCTCCTCCAGGATTGTGACAGTGCTGGTCACTCGTGTCAGCTAAATTTTGCCCAGTATTCTACAGCCCAATCTAACTGGTAGGGTTAAAGTGCTATTCTCTGCAAACAACTTCAGTAAGTTTTTTGATGTCACACATAAAGAAGAGTAAACATAAAACTCTGGATTCCATCTTCTGACACAAGAAAGTTATTTAATTTTGTTGAGTGATAGTGCATTCTTGTGTGTTGAAGCAGTTTTCTTGGGTGTGTCTTATGTGTGCCTGCATTAGTTTTTTTTTTTATGTATTTCAAAGTACAGTACCTCGGCTATTGCCAGTGGCATTAGAGCTAAGCAGTTTATTTAGGGCAGATGGACTAGTTAGGGTCATCCACTGTCCCCGCTACTTTCTGCACTGCCAGTGAAGCCCCTGACAAACTTTAATATGTCTTATTATGTTGGTGTATAAGGGGGCTGTGGGCATGGGTAAACAGTGCAAGTTATCCAGACAGTATATGTTATTTTCAGAGCTGGAGATCTTTATGCCCCAAATCTTGTCAATGCTTCCCATTGTACAGAGTTGCTGAGTCATCAAATAAACATAGAAGTTGATGGCAGATAAGGACCGCAGGGCCCATCCAGTCTGCCCAGTTTTTCTGCCTCATGAATGTGCCATAGGCCGGTACTCTGTCAATGGCCTATCTATTCATACTCATCTGTATTGCTCCCCTATGCCTATCCCATGCCTGTTTGAAACCCTGCACTATATTCATATCCACCACTTGCTGAGGTACGCCGTTCCATGAATCCACCACTCTTTCTGTGAAAAAGAACTTCCTCACATTACCCCTTAATCAGCCTCCCTCTAATCTCATGCTGTGCCCTCTTGTCCTGCTATTTTTCTTATATTGAAACATGTTAGACTCTTTCACCTTGTTAATGCCCTTATGGTGTTTGAATGTTTAAATCGTATCACCTCTCTCCCTCCTTTGCTCTAGGGTATACATGTTGAATTCCGTTAATCTGTACTCATATGTTTTCTGATGCAGTCCCCGCACCATTTTGGTTGCCCTTCTCTGGACTGCCTCCATTTTGTTAATGTCCTTGTGCAGGTCCGGCCTCCAGTACTGCACGCAGTACTACAGATGGGGCCTAACCAGTGTCTTGTAAAGAGGGATTATTACCTCCCTCTTATGACTAGTGATGCTCCTACTAATACATCCCAACATCCCTCTAGCCTCATCTACTGCTTTAGTGGTCTGCTTGGATGATTTCAGGTAATCTGTGATGATGATGATGCCCAAGTCTCTTTCTTCCCTTGTGATTGCTAGCAACTCCCCTTGCAACCTATAGGTGGCTTCAGGGTTTCTCTTCCCTGTGTGTATAATCTTGCACTTCTTTGCGTTAAACCCCAGTTGCCACTTCTCTGACCATTTTGCCAATTTATCCAGATCTCTTCTCATTCTGCCCATCCCATCTGGATCATCTACTCTGTTGCAGATCTTGGTATCATCTGACATCTTAATGTTCCTGACAGTGGGAGATGGGATGGACATTGTTACTCACTTTCAGTCTTTTTCCATGTGATGTTGTTAGTGATAAAGTAACCTGTCTTGGGATTTAGGATATCAGATGTCCAAGTGAAATTTATACATATGTTAATACTAGATCACTCACAAGACTGTACTAGATCTGAATCAATGGAGGGCTTCTGCCATCTCTGATGGGAATAATTAGTCTGAGATTACTTCCTTCCCTTGTATGTAGCATTGATTACCAATATTTCCTTCTCATCCTAGTAATCCCTCAGTATGCTTGACTAATGCAGTTATGCCAGCTGGGATCAGCTGTACTGGAGGTGGAGTTTATGCTAATGATGCCAAAGAATTAGCCTGTCAGATTGTAGTAGGAGAGTGCTGCCTGCAGGTGGTGCTGTAAGCCAGTCAGATTCATTTCTCTGCTAGACTGGACAAGTCTGCCCCGGAGCTCTCTCTTCTAGTTGGTATTATTTTTAAGTTTGTGCTGCCTTTAGTGTTTTAGTTGCCTTTTTGTATTTTAGTGTGTTTTCTGCAGTTCCCAGGAACTGCAGAAACTCTCCTCACAGTGGTTCTTCCTGTGGTTCCCGTGCTTTATTTTCTACTACTTTTTAATTTATTTTCCCTCAGTTAGGAACTGTTTCTCATTGTTCCAAAGCACTTGGGAACTGACTGCAATTTTACTTCTTTTCCCATTTGGGAACCATTTTTCAAGGTCTTCTGATGGATTGGCATGTCAGATAGAGCGAAAAAGAGGACTGGACCCACGGATTTTAAAAATTGTATTAAATGTTTTAGAATTGTGGCCAAGGCAGACAGCCACAACCCTTGTTTAAGGTGTTTGGGTTCCAGTCACACCTCTGCTAACTGTGAACTTTGTACTAAATTTTGCTCAAAAACAGTAAAGAAAAGAGCCAAAGGGCTGGAAATAATGTCTTTTTAGTCTGCCTCCCCCTGTGGTAAAACTTCAGAAGAGGGATCCTCCAAGGACCCCCTAGAAAATAAGTCTGATAAAAATAATAACGACCAAGCCAAACAAAAAAGACTTTCAGAGCAGTTTCCTGATTCAGTGCCTGCTAAAAAGAAACAAAAGGAAAAACGTACCACTACCCCTCCCACTGAAAAGCAAAGGGAGATGCCAGTGTCACAACAAGATATACCCTTTGCGGAGGAAATGGCACAGGCTTGACAATTATATCAAACTTTCCAGGCTGTGGGCAGTCTCCTTGGTGCCCCACATACCTATTGCCTCTGATCCTGGCCTTGGTCAGGGCATTTTCTTTGAGGAGAGTGATGATGAAGAGGATGGTGTTCCTTTAGAGCCTGATGTATCCCCTGACCAGGAATTTGACTCTTCTTTCCATGGCCAAGAAGATTTGTCCTCTCATTATACCTTTGTCCAACACTTGGAGGACATTCTTGATCTCTCTCTATTTAGGAGACCACTGAAGAAGATGAGGAGGCAGACTTTTTGGATATGATGGGTCTCCCTTCTCCTAAAAAGCTACCCCTTCTAGTTCATAAGTCCCTTCACAGGCCTACTTTCAAGTTACTCCAAAATCCCACCTCCATCCTGGGGTGAATAGGAAAATGGAGAGCAGTTCTCTTTTTGGGGGACAAAACAGAGGCATACATGAAAAAGGTGGAGGAATACAAAGCCACCTATCGGAGCAATGCAGCTAAAAAGAAAGCCTCTACTTCCTACAAGCCCCAAGGTAGAGGGGACAGATGTAGAGTTTACTGTCCCAGGGCCTTCTACCCTATGCCAATACCCATGCCCTTGGATTACTCTCAGATGTGAGGATGCTTTAGGGGAAGAGGTGGAAGGGCTCAGAAATGTGCTGATCCAACCCCTTACACAAAAACTCAAACTAAACAAAACCCCTGACTGAAAGGCCCAGGTCGCCTCCCCTCTACCAGTAGGAGGAAGGCTGACCCACTACCTCCATCAGTGGCAGTGCATCTCCACAGACAAGTGGGTGCTGAAGGTGGTAGGTCGAGGACTTACCCCGCAGTTCAAAAAATTTCCCACTCAGCAGGGCCACATGAGTTTAAAACCTCTAACTCCCACAGAAAACATTCTGCTGGAGTTAGCAGCAAAGTCTCTTCTTTCAGCAAATGCAATGGAAAGAGTTCATCTTCCTGGACATAAGTCTCCACCACTCATTCACACTAGTGGGATTAGCGCCGGAGGCACTAAGACCCATCGAGAGCAAACTTTTTGCTGGAGGGTCGGCGCGAGAGACGGCGCCGCGAGCAGCGGCTCGAGCGGTAATGACCATCTCAGCGACGACCCTCCAACCGCCTCAGTTCCTTTTTTCCCGCCGTCGAGTGCGCTTCAGTGACGACGTCGCTCGCCTGTCTGGAGTCAAACTTCAAACTAGCGCATAGTTTTCAGTTTGTTTTTTTGTAACTTTATCACGATAAGTAGTATCGCATAATTTTATTCTATTTTCGTTAAATTTTTCTAATATTTAAATTTTACTTGAAGAAGTCTCGGCCTACTGGACGGAGTCGACCATGAGCAGGTCAGGTGACGGTAGGGAGACTCGTGTAAAACTGTTCAGTCAGCCGGGCTGGGTCGGTCAGCCTCCCTTCTCCTCAGCGGGGTTCCGACAATGGTCAGTCCGATGCCGGGGATGCGGTCCCCGCCCGGCATAAAATAAGCAGTGCGCATTCGGCGCGTTGGGCCTCCGACTCTTCTTTGGCCCACAGGTCAAAAGAGAAGGCATCTTCGAGGTCGCCCTCTGGTATGTCTGCGCGTCGACGCTCGGTTATCGTTGCTAGTTGCCGGTCTCCTTCTTCGGAGTCGCCAACTTCCGGTAATCGTCGTCCTCGACATCGGAGCCCCTCCCCGCCTATAGGTAGGACTCCAGATGAGCAGTTTCATCAGTGGGCCGCTCTTATGGAGCAATGGGCTCGGAGGTTGGTTCTTCTGCCTGGCTCGGTTGCCTCGGAGCCCTCGGGCCCCTCCGGCGATCAGGTAGGGCGGTTGGACCTTCCTAGTCGCGTGGCGCCTTCTTCGGTGCCAGCGACTCCGTGCTTAGGTGTTTCCCCCCCTCACATGGCTGCGGCGCAGGGGGCCTCACCGATGCCCTTATCTCCTGTTTTTTTTCCTTCTCTAGCTTTCCAGGTTCCTGGGGCTCTTCCAGCACCTTCCGCAGGGTCTATTGGCTTGTCGGCGCCGTTTTCGGTGCCGCTGGGTCTTGCGGCGCCGTCCATGCAGTGCCCCAGGGTATCCTGGCGCCGCCCGGTGGTGCCGTTGGATAGAACAGCGTCGTTCGCGGCCCGATCGCGGCGGCGTCCGCGGCATCATGCACTACGTCGTCAGCCGGCGCCCGTCGCAGCATTGTCATCTGCGGCGCCGCCCGAAACGCGCGGGCCAGCATTACCTCTTGACGCCATCGCCTCCTCGATGCCGTCTTCAGCCCGTTTTGCCGTCTGGCGCCGGCAGCCCTAGGGACTCTCCTTGTTTTCTGCTATTTCCTCCTCTCTAATTTTCACTCCTTTCCTGTCAAACAGTCCTTTCTGGACCATCAGGAGATGATGTTGAGCCTGACCCAGACCTCCGGTTGGGTGATGAAGAGGAAACAGGATCTTTCTTTTCTACAGAGCCTGTGGTGAGGACCTGTCCTTTAAGTCTCTGTTGAAGAACCTGGGATCCACTCTTTCTCTCCAGACTACAGACATCGATCCTGGGAAGATATTAAGACTCCAGTATCTTCATAGCTGGAGATCCCTACGGTTTGACTCCTCCGATCCAGCCTTCCTTGAGCGCTGTCTCAAATGGTATGGAATAATCCTGCTCTTATTCCCTCAGTGGCTAAATCCATTGATAAAAGTATTCAGCTCCCAAGGATCGTCCCATTTTGGCATCCCAAGCCTTTGCGGATCCTATTGTAGTCCTGGCAGAGAATGACAAGGTCGTTCTTCCTCAAACTACTACAGCTCGACCTATTAACAAAGAGTCTCGTAAGATTGATACATTAGGTAAGAGAGTCTTTGCTGCCTCCACTCTAAGTATCGTGTGCCAGTTATCAAGGCTATTTTTCTCAGTATGAGTATATCCTGTGGCACTCTATGAAAAGAATGGTTGAAGCTCTTCCAGATTCGGTTCAAGTCAGAGCTTCTTCTGACCGTTATTAGAGGTATTGAGTCAATAACCAACAGGTCAAAGCCGCCATGGGCGCTTTCGACACTGCTTCTCGCTCAGCAGCAGCGAGTTTGTACTCGGCGCCATTCCTGGCTGCGTACTTCTGGCTTCACGAATGATGCTCAGCAGCAGGTGATGGCGCTGCCTGCTGATGGCTCCTTTCTTTTTGGCCCTCAGGTGGAGCAAGCCTTAGAGGCCACTCAGAAGACTAGATCGGCCATTAAGTTGGCCAGACCTCCACTGCCCCCTCTCGGGGGCATGTGAACAGACGTCAGTTTCATAGTCGTCAGTCCTTTCGAGGCAGAGGCGGAAGCTTCCATAAAGCCAACCTGCCCAACCTCAAAAGAAGGCGCAGAAAGCGCAGGGGCCTAAAGCTCCCAGCGCTACCTTATGAGTCGTTGGCCCAAGTTCCATCCACTCTGCCCGAGGTGGAACTTTCTCCTCCGGTGGGAGGTCGTCTGATGTACTTCTACAACCAGTGGAAGTCCATAACTTCGGACAAATGGGTCCTTCGGATAATTCACGAGGGTTATTCTCTCAATTTCTTGGAAACCCCCCCGAATTGTCCTCCCAGACGACAACCCAGGTTGTCGGCCTCTCAGTCAGACCTCCTCACAGCGGAGATCCAGGGCCTTCTGAACAACAGGGCAATAGAACTGGTGCCCCGCATCTCCGAAACACAGGGTTCTACTCCATTACTTTCTGGTTCCAAAGAAATCTGGGGATGCGCCCCATTCTAGACCTCAGAAAGTTAAACAAATTCCTCCCCAGGAGAAATTCAAGATGATTTCCTAGGTACCCTGTTACCCTTGCTGCATCAACACGACTGGCTGGCCTCTCTGGATATGCAGGATGCTTACCAGCATATCCCGTCCACCCGACCACCGCAAGTTCCTCAGGTTTGTAGCTTTGGGTCAGCATTATCAGTTCAGAGTCCTGCCCTTTGGGCTATCCTCGGCGCCTGAGTTTTACAAAGTGTTGTGCAGTTCTCGCTGGCATCTCAGGAAAGTCGGACTCGAGTGTTTCCCTACCTGGACGATTGGCTTCTAGCAAGCCCTTCGGCCAAGGGACTTGGAAGCCGATGCAAATGACTTCTTGTCTTCTCACGTCCATGGGAGTTCTGCTGAATTTGAAAAAATCTCAACTGCAACCCTCCCAGAGGCTCCTTTTCATAGGGACGCTTCTAGACACCTCTTCAGCGAAGGCTTTCCTTCCAGAGGACAGAAGACTCGACATCCTTGAATGGCCCGTTACATCAGGAGAACCATTCGGTTACAGCTCTCGAGACAACGCATGTTGGGTCTCATGGCGTCCTCGGTCTTCACTGTCCCTCTGGCCCGACTGCACATGAGAACCACCCAATGGATGCTCTCCACTCAGTGGTCCCCGACCTCTCACCCCAGTCTTATCCCATCAAGGTGGCGAGCCCCTTGAAGGTCTCTCACCTGGTGGTCTCAAGAGAGCAATCTCCTGGAAGGATTCCCCTTTGCTCCCCGGATCATCAGATCTCCATCACCACAGACGCGCACGCTAATGGGATGGGGAGCTCACTGTCTCCCCTCCACACTCAAGGTGTATGGACTCAGTTGAAACTCATCTCCACATAAATGTCCTGGAGATGAGGCGGTCCTCTATGCAATCCGAGCTCTGAAGGATGTCCTTTGTCACAGAACATTCTCCTTCAAGCGGACAACAAAGCAGTGATGTATTACATCAACAAGCAAAGGCGGTGCTCATTCTTATCCCTTTGCAGGAAGCAATGAGGGTGGGAGTGGTGCTTGGAGCACAAGTCTCTGATTCAAGCGGTTTATCTGCCAGGTATACAAAACGACCTAGCAGATCACCTCAGCAGAACGGAGGCAGACCCTCACAGTGGTCTCGATCCAGCCGTGGCTCGGTCCCTGTTCAAAGAGTGGGGACTCAGACCTGAACCTTTTGCATCCCACTCAGCATAAAACTGCCTCTCTTCTGCTCCAGAAATCCAGGGCCTGGCATCTTCTGTCAGGATGCGTTCAGGCTGCGGTGGACAAAGCGCTTTCTTTCGCTTTCCACGCTTCCTCTAATCCAGAGAGTACTCCTCAAGTTCGAGTCTCAGGGGACCAAGATGATTCTCATTGCTCCTTCCTGGCCTCGGCAACTATGGTTTCCTCTACTCAACAGTATGTTGGCAGCCTCTCCGAGACCACTTCCTTTGCAAATCAGTCTTTTGACTCAGGGTTCGTTGGTCCATCCCAACCTGAAATCACTTCACCTTCATGCTTGGCTCCTGAAGAGATAAGTGAATCGGTTCAACGTCTCGTAGAGTCTCAGACATCCTTCTGGCTGCTCGAGCCAGCCACCAAACGTCGCTTCTAAATGGAAGCGTTTTTCTCTCTGGTGCAAAATCCTCTTGGAATCCCTTTTCCTGTCCTCCTGGCAAGGTTCTGGAGAATCTTTTGGACCTGTCAAACTTAGGTCTTCAGTACTCCACAGTTAAGTTCACCTTAGTGCCATCTCAGCGTTCCATGAGCGGTTTCTTCCTTAACTCTGGCGCAGTTACCTATGATGAAGAGATTTCTTAAGGGATTCTCCATACCAGACCCTGTTAAGCGTCCAGTTGCAGCCTGGGACATTAACCTGATGCTGGACATGCTCACTCGGAAGCCTTCGACCCTTAGCTACCTGTGAGCTAAAATTTCTTACCTGGAAGACTGCCTTCCTGGTGGCCATTACCTCAGCCCGGGGTCTCTGAGATACATGCCCTGGTTATGGACCCTCCGTTATACTGTATTCCATAAAGACAAGGTGTTCTCCAGTACTCATCTAAATTTCTTCCCAAGGTTGTGTCAGAATTCCATCTAAACCAACCTCTGGTACTTCCGCTTACTTAGCTAATTTCAAAATGAAGAGCGAGCTCTTCATTCCTTGGATGTTAGAGAGCCTTGCGGTTCTATTTAGATAGAACCAAGGATGTTCATAAGACTCAGCAACTGTTCGTTTCTTTCAGCGACACCGGCTGGGTCAACCTGTCGCTATTAGATGTATCTCTTCATGGTTAGTGGCATGCCTTCGTCATTGCTATTCCATGGCTCAAGTTAAATTAGAAGGTAGAGTGTACGCTCACTCTACTCTAGGCAGTCGTGACATCCCTAAGCGAAATTATAATGTTCCAATTGCAGATATATGCATGCCGCCACCTGAGCTCAGTGCATACCTTTGTTAAGCACTATGCACTGGATGTTCATGCTAGGTGACATTCGCATTGACAGAACTATCCTTAATGGGCTTCTATCTCAGACGCAGTGAGCTCTGGCTCTCCTGCCGCCCTTTTGGGGATTATCAGCTTGGTACTCTCCCACTAGGTGAGATGAGTGGTGGAGACTTATGTCCAGGAAGATAGGAAAAGTCAGTACCTACCGTAATTCTTGATCTTCTTGGACGAGTCTCCACCACTCATTCTACTCCCACCCTCCATCCCCGAGCTCACCGCTGTATTGGTCTTCACTCCCTCAAATCTTTGGGCCGTGAGGACTTCTTTTGCTGACCCTTCTTTCACGGGTCATCAGGACTATCTTATGTCCGTTTTTAATGTTGAGGTTTACTCTTTCGTTAGTTAGCTCACCTCTTGGTAAAAAGGTACTGAGGCGGTTGGAGGGTCGTCGCTGAGATGGTCATTACCGCTCGAGCCGCTGCTCGCGGCGCCGTCTCTCGCGCCGACCCTCCAGCAAAAAGTTTGCTCCCGATGGGTCTTAGTGCCTCCAGCGCTAATCCCACTAGTGTGAATGAGTGGTGGAGACTCGTCCAAGAAGATCAAGAATTACGGTAGGTACGTAATTTTCCTTTCTCTCCCAATGGGGGAAAGGCCTCTATTCCAGGTACTTTGTCACCCAAAATAAAAATGGGGACTGGCAACCCATTCTAAGTCTCATGTACCTAAACAAGCACCTGTTTAGTCCCAGATTCTAGAAGGTCACCCTGTCAGTGGTGATCCCCTCTTTGCAACAGGGAGACAGCTAGCCTTCCTGGATCTCAGAGATGCGTATTTCCACATTCCAATCAGGCCCTCTCACAGAAAGTACCTCAGGTTCAGACTGCCCTCTGGCCCTTACCAGTTTGCAGCTCTGCCATTAAGCTTTTCTTCAGCTCTCAGAGTTTTCACAAAGTGCCAGGCAGTGGTGGCAGCTCATCCAGAAGACAGGAGGTCTCTATCTTCCCCTATCTGGATGACTGGCTGATAGTAGACAGGTCTCCCCAAAAGGTCAGAGACTCTCTCAGCCTCACACAACACACCTTCCTGATCAACACAGAGAAGTCCCACTTCAAACCAATCCAACTCCTGGAATTCATTGGAGCAGAGCTGGACACCCAGCAAGGGAAAGCCCTGCTCCCATTGGACAAGAGTACAGAATCTCCAAACCCTGGCACATTCGTTTGTCCTGGGCCAACCAAGTCCAGCCTGGCACTTCCTCAGGCTCCTAGACCACATGGCCTCTACCACAGCTGTAGTTCCAGGAGCCAGGTTTCAGATAAGAGACATTCAATACCATCTGAGGGCTCATTGGGTGCAGAAAAGGGACTCTCTGTCAAAGCTCATTCCTGTCACAAGGATCCTTCTACAAGCCCTGGACTGGTGGAAGGACAAGAAAAACCTGAAAACCTCAGGGAAGGAATCCCTTTCTGGCAAAAGAAGCCCTCTTGAGTGCTCACTACAGATGCCTCCCTCCTAGGGTAGGGTACACATCTGGCAGACCAGTCCATAAGCAGTGTGTGGTGTCCCAGGAAGTCCAAGTGTCACATAAACCTCTTCGAGCTCAGAGCTGTTTACCTGGCTATCAAAGTCTTTGCTCTACAGCTAAAGGGTCAATCTGTCCAAATCAGGACAGAGAACACCGCTGCTATGTTCTACATCAACAAGCAGGGGGGCACAAGATCCTCAAAGCTCTGCACAGAGGCCACGAAGATCTGGTCTCTGGCCTCCTCCTTAGAAATGCAGCTCATTGCCATTCATCTGTCGGGCAGGGACAGTGTGCTGGTGGACTCCCTGAGTTGCATCAGTCAGGGCCACCATGAGTAGACCCTGAGCAAACAAGTGCTGACCACAGTCTTCAGGAGGTGGGGCACTGCAGATATAGATCTCTTCGCCTCCAGCTCTGTCATCGTATTCCCCTGTACTTCTGCAGGCTTCCAACTCTGGGCTCAGTGCCAGTGGGTGCCCTGTCTCTGGATTGGAGAGGAAGGTTTCTCTATGTCTTCCCTCCATTTCCCCTGATTCTCAGGGTGCTTCTCAAACTCAGAAACCAGCCAGCAACAATGACTCTGGTGGCTCCAGACTGGGCAAGGCAGCCTTGGTACTAACTTCTCCTTGCCTTCTCAGTCAAACAACCCATTCATCTGCCATTGACCCACAGTCTCCTGACCCTGCCTCAGATGGGCATAACATATGTCAGCATAGCCTCTTCACCTTAAAGTGTGGTACTTCAGGAGTTAGAGTTCCCAGACTTTCAGTATTCAGAGCAAGTCCTAAAAATTCTTTTACTAGATAAAAAGGCAAGTACCAAAAAGATTTATACTTCCAAATGGAAGAGATTCTCTTTCTGGTGTGAAGACAGGCAGATTAACCCACTGCAAGCTATCCAGTCTTCCATACTAGACTATTTGGTACACTTGTAAGCATCAGGCCTTAGAGCCTTATCACTGAAGGTCCACTTGGCAGCTGTTTTGGCCTACATTTCATCTGGCAAAGAGAAATCTGTAATTTCTTATCCCATTTTCAAGAAATTCTTTAAAGGCCTACTGCACATTCAATCCCCACTTAGGGAGCATATTCCCCCCTGGGACTTGAACCTGTGTATAGCTAAGTTGATGTAGTCTCCATTTGAGCCCATTGCTACTGCAGACTTAACATTCGTCACCTGGAAAATGGTTTTCCTAGTGGCAGTTATTTCAGCCAGAAGGATTTCAGAGTTGCAAACTCTCTGCACCAAACCTAACTATATAATTTCCGACGGGGATATAGTAGTTCTCAGGACAAACAGGAAATTTCTTCCCAAGGTGATGTCTGAATTTCTCTGAATCAATCTATAACCCTTCCTGTCTTTTTAACAGACAAATTCACTCCTGGTGAGCACAGGCTTCACAGTCTGGATGTAAAAAGGGCACATATCTAGCACCTAGAGCACACCAAGCAGCTCAGATCCTCTCACACCCAACTGTTCCTCACCTATGGTGAGGTGGGCAAAGGCATGCCAGCCTCTACGAGGAATGTCTCTCGTTGGAGAGCCTCTTGCATCCAGTTCAGTTACAATAAAGCTGGCAAGCAGCCACATCAATGCCTCAGGGCCCACTCCACTAGGTGCACCGCAACCTCAGTGGCAGCAGCAAGGGACATTCCCTTGCTCGACAACTTCAAAGCAGATACCTGGATAACTGTAAACACCTTCTCAAAACACTGCTGTTTGGATGTACAGTCCTGATCAGATGTCAGATTTGGCACTGCTGTCCTGCAGAACCTGTTCTCAAAGTAGATTCTGTTCCCTCCTCCCAACTGCACTGCTTTGTAGTCTGCATTAATTAAGCATACTGAGGGATTCCTGGGGTGAGAAGAAATAATTACTTAGCATAGTAATATTGTTTCTTCCAGGGGATCCCTCAGTATGCTTGACCTCCCACCGATCCTCCCCTCACATAGCCTTGCTGAAAATAGTTCTGTAATCCATGCTAAATAACAAATTTCTTACTAGAGAGCGTTAACATGTGTAATGTTCCACAATGAAGCATGGTGTACATAGTTCACCTATAGGTGATTTCTTCTCTTTTTCTCTATAGTACTAGATGAGATTTAGGGTTTGGGGCCTTTTGCCCCTCAAGCTACAAATGAATCTGACTGGCTTACAGTAGCAAGGTTGGCAAGGTTGGAGGAATGATCAAAAGTATGGCAGCTTAGATTTAATGCAAAGAAGTGCAAAGTAATGCACCTGGGAAACAAAAACTCAGAGGAAGAGTACACAATGGGGGGTGGAGGTACTAACAACAACAAAAATGGAAAGGGACCTGTGGGATAGTCATATCAGATGTCCTAAAGGTAACTAAGCAATGTGAGAAGGCAGTAAGAAGGGCTGGGGGGGATATTGGGATGTATAGGAAGAAAAAAATTACCATAGTAATCTTGTTTCTTCAAAGGGATCACTCAGTATGATTAAACTGATGAAGTCAGCCTCCTGTGTTGGACTGCCCAGAGAGATGGAATTATATGCAAATCATGGAACTCTCAATTGGCACATGCCACTTTCAAACTGCTGCCCTAGCAACTGCTGTACTCTGAGTGCTTCAGATTCTTACGGAGCCTAACTGGGTATAAGACCCACTAGCTAAAACTAAAAACGTTAAAAAATAATATTTTTGTCCTTTCAGGTCAAAACATTCTTAATGAACAAACCTAAGAAACTCGAGACCACCTGGACACCAACTGGTTAAACAAAGTGCGTCTCTATCTTAACCTATATAGGAAATAAACCCCCTAATGCAGGGATGCAGAGCAACTTCTATAGGTTCTAGTAGGGGAGGCAGGGAGGGTCTTTAATCAAAATGAGTGATCCCTTTGAAGAAACAAGATTACTATGGTGAGTTATCTTTTCTTCTAACCCCAGGAATCACCCATTATGATAAAACTGATGCAGACTACCAAGCAGCACCTTTGGAGGTTGGGCAGAGAACCTATTTTGGAAACAGGCTCTGCAGTACTGCTGTACCAAACCTAGCATCACTTCTGGATTGCCTTGTGAAGGTGTGTACTGTTTTCCCTGTAGTTACTTTGCAGATTTCCAGTAGTGGAATTTCTCTTGAAGCTGCCACTAAAGCAGCTGTGCCCCTGGTGGAGTGTGCTCTCAGGCCCAGGGGTGCCTGTTTACCCACCTTACTATAACAAAACTGTATACATGCTACTATCCAGTGAGCAATTGTACGTTTTGTGGCAACTCTGCCCTTACCAGCTTCACCATAGGTGAGAAAGAGCTGTGTTTGACTTGGTCTGTAAGACTTGGTTCTGTTAATATAGTGGCTAAGTGCCCTTTTAACATCAAGGGAGTGAAGCCTCCTTTCTGGAGAACTGGAGTTTTCTGTAAAAAAGACAGGTAGAGTGATAGACTGATTTAAGTGAAAATCAGATACCACTTTGGGAAGGAATTTTCTGTTGGTCCTGAGGACCACTTTATCCCTGTGGAAGGAAATGTAGCCCACATCTGTGCACAGGGCTTGTAATTCACTGATCCTTCTAGCCGAAGTAATAGCAACTAGAAATAGATTTCCAAGTGATATACTTCAAATCTGCAGTTGCCATAGGTTCCAATAGTGCATCTGTGAGCTTAGCAATGCAGATATTCAAATTCTAGGCCGGGACCAGTTCTCTCAGGGGAGGGTACAGAAGGTTGAGGCCTTTAAAATACTTTCTGAAGACTGGAGGAGAGGCCAAGGATCTCTCTCTTTACCAGCTGACAGATAAGCTAAAACTGAAGCCAAATGGACCTTAAGGGTCGAAGGCTACAGGCCTAAGGAATACAAGTGTGTAAGGTAATCCAGGAGAATAGCCAAGTCAGCCCTGGAGGGATCCATACCCTTACCTGCACACCATATGGAGAACCTCTTCCACTCAGAAGAATGTTTTCTTAGTAGAAGTTTTCCTGAAACCCCTAAGCACTGTCTACATCTGCTCTGATAGCTTAAGGTTAACAAGCTCTAAGTCCTCAAGAGCCATACCTTGAGCCTCAGTGATTTGAGATTGGGGTACAAGATCTTTCCCTGAGAGGAGGCTAATAGGTTGTGCCTCCTGGGCAAATGGATTGGGGGAACTACTGACAGAGTCAGCAGAAGAGAGTACCAGTGCTGTCTTGCCCAATCAGGTGCCACCAGTATCATTGTTGCTGGTTAGGACCTCAATTTCAGTAGGGTCCTGAATATCATAGGAAAAGGAGGGAATGCATACAGAAACGTCCCTGTCCAATGCAGGGCCATCACATCCAGGGGAATTGTGCCTCTTAGAGGGGGCCTGCAGCAGTACATTGATAACTGGTGATTTTCTGCAGAGGCAAAGAGATCCACTTCAGTGATGCCCCATTTCCTGAAAATTGTACTGAGTATCTGAGGGTTCAGGCATCACTCATGGTGGTCCTGACTTATTCTGCTGAGAGAATCCGCGAGAACATTGTCCTTCCCTGGAAGGTGTATGGCTGACAAGG
This sequence comes from Neoceratodus forsteri, assembly GCA_016271365.2. Lineage (NCBI taxonomy): Eukaryota > Metazoa > Chordata > Ceratodontiformes > Ceratodontidae > Neoceratodus > Neoceratodus forsteri. The sequence continues at coordinate 1,336,277,926 of CM057449.1, forward strand.
ATACTCCCATGGAGTATATCAGGGGCCACAGTCTCACTGCCTCTGTGCACAGTATGGTTGACCTGGTACCCCCTTGTTTGTTGATGTAATACATGGTTGTGGTGTTGTCTGTTCTGACCTGCACCACCTTGTTTTGAAGGTAAGGAGAAAATGCCTTTAGAGCCAGATAGACAGCTCTGAGCTCCAAAGATTTATGTGCAACAGAGACTCTTGGGGGGACCATGTGCCACTTGCTGTGTGTTCCAACATGTATGCCCCCCAACCTAGAAGAGAGGCATCTGTTGTGAGAATTACTGAGGGCTGTTCCCTTATAAAAGTTATGCCCACTCTCAGGTTGTGCTCATCCAGCCACCATTGCAATGCCTGGACTAAACTTTTTGTGACTGGAACCAGTTTGGACAGAGCATCTGTCCTTTGAGACTGTCTGAGGTGGAACTGAATAGCTCTCATTTGAAACCTGGAACCCATTACCACTGCAGTGGCAGATGCCATGTGGCCCAGTAGCCTGAGAAATTCTCTGGCTGGTTTGGGTCTCCCTGTCATGAAGGAGTTTGCAATCTGCAGAATGCTTGTCACCCTGTCTTGTGGCAGGAAGGCTCTGCCCAGTCTGGTGTTTAGTTCTGCTGCAGTAACCTCCAGCACCTGAAGTGGCACCTGCTGAGATTTCTCTTCATTTATAAGAAATCCCAGGGACTCCAGTGTAGATTTTGTTAGCGCCAGTGACTGTACTACATGCTGCAGAGACTGTCATTACCACTAACCAGTCGTCCAGGTAGGGGAAGACTGTTACACCTTGTTTTCTCAAAAACTCTGCCATCACTGCTAGGCAGTTTGTAAAAGCCCTTGGTGCAGAGGTTAGTCTAAAAGGGAGTGCTGCAAACTGCTAATGGCCTGAAGCCAGCCTGAATCTCAAGAATTTTCTGTGAGATGGTCTGATGGAAATGTGAAAATAAGCATCCCTTCGATCTAGGGAGGCTAGCCAGCCTCCCTTTTGTAAGGAAGGAATAATTATTGCCAGAGTGACCATTTTGAACCTTGGTTTCAAAATGTACTGCTTGTTCAGAAGTCTTAAATCCAAAATAGGTCACCTTTCCCCGTTTTTCTTCCTTATGAGGAAATACCTGGAATAAAAACGTTTCTTGCCTCTTATCTTACCATGCCATACGCTAAGCACTTATTTTTTCTACCTATTTTGACCTACCTCCTCATCCTAAACCGCATTTCTGGCCTCTTTACAGCTATCTCCCCTACTCTTATTCCTCCCTTGAATCCCCATTTTTCATTACCTACTGAATACTTTTATATTTACTAATTGTTCTTTTTCCTCAATCCAGTTATATGTTGTAGCCTCATAAATTTGAACAGTTTTTTTGCATATCTCTTTCTTTACTGTAAATGCACCTACTTTGTCAGTATCTACGCTTTTCTGTAATATATTGTCAAATATGTCAAACCAGTTTTATAATGTCTTTGCCTGTATTTCTCATTCTGAACTCTCCCGCGGGTCATACCTGAAAATAGTCATTGCTATGGCTAGTGCACTTACCCAGTAAACAAAAACTAAATAAATAAATTGTCTCCACTGCTTTGATTGCCAGCAGATGCTTTACCTCTGCTTCCAACACAGTCCTGTCTGCAGATGTTACTGGAGCAAAGGTTCTTGTTCTCAGCTTTGGGAATGATTTGAAGCTGAGTACCAGGCCCTGGCTGACTACCTCCAATACCCCCTTGTCTGTGGTGATGGAATGCTAAGCGTGAAGGTAGTGCGCCAGTCTGCCACCCACTGGTGGCTCCACAATAGGGGATGTGACCTGCACTAGCCCATCAGGGGTTCTGTGTTGGTTGTGCCTGAACTTGTGATGCAGGAGCAGCTCTTTTCATGGTTCTCCTGCCGCTTTCCTCTGAAGTAACCTCTGGCCTGCTGTTTGGCTGAGAGGCCTGTGCTTGAAAGAAAGGTTTGGGGTAAAAACTCCTACCCCTGCCTCCCCTACTCCAGGGTCTATAAGAGGTGGAAGGTCTCTCTCTTTTGAATTGCTCTGATAGGTGGAGTTATATTCCTCCACCTTCTTCATGTATGCTTCAGTCTTATCTCCAAAGAAGGAGTTGTTCTCAAGGGGAAGATCCATTGCTTTAGCCTGGGTGTCTAAGGTCAGGTTAGTGGCTCTAAGCCACGCAAACCTCCAAAGCGAAACAGACAAATACATTAATCTGGATGCAGTATCATTGGCATCCACTGCCATATGAAATTGGTACTTGGTAGCATCAAGTGCAGCCCTTACTGCATCCTGCAATTCTATAGCCACTTCACCTGGCACTTTATCAGCCAGAGCTAGAACAGTGTTCCAGACAGCCTTCTAGTACTGTACTGCATATGCCATGTAATTGGCCTGCCTAACTAACAAAGAGGCAGTCATATACCCTTTCTTTCCCATGGCATCCATTTTCCTTGAGTCTTTGTCTGGTGGATGTGTAGCCAAGGGGTTCCTGGCCTTGTCACAGGCAGCAGCCTGGACTACTCCTTCAGGATCAGGATGAGTAAACAGAAAGTCAGCTATAGTTCTATCCAGTTGGTATTTTTTATTAGTTTTCTTATCCATACCAGACATAGAAGTTGGAGTTATAAAAATGTGCACTGCAGCCTTTTTTAAGGACTTATGCATGCATGGGCAGAAAAAGATGTTTCGTGGGGGTTAACCCCATCATATCCAAAATCTCTGCCTCCTCCATATCCTCTTCTGTTTCCTGAAGAGGAAGGTTAAGGGTTTCCACCATGCTCTTAACAAAGGCATAGTGGGAGGAATATTCCTCAGGACCCCTAGGAGGAGACCCAAACGCTTGCTCTGGGGAGACTTCTGGATCTGTAGGTTCCTCTTCAAAGTCATCCTCATCCTCCTTACCATACACTTCCAGCAATTCCTGCCTTGCAGGAGCAGGAGGAGGAACTGGGGCAGTCGGTGTAGGAACTGGGATTGCACCCTGTAGGGCTTGTAAAACCTGTAAGGCTTTAGCAATGTCCTCAGCCGAGGGCATACTATGCTTGTCTGCTGGGAGCTATTTAGCCTTCTCGGCTGGAGGCGCAGCGACATGTTTTTCTTTACACTTTTTCTTTAATGCAACAGGTTCAGATCTTGTTTCCACAGCCCTTTTTGTTTTAGCTTGTTCAGATTTTTCTGAACTCCTGTCAGGATCCTTGACTTTACCGCCATCCTTTTTATGGGAAGAGGAAGAAGCAGAATTATCCACACTAGAAGCAGAAGCCATCTCTTCTTAAATCTTCGACCTTTTCTTTAATGTTTTAGGACAGAAGGTTGTACAAATATCACAATTGGCAAAGATATGACTTGTACCCAAACAAGAAATACACAGAGAATGTCTATCTGCCTTTGCAGTAAGTTGCCCACAAGACTCACAACATTGAGTCCTGTGCAATTTTTTAGGTTTATTCAAATGGACCTCTGACATTGAAGCCAGACAAAAAGATTACTTTCCAAAAACGTTATTCAAAATACCTCAGAACCGGAGGTTTCTTTTTAAATAACTACCGCTAACGGTTCCTGGAACTGAGCGCTGCTCGGTTCCCGAAAGAAAAGGGAACCGAGAAATACACTAAATTTAAACAAAACTAAAGCAGTTCAAGGAGCCAATTGCTAAATATATATGTTTTAAAGAAATATGAGATAAAACCTCACAAATAGATGCGGAACCCTCAGTTCCAAGAAGCCGTGAGGGAACCACGAATAAAATAAAAAAAACTACTGCAACAGTAAATAAATTACACTAAATAAAGTTCTAAAGCAGCAATTTAAAATTTAAACTAAAATGAGTACTTATCAAACAGATAACTTTAGTCTGAAGACAGTTCAAGGAGAGCTATCCGGGACGTTCTTACTAGGCAGGCGGAGTAAAGAATCGGAAGCACTCAGAGTGCAGCAGTTGCTAGGGCAGCAGTTTGAAAGTGGCATGAGCCAATTGAGAGTTCCATCATTTGCATATAATTCCATCTGTCTGGGCTGTTCAACACAGGAGACTGACTGCATTAGTTTAATCATAATGAGTGATTCCTGGGGTTAGTAGAGGCTTCACCAGTAGAAAACAGGAAGTTGTTATCCCTCTGTACAGACAGTTGGTGAGACCCCATCTGGAGTACTGCGTGCAGTTCTGGAGGCCCCACCTCTGTAAGGACATAGACAGAATGGAGGCAGTCCAGAGGAAGGCAGCTAAAATGGTGCAGGGTCTGCACCAGAAACCATACGAAGAGAGACTAAAGGAGCTTAATATGTATACCCTCGAGGAAAGGAAGGAGAGAGGGGACTTGATAGAAACTTTCAAGTACCTCAGTGGAATCAGCAAAGTCCAAGAGGGTAGCATCTTTCAGAAAAAGAGATGTGCAAAAACAAGGGGGCAGAATTTGAAGATAGAGGGGGGGACGGCTCAAGGGCAATGTGAGGAAATATTTTTCACAGAGAGGGTGGTGGACACATGGAACGACCTTCCTGAGGCGGTCGTGGGGTCAAAAACAGTGGGGGAATTCAAGAATGCATGAGACAGACATAAGACAGTTCTGGTGGGGGTAGGAAGAAGTAGCTGTTGGTTAACTAGGGTCTGCAGCTTATTCTGTAGGTAGGGAAATGGGCAGACTGGGTGGGCCAAGCGGCCCTTATCTGCTGTCAGAGTCTATGTTTCTATTTAGCACCTACAGGCAGCAGTCGCCTACTATAATATGAAAGGCTAATTCTTTGGCCTCATTAGCATGAACTCCACCTCTGGGGCAGCTGAACCCAGCTGACATAACTGCATTAGTCAAGCATACTGAGGGATCCCCTGGAGGAAACGATATTACTCTGGTAAGTAATTTTTTCCTATTGGCTCAATACAGTAGTTCCTAAAATGACACAGTGCCTCAAAATGCCATCCATCACTGACCAGTCCTACAGGAGAGAGACAGGGAAAACAGATCACCAGAGTCTGTTTATGAAAAACAGTTGGGCAGCTGAAAGACAGCCCATGCAGTGATCTGTAAAAAGTGCAGCAGTCCTTGCCAGAGGATGGGAAATTGCATGGCTCTGTGAATGAGATTCTCTAAAAGATCTGCTGTTACAGGTAAGTAAAAAAAAGAAAAATCTTCTTCAAATGCATCTCCTCCATAGAGCCACACACAAAAACTGGACCAGTCCAAAAGCAGTACAAACACAATACCACAGGAGATATGCAGCAGAAGGAAGAATATCGCCCTGTACGACAAACAGGCCCATCAGAATGTACAGGCAAAAAACAGGTTTCAGAACAGAGGGGGATGGTGCTGACTAAGACAGCAGGCCTTTGTTTCGTAAAAGTATGACTGTTACTCCAGGCAGCAGTGTTGCAAATTTCAGGTTCTGAGATTGACCTAAAATAAGCAAATTTGTATTGAACCTTGTCCCAGGGTTCCTTTTTATACCCCCTGTTCCCTTTTTCCATTTCTTTGGGGGGAGACCTCTCTTAAACCATTCAGATCAAATCAGTTATTTCAGTAAGGTACTCTACCGCAAAATACACTTCAGACAGTATTTCCTTCAATTTTCCTTTGTTCAAATTTATTCACTCATGTAGACTCATCTTTGATTTTTCCAAAAGCATATTCATTTCATTCTTATGGATTTTCTTGCAAACTGAATTTTTATGCACACTGTATTTCCTTGTTACTGACCCTTCATCTGATTTATATATGAATCTAGCTAACATTTTAAAACCCACTTGGTGTCTTCTTCAGAGCATGAGGGATTTATAAATAAAAATGATACAAAAACACATTACTGGCCCTGTATTTCGAAATATTTACATTAAAAAATGTTAAAGAAAATTTATTTTATAACATTTTGCAGGTGGAACCAATCTGCTTGCTATATAAATTCAGATCTTCATCATGGGTATGTCTTGCATCAGGTCACACCTATGGAACTATAGCTGTCAGGCACTAGGACCACACAAAATCTTTTCTAACTAACCGTCTACAAGGGTCCACCTACGATGACGTCCGGCGACGTTGCTCCTCCCATATAACTACAGGTTACCCCACACTCTCCTCAGTTCTTTTCCTGCTGTCAACCATGGTGCATTGGACCCCACAGAAACACAGCAGCTTCAGTCGACCGCAAAATCTTCGAGTTCTTTATTTTCTCACCCTAGTTTGTTAATCATTTTATTTTATAAAGTGATTTTTGTTTTCATTTATGCCGACTGAGCCCAAGAAATTCTTCCATTATTGTGGGTGCGGTCAAGGTCTTCGACAAAGACGAGGCTTGCGTCCTCTGTCTCAGTGAGACCCACGATATTAAGGCCTGTGAGGTTTGCAGCAGTTTTAACTAGGCTACCCAGCGGTGCCACCAGAAGGCCCTAGAAAGCTTTCTCTAGAAACAGAAAGTCGCCCAAATGGGGAAGGAGCACCAGGCCAGAAGCCCCTCCACCTTGACGGCTACGTCCACGGACTACCATTCCTCCAAGACCCGGGACAAATCTTCTAGCAAACACAAGTACCAGGAGGGAATAAGGAGAAGTCCTCCCCAGCTTGTTTCCGTTCACCGCTTTGTGCACCAGCCACAGTTGGGTCACCGACTGCCAAAGCAGCGACCCCCCACTGTCGCCCACACCCTCTCCTCTACAAGGTCAGCTTTGGCAGTGCTCTCCAGCGGGCCTTCCTCAGCCGGCGATAGCTGTTTTGCATCTAGCCTAATCGCGCCCCACTGACGCTCCCACTCCTGCCTCTTAGGCCCCTTCTTACACAGGGACACCAGCCTGGAAGAACCGCCAGACCTACTTAGGCTGGCAATGACCTGTCGACGTCGGGCCTTCCCATTCCCCAAAAGTTCCAACCACTGTTGTTTTGTCCCCCTCCTCACACAGGGGCAACAGGCAGTGGGTTCCACTGAACCTCTTCCAGCCAGAGATTGCCTGTCAATGCCAAGATTCTCTCTTCCCCTGTTGTTTACTTTGACCGTCACATTGACTCTGGGGATTCAGCCCCCCCCCCCCCCGTCAACACTCTTGACAGTCCTGTCAACGCTGAGGTCTCAGCACTCCTATAATCACAGCAGTTGTACAGTAAGTAACCACCAATTATAATACCAGGTAGATGCAGCACCTATACAGAGATTATCAGGGTTGCACCACGAGTAGGTTCTTTGCCACTCTTCCCCCTTTGGAATTACCTCCCCAGTCAAGTAGCTTCAGAACCTGTATAGGAGAAAGAGAGGCTGTGCTGGACAGAACCAAAAGACCACAAGAAATGTGAGACTCGGACAACCTAAAGCATGACTCGGACACAGTTTCAAAGTGAAAAATGAAGGTTTTACTGAAATACTCTGCAATGTAGAGACAGTTTAACATGAAAAGCATTTGCATTCAACAATAACAATATAAACTTTGCAATAACTGTGCTAATCTAGTCTGGGCTGCTCTCAGTTACTGCCCTGCTATCCCTAACACTAGGATACAGGTGATCCCACTAGTAAGCATTAATGTATGACAGAGGAGGGCTCTACTAGGGAATTAATGCCCGGTTAGTGGGGGTTGGGGCACAAGGACAACCGCGCACTAGCACTATGGTGTGGAGCTGACTCTCGGCTCTCTCAACTCTTTCCTTTTGTTTGGTGCTTTGGCACAGTTTACTTTTAACTGAAGCACCAATCTGGCACATTGCAAATCCTGCATGAAGGGTTAGAGACAGGATAAATGGACCAGAGGGGGCCTCCCTGGGTTCAGTATGGTAGGTAGGTTATGAGTGGTCGGGAAGAAGGGACTCGGTTCTAGGGGATGTCATCTTTTCTGTTACTACTACCAAGGATCAGATATGGGGGGAACTGCCATGAAAGGACCCCAGGTATTACTCTGTCATTAAGTCTGTGAGTAATGAAATATGGAATATTTATTGTGCACTTTTGAGTTAGTGGTTTATCTCTTTTTTTCTTTTTTCCTTTTCTTGATTCGATTTGTTATAAAATTTTGTAATTTTAATGTTCAGATGGACCTGATTGTGAAACCTGTCATGTTTCTCACCTTTCTTTTAAACAACATGAAGTCTTGCTGTATTCTGACTATTGCAGTTAGGTCCTGCCTTTCAACTGCCCCGGAGAACAAAAAATTAACTTTCCATGGCCAGCATGGAACGTTCAGCGTGAGCTCAGTTGAAGTCCCTGTCTGCTGTTGTTTAAACACCAACCGTCAGATTCTTTACTCCGCCTCACTGAACAGTCGCTCCGGAGATTTTCTCCTTTGCTCGGTTCAAAAAAGTCGGTTAAAGTGTCATTTTTGCTTGGTTTCTACCGAATTTCTGCTACCGAATCTGTCGGTTTAAGTCTCTGTCTGTGGTACCGTGAGTACTAGATAGGTTTTACATTTAGTTTCTGTGTGGAATGAACCAATCAGTTTAGTTTTAAAAAAGTTTGTAAAATACTTAGAGTGTTGTAACCGGTCCGTATCGGTTCTATAAAAAAAGGATTTTATTACGTTTTTTTCCAAGACCCGTAACACAGTCAGGAACTGATAGGGTAGTCTTGCCTGGCAGATTGCCGAAAAAAAGGGTAAGGATTGGCCATGTCTGAGAAACCCAAGAAAAAAAACGGGCCCACTGGGTTTCAACACTGCAGTGTGTGTGGGGAAGCCTTTGCTAAGGCTGATCCCCACACCACCTGTGTTTATTGTCTGGGGTTTGACCACCTTGATTCAGACTACCAAATTTATAAGAATTTTCCCAAAGCTACCCTGGATAAGAGAGTAGGTAGACTGAGGGAAAGGGAGGCCGAGAAATCCGCTGACCCGGATGGCCAGCCAGGTTCAGTTCCGACCAAACCAGAAGGAGTGCCCTCTGACCAGGGCGAAACTTCTTCAGGCAAAAGGAGAGCTGATTCTGAGGAGTCAGTTCTGGTTAAAAGGAAGAGAAACGATAAATCTTCCGGTTCGGATCCAGAAATTCATACTTCAACCGCTGATGAGATAGCCAAAGAGATAAGAATAGTGCAATCGCTAACTTCGGTTCCGGCCAAACCAGCACCATCTGGCAGGGGCTCGGTTCAGTCGGTTCCCCCAGTTCTGGATTACACTTCAGAGGAATTTTATAAACAGGAGGAGGAGGAGGGAGAGTATGAGGATGATGATGGTGATTATGAAAGTCTGGATGGGCCTATTGACCCGGACATTTCCCCAGACAGACCTTCATGTGTTTCTCCTCCTAGGCTTTCTGAGTCCCCTTCCCACTTTATGTTTTACAAAAAAGTGGCTGAAACCCTCCAGCTTCCAATGGAAGAAGCAGTAGAGGATCAGGAGGATCCTGATTTTGTTGAAATGATGGACATCTCAGAGTCTAGGAGACTGTCTATTCCCCTCCATAAATCTTTTGGGAACAGACAAATAAAATTCTTAAGACTCCTAACTCCATACCTCCTGTGGACAGACGAATGGACAAGAGCAGAAAAGGGGCAAATTTCAGCAGACGGGCAGACAGCAAGGAGAACCAGGCATAAATGACAACCAAGGAAGGGGCTGGAGTAGAACAGTGAGACAGTCTAGGGAGGTCAAATCATGGAAAGCCATGTGTTCAAATGCCAGGAGCCTTAGCAACAAGATGGAAGATCTGGAGGCTGTCATGGTGCAGTCAGACCTGGACATTGTGGCCATCACTGAAACCTGGTGTAATGATAACCATGACTGGGAGATGGCCATACCTGGCTACAACATATTCAGAAGAGACAGAGCAAGCAGTGAAGGGGGGAGGAGGAGCACCCTATGTGAAAATGACATAAGGGCCACAGAGATCCAGGAGGAACAAAATGGGGAGAGATACTGTGGGTTAAGGTGGAAAGGAAAATGGGGACAGCTATCCCACAGGTGTGGTCTATAGACCACCAGCCCAGGAGGAAGAAACAGATAGGAGTTGATGCTAGCCATCCAAAGGATGGCAGACAAGGGTGAGGTAGTACTGGTTGAGACTTCAATATTCCAGACATGGACTGGAGCATTCCAGCAGCAGCATCAACTAGGAGCAGATTTATCCTGACTCCTTCAGGGTGCCTTCCTCAAGCAACTGGTCATGGAACCAACTCGGCAGAAGGCAATACTGGACCTTGTGCTCACAAACAGGGACAGTGTGATGGGGTAACAGTGGGGAGCACCTGGGAAACAGTGACCACCAGTCATTGTGGTTTGAAATCACAGAAAGAGCAGAACCAAACCACACAAAAACACGTATCCTGGATTTTAGGGGGGCAGACTTTGGGAAAATGGGGAGATACTTGAAAGAGGCATTAAGGGGAATGGGACAGGAATCAGGGGTTGAGGAACAGTGGGCAGTATTTAAAATGGGGATTACAGGAACAACATAATTATGTATTAAGCAGGTTAGCAAGAGGAAAAGGAAGAGGAAACCATTATGGTTTTCCAAAGAGGTAGCAAAGAAAGTGAAAGCCAAAAAGATTGCATTCAGGCAATACAAAAAGACACAGGCAGAAGGGGATAGGGAGAAGTACCAGGAGAAGCAAAGGGAGGCAGAGAGGTCAGTAAGGGAAGCCAAAGCTCAGACAGAAGAACACATTGCAAAATCAGTGGGTAGAGGGGACAAACCTTTACAGGTACATAAGTGAAAAAGAAAGACAAAGGAGGGATAGTGAGACTGAAGGGGAGGATGGGGGCAGGAGGATGACAACAGTAAGCTGACATATTGAACAGGTATTTCTGCTCAGTCTTTACTGAGGAAGAGGAGGGTAATGGGTCTGAAGGGAGTACAAGGGTGAGAATGGTGCAGAAATGGACACAAGTCCCTTTACACGAGAAAGCCGCCCTGAAGGAACTGGAAGTAATAAGAGTTGATAAAGCAATGGGGCCAGATGGGGTGCACCCCAGGTCCTTAAAGAACTAAGAGAGGTGGTGGCTGAACCTCTGGCTATCCTGTTTAGCCGATCACTGGAAACAGGGAGGTACCCAAAGACTGGAGGACAGCAGATGTAGTCCCTTTATACAAAAGTGGGAACAAAGAGGAAGCAGGGAACTACAGACCAGTCAGCCTCACCTCGGTAGTGGGAAGATCATGGAAGCACTACTGAAGGAGAGATTGGTGGAACATTTGGTTGTCAATGGACTACAGGACCCAAGGCAGCATGGTTTCACCAGGGAGGTCATGTCAGACCAACCTCATTGAATTTTTGACTGGGTGACTAGGAGGTGGATCAGGGGAGGGCAGTGGACATGGCCTATCTGGACTTCAGCAAGGCCTTTGACACTGTGCCACATAGAAGACTATTACACAAACTGGGGAATATGGGTGTGGGCAGGACAGTAGTGTGGTGGGTAGGTAACTGGCTGGGTGGCAGGACACAGAGGGTGGTGGTAAATGGCTGTCACTCCACAGAGGGAAGAGTGACCAGTGGGGTACCACAGGGATCAGTGCTGGGACCGGTCCTATTCAACATCTTCATCAGTGACATGGCGCAGGACCTAGAAGGCAGAATTCCACTGTTCGCTGATGACACAAAGCTCTGTAACAGAGTAGACACACCAGAGGGTGTAGACAGAATGAGAAGCGACCTGCAGAAACTTGAAGAATGGTCAGGGGTTTGGCAGTTGAAATTCAATGCAAAGAAGTGCAAGATAATGCATATGGGGCACAAAAACCCTGGCACAATATATCAGTTGGGGGGTGAGGATATAGCATGCACCAAGCAGGAAAGGGATCTTGGGGTTATCATCTCTGATGACCTCAAGGTAGGGAAACAGTGTGACAAGGCAGCAGGTAAAGCAAATAGGATGCTGGGATGTATAGGCAGTGGCATTACCAGCAGGAAAAGGGAGGTCATAATTCCGCTATACAAGACACTAGTGAGGCCCCACCTGGAGTACAGTGTACAGTTCTGGAGACCATACCTACGTAAGGACATAGACAGGGTAGAGAAGGTTCAGAGGAGGGCAACAAAGATGGTGCATGGATTGCATCACAAGTCCTATGAAGACAGGTTGAAGGAACTGAACATGTACTCCCTGGAGGAGAGGAGGAGAGAGGGATATGATAGAGACATACAAGTATCTTACAGGGAGGAACAGGGTGCAGGAAAACACTATTTTAAGCGTAAAAAGATGTTCCAGGACTAGAGGGCATGGGATGAAGTTGAGGAGGACGATTCAGAGGAAACATGAGAAAGAATTTCTTCACAGAACGGGTGGTGGACAAGTGGAACACCCTGCCAGAGGAAGTGGTGGGGGCTGAAACAATCACGGGATTTAAGAATGCATGGATAGACATAAAGGAATTCTGGAGGTCAGGGTAAGGTGCAACAGACTTCTAGGAAAACAAACTGAACTTACAAGCTCAAATGGGCAGACTGGGTGGGCCATAGGCCCTTATCTGCTGACACTGTCTATGTATCTATGTATCTATGTTGGGGTAATGCAGGCTGCTGCCTGTGATAATGCAAATATTCCCTTGGCATCACACCCCCAAGATAAGGACTCCAGGAGGATTGATGCCATGGCAAAGAAACAGTACATGGCAGCATCTTTGAGACTCAGGCAGGCTAACTATATGGCCTACACAGCTAGATACCAGAAGTCCAGATGGGACACTGTGCTGGCTCTGGCTAAACAGGCCCCTGACCAGCTTGCCAAGGAGCTGGAGCAGGTGGCTGCAGATGGGATTGAGGCATCCAAGGTGCAATTTCATGCTGCTGTGGACTCCAATGGTGTTTCATCAAGAGTCATGGCTACATCTGTGGCCCTTCGGAGGATGACTTGGCTCAGATGTACTAGCCTGTCACAGGATACCCAGGCTAAGGCCATGGATTTCCCTGTCATTGGTAATTCCCTGTTTGGGGAACAGACAGAGAACTACATGAAAAAGATGGATGAGTACAGGACCACCTACAGGAGTACTCAGGCCAAAGAAAGGCAAGCCACTCCTCAAAGGCAGCAGTCCAGGGGCAGGGGCAGGCCTTTTCAAAGGCCTTTTTACCAAGCCCAGGCCTCCTCTTCTTCTTATACTCTGAGGGGGTTCTTCAGAGGGACAGGCAGATGGGGAATGAGCAGGCCTGCTTCCACCCCTCAGCCTAAAGCCCCTGCCAAGCAGACACCCTAATGGGTCTGCCCGGGCCGATTCTCCAATACCTGTAGGGGCAGGCTGGCTTACTTTGTCCAGGACTTGAAGTCTCTGACATCAGACAAGTGGGACCTGGAAGTAGTAAGCCAAGGACTGGTTCTCAGCTTCAAAAAATTTCCCAAGATGAGAACCAGATCCTTTCCACCTGCAAATCCAACAGAGATCCTTGCCCTAGAGGCAGAGGTTTCTTCCCTCCTGGCTCTCACAGCCATAGAGAGGGTTCCTACCTATTCTACACAAGGGCAAAGGATTGTACTCCAGGTACTTCCTAACCCCCAAAAAGACAGGAGAATGGTGGCCCATCCTGGATCTAAGATATCTGAACAAGCACCTTTTAAAACCAAAGTTCAAAATAGTGACTCTGGGAATAATTCTGCTCTCTCTAAGGCCAGGGGACTGGCTAGCCTCCCTGGACCTCAAAGATGCTTATTTTCACATTCCCATCGGGTGCTTCCACAGAAAGTACCTCAGGTTCGAATTGCCCTCAGGCCACTATCAGTTAAGAGCAATGCCCTTTGGCCTAACATCAGCCCCAAGGGTGTTCACAAAGTGCCTGGCAGTAGTGGTTGCTTTCCTAAGGAGAAAAAGAACTCCATCTTTCCAAACTTGGACGACTGGCTCATAGTGGGTCAGTCTCCAGACCAAGTCAAGTCACATCTGCAAATAACTCAGCAAGTGCTCACTTCCTTAGGATTCCTCCTCAACCTTCCAAAGTCAGTTCTCGAGCCAGCACAGCTCCTCACCTTCATAGGGGCGGAGCTGGATACAATAAGGGCAAGAGCCTTTCTTCCCCTGGACAGGGTAAGGACCTTTATGGAACTGGCCTCTTCATTCACCCTTCAGGTGTCTCGACCAGCAAGGCATTTCCTGCAGCTTCTGGGCCACATGGCAGCCTCTACAGCAGTGGTCCAGGGAGCAAGATTTCAGTTGAGGGACATTCAGTTCCACTTAAGAGCCTTCTGGTCCTAAAGAAAAGATTCCCTTACCAAACTAGTCCCAGTAACTCGAACCCTGATCCAGGCTTTGCAATGGTGGCAGGATCAGGACAATTTGAGACAAGGAGTTCCCTTTGTCACTCAGTCTCCTTCAGTGATACTCACCACAGATGCCTCCCTGCTGGGCTGGGGTGCCCACTTGGGGGATCTTACCACCCAAGGACTGTGGTCACCTCAAGAATCTCTGCTTCACATCAGTCTCTTGGAACTCAACGCAGTGTTTCTGGCACTGCAAGTCTTTTACAAATCTGTACAGAACAAGGTGGTCCAGATCAGAACAGACAATACCGCCACAATGTGGTACATCAATAAGCAAGGGGGCAATCGGTCTTTGGCCTTGTGCACAGAAGCAATGAAGTTGTGGTCCCTGGCCTATTCCCTGCAAACCTCTCTGATAGCAGTTCACCTCCCAGGGAAAGACAATGTCCTGGCAGATGCTCTCAGCAGGATATCCCAGGGCCATCACGAATGGACCCTAGATCTGAAAGTGATTTTCTTGAGACGGGGCACTCCACAGATAGATCTTTTTGTAGCCCCAGACAATCACCAACTTCCTCTCTTTTGTTGCAGACCCTCAGTCTTGGGCTCAGTCCCTCTGGATGCTCTGATCCTGAATTGGGAAGGGAAATTTCTGTATGCTTTTCCCCCTTCCCTCTCCTGTTCAAGGTGTTAGTCAAGATCAGGTCACAACCATGCAAAGTGATTCTGATTGCTCCAGACTGGGCCAGACAGCCATGGTACCCTCTGTTGCTGTCCTTAGCAGTCCACCTTCCTCTGTCTCTTCCCAGGAATTACAGCCTATTAACATCCTCTCAGGGGAGGATTTGGTATCCGAACCTCAAATCTCTCAATCTCAAGGCATGGCTCTTGAAGAGTTAGAGTTTGCTGATCTGCACCTTTCTCAAGGGGTTCTGGATATCCTTAAGGCTTCTCGAAAGCCTTCCACCAGAAAGACTTACAACTTCAAATGGAAAAGGTTTACTATTTGGTGCTCTAATAAGCATATTTCTCCAGAATCTGCTGGGTTGCCTACAGTTCTGGACTATATGGTCCATCTTAATTGCTTAGGACTTAGGCCAGCTACACTTAAAGTGCATTTGGCAGCTGTTTCTGCCTTCTTGTCAGTAGGCAAGCCCTCTCCTCTGTCAGCCCATCCTGTGTTTTGTAAGTTCTTCAAGGGATTGCTGCACCCCAATCCCCCATTTAGGGACCCTGCTCCTGCTTGGGACCCTAATGTTTGCATTGCTCAGCTTATGCAACCACCCTGTGAGCCTTTGTCCTCTGCAGAGCTTAAGTACTTGACTTGGAAAACTGTGTTTTTGGTAGCCATTACCTCTGCCAGGTATATCAGTGAATTGCAAGCCCTGTCAGTGGAGCCTGATTTCTTCTCTTTCCATAGAGATAAAGTGGTCCTAAGAACTAACAAGAAGTTTTTGCCTAAGGTGGTTTCAGATTTCCACCTTAACCAGTCTGTGTCTCTCCCTGTTTTCTTCACTGACCATTCCTCCTCTGGAGAGAGGAGGCTGTACAGCTTGGATGTTAAAAGGGCCCTCAGCTACTACATAGAGTGCACCAAGGGTCACAGGTTTGAGTCCCTCCAGTTGTTCCTCACATATGGAGAAGTCGGTAAGGGCAAACCTGCCACTAAGAGATCTATTGCCAGGTGGATTGTTTCTTGTATACAATTCTGCTATGAAAAACTGGGTAGAACTCTACCCTCAGCCCTGAGGGCTCACTCTACTAGAGGTACAGCTGCTTCCCTGGCTGCTGCCAGGGATATTCCTATCCTAGAAATTTGTCAAGCAGCCACCTGGTAAACAGTCCATACATTCACCAAGCATTACTCTCTGGATATCCAGGCTAGGAGTGATGCTCGGTTTGGCACAGCAGTACTTCAGAGCCTAGTCCAAAAGTAGGTTCTGTTCCTCATCCTTGGAGGTACTGCTTGGTAGTCTGCAATAGTCAGAATTCAGCAAGACTTCTATGTTGTTTGAAGAAAAAATTACTCACCTTAGTAATGTTGTTTCTTCTAATGGAATCTTGCTGTATTCTGACCTTCTCCCTGCCTTCCCTCTCAGAACCTGGTTTTTGAGATGTGGGTGGGCAGGAGCAGTGTTGGCACCCTAGGGGTGCCCCTTTTTTGCCCTCCTTTACTTGGGGTGTGTGTTGTGTTTTGTTTTTGGGTTTCCTGACTTGAGTCTTTGCTTTGAAACCAAAAAAACCCTTTTTAGTAAATTTAGTTGCCAGTTGGCTAATGTGAATTTTACAGTTTCCACACAGAACTTCTAGTGAGTATTGCTCGTAAAGATCTGACGGTTGGAGTTTAAACAACAGCAGACAGGGGCTTCAACTGAGCTTGTGCTGAACGTTCCATGCTGGCCATGGAAAGTTAACTCTTTGCTCTCCGGGGCAGTTGAAAGGCAGGACCTAACTGCAATAGTCAGAATACAGCAAGACTCCATTAGAAGAAACAACATTACTAAGGTGAGTAATTTTTTCTTTTCAGCCCAGTCACAGACTCCAGCTGCGGCTGCTCACATTGTAGCCATCGTCCGTTAAACCCCCTGGCTTTCTGCCCAGGGCGGTGTCACAGCACCTGCCGTGAACTTGGGAGAGGCAGGAGTTGGCCAGAGCGCCTAGTGCAGCCGGAGCGGGCTTCATTGTGCCAGCGGGAGCAGGAGTGGTTCCCCCCTTGTTGTTGCGTGGGAGGCAGGGTCAGGCAATGATGACCTGCGTCTGCCCTGCCTCCAAAGTGCTGCTGAGCGCCGGTCGCTGTGGTACCCCCTGCCTCCGCCAGGGAGTCGCCTGGCCGCTGGTGCCCGCCATCCCCCCGGAGAAGGAGATCAGTCCCTAGGACTCTTCATCCTTCTCCCCCAGCCATCCCTCCAGTGACCCGACTCCATTCCCGAACCCAGGTCCTTGGCGCCGTAAGCAGAAATCCAACTGCTGCACCAGCGGGCCGGCATGTTTCTCACCTTTCTAAGGACTGATATGTCAAAAAGTGTATGGCAATTGTGGTCAACTGAATATATAATGTATTTGTAAAAAAAAAAAAAAGTCTTATAAAAAGATTATACAAAAAAAACTAATAAGGCACAAGCTTATTTATTAAAAAAAAAATACATTTTCTACTGATTTAACCCAGGCTGGCCATAAAATACTGCTGGACCACCAGGGCTACTCTGTCTAGCCAGGGTAGCCAGTTACTAGCCCTTGGCTACCTACTGCTGCACTCACTATTTTCCATTACACGGGGTGACAGGCAATCTTTATATATTTACTGATACAAAATGTGTGTATTTGTGTGCAAGGGGCAGCCACAATCTCCTTCCCCTCTTTAGCTTAGTGCTCCACAAGTGCTACTAATAATATGCTCATGGCTGTCTTTGTTTCCTTCCCAGGGTCCACCCTTTTTCCTGGCAGATTCCAGCTCTGAACTTCCCACCGAGGTGACCTTCTATCAATGAAGGTACCCAGATTAGACTGTTCCAAAAGAACGTCTAATCTGCGTAAATTCATTCCACGGCTGTTACACTCCATGCCAACACTTCGGGCTGTACTGCCAATGCTGGGGAACCAGCCCTCCCCATCAGTGTCGCAAGTCCCTCCGGCAACGCCGCTTGCCATCAATGTCCACACTATGCTTACTTCTTTTTAGGCATTTATGCATCGCCTTTCTCCTCCTCTGGGTCTGGGGATGCCAGGGCCTACTAGGCTGCCTCATGCGCCGACTCCTACTACGTTGTCATGCCCCACCCAGACTCAGGCATTGACATCTCCTGTGCCCCTTACAGAGCTAGGAGATGAGGATAAGTAGCATGCTGACTTCCTTCCCCCTTGGGAGGAGGATGAAGATGAAGGTTCTGGGAGCTCCCCCAGCTCTTCATCTACTGTTTCCTCAGGGGGTGAGGACTCCACCAAGTATACCTCGAGGTTTCCCCCGATGACTCCTCCTTCATCTCAGTAATGAAGCAGCTTCAAACAGCTATGGGGTTTGATGCTGAGATGCAGGATAATTACCAAGAGGAAACTGGCAGAGTTCTTTTAACTGCTTGACTCTCCCCCTCTGATTATTCCTCCCCTGCTGGCTGCCTTTTAGGATGCCACAATGGCTGCCTGGTACAAACCAAATTTGATTCCTGCTATGCCCAGAAAAGCAGACAAATTGTACCAGGCTCCCTCTGGGAAGCCTTTTTTTCCACAGAGCAACCACAGGTAGATTCAGTGGTGATAAATGCTGCCCATGATAGGACCAAAATGCCTAAACATCTCAGCTTTCTTCCCCTGGATAAGGAGTCCAGAAAGTTGGACTTTCTGGGAAAAAGGGCCTATGCCTCTGCCACTCTGACCATCAGGGTTATGAATTACATTGCCCATATGGTCAAATACCAGAACACTCTCTGGAGAAAGGACAAAGCTGCAGTCTAGGCCCTTCCAGAAGGTCCCCAAAGGCAGCAACTCCTTAAGGCCCTCCAGCCTGAGGCAGATGTCAGCAAGCATCTTTTAAGGTCCGCCTATGATGCCACCAATGCCTCCACCAGAGCTGCTGCAGTTGGCATCTGCCTGAGAAGGCATTCGTGGCTCAGGGTGTGTGGATTTGCTACTGATGTACAACAGTCCATCATGAATGCTGCCTTCAGAGGCCACAAGCTCTTTGGGGCAGATGTGCAGGACATCCTTTCAGACCTCCAGGCCTCGGGCAGGACCCTGCAGTCAGTTCATTCTTTGTATCACAGCCAGCCAGAAATTAGCCAGAGGGTGCCCTTTCAGCATGCATCCCATAGACCCAAGCCTGGCACCAGACCTCAGGGCAAGTGTCAGGCAGTCACAGCCCTGCCTACCCCTACCTCCACCCCTGGGAAGGCCCCCAAAGGAGGACGAGGAGCGGCCCCAGCCGCAGGTGCTTACTCAGTATGATTCCTTCTTAGACCCCCTCCCTTCAGCATTACTGGAGATGGTAGTAGAGAGCTGTTTCTCCCTCCACCTAGACAGGTGGAGGGAGATCACAACAGATGCTTGGGTCCTGCAGCTCACAGAGCAAGGCCACACTCTAGAACTTCTGGAGTGGCCTCCAGATCTACCTCCAGTACATTCAAGCTACCCTCCAGACCACATTCCAGTGCTGTTGGGAGAAATCTGCACATTGCTGCAGAAAAGATCCATAGAACCTGTTCCTGAGGAACAGAGGGATCTAGTCCCACTTCTTTCTTGTCTCTAAATGCACAGGGGATTTACAGCCCATCTTGGACCTAAGAAACCTGAATTTCTACGTTCAGTACAAGAAGTTAAGGATGGTGACCCTACGTGGCCTGCTGCCTCTTCTGTACCAGGGAGACTGGATATGATCCCTGATATGTAGTATGCATACCTGCATATCAAGGTGTGTACTCCCCACTGGCAGTACCTCAGATTCCAGTTTCAGGGGGAGCACTACCAGTTCAGAGCATTGCACTTTGGCTTGTCGTGTGCCCCACGAGTCTTTAACAAATGCTTAGCAGTGGTAGTAGCCCTTAGGAGGGAGGAACTGTACATCTTTCCCTACCTGGATAGAAACAGAGAAACATAGATTTTGATGGCAGATAAGGACCGCTTGGCCTGCCTAGTCTGACCATTTTCCTACCTACAGGATAAGCTATAGATCCTAGTTAACCAACAGCCTATTTCTTCCTCCTCCCACAAGAATTGCCTTATGTCTTTCTCTTGCATTCTTGAATTCTCCCACAGTTTTAGACCCCACAACCTCCTCAGGAAGGCTGTTCCATGCGTCCACCACCTTCTCTGTGAAAAAATACTGCCTCACATTGCCCCTGAGCCATCCCCCCTCTATCTTCAAATTGTGTCCCCTTGTTCTTGCATATCTCTTTTTCTGAAAGATGCTACCCTCTTGGACTTTGTTGATTCCACTGAGGTAATTAAAAGTTTCTGTCATATCCTTCCCTCTCCTTCCTTTCCTCAAGGGTATACATATTAAGCTCCTTTAGTCTCTCCTCATATGGCTTCTCTTGCAGACCCTGCACCATTTTGGTTGCCCTCCCCTGGACTGCCTCCATCCTGTCTATGTCCTCGCAGAGATAGGGTCTCCAGAACTGGACGCAGTACTCCAGATGGGGTCTCACCAACTGTCTGTACAGAGGGATAACAACTTTCTGTTTTCTGCTGGTGATGCCTCTCCCTATACATCCCAGTATCCCTCCAGCCCTCCCTACTGCCTTCTCACATTGCTTGCCAACCTTAAGGTCATCTGATATGATTACCCCCAGGTCCTTTTCCATTTTTGTTGTTGTTACTCCCCCCAATTGTGTACTCGTCCCCTGGGTTTTCTTTTCTGGTGCATTATTTTGCACTTCTATGCATTGAATCCAAGCTGCCATACTTCTAACCATTCCTCCAACCTTGCCAAGTCCCTTCCCATCCTTTCCACGCCTCCTTGTGTATCAACCCTGTTGCAGAGCTTTGTGTCATCTGCAAAGAGGCATACTTTTCCTTCCAGTCCCTCTGCAGTGTCACTTATAAAGACATTAAAAAGGACTGGACCCAGTACTGAACCCTGCGGTACCCCACTAGTAACCCCCCTTTCTTCGGAGTGGACTCTGTTTACAATTACCTTCTGTGTCCTGTTGTCCAGCCAATGTTTTACCAAAGCTACCACCCTGGGACCCACTCCCAGGCTAGTTAATTTGTTTATTAATCTTTTGTGTGGGACTGTGTCAAATGCCTTGCTAAAGTCTAAGTAGGCCATGTCCACAGCCCCTCTCTGGTCTACTACTTTGGTCACCCAGTCAAAGAAATCGATTAAATTCATCTGACATTACCTTCCTGCTGTGAACCCATGCTGCCTTGGGTCCTATTCCCCACTGGCCTCTAGGTACTCAACAATTCTTTCTTTCAGAAGCGATTCCATTCCTTTCCCTACCACAGAGGTCAAACTGACAGATCTGTAGCTTCCTGCCTCTTTCTTGCTGCCACTTTTGTGAAGGGGAATCACACCCGCCTTCTGCCACTCCTCAGGCACCACACCATCCTCCCATGATTTGTTAAAAAGGGTAATCAGTGGTGTCACTAGTTCTCCCCTTAATTCTTTTAGAATTCTGGGGTGAATCCCGTCAGGCCCCATTGTTTAGTCCAGCTTTAGTTTTAGGAGTTCTTTCAGAACTGTTTCTTCAGTGAAAGGACTGGGATCGACCCCCCTATCCAGAGTGCTTCTGCTAATTGGATTAGGTACCTCTTCCTCCTCCTCTTAATTATTTATTTTTTTATTTTATTGATTGAATTTTGGTGACCGGGTAGGCCCACTGGGCCCCGGAGGTCCCTTTTTCAGGGGCGACCCGGGAAGCGACAGTACACGACATAAAGGACAATGGAGCAATTTACAGCAATATACAGGCTGAGGTTTACAGTAAGCAACAGCTTTTGTGAATACTGAGCAGAAGTATTCATTCGGTATCCCTGCTTTTTCACTGTCCCTCTCTGCCCACCCACCACCCATTCTATTCAGCCTCACTATCCCTCCCTTTGTCTTTCTACGCTCCCTGATGTATCTATAAAAGGTCTAACCCCCTTCTTAACCGAGTTGGCTATCTTTCCTCAGTTTGGGTCTTTGCTATTCTGACTTCCCTCCCTGCTTCCTTCTACCTTAACTGATACAGTTCTCTGTCCTGCTCCTTCTGTGTTTCCTTATACTTCCTAAATACTATCTTTTTCTCCCTAACCTTCCCCGCCACCTTTTTGAGAACCATAGTGGCTTTTTCTTTCATTTTGATTTGTTTATTTGCTTCACACAAAGGCTTGTTGCCACTGTGATGGCAGTTTTAATGTTTCCCTATTGTTGCTTCACCCCTCCTTCTTGCCTGTTTGCTAGTGCTTTTCTAAGGCACTCTCCCATCTTGCCAAAGTCAGCCCTCCTGAAGTCCAGTACCCTCACTTTTATATGGCTTGACTCTGTTGCTGAGTTTATCATGAACCACACTGTTTGGTGGTCACTTGTTCCCAAATGGCTACCCACTTCTAGATCTGAGATCCTCTCACTGTCCCCATTTGAGGGTATGAGGTCTAAGATTGCTCCCTCATGAGTGGGTTCCAATACTAGCTGTCTGAGGTATTCCCCCTGTAGGGCATCGAGAATGGCCCTGCTCTTGGATGTGGCTGCAACAAAGGTGCTTCAGTTAACATCTGGCATATTCAGGTCCCCCATCAACAGTATTTCTCCTTTCTTGCCCATCCTAAGGATGCCTTCCATCATATCCTTGTCCATTCCCTCCCCATGAGATAGGTGTCTGTATACAACCCCTGTGCAGATTGTGGTGCCATTTCCAGTCTCTAAGGTGACCCACAGTGCCTCCTCTCCTCCCTGTTTACTCTTTTGTTCCGTTGCTTTTATCCCTTCCCTTACATAGAGAGCTACTCCTCCCCCTCTTCTCCCCTCCATGTCTCTTCAGTAGGTTTTGTACCCCAGTATGTTAACATCCCAGTCATGGTTCTCTGTGTACCATGTTTCTGTGACTGCCACGATATCCAGACATCCCTCTTCCATCAAGGCCACCAGTTCAGGATGCTTGTTGCCCAGACTATGGGCATTGGTACTCATTACCCTCCATTTCATAGAAACATAGAAGCATAGAGGTTGACGGCAGATAAGGACTGCAAGGCCCATTCAGTCTGCCCATTTCTTTTTCTACCTTATAAATGTGCCGTCTGCATTTGCTCTGCCAGTGGCCTATCTGTTCATACTCATCTGTATTGCTCCTATGCCCATCCCATGCCTGTTTGAAGCCCTGCACTGTATTCATAGCCACCACTTCCTGAGGTAGGCCGTTCCATGGATCCACCACTCTTTCTGTAAAAAAGAATTTCCTCACATTCCCCCTTAATCAGCCCCCCTCTAATCTCATGCTGTGTCCTCTTGTCCTGCTGTTTTTCTTATATTTAAATATGTTAGACTCTTTAACTTTGTTAATGTCACTCTGTTACTCTGTACCCAAATAAAAGCTTGTGAATGCCAAACCAGTAACCTAAATGATGTAACGAAGAAATAACTGCATGTGATTGCCAAAACTGTAACCGCAGTGGTGTAACTAAATGTTGTCATGTATTTGTCCTCATTGTGACGAGGTACCTTTGGAAATGAGCCTCTGGCTCAAAGGTTGTAAACTGATGTACAAATAAATAAATAGAATAAAATAATGCCCTTAAGGTGTTTGAATGTTTCGATCATATCACCTCTCTCCCTCCTTTGCTCAAGGGTATACATATTGAGCTCCGTTAACCTGTCCTCATATGTCTTCTGATGCAGTCCCTGCACCATTTTGGTTGCCCTTCTCTGCAGCCTCCAATTTGGTTAATGTCCTGTGAAGGTGTGGCTTCCAGTACTGCACGCAGTACTCCAGATGGGGCTCAACTAGTAATCTTGTGAAGAGGGATTATTACCTCCTCTTACACTTGTGATACCCCCATTAATACACCCTAACATCCCCTAGCCTTACCTACTGCTTTAGAGGTCTGTTGATGATTTTAGGTCATCGGTGATGATGATGCCCAAGTCTCTTTCTTCCTTTGTGACTGCCAGCAACTCCTCCCAGCCTATAGGTGGCTTCAGGGTTTCTCTTCCCTATGTGCATGATCTTGCACTTCTTTGCATTAAATCCCAGTTGCCACGCTTCTGACCATTTTACTAGTTTATCCAGATCTCTTCTCATTCTGCCCACCCCATCTGGATCATCTTCTCTGTTTCAGATCTTGGTGTCATCTGCAAACAGACAAGCCGTACCCTCTAATCCATCTACAATGTCACTAATGAAGATATTGAAGAGGACTGGCCCCAGGACTGATCTCTGAGGTACCCCACTTTTGACTTGCATCTCTTCTGACTGTATACCATTTACCACCACTCTCTGTTTTCTGCCCGTCAACTAGTTTGCCATGCCACCCAGTTGACCAACTTCTGACCCACCCGAGCCTACCCAGCTTATTTATCAATATGGAACAGTGTCGAAAACTTTGCTGAAGTTAAGGTAGGCGACATCAACTGCTCCCCCTTGGTCCACCATTCTGGTTACCCAGTCAAAGAAATCTATGAGATTAGTTTGACAGGACCTTCCTTTTGTAAACCCATGTTGCCTTGGATCATGTGCCTCTATGGATTCCAGGTGTTGCACTATCCTTTCCTTAAGGAGTGCCTCCACAATCTTGCCCACTACTGAGGTAAGACTGACTGGTCTGTAGTTCCTTGCCTCCTCCCCGCTACCACTCTTGAGGAGTGGGATCACATGAACCTTTCTCCAGTCTTCTGGGACCTCTCCTGTGCTCAGAGACTCACTAAACAGTTCTGCTAATGGCTCTGCTAGTTCCACCCTTAGCTCCTTAAGTACCCTGGGATGTATGCCATCAGGTCCCATTGCCTTACCCCTTTTTGCCCCATCCCTGTCCTTATTGCCTTTGTCGTTTTCTCCATTTACCCCTGCCCTTCTCCCTATTGATGTCTCTATCTTGGTGTTCACCTCACATACTACCCTGATTTTTTGGGGGGAGGCTAGGATTTCCCTGCTCCTTTCCAGTGCCTTCCCCCTTGGCTAGTTTAAATGCTTGCCAATGAAGCATTTAAACCTATCATCTAGGATCCTGGTTCCCCTCCTGGACATATGCAGACCATCGCGCCAGTATAGGCCTGTATCACACCAGGTGGACCTCCAGTCCCCAGTGAAGCCAAACTCCTGAGCTCTGCACCAGTTTTTCAACCACTGATTGAATCCCATGGTGTGCAGCACCCTAGCCTCACCCATGCTATAGATAGGCAGCACCTCCAAGAAGGTTACCATGCATGCTACTTGTCTAAGGCCCCTACCCAACTCCACAAACTCTTCCTGCACTGCTCTGATCCTTTTCTCAGCCAGATCATTTGTCCCTAGGTGGACAATGACATCCAGCTCCCTTCCCCGTGCAGCTGCTCCGGCAATCCTGAGGATTCGCTTCCTGACCCTCCAAGCCATGGCGCCAAGCAGGCACCTTGCCTCCCTCTTCCCTTCCTCCCCCAGTTCTACCCTCCTAACAATGAAGTCCCCCACCAGGAGCTGTTTCCTTCACCTGTGAGGGTCCCATGCCACCCTCCTGTGGGTCTCCTTTGTGGAGGTTCCCAGCATCCTCCTTGGTCTTCACTGCAGGTGCCTCCATAGAGGAACCACACTTTCCCAGGGCAGCAAAAGAATTGTGGAGAGGTACAGCTGGAGGGATACGCCTCTGTTCCACCACCCTCACCCTCCCTGATCCCACTGTGGTCCAGCCACTTCTCTTTCTTGGCAACGGCAGTGGCCCTGGTGGTCCCTGGGTGAGATAGGAGGTCCCTCAAATCCTGGACAACTCAGCCTAGAGATGAGCAACCTCCTCCCTCAGCCCAGAGAGGTGCCTGCAGATGGGACATCACCACATCCTCCAGAACGTCTCCCGGAAGACTGCTGCTCCACAGCCACTGCACTGCACCACTCCTATTATGTCTTATTTCCGATCCCTTAACTGTTTATTTTTGTTCTCCCTAATTACTTAATGCCTCTGTGCCCTTTTAGCTCCCAGTCTTCCTGTTCTGAGGTAAGAAGTTCCTATATTTCTCAGTAGTCTCCTTACTTGCTCAGAGTCAGATCTGTAGCAGCTGGGGGGGGGGAGAGTTATTCTTTTCCTTCTGTGATGGTGAGTCTTTTGTGGCTCTGTGATCACTCCTTCCTGCTCCCAAACAGGAAGTTCCTGTTGTCAGTCAAATCCTGTGCCTAAAAATAGAACTGGCTTAGGGTGGGGAGGGCAATATAGTCCCAGTAGAGAAGTATAGTTATAACGGCAGCTTCTTCCTCTTGCTGCTTTCTGCCTGTTCTCTGACAGAAGCTGACAGAAGGATGACTGGTTGCTCAAAACGCAGTCCAGGGAACAACTGCTCCAGACCCTAGCTCACACCAGACAATTGTTCCTTGCCCAAGGGATCATAGTCAGTCTGCCCAAGTCAGTCTTGACCCCTTGTCAGCACCGACAGTACATTGTGGCGGTACTGGACAGGGCTCTTGGCTTTGCTTCCTTACTGCAGGACAGGTCGGACTGCCTGATGGCTCAGGCCCAGCTGCTTTACAACAGCAGATGTGTTATGGGAAGAACCTTCCTCAGGCTCTTGGGCCTGATGGCTGCAGTCATTATTACCATACCTTTAGACAGGCTGCATACAAGAATCCCACAGTGGTCACTGAGAGTGCATTGCGATCAACGAACTGACCACCTGGAGAAGCAAGTTCTAGTTTCCTCTCTAGCAAAGAAGGTGCTGTTATGGTGGATGGAACCCGGCAACCTGCTAAAAGGGGTTCCTTTCCTCATCCCCTCTGCTCAGCAGATCCTCACCACTGATGCTTCGGGGTTGGGCTGGGGGGCACATCTGGGGCCCCATCAGACTCAGGGAACATGAACCAAAGTAAAGGTTGCCCTCCGCATCAACGTCCTAGAGGTAAGGACCATTCTGTATGCTTTGCAAGCCTTCCAGACCCATCTGTCCCTGGGCTATCTGCTGATGCAGACAGATAACATCAGTGTAGTTCACTACATTAACAAACAAAGGGGGATCCATTTGTACTCTCACTATCAGGATGCAATGAGGGCCTGGTACTGAACTCTAGAATATGGTCTAGAACTGTTGGCCATCCATGTTTCAGGTATTCAAATGTCCTAGCGGACAGGCTAAGCCTGTCGCAGTCCAGGATGCATGAATGGGAGCTGCTGACCTTGGTTGTAGATGACCTGTTCAACAGGTGGGGTTGTCAAGAGTTGGGCCTTTTTGCATCCCCACTCAACGCAAAACTGCTGCGTTTCTGCTTGCTCACTCCAGGGCTTAGATTTTCCTGGTGAGATGCATTGTCCCTCTCTTGGAAAGGTAGGTTTTTCTATGCCTTCCCGCCCTTCCCTTTAATTCAGAGGGTGTTGCTCATGGTCCAGATGGAGGGGATCACTCTGATTTTCATTTGCCACTTCTGGCCTCATCATATCTGGTTCCCCCTTACTGCAGCAGCTGGTGGTGGCTCCCCAAGTGCCCCTGACGCTGAGCAAAGGCTTGTTATCACAGGAGCAGGGCACCTTTGTCCATCTGGGCCTCAGGACACTATATCTCCATGCCTGGCTCCTGAGGATGTAGCCATGGCTAGATTTGGGGTGTCCCAGTAGGTGGCTGATGTCCTGGTGGCTGCAAGGAAGCCCTCCAGCAGGGCCACTTACTCCATGAAGTGGAAGCGCTTTGCTCTGTGGGTGGCTTCCCATCAATTGAATCCTTTCACTTGTCCAGTGAATCAGATTCTGAAGTACTAGCTCTCTCTTTTAGATTCTGGCATGCAATACTTCTCCATACAAGTGCACCTGGCTACCATTTCAGCCTTTCATGTGCCTAGTGATGGCCATATGGTGGCATATCTGGAGGTGTCCCATCCTTTTTTCGGAGGCATTCTTCTTCTGAAGCCTCCCATCCACAATCCAGTCCCATCTTGGGACTTGAATTTTGTGTCAGTGAAACTTGCTTTAGCGCCTTTTGACCCAGCTGTGACATGCAAGCTATGCTCTCTGTCATGGAAAGCATTATTTGTAGTTGTCATTACTTCTGCTTGAAGAATTTCTGAGCTTTAGGCACTGATGTGTGAGCCTCCTTATTTGATTTTCCACAAAGACAGAGTGTCTTTATATACAAAGCCTAAGTTTCTTTCCTTCTTTCTTTCTTTCTTTATTGAAATGTTTCACCAGGAAGGCACACTGGGCAACAAGTCGCTCGTCTCCCGATGCGACCTGGGGAGAAGGGAGACAGTAGAAATTAGACATTAAACGTTCAAGTTACAAGATCAACATTAACATACAGTTATAAGGCAGGTATTTCACACAGTGTTGTAACAGTGTTGTGCATAATAGGTAGAAAGAGTGGACAATAATAATTGCCGGGTAAATAAGTAAACAAGTGCTTTCGTGAAAGAAAAGGGAGAAAGGAGAGGGAGGGGTTAGGTAGGGGAAGGGGGAAGAGTTGTATCACTGGATATCCCTTCAGGATGTGAGGAACCCTGCAAGGGGACTGGGGGAACCAGAGAGAAGGGGATAAGGCAGTGTCCCAGAGGGACCCTTCAGGACGTGGGGAACCCTGCAGGGGGGCTGTGGGGCTAGATAGAAATGGGGATAAGGCTGTAGGGATTTAAAAAGGGAGGAGAGAGAGAAGGAGGAGATGTGCCTTAAATGTTAGGAGGGGGAATAGAACCTAACCCAAGAGAGGACCCTTCAGTATGCGGGGTACCCTGCAAGGGGTTGAAGAAGGTCAGTATATAGAGATTAAGAGAGTGATAGGAGAGGGAAGGAGTGAGAATTGAACCCCTGAGGGGAAGAGAATTCGTACCTTTGGAGGGGATGGGGCCTAATCAGTAGTCCATCAGGATGCAATTGGACCCTGCTAGTAGTCATGGAAAGCCAAGATAGTGGCTACATAGAATATGCTTAGGTTCAGTTGGACCCCTTCAGGATGCTGAGAACCCTGCAAGGGGACTGTGATGGCCAGGGAGAAAGGTAGATGGGAAGGGGAAGGAGAGGAGACAAGACTAGGTGCAGTAGAACCCCCTCAGGATGCTGAGAACCCTGCAAGGGGGACTGTGAAGACTAGGGAGAAAAGTAGATGGGGAAGGGGAAGGAGAGGAGACAAGCCTAGGCCCAGTAGGACCCCTTCATGGTGCTGAGAACCCTGCAAGGGGACTGTGAAGGCTAGGGAGAAAAGGTAGAATGGGAAGGGGCAAGACAGGAGACATGCCTAGGCACAATAGGGCCCCTTCAGGACACTGAGAACCCTGCAAGGGAACTGCAAAGGCTAGGAGGACAGGTAGATGGGGAGGGGGAAGGAGAGGAGACAAGCCTAATTGCAGTAGGACCCTTTCAGGATGCTAATAACCCTGGAAGAGGACTGCAAGTCAAGGGAGATAGGAGGGATGGTGGGGGAAGGGAGCAGATGAGAGATACAAGCCTCTTGGGAGAGTAGGAGAGGGACCCATGGAGAGCATTCGGGGTTCCTTACATTCTGTGATAGATCAAGGGAGGCCAGTAAGGGGGAGCTATTTGGGGGAAGGGGAGGATAGCTAGAAATTTGGGGGTTGGGGGTGCACAGGGTAAAATGAAGGTGACGGTAGAGGGATAGGGTTTGTCCAGGACTTAGAGGAGGGATTTAAGGAGGTACATGGCAGGAGCAGCAAGGTGCAAGGTAATTATTGAGGGTAGAGCAGGTGGAGTAGGCAGAGGATGAATGCCGGGTTTGAGGGAGGAGGGAATTCCAGATTTTTTGGAGGTAGCGAGAGTAACTGGATTACCAAGGTGCGGGAGTCGGTTGATCTATGGAAATGGGAAGATGGAGGGGTGTTATAAAGGAGGAGGTGAGGTAGGAAGGGAGCTCACCCAGCCACTGCTTGGAGGTGAATTTAGCACAGTGACAGAGTCGCCTGTTTGTAAGAGAGGGGAAGGATAGGGCACGATAAAGATCACAGTGGTGGGTGCGAGATGGGCATCCAGGACAAAGCAGCAGAAGGAATTTAAGAGGGTGTCCAGTCTGGCCAGGGAGGACTTAGGGGCAGCACCATAGACTACATGACAGTAGTCAAAAATGGGCAGTTTCATCTTCTGAATAAGTTCACGCCTAGCCATAGGAGGGTTGCAACTATGGTTCCTGAACAGGGCACCAAGCTTGGGATGCAGTTTTTTCTGGATGGCGTCAATATGTCCAGAGAAGTTTAGGTGTTGGTCCAACCAAACACCTAAGTACCTAAAGGAGGATGTGTCCTCAAGTAAAGTCCCATCAAGGGTGTGGAAAGTGGGTAGGGAGGAAAGCCTATAGAGTCTCTGCCTTGTGCCAAAGGTCATGGAGATAGTCTTCTTGGCATTGAGGAAAAGTTGATGATTAGCAAACCAGAGCTGAACATTGTTGATGTCTTGCTGTAAGCTGGTTGTAACCTCAGCAGGACAGGAGCCAGATGCATACAGGACTGTATCATCGGCATACATATGTATAGTGGAGGAGGGGGAGCAAACAGAGGGAAAGTCATTTAAGAAGATGGAGAATAGGAGGGGCCTTGGGGGACACCAGTGCTAATCAGGAGGGGAGGGAAAGTGGCGTCCAAGATCTTAACTGATTGGGTTCTGCCAATAAGGTAGGCCTTGAACCAGTTTGTGGCCGAGGGAGATAGGCCAGCTGCCAGGGGTGAGTCAAGGAGAAGTGAGTGAGAGATGTGTCAAAGGCCTTGGCCAGGTCGACAGAAATGGCAGAGGTAATTTGGCCATTGTCCATCCTAGTTAGGATGGAGTCTGTGAGCCATAGGAGAGAGGTGGTGGTTGAGTGTTTTTTTTCCCTGAAACCAGACTGGAAAGGAGTGAAAAAGGAGGTGTCTGTTAGAAAAGAGGTGAGCTGGGAGAGGACAATGTGTTCTTGAAGTTTGGGAAGGGTAGGGAGGAGAGAAATGGGGCTACAGTTGCCAGGGGATGAGGGGTCACCCCTTTGGGAAGAAGGAGGACCTCTGCATGTTTCCATGAAGAGGGGGGCCGAGGCAGTAGAGAATGAGAGAGTTAGGATTATTGAGAGGGGGTAGGCAATAGCTTCCTAAGGTGGTGTCTGAGTTTACCTTAAATCAAGCCATCCACCTGCTTTTTTATTATCCGAGCATGCCAATCCAAGGGAAGCATTGCTCCATATCTTAGGTGTGCATAAAATTCTACATTATTATGCACACCATACAAAGGACTGCAGGAAGTCCTCACAGCTGTTTGTTTCTTTTGTCCCTGGGAAAGACAGCGTACTGGTTTCTAAACAGTGCCTGTCCAAATGGTTAGCTAACTATATTACCTTCTGCTACAGGAAATACGGTAAGGAACTTAAAACATAGACTTTGACGGCAGATAAGGACCACTTGGCCCACCCAGTCTGCCCATTTCCCTACCTACTGGATAAGCTGCAGATTTTAGTTAACCAACAGCCTACTACCTGCCACCCCCCACAATAATTGCCTTATGTCTGTCCCATGCATGTTTGAATTCCTCCACTGTTTTAGACCCCACAGCCTCTCCAGGAAGGCGGTTCCATGCGTCCACCACTCTCTCCGTGAAAAAATTTCCTACATTACCCCTGAACCGCCCTCTATCTTTAAATTGTGCCCCTTGTTCTTACACATCTCTTTTCTGAAAGATGCTACCCTCCTGGACTTTGCTGATTCCCTTGAGGTACTTGAACATTTCTATCATGTCCCCTCTGTCTCTCCTTTCATCAAGGGTATACATATTAAGCTCTCTCAGTCTCTCTTCATATGGTTTCTGATGCAGACCCTGCACCATTTTAATTAACCTCCTCTGGACTGCTTCCATCCTGCCTATGTCCTTGCGTAGATGAGGTCTCCAAAACTGCACACAGTACTCCAGATGGGGTCTCACCAGCTGTCTGTACAGAGGGATAACCACTTAACTTTTTCTACTTGTGATGCCCCTTCCTGTGCATCCCAGTATTCCCCTGGCTCTCCTTACTGACTTCTCACATTGCTTACCCACCTTTTGATCATCTGATATGACTACCCCGAGGTCCCTTTCCATTTTTGTCATTGTTAGTACCTCCCCTGCTATTGTGTACTCTTTTCCTGGGTTTTTGTTCCCCAGGTGCATTACTTTGCACGTCTTTGCGTTGAATCTAAGTTGCCATATGTCTGACCATTCCTTCAACCTTGCCAAGTCCCTTCTCATCCTTTCTACCCCCCCTTGTGTATCAACTCTGTTACAGATCTTTGTGTCATCTGCAAAGAGGAATACCTTTCCCTCCAGACCCTCTGCAATGTCACCAATAAAGATGTTAAAGAGGACTGGACCTAGTACTGAGCCCTGAGGTACTCCACTAGTGACCCCCCTTTCTTCGGAATGTGTTCCATTCACTATTACCTTCTGTGTCCTGCTGTACAGCCAGTTTGCTACCCAGGCTACCACCCTGGGACCCACTCCCAGGCTGGCTAACTTGATTATCAATCTTTTGTGCGGGACTGTGTCAAATGCCTTGCTAAAGTCTAGGTAGGCCATATCCACAGCCCCTCCGTGGTCTATTACTTTGGTCACCCAGTCAAAGAAATCTATTAGATTTGTCTGACATGACCTTCCTGCTGTAAATCCATGCTGCTTTTGGTCCTGTGCCTCGCTGGCCTCTAGGTGCTCAACAGTTCTTTCTTTCAGAAGTGATTCCATTATTTTCCCTACCACTGAGGTCAAACTTACAGGTCTGTAGTTTCCTGCTTCTGCCTTGCTCCCACTTTTGTGAAGGGGAATCACATCTGCCCTCCTCCAGTCCTCAGGTACCACCCCATCCTTCCATGATTTGTTAAAAAGTGTGGTCAGTGGTGTCACTAGGTCCTCCCTTAGTTCTTTTAGGATTCTGGGGTGAATCCTGTCAGGCCCCATTGCTTTGTCCACCTTGAATTTTAGGAGTTCTTTCAGGACTCTTTCTTCTGTAAATGCACTGGTGTCAACCCCCCTACCCAGAGTGCTTCTATTGTCTAATTTAGGTAACTCCTCCTCATCTTCTTTTGTGAACACTGAGCAAAAGTATTCATTCAGTAACTCTGCCTTTTCACTGTCTCCCTTTGCCCACCTCCACTCTCCCTTATTAATCTTCACTATTCCTCCCTTAAACTTTCTATGCTCCCTAATGTACCTATAAAAGGTTTTATCCCCTTCTTAACTGAATTGGCTATTTTTTCCTCGGTTTGGGCTTTTGCTATTCTGACTGCCTTCCCCACTTCTTTCTACTTTAATTGATACAGTTCCCTGTTGTGCTCCTTCTGTGATTCCTTATACTTTTTGAATGCAGCCTGTTTCTCCTTAACCTTCCCTGCCACCTCTTTTGAGAACCATAGTGTTTTTTTACTCCACTTTGTTTTCTTTATCTGTTTCACACAAAGGCTTGTTGCCTCTATGATGGCAGTTTTGATTTTTTTCCATTGTTCTTCCACCCCTCCTTTTTGGCCATTTGCTAGTGTATTCCTCAGGTATTCACCCATTTTGCCAAAGTCAGCCCTTCTAAAGTCCAGTATGCTTGTTTTCGTATGGTTCTTCTCCATGGTTGTGCTTATTGTGAAGCACACTGTGCAGTAGTCACTTGTTCCCAGATGTCTACTGACTTCTAAATTTGTGATCCTCTCTCCATTTGAGAGTACCATTTGAGAGTAATACTTGGTATTCTAAATTGTAAACTGGTGCCATACACTGCTGTTATTATTTTGTTGAGTGGATGATTTTGGTTGCTTTGGGTATGTGTGCAGCACATGTACTGTTGTGTCTTTATTTGCATCTAATTTGAGTTGTGGTGATTTTTTAAATTTGCATCTAATTTGAGTTGCATTGAATTTTTAAATTGTATAACTGGCAATATACCAAAGTTTGGGTGAAATGGGTCTTTCTGGTGCAAATGGTTTTAAGTGGTTAAGGCAACGATCAAAACCAGAGTACCATCTAGCTTACCCTAGCCCTCCTATACTGTAATGTAAATAATGACAGGGTCATCAATGTAAATAATTACTGCAATTTTAAGGTAATTAGTAATAGAACACTGCTCTGGGTAGTTGGGTATATTACTATTTTGCTGAATGGGTGATTTGGGGTACTTTGGGTATGAGTGGGCTGCTCACGTGCACATTTTTGGTTGGGGACGTAGCTCCGCCGTTGTGGCCATGTTTTTTTTTTTTTCCTTCATCTTGGTATTTGATATTGTAGTCGGTGCTTAACTGGTAACGTTTCAAAGATTGCGTAGCATGGAGCTGTTTGGTGTGAATGGTTTAGGTATTTAAGTTAACTGAACCAAAACCAGAGCATCAGGTAGCTCACCCTAGCACTCTTACATAGTAAGTAATGTAAATAGATGTTATAATGTTACTGTCATTGGCAATATTACACTGCTGTTAGTATGTTATGAGACTGCGTGATCTTGTTTAGTTTGGGTATGCGGAAGTTTATGAAAGACCTTTGGCTGGTGTGAGTGGACATCTGTGGGACTGGCTACCTTGATCTGGTACAGAGGCTTGTCACAATGTATCCTAAACATTGTAACTAAACTTCCTGGAGTTGTTCAGGTCCACTCAACCAGAGGAATGGCCACCTCAGTTGTTTGTTTCAGGAATGTTTCAGCTGCAGAGATCTGTGCTGCTGCAACTTGGAATACAGTCCACACTTTCACTAAACACTACAGTCTGGACATTGCCTGTAGAAGAATTGTAGGCTTCGGCCTGGTTTTGTGTCAAGGTCTCTTGTCATAGGTCTATAGCCTCCAGCCACCCCAACTGGCCCTCTGTCAGAACTGCTTGTGACTCATTCTATAGGTGTGGCCTGATGCAAGAGATACCCTTGATGAAGATAGTACAGTTATGTAAGAACTTGTTATAACAGCAGATCATGGAGAGGATCTTTTGCAGCAGGCCCTGCCATCCCACCCTCTGTCCCCCTTGGCCTTAGGGCTTCTCTGTCTCTGTCTCTGTCTCTCTCTCCAGGACAGTGCACCTTCTGTTTCACCTTTCTGTATGGTGAAACCTCTGGCTTTCCCTTGGTTCCTTTGTATATGGTCTCCAGCAGGAGAACTGAGGAGGGCATGGGGCCCTGTGACAGGGAGCTCCTGCCACTCTTGAGGACTGACCTTTTCTTAAATCTGTTACCACAGTTCTTCTATTTCCTAGCCTAATCTATCTGTTACAATTTCTAGTCCATAAGGTTGGACACCTATGGGCACCCCCTTCTCTTTCTTGACTATGCTATAGTGTCCTCTTTAATTTTCCTTTTCCCTCTCAGGGCCGCATACAGGGAGGTTATTGTGGTGACCTCCGAGCATATATAAAACAGGTTGTGTTTATCGTTGTTGGACTTAGTATGTAATAGCACTTGCTATGTCATAAAATACCTTGATGTATTGTATATAGCTTATGTTTATGAAACTTGTAAATGTTGAAAATACCATGGCGCTAGGTGTTTTTGATAATGGTTAAACGTACTAGTTGACTGTATAATAAAGATTAAGTTAGTTGTACTATTTAAAATGCATGTAAATTACTGTAAACTGAACAAGTCTGAAATTTCATGGTGATTTTCATATATCCCATGATGCTTTGCATTATGGACGTATGTATGATGTTGTATTTCTTTAAGACTTGATGTGTTGCCATTGCCTTTGGGGGTAAACCTTTTTTCAGTGATTCTGCATTGAGGTTCTTTATCTGTAGCTTATTTTGTTTGTTGTTTTCTTTTTGAGCCCCCACTACCCAAGCAAACAGGGCCCTCATAGGGATGAAGGGTTTTCACTAAAAATGTTGAAGTCAGAGATCAGTGTCAGTAGGTGCTGGCTAAGTGCAGAGAAAGGACATACTTAGTCTGTTGCTGCAAACTGATATACTAAAGAAGGAATATGCCATTGCTGAAAGTAATTTCTGTATTTTGAATAAACATCACACAGAGATTGTGTGTTGAACCTGAAGTTCGGTGTCTGGTCCTTCTTTTATCTCACAACCCCTCACATTTATTTGGGAGGAGTGACGTCACCTGTCGTTGTTGTGGGCAGCACATTGTAGACTACTAGTTAGAAACGTTTCTGTGTGGTCCGAGTGCCTGGCAGCTATAGTTCCATAGGTGTGGCCTGATGCAAGAGATCCTCTCGAAAATCTGCTGTTACAATAAGTTGTTATATAACTGTACTTTTTATATCTAAGTTTAAACACTGGCTCAAATATTATTAACTTTTTACTCTTGGGGATTATATGTGCTAGAAACTGCATATAAAATACGAAACATGTTTTTAGGTGTACTAAAATTGGCCTACAGTATACTGATTCATTTCTTAGATGTAACAAAGAGTTCTGAGTTACCTTTTAGTCTCAGCTGTATTTCAAGCATTCCTTTGCTGTTTCTAGTGATACTGTACTAGTATCTGAAAAATAAGAGCTATATTAAGTATTCCCTCAAGTGTCAAAAGCTCACTGTGCTTCCTTGCTAAAAGTTATTATCTAGCTTAGGCTGAAATAAAGTTTGCTCACCCTTAAAATGAATACAGTGAAACCCAAAGGTTTTTAGTGGAAATGTATTCCTTTTCTGTGGCAGGTCCCCTTTTAAACTTGCCACTATCTATTGTCCATTGCCATTAGCAAGGATGGCAGCCCTTTTCAAGAAAGGCTTCTCTGTGCCTGGGAGAGGGGGCTGTGCCACTGTCATGTATCCAAGATGCATGGGAGGACGACCTGTTCACAAAGGAAACCAAGCAGAGCATTCCCATATGTTCAGGGATATACTATATTAAAGGAATTTTCCAAGAACTGTTTGTGGGCTTCACAGTCCATTACCTTATGGCAGCATAAGTTTTTCTGTGACAAAAGTAAAGTTTTTAACATTACCCTTTTCAGGAGGGAAAGGATCGTAACTGGAGTCAAGCCCACAGCAAGCCAGTCCCTTCCACTTCCCAGTCCACCAACCCCGCCCCCGAGCTCAGAGGTTTTGTGACATTTAACCAGGGAGAGTGCGGAGGTGCACCCCATGCAATTATGTGGGGACATTTTTCAGTGTCTATTTTTGAGTGTTTAAGCAACCTTGGAGAAAAAAAAGAAAAGTCACTGCTCAGCTAATAGAGGCCCTATTAGCTGTGCAATGGCTTTTATTTTTTCTTCAAGGTTACTTAAACACATATAAATAGACACTAAAAAATGTCCCCGTAGACTTTTACGGGTCACACCCCCATGCTTTCCTTGGTTAGACATCACAGAACGGCTGAGCACAAGTGCAGGGCCTGTGGACCGGGAAGTGGAAGGGATCAGTTGGTTGTGGGCTCGACTCCAGTTACAGTCCCCTTCTGTTCCACAAAGGGTGATGTTAAAAACTTTACTTTTGCAACAGAAACACTTACGCTGCCACAAGGTAATAGACTGTAAAGCCCAAACTGATTTAAACAGGTTGGAAATTTATATTAAATACATAAGGAATACACAACAGGGACCTGTGGAATACATGATTTCTTTTCACTAATGCTCTTTGATCTTGGGTAACCTCATGAGTGGTGTAAGCCATGAGTGATGTGCCCAAGGTCAGACAGCATGAGTGAAAATAAACCATGTATTTCACAAGGCTCTGTTGAGTATTTCATTTATGTAATAGGCAGGGACCTTGTGGTTTTTTTTTGTTAAATCGTTTATTTTTTAAACTAATGAAGTTTTAGGGTTTATTTTGTGAAATAGCACTGTTGCACTTTGTTTAGTGTTAGTTGTTATGGCCGTTGCTAGGAACATGCTATCATGATGGCATGGTAATGTTCTGACGTCTCTGCTGATTGACTGATGAAGGTCTAGTTGAAAAAATGTGAGGGACACTTGGCGGCAGTCCTAACTGAGTGAGGAGTGAAAGTAGGGGAGTGCCAGCGTCAGCTCATTTTGTCAGGGAGCTGGTATTAGAGATTATGTTTTTCTTACATTTGCTGGTGCTTAATGGAATCTGTGCAGTGAAATTAATTTGCTGATGGGACCATGTGATGGAAGAGAGTGCAGATGGAACTGGGCTGAGAGGGTGAGATGTTCGGGAAGGACGTGTAAATACTGAGCACTGCAGACGTTTTGTGGTGAGGAGGAGAAAAGTGGACTATCTTCAGAGTTGATGGTATTTCAGTAGAAGACAGTATGGTTTGTGATGGCAATGTTAGAGCAGTGTTTGGAGAGCTCAGGTGGGCAGACAGATGGGGAAGAGAAGAAAATGAGCAGTGGTTTGAGTAAAGAAAAAAAAGACTATAGAAATAACAAAAAAAGCTGTATGTGTCCCAGTTGTTATGAACAGTAAACTGGATGGTATTTGTTGAAAACGTGTTGTGGAACTGTAACTTGTAGTGGTTTCTGTGCCATTTCTGTGAGTTGAAAGTAGTACTGGCCATGTGGTGGGGGGGGGGCAATGACGTAGCTACTGTATACATAAAAGCAAGATAACATAGCTACTGTGTACATAATTGCTGATGATGAAACTATTGTGTACATAAATTAAAATTTATGTACACAGTAGCTCAACTATCAGCATTTATGTAATGTTTTTTGTGTCCATGCCTATTGCATACATATTAATATTAACAACACTACATAATAAAGCATATGTATACAGAATACACATTGGTTTAAATAAAAATAGAGAGTCAAGCCAGCATCATAATATTAATGCCATGATTTACAGGACTCAGTATTCGTAGAGTACTGTTATTTGGCATAATAACTAGATAAATTCAGATAGGGAAAGATACACTTTTGAATATAATTTCTAGAATAATGGATAGGGAACTGTGCACAACAAGACTGTGTTTCCATCGAGGGGGTTGATGACATCATAGACCTTGACAGCGAAGCTCAAGAGGTCTCTATGATGTTATCAATGCCCCCCCCCCGAGATGGAAACACGGCCTTGTTGGTGCACAGTTCCCTATCTGTTATTTTATATAGTATATGGTTCTTCCCAAACTGTGCCAGTTTAATTTCACAAGGGTTTGGCTGTTTTATACCTTGTGTTGACACTGCCGTTTCCTCCCAGTCCTCGCTGCAGTTCCGCTCTGCTGCCGGCCCCGAAGGTCCCGGTTCTCACTGTCATCTAGCTTTGTTCCCGACCCTGAAGATTAATAGGGTCACTAATTAAAAAAAAAAAAAAAGACTGCTGACAATTTGATAGTTTGGAAACACAGAGCCAACTATAGCAGTCCATGTCCAAACTATCTCAGAAGCTCACCCTCAATCTCTTGCTAAGTGGCACCGCCATGTTGATCTGTATTTTTTGTGAAGCCCGTTGTTTCAGCCAATCAGGAAATAGTTGAAGGCTAAAAAATTGTTGTACTATTGACGTGACATCAGAATGATAGTACAACTTTATTGACCTTTGAACTGTCCTACAACAACTTTTTCAGAGCAACTGATTTTCACACATAATAAGCCCTAACCATAAACTATATAGTTATTCTAGACATTGGAATGGAGAAACCAGTGTCATCTAGTCAGAGTATTCCTTTATACGTTAGATAAAATAATATTTATGAATACGAGGTATAGTGGCAAAAAAACTGTAGGAGTCAGTATGGACTTATGACATACACACAGTGCTATATAATAGATACTTTTAAACCAGAAAAAGAGGTCCAAATAAGGTAGACAGGTAATATGTAGGATCAAAGGGAAATGGGTCTGCTACTGAGAAGTGTAACTCCCCGGCCCCCGGCTCCTATCACTAAGGTTCCTGAGCCTCAATATCAAAAGTTTGGAACTATTCATAGCAGAAAATGGATGGTGCACTCCCCTTTTTATGGATTTTATTTATTGGATTTGATCTGCTGATAATTGCAAAGAAAAAAGAGGCACGTTTTGAACTACCAGCCTCTTCGTAGTTAGCGTCTCACTACAAGGAAAAATGATTAGGAGAAAGGGGGGCCAAACAAATCCCATCCATGTGACTCAGGTGACATGGGCATGCATCTTGGATGTGTGATATAGTGGACTGGTCTCCTCTCCCAGTCACAGAGATGCCTTACTTGAAAACAGTTGGCGTCCTCGCTATTGGCGATGGACTATATGTAGCAGCAAATTTAAAAGGGAAAACTGAGACAGCCTGCAAAAAAAGGAATATATTTCTGCTAAAAGCCTTCGGGTTTCAGTCTTTTAATTTGAAAGGTGAGCAAACTTTATTTCAGCCTAAGCTAGATAATAACTTTTATCAATCAGCACAGTGAGCTTACGACTGTAGGGAATCTTTAATGTAGGGAATCTTTACTTCATAAGGTAGAAAAAATGGGCAGACTGGATGGGCCTTGTGGTCCTTATCTGCCGTCAACTTCTATGTTTCTATATAGCTCTTTTTTCAGATACTTCTATCACAAGAAACAGTGCAGGAACACTTGAAATAGAGCCAAGACTAAAAGGTAACTCAGAACTCTTTGTTATAGCTTAGAAATTATTCTGTACAAGTTAATTTTATTACTCCTTCTTAAAATATGTTTGTATTTTATGTGCCGGTTCTGACACTTGTAATCCCTGAGAGTATAACTAACACTCGAACCAGCTTAGAACATAGATATAAAACTGATTTATGAGCCAAGCAGGTCAGTTCCGCCTGCAAAATGTTGTGAAATAAACTTTCTTTAATATTTTTTAATGTAAATATTTTGAAACATACAGACAGTAATATTTTTTGTACCATTTTTTATTGATAACTCCCTCGAGCTCTGAAGAAGTCGAGTGGATTTTGAAACATTAGCTTGATTCATATATAAAGCAGATGAAGGCTCAGTAACAAGGAACTACAGTGTGCATAAAAATTCAGTTTGCAAGAAAATCCATAAGAATGAAATGAATATGCTTTCAGAAAAATCAAGGATGAAAGTCAACATGAGCAAATAAAATTGAACAAAGGAAAACTGAAGGAAATACTGTCTGAAGTGTATTTTTTGGGTAGAGTATCTCACTGCAGTACCTGATTTGAACTGACCTAAAGCACTCCATGGTTCAAAGTTACAATGTTGCTATTACAGCACAGGGTTTTCGCCTTGGCCAAGACATACAGTACACACGTAGGTCAATACAATATTTAATGAATAAACTAATACATATCACTATTTAAATATTAGACTCAATAAGAGATAAAATGCATCTGTACCAAACAGCACTGAAACTAAAATTCAAACTTAAAGTGAACTGATAACTGATCTGAGATTTTAGGATGCAAAACACAACGTCATATTTAAAAGGTGATATGTACAGGTGCCTGTCTTACAGTGCCAGAGGTCTTCAGGTCCAGCCTTCTGATTTATTTTATTGAAAACTGATAACTGAGAAAGGCACACCGAGTTGAGGTTCATTTCTTGTTGCAATATAGGGGGAGGGGATCGGAGAGTACAAGCAAACAATACGTCAGTCCACATCAGTGAGCAATACCGTGACAACTTAGACTGCAGGGCATACTATCAGGCGACATCATCTGGAAGAAGTATAACAGGCAACAGTTATCAATGGGTCATGAAAAGGGCATGGAAAATACCATATAAACGTACAATTATGGAGTAAAATGATTAGTGTCTGAGAAGGCAGTTGTAGTGCAGTAGCCTAACAGAAGACGGCCTCTGTCACATCCAAGTGTAGGGAGGAGATTGCTGGGGGTGGGTAGAAGGAGGAAGGTAGAGTGCAGAGGGGAGTTGACAGTGACAGGTGGGACCAAGAAGGCTCCTAAGGTGGTATCTAAGGGCCAAGACAGAGGAAAAGTGACAGGAAGAGGTGAGCAGGTTCCAGAGAGAAGGGAGGTGGTAGGAGAAGGCAGCTTCCCAGCGGAGGTGTGTGGGTGAAAAAAGGAGAAGATGCATGTGTCCGTGGAGCAGAGAGGGTGGGAGGAGGAAGGGATGGGTTAGAGGAGTGAGGCGAGATAGGGGAGGAACCCAAACCCGAATTTAGATGGCACAGTGTAGTTGGCAACATGAGAGAGGGAGGCTGGATAGGGAACAGTAGAGAGAGTAGTGATGTATACAAGGGGATGAATTAATAGCGAAATGGCAGAAAACATTGAAGAAGGTTTCCAGTCTGGCAAGGGATGAGGAAGGGACGGTGCCATAGACCACATCCGCATACTTAAAGACTGAGAGAACCATTTTGATGAATAGCTCCGGGCAGATCTGGGGGTACTGGTAGTCCTTCTTTTGGTACAGGGCACCTAGATTAGGGGCGAGTTTGGTGTGGATGGCAACAATGTGGTCGGAGAAGTCAAGTTTACTATCTAGTCACATGCCAAGGTATTTAAAGGCAGAACTACTGTACATTAAGAGGGCTGCCATCCAGTGTGAAGAAGACAGGGAAATCAGACAGTCTGGCCAATTTCTGGGTGGTGCCAAAGGTCAAGGACACAGTGTTCTTGGTGTTGACCTGGAGTTGGTAGCATGAAACCAGTGTAGAACATTATGGAAGTCCTGCTTGAGTGAACCTTCAAAGGCCATGGAGAAGAAGCCAGAGGTGTAAAGGACTGTGTCATCAGCGCACAAATGAATGTGTGCAGAGACACAAGAGCATGTCATTAAGGAAAATAAAGAAGAGGATAGGTTCAAGTATGGAGCCCTGTGGGACCCCAGCTAGGAAGTGGAGGGGCAGGAACAGGACACCTTCCACCTGTACTGACTGTTGATGGCCCATGAGGTAAGAAGAGAACCAGTCTACAGCAGGAGCTGAGAGGCCAACAGCACTCTGCTTATCCAGGAGAAGTGTGTGTGATACTGAGTCAAAAGCTTTGATGAGATTGATAAATATGGCTGCGGTGATAAGTCTCTGATCCATCCCAGTGAGGATGGCATCAGCTACTTCCAGTATAGAGGTGACCATGAAGTAGCACTTCCTAAATCCAGACTAGAAGGGAGAGATGAGGTTGGAGGAGGAGAGGAAGTCAGTAAGCCTACAGTATCAATCAATCAATCAATCAAGTTTATTTGTATAGCGCCTTTCAATTACCAAGGTGCTGCACATAACAATTAAAACAGCTACAGCGCATAATCACAAGCATTATAAATAGCATAAAATACAGAAACGCAATAAAATAGTATTCCAGTTATTCTCCAAATGATTGGGTCCATAGGAAGGTTTTTAGGGCCTGTTTAAATCCCTCCACAGTCATGCACTCATGTAATTGAGGGTAGAGAATTCAGAAGAGAATACGTGCATAAATGCACGGGCCCCAGAAGATTTTAAACAAACCCTGGCTCCCTAGCAAACCCTCGTCAGTCGAGTGGCGTGATCGCCCAGGGCAGTAAGGGACCAGGAACTCTTTCAGGTAGTCCAGACCCAGTCCGTGTAGAGCTTATATGTCAGAAGTCTGACTTTGAAGGTGATTCACCACTGTACCGGTAGCCAGTGCAGTTCGCGCAGCACCGGAGGAATATGACTGGACCAGGAGGTTCCTGTCAGTAACCGGGCCGCTGCATTCTGCACCAGCTGCAAGCGGCGAATATCCACCCCCAGGAGCCCTCGGTATAGGGCACTGCAATAATCAAAGCGCGAGGACACAAAGGCATGGACCAACATAGGCAGGTCACCGGACGGAACAAGATGCTTGACTCTGGAGATATTCCTCAGATGGTAGAAGGAGGATTTGACGACGGCCGACATCTGCGAATGCAGTGTCAGTCCCTCGTCAAAAATTACCCCCAGGTTTCGCACCTGTTCGAAGGTCGGGAGTGGCAAACCCCCAAGAAAAAGTCCAGAGGATGACCCCACACCCAACCCCTCTATCCTGCGACCCGGGTCAACCACAGCACCTCAGTCTTTTCCGAGGTTAAACTCAACCAGTTCGAACTCATCCACTCCTGGATTTCTACAAGACAGTTGTTAAATACTGAGAGAGTTCTATCCTGGTCAGGTGCAAAAGACTGGTAGAGCTGGGTATCATCAGCATAGCAGTGAAACCTCAGCCCATACCCCCACTCCTTCTTACAATGTCTCCAAGGGGTAGCATGTACACTGCGAACAACATGTGGGACAACACCGATCCCTGAGGAACCCCACATGATAGCGGAACTGGGGCAGAGGAATAAAACCCCAACACCATCCATTTAGTTCTTCCATTGAGGTAAGATGAAAATCACGTGAGGACCGTACCTGGCAGGCCACAGATAAACCTCAAACAATCAAGCAGAACCCCATGGTCCACAGTGTCAA
Organism: Neoceratodus forsteri; assembly: GCA_016271365.2. NCBI lineage: Eukaryota > Metazoa > Chordata > Ceratodontiformes > Ceratodontidae > Neoceratodus > Neoceratodus forsteri. The sequence goes on from CM057449.1 coordinate 1,336,321,734, forward strand.
ACACTGAAGAGAGATCAAGAAGAACCAAGATGGAGCAGTTCTTCCGGTCTCTAGCCATCAGGAGATCATTGAGCACCTGAACCAGCGCCGTCTCAGTACTGTGCCTCTTTCAAAAACTGGACTGGAGAGGCTGATAGATATCATGGATGGTCAAATGGTCCTCCAGTTGTATGGCCACTACTTTCTTGATCACCTTCCCCATAAAGGGGAGGTTCGAGATCTGTCTGTATTTCGCATAGCAGCCTGGGTCCAAAGAAGTTTCCTTCAAGAGGGGTGACACCACCGCCTCCTTCAGGGAGCTAGGAAACTCACCTGTTTCCAAGGAGCACCAGCCTATCCATTCTAGAATCGGACCAAGAATGTCACCACAACCCAAAATCAGGGTAGTTGGTCCTGGATCCAAACTACAACACATAGGATGCAAACCCTGGACAATCCGCATGATGTCCAAAAGCTCAGGCTGGCTGGAGGTATTCCAGGAAAACCGAGGTGCAGTGCCCAAACACCAGTTCAGAGCAATGCCCATAGAGTGTGGCAGTTGGAGTACCGCCTTGATGTCAGTCACCTTAGCCACAAAGAATCAAGCAAGCTCCTCACACTCAATTTGGAAAAATGCTTTTTGTACCTGTAGACAGGCTGGGTTGCACAGTCTGTCCACGGTTCGAAAAAGCTGAGCCGGTCGATTCTGAGCAGCCGCAATCTCCCCGGACAGGAACTCTGCCTTCTTATGGGTGGTTGCAGATTGATAGGCTTGATAATAGTCCGTCAATCTAAGGTGATCGGCGTCAAGGCGGGACCTCCTCAAGCAACACTCTAACCTTCATCCTAGTTGCCGCATGTCCCTCAAGGACCCATCAAACCAAGGGGACCGTGGGTGAAGGGAGAGAGGATGAACATGGATTGGAGCAATGACATCCAGAGCCGTAGATATGGCCATATTATAGGACCTCACTAGGGCTTCTGGATCATTGTTTGCTAAAGGAAGGACCGATAAGTCAAACACTCCACCAGGCCTTCAGAGCTTATATCTCGTAAAGGGCGGTACCTGACCATCTCTACAGGGGTAGGCCTACGAAGGGGTGTGTGTGTGCAAAAACTGAACCGCACAGTGTAGTGATCGGACCATCTGACTGGTTCCACCCCAAATCCGAGGCTTCGACTCCCAGGAGGAAAACCAAGTTAAGAGAGTGACCACATTTATGGGTAGCAGTGGAAACAATCTGTGTGAGGCCCAGAGATGTCATCAACTGGAGGAAATGCTGACCAAATTGCAAGAGTTTGTCATCGACCCAAGCGTTAAAGTCACCCAGGACCATCAGCCTAGATGACTCAAACGCCATGTCAATCACAAAGTCCGCCACTTCTTGCAGGAACCACTTCAAACAACATGAAGTCTTGCTGTATTCTGACAGTAGCAGTAAGTCCCAACCTTCGAACTGCCCCGGAGATGAAAGAGTTAACTTTCCATGCCAGGCATGGAATGCTGAGCTCGAGCTCAGTTGAGACTCTGTCTGTTGCTGTTTGAACTCAAACCGTCAGATTCTTTACTCCGCCTCACTGAACAGTCGCTCCGGAGATTTCTCCTTCTGCTTGGTTCAATTTGTCGGTTAAAGTACCGTTTTTCTCGGTTTTCGACCAAATTTAAACTGCAACCTGTCGGTTCAGTCTCTGTCTGTGGTATTTGTGTGTACTAGATAGGTTTTACATTAATCTTATTCTGTGTGGAACTTGTAAACGGTTTATCGGTTCGGTTTGAACCGATCAAGTTGTTTAAAAATCCTGAATTGTACTTTTAGAGTGTGGTTACCGGTTCTTATCGGTTCTAAAAAAAATTGATTTTATTATGTTTTTTTCCACAACCCGTGACACGGTCAGGAACCGATAGGAGGGTCTTGCCTGGCAGATTGCCATTAAAAGGGTAGGTTTGGTTAGGACTGGCACAATGTCTGAGAAACCCAAAAGAAAAACCGGGCCCACTGGGTTTCAACACTGTAGTGTGTGTGGGGAAGTCTTTGCCAAGGCTGATCCCCACACCACCTGTGTTTATTGTCTGGGGTTTGACCACCTCAATGCAGACTGCCAGATTTGTAAAAATTTTCCTGCAGCTACCCTAGAAAAGAGAGTTGGTAGGCTCAGGGAAAGGGAGGCCAAATAGTCTGCTGAACCGGATGGCCAGCCCGGTTCGGTTCAAACCGAACCAGAGGAAGTGCCCTCTGATCAGGGCGAGACTTCTTCGGGCAAAAGGAGATCCGACTCTGAGGAGTTGGTTCCAGCAAAGAGGACTAGAAAATCAGCTGGTGTGGAGCCAAAACTTTCCCTCCAACTGCTGAAGAAATAGCCAAAGCGATCAAAATTGTCTAGTCGCTTTCCCCGGTTCCGACCGAACCGGCACCATCAGGGAGGCGCTCGGTTCGGCTGGTTCCACCGGTTCAAGAGTATGATTTAGAGGAGTATTATGAACTGGAGGAGGGGGAAGAGGAGTATGAGGAGAGTGAATGTGGATTTGAAAGTCTGGATGTGCCCATTGACCCGTACATCTCCCCAGACAGACCTTCAGGAATGTTTCCTCCTAGGCTTTCTGAGTCCCCTTCTCATTTTATGTTTTATAAAAAAGTGGCTGAAACCCTCCAGCTTCCTATGGAGGAAGCTGTGAATGACCAAGAGGAGCCTGACTTTGTGGAAATGATGGATATCCCAGAGTCTAGGAGGCTGTCTATTCCCTTGCATAAATCTTTTGGGAAACAGACATTTAAAATTTTAAAAACTCCTAACACTATACCTCCTGTGGATAAGAGAATGGACAAGAGGTATGCATTGTCAGGCTCAGATACGGAGTTCCTTACACAATAATGCAGCCATGTTGGGGTAGTGCAGGCTGCAGTCTGTGACAAGGCAAATATTCCCTTGGCTTCACACTCCCCCAGGCAAGGACTCCAGGAGGATTGATGCCATGGCAAAGAAACAGTACATGGCAGCATCCTTGGGACTCAGACAGGCGAATTATATGGCTTATGTTGCTAGATATCAGAAATCCAGATGGGACACTGTCATGGCTTTAGCAAAACAGGTCCCTGGCCAGCTTGCCAAGGAGCTGGAGCAGGTGGCTGCTGATGGTACTGAGGCATCCAAGGTGCAATTCCATGCTGCAGTGGACTCAAATGATGTGTCATCAAGAGTCATGGCTACATCTGTGGCACTTCGCAGAATGGCTTGGCTCAGATGTACTAGCCTGTCACAGGATACCCAGACTAAGGCCATGGATTTTCCTGTTGTTGGTAATTCTTTGTTTGGGGAGCAAACAGAGAATTACATGAAGAAATGGATGAGTATAGGACCACCTACAGGAGTGCACAGGCCAAGGAAAGGCAGGCCACTCCTCAGAGGCAGCTTCCCAGGGGCAGGGGCAGGCCTTTTCACAGGCCTTTCACCAAGCCCAGGCCCCTCTTCTGCTATGCTCAGAGGGGGTTCTTTAGAGGGAGAGGCAGAATGGGTACCAGCAGACCTGCTTCCACCCCTCAGCCAAAACCCCCTGCCAAGCAGGCACCCTGATGGGTTTGCCAGGGCCGATTCTCCACCACCTGTAGGGGGCAGGCTGGCTTACTTTGTCCAGGACTGGAAGTCTATAACATCAGACAAGTGGGTCCTGGAAGTAGTAAGCCAAGGACTGGTTCTCAGCTTCAAAAGATTTCCAAAGCTGAGAACCAGATCCTTTCCACCTGCAAACCCCTCGGAGGCACTTGCCCTAGAGGCAGAGGTCTCTTCCCTCCTAGCTCTCAGAGCTGTGGAGAGGGTTCCACCCCTACACCCGGGCAAAGGGTTGTACTCCAGGTACTTCCTTACCCCAAAAAAGACAGGAGAATGGCGGCCCATCCTGGATCTCAGATACTTAAACAAGCACCTGTTAAAACCAAAATTCAAAATAGTGACTCTGTGAATAATTCTACCCTCTCTAAGGCCAGGGGACTGGCTAGTATCCCTGGACCTCAAGGATGCCTACTTCCATATTCTCATCAGAAGCTCCCATCGAAAGTACCTCAGGTTTGAGCTGCCCTCAGGCCATTACCAGTTCAGAGCAATGCCCTTCGGCCTAACCTCTGCTCCAAGGGTGTTCACAAAGTGTCTGGCAGTAATAGTTGCTTCTCTAAGAAGGCAAAGGATTGCCATCTTCCCTTACCTGGACAACTGGCTTATAGTGGGCCAGTCCCCAGACCAGGTCAAGTCACACTTACAGGTGACTCAGCAACTGCTTACCTCGTTAGGTTTCCTCCTGAACCTTTCAAAGTCAGTTCTAGAGCCTGTCCAGCTCCTCACCTTCATAGGTGCAGAGCTAGACACAGGAAAGGCCAGAGCTTTCCTTCCCCTGGACAGGGCAAGGACCCTTATCTCTCTGGCCTCTTTCACCCTGCAGGTATCCCGACCAGCAAGACATTTTCTACAGCTCCCGGGGCACATGGCTGCTTCCACAGCAGTGGTGCAGGGAGCAAGATTTCAGATGAGAGACATTCAGTTCCATTTGAGACCAGAAGGCTCTCAAAGGAAGGACCCTCTGACCAAATTGATCCCAGTAACTCAAACCCTGATCCAGGTCCTATAGTGGTGGCAGGATCAGAGCAATCTGAGACAAGGAGTCCCCTTTGTCACTCAGTCCCACTCCTTTTTTTTTGTAATTCTTCTTTTTATTAAGTTTTCAACATATATACACTTAGGTCACCATTAATTAGACATTTATGTAATCTTCAGATATTGCAGATATTACAGTCAGAAAATACTAGTGTTATAACATTCATTCAGAGTTTTCTCCTGCGTGGTTCTATTTCTGGGTTACAATTACATTCTTAATACATTGTGATTAAATAACCAGTTGCTTCACCCTACTCAGGGCCTAGACCACCAGGGCATCTCCTCTGTATGGGTGTTGCTGCCCCATGGGGGACCGGAGTCCCACTCCTTAATCCTTACTACAGATGCCTCCCTGTTGGGGTGGGGGGCTCACTTAGGCGACCTGACCACCCAGGGATTGTGGTCCCCTCAGGAGTCTCTGCTCCACATCAATCTTTTGGAGCTCAGAGCAGTATTTCTAGCACTTCAAGTTTTTCCCAAGTCTGTTCAGAACAAAGTTATTCAGATCAGAACAGACAATACCACCACAATGTGGTACATCAACAAGCAAGGAGGCACTCAGTCTACGGCCTTGTGCACAGAAGCAATGAAGTTGTGGTCCCTGGCTTATTCTCTGAACACCTCCCTCGCAGCAGTACACCTTCCAGGCAAGGACAATGTCCTGGCAGATGCTCTCAGCAGGATATCTCAGGGCCATCACAAATGGTCCCTGGATCCCTTGGTCTTGGAGGTGATATTCTCCAGATGGGGCACCCCACAGATAGATCTTTTTGTAGCCCCAGACAATCACCAACTTCCCCTTTTTTGTTGCAGGCCCCCAGTCTTGGGCACAGTCCCCCTGGATGCCTTAGTTCTCAGTTGGGAAGGGAAGTTCCTGTATGCCTTTCCCCCTTCCCTCTCTTGTTCAAAGTGCTAGTCAAAATCAGATCTCAACCCTGCAAGATGATTCTGATTGCTCCAGACTGGACCAGACAGCCTTGGTATCCACTCCTTCTGTCCTTAGCAGTGCATCTTCCCCTGTGTCTTCCCAGGAATCACAACCTGTTAACCTGTGCTCAGGGGAGGGTTTGGTACCGGAATCTCAAATCTCTCAATCTCCAGGCCTGGCTCTTGAAGAGTTAGAGTTTGCTGATTTACACCTCTCCCAAGGCGTAATGGACATTCTGAAGGCTTCTAGGAAACCTTCCACCAGGGCTACTTACAATTCCAAGTGGAAAAGATTTTCCATATGGTGCTCTGGAAAGCATACTTCTCCAGAGTCTGCTGATCTGCCCACAGTCCTTGATTATTTGGTCCATTTAAATAGCTTAGGGCTTAGACCAGCTACACTAAAGGTGCATCTGGCAGCTGTCTCTGCTTTTATCTCAGCAGGTAAGCCCTCTTCTCTTTCAGCTCACCCTGTATTCTCCAAGTTTTTCAAGGGATTGCTTCACACCAACCCTCCTTTTAGGGACCTTGCGCCTGCTTGGGACCTTAATGTTTGCATTGCTCAGCTTATGCAACCCCCTTTTGAGCCTTTGTCTTCAGCAGAGCTTAAGTACTTGTCTTGGAAAACTGTGTTTCTGGTAGCCATCACTTCTGCCAGACGCCATAAGTGAGTTACAAGCTTTGTCAGTGGAGCCTAATTTTATCTCCTTTCATAGAGATAAGGTGGTCCTCAGGACTACCAGGAAATTTTTGCCTAAGGTGGTTTCAGATTTCCACCTTAATCAATCTATGTCTCTTCCTGTGTACTTCACTGACCATTCCTCCTTTGGTGAGAGGAGGCTCCACAGTTTAGATGTGAAAAGAGCCCTTAGCTACTACATAGAGCGTACCAAGGGTCACAGGTTTGACTCCCTCCAACTGTTCCTCACGTATGGTGAGGTTGGTAAAGGGAGACCTGCCACTAAAAGATCCATTGCCAGGTGGATTGTCTCTTGTATCCAATTTTGTTATGGAAAACTGGGTAAGGTTCCACCCTCAGGCCTGAGGGCTCACTCTACCAGAGGTACAGCTGCATCCCTGGCTGCTGCCAGGGATATTCCTATCTTAGAGATATGTCAAGCAGCTACCTGGAAAACAGTTCACACTTTTACCAAGCATTACTCCTTGGATATTCAGGCTAGGAGTGATGCTCGGTTTGGCACAGCTGTGCTTCAGAGCCTATTTCCTAAGTAGGTTTTGTCCCTCCTCCATGGAGGTACTGCTTGGTAGTCTGCTACTGTCAGAATACAGCAAGACTTCATGTTGTTTGAAGAAAAAATTACTCACCTTAGTAATGTTGTTTCTTCTAATGGAGTCTTGCTGTATTCTGACCTCCCCCCTGCCTGTCCCTCTCAGAACCTCTGTTTTGGGATGTGGGTGGGCAGTGGCAGTGTTGGCACTCAGTAGATGCCCACCTTGTTGTTTCGCCCCTTTTCTTGGGTGATTTGGTGTTGTGTTTTTCATTTTTTGGGTCTCCTGACTTGAGTCTTTGTTTTGGGACCAATAAATTTTTTTTTATGTTTAGTAGCCAGTTGGCTAGTGTAGGTTTACAGCTTCCACACAGGGCCTTAGTGAGTTTGCTCGTAAAGATCTGACGGTTTGAGTTCAAACAGCAACAGACAGAGTCTCAACCGAGCTCAAGCTCAGCGTTCCATGCCTGGCATGGAAAGTTAACTCTTTCATCTCCCGGGCAGTTTGAAGGTTGGGACTCACTGCTACTGTCAGAATACAGCAAGACTCATTAGAAGAAACAACATTACTAAGGTGAGTAATTTTTTCTTCTCATCCCTGGGTGGATGGTAGATGACAGTGATCCTACAACCTACACCTGCTACCACAGTACATTCAAATGACTGGGTCTCCTCAACTGGTACACTCGTGAGGCCCAGTTTAGTTTTAAAACAGACCACAACCCCCGTGATCCAGTCTCGGGTGGCGAATCATCGAGTACCCAGCTGGAGTTGCGGCCTCCAATATGGGGCCAGAGTTCTCGTCCAGCCAGGTCTCGGTGACACATGCCAGGTCCACTGTTCCAACAAGATCTGCAATAATTGCAGTCTTGTTTTTAATGGACCTGGCATTGCATAACACCACCCGAGTTGGATGAACTTCCAGGGTCGTCCAAGCCACCTGCCCACCAAAACTGGTGGTGCCCTTGGGTATGGGAACCAGACATGTGGGACCACGGTCTGGATTACATTTTGCCCCAGGCGTCTCCTGGATCTCACTACCCTAATGTGATGGTCCCGCCATTCATCCTCCACAGTTTGCCCTCCCAGCTCCCCCTCAATCCATCACCACCCAACTTGCCAGCGTTGGTTGGTAGTAAACTGCAATGGGGGAGGCAAGTGGGAAGGTGCGAGGCAGAGGATGAATAGTGCATTACTGTGGGGGCAGGCCTCCAACACATTTCAGTAACCCAAATAAACTACATGATCTACTAAATAAAACAAGATCAGTATACAATAAAACCAAAATCCCTCAACACTCACTTCAGAGGGGAAAAGAAAAAGAATTAAGACATAATCAAATAAATAAAATTAAAACAAATTAATGCCACTAACAACACAAGCGTTAAACCTAGAATATCTCAGTCACCCAGTCCAAGCCTGTAGTTTTAAATTAGTCACAACGATGGCTTAAATAGTCAGGAAAACATTGAAATGTGATAAATGGCTGGAGAATTCAAAGGACCAAACCCCCAATGGTCCTCACACCACCAAAGGGGATCAGTTTAAAAGGAGAATCTCGGAGCACTCCCCAGCCCCTAAATATTCTCACGAAAAGGGGGGGGGGCGTAAAGTATGTTCAGACTCTTTAGTATCAGGGACACTCTCACTGTATCATGGACCAGAAGAGAAAAGGCACTCTCGCTGCCTTAAACAGACTTAAATGCAAACAAAAAATGCATCTGACAGTAATTGCAGGAAGAAAGTCCAGAAAGGTCCACCTCAATGGTCAATTGCTCTGGGGCCAGAGAAAGCCTCAATGAAGTCTACTGGGCAGCCGAACTACAGGTCCACGGCCATTGCTATCAGTCCCCCACCTAGGCTCACTTTCCAGCAAGCCCCAGGGAGAGACCCTAGGGGACACTGGGCTAAACTGCCGACTGCCCAACAGGATAGGACCAGGACCCCCGCACAGCCACACACTGCAGTCAGCCCACCCCTAGGATCAAGGCCTTAACTACTGGCACCAAATTTAAAGCTGATCTTCAAGTGTCCGCTACTCCTGGGCACGAAGCACCATTCAAGGAATTCCTCAACAGTTAATCCACAAAGTCAGTAGTCCAAAATGTAAAATCCGGTCGAGTGTAATAACCAAAGATCTTCACCTCGAAAGAGTCAGTATCACCTCTCCACTTTCCCCTTCTAAGTTAGCATCTGTTCCCAATGTCCTCACAGACACTCTCAAAACTAACTACACAGCTTCATATACTGTAGTCTCCAGCAGTCAAAACCAGCCTCCACAGGATTTATCAGAAGAAGAGAGGCAGCAGCCCAACCGAACGAAAATACGAGGCGGTAACGGGTCAAAACAGGACGGCCCAATACACACTATGAAGCGGTCTTCTGTGGTCACCCTGATACCACTCAAGGATACGGTACACTTGACTGCCATGCTTCACTTCAGATCTCCCAAGCAAGTGTGAACAGTGGCACAGGCAAGCAAAAACTGTTCCCCCAAAACAAGAGGACCCACTAAACTTGGAGCTTTAAACACTATAATGCTATAAAGCTATGAGGCATTCTAAAATTAAAACGTTAAGTTAAAATGCTAAAACACTGAAATGCTTAAGCCATAATAGCAGCTGATGACTTGCCGAGCCGGCAGCCATCTAGATGCACATTCACACAGATGCACAGTAGATGATAACTGTCCTGTAGTTGTGCAAGAGATGGAAGGAGAGAGGCCTGAAGTTGCCTGGGGAGGAACGGTTACCCCCTTTTTGTAGGGGCAGAATCTTAGCAATTTTCCAGGCCTGAGGGACAGCACTGAGGGAAAAGAAGAGGTTCAGAAGGTGAGAGAGTGGAGAGGTAATGGCAGGTGCCAAGATATAGAGAAGTTTAGGATCCAATTCATCAGGGCTGGACTGGACTGGGTTAAGTGAAGTAAGGGCTGGTAGAGGATTTCACGAGCAAAGTGGAAACCCACAGCCGGGTGAGACTGGAGAGAGGCAGCAGGGGATAGAGAAGAAGATGGATGATGGCACGGGGCAGAGGGGAAGTGCACAGGTGGTAAAGAACTCATTCAAAGAGTAGCGACAAACTGAGAGTCAAAGACTGGTGAGCCATCCACAATGAGGGCAGGTCAAAGAGGGAGTGGATAACTCAAACAGAAGAGCTAGATTCATTTTTATGTTTGCTTGCACGCATGTGCAAGAAACGTAGTGTCATCATCCGAGTTTTCGGAGGTGTGGCAGCCCTCTTCCAATTCAGTCAGTGTGTTTGCAGGCACGGCCGCAGTTCTCCAATGGCTGCTAGAGCTGTCTATCAGTTGAAAGGGGGAGCTAAGCTTCAGTGAGCAGTGATAAGATATCGCCTGCTCATGCACGCCCCCCCTACACACACACACACACACACACACACGCACTGCGTGCTCGCCTTCCGCACACATTGTATAGCCGACGAGGGTGCCCAATCCTCGTCAGCTCCACTGTTCCGCCCCCCCAGAGAGTACAGGGTGCCACGCTGGGAGCCCACCCCAGCGTGGCAACAGATGCTATCACCGACAGGGGTGCCCAATCCCCCATCAGCTCCATGCTCCCCCAAACAGCCGTCCTTGTGCCATTCTGGGAGCCCACCCCAGCGTGGCAAACATCCCGCATCTTCGTTCCTTTTTTTTTTTTTAAACCCTGAAAAACAAAAACGGTCCCTCGCTGTCTCTGCCCCAACCCGTGCTCACCACTGTGCACCCTGCCTCCCCACACCCCCCTTACCCCATACTTACCTCCGGACTCTGGCGCGACGATCTTCTGTGGACCAGGAACACGTCTGCACTCTTCAAAGACAACCGTGAACTGAGGAAATGCCGGTAAGCTGTATAATGTAATAAATAGGGTTTTTTCAACTTTGCTGCATATCTCAGGCATTTTTTGGAATTTTTGCACCAAATTTTCAACATGGGGTTTTTGGGACCCCTTCTCATGAATGCTCTCACTGTTATGGCGTTAATGGGGCCCGAAGGGTGATTTCGCAGTATCTGGAAATCACCCAACTCGCACCGATAATGAAACAACACTGCCAGTGTTCATAAGGTGGACTCTCAAAAAGCCTATGTTGAAAATTTGGTGGAAAAATTCCTAAAAATGACTGTTTTCCGAGCGTGTGTTGCGCAGTTCCTCCGCATGCTCGTAAGTTCGCGAATTTTCAATATTTTCACTCCAGATTTTCAACATTGTCATTTTACCACACCTCTTTATGAGCAGTGCAGCTGTCATTTTTCACATCTCGCCCAAAACATGTTTCCGCCCATGTAGCGCACAATGGCGCAGTCGGTGTGCAAAATCACTGTATGGGACACATTAAGAAAATCACAATGACACTGTTCATGAGCAGAGGTCTTAAAATGGCTATGTTGAAAATTTGCTGGAAAAAATCCTACAAATGACTGTTTTACGAGCCTGCGTTGCGCAGTTCTTAGGCACCCTCGTAAGTTTGCGAATTTTCAATATTTTCACTCCAGATTTTCAACATTGCCATTTTATTACACTTCCTTATGAACGGCACAGCTGCCATTTTTCACATGTCGCCCAAAATGTGTATCCGCACATGTAGCGCACAATAGTGCAGTCGGTGTGCGAAAGCAATGTTTGGGACAGATTAAGAAAATCACAGTGACACTGTTCATGAGCAGAGGTCTTAAAATGGCTATGTTGAAAATTTGGTGACAAAAGTCCTTAAAATGACTGTGTTACGAGTGAGCATTTCGCAGTTTCCACGCACTCTCGTAAGTTCATGACTTTGTAATATTTTCAGTCCAGATTTTCACCAGTGGTATTTTTCCACACTTCCTTATGAACAGTACAGCTGTCATTTTTCACAACATGGCCGAAATGTGTTTTCACACTTTCAGTGCAGAAATGCATGGTCGCTGTGGGAAATCATTGTTAGGGACAGATAAAGAAAATCACAGTGACACTGTTCATGATTGGAGGTCCCAAAATACCTGTGTTGACAACCTGCTGTAAAAAATCCCCAAACTAATTACATTACGAGTGTGCGTTGCACAGTTTCTATGCACGCTTATGACTTCACCAGTTTTTTTAAATATTTTCACTCCAGATTTTCAACATTGCCATTTTTTACACCTCCCCATGAACAGTACAGCTGTCATTTTTCACATCCTGTTCGGAATGTGTTTTTGCACCTGTGGTGCTAAATGCCGTAGTCGCTGTGCAAAATCAGCTTTTGGCTAACAAACTGATATTGCCACTGTTCATGAGGTGGGGTTCACAAAAAAACCATGTTGAAAATTTGGCGTGAAAATAGCAACAAATGCCTGCGGCGTTAGGGTTTCCGACCATAACGCCCCACCCTACCCTTGGCATTCTCTGCCACCCGCCAACCTGCACTTCCCACCGGACCTCCACCCAGTGGGAGTGGAACTACAGGGGGGACAGACAACCACCCCCGGGAGGGGACAGCTGTCCATTGCACCTCAGTCCTGCTCTGCTCCTCCCCCCATGCCAGCACCCTGGCAACCAAGGTCGTTCCCTAACCCGAGTCGCCGGCGTAGCGTAAGGTAAGGCATCCAGCGCCTCAGTCCTCAGCGCCACCGGGCTGGCATGTCCAGTCATACAACTCTGAAGGAGTTTAACCTTATTGCCTGCCACAGACCAAGCACACTGTCGGCCTTCCCTAGGAAAGCAGACGAGCAGTATCTGGCTTCTAGGGATAAGTATCATTACTTTACCCAGCCTGACACTGACTCAGTGGCAATCATGGCTACACATACTAGGTCTCAGGCCCCGTCAAAGGATAAGCACTGGACCTCCTGATAACATACTAACATACCAAAAGCCAGCAGAATAGGCCTAATGGTCTGTCATGTCTGCTCGGTAGCCAGCCGCCTAATGGACGCTCGCTTTCCTGCCCCCCAACCCCAGAGAGGGTCTTCTTCGGCTTCAGTTTCCCCTTGTACCTGTCTCACCCCTTCTTGAAGCCCTCCACTGTGCCCTTCTCCACCAGACTCCCAGGCAGCGCATTCCATGGCTCCACCACCCTCTCAGTGAAGTAATGTCTCCTACATTCCCCCCTGTAATTTCCCTCCTCCAATTTCCACTTATGCCCCCTGGTTGTTCCCCCCCTTCTTCAGCCCTGAACATCTCTTGGCTCCGCCCCTGTTTATTCCTTTTACATATTTGAAGACCCCTATCATGCCCCCCCTGTCTCTCCTCTCCTCCAGTGTGTACAGCCCGAGCTCTTCCAGTCTCTCCTCATAGGGCCTCCCCCGCATGCCCTGAATCATCCTGGTTGCCCTCCTCTGGACACTCTCCAGCAGTGCTATGTCCTTCTTAAGGTGAGGTTTCCAGAACTGCACACGATACTTGAGATGCGGCCTGACCAAGGCATTATACAGAGGGAGGATCACCTCCCTCCTCCTGGATGTAATCCCCCTGGCTATGCAGTCCAGTATCCTGTTTGCTTTTGCTGCAGCTCTTCTGCAGTTTTCCGTGTTATTCATTTTGATGTCTACCACCACCCCTAGATCCCTCTTGCCTGATGCGGCTTGCAATGTGATTCCCTCCCAGGGTGTATACATAGCCCGTGGTTTCTGACGCCCAGATGCAGCACCTTACATTTCCCTGCATTAAACTTCAATCCCCTGGAAGACATCTATCAGTCTCTGTTCCCTGGCCACTGAGGATGTCATAGTGTCCCAGTCTGCTCCAGGCATATTGAGGTCACCCATGACCACCACTCTACCCTTTCCAAGGTCACAGTGACCCTTGATGTTCTCAACTAGTTTGTCCTCCAGGGCGCCTCCTCCATTGTGTGGGGACTGTACACTACCCCTATTTTCAATCTTTTACCTCCTCTCATTTGCAGGGTTACCCAAATCACCTCCACACCCCTTACAGCCTCCTCCACTCCACTAACCACTATGTCATTTCTGACTATCAGCACTACACCCCCTTGTCCCACTCCTCTATTTTTCCTGAATATTTTGTAGCCCTCCAAGTTTTGGTCCCAATCATTTTTCTGGGTGGCCCATGTCTCCGTAATTGCTGCCACATCTGCTGCTCCCTCAACCAGCACAGCCTGGAGCTCGGGCATTTTGTTGCCCATGCTCTTGGCATTGATCAGGATCGTCCTTCACCCCGATCCCTCTCCCCACTCCAGTCCTCTTGGCCCTGCGCAGTCCCTCATCACCCTTTCCTGCACAGTTCTCCATGGATTTGCAATGCAGTCCCCAGTCCTCACTACGTGCCCTAGACCGGGACTCTCGAGCAGCCCTCCTGGAACTGCCCATTTACTTAACCTTCCCCCCTTTACAAGTTTAAACCCCACCTCTTGCCTATGAATCCAGCAAGTTTTAGTTTCAAGCTCTCCCTCCCCTCCAGGTTGAGATTTATCCTATCCCTGGCATATAGCCCCTTCAAACACCATGAAGTCTTGCTATATTATGACTTAAGGCAGTTAGCCACAGCACTTGAACTGCCCCGGAGAGGAAACAGTTAACTCCAGGGAGACTGGAGTTCTAAAGCTCGAGAGTGCTATGCCAAAGCTCTATCTGGCAAGTTTCAAATGAAACTGTCAGATTCTTTACTCCGCTTCACTGAACAGTCACTCCGGAGATCAGCTCCTTCAGCTCGGTTCATTTCTCGGTTCAAGCGAGTATTTTCGGTTCATTTGAACCGCCAAAAAGTATTTATTTTACCGCATTTTGGTTCAAAGCTCTATCTGGTAAACCGTAAGTACAGGATTTAAAGTCTGTGTGGAAAATTAATTATCGGTTCGGTTTGAACCGATCGGTTTGCTAAAATAAGCATTTCTATTCATATTTTGGGCTTTTTAGAGTGCGGTTCCCGGTTCTTATCGGTTCTAAAAATACTTTTGGTTTTTTTTTCAAATACCCGTGACACGGTTAGGAACCGATAAGGGTGTCTTGCCTGGCACTGCCATCAAAAGGGCAAGTTTTTGGATAGGCTGGCATTATGTCTGAGAAACCCAAAAGAAAAACCGGGCCCACTGGGTTTCAACACTGTGATGTCTGTGGGGAAGCCTTTGCCAGGGCTGACCCACACACCACTTGTGTTTATTGTCTGGGGGCTGACCACCTCCTGTCAGACTGCCAGGTGTGTAAAATTTCCTGCAGCCACCCTGGAGAAGAGATTGGGCCGGCTCAGGGAACGAGAGGCCAAAAGTCCGCTGACCCAGATGGCCAGCCGGTCCAGCACCCACTGGACCAGAGGAGTGCCCTCTGACCAGGGCGAGACTTCCTCGGGCAAAAAAGACAAAGAAATCAGCAGGTCTGGAGTCCAAAATTGTCTCTCCAACTGCTGCAGAGATAGCTAAAGCCATACAGATTGTCCAGTCACTGTCTCAGGGACCTGTCAGACCACCAACAGCTAGCAAAAGGTTGGTTCGTTCAGTTCCAGTGGTTCAAGAGTATGATGTTGAGGAATTTTATGAACCACAGGAGGGGGAGGAGGAATTTGATCATTATATATGTGGCTGGGAGGGTCTGGACGTGCCCATTGAACCGGACATTTCTCCAGACAGACCTTTAGAATCTCCCCCTATGCTGTCTGAGTCCCCTTCTCATTTTATGTTTTATAAAAAAGTTGCAGAAACCCTCCAGCTTCCTTTAGAAGAGGCTGTGGATGAGCAAGAGGAGCCTGATTATGTAGAAATGATGGATATACCAGAGTCTAGGAGGTTGTCTATTCCTTTGCATAAGTCATTTAGGAAGCAAACAACAAAGATTTTAAAATCCTCATTCTGTCCCTCCTGTAGATAAAAAATGGACAGATGGTATACTTTGTCAGGCCCTGATACAGACTTCCTCACTGAGCAGTGTAGTCATGTAGGTGTGGTACAAGCTGCAGCCTGTGACAAGGTAATATTCCTGGCCTCACATCCTCCTGATAAGGATTCCAGGAAGATTGATGCCATGGCGAAAAAACAATATATGGCAGCTTCTTTGGGACTCAGGCAGGCAAATTATATGGCTTATGTGGCTAGATATCAGAAATCTAGATGGGACACAGTATTGCAGTTAGCCAAGCAGGCCCATGGCCAGCTGGCTAGTGAGTTGGAACAGGTGGCTGCTGATGGCATTGAAGCCTCTAAAGTTCAATTTCATACTGCTGTTGATGTTAATGATGTTTCCTCTAGGGTCATGGCCACTTCTGTAGCTTTCCGTAGGTTGGCATTCAGATGCACTAATCTGTCCCAAGATACTCAGTCAAAGGCTATGGATTTTCCTGTAGTAGAAATTCTCTGTTTGGGGAACAAACAGAAAATTATATGAAAAGGATGGATGAATACAGAACTACCTACAAAAGTGCCCAGGCCAAGGAGAGGCATGCCACTCCACAAAGGCACGCTCCCAGAGGTAGGGGCAGGCCTTTCCATAGGCCTTTTTACCAATCTCAAGCCTCCTCTGCATTTGCACAGAGGGGTTTCTTCAGAGGCAGAGGTAGACGGGGCACAAGTAAACCGTCCCCCTCCCCTCAGCCTAAGGCTGCTGCCAAGCAGGCACCCTGATGGGGTGCCCAGGGCCGATTCTCCTGTACCGGTGGGGGGCAGGTTGGCTTATTTCAGCCAGAACTGGCTGTCCCTAACTTCGGACAGATGGGTTCTGGAGGTAGTAAGCCAGGGTCTGGTTCTCAGCTTCAAACAGTTTCCAAAGATGAGAGCCAGACATTTTCCACCTGCAAATCCTTCAGAAGCCCTTGCTTTGGAAGCAGAGGTTTCTTCTCTTCTAGACTGCAAAGCAGTGGAAAGGGTCCCTCCTTGCCACCAGGGCAAGGGGCTGTACTCAAGATACTTTCTTACCCCAAAAAAGACAGGAGAATGGCGGCCCATTCTAGATTTAAGGTACCTGAACAAGCATCTTTTGAAACCAAAGTTCAAAATGTTAACTCTGGCAATGATTTTGCCTTCCTGAGCCAGGGACTGGCTAGCTTCCCTGGACCTCAAGGATGCCTATTTTCATGTCCTGATCAGGCCTTCTCACCGAAAGTACCTCAGGTTCTGAACTGCCCTCAGGCCACTACCAGTTCAGAGCAATGCCCTTGGCCTTACCTCTGCTCAAGGGTATTCACAAAATGTCTAGCTGTGGTAGTGGCTCATTTAAGAAGGCAAGGGTTGCTGTGTTTCCTACCTGGACGACTGGCTCATAGTGGGTCAGTCTCCAGATCAGGTAAAATCCCACTTGCAAGTCACCCAGCAGCTTCTCACTTCCTGGGATTCCCTGCTGAATTTACCAAAGTCAGTTCTGGAACCAGTTCAGGTACTAACTTTCATAGGTGCAGAATTGAACACAAAGTTAGCCAGGGCATTTCTCCCTCGGAAAGGGTAGACAGACTCATTGCCCTGGCATCCTCCTTTACCCTGCGGTCTCTCGACCAGCAAGGCATTTTCTGCAACTCCTAGGGCACATGGCTGCTTCCACAGCTGTTGTGCAAGAGCAAGATTCCAGATGAGGGACATTCAGTTCCATTTGAGGGCCTATTGGTCTCAAAGGAGGGACCCCTTTCCAAATTAGTCCCAGTGACTCCAACTTTGATCCTGGCTCTCCAGTGGTGGCAGGATCAAAGCAATCTAACACAAGGGGTTCCTTCATTCCGCTTTCCCACCCCTCACCCTCACCACGGATGCCTCCCTGCTAGGGTGGGGGGCTCACTTGGGCGACCTTTCCACTCAGGGAGTGTGGTCCCCTCAGGAATCTCTGCTCCACATCAGTCTTTTGGAACTCAGAGCTGTCCTTTTAGCTCTTCAGGTTTTTTCAGCTTCTGTCCAGAACAAAGTAGTTCAAGTCAGGACAGACAACACCACAACAATGTGGTACATCAACAAGCAAGGGGGCACTCGGTCATCAGCCTTGTGCACCGAAGCAATGAAGTTGTGGTCTCTGGCTTACTCCCTGAACACCTCCCTGATAGCAGTTCACCTTCCAGGGAAGGACAATGTCCTGGCGGATGCCCTCAGCAGGATTTCTCAGGGCCATCACGAATGGGCTCTGAATCCTCAGGTGCTGGGGTCGGTCTTTGCCAGATGGGGCACCCCTCAGATAGATCTTTTCGCAGCCCCAGACAACCACCAACTTCCTCTATTTTGTTGCAGGCCTCCAGTGCTGGGCTCAGTCCCTCTGGACGCCTTTCTGTTGGATTGGAAGGGGAAGTTCCTATATGCCTTTCCCCTTCCTCTTCTCTTCAGGGTATTAGTAAAAATCAGATCTCAGCCCTGCAAAGTGATTCTGATTGCTCCAGATTGGGCCAGACAGCCCTGGTACCCTCTGCTTCTGTCCCTGACAGTCTACCCTGCCCTGAGCTTGCCCAGAGTCCACGACTTGCTGGCCTGTGCACAGGGGAGAGTGTGGTATCCGGACCTCAAATCCCTCCATCTCAAGGCTTGGCTCTTGAGGAGTTAGAATTTGCTGATTTACACCTTTCCCAAGGTGTCCTGGATATTTTAAAGGCTTCAAGGAAGCCTTCCACTAGGGTCACTTACAATTCTAAGTGGAAGAGGTTTTCCATCTGGTGTTCTGAGAAACAAATTGTCCCAGAATCTGCTGATTTGCCCATTTACTGGACTATTTGGTCCATTTAAATTCCTTAGGCCTTAGGCCAGCTACCTTAAAGGTTCATCTGGCAGCTGTCTCTGTTTTTTGTATCAGGAAGCCTGCTTCTTTCCTCTCATCCTGTGTTTTCCAAGTTTTTAAGGGTTACTTCACACTAACCTCCTTTTCGGGAACCAGCTCCTGCCTGGGACCTGAATGTTTGCATTGCTCAGTTAATGCAACCCCCCTTTGAGCCTCTGTCTTCAGCAGATCTGAAGTTTCTAACTTGGAAAACTGTTTTTCTAGTGGCTATCACTTCTGCCAGATGCATAAGTGAATTACAAGCCCTGTCAGTGGAAAAAGATTTTATATCTTTTCACAGAGATAAGGTAGTCCTCAGGACTAACAGAAAGTTTTTGCCTAAAGTGGTTTCAGATTTCCATCTGAACCAATCCATCTCTCTTCCAGTATTTTCACTGAGCATTCTTCCTCGGTGAGAGGAGGCTGCACAGTTTAGACGTCAAAAGAGCTTAGCTACTATTTGGAACGCACTACGGGTCACAGGTTCGAACTTTCCAACTCTTCCTTACCTATTGCGAGGTTGGCAAAGGAAACCTGCCACTAAGAGGACAATTGCAAGGTGGATTGTCTCTTGTATCCAATTTTGTTACCAAAAACTAGGTAGAGAACCCCCCTCAGGACTGAGGGCTCACTCCACCAGGGGTACAGCTGCATCTCTAGCGGCTGCTAGAGATATTCCCATTCTGGAAATCTGTCAAGCTGCTACTTGGAAAACAGTTCACACTTTTACCAAGCATTATTCCCTGGGTGTCCAGTCCAGGAGAGATGCTCGTTTGGCACAGCTGTGCTTCAGAGCCTATTTCCTAAGTAGGTTCTGACCTCCTCCATGGAGGTACTGCTGTGTAATCTGTCTTATGTCATATAATATAACAAGACTTCATGGTGTTTGAAGAAAAAATTACTCACCTTAGTAATTGCTTTTCTTCTCATGGAGTCTTGCTTATTATGACCACCCCCAACCTGCCCCTCTCAGAACTTCTACTTGGGTAGGGTTGGCAAATTAGTGCAAGCACTGTGTCATGCCATTTTAGTTCTTCCCTTCCCCCTTTTATTTAGGGTTAGGGAACTAGGTATTTCTGTTTTTTAATATATGGCCCCTTCCGGGACTTGAGTCTTTTGGGAAGGGGGTCTAATAGTGCTTGTTAGGGTGAAACTAATAATATTATTATCATTGTTATTATTATTATTGCTCTTGTTGTTGTTGTGTTTGCTGTTGTTATTCCTACTAGTAGGTAGCCACTTGGCTAGTGTAGAGCTTTCCACACAGACTTGCTGCTTAGTATTAGCCGTAAAGATCTGACAGTTTCATTTGAAACTTGCCAGATAGAGCTTTGGCATAGCGCTCTCGCGCTTTAGAACTCCAGTCTCCCTGGAGTTAACTGTTTCCTCTCCGGGGCAGTTCAAGTGCTGTGGCTAACTGCCTTAAGTCATAATATAGCAAGACTCCATGAGAAGAAAAGCAATTACTAAGGTGAGTAATTTTTTCTTATCCTCCCATGTGTCCCCCCGTCCCTCACCAGTCCATACCCTTCTGCCTTGCACCAGTCCCTGAGCCACTGGTTCACCCCTCTAAGTTTTTGCTTGTTCTCCCCGGATGCCCTAGGTACTGGCAGAAACTCTGAGAAGGAGATTGAGCTTACTATAGAGTGGCAAACCCTGGCCAGTTCCTGGAATCTCGCCTGAATTTCTAGCTCACTGTTCCTCTCCAAGTCATTTGTTCCCAGATGTACTAGAAAGTCTAGGGATCCCTCACATTCCAATGTTATTGAGTATAGCTGGAATTTGACCTTGTGTATGGATAGGCCTGGGATACATTTAGCCTTGACTGGGCTGCTTTCTCCCTCCCCCACCCCCTCCCACTGGATACCCCTGGTCATGGGGTCACCCAGCAGAATTACCTTCACCTCACACCCCCACTTTGCTGGCCCATTTGATTCCTTCCAGGCTCCTCCTTCTGTTATCGACCCCCAGTTTGCTCCTCCCACCCCCCCAGCCTGGGGGTCACAAGCCTGTGCGTGTCCTAGCATGCTGTTACTTCTACCTGCGACTCCCAGTTTGCACCTCCGCCCCCAACCTCCTGGGTGGCACAGGTTGCCCCCCGATCTCCCTCTGTCTCCTTTCCAGAGCTGGTATCTTCAGATCCCCCACCCAGGCATTCTTCTACTGCTTCCCTTCCTGCCTCCCTCCCCTTCAGGTCCTGCACTTTCCACCCCATCTGCTGTATTTTTCCTGCCCCCCTCTACAACTCTTCTGTTTTTCCTACCTCGAAGCTGGCCTATATAGAGTACTCCCACCTCACCCCTCCTTGGCGACTTCCCAGCCTGGACGCTTGGCCCGACCCAGTCCTGCCCCTTCCACCCTGCCTCACTCTGCGCCTCCCATCCACTGCACCTTCCTTCAACCTAGGCTCATGTCCCTCCACCCTCCCTCCCTCCCTGCCCTCCCTCCTTTGGATCTGTCTCCTTCTCCTGCCCTCATCCCCTTCAGCTTACTGACCAAACCCTCTCTGTCCACCTGCTCCCTCCCATCAGCCTCCTCCAACTCATCTCCCAGCTATAGCAGGGTGAATCGATTAGTAAGTGTGATGCTTGTCCCCGACTTGCTCTCTCCTGTCCCCCCATCCCTCCTTGGCTCCCTCTGGTCAGCCCCCTCCCTATGGAGTGATTTCCGTACATTGCTTGTTTCGTGCCCCCCCCCAAGTAACCATATGGTCCTTGTCTGCCTGTCCCCTGGGGTATGCCATTTTGGCCTCCTGTAACCTCATATGGTCTTTTCCCCACCTTACCTCCACAACCCTCCCCCCTTCCACCTTCCAGCTGCCTTCTGATCCCCTCTACCTCCTCCCTAAGACCTGCCAGCTGGAAACATACGGGGCACCCTCCGAACCTCCATGCCCAATTTAATGTTATGGCCGTCCCACACCCAATCACCCTACCAAAGATGCCTTCTCTGGCAACCCCCAAGTCTACCCTCAAGAAGGGGGTATTTCTTCTTAATTGTACTGCACTGTATTGAACAAATGTATTGCTATGTACCGGGCCTGTTTTGCCCAAATGTTTTTGTTATGTACCGAGCCTTGGCCCCCAGGACGCATCTGGAATCGAGCTTTGTTGCTCAGTATGCCTTCCTGGTGAATCGCGTAAATAAATAAATAAATAAATTTCTTATTTTTGAAAATGGCGGCCACATTGGACCAGCCTCTATCATAACTCCTGCATTTTTAGATTTGTTTTGTGTAATTTTTACTAAAAACATTTTTATCTGTTATTTTTATTTTGTGGGGTGTTGCAGGAGTTTGTTGCAAGCAGCCATGGAGCAGGAATACGAGCGGTTTATTTCTTGCTGTGAGCTGAATGTCGAAAACTCCCCGTTATCGTGGTTGGACCTGTGCATGATTTGTGGAAGGCGTGGGGGGTAGAGCTGCCTAACATGCTCAAGCATTTCCATCTGCCGGTTTGGTGTTAACGGCTCTTCTGTAACTGCCTGGATTACCCTTTTACATTCTGAGAGGGGTTTTCGGTTTTGTGTGTGAAGCGAACTACCAAACATGTGGTAAAGGATTAATCTACTGGAAGATTGTCTGCAGAATGACAGTTTGAAAACAAGAATTTGCGATTTGCAGCAGGCAGTGTTAGGGTGGGAAAATCCCTGTTTTTCCACCATCGCCGGGTTACACCCGATACTAGGGACCGAGCGGGAACTAACTGGACTTTTACTCCAGGGAGCTGGAGTCATGGTCAGTAATAGAAGCATAGCAACATAGACTTTGACGGCAGATAAGGACCACTTGGCCCACCCAGTCTGCCCATTTCCCTACCGACTGGATAAGCTGCAGATTATTTATTTATTTATTTGTTTGTTTGTTTGTTTGTTCTAGGATTACAAATACCTTTGAGCCAAGGCTCTTTTACAAAGGTTCCACGTCATTGGTACAATTGAGACAATCATAAGCAAAGATAACAGTTTATAAAATAAAAAAAAAAAAAACACATAGTCTTGTAGATGAAAAAAGAACAATAAGGTGAAACTTTGGGGAAGGGAAAGGGAAAGGAGGAGGTGAAATCAGGAGACTAAGTAGATGGGAGAGAAGGGAGGTGGTTGGGGGACAGAGAGGAGGGTTAGTTAACCAACAGCCTACTTCCTGCCACCCCCACTATAATTGCCTTATGTCTGTGCCATGCATGTTTGAATTCCTCCACTGTTTTAGACCCCACAGCCTCTCCAGGAAGGTGGTTCATGCATCCGCCACTCTTTCCATGAAAAAAAATTTCCTCACATTACCCCTGAACCGTCCCCCTCTATCTTTAAATTGTGCCCCCTTATTCTTACACATCTCATTTTCTGAAAGATGCTACCCTCATGGATTTTGTTGATTCCCTTGAAGTACCTGAACGTTTCTATCATGTCCCCCCTGTCCCTCCTTTTATCAAGGGTATACATATTAAGCTCTCTCCGTCTTTCTTCATATGGTTTCTGATGCAAACCCTGCACCATTTTAGTTGCCCTCCTCTGGACTGCTTCCATCCTGTCTATGTCCTTGCGTAGATGAGGTCTCCAAAACTGCACACAGTACTCCAGATGGAGTCTCACCATCTGTCTGTACAGAGGGATAACCACTTCCCTTTTTCTACTTGTGATGACCCTTCCTATGCATACCAGTATCCCCCTGGCTCTCCTTACTGACTTTTCACATTGCTTACCCACCTTTAGATCATCTGATATGACTACCCCCAGATCCCTTTCCATTTTTATTGTTGTTAGTACCTCCCCTGCTATTGTGTACTCTTCTCCTGGGTTTTTGTTTCCCAGGTGTATTACTTTGCACTTCTTTGAGTTGAATCTAAGTTGCCATATGTCTAACCATTCCTCAAACCTTGCCAAGTCCCTTCTCATCCTTTCTACCCCCCTTGTGTATCAACTCTGTTACAGATCTTTGTGTCATCTGCAGAGAGGCATACCTTTCCCTCCGGACCCTCTGCAATGTCACCTATAAAGATGTTAAAGAGGACTGGACCTAGTACTGAGCCCTGAGGTACTCCACTAGTGACCCCCCTTTCTTCAGAATGTGTTCCATTCACTATTACCTTCTGTGTCCTGTTGTACAGCCAGTTTGTTACCCAGGCTACCACCCTGAGACCCACTCCCAGGCTGGCTAACTTGATTATCAATCTTTTGTGTGGGACTGTGTCAAATGCCTTGCTAAAGTCTAGGTAGGCCATATCCACAGCCCCTCGCTGGTCTATTACTTTGGTCACCCAGTCAAAGAAGTCTATTAGAGTCGTCTAACATGACCTTCCTGCTGTAAATCCATGCTGTTTTTGGTCCTGTGCCCCACTGGCCTCTAGGTACTCAACAGTTCTTTCTTTCAGAAGTGATTCCATCATTTTCCCTACCACTGAGGTCAAACTTACAGGTCTGTAGCTTCCTGCTTCTGCCTTGTTCCCACTTTTGTGAAGGGGAATCACATCTGCCCTCCTCAAGTTCTCAGGTGCCACCCCATCCTCCCATGATTTGTAAAAAAGTGTGGTCAGTGGTGTCACTAGGTCCTCTCTTAGTTCTTTTAGGATTCTGGGGTGAATCCTGTCAGGCCCCATTGCTTTGTCCACCTTGAGTTTTAGGAGTTCTTTCAGAACTCTTTCTTCTGTAAATGGACTGGTGTCAACCCCCCTACCCAGAGTGCTTCTATTGTCTGGTTTAGATAACTCCTCCTCATCTTCTTTTGTGAATACTGAGCAAAAGTATCCATTCAGTAACTCTGCCTTTTCACTGTCTCCCTTTGCCCACCTCCCCTCTCCCTTATTAATCTTCACTATTCCTCCCTTAACCTTTGTATGCTCCCTAATGTACCTATAAAAGGTTTTATCTGCCTTCTTAACTGAATTGGCTATTTTTTCCTCAGTTTGGGCTTTTGCTATTCTGACTGCCTTCCCCACTTCTTTCTACTTTAATTGATACAGTTCCCTGTCGTGCTCCTTCTGTGATTCCTTATACTTTTTGAATGTAGTCTTTTTCTCCTTAACCTTCCCTGCCACCTCTTTTGAGAACCATAGTGTTTTTTTTACTCTGCTTTGTTTTCTTTATCTGTTTCACACAAAGGCTTGTTACCTCTATGATGGCAGTTTTGATTTTTCTCCATTGTTCTTCCACCCCTCCTTTTTGGCCATTTGCTAGTGCATTCCTCAGGTATTCACCCATTTTGCCAAAGTCAGCCCTTCTAAAGTCCATTATGCTTGTTTTTGTATGGCTCGTCTCCATGGTTGTGCTTATTGTGAAGCACACTGTGTAGTGGTCGCTTGTTCCCAGATGTCTACTGACTTCTAAATTTGTGATCCTCTCTCCATTTGAGACATGTAATGGTTCCTAAGAGGCCTTGAGACTAGCCCTTGTGGCCTGGCTTTAGAGCCTCTGTAGCTGCTGGTCTCGGGAATGTTCGGGGCCTGTTTGTGGCGGTGGGGAGGGGTTACCCCCTCCCTTCTTCTGTCCTGGCGCCTGGTCTGGATTGACGTTTATGTTCTGGTGTGAACTAGATTATGAACTTTAAGTTCGTGGAGTTCTGCGTAAGGAAAGATTGATTGGATGTAACTTAGTGGAGTGATGGAGCCGTGAAGAATCCTGCTATAAGGT
Source organism: Neoceratodus forsteri (assembly GCA_016271365.2). Lineage (NCBI taxonomy): Eukaryota > Metazoa > Chordata > Ceratodontiformes > Ceratodontidae > Neoceratodus > Neoceratodus forsteri. The sequence continues at coordinate 1,336,346,757 of CM057449.1, forward strand.
TCATGCTTGGATATATTTTTGCCACACTGTACCGGATTGTGGTCTATCTGCACTTTATGGATATTGAGAACTTACTGCACTCCCTCTGTGGCTTTATCTATTTTATGGATCCCTGCGTGGTAAGAGGACTGGGTGTCCATTTTTTCTTTCGTTTTTTTGATTTATTTTTTACTTGTTTTTCTTCTGGATTTTGTATTATGTTTTTTTTTTTTTTTTATATGGATTCAGATCTCCAGTCTGGGCAGTGAGAGTGCCTAAATTCCTGCCCTCCTGGTCGTGAGAGGACTGGGGGAGAGGGGGGTACAACTATATGAAGGATTGGTCATCTCCAGTACTTTTTTGGATTTGGACTTTATTGGGCAGTGAGAGTGCTGGATTTTTACTTTTCTTCTTATTACTTTTCTTTTTTGTTTTTAGAATATTATTTTATTGTTATGTATGTTATTTTGTGAGGGAGGATTGTAATGTCCCAAGAACAATTGACTCAGTATAAGTGGGGTAGGGTTATATATATTTGAAGTGGTAATTTATTATATTAGGGTGGGTTTGTTTAGTGTATGTATTTATTAATTTGTTATTGTGGTTTAAAGTTTGGGATAATTGAGTTGGGGTGGGTTTGGGGGGAATTTATTAGTTTTTTACTTTTGTTTATTTATTTGAGCTGCAGAATATGTTGGATGCCAGCCCCCACAGTTGTGACTAGTCATCCTCTGCTCTTCTTGCCCTCCGCCCTTTCTATACTCCTCCTCTCCAGTTTGTAACCTACCAGCGCTGTACAGCGCTGGGTATTATGCGTAGGAGAAGGAGGAGGGTGAGGGGTTACGAACAGTGGAGAATGAACGATGGGGGTCACTGAATTGGGGTGGTAGAATACAGAAGATGCCCTGGGACGAAATGGAATTCAGATCGTGGTTCACCATGTCTGGTGCCCATACCCAAGGGCACTATGGACTGTGGTAGGCAGATGGCCCGGATGGCCCAAGAAGTTCGTCCAACTTGGGCTTTGTTGTGCAATGCCAGGTCCATTAAGAACAAGACTGCAATTATTGCAGACCTTGTTGAAACGGTGGACCTGGCATGCTTCACCTGGCTGAATGAAAATTCTGTCCCCATTTTAGAGGCTATGACTTCAGCTGGGTACTCGGCGATTCACCGCCCGAGATTGGATCGCAGGAGGGTTGGGGGTTGCGATCTGTTTCAAGACCGAACTGAACCTCATGAGGGTACTAGTTGAGGAGGTTGAGTCTTTTGAGTGTACAGTAGTAGCAGGTGTAGGCTATCAAATCGCTCTCATTTACCGTCCACCCGGTGATGAGAAGCGATTCCTTCAGGAAGTGGCAGACTTCGATGTCGAGATGGCATTTCAGTCACCCAGATTGATGGTTCTGGGCGACTTCAACGCCTGGGTCGACGACGAAATCTCGCAATTTGGTCAACACTTCCTCCAGTTAATGACATCTCTGGGCCTTACACAGGTGGTTTCCACTGCTACTCACAAACATGGACACTCTCTAGACTTACTCTTCCTCCTAGGGATCGAAACATCTGACTTGGGGGTCGAACCAGTTGGGTGGTCTGATCATTACACCATGGGGTTTAGTTTTAGCACCCCCCCCCATAGGCCTACTCCTGTGGAGATGGTTAGGTACCGCCATTTATGGGATATAAGCTCCCATGGCCTTGCGGCGGTCCTTGACCTCTTGTCCCCCTCGTTGGCAAGCAGTGATCCAGAGACCCTCATGTCGGCCTACAATACAGCCATTTCGGCGGCTCTGGATTTTATTGCTCCAGTCCGTGTTCGCTCTCTCTCTCTCTCTCCCTTTGCCCCAGGTCCCCTTGGTTTGATGAGACTCTGAGGAAGATGCGGAGACAAGGGCGAAGATTAGAGCATTGCTGGTGAAAGTCCACCCTTGATACTGACCAGCTTAGATTGATGGACCACTGTTCAGTCTATCAATCTGCAATCACCCATAAGAAGGCAGAATTTCTGTCTGGGGAGATTGCGGCTGCTCAGAATCAACCAGCTCAGCTGTTTCGAACTGTGGACAGACTGTTCAACCCAGCCTGTATGCATGTTCGAAAAGCTTTTTCACAATTAGAGAGCGATGAGCTTGCTCAATTCTTTGCAAATAAGGTGGCCGTCATCAGGGCAGTACTGCAGCCAGCACACTGTATGGGGGTTGTTTGTAATCAGTCTGGGGTCACCGTACCTCAGTTTTCCTGGAGTACCTTCAGTCGACCGGAGTTCATGAATGTTATGAGGATTATCCAGAGTGTGCGCCCTACATGCTGTAGTTTGGACCCTGGACTGACTTCCCTAATTTTGGGTTGTATTGACATTATTGGTCCAGTCCTTGTGCGGATAGTCTGGTGCTCCCTGGAATCGGGAGAGTTTCCCAGCTCCCTGAAAGAGGCAGTGGTGACACCATTCTTGAAGAAAGCTACCTTGGACCCAGACTGTCACACAAACTACAGACCTATCTCTAACCTTCCCTTTGTTGGGAAGGTGATTGAGAAAGTGGCAGCACAACTGGAAGACCATTTGACCATCCGTGACATCTATGAACCGCTCCAGTCCGGTTTTCGTAAGAGACATAGTACAGAGACAGCGCTCATTCGGGTGCTCAATGATCTCCTGATGGCGAGAGATCAGAAGAGTCGTTCCATCTTGGTTCTTCTGGATCTTTCTTCAGCTTTTGACACCATGGACCACATGGTGTTGCTAGGATGCCTGAGGCATATCTGTGGAATGTTGGGGACAGTCCTCAGATGGTTTACATCATTTCTCATGGGTTGAACACAAAGAGTTGTCTGGGTTTTTTTCTTCAGGACCAACTGCTTTGCCTTGTGGGGTGCCTCAGGGTTCAGTGCTGTAACTCATGTTGTTCACGATGTATATGCTACCCCTCGGAGACATCGTAAGAAGGTGTGGGCTGAGGTTTCACTGTTATGCAGATGATACCCAACTCTACCTTTCTTTTATTATATTGAGTGTGAGCAATATGGCCCTCTACCAGTAATAATACACTGTCAGTATTACACAAGCCCTCTGCCAGCAAATTTTTACACAAACAAAACCCAAGCAGTTTGCCCCCTCCCCCAGCAGTAGTCAGTTCACAGCAATTTGCCCTCTTTCCCAACAGTAGCCAGTTTTCAAGACCTAGCAGTAGTGAGTTCACAAGGAAATTTGCCCACCTCGCAACATTAGCCAGTTCACAAGCCCTAGCAGTAGTCAGTTCACATGCAATTTGCCTACTTTCCCAATAGTAGTTAGCATACACATTCAATTTATACAATCAGCTTCAGTTTGTCCCTCTCTAGTAGTAGTCAACAATGCCCAAGCAAGCACAGTGTACGTGACCCTTTTGCCCACCCCTGCCAGCCAGGATCAAGTCCAAGCTTCCCAGTGATCCAGCTCACCCAGTCTCGACGTGCCTTCCTCCAAGGCTCCACCCCCTCTGACCATTTATTTAGTTTTTGTTAACCGGGTAGGTGCACTAGCCATGAAATTACTATTTTCAGGCACGACCTGGGAGAGTACAACAAACAAAGACAGGTACACAGCATGAGTACAATGAAATTACAATAGCATAGGTCAAAACAGTTAGTAGTAATGAATACATGCAGCCAGGACAATAACAATCAATGAAATTCACATAGAATTTTTAGGCATAGAAAACCTACACAGTCTAGGAAGAGATACCACAACATAGCAGCAAATAAATATTGTTCAAATTAGTCATAACAATGAAGATTCAAATAGGCAGCTAAACAAGGTAAGGACAAATTCTGACTGGGCAGGATGCATTATCACAGCCTCTGAAACAAGACTCAAGGGTGTGTGTGTGTGTGTGGGGGGTTGGAGTAGATTAGCTCTCAAGGAGATAGTAAGGGTAAGAAGTGCTATGAGGTAGGGAGGTTAAACTTGGGCCAGGCAGCATCTGTCGGGTGAGTGGATTAGGGAGGATTAAAACAAGTGCAGAGATCAGCAAGGGATAGATGTAAGCGCAGCTCCTTTTTGAAGCTGTCATGGGATCCAGATATTCAAAGTGCTTTGGGGGAGAGAGCTCCAAAGCTTAGGAGCAAAGTGATTGAAGGCAACAGAGCCTTTTGATGTTTTACATCTAGGTACGTTCAGCAGAGATTTATCTATCAAACGCAGTCTATACGAGGAGGTTTGAGGTACCAGCAATGTTGCGAATGCTGAAGGGGTCTGGTTTCTGAGTATAGAGTCAATCAGGGAGCCAAGAGAGTATCGATGGCAAACAGGGGGATAACCAGCCCAGGTCCCTGTACAGTTGGCAATGGTGCTTAAGCCGTGGTGACGAGGAGGCGTATTGACAGATATTGTTATAGGTGACATCCCACTTATGAAGGATGGTTTTGTGTGCGGCAGCAAAGGTCGGCATGCCATAGGTGAGGGCAGGGAGTAATATGCCTCTGGCTTTAGCAAGTTTAGCAGAGGGAGTCAACATGAAACTGGACTTGTAAGCAACCCCCAGTTTAGCATTCACTGCCTTGCAGACAGATTGTATATGCAGGCTGAAGTCCAGGGATTGGTTCAAGAATTCCAGAACTTAAAAGATGTAATGCATTCTATTTGTGTGCCATCATGTGTCTTGCAACCAGTAGAGAGTTTGACATGTCTTAAGTTTAGGGGCAGATCCAAGTAACATTGCTTGGGTTTTCTTAGCATTAAGTACAAGCTTATGTGCAGAAAGCCAGTTTTGGACATTTGTGAAATCTAAAGAAAGGGATGCATTTATGCTTGCGACCTTATCAGAGCTTGAATAGAATACAGGATCATCTGCATAGAGAATAGATGAGCATGAAAGAAAAACAGCATCTATGTTATTGATAAAAGTGAGAAAAGAAGAGGTCCCAGAATAGAGCCCTGGGGAACCCCAATATTGATGGTAGCACCATCAGATAAAGAGGAGTTGAATTTCACAATTTGAGTTCTATTTGATTGATAGCTTCCATACCAGGCGAGAACTGGGGGTGAAAAGCTCAGATTGCAAAGAGTGAAGAAGAGTAGGGGTGATTAACAAGATCAAAGGCCTTTGTAAGGTCTATAAAAACTGCCCCTTTTAGCTGGCCAGCGTCCATACTTGTAAGCACATCAGAAGTGAATTTGAGAAGCGCTGTAGAGGTACTGTGACCTTTACGGAAACCATGTTGTGTGTCAGAGAGAAGGCTGTACTTTGTGAGGTAGTCAATGATTTGATTTGCAACAAGTTTTTCCAGAATTTTACTTAGGACTGATAGGATGGCTATAAGCCTGTAGTTAGTAATCTTTCTTGGTATCACATTTTTTAAGGACCGGCATCACACGAGCAGTCTTCCAGAGGTCAGGAGCTTGGCTATTAGAGAGAGAGAGAGAAGGTGAAAATTCTAGCCAGATGGGAGGCTATGTATGGTGCTGCTAGTTTCAGGAGCCGAGGCTCAAGTGTATCTGATCCAGAGCTAGTGTTGTCAGAGACAGTCCGTAATAGTTTAAGACCTCAGTCCTTGAGATTGCCTTGAAATAGAATGGGGGATTTTTAGACATTTGTTGGGAAGGATAGCTGGGGGGGGGGTAATGGACTGTGCTGATGTTGCAAGCAGAGAGGCTGCCTTGAGAGATGGGAAGGCAGAGGTATACTGAGACAGGTCCGAGAACATTTGATTGAAGGAATTAGCAATGGTGTTGGAGTCATTGCAATGTACTCCATTTAATTCCATGTCACTGGTGCTAGTTGACTGGGACACACCAGGAAAGGTCTTGACATGGGCCCAGAATTTCCTAGGGTCCCCAGCAGAGCCTAGCAGCAATTCTTTACAATAGTCACTCTTAGCTGTTCTGACCTGTTTTTTACAGAATTTACGTAGGGTTCTGTAGGTAGCATAGTCAGATTGTAGCCCTAAGACTTTGTACTTTTTTCAGCATTTGTCCCTAGAGCATAGATTTTTCAGCAAGTCTTTGTGAAGCCATCTCATTTGTTTACCCCTTATCCTCTGTGTCACCTTGGGGGCATGCTTGTTCTGAATTCATTAAGGAAGATACTTAGTGTAGACTCAACATTATGGGAAAGGTAAATACCAGATCAGTTTATCCTCGAGACATCATGACAAAAGGCCTCAATATTCAGGTTGGCGAAATTTGTAAAGGTAGCATAGCGCAGTGGAGAGGATGGAGCAGCCTCAGGACTACAGATGCAGAAGACAGGGGAATGATCAGTAAGCAAATCTGCCAAGATGCCTGCTTGGTGTACACGATCCAGACGGTTTACCAGTACCCAGTCAATAAGGGAAGAGGATTTTAGTGAAGTAGTAATTCTGGTAGTCTCCATTAACAGCTGGTGGAGGTTATAATTTTGTACCAGAGAGAGCAGCGTGCTATGGGCAGTCCCTAGCCAATTTTGGTTAAGGTCACCCAATATAATGACCTCATTATGTTTGGCGTGCAAAGAGGTCTGATCAAATAAGTCCTGCAGACCTACAGTGTCCCCATTTGGGGGATTGTAGGCGCAGACAATGTGGAGTTTCTTGGCTCCCAGGGCGAGAGTACTGTGAAGTGACTCACAGGCAGAGGATGTTGAGGACAGGGTGTCCGTGATGTTTAGATGATCGTTATAGAACATGGTAGCCCCTCCGCCACGCTTTGAGGAGAGCCTATCCCTACGGATAAGGGAGTAGTTAGTCAGGGAGTATACAGAGTCAGGGATAGTTGGCTTTAGCCACGTTTCAGACAGAGTATGTCAGACTTGTAGACACCCATCCAAGCCTCAAGATCACTGACATTTCAGGAGAGACTTCTGATGTTCATATGGGCAATGAAAATCCCTTTGCTAGAAATTGTGAAGATGTCAGCTGGGGAGAAGAAGGCAAGTGGACCCGGGTTCATTTTGACATCCCCTGCAAGAAGGATAGCTAAGATGGCGAGGAACCATAATTTTCGATAGCAAAACAGTAAAGGAACTGCTTGACTTAGCAGGCGTTTTTTAAGTGTGGTCACCGCATAAAAGGTACAGCCCTTAGAGAATAGGCGGTGCTTTAAAGCAAGCATAGGTTGAGATGCAGTAATTTGGTTAGAGAAACTGAAATCATCATGTGGGGTGTTCGAAGAACTCGAGGGATAGGATCCTGGGAAAGTTATAACAACCCAGTTAAGACATAGTAGGAGTAGAAGTAATAGGAGCATCTCAAACATGTAACAAAGAGCCATGTTTACACAAGCGAGTGTATTTATCACACAGAGGGCTAGGCAGAGGAGCAAAGGTAATCAAAGAGGAATTATGATATGGCTATAGAAATTTAGGCAGAGAGTTGAAAGACAATCACCAGCTAATCCCAAGAGAGTCACTGGAAGCCTAGACCAATCAGCAATCAGGTGTCATAAGTTCAAAATCCTTTGTTAGCTGAGAGGCAGTTTTGGCGCTGAATGTACCTGTGGAGCAACGCTTTGCAGCTGAGCCAGTGAGGTGGTTCAAGGCTGCAATCTGGTGTGGCAACCGTGGTCTGCAGCTTTCATTTCTGTTTCTGGCCCTGCTTCAGCAGCGTGGAATGGGAGCGGGGGCAGGCGTTCAAGTCTTGTGGTCTTAGTGGATGAGCATGGTTTGGCCTGAGAAACAGGCAGAAACACCCCAGGGATGGTCCTCAGAAAGAAAGGTATCCCAGGTCCACTGGAGCAGAAGAGGAAGGAGTAAATATAAAGTGTTTCCCCTTTAACAGAAGAGACAGCTGTTGTAGCCCTCCAGTGGCTTTGTAGTATAATTTGCAAATAGGAAAGTAAAAAAAAAAAATTTCTTGCTTTACAAAAAAGGATAGTCCTAGGGTGAGCAGTGCTGATAAATGTCTCTAATGAAGCAAGGCAAAATGGAGACCAGCAGGAAAGAAGTTAGTGAGGTTGAGATCCTCCAGTCAGAGTGTTGGCACTGAAAATTCAGAATGTCCAAAGGTGCCAAATACCAACGTACCTGAGGGGGTATACGGCTTTTGGCTGTTTCTGTAGATTTATGGGCCCTGCAACGAACCGGAGTTCGTAAGATCCCAGGCAGCAGTTTCAACAGGGGAAAAAAGCCTCAGGGTCTGCTGATTTGCAGTAGCAGAATCATGGGTTGCTTCCCAGGACAGGCTTGTAGCTTTTCCTCTGGCGGCGAGGTCCGAGCCTCAGGTGGGTATGGCACACCTGAGGGGGAGAGGAAAGGAGATGGATTAAGTAGGGGCAGGCAGGGGAGGTGTGGTTAACTCAAACAAAGAAACAGGGTGGTCACAATTATTTGGAAGGAGGAAGCTAAACTACAAAGTGGGTAACAGAAACAGGGAGGAGATGTAAGTGGGTTAGAGAGCAGACAGGTGGCAAAGCGAGAGACAAGGATTGGGCTGTAAATTTAGAATGCTAGGCAGTACACTGAAAAGTGTGGTCAATTTAAAACTACAGCTTTACACAGAAATTAATTCTAAAAAGGAAGTCGAGGCCGGGTGGGTGATGTGGGAAGAAATTACAGCTCCTCCATGATCTGTGTTGCTACTGGGCTCCTTGGCTTTTATAGCCCAGTCATGCTGCTTGACAAATCATGCCCTTTGCGCTGATTGGCCCAGTTCCTCTCCGGCCAGCAAGTTCAGTCCTGGTCTCTCCCACTGTTGATGCGGACCCCCAGCTCAGCTCTCTTTCCCTGACCACCAGTTCTGTCCTGACCACCGATGTGGTCCCGGCCTCTCCCGCCGACGATGCGGCTGAAATTACAGTTCCTCCATGATCTATGTTGCAGCTGGGCTCCTTGGCTTTTATTACCCAGTCACACTGCTTGAAAAATCGCGTCCTTCATGCTAATTGGCCCAGTTCTTCTCCAGCCAGCAAGTTCAGTCCCAGTCTCTCCCACCGCTGATGCAGCCCCCCAGCTCAGCTCTCCTTCCCCGACCACCAGTTCTGTCCTGATCACTGATACGGTCCCGGACTCTCCCGCTGATGTGGCTGACATTACAGCTCCTCCATGATCTGTGTTGCGACTGGCCTTCTTGGCTTTTATAGCCCAGTCGGGCTGCTTGGAAAATCTCCCTTCACGCTGATTGGCCCAGTTCCTCTCCAGCCAGCAAGTTCAGTCCCGGCCTCTCCCACCACTGATGCCGCCCCCCCAGCTCAGCTCTCCTTCCCTGACCACCAGTTCTGTCCTGACCACTGATGTGGTCCTGGTCTCTCCCGCCGCTGATGCGGCAGAAATTACAGCTCCTCTGTAATAAGGAGTCCAGAAAATTTAACATTATGGACAAGTGCACATTTGCCTTGACTTCCCATGACCTATACATTGCTCTGCTCTGGTTGTCATCTGCACCGCATGTCTTTACCAAATGCTTTTCTGTGGTAGCCGCAGCACTATGCTGGAAAATGTGCCATATCTTTCTGTATTTGGAAAATGAACTCCTGAAAGGGGCTGCAGTGACCAGGGTGGACCGGAGCACATTTTGCACTACAACTAATGAGAGTCTGGGGTGCCAGCTGAGGTGGAACAACCAGTTCAGGTTGCTTGTCATGAGTGCCTGTATTCCAGGCAGTATTGGCTTTGGGTCACTGCATGCACAACAGTCACAGGTGTCACAACCACTGGGCCACCTGACTGTTGTTTATTGCTCCCCAACAGGATATCCTGCTGTGCTGGAGGATTTTCCTTTTGACAGCATCAGCCACAAATGGATGACTCCAACTGGGGTGTCTGCTTCTGCTCTCTAAGTCCCAGGGGTCATGATCACCACCATTGGTGCCGGAAGGGTCTGAAAAGTGGTAGGGCCAAGGATGTAAAGGGTAAATTCTTCCCTAGTAATAAATTAACATGATTGCAAAAACTCATAGGGCCACTTATGAAAATGGTAGGGCCATGGCCATAGTGGCCCTCCCTGTTTCGGCATCTATAGTTACCACTGATGTACAGCCTTCACACACATACGGGCATACAGAGCAGTTCTATAGGGACTCCAGGCCCTGCCTGCCTTGTAACCCTGTTTGAAAGTCTACCCCTTTCCATGGGAAAACAGACCATGGCTAATGGGAGCGGCAGTATGAGTGAAGGTGCCTATCAGCAACTGTAACCGGGCCTGTTAGGAGGAGAGACTGAACTAGACTTATGCAAGGAAATAAAATGTATACTGTATTTTACATGCTACTGGTCAGTTGAAAGTTAAATGCATAGTTAAAATAAAAACTACTTTTAAGTCCAGATTCTCCATTGACTTTCAGTATTTGTCTTCTTGCCTCACTCCTCCTGTAGGCTACTTTACTATAAATGACCTTTCAGCTCACTTACAACTTTTTGCAGGATCTGTGCCTTAATTCCTTTGGACACTGAGGTCCCTCAGTTCAGATCTCATCTGTGACCTCTGCTGTCCTACTTCCTGCTGAGAAATCTTCCACAGGCTACTCCCAGAAGTGGCAGCATTTCACTGCTTGGCCAGGACCCCCCGATCACTTACCCCATATGGGTGGGACTGGGAAGACTCAGGGTCTCATTCAAGATTCCAGTCATTCTGCTTGCTGCTAGGAGACCTTCCACAAGGGATACCTACTCCCTGAAGTGAAAACATGTTGCCATATAGTGTCCAATGGCACCCTGGACTCCTGATTCTATCTCAGTTGGAGTTGCAGTTCTCCTCGATGAAGGTTCACCTTCAGGCATTAAAGTTTTCCATGCCCCTATCAGGGACAAGACTGTGGACCAGCTGGTCATGATCTGCAGGTTCCTGATGGTCCTGTTGCATGTGGCTCTTCTGGTCCATAAGTAAATGCAGTGTTAAGGTTCTTTGAACCCTAAATCCACCCATTGAACCAGTCCTATAAGCAAATGCATCATCACACACATTGCTCCAGACTTGTAGCAAACTTTGTGAGTGCTGGCCACTTACAAAGCAGCTACATAATCACACACACACACACACGTTACTCCAGACCTGTAGCCGACTTAGCAAGTGGCTGAAGCAATGTCAGATTTATTGCCCCAGGCCTGCAAGCTGTAGCCTTGTGTCTCGTAACATACAGGTTATTTGTTCATCATGGGGTGTAACTAACTGCATTGTTCATACTATAAAATGGCTCTAAAAATTAAAGAAATTTAATTGGGTAGAACCAGTCAGGTGACTGTGTGTTATTACAGCTTAGAAAATGGGCTAGATACTAGGGCTACTCTCATTGACTGAGAGCCTTCACATGGGGGTACATTAACTATTGATAGACGCCTGCATAGAAACAAGTGCAAATTTGGGGTGCCCCATTACTGAGGGTATCCATGGGCACCTCGAATGTTAAAAGCAACTAGCTGCCTTTCGTCCTCCGGCCCCTGCAGCTCGACCGGCCCAACAGCACCAGCAACAGGGCCAGCAGGCTCACGCTTGGCGTCCCAAACCCAAGCCGGCGGCCTCCTCCAACAGGAAGCAAGGAGGTAAAGGCCCAGGAGGTCCCTCGGCCGGTTCCTCTTCCAGGCATGCCCAGTGACGGGTTGAGGGGTGCCGCCCCCAGCCTCGTCACTCCCCCCTGGGTTCCCCCCGTGGGGGGACGGCTCCGCCACTTCCTTTCCGCCTGGTCCGCTATCACCACGGACCGCTGGGTGTTGGAGGTGGTAGGAAAAGGCCTGCCTCTGGAGTTCGAGCAGGCTCCACCCTTTTGAGACGTCGCCCCTCAGGGGACTACGGGGTCCGCAGCCTCGCTGTCAGCCCGCCGAGCCAATATTGCCCTGCTCCTCGAAAAAGAGGTGATCAGGAAGGTGGTGGATCCTCCTCCAGACCCGGGGTTTGTGTCCAGGTATTTCCTGTTCCCAAAACGGACGGGGGGCTGGCACCCCATTCTCGACCTGCACGACCTGAACAGGTTCCTAAGGTCTCGGACCTTCAGGATGGTCACTCTGGCTCAGATAATACCATCCTTGGAATGAGGTGTGTGGTTCTGTTCCTGGACCTCCAGGATGCGTTCTTTCATGTCCCAATCCGTCCGTCTCATCAGAGATTCCTCCACTTCAGAGTGGAGGGGTCCCTTTACGAGTTCCGGGCCATGCCCTTTGGCCTCTCTTTAGCTCCCAGGGTCTTCACCAAATGCATGGCAGTGGTGACAGCATTCCTGCGGCACCGAAGGGTCTGGGTGTACCCCTACCTGGATGACTGGCTGATTGCAGCCCCCTCCAGAGCGGAGGTGGAGCGGTCCAGAGATCTGGCCCTTAAGGTATGCTCTCAGATTGGCCTCCTCATCAACAAGGCCAAGTCGGAATTCATACCGAAGCAGGTGATACTCTTCATCAGGGCAGAGCTCGACTCTCTTCGAGCCAGAGCTCGGCTCCCGGCGGATAGGGCTGAGGTTCTTTCTTCCTTTGCCCAATCATTTCTGGTTGGGCAATCGTGCCCTGCCCGGGACTTCCTGCGCCTCCTGTGCCTCATGGCGGCCTGTATCAGCATGGTCCACTGGGCCCGTTGGTACATGCATCCCCTTCAATGGGGACTGGCCAGCCAGTGGTCACAATGCTGCAATCCGTTGGACCAGCCTGTGACAGTGACCCAGGAGATGTGGAACACTCTCCAGTGGTGGACCATTCCGGCACATCTGCAGGAGGGCATCCCGTTCGTCCGCCCCGAGCCGACGGTCTCTCTCTATCGATTGATGCATCTCTGATGGGTTGGGGTGCCCATCTGGGGGAGCACAGAGCGCATGGCCTCTGGTCCCCTCGGGAGTCCCGATGCCATATCAACCTGCTGAAGCTCCGAGTGGTCCGCCTAGCTCTCACCGCCCTCGCTCCGTTTCTACGGGGTCAAGTGATTCAGGTCCAGACGGACAATACCACCACCATGTACTATCTGAACCACCAGGGCGGGACGCGCGCCATGCTGTTATGCAAGGAAGCTCTCTGCATATGGTCCCTCGTGCGCAGCCTGGAGGCGGATCTCCTAGCCATTCACGTGGCAGGAGCCTCCAACACCCTGGCCGATGCCCTAAGCTGGATAGGGGCTGCATCTCACGAGTGGTCTCTCCTGCCGGAGGTAGTACAAGATCTGTTCTCCCACTGGGGCACGCCTCAGGTGGACCTCTTTGCCTCCAGGGAGAATGCGAAGCTGAGTCTGTTCCATGCCCGCCCCCCTCAGCAGGGCTCACTGCAGGGGGATGCCTTCTCAAGGCCGTAGACCCCGGGCCTCTTCTACGCCTTTCCCCCATTTCCCTTGATCCACAAGGTACCTCTCAAGGTGAGGAGGGACAAGGCGCAGGTGATTCTGGTAGTCCCAGACTGGCCCCGCCAGTTCTGGTATCCAGATCTCCTCAGCCTCAGCTCCAGGCTCCCGAGGTGGCTTCCAGCCCGCCCGGACCTGATCTCAGTCAACCAGGGGAAGGTATTCCATCCGGACCTTCAATCCCTGCACCTGACGGCCTGGTTCCTGAGTGGCTAGAGTTCCAGGCCTTGGGTCTTTCCGACGAGGTCCTCAGCGTCGTTGAGGCGTCCCGTAAGGAGTCGACCAGGAAATGCTATGCCTTCAAATGGAAGAGATTCTCCATTTGGTGTCAGGGGAAGGGCTTGGACCCTTCCGCCTGTCCCTTGGCAAGCATTCTGGACTATCTGTGGTCCCTTTCTCAGCAAGGGCTTCAGTCGACGACCCTTAAGGTGCACCTGGCAGCCATCTCTGCTTACCAGGCGCAGCCGAAGCAGTCGGTGGTGCAGGGAGAAGTGGCTCTGGCGCTTTTTTAAAGGCCTTGACCACATTTCCCCTCTGGTGCGAGAATCTCCACCTCCGTGGGATCTACTGCTGATATTGGCCAAGCTCATGGGCAAGCCATTCGAACCGATGCACAGGTGCGATATTTCCCACCTGTCATAGAAGACCGCCTTCTTGGTGGCTGTCACGTCAGCCAGAAGGATGGGAGAGCTCCAGGTGCTTTCCATCGAGTCTCCTTATCTGGTCTTCCACAGGGACAAGGTTGTCCTGCGCCCCCACCCGAAATTCCTTCCAAAGGTGGTGTCGGAGTTTCACCTTAACCAGGTGTTGACTCTGCCAGTGTTCTACCCCAATCGCACTCGAGGCCAAGTATAGGCTCCATACTTTGACCCTAGACGAGCCGCTTATTATAAGGAGCGGACGGCTGAAGTTCGGGGAGAGGTTCGCCAGCTGTTTGTCACCTACGCTGAAGCCGCACCTGGCAGACCTGCAGCCAAGTGGACGATAAGCAGGTGCGTCACCTCCTGCATAGATCTCTGCTGTAGGTTGGCGGGCATGGAGCCTCCCAGAGGGATAAGAGCTCATTCTACCCACCATACCGCTGTATCGGTAGCTGCTTCCAGGGATGTCCCTATCCAGGATATCTGCAGGGCTGCTACCTGGAAGTCAGCACATACCTTTATTACCCACTACCACATCGATCTTGAGTCACGCCGGGATGCTGGTTTTGGGGCCTCGGTTCTCCAGTCTCTATTCCCTAAGTAGGGGTGTGCGCCTTGCCTCCCTCCTCCCAGAGAACTGCTAGGAGTCTGCCAATAAGTGTGGATTGAACAACATATCCATGTCCCTAGAAATACAGGTTACTCACCTGTAACAGGAGTTCTAGGAATGGTATATGTTGTTCATCCACACGACCCACCCGACCTCCCCGGCTTCGACGCACAACCTGGCTTCCAGCGGGCTAGATCTGGCGTCATGGGGCAGAGCCGAGAGTTTTACCACCCGGGTGGGTGGGAGGAGCCAGCTTGAAGACCTTCCAGCAACAATTAAAGTGGCAAGGAACCTGCCAATAAGTGTGGATGAACAACATATACCATTCCTAGAACTCCTGTTACAGGTGAGTAACCTTTATTTATAATCTGAATCAGAATCCTTAATGAGGCTCCTTCCCTGCTCTGCTATTCTCAACTCATACCCCCACCCAGCGCGATCACCGGAGAAGATAGAGACATTCCTGGCAATATTTCCAGGAGCACTGGCTTCCTACAGCAGCGCCCTCTACTGACAGAGAAATGCAACTGACAGGCAGGGATTACTTTACATAAAACTTTCTTAGTAATGTATTTTTAAGATTTTATGTTCATTTTTATTCAAATATTTTACTACTAAAAAAAGTTAACTTTTGCCCATTTTCTAAGCTCAATAATACCCTCCAGGGTGGGCAGTATGGGCAATACGACCTTGCAGGGGCTATAAGGCCCTCCGCCTGTGGCGTCGGGCCTCATTATGCCCCTGGGCAGTCCGGTATTGCCCAGTACCGCCCACCCTGTCGGGTATTATTGCTTGCATAATGCATGGTCATCCTGGTCCTAAACCTGACTAAATTTGTTAGTAGCCCCATCTCACAATGAGCATTTATCAGTCCCCCTACAACCAGAACTGACCTTCGATCACAAACATGGCTGCTACGTTTACTTACTATAAATCTTCAAATAGGCCCTAAAAATAAAACTACCGTAAATAAAAAAAAAAAAAATTAAATGTTGTTTCCCTGATTATCACACTCTTCCAACAAATAAACATTTCATAAACATGACGTACTGTTCATAATTTTCATTCCTGGAGGTTCTTCGCTGACAATGAAAAATCTGGAGTGGATGCAGTTTCTGCTGGAGGAAAAATGGTGGATGAGATCTCGGGCGATGATTTCATACATTCTGCTGAACTAATTGGGGGGCTGTGCCCCCTGCAATCCCCCCCATTCCCAATTAACCACAGCAGATCGGTTAGTTTCAGGGGGTACAACTCTCCAACCCCACCCCTTGCTGCCTGTTCCACTACCTCCAACCACTATTTCACTGCTGCTGCTACTACTAATAGTTGAGTTGTGATGTAATCACTACTACTACTAGTAGTTGAGATGTCACCAGACATTTCAGATACACAAAGTCCTGTTTTGGTAATAGAATGAGTGCTGTTTAGTGGCGAGATTTCAACGTCATCAGGCGTAACTTCTCGAAATCACGTCCGATGATGTTGACATCATGGCTGACATTTCGTATCCAGTAAAAACTGCACTTGAACCCAAAATACCTTCTTATCAGGGAAATCTCTGCTGCTTCTCTGACAGAGTTAAAACTGAGGCTCTGGCTTCACATGAGACCTTTGTTGTGTGTGTGTGTGTGTGCCTGCATGCATGCACAGCATCTTGGGAGAGGAACATTCTACCAGTGGAGTTGGAGAGAATTTTTAATCCCTGTTTTCCATGGTAAACACTTCATAGTAAACATTTCATATACTGAATGTGGGGAATGACAGAGAAAAAAAAACAGGATTAGGAAAGGAGGCAATAATACTACATAAGCAGAGAAAAGGTGAAAAAACACAGTTACATAGGCAGAGGCAAACCCAGACTGCTTAAATTCATTTTTGAAGTTCATGAAAGCATGTGCAGTTGAATCATATATACAGTACTGTTTCAGGAGAAATCTGTATCCCCTCCCCCCAAAAAAAAAAACAACTGGCAGGTTTAGAAGTTATAAACACATTTCCATTAAAATACTGCACCTGTATTGATTTGAAAAGCAAATAAGGTAACATTTGTTTTCTTATAAAAATGCATGCCATGCATGGTTTTTATTGTCTTTTATCGTTTTAGCTACCTGCTAGTTACCAAAATATGGACTATTTTTAGTCTTCAAAGTTAAAATAGAGGCACATTTCAATAAAAGGTCCTATTTGTTTATCTTTTTCAAATAAATTATTCTTATTTTCATTCATTATAAGTCAAATATTTAAATGCCATTTTAGAAGTGTAGTAAGTGACTCCAGAATTTGCCATTATTGTGATATAATCACACTTCTCAGATGCATTTAACGGCACTTGGCTGCACCACATGCCTAACAACGCACCAGAGGCATGAGATTGTATCACCATAATGCACACCCTGTGTCATGTCTTATTGCTTAGTTATTTCAAATTAAAACCCGGGTTGTGCTTTGGCATTCTGTTTAGAGGGGTTCACAGTGGTGGTGGTGCATATGGGTGAGCGAAGGTTGAGTTAAAAAATCCACAACGTTAACATGTCCTTACTTTTGTTGCTTTAATAATAAATCCTTTCTTGTGCATTAACTTAGTTTTTTGCAATTCATTTTCTATTTTGTGACCAGATAGCCATAGTAACTTGATTTTCGTATGGCCCTGCTCAAATCACCTGCCCTGTCGGGCATGGCTGGGAACTAGGAGCTTGTTCTGCAGAGCCATATGCAAAGCAGGTGCCGCTGCATCATGATCACGTGCTGCGCCAGACCTGTAATAGACCTTTATGAGCCACTCCTGAAGCAGCTGTAGCCATCGCACACATTGCACCAGACCTGTAGCAGACGTCATGAGTGGCACTCTAGAACCAGCTGCAGCCATCACACACATTGCACCAAACCTGCAGCAGACCTCATGAGTGGCACTCTAGAAGCAGCTGCATCACACACATTGCACCAAACCTGTAGCAGATGTCATGACTGGCACTCTAGAAGCAGCTGCAGCATCACACACACATTGCACCAGACCTGTGGCTGACCTCATGAGTGGCACTCTAGAAGCAGCTGCAGCATCACACACATTGCACCAGACCAGTGGCTGACCTTATGAATGGCACTCTAGAAGCAGTTGCAGCATCATACACATTGCACCAGACCTGTAGCTGACCTCATGAGTGGCATTCTAGAAGCAGCTGCAGAATCGCACACATTTATTTATTTATTTATTTATCTCTTTGATAACCAGGTGGGTGCACTGATCCAAAGGACCGTTTTCAGGCACGACCTGAGCCACAGCATGGCACATTAAGCAATACAGGTGTAAAGAACAACTGTAAACACAGGCCTCAACGTGAAGGTCAGGAAATAACAGAATGTAACCCCCCTGCAAATGGGGGTTCCCAAAAGACTTCCAGGAGCTTGCTTGAATGCTCCAAGCCTGAATGGTGTTTGGCGTTTAGGCCATTTATCAGTGAGTGTTTTTAGAGCCTCTGGTACTGTCTCTTTAAGAGCTGTCTGCTTGCAGACATAATTAGTTTGTATGGGGGGACTGTGTGCTCTCTGTTTGAGTACCACTGAGCTGCTGCCAATTCACTCCATTTTTGCAGTCACTAGGAGTGCAAAGGAACCTATCTGAAAGATGTAACTGTTTGCCAGAAATCATTTAGAGTAATAATGAAATTACAGTTTGTCTAACCTGCTTTTTTGCAGTCAGAACTGTGTCTGCCTAGTTCCCCATTCTGGTTTTGAACTGCTGAACTGGACCAATCAGTGTGGGGTAAGCTAGCTCTAAAATGGTGCCTTGGACGAATCAGAACTTGGACTCATAATCTGAGCCAGCCACAAGAGGATTGTATGGGCAGTGACTCTGGGAGATGTAGTTTAGACTTGCGCCTTTTGGACCAACAGCAGCAGTCTATTGTGAGTGACAGCCAATCCAGCCAAGAACTGGGAGGAACTCAAAGGAAGTGCCTGCTTTGTCTGTTGGAGTTTCAGCTTAGTTCTGGCAGTGAAGGGAAAGGAACCCTGTGCTCTTCAGTGCACAGTTTTAGTCAAAAACATGTGTAAGGTCCAGAGTTCGGTCTGCAGCTTGTGTAACTGCTTGTTAGGACTGAATCCGTCCTGTGAAGAGAATCAAAGGATATCTGAAGAGTAGAAACCAGGCTCACCCTGTAGAAGACTGGAGAAATTGCTGATTTGCACTCGGTCGGTCAGGAACTGAATCTGCTGTGTGTTCTCCCGGGTATTGTGCAGTAATTGCGATCAGGATACAGATGCAGCCTGCCTGGTATAGTGCTTTCTTTTTACCATATAAATGTGTGAAGAGGTTTGTGTACCTCAAGTGAATCCTGCTGCCATTAAGTGACTTTTGCCTGTGACTGTTTACTATATAAATGTGTGAGGAGTCTCTTGAACTCAAGAGTAGCCCTGCTGACATTGAAGGACCCTATCTTGTTTGGAGGTCGTGAGTACTAATTCAGAGTCGCCTCTGTTGGATTGCCACATTAAATCCAAATGGAATTACTGTACTGCTGACTGTTTAACTAATTTTCTTTCTCTGTGTGAAAGGGCCCCACCAGCTGCCACGGTTTGGACTAGCCACTAGGGCTTGGGTACCCAGGGACAGTAACTGATAGGATAGGCCTGTGCACAGAGCCATAGGTAGATGAGTAGAGTGATAGCTAATTAACCTGATTTCCCCTGT
Organism: Neoceratodus forsteri; assembly: GCA_016271365.2. Classification (NCBI taxonomy): domain Eukaryota; kingdom Metazoa; phylum Chordata; order Ceratodontiformes; family Ceratodontidae; genus Neoceratodus; species Neoceratodus forsteri. The sequence goes on from CM057449.1 coordinate 1,336,365,874, forward strand.
CCTTGTTATATCCCTAAATAAATCAGAGCTGCTTGTTTCAGCAAAGTTATACTGTCTGAGGTAATTGTCTATGTTAAAGTACTGTACTGTGATTGTTGCATTGTATCTTATTTCACAGGAGGTCCCAGTGCCGGAATCAGTCCTGGGGGTAAGTGTATACTGTGAAGGTAATTCTGATATATTGTGTGGGCCACTAGTGGGAAGAAAGGGGGGTTGCAGTGTCCCAGAGGGCTGTGACCAAGTTAGTTTAACTATTGCAAACCCTGACCTCTGGGTGGAGGCACCCGCCATTGGATCCAGGCCCCTCAACCTGTTAGTGGCAAATCAGGCAGGGGTAGTAGCCCCTGGGATAGCACCATCTAGGGGTTACAAGAACAAGGGGTCATTACATAAAGTGCAATTACATAAGAATACAAGGTATCAAAGAAGGCCAGCATACAGGTCAAAAATACATAGTCACAGGCCAGGCAACAAACTGAAATATAAGTCACAAAACACAGAGACCAAACATAAGTCTCAGATATGATACATAAAGTGCAAAATGCTTTCAGGTACACTAATAGTGCACAGGTCAAGGAGCAGATTGGAACTCTGAAATGGAGTACAACAGTTCCCCTTAGCAAATGGTGATGGGACTTAGAATAGGGATGCAACAACAGAAGCCCCAAAAAGTGGAGGAAGAGGACAGGAGCGGTAGTGGTGAGTGTAGCAAGGATAATACACTGCTAAAAGGTGGGGGGTCGGCAGAGGGAAGGGATGCCAGAGACTACCCATTGCACCAAACCTGTAGCACACCTCATGAGTGGCATTCTAGAAGCAGCTGCAGCATCACACACATTGCACCAGACGTGTAGAGGACCTCATGAGTGGTGCTCTAGAAGTAGCTGCAGCATCACACATTGCACCAGACCTGTAGCGGACCTCATGAGTAGTACTCTAGAAGCAGCTGCAGCATCACACGTTGCACCAGACCTGTAGCGGACCTCCTGAGTAGTATTCTAGAAGCAGCTGCAGCATCACACACATTGCACCAGATCTGTAACAGACCTTATGAGTAGCACTCTAGAAGCAGCTGCAGCCACACACACATTGCACCAGACCTGTAGCTGACCTCATGTGTGGCATTCTAGAAGCAGCTGCAGCCACACACACATTGCACCAGACCTGTAGCTGACCTCATGTGTGGCATTCTAGAAGCAGCTGCAGCATCACACACATTGCACCAGACCTGTAACAGACATAATGAGTGGCACTCTAGAAGCAGCTGTAGCATCACACTCATTGCACCAGACCTGTAGCTGACCTCATGTGTGGCATTCTAGAAGCAGCTGCAGCATCACACACATTGCACCAGACCTGTAGCAGACATAATGAGTAGCACTCTAGAAGCAGCTGCAGCATCACAGTACTTATGATGCTATATGTAAACTGATTCTTAGGCCATTTAGTTTGTTTTTTGCCCAGCTGGCACTGAGTCAGTGGTGACTCGTATATATGCTGTATAACATGGCCATCTGCTGACAACTGTAACAGCACTTGCCTTAATTACTGTGTCTGCCTATTTCTTTGTATTACCATTTGTTCTCTAAATCCTGACACACAATTTTGTGATGTCAATTTTTGTCTATGACCAAATGAAATGGTTAATTGGTATACCTTACCTTGCTATACCATCGTATGTACTGTACTGTATTGATGCTCCTAATCTGAAACTGTATTACTTTGATGTAATACTGTTTGTAACTTTGTAACCTCCCAGGTCATGTCTGAAAATAGTCACAGCCTGTGACTAGCACACCAACCTGACTATCAAAAGCTAACTAAATAAATAAATAAATCATACACATTGCACAAGAACTGTAGTAAACCTCATGAGTGGCACTCTAGAAGCAGCTGCATCATCACACTTATTGCACCAGACTTGTAGTGGACTTCACGAGTGGCATTCTAGAAGCATCTGCATCATCACATACATTGCACTAGACATGTAGTGGACTTCATGAGTAGCACTCTATAAACAGTTGCAGATTCACACACATTGCACCAGACCTGTAGCAGACCTCATGAGTGGCACTCTAGAAGCAGCTGCAGCATCACACACACATTGCACTAGACTTGTAGTAGACTTCGTGTGTGGCACTCTAGAAGCAGCTGCATCATCACACACTTTGCACCAGACTTGTAGCAAACGTCATGAGTGGCACTCTTGAAGCAGCTGCATCATCACACACATTGCACCAGACTTGTAGTGGACTTCATGTGTGGCACTCTAGAAGCATCTGCATCATCATCAGACACATTGCACCAGACCTGTAACAGACCTAATGAGTGGCACTATAGAAGCAGCTGCAGCCACACACATTGCACCAGACCTGTAGCTGACCTCATGTGTGGCTCTCTAGAAGCAGCTGCAGCATCACACTTATTGCAGCAGACCTTTAACGGGCCTCTTGAGTGGCACTATTGAAGCAGCTGCAGCATCACACAGATTGCACCAGACTTGTAGTGGACTTCATGAGCGGAACTCTAGAAGCATCTGCAGCATCACACACTTTGCACCAGACCTATAGCAGACTTCATGAGTGGCACTCTAGAAGCAGCTGCAGCATCCCACATATTGCACCAGACCTGTAGCAGACTTCATGAATGGCACTCTAGAAGCAGCTGCAGCATCACACTTATTGCATCAGACTTGTAGTGGACTTCATGAGCGGAACTCTAGAAGCATCTGCATCATCACATACATTGCACCAGACCTGTAGTGGACTTCATGAGTGGCACTCTTTAAACAGTTGCAGAGTCACACACATTGCACCAGACCTGTAGCAGACCTCATGAGTGGCACTCTAGAAGCAGCTGAATCATCACAGTCATTGCAGCAGACCTGTAGCCGGCTTTGTGATTGGCACTCTGGGAGTAACTGGATCATCACACACATTGCACCAGACCTGTAATGGGCTTTGGGAGTGGCCAGCAGCTGCATCATCACACATGCGTTGGGACCTGTAGCAGGCCTGAACTTGCAGCTTGCTTTGTGCATGGTCCTGCAAAGCTATCTATATTATTTCCATTTTGAAATTAAGGGTGTGATCCACAAAGGCATCCCAGATATGTGTGAATTCTAATATCTGGGGTTCTCTGAACCCACTGATACTGGTGCGCTCTCTGGCATTCATGACCTCCAGCGCCCCAGGAGCCGCACATGGAGTACTGTATGGAGGGGCTGTGGGTGGATCAGGGCAGGTGCCATGGTGGACACTGGGCACCCAATTAGATGTTCAGGCCAGCTCTGGAGTGCATCCTGAGCCCTGCACAGAGCAGGGGCTGGTGGGATACCAAGGACTGCCTTTTTCCCATCAGGAACACCATTGACTTTTGTTTTCTGTCTCACTGTGCCGGTACAACCACCTGCCCTCTGTACAGGCTATGAGGGCTGAGAGCAGATATAGATGATGCAGCTGATGCCAGCATTTCACATTGCAGTGTTCACCCTCTGAATTGGGTGCATGAATGTCCCCACCCCTGTGTCTGTCTCCAACCCTGCCACTTGCATAGGCGTACTGGTGGCACAGGCTTGGGTACAGTAGGGACACTCAAAAAGGCACTGTGGATGCACAGAGGTCACTACATGTGCCGAACATGACCTCAGCATTCTACAAGCCTGTGCAAGCACCCCTGCATGGGTGTGCATCAATATGTGGATCAGGCCCTATATGTCACAAAAGCAAAAATCGTTTCTCATGAAAGCAGGTTTGCAAGTAAAAAAAAAAAACAGGTTTGTTGTGAGTGACGAAAACAGAACTAGTTTTCATGGCACTCAACAACCAAATTTCATTAATATTTTAAAACAATTGTTTTTTTCCACAGAACGACATGTAAATAAACACTGGTACACCTTGTCAACTGCACAAGTTTCAGACTTCAGCACCAAATGTGTGGGTTATTTTTTTTGGGGGGGGGCTGTTCTTGGTTTGCTGTTTTCTTTTCTTTTTTTTTAACCCACTCTTGTTATCTCTGAAACTCACAAAGCGGATGTCTTATCTCATGAAAATGGGTTATGAGTCATGAAAACCAGGCCTCCCAGTCTCGCGAAAGACACCTTTAGACAAATTCCTAAAACAATTAACTGTGCATCCCCAAAAACAGACACAAATTTTCAAAATAATGTAAAATCTACACATTTTTCAATTAAATCACGTAGTAAAGAGCTGATCCAATAGCACAGTGACAGTACTATTGCTTGCTTTACAGGTGACCAAAGTTTGAGAACGGAGTCAGGTCGCTCAGGCTGGACAGGGGTTGGAAAATGGACCATTCCATGGACAGCTGTGTCCTTAGGTGGGGGGTGGATATGGCCTGCCACCTGCTGGAAGCTGGGTTGCAGCACAGCAGTATTGCCTCAGTAGGGAAGGGCCCACATTTGGATGCTGATTTAAACAGCTGGGGGTACTGGGCATAGTCATTGGTGTGGTCCAGTAGCACACAAGGATCCTGCGGATGTCCAAAGAGTGCAGCAGCACATTGCCTGAATTTAGGGGGGAAGGGAAGAATATGGGTAAATCAGTGGGCTGATTTAATTGTCAAATCAAATATCTCTTTAGACAAGTACAGGGGGTGAGTATGCAGTTCCACCGGATCCCTGTGAAAAACTAGAAGAAAGGGAGTTCACAAGCCAAGGCCTGTAGGTCAGGTGCCCATCTTACTGAGGCAATGGCCCCAAAGAATAAAGGCTTCCAGGAAAAATACCTCGTGTTACAGGAAGTGGTAGGTTCAGTAGGAGTTTTGCTAGTGATAGCAGCACAAGGTTAGGTCCCAAACTGGAACAGGTTGCAGGTCTACCAATAGTAATGGAGCCTGCAGGAGGAGCAAAAAAAAAGTACTGACATTTTTCAGTGACTGGTAACTAGTGGACAATATGGCATAAAAGCAGCTAAAAGCCATGTAGTCTGTAGGTTGTATGAATTGATGTCATTTTTGTCATAGTTTTAAGGTTAGTTTGTTGTTTTGAGGGTCTTTTTTTTAAATGACATGCAACTGATTTTACACTATAAGTACATGAAAATAAAGTACATATTTTTATGTTTTCACGTAAGTCTAATTTGTTCTGTTACCGTAATAGGTCCAGTTTCTTTTTCTGGTAGTCACTGTCTTTCTTATTTTCACTGACATCAACAGCGGCCCATTTCACATATGCAGTATGCAAGCACACAATAGCAGGCTGCAGAAATGAGTTGACAGGGCAGGTAGAGCTTAGATCCATATAGAACTGCCTTTATGTCCAGTACAATTATGTGAAGACCTTGTGCCAACTGAGATCAGGACTCCTGGGACTGGCGAGGACGTAAGTGGGCGCTGCCCCCCCAGGTTGGAAGCATCTGTGGTAAGGATTATCTGCAGCTGAGGTTATAGAAGGGGAGAACCCACAAGCAGGTGACCCAGTGCCTGCCACTACAGCAGGACATTCCAGAGGGGATGGAAAACAGCAATCAGGTGGATTAGCGGCTGTGAGTCCTGAGACCAATGTGCTACCTGCAACCGTTGAAAAATCCCCATATGTGGGCAAGCCAGAGGAACCATGGATATGGAAACTGCCACAAGACAAGAGGCGGAGCATGACATGGGCTGAAAGGCAGCTGGTGCTTTCCACCATGGCTGCTTAGATCATTAAGGTTGAGGACCTGTCCTCAGAGTGGAAGACAATTGCTTGAACTGTGTCCAGGACTGCCCTTGCATTTTGGAGTCTTGGACAAGAAACTAGAACAGATTTCTTAACATTGACTAAGACCCCCAGGCCGCTCAGCAGTTGTTTGATGTTGTGCAGTGTGTACCCTATCCTAGCTGACAAAGCTCCTTTTCAGGAGCCAGTCATTCAGGTATGAGAAGACAGAGATTGTTCTGGTGCAGTGCCACTGCCAAGATAGCAGAGAATATGGTAAAGAGACACAGTGCCAAAGCCCAATGGGCAGGAACCAGAATTAGTAATGTTACCCTTTTTCAGAAAAATCTGAGGAACTGTCTGAGGCACCTCCTGATTTTTATAAGCTGGTAGGTAGCAAACATAACCAAAGTGCACCTATAATCCCTTTCTGACAGGAGAGGGAAGAGGGAGCCCAGAGAGAGCATGTGGAACTTATTGTAGGGCATATGCTTCTTGAGCCTTCTGAGGTTCAGGATAGGCTGGAAGCCCTCAGGTTTCCTGGGCACTAGGCAGTACCTGGAGTAGAACCCCCAGTGTAATTCCAGTGGGGGAACTGGCTGAACTATGTTTTGTGCAGCAATGTCAGCACCCCTTCCCTCAGTATGGTTAAGAGCTTAAAGGAGGAGAGATACTGCCTTGGTGGTTTCAGTGAAGGATGTGACACTAAGTTCATGGTGCATCCATCCAGGACTCATCTGTCTGCCATCACTGCTTGCCACTGAAGTAGGAACAGAGGGATTCTGCCCCCCTACCCAGGTCTCTGACGGTCAGAAGTGTGTGTGGGGGGGTGGCAGGCTGCACCCTTTTCCACATCCTGTAGGGGCTTTTAAGGGGGTCCCATGAACTACTGCTACTGCTGTTTCTACTGCTGTGGTACATAACGCCATCCCTGACTATATGGAGGCTAGTTGTGAGAGCTTCTATGATGGAAGCATGTGTCGCAGCTGTGCTTGGGGTTGTTTGACATCAAGGACCAAATAATTCTCATAGATTACTTGAAAGTCTCAAGTCAATTGAGAATTACCTCAGCCTCCATCCCAAAGAGCTTCATGGCCTTGAAAGGGGTGCTCAGGACCGCTGCTATATGTCCTGCGCAAAACCCACAACCTGGAGCCAGAAGTGGCATCTTAAGCAAATGCCAGAGGCAGCTGCCCTGCTTGCAGCATCTAAGGTGTCATAGGCAAGGCAAGACATTTTTATTTTTAAGGCGCCCAATCCCGGAAGCTCTGGGCACCGAACATAATACGGACATACAGCAGATTAATTAAAACAAACAATAAAACCTCATTAAAACCATAACAAAGCTGGTATTCAACAGTATCCAAAGGTTTCCGGAGGACAATCTTCAAGAGGCTGGCTGGAACCAAAGATGGCATCAACGGTCAAATGCCAGGCTGAAGAGGTGGGCCTTTAGCCTCTCCTTAAACACCTCAACCGAGGGAGCCTCCCGGACTGCAGATGGAAGCGAGCTCCATAGGGTCAGCCCAGAGACACTAAAAACATGATCTCCTGAGGTCCTGAGCTGAACCCTGGGAATGTCCAGGAGGCCCCTCGAAGAGGAGCAGCGGGAGTGAGCACCAGGACACCAGTGTCAGGAGCTCAGACAGGTAGCAAGGACCCAGCCCATATAGGGCCTTTAAGGTGAGAAGACCCACCTTGAAAAGGACCCTCCACCTGACTGGCAGCCAATGCAGAGCACGCAGGACCGGAGTCACATGACTGGACCTCGAATGGCCCATCAGCAACCGGGCCACTGCATTCTGCACTAGCTGCAGTCTGCGGAGGGTCCCTCCCATGACCCTAAAGTACAGAGCATTACAGTAATCGGTAGCCTAGAAGTCACAAAAGCATGCACTAGTGTCGGCAGTTCCTCAGGCGGAATGAGGGGCTTAATATGGGCAATGTTCCACAAGTGGTAAAAACCACTGCTGACTACAAATGACACCTGATCTTCAAGGGTCAATCTGCAATCAAGGATAACACCCAGATTTCGAACCCTCGGAGAAACCACCAATGGCGCAGACCACAGAACAAGTCCAGAGTCAGCCCCTTGGAGGCAACCCATCGTGCCCATGACCCGGCTCAATCACTAGCACCTCAGTCTTAGCCGGGTTGAGTCTCAGCCAACTGGAAGCCATCCAGTCATTGATTTTAGCCAGACAGCTGTTAAGTATGATGTTCTGGGTGCAGAAGACAAATACAGTTGGGTGTCATCTGCATTGCAGTGAAACTCCACACTGTATTGTCGAATAATCTCATCCAGGGGCAACATGTACGCTGCGAACATCGGCGACAAGATCGAGCCCTGAGGTACTCCACAGGACAGAGGCACTGGGGAGGAGGAGAAGTTCCACATCACCACCTGCTGCACTCTGTCTAAGAGACAGGACTCAAACCATTTTATGACAGTACTGGCGAGTCCATAAAACTCACAGAGCCGATCGAGAAGCACAACGTGATCCACAGTGTCTGAAGCTTAGGAGATATCAAAGAGCAAAAGAACTGACCTGTCTCTTCTATCTCTAGCCCTGAGCAGATCATTATGCACTCTCACTAGAGCAGATTCAGTGCTATGTATGGCCCAAAAACCTGACTGGAAGGGCTCATAGATATCCGAGGACACCAGGTGATCCTCAAGCTTTTGTGCCACCAATTTCTCAACAACCTTGCTCAAAAAAGGCAGGTTGGAAATTGGACAGTAATTTGCCAGGATGTCTGGGTCGAGGGAAGATTTCTTAAGGAGGGGCTTCACCAGTGCTTCTTTCAAAACAACTGGGAAGACCCCCTCCGCCACTGAGCATCTGGCAATCCTGGTGAACACTGGGCCAACAGTATTGACACATCCCATTTAGAAACTCGTCAGTGCTGGATCCAGTTCACAAAAGGTGTGCTTCAGCTCTAAGATCACCATAATCACTTCAGACACCTCCACTGGCCTAAACTCCTCCCAGACTGAGTGTCTCTGAAACTCTCGACTCGATCACTGCAAGGCGAAAGTCCTCCTGGCGGAATCCCCAACCGGATGGCCGACACTCTGCCGGAAAAAAACAGAGCAAACTCTTCACATAAAGGCAAGATGTAAAAGCCTGTCCACGGTCCGAAACAGCTGAGATGGTCTGTTTTTCCCCTGCAGCAATTTCCCTGGACAGAAATTCTGCCTTCTTATGGGAAATTGTCCCCTGGTACTCAGCATAGTGGGCACACAGGGCCAGCCTGTCGGCCCCCAGCCAGGTCTTCCAGGTCTTCCACCAGCAATGCTCCAACTTCCGACCCCTGATCTTCACCCTTGAGATCTTCATCAAACCAAGGGGATCTCAAGTGAGAGGATCTGGGTCAAATAAGGACTGGTGCAGTGGTATCTAGAGCTTCGGCAATCACTCTATTATAGGTGACCACCACCTCTCCAGTACCAATCACACATGCTGCATCAACCCTAGATAGGTCAGCTAGCGTCAACAGTCCCTCTGGGTCAGCATCCCTTAAGGGCCGATAACTGACTATCTCCACAGGGGAGGGACTTTCAGAGGGGCCCCAAAACTGAATTCCATGGTGAGGTGCTAAGACCAAATGACCCGATCAATCTTGAGATTATCAATCTCAAGACCCGACTGGAACACCAGATCGAGTGTGTGGCTATCTTGGTGACAGGCCCAGTGATTGCATCAACTGGAGGAGGTCGTAACCAAAATGCAAGGATTTGTCGTCGACCCAGGCATTGAAATCCCCCAAGATTAAACACCTGGGGGACTCCAACACTTGGTCAACGACGAAGTCCACTACCTCCTGCAGGAATCCCCCCTCCACCCCAGGGGGCGGTAAATGAGGAGAACCCTGCAACCTGCACCTGCACCCCCATGCACGGCGACACACTCAAAAGATTGAGTGCTACCAACTGGGTGCACCAAGAAGCCCAGACTGGATCAAAAAAGGATGGCCACTCCCCCACCACTGCAATCTTTTCTCGGACAGTACACCATGGTAAATCCAGTGGGGACAGCAGCCTCAAAAACTGGGCCTGCATCATCACCCAGCCAGGTTTCCGTGATGCAAGCCAGGTCGACAGAAGAAATCAAGTCCACAAAAATAGCAGTTTTGTTCCTCTTTGACCTGGCATTGCAAAGCACTGCCCAAAGAGGATTAGAAGATGCAGTCGGTCCTCTAGCTACCTGCTCACTTGGTCCAGTGAGAACCCTGGGTACTGAGACCAAACACGTCAAGACTCTCATAGATGGATCTTCTATGTTTACCAGCGTCAGAACCCCAAGACACATAGGTGAGGGCTTCTACCTCTAAAGGTCCATCAGTATAAGACTGAATATGAGGCTTAATTCTCTCCAAATGGAGTTCTGATACTTGGTCAGGTACACCTGATAATTAGCAATGCACGAGCCTAGGCAGGCAAAGAAAGGTAGCAGTATCTTTTATCAAATCAGAGAATTTTGCAAGAACAGCACCTGGAATGGTGACAGTGACTGGGTCCAGTGATAGGACTGCCGCAGTTACCGGCATAGCTGGCATCGACAGGATGGAGCTTATCAACATAGTTCCAGAACTGCAAGTAGGATACTGTAGTACCTTCGGCATCAGATCCACGCCTTTTGTAGTATATGGTTATGCAGATTCTAAACTCACCTGTTTGGCTGGTGCACCAGATGAGTCTGTTGTTACTATCCTGTTTTGAGAGTGTGGATCTGGATCATTGATGGGCAGGGGAGTCATGTTAACTCACTGATGATGAGTGTACCAGTCAGTGGGTATCCATCTACAATGCACCCCCCTTTTCTGCCATTGATCATTGTTGCTGAAGTGGCAGCAGCAGGATTGGCAACTTGGCAGGCACTACAGCAGCTTTATCCATCTTAATGCTCCAAAGTTTTTTGCCTGTGTCTTCATGTAGCCTGGTTGAATTCTTGGCAGATGTTGCAGACTAGAATGTCATGGTCTAGGCCAAGGCCAAACAGTATACATACACACACACACACACACTTTGTGAACATCCTCACAATATATTTGCTTTCCTAACCAACAGTTGTGAAAAAGCACCTTACTCAGCAACACCATACACCAGCAAACAAAATGTCCAAAAAAAGTAGCGACCAGAGAAAAAAATTCCATTGGCGAAATGATGATGGAAATAGAGTTTCCACTGGTTTGATGTTTTCTCTCAACAGCAAGAGAAAAAGAACTGAAGAAGTTGGTGACAATCCACGTTATATATGTAATGCTGTGCACCGACACATGCACTTGCGGAAGCTTCCTGTGAGGTCCTTACACCAGTGGTTTACAGAACAATGTATTATGGCTCTATGGAGATACCCTCAAAGAAGATCTAGGCTTTCCTAGAGCTGCATAATAATTAAAAGGCAAAGCCTGTGGTTTGATGGGTAGGAGCAACCAGTCACACCTCCTTCTTGGCCTATATAAACAAACTTCCTGCAGCCTCATTTTGAAAGCTTCATTTCTAGGGATGTGGATATGTGGTTCAGTCCACACTTGCTGGCAGGTACCTTGCTGCTTTAAGATGTGCCGGAAAGTCTTCAAGCTGGCTCCTCCCAGTGGTAAAACCCTCGGCTCTGCTCCATGACACCAGATCTTCCTTACCGCTTGGAAGCTCAGGTTCCCTCCTTAGCGCCCTTGCGTCTCTAGGCCTGGATCCTAAACCTTCAGTTTTACTGAAAATCATGTTGAAATTCACGAGACTTAAGTCTTCTTCTTCCTTCGTGGCTGCGATGGATTCCAAATCTACTCCCAGCTTCAGTCAGTGCCCTTGTGGGCAGAAGATGTCTCGGATTGACCCACACACCACGTGCATCTACTGCCTTGGGCTTGGCCACGATCCACAGGCTTGCGATCTTTGCAAGTCCTTTTCGGCTTCGGTTCTTGGAGATTGCGCTGCCCAACTCCAACTGGGGCGCCCTGAAAAATGGTTTCTGCCGGTGAAGTCGAAGGAGGCCCGTTGGGCGGTGTCCTTGGCTGTGGGCTCCATAGAGCAGCTGAAGCAGTTAATCGCCCTCGAGGAGGAGGCAGCCCAGGCCACGTCTTCATCTTCCTTGGCATCAGTGTTTATCCCACTCTTCTTGGGCTCCTCCTGTACTGCTTTCTTTCGGGAGCTTTGTCAGTCCCTCTCCACCAAGGGAGAGGGGCCCTCAGGGACTCACTTCAGTTGATCAAAGAAGAAGGAACCGAAAGATAAGTCCCACCATCGACGTTCATGGGAGCGGGAGAGATCTCGCTCCCCGGACCGTCCCCTATCGACCTTGGTTGAGGTTGCAACCAAGGCCAATGGCTTTTCAGTGTCCCCGTTAAGTCAGCCAGCCGAGACACCCGTCGATACTGTCAAGATTTTTCTCGACACGTTAGAAGGACTGTCGACTGGAGAGGCCAACAACCCTTTCACCGGTTTCCCTGGTGCCTACCAAGGACTTGCCTCGGCCTTCCGAGCCAAAGTCCCCGGTCAGGAACCCTGAACTGGAGGATGAGTGAGTTTCCCTCGCTCCTTCTTCAACCCTTTGTCAGTGACCCCCATGGTCTCGGTCTTGGTCCCCTTCCCTGTTGGGTAAGTCCCGCCGACGACTCGGTTCCTGACATCACAGAAAGCGGCGTCGCCGATCTTCCTCATCATCCTCTTCAGAGGACAGGCTCCAACGCAAGTTGCATCAGCGCTATGAGGATATGATGTGGCAACAGCTCTTGTTGGCCGGCAACAAGCCGACTCCGTCGCCTTCCCCGGCAATTAAGTGGCTGTCGCCTGAATGTCCGAAGCAACCTCTTGCCCTCGGCTCCTTGGTCGAGGAGCCAACTCTGGCACTGCAGAGTTTTAAATAATTGATTAGCAGTTTTTTTCTTGGGATGATACTAACTGTACAGAAAGTATTTATATAGATTTTCTAGAAGTGCTGTGTTTGTTAAACACAGTGAGGCAAAAGCTATTTATTTTCATAAAGTTTTAGCACTTTTATGAGCAGAACGCTAATCAATTTCTAGAGTTAAATAAAACCCTGCACTGATTGCTCGGCCAAAACTGGCTGCTCCATCCATTGTGGTGGAACCTCTGCAACCGAAGACTGGGGCCCCGGACAAGGATTCTCGGTTGGGTCAGGGCTTGCCCCACAGGTTGTCGGTCACCCTCACCCCCGATCGGCCTCGGTGAGTGGAGGCTGGCTCAGGCACTCGGCAGCTGTTCGCAGACTCATCGGATTCTGATGACTCCTCCCTGTATTCCAGGCCCCTTGACCTAGAATCCTCCGGGGGTCTGTTGGTGGATGAGAGCCCATCCTCGTTCCTTGGTATTCTTTGGCTCATGTCAGAGTTTACTGGTATGCAGCTCGAACCTGTGCAGAAATGGGCCAGATATCCCCTCACAGAGATTTTGGACTGAGGGGATTCCCCCACGGAGGCCTTTCCTGTGGCACTGTTGGTCTGGCCTTGGAGTTGTGGCAGTGGCCTGCCTCCTGTCCTGCGCCTTCGGCCAGGATGGCCCTCAAGTATGCAGTCCCAACCGGTTTCCTCTCCATTTTTTCGGAGCATCCCTCGGCTGAAGGGCTGGTAATCGATAGCGTTTTCCAGCGCTCCGGAAATGCCAGGGATGTAGAGAAGCCCCCGGACAAGGAGTCCAAAAAGCTGGACTGCTCCGGGCACAAAGTTTATGCTGCCACCTCCCTAGGCCTTCGACAGGCTAGCTTGGCTCTACTGATGGCACACTTTTCACATGCCCTTTTGGGCTCCCTGGATGAGGTGCTTCCTCATCTCCCGGCTGACCTTCAAATGACGGTCAAGCAGGTGCGAGATCAGGGAAGGGCGGTGGCCAAGCAACAGCTCTGGACATCAGAGACTCTTGTGCCCGGTCAGTAGCAGCCACAGTAGCCATGCGCTGAAGAGCCTGGCTGCTGAGATCTACCTTCATGGCAGATACCTAGCACAAGCTGGCAGACGTCCCCTTCTTAGGCACCGACTTGTTCGGGCCCAGGATGGAGGGCCACCTCCAGAGGATCGAGAAGTCTGATGCCACCTTGGACTCTGTCACGTCTGCCCAGAAGGACAAAGGCCACCAGCAACAGCGTAAGCCCTTTCGCCCTTCTGCCCCTGCAGCACGACCAGCCCAGCAGCACCAGCAGCAGGGCCAGCAGGCTCACGCTTCGTGCCCCAAGGCCAAGCCTGCTGCTTCCTCCAACAGGAAGCCTGGAGGGAAAGGTCCAGGCAGCTCCTCAGCCGGCCCTTCCTCCAAGCCTGCCCAGTGACAGGTTGAGGGGTGCCGCCCCCAACCTCGTCACTCCTCCCCTGGTTCCCCCCATGGAGAGAAGGCTCAGCCACTTCCTTTCCACCTGGTCTGCTCACCATGGACCGTTAGGTGTTGGAAGTGGTCGGCAGGGGTCTGCCTCTGGAATTCAAGCAAACCCCTCCCTTTTGAGCCATCGCCCCTCAGGGGGGCTACCAGTTCTGCAGCCTCTCTGTCAGCTTGTCAAGCTGACATAGCTCTACTCCTCCAAAAGGAGGTGATCAGCAAGGTGGCGGATCCTCCTCCAAGCCCAGGGTTTGTGCCCAGGTACTTCCTGGTCCCAAAACGGATGGGGGGCTGGTGCCTCATTCTCGATCTGCACAACCTGAACAAGTTCCTAAGGCCATGCACCTCCAGGATGGTCACTCTGGATCAGATCATTCCATCTTTGGAACTAGATGCGTGGTTTTGTTCTCTGGATTTCCAGGATGCGTTCTTTCATGTTCCAATCTGTCCGTCACATCGGCGATTCCTCCGCTTCAGAGCAGAAGGATCCCTTTATGAGTTTCAGGCCATGTCCTTTCAGCCTTTCTCCAGCTCCCAGGGTCTTCACCAAATGCATGGCAGTGGTGACAACATTCCTGCGGCACCGAGGGGTCCTAGTCTACCCTTACTGGATGACTGGCTGATAGCAGCCCCCTCCAAGTTGGAGGTGGAGCGGTCCAGAGATCTGGCCCTCCAGGTCTGCTCTCAACTTGGTCTCCTGATCAACAAGGCCAAATTGGAACTTGTGCCATCGCAGGTGATGCAATTAATCGGGGCAGAGGATGACTCTCTTCGAGCCAGAGCCCATCTCACAGTGGACAGGGCCGAGGTCCTTTCCTCCTTTGCCCAATCATTTCAGGTTGCGCAATTGCACCCTGCCCAGGACTTCCTGCACCTTCTGGGTCTCATGGCGGTTTGCACCAGCATGGTCTGTTGGGCCCGCTGCAATGGGGGCTGGCCCACCAGTGGTCTCAGCACTCCAGTCCTCTGGACCAGTCAGTAACCGTGACCCAGAAGATGTGGGATGGCCTGCAGTGGTGACTTATCTCAGTTCATCTTCAGGAGGGTATCCCATTTGTCCGCCCCAAGCTGATGGTCATCCTTATGACCGATGCCTCCTTGATGGGTTGGGGTGCCCATCTGAGGGAGCTTAGGGCCCACGGCCTCTGGTCCCCTCAGGAGTCCCAATACCATGTCAGCCTGCTGGAGCTTTGAGCTGTATGGTTAGCCTTCACCGCTTTCACTCCGTTTCACGGGGCCAAGTGGTTCAGGTCCAGATGGACAACACCACAACCATGCACTATCTCAACCATCAGGGCGGGATGCACTCCTTGCCTCTGTGCAAGGAAGCTCTCCGCATTTGGTCTCTCATGATCAGCCTGGAGGTGGATCTCTTAGCTATCCATGTGGCAGGAGCCTCGAACAGTCTGGCCGATGCCCTAAGCCAGATAGGTGCTGCATCTCACGAGTGGTCTCTCCTGCCGGAGGTAGTTCAAGACCTGTTTTCCCATTGGGCCACCCCTCAGGTGGACCTGTTCACCTCCAAGGAGAATGAGAAGCTGAGGCTGTTTCATGCCCACCCCCCTCAGCAGGGCTAGCTGCAGGGGGATGCATTCTCAAGGCCGTGTACTCTGGGCCTCTTCAACGCCTGCTCGCCATTTCCCTTGAGCCACAAGGTGCTTCTCAAAGTGAAGAGGGACAAGGTGCAGGTGATTCTGGTAGCCCCAGACTGGCCTCGCCAGTTCTGGTATCCAGATCTCCTCAGCCTCAGCTCCAGGCTCCTGAGGTGGGTTCCAGCCCTCCCGGACCTGATCTTAGTTAACAAGGGGGAAGGTGCTCCACCCGGAACTTCAATCCCTGCACCTGATGGCCTGGTTCCTGAGCGGCTAGAGTTCCAGGCCTTGGGTCTTTCCGACGAGGTCCTCAATGTCGTTGAGGCATCCCGTAGGGAGTCGACCAGAGAATGTTATGCCTTTAAATGGAAGAGATTCTCCATTTGGTGCCAGGGCAAGGGGTTGGACCCTTCTTCCTGTCTGTTGGCTAGCATTTTGGACTACCTGTGGTCCCTTTCAGCTAGGGCTTCAGTTGACGACCCTTAAGGTGCACCTGGCAACCATCTGTGCCTACTGGGCGCGGGCTGGCAAGCAGTCGGTGGCGCAGGAGAAGGTGGTCTGGCGCTTTCTCAAAGGCCTCAATCCCATATCCCCTCCGGTACGAGAACCTCCACCTCCTTGGGATCTACTACTGGTATTGGCCAAGCTCATGGGCAAGCCATTTGAACCAATGCACAGGTGTGATATCTCCCACCTGTTCTGGAAGACCGCCTTCTTGGTGGCTATCACGTCAGCCAGAAGGATGGGAGAGCTCCTGGTGCTTTCCACTGAGTCTCCTTATCTGGTCTTCCACAGGGACAAGTTTGTCCTTTGCCCCCACCCAAAATTCCTTCCGAAGGTGGTGTCAGAGTTTCACTTGAATCAGGTGTTGACTCTGCCGGTGTTCTACCCAATCACACCTCGGAGGCTGAATTTAGGCTCCATACTCTGGACCCTAGAAGAGCGCTTGCTTATTACAAGGAGCAGATGGCTGAAGTTTGGGGAGAGGTTCTCCAGCTGTTTGTCACCTACGCTGAAGCTGCACCTGGCAGACCTGCAGCCAAGCGGACGATAAGCAGATGGGTCACCTCCTGCATAAATCTCTGCTATAGGTTGGTGGGCATGGAGCCTCCCAAAGGGATAAAAGCTCATTCAACCCTCCATACTGCTGCTTCGGTGGCTTCTTCTAGGGACATCCCTATCCAGGAAATCTGCAGGGCTGCTACCTAGAAGTCAGCACACACCTTTATTTCCCATTACCACATTGACCTAGAGTCACGCCAGGATGCTGGTTTTGGGACCTTGGTTCTCTAGTCCTTATTCCCCACATAAGTATAGGGGGTGCGCACCTTGCCTCCCTCCTCCCGGAGAACTGCTAGGAGTCTGCCAACAAGTGTGGATTGAACAACATATCCATGTCCCTAGAAATACAGGCTATGCACCTGTAACAGGAGTTCTAGGAGTTGTATATGTTGTTCATCCACACGACCCACCCGACCTCCCCGGCTTCGACGTGCAACCTGGCTTCCAGCTGGCTAGATCTGGCGTCATAGGGCGGAGCTGAGGGTTTTACCACCCGGGTGGGTGGGAGGAGCCAGCTTGAAGACTTTCCAGCACATCTTAAAGCGGCAAGGTACCTGCCAACAAGTTTGGATGAACAACATATAGCACTCCTACAACTCCTGTTACAGGTGAGTAACCTGTATTTCTTTGCCACAGCTGGAGACTCTGCTTTCCTCCCCTGTGGTTGCTGCTTTCTTCTCAGTTGCTTTGGATCTTTCTGTTTGGTTTTTGCCTTCTGCTTCAGTTTAGTCTGTGTCTTCTGCAACTCTGCTGGCTTCTTTGTGTGTATGTTTTGTCCTTTTTGGCTGTGACTTGTGTGCCCTGCCTTCTTTAGGCAGCCACTCCTGCTGCTCTCATACCCTCATGTTTCTTCAGTGCTTACCTGAAGTAGGTTTTCAGTGTGCCTTTATCACGCTCCTGTATTTCATTTGTTTTCTGTTCACCTGCTTTCATAACCAGCACTGGCAACCTATTCACTGCAATCCCTCTGCATGCATTGCATTCCAGCTAGCAGCTGCAACCACTTAACCCAGTCAGCTCACACTGACTTTCCTAGCCTTGCCTTTCCAACCATTCAGTCATCACTCAGTCAAGTCTGCTTTAGTAGTTACACTACAGTCATGGTTTTACTACAACTCCTGCAACTCATGCTTAAGACTGGGTGTTCACTATGCTAATGGCCTTTGATATACATTCCTATTTTCCTTGTCTTTCATTTCATGTACTATCGTACCTGTCATTCTTTAGCTGTCCTCCTTCAGTCCAATTCAATCTATCATTCATTCCCTCTGCAGCATTATGCAGTAAGTCCCATTTCTGCATCATCATGCCATCAGGCTCTATGAATGAATTCCTACTGGCCATTATCTTATTCCCCTTCCCTGCTCACTCGTTCCCCTTGAAGTCCACATCTTGTGGGTGAGTCTTTTGCCAGGCGGGGGTCCTTTTCAGACCACTTGTCTCCTGGGGTGCCATCCCGCAGTCCCACTGGGTGGTGAGAAGGTACAATGCTGAGAGGGAAGCCTGAGCCACGCAGACCCATGGTTGGCAGCATCTCGTGGTGTAGTATTTAAGATACTGGAGGGTGGGGCCCTAAGCCCAAATGGGTTCCTTTAGCTGTGGAGACCCCATCAGCAGCCCATTTGAAAGCTATTCTCCCTGCATCTACCTAAAGTCTACCTAGTCTTGTTCTGTATCCCCTTCCTTTAGTTTTCAAACAAGGTTAGGCCTTCTCACAGTCTTGAGTCTGGATGCTAGCCTTTCAGCAGTCTCTTTCTCTCGCTCTCTCTCTCTCCTTAGTCCACATTTTGGTTGCCCTTCTTCTCTGAGGCACCTCCTTTGGATTCGTACTCATGACACTCCAACAGTATTATACCAATAGAGGGATAGAGCAAGAGTTATCCCTGGGCCTATTAATAGTACCTATGCCAAGAGGGATGGCAGCCGACGCCGTGGATTCCCAGAGATTTTCTCCACTTGGGCTTTTTCCTCTCATGAGTTCCAAAGGTCATACAGTAGCTGCTCAGTACCACTTTTCCCAGTATTAGAATTTCTGCTGCGAGTTGGGGTTGGATGGTGGCCATCTTCCTACAATCCTGCCACTCCTGTCTCCTCTGAAAGTCACGCCTCAGTCTGCTATCACTTGTCACCAACTCTCAGCTGTCTATGTCATCACATTGCTCATCTGTGTTTGCAGCTTTTACTGTGCTGTTCTTTTGAGCTCCTTCCTACTGTACCTTTAGCCTAAGGAATCACATCCCTGCAGCACCTCTGGGGGAGGAACCTTTCTCAACAGGGTTGCTTTGCATGCCTAATACCTGACAGTGTGGTAGTCTCTCAGGGGACAATGAGTGTGAATGGCCAAAGTAACTACAAATTATAGTCAATATCCAACCAAATAACTAGTCGTTAGCTACCAACAAGTTGCACAAGCATTACTGCACATTGTGGTTGTGTACACCCATTAAATTAAAAGGCAAAGCCTGTGGTTTGATGGGTGGAAACAACCAGCCACACCTCCTTCCTGGGCTGTATAAACTAGCTTCTGTCAGCCTTATTCGGAAGCTCTATTTCTTTGCTCCTATATCCTCCTCTCCTCCAGCGGATCTCTTCTCTCCTTGGGCTCCTTCCTAAGATACTTTTAGCCAAAGGAATCACATTTCCTTGGCACATCTGTGGGTGGAACCCTCCTCAAGAGGGTTCCTTTGCCTTCCTGGAACCCCGGTAGGGTGGTAGTCCCTTGGGGGACAGAAAGTGCAAATGACAAAAGTAAGTGCAAATGACAGTTATCATCCAACCATACAACTAGCCATTGGCTGTTGACAAGTTGCTCAAGCATTACTCCACATTGTGGTTGTGTACACCATTAAAAAGCAACTGTCATGGTCTGTATGCTCCACGCAGGCAACTTGTATGTGTAGCTGCCTGCCCTAGGAGCCTTTTTAGCTGTACTTTCCCATTTTCTGTCCAGTTGTTTTAAAAATATGCCCCTCATAAAACCCGGCTCACCATTTCCGTGTATGAGCTAGGTGATCGCTGAGCGCTGCAGCCCTGCCCCTGAAAAGAGCATAATTGTGACACAAAGTCAGGAATGGGCTGCAGTGCTGTCTATGAAGCATGTATTGGAATGGGAGGGCATGCTAAATGCACTAAGATTATCTTTTCTGGCATGGTTAGATGTATGGAGCTAGTACTTTTATATATATATATATATATATATACATATAGAGATAGAGGCAAATGATTTAGTTGAAGTTAGCCTTGCTAACAGAAGATCTGGGGTCTGAAATCCCTTGACTTTGCCCACCCTCATTGGTGATATGACAAGCCAGCCCAACCTCACCCCATCACATGTAAAGCAGCAGAAGTATAGGAGAATGGGTGAGAGTTAGGACCGACGACACCAATGCACACCCCAATGCCGGTTATGGGGTGGGCAGGTCCAAGGAGGTTTTCAACCCTAACAGCGAATTTCCTCACTTTTGTCGCTGTGGAACAACCCTAACTAATGCATTAAACAGAGTTTTTTGCCTCTAATTTCCCTTCTTTTTGAGAATGATAACGAGAAATAGTGAATGTACTGCAGCGGCGGGAGGGCCCCGTGCTCCCACCACGTAATGCGGCGGCGGGCCCCGCACTCCCACCACGCGATGTCTTGAGGCATAGTAACAGGAACAGCAATGCAAACAGAAGCACTAACAGTGGCGCACATGGTAACGTAAGCGCGAATGAGAACAGAAAGGGTAACGCACACGGTGGCGTAGACGGGAACGGTCTGCCACGTGATGTGTTGTCACATAGTAACATGGTGCCTGCAAATGGAAATTTCAGTGGGCATGGTGACGAAACTAAAACAGAAAGAGAAACAGTACTGTAGACACAAATGACAAAAATAACAAAGCGCTGAAATGAAAATGGCAAGGATACTTGCGCAGTGTGCGTAAGCGTCAACGTTAGGTGAAGCGGGTACGAACCGCAAGCAGAAAGGGCAACAGTAACAGTAATGTAAGCCACAGGCTGGTTTTCCCCAAAACCTGCATAGAGAAAGACAGTGAGTACAAATAATGTATGCATAATAATGAGTATCGGAGCAGAAAATGAGAACTTGGAATACTAAATAGGTTATATCTCAGGAACCGTACGACGTAGAAAGAAAATTTTAAAGTCATATTATTTACAACTGTCCTGGCTAATTTTGTAATAAGGCCCCCATACGGGGCTAAGGAATTTTCCGACGAAAAGTCCGTATCTCGCACCGTTTCAAGATACGGGCCCTGAAAGGCGCGGCGAACGCCATAATGTTATCCTATGGGGAAAAAAGAGAAGTTCGGAGTGCCATAACTTTGCCTCCCTGTAATATTTTTTCACCAAACCACTGAAAGGCACATCTGTGGGCTGTTGGCTGTCTTCCCTCCAAATTCCAGGAAAAAAGACCAAACCGTTATTTTGCAGCAGGGATCCAAAGGATTTCTGTAATGCGTCGGGCGCCGTAATGTTATCCTATGGGAAAAAATGTCAACTTTGGAGTGCCTTAACTTTGCCACCGTGTAATATTTTTTCAATACAACACTGAAAGGCACATCTGTGACATGTCGGCTCCGTTCCCTCCAAATTTCAGCCCAAAACTCCCAACAGTTCTTTTGCAGCGCAGTGCCAAAGAGTCGCTGTCACTTTCCCACAGATGGAAAGCTACGGTCGCAATTTGCGAAAGCTTTCACAAAAAAGTTTGACACTTTCGTGAGCATGAAAGTAATTTGCGAAAGTACTTTTACCAGAAATTTGAAAAACATATTTCTGGGGTGTTTTACCACAAAATAAAGACATGGCAAGCATCCTCAGGGTCCGACTAGCTGAATACAAAAAGAATTAGGTTGCTAGAGGGTCCCAAATTTAAATGCCAACCTTTTTCTGATCACCAACTGAAAACAAAATGGCCGATTTGCAAAAGTAACAGGCCCATTTGCGAAAGTAAAAATGCATTTGCGACACTGTCGAACTTTTGTTAACTTTTCCCATTGACTTATAATGGGAAACTGTTTTGAATAACTTTGAACCGTTTAATATTTTTCACGAAATCTTTGAAAGGCACATCGGGGACCCGGCGCCGTTCCCTGAAGATTTCGGGCGGTCACGCAAACCGCATCTAACCTGTAGGCGCGACCGTGAATTCCAGAAAAGCGTAAACGGCCAAGACAGATCATGCTTAATAACTCCGCAACTGTATATCCGACCAGTACAAAACTTGGCAGATCCCAAGGCCTATGGTTCTTGATCGTGTATTCCAAATTTCAGCCAAATCCGTCAAACGGTTGCAAAGTTATTAAGGTGCAAAGTTTTGGGGTTTAACATAGAAATGGCTCCTTAACCCTAACTATGGTAGCACTACCGTGCTACCATAATATATATATATACCCCATACATGTAACCATGCCAACAAAGATAATTTTAGTGCATTTAGCAAGCCCCCCCCCTCCGATTCCAATACATGCTCCATAGACAGCGCAGCAGCCCCATTCCTGACTTTGCATCACAAATATGCTCTTTTTCAGGGGTGGGGCTGCAGCACTCGGCGATCACCCGGCTCGTACACGGAAATGGCGAGCTGGGTTTTATGAGGGGAATATTTTTAAAATAATGGGACAGAAAATGGGAAAGTACAGCCAAAAAAGCTCCTAGGGCAGGTAAGTACATGGTATAATTGCCTGTTCTGATCATGTCAGCCGCTCTTTAAACCTTTGATAACAGGGCTTGTTGTTTAGATGGAGTTTTTTAAATTATCCATCAAAACCCGAACTGAACTAATTGCATTCCAGCTTAATTTAGTTTAACATTGCATAATATAGTCCTAATTCAGTATACCATAGCATTGTTGATTGATGATCATGTATGTCTTCTTTCTGATTCTCCAGGTGTTCATGTGGTTTACGATCTTTCCAGGAAGCCAGGAGAGAGAGTTGTCAAAATAGAGGTTCTTTGCACTGACTGCCGTGTACCACACTATATCCCTCTGGAAATGGACAGAATTTACAAAGTCATTCTTCCTTCTTATATTGCCCAAGGAGGAGATGGATATTCAGTGTTAAAGGATGAGAGCCTTAAACATGACAGTGGTAAGAACAGATAAAAAACACTGAAGTAGTGCTGCGACAGACATAATGGCTGCTGCATCAGGCTAGAATACACAACTGAGGAGCCCAGCTATGCTCCTGTAAAACTGGTTGTCTTACAAGAGCACTGGGAGCCAATGTGACTGCAGCTTGTACTGGTCCAATTGAGTCTTCATGGGGAATTTTGTAACGGCCATGATTAGGTGTCTACAGGCCCATCCTGGATTTGAACTGTCTCAGATCTGCATGAGGCATGGGTCTGCCCATTAGACCCTGATGCCCATCCTCCAACTTGTCTCACCACATAAAAAGACAAATAATATACTGTATTCTCTGGTTTCCTTAAGTTTGTCCTTATCCCTTGGTTTTAGTGGTTGTGAGAGGGTGGGAAGGTTCATGCTGCATGAATTCTTCGGTCACAGAGTGTCCAAAAAACTGCAGAGGCTCTGCTGTGTATTCTGAATTCAGAAGCCACTGTTCTGGCCTGATATGATCTCTGATATGCAGAGACAGTTGCAGTTAGGTTATCTGAAAGCACTGTAAGATAGGATGACTCCACAGACATATTCCCTTATCAGACACATTTTTAAGTTAAAAAAATGTTTTTTTCCACAGTGGATTTTTATCCTTCTTAGTCAGACACCTTGGTCTCACGTCAGCAACCAACCACCCCCAACACCTTCCTACCTGTCTTAAGTTTCCCCATAGCTTCCCCCTGTGGTGAGACTGGTCATGAAGATACATTACCTTTCCTACAGTGTACAGTCCAGTATGGGGTGGCAGGAGGCTCAAGGCCTGACAGTGCCAGCACTGTCATGCTGCTAGCTGCCATTTTCCACCTTTTTTGACTGGGTGGTCCAGAGCTTGTAGAAGAATGTGTAGTAAATTTAGTCTGGGACAACACACATTTGCTGTGGACCCCCGTTCTTTCCACATCCACTGCCACCAGGCTAAATAGTAGGACTGACAGTAGTGGCTGGCAAAGTGAGGAGTACTCTTCATTTGGCCAGTAGTGAATTTGTAAAAACAAAGACAAGGTGCTGCATCAGCTTGTGATCTGAAAGCAAAACAAAATGGTTATATTAAATGCATGCTGAAAATAGAAAATGGAGTTAAAAATCTACGTTTCGACCTTAGGTCTTCTTCAGGAAATATCTAAAAGACTAACTTTGTTTTTTCTCTTTTAGATATTTCCTGAAAGAACAAATCAATTACTACTAACTCCTATTCGAATGTGCATTTAATATAACCATTTTGTTTTAATGTAGTATTTGGTGCATATTTTGCAAGCTCCGCACCATCCAGAGCAGAATCTCACTCGCTCATTTTATTTTGGATGGATTATTAAAGACTCAGGAAAGGACAGAGGATATTGTGAAGCAGTCGGGACACAGATGGGCTGTCTTGGGAAAGGAGGAATCTGGAGTGGGACCACAGATGCCTACGTAGGATGGAGCTGGAACTGGGGCATAACTAGAGGCCAAATTGGACTGAGAAAACCCTGCCCAATAGTCGGGTGCCTGGGGGCTGCCTAGGCCCATAGAAGCTATAGAGTTTTAGATGCTTTGTTTATTTTATTTAGTTTTTGATGACCGGGTAGGTGCACTAGCCATAGCAACGACTATTTTCAGGCACAACCCAGGAGAGTACAAGACAGAAACAATCAGATAACAGGTTGCAATATATGGAATCACAATATACAAACGTAGGAGTTAGAACAGACTAGAGTTTAAAAACAGGCTTAGTAATATACTTAAACAAAGACAAAATAAAAACAAAAGTAAGGACAGTAAAGATTGCAATAAGGCAAATATCAGTTTGATTAGGTCATAAGTGCCAGCAATACCATGGAATTCAAGGAGGATTATAACTAGGTGACGGAGGCATTATAGTAGACAATATAGGACAAATCGGTAGAGATTAAGGTTGAAAAAGGGAAAATAATAGATAGGGAAGGGTAAGATAAGATAGAAAGAAAGGGACCCAGTGAGAGATAAAAGTCCCTAGGTAATAAGAAGGCAGGAAGCAGCTGTAATGAAGAAAGAGCTGAGCGTTGGTAAGGGTCAGTAAACTATGAAGTGGTGTAGGTTCAGTAGACATAAGGAGAGGAGACGAAGGCTAGGGTGGATTGAAACAGGAGCAACAGCTGGAGTCTACAAGATAGAATCGAAGTAATTTTTCAAAGGAGGCATGGGACGATGCTGAATAAATACTCAGAGGGAGGGAGTTCCAGAAATGGGGGGCGCGACAGGCAAAAGCACTAGCACCTTTGGACGTTCAGTGTCTGGGGATGAGGACAGGGGCATTATCAGCAGAGTGAAGACCATAGCTGGATAAATGATTTAGAAACAGTCCTGCAAGTGGTTTGGGGATTTGGGATCTGATAACATTATCTACAGTATGAGCGACCCATACGCATAAGATCTGGATGCAGAAGGGAAGAACCAAACAAGATCAGAGATGGGGAGGCAATGATGTTTCAAACGTGGCGAGGAAGATGCATAGTGACAGATGTTATTATAAGTAACATCCCATTTTAGAAGACTCAATTTACCGGCAACGGCGTAGGTTGTGACACTGTAGTTGAGACACGGTAGTAGTATGCCACGAGCTATAGCAAGTCTAGCGGATGGTGTGAGTACCTAGCTAGTCTGGTAGGCAATGCCAGGTTTCATGTTTATCAGTTTGCAAGTCTGCTGAATATGGAGATCGAAGCTGAGAGTTGGGTCAAGGGTGATACCTAGATATTTAAACGATTCTACTACCCCAACAAATAAGCCATTTGCAGAGGAGACATTGAATTTAGATTGGGAGAGTATGAGTTTGGTATTGGAACCAGATAGCATGGCCTGAGTCTTTTCTTCATTCAGGAGAAGTTTATTTGTTAGCAGCCATTGTTGAATGACTTGCAGGTCCTGGGAGAGTCGAGTGTTGATGTTAGTTATATTCTTCGCACTAGTGTACAGGACAGTATCATCTGCATATAGCGGGAAGTGTGTGTGAGCAAGGTTGGAGGTGATATTGTTTATAAATATGGAAAAGAGCAGGGGACCTAAGATGGACCCTTGCGGCACTCCATTTGTCAGATAAAGTTGAGTTAAATTTAACTGTCTGAGTCCTGTCAGCTAAGTAGCTGCCAAACCACCTGACAACATTAGGTGAAAAGCCTAAAGATTTAAGAGTTGTTAGGAGGATTGGGTGGTCGACTAACTCAAACGCTTTAGTCATGTCAATGAAAATGGCCCTAGTGAGAAATCCAGAGTCCATGGCAAGTAGAGTTATCAGATGTAAACTTGAGAAGTGCAGTAGTGGTACTGTGACCTTTACGGAATCCATGTTGGGCAGTTGTAAGAAGGTCAGATTGCTGGAGAAAGCACAGGGTTTGAGTGGCAACAAGTTTCTCAAGCAATTTACTAAGAACTGGCAGGATGGCAATTGGCCTATAGTTGGAAGGATCTTTACTGTCACCTTTTTTGAAAACCGGGGTGATTCTAGCGGTCTTCCAAACATTCGATACGTGGCTTTGGCAGAGGGAGAGGGTAAAAATATTGGCAAGAGGAGCAGCTATATGGGGGCAGCAAGTTTTAGCAGCTTAGGTTCAAGGTCATCAGACCCGGTCGCCGTGTACTCTGAGATGTTATTGAGCAATCTTAAGACATCTTGGTAAGAGACTGCCTTGAAAAAGAATTTAGGTGCAGTGTCAACAGGAGGGGAGGTAGAGTTAGATAGGACAGGGAAGGAAGAAGTGTATTTAGTAAGATCAGTGAATTGAGTATTGAAGAAATTTGCAATGGTATAGGGGTTGTTACAGTGTACACCATTTAGTAGTATGTCATTAGGAGTAGAGGCCTGGTTAGTACCCAGAAAGGACTTTATGCGGGACCAGAACCTTTTAGAGTCCAGATAGGGGTTTATTAATAGCTAGACCCCGGAGTCAGTTGAAAAACCAGTTATGACTGACTTACCACACATTAAGACTGATTTTTTCAACTAGTTTGAAATTTCTGACTTCAACTAACTGAATAAAATCCAACCATTTATTTTCAACTTTCACCTTCGTTGAATTTTACTATGCAGTAGTTTGTTGTACTTTTTTTTTGGGGGGGGGGAGATACTCAACCAAGTATCCACCCTGGTCAAGGTCCCTAAGGTCCCTCTCGCCCTTTGAATCCCCCGGTCACCCCTGGCTTGCCCCCCAGAGGATGGGGCCACAAAGCTGGCTCCCATTCCAGCCAGCGGTCCTGGTAACTGGTTGGGATCGGCGACATGAAGGGACGGGAGGGGCTTCATAGGCGAGTCCTATTTTTAATGTATTGTGTGCCCTGGAGGCGGATGTGCAGTGAAGTCAGCGCACTACATGCAGGCGTCCGCGGCTTCTCCCCTTGTCGTGCATGCGCTGTTATACACCCAGCCTCCGCTGGGTGTCATTAGCGCGCCGCATCCCTCGCCCACCCGAAGGAAGGAGAGGCTGTCGCAGACGCTCAATCCTTCCTTCCCCCTGCCAGCCCCCGGCGGCCCAAGTCCGTTCCCGAACCCGGGTCTCCAGCGTGGCACGAGGTGTGGCGTCCCGCGCCTCAACCCTCAGCGCCACCAGGCCAACAGTTTGTTGTACTTTTTTAACTTTGTATCTTTTTTTATTACAATTTCGAGTATAAAATTAATAAAATGTAAGGAAAAGTCCCCCTCGTGAAATCAATGGGTTGTGACACACACACACACACACACACACACACACACACACACACACAGACAGCCTTCGCCTTCTGACATCACAAGACGGGGCTGCATGTGTCTATGTGGGGGCGTGTTGGTGAGTTAATGTCAGGAAGCAGCTCCGTTTTTAGCATTTGGGATTTAGCAGCATTATAACTTCATAAATGGGCAGAAACAAAAGGAATTATTTTTGCCCCTCAACTCTGGGTCAGGTAAGGTGTTGCATATGTTGGAGGGAGCAGCAACTAGTCAGCAGCAGCTAAGAAGCTGGCTGCTCTTTAAAATGCAAATACAAAGTGCAGTGAATCAAATCTGCACACAGTAGGAACCCACTAAAGCACAATAACCAGTCAAAACAACAAAATATACTAAGTCCCTGAAAGTAACAAGTTGAAACAGGACAGTAAAACAGTATACCGTATAGAAAAATAAGCAGTAGTAATACTAGTTACTTAGAAAAAGAACTGTGAGCCCAAAATACAGTATAAGTAGGTACTCTTAAACACCCCACAGAAGCTAGAAGATACCTTTTGCAAAAGAGCTAACAATAAATGTCTGTTAGTTTACTAGCAGTCATAGAATCTGTGAGACTAAAAACAGTTTAAAGGAGGACCCCTAGAAATACCTCCTGTATGGTATACCAGAACTGAAGTATATCTATAGCTTAAATTTAAAGCTAAAAAAAACTCATTCATATTAAAAAAAAAAACATTTTCTGACAGTTTCTGAACTTGTTTTGGCTTTCAGCATGTACACTAATGTTTTTTTTTTATTTTATTCATCTTGCCATGAGGACTTTAATATTTAGTCTATCCGATTCCTACAGTGGCAAACAACAAACATTTTGTCCATTGGACCTGTCCGACCATGCTCCATGCTCCGGCCTCCTATGGGTCCAGGAACTCACCAACTGACCACCTGCACCTGGTCTGCTCCACAACCTCATGGGGAGCCTGACTTACTCACAATGCCACCACAGTCAGAGAGCCCAGAAGGGCCACCAACAGTAGATCGATGATGATCGATCACCTTGGCTTTTCAAGTTCGGCCCCCCAGGCCCCACAGCCCTCAACCAGCCAGCCAAGCCAGCCCAGCATACAGCAGGCAAACAGACCAACTCAGTAGTCTGTGAGAGACCATCCTCCTCCTTCCTACTGCCCACTGCCCAGCCCTGGTGGGTGTGCCACACACATCCGTTACAGTACTTTGTCACTGCTGAAGCCTATTGCCAGTTCGGTCAGGTGTTGGGTGATGATTCAGTCAACATCGACAGGTGGGTCCATGGCTCAAGCTGCTGCTCTACTCGATGGTGGTGCCAGTGTTTTTGTAGCTGTGCTCCCCTCCCAACTCACATAGTCAGTCCCAACCCAGACCCACATCCCACTCCGGTACTCTGTACAGTGGAACTAGTGCACCTACCACTGCTCCTCCTCGCCGACTCCGAAGACCTGACTGAGAGTGAGTGAAAGTTGCCCGATGGGGTCACAGGTTTTATCACAACCATGACCAGACCACTGACTTGCTGCCTTCACATGACTGCAGCCTGGCTTTGCTGGAAGGACTGACTGGGACCTGCACAGCCACACCCTAGGCTCTCTCCAGGCACTGGACATGTCAGGACAGTGGACACAGTTAACTTATTTTAAAATTAAAGGCTGAACTACCAAACTTCATCCCTGCAGAAAAACGCTGCTTGCTTCATTGCCCATACACCAACACAGATGCTTCCTCTCCTCACAATCTCTTCTCCTACCTAGGCTTGCTCTCCCTGCCACCTCATGCAGCCAATCACAGACACTCTCAAGTTCCTCTCCTTCTATCTCTCCTAATTGGTGGATGCTTCATGTCCAGGACCCAGGGGTGCATTTTATTGGCTGCAAGGCTTAGTCCCAGACGTTGAGGACCGTTAGATATTCATGGCACCCCCGGCCCCCCTCCTCCCCCCCAGGAAAGAAAATAAAAGCAAAACCACACTGCAGTGCACCACAAAAACAAACCTGGATGGATCATGGAATTGTCAACTGCAGTGGATTTCAACTCCACTATTTTATGACTGCAATCCAATGCAATTGCAACTGATTGCAACTGTACTGAATTGCAACTGACTATTTCAACTGTCGACTACTGCTCCGGGGTCTATTAATAGCTCCTTACAGTAGGCACTTTTAGCCCTTTTAATATCCTTCTTACATGAATTTCGCAGTGCTCTATAGGTATTTAGGTCAACAGGTAACCCAGAGTTTCTATAATGTAGCCAGCTTTTGACCTGTTGCCGGAGTTTGGAGAGTAGGCCAGATTTTAGCCAGCGGGTATGATGATTTTTAACCCTACGGGTTGCAAGGGGACAGTGTTTATCCTGAAGCGCAAGAAAGTGAGTGAGGAGTAGGTTTAGAGCTGTCTGGGCATCATTAGATTTGAAGAGAGGGGCCCAGTCAGTAGCACTAACGTCAGCTAGGAAAGCCAGTGAGTTTGGATGAGAATAGTTCCGGAAGGTAATAAAACATGGATTGGAGGAAGGAGGCCTACTCTTACCCCATATGCAAAAAGTGGGGAAGTGGTCTGTAATGACATCAGCTAGTACTCCAGAGGAGATTATATTCTCAGGATGGTTTGACATTATCCAGTCTAGCAGAGTACTGGAGTTGGTTCGCAGGGCAGTTCTGGTAGGATCACCGATCAGCTGGTGCAAGTTGAATCTTTGGAGCCTGGTCATGGATGCAGGTTGAGAGTTACCTATCCAATTTATGTTGATGTCCCTGAGTTTCAGGAACTCATTTCTCCCAGAAAGAAAGGAGGTTTGTTCCAATAGTTCATCAAGACCGGTTTGGCCTCCTGTGGGGGGTTGTAGGCACAGACAATATATATTTTTTTGGAGCTGAGAGAAAGGAGAACATGAAGCGCTTCACAGTGGGTCAGAGGAGATGAGCAGATGGTTGAGAGATGGAGGTGTTCTTTGAAATAGATAGCCGTGCCACCACCTCTTTTGGGGGAAGGTCTGTCCAGTCTTACCAGGTTGTAAGATGGAAGGGAGCATAGTGAGTCAGGGGTGGACGATTTGAGCCAGGTTTCAGTGAGACGGATGATGTCCGGATTGTGGAGAGCTGCCCAAGCCTCCAATTCAGCTAAATTATGCTCAAGGCTTCTAATATTATGGTGCACCATAGTGAGACCTTTGACATTAGTAAGGGGGGTAGAGGAGTTGCCAACAGGCCCCGGATTAGAGTGAATGTCACCTGAGAGCAATAAGGCCAACAGCAGTAGATACCATAGTTTGCGCTGCTGGAAGGGCCATGGAGTACAAATAGGGAGGTGGCAGTTTTTTAGGGCATAGGCAACCAGTTGGATCCAGGTCTTATTTAATAGCATCGGAGTAGGGTCACACTTTTGAGGAGGCTTCAGTAGGAGGTTAAAGAATAAGAAGTCATGGGGATGGAATTCTGGGATAGTAGAGGGGGGCTCGAGTTAGAGTAAGCATACATAGGTGGATTGATGCTATTGAGGTCACAAGGAGGGACATCAGCAAATATGATTTCATATTGGACAGGATTTGGGATTTAGATGCCAAATAGGTTAAACCAAGCAGGCACAAGTAGAGGAGAAAATAAGATAATAAAACCACAGCTACGACAGACTTTAAGCCTAATGTGGCTTAAATACACCCAGGATTAGGTAAATATAATATTTAGCAAGGACAGTGGTCAGAGCTGCAGGAGTGAACAGAAATGGTGAGGTTCAAATACCTCTGATGAAGCTTGGGAAAGGCAGCAATGAGAAGTAATGTGAAATGGGGGTAGAGGGCAAGTCAAGATTAGGTAGTCCAAGATCTAGAGAGAGATAAAATTAGCAGGATTGAGCTGAAAGTACATCAAGGTAAGATACCTAGGTCATACAGTGATATTGGTCAGGTATAGAGTGAGACAAAAGACACAGAACAGCCAATCCGATGTGAGATAAAGCAAAGGAGGCGGAGTGACAGTGTATTTAAAGGAGGCCTCTGAGGGGGTGGGAGGAAGGGAGAAAAACCCTTGAGTAGAAAAAACCCTTGAGTAGAAGAGAATATAAATCAGTTGAAACAGCTATGATACAGCAATAGGGAAAGGCGCACCAATCACAATAGAGTCCAGAAAGTAGGCAGACCAATCAGGGTTCGCCTGAGACACGCCACACCATTCAGATGCAATGAAGGCAGGAGCGATCATACCTTGATTCAGTATCCAAGGAGGGGAGCCAGGAGGGCGGCTGCAGCTTGCAGCTTTTGGCGGGCGGCGGCGGTGGAGCTGGCAGAATCGCACCGCCGGAAGACCTCGTAGCGCCGCTTAGGTGCTTTCTCCTAGACAGAGAGGGATACAGGATAAATATAGTAGTTCAGAACAAAGGGGCGGACGTCAGGCGGCAGATTGCAAGTGGGTGGTATGGGTGAAAGCCAGCAGACAGTCAACAGGGGGTGGGGGTGAAAGAGAAATTACGCAAAAGCCACAGATCAGGATGGCAGGGAGGGGTTGGACAGAGACAATGGGCTGAAAGTAGGATGGATACCAGTCAAGGTGAGAGGAGGCTACGTGGGGTAGGGTTACAGGTCACAAAGCAGTCTGCGATTTAGAGTCAAAGAAGAAAAAATAGAGCTGAGAGAGAGAGAGGGTTGGGAGTAAACAAGGAGCAGAGTATTAGCACACACTAAAATCAGTAGAAAATTAGGCAAAGGCTGTAGGAGCTAGCACATAACATTAGTGAGGAGCACATTCATTTAAAACAGGCAGTCTATCGCTGTGAGTCAGGAGACATAGTTCCAAATTTAAATGTAGGCTGAATCTACATTCTGACTGAAGACAGTACACAATATGCAGAGATTAAATGCAGTATTACAGCAGCTTTTACAGGAAAGTTATAGTCAGAGAAAACCCTTGAGTAGAAGAGAATAGAAATCAGTCGAAACAGTTATGATACAGCAATAGGGAAAGGCGCACCAATCATAATAGAGTCCAGAAAGTAGGCAGACCAGTCAGGGTTCGCCTGAGACATGCCGCACCAATCAGATGCAGTGAAGGCAGGAGCAACCATACCTTGCTTCAGTATCCGATGAGGACAGCCAGGAGGGTGGCTGGAGCTTGCGGCTTTTGGCGGGTGGCAGCTGTGGAGCTGGCCGAATCGCACCGCCGGAAGACCTTGTAGCGCCACTCAAGCACTTTCTCCTTGCTTCAGTATCCAAGGAGGAGAGTCAGGAGGGCGGCTGGAGCGTGTGGCTTTTGGCGAGCGTAGGCCTTTGTAGTGTGTTTTTAAAAAGCAACAATTGTGATGATTAAAAAGGAAAAATCACAAAGCCCCTCAACTGGTGCCTTACCTGTTTTGGATGTGAACAGTCTATCTTTCACATTTTTCTGTGGTCTTTATTTGTAAGGGGGAAGGGATCATAATTCATGGCTCAGAGGAGCCAGCTACCAAATCTCATCCCCTTCCTAGTCCTGACTTATAAAAGCCACCCCCCACGCCACTCCCATGCTCTTTCATTTTGTGATATAATGTTGTGTAGAGTGGGGGGGGGGTCCATTGATATCAATGGGGTGGGTTTTAAATTACTTTTTAATATGTGTATGGCAAAATAAAGCCCCTGCTCACCTAGCAAGGCTCTTTTTAGTTGAGTAGCAGCTTTGATTTGACACCAATGCCCTCCCCCCAGGACACGAAAGCAGCCCGCCGGGCTCTCAATCTGATCCCTCCCCTGGTGCCCGAGCCCGCTCCCGAACTCGGGTCACCGGCATGGTGTGAGGTGTGGTGTCCAGCGCCTCAACCCTCAGCGCCACTGGGCCAGTGATGCACTGCTTTATGCTTCTCGAGAAGCTGTTGTACCATGTCAAAGGTGGAATTCCACCTGGTGACCACCTCCTGCTTTAGCTGATGTTGTGGAGGAGTATTGTCCTTTTGCAGCTGCTACAGTGTCTTGCATGCTTTAGCAGAATGACAAAGATGACAGAAGCATTCAGAATGCATTGAGTGTTGCATGCAAAGCATGTGGACATCTTTAAGACAGTTGTGTACTACAAGACTGAGGGTATGAGCAAAGCAAGGTATGTGCACGTACCCTCCATCCTTCACAGCACATTCAGTGTTAGCCCCATTATTAGGTACCAGAAACCCTGGAGACAGGTCACGAGGAGTAAGCCATTCAGCAAATGTCTTCTTAATTATTGTAATAGGTTCACTACAATGGAATCTTAAGATTTAAAACTAGTAATACACAAGGCAGCCTGCTTCTTAAATGCTGTGGTGGTCTTGTTTAAAACAGAGAATGAGGCAGAGGAATCATGAAAGGATGCCCAGTGACTGTAATTTAGTCTACAGTTTGGCTGCTAGTCCACATATAAGTTGTAATATGTATTTATGGCACTGCTTTGAGCTTCAAGGCCAATGCCACTTTTTCACGCAATTCACCGTAGGCAAGGCAAATTTTATTTGTAAAGCTCCCTTTCCCGAAGGCTCGCGATGCTGTACAATCAATATGATAAAAATAAACATATAAACAACAATGAAGAAAAATGCATAAATAGAGTAATAAAACACAAAAATAACTTTCTTTTAAAAACTATCTAGGAATGCCTGGGTAAACAGATAAGTTTTCAAAGGCGCTTTAAAGGCCTCTACTATGTGGGAGAGTGGATGCTCCCAGGTAATTCATTCCAGAACAAAGGAGCTGCCACACTGAATGCCCTTTCCCCTGATTGTTTCAGACGGGAGGAGGTGACAACAAGCAGGCCCATATCAGAGGGGTGAGTTGAGCAGTATACAACCTGGAGATCATTTTAGTAGTCAGGTCCCAAACTGCGTAGGGCCTTGAAAGTCATCAAGCATCTCTTGAAGATGGTGCACCACCAACCAGGCAGCCAGAACAGCGCATGCAGAATTGACATGGTATGGTCCCTCTGAGAAGTTCCCACAATCAGCTGGGCTGCAGCATTCTGGACCAGCTGTAGGCATTGCAGCAAACCTCTAGATATCCCTAAGTACAGAGCATTGCAGTAATTGACAAAATAATGAACAGTCGTCACCAGATTGGTTGGTGCCAGATGCAGTTTAATCCTTGTGATGGTACGCAGATGATAAAAGCTAGATTGGTCCACTGCTGACACCTGCTGTTCTAGCATCAGCTTGCAGTCCAAAATGAGCCCTAGTTTCTTTACCCCATCCACAGCTTTGAGTTGCTGGTTACCCAACAAAGGAAGTGTCACCTAACCACTCGTCATCACTGACCCCTGCTGACCCAGTGCGACAGTCATGACCTCTGCCTTTCCTGGGTTGAGAGACAACCCACTGGAGACCAGCCATTAAATGATCTCGACAGGACATAGCCCCAGCACTGAGGCAGCTTGAACCCCACCAGGAGTGCAAGACAGGTACAGCCGAGTATCACTTGCATAGCAGTGAAACTCTGCACCATACCATCTAATGATCTCACCCAAAGACAGCATGTACAGTACGCAGAAAACAGCATGGAGGCAAGGTTCAAACCATGAGGAGCACCATAGGAGAGCACAGAAGCCTCAGAGATGTATTTTCCTAGAGCCACCTGCTGCATTCTCCTTGTTATGTAGGACTCAAACCAGCACAGAACTGTGAAGGAGAGACCCACATAATTCCTGAGGTGATGCAGTAACACCCTGTTGTCAACTGTGCCAAACGCCGATAAGAGATCCAAGAGAACTAAGACAGAGTTTCAAACAACATGAAGTCTTGCTGTATTCTGACATATGCAGTTAAGTCCTGCCTTTCAACTGCTCTGGAGAACAAAGAGTTAAACTTTCCATGGCCAGCATGGAATGTTCACCATGAGCTCGGTTGAAGTCCCTGACTGCTGTTGTTTAAACTGCAACTGTCAGATTCTTTACTCCGCCTCACTGAACAGTCGCTCCAGAGATTTCTCCTTTGCTCGGTTCAAAAAAAGTCGGTTGAAGTGTCGTTTTTTTGGTCGGTTTCTATCGAATTGCTGTTACCGCTCAGTCGGTTCAAGTCTCTGTCTGTGGTACCGTGAGTACCAGATAGGTTTTCTGTGTAGTTTCTGTGTGGAACTTGTAAACTGTGGATCGGTTCGGCTGAACCCGATCAGTTTGAATAAAAAAGTTTGTGATTTATTTAGAGTGTAGTAACGGTCTGTATCGGTTCTAAAAACGGATTTTATTACGTTTTTTTCCAAGACCCGTGACTCGGTCAAGAACCGATAGGGGAGTCTTGCCTGGCAGATTGCCGAAAAAAGGGTAAGTTTTGGATAGGATTGGCCATGTCTGAGAAACCCAAGAAAAAAAACGGTCCCACTGGGTTTCAACACTGCATTGTGTTTGGGGAAGTATTTGCCAAAGCTGATCCCCACACCACCTGTGTTTATTGTCTGGGGTTTGACCACCTCGATTCAGACTGCCAAATTTGTAAGAATTTTCTCAAATCTATCCCGGAAAAGAGATTAGGTAGACTGAGGGAAAGGGAGGCCAAGAAGTCCGCTGACCCGGATGGCCAGCCCAGTTCGGTTCCGACTGAACCAGAAGGAGGGCCCTCTGACCAGGGCGATACTTATTCGGGCAAAAGGAGAGCCAATTCTGAAGAGTCGGTTCCGGTGAAAAGGAAAAGAAAAGATAAATCATCCGGTTCAGACCCAGAAATTCATACTCCGACCACCGATGAGATAGCCAAGGCGATAAGGATAGTGCAATCGCTTACTTCGGTTCCGACCGAACTGACACCATCTGGCAGGGGTTCGGTTCGGTCGGTTACCCCAGTTCCAGATTACACTTTGGAAGAATTTTACGAACCGGAGGAGGAGGAAGGAGAATATGAGGATGATTATGGTGATTATGAAAGTCTGGATGTGCCTATTGACCTGGACATCTCCCCAGACAGACCTTCAGGTGTTTCTCCTCCTAGGCTTTCTGAGTCCCCTTCTCATTATATGTTTTACAAAAAAGTAGCTGAGACCCTCCAGCTTCCTGTGGAGGAAGCAGTAGAGGATCAGGAGGAGCCTGATTTTGTTGAGATGATGGACATCCCAGAGTCCAGGAGACTGTCTGTTCCCTTCCACAAATCCTTTCGGAAACAGACACATAAAATTCTTAAGTCACCCAATTCTATACCTCCTGTGGACAGACGAATGGACAAGAGATACACTCTCTCAGGCTCAGACACGGAGTTCCTTTTCCAGCAATGCAGCCATGTTGGGGTAGTGCAGGCTGCTGCCTATGATAAGGCAAATATCCCCTTGGCATTACACCCCCCCAGACAAGGACTCCAGGAAGATTGATGCCATGGCAAAGAAACAATACATGGCAGCATCTTTGGGACTCAGGCAGGCTAACTATATGGCCTACACAGCTAGATTCCAGAAGTCCAGGTGGGACACTGTGCTGGCTCTGGCTAAACAGGCCCCTGACCAGCTTGCCAAGGAGCCAGAGCAGGTGGCTGCAGATGGGATTGAGGGATCTAAAGTACAATTTCATGCTACTATGGACTCCAATGATGTTTCATCAAGAGTCATGGCTACATCTGTGGCTCTTCGGAGGATGGCTTGGCTCAGATGTACTAGCCTCTCACAGGATACCCAGGCTAAGGCCATGGATTTCCCTGTAATTGGTAATTCTCTGTTTGGGGAGCAGACAGAAAACTACATGAAAAAGATGGACGAGTACAGGACCACCTACAGGAGTGCTCAGGCCAAAGAAAGGCAAGCTACTCCTCAAAGGCAGCGGTCCAGGGGCAGGGGCAGGCCTTTCCAAAGGCCTTTTTTACCAAGCTCAGGCCTCCTCTTCTTTCTCTCAGAGGGGGTTCTTTAGAGGGAGAGGCAGACTGGGGATGAGCAGGCCTGCATCCACCCCCAGCCTAAAGCCCCTGCCAAGCAGACATCCTAATGGGTCTGCGTGGGCGGATTCTCCAATACCAGTAGGGGGCAGGCTGGCTTACTTTGTCCAGGACTGGAAGTCTTTGACATTAGACAAGTGGGTCCTGGAAGTAGTAAGCCAGGGGCTGGATCTTAACTTCAAAAAATTTCCCAAGATGAGAACCAGATCCTTTCTACCTGCGAGTCTATCAGAGACCCTTGCCTCAGAGGCAGAGGTTTCTTCTCTCCTAGCTCTCAGAGCTATGGAGAGGGTTCCCACCCTACACAAGGGCAAAGGATTGTACTCCAGGTACTTCCTAACCCCCAAAAAGACAGGAGAATGGCGGCCCATCCTGTACCCAAGATATCTGAACAAACACCTTTTAAAGCCAAAGTTCAAAATGGTGACTCTGGGAATTATCCTTCCCTCTCTAAGGCCAGGGGACTGGCTAGCCTCCCTGGACCTCAGAGATGCCTATTTTCACATTCCCATCAGGTGCTCCTGCAGAAAGTACCTCAGGTTCGAGTTGCCCTCAGGCCACTATCAATTTAGAGCAATACCCTTTGGCCTAACATCAGCCCCAAGGGTTTTCACAAAGTGCCTGGCAGTAGTGGTTGCTTTCCTAAGGAGAAAAAAGATCTCCATCTTCCCACACTTGGATGACTGGCTCATAGTAGGTCAGTCTCCAGACCAAGTCAAGTCACATTTGCAAGTAACCCAGCAAGTGCTCACTTCCTTAGGATTCCTTCTCAACCTTCCAAAGTCAGTTCTCGAACTAGTACAGCTCCTCACCTTCATAGGGGCAGAGCTGGATACTGTAAAGGCAAGAGCCTTCCTTCCCCTGGAAGGGGCAAGGACCCTCATGGAACTGGCCTCTTCAATCACCCTTCAGGTGTCTCGACCAGCAAAGCATTTCCTTCAGCTTCTGGGCCACATGGCAGTTTCCACAGCAGTGGTCAAGGAGCAAGATTCCAGATGAGGGACATTCAGTTCCACTTAGAGCCTTCTGGTCCCAAGAAAAGTTCCCATACCAAACTAGTCCCAGTGACTCGAACCCTGATCCAGGCCTTGCAATGGTGGCAGGATCAGGACAATTTGAGACAAGGGGTTCCTTTTGTCACTCAGTCTCATTCAGTGATACTCACCACTGATGCTTCCCTGCTGGGCTGGGGAGCCCATTTGGGGGATCTTACCACCCAAGAACTGTGGTCACCTCAGGAATCTCTGCTTCACATCAATCTCTTGGAACTCAGAGCAGTGTTTCTGGCACTGCAAGCTTTTTCCAAATCTGTACAGAACAAGGTGGTCCAGGTCAGAGCAGACAACACCACCACCATGTGGTACATCAGCAAGCAGGGAGGCACTTGATCTACGGCCTTGTGCACAGAAGCAATGAAGTTGTGGTCCCTGGCCTATTCCCTGCAAACCTCTCTGATAGCAGTTCACCTCCCAGGGAAGGACAATGTCCTAGCAGATGCTCTGAGCAGAATATCCCTGGGCCATCATGAATGGACCCTAGATCCTCTAGTTTTGAAAATGATTTTCTCGAGATGGGGCGCTCCAGAGATAGATCTTTTTGCAGCCCCAGACAACCACCAACTTCCTCTCTTTTGTTGCAGACCCCCAGTCTTGGGCTTAGTCCCCCTGGTTGCTCTGATTCTGAACTGGGAAGGGAAATTTCTGTATGCTTCCCCCCCCTTCCCTCTCCTGTTCAGTGTTAGTCAAGATAAGGTCACAACCATGCAAAATGATTCTGATTGCTCCAGACTGGGCCAGACAGCCCTGGTATCCCCTGTTGCTGTCCCTAGCAGTCCATCCTCCCCTGTCTCTAACCAGGAATTACAACCTGTTGACATCCTCTCAGGGAAGGATTTGGTACCCGAATCTTCAGTCTCTCAATCTCAAGGCATGGCTCTTGAAGAGTTAGAGTTTGCAGATCTGCATCTTTCCCAGGGGGTTCTGGATATCCTTAAGGCTTCTCGAACGCCTTCCACCAGAAAGACTTACAACTCCAAATGGAAAAGATTCAGCATTTGGTGTTCTAAGAAGACTCTGCTGAGTTGCCTACAGTTCTGAACTATATGGTCCATCTTAATAGCTTAGGCCTCAGACCAGCTACCCTTAAAGTACATTTGGCAGCTGTTTCTGCTTTCCTGTCTGTAGGCAAGTCTTCCTCTCTGTCATCCCATCCTGTATTCTGTAAGTTTTTCAAGGCATTGCTTCACACCAATCCCCCCTTTAGGGATCCTGCTTGGGACCTTAATGTTTGCATTGCTCAGTTTATACAACCCCACTTTGAGTCTTTGTCCTCTGCAGAGCTTAAGAACTTGACTTGGAAAACTGTGTTTTTGGTAGCCATTACTTCTGCCAGGCGTATCATTGAGTTGCAAGCCCTGTCAGTGGAACCTGATTTCATCTCTTTCCATAGAGATAAAGTGGTCCTAAGAACTAACAGAAAGTTTTTGCCTAAAGTGGTTTCAGATTTCCACCTCAACCAGTCTGTCTGTCCCTGTTTTCTTCACTGACCATTCCTCCTCTGGAGAGAGGAGGCTACACAGCTTGGATGTTAAAAGAGCCGTTAGTTACTACATAGAGCGTACCAATGGTCACAGGTTTGAATCCTTCCAGTTGTTCCCCATGTATGGAGAAGTTGGTAAGGGCAAACCTGCCACTAAGAGATCTATTGCCAGGTGGATTGTTTCTTGTATACAATTATGCTATGAAAAACTGGGTAGAACTCCACCCTCAGGCCTGAGGGTTCATTCCACTAGAGGTACAGCTGCTTCCCTGGCTGCTGCCACGGATATTCCTCTCTTAGAAATTTGTCAAGCAGCCACCTGGAAAACAGTCCATACATTCACCAAGCATTACTCTCTGGATATCCAGGCTAGGAGTGATGTTCGGTTTGGCACAGCAGTACTTCAGAGCCTGTTTCCAAAGTAGGTTCTGTCCCTCCTCCATGGAGGTACTGCTTGGTAGTTTGCATATGTCAGAATACAGCAAGACTTCATGTTGTTTGAAGAAAAAAATTACTCACATTAGTAATGTTGTTTCTTCTAATGGAGTCTTGCTGTATTCTGACCTCCCCCCGCCTCCCCTCTCAGAACCTAGTTTTTGGGATGTGGGTGGACAGGAGCAGTGTTGGCACCCTGGGGTGTCCTTTTTTCACCCTCTTTTAGTTTGGGTGAGTGATGGTGTTTTGGATGTGTTTTGTTTTTGGGTTTCCTGACTTGAGTCTTCCTTTTGAAACCAAAAACCCTTTTATATAGATATAGTTGCCAGTTGGCTAGTATGAGTTTACAGTTTCCACACAGAACTTCTAGTGAGTATTGCTCATAAAGATCTGATGGTTGGAGTTTAAACAGCAGTAGACAGGGGCTTCAACGAGCTTGTGGTGAACATTCCATGCTGGCCATGGAAAGTTTAACTCTTTGTTCTCCGAGGCAGTTGAAAGGCAGGACCTAACTGCAAATGTCAGAATACAGCAAGACTCCATTAGAAGAAACAGCATTACTAAGGTGAGTAATTTTTTCATAGTTCTTGATCCCTCGCCGTAAGATCATGTGTCACCATGATGGGTGCTGTCTGTGTGCTGTAACTGGGCCGAAATCCTGACTGGTGAGGTTCATAGATGCTGTAGTCCCTGCTCCCTGGATTAACTTGGTGGTGCTGGATTGTGTGATGCTGTTTTCCTGCTAATCACAAGACTTTGGGATTGCCCCTTGGTCACTCAGTCCTCCAGCAGGGAGGCTGCAGGTGGTGCTGAACAGGGCTTCCATTGAACAGAGCAGCGCAGCTTTAGAATTGCCACATTCTAACTGACATTCTGTTCCTAGCTGCTGGTGTCTGTGTTGGGAGTCAAGTCGAGCTCCCTGCTCACTGGATTAACTTGGTGGTGCTGGATTAACTTGGTGGTGCAATTTTCTGCTAATTGCAGGACTTTGGGACGTGCCCAGTCCTCCAGTTGGGAGGTTGCCAGTGTTTCTGGGCAGGGCTACCATCAAGTTTGTTTGACTTGTTCCTAACAGTCCTGTGCTGTGGTCCACAGCTGATGGGGCATAGCTGAAAGGCAGCTAAGAAGAGGAGTCTGGCTGGAGTCAGCCTTATGGCAGCCATCAGCCAGATACCCTGCCACCCTGTTCCTCCAAGTACAAGTCTCCCCAGGTCTTCCACACTGACTGTAAGGTTGCAGCCTACATTTCAGGACTATCCTTCTGCCTTCTGATAATTGTGTTGCTAATTAGCCTTTGTTCCACCCTGACTGCTTTGTAAACTGCTATGCTAGTTTACTCCCAGGGGATGCTCCAGGTCAGATCA
This sequence comes from Neoceratodus forsteri, assembly GCA_016271365.2. Taxonomy (NCBI): domain Eukaryota; kingdom Metazoa; phylum Chordata; order Ceratodontiformes; family Ceratodontidae; genus Neoceratodus; species Neoceratodus forsteri. The sequence goes on from CM057449.1 coordinate 1,336,407,474, forward strand.
GTGCTGCTTCGAGCCTCCCCTCCCCTCCCCCTCTGTTCATCACCATCAGGAGAACTGCAGATCATCCCCAGTACAGGACTCCCAGGGGATGCTCCAGGTTGGGTTGGTGCTGCTTTGAGCCCCCCCTCCCCTATGCTTGTCACCATCAGGAGGACTGCAGGTTATCCCCAGTACAGGACTCCCACGGGACACTCCAATTTGGGTCGGTGCTGTTTCGAGCCCCCCCTCTACTCGTTGCCATTAGGAGGACTGCTGATCATCCCCAGTACAGGACTTTCAGGGGATGCTCCAGGTCGACCCCTCCCCCTCCACTCGTCGCCATCAGGAGGACTGCAGGTACAGGACCATGCGGACTTTGGTGTCCAACGCCATTTTCCCTCTGACTTGGTGCATTGAATTTGGAGACTTTGAATGTCGGCCAAATACAACTGATTGATTCAGGAGCGTAAACACTCTGAGCCCTGAGCTCCGGATGACAGAGTGGCATTTCATGCAGTTTACTGTGTTCAAATACAGCACAGAGCCACATCTAGTCTGCATTGGGCTGCAGTTTGGGGCTCACCTATTTCACAATATCTAGCATGGTTAGACTTTGTAGAAGTGTAGTGCCCTTAACACCGTAGGGATCCTTATTGTATGTATATGACTTGTGTTCCAATTAACTGTCCTAAAGCACCTGTGTTAGTGTTTGCCTTATTGTTCATTTGTAATGCATATGAATTGTCTGCATAAATACTGCATTTGCTGTGAACGTTAGGGCACAATGTACTGCAGTGATTTTAGGGCTGTAGGTGTGGACCTGAGTGCTCCTGGCTAGGAGGTATAATTAGGACTGAATCCCTGACCAGTTTAAGCGATTTGGTCTGTGTTTGCTGCTCTGGGTAGCAACATAGTGCAGACACTGTTTAGCGGTGTTTGGATGTAGTGGTTCCTACTGCTGGGACATGATTTAGGCTAGAACATAGTTTAAACTGGAGTTAATATTAATGGATAACCTGTAAAGGAAGACGCTGTTACTGCCATTTTGTCCCTTGCCCCCTCCAGATCGGCCACAGTGTAGTGCTGCAGGTATCCCTTCCCCAACTCACTGAATCCCTGTCTCTACATTTTCCTGTCTCCTGTGATAGTTCTATCGGGGCGGGATATGGACTGATTTGCATTGAGTGACGTGCACTTCGTAAACGCCTCAGACAGCCCTCTAACCTGGTTATCTGTGCTTCCCTCCTTAAATCACCCACAATACAGGACTCCCAGGGGATGCTGCGGGTCGGGTTGGTGCTGCTTTGAGCCCAACCCCCTGCTCGTCACCATCAGGAGGACTGCAGGTACAGGACCATGCAGACTTTGGTGTTCAGCCCCATTTTCCTTCTGACTTGGTGCACTGAATTTGGACACTTTAAGTGTCAGCCAAACATGACTAATTGACTCAGGAGCATGAACGCTCAGAGCCCCAAGCTCCAGATGACAAAGTCCTCCTCCTGCCCCCCACCACGCCCACCCAGACTCGCTCGCCTGCACCATATCCCCTCTTCTAGCCAATCCTGTGTGTCATCTGAATACTATCTCCAGCTGACATGAATCTGCTTGCGTCCTCATCTGCTGCTTCCAGAATATACCACTCCCTATAAATATGGCCCTCCTGCAAGTAACAGTACCCCTTCTCATAGCCACGGATCACAACCAGTGCAGCAATACTGACTTTTATATGTCCAATCTACTTGTAAATTCAAACCAAACACACCTACATAAGCTATCCCTTGTAGTTCGATTAATACCTACTGCATCGAGAGCATTAAACGAATAAAATGGAGCGTACTCCCACATCCAAACACCCCCAAGCTTTCCTGCTTTATCTTTAAGGCTATGTTGCTATTACTTACCTCAGGACACATCAAATTCAACCCAGGCCCAAACACTGGCCTTCCTCCTAACCTTTCTCCACCTACTTGGGTGGGGATAAAAGGACTTAAAATTGCCCACCTGAATATTAGAAATCTACTCCCCCAACCTAAATGAACTCACTACTTGGATATATCAACTGGTCTCCCACTCGGTCACCACTTGAAACGTAACCAGACACCTTCCAGGTCCCGAGAGCCAGGACCTTGCTCGCCCAAAGATCATTCCACTCCAGAGCCTGCTCCTGGTACATCTCCCTCCCCGCTCATATCACAAACATCCCCAAAAATCAGTCCCTTCAAAATCGCCCTCTGAAGTCACCTCACTGGCACTCGGAGCTGTAAATGCCAATGACTGGGCCATACCTAGAGCTCCGCCTGACCCAATTTACAGATAAAGTCTTCCCGGACTGCCTTCCTCCCCAGCAACCACCCCCTCCCACCAGGTATCGCTACCCAGAACCTCTAGGGATACCTTATTATTTTTATGTATATCAGCCTAATTGTAACTAACTGAAGCCTTCGTATACCACTCATTGAAGCCTTCGTACACCACTGTATCACTGAAATTGCTTTATATGTTCTTTTATTGTATCTCACCTGTAATGTTCTCCATTGTTGTACTCCACCAATTGTTGTCTACCCTCCCTGCAACGAGGTGCCTTTGTAAATGAGTCATTGACTCAAAGGTTGTAAACCCGAATTGTGAAATAAATAAAAATAAGTAACAACCTGATGTATTAGTGATCTCCCGAAACCTGACTTAAACCCAGCATTCCAGACACTGTGTGCACCCTAACTACCTACACTTGTGTCTGGAAAAACAGATCAACATCTAAACGAGGGGGAGGTACACTATTTTACATTAAGAATCACATAAACTTTACCTTAGTGCCCTCCCTCCCACCAACAAGAATGTAAAATTAGAATACTGCCACACTGAGTTACTATTGGGCCACACAAAGAAACTGCATCTGCTATGCGGTTATATACCTCCCATAAATGCTTTAGAAAATCTAACCAGTATAGTAAATGCTGAGGTCAGGAACAGGGAATTTATAACTCTAGGTGATTTTAACATAGATTGGCTTAGAAAACACACACTGCATCTCTACAGCAGCATCTAGGTAAATTAAATGCCACACAAATAACTGAAGAACCCACCAGGGTAACAAACAGAGGCACCAAAGCATCCTTAATAGAATGGATCATAACACCTAGAAAAGATAGGATCCTCCAGTCTGACATCCTCCCTGACACAGTCAGCGACCATTCTCCCATCTGTTGTATCTGGAAGGCTAAACTTCATGACCCCCCCATCCCCACCAAAGACTGATCACTTTCCATGACTTCTCTAAGTTTGACCATATAGCCTTTGAAATAGAAATCAAATACATAAACTGGCCTTATCTTTGGCACACTGACAATGTGAATGATGCTGTAACATACTACAGTACCATTTTCACAGGACTTCAAGACAAATATGTACCATTAACAACCAGAAGAATTAGGGGGTTTGCAAGCAAGTGGATTAGCCATACTCTGCTAGCACACTGTTAAAGAAAAGGGATAAACAATGGAAAGTATATAAGGCCACCGGCAGCTCTGCTGAGTGAAAAAAAATATAGTCAACTCCTCACACAGTGCAGGAAAACTATTACACTGACTAAAAGCAAGTATTACAAAAATCTCCTCTCTACCACTCTAAGATCCCCACAACACTACTGGAAGCAAATAAAACACATTCTAGGTCAAAACAATACCCCCGCTCCACCTGATATGAACATCAACAGTGCAAACAGTAACAGTCCCACCATCAAGGTCTGCACCAGAAGACATACGAGGAGAGACTAAAGCAGCTTAATATGTATACCCTTGAGGAAACGAGGGAGTGGGGGAACATGATAGAAACTTTCAAGTATCTCAAGGGAATTAACAAGGTACAAGAGTGTAGTATCTTTCAGAAGAAGAGATGTGCAAGAACAAGGGGGCACAATTTGAAGATAGAGGGGGGATGGCTCAGAGGTAATGTTAGAAAGTATTTTTTCACAGAGAGAGTTGTGGATGCATGGAACAGCCTTCCTGAGGAAGTTGTGGAGTCAGGAACAGTAGGAGAATTCAAGAATGCATGGGACAAGCATAAGGCAATTCTAGTGGGGGGCAGGAGGAAGTAAGCTGTTGATTAACTAGAATCTGCAGCTTATCCATCAGGTAGGGAAATGGGCAGACTGGGTGAGCCAAGCGGTCCTTATCTGCTGTCAAATTCTATGTTTCTATGTTTCCATCGTCAGCACATGTAACTTGCAATTCAGTAACCTGTCCACATATACAGACCTTTTCTACCATACTAACTCCTCTGAAAATGCCGCCCCCCCAAGCCAATTACAATGACAAGCCAATTAATCAGCCACCCTTTTATATCAGAGTTGTCACAGTGTCCGAGGTGTGCAAATTACTTCAGTGTATCCCTGCATCTGAGTCTGCTGAGTCTGACGAACTGGAACCTAAACTGCAGTAGGCTGCTGCATCTGAGATAGCTCCTGCTGCTACCAGACTGTTCAGTTTATCTCTTATAAATGGTACAGTGCCATCTGCCTGGAAGCTGTCATATATTGTCGCAGTGTTCAAAAAAGGGGATCCCAAAAAACACAAACAATTATAGACCAATTTCTATGCCCCCGTACTAAATAAAATCTTAGAAGAATTAGTTGCCATACAATTAACTGAATATCTGCTCACCCACAAACTTCTGTCTCCCAACCAGCATGGATTTAGAACTGCACACAGTACCACAACTGCCTTGCTCACACTAACCAACCAAATATCAACTGCAGTCGACAGAGGGGAGTACATAGGCACTGTATTCATAGACCTCACCACAGCTTTTGCCCTTGTGGCTCATACCCTACTCCACAACAAGCTTAACCACTTTCAACTGTCAGCAGCTGCACTAAGTTGGTTTAAAGGAAAACTCCATGTTAAAATCAGAAAAAGATATGTAGTAGTCTTTTTTCCTGTGTTCTAACCAGTTCCCAGCATTTTCTTTTCCTCTGGCTGTGAGAGATGTTTTTTCTAACTTTCCCTAACTGTTTTATTGCCTTTGGAGGTTGCCATTCTGGTTTCTGTTATTGCCTCTAGTCTTCCCAGAGTGCCCTTTGGTATGATGTCTAATTGCCCCTGCAGAAAGCCAGTGTCTTGTTACAGGGTCTGTCACAGCTCAGCCACAGAGAAAATACTTCTTCCAGAGAAGACATACTGCTAGATTTTGGGTGAGTGTAATCATTATTATTTTTTCATATTGTACCTTGTCCTGCTATGTTCTGCTGTGTGTGTGTGTGTGTTTGAATCATGTCACTGTTTACTCTATTCCTCTCGGTCACTTTCAGTTTTTGCACCAGTACTAAGTAGCAAACATTGAACATCACCTTATAGATTGTAACATAGCAGGACAAGGTACTAATAGCAAAAAATAATAATGATTACTCACCCAAAATCTAGCAGTGTGCCTTCTCAGAAGAAGTATTATATTTGTGGCTGAGCCTGTGACAGACCCTACTAAATCTAAGGGCATAGCTACATCATTGTCACATGAGCCAGGGTGCATCATAGGAGAAAGAAAGCCAATAAACCTATTTGTGATGGAGATCCCAAGGGGTCATAAAACTACCATACAGCTAGCAGGCTAATTTAGGAAAAACTCCTAATAGCAGACAGAGGGAAGGACACACTAGGAGTTAACATACATATCAAAACACTCTACATAACATATGTTTTTGCACATTTTGGGTGGACTTCTCCTTTAAAGAGCAGCTAACACCTTCAAGAGAACTTTAACAAAACACAATATTTAGACATAGCTCAGTTTGTATTTCACATTAGTTCTCTATTCTTCCTCCTCATTATTTATTACTAAGGTCATTTGCTTGGACATCTATTCCTATTACTTTCTCCCTACCTGATGTCATAATGTACTGCTTGTGACATCACAGTTCCTGTCATGGCAACAGATTGTGATGTCACAACACATGATTATGACTTGAAGTAGGGAGTAAGCTATTCAGGCAGATAAACTCTAAGGGAACTCTGAGGGATAACCATCATGTATTTATACAAATGTACTCAGTATAAATAATGGGGACGATAAATTTGTAAAATGTATGTGGAATGCAAGCTGAATTGTACTTAATTATTACGTTTTTCAAAGTTTTCTCTGAGGTGTCAGTAGCACTTTAACAACCATCTCCAAGACAGACAGCAACTAGTTAAACTAGGTACCTCCCACTCAGAACCTTTATCATCTGAAATAGGTGCCCCCCAAGGCTCAATACTCGGTCCACTCCTTTTCTCTCTTCACATTAACAACCTGTAAGAGTGCCTAAAATACGGCACACCCATATTAAACGTAGATGAGTTGGTACGTATTGCCATCTCCAGAGATATCTGTACAATTAATCACATGCTCTTGTGACAGGGCTAAGTTAGGCCCTGTCTCGTCATGTGGGTTATGTAGGAGGAAACCTGAAGTAAGGATTCTATTACTATATCTTTTCTAACTCTCTGTTAGCCTTCGCAGCCATTAAAACTACTGTACTAATTCCTAATTTCTCATTTATAACTTGCTGGGTTCCCTGATACATAAAATAAAGATAGTGAAATGATGGCTGAGACAGATAACTGTGACAGAGTGTGACATCAGGCTGATGAAATCTGTCACAATGCTCTAGCTAGCTATAAGCAGGGCCACTGGAAAATTGCAGAAAGGGTTACCCAAAATTGCGGAGCGTTTCGCAAAAATTGCGGGAAATTGTGGGGGTTCGACTATAGACCCTGAGTGCTTCACAATAAATCTTTTAATGTTTTCTGCAGCATATTTTAGTCTGTATAAATTGCTAAATGAATATGCTGACACTTGAATATGTTTAAAACATAAAGAAAAGTTTGTGTTCCTAAAAAGAATACTAAACTGATAAGCTATCATAAGCATTGCCTATCTTCCAAAATTTAAAAGCATCTGCCTCATACAGTGCTAAATAGATTCTATAAAGTGAGCCACAGCAAATCAATATTAAATAAAGCCAGAACATTTTTTTTTGTTTGTTTCTGGCTGTAGAATAATGTAGCCTAATCAACAGCTGTTTACAGTGCTGTGCCAGCTATTCACCCACTTTGGTACAATAACAAAAAATAAGCAGATAGAGTGGTGAATAATTAAGTTATAGTAAAATGTTGTAAAAGTGTTTAATGGTCATAATTTGTACCATAGGAACCGTACACTATTTTTGAAAACTCATATTTAAACTTTAAATCTGGGGGTTATTGGGGCTGACAGTATAATCTAGAGGTTAGAGTAACAAACTGTGAATGAGTTGATGACATCTAGCAGACTTGGGTTTGATTCCCACAACCTCCACTTGCATACTGTGTGATTCTGAGCAAGTCACTTAATCTCCTCAGCGCTCCTGGGTTGTACCTGAAAACAGGCACTTGTGCCTAGTGGGCCTTACGAAGTTACCAAAAAATGTAAAAAAATACCAATATATTTTTACTGCATCATACAGTAGTCAGGGCACCCTGTAATTTACCTTTGTTTTACTCTGGCTGCAGTGATTTTGTTTAAAGATAAATGTTCAGATACATTTTGTGTTTTATAAGCTTGTTTTTAGACTTTAGTCAGGTTTATATTGTAGTCTTTGCATGTGAGCATTTAGATGGTAGATTGCTAAGAGTAAGATCATTGTTAGCAACTAGCTTATTCAAGTTTAAAATCGGCCCATCCAAAAATCCTCAGCTGTTTGAATCAAAACTAGTCTGAATGAAAGTACGCTCACAAAGAAAAACTTGCCCTGCCACTTACAAAAAGGCTTCATAGTTAGCACCCCATTTAAGTGAATGGGATAATTTGCACCTTTTCTCCCATCTTTTGTTTCAGTTTGTGTGGCAACAAAATATTTTCTGATAGACTGCTTCAACACAAAACACATGTTAAGTGTTTAAGTGTACTTATGCTTGGCCAGTGGATTCTGAAACCAAACAGAGTTGATGCACAAGGTGGGGTGGAAAGGATGAGAAGGGACTTGGCAAGGTTAGAGGAATGGTCAAATGTATGGCAACTTAGATTAAGTGCTAAGAAGTGCAAGGTAATGCACCTGGGAAACAAAAACCCAGGGGAAGAGTACACAGTGGGGGGTGAGATACTAACAACAAAAAAAATGGAAAGGGACCTGGGGTAGTCATATCAGATGACCTAAAGGTGGGTCAGCAATGTGAGAGGGCAGCAAGGAGGGCTGGGGGGATACTGGGATGCATAGGGAGAGGCATCACCAGTAGAAAACAGGAAGTTATTATCCCTCTGTACAGACAGTTGGTGAGACCCCATCTGGAGTACTGCGTGCAGTTCTGGAGACCCAGTCTCCGCAAAGACATAGACAGGATGGAAGCTGTCCAGAGGAGGGCAACTAAAATGGTGCAGGGTCTGCACCAGAAGACATATGAAGAGAGACTTAAAGAGCTTAATATGTATAGCCTCAAGGAAAGGAGGGAGAGGAGGGATATGATAAAAACTTTCAAGTATCTCAAGGGAATCAACAAAGTCCAAGAGGGTAGCATCTTTCAAAAAAAGAGGTGTGCAAGAACAAGGGGGCACAATTTGAAGATGGAGGCAGGCTCAGAGGTAATTTAAGGAAGTATTTTTTCACACAGAGGGTTGTGGATGCATGGAGCGGCCTTCGGAGGAGGTTGTGAGTCAAAAACAGTGGTGGAATTCAAGCATACATGGGACAGTCATAAGACAATTCTAGGGGGTGGGGGTAGGAAGAAGTAGGCTGCTGGTTAACTAGGATCTGCAACTTATCCATTAGGTAGGGAAATGGGCAGACTGGGTGGGCCAAGCGGTCCTTATCTGCCGTCAAAATCTATGTTTCTATAACAAGACAAGGATTCAAAAGAAATCAGTGTCACATAAAACCCTTGTCTGGCCGACCGGTGGCGCTGAGGTTGAGGCGCTGGGCGCCACACCTCGCACCTGCCCGGCCCGGGTTGGGGCGGGACTGGTCATCGATGGGCGGCCGAAGGAAATAGGCTGGCGATCCAACGACAGCTCGCCTTCTCCAGGAAGGGTTTCGGCCGATGCCCGACACTTGCATGACCCCGAGCGGAGGCTCGAGGAACTGCAAGCTCCATTCGGGGATGGGCGGCCGTTGAGCAGCATAAGACGTTGACGCGTGCGTCATGACATCAGTGGAGGTTGCTTGCTGCTCGGGGAGGGAGAAAAAGTGGAAATAAGCCTGCCTCAGCCGGGAAGATGGGAGGACCATGGCCGTGCCCAGGATTTGCCTGTGCCCGCCCAGCAGATCACAGACCGACAAAACGTAAGTAAGGGTTTGAGCCCCGCCTCGTCCCCGCCCAGGGGGTAATCCGCGGCTCCATGGGGCCTAGGGGTCTGCTTGGGTAGGGTTCCGGGCAGTGGGATGGCCAGTTGTCCCCCCTGAAGGGTCGGAGGTGGCAGGCTGGAGAGGAGGAATAAACAGTAATTTCAAAAAAAAAAAAACTTGTCCTACCTTGCACTGCATTGTTTCGGCCAGACCCAAGTCTGCATGCAAAATTGTCAATATATTTGAGAGTATTTTATTTACAATGTTAATACTTTTTAAACAATTCATTATAAAAACTCAAAAACTGCAAGAAATTGCGGAACATGTCAGTTTTTGCGGAGAATGGTGAAAATTGTGGATCCTGCAAAAAAATTGCGGGCACAATTTTCCAGTGGCCCTGGCTATAAGATGCGTCACAGTGTTAAGCCTAGCAACAAACAGTTGCTAGACTGGTTGCAATCATACACCTGGCAACCAGCAGCTACAAGAGCCTGTCATGCTGAGATGTGTGAGGAGATGGAGAGGGATTTTCAGCAGTCAGGACAGGCTGCTTTATTTCCTGCTGGAGAGATTGATTTGGAGAGACTAGATGAGAGATGCTGACGTTTTCCATTTAGTTTATTTTTTTGTGTACAATAAATCACCACTTGTGGTTTTTCTACAACTTCTCCTGGACTGTCCATGCTTCCTGACCTAAGCCTCCAATATATTTGGTGATAGAGGTATCTGGTTTAGTTACAACTGGTGTAATTTTGTGTCAGAAGCCACACCACATACAGAGGCCTCTCCACAGCTCTCCCATGATGTACAGGCAGTACAACATTGGCTACAGAAGAACAAATTACTACTAAATGTGACAAAAACTCAGTCCATGCTATCTGCCTCCCCTCAAAGCTTAGAAACTGTCAAACACCATTTCAAATCACATTTCTAGATGGCACCCCACTTGAACAAGCATATTCCTTCAGATACCTAGGAGTCATGCTAGATCCCTCCCTTTTTTTTTTTTTTTTTATTTTCATCTTTATCCCTCCTTACTGCCTCCGGTGCCCCCTCCTTCCGTCCGCTCATGTCCCCCGGTACCTACCTTAGGGATCTGCCCCTAGAGTGCCCATCCTCCTCTCCTCGCACATTGGGGTCTGTCCTGTAGGTGGTCCGGGTGGACTTAGGGCGGACTTCATCTAGGGCTGCCGGAGGTATTTCTGGTTTTCTCCCTGCGTCCCCACTCCCCCAGGACGCCTTGCGCTAGGGATGTACGTCCCGAGTGGTAGCGCGCTTACGCACGCAGACCCTCATCGCGCGCCGATGTCCCCCTCCCCGCTCTGACAGGGCGGCCGCCCACCCCTTTCCCTCTGCCGGTGCTTCCACCGGCTATGGAAGGAATGCAGAGCGCAATGCGCTCTTAGTAACCCCACCCTGAGGAAGGAGGAGAGCATCCGTTGGGGCGCTCGATCCTCCCTCCCCGCTGACCCCAGCCACCCGAGTCCGCTCCTCGTTCCGTCACGCGCAGGCCGAGGTGTGGCATCTAGCGCCTCAACCCTCAGCGCCACCGGGCCGGCCCTAGATCCCTCCCTTGACTTTCAAACGCACATATCGAAGACATGTAAGGCAGTTAATGCTAGACTCAGCCTGGCCAACAGAATTAGGCACAACCTAATACAGCATGCACGTCTATCTGTTGCACGTGGCATATTACTCCCTAAGCTCACATGCAACATGTTAGTATATGTGCCTTCTGCCTCTAAACTGGCACTCAGAAAGAGGGATGTTACCTACAATAACAGAGATCCAGGAGGAACAAAATGGGGGAGAGTTACTGTGGGTTAAGCTGGAAAGGAAAATGGGGCCAGCCATCCGCACAGGTGTGGTCTATAGACCACCAGACCAGGAGGAAGAAACAGATAGGGAGCTAATGCTAGCCATCCAGAGGATGGCAGACAAGGGTGAGGTAGTACTGGTTGGAGACTTCAATATTCCAGACGTGGACTGGAGCATTCCAGCAGCAGCATCAACTAGGAGCAGATTTATCCTGGACTCCTTCAGGTGCCTTCCTCAAGCAACTGGTCATGGAACCAACTCGGCAGAAGGCAATACTGGACCTTGTGCTCACAAACAGGGACAGTGTGATGGGGGGTAAGAGTGGGGGAGCACCTGGGGAACAGTGACCACCAGTCACTGTGGTTTGAGAAATCACAGAAAGAGCAGCACCAAACCACACAAAAACACGTATCCTGGATTTTGGGGGCAAACTTTGGGAAAATGAGGGAGATACTTGAAAGAGGCATTAGCGGAATGGGGCAGGAATCAGGGGTTGAGGAACAGTGGGAAGTATTTAAAATGGGGATTACAAGAGCAACAGAACTATGTATTAAGCAGGTTAGCAAGAAGAAAAGGAAGAGGAGACCATTATGGTTTTCCAAAGAGGTAGCAAAGAAAGTGAAAGCCAAAAAGATTGCATTCAGGCAATACAAAAAGACACAGGCAGAAGGGGATAGGGAGAAGTACCAGGAGAAGCAAAGGGAGGCAGGAAGGTCAGTAAGGGAAGCCAAAGCTCAGACAGAAGAACACATTGCAAAATCAGTGGGTAGAGGGGACAAAACCTTTTACAGGTACATAAGTGAAAAAAGAAAGGCAAAGGGAGGGATAGTGAGACTGAAGGGGGAGGATGGGGACTGTGTGGAGGATGACAACAGTAAAGCTGACATATTGAACAGGTATTTCTGCTCAGTCTTTACTGAGGAAGAGGAGGGTAATGGGTCTGAATGGAGTACAAGGGGTGAGAATGTTGCAGAAATGGACACAAGTCCCTTTACATGAGAAAGGGTCCTGAAGGAACTGGAAGTAATAAGAGTTGATAAAGCAATGGGGCCAGATGGGGTGCACCCAGGGTCCTTAAGAACTAAGAGGTGGTGGCTGAACTCTGGCTATCCTGTTTAGCCGATCACTAGAAACAGGGGAGGTACCCAAAGACTGGAGGATAGCAGATGTAGTCCCCTTATACAAAAGTGGGAACAAAGAGGAAGCGGGGAACTACAGACTAGTCAGCCTCACCTCGGTAGTGGGGAAGATCATGGAAGCACTACTGAAGGAGAGATTGGTGGAACATCTGGTTGTCAATGGACTACAGGACCCAAGGCAGCATGGTTTCACCAGGGAAGGTCATGTCAGACCAACCTCATTGAATTTTTTGACTGGGTGACTAGGGAGGTGGATCAGGGGAGGGCAGTGGACATGGCCTATCTGGACTTCAGCAAGGCCTTTGACACTGTGCCACATAGAAGATTATTGCACAAACTGGGGAATATGGGTGTGGGCAGGACAGTAGTGCAGTGGGTAGGTAACTGGCTGGGCAGCAGGACACAGAGGGTGGTGGTAAATGGCTGTCACTCCACAGAGGGAAGAATGACCAGTGGGGTACCACAGGGATCAGTGCTGGGACCTGTACTATTCAATATCTTCATCAGTGACATTGCACAGGACCTAGAAGGCAGAATTTCACTGTTCGCTGATGACACAAAGCTCTGTAACAGAGTAGACACACCAGAGGGTGTAGACAGAATGAGAAGGGACCTGCAGAAACTTGAAGAATGGTCAGGGGTTTGGCAGTTGAAATTTAATGCAAGGAAGTGCAAGATAATGCATATGGGGCACAAAAACCCTGGCACAATATATCAGTTGGGGGTGAGGATATAGCATGCACCAAGCAGGAAAGGGATCTTGGAGTTATCATCTCTGATGACCTCAAGGCAGGGAAACAGTGTGACAAGGCAGCAGGTAAAGCAAATAGGATGCTGGGATGCATAGGCAGGGCATCACCAGCAGGAAAAGGGAGTCATAATTCCACTATACAAGACACTAGTGAGGCCGCACCTGGAGTACACTGTGCAGTTCTGGAGACCTTACCACGTAAGGACATAGACAGGGTAGAGAAGGTTCAGAGGAGGGCAACAAAGATGGTGCATGGATTGCATCACAAGTCCTATGAGGACAGGTTGAAGGCACTGAACATGTACTCCCTGGAGGAGAGGAGGAGAGAGGATATGATAGAGACATACAAGTATCTTACAGGGAGGAACAGGGTGCAGGAATGCACTATTTTTAAGCGAAAAAGATGTTCCAGGACTAGAGGGCATGGGATGAAGTTGGAGGGAGGGCGATTCAGAGGAAACGTGAGGAAGAATTTCTTCACAGAGCAGGTGGTGGACAAGTGGAACACCCTGCCAGAGGAAGTGGTGGGGGCTGAAACAATCACGGGATTTAAGAATGCATGGGATTGACATAAAGGAATTCTGGAGGTCAGGGGTAAGGGGCAACAGACTTCCTGGAAAACATAAACTGAACTTACAGACTTAAATGGGCAGACTGGGTGGGCCATAGGCCCTTATCTGCCGACACTGTCTATGTATCTATGTATCTATGTAACATCTGTCGACTTGCACTTTGCTCAAATCAATTTGCTCACCATTGGGAATTATATGCAAACTTAAAATGGCTCCCACCCAATACTTTGCATGAATTGGCACTAGGTAGTTTTATTTACAGAGTTGGCAATAATCAGCAACCTCAACAACTTGCAGAGTCGATTACACCATATTTTAATCCATATCTTCTTCTATCCTTAGACCTTGGGCTGCTTACTGTACCCAAAATAAGAACCAATATGGGGATAACAGCATTCCAGAACTTTGCCCTAGAATGTAGAATAATATACCACCTAACATCCACAATACTGGGGTCCGTGTCAATTCGCTCCCGTCATTTCGCTCTGTGACAACTGGCTCCCGACAACTCGCTCCAGTGACAATTAGCTCCTGTGACAACCCACCCCCGACAATTTGCTGCCAGTTAGAGTTATTTAAATTACCGGCTTGCAGGAAGTTGTCGCAGAGTGAAATGAACCAGGCTCTTAAGGAGCTGTGCTCCCTGTACCTGAACTACTCCAAGGGGCTTGAGGTCACTGCTTTCTACTGGTGTTTCCTGTACTAACATTTGTTCTCATGCTGCAATTATAACAACCGGCTGAGCCCTCTATTTCTGATTCAAAGTTGGAAGTTTGCAGTCAGCAAGTACCAGAGTTACAGGAGTTTAGATTGCTTGAATATGGTCTGGCAGGAGGTAAGAGTCATGCTTTATTAAGTATTTCCTTTCAGCCCTGATTTACCTAATGACCTCCTCTTCTCATACCACTGGGTTTTTAGAATGCATTGCAGTCCGGGGCAGTATTACACATGATTTCTCCTAGCGGCTCCTCTCTCCAGTTTTCTAGAGTCTACTGCCGGGTGATTTTACCTTCTGCCTTTACTCCATGCTCCTGTTATGTCTTGCACCTCCTCCCAGCAGTAATAATTCCTCCACCTGTGGCTCTCCGTCTGCATGAACATGGGACCTACACCTACCCACCATCATTTGAGCTGGAGATCAGCATCTGGACTCATTTCTGTACCACTAATGCTCTATGATGGATTTTATCCTGTCCTGGGAGGATCTTACCTCCTGCCCTGTCAGGTTATTATTTTATTGGCAGGCATCTCAGACATTATAACTTTTTCCTGACTTGGTCCCCGCCACAGGTTCCCAGGTTCATTTCGCTCCATGACAACTTCCTGCAAGCCGGTAATTTAATTGACTCTGCCAGGGAGCAAATTGTCAGGGGCGGGTTGTCATGGAAGCTAATTATCACCGGAGTGAGTTGTTGGGACCCAGTGGTCGCAGAGTGAAATGACGGGAGCGAATTGTTGTGCTCCTGCAATACTGCTACTTATGTGGGCTTCAAGAAATTTTTTCATAACCACCACATATAAATGCTTCCCCAATAGGTAGACTGCTAATTATGATGCTTAATACTGTACATTCTTGTACTGAATCTCATCTCATCCTATTATGTTGTATTATGTGCATATTTCTGTAAAAAGAACCCTGTATGATGGAAGTGTTTCTGTTCCCCTTCGCTAAATGCTCTTGTTTATGTTGTATCTGTTCATATGCTGTATTAAGTTGTGTATTGTATTCCTATTCCTTGTACTGTCCTAGGTTGTACCCGAAAATAGATAGCTTCTGTCTAGTGTACTTACCTGGTAAACAAAAGCTAAATACGGTAAATAAATGTTTTTGATGCATCTCCTGCTCTGGTAACTGCTTTGCTAGATTTGTTTGTAGGGCACCACAGTAACACCCAGTTTAGGTTTACCTGTAATTCTGGGACGATATCTAACTGCTAAATTGGCAGTTTTACCAGTTGTTTTCCACTGTCTCTCTATCTGTGCTCCCAGTCCGCTTCCAACCATCCTGTCTATATATTGCTAATTTATAAGGTAACATTCATTAAAGGTGGCAAGACCTAGATGGTTCCAGCATCTGTAACCCTCCTCTGATGTAGGGAGGGTGTAAATTTGGGGTCTCCGATAATAATAACAGTCAAGGGTCTGATATGATTTGGGGTGCCTGTGAGAGTTTTAAGTTTCATTATAACCCGCAAGGCATGGCAGGTCCAGGGGCTGGCTGTTGCTCACACAAGAGGGGTGGTGAGCTGTGCATGTGGCAAGGCATAGAGTGGTCCCAGCAGATTTGTTCTGTTTTCCAATGAGTACCAGCCAAATTCTGGATTTTCTTTAGAAACGGTGACCAGTTGTACTGCCTGAGGGACCAAATAATGTAAATCAAAATCAAGGAGTGCCGGCCCCCCATTCTCCCTCAGGATCACCACTGTGTTCCTGCCTACTTGAATTCTGTTCTTCATACCATATAAATTTTACATCACATTATTCATCAGTTCTGCCTCTCAGCCTCCAACTGTCAAGGGGAACACTTTCCAGGAGTTTAGATCTGTTTTATTTCCATCAGTTGTCTAAGATCATTCAGTTGAAGCAGCTGACTAAAATTAAGCATAGTCTGGATTCCCAGGTATTGGATAGTATTGTGGGCTGCCCAGCAGAAGGTGAAAGTTATTTTGAAACCACTGAGGCAAGTGACAGAGATCATCATAGCTTCTGACTTCAGAAAGTCGACTTTGTACCTGAGATTGTGCCGAATTTCTCTAATTCATGGATTAGTTCTGGGGTTGAGGTGACAGGGTCTCTTATGAAAAAAGGGAGTCATTGGCATATAGGGCTATTTTCTGGTCCATGCCTCTGACCACTATCCCCCCTTGTCCTCCCATTATCATGCACCATGATTGGCAAATGCTTAATACATAGTGCAAAGAGGAGGGGGAGAGGGGACACCCCTGTCTTGTTCAAAGACTAAATGGAAACTGAGGAAAGGCCACCCCATTAATTCTAACCACCACCACCACTGGCGAGTCATAGAGAAAAGCCAGGCCCGTTAGGAAGTTGGGGTCAAACCCCATCTACCACAGTGTACTTTGTAGGAAGACCCAGTCCACCCAGTCAAAAGCCTTCTCTGCGTCTATAAAGATTGCTAACTGGAAATGTGGACTACCCTTCTGGGAAGAGAGGATGTTAAGGAGGCTCTGGATGTTGTCATGAAGGTTCTGCCCCTTAATAAATCCTGTTTGATGTCCCCCCAACCATCAGAAATAGCTGGTGCATCTTCAGAGAGAGCAACTATTGGAATGTTTTATAAAATTCTGAGGTGAAGCCATCAAACATTGGGGCCTTTCCATTTTTGAAATTCACAATTGTAGATTCGACTTCCTCTGGTATGATGGGCATTTCCGGTTTGTCCCTGGTTGTCTATGACAAAGTGGGTATTCTGCAGCCATCTTAAGTATTGTCAAATATCTTCTAAATGGGTAGGGTACTGCACCTCCTTGTATAGAG
Organism: Neoceratodus forsteri; assembly: GCA_016271365.2. Taxonomy (NCBI): domain Eukaryota; kingdom Metazoa; phylum Chordata; order Ceratodontiformes; family Ceratodontidae; genus Neoceratodus; species Neoceratodus forsteri. Next base: position 1,336,424,520 of record CM057449.1, read on the forward strand.
TTTGATAATTTGCAAAAGCTTGTGCTGGTTTCCCTGGGTGGCAGACCTCCTCCCTCCCTGGGGTACACTCTTTAATCTTGAGGGCTGCACAATTTACCACCTGTTTCGTCATTTTTTTATTGAAATTTTTTTGACCGGGTAGGTCCACTGAGACAAGATGTCCCCTTTTCAGGGGCAATCCAGAATTAATGACACTTAATAACATATATACACATATAGAGTCAAATAAAAAGTACAGAAGATGATCACGGCATGAAAAATTTAGTTCTGAAATAGGAACAAAAGTACACAAACAAGATGCAAAAAATAGGTACAGGGTTAGACAAAATAACAACATAAAATGGGTACAAACACTAGAATATGATCATAAGTGATGAATACAAAAGCAGGAGCACAAGTCATGGTATAAAATCAGAGTCAAATTTCATTAGGATTAAAATTGGTAAGAAAATCTAGAAGAAAGAGAGCAATAAGTGCAAGCTTGGATGGTCCCCCTGGCATCCACCTACCAGGGGAGATGAGGAGGATCACCAGAGTCATTGTTTTCAACTACAATGCCTACTGACTATCAGATGAGATTTCAGGGCATCTTTGAAAGCAGCTACAGGAAGACAGTTTAACACCTCTAGCAGTAGGCTATTCCAAAGAGTAGGGCCAGAAATTGCAAATGACCTGTCAACAGTGCAGGTTCTGAACCTTGGCACCTCCAGAAGGGAACATTTTGAAGACCTAAGTGACCTCTTCTGGGTAATGGTCTGGAGTATACCACTAAGACTTATAGGGGCAGCAGTTTTGGTTAACTTAAAGGCTAGGCAGAGGACCGGGTATGCTAGTCTCACTTCCAGAGAGTGCCAATTTATAGAGGACTGCACTCGACAGTGGTGGTCTTGGGGCTGTGCAGCTGCCACAGAGCGTGCTACCTTGTGATACAGCACCTTCAGTTTACACAACTCAGTACCTTGGATGGGTTGCAGGAGTGGAGCACCATAGAGTAGGATGGGTGGTGGTGTGCCGGTGGCAATGGCCAACTGAGCTTTACTACTAAGGTATCCTCCAAGTCAGTATAGAAGACCAATTTTCTGGTGCAGGGACTTCGTTACTGGCTCAACATGGGATTTCAGTGTAAGCTCCTGGTCAAGATGCATCATAAGGTACTTAATGGTGCCAGATACTTCCAGCTGAGTGCCATCCAATGAAGATAAATGCAGAATATTATTCCTCTCATTACCCAGGTGCCTAGGACCAAAGAGCATAGCCTTTGTTTTCTTGAGATTTAGGACAAGTTTGTTATCTGTTAGCCTTTGCTCTAATATCCTGAAATCAGCATTAAGATCAAGGTAATTGGGTCAACATAATTTGAGCTTCTGTACAAAACAGCATCGTCGACATATAGCTGCATCTTGCCCCCTTCCCCCTAAGTTTTGGGCATATCCGTAATAAATAATGAAAATAACAGTGGTCCAAGAATGGAGCCTTGGGGGTACCTATAGTTATAGATTTTAAGTCAGACACATAACCCCTACATTTCACCAGTTGCTTTCTATCCAGTAAGTAGTGTTGGAACTAGTTACAGGCATGAATATCCAGACCAATATGGCTGAGTTTGGTGAGAGGGAGCTCATGGATACCAGGTCAAATGCTTTGGTTAGATCTATAAATATGGCACCTGTCGCATGACCATGATCCATTGCCCCAAATACTTCCATAGTGAGCCAGACAAGAGTCGTATCATTGCCATGATTTTTTCTAAAGCCATGTTGCACATCTGAGAGTAAGTGGTGTAGCTCCAGATAGCCCTGGCTGGTTATATACCAACATCTCTAGTATTTTTGCTGGTGTGCTGAGAATAGATGTGGGCCTGTCATTTTCAGCTGGGTCTTTAGTACCTTCTTTTGTGGATGTGGACCACTATGGCTGTTTTCCATTTGACAGGAAAGTGTCCAAGTAGTAGGGATCTGTTGAATAGGTTTTTGAGAGGTGTGGCTATAATTGGGGCCGCTACTTTCAAGAATTTACGTTTGTAAAAACGGGCATTCTTGCTCACATACCTTTCCAGCATCCAAATAAAGATTGATTGATTTAGATTCTAGTTTATCAAAGCCTGGGGAGCCATCTGATTTAATCCTTCTCAGTAGGGTAAGCACTTCTTTCCTGGTAACAAGGTGGAAGTGAAACTGAGGGGAGGATTGATTTGAGAGAAGGGAGTAGCTCATATTCCCTGCAATAGGGTTTATGTATTTATCTAGGTTAGTAAAGGAGTTGTTGAATACATTGGCTGAAGCAATTGGTTCAGTTACCAATTGACTATCAGCTGTGATACCCTGAGCAGTGGCTACTGTATGCCCTTTCAAGAGGCAGTTGATCTGCTTCCAAAAGTTTTGACTTGGAGATTCTTGAGGTACAACCTTTCGGCATTTTTGAGATCCTGCTTGCAAGAGTTCCTCAGAGTCCTGTATTTAAGTCAATCTGTGTTTTCTCCGGAGTGCTTAAACTGACACCAGGCCTTATCTCTGAGTTTCATATTTTCCCGTAGGTCTCGATCCAGCCATTTAGAGCAATGACCTCTGATCCTGCGTTGTTTCAAGGGGGCATGCTTGTTAGGGACACTAAGGAAACTCAAGATAAACAAGTCCAGAGCTTGGTCAACATTTTATTTATTTATTTAGTTTTTGTTGACCGGGTAAGTGCACTAGACAAATCCTGCCTATTTTCAGGCACGACCCGGGGGAAGGGGATACAGATGAATGCCAACTGACCTTGAACCACATTAAGCTGTTGGTGGTATTTTTAGTGAATGAGGGAAATTTGGCGGGACACGGAAATTCCCTACTCTTTCAGAGGGACTCCTTGTCCAAGATGGAGGGCGCTTACTGCCAGCAGCAGCTGGAGCTGTGGAGACAGGAGACCTGGTCTCGACTCCTGTCTCTGTACTTGAGGAGACCGCGATTGAAAACAGAAAAGATGTACCTGTATCTTCACTAGAGAAGACGATTTGCAGGAAACACCAGTTATTCCACAGAAGATTTCTTCTAACGAGGTCCGTAGCATTGCGGTGAATCAACACTACAATGAATGTATAGGGGATGCATAGGAATACACACTTCCTTTGATGCGGAACCTTTAAGTCAGGAAGCGCCTGAACCGCACGACTGCCTAATGGAGACGGACCGCTGTTGAACGTCAGCCAAGAAGGATTCCCTGCAGAGTCTACGGAGACCACATCAAGCTGGCTCACCTTTGGAGAAAAAAAGATACCCTGGTTCCAGTCCTGGAAGACCAGCTTCGTGTTTCTGAGCAGGTACAGTGTCAAACGTTAACGGAGGTAGTTTCTGCCTTTCTTATACAGATGGAGAAATTGGAAAATATTTTTTTGGAGGGGAATTCGCCCTCTGCATCTCTGACCCAGCCCTCTAATGTTAAAGAAAACCCCACAGTGGCCCCTGAATGGTCCGTAGATGCTGCGTTAAGGGCGGCAGGATGGGTGAAAGACCCTAAAGGGGGTTCATGGGTATCAGGATTATCCTCAACAAAATCCCCTAGAACTGTGCAAGACTTATCCCTCGAGGAGGGTGAACTGATTCCTCAAATGGCAACTGACCCTGTGGAACTGCCTGATGAGCTTTGTCTGACCCAGAATCCTATCCTGGGTCTTCACAGGGTCCAAGATAAACAGACTTTTTCTGGTTCTGATCCCATGGATGAAGAGTCCCCAGCCACTACTCGACCTCCTTTTTCTCAAAAAGGACCTGCGAGGTCTTTTTCCTCTCTGTTTAAATTCCCAGTTCTGGCTGCTAAGCGGCATAATGCTGTTAGGCTTTCATATAAAGGTGGACTTGAGGATCCCCCTGATCGTGTATATGTGGCTAGAACATTGTTGAAAGACTCCATGAAGTTTTTTGCCCATGAAATATTTGCCCTGATACACGTCTCAGGAGAACTAAATTTTGATATTAGTTTTCAGACATCTCGAGGCCTTGACCGCTTTTGGGCAAAATATCATACCTTGTGTAACACTGCTCTTTGGACCCCATTTCTGGCCATTCCCCTCACTAAACCGGCCTTTAGAATAATCACTGTCATGTTTCGTAATGAAGGTGTAGATGTTTCAAATATTGTTTACTGGTTAAAGCAACGATGTACGTTACAGGGTCAGCCAGAGGCAATCTTGGATTCGGAAAACATATGGACAGGGGGTTGGAAATTTAAAGTCATGCTGAATGTCTCTGAATCTGGACCTGTACATTTACCAAATTCCTTTTTTTTAGGTCGAGATAGGGAGTTTTGTTTTACCCAGGTCAGCCAAAAGCATGTTATAGATGTGGAGACCCCTCACACCTGAGTAGTGCGTGTGATAAAATCAAATGTCTCAACTGTGGAGAAATGGGTCATGTAGGTATGCACTGTTTGAATGACTGTAGGTGTAATCTCTGTGACGAAATGGGTCACACATTTCAGTCATGTCCCTGGGCTGCACATACTAAAGTAACACATGATGGAGGTGTGGACCAGCGTTTTGTAATCTCTCAAGCACAGAAAGCTCGTTTCCACAACACAACGGAAGCCTCTATTACAGAAGGGTCTCTTCCCCCCTCTAAAACAAAGGCTGTGAAAATCTCTTGTAGCACTGCACCTTTGTCAGTCAGCAAAGATTTACCCTCAGGGAAGGTACTAACATCTGCTAGCCCTGCGGAGACAGAGGCTGTGGAGCAGGCCCCAAGCTGTAGTACCATGCCTCCCCCTTGTGAACCTACAGTGGTAATAAATCGCAGATCATTGCGATCTGGTTCCCGCACTGTAACATCCACTCCACAGGCCTACGTTGCATCCCCTATTGCACTATCAAATACCTTCGAGGTGCTTCAGCCGATATCGGATGATGCAGGTGGGGAATCTGACTCATCCTCTATCGCTTCTTCCATCCCAGAAGGCCTCGATGACTCTATACCACCATTAAGCACTGGCCTCTCACATAAACGGAAGGCCAAGGTGAGATTGAAAGGGACTACGGTAGCAGGAAAGAGAAAATCTTGATTGTATTGGTTACTTTCCTTCTGAACTGATATGTCACTATTTACATGTCATACTGTTAATGCAAATAGTTTGAAACGTGTAGATAAGAGACGATTGGTGTTTTTCTTTTTGAGGCTTTTACCATTAGGGATATTTCTTTTACAAGACACAAGATTCCATACGGTGCAGGAGATCTGATTGGCTCAACGAGATTGGCTTATGGGCCCCTCCTTTTGGTCGATAGGCCATGACTCCTGCTCTGGTCTTGGCATTTTGATTAACATCCCAGATTTTAGGCTATTGAAGCTGTTTGATCTGGTCCCTGGTAGAGTTTTAATTTTAGATTTTCTGCTCGGGCAATGCCCATATCGGGTGGTAAATGTCTATGCCCCCCAAATTAAAACTGAGCGAATAACTATTTTTGATTTAATTCGTCCTTTTTTACACTCTTCTTTTCGAATCATATTGTCTGATGACTTTAATTGTGGACTTAGTCTTCAGGATAAGAGTTCCTTTGCTACCAACAAGAAAATGTACTGTGATTCACTAGTATTAGGACGCATGATTCGTACTGCCCGTTTGACGGATTCGTATTTATCTTTCACAAAACAGCATACTCCCACTTTTCAAAAGGGTAAGCTGGCTACTCGTATTGATTTTGTTTTTACCTCCAGTACTTTGGTAGTCGCTTCGGCTGTGGTACAGGCGATAGCCTTCTCTGACCATAAGCTACTCTCTGTCAGTCTTGGATCTCCTGCTAATTGTGATAGAGGGCCTGGTTTCTGGAAATTCAATGTTTCTTTATTACAAGTACCATCACTTCAGCAAACCCTTTTGTCATTTATTCATGCTCGTAAGTCTGTATACCCTATGTATGATGATCCAATGAGGTGGTGGATGGATACTAAACATACTTTAACTGGGATGTTGAAATCATATAGTCGTTTAAAAAGTAGGTCTGATTATCTGGTATATCTACAAAAGAGGGCTCATTTCCAGTCTTTACTGTCACTAGCATACTTGACAGGACAGGATTTGTTACAACAAATTCATTTATTGAGGAAGGACATGTTGGACTTTCAGTCTAAAAAGTCGCAACAACTGTATCATCAACATAGTTATGCGATGAAAGGTACTAGGGAAATAGTTTGCCCATTTGAATCTAATTATCATCAGAATGCCCAGAAAACAATGTCATGTCTTATCAATGCAAATGGAGATCTTTGTACCTCCCACTTGGATATATGTCAAATAGTTACTGACCATACGGCCGCATTGTTTTCCCCATTACCTAAAGCGTCAGAGGACTTACAACGATTATACGGTACCCTTGAAATTCCAAATCCTTCCGCAGAATGTAGATTCTGCATGTCAACCTTCAGAACAAGAAATTGGTTAGCTATATCTTCACTGCCCTCGTAGGACCCTGGCCCGATGGTCTCCCACAGCTTTATATAAATTCTTGGGAACACCTCCTTCGGAACTGACCTCAGTGTTTGCTTTCCTCCTTGCAACTGAACACATTCCCTTAGAGTTTACTAAGGCATATTAATCTATGTTTATAGCGGAAAGGTGACATTAAGTCCCTAGACAACTGGCGTCCCATATGCATGTTAAATACGGTTTTAAGATATTGACAAAACTTATTGCTATACGTCTGCTTAGGCTGGCAGAAATAGTTATTCATCCAGCCCAATCCTGCTTTCTACCTAATAGGAGAATTTCTGATCATTTAATTCTCCTCCGTGAACTATTTTCTCATGGTTTTTCGGACTCGCTTCTGGGCTTATTGTTTCAGTTGATCAAAAGCTGCCTTCGACTCCATTAGCCATGATTTTCTATGGACTGTATTACTTTTTACATATTCCTGATAAGATTATTCGCTGGATACAGACACTATATAAGACGGCATAATCGTCCTTTAATTAATGGTTGGGCAGGCCGATGATCCCAGTGAACGAGGAGTTCGCCAGGGATGTCCATTAAGCCCTCTATTATATGTTTTTTTTCTAGATATATTGCTTCGACGTCTTAATCATCACCCCCAAATTCGTGCCATCTCATGTTCGGCACTACGATCTCCGTTTACTGCGATTGCATATGCGGATGACGTGTGTTTCTTAGTAGCTGACGAAGCTTGAGCGCTTGTGTCTCTCCAAGAATGCTCCTCTTTCGGTGCAATATCTGGAGCAAATATAAATTATAGTAAGAGTATGGGAATCTGGTTGGGTTCCTCCTCCCATTCTTCGGACACTATTGGCCCTTTACATGTAACTGAAGGTCAAATCCATATACTGGGTATTTACTTCGGGTTAAGAGATTCTGATTCATTTAACTGGGAAGAGAAGTTAAAACATGGTAAAAGCATGGTGACCTCTTGGAATAAAGGTCAAATTGGGAAGAGAAAACGTGTTTTTCTAATTAAAACTTATCTTCTCCCTCTGTTTTTGTATATGAGTTATGTTTTCCCTATCCCAAAACAATTGGAAACTAAGGTGTTTAGTATATTTTTTCAGGCCCTTTGGGGCAGTCGGTTGAATCCAATTAAGAGGAATACTACTTACTTGCCTACCTTTGAAGGAGGTATTCTGATGATTAACCCGTTGCTTTTCTTCACTAGTATTTTCCTTTCTGCCAACCTGCGGCCTTTACTGGTGAACACCCAAAGAGGGTGGGAAGCGTGGTTCTACGACTCTTGTAGATATTGGTTTCATATGTGGGAACATAATTCTTTAGGCGTATTACGACAACAAGGGGGTGTTCCGACATATATAAAGCATATGTTTCTTCGTTTAAAACAATGGAAAGTGTCAACTCAGACTCTTATTTCGAATACTCACAAGACTTTATATAAAACACTTTTGTCTTCAGTTTGTAAAGTGCAAGCCCCTTTTCCAAAATGTCCGGATAGTTGTCTACCCTCGCTTCTAACTTTGTTGCGCTGTTCTAGAATCCCTGATCACATGTGGGACTTCCACTGGTTATCATGTCACGAATGTATAAATGTAAAAGCAAATCATAAACACAAACAGTCTCAGGACAGGTTTTGCTCAAGACCTCTTTGTATAGCTACCCGGAGACATATCTCATTTGTTTTGAATTGCACTTATATCACAAATTGGTGGTCATATTTAGCAGATTCCTGGATGTTCATGTATTCTCCACAGTTACATATCAGAATATCATGTATGGTGTTTTTTCTTCCCACTGGTCTGCCTGGCATAGAGATACTCTGAATCTTGTATTTCTTGTTATTAAATGGAATATTTGGATGTCAAGATGTATGTTTACACTTCAGCAAAAACTGTGCTCTTATTCGGAACTTGAAGAGAAGATACTAGCGGATTTACGGAAAATATATGAACATGAAAGGACTTTGTATTCGGCACAGTCTCTGTTGGCCTTGTGGACGGCCCTCCTATGGATCACGAACACTGATTCAGCCATAACTTGAAGGACTTATACTGCATTTTTGTTATTTCTCCATCCCCCTTTCTTGCTTAGTTTCTCTGTATATTCCTAATTGATGTATTTTGTGTTGGCTTCTTTGTACAATTTTTGTTTCAATAAAAATGTCCCCTACTCTTTTCGATAATAGCCATGGGATCTTTAACATCCACCTGAACTACCACCAATCCAGGCAGATGGGACCTCGGTTTAACGTCTCATCCGAAAGATGGAATTGGGCAGGTTATTTAAATCATTTAAATGTATCACTACTAGGCTGTTAAGAAAAGTGGCTACTTCAAACCTGGAGAGGTCGCAAACCACCAGAATCTTTTGGGGGGGAAGATTTGGGTAGTTGTTCTTCCACATACAGAAAACTGGAGTGTGTTCACTGAGAGAGTCAGGCAGTAGACCTACTGCTTTTACCCTGTCATGCCTGCTAACTAGTATCCCATCTAGTAAAGAGTGTTTATCTGCCATGCCAGAAGCTTCCCTGCACAGTTTCTTGCTTTCTGAAAGCACTGGCAGGCATAGCAGAGTTGGCCTTGAATTTTTTGTTCACCATAATCATTAAGTCACTTTTTGCACTCTTGTATTTGTGGTAAAAGAATGTCATCAAGTGTGATTTTATGTGTCTCCTTAAGATCAAAGAGTTTGTGCTCAAGTGCTAGTCTGTGAGCCATATCTGCCTTCCACTTCCATGAGGCATATTGTATGGCCTTGCCAGTCAGGGCAACTTTAAGTCCATCCCACCTATCTGCCTGGGTTGTGTCTCCTACTCCATTTTCCTGAAAATATAAATATGTGGTTGTTTGGCTCATTTCCCAAAAGTCAGGGAGGTTCAGTAGGGAATTATTCATTCTCCAGGTAGTAGGATTCTTACATGGGGTGGGGGGGAGTGATAGTTGATGCCTAGTGTCACTGGGACATGATCAGATAGGGAAATGGTACCTATAGTGCACATTTGTGCAGTATGCTCCTCTTCTGATGATACAAAAACCAAATCTATGTGGGAATATGATTTCTGAAGTGCTGAATAAAATGTGTAATCAGTTATCTTCGGGATGTAGGAGGCGCCACATGTCTTCCACACCTAATTCCCTGGTCAGTTGGTGAAGGATTCTACCCTTCCCCCATCTTGTCCCCCACCCTGTCACCCCTGTGATCTCTAGTCTACCCTGAGGACATTATACTGTTGAAGTTGCACTCTATTAGTTATAGTCTAGTGGGATCTGGCAGGAATTATGGCAGTACCTGCTTAAAATATTCTTCCCTTTCATTCACAAAATTCGAGGCATAGATATTTAATAAAGAGAAGGGGGTGTAGCTATAGAGACCCTACAAGTAAAGGTACCTGCTTCCTGTATCCTTTACCACTCGATCCCCCCAAATTGGAAGTCCCCACCTCACCAGCACTGCCACTCCTCTGTGATGAGGGAAGAGGAGTATTTATTTATTTATTGAATTGTTTCACCAGCAAAGGCACACTAAGCAAAAAGATGCTCGTCTCACAGTGCGATCAGTGGTGGGGGGGTAGTTTACAGAGGAGAGCAACTGTATACATTTATACGTGCAAATTAATTACACAAATGAATTATACATCGGAACCTAAGTATAACACCTTGGAACATGAAGTAGGAATAACATAGGAAACATTGCAGCAAGGAATTATACTCATTGTTACATGGAGTGTGAGAAAATTGTACAAGGAAATTGTAATTTATTTATTATTTATTTAGCTTTTGTTTACCGGGTAAGTACACTAGACAAGTAGTATGCCTATTTTCAGGAACGACCCGGGAGAGCACAAAACATACAGTATACATACATGGCAACATTGGAGAAACAGCATGATACAGTAAAAAACAGCTATAACAACGCTTGTATAAGGGCAGAGATACTGCCACACATAGTACAAATTGTTACAGGACATAGATAGACGTTAGAATCACTGAATACATATTTTTTTTTATAGACCATCATGGACTCAGAGTGGACAATAGTGGACTGCAGAGTATTACATTACAGAGACTAGGAGCAGTCACATCTTGTCGTTTGTTTTAGGTGGGACCACAGGGAGGAGCAAAAGGTCCCATGGGAAGGGGCAGAGCGAGTAATGACAAGAGGTTTAAAATATAACTACATACATGTCAGCTACTAATCTACGGTAGGTAGACAAGAAACGAGGCTAGGAGTACAGTAGGGGGTAAGTGTGGAAGTTGGTGGATATATGCCAGCATTTATAGCTGTAGCTAATGCCACTAGTCAGGCCGCATGGGATCTAGGATAGGGCAGTGGGGGAGGAGAAGATGTGGGGAGGGTGAAGGTAGGACAAGAGGAGGAGGGAGGGGAGGTCAGCAACACTGGCAGTTTACCGCGTAGTAGTTTGTCAGGGCACAGGAGATGGAATGCGTAGGGGAGGAGTGACGGATGTGTGCCGGCAGGTCATTGCAAAGCCTTGGGAGGTGGTAGGAGAAGGCCGATTGACCAGCAGTGGTCTGGCGGTGAGGGATTACCAACAGCTGGGAGTCAGTAGATCTAAGGGTGTGAGAGGGGGTTGGGGTGGGAGTTAGGGAGGAGGTGAGGTAGGGTGGAAGGGACCCAAGCCAGAGGTTGGAAGCAAATTTAGCATAATGGAGTAGGCACCGGCTGTCAAGGGAGGGGAAGGCTAGCGCATGGTAAAGCTCGTAGTGGTGGGTGCGAGGGGGGGGGGTTTGAGGGCAAAACAGCAGAAAGTGTTGAAGAGGAGGTCCAGTCTGGATAGAGTAGACTTAGAAGCAGCACTATAGACTACATCACAGTAGTCGAATGTAGGTAATATAATTTTCTGCACAATTTCATGTCTCACCGGTAGGGGGAGGTAATTGTGGTTTCTGTAGAGAGCGCTGCGCTTAGGGCGCAGTTTTTTCAGGATAGCATCCACATGAGCAGAGAAGGATAGATGTCGGTCATGTCAGACACCAAGGTACCTAAAAGTCCTCAAGGACAGTCCCGTCAAGGGTGTGGAAGTTCAGGGGTTTGATAAGCCTGGATAGTCTCTACCTAGTGCTGAAGGTCATGGAGACTGTCTTCTTGGCATTAAGGGAGAGTTGGTGGGAGCTAAACCAGAACTGAACTTTGTTGAAATCAGCCTGAAGACTGGTAGCAACTTCCTCAGGGGTACGGCCAGAGGAAAAGAGGATGGTGTCATCTGCATACATGTGAATTGAGATAGATGAGCAGGTTTGAGGCAGGTCATTTAGGAGGATGGAAAAGAGGATAGGGCCGAGTACTGAGCCTTGGGGGACACCAGTAACTATTGGGAGTGGAGGAGCGATGGAATTAGCAGTTTTTACGGATTGAGTTCTCTCTTCCAGGTATGCTCTGAACCAGCTGATGGCAGGCATGGATAAGCCGGCTTCAGAGAGACAGGATAGCAGCAGGGGATGGGAGACTTTGCTAGTTCGACAAAGATGGCTGCAGTAATGAGACCTTTGTCCATCCCCGAGAGGACAGTGTTGGAGAGTTGTAGGAGGGAAGTGGTGGTAGAGTGGTTCTTTTTAAATCCAGACTGGATACAGACCCCGCCCAGGATTGTGCCAGCTTTCTGTGTTCCTCCAGCATGAGGTGTGTCTGCTGCAACAGGGAACACAAGGCATGCTGCCTGTTTTGTTCTTGCAGTACTCAGCTCCTCTGTATTTGGGTTCCTCGCCTTTTAATATTGTATGAAATAACATTAATATCAGACAGACCTGCCATAAAGTTACTTTAGCTCACCTCCTCTCCTAACCATTTGCAGCATGTTTAGCTCTACAGGCAATAAACATAACACAGTGACTAGAATATTTCAACCTGAATACAAACAGTGTAACAAAACACCCACAGCCAGATCAGTGGGTAAATGCAGCAGCATCGGCATCAGTGTTGATAGTTACTCCCTTCCCTCACCTCCCCTCTCCAGAATACTTTTTGGAACTTTTTAAACTCCCCCCATCAAACGAGGAGATGGGGGTAGTATGGATCAAGGCATTCGCCATGCAGTAGCCAAATAACAGTGCTCCATTGCTAGAAAGGCTATGAAAGGACTGAAAAAAAAGGTCAGGGGGATAAATTAAAATGAACGAAACAGTTAAATATAAAGGCGATAGGGAGGGGAAGAAGGATCGCCACTGCAAGCTGGGCTACTAACACTGGCTTTCTGTAAAAGGCTGGGGAAAAATAAATGGGTATATGAGTCCAGTGGCAAGACTCCCGAGGGCAAACAGGTAGCTGAAGTCAGTGGTAGGTAGACCACGATCTTCTTCAGGGGTAGCTCTTTCATCAGGTCACACCTATGGAATTTATAGCAGTCAGGCACCAGGATCACACGGAAATTTTTCTCTAGCAGTCTAGTAGGATCCACCCATGCCGATGTCATATGCCAGTGTCCCCACATATATAAGCATGGGCAGCCCCACTCCCTCCTCAGTTCTTTCCTGTCATCCACCATACTCACATGGACTCCACGGAAGCTTCCTTGTTCAGTCGACTGCCAATTTTCTACTAATCTTTTATTTTCTTTTGAGTGCTGAATTACTTTATTTTAAAATGATTCCTATTCTTTTCTATGTCGAGAATGAAAGATTTATCCAATATTTTCCGTCGCTGTGGGAAGATTTATTCAAAAGATGAGCACAACCTGTATGTCTGCTGCCTCAGGCCTAGCCATAATGGCCTTGCCTACGAGCTCTGCCTGATGTTCAACCTCACCACCCGGCGGTGCCTTCAGAAAACCCTCCAGTCCTTTCTTCAGGAGCAACAAGTAGCCAGGATGGAACAGTGGCCTTCGGGGACAGCTCCCTCTCAGTTGCCGGCTCGTTCTTCAGCCACCAAGGCCTGGGACAAGTCTTCGGGGAAACACTCTCACAAGGACAGGGAACGTAGCAAAACCCATTCACCCCAGAGGGGATCCCAACTCCCAGAGGCTTCTACCTGTTCCTCCAGGTTAGCACCATCGACAGCTTTGGCGTCAACCTCTCCTGCCGCCAGGTCTTCCATTTCTTCCAGGGTGACCCCAGCAGCAATTTTCACCCACCCTCCTATGGCCAGTGATGGGCCATCGACCTCGAGCTTGCCCAGGACATTGATGCCAGCTCCACCACTGTGACCTCTGCAACCACAAGGTCCATCAGCTCCGGGCCCCACCGACTCTGCTTCAGCAGGCGGTGATCCAATGATACAGGGGTTTCTACCCCCTCCGTCGATGCCACTGGCACCAGTGTTACCTTTGCCTACCATCAACCTAAACACAGTGCTTTCCTCCATTACCACAGCTCTAGTCTAGCAGTTCATTCCCCAGCCAGGGCCTTCATTGCTGTCCCAAGGGGGTGCTGCCTCTGTGTCAATGCCAGTTCAGCCCCTGCAATCTGCACCGTCCCGGGCATCGTCGGCATCTCTGCTGTCAGTCCCTGCCTCAGACCAGGTCGATATCGAAGAGGACTACCGTCCAGATCTCATCCTTGCCGAGGATGAAGATGAGGAGGAAGATTTAGGGGATGATTCCTCAGACAGGTCCACAGTCTCATCCGGGAGTGAGAACTCTATGAAACATACTCCGAGATCCCCTCCTGAGAAACCATCCTTCTCCCTCATGAAGCAGCTTCAGGCTACCATGGGGTTCCAGACTGAGGAGGACATTACCAGGAGGGACCTGGTGGATGTTTTGGAGATTCCTGAATCTCCACCTAAGATCATCCCTTCTTTGCTACCAGCCCTGGAGGATGCTGCCACTGTGGCCTGGCACAGGCCTAACATGGTCCCTGCCATTCCTAGGAAGGTTGACAGACTTTATCAGGCCCCTTTGTGGAAGCTTACCTATGCTGCCCAACCAGAAGCTGACTTAGTGGTGATCAAGGCAGCTCATGATAGGTCCAAGGTGCCCAGGCACCTTAGTTCCTTCCCCTCAACAAGGAATCTAGCATGATTGACCTTTGGGGAAAGCAGATTCTTACTTCAGCCACCTTAGGCCTCAGGATTGCCAGTTACCTGTCTCACATGGTCAAGTACCAGAACACCCTATGGAAGAAGGGCAAGCCTGCAGCACAGGCCCTTCCTGAGGATTCTCAGAGGCAGGAGATTCTTAAGACTCTCCAGGCTGTGACTGATGTCAGTAAACAGCTCCTGAGGGCCTTTTATGATATGTCTGATACCACAGCCTGGGCAGCTGAAACTAGCATTTGCCTTAGGATATTAAAAGAGCTGTGAAGAGAGCAAGCAGCGCCTCTGGCAGCCTTGTTCACTGAGTCACTCAACACAGGAGTGGTTCCAGAGGACTGGAAGAGGGCACATGTAGTCCCTGTACACAAAAGTGGTAGTAGGGAGGAGGCGGGGAACTATAGGCCAGTCAGTCTCACCTCAGTAGTGGGTAAGGTCATGGAGGCACTGCTTAAAGAAAGAATAGTGGCACACTTGGAATCTAATGGTGCCCTGGATCTGAGGCAACATGGATTTGCAGCAGGGAGGTCGTGTCAGATAAATCTGATAGATTTTTTTGACTGGGTGACGAAGGAAGTAAATCGGGTTGGGGGGGTGGTAGACGTTGCCTACCTCGACTTCAGTAAGGCCTTTAACACCATCCCACATAAAAGACTGGTTAACAAGATGGGTAGCCTAGGCATGGGGCATAAGCTGGTTAACTGGGTTAGGAACTGACTAATGGACAGGAGGCAGAGGGTGGTGGTAAACAGGATCCTATCCAGGGAGAGGGGGTGACCAGTGGGGTACCTCAAGGATCAGTCCTTGGGCCATGTCATCGAGGCACAGGTCAGGAAGCATAGGCAAAACCAGGAGCAGTTGTAGAATTCACCAAAATATTTATTTACAGTAGCAGTAACATAAAAAAAAAATTACTTGTTCAGTACAACTATGTACAAAGGAGAACAAACAGTAGTTTTCCTTGAGTCTCTGTGTCCCTTTTTTTTTCTTCAAGCAACTGCAGCTCAGCTCCTTTATAAGTCCTTTCAACCCCCATTCTTAGCAAGCATCCTGTTTTTTGTAAATATCTGGTATGGGCTGCTAGAAAACAGTGTGTTTCTTGAGTTGATGCCCCTTTTGCACAGCTTTTGCAAAAAGCTTAAAAATTGAACTCTGGTAACTGCTAGCTTCCAACAGCTTTTTGCAGTCATCTCAAATTATAATTATATACATTTCAACAGTAATGCTATATATTTTACAAACATAAGGGATCCCAATATCAGTTACATTTACATACAGTGATTTGCACATATTTTTATATCAGCAGATCTAGATATGCAAGGGAAGAAAAGACAGACAGCAAGAGAAAACTGAGACAGTGAGAGGCACAGAACTGCGAGCCTGTTGGATTGATCAAGTCCGAAGTCTCACAGGAAAATTTGGTTGCGCAACCAGATAGAGAAGAGACAGAAAATGAAAGATCCTTGCATTTAAACACTTTTTCCGTAACAAATGGGACAGGGTCCTATTCTACCCTGTCACAGGCCAGTCCTGTTCAATGTCTTCATTAGTGATATTGCAGAAGGGCTGGAGGGAAAGGTCTGCCTGTTTGCGGATGACACCAAGATTTGCAACAGGGTGGATACTCCAAACGAGGTGGAGAAAATGAGGAGGGACCTGAGAAGGCTTGAAAAATGGTCTGAGGTGTAGCAGCTGAGGTTTAATTCAAAGAAGTGCAAACTAATGCACCTGGGACGTGGGGACTCTGGAGAGAGCTACAGAATGAGGGGAGGGGGTTGTTGATGATCACCAGGGAAGAAAGGGACCCGGGGGTTATCATTTCAGATGACCTTATGGTGTCCAAGCAGAGTACAAAGGCTGCAGGGAGTGCCAGTGGTATGTTGGGGTACGTAGGCAGAGGTATCACTAGCAGAAGGTGGGAGGTAGTGATGCCATTGTATGAAACACTAGTGAGGCCTCCACTGGAGTACTGTGTGCAGTTCTGGGGACCTCACCTTCGCAAGGACATTTGCAGGCTGGAGGCAGTCCAGAGATGGGTGACTAAGATGGTACAGGGCTTGCACCACAAAACATATGAGGAGAGATTAAAGGACCTCAATATGTACTCGCTGGAGGACAGGAGGGAGCGGAGGGACATGATAGAAACATTCAGGTACCTTAAGGGCATAAACAAGGTGCAGGAGGAGACATCTTCCAATATAGGAGGAGCATAAGAACAAGGGGGCATGATATGAAATTGGAAGGTGGCAGGTTAAAGGGAAATGTGAGGAAGTTTTTCTTCACAGAGAGGGTGGTAGACACATGGAATAGTGTGCCACAGGTGGTGGGCTCAAGCACAGTGGAGGATTTAAGCATGCCTGGGACAGGCATAAGGGAACCATAGAGGGGGAACGAGGTGGGGTAAGCCATAGACCAAATAGGGTCAGAGGTTGCAAACCAGTGTAGAGCTTACAGGCAGAATGAATGGGCCTGGCGGTCCTTATCTGCTGACAATTTCTATGTTTCTATGTTTAGGAGGCACTCCTGGCTGAGAGTCTCTGACTTTGCTGCTCATGTCCAGCAGAATATTTTAAACGCCCATTTGGAGTTTTTAAAGGGACACTGTCAGCCTGTTTTTCATCATATTATTTCCAGTTAAAAACTTACATTTTATGATTGCTTACCTTTTCTAAAATTCATTGATGTTGCTGTTTGTTTTGTCTGACTCCTTGTTTAGTAGTACTGAAATGCATGGCAACGTATATTTATAAACAATCTTGTTTTGTTTACAGTCCTGTATCTCTTCTTACTGCATACTTCCTGAGCATTAGAAACACAGCCAAACAGTGCAGTCACTCATGAGGCAGTAACCTCCTAAACTCCCACTACATCGTGAGTGGCTAGACTGGGTTATGGGTGTTCCCAAGTCCAGGAAAGATGCAATTGGAGTCGATCATGGAATGTAAATGTAACCCCTAGGTGGCGCTATCCCAAGGGCTACTACCCCTGCCTGTTCGGCTAGTAGCAGGTTAAGGGGCCTGAGTAATGAAATGGTGCCTCCACCTTGAGGTCAGGGTTGTTAGTGGTCAAGCTAACCTGGGCACAGCCCTCTGGGACACTGTAACTCCCCTCTTTTCCTTCTAGTGGCCTCAACAATATACAATAATTCCTTTCACAGTGACCCTTATTCACCAGACAATTACCCACACTATTTGCACTTACCACCAGGGCTGGTTCCTCTAGCTTGACCCTGGGTAACCCCTGTAAAACAAGGTTAAGCACAGCAAATAGCAACAGTACAATACTTTTGGCACAAACTGGAACCACAGTCAGGTTAATGCAGACAAAGTTAAATCTAATTTATTCAGGGAACTTGAACAAGGGAGGGGCATAATCAGGTTGATTTGCTTAAAAGCTATATTAATCAGACAGTTATGCATTCAGTTCAGAGTCCTTACACAGTCACACACTCTGGGTACCCAGGTAGGAAAACGGTAGGCTAGCCAGGAACGTTGCAGCTGGTTGGGGCCCTGAGATGGAAGTAAGCAACATGCACAACACACACTATTTGTAATCCGGAGCCGGAGGGCTCAGTTTGTGAAAGAAAAGGCAACAAGACAATCAGATGACAACACTTTTAGATTTAGCTGTTTTTGCAGAGGCAGAGAGCTACCCTCTTGTTTATTCATGATACCCAATACTGGACACAGACAGGATGAAATCGAGACTGCAGGCTGTTGAGCTGGAGTGCCCGGAGAAGCAGGGCCCACACGAATCACCGAGGAGTCGTTCCTGTTCAAGGCGTTGAGCAGGGGGCTGATCCCCAGGCCAGTCTCTCGTTGATGACTTTCTCTGTGTAGCAGGTATTCTGGCTGGGCCAGTGTAGCAGGGCTCAGGCAAATGGAAATGGATACGGATTCAGTCTATGGAGCTGGATACAGACTCCAGCAAGCAAAACACAGTTCGGACACACAGTAGGGAACCAAATCATGACCCACGATAAGCACACATCACATTCACATGTAAGGAAATTCCACTGTACCAGGCAAATGGCTCTCCGGTCACAATTACAGAGTCTCTGCACAATCCGGGAGTTCAGAGGTATCTGGAGTCCTGACAGGCCGATCGCATTCAGCAGATCTTTGGTCTTCTTCAGGTTAAGGCCTGGTCACAATTCAGTGGCTTAATTCGCTCTCCAAATTAGGATTCAGTCCGGAAAAAAAACACAAGTTCCCTCTCAGGAACAGCAGGCAGGCATGTAGGCCAAACTCAGGCTTTTCCACAGTTCTCCCACGTGAATTCACTATGGATTGCTGCTTGAACTATCTTGAGCTGTTACTTCTTCACTTCCCAACTCAGATCTAACTGAAACTGCAAGCAATGTGGGACTTTCCCCAAGATCCAAGAGGTTCAGTTGGCTGATCTGTCTGTCAGTCACAACAGGGCTCCCCCTCCAGGTTATTTTAGGTGCCAAAAGCCCAAAACTACAATTCCTACAAGTTTTGGCCCCACCAAGCCCCGGTAGGCAGGCTCCAGTTTAGAGTCCGAAATGTACCGATTGGCCCATTCTGCAGTCCAGGACCAAGATGATGGAAACAAACAGAACTGTCCATGCTGCAAAGAGGGCAGGTTAGAACAAACTGCAATATTACTACTACTCTAACAAATGATCAGCAAACAAGTACATCTTTTAACAGAGCTCCCTCTCATATTAATTATGACTGCAATCCAGGCAGCTCTTAAAGAGACAGTACACAGAGGCTATACAGGCACTCTCTGGCAATAGATTTAAACTGCTAAAACACAGAACATCAGCCTGACAGTGAGCATTTAGGCAAGCTCAAGGAAGACTTTTCGGGAACCCCCATTTGTAGGGGGTTGCACCCTTCCCTACCTGGAGAAAACTTGGCGTCCGTGTCAAGCCTGTACCATCATGCATCAGTTAACATAAACTTATTACTTTACTATACATATTCACTACACTTCATGATACTATATCCATAAGGACAATACTTATGCATGTTCCATAAGGTAATACTGATTCCACTATGATTAACACACTTGTGACATCACAATACTGATTCATGTTATAACTTCCGGTACATTAAACAATGTAGGAGGGAGTCCTTCCCTATCAGCTAACTTGGGGCTGGATGGGGCAGGGACACCATACTGAGAAGGAAGAACAATCAACCTGGAATTGGCCATTAAGCTCAGTTTGGGTAGTGAGCTCTGAGAAATAGAAACACCTTTGTGAACCACATTGAGAGGCAAATCCACTGGCCTCCTGGGAGAATCATAACTGAAGCGCAATACTGGCTTGACAGCTTGGCCAGTCTTTCTGAGGAGAACAGCCACAGTCTCTGTACATTCAGCACTAACTTTGGAGCTTTCGTCATTCGTGAGGGGGTGCCTCTGCACGGATGGGAATGTCCAAACTGGGAGCACTGTCGGCTCCTTGCTCTGTAGGCTCTGTTTCCACAACACTTGGCTCATTTAGAGAAGGTTCTGGCACAATTAGGCTTTGTGGCACTGAAGGGGGTCTGTCAGCACTCTCATATTGTTGTTCAAGTTCTGGTGTGTCACCAGAGAGACTCAGGCCATCAGCCCCTTCTTCGGACAATTCACACAGTTCCACAAAACACAGAGTCCGCAACCTCAGATGTGACGTTTTACACCTCACTTTCAGGGAGCATTGGCTTCAAGGATGAAGCTGGGAGGTTAGGAAGTCCAGAAGGCCCAACTTCATCCCCACAATTAGTCATAGGGTACTTCAAAACAGCTGACTCAATTCATAGGAGGGGTAATAGGCATTGCCGCACTCACTTTCGTCAGAGGTGGATTGACAGTCACTATCATTCTGGGCCTGCTGCGGGGGAAACCTTAACTCTGTAACTACAGGGGTAGGTTGACTCAGTCTCTTTTTTGCAGCAGCACGAGTCACTGGCCCAGGGGAGGCAATATCTGCTGGCTCAGCTTCAATAATAACTTCGCCGATAGGCAGCAAGTGGTTACGGGGCATGGTCTTGACAGCTTTGGAGTTATTCTCTGGGTGTACCTTGTATACTGGTAGATCATCCAACTTTCCAACTACTACATGAGGAAGATGGTGCCACCTATCAGCAATTTTGTGCTTGTCATGTAGTCCTAAATTACGTAACAACACACGGTCTCCGGGCCATAGCTCTTGAGCCTTTACTTTCTTGTGCCTCTCTTTGTTGGTAAGATTTCTTTTAGCGGCCATTGTCTGGGCCAGTTGATATGCATGGTTCAATTAAGCTGTCAGTTTCTGTACATACTGCAGGTAGTTTTCAGCTCAGACCCCATCTGGAGAGACCCCAAAACAGGTATCAACTGACAGGCGGGCCTCCCTCCCAAACATGAGGCAGTAGGGGGAGAACCCAGTAGCGTCATTTTTGGTGCAATTGTACACGTGTACCAAGGTGCTAATCTGTTGGCTCCACTTATGCTTGTCATTTGGGTGGCAGGTGCCCAGCATGTCTAGAAGGGTGCAGTTAAAACGTTCTGGTTGAGGGTCCCCCTGCTGGTGATAGTGGGTAGTTCTTGACTTCTGCACCCCCCACAAAGAGCGCATTTCTTTGATTAGCTGACTTTCAAAGTCTCTGTCTTGGTCAGAGTGAATCCGCTGGGGGGCACCATAGTGGACAAAGACATTTTCCACTAGTACCTTGGCCACGGTAGAGGCCTTTTGATCTTTAGTTGGAAAAGCTGGTGCATACCATGTGAAATGATCCGTAACCACTAACATATTGCCAGTATTCCGCTGATCAGGTTCAAAACACAAAAAGTCTATGCAGACCAGTTCCATGGGGGTGCTGGTAGTAATATTGACAAGGGGGGACAGCCCTGTGAGGCAGGGCTTTCCTTTGCAGGCAATGACTGCAGGTCTTTACATGGTGCTCAACATCGGCCCCCATCTTGGACCAGTAGAATCGAGATCGTACCAGGTCGAGAGTTCTGTCAATACGAAGTGCCCCATGTGATTGTGGAGGGAACTCAGCACCAAATCTTTACAGGCCGTGGGTAGGACCAATTGCTGCTTGTCTACTCGACCACTGCGACCCACTGTCTCTCTGTATAACAACTGATTGTGTAACTTCAACTTGGGGCCTTCTTTAAACAATAGGGCAGTTCGCAAGTCAGGGGAACGCAACTGGGACACATCTTTCCCCACACACAGGGCATCAAGTGCTGGCTGAATCATAGGATCTTGGGATTGAGCCCACTGGATGCTGTCATTGTCAAATTGAGGTAGTGCACTAATATCTACAGCAGAGAAATGGCAATAGGCAGCCGGTATGCAGGTATCAGGAGGGCCCAAGCAATCTACTAAACAGTCCACTGTGTCCGTAGACATCTGTTCATCTCTATCAAACTTTTGGCACAATGCTCAGAAGTCAGGTTCAGACAACCTGACCCAATCACTCTTGGAGACTGGCCTTTGTGACAGGGCGTCAGTATCAATATGGTTTAGTCCTGGCCTGTATTCAACAGCATAATCATAGGTTGATTAAGCAGAGAGCTAGAGGTGCTCAGTGGCGTCCAACTTAGCTGAAGTCTGTACATAGGTTAATGGGTTATTGTCGGTCTTCACCAATATCTTTGCCCCATAGAGGTACTCATGAAACTGGTCAACAATGGCCCATTTTAGGGCAAGGAACTCTAGCTTGTGCACAGGATAGTTTAGTTCTGATGGGGTCAAGCTCCTGCTGGCAAAAGCCACTGGTCTTAAACCATCCTCATGGTCTTGATACAGCACAGCTCCTAGGCCCTGCAGACTAGCTCCGTATGCGGCACATGGGGCTTGGTAGAGTCAGCATAGGCGAGGATGGGTGCGTGGGTGAGTCAGTATATGACTTCGTGGAAGGCTGCTTCACAGTCGGGTGTCCAGCAGGGCCTAAAAGGTTCACCAGTTCGGAAGTATACTTTCTCAGGTTCTTTGACAGACCCTTTCTTGTATTTACGGTTGGTAGGGGGGTTACCCTGGGTGAGATTCAGGAGCGGGCGAATCACCTTGGAATAATCTTTTATGAACCTGCAGTAGTAGCCACAGAACCCCAGGAAACGTTGTAGTTCTTTCAAGTTATGGGGCTGGGGCCAAGTAGTCAGTGACTCGACCTTACTGGGATTGGTCTCTATCCCTTCTACAGATACTATATGTCCCACATATTTCACGGAGGTTTGAAAAAACTGGCGCTTGTCAATGGACAGCTTGAGGCCGAAGCCTTCCAATCGGTATAGGACTTTAAACAGTGGAGTCGCATGCTCCTTTAATGTGCGTCCAAACACAATGACATCATCAAGGTACACTAGGCATTCCAGCAAGTTCATATCTCCCACCGCACGTTCCATCAGTCACAGAAAGGTGGCCAAGGCACCCGAAATCCCCTGTGGCATTCTCAGGAGTTCGTAGAACCCCAAAGGACAGATGAAGGTGGTTTTCTCACAGTCCTCTGCGGCCACCGGAATCTGGTAGTATCCGCTGCGAAGCTCCAATACTGAGAACCATTTGCTCCCATTCAAGCAATCCAGTGCATCTTGTATACGGTGCATGGTGTATTGATCTGGGACGGTCTGCCAGTTCAGGGTTCGATAATCAACACACATCCTCACCGACCCATTTGTCTTATGCACAACCACAATGGGAGAGGCACATGGGCTCCTTGATTCCTGTATCACGCCAGCAGCGAGCATTTCCTGCAGGTGTCTCCTCACATCATCTATGTCCACTTGGGCGAGGCATCAGGATTTCTCTCGAAATGGCCGGTCATCATGCAGGCGTATATGATGCTCTGCACCCTGGACACACCCCATGTCCCATTCTTTTAACGAAAACACTTAGTCTCTCTGGACGAGGTTTCTTGCTGGTCCTAGCCTTCTGTTCAGCTGGCAGCTGAGAATCACCAGAATCAAATAAGTCAGGGGTCACTCTCTCCTTTTGGCCAGAGTACTTGTTATTGGGTAATACTGCAGTGTCTACGCAGTGTACTGTAGCTAGAGTGCACCCTCTGTTCATCCGGACCTCCTGATCTGACACATTTCGAATCTGGACCATCACTCGTCATGCATAGGCATGGGCCCAGGCAGGCAAGATGCTGGGTTTAACCAATAATCCTTCTGGCAACTTTCCATCACCTGGTGCATCCAACATTAATATTTTGTTCTTTACGTTTCTTTTTAGGCAGCCTTCTGCATAGATTGTGCACTGGGCACTGGGGGCCAATACCAAGGAGTCAGGTTCCTTTTTCCACACTATCCCTACTGGATCATCTGGGTTCATTGGGTTTCTGTTGTAAATCATATGCCCTTTTTACTAAGGCTGGAATTCTTAGGGCTCGTCCAGTCAGTTTCCCTTGTTTCTTATGGCAGAGTTGTGCTAGTCTCCCAAACATTTGGGCGTTTGTTCCAAATAACAGGGGAACCCCATAGAAACATAGAAGCTGACGGCAGAAAAGGACCGCAAGGCCCATCCAGTCTGCCCATTTCTTTTTCTACCTTATGAATGTGCTATAGGCCTTTGCTCTGTCCATGGCCTATCTATTCATCCTCATCTGTATTGCTCCCTTCTGCCTATCCCATGCCTGTTTGAAGCCCTGCACTGTATTCATATCCACCACTTCCTAAGGTAGGCCGTTCCATGCATCCACCACCCTTTCTGTGAAAAAGAACTTCCTCACATTACCCCTTAATCGGCCTCCCTCTAATCTCATGCTGTGTCCTCTTGTCCTGTTATTTTTCTTATATTGAAACATGTTAGACTCTTTCACCTTGTTAATGCCCTTAAGGTGTTTGAATGTTTCAATCATATCACTTCTCTCCCTCCTTTGCTCTAGGGTATACATGAGTTCAGTTAATCTGTCCTCATATGTTTTCTGATGCAGTCCCTGCACCTTTTTGGTTCCCCTTCTCTGGACTGCCTCAATTTGGCTAATGTCCTTGTGAAGGTGTGGCCTCCATTACTGCACGCAGTACTCCAGATGGGGCTTAACCAGTGTCTTGCAAAGAGGGATTATTACCTCCCTCTTCTGACTTGTGATACCCCTACTAATACATCCCAACATCCCTCTAGCCTTACCTACTGCTTTAGAGGTCTGCTTGGATGATTTCAGGTCATCGGTGATGATGACGCCCAAGTCTCTTTCTTCCTTGTGACTGCCAGCAACTCCCTCCCAGCCTATAGGTGGCTTCAGGGTTTCTCTTCCCTATGTGCATGATTTTGCACTTCTTTTCGTTAAACCCCAGTTGCCACTCTTCCGATCATTTTGCTAATTTATCCAGATCTCTTCTCATTCTGCTCACAGCATCTGGATCATCTACTCTGTTGCAGATCTAGGTGTCATCTGCAAACAGACAAACCTTACCCTCCAGTCCATCTGCAATGTCACTGATGAAGATATTGAAGAGGACTGGCCCCAGGACTGATCCCTGAGGTACCCCACTTGTGACTTGCATCTCTTCTGACTGTATACCATTTACCACCACTCTCTGTTTTCTGCCCGTCAACCAGTTTGCCACCCAGTTGACCAACGTCTGACCCACCCCAGGCCTACCCAGCTTATTAATCAATCTTCTGTGTGGAACAGTATTAAAAGCTTTACGGAAGTCAAGGTAGGCAACATCAACTGCTCCCCCTTGGTCCACCACTCTGGTTATCCAGTCAAAGAAATCTATTAGATTAGTTTGACAGGACCTTCTTTTTATAAACCCATGCTATCTTGGATCTTGTGCTTCTATGGATTCCAGGTGTTGCACTATCCTTTCCTTAAGGAGTGTCTCCATAATCTTACCCACTTCTGAGGTAAGACTGACTGGTCTGTAGTTCCCTGCCTCCTCCCTGCTACCACTCTTGTGGAGTGGAGTCACATGAGCCCTTTTCCATTCTTCAGGGACCTCTCCTGTGCACAGAGACTCACTAAATAGTTCTGATAATGGCTCTGCTAGTTCCACCCTTAGCTCCTTTAGTACGCTGGGATGTATGCCATCAGGTCCCATTGCCTTGTCCACCCTGAGCTTATCGAGCTCTTGCAGGACCCTTGCTTTTGTGAAGGGTCTAGTGCACACCTCCTTCCCCCCTATGTCCATGATGCAGAGCTGTGGGCCCTGCCCTAACTTCTCTTCAGTAGATACTGAGCAGAAGTATCTATTTAGGATAGATGCTTTTACATGGTCCTCCTCCTCACACACACCCTTATCCTCTTTGATCTTAGCAATACCCCCTCTGGACTTCCTCCTTTCACTAATGTATCTATAGAAAGTCGTGTCACCTTCTTTTACTGTTCGTGCTAGTGTTTCCTCGGTTTGGGCCTTTGTCTGCCCTACTGTCTTCCCTGCTTCCTTTAGGGAAGTTTGGTATGCCTCCCTATCTTCATCCTGCTGCGTTCCCTCATATTTCCTGAAGGCCAGCCTTTTGGCTCTGACCTTTTCTGCTACTGTGTTTGAGAACCAAAGTGGTTTCCTTCTTCTTTTGCACTTCCTTTTCTCTCTAACACAATGGGATGTTGCTTCAAGTATTGCATCTTTAATGCTTGCCCACCTTGCCTGTACCCCCTCACCAGTATTTATTTTTGCCAGGGCTAGATTAACTCTGTTGGCCATCTTGTCAAAGTCAGCTCCTCTGAAGTCCCATATTTTTGCCTTGGAATGGGATGATTTTGTTCTAGTGGCCAAATTGAACCATACCATGTGATGGTCGCTGGCTCCCAGGTGACCTTCTACCTGGAGATCTATGATCCTTTCCCTGTTAGTCAGTACTAGATCTAGGATAGCCCTGTCCCTTGTGGGTTGTTGTACCAGTTGTTTGAGGCCCTCCCCCTGCAGGGAATCCACCATGTGTCTAGTTCTGGCAGATGTCCCTGCTGGTATTGATTAATCTGTATCTGCATCATACAGTCAGGTGGGGGGACACACTAGGGCCAGTGTCTCTACTTGCTCCTCTACACCAGTTACAGTTGCAGGAAAAGACAACCAGAGGTGGACATATCCTAGGTAGGGATAAGACTTGTCGCTCAGCCCCCACACATGTAGGCCTTCCAGGGATTGTAATGGCACATCAGCTAAGTGTTTGTCATACCAGTCCTGAAATACAATGGTCACTTGCGACTCACTGTCAAGCACAGCCTGAGTAGGAATACCATTCACAGCCACAGTAGTCTTCATTGAAGGGCCCACTATTTTGGACCAGTCTGGAGGGACAACAGCAGGGGCCTGGACAGAGGATTTAGCCACAGAGCGGTTTGAGTGAGGATGGCCGAAGCCTTCACTGCAGTCATTTCGTGCACCTTTTGACCACTGACTCATTTTCTGAAGCTCTCCTTGAAGCCGGTTCACCACTTTCTCCAAGTCCTTCTGAGATCAGCATTCCCTCTTCATATGGCCATCCTTGCCGCAATTGTGACAAATGACAGACTCTTGGGGCATCCTTGGGGAAAACATAGCAGGGGATGCTGGAGCATCGATGGGAGATTGTGATCTGACTTCTGCTGGTAGTGTACCATGTCTCAAAAGTTCCTTTAGGGTGGCAGTCAATTCCTTGAGCTCAGCCGAGAAGCCACCCTCAGTAGAGGATGCCTGAGGGTGCACCCCAACCCCCATAACAGTCACATCCTGACAGAGATCAGGGTCTCTGTCAGCAGGGGATACCTCAGCGAACGCACCTAGTTGCACTTTTCTGACTTCCTTCAGCAACTCCTCCTCCCCCCCACCGTTTAGCCAACGGCGGGACACTCATAGTGGTCTCCATTTCAGAAGGGCCTTCCGGTGCTATGATCACTTGGGCTGCACTCACCCCATAATTACAATCTCCCTCTTCACCTTCTACCTCCCGGAGTTGTTTTATCAAGTCACAGTAGTCAGGTGGGTTACCTTTCCTATCCTAGAGCCTTAGCTGGATGATCTGCAGTTTAGAATGCTAGGCATGTTGCAGTATGTGCCCCAGTCTCACATGGTTCAAATCACTGGCGGCTACCCCACCTTTCCAGTAAGCTTTCTGCAGAGCTCTTTCTAGGCTAGTAACATACACAGACAAACTTTCCCCCTTCCATTGTTTGGTACTTTGGAATTTTCACATCAAAGTCTCTCCTGACTCAGTGCTCCCAAAATTGCCTTCAAGTACGGATAGGTACTTCTGAGCAGATGCATCAGGGTTCGTGGACCTCAACAATTTAATGGCTTCAAGGGCGGGACCCCTCAGACTTTCTATGATTCTTTTCCGCTTCTCAGCCTGTGCACACTGCCACTTGGGTACCAAGGGGGCAACATTTTCTGGGCAGCCCAAGTTCTGTCCATGTATCCTTTTATGTACGACGTAGAACCTTTGTAAATGAGTCGCTGACTCAAAGGTCTTTCTGAATATTTCAGTAAATAAATAAATAAAACATAGTCGATCCAAGTCTCCCAGTCATCCTCCAGGTGCCCGAGAAGATACTCAGCCTTTGGTAGGAGTCGTGACTAATGGCGGGTACAGGTATAGGGGCCAGCATTGGCACGGGCACAGAAGGTGGGGCAGTAACAGGTGCTGGAGTGGGAGGGGGTGTTGGGGAAGGAACACCCCCAGGTGGCAGAAATAGTTTATTAAAGTTCTCTACGCTTTTCCCTTCCTCCAGCAACAACTTTCCAAAATTCTCCTCAAAAGTCTCAGATAATGGTGGGAGCTCATCCTCCCCAGGGTCTTTACTGTCTTTTATTATCACTCTCCAGGCGGCTAGGACCCCTTCTGAGGAAATAGTCTGTGGCACTTTAGAGCTGTCCATGAGGTCACTACACTCTACCAAGGCTATGAAAGTCTGGGCGATCAAATCAGCCTATCGACCCACCACCACAGGGTTTTTTAAACATTCAACTTTGGAGAGTACTCCCTCTACAGTGTCCTTACTGGTACCCAGGGGAATATCCAGTATAAGCAGAGCATTTTGGAGGTCGCTCTCCTTCCCAGTACACCACCCCACCAACTGGTGTACAGCCATTTCTACTGGGGTAGCCATTAATCTTTAACAATAATTCGTAATTTTTTCCACTAGAAGGCACAAAATCCCAGCGGTGAGCCTCCAAGATGTAACCCCTAGTTGGTGCTATCCCAAGGGCTACTGCCACTGTCTGCTTGGCTAGTAGCAGGTTAAGGGGCCTGGGTAATGAAACGGGTGCCTCCACCCGGAGGTCAGGGTTGTTAATAGTCAAGCTAACCTGGGCACAGCCCTCTGGGACACAGTAACCCCCCTTTCCCTTCTAGTGGCCTGAACAGTATACAATAATTACTTTCACAATGACCTTTATTCACCAGGCAATTACCCACACTGTTTGCACTTACCAACAGGGTTGGTTCCTCTAGCTTGACCCTGGGGACCCCCTGTAAAACAAGGTTAAGCACAGCAAATAGCAGCAGTACAATACTTTTGGCACAAACTGGAACCACAGTCAGGTTAAATGCAAACAAAGTTAAATCTGATTTATTCAGGGGACTTGAACAAGGGAGGGGCGTATTCAGGTTGATTTACTTAAAAGCTATGTTAATGAGTCAGTTATGCTTGCAGTTCAGAGTCCCTACACAGTCACACACTCTGGGTAGCCAGGTAGGGAAACGGTGGGCTAGCCAGGAATGTTGCAGCTGGTTGGGGCCCTATGATGGAAGAAAGCAACATGCACAACACACACTGTTTGTAATCCGGAGCTGGAGGGCTCAGTTCCTGAAAGAAAAGGCAACAAGAGAATTGGATGACAACAGTTTTAGATTTAGCTGTTGTTGCAGGGAGCTACTCTGATGTTTACTCACGATACCCAATACTGGACACAGGCAGGATGAAATCGAGACTGCAGGCTGTTGCGCTGGAGTGCTCGGAGAAGCAGAGCCCACCGCGAATCACCGAGGCGTCATTCCTGTTCAGGCGTTGAGCAGGGGTTGATCCCAGGTTCGTCTCTTGTCGATGACTTTCTCTGCATAGCAGGTATTCTGGCTGGGTCAGTGTAGCAGGGCCCAGGCAAATGGAAATTGTTATGGATTCAGTCCGTGGAGCTGGATACAGCCTCCAGCAAGCAAAACACTGTTCAGACACACAGTGGGGAACCAAATCACAACCCACTATAAGCACACAGCACATTCACATGTAAGGAAGTTCCACTGTACCAGACAAATGGCTCTCCGGTCGCAATTACAGAGTCTCTGCACAATCTGGGAGTTCAGAGGTAGCTGAAAGTCCTCGCAGGCCGATCACATTCAGCAAGTCTTCGGTCTTCTTCAGGTTAAAGCCTGGTCACAATTCAGTGGCTTAATTCGCTCTCCAAATTAGGATTCATTCCTCTCTGATGAAGCCAGGCAGTGTGCTTGGCAAAACGTAAGATGGTATTTTTAACCCCTCACAATTTTGGTGATTGCCTAGTATTTTACACACTGTTATAATAAATAAAATAAAACATTTTATAGCTTTACTCTGCTCTAGCTGGGTGCTTATTTTCCTTTTTTTTTTGTTTGATATTTATCCACAAATTAAGCACCAGCCTTTTACTCGGTGCAGCTTTCCATCGTTTGTTCAACTCTGATCTAAATGAAACTGCAAGCAGTATGGGACTTTCCCCAAGATCCAAGAGGTTCAGTTGGCTGATCTGTCTGTCAGTCACAACAAGGGCTCCCCCTCCAGGTTATTTTAGGCGCCAAAAGCCCAAAACTACAATTCCCACAAGTTTTGGCCCCACCAAGCCCGTGTAGGCAGGCTCCAGTTTAGAGTCCCAAATGTACTGATTGGCCCATTTTGCCATCCAGGACCAAGACAATGGAAACAAACAGAACTGTCCATGCTGCAAAGAAGGCAGGTTAGAACAAACTGCAATATTATTACTACTCTAACAAATGATCAGCAAACAAGTACATCTTCTAACCGAAATCCCTCTCAGATTAATTATGACTGCAATCCAGGCAGCTCTTAAAAAGACAGTACACAGAGGCTATTACAGGCACTCTCTGGCAATACATTTAAACTGCTAAAACGCAGAACACCAGCCTGGCAGTGAGCATTTAGGCAAGCTCAAGGAAGACTCTTTGGGAACCCCCATTTGTAGAGGGGTTATATAAACAAACCTGTTTTGGTGTGGTAACAGCAGTATGTTGGGCAGTCTGTTTTTCACTTTTTATAAAGAAAAAAGAATCAGAATCAAACTGCCAGCTACATCAGCAATCTTTACAGAATATTTGCAATCATAAGATGTGTTTTTCAAACTAGGGACACTTTGAGACCTAAGGGGATTGACAGTGTCCCTATAAGCCTTTTGGCCCTGATGTTTAGGATATTGTTAATGACCTCCAGGCCTCTGGCAGGGGCTGTTTGATCTGTGAATTCCGTCTATCATATCCAGCCCAGGAGCAGGCTGAGACCTGCCTTTCATAAGGTCTCCCATAAGGCTAGGTCAGGAACTAGATCCCAGAGAAAACGCAGGGTAGCCTTCCCCTTCCACCACCACTGGTGCCTCTGCCAAAAGCCCCCGAGGTGTTGAGGTGGCCCCAGCCACTAGCCCTGTTTCAGCATGACTCCTTGCTTGATCTCCCTCCTCCTGTCCCATGCCAGGAGGTGGTGGGCGGGAGTTGTTTCACCCTCTATTTAGACCAATGGAGGGCCATTACTGCCGATGCTTGGGTCCTGCAACAAATCAATCAGGGCCTTCTCTAGAACTTCTAGAACAGCCTCCAGTCTTTCTGCCTGTTTCTTCCACTTATCCTGCAGACCATATTCCGGTGCTTTGGGAGGAAATACTCATGTCACCAAGCACGCAAGCAGGCTATAGAACCGGTTCTTGGGCAGCAAAGGAACAAGGGGTTCTACTCCCGGTTCTTCCTTGTCCCCAAGCAAACAGGGGACTTGAGGCCCATTCTAAACCTCAAAGACCTGAACCTCTACATCAAGTACAAGAAGTTCCGGATGGTCACCCTGCAGGGCCTGCAGCCCCTGCTCAAGCAGGGAGACTGGTTATGCTCCCTGGACTTGCAGGATGCATATCTGTATATCAAGATTTACTACCCCTATAGGCAGTACTTCAGATTCCTTTTCAAGGGGGAACATTATCAGTTCAGGGTATTGCCCTTTGGCTTATCCTCTGCGCCACGGGTCTTTACCAAATGCATAGCAGCAGTGGTGGCGGCTCTCAGGCACAAAGTCCTGTATGTTTTCCCTTATAGGGATAACTGGCTGCTGAAGGTCCCATCCAGGGATCTTCTTCTGCTGACTCTAGAATGCACCAGGTAGTTGTGCCAAGCCCTAGGGGTTACTGTCAATCTGCCCAAATCCGTCCTGACCTCATGTCAACAGATGCAGTACATAGGAGCGGTTCTGGACTTTATCTAGGACATGGCTATCCTTTCAGAGGACAGGGCGGAATGCCTGATAGCTCAGGCCCAGTTGGTTGCCCAAAGCCAGTATGTTACAGCCAGGACATTCCTGCGGTTGTTGGGTCTGATGGCCACAGCCATTGTCACTGTGCTTTTGACAAGACTGCACATGGAGATTCCCCAATGGACCCTAAGGGTCCAGTGGGATCTGCACACCAATGATCTAGATCAGCAGGTTTTGTCTCTTCCCCTGTCCACAAAGTGCTTCAGTGGTGGGTGGATCCCCACAATCTTTTGAAAGGGGTGCCCTTTCTCATACCTTCTCCTCAACAGATCCTCACCTCAGATACCTCACCTCTATACAAATGTTTTAGAAATTAGGGCAGTTCTGCGTGCCTTACAGGCCTTCCAGAACAATCTCTTCCCAGGTCTCCTGCTGGTGCAGTCGGACAACCTTAGTGTAGTGTACTACATCAACAAGCAGGGGGGGACTCATTCTTACCCCCTGTGCAGAAAGGCGATGAGAGTCTGGTACTGGGCTCTAGGTCATGGTCTAAACTGTCGGCTGTCCATGTTCCAGGTGACCAAAATGCCTTGAGGACAGCCTCAGCTGGTCACAGTCTAGAATACACGAGTAGAAGCTGCTGACCTCGGTCGTGGAAGACCTGATCAACAGATGAGGTCATCCAAAATTGGACCTTTTTGCATTCCCACTCAACATGAAACTGCTGCATTTCTGTTCACTAGATCCAGGGCCTGGAGTTTTCTTTTTTTTCCAATTTATTCTTTTTGCTCCCCTACTACTCCCGTTGTTATTTTCTGCTCTAGTCACGGAGCCCCTTGTGCCCCCACCTCCAGAAATGCCTGCGTCCCCACGGTTATCCCTGGCTCCCCCCCCCCAGAGAGTGGGGCTACGGCACCGACCTTCCCCAATTATCGGAGCCGCGGTACTAGTATCTGGTCGGGGGACCGGCTCTAGAGGCTAATTGAGGCCTTACGTGGGGCAGAGCGCCATATAGACGAAGTAGGTTCAGGATTTATCCTCAAGCAGGATGGGGACGTAATGACGACCTGCATCCTCGCTTCCATCCTGACATACTGTTAGCATCGACGTGGCTGGCTACCCAGCTTCCACTAGGTGCAGCTCGCATGCTGAATGCTGCCCTGCCTCCCCGAGAAGGAGAGCTGTCAAGGCGCTCTATCCTTCTCCCAGCTGGCCCTCCGGTGTCACGGGTCCGTTCCTCAACCCGGTCACCGTGTCGCAAGCGGAAATCCAACCGCCAAGGCCGGACTGCAGGGCCTGAGTTTTCTGATGAGATGCATTGTCCCCCTCCTGGAAAGGGAGGTTTCTGTATGCCTTTCTTCTGATCCAGAGAGTCCTCATCAAGCTCCAAATGGAGGGAGCCACCCTAATTCTGGTGGCACTGTTGAGGCCAGATCTTGTTTCCATTATTGCAGCAATTGGCTCTGGAACCTTCAGTTCCCCTGCCCCTCTGCCAGGACCTGTTGACACAGGCACAGGGAGCCTTGGTCCATCTGGATCTCAAGTCTCTCCATCTGCATATATGGCTCCTGAAGACATAGCCGTTGCTCGGTTTAGGGTATCCCAGAAAGTGGCTGATGTCTTGGTGGCTGCCAGGACATCCTCCACCAGGGCCATTTACTCGATGAAGTGGAAGTGCTTTGCTATATGGGCTGCTTCCCATCACCTAGACCCTTTCACTTGTCCAGTGAACCAAGTCCTAGAGTGTCTCCTGTCCCTGACTGATGCAGGACTCCAGTACTCCTCTATTAAGGGGCACCTGTCTGCTGTATCAGCCTTTCATGTGCCCATTGATGGCCGTACGGTGGCCCAGTTGGATGTGGCCCATACGTTTCCGTGAGGCATTCTCCACTTGAAGCCTCTTATCTGTAATCCAGTCCAGTGTGGGACCTGAATTTCATTCTAGAGAAGCTGCCCCTGCCTCCTTTTGAGCCAGCCGCATCTTGTGAGCTGCACTTTCTGTTGTAAAACGCGTTATTTTTAGTTGCTATTACTTCTGCTCAAAGGATTTCAGAGCTACAGGCTCTCATGTGTGAGCAGCTTTATTTGATTTTCCACAAAAGTGTTTGTCCCAATGGTTGGCCAGCTGTATTACTTTTTGTTATAGGAAGTATGGTAAGGAACGTCCTGAGGTTGTTCATGGCCATTCAACCAGAGGCCTAGGCACTTTGGTTGCCTGTTTCTAGAATATATCAGCCACAGACATCTGTGCTGCTGCAACATGGAGTACTGTCCACACTTTCACAATGCACTGCAGTCTGGACATTGCCTCTAGAAGGAGGGCAGGCATTGGCTTAGCTGTGCTTCAAGTTCTTCTTCTTAGGCCTGTGGCCTCCTGCCACCCAGACTGACTCTTTGTCTGTACTGCTAGGACTGGTTCCATAGGTGTGACCTGATGAAAGAGATATCCCCAAAGAAGATAAAACAGTTACGTAAGCACTTATCGTAACAGTAGATCGTCGAGGGAATCTCTTTTATCAGATCATGCCGATCCATCCATCTTGCCCCAGTTCTCTGTCTCCAGACTGGCTTTCCTGTTGCTCCAGCCTTTCTTACAGCTGGGCACCTCATCTCTCTCCTTGGTTTCCTAGAGAGAGGCCTAGCGAGTATGGTCTCTGTCAGGAATTGAGGAGAGAGTGGGGCCACCCACGCTTATATATGCTGGGACTTCGGCATATGATGTCGCCATGGGTGGCCCCTACTAAACTGCTAGAGAAAAGTTTCCATGTGATCTTAGTACCTGATGGCTGTAAGTTCCATAGGTGTAGCCAGCCCGGTGGCGCTGAGGCGCTGGATGCCACACTGGCGACCCGGGTTCGGGAATGAGCCGTGGTTGACAGAGTTGGTGGGGGGAGGCCGAGAGATGGATTGAACGGTCGGTGAGCTGCTGTCCTCTTCCGGGTTGGGACCCAGTAATGACTGCTGCAAGGCTACTCCTGGGTGGAGGCCAAAGGGCAGTGCAGATGGGAATGGCTCGAATATGGAGGGTGCCATGGATCACTGTGGGTGTGGATGTGGAAACTTGGAGCTGGCAGGCTCCATGATGGCCCCGTAGCTCTCTTGCTGGTCACCCAGAGTCTAGATGTTGGGGTCTTTTGTGGGGGAGAAGTCAACACCCTTCACTCTCGGCCCTGCCATGGGGGGGTAGCCCATGGGGGAGCAGCCGGGTGGGTCAGGAGTGGGAATCGGGGACCGGAGACTGAGCCCCTCCGAGGAGGGGACTGGAGCTGCCTGACAGGAGAAAAATGTAGATTGAAAACAAAAAAAGTTCCATGGGTGTGACCTAATGAAAGAAATTCCCTCAAAGATCTACTGTTACAGTAAGTTCTTACGTAAGTGTTCTTTTTTAACCCTGGACTGCATCTTAATGCAAGCATGCCATCTGTAAGGCTTACCAATGGAAATGCAACATGGTTGAAAAATTAGTGCATTACCTCTTTAGATTGGAGCAGGGTGCCTGCACTTTGTATCCCCATGTCCGTGCTCAGGAGGCTAACAAGGGAAACCATGGCCAGAAGCCAAATCTCCTTTCTGCTCCCCCCTTTCCATGGGCTACCTCATATAGCATGATGTGGAAGGTGGGATCAACAGAGGAATTGCAGAGAGGGTGCTAGTTTAATATATTCTGAGACAGTATATACTGACTAGTGATAACCGCATATAGTTGGATTCACAGCCAACCTCTCCAAATTGCATATAGTGACCACTCCTCTGGAATTTCAGTAACTAGATTGTCTTGTGAGTGATCTCCAAGGTATGGCCAGTGGTCCATAGATATAAGGGGCAGGGTATACAAAGCTGATGTCTTAAGTTTGCCAGGTTGTAAAGCAGCTTTTCCTGGGAAAAGTTTTCCCGATAGAGTGGGACATTCCCTGGCTTTCAGCCAAGAGACGTTGCCTGTCTAGTTTCAATACCACCACTGGCTTAGGGGGTTCTAATACTAAAACAAATAAAATAAAACTGAGAAATGAGAGAGAACTGAAGAAAAGAAGCAGCCTAAATGGGAAAGTGGAGAGCAGAGAAGGAAATAAAGGACACAAGTAATAGTGTCCCAGCATGAGAACCAATCCTTTTCTACCCCACTTCCCTGCACAGCAGTCGTTAGGCATACTATTAGCAAAAACATTTTTCCTCCAGATATTAGTACTGTAGAAGTAAGAGTGAGCTTTTGCCCATCATCAAGTCCAGCAGAGAGTCTTAGTGCCAAGCATTCCTTCCATTCCCAGTCATGGGTGACTGAGTGTGGTTCACGATAAACACAGCCATACAATCAAGCCATACAAAATCAAGAGTATTGGACTTTAGGAGGGCTGACTTTGGGAAAATGAGAGAGTGCCTCAGAAAAGCACTAGCAAACAGGCAAGAAGGAGGGGTGGAGGAAAAATGGAGAGTAATCAAAACAGCCATCACAGAGGCAACAAGCCTTTGTGTAAAGCAAATCAACAAAACACAACGAAGGAAAAAACCGCTATGGTTCTCAAAAGAGGTGGCAGGGAAGGTTAAGGAGAAAAGGATAGCATTCAGGAAATATAAAGAAACACAGAAGGAGAAGGACATAGAACTTTATCAGTTAAAGCAGAAAGAGGCTGGGAAGGCAGGAAACTACAGACCAGTTAGTTTGACCTCAGTGGTAGGTAAAATAATGGGATCACTTCTGAAGGAAAGAATTGTTGAGTACCTAGAGGCCAGTGGGGCAGAGGACCCAAGGCAGCATGGATTCACGATGGGAAGGTCGTGTCAGATGACTCTAATAGATTTCTTTGATTGAGTGACCAAAGTAGTAGACCAGGGAGTGGCTGTGGACATGGCCTACCTAGATTTTAGCAAGGCATTTGATACAGTCCCACACAAAAGATTAATACACAAGTTAGCCAGCCTTGGAGTGGGTCCCAAGGTGGTAGCCTGGATAAAAATTGGCTAGACAACAGGACGCAAAGGGTAGTAGTAAATGGAGTCCACAGTGAAGAAAGGAGGGTTACTAGCGGGTACCGCGAGGGTTCAATGCTGGACCGGTCCTTTTAATGTCTTTATAAGTGACATTGCAGAGGAACTGGAAGGAAAAGTATGTCTCTTTGCAGATGGCGCAAAGATCTGCAACAGGGTTGATACACCAGATGGAGTGGAAAGGATGAGAAGGGACTTGGCAAGGTTGGAGGAATGGTCAAATGTATGGTAGCTCAGATTCAATGCACAGAAGTGCAAGGTAATGCACCTGGGAAACAAAAACCCAGGGCAAGAGTACACAATGGGGGGTGAGATACTGACAACAGTAAAAAATGGAAAGGGACCTGGGGGTAATTATATCAGATAACCTAAAGGTGGGCAAGCAATGTGAGAAGGCAGTAAGGAAGGCTGGGGGGATACTGGGATGCATAGGGAGAGGCATCAATAGTAGAAAACAGGAAGTTCTAGGGACATGGATATGTTGTTCATCCACACTCATTGGCAGTATCCTTGCCGCTTTAAATCTTGCCGGAAGGTCTTCAAGCTTGCTCCTCCCACCCACCCGGGTGGTATAACTCTCGGCTCCGCCCCATGACGCCAGATCTTCCTTATCGCTAAAGCTCAGGTTCCCTCCTTAACGCTCTGCGTTTGAGACTGATTCCTATTTCTCCGTTTTGCGGTTAAAAATAAATTTACGGAAAAGACTTCAGTCTTCGATCCCTCGCTGACTGCGATGGACATCGACTCGGTTTCAGAGATGCCCATGCGGCAGAAGATGTCTCGGACGGATCCACACTCCACGTGTGTCTACTGTAGGCCTTGAGCACGACCCGCGAGCTTGCGACCTGTGCTCATCTTTCTCGACCTCGTCCTCGAAGACGTGCTGCCCGGTTGCAACTGGGCCGTCGAGACGTTTCCCTCGGTGAAGTCAAGAGGCCCGGTTGGCGGTGTCCGGCGGCGGAGCTTCGGCGGATCAGCTCGGCGGATGATCGCCCTAAGAGGAGGCAAGCGGGCAGTCTTCCTCGCCGCGGCATTTATCCCGCCTCTGGGTTCTTCCTACCGGCTTCTTTTAAGGAGCTTTGTCTGTCCCTCTCCACTAAGGGAAGGGCCTCACGTCTGCTGGACCTTATTCTCGGTCAAAAAGAAGGACAGGGTAAGTCCCTCCGTCGGCGCTCTTGGGGCGGGGAAGGTCCCTCTCCCGAGTAATCGACCCGTCGGCCGGACGACCGCTCGGCTCGACCACTGGCCTCACGGTGTCCCGTCAGGTCAGTTGGCCGAGACTCCCACTGTGGTGAGATTTTCTCGACCCGTTGGAACGAGCTGTCGCCTTTAGCAGGCGAGATTCCCTCTCCCTGGTTCCCCGGGAGGAGTTGAGGATCCCGTGGGCTCGCCTGTGCCTCCGGTTCCGGAGCCCTCGGATGGACCATCCGAGCTGAAGGGAGTGCCGGTTCCGGCCGACACCTCCCCGCACCGACCTCGGAAATTCCGGGACTCTCGGTCTCGGTCTCGGACCTCTTCGCGGTCCAGCCGATCCCACCGTCATAGGCGGTCTCGGCCCATGTGATGGCCAGCGTCGCCCGCTCGTCCTCGTCCTCCTCCTCGGACGAGGGGAGGCTTCGGCGTAAATTACGTCGACGGTACGAGGACCTTATGTTGCAACAGCTCCTCCTGGCCGGGAGTAAGCCGACCCCGTCGCCTTCCCCGGCCATTAAGTGGCTGTCACGGGCGGCGGCACAACCTCGACTTATCCGAGGCCTATGCCCAGGCGGTTGTTCGGCCAAAACCAGCTGCTCCACCGATTCGGTGGAACCTCCGCCTCCACAGCCACCAATTGGGGCTCCGACCAAGGATTCTCGGTCGGTTAAGGTCTACCCATCGGCTGTCAGTTACCCTCACTCCCGACCGACCTCGGCAGGTGAAGGGTGGCTCAGGCCAGAGGCAGCTCTTCGAGGACTCTTCCGAGTCGAAGATGATTCCTCCTTTTTCCCAAGCGACTGGACTTGGGTCTTCAGGAGGTCAGTCAATGGACGATAGCCGTCGTCCTTCCTAGGACTGCTTGGCTCATCTCGGAGTCCACCAGGATGGAGCTCGAACCCGTTTCCAAGCGGGCCAGGTATCCCTCACGGAGATTCTGGACGAGGGATTCTCCGGCGGAGGCCTTTCGGTGGCGAGGCCATAGTGGGTCGGCACTGGAGCTTTGGCAGCGCCCTGCTTCCTGCCCTCGCCCTCGGCCAGGATGGCCAGGAAGTATCACGGTCCTACGGTTCCTTGTCCGGTTTTGGAACACCCCTCTACTGAGGGGTTGGTTACCGACAGCGTTTTCGGTAGCGGCAGCGCCAGGGATGTGGACAAACCTCCTGACAAGGGTCAGAAATTGGACTATGTCCGGGCGAAAAGTCTCTGCATCCTCTCTCGGCCTTCGTCCAGGCCAGTTCGGCCGTCCTCATGGCACATTTTCTCATGCCCTGTTGGGCTCCTGGATGAGGTCATCCCTCATCTTCCGCCGATCTGCAGACTACGGTTAAGCAGGTGCGGGACCAGGGCAGAGCAGTGGCCAAACAGCAGCTCAGACTGCTTTGGATATAGGGGACTCATGTGCCAGATCGGTGGCGGCCGCGGTGGCTGATCGTCGGCGGGCTTGGCTGAGGATATCCACCTTTACTTGGATACCCAGCACAAGTTGGCGGATGTTCCCTTTTGAGGACTGACCTCTCTGGCCCTGGGGTGGAAGGTCACCTGCAGAGGATCGAGAAGTCAATGCTACCTTGGACTCGGTCTCTTCCGCTCAGAAGGACAAAGGCCGCAAACCACAGCCTAAGCCCTTTGTCCTTCTGTGCCCCAGTGCGCCCGCCCAGCAACGTCAGGGCCCAGCAGGCTCGACCTTGGCATCCCAAACCCAAGCGCCGGCTTCCTCTAACAGGAGGCAGGAGGAAAAGGCCAGGAGGTCCTCGGCGGTCCCTCCTCCAAGCCTGCCCAGTGGCGGGCTGAGGGTGTCGCCCCATTCCCGTCACCTTACCCTAGGTCCCCGTGAAGGCGGCTCAGCACTTCCGTTCCGCCTGGTCGCTGTTACCACGGACAGGTGGGTCTTGGAGGTGGTGGGAAGAGGCCTGCCTCTGGAATTGAGCAGGCACCTCCTTCAGAGCCGTCGCCCCTCGGGGCTTCGTCCCAGCCTCACTGGCAGCTCGTCGAGCCGACATCGTTCTCCTCCTCCAGAAGGAGGTGATAAGAGAGGTGGCGGACCCTCCTGCAGACCCAGGGTTTGTGTCCAGGTACTTCCTGGTTCCGAAACGGACGGGGGGCTGGCGCCCCATTCTCGACCTACACGACCTAAACAAGTTCCTAAGGTCTCGAACCTTCAGGATGGTCACTCTGGCTCAGATAATACCATCCTTGGAGCGCGTGTGGTTCTTCTCTCTGGACTTGCAGGACGCGTTTTTTCACGTCCCTATCCGTCCGTCTCACCAGAGATTCCTTCGCTTCCGAGCGGAAGGATCCCTCTTCGAGTTCAAGCCATGCCCTTCAGCTTGTCTCCAGCTCCCAGGGTCTTCACCAAATGCATGGCAGTGGTGACAGCATTCCTCTTGGCGCCCGAGGGTCGGGTGTACCCTTACCTGGGCGACTGGCTGATAGCAGCTCCCTCCAGGAAGGAGGCGGAGTGGTCAGAGATCTGGCCCTCCAGGTCTGCTCTCAACTGGGCCTCCTTATCACGAGGCCAAGTCAGAACTCGAGCCAAAGCAGGTGATTCTATTCATGGAGCAGCTCGACTCTCTTCGAGCGAAGCGCGGCTCCAGCGGACAGGGCGGGTTCTTTCCTCCTTT
This sequence comes from Neoceratodus forsteri, assembly GCA_016271365.2. Taxonomy (NCBI): domain Eukaryota; kingdom Metazoa; phylum Chordata; order Ceratodontiformes; family Ceratodontidae; genus Neoceratodus; species Neoceratodus forsteri. The sequence continues at coordinate 1,336,465,039 of CM057449.1, forward strand.
GCCCGATCATTTCTGGTTGGGCAATTGCATCCCCTGCCCGGACTTCCTGCGCCTCCTGGGTCTCATGGCCGGCCTGCACCAGCGTGGTCCGTTGGGCCTGCTGGAACATCGTCCCCTTCAATGGGGACTGGCCAGCCAGTGGTCCCTGGCGCTGCGATCCTTTGGACCAGCTTGTGTCGGTGACACAGGGGATGTGGAGCAGCTCTCCAGTGGTGGACCGTTCCAGATCATTTTGCAGGAGGGCATCCCGTTAAGTCCTTGACCCGGCGGTCTCTCTATCGACCGATGCCTCTCTGATGGGTTGGGGTGCCCATCTGGGGAACACGGGCTCATGGCCTCTGGTCCCAGCGGGAGTCCCGATGCCACATCAACCTGCTGGAGCTCCGAGCGGTCCGCCTAGCTCTCACCGCCTTTGCTCCGTTCCTCGGGGTCAAGTGGTCAGAGTCAGGCGGACAATACCACGACCATGTTCTATCTAAACTGCCAGGCGGGGCGCGCTCCATGCTTCTATGCAAGGAAGCTCTCCGCATTTGGTCACTCGTGCGCAGCCTGGAGCGGATCTCCTAGCCATTCATGTGGCAGGAGCCTCCAACACCCTGGCCGATGCCCTGAGCGGATGGGGCTGCATCCCACAGTGGTCTCTCCTGCGGGGTAGTACAGCATCTGTTCTCCCATTGGGGCACACCTCAGGTGGACCTGTTCGCCTCAGGAGAGCGAAGCTGAGACTGTTCCATGCCCGCCCCCCTCAGCAGGGCTCGCTGCAGGGGGATGCCTTCTCGAGGCAGTGGACCCCGGGCCTCTTTACGCCTTTCCCCCATTTCCCTTGATCCACAAGGTGCTTCTCAAGGCGAGGAGGGACAAGGCGCAGGTGATTCTGATAGCCCCAGACTGGCCTCGCCAGTTCTGGTACCCAGATCTCCTCAGTCTCAGCTCCAGGACTCGCGGCAGCTTCCAGCTCGCCCGGACCTGCTCTCAGTCAATCAGGGAAGGTGTTCCATCCGGACCTTCAATCCCTGCACCTGCGGCCTGGTTCCTGGGGCTAGAGTTCCAGGCCTTGGGTCTTTCCGCGAGGTCCTCAATGTAGTTAGGCGTCCCGTAGAGTCGACCAGAAATGCTATGCCTTCAAATGGAAAGGTTTTCCATTTGGTGTCAGGAACAAGGGCTTGGACCCTTCCTCCTGTTCCTTGGCAAGCATCTTGGACTATTTATGGTCCCTTTCTAATCAAGGGCTTGGGTCGGGACCCTAAGGGTGCACCTGGCAGCCATCTCTGCTTACGAGGCGCGGGCTGGGAAGCAGTCGGTGGCCAGGGAGGAAGGTGGTCTGGCGCTTTTTCAAAGGCCTTGATCCATTTCCCTCAGTCACGGGAACCCCCACCTCCGTGGGATCTACTGCTGGTACTGGCAAAGCTCATGGGCAAGCCATTAGAACCTATGCACAGGTGTGCTCTCTCTCACCTGTCGTGGAAGACCACCTTCTTGGTGGCTATCCGTCAGCCAGAAGGATGGGAGGCTCCAGGCGCTTTCCATCGAGTCTCCTTACCTGGTCTTCCACAGGGACAAGGTTGTCCCTCGCCCCACCGAAATTCCTTCAAGAAGGTGGGTGTGGAGTTTCACCTTAACCAGGTGTTGACTCTGCCGGTGTTCTACCCCAATCACACCTCGGAGGCCGAATATGGGCTCCATACTTTGGACCCTAGAGGCGCTCGCCTATTACAAGAAGCAGCGCGCTGAAATTCGTGAGAAAGCTCGCCAGCTGTTTGTCACCTACGCTGAAGCCGCATCTGGCAGACCTGCAGCCAAGCGGACGATAAGCAGGTGGGTCACTTCCTGCATAGATCTCTGCTATAAGTTGGCGGGCATGGAGGCCTCCCAGAGGATAAGAGCTCATTCTACCCGCCATACTGCTGCAACGTGGCTGCTTCAGGGCGTCCCTATCCAGGAAATCTGCAGGGCTGCTACCTGAAGTCAGCAAACACCTTCATTACCCATTACCACATCGACCTTGAGTCACGCGGGATGCTGGTTTGGGGCCTCAGTTCTCAGTCTCTCTTTCCCAAGTAAGTATTGGGGTGTCGTCTTGCCTCCCTCCTCCCGGAGAACTGCTAGGAGTCTGCCAATGAGTGTGGATGAACAACATATCCATGTCCCTAAATACAGGTTACTCACCTGTAACAGGAGTTCTAGAATGGTATATGTTGTTCATCCTACATTCTCGACCTCGCACGGCCACAACCTGAGCTTCCAGCGGGCCAGATCTGGCGTCATGGGGTGGAGCCGAGAGTTATACCACCCGGGTGGGTGGGAGGAGCAAGCTTGAAGACCTTCCGGCAAGATTTAAAGCGGCAAGGATACCTGCCAATGAGTGTGGATGAACAACATATACCATTCCTAGAACTCCTGTTACAGGTGAGTAACCTGTATTTGTTATCCCTCTGTACAGACAGTTGGTGAGACTCCATCTGGAGTACTGTGTGCAGTTCTGGAGACCCCATCTCTGCAAAGACATAGACAGAGTGGAGGCTGTCCAGAGGAGGGCAACCAAAATGGTGCATGGTCTGCACCAGAAGACATACGAAGAAAGACTAAAGGAGCTTAATATGTATACCCTTGAGGAAAGGAGGAGAGAGGACATGATAGAAACTTTCAAGTACCTCAAGGGAATCAACAAAGTCAAGAGGTGGCATCTTTCAGAAAAGAGATGTGCAAGAACAAGGGGCACAATTTGAAGATAGAGGGGACGGCTCAGAGGTAATGTGAGGAAGTATTTTTTCACAGAGAGGGTTGTGGATGCATGGAACAGCCTCCCTGAGGAGGTCGTGGAGTTAAAATCAGTGGGGGAGTTCAAGAATGCATGGGACAGACATGAGGCAGTCCTAGTGGGGGTAGGAGGAAGTAAGCTGTTGGTTAATTAGGATCTGCAGCTTATCTGTTAGGTAGGAAAATGGGCAGACTAGGTGGGCCAAGCGGTCCTTATCTGCCGTTAAATTCTATGTTTCTATGGGTGCTTCATCACTGGTAACATGATTGTAGAAAAGCTGCAGTTCTTACAAAGACAGATACAGTAGCTGGTCATACAGTCAACCAGTGGAAGGGTTCCACAGCTGTTAAGGCTTTGGGTCCAGGCATTGTTAAGGGCTCCGGCTTGCCATTTTTGTCCCTTGGTGCTCATAGAGGTGGCGGACCTCAAGTTGACCTGTAGCTCCCACTCTGGATCTGCTGCAGGGAGTGGTGCACTGAGCTGATCTACTAGAGGACCCACAACCTCTAGGCATTTGAAAACCCTTTGGCCAGCATCAGTAAACGTGAATTTAGACCGGGGCTATCAGCTGGGCTTTTACTCCTTTAGAATGCAACTGTTTCACAGTACCCAGGATTATATGCTGCTTGTCCGTGACTCATGGGGTGAAGTGGTGGTCTAGGTACAAATCAGTATCCCCAAAAAGCACTTCCCACATGTCCCAGGCTTTTTTTTTTTTTTTTGAGTACAGTCATTTTGATTTTGTAGTCCATGTGTCGGTGGACCACTGATCTTGGTCACGCTCCCTTCTCTCTGGGTCGGGGCGGCAAACCTCGATGGGCTCATTCTATGCCCGAGGGAGGTCAGGCAGGAGGTTGAACATCCCTTTGAGGAAGGATCCAATGATTTCCTCCATGTCCCTGTCTCTGTCCAGCCTGGAAATCCATATATATGAAGGCTTTTCTGCAGGGAATGGGATTCCATGTCATCCAGCTTCTCCGCTGTTTCCCACTCCTGACAGTGCAAGTAGAGAAGGGCTGTGTTGTGTGTATCAGTCCGCCGATTTGTCCGTTAGGCCTTGCTCAAGATTGGCAGTTTCCTGTTTAACATCTTGAATGTCTTGCTGGGTAACCGACAGATGATATTACCAAACTCCATCATCAGAGATGTGGATGTTATGGTAAAATTCTCCTCAGGCTCTTTTTCTGCTGTTGAGTCTGGAGAGTCACTAGCCACCATCAAGGATACCCTGCTGGAACAAGAGCTCAAATTTAGCTGTGTTAAATTTGGTAAGTCCTTTTGCTTTGGCTTTGGCTTTGTCAACATCAGTTCTTGCTGATGTGGTAAAATGTCTACCAGAAAAAGCTGGTTTTAGGAAGGATTAGTTGAGATTCCAAGGAGGCCCAGACAGAGCTATACAATTTTTCTGCTACATCCAGGATGACGTAACTGGAAGTCCGCTAGTCCAGAAGGCTTATGGCATACTAGCCAACAGGTTTTTAGCTTGCAAGATAATCAGGGTCAGGTAGAGACCAAGTTTTTTTGTGTTTTTTTTTACAGCAGGATGGCAGTTCCACTGGAAATGCTGATTCGTCGGAGCATCTTCAAGCAAAGCTTCTTCCACCAATCAGGTGATATATCCTCCAGGTCCACCCAGTGATGTCATATCTTGCACGCTGGAAGCAGGGATCCCTGTGCCATTTGCCAGGGAAGACCAGGTGAGTGGTGTGGATGTGAACTATATACCACTCCTAGAACTACACTTACAAGCGAGTACCAATATTTCTAGGGGCATGGATATAGTTCACTATTCACATGATGGCAGACTTCCAGCTGTTCTCAGGGAGGAGGGGGCAAGGCGTGCTCCCCTATTTGGCTAACAGAGATTGGAGAACCAAGGTCCCAAAAGCAGCATCCCGATGAGACTCTTAAGTTGATGCTGTAGTGGGAGATGAAGGTGTGTGCTGACTTCCAGGTGGCAGCCCTGCCAATCTCCTGGATAGCGACATCCCTGGAAGCAGGCAATGAGGCAGCAGTATGTCTGGTGAAATGAGCCCTAAGCCCTAGGGGAGGCTCCCTACCAGCCAACCTTAGCTTCTGGTCTGCCAGGCACGGCTTCAGCATGTATTGCAAACAGCTGGTAAGCCTCACCCCGAACTCCAGCCATGCACTCCCTGTAATAAGAGAGCACCCTCTGCAGATCCAGGGTAGGGAGCATGTGAGCGGCCTCTGAAGATGGGTTGTTAAAAGTATACTGGTAAGTTAATAATCTGGTTAAGGTGAAACTCCACTACTACCTTTGGGAGGAACTTTGGGTGGGGGCAAAGGATGACCTTGTCCCTGTGGAGGCTGAAATAGCTTGTCTGTGAGCCTAGCCAACACCAGCAGTAGGCCCGTGGTGGTAGTTCATGCCCCGGAGGGGACAGGTTTTCAGTACCCCAACCACATCCTCCTTGGCCACCATTGGCAAACCAGCCCATGCCCAGTATGCAGAGATAGCTGCTAGGTGCACCTTGAAGGTCATCGTTCACAGTCCTAGCTGAGACGGGCCAGAGGTACTTCAGAATACCAGCCACAGCACAGGCAAGGGGATCAAGCTCCTTGCCCTGACACCAAATGGAAAATCTTTGCCATTTAAAAGCATAACACCAGTGAATTGACTCTTTTCGGGGGGCCTCCACAACATGGAACATAGCTTCTGAAAGACCCAAAGCCTGGAACTCTAGCAGCTCAGGAACCAGGGTATAAAATGCAGGGACTGATAGTCTGGGTGCATGATCTTTCCCTGTTGTCTGGTCAGCAGGTTCAGATGGAGAAGCAACTGCCATGGAGGCCTGCTGCTGAGACAGAGGAGATCTGGGTACCAGAACTGCTGTGACTAATCTGGAGCTATCAGGATCATCCACACCTTGCCCTTTTGGACCTTGACCACCAACTTGTGGTTAAAGGGGATAGGAGGAAAGGCATATATGAGGCCTGAGGTCCAGGGCCTTGTGAAGGCATCCCCAACCAGTGTCCCAGACTGGGGAAGGGGGCAGGCACAAAACAGCCTCAGTTTTGCATTCCTCAAGGGGGCAAACAGATCCACCAGAGGTGGTTTTTCACTGGTAGAACCGGTGACTTACCACCTTCTGATGCAGGGACCACTCAAGCAGAGTCTCTCCCACCCAGCTGAGAGAGTCTGCCAGCTGACTGTATACTCCACTGACTTGGATTGCCTGGACGAGACCTGCACCCAGGCTGGCATGAGGGTCCAGTTGCGGAAGGCCTCCAGACACAAAGGAACGGAGTGAGTTCCGCCTTGCCTGTTCAGGTAGAACATGGTCATGGTGTTGTCCATCTGGACCTGCGTGACCTGACCCCTGACTAGACGAGTGAATTCCTTCAGAGCTAGCTGCATTTCACGGAGCTCCTGCAGGTTGATGTGGTGATGAAATTCCCTGGGTGACCAGAACCCGTGGGATCTGTGATTCCCACAGGTGTGCTTCTCACTGTCATAGAGTGTGGAAATAAACTTCAGATGAGGCACATTTACAAGTTTAAAACACACTGTGGTGTGATATTTATTTTTCAAAAGTTTGAAAAATAATCATTGAAAAAAAAAATTTCAAAGAAAATCACTACTTAACATCAGTAGATTCTCACTTAATACAGTCCTGGATCTTAGAGCTCCTAAGACCCTTCTCATCTGCATTCAACAGCTTGTCTACAGTAGCAGTAGAACCTCTCTCCTGCTCTTTCAGGGCTGAGCCCCACTGGACTGAACTGAAGTGAACTTGGTGAAGAGGTTTTATATCTTATGGTGTGGTCACCTGACTGAGTCCTTTCTATTTACATGTCTGGACATATTGTTTCAAAACCAAAGGGTTTTTTTTGTTTCAGGGAACTTCCTGGTTCAGTTAAAGGTTCAGTGTATATCTCCACAGATATTGACTCTATATCTCTGATCCACAGTGACTAAGCACTTATACAGTAACAGGTTTATAGTGTGAATTTATGAAAATACCTTAAGGATTTCTGATAAGTGTACTAATCATGAAATTATTATTGTTTATATGGCTTCTAAATCATTTTTATTTAAAAAGGCTTTATCAACTGTATTTATTCCTATTTAAAATAGCCTTCATGCTTTTTGTACACAAAATGCACTTATGTACTTTACACAGCACCGCTCCGGGTGTTTGGCATCATTCCAGGGACTGGATGGATGGAAATGGAAAAAGAATGAAAAGAGAGAACTAGTAGGAAGTTTAGTAGGGACAGTAAAGAGCTACTCTAGGTGGCTGACCTAGGGTGGGGGGGGGGAAGAAAAGCAAAGAGAAAAGCATTAACTGTTGCTTAACAGATGTTTTGGTAGCTAGGAAATAAGGAGATAGAAAAGTGGTCCATTAGTCACAGCTGAGGGTGTAGTCTAACTCCACTACACCCACCCCACCAGAAATGTGTCCTTCATGAGCATGACGGGCTGTTCTGGGCAGACAGATGGGACTCCTTCCTTCTGGTGCTCAGAGATCAGCCACCACTGGATAGCATCCCACATCGGCTGAGTCACTGTGACTGACTGATCGAAGTGGCCTATGCACTGGGACCACTGATGGCCCAACTCCCACTGCAAGTAGAGCGTCCGTTAGCAGGCCCATCAGACCACAGTGGTGCAGGATGCCATGTATCCCAGCAGTCATAGACGTCCCTGACAGGGCACAACAGCCCAGCCTAAAATGATTGGAGGTAAGGTCCACTGCCTGGTCCGCAGGGAAGTGGGCCTTGGCCTGCAGGGAGTCTAGCTCTACCCTGATGAACTGAATCACCTGTGAAGGGATCAGTTTTGACTTGGCTGGGTTGACCAGCAGGCCCAAGTCTGTGCAGGTCTGGAGGGCCAGATCCCTGGACCTCTCCACGGCCTCCTTGGACAGCCCAGCAATCAGCCAGTTGTCCAGGTAGGGATACATCCTGATACCCTTGTGCCGCAGGAAGGCTGCCACCATTGCCTTGCACTTGGTGAAGACGCTGAGCACAGACGAGAGGCCAAAGGGCATGACCTGGAACTGATAGAGAGACCTTTCTGTGTAGAATCAAAAGTACTGCCAGTGAGACAGAGGGACTGGGATGTAGAAGAATGCATCCTGGAGGTTCGGGGAGTAGAACTACATGCCCTGCTTCAGAGATGGAATAATCTGATTCAGAGTTACCATCCTGAACTTGCACTTGTACATGTACTAGTTGAAGTCGTGCAGATCCAGTATGGGGCTCCAGCCTGCCATCCATTTTGGGACCAGGAAGTACTTGGACACATACTCCTGACTTGCCAGGGTATTTGGGGCATAGGCTATAGCCCCTTTTGCTAGGAGTTAATCAGTGTCCTCCCTTAGGGTGGACAGCATGTACTTTGACACCGAGGACTCCTGAGGAGCATGTGATGGGTAAGGCGAGAGAGCCTTGAAATCTACAGGCAACCCTCTGCCTACCATCTCTGGGGCCCACTTGTCCATGGTAATAATGGACCGGCTTTGCCAGAAGTAGAAAGTCAACCCCCTCACAGGGAGCTGGGTCAGGGACTGGACATGCAGGATGTGGACACCCCCGACCCCTCACTGGGCAGCTTTGCCATGCATATGATGTAGCTGGCTGCTGGGGCCAGAGGGGCACCATTTCCCCTACCCCTGCCTCTTTTTGGTCCCTGGCCAGAGAGCTTGGCCTTGGGACACCAGGCTTGATATTGCCCCAAGTGGGGGCTGGGGCTGCTGCTGCCAAGGCTGCTGTGACTGAAAGGATTGGAAATGAAAGGGCTTCTTTTTAGGTTCCTGGTCTTTAGGGTTCTTTTGGGATGAAGCCACTGAGTCCAGGGTGACACTGGACTTCTCAGTCCTGGTGAGATATCCCTCCACCCCCTGAACCAAAGAGGTCGGTGCCCAAGAAGGGGACATCAACTAGCTTGTGCTGAGTGCTGTAGTAGGCAAGGCAAGGCAAATTTTATTTAAGAGACGCCCATCCTGGAGGCTCTGGGTGCCGAACATTTAAAAAAGAAAATAAATACTATACATTCTAGATAAAAAACATAACAATATCTCAGATATAACAATATATATATATATATATATATACACATACACACACACAATAACTTAGGCAATAGAAACCAATGCTTAAAAAGCCAGTGCTAACCTAACATAGTTTCTAAAACAGCAAGGACTATAATACGCAATCCAGGAAGGCCTGATTATACAAGAAGACCTTGAGGCGGGCCTTAAATATCTCTACAAAAGGGGCATCCCTAACAGCTGGAGTAAGCGAATGCCACAGGATGGGAGTGGCACCACTGCGCGAGATGTTCCAGGGGCAAAGGAAAAATACAGCTGGGTGTCATTGGCATAGCAATGAAAATCCAAGCTATACTTCCTAATGAGCTCTCCCAGGGGCAGCATATACATGGTAAACAACATCGGCGACAAGACCGAACCCGAGGGAACCCCACATAACAGGTGGCCAAGGGAGGAGGAGAAATTCCACATCACCACCCTCTGCCTCCTGTTAGATAGAAAGGACTCAAACCAGCAGATGACCATGCTGACAAGTCTGCAGAATTCCCTCAGGCAGTCAAGTAACACCCGATGGTCAACCGTGTCGAATGCTGAAGAGAGATCGAGGATAACAAGAATTGTCCCCTCTCCTCCATCTCTAGCCCTAAGGAGGTCATTATGCACCCAAACCAGCGTAGTTTCTGTGCTATGCCTCGCACAAAACCCAGATTGGAGCGGCTGGTATAAATCATGGGCCACGAGATGCTCCTCAAGCTGAGGCGCCACCACTTTCTCCACAATCTTACCCAAAAATGGAAGATTGGAGATAGGATGGTAATTTGCCTTGATTTCAGGGTCCAGTGATGTTTTTTTCAGAAGGGGTCTCACCAATGCCTCCTTCAAGACATCAGGGAAGACCCCCCTCCGACAAGGAGTGCCGGACAATCAAGGCAAATACCGGGTCAATGGAGTCAACACATCTCATTAAGAAATGAGTTGGCACCAGGTCCAGTTCACAAAAGGTGTGCCGGAGCTTGGAATCAATCTCAGTGACCTCAGCCACCTCCACCGGTCTAAACTCACCCCAACCAGGCAGAGAGCTCTCTGGACGCCCATGGCGATCACTGTCGACCAAACTTTGACCCACTGGCAGAACCCCCTGCCTGATGGCGGACACCCTGTCCGAGAAGAACCGAGCAAACTCATCGCACAATGCATCAGAAAAAGCTACCTTTGGCTGTAGACAGGAAGGATGGAGAAGCCTGTCCACAGTCCGAAAGAGCATAGTTGGTCAGTTCCTCCCGGCAGCAATCTCCCTAGACAGGAATTCTGCCATCTTACGGTTGATTGCTCCCTGGTATGCACCGTAGTGCACACGCAGGGCCAGTTTGTCCACCTCCAGGCCAGACTTCCGTCAGTAGCGCTCTAATCTCTGACCCAAGGTCTTCAACCCCTTGAGCTCACCATCATACCAAGGGGACCTCAAGTGAGAAGACCTGGGTCGTACACGGACTGGTGTGAGGGAGTAGAGTACACCAGCAAGTGCCTTATTATAGACATCCACTGCCGCACACAAACCCCCCCAACGCATGCACTATCCACACTAGATAGGTCAACTACCACCAAAAAACCCTCAGGGGTCAACCCCTGCAAAGGGCGATAGCTGACCATCTCAGCAGGGAGAGGGCTCCTGGGGGTGCCCGAATGAGAACTTCACCATATAATGATCGGACCAAATGACCCAATCAGTCCTGAGACAATTAATCTCAAGCCCCAGTGAGAACACCAGATCCAACATGTGGCCACCCAGATGAGTTATGGAGGAAACACCCTACGCAAAGCCCAAGGAAGAAATCGTCTGGAGGAAGTTGGAACCAAGCCGAGATGATTCGTCATTGGCCCAGACATTGAAGTCCCCCAGCACTAAATATCTGGGGGCCTCCAATGTCTCACCAACCACGAAATCGGCCACCTCCTGTAGAAAGTCTCCCACTGTCCCAGAGGGACAGTAAATCAAAAGAATCAGGCAACCTGTACCTGGACCCCCATGGATGGCCACACATTCAAATGAATGTGGTGTTCCCACTGGGTGTAGGGTGAAGCCTAGTTTGGATCTAAAGAAGATGACTACCCCCTCCCCTTCGTTCCACTGTGGGGCAGTGCATCACAGTATATCCGGATGGAAGGTGGATAACCTCAGCCAGGCCCTGTGACGTATTGCAACAGTCGCTGCAATGGCATGGTACAGGAGTCGCCCATGCCCAAGGCCATCTGGAGTTGGTGTATAGCCAGCGCTTGACCCTGGACTCTGACCAACTTCACCAACAGCTCCTTGTCTACAGGAAGGTGAGGAAAAACATTGTCATGCACTCCCATCGGGGAGTGACCAAGGTTGGCCACTATCATGGTGTAGTTCACCTGGTGGAGACCAAGAAAGGAAACAGCATAGACCTTCTTGACTGCATGATCAGGCCTCTTAGACTGTTTTCCAAGCGGCTTGTCCACATCCCATTGATCCTCAGACTTCTAGAAGGTTGAGTCTGCAACCAGACCCTTGGCTGAGGGATGGGCCAAGAACTGTAAGAGGTCTAAACCTCGCTTTCAGATTCTTGACGATATTGGGAATGCAAGTAATCACAAACAAGTTGCATCTGAGTAATAAACAAGTTTATTACTACAAAAGGGATAAATCACAGTTGCCCTAAGCAGTTCTTACCAGTACGAACCGGGAGCCAGTGCTAAGCGTTCCCTACACCTCGAGGTTTCTCTGTAGTCTCTTGGGATCTCTCGGATCTCCGAGGTGTAAAGCCTGTGCATAACATTATATACCTGTGATAATTACTATGGTTACTAAAAGACAGAAACATTTCTAGTTACAGAGATGAGCCCTATTGGCTAAATGAGAGGTGGCTCCACGGTCCAAGATAACATTATATAATTCTGTAAAGTCATCAGTTTTAGAACAAAGAAGTTCTTATACAAAGTCTTACATAACAAGGTGTAGTGGTGCACATCACCAAAGGATGGCAGTGTTGCCTTACATATTATAATTACTTCAAGGACAGGTGTCTTGGCATCTGACAAGTAAGAAATAGACAGAAAATACATGGTGTAATATGTGTGCATTAGCAAGCAAAGTGGATTACAACAATATGCATTCATATCCTGACATCTACTCTTGTACAGTAGATGCCCTTATCCCTAAGTATTAGTATAACCTATGCCTAAGCATTAGCTGTCTACTGTGTACCTCTGAGGGTATCAATTAGGGTGCAGGGACCTCGTGTAACAGAACCGTGAAAGGGACCCCGTAGGGAGCAAATATTTGTGGACCACATGGGTGGAGGGCAGTGGGCAGGATGCTACCTCAGCTCCACAGCCTGTCCCAGAGTGGTCTCAGCCATGGGAAAGGAAACCCTCATGGAATCATCCTTGTCCAGGATATCAGTAAGGGGCACTTCACCTGCTTCTGGACTGGCTCCAAGGACACATTCATGGACTCTGACATCAGTCAATGAAGAGCCCTAAATGACATTGGCCCATGGTCAGTAGTCATCTCCTCAACCAAAGTCTGGTCGAATGTATGCATCTTCATTGACAACATGGATGACCCATCCAAGTTATCCCAGGATTTCTCAAAAATGGTACGAAACTCCTTGCCGCTGAGGACCACCCGAGAGTCTTCTGAGTGATTTCCACTGATAACTGACTTGAGAAGCCAGCTGTAGCATGGGAATCTTGGCTTGAGCTCCCACCAAAGGCAGCAGTGGGTGGAGAGATAGATTCCGGAGACATCAGCCAAGGAGGGACTGGTGTGGGCAGGACTGGCACCTGCCAGTTCACCATTGGTGTCCGGGATAGAGCCCTACTCCACCCCACAATGGTCCATGTCTGCCAGAGGAGTTCCTCAAAGCTCCACCGCATCTCACAGCAGCAGTGCCTTTCCTCGCCCAAGAATGAGGACGTCAAGGAACATTGGCAGTGGTGCCTCCAGTCGAGCAGGATCGAGAGCCTAAGTGTTGTCTCAACCATGACCTCGACACATGACCTGAGGGCCAACACCAAGGAGAAGCCACCAGAGGGACGGTATAGACCACATGTCAAAGTGCATGGACAAGCACTAGCTTCAGTGGCACAACCACCAGTAGAAGCTGATCCCAAGTGGAGCTGGTTGGGGACACTGACTGGTTCGTGTCCTCCCGGGAGAAAACCATAAAAAACTGGGATCTTTGAGATCAACTCCTGATTGACAGGGTATAGAAAAATCTCAACTGCCTGATTAGCCAGTGTTGAGGTCAACAAGTCCTACAGTGGTACCATGGAGCTGTCAACAGAGCCCTTAACCACATTCAGATCAACCAGAGTTAAGTATTTGAATCGCGCTGAGCAGTCGGGGGGGGGTCAAGAGAGCGGGAGGACTGCAATCTCTCCTGGTCCCGTGACCGGTGCCAGTGGTGCTTGTGTATATTGCCATGCTGGACAGGGCTCTCTCTATAGGCCTGGAGAGCCCTGCACATATCCTGAAAATCTTCACTGAATGAACCTCCGATGCTGGCCCCAGCCAGGAGCAGCACCAGGCTGACAAGATGCCCACCAAGGCAGCCGCTGCCATTTCTTCAGTGACCACAAACTGAGTAGCTGACCCTTCTGCAGCAGAGGCCAACTTGTGGCCTTTTAGCCAGAGCTTTGGATCCCTCTTGGCTGCCCCGCTGAGAAGAAGCCAGGCCACATGATCCTCCAGAGAAGAAGGTAGCATTGCCTGACACAGACCACAGCCAGCTACATCATGTGCATCCCCTAAGCAATAGAGGCAAGACGTGTGGGTCTGTCTTCGACATCTTCTGTCGGCACTTGACACAGAACTTCAAGATTGCAAATAGGCTTCGCTTCCTCTGAGTCCGTCTTTCATCGATGAGGCAGAGTTTGATTGAAGGAGAAGAAGCAGTCAAGGAACATTCATAGTTTGTTTTATTTAATCCGAGAAAATCACCAATTGTGCATTGGTTGCCTACAACACTGCAGAGCTGTGAAGGAGAAGATTGGACATTTCCAGTGGAAAGGCAGATCTGATGTCATGGGGCAGAACTGGAGGTTATACTGCTCAGGTAGTGGGAGGAGCATAGCTTGAAGACATTCCAGTGAATCAACAATTCCAGTGGAACTGCCATTGTGTAGATAGTGAACTATATCCAGATCTCTAGAAAAAAGTGTTATTTCACTTGAACGACTATATGCGAGACCTCGGTTGAGTCCTCCTGTTTCCTATGGACTGTCCTGAGGACTCTGCTTTAGAGTCAATTATTTGCTTCTATAAACCACTGCCAAAAAAACAGAGCAGAGTCAGACTTTGGAAAATAGGCTCAGAACAAACAAACACTTTGGCTTGGGTCTGGGGAGGACAATGTCAACTTTAAAGAAACACCAAGTGAACTAGCGCTGATGGCAGCACCAAGAGTACTTTCTGATGCGCAGCATGGATTCAGGAAAAACAGTGGGACTGACACAGCCCTTGTCACGTTTTCATTGGAAGTACTTGGAGCTATGGATCAAGGTCTAGCCACAGGAGCTCTATTCCTTGACCTAACGAAGGCCTTTGACTTGGTAAACCATGATCTCCTTGTCACCAGCGTTGGCAACCTCAGATTGGACACCCTTGCCTGTTCCTGGTTTCAACACTACCTCTGTGAGAGAAAACAACTGGTAAGATGGAAGGGTACAGCATGTGATATTAGGCCAGTGAACCAAGGAGTCCCCCAAGGGTCCATCCTCGAACCTCTACTATTCACTATCTTTATAAACAGCATCCCTAATCATTGCGGTGGAGCCAACATCCAACTCTATGTGGACGATGCTATCATCTACAGGAGTTCGAAAGATAGCAACAAAATTAATCAGAACCTCAATACAGACTTCAGAATACTGGAAAAATGGCTTGTGAACAGAAAACTGGTCCTCAACCTAAATAAATCCAAGGTCAGTTTTTAATTTAACACTTATATCTCAGCAGGAGTCAGTGTCTGTTGAGATTAAGCAGACAGATACTTTATTAGAAGTAGAAGGGGTCTTATTTAGGGTTAAAAAAAGAAAGAAAAGAAAGTAAGTCAGTGTGTGTGTTCTGTGCTGGGAAGGGTACTGTATCAACTTATTTTGCTAAACCAGTAGGAGGAGAGAGAGCTTAATTGGGGGGTGTGGCTTAGACACTATAAATGCCGGTGACTAAAATTACAACTTCCTGTTGCTAGCTTTTTTTCTTACTAATTGCCCTCCATCCCACTCACCCTAAGCCAGTTCTACTTTTATAGCCACTGGATTTGACTGTCAACAGGAACTTCCTGTTTGGCAGTAGGAAGGGAAGGATCATAGAGAAACATTGTTTTTTGTCAACCCTAAAGGAAAAAAGTAGCTCACTCTCTCCCCCCCTCCCCAGCTGCTGGTGGTCTGACACTGAGCAAGGAAGAAGGAGTCTACTGAAGAATATAGGAAGTTGCTGTCCCAAAACAAGAAGGGTGAGAGTTGTAAGGAGAGGATAGAGTAAGCATACAGAGAAACGAGAGGGGACACAAAATAAGACATGATAGGAGTGGTGCAGTGCAGTGCAATGGCTGTGGGGCGGCAGTGTTCCAGGAGACATTCTGGAGGCTGCAATGCTGCCCTATTTGCAGGCACCTCTCTGGTCTGAGGAAGGAGGTTGCCCGTCTCCAGGCTGACCTGGCTAGGATTAGTGAAAACTCTTCCCCCACCCAGGGACCAGGAGGGCCAATACCGCTACCTCAGAGGTTGCCAAGAAAGAGGAGAGGCTGGACCAGAGTGGGCTCAGGGAGGGAGAGGGTGGTGGAACAGAGTTGCATCCCTCCAGCTGTACCTCTCCGCAATTCATTCATTCTTCTGGTGGATAGTGGTTCCTCTATGGAGGCACCTGCAGTGGAGACCAAGGAGGATGCTGGGAACCTCACAAAGGAGACCCACAGGAGGGTGGCATGGGACCCCACAGGTGAAGGAGACAACTCCTGGTGGGGACTCAATCATTAGGGGTAGAAATGGGGGAGGAAGGGGAGAGGGAGGTAAGGTGCCTGCCTGGCGCCACGGCTTGGAGGGTCAGGAAGCGAATCCTCAGGATCGTGGGAGCAGCTGCACGGAGGAGGGAGCTGGATGTCATTGTCCACCTAGGGACAAATGACCTGGCTAGGAATGGGATCAGAGCAGTGCAAGAGGAGTTTGTAGAGTTGGGGAGGGTCTTAGACAAGTAGCGCATACGGTAACCTTCTCGGAGGTGCTGCCTGTCTATGGCAAGGGTGATGCTAGGGTACTTCTCACCAGGGAATTCAATGAATGGTTGAAAAACTGGTGTGGAGCTCAGGGTTTTGGCTTCATTGGGGACTGGGGAGCCACCTGGAGGTATGCAGACGTATACTGGTGCGATGGTCTGCATCTGTCCAGGGAGGGAAACCAAGATCCTAGGTGAGAGGTTTAAATGCTTCATTGGCAAGCATTTAAACTAGCCAAGAGGGGGAGGCACTGAAAAGGAGCAGGTAAATCCCAGCCTCCCCCACAAAACACAGTAATTAGTGAGGTAAACACCAAGGTAGAGAAGTCATTAGGGAGCAGGACAGAGGTAAATGTAAAAAAAGGCAAAGGCAGTAAGGACAGAAATGGGGCTAAAAGGGGTAAGGCCATCAAAAAGTGGAGGGTGATGAGTATCAATGCCCGTAGTCTGTGTAACAAGCTCCCTGAACTAGTGGCCTTGATGGAAGTGGGTTGCCTGGATATTGCGGCAGTCACTGAAACATGGTACACAGAGAACCATGACTGGGATGTCAACATACCAGGATACACAATCTACAGGAGGGACAGGGAGGGTAAAAGAGGAGGAGGAGTAGCTCTCTATGTAAAGGAAGGGATCAAAGCAACAGAACTAAAGAGTAAACAGGGAGCAGATGAGGTACTCTGGGTCTCCTGGAGACAGGAAATAGCACCACAATCCGTATGGGGTTGTATACAGACCCCATCTCAGGGGAGGAATGGACAAGGAAATGATAGAAGGCTTTAGAATGGCAGAAAGGGAGATATTGTTGACGGGGACCTGAATATGCCAGATGTTAACTGGAGCACCTTGCTGCAGGCACATCCAAGAGCAGGGTCATTCTTGATGCCCTACAGGGGGCATGCCTCAGACAGCTAGTTTCAGAACCCACTCGGGAGGGAGCAAACTTGGACCTGGTACTCTCAAATGGGGACAGAGAAAGAATCTCAGATTTAGAAGTGGGTAGCCATCTGGGAACAAGCGACCACCAAACAGTGTGGTTCACGATAAACACAGAAATACAATCAAACCATACAAAAATAAGAGTATTGGACTTTAGGAGGGCTGACTTTGAGAAAATGAGAGAGTGCCTCAGAAAAGCACTAGCAAACAGGCAAGAAGGAGGGGTGGAGGAACAATGGGGAGTAATCAAAACAGCCATCACAGAGGCAACAAGCCTTTGTGTAAAGCAAATCAACAAAACACAACGAAGGAAAAAAACGCTATGGTTCTCAAAAGAGGTGGCAGGGAAGGTTAAGGAGAAAAGGATAGCATTCAGGAAATATAAGGAAACACAGAAGGAGCAGTACAGAGAAGTGTATCAGTTAAAGTAGAAAGAGGCTGGGAAGGCAGTCAGAATAGCAAAGGCCCAAACCGAGGAAAGGATAGCCAACTCTGTTAAGAAGGGGGATAAGACCTTTTATAGGTACATTACGGAGCGAAAAAGACCAAAGGAGGGATACTGAGGCTTAATAAAGGAAGGAATGTGGGTAGAGGGTGACAGTGAAAAGCAGGATACTGAACAAATATTTCTGCTCAGTATTCACAAAGGAAGAGGAGGGGGAGGTACCTAAACCAAACAAGAGAAACACTCTGAAGGCGGGGGTCAATACCAGTCCATTTACAGAAGAAAGGGTTCTGAAAGAACTAATAAAAGGTGAAGGTGGACAAAGCAATGGGGCTTGATGGGATTCACCCAAGAATTCTAAAAGAACTAAGGGTAGAACTAGTGACACCGCTAACTACTCTCTTTAACAGATCATGGGAGGATGGGGTGGTACCTGAGGACTGGAGGAGGTCGGATGTGACTCCTCTTCACAAAAGTGGGAGCAGGACAGAGGCAGGAAACTACAGACCAGTTAGTTTGACCTCAGTGGTAGGGAAAATGATGGAATCACTTCTGAAGGAAAGAATTGTTGAGCACCTAGAGGCCAGTGGGGCACAGAATCCAAGGCAGCATGGATTCACGATGGGAAGGTCGTGTCAGACGAATCTAATAGATTTCTTTGACTGGGTGACCAAAGTAGTAGACCAGGGAGGGGCTGTGGACATGGCCTACCTAGATTTTAGCAAGGCATTTGATACAGTCCCACACAAAAGATTAATACACAAGTTAGCCAGCCTTGGAGTGGGTCCCAAGATGGAGGCCTGGATAAAAAATTGGCTAGACAACAGGATGCAAAGGACAGTAGTAAATGGAGTCCACAGTGAAGAAAGGAGGGTTACTAGCAGGGTACCGCAGGGCTCAGTACTGGGACCGGTCCTTTTTAATGTCTTTATAAGTGACATTGCAGAGGAACTGGAAGGAAAAGTATGTCTCTTTGCAGATGACACAAAGATCTGCAACAGGGTTGATATACCAGATGGAGTGGAAAGGATGAGAAGGGACTTGGCAAGGTTGGTGGAATGGTTAAATGTATGGCAGTTCAGATTCAATGCAAAGAAGCAAAGTAATGCACCTGGGAAACAAAAACCAGGGAAGAGTACACAAATGGTTGGGGGTGAGATACTGACAACAGTAAAATGGAAAGGGACCTGGGGGTAATTATATCAGATAACCTAAAGGTGGGCAAGCAATGTGAGAAGGCAGTAAGAAAGGCTGGGGGATACTGGGATGCATAGGGAGAGGCATCAATAGTAGAAAACAGGAAGTTATCCCTCTGTACAGACAGTTGATGATACCCCATCTGGAGTACTGCATGCAGCTCTGGAGATCTCATCTCCGCAAAGACATAGACAGAGTGGAGGCTGTCCAGAGGAGGGCAACCAAAATGGTACAGGGTCTGCACCAGAAGACATACAAAGAAAGACTAAAGGAGCTTAATATGTATACCCTTGTGGAAAGAAGGGAGAGAGGGGACATGATAGAAATTTCAAGTACCTCAAGGGAATCAACAAAGTCCAAGAGGGTAGCATCTTTCAGAAAAAGAGATGTGGAAGAACAAGGGGGCACAATTTGAAGATAGAGGGGGGACGGCTCAGAGGTAATGTGAGGAAGTATTTTTTCACAGAGAGTGTTGTGGATGCATGGAACAGCCTTCCTGAGACGTGGAGTCAAGAACAGTGGAGGAATTCAAGAATGCATGGGACAGACATAAGGCAGTCCTAGTGGGGGGTAAGAGGAAGTAAGCTGTTGGTTAACTAGGATCTGCAGCTTATCTGTTAGGTAGGAAAATGGGCAGACTAGGTGGGCCAAGGGGTCCTTATCTGCCGTCAAATTCTATGTTTCTATGTCATGCTCTTCGGCCCCAAATGCCTGGGAGCCGATAGATCTAACCTTCAAATCTCCTTGTCCAATTGCACCAAATTGGAGGTATGTACATCCATAAAATATCTTGGCGTATGCCTGGACCAAGAGTTCACCCTAAACTTGCACGTTGAGGCTACCACTAAGATCCTCAATCAAAAAATTGTCCTACTATACAGACTAGGTGGATTTCTCTCCAGTGAAGCTTGCTTGGCAATCACCACTGGAACCCTCCTTCCAGTTCTTCTTTATGGTGCCCCACTTATACAACCTCTCTGGGGCACTGAACTTGTCAAACTCCGAGTTCTCTATCATAAAATTGCCCGCTTTGCAGCTGCTGCTCATCCCCGCGATTACCACTGTAATGTTCTCACGTTACTGAACTGGCCAACACTTGAGGCAAGACTTGCCTACCCTACTCTCTGCCTCACTTTCAAAAGAGCCAAATTATCAGCCTGTCCTAGTCTCTATGGACTTCTCCAGTTCAAGTCGGTGAAGCGTGAGCCAAGGTCTGCTACCCACCCCACCCTGGAAGTTGCTAGGTCCAGATCCCATGCTGGCGACAGGTCCTTTGCAGTCTCTGCCCCCGACCCTCTGTAATAGCCTACCTTCAGTTGTGATTAATTGCTCTACCCTGAACACATTCAAAGCTGCCCTAAAATGCCACATGCTCGTGGTAAATCAGTGCACTTGTATTTGAAGCGGGGGTCTTATTTCCTGTGTATCCGCCTGACCACCTGGTCTACCCCTTGGTCCGCGCCTCCTACTGATTACTTCCTAACCTAAATACCCTTCCTGCTGAATTGGTGTCCAACTCTAGCAGATAGAATTGTGCAATTTTGTTTTTTTAATTATTTTTCCTGTTACTGCTTGTGAAATGTCCTGTTGCATAAATTGATTTGTGGATTTTAGCCTTGTATACTAACCAAGTAAAATGGTGTGCTGTTACTGTTGCCTGTTCTGCTATTGTCTCCTGTATGCAAATGCTGTCTCTATGCAGTGTAATTAATTATGTGTTGCCCCTGAAAAAGGGACCCTGTTTGTCTTAGTGGGCTTACCCGATCAACAAATTTCAATAAATAAATGAAATTAAATAAGAGTAACAGCACAAGTAATGGCTTCAAACACCACCACTACAGATAGCAAAGATGATGTTGAGTAAAAGAAAAAGCCTGGTGGTATGATGGTACAATAAGTGTAAAAAGGTAAAGTAATATGAAGAGCTAGACAGAAATGCTATTGAAAGTGTAAGGCCCCTATTGGGGGGGGGGGGTGCTCCCATTTGCCATAGGGGGCAGGGTGGCACTGCCTTTCTCTGCCACTGGGTAGCAGTAGATATTTGTAGTGGCTCTTGGGTTATTTTCTATCTTGCTAGTGAAGGGGGTTCATATCCAGAAAGAAGAAATGGCATGGTACCTCCACCCTGAGAAAGATTTTAGCAGGCATGGTGACTGGTCAGTACAACGCTCTGGGATGTTGTACCTGCCCACCTCCCCACTGTGGTCACCCCACCTGCAGACCCCATGTAAATCAAGCAGTTCCCCCCAAGCTGCATGCACTGTAACCTTGGAGTCAATAATGAGATGTGACTTTAAATATTCAAAACACAATTTACTCAAGGTATGTAGCTCTAAAAGGGAAACAGGTTAAAGCAACAAGTCATTTATTATGGCTGTACTTTTGATGCCCTAAACAAGTTCAGCTGTCTGCTTAAGTACTGCAAATGTGCTGTATCTTTTAATTTTATTTTAGAATTCAAATGATTAAATGCTAAAATAAATAAATGAATAATGGTAACTGAAAACAGCTCTGTAGTGGCGTCCCTGAATGAGTGACCAATGGGTGATGCTATGTAAGGTGGAAACTGCAAACCGCATTACTGTGGCAGTCGGGGGGGAAGAAAAGCAGTTTGGGGAAATATATGTACAAATTAAATTTTCACGGTTCTTTATGTTTCGTGCCAGTCGTCTGAATCACGAACATAGCAAAATATAAAGATCCATGAAATTAGTCTATTCTACAGTAATTTACTTTGAAGTACTGTTGGCTCGCCCCACCCCACCCCCATCCCCTAGTACACACAGAATAGTCAGAATACATAGGATTTACACATATTAAATCTGAGCGATCAGCCATCTGTGAGATAGGAGAACTGGACAATTTACTGAAAGGGGCACTGCCTAATTTTAGAATTATCACAACATTTGCTTGTGGTATAAATCGGCACTTTCCCAGCTTGCTCAATTGCAATGCTGCTGTGGAGGGAGGGGATTGAGGAACAAGAGAAAGAGAGAACTAAGAGCTATCTAAGTCTTTCAGAATAAAAAAAAAAATATGGAATTGCAGACAGCATAAATTCCTGCTACAGGATTTGCAGTATGTGTCTTCTTGTACTGCAAAACCAGCCGATGTTAGTGGCTTTCCCTCCCATGCAAAGCAGAACATGGCCGTAGTTCCTTACAGGCAAGGCGTGTAACTTGGCTGGCAGCACTTTCACTGACCGCATGATCACATTGCTGCAGTGTTGCATGAATACTTTTGTTTTCCCGATGCCTGTGACACACAGTGTAAGGCAGTTTTGGGAATTTAGAAAAGAGGCACAGAAAAAAGAAAACTCATGCGTTTACTGTACATTACTGCTTGTGATGTTGGCAACCCAAATAGGAGAACAAGCTCAATCCGTCAGGAGTTGGCTGGGGGGGAGATGAGCATCTCAAAGGACACTTTCTTCCTCTGGGGAGGAAGGGTAGATGTCACTACCACACTGCCACGTGCCACCTGGGTGAGCACAGGCGATAGTGCAGTGGCAGCACACTGGAGGTGGGATTTTCTGTCTGGCCCCACTGAGGCATGCTCTGTGTGCATCTGCTTGGAGCACCTTGTGCACCAACATCCTGGGATGGGGGACCATGGAAACAGGAAAAAGGAACTTTTCTCAAGCAGGATGACCCTGGGCATGCTTGAGCTCTGTTTAGTATCCCCTAAAGCAGAACCCCAGGAACTCCTGCCTTTGTGTACAGGAGGAGGCAGGTGGTCGAATCTGGCATGCCCAGACCCTGCCGAGAAGGCGGGGCTTTGTAGGATTGGAACTCACTCCAGGTAAGTGGCAGAGATGTTGGAGATGGGGCTCGGCCTGTCTCGAGGAGATAGAGGCCAAGACATGTGGAGGAATAAACACTAAACAAAAAAACAAGAGATATATTAGTCTTGCAAAGCCATCAGTTTAATATATAAATTCTACCAACAAAAATTATGTTGACTGGATATGTTGACCTAAAACCCTATAAAAAAGGCTTCTTGCCTAAAACATAGGATTCCAGTAATGTTACATGGATTTCTGCAGTGATGAGGCAGGCTGACACCAGTGCTTTTTTTCACCCATTCACAGTACTAAAATAAAAGCATAGATGCCAGGCTACCTTGAACAATCAGAGACCATGGGCCCAATTCTCAAGGCTCCTGGGCAGCGCAAGGGGCTTGCGTCTCAATGATTGACACATAGTGCCCCTTGCACCAAATGATGCTTCAGGAGTGATTCACAAAGGCAGCTTGCATCCATGCACCAAACGGGTTTGCGCTGCCTGTGCACCACAAAATGGGCTGTGCCAAGGTGCTAGGGGCTTGCGACAGACACAGGCTGCCACAGCACCCCAAACAGTATTCTCAAAACTTACCCAGAAGGTGAATTTGTAAGTACCCTTAGACCAGCTGGTCCAAGGGTACTTAGAAATTCATCCTCTGGGTGAGTTGAGCACTTTGTGGCAATGTGCTGTGGGCCCCCTCACCAGCCCCTATGCGGCCAGAAGTCATAATGTATAAATAACCCTGTCCTGGCTGTCTAGCAGCCCCCACCCCCACCTCAGATGCTGCTGCTGTTTTTTTTATTTAGAACTTTCCCCAGTCCTTTTTTTTTTATATTTAACATGTTTATTGAAAATGTTCTCCATGAAATAAGTAACACAAAAAAAAACAATCATACAGTAAAACAAACAGTCAAGAAGTAAATAAATACAATAAATAACACTGAATAAGGAAGAATTGCATCAATGTGTCAGAGCATATGAAGTGAAGAATTAATTCTTCTTCTGTAATGCAAAATAATCCTAGAAGGCTTAAAAGGGACACAGTCCATTGGGTAAAATCAGTTCAGTGTCCACACTTCTTGAAGCTAAGATGCATGAAGAATGTCCACCTGTATTGCGATAAAAGGACATAGCCTCAGGGTCCCAACAAATATCTCAAGGGACAGAAGGAGGAAACCCTCTATTCCCTGTCCCATATATCTCCGTTTCTGCAAAGGGGCCTGTTGTTTCATCTGTGTCATCAATTTTCCCCAGTCCTTGGTGGTCTAGTGGCTCCCCACCCTTATCCCCGATGCCATCGGTGTTTCATGAGTTAAAATTTTCCCCAGTCCTTGGTGGTCTAGCGGCCCCCCCCAATCCCCGATGCCACCCATGAATAAAAAGTATAAATAATTTCCCCTTCCCTGGTGGTCTAGTGGACCCCCTCACCTCGGCAGGTAGTGTCCACTACCCTGCTCTAAATTCTAATTAATAAAACACTGGCAGCATGAGAAATTAGGGTGGGGAGTGCTAGACCACTGGGGAAGGGGTTTTAATTCTGTGACTTGGGGATGGGGGGACGTTTGCCCTTGCCGCAGGAGCTTGTGGCAAACCCCTCCCGTGCGCCAGGTGTTTGTCACACAGGAGAGGTTGTGGCACCTGTGGGGTCTTGAGCACTGGGACCTATCCAGTACCAGAATCTGG
Organism: Neoceratodus forsteri; assembly: GCA_016271365.2. Classification (NCBI taxonomy): domain Eukaryota; kingdom Metazoa; phylum Chordata; order Ceratodontiformes; family Ceratodontidae; genus Neoceratodus; species Neoceratodus forsteri. The sequence continues at coordinate 1,336,489,106 of CM057449.1, forward strand.
TACAGGGTCCCTGGCACACCGGGATTTGGCACAAGCTGCTGTTTGCCACAGCTTACTCCGATCTAAGCCCCTTTTGAGCATTGAGCCCCATGACTTTTATAGTCCATTTTCTAAATTTTTACTGCAATGGTCAAAACCCCCACAACTGGCGCAATGTGTATAGCTACCAAAATAGTACTTGTAACATGTCATTTAATAAAAACACACGGAAAATTTGGGGACAATTAAGGATCTGATAGAAGAGAAACTGAGGTTCCCCCAACGAAAAAAAAGAGCTGGCCTGATGATAGCCCTCCATGTACCACTTACTTGAGTGACCTGGGTTCACTAGTGGAATTTTTTTCCATCCTGGGAACAACAAAAAAAAACTGAGCAGGTTAATGATACACTTGTTTGAACTGCTTCCACCATTTGCAGCTCTAAAGTTTGTATTTTATGGCACTTTTGACTCAAAAAACTGGCCCACAGTGCCATATAAGCCTGGTCTGGTTACAGTGCGTTGCACTACACTGTGTGGAAATCTGGATTCTTGTCATAATCCTGACTCAGTCTTTGCCCAGAAAAAAGCTGCCGAGACTTTTTGTGGGTGAATCACAGAAGGATTGCTTCTTTGACAGACAAGAAGTAGCATAGACATAATGGTTGGCTACATGCTGTCTTGCCCTCCTTCCAAAGGCATAATACCATATTTTCCACCCACATCACAGTGTCATCCTCTGGACGGGCCCTTGCCTTTGCATGGGATCTTATGGGGGAATTACTAGGAGACACTCTACAGCGGCGATGCCTTAGAGGTGTAAGGAAGGAGGTTGCAGTCTGAAGGAGCCTTGTCTGGGGGATCACTCATCAGTGTCGGGATGAGAGACTGGACACAGGGCTAAGCTGAGCAGTCACTGAGGACAGGACAGCAAAAGAATTAAAAAAAAAAAACTGACAGATAATTTGCTTGCATGGAAAAGGTCATGCAAGCACTGTGGCACTTGGGAAATCTCCTGAACAGTCCGAAGTCTAACTGCAGCTGAATTCCACATCCGAGTATATGGGGACCCATTTTCAAACACGACCACACAACGGAGAGTGACAATCCACTCACCGGTTCTTTTATTTTAGTTTCTCACACAGCTAGTCACATCATGCTAGGCGTCAGTACAAATTGATGTTTTGTGGTTCACCTCACCACTTCATCAGGATGTACACCTGCTATATTGGCCCCACTGTACCTGGAGAAATGCCAAAACGCAGTTTGAGAATGGGGTCAGGCAGTAAAAGCAGGGACGGCAGATGCTGTATTTGAAAAAAAAATTTAAAAACTTCTTGGGCATGAAAAAACAAGAAAACTGCTTTATGGAGTGAAGGAAAAAGAATACCAGAGTAGAGCCATTCTATATATCATAGCAGGCGTACATTCTGACGACGTGGTGAGGAAAACCACAAAACATTACCTTGCAGAGTTGCCTAGAATGATGTGACTAGCTGTGAGAAATAAAACTAAAACAAAACAGCAGGAGACTGGGTCGCTGCCCTCCAGTGTGTGGTTACATTTGCTCAGGCCTTGTGGAGCAGATCTCTCCCGGTTCTCTGTTTTATATTTTAGGTGCCTGAGGCCCGAAGCATTTTTCAAGCCAGCCAACTGCACCATGCACCCATTAACAGTATGCATAAGATAGCACATGGAAAGCCTGGGAAACATATCCAGACAGGCAACATGCCCCAGGCAGTGTGCGCTGCCTGTCTAAATAAGGGACTGTGGTGTTAGTACTACACACAGCGACTGTGCAGGATGGTAAAACAGCTCCTTGTAGGCTAGTGACTCACAGGAGCAAAGGAAGACAGGTTGCCCCAAATGGGATTATACCTTTGCTCCTGTGAGCTATATTCAGCATCCAGTATGCTAATTACTTTATATAGCATGCAGGGTGCTAAGGGGCTATTTGCATGCCATTATTTATTTATTTATTGAAATGTTTCACCAGGAAGGCACACAGAGCGACAAGTCGCTCTAGTCTTCCGGTGCGACTTGGGGGGGAAGGGGTGCAATAGGAGTGAGACATTAAACCTTCAAGTTACAAGATCAACATTAACATACAGTTGTAAGGCAGGTGTTACAAGCAGCGTTACAACAGTGTTGCACATAATAGGTAGAAAAAGTGGACAATAATAAGTACAGGGTTAATAAGTAAACAAGTGCTTACGTGAAGAAAAAGGGGGAAAGGAGAGGGAGGGGTGAGGTGGGGGGAGGGGGAAGAGTCGTGTCCCTGGAGACATCCTCAGGATGCGAGTAACCTTGCAAGGGGACTGGGGGGACCAGAGAGAAGTGGATAAGCAGTATCCCAGAGAGACCCCTTCAGGATGTGGGGAACTCTGTAAGGGGGCTATGGGGCTAGACAGAAAGGAGGATAAGGCTGTAGGGATTTAAAGAGGGAGGAGAAAGACAAGGAGGAGGTGTGACTTCAATGCGGAGGGGGAATAGGACCTAACCCAAGAGAGGACCCTTCAGGATGCGAGGTACCCTGTCAGGGGTTCAGGATGCATGGACCCATGCAGAGCATTCAGGGTCCGTTACATTCTGTGAAAGATCAAGGAAGGCCCGTAAGGGGGAGCAATTTGGGGGAAGGGGAAGAGAGCTAGAAATTTGGGGGGTGTGGGTGCACAGGATAAAAATGAAGGTGACGGTAGAGGGGTACGGTTTATCCAGGGCTTACAGGAGGTAATTAGGGAGGGATATGGCAGGAGCAGATAGGTGCAAGGTAATTATCGAGGGCAGAGCTGATGGAGTAGGTGGAGGATGTGTGCCGGATTTGAGGGGGAAGGGAATTCCAAATTTTTGGGAGGCAGTGAGAGTAACAGGATTGGCCGATTAGGGTGGATCTGTGGGGGACTACCAGGCTGTGGGAGTCGGTTGATCTAAGGGAATGGGAGGATTGTTATAAAGGAGGAGGTGAGGTAGGAAGGGAGCTCACCCAACCAGTGCTTGGAGGTGAATTTTGCACAATCGGAGAGCTGCCTGTTTGTAAGAGAGGGGAAGGATGGGGCACAATAAAGATTGCAGTGGTGGGTACGAGGAGGGGCATCCAGGGCAAAGCAGCAGAAGGAATTGAAGAGGGTGTCCAGTCTGGCCAGGGAGGACTTAGGGGCAGCACCATAGACTACAACACAGTAGTCGAAAAATGGGCAGTATCATCTTCTGAACAAGTTCATGCCTAGCTGTAGGAGGGGTGCAAATATGGTTCCTGAACAGGGCACCAAGCTTGGGGTGCAGCTTTTTCTGGATGGCATCAATATGTCCAGAGAAGTTCAGGTGTTGGTTCAACCAAACACCTAAGTACCTGAAGGAGGATCTGTCCTCAAGTAAAGTCCCATCAAGAGTGTGGAAAGTGGGTAGGGAGGGAAGCTTA